>PUFA01000056.1:0-2826666 GCA_003508835.1 Eonycteris spelaea
AGTATATTGTTATCATTGCTCTATTTTATTATTACTTATTATTGTTAATCTCTTACTGAACCTAATTTATAAATCGCACTCCATCGTAGATATGCATGTATAGGAAAAAACCAGTATTTTGGGGTTCAGTGCTATCTCCAGTTTCAGGCATCCATCCCCTGGGGGTCTTGGAATGTAACCCCTGTGGATAAGGGGGGACTACTGTACGTATATATTCATGAACGTGACCCTTTGCTGATAATTGACTGTTCTCCATCTTTTAGTGTAAGAAGTGATTGGATGTTTACTGCGTTGAGTGTCTCACCTTTGGTAGTCTGTACTTTTCTCTGAGATGAACTCTCAGGCAGGCCCTCTCTGCCTTTTTTTGTGTAAATGCAGCATCTCTTTCCATCCTAAAAGGAAAAGAATAGAAGCCTGGATCAAAGGACAGAAAAAGCTGAGGACATTCCAGCCCCTGCGCAGAGAAGCCAGACCCTGTGGTACACCTTCTGAATGCCCTCTGCCCTCAGGCAAGGGGCGGGGCAGGGGAAACACCCAGGGCTGGGGGTGCTTTGAGGCACATGGTATTTGGGGTGTTATATAAAGCCATTTCCTTTCACTGTCACTCCCTCTAGACCCCAATTCAGGTTCAGCGTTCCCTTCCCTATTTGGAAGGGAATGTCCCATACGGGGCACGGGGCACGGGAGGTTGCAAAGTGCTTTGGGGACCACCTAGTTGGTTGGACTGTGACTATGCCGGTTTTAAATAAACTCCTTTGCTCATGATAGTTCAGACTGAAGCAGCCGCCTTTGGGATGTCTGCAAAGCCCCGCATAGCACCTGCTCTCCCAGCTGCCCACAGAGGCGCGTTGCTGGGGGCGCAATCGATACACATGGCCCAGCCCTTGGCTGCTTTGGCCTGGACTGAGCTGGGTAAAGGAAATCTCTGCTCTGGGAATTTGGGATTGGAACTGAGAAAGACAGACGTGCCGTGTGGCTGGGGCTGTAACGGGTACACATGGAGGCTGGGGGCTGCAGGTTGCACCTGCCACTTGGCTGGGCGATAGATGGAGAGAGCTGACTGCTGAGACAGAAGAACGAAGCCACCAGACAAAGACAGAAGCAATAGAAAGAGATGGAAACAGTGCTTGTGGCTTCCCAGAAGCTTTCTGGTTCCTAGTTTAGCCCCAGGTGGGGCCTGGTGGGATGTCTGTTCACGGGTTTGGTGAAACGTCTTTGCATGAAGCATCGTTTGCATTAAACTGCCTATTTTTATTTTCAGGTGGCTCGATTGGTTTCTGTTTCTTGAGTTTTGAAGTCATGTGAACTATTGCCACAGAAGGCTGGCTGAAGGAAGGGCCAGATCTGAAGCACTCAGACTAAATTGCTCCTCACTGGGCCCTCGGCTCAGGCATGCCCTGCACTCACTGCCCTCCACCGAATGTCAGGCCAGGCACAGGCAGGAGAGAATGCCGGGCTCGTGCTTCTAGTTTTGGAGAGGGAAATGGAATACGTGACTGACCCGAGAGACCAGTGAGCAGGTCTTCCACCACCTCCCCCCCCTCCTCCCCGCTCCAATATTTTATTATGAACAATTCCTAACATTCAGAAAAGTTGAAGGAATTTTAAAGTGAAATCCATACACTCACAATCATGATTCTACAATGAGCATGTACTATACACGTTTTATCATACAGCCTTCCCCCTCTAAACATTCATTGATCCATCTTATTATTTCTGTTTTTTGATTTCAGAGTTGTAGGTATCAGCACTCCCCACCTCAAACACTTCGACATTAACTACAGTTATGTATATTTCTAGTTTTATCATCTCTTTCTCTGTCTCTCTCTCTCTCTCCTATTGGTTCCATTTCTGTAACCCAACCCCTCTTAAAATATAAAGAACATTACCAGGGACATGTGCTCATCCCCACTGCCAATCAGTGCCTCTTCCCTAGACCACTATCTTTTTTTCATCACTGATGGGCTTTGCCTATTCTAGAGCTTCATGTAAATGTAATAATACACTATGCATTCTTTTGTGTAAGGCTTCTTTCATTCAGCAGAAAAAGCGTTTGATATTTATCTAGGTTTTTAATTTATCAGTAGTTTGTTCCTCTTTATTACTGAGTATATTCTACTATATAATATATTCATGTTTGTTTTTTCATTCTGCTGTTGAACACCTGGACTGTTTCCTATTTGGGGCTACTGTGAGTGAAACTGCTATGAACCTTTTTGCTCAAGTCTTTTTTTGAACATGTATATTCATTTCTCCTCAGTAATATCTAGGCATGGAATTGCTGAGTTATAGAGTGACTTGGTTGAGTAAGTGTAGTTTTATTAGATACTGTTACACCTTAGCCCAAGTGGTTACACTGTCTTACATCTTATCAATGAGAAAAAGAATTCTAGTTGTTCTGGCCAACATTTAATATTATGTCTTTTTAATTTTAGCCATTTAGTGTGTAATGGTACCTTAGTGTGATTTTAATTTTCATTTCCATGATGACTAATGATTTTCAGGATTTTTTTTTTCCATGCACTAATTGGCCATTTATATATCTTTGTAAAGTTATTTGTTCAACTCTTTTGCTCATTTTTTTCCTTCTATTATTGAGTTTCAGAAGTGTTTCATGCACCCCAGATCCCAGTCCTTTGTCAGATATACATTTTGCAAATATTTTCTCTGTCTATGGCTTGCCTATTTACTTTCTTAATGGTATTTTTGATGCACACAAGCTTTTAATTTTGATAACATCTAATTTATCATTTAAAATTTTTATGGTAATTGCATCATTCATGTTTAAGAAATCTTTGCCTATTTCCAAGTTGCAAAGATATTCTAGGCTTTTTTTTCTAAATGCTTTATAATTTTTGCTTTTATGTTTAGGTCTGCGATGCGTATCAAAGTTCAAGTTAGAAATGGTACTGTTGCAATTATACCATAACTAAGGTGAAGGGACATTTTAATATAATTGAGAGGTGGAGGGATAAACAGATTAACGTATTATTTAGACCTTTCTAAATCTTTAGGTATAGACCTTTCAGTACCAGTGTTATCAAGTAGTGGGGGGAAAAAATCTAAACATAGAAATAAAATAAAAATGAATGTGCAGTAGAGTGCTTTATTAATTAGTTTTTAGTTTATAATTTGTGGAGTCAATCCCACAACTTTTCTAAAATGATGACAGCTTTCGAAGGCTTTTATTTGCTAGTATTCATTTTAATGATTCTATATGCTTTACTGTCTATAACCCTCTCTGCATGTCACTTGTGATGAACCATTTTTGATGCCAATTTCTTTTTATTGTATTCTAGGTGATGAAGCTCTTGAAAACTCAAGCAATGGACTGGTAGTCATGCCTCTAGCCATGGGGAAGCAGGCCGGCCCTATTGTCTTGCTACCATTTTTTAAATTAGGTGATAACATAAATTTGTAATGTTCACGCACATACATACACATAAAGACACGTAGTTGGCAAATAACCCAATCCACTGGTTGACCATATCGTTTGGGCATTTTTATCTTTGATCTGTCCAGATATAAAATTAAGGAAAACTAGGACATTAGTTAATCCAACAGATGCTATATCTGTGACCAGATGTATTGCTTGGACACATTAAATGATATTTTACATGATCAGGTGTATGGTCTAAATTTCTGATCATTTTCTTTTCATAAGCCCCCGCGAGCTGAGAACATTTGGTGCTATTGTTCTATTTCCGTTTCTTCATTATAGTTGTCATTTTACATGCCATAGGCAAAACTAGCCAATATTGAAAGAATGCTGCTTTTTTTTTTTTTGCCCTAGTATTATCTTAGCACCAATAATTTTTGCAGTTGCATTTACTTGAACTGACTTTGATTTACTGAGCCAAACATAAGTATTTTAGATAATTTATAAGCCATGATTTCTTTCAGAAAAAAATACAAGAGACAAGGTTCCCATTAAATATAGGCCATGGTGCTTAGTTTCCTCCAGGCCATTAACCTTTTCACGTATAATCATCTTAGCAATAGGAGTTAGGCAGCTCTTATGTAATTGATCATTAGCAAAATAGCCATGGCAGCAAACAAACAAACAAAAAACCCAACCCCACCCCTTTTGTTGCTAATATTTGATGAACATTTAACCTCAAGATCGATACTTCAATTCTTAGTTGATTATTAAAACTCTTAATGCTATGTGAAACTTTTAAAAAATTACATATAGATAGCACTGAAAGATCAATCTTCAGCACTGAAAAATTGTCGGTGATATTCACATTCCGTATTCTTAACTAAAATGTTACTAATATTTTATCGTTATTACATTTTATATGGCCAGGAGAATGTTATTATTTTTAGGAGGTCTATGGCTGAAGTATTTAAGAGTGAAGTATCATGATGCCTGTAATTTACTTTGAAATTTATTCTCTATATCATTTATCTATCATCTAGCTAGCTAGCTAACTAGCTATCCATCATCTACCTATTTACCTACCTACCTATCCACCTATTATCGACATTAATCCAACTAATCCATCTATAAGCAAATATGGCAAAATGTTCATTGTACACATTACATTATAGGTGCACATAGGTATTCGTTATACTATTCTACTTGACTGTATCTTTAAATTTTTCATAATAAAGTCCACAGATTTATTCATAGTCTTTGAGAAGCCAAGTCTTATGACATAATTGTTACGTTGTGCTTTCGAGGCTTTTTTTTTTTTTTTTTTTTTTTTTGCCCATGTGAGATAAGAAGGTTGCTCTGTATGTTCTTTAAGGCCCTCCTCCAGGAGCAAAGTCTGAATCCTTACAATCTGAAAGCTTTCCAGTTACTGGGAGGGTGAATTTTGGAAAGGCTCTAAAGATAGGCTCACAATTTTTCCTCTGAACAGTTAAACTGAAATCAATTAATATGCGCCTCAATGATGTGTAGATTCTTTATTTTTCATTTCCATTCATACAAATAGGACATAGTGACTGCAGATGCTACAAAATTGTTCACGTTAGCAGAAAACTTAGGGATTTTCCTAAAGTTAGAGGCCAACAGCACAAGGAAAAACATCCATTTAAAGAGCAAAAAGGAACTGGGAAACTGAAGCAGGTTCGGCCAGCGTGAATCACTTTTTGCTCATGAAGGGAAATGCAGGTACTCACTTCTCTCAATCATTTGCTTTTGATATTCCTCGTATTCCTCTCTCGTCATCCCTTGAGCTGCTGCGGGATCAGAAGTACCTCCTTCTTCTTTTTTTTCTTCAGACCCCCACCAAATCCCAAGTTCTTTACCTGGTTACTTATCATAGTTTTCATAAAGAAAGCCATGGTTTCGGCCCCGGAGAAAGAAAACCAAAACTCAGAAAAAAAAAAACGTGCGGAGGAGAAAAAAAAAAAAACAACAACCCAGAATCTCCAAATATCCTTAATGACAGCCTCACTTAAGAGCAAAGAACCGTGCACAGCTTCATCTCTTCAAGGGCACAATGAGAGAGAAGAGTGGTTTGTGGGCTGTAAGCTGGATTAAAGAGGCGAACTACCTTGTACACAGAGGCAGATGGTTCAGATTACTAAGGCACACAATCAGATGGAACCGACTACTTTCTGAATTAATACACTAAGCTAATTTCAGAAGCTAATGGGAAGAAAAATCCTTCCCATTATCTATCCCTTTCTCCCCATCCATTTCTAAATGTTAGATGATAAGCACAGCAGGGCTTCATCCAGAGTTCTGCTTCGATTAAATTAATCGGAGCTGACATTTTAGGGCTGTAGTGGAATTTCCAAATTCCAGCCCTTAAATACAACATCCTGTTGAAAAGTGAGTCAATGAGACTCAAACCCAAAATGCTTTGTTAGGCAAGAATAATCCTTTGATCCATCATTTTATCTCATTGGACTCTAACTACTATGTGAGGCTTTGCTTTTGGTTTGCTTGGGTTCTGTGCTGCTCCAGGGGTTACTGTGCCCTTTACATAAATACCCGAGTCCACGGGGCCAGCCAGCGGGTCCTTAATCTACCTCTGGAAGAGCACCTCAGCCTTTTCCTGCACTGAGATGTTACACTTCTGCATGGAAGTGATGTGCTGGGCACTTCCAATGCTCCCATCCAGAAGGTTAAGGTCCTATGTGAGCACGTCATCAATATGTAGTGGGGTCACCTCTATCTCTGACATACAATCCACTTCCTGGGTGCTCTACCTAAGCTCACTGGTGTACCTGGAGAAAACCTTTGACCATGTTTTATCACACAGCAGATTCTCTACCGACCGTCGTGGTTTTCCTCAGGTCAAGGAGGAATTGAGTATGGCTAAGACTTTAATCTACATTAGTTCCTTTCTAATTAAAGCACTCCGAGGCGGGGTAGGTGTGGGGTGGGGGAGGGGAGGCACCTGTTAGGGGAGGTGAAAAGATGCAGGCTATTTGTAACCTGTGCTTATTATTATTTTATCAGTAGGCATGAGCCCTCTCAGGAAATAATGGCTATCCTTCAGATTGTACGGAACTATATAACCTGGATTTTTGCCTAAAATGCTGGGTTTTATTTTTGTTTGTTTTCCCTTTTACTAACCTATTTTAAAATATTGCTAAAATGGTCTCAGAGTGGAAGACTAACAGAAGTTTGGGGTGAAACAGACTTTGCTCAATGCAGATTGAGAATGTACATGAATACTGAGCTCCACTTTGCTTTGCCAGGAACTCAGTACATGCAAACCATTATCTCTGGGTTACCATGTATCATAAACTGTATTTCATCTCCATTGAGGGGCGTTATTCATTCCTGGGGCGTTATTCATTCCTAAGGTTCGACAGAACTTTTCAGGTGATACACTACAAGCCAAAAAATCTGTTTCTTTGTTTTCCCAGTTCAGCACAATTATCTTTTAGAAAACAAGAACAGGTGTTTAATGACATTGAAAATTTATATTTCCCAAAGACAAGAACAATTTGCTTAAGATTTATCCTTTATAGTAGTTTTGGTCAGAAAAGTGAGATCCCCAAAGCCAATTGGATTTGATAGGTCTGAATCAGAGGACTACTATCATCTCTTAAAGCACAAAATAAAAAAATAAAAATCCACTTCATATTTTATTGTAAATTAAGTTTATATTATACAACTATTACTAAAATTCTATTTTATTAGGAAATGTTATTAATGAAGGTATCAATTCTAAACCCTAAAGCCAGTTTATAAAGCCAGGTGTGTGTGTGTGTGTGTGCATGTGCATGCTGGGGCGTCAAGCATTAGAGATCCTCAGGTGGTAGGTACACCAATGTGATGACCGAATCCTGCCTGGTATTACTTTGTTTTAGGAGACCAAATCTCTGTCTCCCCAACAGTAATCCCACTGAAAATGGGATGTCTGTAAAACTTACTATTCCTCAATTACCATGGACTTTCTACTTGGACATCCGGTAACTGTTTGCTGCTGAGTACACAACTGTTCGCTCCTCCAGAAAGAGAACATAAATCCCCAGGATTTGTGAAACGGGCCCACGGGGTGTTACCCCTCCCAAGGCGTCTCCTCATCCTTGCATAAGACCCCAGGTCTCTACTGTGGCCTGCAAGGCCATGTCCTCAGTGCCCCACTGGTGTCCGGGGCCCTGACGCTGTCTCCTTTCCACCATCTCGCCTGCAGGTAGACTCACGGATCGGGCTTCAAGTTTCCTTTGATTTCTTTCAAATCCATCTATTTATTTTATCCACTATTTCCCAGAAGAGAGGTCCATTACCTTAGTCTACCATTTCCTGAAACCATGTAATGAAGACTCTCTTACAACGCTACTGCCCTGAATCAGTATTATGAAGACTGAGGCCATCTTTACTGAGAGGCAAAGCTGAGATTCAAACCTGGATGTGTCTGACACCCATACTCTTCCCTTTCTATATCGCATGGACTCTCAGAATTAGAATTACTTGGTTAAGTGGCACTTGTCAGAAAGATTCAAAGATCTTTTAACTGCCATCAGTGATGACTAAGAGTTCAGGCTTACCTGTACTTTCACCGGTATTTGGTTATTAAAAGTGGAAACATCAAACACAGTGTTTTAATTAGCTTGTATTTCTCATTACCAGCAAGGCAAACTATTTACCCATGATCATTTCCACGTTTTATGCTTCCTCATGTTGATTCCACAGGCGGTAAGCCACCGAGGGCAGAGCACACAGCACACCATAAATGAAACACCATCACAAATCACGGCCTATTTGGAAAATAACTACTTATTACCCGAGATTAATGAAGGAAAGTAAATTTACTAAAATATTTCTTTATTTGAATAAGGTCAATGTCATTTTTTGAATTCCAGCTAGCATCAAATAACAATCAGAAAAAAAACACTTGACAAAAAATGTTAACCAATTGAAATTAACAGTGGATAGAAAACGCCTTTAAACTTTAAAAGAAATATATTAAACAGGCAACATACAGATCTAAAAAGTTGCAAGTGATGCTTTCACATTAGATCTTATAAATAAAAAAAAAGCCCCAATATAATCATTTGTTCACTACCTCCCTGCAAAAGCACATGGACAGGAAAAGATAATCACATCTTAACATTCACAACTGTTATTATGTTCTTTATAAAGACGGTGTCTGTGATGCGGTGGGTCTGGCAATCCCTTATTCAAGTAATTTTTGTTTTTTCTCCAAGTTATCAAAAAGTACTATTGTCTGAGATAAAATGTCACAAAAATCGCCATCAGGAAAGCAAAAAGCTTTAGCAGGCAGAAGTGAAGATAGGAGTTTTCAGGGCTTGACCATGACCACGAAGATGATTTTCTAAGTTTAAAAGCCATCAATCAAAGTACCAAGAGTTACAGGCAACAACCTGGTTTGTTTCTGGTTGCTACTAAACAAAGAGTTTTAGTAAAAAGAACATTAAGTAAATTTTAAGTATAAAAGAATTAGTGCACACTTATTTGCTAATGACAATGAAATTTATAGTATGCTCTGAGCTCAGCTTTAAACCAACAAAACAATACTTATGTTTTCTTTCCACTCTCCATCCTAGTGGTTCTCAAACATGAGTGTGCTCAGAATCACTGGAGGTGCCTGTCGAAAACATATTCGGAAGCTCCACACCTGAATTTGCCTCAGGTGGTTTGGAATTGAGCCTCGTGACCTGTGCTCTGAACATGCACTCCAAGACCCGGCTGGTCCTCGGGCCACTCTGTGACGAACACTGATATCCCTTTAATATATACCAAAATATTGTTTATTGTTTGTGGCTTCATAGTAAAATTTCAAGCTGAATAAAATATCCACACAATTAGAACACAAACAAGTACATTAAATAATGGTTGCAACCATTATGTAATTGTATTTCTTTTTAAAAGTGGCATCGTAAGCACCACTTACACTAAAATTTTAAAATCAGTTTTGTTTTAATGCAAGGCACCTGTAGAATACTTGCTGGTGTGAGAGAAGTTAAATTCAGTTATACAGAACAGTACAGAAATGAAAGCATCCTGGCAGTGACTGATTTTTCCACAAGGAAATACTTTTCTTCGGAAATGAGCTAAATCAATGATTTTGAGGAAAATAAACCAAATTTCGAAAAATATGACAAACACCCTGTGCAAACTGCTTAACCGAGTGATTTTTAGCAAATTACATTACTAAGTAAAAAAGATTCATGCTCATGCTTTTCATAACAGCCATTTCCATTTGTATTAGAAACAATCGAACGATTCTCTCGAACTTTTGCCTGAAAATGGGTACTGTGGACATCTGGGATTCCTTTAATAAGTTCAGGTACATGGATTTTACAATACTGGACATTTTGAAGCCTTTAATCTCAAGAGGATTTCCCAAGTTCATAGTCTACAACTTAAATATTCTTCTGATGGTATTAATATTTTTTTCATGAAATAAATTCTGTGATGATGATGTCTCTGAAACATGAATTTCAAAATGTTAAGACTACAAGGAAAAACACTAGTGAAGCATTTTCCATGTTGAAATGACTACAGTGAGTAACCATTAGAACGTTCTCATTCAGTGTTCTAGGATAAATGCTAAGATAGAAAGCAATGTCAGGATTATGTGTGTACATGGCACGTTAGGTATTGCTAGAAGGGAGAGTTCCATAGTCTTTGTACAGATTTTAGGCAGTCAGCTCCATCTGTAAATGACATCTTAGGGTAAATTTATGAAGGTCTGGAAGAATTAAACAGTACTGTTTTATAAAACTGTATTATTTTGCATCCTACAACAAATGTAAAACAACCATTTTAGCTCAAAGAGGTAAAAAAAGTATTTTGAAGCCAGCAAAAATAAGTTTACACCACCTGTGAAGACAAAATTAAGTGCATTTTAAAATGTCATTTACAGATTATTTCTGTAGTACCTAGAATATGCACGAAAACTACAACCACCCCTCCAGGCTCACGTTTCAAGGTTAAGCTTACTAACAAGTGCTTCACAATATCCTCAGTTCTGGCATTAAAACAAAGAAATCTGAAGTATTAACTCTATTTTTCAAATTTTTGCCTTCAAAAATCTTAACACTGCTTTGAATACAGCCTCCTTAATTTACACGGGTGTGTGGCGTTGCAAACACCAGGTTGTACAGAGCAATGTAAACCAGAGTGTAGTGGTGGGTCTGTGAAGTAAACTATCCCCAGAACGTGCAATCTGAGCTGAATCTACATGCTGTACAAAAGGGGAGAAATAAGTTCATTACAAATGCAAAAATCATTTTCATAATATTGAACTGACAGAATGAAGACGTTCAAGAATCTGAGCAATCACGAACTGAATGCATTACCAGGCAAATACCCTTAAAAACTATCACCAGAGGAATGTGTTTGCCTACATGGCGTTTTAGGCAAAGAGCAGCTCTTAATTCGCACCCCCCCCCGCCCCAAATTTCCTTTAGAAGTGAAATACATCACTGATGATCAGAGGATAAACACTTCAACAAACAACGAGGCTCTTACCCAGCCCTAAGGCTCTCGGACAAGATGTCCTGAGACCAAAGGGTAGCAGGCTGAGGGCTGCAGGCCTGGGTGCCACAGGAGGGAATTCTGACCTCTTACAAAGACTGGTTACGAGATAACCAGGATGGGGAGCTTAGTTAGACCTCATGGGGGGCAGGGGCAGGAGGGCAAGTGTGTTTAGGTTAAATAAAGGAAAACCTCCAACAGTTTGAAACTTAGGAGTAATTTCCAATCTGGGGCTGGCCCCAATTTTCTAATATTTACCGTCTTATTTATCAATATTCTGTCCAGTGGCCGTGTTCTACTGGCCAGAAATGCACTGGAATTTAAATAGATTTTATGTACTATGCACAAGTTTACATGTGGCTGTCTTTTAGGTTTTATTCTTACTGTAAATCAATGTTTAAATTATTTTATACAAAATTTAATAATTTAGCCTAGAAGCAATTTAAATAATTCAATTCCCTCGAAAAGACAACATTTTGTACATACATACATGATGTACACATATGAAAATGGTGGTCAAAAGAATTTTTTGGCAGCTGCTTCTTGCTGAGTCCTAAGGAAAAAAGAGAAAGAAAAGAACTGAAAGAATTTCTATACATTTTACTTTGGAAAGAAACAGGATTGCTTAAAATTGAAATGTACAATGTCTTTTGAAGCATAAAATACATTAGGATAAGCATACACTCCCATGTGAAGTGAACTAGACTAGAAATAGTATTTGTTTTGTATATATCTAACAGGTATTGAAAGTTCCATTATGAACACAAATGATACTAAGTATTCCAAATTAAAGAAATACAGCGAAATGTTCGGCCAAGTTTTAGAGACTCACCTATACATGACATAACCGACGAACAACACTGTCTGTACCACTACGAATATAACGAAGTGCACTGTGGATAAACACGATGGAAAAGGTGGCAGTTCTGGGCATTTCAGTCTCTCATTTGATGGCTGTAAGGCAAAGGACTTTCTGTTACAATCAGCCAAATTAGTATTTTAGAAAAAGAAATATATGTGAAATCTTTATAAAACTCATGGTCTACTATAACACACGTATTTTCATTTATTCATCCTATAAATACCTTGCATCCCAACTTTTACCACTCAATTTTTTAAAAGAGTCGTTGACACCTTTTCACTGTCCTGTCACTCATCATTGCCATTTGGCTACTATCTTTGTCACAGTGACAGTGATTTTAGTGTCTTTGTGGGTCAAAGACCACAAATTCCTGGACATTTCCGGTTTACACCGCTGTACTAGAGTAATTATTAAAAGCATCACCTTCAACGGGGTAACCGTGTCAGCGTCTGAACCAGGACACTTTTGGGAGCGCTCGGCATCACTCTCACGTGCCCTGATGCAGACGACTGCGCAGCTGCCCCACCAAGAACGACCTGACAGTATCGTGGCGTTGGCTCAGCTCTCTTCGTCCCAATCTCCTAGTGTTTGACATTACTAACTAGTATCTTGAAAGTGCTTCTGTTTCTATTTCCATGAGTATTCCTTCTATCATAAGGAGGTAATTAAATACCACGGACAAGGTATCTAGAAGGGCTCCTAAGATTTTTTGTTTTTATGTGCATACATAAAAGTTCTTCAGTACGTATGTACCACCTGCAGCATCACCTGGACCATTTTGACAAAGGCTAAAATTGGGGGAAATTAACCTCAAAAAGAACTAAGGGAATAGATAATAATGCTCTGAATGAGAGGTAATGGTCAATAAAAAATCATTAAGCCATATTTAGAAAACTGGAAGAGGAAGAGGCGAATGCTACATGCATCTGTGAATTTTGTGAGGGTTTTTAAAGCCAGTAATCAAGAACAAACTTAAAAGTACCAGGGATCAGTCTTCTAATACTATCTCTTATGCAAGTAAAATGTCAAAAAAAAGTTCCTTATTTTAAATTTATTGCTGATCTCCAAAAGTGAAATGGGGCTTACACTAAAAAAGACCCAAAAAAGCAAAACCAAAACAAAAAACGTTTTAAAAATGAAATAAGGCTGGAAGACCTTGCTTAAAGTTGCCACCAGTCAGCTAGTTTTGATCTGTGCTATACAGCTGAGAAAGACAGAAATATGAGTTACCCGGCACTAGTCAGTCTAATGAAAGGGTTTGTCAAGAGAGACATTTATATTTTCAAAGCTATTTACAAATATCATTATCAATAAGAGCCATTTTTTAAAAGAAATCTTACAGAAAAAAATCTAAATAAAAAGTCTGAAATTGTGATAGCTCCGTTAATCGGGATAGTTATATTCAATAGGCTATGGAAGCATGATGTGGTACATAGAGACACGTGGAATAATTCCACCTTCGACGTTATAAAAAGAGCATTCGCATTAACTAAAAAGTCAGAGTGTGTTCAGCAGGATAAAGCTGAATGTGCTCCTTTCCCGAAGAAGACTCGTGACAAAGCTGGCGGGAGCGGCGCTTACCGCATTCCGCTGCACCAGGCTCTCTACGTCCCGCTTCACCACGTGCAGGTGCTCCTTGATGTCGCTGAAGTGCTGGGCTGTCTCGTAAATGCCCCCCGCGGATCCTGGGTGCTGTATGCCACTGACCAGCCTGACGGTTTCACTCATGGAATTCCTGCAACAGAAAACCCCTTTCGACAGTGGGATTGCTAGAAGATGGTTCTTTCCCTCACAGATTTTAAATGGTTAGATACAATTCTAAGCCCAATATGTCAGATTATTAAAAAAAGATAAAAGGTCAACATTTTAAAAAACTGAACAATCTTCAACCTTGGAAAATAATTTAAACAACTACAACTTAACAATATGCTTTTACCTTTTACTAAAGAGTAGGCTACCATTCAGATAAGAAAGAAAGGGCTAAAGAAATACATATGTGCAGAAAAAATACGAGAAGAACAAAGCAGGAATGAATGGGATAGATTACCAGGAAGCGGTGGTGGGAAAGGGCTGGAAAGAAGAAAAGACTAGGAGAGGGGTAGTCTTTCCCCAGGGATATGGGTTTGCAGTTCGATACCACTTTATGTGCATGCTAAAATTGAACCAATAAGTAAATACATTGTAGATAAGAAGAACCAGGTTTCTCCCCGTTGGAGAAAGATTTTCAAATACAGAAAGGAGGAAGGCTGAAACCGACCCTGCAGTGTTCAGTCCAGTCAGGTCCAACTGGAATCCAAAGTATTGGAATAATCTCAGTTTTTAAAAACACATGTAGATTGGTGGATACAAAAATAGAGATATTTGTGGGTCAGCATACATTCATATATTCCCTCGCTCTGTCCACTGAGAGCCTAGAAACAATGGCATCCCAGTTGTAATGAGCACACCTGGTGCCCAGATCTTGGTTTCTAATTACCTTTCTCCAATAAAAGAAACCAGGGCTCATTGGAGAAGAGGCTGATTCTAGAGCTGGGGCAGAGAAAATAAAGATGAGCCTGAAACAGTGTGGTTACCAGAAATGCATAAAAAAAGATGCAGGCCGAAAAAACACTAAAGCTAACCTAAGCGCCTCATGAGCAGAGCTGGGATCATCTGAATAACAAAATAAATGACAGTATTGGATTGTAACCCACAGAAAATATATTCCTGAGTTCATACTGATGTAAATTATTATTAAATAAAAAAATAGGGGAGAAGGAATAGCTAGCGGTCCTTACAGATTTTCAATAAATAAACAAATGCAGAAGGAAAGACAGAAACAGAAAAACCAGCATTTGGTAAACACTACATTCTTGTTGCAGGCAGACATCAATGGATGCTAAAATGAGTGAGCAAAAGTTTACAGTGAAATAGGATATCCACATAGTCTCAGAGTACCTTCCCCCAAGTATTTGTTAACTACTGAAGGAAAGATAGTAACTTAAAGAAACTGGGAAGCAACCATCATAAGCAAATGAAGCTAACGTCGCCATTATTAAGATACACTGACATTGTGAATATGGTACACTGTTGTTTTCTTGTGAAAAATGCAGAACCTCCATCCAACCATGAACATGTATCGGACAAACCCAAATTGAGGGACACTTCATCAAATAACTGATCAATGTGCTTGGAAACTGTCATGGTCATGCCAGGGAAGGAAAGATGAACTGTTTTGGATAGCAGAAGTCTAAAGAGAAATAACTAAATGCAGCACGTGATCCTGGACAGGCTCTTCGAACAGAAAAAAGGCACAGTGGATAACTGATGAAATTTGAATAAGATCATGAGTTTAGTTAGTACTGTGTCGATGTTTTCTAGATAGTACTGTACCAATGTTAGCTTCTTGGTTCTGACAATTGTACTATAACCAGTCAGGGGAAGATGGGTGGGTGGGGAATACATGGAGACTATTATTTTTGAAATGTCTGAGGTCTAAAATTAGATCAAAACAAAGATTTAAAAACATAATGTCATACAATCCAGTCTATTTCTAAAACAATTTAACTGTTCATTTAGCATCATAAATATTTTAATTACAAGTTTACAGATCGCAGATTTTTAAAATATCCAAACAGTACAACTGAAACACAGATTTGCAGTTGCGGGCTGGGTTGCCTTTAGTCTCTACGTGTTAGGTATTTTCACCTTCTTTTAACCTAATCCTGTCGAATTTTCCAGTCCTAAAGAACTCACCTTCACATTCTTGTTTGTCAAGGGTTATACTGGCTGGGGCAGTGCTATAAAGTATTAGCTTATGAAGTATGACATTTTAGCAGTTTCTGTTCTCCAGGCATTTAAAGTTGTGAATTATCTGCATAAGTGAATCCTTTTAAGAAACTTATCATCAATGTTCCAAGGACACAGTATCTCCTCTTTGCTCCAACTCTTTGTCCAATCTCTCTTAGGGTACAAAACTGAATGAAAACGAGGTAGTCGCACATAGCACATTTCCTTTAAAATGTTTTCACTCCATCAAAAAGAAGTTCTTGCATAAGGCATGCTTGTATCACAGTCCTATGATGCTATGTGTGCTTGTTCCCCTAGTATTTTTCAAAGAACTGTGATATATTACTCGTATTATTTTTCTGTTTTAGAAATGCATAAGTAGTTCTAGCTGTAGAGTAAATGTGATGAACCTGTATTTTTTTAAAGATGCTACAGCATTTCTTTTCTAGCTTGAATTTAAACCTGTCTGCAGTTTCTAAATATCAGAAGTTCTTGTGCTTTACATTCCAGTATTAATAAAATGACCTTAGAACGTGAGAAATCATGATTTTAAGATAAAGAGAGCACACAGCGCTCAGACGTTACTCCTGGATACTTACTTCATCTCGTTTACTTGTCTCAGAATCTCATGCTGAGTGTTCACAACAGTGTCCAGTTCTTGTTGCGTGATCTGGAGGAAAAACAAAAGATGGCCAGCCAGCTCCATAACCCCCACGCCCCGGGATCACGCGCTCAGCGGCCGTCCTCCGCACCTCTCCTCCGTCAAAGGCTAACCAAGCACAGCCGCGGTGCAGAGGGCTCACCTGGCCGTGCTGCCCGGGGAGTCCTGCTCCTCTTTTAGAGAGCTCCTCCGTAAAGGAGGAGACGTATTTTCTCTGCTCATCAAGAATCATGTCTAATTGTCGGTTCAGCTGCTTGATTTCAAGATGAATACGATTCTGTCCTTCAAAGATTTGTCTCAGCTCACGATCTCCCACACTCTCGAATATTTCATCCGCTGCAGTGGAAATTACAGATTAAAATTATTAGAATCACTTATACATATGTAGTTTTCAAAATACCGTAAGTGACAAAAGTAACGACACATACTAAAATCAGAACATCACCAACAGTGACATGACCCCCCCTGACATCGAACATGCAGAGATAATTAATTCAATCCTGATTAAGTTATGATTTGTTCTAGACATCTCTGGTGGTTGAACATTTATTATAAATTTGGTCTGAATTTTTTCACCTAAAAAATCATTTTCTCTTTCAAATATATTGTGTGATTCTATTCATAAGCGTGGGCAGAACTAACCTATGTGACAAAAATCAGAACAGTGGCTGCCTCTGGGGAGGGAGGGCTGACATGAAGAGACACGAGGGAACGTCTGGGATGATACAGAATATTCTGTGCACTGATCTGGGCGATGGCTCAATGGGCAAGCGCATCAGTCAAAATTCATCCAACTAGTCTCTTAAAACATGTGCATTTTACTTACGTAAAGATTAAGAAATGGAGTGGAGAAGAACTGATTTTCCTTTTATACCTGACCATGCTGAAAACAGATTATTTTGTTCAAATACTTATTACAATAAGCTTCAAGATATACTCACAAGTCACACGTTACATTTAAAACAAATCCAAGAATATAAAATGTATTTTCATTTTTAGCTTCATTAAGTCTATATCGCACGGTCATCACTTAGAGAATCACATACCACACAGAGCTTGATGGGGGAAGAGCTCATATAACAAACCTCAGCAGACAAAGTCAAGTCACTCTATTGGGCCCTAACATGTTTTATCTGTGACATGTAACGCACTTAAGCATTTTGTGACAGCGGCCTGCTTACACTAAACTTTAAAATTCTCAATCTTTCACGCCCAGGATTCTGTTGCGTAAGGGAAAGAGCCAGATAACCACCTCGCATCATTCTCATGACAGTGTTGATGGTTTTCAAGTACTGTCTCTGTAATAATAAGGTAATTATGTGCCACTAAAAGTAAAGAAATAGAATTTGGACAGTTTCATTCAACACATATTTATTGACTCTCAACTACTGTTATACAGCACTGTTGTTTAGTTAGTTTAGGGGACACAGCACTGAACACGACCAAGTCCCTGTCCCCACGGGCTCCCTGCAGTGGGCCACTGCGCACACAGGTTGCCATGGTAGCCCTTACTGCACACCCCAGTCCACCACGTCCTGTTTCCAAGTCCTTTAAAGACTGAGGATTTGCTTACAAATTGTTTCCAGAAATTACTTGGAATGTGCCAGAGAGAGAGGACGAGACACCTCCAAGTGCGAGGTGACACCTGCGCCGTGCCTGCCACCGCGGCCCCGAGGACGCTCCGCCACGACTCACCTGGCTGCCCCTGAAGGTCTGGGTGACCCTTCTGGAACTCCTCTTTTTTCTTATCCAATTCTTGCTGAAAGTGCTCAAATTCCTCCTGATATTTTTCTTTTTCTTTTTCTGAAATTTCTTTATCTAGTGTAGGCTTTTTTGGAGTTTAAGGACAGATCATTAAAAAATATATTAAAAATGTTAAAAAATAATAAATCTCAATATATATTTTTCCTCCTTTTAACTACCATTATTTGAAAGGTTAATAAAAGAAATGTCTTATTTAAATCATAACCAATTTACTTTGGCTACTAATAATTACAGCAAAAAATAAGGGCCACTACCACTGATTGAGTGCTTGCCAGAAATGCGAGGCCTTATTCAACACTTGCGAATGTCACGGGATGGCCAGTATGACACCTGTGTACTGGTGCAGAACGGAGCGTTACAGAGGCGAAGTCACTTGCACCAGGTCACATGGCAGTAACAGGCAGAAACCAGAGTCAAACCTAATGTGGTCTCCTCACGTTTTCAGCTACGAGGCAACACTACTAAACTGAAAATCAACTTTTTGAGAAAACTGTTTATACTTACCGGCTCTTTCCCAGGCTCAGTCAATTGGAAAGTGAGAAAAGAAAGAACATCATGGTCATCTACAAATTAAAAAAAGAAAATCTGAAAAAGTTCCATAATAGGTTATTTTTATGGTTGTGAATCTACTTTGTAGATATCTATTTCTTTAAAAAATGAGAGATAAGAAAAATCAGCTTGAATTTTGTAAATGCAATGGTGCTCTGTGAACTTAGAGACAGATTCATCTGAAAGACTTACATTAGAAATAAGCAAAAATTCACTTTCTTAAGTGTTAAACACATAACAGACATTTAATACATGTCTGATAAGGGAATGAACGAACAAATGAAGGGTCAAAACAAGCCTAAACTCTGAACCCTGGCACCAAGGTCCTCCCGCATTTTCCCACGTATCTCCTTCATGGACTTTGTCCCAGGCAAATGAGACAAAATCTGGTCCTTCACCTACTTCCTGTACCTACTGTCTCTGAACCTTTCCTACAGCACTTACCACTTCTTGCCTCACTGTCTTGTCATAAACATTACGCTGCTCTGTCCTGCTTACTGGGGCAGTCCTGATTTACCTGTGTCCTGGAATTACTATCGGCATCTCCTTTGACTCTCAAAGCATCCCAATTTAGATAATATGACTACATCATGCAAATTTGTTCTCAACAGCAGATATGAACAATTTTATTTTTAAAAAATCATATTAAAAATCAAATTAATTTCAAGCTGTTTTAAGCTCAAAACAGGGACTTACCAGATCAAACCTCATAACATCAAATTAAAATACCAACCCTGGTTAGTCATAGCCACAAAGTAAAAGCAATTAAATTCAGCTGTGTGGCAATCCCCGCTTTCGGCCACTATTACGGAGCTCTCGGTAGGAAGCCAGATTAACGGCGAACGCAACAGCACGGCCAGGTTAGGTGAGTGTGGGAGAAGCTGTGCCGTGTAACAGAGCACTGGACCCGGTCTTCAGAAATCCACGCCCAGTCCTGCCGGGGACTGACCATTACTGGCCATGGGATCTTTAGAAAGTCCTTTAATCCAAGATCTGGCAAAACACATCTAAAAACATGGTAAATATGATCCTCTCTCTCCCTCTCTGAGTCATTGTAAAGAACAATTCAGATATTTGAAAATAATAAATTTATATATTGTACCATATAAACACAAGACGATATTAACATCAAATAACTTCATTGATCACCACACATAGGGGAAAAATGGTAAAACTTTTTTAAGTTTAGACCCCAATAATTTTTCTCAGGCACCAATTTATTTAAATGTGCTGTGACAACTCTCAGGATCCTAAACTATTCGGCAATTAACCTTCAGTAGCTTTAACTTTAAATGTCTCCTTCACTATAAAATAGCACCCCAAGTGATGCTCTAACTTACATCACTGTGTGCAGCCCCCGCCAACTGCACACCTGCAGAATTTAAGCAGAGGATCAGCAATCCCGAGAGACCGAAAGCCTGGGGCTGAAAGCTACGGGAAGCTTACAACTAGTCTTCAAATGCTGAAAGCAAACAAGTCTACGCATCTCCAAAATACACGATTCCCAATAAAACTCAACTCACAAATGTGTAATATTACAAGATAGCAAGATTTATTTACCTGCAAGACCTCCAGTCGCAGCAGATATTCCAAAATGCCCTTGTGGGGGGATTACCATATTTTCCACTTTGGCACAAAATTCATAATCATTTTTATCTGGGGTAAAGCCATTATTGATCATTACCTAGAGAGACATATTGTAGTTACAGCTTTTACAACAGATATTGTAAAAGGAATTTCCAATAATCAATTTATGACTAATACCACTTGATCTCTATATCTGGTCTAATAATCAACTCCAAACTATCAGCATTCTCTCATTATTTATTATAAAGGGTAATCCCTTGTCCATTAAATAGCCTCACTTAAACAAGATATTAGTACATTAAGCAAGATATTTCGCTTAAGAAAATGGTTTTTACCCTACCATGTGTCAAAGCCTTAACGAGAAAAATATGATATCTTTCCATGAAAATCTTTCTGAAATAGAACATGGGTTGCCTTCTCTTGAGAAGACTTGGGGAACATGATTACTTTCTGCGAATGATTCACACAGAAGGAGACCACACTTGTTCTGAAACCCAGGGACAGAGCTAAAATGAACATGCTGAATTTACAATCTCGATGACAGCTAGTTGAGAATTCAACAGATCGCCTTAGCAAATAGTGAAGGAAGGTAATTAGACCTTCGTAAGTTAGCAGAGGCAGCAAAGGTATTCACACAAGAGGTGAGAAATTAAAACGGTAAAAAGACACATGAGTTTCTACTCTGCAGAATGTATATCTGAAGTAACAGCCATAAGCGTCTTAAAAGAATCCTGGCATCCTGCGGAAGCACAGGAATCCTCTGCTCACGATCCCAGTCAGGCAGCGGTCCAGCCTCTTCTACGCGCCTCCACTTCCGGCAACCCCATCACGAGCCCCACCCTAAGCAGGAGTCCCTGAGGCCGACGGTGGAAGCGAAAGGAGCAGCAGGTACACGGCACCCGTCAGGGCACTGCCACCGTTACTTCCAGATGCAAAGTTCTGTCAGTGTCGTTAAGTCACACGGGAAACATGTTACAGTACTCTGTCCAAATTTCCAGTAAGAGAGTTAGATACCTGTCAGGATGAAGGGTCGACCTCTATATAATGCGGGAGGGACTCCTACCAGTTTTTAAAGATCACCTGCCATTTAGTTGACTAACATTGGTGTCTGTTTCCCTGATTGGATATGCTGGTACAGTTTACATCATCTACGAATGGTTCTCCTTTACAGTCTTTCAAATCAGAATCAACAATCGGTAGGACATTTGCCCTCAAGAGCTAAAAAAAAAAATGTCAAGTTAATCATTTTCTAATTCTGATACTAAAAATATTCAACTGTTCAAGTCCATTTTTTTTCTTGAACCCTGACAAACTGAAATCTATTATAAGTCTTGACTGTCTAGTTCTAATTTTTTAAAAAAAGAATGCAGGGGGTGGATAATATATTCACTGCTCTGAGTTAGGAGGAAAGTTAGGACCGTGACTGCACAAGTCTGATGTCCGGTGACTAACACCAGTGACACTTCTTTGTTGAGGTCACCACTAACCTTCCTCACTCATCTTATAGTTTCAACCCACTGTTAAATACTACACTTGCAAAATTTAAAAATCTCATATTTTGACTGTTTCCTTCACTAACAGCATTTCTTGTTCCCCTTATTTTGTTTTTCCCTCTGAAGTTCAAACCCTGGGACAAGCTAAGGGTGTGAGTACTAATCTAACAAACCTTCCTTGAGTACCTAAAATGGGCATAATATAGGGACGAGGAATACGGGCTATCATGCCTGCACTGAGTAACTGAAGATAATAGAGATGAAAAAAGACATACACACCATAGCTGACTGGTAAGTACATACGACATATTTTAAAGGCCAAATAAGCATTATAGAAACAAAACTGAGTTAGGAGATAGAAAACTATGAGCTGATGTTTGGGAAATCTGATGGATGAGGGATCCAAGTAAGCGTGTTCAAGAACGAGCATGACCCTGCCAGGCGAGAGGAGGGGAGCGCACCCCAGCCGGGGCATGGACTGAGCAGACAAAGGCCAGGACATTAAGTCACGGCTGTGTGTCCTGCCAAGTTCCTCTCACATGTCCTCTTCAGAACACTCGCTCCAGAGACACGTGTAGATTTGGGGGAGAACAGGATTCAGTGGTCGGGCATGTCTGACGAATGCGGGGCTTGACGAGCCTTCTGTACTGCAGCACTTCCCAACACCTCGTGTGCTAACACGCTCAGTCGGGCCCATTTCATTTGACTGTGGAACTATTCCGGGAGCACGTTTTACAGGACTACTGTTCTGGGGACTTCTGGGAAGGTTCACCACCTCACTAAGCTGGGTCACGCAGGCAGCCGCCCTGTGCCCTGTGACCTCGAGTGTGTGCCTGCACTTGCCGTAGTTGGTGTCTGGGTTCTGCCACGTGAAGGTAAGTGTGCCTTACGGATGACGCCACTGAAATGGCGCAGGGGGATATCATCACAGTGGAATGCAGATGCAAATCAATCACGAAAGACTGGGCACTTCCTCGGAGCTGAGGCCTCTCGATTAGCTAGGAGTTTAAGACTATGCCAACACAGTTTTCCAAAGAACTGCCTTTGTAAGAGTTTTATACAAAGGAGTACAAGGCTAGCCCATGATTTGGGGAAAGAAAAATTTATGAAAAATGTTTTACTTTAAGAATTACATAACTAGGTACTGACAGCATCTTTAAAAAGCAGAGTTCCCACAGTATTTGTGATCTTAGTTATTGTGACTGCCCTGCCTTCCCGTTCCTCCCTCAAACACAAACGAATGTGCCGCTTCTCGGCTAGTTGATGGTACCGCTTCACTGTACAACTGGCCAGAAACCCAGGGACTACCTCTGACTCCACGCTGCACTCACCCGCCTGCCCCCAGCAAACCAGCAGCACCTCCGCCAGTCTCCGCCTCCTGATCCCTTCCCCTCTACCTTAGTTTAGACCACCAGTGGGGTCTTAACAGTTAAGATACTGCTGGGTTCAAATCAGTTCTGTTCCTTATTTGGTTCGACACTGTCCAAGTTTCTTGAAACTCCCGCATTCAATTTTCCCACGTATAAAATGGGGATGCCCACCACAGGGCTCGTGGAAAGAATCAATGGGAAACTGCATGCAAAGCACCAAGCACAGGGCACAGCCCATCAAAAGTCAAGGAGTTTAAATGACCGTCTCCTTCACTCCTCTGCAAATACTGTTTTAAGAACACTGCTGCCTAAGCCTTCTTCCTAAATGGCAAATCTGATCACTTCGGTTTCCTGCTTAAGACTCCTTAGACTGTTCCTTATGAGATAAACCACAAGACACCTACAAGATTTGTTACCTGGCAACCTTTCACCTCACTCCTTACAGCCTTCTCTACCCGTCAGCCATGTCGAACTACTCGCCGTTCCCAAATCTTTCAACAGTCCCTGAGTCCGTTTTCTCTGCACCCCATCCAGGAGACCCCCTCTTCCCCTTCGCGGGGCAGCGGCACTCCGAGGAGCTGTTCCGGCCTGCCCCACGGCCCCCTGGCGGCCTCGGGTTCTAACCCCCCGACCCCTCAGTGGCATCCGTGCTGCAGCACTCATCCCGTCGAACCGCGATGTCACGTTCGTGTCTCCCAGCAGACAGGCAGCTCTGTGAAGAAAATTCCCTTTGCCGTACTCATCTCTGTATCTTCGAGGCTTAGACACGGACATAACAGGCCACGCGCAGCAGGGTGCTCATCCACAGTCACTGACTAGATGCAAACCCAGCGGCAAGGCTTTGCCACACACGGCCACTCACGTGGCCCTGAAGCCACTTCTGCCTTCTCACAGTAACACTGGTAAGGACAGGAACAGCGTCCGAACTTAAATTCATGTCATTTCTATCGAAGACTCAAAACGAAAATGCATACTAGAATCTTGTTCATTTGACTGTCTCTAAACGTATGTTACTTACCATCAACGTCTTCTGGTAATACACAATCTTTGTCCGGACAGGGTAGGGTTTATTACGAAAGTCCCTCTGGCAACTGGCTAAAGCTTGATTAGCGCCATCACTATAGTATAAGGGAAAGGAAAACAAACAAGGAACTTAAGCTTTTCAGTATTTAAAAACTCACTATTTAAAATGATTAGTGTCTAGGAAGATTAAAACAGCATCCAGTTATGACAAAGCCTTGGGAAATCTGAAGTTATTTATTCAGAAGATGCAAAGTTGATGCAGGAGTTTTTCCTGTGACTCCACTCAGGGGCCTGCATATTATTAGGCGCCAGTGCTACCACGTGCTGACGGCTGGGGCAGGCGCACTGATCTACGCGAGACCAGGGCACAGAATCAGAGTCGAATGTGGAGCTTCAGCAATGCAGATTCCTAGGTCCCACCCTAAAGCAGAATCACAGGAGAAGGCCTTGGAATCTCTACTTGAGCTGGCTCCAAAGGTAACTACCAGAGTAAAAATCACTAAAGCAGGAAAAGTAAACAGGAATTCGGATAAGTAATTTTTCATACACATTTCAAATATACTAAACAGAAGCTTCGTCGCCCTGAGAACCTTTAAATATAGCAATACTAAGCTTGAATACAGTGGCATAAATTTCTTTTTATTATAACTATTTTTATTTATTTATTTATTACTTTTTTTAGGCATAAATTTCTTAGTCATTAGTTTAGTCAAGGCTCCAAACCAAATTTTTCAAAGATTCCTCTTAATAAAGGTGAGAGAACACGACTAGTGGCATCGAGAAGACGAATGTTTTATAAGCCTTTAAAATTATGTAATATTAGGTTAAATAAAACAACATGTTTTTATGTATGAAATCTGAGATGGTCCATAGCAAGAAGTTTAAAACAGAACCAAATTAAGATCTTTCCACCAAGCTATAAAATAAATTGCAAGAAAAATAATCTTATTTCACCTGGAAAATGTTCAGATTTGAAACAATATATTTTAAAAGGTTTTCGAAAAGAAGGTGAGATCAGAAATAACGTATACTTACTTTTGATGGTCATAATGGAATTGCCCATTGTTGCCTATAATTACTACAGCAGGATTATTTTTCTAAAAATAAAAAGAATATATTTGTTTTAAAGCCCTTAAAGAATTGTACAGCATTCTGGATGTGCTATAAGATCTCTTAATCTCTAAAATTCTAGGACCCCAAATTTTAAAATAAATTTCTACTTACTAAAAAAAAATTTAGCACACTCTTCCAATCACTTAAAACCAGTCCCATAATACCTCAATAAAGACTGATGATGTGCCCTGTCCTTGAATAACCAACCTCAGCACACGCTGAGGACACACTGTGAGTGTGGGACAAGCAAGCGTGGGGCGGATCAGAGTGAAGCAACACGGCTGTGGCGTTCGAGGAGTTTATTAAAGTTCTCCTTAAACTGCTATTAAAGTTCTCCTTAAACTGCTATTAAAGTTCTCCTTAAACTGCTAACAATGACCCAGTAGAGAAACTATGAGCTAATACAAAGATCATCAATCTTAAGGCTGCTGCTCACACACAAGTTAGTGTTTCTGATTTGTAAGTACGTTTTGAACTTAACTGTTCTAGGAAACATCATCAGAGAAACTGGTTCATCGAAAAGTTATAACATATGAAAAGATAACATGTGAGCCGGCAGTAGTAAGGCACATGGGTATTTTCATGAAACTATAATAGTCTAGTCTAAACACTACTGGTTTCACTACCCACATCTAAATGACTCATGCTTATTCATCAAAATTACTACACGCATACGGGGTGCTGGGGATGGGGGCCTTGCAAATTCTCAGAGTCAGGGCTCCATCAGGACCTCAAGTTGCAGTATGACAAATCATGAACACATAGCTTTAAATTTATAAATTCCCAGCTACATAAAAATCAATCATCTAACTTAATTTGGGGAGTTCTCTCTTATTAAACTGACAAGAGTGTTAAATAAACTGTATTTCTCACAGCTTTAATTTGTTAGCAGATATATTAAAGTGGGTAACAGTCTTAAAAAATATACCTTTCCATCATTGTCGAAAGAATCGAAGAATATTCCAACACCATTCCACATATCAGCTGATCCAAACACAGGACCCTCCAAGCCTTGATTTTCTGTATACCAAATTGCCTGTCAATACAGAACAGGGAACATTCAGAGGCTGGTGGTATATGCATTTATACACATTTTCTAAGTTACAGAAATGATCATACCAGGCCATCAGCTCCAATTCGACCTCTCCCAGTCACTCGAAATGTCACCTCAATTTCCCAGTTCTCAAAGGCTGCTTTTGTCTTAGTCCACACAGACCCTCTCTGGCTTTTTAAAGACGGTGCTATTCGAATTTGATCTGAACTTGGAATAGCATCTAGAACAAAAATCAGGGAAGAAAAACTTTAAGTTATAATTAGGCAAAACTCAACGAATCATCACCAAACTGTTACATATACTTAGAGATCTCATTTTAACTCAGTAACCTGTACAGTAATTTTGTTAGAAAAAAATTTCATGTTGACAGTTTCAATTTTTACATTTTAGGGCTTTCTAACCATCCCTCTTCTATTTTGAATAGTGATGTATCTATGCAAAAACAACAACAACAACAAAAGCTGTAACCATACACTAAAAATTCAAGGGGCAGAAAGGAGGAAACTATGGCTTAAAGGGCAAACCAAATATTTGATTTTTGTAATATTATTTTTCAAATACGTCAAAAATTTGCATATTATTTTTTAAAAACTGCGATGTATTTTACCAATTTACAAATGTTATAAAGCTCAAACAGTGTGAAAAGAACATACCACTAGGAATCAAGAGACTTATTCCTAGTCTCAGTTCAGCTGTGTGACTTTGGGCAAATAATTCTCTTACTCTCTTGGGCTCACCATATGTTCACCTGTAAAATGAAGGGGCTGGACTCAATCACTCCCACAAACACCCCAGAAGTTATATGCAAACTTTTGTGCATATATACAGTCTTCTAGGGAGAGAGGCAACTGCATTTCAAGTTAATAAACAGTTCTTCAGCATCAGCAGATTTTCAGAGAGAAGTGATCCCCAAAATGGTTTGCATCTCCAAGCTGGGTTCAAGTTCCAGCTCCACCACTTACTAGTAGTTTGATTATAGGCAAGTTATTCCATTTCTCTAACAACCTCACAGACATTTAAACACCTATATAAATATATATAAATACGTCAATAAATGTTAGCTAGTCCTATTATTGGACTAAATAATTATTAAAGCAACTATCAGGTCTAAATTTGAACAATTCAGATATTAACCAGTTCTGACATCCATGCTCAGAAGTAACTGTATTATCTCTTTACAGATGAAAAAAACTGACAAAAAGAAAAGTTGAGATACAAAGGTAAGTTACTGTTTGTTACCATCACTTTCAAACACTTAACAGTTACGGGCAAGCATCCTGGAAAGAGTAGTGGATAAAGAATCAGAAGACCTGGATGTGAGTTCCAGTACACTAGCTATGTCACCTTTTCCAAGGACCTTAACCTTTCTTAACATTTCAGTTTTTTAATCTATAAAACAGGTAACACCTGCCTTGCCTACTAAAGATCAAATCAGAATGAAGGTGAAAGAGTTCTGAGAGACAGAAAAGGTTACAACTTGTTATTATTTTTTTGCCCTTATGGACTCAAGGGTGTGGACTTATAGTACAAAAGGGCATTGGAGTCAAGAAAAAAAGCCCCATAGATTTGGTCTTAATTTGGGAATGATGTAAAAGGCCGTGTTTAAACTGAATCTTAAATTTTCCTATTTTTCAAAATTGTTTTAAATGATGTATCTCAGGGCATGAAAAGGTAAAAAATAATACATAGAGTTAATAAAACAGTGACACTGTAAAAATTACAGTGAAATGAAAGCAAGGGACCTCCACAGCAGTGATTCCTTGAGTTAGCAGATAGAAGTGTCATGGCTAAAATACTAATAATCCCTTCATTTCAAATCTAGTCTAGCCATACAACTTTAATTCACCCAGATACATTATCTGACATTTCTGCAGCGGACAGTTGGTTATAGGCTCTGTAAAGAAAGTTAATTTAAGTAGTTGATTAACATTCCTGATCAGCTAAGTATGTAGTATAATCATGAGAGAAAAATGAGCAAGCAGGCCATGGAGATGTAGAAGTGAAAAAGTGTACGAATGCATCACCACTACTAAAAATTCATCATCATTCCAAAAAGAAAAACAAAAAAAACCCTAAACTTGTATTTGGTACGTCTGCATCATCTTTGTGTATTAAGAATGTTACCCTAATAACAAGTACTCGGAAATATACCCTTGATGAGTGGGCACATAATGTCTGCTGAGTAATGAAATAATTGCACTCCACTTCAAATACTTAATGAGTTGATCATTAAGTCAATTTATAGTAATTATATATAAATTTCAGTGAAATGCCTTTCCTAGAAGTCTGCTTCCTATTCCAGAATTACTGTCTAGAAATGGAACGGTCTAAAATGATGTACACAAATCTTATAGAAATTTC
Source organism: Eonycteris spelaea (assembly GCA_003508835.1). Classification (NCBI taxonomy): domain Eukaryota; kingdom Metazoa; phylum Chordata; class Mammalia; order Chiroptera; family Pteropodidae; genus Eonycteris; species Eonycteris spelaea. The sequence continues at coordinate 28,524 of PUFA01000056.1, forward strand.
TTAGTAAGTGATGGAATTCAAAGTGCCAGAGCTTCTCATTCCACATAAAGGCATTTGCCACTTGTTTCAAAGGGTGCATCTAATGGTCACTGAACAGAGCTTACAACCTGTCAAGTGCTAAGGCCAATTCCTTAGTCAGCAGTGACACATCAGCACTAAAGTACAGATATGTTTCTTTCACATATATAAATGTCTAGCAAGGCAAGCTCTTATCTGCCAACAGTGTCAAACACAGAGTTGAATAAAACATGGAACACGGGTTATTTTGATTTTTCCAAAAAAGTTTGCAGATATACTATTTTTAGTCTCAAGTTCTGAAACAATACCAAAAAATATATCCCTTCCCCTATTAAAGGGACAAGTGTGACTAATAGTTATGTAAAGTGTTAATACAAGAGGAAAGATCAAGGACCACACCAAGTCCCTGCGAGGGTAAATCTGAGGTACCCTTCCAATAGGATGAGAGGTTCCTCTGACATATAAACTTAAAAATTATTCTAAACCAAGATATATCATGTATGGAGCTGACAAAGTGACACTGGGTGCAAACAGGAGCATTAACCACGGCTAACACTGGGTTTAAATTAAAAAAAAAAAAAAGAGCAGGGAAGGGCCGCCGAGAGGAGATGGGAAAGGAGGTGGGGGGCTGCCAGAACACGTCTCAGGTTGGGATGGGTTAGGGGTGCAGGACGTTTCCCCTGGAGACGTGGCGCTAGGGTGAAACGGGATGCCTAGAACCGAGTTAAGGGAGTGCTTGGAATTGTAAGAAGTAACAAAACACCTCTAGAGCAAACAGAAAGAACGGACGAGATCAAAGAACGCATAGGAGGAAGGGGAATGGACAGAACAGGGGGGTAGACTGGGGGCCAGGGGGAGGGAACCTGGTGGACAGAGCCGACCTGAAGGAGGGACTGCTGAGAAGTCTTCCCTCCACCGCGCATACGGCGTGCAGCGGGAAGACGGTAAAGAGAAGGAGGCGCCAGGTGAGGATGGGACCCGGGCCCCCCGCCCTCTGCCCCGGCTTACTCCCCGCGTGGGCCCAGAAGGGCACGGTCCCGTCGCTCTGCACCAGGTGCGGCCCCTTGAAGCTGTATTTGTATTCGAAACGGCGATGTGGCAGCACGCCTGGGGTGCCCGTGGCACCCGCGGCTGCGGGGTCGCCTCCCACGCCGTCGCCCCCGACGAAGTGACTGAGCGCCAGCAACAGGGCGCAGAAAAGCGGCCGAGCTCCGGCCTGGGGACCCCTTTGCCTGGATCCCGCCATCTTGGATTCTGGAAAGCAGAGGCCGGCGGGAGGGGGAGGGGCGCGGGAGCTGCGGATGGCCAACAGGGCGCTCGCTGATTGGCGGAACCCGAGGGGGCAAGGGTGAGCCCCGCCCCTGGCCTCTGCTTTCCAGGCGGCCCCCGGACCGGGAGCATCTGTGGGCGGAGCCATGCCCTGGGGGCGGGGCTGGAGGCGGTGCGTTCCGCGCGCCCTCCTCTAATCTCGGGTCAGGAACGGGGACTCCCACCTTCTCTTCCCACGTGGTAACAGGTATTGGAGGAGCGCCGACCCAACGCCTACCTGCAAGAAGCTTTCTCCAATTATTCAGCAGCTGGTTTTCATTAGGTGTTCTTGGCAGACACAGGGCATAATCCCAGCCCACTGAGCTGCACCAACCTGTTACGGCATTTCAAACTAGGAACCAGCGATCCACTGGCTGTAAAGCCCTAGGATCTTTTTGTTGGTATTGAATCAGAGATTTCTGTGAATTTGTCGCCCAACCTTTTCCTCTCTCAAAATTTAATTCCAAGGGCTAAGAATGATGGGCCCACCCAGGAAACCCGCAGAGCCTCATCTTTAACAATTTCCTCGAACGCGTCTGGCAGACCAGGTCCGCCTATCTCGAGACTTCTATTTTTTGAGATTAGACACTCTCTGATTTAATAAACCATCGTTTCCAGGTTTTATTACCTGAAATTCTAACTGGTACCAGAGCTCAGTGTATCGAGTGCTACCATGTATCAGGAACTGTTCTGGGTAATAAATATACATTCATTCATTTAAGAGGAAATTAACCTAATATTTTCATTTAATATCAAGGCTTTGCTCTTGTTGTTTCATTTATAAGAAACAGTCCTTTTTCTCAAACTACATGTCTACTCTCCTTAAAATAACATGATGGACATCTTAAACTCTCTTCTAGTTTTCTCCAATTATAAATTAGTGATGAAGCATCAAGGTGTTGGAATGGACTGGCTGAAGCTGAATCCTGGTTTTCTGCGTGCATGGTCTTAGGCAAGGCGTTTAACCTCTCTAAAGCTTGGTTTCCACATCTATATAAGGCAGAGTAATAACAGTACCTATGCCACTCCATCTTAGAAAGAATTCAGTGCCTGGTACCCAGTGAGCAACCAGTAAACACGAACACGTGCTATTCTACTGACACTTCTTCAGTCTTCCACTGATAGCAAAGATAAACCTAACTCAGCCCCATTAAGCCAGTCACGTCATTGATGCATTCATCACAACACACAGTCCATCTCTTCTTCCCATCTCTTATTTTCTCCTTAAGAAAACATAGCCAGTGCAGTCAGATTTGGATGGTGAACACTGAAGTATTTATTGACTTTATATGAACATAAACTGCCTAACTTTTTTTTAGGTAAGTAGCAGAAATTTTATAAATAGCCCAAGGGTCAGAGCAGAGCTAATATAATTAATTTGGTATATTTTATTGTATTATATATGTTATGGTAGTTAGTGTTAAAGAATTTGCCAACTATAATTAATTTTCAATTTAATTTCTTCATGTGTACCTTTAGTCAATGAATAAAAAATATAGGCAAGAGTTGCTTTGGATGCAATTTAGGTTAGGAAAGAGAAGGGAGAATGATGCCATATTTGACACTGTATGCTCTGAATTGATATTGGTTGCCTGTGTATTAATATTGTGGGTTAGGTATCCATAAGCTATCAAATAATATTTGTCTTATGCTGCCTGTATATGTGAAGATACTTTTCTTGGTCCTGCTACATTTAGACTAATTGACCCTATTTCAACTTTTACTACACATATTTTTTCTTGGTAACTGTAAAATTTGGGCTGACACTTGAAAGAGCATATGTTGCTTACTATAAAACAAAACTTTAACTTTTATTTATAGATAAAAAGGTCAGCAATGATACATCTTTTTATGCCTCCATTAGAATAAAACATCTTTCATTCTTTTGACAAATTTGAGGCAGAAAGAGGGGGAAGGTGGGGACAGTAAAAGTAGACAGAAGAACAGAAAGCAAAAGAAGAGAGAAGGAAATGTTTGGAGATGGAGGAAAATGTTCTTATCTGAACTATGATATCCTAAACCATTTTGACCACAGAATAAAGATTTGTAGATATTGATTTCCCAGTACAAAATGACAAAGGATAGTCAAAGGGAGGTTACGCAAAACATTAAACTGGGACTCAAGCTAGCTCTAGAGAATGGGTTGTGCACATAGATAGGGAATAATTGCAGCCCTTCAGCACATTAAAGAAGAATTGAACCAAAACTTTCAGAAACTTTTTTATCATTCCCTAGAGACAAAGTCTTGTACACACATTCGGAATGCTGGAGCATATTCAATCTGGAAGCTCAAAAGAAATCTCAGTGACATGAGAGGCAATACCAAAAACTTCTTGTCAGCTACTGGCTAGCTCAGTTAGTAAAAGATCTGTCTATCAAATTCTTTCAAAGTGTTCCAAGTTGTGACATCCATGGCAAGATGAAACTGGGAAGAGAACATTGTCAACGTGAATTTCAGGCAATGCGAATCTCCCAACAGATAAATCAATGCTTTTAGCAATTTAGGTCAGAATTAGGGGTTTCTTCCTCTCCTCTCCCCAAAACTGCAAGCATACAGTAAAACTGTGTATTATTTCAAACTCTAATAACCTGGAAGATGAGATATTTTAGTCAAATCAGAGTTGGCCTGAAATTTTCCATAATTTAAGGGGTAAATCTTTGCTAAGCAAAATCATAGCAACACATTGAATCTACTTCAAAAGCAAAAAATCTGGAGACTTTAGCTTATTAATTATTCTGGAGAAAAATATGCTGATAATTATAGATTCATTGGTTTGGTCATTAAAACAACACTGCACTTACACTTGTTATCATAGGTACAATATGTAGCTGAAATAAAGAAAACTCCATTAAAAAAAATTCCTGACAGTGCTGATCAATGTATGAGTTAATATTTCTTGAAAAACAATGCTGCTTTAACCATTCCACTAAATCAAAGTGCTTTTCATCGAATTTGTTATGCTCAGTAAAGTTTTATTATTCATTTTAAAGCATGACTATAAATCATTTATTAAATCATCTATATCATCCCAGAATTCAAGGATGCTTCAATATTAGGAAATTTATTAATGTAATATACTGCATTAAGCAATGATAATATCTCAGTAGATGCAGAAAAGAATTCCATAAAATAATCCTCATTAATGGCAAGAAGGTTTAGCAATTTAGGAATAAAAGAGAATTCCTTAACCTATGAAATGATCTATCAAAAACCTACAGCAAACACAATTCTTAATGGTAAAATTTTAGAAGCTATTTTTATGACAGAAGCAAGAAAAAGGTTCTTATTTTTACCTTTATTATTTAATATCATTCACTATTGTATTGGTGGTCTTAGCTAAGCAATAGCCCAAGAAAATGAAGGGGAAAAAAAAATTGGAATGAAACAGACAACAATGTCCTTATTTGTATATTATATTATTATATTATTATCTTCACGGAAAATTCAAGAGAATCAGAGACAAACTATCAGAAGAAATATGAGAGTTGCCTTCCTTTAAATCCAGTAATGACAAATTAGAAAATATGAAAAAAAATGCCATTTGTAATAACAAAAACTATAAGCTGCCAAATAACAAGTCTAACTTTAAAATGTACAAGCATTTAAAAAAAACATTATTTAAAGATATAGTGAATTTTAATAGAAATGTATACTATGTTCATGTTAGAGAAGACTTAAATGGTATAAATCTTAATTATCTCATTAATTTATAAATTAAAAACAATTCTAATAAATGAGGAAAATGGAACTTGACTGGCTCATTTAGAGCAGCAGGCCAAAACCAGCCAAGAGTATTTGAAAAATGAGACCAAGGAAGAAGGATTTTTTTCTGTTAAATTGTTCTATTGATTATATTATCTATTATAATTTTCACAATGAACACAGGTTGGTATTGGCACAAGGCTAACTAGTCCAATTGGTCAGAATACAGCCATAGACATACATGTACATGGGAGCATTGATATTTTGTACTACAAAATATTAGAAATATGCTGGACTATTCAATAAATGGTATTGGGAAAATTAGCAATTCATTTAACATAACAAAATGGATCTTTACCTTCCATCTTACACAAAATTAAATTCCAGATGAATTGAAAGGTTATGTGAAAAAGCAAAACTATAATCTTTTAGAGAAAATGTAAGTGAATATATTTATGACTTCAGTGTAGGAAAATATTTCTTTCAAACGAAAACAAAAAGCTCAACTCGTAAGGAGGAAAGACTGATAAATTTACCTAGTGTAAATTCACAAAAAAACTTCTATTCAACCAAAGACACACTAAACAAAGTGGAAGAAAATATTACATACAGGAAGAATATAATTTCAGTGCATAAATATGGCAACAGATTAGTATCCAGAACACAAAAAGAACTTGAAATAAGAAAATTATACAGCTCTACTTAAAAAACAAAACAAATCAAAGGATTAGAACAGGCCATTTCCCCAAGAGGAAATCAGAATTGCCAAGAAATAAATGTTAAGATGTTTATCCCAAGTAACATGAATTAAATCTGAGAAATTGGAATTAAGACATTGACACACCATTTCCTAGTGATTAGTCTGGTAAAAAAATTTAAAATATCAAATATTGGCTAATATATGGAGAAATGGGAACTCTTAAACACTCCCCTCACCAATGACACACATTCTTGATGGCTAAAGTCAGGGGTAAAATCTATGATCATGAGACACCAGTAGCTTTTTAATAGACCTTCATTTTTGCTTACACTATCTAGAAAAGATTTCACTTAGTTGCAGCAAAAATAGCGTTAAAACTAAGGTTTCATAATAATTCATTGTTTGCATTGCTTGGATTAACTCTTTTTGGAACCTCATAATGACAGGATCAATTGTATTTGGTAAGAGTAATGAAAATGATATTGTCTGCTTTCTCCTTCGATATGTGGTCATTCATTCATGCATGTGTTAATTCATATTCACTCATCAAACATAACTGAGCACTCCACAATACTAGAAGCAAGGCAGTAGGAATAAGCCTCCCTGGAGATTTCAGATCCAATTAATTAGAAAATCATTATACATACTTTAATAAATGGGAGGCTTTAGGCTGTAAGAATAAAAAACTCAATTCAAAGTGGCTGAAACATCAAAGGAAACCTGTTATCTCACAGAACTGGAAGTTAGAAGTAGGACTGGGTACAGGGGACCATAGCCAGGCTCTGTTCTGCATCTTTGAAATGTCCCTGGCTTGACCTTGCGTTGATTTTGTCCTCAGGCTTCTCTCTGAGTTCTAAGATGGCACTTCCTTCTTCACGTTACATGAAAGAGAAAAATTTCTCTTCCGATCTTGGAATACGATTTCTGCTTTTCCTTCTGATTAGGCTAACTTAGGTTACGTGTCCATTTTTGGAACGTTAGCAGTAGCCAGGCGAAGACCATGTGTTGAATCAATTACTGGTAAAGAGCGTAGAATGACCAGGTTTGGTTAAGAACAGCGCTTCTCAAACTCTAGTGTGATTTAGAATCACCTGCGGAGCCCACCCCGAGCATTTCTGGTTTAGCAGGTCCAGGATAGGGCCCAAGAATTTGCATGGCTAACAGTTCCAGGTGGTGCTAATGCTGCTTGTCTGGGGTCTATACTTTTTTGAAAATCACTGGCTTAGGCAAAACATGACCTGTTCCAGGAGATGGGGAGAGAGGCAGCTCCCCTGAGTTACATGGGCGATGGGGGCGAGAGGTCAGTATCTGATCAAAGCTGGGGCTCCGTTTCAGAAAGAAGAAGATTGAAATATTAGTTCAAAAGGCAACCAACAGTGTCTCCTACACATGTTTAAGCAAGAACGTGGTCACATCTTACAGATTTTATAGGTTATTTATTAAGGGTGCAAAACACGAGAGTGATCTAGGTTAGAAGGACATGATAACACGATTATAAGAACAAAGATTTCAGTTCAAGATTACACCACAGTTCAAGCAATCCGCTTTCAAGCAACAGCGTTACGAGATTTAACTTTGGTAAGGAAATTTAACATGGAGTTGCATCTAATCTCTATGTGGAGCAGCCTCGCCCCTCTCTGGATCACCTTTCCTGGCACATGGAGTCATTGTCTCTGAAAGCTAGTGTGTAACTGCCATGGCAGGGCTACCAAGCAGTTGCTTAAATTCATCTCGGGTGTATTTTAATTAGGGCACCCTTTTATAGTTGAAGATGTGATAATAGAATGTTTGATTTGTCAAGTTTTTAAAATCAGTTGTACCTGTACCGATTAGCCAAAGCACAGTAAGAAAAATAAAAAAGGTGTTTCCCAAAGCTCCTGAAAACTCACTGGTTCCAAGAGATGCTGGAGATGCTGTGAGGTACTACTAGAATAAAGATTCTACAAGCAAAAGTTTGAGACTTGCTTTTTTATGCGCATTACAGTATTAAGAGCTCATAGAAGTTCTCTAGTGGCAAAGCCCAATTAATTTTGTTTTCATACAACATTTCTTAAGGTTATTTGATCACAGAACCCTTTCTGCACAACACGTATTAATACACTGCGGGGCTTCTGTCTTGTGAAACACACTTCAGGAAATGGTGAACAAGACTACTTTGAAACACTATCAAAGAAAATCTCAGTTTCTGTTGGTAACCACTCCAAGATTTACCAAACTTCTCTCTGAAAGCGGTTCACTCTGATGGCTGATTAACCGTACCACAACCCAAGTTGATTTCCTGGTGTTCCACACATACCGTGACTAAGCTATCAGCAAATGCAATAAAATGATTTTCATATGACTTTTCTGCTAGTTGCCACTCTGCTACAGTTGAACAAAATGAGGGTTGAGTAATGCCTCGTACACAATGGATACTTCAATATTTTTAAAGGTGGTACACAGCTGAGGAATATAATCATGAATACACAAAGCTTTATACGTGATCACTCAAGCATTCTGATTGAATAGGACTTCAGCGATTTGCCAACGACGCCTTCAGAAATCTGAATGAATCATTTGAGGTGTGGAATTACCAATGATGTTTATTTCAAACACATTCAATTCAGTTCAGTTTCCTAAATGCTTTTTGGGTGGATGGCCGTGAGATTCCAAGCTCTGTAGTATTTGTTTGATACTGTAATGTTAAGAACTGTTTATAATATTTAAAATTTAAGACAGGGTTTTTTTTTTTCTTAACTTCTAGGCTCAATAATTTCCTTATGGTCTAGATGAATAAAAACCTAATTATGCCAAATAGAAGCTCTCATGATAACTCTCGATTAATACTTGCGGTTACTTACGTTTTCCTTGCTAAAACCATTCGAAGAGGCTTCTCATTACTTGCATTCTAAGAGCCCCTCCTTTCCCCTGGTCTCCCTTTGAGGTCATGAAATGTTAGGGACCACACTCTAGTGCCCAAACTTTTCCCCTAGAGTTTTTAGTTTCTGGTTTTTAAAAATAGTTTCTTCGGTTTGTTTGCTTGTCCAAAATTGGTGTAGGAAGCCTTATAATTCCGTAAACGCAAAGAGCAAAACCCTGCAATTATGATCCAAATATGTCCTTAAATTTAAGGCAGTGAGTTATCAAAGGCAAATGGATGCAGGGTCCTGCACTAGAATGAATCTGCTCAATATTGACATAGTGAATTGTCCTGAGAAGATTAAACTCCGAAACTAGAAAAGCAGGCGGAGGAACAGTGAGTGACAGGGGCTTTGTGGGGGGGCAATGCCTCCTGGGGGAGAATTCATCTTCTTACTCAAAGAGACGCCTTCAGGGATCATGTAACTTGAATTCCCTGTGAATTCAGTGTCATCTCAGCTTGACCAGCTCTGGAAGAGCATATTAACCTCCGCTTGTGATTTTCAGAAAACCATTCTAATTTAGCAAGTAATTAAGGGTCACATGGAGGATAAAGAGCTAGATAATCTTGGATTACCCACAGGAAGCTTTGTCTCCAAGGCAACCCCCTGATGGAGGGGCTTTTAATGTTAAGGCCAGTGGGTTAATGAACTGGGAATGGTAACTGCCTCCCAGACTCGTTCAAGCCAGAGAAATGAAAATAACAATTATACGGCTATTGAATGATTCAGTGATAGAAAATAAATGCCTCAAAAGTCAGCGGAGGCAAAACATTTAGAGAAAGGATATAATTGTCACTGTTCTGCTAGACCAAGCCTATGGATCTAAAATTAGCTTATCTTGATTTCAAGCTATGCCAATCTTTATTTATGAATTTTAGTCTAGTCTCCGGCTGAATCCTCCGGTGGCAGTGCTTCCTATGACCTAATTACTCCACAGCCTTGTTTCTCCAGGGGGACAGCCTCAGTAACCACATCAGGCTGGGAGGTTGGCCCAAGGGACCTTTGGAAGAGGAGACAAAAGTGGCATTGTCCATCAGAGTCTTTGATTTCTCACACTGGGCTACCAAATAAGATAAGGTTGCACAGTAAGTACCAAAAGAGGATTTTAGACCAGGTTGGGAAAGGTGGAAGAGAAAAGTACAGAGGACCTACAGAGACAGCGCCGTGACAGGCGACGAGAAAACAAAGGCAGCCCCACACAGAATCCTAAGGGGTCGCGGGGGGAAAACTCAGGCGCCCTCCCCAGTTCTTTAATGCTTCTCCTTCCCCACCCCCCTCCAGTGGCCACGTTTGGGTCTTACATTCTCCACGAAGCTTTTCATAACTCCGTGAGCTTGTATTCACTTCCCTTCTTTGAACGCTCACGGAAACCCACTCTGTTACTCAACTGCAGCTTCTCCTTCAGTGTTCGTTGGTAGCCTCTCCTGCCTTGGTTTTGTGTCTCTGACTTTAAGTCATGGTATATGTATTCGGTAGTCCGTAAACCTTTACTAAGAATCAGTTGTGAGGTGGGCATTGAGCTAGGTGCTGGAGACACAAAGATGAATAAAATATAGTGTCAGACAGCAGGAGCTCACAGGCGGTGGTGAAGGCAGATGAGCAAACGGAAATGTGCCACAAACTCTGAGAGATGTAGACACAGCTGGACGCACATCTGGTGCTGCAGATTCTGGGATATTCAGTTACGATAAAGAGAGCTCGTGACATGAAAGATAGTTTATCGTTAAGGCCAGTGGCACAATTGACTAACACATCACTAGAAGGAAGGTTTTTAGGAAATATTGGCAGTAAACAATTTTTCACTCGTAATTATCGAATCAAGAAACAGGTGAAAAGCAGAGGGTATTGAACTTCTGGGTTAAGGCAGGAAAGGGTAAAGAACAAGGAAGATATACTGGTAAAGATTTACTATGACTTCCTTACCAGAAAATAAGACCAGCACAATATGTTTTCAGGCATCTGATGAGGCGCACACCCTTTTGAGCTAATTCTTCCATCAGGACTGATTTGAGTGCGTGAGAAAGGAAAGTGCGCCAAAACTGATCAGATTGAGATGACGGGAAACGGAAAGAGACAACCCAGTTTAAACGTGACACTAAATTAGAAAAGGACAGATTTCTCAGTCTGGTTGGGGAACTGACCTTGAGAGTCCACGAAACAGAGATGCAAAAGCTGATGGGATTTACGAAGGTTGAAGGTTTTTTAGGAAACTGTTTTAAAGAGAAAGGAGCAAATGTCCAATATCGACAAAAAAGAGAGAGAGAATGAGAGAGAGAGAGAGAGAAATGCTTTTGGGAATTGAGACTCAGATAAGATCACTGAGTGAGAAGCAGGGCCCCAAAGAGGGTCCAGAGAAATTCAGTGTCTTCAGGCCCAAGGGCAAAAGAAGAAAACGAGATGCCAGCTCCACCGAGGGAAACAGAGAACATTTCCTTGTATTGTGATGACACTAGCAATTCTTTAGCTGGCCCACGGGAAAACCCTGCTGGAGCTCGGTGACCCTCAGCTGAGCTGACTGTGTGGGTTCACAAAGGGAAAGAGAAGAGGCAGTGATAAGAGGCATATTTTATTTTCCTTTCTCTGAGTATTTGTAAACAGATACGAAAGCACTGGGTGGGAAGGGCAATAGAGTTGGGGGCAGGAACGATGGAGAAGACTCTTGGGAGGTGGAGACAGATGGAGGCCATCTGTTTCAACGGTCTGGAAGTTTGCAGGAAGGTGCTCCATGCCTATAACTGTGATGATAATTTATAACCTTCTCTGGCTAAGTTTCATATATGCTTGGCTATGTCTGAACACTGAAGAGGTGTGTAAGAAGGTCCTAAAACTGTAATCAAATCATGAATTCATTCAATAATCCCTTTGTTCTGCACCTATATGTGCTGACTGCTGCTCTCAGCATTAGGGATAGAAAAATGAACCATACAGAGGCCTTGGTCTCATAGGGCTTTACATGCTAGTGGGGGAGATAGATATACAACTAACACATTTTTTAAAGAGAAAAGGGGCCGAGTGTCCCAGGCAGAGGGGACAGAAAGTGCAAAGTCCCTAGAGCAGGAGGAAAGTCGTGGCTCGTGCAAGGAGCAGAAGAGGAACCCAGAGTGGCTGGAGTGTGGTCAGAAGTTGGGGAACAGTAGGAGAGGGACCCTCTGACTATGAAGAGGAGTCGGAACTTTATTCTAATCACAGATGGCAGCTACTGGAGCTCCTCCAGCAAGTGCCAACTACAATCTTTCTCCGTGATCTCTGCCAATAAATCAATCTCATGCACCAGCTGCAGCAGCGTCATCTGGAAGTTTGTTAGAAATGCGGATCTCAGCTCCCAGCCCGGACCAACACAACCAGAACCTGTGTTTTAACAAGATTCCCCAAGTGCTGCACGTGTACGTGAAACATTGAGAAGCACCGTACGGTCATACCTGTGCTTTGAAAAGACTCTAAGGACACCTACTGACAATGGTTAGAATTTCTTTTAAGAGAGGAAAGTAGGTGTTGGTGAGATGTGGAAACACCAGGTCCCTCGGACACGGCTGGTGGGAACATCACACGGTGCAGTGACTGGGGAAGCCAAGCTGAACCAGTTCGTCTCTTCCTCGATGACTTAGACAAAAGTTATTGTAGGACCAGCAACTCCACTCCTGAGTTATAGACCCAAAGAATTGAAAACAAGTGTTCAAAGAAAAGCTGGGAACCGAACGTTCATAGCAGCACTGTTCACTGTAGCCAAGAGATGAAAACAACTTGAATGTCCATGGACCGATGAAGGGTAAACAAAATGTGGTATATCCATACGACGGGATATTGTTCGGCTGTGATAGTCACGGAGTGCTGATGTGGGCTACAACAGGACCTTGAAAACGCCCGCAGCCAGAGAAGCCGGACACAGTAGGTCACGAATTGTATGAGTTCATTTATATAAAGTATTCAAAATAGGTAAATTTATGGAGACAGAAAGCAGATTAGTGGTTGCCAGGGCTGTGGGGGGGGTGTGAATAAGAGGGGGTGAATGAGAAGCAAGTGGTTAACAGGGGCACGGTCTTTCTAGGGGTGATGAAAACGTTGGGGAGCTAGACAGTGGTGACGGTTTTACTATAGTGTAAACCTACTAAATGTCGCTAATGGTAAATTTTATGTTATGTGCATTGTACTATTATTTATTTATTTATTTTTTAAAAAAGGACTATGAAGAACAAGAGTGGAAAACATACGGAGCGGGTGGAGTGGGAGCTGCTGATTGTGTTCGAGTTTTGTAACATTCCGCTAGTGACCAGGACACTAAGACTTTACCATGCGCTTCCCCTGCTTTTAGGAAACATCACGCTACTAGACCTAGTGGTACCTTTCCGAAAGCTAGAATGAAAACGAACCTGGCTAAATGAGGTCAGAATCGACACAGCCGAGGCACTGAACAGCAGCTCCGGGGCAGGCGGGTGAAAAAGATGCAAGAGGTGAAAATCGGAGGGTCAACGGCACGGCCAGAGGGAGCTCTGTGGACGAAAGGTCACTGGGTGCATGTGCTGGCGAACCGCAGACCACGCAGAAAAACGCGGACCACAGGGGACCACCGGGATCCCCTGCCTTTCCCTGCGGCTCTGCGCGGACGCATTCCAAGCTGCGCTTCCAGCTCTGGGGTCACGTGGGAAACACGGGAGAACCATGAATTGGTGAGAATTAAATTATCAACACGATCTCCGTCCGTTCCCACGCTCGTCCCCCTCCCCCACACCCAATCTGCGCGGTCACCTCCCACCCAACTTGATAGGCGGGAAAGGGCGAGAGCCCGGCCAGCGTCTGGAGTGGTCCCGATTCACGCCACCGCCGTCGACCGTGAGCGACACTGGGCAAGTCACGGGGATGATGATTCTGCGGTCGTGAGAATGAACTGTCAATACATGGAAACCGCTCGCAACAATGTCCGGGGCCTAGGAGCCCCTCGGGCCTGGCAGCGGCTGTGGCGCTGGGCTTATGGAGAGAGCGATGCCCTCCTGCCACGCAGGGCTCACCTCTGGTGGGGACAGACCGCAGTGCTGCCTGGCAAACGCGAAGGCCCAGGTGGGCGCAGAAGTGCTGTGGGGTCCTCGATGGACTTTAATTCTGCCCAGGAGGAAAAGTGAGGGTCCCGTGACCAGGGGCATCTGAGAGGGATGCCAGTCATTGTAGGCAAAGGGGATAATGTGTGCAAACGTCAGAGGTGTGCAAGGCCTGGCTTCCTTGAGGAGCCGGGGCCGCTTTGGTACAGCTGACCGAGCGTGTGAGGGAGGGTCCTCTGCAGGTGAGGGGATTGCCCAGGCTTCTGGTGGCTGCCTGTAATCCTTGTCATTTCTTGGGCTGTGGGTACATTGCTTCAATTTCTGTCTCTGTGTTTACATCGTCATCTTCTCTCTATGTTTCTAGCTCTAAATTTCTTTCTTCTTATGCGGACACCGAGCCCTGATTAAGGTCTACCTTAATCCAGGATGACCCCATTTTAACTTGATTATATCTGCGAAGACCCTCTTCCCAAATGAGGTCACCTTCACGGGTACTGGGACTAGAACAAATCAGCCTTTGGAAGGGGAGGAGGTACAGTTCAATCCACAACATGGACTGAGCAGTTAGAGCCCGGGAAAAATGCACATAACACACATTTACAGGGATCACTCTCTGGAGGTTTGAAGTGAGGAGACTAGAGGACCATAAGATGCTGGAGGATCAGCTCGGAGTTTATTGCAAACAGTGAGAACTGCTGAGGCCTAGACAAAGGCCATGTCTGAAAACGCTGAGCCATCAGGAGCACTGGCCAACCCAGCTGGAATTTTGGGCAAGAATAGTTCATGGGCAGTGGGAAGTGTACGCTTCCATTAGCAGCTGCTGACGATTATTTCCTTGATCCATTATCTCATCAGGTTTGATAAGATGGTGGTATTCTAATCCCATCCTTTCTTCTTCATCCATCAGTTGGACGCTTCTATAAAAAGAAACTTCTTGTCAATTATTTACTTTGATCTAGTTTATACAAGAGTGGGGAAAATGCATGATTCTGTCCTTCTTTTTTTTTTCTTTTGAACCAGTTCCAAGCTACCTATATGATTTTGTCGTTGGCTATCGTTATTCTGTTTGTTGTTTGGTATCATTTTGAACTCCTGTTTTTTAATATATTCGATGAGTTTCAATCTATATTGATTATTATCCCTGATGCTCAAATCATTCCCGTGGAACCTTCTCCAGGCTGTCTCCTGAGTCCTGTTGATACAATCCCAGAAATCTTTGATAATTTTCTTGCTTTCCGGTACAATTTTTTTTTTAACCTTTCTAATCTGACACACCTGAGAAGTAGTTTACCATTTCCTTTATGAGTAGTAATGTGCAGGAGATTTTCATGTATTTAATTGGATGTATTTTAACTTTGCAGCTGACCAGTACGTGGGACCAGGCAGGTGGTGGGGTGTACTCAATAGAACAATGAATTGTAAACCAGGAGCCCTGTTCCTTAATCTTGCCATTGACAAGATCTGTAAGGTATTCACTTATTTTTCTGGCTCTTCATTTCTTCCTTATCAAATTGGGGGAGCGAGGTATGCCTCTATAATCTTCACATTTCTTTCCTGTATTACAATGTTGAAATCTTAATTCTTGGCTCTCATGTGTCTCAGACCTCACATAAAGGTATTTTTCCAATAAAGCCAACTGAATAATTATATGACAAAGTTCATTTTAATTTTTTGTCTGTGCAAGTTAGTTTATCAAACTGATTCGTAAACCCCCAAAATTTGTTAGATTATGTGTTCTGTCTTTT
Organism: Eonycteris spelaea; assembly: GCA_003508835.1. Taxonomy (NCBI): domain Eukaryota; kingdom Metazoa; phylum Chordata; class Mammalia; order Chiroptera; family Pteropodidae; genus Eonycteris; species Eonycteris spelaea. The sequence goes on from PUFA01000056.1 coordinate 43,928, forward strand.
TAATCGTTATTTAAAAGCATTGTCACTGAACCAATGGAGGCTACATTGATTGACCCTTCCTCTTGCTCTTTCAGAAGCTGCAGCCAACTGGCAAATAGCTTCCCCAGCCTCCTGCTGAAGCATCTGCCTGGTCTCCCTCCCCAGGGTCCTCACCCTCCATCTTCGGGCTGCTCGTTAACTCCTCAGAAGCTGTTTTAATAGCAGCGGGGGTGCAGCGCCCTGCTGAATGTAGCTCAGGGTTTTTGAAACACCTGCTTCAGTGTCACCTGGAGACCTTGGTAAATGACCGTCCTACAACGTCCCCCTGCTCTGGCCTCACACACCCACTTTTCCTCGACAGCACTTATCACAGCATCAGACTTCAGAGCATTCCTAAGTCTTTGGGGAATGTCTGCCTCCCGCACTGGAGAAGCTCCATGAGGGCAGGCTGTGTCGGGCTGTGTTGGGTCTTTGCTCACCTTCGGATCCCCAGCATTCAGCTCAGGGGGTGGCACTTTGCACGCATCCGAGTGTTTGCTGGATGCTGAATGCATGGTCTATGAGTGACCAAAGGAATCTGTTTGGTGGAGAGCCATGCAGACAACCCAGAGACTTTCTTCTCGATGCCCGGAAGCTCCATGTAAGATTAAAGAAGAATGTCCCCCCAAAGTGGGGCCTACGTGTAGGTCTAGGTGTCAGTAGATGTGTGCAAATGCACGTATGTGCCTGCAAAGGACATCGGAGCCCCCCTGTTCTAATCTAATGCTCTCAGAAGCTTCAGAGGAGGAGGCTGGCCCGTTCCTGGTCCTGCTGAGCTGCTGAAGCACTGAGCCGGGAGGCTGAAGATCTAGAGTCTGGGGCACACTCAGCCACTCTTGGTGGCCTGTGTGACTGTGAGCACATCACTTCTTCATCTGCAGAACCTGTCGGGGTCTTCCTAGTGCTGTGATCTTAAGATTCGCCACATAGGGAGTGTTGTCTCAGAGACCTAGAGCTAAGATACTGGCAGACTGCCTTCTCAACCCATAGATGACATAAGTGACGTTCATTGTAAATATCCTCCCTACCCTCAAGCCAAACTCTTCCTTAGATTTACAATGTTCAGACCAATGCAACATCTCTTCCCTTGTACATCATTTCAGCCTTTGAGGACTCTGTCTGCTTCCCAGCGTTGCCTCTCACTGTCTCCTTGTGTCAGCTCTAAATTACTGACCCCTAACTCTGCCTGCCAGGCACTGTTCCAAGCACTTGGCATGTCTCAACTCATTTCACGAGGATAAAATGCAATCCCAGTAGGTTTTGCACACATCACGTGCTCACATTTACAGGCCGACCTGTGGCATCTCAATTTCATATTTCTCTGACAGATGGGCCGTAGCAGGGCTGGAGTTCACATTAAGGCAGCGTGGAAAAGGTAACTTAAGCACTTGAGTACTTAAGTGGGAATGGAAGACAAACTGCAGGGTCACTGCCCTAACGTAAGTTATAATGTGTCAGGAAATTAACCTTTAGTAAGTGTTTGACAGTATGAGATAATATGGAAAGTGCTAGATCCCTTGGCATACCGTATAAATCCTCCAAGAGGCTGGGGAAGGAAGAGTTGAACAGGAGCCCGTGTAACCCACGTGTTTGATACTTATCTCTGAGTCTCCATGGTGTCCTTATCTTCCACAGGGTCCTGTTACACAGCAGGGGGAGGCCAGCCAGGCGCAGAGTCCTCCAGGAGCCCACTCTACCGCAGCTCACCTCCCCCCCCCCGCCGCGTCCTCGGTTGTGACGTCCTCGCTTCCTTAAGAATGTAAACAAGGTAACTGTTAATGGAGCTATTGGAAGGTTATGTTGCTGATGGTCCAAGTTACACAGTTTCATTCTAAAGATGTGGAAAGCGCGGAGAGTGTAGAGGAGAAACAAAAAATCCCAACGCACTCAGCTCTTGGAGGCACCGTTGGCCAGTCCAGCCTGCCTTCTTTTCTCTAATTCATCCCCCTTGAAGACGTGTTCATAAGCACGCTTTCACTTCATGCCTGGGAGGTAGAGTCAGGAGATGAGACGCAGGGTTCTCTCCACGGCCGGAGGAAATGGCAAATGCCATCCAATGAGGAAAACGTTTGCTCGAGAGGAGGGGCGGAGGTCAGCGCACGCATGCCTGTCTCCAAACACTCTCTCCCCACACACAATTCTGAAAAGGAGCCAGAGTTGAAACATAAAGGTTTTAGCCTGAATTCAGAGAATTCTGAGAATTCAATATGAGAATTAAAGGAAAAAAAGAGCTGGACTAACCAGGTTATTCCTATTCTAGCTAACCTGAGAAGATGCATTGGAAAGATTTTTAAATAAAACATCTCGTCAGCTTGCTTTCCTCGTCTATCAAACCTTTCCCTTTCGCCCTGCCTACGACGCACACAAACGGCAGTTTTATTATTTTTTTGCCAAGCTACACTTTATAAGTTTTCTTTCTTTTTTTCTTTCTTTCTTTTTTTTTCCTGTCTCATTAACTCCACTCCCTCAGTCTCCCCAGATTTTCCAATGATTAAAGTAGTGGGCTTTTAAAAAAGGCCTCCAATTAGCACCTCATCAGCTCCAATTAGGGGAGACAAAGGCCGTGTAAAGATAACTCAATGAGAGAGGCCAGGCACAACCTCTAGTAATCACTTAAGACAAGCGTAGAGCTTCTCTCTGCTAACCATGCTGGGCCCATTCACCTTTCTTTCTTCCTTTGGGTGCATTTAAGACTGTTTTGCTGGGAAGATAGGCCTCCCAGGAATCTCATAATTCCTTATTCAGAGGCTACCTGTTTACAGCTCACAGAGCCCAAGGACCTAAACAATCCTATATTGTCTGCCCAGTGCTTCCTTAAACCTTCGCCTCCTAATGGCCAGTTCTCTGGGACCAGCCGACTCCGTTGTTAAAGCCTGGCTTTATAGTCACAGAGCGTTCTCCTTATACTGTCTTCTAATTACACGGGACGGCCACAATGTATTTTTTTTTTTTCAATGAGAGTTCTTCGGAGCAGTTAATTTGGTGCCTGCCCTAAATGCCCCCAAACATTAATTAGGGTGGAAGGGACCCCAATGTCCTCTGCAGCTTTCCTCCCCACTTCCCTCATTTCACAGAGGCCCGGATGGGTCTCCGTAATGAAATTACCTCATTAATGCCTTTATTCTTCACAGCAACTCATTCAAAGCCAACCATTTAGCTTTAATTTAATGCTGTCAAAAGGAAAAAGGTGCATTCATGGCTTTGATTAGCAAACATTTTTCCCCCCTGAGGGGTGGACAGATTTAAATTATGAAGATGGTAAGGAGTGAGTTATAATTGGGCACAAGCAGCACTTCAGGACAGCTTAACTGCTTTCAAAGCTGGGCCTGGCCGGACTGCAAACTATTAACTGTGTCCAGTGCCTTGTTCTATTTGAATTGATGGCAACTTCACTAGGAAAAAGAAAATGGGGTTTAATTTTTGTTTAATACACAGTGGGGGCGTATTTACCCACAGAGCAATAGCTTTTCGATGAGCTCAGTCTTTGTTTTCTTAATAATTTATCATCCTGGTTTTCCAACATGAGTTTTAAAGATCTCTGTTTTTAGGGGAAAATAAGCCCTTAAGTGCATAGAGCGAGCAAGCAAGTTGACCTGATGCCTCAGCTAGGGCCACAGCAGATATGTGGGCTTTAACAATATGTTTTATAATGATTTTAAAAGTTACAGCCCTTGGGGGGTTCGATCTTTGAGAAACTTTTATTTATTTGTTTGTTTGTTTGTTTGTTTTGGCATTTTTCTCACTTGATGGAACAATCCTATAAAGTAAGACTTAGATAGTGTCTGGTCAAAAAGCATAAGTTCAGGGAGCCTGAGGGACTTCCTCAGAAGTCATGGTTAGCAGCAAATGCAGGACCAGAAGCCACTATGCTGTGGGCTTGGGGTAACACACAATTCTTTAATTTTGAGGACAGAGTTGCTTTTCTGTAAACCTCAGAGCATCAAGTGTGCTTGCATTGGCCCAATCTCAATTTGTATATGAAGAAGAGTCTATATCACCAGGCAATACTATCCTAGCTGGAAAAAATATATATATTTATATATATATTTTATAATTATATATATATATAATTATATAACACATGGTACATTATGTCAGTGAATCATAGAGGGATGGAATAGGTCTTTCTGGATGCAAAGTGGTGTCCAATCATTAAGGGCAAGCAACTTGAGAAGGGGGGCATGGAGAGAGTGTGACCTAAATGAGACCATGTAATGTATTTTCAAAACCTGAAATGATGTGATGCAGCCATCAAACAAGACAGAGGCTCAGTGGAAAGAATATGGAGCGTGGAGTCAGATCGATCTGCTTTAAAACACCCCCTTGACCGTAGACAGGTTAGTTCCGTTTTCTCAGTTTGAGTTACCTCCATTGTTTAAGGGGGATAAGAAAACCCGTTTGTGACGATGAGATAACACGCAAATAAAGCAAACATACAAACAGTGCCTTGCAAGTTTCAGAGGGTAAGTGGTGTGGGGGAGGGGAAAAATGTTCTCTGCCCCTTAGGTTCTGTGCCTGAGGCCTGCAGATAAAACTGATGAAAGATAGATTAGCAGAAAAGACTGATTTTTATTCACAGAAAAATGACTCAAGGAGAATTCTGTGACGTATATATCATATAATAGGAAATGGAGGATGCTTATGAGAGAATAAATAACTTCTTAGAAACAGGGTCAGGGGTGAAGGAGAAGAAACAGTTAGGAAAAACAAATGACTTTTTGGAAACTCTGCATTTAGGCAGATAAGGGGTTTTGGAAACGTAAATACTTTCAACTCAAAGTAATTTATGCTACAGTGGCTTATTCTGGACCCCTTCACAAAAAGAAGCATTTGTTGAACCAAACTAAATGATTTCCATACCTTGGAAAAGAACCAAGGTACATCAAGTCATAAATTTTTGCATTCACTCACATATTTAATATTTCGGGTTTAAAGATATTTTAAGTGAACACTATTTTAAAACCACCAGATATTAAGCATGGCATTGTAATACTTTGTACGTTTCTGAGAGCTTGAGATGATAAAATATCGAAGCGTTGTTGAAATGGCCGCTGCGTGCTCTCGATCAGGACCCTCATGTCTTGACTCGAAAACGTGAAACACACTCAGCTTTGGGAATAGGTGGGGAACGCCGGATCTGCTACCCTAACTTCTTAGGGAAAGTTTCTTCCATGTCGGCTGCCGAACTCCTCCACTTAAATCAGGAGAGTGTCCTGCTCCTTCCTTAGTTATGGTCATTTTGTGTGTGTACGCATGTGTGTGGCATGTGTGTGTGTGTGTGTGTGTGTGTGTGTGTGTGTGTAGTGGGGGAGAGACTGAGAAAGGTCAGAACCTCAACTGGCTTGGGTCGTGAGCCTTCCTGTCTTTCTGATGTGTCTGGCGCGGTGATGGGGACACCACCTCCTGAAATGTAGCATTACATGCAACGGGCACATCCAGAAACCCTGCTCCCTTTCCCTTGCTCCAGTAGTGCATTTTTTATACACGGCTTTGGGCTGCTGATCCTAAAAGAGAAGGATCTCATGCACATCCTCTTAATTTAGAATCTTCTGTCGTCGTATCACTAATATCAATACATTATTACACCAGTGTGGTTTAGTTTTAGAATTAGAAACATATTATATTATATTATATTATATTATATTATCAAAGTATTCCCCATAAGGTTCTAATTGCTTGAAGGGAATTGGAAAACAAGTGCTGAGTATGGGTTGACTGTGCGCCCCCACCCCTCCCCCCACCCCCAAAGATGGGTTGAAGTCCTAACCCCCAGTATCTGGGAATACGATCTTATTTGGAAATAGTGTCATTGCAGATGTGATTAGTTAAGATGAGGTCACACTGGAAGAGTGTGAACCTTAATCCAATGTGACTAGTGTCCTTACAAAAAGGGGAAATTTGGACACAGAGACAGACCCACAGAGAGGACAGATGACGGGAAGACGCAGGGAGAATGCCACAGAAAAATGGGAGAGATGCATCTACAAGCACCAGAGAGCGCTGGCAAACGACCAGGATCTAGAAAAGAGACCTAGAACTGAGTCTTCCCCAGAGCCTTCTGAGGGAGGATGGCCCTGCCAAACCTTGATTTTGGATTTCTGGATTCCAGAACTGTGAGATAGTAAGTTTCTCTTTTCTAAGCCAGCCCCTTTGTGACACATTGTTTTGGCAGCCCTAGGAAACTAAGTATGCTACACATATTTTTAGGATTGACTATCTAACCTTGTTATAAGCAATGGACCTTACTGTTATGTCATTGCGATTATTAGGGATACAGTGATTTATGATATGAATCATGTTAATACGCTCTTAGTAGAGCAATACTTATTTTTTGTTTGTATAGTCCCCCCCCCCAATATCTTTAAGCAATAACAGTCTGATCATTGCTCGATATTTATTAGAAAAAATATATTTCTGAGGCACTCCTCTGACATTCTCCCCTTTCTTCGGCCCCCAAATCAAAACCGTATGTACAGGCTATTTCGATGTCTTGCCTTTACTGACCACAGAGAAACACCAGATGTCAAGGTGACCTTCTCTCTAACAGGAAGCCATTTTTTTTCTTTGTTGAAATGAAGATAACATGTACATTCCCCCCCCAAAAAAAATTGTAGGAGAAGTTCTATATTTATAGCATTGACAGACAAAGAAGTGAAAATCTTCTCCATAAATAAATGGGAAACGAAGTTGAAAGTGTCTAGTTCGATGGCTGGTTCATAGTAAGTGCTTCATAGATATCTGTTTCCCCTTTCCCCCTCCTGTTTTATGCACCCGGGCACGGCAATCAGTGTAATAGAAACAGAAGTCAGGCAGCGAATACGCCTGCAATCGAAGAGCTATGTGGGAGATGCTTAAAGAATTTTGTAAACGCTATTTAAACCAAAACATAGGTTAGGCTTACCCAGTGCACTTGGATGTGACCTTTCCAGCTCTGACTACCCATGTTGCTCCTTTAAGTAAAGCCTGCCTTGGATACTATTTATTGGTATCCATGAATGAACTCCTCTTACAGACTATAAGCTCCCAGAGGGCAGGAGTCCTTTTACTCATTTTGTTCCAGTCCATAATTACCAAATCACTTTGTATCTTGCCCTGAGTATTCTTATTCCTACCTTTTCTGTACCATTTACAGGTCTGCCTTCTCCAACTAGCTATGAACTCCTCTAGGTCAAGTGCAAACACACAGGTACATTCTTATTACTATTTCCTGATCTGGGCCACTGGCCAAATTCATGTCCATTTCAAAATCACCCTGGTTTCTGGCAAAATCCTCCTGGACCTGCATTGCTTTCCTCCCTTGGGTCAGAGCCAAGAATTCTAAATCTTATTCCACATGAAGTGTTTCCACAACATAACTCAGGACTGGGCACCCTGTAGGTCAATACAGAACTGTATGAATTACGGTTTGGCATATTATAGTTATAAATCATGCAGCCCTGTGACATTTGATGTTCATGCAAGGTCACTTTGTATACAGAGGAACATGCCATGATTGTATGGCAGTGTAGAGAGTGATGCTACATTGAGGACAATTAATAAGTAAATAAGAGTGCTAGCCATCACTCAAAAAATACCATTTTCATTTTATAATGCATAAATTTTCTAAAGAGTAAATAAAACTGTGAGCCTGCAGGGGGGCCATTTCCTTTCATTGCTGGCCCATTTGATTCATACCAGGCTAAGGGTCCGTTTTGAAGAACAGGGAGACAGTTTATAATTATGCCGTGGAAAGTACGCAATTTCATTTCCTTCACCATGGCTGCACTGGAAGGAAGGCTGAACACAAACCCCTTCTTCTCTTCCCTTCCTCGTTTCATCTGGTCAATTCTAACAAACGCTCCTAATGACCAGGCTATATCGGCATTACCTAGTCAAGTAGCCCATTCAGAGTGCTCAAAAGAGCACAGGCATAATCAAGCATTTGGCTGAATGCACAATTCACACTGAATAGGGCAAATATTTGGATTCAAGTATAGGTCAGCAGCAACCAATTGAAATATTGCTAAAAGAAGCCTGTGGGAACTAAATGTACATAAAAGAAGGACAGAAGGAAAGAGAAAAAAGGAGGTTCTCAAGGGGTGAGCCGAGGCCACAAAGCCCAGAGGGGCGATTAGTCTCTTCCACACGAAGGTGGGTGGCTGAGCTCGGAAGGTGAGCAAAAGCAGCCCAGACGGCCTGTTATCCCAGCTGCAGAGAACAGGATGTTCGGACTGCTTTGTTTGGTTCCAAAGTGGAATTCATTATTACAAATGCACCACGAAACTTTCTGATAGGAACCCCCCTGCCCCAGCCACTCAACTTCATTTAAAAAGAGAATGGGCTGGAACCTCTCTCTGGTTTTGTAGATTGTTCTAGTCAGCCATCGGATGGCCCTGGGGTGGGTTTTATTGACTTAAAAACCCTCCAGGGCACTGAGGAGCCCCGTTAACTTCCTTGGCTCCAACTCCCATCGTCCACTCGCCCATGACGCCCAGCAAATCCAGACCTCTGCTGCCCAAAGGAAATGCCTGCCACACTCACAGCCCATTGATAATGCCTCGCTTTATGGATGGTTTAATTCTCAAACATCCACTCTGCATGTGGGCATTAATGTGCCCCAGTCCTGCACTCAGCCACATCCTTTTCCTCCTAAAAGGGTCAGAAATCCCAATCCCTGGCTTCATAAGCAGTGTTTGGGAATGAGCCCTCGGTCCCAATCTTTGCCTGGTTTGCTCCCTGCCTTTGGAAGTCAGTGGCCAATAATAAGACAGGGCAGCAACTTGTGCCCCCAGCACTCAGAGCTTGGCTGAACCCCTCCGTAGACAAGCTTTTAGCATCCAGGGCTCACTCCTTGGAAATAAAGATCCTGCCTCCAGCCTGCACCCCGGAAGATGGTAACATGCTTCAGAGAAGAGGAGAATGTGGATTTTTTTCCCGTTATTATCTCACATGTAAAAATTAGTGGTAAGTGCAGTTATACCGTGTTTAATAAATGTAGAAATCTCCCACAGTCAGGAGTAGTTGGTTGGCTAATTGAAAAAGTCCATCAAATTACAGGCTTTAAAAAGAGGAAATAGTTTCACTGAGCTTAAGCATAGACATGTATATTCACACCGATCTTGTGATAGAAGCCTATCGTGTTTTCTTTCTATAGCATCTATTGATTAGAGCCTTTATCATTCCTTTCGCACGGATCACGTCCTTAATGCGTGGGCAAGGATTTCCAGTTCCGGTTTCTTTAAACTGCAGAGACACTGCAACGCAATAAAAGTGTAGAATTCTACTAAATAGCAATAAATTTCCCCTAAACTTTTATAGTAATATTACCTACCTCTGCTTTGATCAAAATAGGTTTTAGTGACTACGCATTCGTTTTTACCAAGTGTCTTCAAAATGTTCAATTTCGTTTTCCTTTCTCACATACTCATGCGTTCGTTGATACAGTCAATATTTAATTAGCTACAGAATTATGCCAACAAGTACTTGGGATGACACTTGCCTTGTGGCCTGACTGCGCTCAGCTAGTCCTGGCTCCTTGCCCGTTTCTTCTCTTAGGCCTTTCCTCTAATAGAATACAAGACATTAAAGTCCATCCTTGTACCTGCTTCTCAGAAGACCTCCAAATGACACAGCACACACTACATTTATTGTAAAAAAAATTACTGTAGTAGAAAAATTCATAACAACTAAAGCAAAGAAATCAGTCTTCCAGATTTCCTGAGATCAGAAACCGCAGTGAACACCATCTTTGATGCCTCCATAGGCACCACCCGTGGTGAGATCTGCTCAGAAGGAGGACCCCTAATTGCAGTATTCTTACTTAAACAAAAGCTCCATGCTCTCGCATCTACTATTCATTAAGCCAGGAAACTGGAGTGTGTGTTTACCTGATATATTTCTACTAGCACAGAAATAACATAACCCCATTATGAGGGATTGGGACAGAGAGGAAATAAAGAGAAATTTTGACTACTAACTAAACCATTGTTGTTTTGGTGAAAAAGGTGAGTTCATGAATTTTTAAAAAGTTTTATAAGGATTGAAACAAACAGAATTGCGAATTAACTGTCAAGTGACCAGAACATTCAATTAACTACAGCTCAAAGCAGGAGTCTCTCGACACCCCAGACTGCCAGCCAGTCACAGAGGCCCGTGCAGGGCTCTGCCGGCCTGTTCTGTAGGGATCTGCTGTGGGCCTGGCTTCCAGGCCTTTCCTCCGTAGCCTGGCAAGGTGGAGTGGGGTGGAAGGCAGCTCAGGAAGTTAGCCCCCTTTGCACCTGCACTTCCCAGGATGACTATGGTGGGCTGAGGCGTTGTTCCATCTGAGGTCTGAGATAATAGCTGTGTCATCATTCAGAACCCAGCACGGAGCCACCTGGGATAGGTCTCCACTCTGCGGTGTAAGCAAATCCGGCCTCAGGTGTGCAAAAGTCTTGGCTTCTGCAGTTGAGAGGTGTTAGGTAATTACCTGGAGAACCCGATGCTTCCTGAGAGTTCTGGAAGGCAGCTAAAGGCTCTCCCTGTGCTTTGGGGAACCCTCTGGCCTTCCACACGGGTGGCTCTCAACAGTGGAAATACTGCCTCCTCGGGGTTGTTTTGGAAGTTATGAATGATGTGTGTGTGTGTGTGTGTGCGCGCGCGCAGGAGGTGAAGGAGGGATTGCTGTCACAAGTGACACAGAGCTAGAGTCTGTTTTCCATATAAACACAGTTTATCTTTCAGCTTCAATCTACAATAATTCTATGTAGATTAAGGAAGGATTCTATGTACATTTGGTTGGAACTTTACTGAGTGTTATTCACCAGTGCAATGCAGCGCCATGGTATTTGAGTCACCAGCACTCTGCGTTGGTGGCTGTCACATTTGGGTGCGTCTATGAGCAAGCACGCGCATCGGACTATTCCTTCTGTCTTCCGCCTATAATTGGGTCTAAGCATTTACATATTGAAATGGCTATTAATTTATTATAATGACTTCACTTTTATTTCTTCTTTACATTAGAGTGGACATTAGAGTGATTAACATATTACCCGTGTAGATAAGATGTATCCATGCATTTCATTTTAGGATACTACGGGGGGAGATTTGCACAATATTGGCTATAAAAGGGAACATTGAGCCTGATAGGGTGGACAAGTGCTGTTCCCATTGAACTTACAGCCCCAGCAATTCTGCTGTGCTGGGATAATATGGAAATTGCGCTCTGAGACATTACTCTTAGGGCTCTGCCCTTGCATTTGCTCCAACACAAGTGTCCCGAACTCCATCCCCTACTTCTGATGTAGGGCCAGTGCTTACCCAGCTTCCTGCAGTAGGGCAGACCAGGATGTTTGTTGGATCCTAGGAAGTTAGGTGCTGCATTCAAGTACATAAACTGCTGAGGACGGGGGTGGGAAAGACGGCCCCATGTAAAAAACTCTGAGTGTCCTATGCTATCTAACCTTCGCACATCAACTTCCCTTCACCCAAGCAGACCAGAAAATGGGGAGCCAACATATTCTCCTTGGTTCCAAAAGCTATATGAAATGACCAGGTAATTAACAGAGTCTTCCTTCCAGACAGAATATTAATTGGTAAGAAGTTGGCCCCTAAAGAAGGGCCTCTGAAGGTTGCCCAAGAGCCTGCAGAAAAGCAATAGATGATCGGTTTTGATGGCCACAGGCATGGAAAACCGACTTTGCGTCTATGGGAGCCTCAGGGTGGCTCGGTGTCAGACTATACTGTGACACTCAGTTGCTGCGCCTGCTAGGACTGTTACCCTCGTCTACGAACATCGGAGAAGGAATGTAGGTTTGTCCCAGTGAAAGCAGCACGGCGGCTGCTTTGTGGAGAAGGGACTCCGGCCAGCTGCGCTGAGGCTCGCGGTGCAGCTCAACTGCGCCATCTGCCGAGCCATCTAGGAAATGCAGAAACCGCTTGAGAAGGGAAGAGGAGACAGGAAGCAAGGGAAACATATTGATGCGTTGAACTCCTCCGGTCCACATATTGCGTTCTTCGTGGCGTTTATGGTACAGAGAGACCCATATGAATAAAGAAAACATTGTTATACCCGTTTCGCAGATGGGGAAACTGAGACAAGTTGAATTACTACGCCCGAGTTCACACAGTGACATGCTAATTTTCACTTGCAAAGAATTTATCTATTGAGGGTTTTATCAGATCAGATTAAGTTTGACCATCTATTATAGAAAACTAAAAGATATCAGTAATTTCAGTGGTTGAAGGAGATGGAAGTTCATTTTTCTCTCTCAACAGGCAGTCAAGGCTCAGTGTAAGAGCTGTCTGATCACTCTGGCTCTGTTTTCTTTCTGCTTTACCCTCCTCAATGGTCCAATTCACGGTATAAAATGGTCGCTTAGGTTCTCAACATTACATCTAAATTCCAACCAGCAGAAAGGAGGAAAAGAGCATGTCCCCTGTGTTTAAGGACACGTTCTGAAAGTTAAACATACAGTTTTGCTTATCTTCGTTGACTGGTACCCAGTCACATGACATTTCTATTTACAAGGGAGTCCGGGAAATGTAGTTTTCTTTTCTTTTTTTTTTTGGATGGACATGAGCCCAGCTAAAAACCAATTTTATTACTAAGGGAGAAGGTTAAGGACAATTAGCAGTCTCTGCCGGGTCCAATTTTAAGGGTTGTCAGCCATACCTACATCATTCTGGCTTCCCAGGTCCACCCGGAATCTCTGGCCTGAGGTTTTGGGCCAGTTCTGCTGACAGACTCACTTCTCTGTTTTTCTCACTTCTAGTTAGATTTACCAACTGCAAGAAATCACGTGGGTCTTTTGAGTAGTGAACAAGTTCAAAATTGCTTCTATTAGTCCATGCCGCTCACTTTGGAGACTTCTGAGGCTTCAAGAGTCATTCTGGGATTCTCGGGGAAAAGAGCGCATTGCTGTGGTTCTTTCTGCTGGAACGTGACAGCAAAGCGTCTTTACTGAGTCATGGACATAATTATGAATTTCAGATGGATTCCGGTCACCGTCAACTGCGTTCTAGGGGACTGAGGCAGTCCTGCTCCAAAGCATATCGTTGTGCCTTACATCCCAAACAACTCTTACTGCTGAGGCCTTAAAAACTTCCTTTTTTCTCTTTTTATTTTAGGGATTCTATGTAAGTCTAAATCAATTTACCAATTTAGTTGGTTTGTCGCTTTTTCACATCTTAAAAATGACCATATAATTACTACAAAGTCTTTTGTGCCATAGAACAATCTACAAACCACAACCCAATTTTTATAGCTAGAGTAAATCACGTGAGACCTTCGCCTTGTAAACTTCACGTAGCTTAGTATCACCGCTCTGCCCCTGAGCCTGTACATTCTTAAAATATCTCTGGGGGGTATAGTCTCACCACAACTCAAAGCTTTTTTTTTTTTTTTTTCTGGACCATTATGTCTCACACATACTTTGTCTCACAAATTTCTCAAACTTCTGATGGCGGGTAACTCAGAAGTTCCAGAGACTGCTTCACTCTCCATTCCACAGCCACGTGGGCCCATCGTTAATGGCCGCTCGGACCTGTGAGGATGAGCTCAGTGAGGAATCATGACTATGCGGCCCAAGTTATTCTGCAGAAACCACAATTCCAACAGAATCCAGCTTCAACTATTTTAGGCAACAAGGAAAATGAGTGACTCACGTAACGGACAAATTCTGGGCTAGATCTCGCTTTGGGCATGTCCCAGATGTTTAGAGCATGGCACTTTGGTTCTGTTTTTCTATCTCTTGCCTCCGTTCTTCCTCATCTTGACTTCTTTCTCAGGGAGGCTTTCTCTGTGCAACAGAAAAGATGACTTGCATTGATAGCTCTTTGGGGTCCCCGCGGTATTTAAAAGTATAAAAGGGTGCTGCGATGGAAAAGTTTGAGACCTGTCAAGGTGCACACTTACTAAGGGAGCCATCACCATAGCCAAGATTTTTCTTCTCTAACAACTGAGAGTCTCATCTATCTATTCATTTACTGCTCACCTACTGTGCTCTAGGTACAGCTTGGCATCAGAGATATTGTGTAGACAGGCCTGGGTCACATACATGTCCCTCTTTGTGGTGGAAGTGGGGCCAGCCATACCCCGACTATATCAAATGGGCTCGCCAAAGGAAAGCAGGTTTTGTTACCGGAAAGAGGGAGACTTTCTGGGTAACCAATAACAGAGATAACATTTTACTACTGTAGATGTGTGTTTACAGAAAACTGAAGTTTCGTTTAGGATTTGAACTTACTGAGTTGACCGATGGAACAGAAAACAATGGAAAATCTCTGGAATTTTTTTCCCATGAGGTCCAGAGTCCCGCTCCACTCATGTCCCTTTTGTCCAGTGCCAAAGGGAGTGGAGAGAAGCTGGTACAAATCTATGGAGCTTGGAAGTGTGGAAAGAGGGCCAAAGCAAATTCTGTGTAAAGATTTTTAGCTTGTTGACACTTGAAAATTTCTTTTCCCGAGGGACGGAACCCGATCCTAGTGCTTTTGCCTGTGGCCATGGGGATGGTCAGGAAATGACTGACAAATCCCAAAGAGATTAGCCCACGGGGAATGTTTAGAGGAAAAACCCTGCTTGGATATGGCAGTGAAGGGTGTACAACTCAGCTTCTTCCACAAATATCGGGCCTATTACGTAAGGAAGAAAAACAGCATAAAAAACAGGGATGGGATTTCATCTCATCCGAAGTGCATGGCTTGGATTTCTTTGGGACAGAGCCAGTTCTGTCAAATGGGGACAGCTCTGGAAAGGAAGAGGGCTCAGAACTTCCCCTCAAAGGACAGACCCCTGCAGCCCAGGCGGACACTGGCCTGTGACCTCTACCTCAGGCTAGACAGTGCGTTTGTCCATAACCAACAAGAGATTTTTTTTTTTTTTTTTTTTTGGTTAGGTGAGGCAACCCTTTGTTGACCTCACGGATTGCAAGGACCTTTCAGCTTATAATCCTTTATTTTAATTTAATTTAATTTATTTCTTTATGCCTACAGCACCTGGACTTCCTAGGTGGTCTCCCATCCAAGCCTAACCAGGCCTGACCCTGCTTAGCTCCGAGATCAGACTGGATTGGGCTCGTTCAGGGTGGCATGGCCATCGACAAGTGATTTTTAAAAGCTATTAAATCTTCATGTAACTTTGAAAAGCCTTTTGTTGCAGACATTTTCATTGTCAAACATACACCAACGTAGGATTATAATGCACTTACCATCCAGCTTTCACGATTCTCAACATATGGACAATCCAGTTTTATCTATATCTCCAGCCCTCCATGCACCTTCCCTCCAAAATGAGTCATCTCCCTCAAGAATAATTATGGAGCTATTTGGACATCCCTTATGCCAACAGCATCATCTCGATTACGGGCCTGAGGTCCACGAATTGTGAATCTGTGCAGGCACATCCACACGAGGACGCTTTTCTCCCTCCCAGTCTGAAACCGAATAACCTCATCCGGTTTGCCGTGCCCGTCTTTCATTTTTCACTGCCCCTGGCCTTGGAAGAAAATCGTCGCCTATGTCTGGATTTCCTCACATGCATCCCCAAGGCAACGACGGTTGTGAGACACCAGCATGATTACAGCAGAGACGCCTCTCTTCGTCTGAAAACAGAGCGCAGGGTTCCGAGGGGCAGCCCTAACGGCGATAGGATGCTAACGCCTCGCGAAGGAAGATGAAGGAACGCGTCTCGATGTTTGGATCCGCAGCTTTTTGGGTGCTTTGTGCTGGTTCGTGACTGGCTCTTGCTGATTTCAACGAGAGAGCAAGGTGATCTCTATGCATAAATAAAAATAATGGGGCAGGCCGGGCCGCTTGCTCAAAGCGCCCGCGGATACACACGTGGTGGAGAAGAGGCAGCAGGAGAAGAAGGGTGGTGGCCTTGTCTTAGCGACACGGTGTGCCCAGTGTGTAAAGTCATACCCGGTGGTGGTATCCAGGAGGAAGAAGCCAGTTTTAAATTGTAAAATGAAGATCCTTGAGGGGGAAATTCTGTTCAGAGGAAAATTTTAAAAGTGATGGGACGTCAGTATGTATTGACACAGGTCTATGCCTTCATTCACTTGACTGTAATCCATACACGCGGGGACCAGGGCTGGTCTTGATATCTACTCTATTTCCAGGGGTCACCGCAGTGTGTGTCACATAGGGGTCGTCAGCACATGCTTGTTAAATAATTGAATGAAGCACTTGGAAGCCACTAGTGGCTGCATCGTTAGCAATCGGTGGCTTCCTGCGAACTTTGCTGAATGCTTGTTGTGCACCAAGTATTATCCTAAGGCCCCCAGAAGTTATGAAGATGATTAAGTGAAAATTCTTGTCTTCAAGAAGTTCTTGACTGAGGGTAGAGAATGGTAAAACCGACAACGCCTCCAGATTCCATTCAGGGGGAAAGAAGGACTTGATCTTTGAAGCCAGCACGCAGTGGGGGATAAAGAAGCCCCTGGCACAGCTCCTGCCTGGACACAGCCTTCATCCAAATGGTTTCAAGTGAGACTGAATTGATTTCTTCACATTCCGCTAGTATGGCGTGAGGGTAACCCAACTAGTAGTGGAAGTGACTCAGAAACTCCCAAATATAAAATGGTTAGCGGAGAGAATATTCATTGAACTGGAAGAAAAGGTACATTTGAGACAACAAAGCCGTAAGTTGTCTTGGCATCTCTTATAACCTACCCTCCTTCCCTGGGAACTAGCCATGCCTGGGTGTAGCTCTGAGGTTAGCTGTTTAGTCCTCCTCACTATATCTAATTTCTGCAAAATTGCTTTCTGTTTGCTCTTAAAGTCAGGTGACTAGCTTCTCCATGTGCCTGCTGGTTAATAAATAACCATAACCAGGAGCTGTAGCCCAAGTGAATGGTCCCTAAGAAGGAAGGTTAGAGGTGAGAATTCCAGACTTGAGGCAGACTCACAGTTGGTGGGGGGCGCTTTGGATGTTGGCTTGTCAGCTGCAGATCCCCATTCCCTCAGAAGGTGGCCCTCCCCGTCCCTGAGGCCCCTCTGGTGGATGGGATTCCTCTCCCTATCTCTTACCCCTGAGTGATGGAGAGGAGGCAACTGTCCCCTGAGAACAATAACCAGATTTTTGGTTTCACTGGGGATGTTTGAGTCAGGAAAAAGGCAACAACAACAAAAACCAAAACAACAAAAAAAACAAAAAACAAACAAAAAAACTGATTTGCCCGAGGAGGGGATGCCTGTGAGCTGCCTCTGTACTTCCCTGCAAAACAGCACCAGCCCTCCCTCCCGTCTGACCATGAACGGGCCACCGAGTGGAACTTCAAGTCCAGTAATCAGGGAACGGAGCAGAGAAAGACCCAGTGCGATGAAGTGGGTGTAGACACTCAGCAAAGACTAAGAGAAAGCGCCCCTCTGTGACCCCGGGTTTTAACCTTGGCAGAAAGGTGCCGTATAGCTGGAAAAGCCAATTTTTTTTTTTTTTGGGAACACCCAGACCAAATCATATCCATCCAGAAGCTTCCATCCCACCTTGTGTGAATATTTACACATAAAGTGTGTGTCAGTTTGGCCGGTGGCACTGGATCTCAGTTGCCAATGTCACCCTAGAATAAACTAGAAAAGAAAAATGGACTTGGCTGATGTCCCTGGAAGCCTGTTTTGAAGGGACCTCTTTTTGAAATGTTTTCCAGCTGTTATTTCCTTTCGGAATAATCTGAGCCTAATTCAATTTGTGTGGCACCTTTTTCTTTTCCAGGATTTTTTTTTTTTCCAGGAGGCAAATTACCGTATATATTGGCTCTCTACAGGCATCTAAATGTTCCTCTGGTTTTGGCTGAGATTTTACTGAACTATAAATCAATGACCCGGTCAGTACAGGGCAGAAGTATTCCACATCACGTGGTCTTTAAATCATATGGAGTGATGGCAGTCTAGCGAGATACCGTGTATTATTTCCAGAATGCTGGGGGTAAAAAGGTTGACAGCTGTCCTCCAGCTGACTCAGGGCAGATCCAACACATTACTGTGTTTCTGAGGGAGGCAGGCAAGGCAGAGAGCGCCAAGAAATCCCGTGGATTACAGCTAAAAACCCCAAACTAACGGAGCTTGACTTTGGAACCAGTTCCATCCTCATATATCAGAAAAACTATTTATAAAGCAAAACACGACTCCATAGATACGACTTCCCTTCTGGTTCAACCGTTTCCCCACGGCTCCCATTCCCAACGTGGCTGGCAGTGACCTGAGAGACGGAAGAGGAGAAAATGCCACAGGAAACAGACTGAGGGAGAAGTGAGGACTTAAAACACGAGTTGTCACCTTGCCAGAAATGAATGAGAAGCGGTCTCTGAATTGCCTGGGGACGCAGGTGAAGAGACCACACCACGCAGAACAGGAGGTGGACCGCTTCAACGGAGTCGGCAGGTCACGTCGACTTCATTTCTGCTCCCCATCGTTGGGAAGCGGCCTCGACAGTCCCGTGAGCCGATTCCTTAAATACCTCTCTCTCCCTGTAGACAGATAAATACACACACACCTCTAGCTACCTATCCACACGTACACTCCTGCGCGTTCTGTTTCTCCGGAGAATGCTGACTAACACACATAATTCCATTTGTCTTCGTGGACGAGAAGGCATACTTCATGAGAACAGGAACTTCGGACCATCTCCACTCTATCCTTGGCCCCTCCACACATTTTCACTGAATGACGTGGATAAGGATCTGAGACTGGGAAAATCCTACTGAAGGAAATAGGCAGCGTGATAAGAGTTCATGGCCAGGCAGAAAACTTCCTTCTTATACGAGGTGGAAGAGTGTCCGCCTCCTCCAAATGCATGGCCACTTGGCCCCTCAGGATGTGACTGTCTTTGGGAGCAGGGTCTTGCAGATATAATTAAATCGAGGTCATACTGGATTAAGATGGGCTTTAATCCAATAATTTTATCCAAGAAGAGAAAACAGAGGCCCAGCACCCACCGCACGAACAGCACGCGGAGACAGGGACATGAAGGTAGAATGGCATGTGACATCAGAGGCAAGGAACGCCAAGAGTTGCCGGCAGTCACCGGAAACTGGAGAGAGGCATGGGGTGGTTTCTCCCTCAGGGCCTCCAGAAGGCACGGACCCTGCCGACCCCTCTTGGATTTGCAGCTTCCAGAACTGTAAGAAAAGCACCCCGGATGTGGCACTCTGCTATGGCAGCCAGAGGAAGTGGACACACCCCCCCTTCCTCACATCTCTACCAGTCCCCTAGAAACTTGCAGCTCACCTATAGCTGCCCCCACATAACCCTCGCGGGTTTCCCTGTGGCCCCCAGAGGCCGAGTGCGGATTCCCACTTAGCCACCCGTAACCTTGTATGGACCTGAGCAAGAGGTGACAACTGGCACACGGAGCTGGGGGTGTTTCTAAAGCACAGCACGCTTTTTCAAAACTTTAGTGTCCTGGTTAGGGAGCAACCAGCCTCAGATTCTGCTGGGAATCCAGGCCTGAGCGCATGAGGTGACTGACCAGCCGCCCAGAGGCGGTGAGAAGCGTTTCCCCAGCTTTTGGCTCATCCAGCTGTTCTTTAAATGAAGAAGCCTGGAGAGATCGTATATGGTCTCCCCGATCTCCGTGGCTGCGGTTGCACCCCGAGCGTCCGGGAGGCTCTTCTCCGGGAGGGCCGAGGTTGGTGCGGCTGTGGTGCGGACGCTGTTGGGTGCTGTGTGTGAGGTGTGTGAGCGGGGGAGGCACGCGCCAGGAGCCAAGGGCGGGCCCTGCTGGCTCCGGCCGCTCTTGGCTCTCGCTGTGCTTCTCCTTCGTAGCACTTATCGGCTAGTAATTGCATATTTATGTGATTCATTTATTTTGCCTGGAAGGATCCTTGTCTGCTTTGCCAGGAAGTCCCAGGAGGACGGAGATTATGACATTTCTGCTCCCCACTGTGTCTGCACAGCTTTCAACAAGCGTTGGATAAATATTTGTTGAAGAAAGTGATGTATACATACAGGTGCCCCTCAGGATGCTAAAGGCACCCTGAAGGGTGCTTAAAAGCCCTGAGAAGATCCTCCCTCGTTATTCCATAACTGCCTCCTCTATGGACCTGCTGATAAAAACACCCTTCTCATCTTCACTTAAGGGACTTCAGCTACCAACTCAGGGGGCTTCCTCTCCCAACTCTATTTATTCCCCGCCTTTATTTTTCGGCTGTCAACTTCTTTGTACCCTCCACAGGGAACATTATGTGAAATTCTAATCCCAAACCAATTGAAGACTGAGTTGCTCGGGGTACAGTGGGAAGAAGGGGACAGAACCCTAATAGGCCTTCCATCTGTGAGTTCTTAGAAACCCCAGAGACTACCTGTTTTGAAAGTCCCAGCTGGGAGTCCCAGAGGATACTCTCGGCTGGGGGACGTGGGCCTTTGAGACTCAGAATTCAGAGGAACCCAGGTCTCCAGACCTTGACTCAGATCCAAATGTTGGGACCACACTCAGACCCCAGGAGGCGGCCCGCCAGAGTGCAGGTTCCGGCTCTCAAGAGCATTGTCCCACCCCATCTCCTTGTATTCGTCTTGTAAACAGACAACATGTTCCATAGGACCGGCTTTCAGGACAAAACACAGGACAACCAGATAAGAAAAATAACTTTGTTATTAAGCATATACAATCTTATCAAAGTACTTCAGGGTATCACAGCCATAACTATTTGAATACTAGCTCAGCTGTTATGGGGACCTGTTATAATGAACAACATGGCGATTGAAGATGCTGACCAGTCACTGGGAAATAAACAGCCCCACGACACACACACAGGAAACTCCCCAGAGCGCTTGGGGATGAGGTCTCTGGGGATATACAAAGGAGTCTTTTTTACTATGATTTCCCTAAGGCAGTAATATTTGTTGAAGAAGCATGTGAAGCCCAAGGTTTTCTGCTTCAACAATGATAGTCATTTTTTTTTTTCTCAAATGGAAAATTACTTTTTGATTTGTTGTGAAACATACACGCTGACTACGCCAGGAAAAAATTCATTTATTTCCCTGAATCCATTATTAATAACTTCAGATGGCTCTATTCTACTAGTTCTTTGGCCCGGATTCCTGCAAATGAATGTCCCTTTCAGGGAGGTTATCTGAAAGATGTCAAGTTTGCACCGTGAGGCGCTGCCTCTCTCTGTGACGGGCTGGAGGGGAGGGGGGGGTGGTGAAACCAAATGCATGGTGAGGGGTTTGCTGTCGACCCCAAGGAAAAGGCTGGCACCTAGTCACAGAGGCTATCACGCCCCGCGTGCCTGGAATCAGGGCTCACATGGCCCAAGTCACGGAAAGGGAGCCTGGCTGGAACCACAGCCCTTCACCTAGTATGTGCTGGAGTACTGCCCCTCCCCCACACCAGAGCGCATTTGTTATTCACCTGGTTAACTATGGGCATCCCTGTCTGAGTACATACAGTAGAAATGACCTCAGTGGATCAGTTCCTTCTGCGGCAGAGGTTGGAATTAACACAGAAGCTGGCATTCCCCTCAGACCCTCATGCCCTTTGGCATAGGAAGCTTATCATTTCTTGGGAAAGGAAACTAAAGAGTGTGCCCTCCTTGCACTGTTTTCCATACCGGATTTTCATTCCTGTCGCTTTCTCCAAAGGGAAGCAATCGATTATTAAAATTAAGGCCTATTCACAGGGCTAGTTACCAGGGTGCAAAAAACCGAGGCCCACGTTTCTGCTAGAAAGGTATGCGAAGACCTTTCCCCCCTGAAACATGAAGTGGCTTAGCAAAACTAGCAGATTTTACTCCCCAGATGGGGTTTCCATTCTGATTCGAGCAGATGGCCTGTTTAGACAGTGAAGCGGCGGTTTCCTAGCCATAACTGAAAGATACATAGGAAATAACAGTGCATTTTTATGCCAAATTTATCTTTGAAAAATATAATTTGGGCATACAGAGTACATATTTAGGCCTATAGTCCTAGTCCTTGTTTTGAAAATCTGAGGATGAATAATTATTTTATAAATGAACCTGATCCAGGAGCTTGAGATGATAAAATACAGGTCATTGTGTTTTGCCAGAGAATATTATCTAGAATAGTCTCATAACTCTCCATATTACACCTTTCAATCATCCTTTTAATATACTCATCCTAGCTCTGCACGTCAAACGTGTGATTTGGTGCATCTCATGAGCATTTGACAATAAAGGTTACATGTCTAAACACAGTTCACCATGAAGAACCGGGAACGGCATTTCTCATTTTTTTTTTTTATCAAAAAATCAAAGCCGGATCTAATGATTTCTCAGAGAGCAGTGCACAGTTTTCCTTTAGCGTTCATCCACCTGCACCCTTTAAAGACTGTGCTCCACAAGCGGCCACCATGAAACATATTCCAGATGGGGATCGCCAGCTGTGCATCTCTTCGTGAACCCCTGGTTGGTGAGGACGTCTGCTGCGAAGACTGGATTCTGGAGAGTCTGCAGGGGGACAGGGAGAGGCTAGAAAAGGAGAATTGCGCACGCACTTGCTTTCGGCTGTAACATTCTGGTGGACAGCCACTGGAGATTTTGCATGAGGATGATATAGTGGAGTCAAGTACCTGTGAAAAACAGCCCCTGGCTGACTGACTGGAGTCCTGTGTTTCTCCCGGAAACGAGGGGGCGGAAGCCTGCCGCCACTCGAGATTCACAGACAGAAGCCCTTCCTATCATTCTGGAGAAGACTGAGGAGTGGCATGCACACCCCAACAGCAGTTCTCTTCCAACGAGCGTTCCAAAGAGGACAGGTAAATGATGGAAAAAGAAAACCGCCCACCTCCCAAAATGTAGGGGGAAATCACAGGTGGGAAACGGGAACCCTCGCGGGAGCAAACCCGAGCTGCGGCCATGATCGTTGGAGATCCGGTAGAAGGGTGAAGGTCTCCTGAACAGGTGGATGAAACGCCATTCTGTGTGACGTGAGGACATGGACGTGAAGAGACCTGTAAGCCGCCCATCAAAACCAAGAGGTCCCCCAACCGTCTTACACAGGAGATGCTCCTGCTGGTCTGCTGGGTACCAACTCTTGCTGCTGTCTGTAAGGATGCAGGGGAAGCCTCTTCTGGAATCTGCCTTTCTCTGGGATCCAGAGGTGTATGAGCAAACACTGACCGAAGCGGAGGTCTGGGGATATACCTCTTTCCCAACTGTGTCCCGCATTTACCGGGGGAGGGAAATCCAGGAGAAGGCCTGCAAGAACTGGAACTTGGACTCACTCAGGGAAAATTAAGGGAAAATGGGACTAGTGGCAAGAGACTTTCTACCAAACAAGGAGAACTATTGTTTTTCTCTCTCCACACCTGAGAACTTGCAATAGTGTGTTATTCTCTAGGTTGGCAAGCTGGGCTGACCCCAGACGAGGAAAGCAAAGTAACCTGTCTCTGCTGGTCAGCGGGGACCCTGCCTGAGGTTCCCTTGTCCCCACACCAACAGCCTAAGCCAGCCACCTGCTCACAGCCCCGACTCCCACTGTGTGCTGAATCAGCCTGGATCGAGACCCAGTGGAGCCTCTAGACAGCTGATCAGAGCCAGGGAGTTCTACTACTCTATAAAGGTCAGCCACCCTTATTTAATAAATAACCTGTAATTTACTGAGCAAGCTCTCTCATTTGATGTAACAGCTTTAAAATGCCCTGGCCAACTGGGGGCCACTGCTCTCATATGAATCAGGGAACTTCATTCACTTACTTTGTTTTGAAAAGAGGATTTATTTCTACAGCTAGAGTGGCTTTCTTTCCTGAATAGGATAGTTACAGATAAGCGTGGCACGAACTCCTAATAGTCGTATTTGAATTTGGAATGTGGCAATCTGTACGACAGTAAACATTTGACCGTTATTTCCATCTGTCTTTCCTAATCTCTGCTCCTTCTTAATTCTCTCCTTTCTTTAACCAAAATCGGGAAACAAGGTTGGACGAAAGGCTAGAATATTTAAAATCTGTTACAATGACAAGGAAAAAGAATTATGTAACTCTGCATTGTCGTCTCGTCCATGTAACTGACGAGGCCTAGTTTCGATTCTGAGGAGTCACGTCTCTTTGGGAGACACACGCGTGTGTATATATTTCATAAGTAACCTCACATTTCTTTGAGCTCACCTTGCCACTTTCCCCTTTTACTCTGTTAAATTTAAGACACTGTGATAATACTTAACTCAGAAATCCAGAACATCGTGAAAAAAAAGTAAAAGAGAAGTTCCAAAGGAGATGCTCCAACTGCTCTCAGAGAGAAGCGAGCACATCAAGCATTTAGTCCCGCATGTCCAGCGGGGGCCTCTGAAAATGGTATTTGGATGAAGACGAATAGAAAGAAAGCAGGAAAGAGTAAAGATAATAAAGATGCATCTTTTCTAGGTCTCCAGTGGTGGTGTGTGTGTGTGTGTGTGTTTCCCCCGATGATTTAACTTCAGGTGTGAAAACTCTTCTCTTCCTTCGGCGAAGATTTTGGGATGCGCTAAGGATCAAAGTCTCCGGGGGCCCCCAGGTCCCTCCTCTCTGTTCTTTTGCGGTAGTCGTCTCCAGAGCCGAAGTCCATGGTTTCCGGATAGCTGGAAAATTCCTGAGGTAAAGGGAACTCCTCCGCGGAAGAGTGAGAGTCCGGTGCCGAACACCTTTTCCTGCAGCTCCGCGATGTCATTGCGGATGTCGGCCAGCATGAGCAGCAGGAAGTCGAATGAGCCGGGGGGTCCCTGTGCACACGAGAGGGGAGTCAAAGCCAGACCACCCCAGGCGCAGCCTTTTGCAAAGCGACGGCTCTCGGGCGCTCTGCGGGCTTGCTAGTCCCGCTGTTGCTGGCACCTAGTTAGCTGGCAACTACCTCTGTGCCCTAAATGGAGTCCGCAGAAGCACCGCCATAGAGGGTGGGCCGGGGGTTTGAGGTTGCCTGCTAATTCCCTTCTCTCCCACAGGACCTATCCATCTCTCGTCCCTCCTAAGGCTAGGCTACGTCACGTCTTACAGAAGGAAGGACCATGAGCATGACCCTCCTAGGTGACCTTCCGACCGAAGGTCATGTGAAGTGTAGAGTAATGGTTAAGAGGTTGGGGTTCCACTGGGGTTCAATCTCAGCTCTGCCACGTACGAGAGAGTTACTTAGTTTCTTTGGGTTTCCGTAACCTGGGGATAATGACAGTTCAACTTTGGTGGGTTTGCTAGGGTTCCAAGTAAGTATTTAAATGGAAAGGGCTGAAAGGATCGAGGCTCCAAATTGTTGTCTTTTAGAACATGGAATTATAAAAGGGTCATGAGGATGCTTGACCATAACTGCGACCTATATGAAGTTAAAAGAACCTCGCACCGCCTAAGAAACAGCGGGGAACGGATCGAAAACAATACGGAATCTCAACCGCGATTGGCAGGAGAATCCGGCAGCTTCCACCTGCGAAACGTTAGCGGCGGACAGTATTTTGACGCCTTTCCATGCTCATTGAGGCGTGGCAGATCAGATAGCGCCTGGCATTGCACAGGGAAGGAAATGGTCACCCAAAGGTGCCGAGTGACCTGGCCCCCATCAGAGAGCTGAGACGGGAACCCAGACCTGCCGTTTAGAAATGACGCTGAGCTTTTCCAAAGTAATGGAGTTGCTTGAATTGTCTGTGCTTTTGGATACCACTGATTTCCATTTTTAATCCCCCAGACCAACACATAGACCCAGTTAATTTCTCTGCGTGTCTCTGCATTTTCTGGAGGGGTTGGCCATCCGATCTGCGAGGGCCATAGGGGCGGCTAAACTCTTACATGTTCAGTTACAGCTTAGCCCCGTAGAGTTCTTTTCTAGGTTCTTCCGATATCTTAAGACCTACCCGAAAACAGACTCATGGCATGCGAGGGTTCTGCATCTTAAGACATTCCAAATAAAGATCAGCCATGATAAAAGAAAAAGCGACAGAAAAAATAATTTTTAAAGTAGATTCCAACCAACAGCGGAAGACCTCGGTGATCGTCTTCCTAACCTCCTTGACCTCTTTCGTGGGCCAAGTGACGGCTGCAAGGGGCTGGCTTTTGCTAGTAAGGCCAACTTGCAGGCTCATCAGAGCTGCAGCCAAGAATGTTCCCTCTGGGGACGCAAGACAGATGTGCTACTTACTGGAGACCCTCTGGGTCAGGCGCCCCTCTTCCCCCTGAAAGCAGAAAGTCTGGGTTAGCTTTCTGGACGGCGTGGATGCCACCTCACATAGGTCTCTTTTTAGATACCCACCATAGCAGTCTTCCCACACGAAACACAAAGATTTTCTACCAGACACAAACATAGGGTTGAAGCGGGACTCATGGGCCACTTCTCTGAATAGAAGTACTGGGGTCAAGTGTCTCTCATTCCGATTTTTCCCAAGATCATATATTTTCAAACCAGACCTGACAAGAGGGGTGCTTATATTTCCAGGCAGTGTGGGGAATAATTTAGGAGCTTTCTAACGCCACTCGCACGGACTTTACGAGGCAAGTAGCGGGCAGCTCTCAAAGTAGAACCACCTGCTCGCACAGAACGAAACATCCCCTGTTCTTGACGTAAACGCAGCAAAGAAATGGGCACACACACGAAACAGCCCCGCGAAAAGGACACTGGCTAACGAGAAAAACACGTGTGACCATGACAACACGGGGCCTCGTGTCAGGTTGATAGCGGTTGATCTCCCTCAGGGGTGGTTTTGGTCGCTGCTTCTGTTACTATCTTTGTTTTGCATTTTAAGGGAATTGCTTTTTCGATTTTCTTCCCAGCTTCGGTGGGGAAATATATATCCAAAAAGTGCCTGCGCTGTATTGAACTTGAGAAACGGTAGGCTTTTGCGGACCACGCATGAGACTCACCTTAGAGCCATCTCTTCCTGGTGCACCTGGTGGACCCTACGAGACAAACGGGTCTGGTTTAACATTAGAAAAAAGCAGAGGACAAGGAGACAATTTCCTCAACAAGAGGAAGGGGGAATCTCTGAAAAAATACTGACCACAGGGCCCCTCCGGCCTTGCTTGATGTGGGACAGATCAGGAGATGGTCCCATGGGTCCCATGGAGCCTCGCGGGCCAGGCTGCCCGGGGGACCTGGCACTCCCGGGAAGCCGGGGCTGCCCTTCGGTCCTGGTGAGCCTGTAATCGAAGAACACCTCATCAGCTCCACACCCCGCCAGGACAAGGCTCTGGCCGACCAGAGCCCGCAAGCCCTTTTAGCAATTTCTCTTTGTACTCTGCCCTTGGCACCTCGGCTGACACTTCCACCGAGGTGTCCCACAGGCATTTTACACGTAACACGATCAACACTGCCTTCCCCATCGTCCTCCCTTTCGTGAACCGCCAGTCACGCATCTACTCAAACCGGAAGCTTGAAAGGTTTCCTGTAGACTTTTCTATCTCTACAACCTCCTCATCCAACGGGTGACCCGTCCTTGCGCATTTTACCTCTTTTACATCCCCCTTTTATAACTGACCTGTTTCACACCTCTACTCTCAATGCTGTCTATAGGTTCGGCCTGAAAGAACTTATCCGGTAGGGGGACCAGATCTCCCTATAACTGCTTTACCAGAGACAATGTCTTGCCTTCGCTTACACAATCAGTGAGCTTCAGAGATCACTATATGTCAAGTGCCTTTAAAATGGGGGGCTTTGATGTGCAAATGGCGCCGCCTCATGCTTAACAGCGGGGAGGACAGAGCGGTCACGCCCTCGCCACCAAAGCCAGAGGATTCCAAGCCAGTGTAGCATCCTGGGTTGGTGTCCCAATCCATCATAGGCCTTGGCGCTGGACTTTTAGATAAGGGTAAAATAAACCTTAGTCTTTCTCTGGCTGCCCTAGCATATCTCAGCGAAGGGCATCACAAACCAATGCTCGAAGGACAGCGTGAGAAAGAGACCGGGTTGGAGGAGAAAGTGAGGGCAGACTCCGCTGCCAGAGCCAGTCCCCTATCACCGTCTGTCTGTCTGCTCCATCAAGGACCCTGGACAGCTCTAAGCGTGTTAGAAACCAGATGGCAGAAATGGAAAGGAAAAGCCAGCAAGTCATTTATTAAAGGAAAGACATTGCTCTCCTGTCCCTGGTTTGTCCTTGTACGAGTGATATGTAGACTGGCCTGGAGATGAACTCCCTGCAGGGAAAGCAGAGCGCGCGCATTCTCCTCGGGAGGGGGGGAGTCCACTTGCAAGGTGAGAAGACCCACGTCCCCTGAGAGGAGCAAGAAGCTGCCTCTGCGATGCATCTGCTGGAGAAAGTTCCGCTCCGACACGGAGTGTCTCCGGCCAAGGGAGTGACCATGAGGCTAAAAACCAAGAGTCCTGGACCAGTTCTCGCTCTCTGTGTAGACGGAAACCCCGGCCGCCGGTGTTTGACGGACACCAGGCGATGAAGACGGAAGTGAAGAATAAAACACACGAATGGCGTGGGAAGAATCCCGAGCCTTTCTTCTTGCTGACCTTCCGACCTGAAGTCCGCCCGTGTCCTTCCTGTTTGGACAGATCCTGCCAGCTCGTCCAGCTCCCGCCCCAAGTCCCCATCACCGCAGGTGCAGTCAGCTCTTCATTCATTCAGCTCCCACAGAAGGGAGCCCTGTGCACCGACTTAGGGACGTGCAGATAGGGTTAGAGTTTATTATTTGCTTTCACTCTGTGTGCCTTATCTTCTCAATCGGAATGTCAGGAGGTCACGCACGACACTTAGCGCACTGCTAAGCAAAGTTAACGCGGAACAGGACCCTGCATGTTTGAGAATCACTTGCTAACTAACACTAATACCATGTCCTTTAACGGTGTTCAAAAATCTATGGCTCTACCTGTGGAGGGAATCACAATAAAGTACAAAACATAACTCGTTCTTTAAAGTTATTGCATATTCCTGATGGAATGACAGGATATTTGGGATTTTTTAAAAACGAAGGGTGAATCTCCAAAACCAGTATGCTGAATGAGAGGAGCCAGGCAAAAAGAACACATGATATGAGATTCCTTGCTAGTAAGGTCTAGAAGAGACAAAACGATGGTGATAGAAAGCAGATCAGTGGTTGCCTGAAGTTGGGGATGTGGAGGGGATTGCAAACGGGCAAAGGGAACTTTTCGGGGTGATGGGAGTGTTCTTTATCTTGATGTAGATATAGTGTGATGGCTTGATATAGGATGCATACATGTGTCAAAACTTGTCGAACTGCAATTTACCTGGGTACATTTTATTGTATAGAATTGTAAGGTCGATTTATAAAAATATGTATAGATGAGGTTTAAAATGAAATAGATGTACGTGCGTTCACACACGGTAGGGGAAGAAGGGAACGGGACTGGGAAGGGTGAAAATGAGGCTGGCCTCAGTCGTGAGAGCTGGGTGACGGGTCCATGAGTCGATCGCACAATTCTATTTGTGTTTGTTAATGTTAAAAAATCGTTTTTTTTGTTTCTCCGTCATTGAAATGGTCTCTAAAAATCTTATCCAACTCTTATCCAGGATGACGACCTTTTCCTCCCAAATTACTCTTGGTTGTGAGGGTTTCTCGGGCTTGGGGACCCAATTTCCCAAGCAAGGCCTCTCTCGTCGCACAGGTGGGGCCAGTTCCCTGGACCCCCGCTTCTGCTCTCATCCATGGAAGCTGGAGAACTCTGCCCAGTCCCCACTACACGGGAGCTCAAGTCAGGCCTTGGCTGGTGACTTTATCACCCTTTGATGCCCTTCTCTGCACTCACCGGGAGGGCCCTGGTCCCCAGGCAGGCCAGGAGGTCCTGGAAGGTAGGCATTAGAGGCCAGCACTTTGTTGTCAGTGATGTACTTGCCCAGGTCAGCGGCACTGTTGGGCAGCAGGGCAATCTGCAGAGAGAAAAGGGACCTCGGTCAGGAAGCGATGGCCCCACTGCCAGGGAGGTTCTTCACACTTGCTCTTACATTGTTTGCAGAGACTGCGAAGCCCTTTCATGATCACTTTTCCCTTTATCCCAGCCAGTTGGGGCTCAAAGGGTCTGCAGAGATCCTCCTTTAAAATCCAGAGGCCTTTTAGTAACAACAGCTTGCATGAGATCACGCAGCTGGTGAGTGGACAAACCTGAGCAGGCTCCAGAGTGCTTACACATCACCACTACACTCATTACTACACAATCAATACAACCTGCCTGTTTCAGACTTTCAATTTGTTAATTATCTTAGGTCTCAAACATTTATTGAGTACCTACTATCCGCCAGGCCCTGTGCTTCATTCTAAGGTGACATTAGTGGCCAAGACATGATCTCCCCAAATAAAGACCTCTCAGTCTTGGGAGCCAGGATCAGGAATGTGGCTTACAGTTCACCTGCATGCTCGAGTGTTTGGGAACTAGGGGGAAACAGTGACTGTGATGGTTTAAAATATGTCCACGAATTTTTGACACTCCTACCTTCAAAAGATGGAGGCTAATCTCCCACCTTCAGCATGGGCTGGTCTTAGAGACTTGCTTTGAATGAGCAGAAAATGAGACTCACTGAGACTAGGTCACAAAAGGCACTGCACCTTCCTCTTTGCTCTCTCTCTCTGTTGGATTTTAGGGGCTCATTCTAGGGGAAGCCAGAGAGGTTGCACAAATGAATGACCTTCACATTCCCAAAGTCAGGTAAGCTGTGAATCCGTGAGGCCATAGGTAAGCGCTGAATGCTATGAGTCCATTTTTTTCACTGATAAAAAGGAACAATTAATGTCCACCTTTAGGGCTCTGTATTCCTCATCTCCCAGCCCACCACAGGGCATAGTAGGTGCTCAACAAACCCTTCCTGAATCGTTATTCGCACTTCCTTCGATTGCCCAGCAGAGACGCCACTCTCAAATCAAACAGTCCCTGCAGCCGGACACAGTGACTTTAAAAAACTGGCTCCTTGGCTCGAATATTTTCTGTGCGCTGATGGGCCCGAGAGCCCTCTCTGCGAGTTAAAGGACGGGTAGCTATCCCCACTTCTCCCTCTTTAGCCAAATCACCCATATTTTTCTCTCAAACCACAGAAGAAATTGTGGAGGTAGAGGCACTGGGCCTGCACAGCATTTAAAATTTTTTATTGGAAAATAAAAGCACAGAACCTGGAAATGCTGTAAAACAAATCTATATCTTAGCAAATTGTTACAAGGTGAGCATCCCTTTAACGAACAGCTAAGTCAAAAAACAAAACTTTGCCAGCTGCCAGAAGCCTCTCTAAGTTTCCTTTAATCTGCAGGTCCACCTCTTATAATTGTTTGCAGTTTACCCACTGAAGGACGCAGGCCCTTTGCCCTGCGGAGTTTCTCACAGCTGGGGTCTTGCTGACCTCACCCGACATGTTTGCACAGCGCCTTGTACTGTGGGCTTGGCCACGGTCCAGGACACCCACCTCTTAGCCAACGTTAATTTGGGCAGGTGTCCTATGTTCTTGACTGAACAGAACACGTGGCATCAACAGCAGAGATGAAGTTAGACCAGCTGACAATCCCCACACCGGCACAGCAGCAGAATGAGAAGACCTAGCTAGGGTTTCGGTCCAGCCTGCCCGGTGGCCACTGACCTCACCTCTCTGAGGACACCAGCATCTTTCTCACACGGTCACGGTGAGAGTTAAATGAGACCCTGCACGTAAAATGGCTTTAGAAACTGCAGAATGCAACACATTCTAACAGGCGTTTTAAAAATGAGCTGCTTCTTACAACGTTCCTTGAACGTCAGCACTAGCTCTGACTTGCCAGATGCACTCGCAGGAGAATTCAGGACAAGGTGGACCTACTGTGTGAGGGCTACTGGAGCATTAAGAAGTACCTGGGACTGGATGGGAATGGAGCTCTACAGCAGGGTCCTTAAGGGACAGGTGCCGTGATGCAGAATTTTCAACTTCTTAATATTTATTCTTTCACAGAATGTGAAGCATTGCAGAGAGGCTAACGGAAAGCTGGATGGTGATTCAACAACCGAATGTTTGAACAACTTGTGAGGTTTAGCAGCACTGATCCTAAAGGTCTTCCAGGCTGGAAAGAGCTTCCCCAGAGCTCTCGGCTGTTAACCACCCAGGAGAGGGAACGGAGGGAGGCTTTAGGACGGAGTCACTGACCCACTGCCTCCCCCAAACCCGATCCTCCGGCCTATGAAACGCAAACTTACTTCTTCCGTGAATCTTTTTTTTTTTTTAATTTGCCTAGTGAATACTAATATCAATCCAAGTTTGACCTGAGGATATCGGTGTGGGATGTACTGATATCTATGTGTCTACAGTGATAAACTAATCAGGTTTGCTGCCTGGTGTCCCTACTGAATCACAAACTATTTAGGATCATGAGGATACATTAGACAGACAGGCAAACAGACACATAGAGACACACACACCACATACCACACACACACAATGGCTCTGTTAAAGTTCACAGCTCTTCAACGAAAACCCACGAAAGGCCTGCAAAACCATTCCTCTTCTCAGCCTATCGATCTGCTTGCTTCCCTGGTGGATGTGGTTCTCATCAGGAGCTACCTGCATGTTTGTTGGCCATGGAAAAGCAATATCTCATGCTTACCCTTTTGCCCTTTAGAATGCTAGATACTCAGCAGATTACAGACACCTCTCTGATGTACTAAGAGCCTTGAGCGAAAGCAACTAAATAAACAAACCAGTACGTTGATGTTTTTCCAGCGTAAGTGCGATTTCCGAGTCGCCGACAAGCTGGCGAACTGACAGCCGGTATAACCAATGCCATCAGTCCGGGGCAGGGCAGCCGTTCAAGGAATCAGGTCACCGGGTCCACCG
This sequence comes from Eonycteris spelaea, assembly GCA_003508835.1. Lineage (NCBI taxonomy): Eukaryota > Metazoa > Chordata > Mammalia > Chiroptera > Pteropodidae > Eonycteris > Eonycteris spelaea. Next base: position 76,553 of record PUFA01000056.1, read on the forward strand.
CGAGGCATCACTGACCTCCGTCAGGCATTCGCGGGAGCCCTTACGGTCAGCCCTCTCCCCCACGGACACGAGGCGCACGGAGCCCAGACAAAGCACGGGCCGTCATTCTTAGATGTGAAAAACGAAGCTGCTACAGAAATGTATTACCAGCTCATGGGAAGTTTGTGGAGAGGATGCTCTTGATAAAATAGAGACAAGATGTTAGAAAACTAGAATTGCCTACGTCTGTCGCAGGGTCCTGTGCCCGGACGTTCATTTTACAGAAAGTCACACCAGTCGTAGCTCATCCTCCACAGCTCCACGACGTGCCCCTTGCCCAGTGGGTTATTGGAATAGTCACCTGATCGATCCCCTGCTTTTGCTGTTCTTCTGCACTTTAGCAGGTCATCTCTGGGGGGCGGGCAAAGCATTCCAGTCTAAGCCTCGTTGGCACCGACCGCAGTGGATGCTCAACAAGGTCCTGGATTTCTGGTTCTAAACACTCCCCCACCTCCTGTCCGCCAAGCCCTCCTTTTATTTTGCGTGACCGTTTGAACACACCGGGCACGTACCTTTTGCTTCAGCTGCAGCACTGTCTGCTTCATCTGGTGAAACTCCTTGCACGTGGCACAGCAGGTCCCGGCTCTCACCATGCCCTCGGACTTCTCGTCGTGCCCTGGGAGAGGAGACAGGCCCCAGTCCATCTGGGAGGCCGAGGATGTCCAGCCCCAGAGACGGCACTGCAAAAGGCAGACCTGGGGCAGGCCGAGTGGCAGAGGAACGGGTGAGGGACAGAGGCTGGCGATTTTCTGGTGTTCGGGTCACCGGCAGCACGTCCTGGGTCAGGGGAGAGACAGGGGCAGGGAGGGGGGTGCCCTGCTATATTTGGGGCTCAGATGTTTCCATTTAGGGATCCCAGCCTCTTCCTCTTTCACGTGTGAAAACGTAAACCCCGGCCCTTTAATCAGTGCCTTTCCAGACGCAGGCTGCATCGCCGTGACATGATTTACATTCCCCTCCAAGGGCCGATGTTCACACGCCATAAATTATCCCCAAGCTCAGACACCGGGACTCAAGCGCAGGGCCCCCCAAGCTGATCCTTTTCACCTCTGATAATCCAGCTGTCTGAAGGGAGCATGGCCAGGCCAGGTGGGGTCACAGATCAGGGCCGGGCACTGACCTCGGAGATGTGAAGCGGGGATGGAAAATGAGCCAGGCACTCTGGACACGCCACCCTGGGGGCAAACGGGACAGGCCCTGGGAAGGCACTCCGCTGTCCCCCAAGGAGGGTTATCTGGCAGAGCACTGGGAGCTCCAAGGGCTTTTTGTAAAGAAAGACTGGGTGAGTGAAATGGTGACGTGGCCAAGATGACAAACAGCTCTCATCCTACCGGCACCGAAAGGGGCTACGGACACCTGTGTGCTGGGAGACTGGACACGCGCGGTCATTTTGCTACCGAGCAGGTGCAGACCACCAATGTCTGCACCAAAGGTGGCCGTGGCATGGGCCAAGAGGGCGTGAGAGGTGTGCAAATGTCTCGTTGGGGTGGGGCAGGGCAGTTTGTCACCCAGGGCAGTGTCAACCTTCCTAGCTTAGGAGGCTGGACCGCGATCCGGTACGCGGCCTGAGGACAGGCAGGTAACGTCCCCCTCAAGTCATTTCTTGTGCCTCTGGTCCCATGCGCTTTTCATCCATACTCCTCTCCTCTGGGAAGCCCCGTCTGCCGCCTCCACTTGTGGAATCCTACCCACCGAGACCAAGTGCCAGTGTTCCATGAGGCCCACCCTCCATCTGTAGAGGCGCTACAGTCCCCTGAGATCAGGTGGCATTTACCGCGCGTGTCATTCAAACAGCAGGTGTCCCGAGCTTCCCAGCAGAGGGGCCCTATTGCCAGAGCGTGAGCCGCGTACAGGCTGAGTCACTTGTTGGCAGCACACAGAGTGGGCGCTCAAAAGGCGTCTGTGGAGGGTCAGAGATTGAGCTGTCCCACCCTCCCCCAAGTTCATTGTTGAGGCCCCAACCCCCAGTGCCTTGGAATGTGATATCTGGAGATAAGGTCTTTACTGATGTCATTGGTTAAGAAGAAAACATGCCGGAGTGGGGGTGGGGGCAATCCGTGTGACTGGTGCCCTCATAAAACGGAGGAGTCTGGACACAGAGGCACACAGAGCCACGTGGAGATGAAAGCAGAGGTCGCATGATGCAGCAGAGGCCAGGGGACGCCAGCAAACCTCCGGAAGTCAGGGGACAGGCCTGGCACAGTCTCCCTCACAGCCCAGAGAACCAGCCCTGCCCACACTCTGACCTCAGACTTGCAGCCTCCAGACCTGACACAAAATACATCTCTGTCCCTAAGCCACCCACTGGGTGGCGCTTAGTTGTGGGAGCCCTGGGAAGCTGACACTTGGATGGGTGGGCTGGGCGTTGGACAGCACCACGCCCAGGTGAGCCTCCCCCAGGCAGGCCAGCTGATCGCTCCCCTAGAGTCGGCCCCCTGCCCGCTGGTCTGCATGGCGACCGGTGTTTTTGCTGAGAAGTGAGAGGGGGCCCAGGGACAGCTTGGTGGCTGAGATCTCTGACTATCCACCTGCAGCACAGTGGCGGGCGGTTCAGGGCTCGCCTGTCACATCCCACCCCTGCACCTCGCGGGAGGTCCGAGGCTTGAAGCGCACCTACTAGGAACACCTCTCTCAAGCCAGCAGGTTGCAGTGAGTGAAGCAGCGTCCGGCTAGCTGAGTTGCCATAGCAACAGTGATTCTTGACAGTATGGAGTCCCACCTGTAGCTTAGCTCCTGCATGTGTGTCGGGGAAGAGTGCCTGGGTGTCTGGGGACGTGGCGGTCTCCTTTTAAATCCACCTGCGTGCACGCGGCATAACAGGGCCACCGTGTGAACTCCCACTTTCTCGGCTAATTCTCCTCCGTCGGTAGCTTCCCACCCCCATGTTCCAGGGGAGCGCTTGGGGCATGACCCTGATTCACACTGCAGCCTCACAACGAGCTACATGAGGAGGAACGGGACGGTCTCGCGCTTGGAGACGGTGACGTGGATTGGTTGAGGGCACAGCCTCTGAGTCGTGACCTCCAGGACATGTATCCAAACTCGGTCACTGACCAGCTCAGGGACCTCGTGATCTGACCTCAATAGGCCCAATTTCCTCAACAATAGCATTGGAATAATTCCTACCACACAGGGCTGGTGTGATGATTCAATGACGTAATTAATGCGTGTAGACTCCTTGGCACAGTGCCTGGCGCTGGTAAATAGGATGGCACCTAGCACAGTCTTCGGACCCACCAAACCCCTTGCCTTCCCTTTGCTCGGCAAGCCCAGAATCCTTGGATGACAGTCTTAACGAAACACCAGAACGAGAGGACACTGAGGTTTGGTGACTTCCCCAAAGTGATCAAGCAAATTAACAGCCGATGTGGGTTTGTAGTGGCGGTTTCCTGAACCTGAGTCCAGTGCCTTTTCTACAAATCAGGCAATTTCCTCTGGGCTCTGTCTTCAGGTTTAATGTATCAGTTTACAACCCTACTTGCCTCCAAAGCTTGAACTCATTTGAGAATTAGTTATTTAGATTGGTCTCCAGCATAACAGATGACACAAGGGGATTTCCATGCAAAAAACACACTTAGTGGTGAAGCACTGAAGCCTTAACGAACTTTGGTTATGCTCATGGTACAGCAGGGTGAACTCGGGCATAAACAGAGGACTCCCATGCCAGGATTACACTGTTTGTTAATACTTAAGGACAGCCGTTTTACACTAATCTCTCCCAATCTAGCATTCATTCCTTCCATCCCATTTACTGGTCATTGGTACCATCTCACCCCATAACTCATCTATCTCATTCAGCCTATCATCCCACTCATTTCTCTCCCTCGTCCATTTGTCTGTCCATTCACTCATCCGTTCATCTATCCATCCCCCCCTCCCCTCTCCCTCCTATCTATGGAGTATCTGCTACTTGCTGGGCCCTGTGTGAGGCATTAAGAATGCAAAATAAGTGAGGATGCCTGTTTACTTATTTGGGATTAACTTTCCTTTAATGGAACTGGTCCTGTTGGCAGAGCCAGGCCATCATGAACAAGAGTCAAAAGCCCGACTTTCCATTTCTACTTTCGCATACTCAGCCGAATTTTCCAAGCGTTTGGTGTGACTAAGGCATTTTGACGTCTTCATGATAGGAATAAACCTCTTGACCGGGTTCTAGACTCTCTTTTGTTTAGATCATGCAGTCTCAGAAGTGATGTATCTTTTTGGTTCGACGTCCTTACAGATGAGGAAATTAAGCTCCCGAGAAGGGAAGTAGCTGGCGTTCGGTCTCCAGAGTGCTGCGTGCCGAGGCTGGGCACTCACGGCCCCCGAATGAGGCACTGTGGGGTGCTGCTCCCGGGCGTTCCATTCGGAACACCTGAGAGCTAGCGGCCAGGCAGGCGCCAGGCGCTGGTTCTCCGGCGAGATCGCCAGGCCAGCAGCGGTGCACCACTGTCGCACGGGACTTGCTCCCAGAAATCCGGAATTCGGGGAGCGGGACTGGTTCTCCTCATGACTCTGAAGCACGTGAACTGCCCCAGGGAAGCTGCTCTGCCGGGTGACCTTCCCCCTGAAGATGCCTGGCCTGTGTCCTGTGCCTCTGTGAAGATCGTCAGCACACGGAGATCGAGATGAACTCACTCTGTCCCGACGACTTCCGAAGTTTCCGCAGGCGCAGGCTCTGCCGGCGATGGGGACTGGGATCCTGATCCTGCCTTTTTAGGTCGCAAGGCACAGCTTCTGTGAGTATCCGGATGTTCCTTGAATGATGAAAACGCACGTACCGCCCGGGGTAGCCATGAGGTGTCAATAACACCTGTGAGTTCCCAGAAAGGTGCCTGCCTAGTGCATGGCGTGTGCTTCACAGATACTGTTATTGCTATTGCCGGCACCTTCTTTTAAATTACGTTACCTGCAAGATTGCAGATGTGGGGTAGGGCTGTTTCCATCCTCCTTCGCAAGGAGCTCTCGGAGGGTTTGAAGGTAAATCATTGTGTGGGTAGATGTGGAACACGCACTCCATCCCAAGTTGGGTCTTGTCTATCCTGCGGATGTGGAGCGAAACCAATCCTGTTCGTCCACCTTAGTAATTGACTTCGAAATCTGGGGACACCTCTCACTTTATGTTTTCGGTCCTCTCAATTAAGGGTGTAGTCACTGCTGTCTCTGGCCTTGACCATGACATCAAGTGAGGTATCACTTGACATTTTGCTCCCTGCCTGTTCAGATTTTAAAGGTGCAATATTATTGATTAGCCACATGGGGGCAGATAGCTCTAATTTTCCTGATTTGAGCAGGCTATACATACATCCATACTAAGCATTAAAATGGAATTCCTTATGAAATTAAAATTGAATACCATATTAGTAATATTTAATAAGCTCAGAAAACGGGACTGTTCCCAACATATTGCATATGAGCAGGGTCACAAATGAACAAAGCATGTTTGTTTTTAAAAGTTGATAGTGCATATTCGTACACTATCGACTGGCAGAAATTCTCAGCCCTGGGGGCACACTGCAGCCATTTGGGGGGCTTTGAAAAATCCCACCATGCTGGTGCACCCCACCCCTCAGAGAGTCTCAGCAAGGGAACAGTATCAGCATTTTTTAAAGCTCTCCAGGTTGAGAACCACTGATCTCCGTATGGATGAGTGAAACTTGAAAGTTATGTGAAACACCTGGCTGTCCCTGACACTTCGAACTATAATAAGGGACAACGGGGTCACGGTCACTTTATCAGAAAGTAAACAAGTTGAGAAAACAGAGACCAGTAAGCTATCACAATGGAGCCAGCACGTCCTTACCTTGTCTCCCTCTCAGGGCTGCGCAGACTCCCTGGAGTGACTAACACTGGCTCCGGCTACATACTTTCAAAGAGAGAATCAAAGTGACCGAGCGCGCCCTTCTCGCCTATTAGCCAGACGGCCCGCGTCTCCATGCCTGTTGCTCAGGGCAACCTTGCAGTTGTCCAGATGGTTCTGAGGCTGGCCCCTTCTGCTCTCCGCCGGCTGTCTGAATCATGAGCTGGGGCTGTGTTCGATTTTAAATCTGAGCATAACGCTCAGGCATTGGACAATGAAACGTTAAAACGAAACAGGAGAGAAGGGAGGTCTTAGATCACATGTGTTTGTCCTCAATAATCGTTACTGCTTCATAAAAAAAATGACTGTGATGAAATATTCGGCTTATTAATTAGTCCGAAACAGATGAAACTGCTTAGCAGCCTCTGAGGTTCCAGATAGAGGACCCGTCTAGCCCGTTTTTTGTTTTTTGTTTTTTTCCTGAGCTGAATGTCTGGATATTAATTATTCATTTTTTAGATGCTGTGAGGAAAGCTCTCTGTTTCGCTGTTGGAGCTGGGTGTGTCTCTGAGTCTTGGCACTCATTCGGATGAATGACAAAGAAATGAGGACCTCACAGGGACTCACAGGGCTTGTGTTGCTCTCTCTCATGCTGCATCACACCAAACTGCAAACAAGATTGCGAGGGCAAAAGGATCTTCGGAGCTCATCTAGGCCAACACTTCTGTTTACACAGGAGAAACTGAGGCCCGGAGACCGGCCCTGCCCAATGACCCTCAGCTGGCTAACGAGATTACTGAAGCTTTGGCTGCCCGCCCTCCTAACTTCCCAGCCAAGGGACTATCGCGGTCCAGGGCTCTTGCTTTCTGTCGCCAAAACCGTCAAAGCCGCTCCCCACCCCAACCTTCTCCGTGGCCCGTTGCTTGAGTCGTGACTTTAACAATCAGGGCACGCAATGTGCCTGCCTCGCTCATCATTTTTGGGAGTGACTCACTCCTTCGATCTCTAACTCCGCAATGTCCTGGTTACCAGAGCTGGAATGCTTTTCTTAGTAAAATACTAAAACCGAATGCTAGTCCTCTGTGCACAGGTGGTGAATTCAACAGAGACTAGTTACTGCACATGAAACACTGAGTCATTCTTTCACAATGCTGCTGTCGAAGGCGAGGGAGACAACAGACAGTGGTGTCATTCCAACTTTTTAAAGATTTGAGGTTGTTCTATTTAGAGGAAGAGAGAGGGAAGTCATAGCCAAGGCGGATCTGTGCCATGAGTTTGTGTTACAATAAGGCTCTGGTTTAGCCACCAGACAGTTCTTCCTGTTTAAACAGGAGGACATCTCCCATCGAAGTCCCTGTAAACAGGAACATCCTGTCCCTCAGAATGGCAGAATGGAGGAGGACCGTCCTGTTCCGTTCGTCAGATGCTCTGCCGTCTCCAGCAAGTGCTTTCCCCCAGACTTCTCCGCTTCATCTGAAAACATCCTCGCCTGGAAGTCGACCAGATGACCTACCAAGCTGGGCTCCAGAGCTCAGAGTTTTGACGCTAATAAGTCAGAATTCTCCAAACTGTATTTTTCAGGACACCATCATCTGGCAGATATTTATAGGTGTTTCTTAAGAAACTAATTTCGGGAAATTCAGGTTTCATCAAAATTAATATTTTTAAGTGGCGATTTCTCTTAGAGCTTTAGATACACTTGCATCACGAATCCTTAAGAAGTGTGAGCAGTAACATTCTCCCCCAAACATCTGAACGCAGAAGCTTCTGCAGGAAGAAAGGCATAGTTACACCCCACAGGACCCCGTTCTGTAGCGCACACTGTGGGGAAACACTGTAACAAACTGTTGGGATGCACTATGCCTTTGAATGAAAGTAATACGTGAGGAGGTGCCAAAGACAGTTGCGAATACACAACCCCTTATAGTCACGACTGCTCGGTTTTTTACTGAATTCTCAGCTGTAGAAGTCACACTGGTCACGGCCTAAGTGAAATTCTCGATCGCTGGTACTGAAACTTCGTGTTTGAGACAATGTTTAAGGAATACAATGCACTTCTCAAGGACGCGAGCAGAGGATATGGGTCCAGGACTGGCTGAGCACCGCAGACTGCTCATTTCAGAGATGCAGCCAGACCTTCCTGGGCCCCAGGCCGGGCTCCACTCTCTGAGACCACACTGCCGAAGCGCTACGCAGGAGGTGAGTGCCACCAAGGCCACCTTGTCACTGCTCAGGGCCATCCCTAGGGGGCCATGCAGCAGGGCGACGGTAAGGGGTCCACCGCTGCCATGGGGACTGAAGGGGGATGTGGCGGCAGAAATAAGAATTGCTGTAACCGGTGGAGGCCACCTGAGACCGAAGAACCGGTAAATCCAGCACGCGAAACCTTACGCTAGTCTCTGACAAGGAAGGCGGGTCTCTGCGGAGACCCCTTTGCCTCCCCAGATGGGAGCTGCTTGTGGGCAGGGCCGGGTCCTGTTATTCGGAGACCCCTACAGCCTATTCCTAACCTGACACAGCAGTAGGCATTTTTTTTTTCCTGTTTCTGATGGCCGTGCTTTAGATTGGGTTGCTCGACACTGCTCTTCATGCCCCTGTAAACGGGATTTCACCTGAACAGAACGCGAGGCGGAGACAAGGGAGTGGCCAGGCTGAGGAGCCCACAGCCCACAGGCTCCCTGGCTAAGAGCGTAGCCGGAAATCCAATTCCCAAGGGAAAAATGAGACAGCTGCTTTCTTCTTGCTAATTCTCACGTGGGCCCACACAGGGGGCTTTATCTGTGGCTAAAAGGCTGCGCCCCATTTATCAATGAGATTCTTCCTTTCAATAAAGGATATAATCTAAGAAGTAAGTTCTACGCCCTGCCCCTCCTCCAGCTTCTTCGACATGAAACAAAAATGAAGTGATTTTAATTTTGAATTAAAAAAAAAAAATAAAGCCTCCTGCAAACATTGTTCCTCACTCGACCCTTATGCCAAAAAGGCTGTTTACCCCCGCTTCCAGCCCCGCCGGCCCCGCAGGCCCCGCACGCTTCAGGCTTTCCATAGTTGTCACCGGGCCTCTGGGTCATTCAGAGGATCCCAAATTGCCCAATTCTGAGCTGGCTTCAGATATTTTGCATCTCCTTCTGCTATGCGGTGGCTTCCTCATGACTCACCCGGCTGTTCCTCACAATCTTGCTTTGTAGTTTTTCCGTGTGAGGCAGCTGGTCCCCAGCTGTTTGCCATCCTGAGCCGATGGCAACTGCCTTCCGCGCCTTTTGAATCTCAGGCTGCACCCAAACATGCAGCTCCTGCGTGCCCGGCAGCCCTGGCCGTGCGTCCCCCTGGAGCTCCGGTACCTGCGATTTGCCCCGTCCCCACCCATAGGTGGCCCAGGCCCGGCTGGCCTCTCCCACAGACCACATTCCTGCCACTTTCCCTGCCCAAGGACAGAGAGAAGAGCTGAGCCCTGAGCTCCAGAAGATGACAGCAGCTTCCGGCCTCATGAGCATCGGATGCAGGAGCAGACCGGCTCCCTTCCTTCTTCCTCCCCCAGCAAACCTAACGAAGGTCGCAGCCCGACACGTGGGCTGGTCATATCCCTGAGAGATCAGACATCTTGGTTAAATCTGGTTGGTATAACACGAATCGCTCCTCAAACGCTATGAGGAAAGGCCAGCTTGAAAAATTTTTTCCACTTCATTGTGGACTGTATTTGCGAAATGCAATTAAAATAAATGACTGGAAAAATGAGACATAAAATACCAGCATAAATCTTTGGATTTAGACGAAATTTCTCTGTCAAATTGGAATAACGTTTTCTAAACATTTCTCAACTTGTTTTTATCCAATCATGAACCAAATAACAGATAGCGTGCGGGCAGGCGCAGGGCCACGGGCTACACGCAGTGCTGATGGAGGCTGCTGCCTTACATGGAAGCGTTTCATGTTCATTTTCAGCCTTTTTTCCTCTCTCCTGGTCCTAGTTTGGTCTAAGCGTGTAACTAAGTTCTACTGATTTGCCCCATGAGCATGACACCCCCGCTTGGTGGAGAGCTTCCTCGAACGCACATCAGCTCGCGACCCTTGCTGCTAACAGACATCGCTCTCACAGGTCTGCTCAGAAGAAGCCTGACGTGATGCGCTGCCCTTCTCTTACTCAGGCCCCACCAAACATTCGTATAAATGCCCCTTCCTGCACACTGCTCCCCAGGAAACCCTGTTGGGCTCCCAAGGGTATGCCCGCCTGCCCACCTATCCATCCATCCACCCATCCACCCATCCATCCATCCATCCATTCATCCAACCCACCCATCCATCACCCATCCACCACCCATCCATCCACCCATCCATCCATCCATCCATCCACCCATCCATCCACCCATCCACCACCATCATCCATCCACCCATCCATCCACCATCCACCCATCCATCCACCCATCCACCCATCCATCCATCCATCCATCCACCCATCCATCCACCCATCCACCATCCACCCATCCACCCATCCATCCATCCACCCATCCATCCACCCATCCACCCATCCATCCATCCACCCATCCACCACCCATCCACCCATCCACCCATCCATCCATCCATCCACCCATCCATCCACCCATCCACCATCCATCCACCCATCCACCCATCCACCCATCCATCCACCCATCCACCCACCTATCCATCCATCCACCCATCCATCCATCCATCCATCCATCCATCCATCCATCCATCCAACGAGGGGGGTAATTTCACCTGCCCTACTCACCAGTGTCATTGGGGTATTTGTCTTCCTTGGTGCACGTCCTCCCGTCGTCCTCCTGGACGTAGCCCTCCCGGCATTCACAGCGGTAGCTGCCCCAAGGTGTTGATACAGATGTGTGCACACAGTGTCTCATTGCCGGTGGCACACTCATCGATATCTGAGTTTGAACCAAATGCAGACAGCGCTCAGTTTCCAAGAATTCACTTCCAACACAACAGGTGACATGAGGCGTGGCCCTCCTGTTCACATCTGCAAGCACACTCGGCCAGACTTCCGTCACAGAAGCTTATGCTAAAGGAGGAAGCTAGGAACCTGAGCGGCAGGAGCCGTGAAGTGACAGGCAGTGTCGAGCCACGGTGATGGGGTTCCTGGTTGTGGCTCTGCCACTACCCAGTCCTATGGTTGGTGTAGACATTGCTAGCCTTCAGAGTCCTCATCTATAAAACGTGATGATAAAGCCTGCCCTAAATACCGCACGGGACTTTAGGAGAAAATAAGCTATCCGATGGTGACACACTTTGAAAAGCGAGCATCACAGAAACGATTTTCTGCGAGGTCCCCTGTGTGCGGAGGGTGTTATGTTCCCTTTTATGGCTATAGGTTCCAAACTCAATTAAAAACCAGTTAAAAAACATGGTAGTTCCTGGGAAAAGCTACTGATAAAAGAAATGGGTCCAACGGAGTTTCCCTCAGGAAATTTCGGGGAAATTTCTGGGCCTCTTCTATGACCCAAACTGACCCCCTCACGAGCTGTGGGAATGAGCCTCATGAACCAGGTGCATCACGGACTTGTCCCTCTACCACATGGAGTGGAAACAAAACTGCTTTCCACCATGGGATGAGGAGGAGGCCCAAACAGGTCTCTGTTCATTGGCTGAGGACACTGGGGTGGGGGGGGGGGTGGGGACTACGACAGCCCCAGACTGTCCCCACGCGGCACAGACAGAGCCCAGCCATCGCTTCAGGATTCCGACGACGTCCCAACTACGCCCTGGACAAGCTGCGCCAGCCCTGCACGTGCCAAGCGGGGGGTGGTCATGTGGAGGTTCCCCGGGCAGTGCATTCTACGCCATCTGTAGACTAAGATGTCACAGCTGGATCGTGCTCTGCGATTCCTCAGGCTGACCACCTTTCTCCACGCGTCCCCGCCCGAAACCTGAGCAGGAAGCTGCCTCTACTGTCCCGAGGAGGGAGGCAGAATGAGGTTGAAAGGAGAGACAGAAATAGATGGAACTCTCCGCACAAAGCTGGTTTTGCTGATCCCCTCAATGAGAAGAACAGTACCCCGTCCCGCTAACTGAACCAAGAGCCTTTGCTTGGGACCTCCGGGGAGCAGAAGGGCAGACCGTGCTCTCTGTAGGACAGGCCATGGGTCCCTTGCTGGTCTCAATCCCATTCTTTGTCAGAGAAAGGTGCCATCCCAGGTGCCACTGAGGAGATCCATTATCTAGAACTTCTGTTACACAGTGCTTCCTAGAGCCCTACTGTGTGGGGATAGGAGGGGCAGCTTGTCACAGCTCTTGTATTTGCCACTTGGATCCACCTGCCAGTCTCTCGGGTCACCCGCCCTCTAGCTGATTTGCAAACTTAACTGTGCATGTGAATCACTAGAGGCAATTGTGTAAATGCAGATTTCTGGGCCGACTCTCAGAGTCTGGGGTGGGGGTAGAAATCTTTTTGTTTTCTTTAAGCAAGCACCCCAGACGTTTCTGACAGGTTAGCCATAGACCACTCTTTGAAACACGCAGCTCCAGGGGACAATAAACCAGTCTCAGAAACTCAATGAGTGCAGGGCTGGGAAGCCCAGTCGGTGAGGGGGAAGGGGACAAGGCGGTGGTGATGGATGGTGCTGACTTTGCTCAGCTGCAGCCCAGGTGGCCGGCTTCAGCTCCCTCTGCCTCACTTCCAACCAGTCTGCCGTATGGACACTCCTTGTGCCCAGGCTCCTCCGAGTCCTGTTCCGAGACAACGCTTACTCTTGTTCCAGACTTTCTGCAGTTTTACATTTCTGCCCACTTACCTTGTTTTACATTATTCTAATTTTTACTTGATAATGTTTTCCCTTTTCCTGCTCGTATATCTCGCTGCCCGTCAGGCTCCACGTGGTACCAACTCCCTGAGGGATTCCTTGGCCATAGTTCGCTTCAATAACCAAAGTAAAGGGCGCTGCCCCCTAGGATGAGACCAACACAGTTCATCTAACAAGTGTCAGGATGAAACGGGAGGAACTAGAGATCAATGCAGCTCCTGTGAGCTGGGCCCACTGATGAAGAACATCTAACAAAGGACAGACTCATCTAAACCAGGCATAGTCTCAGGAGCCGGAAGATGACGTGCATTGCCAACACACCTAAGCAGTAGGGCTTCTCACGCTTCCGGTGTCTCTCCCGGTCATACCGGTATCCCGGATAACAAGTGCACAGCACGCGCCCGAAGTTATCTGTGCACTGCTGTTCGCAGGGGGCCTCGGCACACACATCATAATCTGAAAGAGAAAAGTGTGAATTTGCACCAACGCAGTCATTCCCTAGACAGGGGTGGGTTGCCCACCCAGACTTCCTGGGCTGCACTCTGCTCCGGGGGAACTGTGACATGTGAGTGGCGATGTTTAGAGGGGCACCAGATCTCCAGACCATGGGGTGCCTTCTAATACTTCGTGGGAAACACAGTGCTCCGCTCTGCAGTGGTTAGAAGCAGGCATCACTTGTAATTCCCTCCCGAGTCACCTCCTCATCCTTTGGTCTTTGTCGCTTATCCAGAAGCAAAGTTGCTCTAGAGGGCCAGGCTCTGAAACATCACCTGGGGCCATTTCCCACCCGCCTCCCCCACCAACTGCTTTAGAGACAGGGAATTCCTTCCCGCTGGACATTAAAGAACGGCTAGCCCTGGTGATGGACCCTGGCATTGGGTAAGGTTGAACAGCCTCAGACCACGTTTTAGCCCTGTGCCTGTGCAAACTGGGGTGGACGGTCTGTTACTTATAAAGACTTAGAGCATCTCCTCCTCTCAGTCCTTATGAGCTGGCATTCCACAAGCCTCTGAAGGGACTAACGCTGTCCTTGGACTCCAGTCTGCCAGTCTACTCTGCAGATTTTGGACTTGCCAGCCTCCATACTCTTGTAAATCCATTCCTTAAAATAGATCTAAGAATCCTAACTAATACGCCATCTTTTCTGAGATCCTACATTTATACTTTGCATTCTTGAGCAGTGAAAACCTTTACGATAGCTTTAGTAAAAGACAAACGCTGCCTTATTCTCACAGATTAAAATAAATTAACTTTTAAAAGTGTTCCAGGGGAAGCAATAGAGGAGAGAGTTAGTTATTTATGGCAAAGCGGCTTTCAGCTCTTGAGACCACTGTGCTTGGAATACTCAGTTCTAGGTTCCATTAATCAAAGGTGCTGTCGTCCCACTTTAGGGTGAGGGAGGCTAGTTTTAGGTCTAGATGTTTGAAACCACAACATCCAACTTTAAAGGAACTCTAAATATGTGGTATCCATGTAATATATTTTTAATTAGTTTGGGCAAGGTCTTTAGCGGGGATCTAAAATTGATTGGCCTAAATTAATTTTCTTTCAGTATCTGCCAAATTGAAATATAAAAGACACAGCTGGCTTATAAAAAAATGCAATAATTTTGACCTTTGTGGTTTCTCTACAAACCTCTAACCAATGGAATTGGCCGGCAGTGACAAATTCAGCCTTGGAGAGAGACCCAAGGACCCATAAACCATTATGTGTGAAGTGATTTCCTACCCAACCTTCTTAAGGCAGCTTCCTCAGAGGTGAAAGCTATTGAATGAACTCTGTCATCCTTCCACCGAAGACAGCAATCAACAGAGAGATCCATTTATTTCTAACTGATAAAGATGCTGCTCACTGAGATGAGGCCACATGGATTGGCTTGGCTGGGCTCGGATCCTCGGTAGAGACCTTGCTCCTTGGATCGTGGAGAAGAGAACTATTTTGCATTACCCACCTACCTCTCTGCACCTGCGCATAAACTAAGCTCATGCTCTACACTTAGTGTTTTCTGCGTCAGCGCTGGCTCTCTCTGCCCCTGTCCTCCTGCTGCTCGTCTAAGTCCTGGGCAGCCTTCCTTCGAGCCAGCTCGAGTCTCCCCTCCTTCCTGGGGCCACTCTGATCACGCTGATCCTGCGTGCTGCATGCTCCCTCTGCATGCCTGGAGGCTTCTACTGCACAAACTCCAGGCAATAACAGTAACCGATTACCAAGCGCTTAATAAGAGTCAGCCTCTGTTCCAAGCACTTGACATGGGTTAATATTCTTAAAACAACCATATAACTGCTAATACTTTCCTGAAAAAACTAACCAGGGTGATAGCTAGTAGGATGTGTGTTAGGGACTGAATGTGTGTGTCCTCCGAGAGTCATATGCTGAGGTTCCTAACCCCAATGTGATGGTGCTAGAAGGTGGTACTTGGGGGGTGATTTGGTCCTGAGGGTGGAGCCCTCAGGAATGGTATTAGTTCCCTTATAACAGAGACCCCAAAGAGTGCCCTTGCATCACGTGAGGACATGGCAAGAGGATGGTTGCCTAGGAGCCAGGAAGCCCTCACCCGAGACTGAATCTTTCACACCTGATCCTGAACTTCCCAGCCTTCACGGCTGTGAGAAATAAATGTCTGTTGTTTCAGCCACCCGGTCTATGGTATTTTTGTTACAGCTTTCTGAATGAGCTAAGCCAACAGAGAACCGTGATTAAAATCACGATCTCTCCGATTCTTCATGGTCCAGATCCTGTCTAGCTCGCTCGAGGGCACGCACCTTGAGGGCTGGGTCCCTGTCTTACATCTCTCTGTCTCTCCACTGCTGGGCTGCACACAGTGTCTGCTGATGGTCATGCAAAGGGGCTTCGAGTTCAACGTATGCAAAGCTGGTGGCGAAGATGGGGAGGGTGGACATGTCCTAACTGCGTATGAAAAGCGGGTTAGACACTCGATGTATGTAATGCACGTATGCAAGTAGTGTCATGATTTAGAGAGAGCGTGCTACACATAACCAAACTGGCATTGGAAGACCTTGATGTCAAAAAGAAACATAGAAATTACATACACACATATATATTCACTGATAACACACATCCATTCCATGTACATCTGAACCTTATAAACGTCTGACGATTAGTCATGGATACAGTGGGAAGACATTATCTTTTATGTTACATACCTTCTGGGATGCATTGTCCAAGAACAAATTTATACCCTTTGCAGCACTTTTTCCTAAGGGACAAAGAAAGAAAAACACATTTTAAATGTGATATGTTAGATTGAAAAAATATAATTCTTTTCAGTTATTGGTTTTGAGTGAAGTAACTTGTGCCCAAGGAAAACTGAGGCATCAAGGAAAGTAGGGGTGGAATACGTCTAAGGGAACCTAAGGTAAAAAACATATATATATATATATATATATATATATATATATATATATCTATATATATATAGTCAATACCACATGACCACATCTTTCAATGGCACCGTCCCCTTCACCACATGATATGAGATTAATCCTTTGAACCTTGAGAAGTGAATTAACTCAGATTTTAAGATACTCAGATAATTAGAGGTCTATAAAAATCTAAGTATAAAAAGGACTTTTGAGGCTGACCTGACCCCTCATCCTGCAGAATAGAGATTCATAGGACTTGCTACTTACAAGAACAATTAGCTGAGTATAATCACTGGATAATGTTAACATGATGATTGCTAATTATAAGACTCCCACACATTCTAACTCCCATTCTGGTACTTTTGTTATGCCTGTACCACATAAGACACTAAAAGGTACCTACATTATCTAAGTTTAAAAAGCAGCAAGCAGGCAATTACGGACATAAATATGCAAGACTTAACACCGCTGCCCAAGGTAGAGAAATGGTGCCACTTGCTCCAAATGTAAATCTTCACTGGAAAGAATACATCTCTGGGGCGTGAGCTTCTAACAGGCTACTCCGTCCACAAACACGAGGATACACTTTGGACAAAACGATCAAACAAGCAACTACTTGAAGGTTCTGGAGAGTATATCAAAGTGACAGATTGAGGAGAGTTGAAGTTTTGAACAAGGGGCCAACACACGGTTATTATTATTATAAATAATCAAAGTGGGGGACTAAAGCAATTTCCTACCTTTGTCAAATGGTCGGAACCTTCAACCGGGTTAGACAAGGCCTTCTGTCTAAGAAGAATTTGATTCACTTGAATGTATTTTTCCTATCACATTCTAGCGGAAAATAATTTAACAGCATTACTTTCTATCTTTGCAAATTAGTATCATTTACCCATTTCATTGGTCAAATCCATTTTTGTGGATTGATCTGCTAGGTGGATTACCACCTGCTGGGTGAAGGAGAAATGCCACCAATCTCTCCCTAAAACTTGTAAAATGTGTATAAAAATTTGATTAAATCCATCACTTATAAATTTTACATAAAGTTGATTCAAAATGTACACCACTTGTTAAACCTCACATCCTGTAGGAGATTCTGAGGCTCAGTCCAGTACAGCAACACTACTTCCTTCCCCCTGCAACACTTCTCATGTAAGGTCCAGCTGTGTAGATCATCTTGCTTCGAAAGCATGACAAGGGGACTTCCATTATAAAACAATCGAGTGGCATTTGGGATGCTCCTGAAGCAGACTTGAGGGAAACAGCTTAGGGTCCCCCTGCCTGCTCTCCAAGGACACACTTGCCTACTGCACTTTTCCACTCATTATAGACTATTTTGGACCTTTCTTCAGCATAGTTTATGTTAGAATGACGTGTGTGTGTATATATTTAAATGTGTATGCATATATATAAATAAAATGTACTGATATGAATGATGTGTGGCGATATCCCGAGTTCTCCCATTAGATGTAATTTAACATCGCCAATTGAATTATAATTTTACATGACAAAAGGAGCCCATAGGGCATAAATTTATGATAATTACTACTTCTAACAGAGGTCGAGGATCTAACTTTATATTCCATGACTTAAACTCTGCCCAGTTTTCCACGGCTTAAGAAAATTCCAGTTCCTAACATCCAAAAAGAAAACTGGCTTAATAGACTATTCATTACAATTTTATGGTTATTACTTACTGTACTACTTGAAGCTGTCCGACAGAAAACCATAAGAGGAAAAGCAGGGCACTAGACGGTCTGAAACACGAGTGATTCATGAGAAAGTTGGATGGAGGGGGGAAACATGTGTTTTTGATACATCTCAAGTATCACTGCATTGAAACATATGGATCTATTTGGCCGTTTTTATTCAACGGCGCAGCTAAGGTAGAGCCTCTGAGATGTTTGATGGCGTTTTACAGTTCACAGAAATGGATACGATCTTACAATCTCTTTCTACATCCAAGACATTAAACTTGGGCGTTTTGACCTTCGTGAGCATTTCGAGGGCTTGGGATTGTCCATGCAGTGAAGCCAAAAGTAACCTGTCACTTGCCTTTTTATGCAATTAAGTGATCAAACAGTGATTTCACATGCTTTCAAAAGGCTACAGAGCTCTGTCAGAAGCAGATCTGAGCTTCAGGATGGGCACGCTTCATTTCAACACCAGCTCAGCTAGGAATTAACTTGCCCTGGCTGTTTTTCCTGAATGGCATAAGTAAAGTCATGTCCCTGTTCAAGAGAAGGAGATTTGAGACCTCACTGTACTCTCCGCTGTTCCTGGGGATACGGCATTATTCTGCATGTGAAACATCCATCAATCATAAATCACCACTTAAAACAAACAGTGAAATACTCCGAAGTGTAAGAAAGCAAACACTAGCCGCACACGTTCCACCGGTTCAAAGATTCCTTAAAACATAATTTATGTGCGATGAAGTTGAGGCAGCCAACATGACACCTCCTCCTTATTATGCAGGCACTTGTTAGACGTAACTACATACACGGCTGCGTGGTTTTTATCTTTAAGAAAACAAACTAAGATGGGGAACGCTCTCGTGGGTTCCGGGGAGGCCAGCCTTCTTAATACGCCTCACGTGTCATAGCTTGGTTTTCCAAATGCAAATGCTTTTCTCATTTTTTTTGGCAAGGGGAAGTGGTGATTAGACTGTTGTTACATAGGAAGGGCGGCATCTGGTAATCAGGACAGTCTGTGGAGGTTTCCCCTGGGTGCCTCTGAGTCGTAAGACACATAAAAAAATCATAAATTTTTTGTTACAGTCCGAATCTGTCCAGCCCGAAATGTATCTCACCAACCCATGTGTGTGAGAGCTTTTAGAAGGAAAAACTAAATCGAGGAACGAAGAGAATAAAAATGCCATCATTTGACTGTCTGCTCTTATCAGATTCTAGAAAAGAATGTTTTAAAAAACAACTGCCAACAGTATTAGAGAACTAGAAGGGACTTGAAAGGTCAAGTGAGTTAGTAGGCAAGAAATATTTCAACACTTGCTCCAATTGGACAGTAAATTTTCCTAAGATTTACTTGAAGTTTCCTTTGCATAAATGCCTAGACATGCACCAAATGTATCAGATTTTTTTTTTTAATGGAGAAAAAAACTACACCTTTTAGGGTTCTTGGTGCCAAGCTACATGCAGTGGATAGAGCAATGGCTGGACGGTCAAGCAAATCCGGTTTACAATTCTGGCTCTGTCATTTGAGGAGCTCAGGGTGCAGCCTGGGCTGATTTCCTAAAACCGCTGAGCTTTAGACTCCTCATGGATAAAACAGGACACTTCCTTTACAGGATCATCGCAAGGATCACGGGTGACACAGATGCCTCGCGGGGCCTCGTTCTGGGTCAGAACCATGTTTTCGCTGCTGCTTTCTGAACACAGCTAGGAAACAACAACTCTTCCCAGATGCATGATACATCTTAAGACTCATCCCTTTCTTCCACTTCTTATTCAATGGCAGAGGTCATCTCCGAAAACAAGAGAGACCGAGAGGGAAGGGAAAAAAACTTTTGATTTCAAGAAGATGGAAAATATTTTTGTCCTCTTCTTCCCCAAATTAATCCCAAATAATGAGAACATGAAATAAAATGCAAACTCTTATCTCATGGATTTAGGAGAACTCTCTAACTCTGGACATGGCCTGTGGATGGAAGGATGAAACGAAAGTGGTCTTGTAGAGTGAAATGACTTCAGACCTAAGTGTCTTCACAGCAGGTTACCATGGAGCAGCGGGCCAACCAACTTTGCAGAACCTCAGCAAGGCTTAGATCCGAGACACCAAGAATTGAGGAGAGTGGAGGCCAAGAAGACAGTGAGATGATCTGAAAGTCGGGTGAGACGCTGGACTTCTAGTTCCCTCCCCAGCCCTGATCACTTAGCCAGATACCCTTTGCCTACCACGGTGAGAGGCATGGGTATGTTCTTTTGGAAAACTGTACCCGAGAAGCTCAAGGCTGGGACACTTAGCCAGAGAACCGAGTGGAACCTGCCCATGAGTAGATGACCCTGCCCAGGCTAAACAGAGTTCCAAATGTTTTCAAAGAACCCCTCCGATGTAACGTTTCATTCCAAAACAATGAAGCCCTGCTGGTGATGGCTTCTGAAGGCAAACTGACAGTAGCTTCCTCACATCGTCAACTAGTCAGTCCCAAATAAGGAGATGGGACTGGTGATCTGGAGAGTCTAATTTGCCTAATTTATTTTCACCATTTCAACCACACCGTGACATGTCTGAGAAGGGAGTCCGAGAAGGGAGTCCGTAAGAAACTTTTGCCAGGAAGAATAGAGAAGAGGAATTCCTCAGGGCTATTATATTCGGGACCCGAGGATCTAAAAGTTGTCCTGACTTTCTCTGTAAAGCTCCTTAGAGTGAGGGTGATTTCCTCTCTCCCTTACGCCCTCTTCCTTGCCAAAACCTTATGGAGCTTTGCATGACTTCGTGTCAACTACTGGAATTCCTTTTGCACTAAATGCCTGAGAACAGAACCCAATAAAATGACTCATCTCCCCTGTAGGCATGCTTGGTTCAGCCCGTTAACCACAATGTGCTCCCCTTAGGTAAATGGAATGATATGTTTACTACAGCAATCAGTAAACCAGAAACCAAAACAAAACCTACCCATGTATTCATCTACACACAAGCTTATTACTGCCAAATCAATGATGATCTCAAGAGAATCGTAAGGAGCATATTAGTATGACTTGCTCTAATATGCAGTATTACTGATGGTCAAGATCGAATGATGGGAACAGTATGGTGGTTCTAAAAGAATTAAACAGAGTCAGCACGTGAGCCAGCAATTCCACTTCTGGGTATATATCTACAAGGACTGAAAGCAGACTCGAACAGATATTGGTTCATAGCAGTATCTTTCACAACAGTTAAAAGGTAGAGACAACCCAAATGTCCATCATCACATAACTGGATAAACAAAGCATGCTAGTACATACCAGAGAATATTATTCAGCTTTAAACAAGAAGGAAATTCTGACAGAGGCTCCACTATGTATACACTGAAAACATCACGCTAAATGATGTAACACAAAAGGACAAATATTGTGCTATTCCACTTATATGAGGTACCTAGAGTGGTCAAATTCACAGAGACAGAAAGGAGAGTGGCAGTTGCCAGGGCTGTGTGCCAGTTGCTGTTGAATGGTGCAGACTTTCAGTCTGGGAAGATGAAAATGTTCTGGAGATGAATGGTGGTGATAGTTGCACAAAAATGTACATGTACTTAACACCACTAACTATATACCTAGAAATGGTTAAAATGGTCAATTTCATGTGATGTGCATTTTGCCACAAAAACGCTAGAAGGTCAGATGAGGAAAGTCACCATTGAAGCTATTCTAACCATGAACTCTCTGCTCATGGTGTCATCTGGGGTTTAGCTGTACGAATGATGGGGTTTAGCTGTACGAATGATGGAAAGATGGCGCTAAGGTTACAAGCAGAAGGCATTTATCCCTACAAGGCTGCACGTGGTAAATAACTTATTCATTCAACAAACATTCATAGTGCATCCACCCAAAAGGCAGAACGGCTGGGAGTTAAGGCCCTTGGTCTTGGGCACGGATCTCCTGGGTTTGAATCCAGGCCCCTGCGGCTTTCCAGCTGTGGGACCACAGACAAACGACTGAACTTCCTCTACCTTGATTTCTTCATCTGCAAAATGGGAGAGTAACAGCACCCTCCTCATTGTCATGGAGCGAGGGTTCACTGACTTAAGATGCACAGAGCTTGGTACTATCGTGCTGGCAAACATTAAGACCTATGGAAAATGCAGAAAGAAATGTGCTGTTTTTCCCGCGTGTCCCCCCTCTGGCACCCACCCTCAAGGACCCTGCAGTGTTGCAGGGGAGAAAGCGTCAGGAAGTCCGCAGCTCGGCCAGTCTGACTCCCCACCGCCTTGCTGTGAGAAGCAGCCAGCGCTCGCTGACAGCGATAGAAGGGTCGGTATCCGGGCCATATTTGTTTCCACGCTCACGCCTGCTCAGAGATGATTCTATCAACAGTAGGAAAAGCGAAACCCTAAAGCGTTCCACCTCCCTCCCTCTGATCAACACAGTATCTGCTCTCTCAAAGATGAAATGCACGTGACTGGATCTCTGTTTACTCAAAGCCGGCCCAGGAGCACATGGGCGGAGCCGACAGCAGCCCGGGCTGCAGGCCGGAGACAGGCACAGTCACCTTCGCTGGGTGTTCCCTGTTTCCGCCTGCGCCTCCCTAGCTCCCTGGCATGTGGTGCTCCTCAGACTCAGGCCACGGAAGCCCAGAGGGTTCCAGGGACGAGAACCTGGCATTGATGAACTGCCTCTGCTCCAGCCCTCGCACGTTTTCCCCTCTTGCCTCGCCTCCCGAATGAGTTTTCTACCTTGTCAACCCCCATTTTCTTGTTTGCTGCTGCCTTTTCCCTGCTTCAGATGAGAAGTTGATCATTTCTGGAACGTAAGAAAAAGTCATAACAAATTGAAAAAAGTAGTTTTGTATTATCTTTGTAAAAAAATTACGAAATTGTATCTATGTGTATACGTATGTATACATAGGTAGTGAGATATTTTGACATAAAAAAATAAAGATTAGGTTGGCTATTCCTGCTTCTCTTTATGCGGGTGAGATAAAAGGCGATCCTCATGTTTCGTTTCTGTTTTTAAAATTTTTTTTTCCTGCAATGAGCAAGTATTGACTCTGTAGTGAGAGAAATCAAGGGAATGAAGGATCTTCAGGGATTTTCAGGGGTTTTGGTACATTTCTAATGCCATCAGTTTCGGACGCTCTGGTTTTGACAGTGGGTTAGGGAGCAAAGCTCGTAAACGCACGTTGGAGCATCACCAACGCCAGCGCCCAACCCAAAACTGAGGCTTTGCCTTTTGGGCCGACTTGACCAACTGGGTCTCAGCCCAACTGCTTTTGACCAGGCCACCTGGAACTGAAATGTGGTCCGTATTAAGAAATTGCTCTAGGGATTACGCGTATCATTTAACAGAATGTTTACTCTTACTTTCTTCACCTCAAATAATTAGTTTGAGGTTTGCCTTAGAGAGAATTTTAATGGGCCAATTATCCCCGTTTGTGAGACACGTTTAAACCAACGAATCTCTACTCACATGTGTTCTGTGGCTGCTCATTTGCAGGAGCACTGATAGCTGTGAACTGTGCCTCACTCTGCGAGTCAGCATCCAAGGACCGTGGGGACATTGTGCGACCCAAAGCCCTTGTGCTTTATTTTTAGTCTACCCTTAACTTTCTAAGCATTCTAGGAACACCTGAGTGGTTATTAATATGATGCTGCAGTGGCATTCATCAATAAAATCATATCTTCCAGCATTGACTCATTCACCATAAACTGACTGACACGAGTCATCCACGGTGCTCACCAAGCCTTCCTGAAAGTTTCCGGCTTCTTTGCCTCCTCCCACCACCTAGAGCTTTCTCTGCAGCTCAGCCATTGTCACCTCACATCTCTCTTTTCTTCAAAGGATCCAGCCTCAGGATTTTAACTCTCCCCTCTCTGCTCAGGACCCCTGAACTGCAAAGTTAATTCCCTTCCTTTTGCTTGCCTGTATCTTCTAAGTTTTCTATAATTATCAAGTATGCTTGTAATGAGAACAGTTGTATTTTAAAATAAAAAACTGATCTCTCACTGCCAAGGTGTTACAGAATAGCATCCTTGATGGAGCCAGAGCTTAGAGGCAAAAAATCCACAAACCTGTTTTTAAATATTGTATTCTATTTTTTTTTTCCTGGTAGAAGCTCCACATTATCCACAATAGCTGTCTTCTAGAACTTTGCTACTGTGGCAAAGGTTGCTGTTTTCCTAACTCTATTTTCTCTTTTTTTCTTGCAGTTATCAAAACACAAATTATTCTTGAGGTACATAAGCACCTGGAATAAAAGAATGCTTCCCAGCCCCTTGTCCTGCCAGGTATGGCCTTGTAAATAAAACCTCTGCCAATGGATGTAAATGACTGTGACATGTGCAACTTTAGGGTGCCACCCCTAAGTGGAAGGGGCACATGCCCTCCCACTTTTCACCTTCCCGTGAGTGGGAATGCGGACAAGGTGGTGGTGAGCCATCTTGGACAATGAGATCAACATCTCAGCTATGGGTGGGTCAGCACACAAGGACCTGAGTCATGATGCTATCCAGTCACCACATGAGCTAAAGACACCTGACAGTTTTGTGTAAGAGAAACAAACTCCGATCTGGTTTACGCTATTATTCTTGGTTTCAGCTACAGGAGTCTAATATACCCCCACAGCTAAAATAACAGAAGGAAATGAATTCGTGGGAGGAGGGCTACTGAAATCCAAGGTTAGTAAGCCAAAAGGGGCCTGGAGAAGACGTGGCCTTTCATTTTGCTTCAGTAACAAGTGTGCATGGAGCCCTTGAGCCTTATAAAGTACTGACCCTTGAGGTGTGAATGTCTGCAGACTTCTCTGTGAATTATCCGAAGCTGAAGACCTCTGTGCTTTGACAGGGCTTTGGTCCTTCTCTCTGCACAGTGGGCAGACTTTCGTGAGCGTTCAGCCCCCTTTCCTTCACTTCACCATGGAAACGAGGCATTTCCAGAGGGATTTGGTACAAGGACACATAAATACGACTCGCTGATTCAGATTTTTGTCCACAGGTCAGTCACTTGGCAATTAAATAAGGAAGTCTTAATTAAAGCAGAGAGCTTTACTTGTAATGACAGAAGGGACCCAATCTGAGATTTTCTTTCTTAGGTTAATTAATCATGATGTGACATATCCCATTCCTCACATGCATAAAACTCTTATGGAAAACAAAATACAATTGACCTTAATTCAGGGCTAAGTCACTGGAGCGAGAAATTCATACAACACCGAAGTGGGATTTCTACCTCCAAATCATTTACAGATGAGAGCAGGAATTTCTTGTATTTGTTTTAGATACTGAACTATATAAATAATAATTCTACATCAAGTAAAAAATTCAACTCAGATTAGTTAAGAACTGGAAGCATTAAGTTTGACTTAATCCAACCAGCACTTAATTGAAAGCTTACTCTATGCTGAGCCAACCATTTTCCACGGATTGTTTAATTCTCATAACCACCCTTTTTTTTTTTTTACATATGGGAAAACTGAAGCACAGAACACTTAAGTAACTTGTTCAAATTAGTAGCTAAACTGGACAAATTAGTCCCAGGCTGCAGGACTCCAGAGGCTACCTCTTCCCTGAGCTGGGTGTTATAGGAAATATGGAAATAATTAAGATTTGAATTTGGTCACTGAAGATAATCAATATGGAAGAAATATACATACACAGCCATAAATGACACGAGACAGAGCATTAAAATCATCCTAACACTGGTACAATGTGTTCTCCCAATACAGAGGGAGAGTATCAACTTAATTTTGGGGCTACAAAAATTGTGGCTCCTTGGAGTTGCTCCTGCCCCAGAAAACCTATCAAGCCCTAAAAAGGGGCCCCCACCTCCCTACCGACCAGTCTTGATACGCTTGCTTGGCTCCACATCCGGTTTCTGTGTCTGGTAGTCTCAGCTTCCCTCTGGGGAAAAATTCCCCATCCATGGTTTAGGGTATCCTTAGACAACCTTTCGGATGTGTCTCCCAAGCCTGAATCTTATTTAATCTGTAGCTCAGAGAGCCACATAGCGGCCCAGAGGGGAGGTTGGAAAGAAGACTGTGGACAGAGCAGCTGAAATGGCTACTAAAATATTTCAGGCAAGAGATTCAGTGAGTCCAAAACAGGGTACTGAGAACTGAAAAATGAAGACAGATTTTAAAGAAATTTTGGAGGCAGACTCTGTAGGATTTTTTCACACCTTGGATGTAGAGAACAACAGACAAATCCAAGACCAGAGATTTATTTTAGTGGACCTGCCTAGCAGATGGGGGTCGCCATTAACTAATGCAGATAGAATTGGAAAAGAGCTAAGTCAAAAGATTTTTATGGCACAAATATTAGGATGAGTAGAAGGTACCAATATTTTTGGTTTAGGTCTATCGTTTGGGATGTTTGAGGCTTTAGGCAGCTCAAGGGTGAGCCAAGGATGGAGGTATGCTAGAGACAGCCTTCAGAGGGACAGGTGAAGAGGAGTTGGTTAACAACACCTGGGGAGGGCAGGAGCCAAGGACATGACTTGGGGAGACATGTCCCGGAAGGTGGGCCAAGTAAGGAAGCCAGAGAGAAGAAGAGAGAAGGACTAGTCAGAGAAGTGATACCGAAAGGTCAACAAACTGGCTCTATGAGCTTGAACACGTCACTGTCCTACTCTGGGTCTCTGCTTCCTGTACCGGAAAAATAAGGGCCTTGGACTAGGGTGATCGTCAAGGCCTCCCCCAACTCAAAACCTCTCTGGTCCTAGGGTGATGAGAATGTTCTATATCTTCGCTGTGGTGGTAATTACATGGGTGTGTACGTACTTCGGTCAAAATTTGAACTGTAGAGTGGAAACTGAGGCATTTTATCAGATGTAAATTATATTTCATCGAAGTTGATTTTAAGAAATCCCTTGACTCCAAGTAATTATCCATTTCACGTAAAACTACTAACGATAGTATGAAACATCCATTTATGAGTACTTTTTCATCAGAGAAAAAGAAATACAGGTCAAGAAAAGCACACCCTCAATCCCCAGGGGGTGGGGACAAAAGACAAGAATTAGAAGGAACCGTTTTAAGAAATTATTCCTTGATCATCTCAGACATTGGTATGAGTTAGCAGATGTCCCGAGAATGTTTCACAAACACATGGGAACCCAATGATAACCTGTGGAGAGCTCTCAGGTGTGGCATGTACACCTGACAGTCCAAGAGCCATAGGGAAAAATGTAGCAGCCTTGGCTCTCCTGGGACCTTCATCTCACAGCTGGTGATGACCTTAGACAAATCTGCTCAAGTGGTGGTTCTCAGGAGTTTATCACATGTCACTCACTACACAGCTAAACACAACAACAATTTCTATGGCGCAGGAATGAATGTTCTAGGTGCAAGGTATCCTCATGTCTAAACAACATAAGCTCCTTGATATCTGAAGCATCATTTAATGCGATGGGAAAGGCTGCCCACATCTCTACACTGAGCGTGCTTATGGGGTTTATGTCATTTATCATGATTTTTCCCCCTTTTTCAAAATTTAAAAGAGAATGCCTTAGAGTAATGTCTGGTCCCTGACAATAAGGTATAATTTGGGGCTCTATGATAAAGGTAGCTCTATAGAAAATCTTATGGGTCACAGGTCACACACATCTCCACCACTGTACATGCCACGACCTGTCTCTGTTAACTGACTGTGGACACCATAGGGCAGGAATCAGGTCTTAGTTATCCTGAGCACCCAGACCAGTGCCTGAAAGATCACAGATACTCCACACATTTTGGCTGACTTGAATTTGGCCAGAGCTCCCCTTGGGAAGAACCTATCCAAGACACCATTTACCAGTACAAAGGGTATGGCTTTACCTCTGTCTCTTTTTTCTTTTATTGTTTCTAACCTCCTGTGGGCTCTCTTCCTTCCCGTCTCCTTTGCTGTATTACAAGGTGCAGAAAGAATCAGGGACCAGCAGGCGTAACAACCAGACAGTAAGGGGTGTGTGTAACCCAGTAATGTTTCTTGCATGAAATAATGACAAGCTGATTGCCTTTACCATTTTCTGCCTCCAAGGGTCAAAAATATGCAACTTTGCCTGAAGTACATAATATGTGCTCTGCTATTTGCGAGAAAGAACTGGAGACTCAGGCAGTCTAGGTGAGTTGTCTAAGACTGTTCAGTGGTGCAGCTGGACCCCAAAACCAGGGGTTGCTTGGCAACTCGGCCACCATTTCTGGGCTAAGAAGTTGCTCCAGGACATTAATTTTGGATCCTTGCTGAGTGGCAACATAGGGCTCTATGTTTGGGGGCCTGAATGAATCAAAACTGTTAACGAGTACAAAAATGTGGACATGCTGTATGGTACGTGGGATGGACAACTATTTTGAAGTCAGGCAGACTTGAGTTTGAAACTGACTACCACTTACTTGTATCAAGAACTAATGTAAGTTCTATGTCAACTTACATTTCAGTTTCTTCTTCTGAAAAATGCAATATCAATGTATATGCTTTGTCAGAGTGATTTTGAACATTAAATGAGCTGGAAAAAGCACTTGTATAGTGCCTGTTGTACAGCAAATGCCCAATAAAGAGACACTGATAATGATTATGATGGCAACAGTAACAGTAGTTGTTGTAATGCCCGTCTTTTGCCTTGCTCTAATGAAGGGGTTAAAGTGTGTGTGTGTGTGTGTGTGTGTGTGTGCACGTGCGCACGTGCATACACACACACATATACATACATACACACATTTATATGTTACTCAAATACATTTATAATTATATAATCATATATAATTAAATGCATTGGGGTAACATCAGTTAATAACATTATATAATTTCGGTGTACGACTTTATAATACAACTTCTGTATACTCTATAGCACGCTCACCATCAGAAGTGTAGTCCCCTTCTGTCCTGTATGATGAAGCACTGTGAAATACTAGAACGCCTGAAGATCAAACAGTACATTGTCTTATAGTGAATCAACAAATAATTGAATGCTGAATCTGGGCAAGTGACTGATACACGCCTAAGGAAATATAAAGAATCGTAGAAATTTATACAATCACTGAGGACAGAGAACATAAGAATATTCAACCACAACATGACCTTTGAAAACAAGAAAATACTTGAGACGTCAAAAGGCCCTCAGTCTATCAAAAATTATCAAAGGATAAACAGACCCAGCCCAGCCCGGTCTAGGAATTCTTTATGGAGTGGGATTGGGATTTGGCTGAGATTTTCTAGACACAGAAGAAGATGGAAGGCCTCTCAGGGCATCAAGAGCATGAAGAGGTGTTGGTTACCTTAGAGTTAGGGACACAGCACTGTTTGGTTGTTGTTATATGATAATAGATATCACTGCCTTATTAACTAGAACCTCTAATACCCAGGCAACCCTTGAACCACAGATATCCTATGGAAAACCACTCAGGCATAGTTGCTTCTGACGAGGTGGACTGCATGGTCCTACTTGGTACCATGAGTCCATGATCCTGTCCCTCTAGGCTGAGAAGGCTGGAAGGGCGCCTGAAGCCAGGGTGGCCAATCCAGCCACCTGTCCAGGACAAACACATGAGCTGGATCAATCACACACTCCCGTCCAAGGCTCTGCACTGACAAACGCCCAGCGAGAAGGCAACTCGCCATGCCAGTGCTGCCAAGGCCCCAGCAGTTAGAAGGGTCTGAAGACGTGACAACAGCTGAAAGGTCCAGTGTGGGCAGGAAGCGGGCATTGGCCAGACCCTGAGAGAAGCAGAGACTTCATGAGGGAGACGAGGGAAGAGGCACCTTCAGGGTCACCCTGTTTCCCAAGAGCTCCTCCATTCTAACTCCAGTATCCCAGCCGCAATTCCCTTCATTCTTGAGATTCGAGTGGCATTTCTGTTGTTTGCAACCAAGATTGTGTTCTTTTCCAGTTATCTTGGTAACATAAAAAAGATACAAGTTTTAGAAATAAGAGTATAAAGGGCTTTTGATTTGGGGGTTAACCACAGATAGGGTTTCCACGGTTGCTGTGTTTTAGCAAAAGATTTCTGTTTCATATAGAGAAGTTGCTCGTGCATGGTTCAAATATAAATGTTTTTATTAGCCTTAGACACAGTCCTTATCACACTGAGAATTGGATTCTGTCAATTACAGTTGAACATCCAGGTGTTTGGGGCATTGGTGAAGTATTTACTGGTAACCTTGAGAAAGAGTTGCAGCTTGAGTTTAAACAAGAAACCAGCTACCAGGCAGAGCAAAGTAAGCTGAGTGATAAAACGTGTTTTACTAGCTCTAAGGGAGATGCAAATCAAAACCACAACGAGATATCACATTAGAATGGCTATTATCAACAAGAAATAACACGCGCTGGAGAGGATGTGGAGAAAAAGGAACCTTATACCCTGCTGGTGGGAGTGTAAACTGGTACAGCCACTGTGGAAGCTCCTCAAAATATTAAGAATAGAATTACCAATGACTCAGTAATCCTTCTTCTAGCACCTACTGAAAACTTGGAAAACATCTATCCATAAAGATATATGCACCCCGATGTTCACTGCAGCATTATTCACGGTGGCCAAGATGTGGAAAGAGCCAAAGTGCCTTCTGATAGGTGATTGGGTACAGAAGATATGGTACGTATATTAAGTGGACTATTACTCAGCCATAAGAAAGGATGAAATCCTGCTTTGCGATGACACGGATGGATCTCGAGAGTATCACACTAAGTGAAATAAGTCACACGGAAAAAGACAAGACCATCTAATCTCGTATGTGGGATATAAAACAGAAAGCAACAAACAAACGAACAAAACAAACTCATTGGAGGGCGGGGGGCGGGAGGATGAACAGGATACAAGAGGTCAAATATACGGCGATGGAAGGAAGCTAATCCCTGGGTGGTGAGCTCACGCTGCAACACACAGATGATGCACTGTAGGCTTGTACACTTAACACTTATAGAATGTCATTAACCAATGTTACGCCAACAAATTTAATTTTAAAAAAAAGAAACATGTTTTATAAAAATGAGGTTGCTTTAAATTACACGAAGTTCCATTGTCTTTGGCAACGTAGGCACATAACTCGCCAGCAGAGCCTCGCTGCTCTGTGTCCTGTTTGGCTTTCCCTGGAGGCCAGTTCCCTCCTCCCGGCCAGGAGGAGCCCTTCCACTGGCTGCATTGGAGAGAAGTGATGAGAACAATGAATAATGCACTTGTTCTACGCAGTTGACCGCTTTTTTGCTGGTTACAGACTCCCCTCCTCCAGATACTTGAAATGCTTTCTTGTCTGGTCTCCTGATGTAACCTAAGGCCAAGTGGCTCTCAGAAGTTGGAGAGAGCAGTTTTTCTTCCCTAGCCCAAGTATGGCATTTACAACAAAGAGCAGATGGTGTCATGTGATTGTGACACGTTACCTTGAAAACTTGCCATAGTGGCTTCAGTGCCATTTCCTCGTACATCCCAAAACCCTGCTAGGAAGTTTAGTGACAGAGGATTCCTTTCATTTAATTCCAGGGGACAGTAAAACAAGAGTCCACCGGGAAAGCTGTGCCTCCTAAGAAGACAGCACTATTTTAGGGCATCAACTGTGAAAAGGATGACGTTTGACCTGGAGGAATAACTCTTTAATAGAACTTCAGGCTCTGTGATGAAGCAGAGAGTCCAGATTGTGTGGGAGTGTGGCTTTTGTGTGAGGGAAGGGGTGGGGGTTGCTTTCTGAAGTCTAATAAGGACGCTAGGTGAGCAGCTGGCTCCTCATGCAGAGCAGTGACCCGCAGGGCCTGAGGTACCACTTCAGCACTGGGGAGACTGGATCCCCCCGGGGACTGAAGTGTTTATGTGTGGTGCCGAGAGGGCGATGGTGGTGGGAAGGCAAGTGTAGATGAGACGGGTCGTCCAAAGGAGCCATAGCCGCTCTAGGGACCTCCCTTTGGGGCCACGTTTTTCCAAGGCAGGCACGTGCTATGGAATGAGGATGGCCCAGTCCTATGAGGTTGGACTTAGCTCTAGTAGGGGCTTCCCTGAGTTAAGAGATAACTCCCAGGAGAGAGGGGCAAGCCTGCCTGAGGCCCACGCAGACCACCCTCAGGTCCAAGGCCACCCCACCAGAGCTGGCCTGAACACAGCCCAACTCCACAACTGTGTTGATGGCCTGGATACTGGCCGGCTGGACCCAAAGTTTCTCAGACACCCCGAAGTGCCAGAGACCCACTCTGGGACAACCTGTAGCGACACCTTTCCCATTCTTTGTGTATTTCCACTGTCACAGAGAAGGCTGCTCTGACAGCAGCGAGGACCTTCGGAAATCCTGGTCTACGTAGTGGGGAGGAAACCCCACCAGTCCTGACTTATGGAAGTGTGACTAGTCTTCCCGCCTGACCCCAAACACATCTAACTCTTTGAGGTTCAGCTCAACTGCCGCCGCCTCCGAGAAGACTTCCCGAATCCCTCCCTCCTAGGAAGCGGTTTCTACTTCCTCTGAACATCCACACTCTCACTGTCTGGGTCTGTCTCGGGATAGCTGGAAGAAAAACAAAACAAAACAGAACAACAGTGATTCTCAACTCCGGCTGCATGCTAGAATCTACTATGGAGTTGTTTAAAAAAAAAAATTATTTATGTTCAGGCCCACATTCTAAATAATTAAATCAGAATCTCTGGAGCTGGAACCAGAGATTTGCTATTTAAAAAAATCAGCCAGGATTGAGAACCAGGGCCTTGAAACTTGACTCTGTCTTCTTTTCCCATCTAGCTCAGTGCTCCTGAGGGCAAGGCCCCAGCCTTGGGCAGCGCTGCCCCGAGCACCCGGCCCCGGCCTTCTTGTCCAGAGTCAGCAGCGCTCATCAAACGTCTGCTGAGTCCTACGTCCTCACCTGGAACTCTAAACAACACCCCCAAGGGATATGGGGTATGTTTTGCTTCTTTTTTGGTAAGGTATAAGTTTGTATGTGTGTCATGCTCTGCTTTGGGCAACCCGAGAACATGGATTCCAAAGAAAATAAATTTTCCCATGTTAACATCCCAAGGGAGGGACAGGCTGTGTTGTTGATTATCTCCTGCTTTCAATTAGGAGCCTGCAGCCAGATTCCTCTGCGCGCCCCTGAGATTGTAAATGGCACGCTCTCAAATTATTTATCTAAACAAAGGTGAGCCAGAGGGCAGCGCCAAACACCCGCCGGTGAACTTGAGCCCAACTCCGAGCCCTTGGAATTCTCCAGCTTCCATGACTTGGCTGTGTGGATCAAATTTCCTAAAAAAAAAAAAAAAAAGGAAAAACGGGACACTAGACACGAGGCCATAAATTCCATTTCAGAAATGGACGGCGTGCCAGAATGGAGCGGCGAGGAAGTCGTGCTTGGCGGGCGGCGACGGTTGCTAGGCTGCCTGACTCAAACAGCATAACTGACTGGCTGAGCCCCATCCCGTTCTGTGCTCGCCCATCGAAGGGCGAACAGCATCCTATGTCACCAATGAATGACACATCCCCTTACAAAGGAGAGAGCCCAACCAACAGCGCTCTGCAGATGCAAGTGGAGGAAAGGCCACCTCTCACCTGGGAAGACAGGCTCCCTGCTCACTGTCAGCAAGACAAGTGTTGTGACCTGTGGTTCGTGGGCTGGGTTTGTGCCTCCTCCCTTCCCTCCTAGGACCGGCCTGTGATGTGCATATGACACAGCCTGCTGTACTGTGGGTACAGCTGGTGGCCACGGAGTGAGCGATAAGAACTATACCCATATGGAAATCAAGTGACCACCCCCCCTTCACCTGCCATAAAGTGTCAGCTGCAAGGAAGGAGTGATTTGGGGACAACAACCCAGCTAGAAATCAGGACACTTGGCTGTGGGAGTAGCAGCGGGAGGAGTAACAGCAGTTACTGCAGTTTGATAAGCGCATACGATGTGCCCAGCCATCTTGAACACCCTGGGCCATAGTACTAAGGAAAGGCATTATCCTTACTTTACAGATCAGGACACTGAGGTCCAGACAGGCTAAGCAACTGGTCAGGTCTCACGACCAGTAAGTGACAGGGCTGGAATCTGTGCCCAAACCTCTCGACTCCAAAGCCTGGCTTCCTAACCATGCTGTTATACAACCTCCCTAGTCCCAGGACAGACGCTCAAAAATGGCCCTGGAATCCACCTCTCTGCTCTATCCCTGTGGCCAACCACCTCCGTCCAGACCTCAAAACCTCTACCCTACCATTTCCGTAGCCTCTTCCTGCTTCAATCTTGCCCTCATCCCATCAGGTGCAAATATTTAAAAGGAAATCTATTCCATTACCCGACGTAATAGTGTCTCTTGGCTCCCACTGCTGATAAGTCAGTCCTTGGCAAAGCATAAGTGGCCCCTCTCCACCTTCTCAGTCTTTCCTCTGTCATCCCCACCGTCATCCAGTTACTTCGAATGTCCAGCTCAGGAGATCCCTTCTGCGAGACGTTCTCTTTCCTCTTCGGCTCTCATTGGTTTCCACGTTTCTCTTTCCACCCAAACCATGAGCTCCTAGGAGTAAGAGGTTGGCCTCGTTCATCTTGTCACTGCCCCAGGGTCTGACGAAAGGTTTAAGTGCTAATCTAATATATGCTACACAGCTGGCTCTCTCACCGACCCAATGAACAGAATCTCAAAGCTGGAAAAAATAATGAGCAAAGGTCACTGAATTTTTGACAACTGACTACATATGCACAGCGGGTCTCAGCATAAACAACCTTAATTCCGTGCTATAGTTTTAGAGATTTTACTTATTTCTGGAATAACCATGACCATTTAGTCTAGATGTAGTGCATTTGAAAGTATTTTCCTTAGTAAAGGCTAGAGCAGTGGCTGGTCCTAGAATATGTACTTTTTTCTTTCTTAGCACAAGTGCAATTTTCTTGATGAATTGCGTCTGGTTGACCACGACTGTCCTCACTTGTTTAAATAAAGAGCCAGTGCCTGGATTAAGTTGAGCAGCATATTAAATTGGGTGTGCCTTAGACATAGTCTTGTGCCTTGGGGCCAGGCAGACTTGGCAGCAAATACTGTCAAGTGGTAACCTATTGGGGTCTGCAATGACTTCACTGTTTTCTCCCAGGGCCCGGAACTCAGCAACGCCCTGCCCGCGCTTCAGGGTTTACCTGATCATTGAGTCCTCTTTGGCTCTGTCCCTGGCTCTCTGAGCGGAGCGGGAAGTGACTCCCTCTCTCCTGAACGTCCACAACACTCGCTCTCTGTGCCGTGCGAACCTTGTCAAGGTCCCATGCAGCACATCACAGAGAAAAGGGCCGTGTCATGAGAACGTTGTCACTGAGGTCCTGGCTGCTGGATTCACCTCTCTGGACCTTTGTCTATTCATTGCAAAAGAGTCGCTTTACATGGCCTTTAAGCTTCTTTCTGGCTTTAAAATTCTGTAAAAATGCCAAATATCTTGATAGCATTTGAAAGCTCCCCTGGTGGTGGTGAGAATGGCAAGATGAAGTGTGTGAAAGTATAAGAACTCTGGGTCACGTTCAAAGTGTTGAGTTGAAAACAAGGACTTGGATATCATGTTCCTCTTCATTTTCTTAAGGACCATGTGATGGCATTCTCAAGCTAAACGTGCAACCTAGAAATGGCCTGGCAGCGTAAGAGTTACTGTCACCAGGCCTGACACCATTGGTTTGTGAACTATGCCATGAAATGCGCATCGTGATAATGTTGGTTTGTCACAATCACACAGATGCAGAATTACACACGGAAGAAAAACGACTTAAACCTTCCTTTCGGTTATGATTGACCGAAGTGAATTCAAAGCCTAATGTTTTAGATTAGCCAAATGTTCATCCCATCAAAATGTGAACAATAGATGCTGAGTACGACTCCTCTGAGGATGAGCTTTAAATTGTAAGCAATTTGGCAAGACGAAGGGAGATTTGGAGAACTAACATTTTTCTTACTAAATTACACAATTTTATATTTTTAAAAATAATTTATAGACATGTTAAAATGAGAACAAAATAACAGATACTCAATGGAAAAGATAAATACAGCTGGAATTTAGGCTAAAGAGAGCTTCTACAGTTGAGCACTACGTTGAGGGCTAATTTTTCTGGCAGCCGATGCCAAAAAGGGAGCTGTGAGGAGTTTGTTCCACGTTGGCACAGAGGTAAGAAATTTCCCAAAGGGATGTTCATCATTCAGAGCCCCAACAGAAAATGAAAGACAGTAAAGTCAGGATCGCCCACAGACAGGTTGTTTATGAAGGGACTCAAGCACAATACGTAGGCAGGGCGTAGGGGAATCACAGGGCGGTGCAGGGACCCAGCGCCGCCCACACAGAGCTACTGCCTCCCGGTGCGCGTAGCATAAACCGCCCTCCATCCTCAACTTCACGTCCACCCCCAGGAGTCTCAGAAGGTGACTTTATTTGGAAATAGGGTCTTGCAGATGTAAATATGGTAAGGGTCAAGAGGAGATACATTGGATTAGGATGGGTCCTCCATCCGAGGACAGCGCCCCTGTAAGAGACAGAAGAGGTCACGTAGAGACACGAAGAGGGCAGCAGTTTCACGCTGGAGGCAGAAACTGCAGTGATGTGTTTACAACCAAGGAGCATCGAAGGTTGTCGGCACCTACCGGAAGCTCAGAGGGAAGCGCGGGAGAGTGAATTCCTCAGAACCTCCAGGAGGAACGGACCCTGACGATACCTTGATTTCAGATTCCTGACTTTCCAAATTGTAAGAGAATAAACTTCGGTTGTTTTAAGCCCCCCAGTTTGTGGTCATTTGCTGCGGCAGCCCCAGGAAGTTAATACACCACCCCATTTCTTAACGGATAGACGGAGGGTGAGCAACTGAACCCAGCAGAGGAAATCGTGTTGCGCAGACCGCTTTAAGCAGAGCTGTGACCTTCGGTCACGCCTGAGGCACCCTTGCATGAAGGGAGCCAGAGGAATACAGGTCTGGACCACCTCCCCTCTCCTGTCTCCACCTGGGGCTCCCCACTGGCTATACCGGCAGGAAGCCAGAGGATGTGAGAGTTTGACTATGTGGTCCAGCCCCACCCCCACAGAGATGGACATCTGAGTGGAAAGTGTATCTGGAAGGACAAGGCAAACAAGAGCAACCAGAGGGCGATGAAACCTGGCAATGGTCACTTCTCAAATCATGAAGCTGAAAAGCATCAACCTAAATCTTCCTGTAAAGTGACTATTACCTTCCCCCAGAAAGAAAAGATGTTAAAGACCTAGTAGGTCTCTCTCTCTCTCCCCCCTCTCTGGCCCTCTTCTCCTCCAGGCACCTTTCGCTGAGCTTTCTCTAACTCAAGCTCTCTGGCCCCTGTGCCCTTTCCTTGTCCCCACATCCAGCCTTCATCGTGGCTTTATCTGTAACTGCTGATTCCTTCATCTGCTTGATCAGCTCACCCTCTCGCTCCAGCTTGCGCCCCAGTTTCTAACGACCCCAGGAAATCCTCGCCAAGACATTTCATAAACTGTTCAAAGTCAAAACGCTGGAAAATCAACCCGATCGCCTTCTTTCTAAAACCAACCTCCCCTTTGAAATTCCTCATCTCATTGCTTTAGCAAAAAACCCCTGGGATTTAACCCTCCAATTCATTCCCTTTCCCCAGATATCAAGGCCTGTCAGTCTTAATAATGACATCGTGCTTTTGCTCACTCTTTTCTCTCCATGTCTACAGCTGCCACCACTTGCATCTAAGCCACGTCCACCTACACTAAGATAATCACGGCAAACAAGTTCCAAGCTGGTGTTCATAATTCTGGTTACCCAGTCTCCCAGGTTTGCCACGGCCAGGGCAATAGTGCCTTTGTCACGGCGTGTTCTAATTCTTCACTGACCCCTTCCGCCTCATGTCCTTCCTTGTCAGATCCACGATCCTCTCCCGGGCTTCTCAGACTCCTCATATGCCAACTCCATTCTACTTTTACAGCCTTATTTCCTGGACAGCATCTGTCAAGGAGCCCCTCGCTGTGGCCCGGCTGCTTAGTTGCTGTCCTCAGACTGTGCTCACACCTGTCTCATTGTCATCTGGACCTTGTGTACAGGGTCTGCCCTGAACCCAACAGAACTGAGAGCTTTTGTCAAAAATCTTACAACATATGCAGTCAATATTTCCGCTGCAATTAGTATATA
Source organism: Eonycteris spelaea (assembly GCA_003508835.1). Taxonomy (NCBI): domain Eukaryota; kingdom Metazoa; phylum Chordata; class Mammalia; order Chiroptera; family Pteropodidae; genus Eonycteris; species Eonycteris spelaea. Next base: position 114,225 of record PUFA01000056.1, read on the forward strand.
CCTGACCATAACCCTTTACATCTTTTTCTATAGCCTTATTTTCCAGATTAATCCACAAACAATGTGCTATGGTAGTTCATGGTTCTCTGGGCTTAGGAAGACGTTATAGCACCATGACTAAGAGCTCGGGCTTTGGAGTCAGACAGACCTGAGTTGGTCTATCCACATATCCCCAGGGTGACCTTGGACAGGTTATTTACCTCCTCTCTGTGCCTCAGTTTTCTCATTTGTGAAATGGCAATTTGAAACTTGCCTCAAAGTGTTACTGTGAGAGTAAGAATTGATAATTTACGCAAGACACTTAGCACAACGCAGCAGAAAGTTAGGCTCTTAATATAAACAACGAACGGCAGAGTCACGTAACTTATACTCAAGGCCAATACGTGACTATAGGTTTTAACCTCACGAAGCCCAGATACGGACAGTTGGTTGCTGGTTACATCCTTTGGTCCCCATTCCAAGCCCCTCTGTCTTCTTGAAACCAACATCTTTGCTCAGTCATACTATGGTTGAGAATAAACAAAAATTAGTTTATAGATCATGGTTATTCCAAACGACCAAACCTGGAATCAGTACTTCTATGGATCCCAAACTGTACCGTATCCTCAATAAAGGCTCTTTGAGACACCGGCCACAGTACAGTGGCTATCATATTATTTCCATATTTATCAACATTGCTAGCCCCTTGGGAATTACTTAACAGTCAAAATCAAAAAGCTAATTGAAAGGTTACCTATGGAAAGATGCAAATGTAAATGAAAAATTATATACACTGTAGTAGCTTCAACGGATAGTAATCTAGTCCGGTTAAGAGTTTCAATGATACCATAAATTAATTTCTATCATTTAATAAAGGAAAGTTCTGACAATTCTATTTTTATTCTTACTGCTGTGTGTTCATAGATGCATGATAAATACTGAGAAAATGGTAACATTTTTGAGTGAAATTAATACAAGGGGACAAAAAAAGAGCAAAGAATTTGGTTCTTAACCAGAACCCCAAGGACACACACTGAAAGTATGAGATTTTGGACACATTTGGGATCTAGCAGATTTCTTAAGCTTCCAAGAGCATAGCAAAGGGGAACTGGCCAATGGAAACAAGCCAGATTCATACCGGAGGGGATTAGGGTACAATAACTTCATGCGTGCTTTCTAATGGCCTTCCTGAAATCCAGATGGTTCCTTTGCTCTGAAAATATTTACAGATAGAACTGATTTATTGAATGTCATTATTAATGAGCTGGGTGAGAAAAGGAATAATTGTTTAAGTGACCCAACACGTTTTCAAAGCGATGGAACGTTGAGTTTTTGGAGGGGAGGCTGGGCGACGGAGTGACTGTGCAGACTGTGTTATAGAAGGACACTGGGCTGCCAGAGGCAGGAAGCCAGCAGGAACTCCATGAACTTGAACACCAGGCCACCGTGATGCTGGGAGTTCACGTTGTGAAATGTGAGCCGCCATGACCATGGAGTCCAGAGGCTTCAAGCACTGGGAAGTCCAGCTTAGGAAACAGCCTCCTCCTTGACTGTGAAAGACAGAGACACTTGGGTATCAACACCACCTGTTGAGAGTGACAACACTTATTTTTCTGCATGACCACCCATCCTCACTGCTCGGTGAATGGTAGGGAATGCTGAGACCACTGGCCAGATTTCGTTGTGTGTGTTATGAGGGAGAGCATACGGTGAGATATTTATAAGGATTTCATTGCATTCTCTCCAGCTCTGCTTCAACCTCTCTGTCCTCAGTCCTAAATCCTATCGACCTCTGGTCTCTTTCCTTACTACCTGTATGACATTCTTTTCCTAGTAAATAGGATGATCTTTAAAAAATGTCAATTGCTCTTCTGCTCAAACTCCTCCAACGGCATGCTCCCTGCTATGATGTACAGAGTCCTGTGTGATCAAGGCCCTGGATTCTCTTCCAGATGAAAGTCCTCTGTGGCTCCCTGAGCTGCAGCTATGTGAGCCCATGTCTGTCCCCCTCTTTTTCCCATAACCAGACCCTATCCACTGCTGGGTTATTTTCTTCTTAGACATAAATGGCTGAAATTTGGACATTCTTACGAAAAGTGAATAGGATTCTTCGAGGACACTGCTATATTTATAGACTGGTCACATGCAATATATGTAAAGATATGCTTGCTATGCAAACCCAATCTCAAGACAAGTCCCCATCATTCCTCCCCCCAAAACAGCTTCTTATGTTTGGAATTCTGCAGCCTCTACTGTTGATGACATTGCCATGTTTCATTGAATGTAAGACATTATCTATCGTAACATTATTTTATGTTACACGAATAATTGTTTAAGTTGCCAATTAAACTCTGACATGATGCTTTATCACTGAAATTCTTTTACACTTACTAAAATACTTCTTTTAATCCTAATTAGACACAGACGATCACATATCACATGTGTGGATACACACAAAGAAAAACAACAGAGACTGGTTAAGATGGTCTTGAAATGCCTTCACACATAGAGTTTGACTCTTTAGAGTCACCCTTCTAACTGAGATCCATCCATTCCTGTGCTTTACCACAAAACGCTGTCCTTTGTGCCATCAGGAGCAATCCATAAATGAATTTAAAGCCCTTAACAGTGGTCTCTGAGCTGGCTTTGGAAATACCCTACAGCTTGCGTCTGACGCCTGTTCCAGGACTGCTAAAGACGTCAGATTTGCCACCTTGCCACCACCTTTTGACTCTCAGGAGTTAAAAGCCAACTGTGTAAGTTGAATAATGCTTTACTGTGTTCCAGGCTTTTTCCCAAGCAGCTAAGAGACATTGACAAAAACATCTCAACTGCCACCTGGATACAGTGAATAAAAGATACATCCCAATTTCAGAGCTGTTAAAATGAAAAAACAAACGAACAAACAAAAATCATACCTTAGAATTGATGACATTTGATCATCACCATAATAATGCAAATGTTATTACATTCCAGTTCTGAGGAACTTGACCTCCTCATAGCTCTGAAGTGGGTACCCAGCGTCATCACAGTTCAGAACCCCTCCCTCTCACCATCAGTGGACGCCAGCCTTGAAGGGGCCCGCCCGTAAGCTGGGCTGAGCCAATCAAGCTTGCTCAGGAGTTTCAACTGGGAGACAAGAGATTGATGAAGGCGGAATAAAAGATGCCCCTGGTGGACCTGCAAATTGACAAAGGCTGCATACCCTCTGAGAGAATAACGGGGAGAGGCCAGACAACACGTAAATGGCAGAGCCAGATCCCAAACGGAGCTATGAGCCCTGAGTTAGAGATAAGGAAACACGATCAGAGACCCATGTCTGACTGGCCTCACGTTCCCGCTGCTTCTGTTGTCCACGCTGTCTCCCAGGAAGCAAGGGGAGGGCAGGCTCCTTCCTGCTCTGGGGCCACCTGCACACCGTACTCAGCCCACCTCCATCGGACAGCTGCAGCTTGGAGTCTGGGGACACCAGCAACCACCCCGAGAACAGCAGTACGACCACCACTCGGCATGGGGGCATTGCTTTATTTTCCTTTTCAGAGAACTGTCACACACCACACCACTTGCCTGTCTCGAATTTGTAAGATTAACGAACTCTTCAAGGGAGGGACCATTGCTGCGCCCTTTGCTGCATCTAGCAGACTGCTACCAGGCAGTACAGTACACAGTGGCACCTAATAAGTGCTGATTACCATGCCTGGGCTCTTGGGAGCTCCCCCTTACTTGGCTCCTCCATTGCCACGTGGCCCTCCCAGCGAGAGGACTTGAGAGCGCGGTCTCGCGCTTTGATCTGGCACTCTGTTTTCCCCGAACTCAGCCTTCCATGCAGCCAAGACCAACGACCTGACCGGCTGTCTGACTTGGAAAGCCACGGGCGACATTTTCAGCTGGCTCAGAGCCCTGTGCGTGTAAGGGTAGCTTCTGGCCAGGGCTCTGTTTGCTATGGAATACAGACTTCCCTTGGGGAAAATTCAGGCATGTTTTCTTCTTTATTTCTTTACTTAAAAAAAATAAAAACAAAAAGCCTGCAACTCTAATCTAAGTGGCATCTGCTGACTTTAAAGAACACACACTTAGTCCTTACCCCAGAACACCCTTGACGTGACACAGAATGCCTTTTGGTTTTAATCATTAAAACATAAGGAAAAGTCATCAGTTTTAGGAGATACATTTGAAGTTATTTTGGCCAAAGTTTCCTAGCGTTTTCTGTGGTCATTGATAAATCTCTCTACTATAACTCGAATTTCTGACCCCTCCTAATCCTCAACTATACTTGTGGACCGATGCCTGAAATGACAATAACCACGGGGCCAGGTTCAAATATGCGGGTTTTACTTTTACGTTTGTGAAGCTGAGAAGCAGAAAGTCTGATATTTATTTTGCTTTTAAAAGGCATGCATGTCACAGCTTTCTCCAAAGATGATAATAAGGTAGTGTAAAGTGATGATACATGAAATATAAGAGAATAAGGGTCAAAAAAGCAGAAGGGCAGGAAAAACAGGACGAGGCCCTAAAGTAGAAAATGTACATTACAACCTACCTACCACTAGCCGATATGACCACACATTTGCTCCTAAAGTTTTCAAGCTGGCCTTAGCGTTACGCAAATAACAGCTGTGTTTCAAAGACCATTTGTTCAAGAATGACTGTATGAGATCCTGGTAACTCAAACGACTTATTAAGTGCCTACCATGTGCCAGAGATGGCGCTAAACGCGTTCTCTACAAACACAAGGGTCTACTCCCACGCAGGGCCCCGAGCTCCGATTTGCCCAGAAATGGTCTCATTACAAAACCAGGCTGTGAAGATTCTGCCGTGACCTTTCAGGTCTTCTCAGAGCTACTGTGTCCCAAGGCTGGGACCCGCACCTCGTGTTCCGTCACTGTCTCTGAGCAGTAAGTAAGTCGTTCACTGGGACTGTCAACACGGACCCTCCCGAAAGCCCATCCTGGACACGATTTCAGGTTAGGAGGCCAAGGCAATCTTTTAGTTGGCTGGAAATAAATTGAATAGTAAGAAAAATGATCCTTTGAGAAAACAAACATTACCTTCAAAATCGTGCGGGCTCTAGGCTGCTCTCCTGCAGGCCTTGTAAAATCATCTTGGAGGGAGGCGGGAGAAAAGAGGGACCGAGGTATCGGGTTGACTAAAATCAAATCCTGCCTTTGCCACCAGCCAGCTGTGTCTGGGACAAGCTAATCTCCCGGCACCTGAGTCTTCTCATCTGCAGGACATGGCACCATAGGATCTACTTTATAGGTTCGAGGGGAAGTGGGGGAATAACGCAATGAATGCTTACGTACGGCGCTTGCCCTGTCTCAGCGCTGGAGAAACATTTGTGTTTTTTCTTCCAACTTTGCAGAGCACAACTGCCCTTATTCATAGAAGCCATGTTGCCAAGGCAAGGGAACAAGGACAAAGATTTTCCTCTTCAGAAAGAGCTGTACTGTTTCTCTCTTCTCTCTCTCTCTCTGGCTGGGAATGCAAACGTCCACGACTCTTCATTAAGGCTGAGGGATAAGAAGGAGCCAGGGGAACTGAGGAGGGCCAGCAAAGCTGCCAAGTGGCCGAGAGCAGCTGCTGGTGGTTGCTGCTGTGACGGCACCTTGTGGATGGGTGAGAGTTGTTCGCATTGCACTGATGGGGTGGTGCGGGAGAGGGGGGCAGTGATCTGTGCTGTGAAGGGAAGCTGAGGGGTCACTGAGGCTCACCTGGGTTTACCTTCTTGCTATGACTCATCTTCAGGGTCTGTTTCTCTTCTTAGGAGATGCTCTCGCTCATGACCACAGACCTTCCGGCTTGCTAACCGAATTGCGATTTCATGGGTTTCTGTGCTGTGACCTCGTTCCTGAGACTCCAGTGCTTCAGACGCCAGCACTCAGTCTTCCCGGGTGGGGCCATAAGAACACATGGTTGGAGGATATGGTAACTCTCAAGGTGGCTACCGGGATGTCATGGCAGATGCCGAGAACGTACTGGTGAGCGTCTGCATGGAGACTTTGTCCAAACTCAACCTTTTCACTTGGTCTTCCTTAGAAAGCAATGTGTGACTGTCTTCCTATGTTTGAATCATCTTGAAATAAACCAGATATAGACTAAGCTTCCTAGTCATCTCTTTGGTTGGGGGAGGAGGAATCACCACCTGTTTTCACGTGTGTTCACAACAGTAGGCTACGGTGATGTAGGCTACGGTGATGGCTCTTTTGGTTCTACTTCAGGAAAAAAATAATTTATTGACATACAAGACACTACATATAAGCTACGTACACCCTAAATCCCAGTGTACCGATTTCTCCTATAATGCACACCATTGTCTTATTTTTGAACTATCAAGTATCATTGGGCCCCAAAGCCCTCAGGTCATATGGAAGCCCCATTTGAAGATTGAATGTGAGTGCACTGATGAGGTGAAATCATTTGGTAAATTCCATTCCTTTTTTTCCTAGAGTCATTTACAACTTTCACTTAAAACCAGATGCTCCTAACAGCAAGCATGCAGAGAAGGGGGGACTCAGAGCCCTCGCGTTTTCTGCTGAGCCATTAGCAAATAGGCCGGCAGAGGGGCACAGCCACGGCCCCTGAGAGTCACACGTTTTGAGTTGGGAAGCAAAAACAGACATTTTCTTTACCGCACAACACACATGGCCACGGGGGTGGGGAAGTTTCAAAAACAAGAAAAGATGTGTCACAGGATCCACATGTCCAGGACAGGCGGATGGCAGGGGACGGGTGCCTCCCACACCCCTGTCCGTGGTTCTGAACCCGGCAGCGACATCTCTGGGTGGCTGGGGTGGAGGGAAGTTGCACCCCTGTGGCCAGCACCATAGGAAAGGAGGAAATGACGATCCGTGGTCTGGGGCATCAACTGTGGGATCAAAAGAACCCCGGGACTCCCCGGGGATTCCAACACTTTTCTGAGGATATAGCTCTAAAAAGCACCATTAAAAAAACGAAAGCATCCTCGCCATAGCGTTGTGTTCATTCCAGGCGTATAACATAGTGATTCGACGTCTGCCTTCCTTACGAAGTGGTCACCATGACAAGTCTAGTAACCTTCCGCCACTGTGCAAAGTTACGGTATCGACTGCATCCCCTATGGCGCGCATGACATCCCTGTGACTAATTTTATAACTGGAAACCTGTGCCTGGAATCCCCTTCACCTTCTACACCCCCCCCTCACCCTCCTCCCCTCGGGCAGCCATCAGTTTGTCCTCTGTCCCTGTGTTTTGTTCTCCGTTTTGTTTTGCTTGCTCGTTTGTTGTGTTCAGATTCCCCATGTAGGTGAAATCATAGGGTAGTTGTCTTTCTCTGACTTATTCACTTAGCACAATACCTGCCAGGTCCACCATGTGTCACCAACGGCAAGATTTGACTTGCACGTGGCCAAGTAGTTCTCCATCGCGTACATGCCGCGTCTTCTCTAGCCGTCCCTCCGTCGAGGGGCCCGCAGGCTGCTTCCTTATCTCGACTGTTGTAAGTAACGCTGCAGTGAACATACAGGTGCGCACATCTTCTACGAATTAGTTTTTTTTTTTCAGTTTCTTTGGCTAAATATCCAAAAACCAAATTGCTGGATTATACGGTAGTTCCATTTTTAATGTCTCAGCGAACCTTCATACTGTTTTCCATAGCGGCTCTACCAATTTAGAAATCCACCCACAGTACATGAGGGTTCCTTTTTCTCCACATCTTTGCCAACATTTAAAAAAAACACCAATTTTTTATAAGAGTGTGATAAGCTTCCAATTTGCGGTGCGGGGCGGGGGGCTTCTCAGGATTTTAGATGGGAGTCAGTATGAAGTAATACAATAATAATAATATCTAACATTTAGTTCTTACTCTTTCCAGTCACTGTTCTAATCACGCACAATATATTTATACTACACACTATATATACACACACACATGCACACTTTATGCACATGTAATATACACATGTGCTAAATTTATATCCTCCCTTTCTCCCTTCCCATGCATATGTACACACGTATGAAGCGTTTCAATCCCTAACCCTTCCTTGACAAGAATAGTTATCTTCTTGGCAAACCAGATTTCAAAATGTCAGAGATGCCTTTTACAAGTCTCTTTCTTCAGAACCGTGACTCGCTCTTCGGTGGGAATCTCCTGAAGTTCCTGTCTTTGTATGGCTTACGTGTTTGAGTACATATGTTTGCATCACGCAGGCCAAGAAGAAGAAAAGAAATCCATGATTATGAGCATTCTAAAACCTTTCGGGGAGGACAGAGGGTCACTAAGCCGACCTTAGTGGCTACCGAATGCAGTCCCCACAAATCCACGACCAGGAAACCCAAGCTCAACTTCGATGAGCTGCGGCCACGCAGAGAGTCCAGCGAAGCTGACCCCCCCCCAGCTGGGGGTCCCACCGCCTGCTCTGTGTTTTATCATCACTCCCTTAATCTCCACCCAGTAGCGGACGCAGTATTCAATTAGCACTCACTCATACTTGGTTACAGGGTCATGATTAGGAAAACAAACCATTTATAACTACGAACAGAATTCTAAACCACTGTAGGCTAATGGGCCCTCAATATGTTTGGCCAGCAGATTCACTTGTCTTGAGCTTATAATTCACATGGTTTAAGCCCCCTGTGTAAACTTGCCTAGCCAAAGGGTAGACCAGGAGGAAGAGATGGTAACCTCCCCCCTCCCCTGCTCAAATAGCACAGAGAGTGTGGTGGTGGCATGTGGATGGTGTTACAGGGAGAGACACTGAAGCGGATGCTCCTGGTGTCTGTATCACGTGGCTGGTGTCTGTGTCACTGTGCCTGAGTGCCTCCTCTGGCCAGCAGAGCCTGCACACCTGCCGGCAGGGCCACCCAAGTGAGGAAGAGGCAATGCTGGGAATGAACACCTCCCTGCGCGCAGCCCTCAGCAGTGACGCACGCCCTCTGGCCAGGTTCCAGTTTCATACTACTCTGAGCTCCCAGCAGCAGTAAGCTCCAGCACCAGTACCCACAGTGGGAACTCGCTGCAGCACACCCTCTGTTGGCCGCCTTCCCGACCCTGTCTCACGTCCTCACCGGTGCCCCTGGGAGCACCTCCCAAATATACTAATGCACACATAAATCCTGGTCTCAGTGTCTCTGCTGGGGAACCCCAAGCCAAATCCCACTGCCGAGTACACCTATGCTGTCACCAAGCATCTCTCAGAGCAGACCAGCAGCAGACAAATAAACGCGGGTCAAGCAGGCTGCTTCCTGGGTCCTGGCCACGTCCGGCTGGTTAGCCCATCCACGAGTCTCACCTCAGATCAATCCCAGCTCTGAGGTCCTTGGACTTAGAAAGAAGCAGCACTAAGAGGAATGAAATGAAAGGAAGAGAGGAACAAAGTCGATATACCATGAGGCTGCAGACTAAACTCATCCTAAACATGAGAACAATAAAGTGCTCTGGGCATAGGACTGTCTATGGGGGCTATTCTGATTGAGCCAAGAAAGAAATAAGAAGTATCCTGCATACATGTGGCTCCCAGAGATTTCGTTTCAAATGAAAACTAAGGTTCTAAAAAAGTGCTCCTTTGTTAGCAGAACTGCTGGAATGGTAGGGAAGAGAGAGGCGACAAAAGACTCAGTACGTCATAATTAGCTCTGGATTTAGCGCTCAGAAAAAGCTGAGCTGTGGTGACAGTGACAGTCCATCAGCACTTGGCAGCATGCAGGATTTGCGACTGAGATGGGATTACTTGGTGTTATGGATTTAAGACTGAAGTTTTTGGAGTTTGTCAACAACCTAACACAAAGTTTGAAGTCTCATTAAAATACAAATCGAAAGTAGCAGACATACACGTGCGTATATACATACGCACAGGTATATACACATACACAGGCTAGATGACCTGCTTTATTTATGATGAATCGATGGCAGTTTTTAAGTAAGCACAGATCCAAACTTTCTCCAAGTAACTGTTTGCAATGGTGACTTTTGAGATAAATGTTAAAATATTCAAACGAAAAGGGGCAACATGTTGCAATTTTACACACAAAGTAGCTGACAAACCCCACAGAAAGAAACAAGGCTGACTGTAAGATTTAGAACAATATTTAAAATCATGTTTCCTGATAGAACAGCATCCATTAGAAACACATGTATTCGATTTCCACAATGATTTTGAGTTGTGCTGAATTTGGCTGACTGCCAAAATGAGCATCATCCTTACCATCATTTCCTGCTCTGAAAAATGTCCCTTCAAAGCCTTAAGATCCCGACCTACTAAACACAAATATAAATTAATCCAATTTGGCACAATGCCTCTTAACTGTAGCAGTGAGCATGGTTGGGTGTTCTGTTGAAACGGTGATGTTTAAAAGTTGTTTTTGTTGGTTTTCACCAGTCACAATAGGACTATAAAGCGATTTTTTCTGGAACCATCTTCTCTGAGTGCTGAACTGGTCCCATTACTCACTCCATCTGTCTTCGTCCCGCAGGCAGAAGTGCAGATTTTACAGTCCAAAGTGGAATCTTCAACTGTCACTGCCAACAACATCTAACCCCATGCGTTACACTCACTTTCAGATATTGCTCCACAAGAGCGGAGATGACTATTTTAAGCACACAAGAATTTTTACTAAATTGCACATTAAGAGCCAAATTCTAAAAAGCATTACGCACACGCACACAAAAAATCCCCCAGGTCTGACTTTGATGTGTCTCAGAATTGTGATTTTGGATTTACTTCATGATTTCAACACACTCGTACTTTCAACATAGATTCCCCTGTTTCTCGGTTGTGGCGACGATGAAGAAATGTATTTATGAGTTATGTGGACCCCAGGTGAGAGTGGGTAGAACGTGTCCCTCCACAGAAAAACAAGTCACTTTTTTTTGTTGTTGTTGAAATGGGGAGAGCATTTCCCAAAATATGGAAAGGTCAACAGGGAATTCCAAGAGGACTTTGGGAATGTCATATGAACCACCAGCGGGTCCACGGGCTCTTTGGCAAAGTCCACCCCAGCTTCCCGGCTGGGTTCTGCTGCCCGTTGAGGGTGTCCCGCTGGGTTTCCCTCACTCTCGGTCAGGTGAAAAAAACAGTGATTTAAAAAGGGAGCCAGTTATCATCACATTTGGCCTTTCTCATAAGCCCAGCCGTCACGCCACTTAATCTGTTTTTTTTTTTTAATGTGGATAAAATGTTACAGAAAATCTGTAGGCTTTGCCGAATAAACCATTTCTAAGTTCTACTTTTAGAAGAGGATGTTCACTGGACTGAATGAATGTTGGAAAAAAAAATAAGTAATGCTTATTTTTTTTAAATACTAAACTACGATATGGTGATTATATAAAGTTAGAGAATGAAAAGCATGAATGAGTGACAAATATTCCATAACCCTACTTCTCATGTATAAATGCTTGTTACATTTTATGTACAAGGCGCACACACATACTAAACAAAATCAGGACTGTACTATTTATACTATCTTATTTCTGCCTTTAATTTGAAAATCGTACATTTTCTCTGTCATTAAACATTTTGTGAACACATGCCATTTATTGCTACATTGTGTCCTATCAGACGCATAAATCATGGTTTAACCTTTCTCTTGTTATTGTATATTTGTAGAACATGAGATTCTATGCTAAGCCACGTAATCCTCTAATAGACACTTTTTACGTGGACCCTGGTTATTTCCTTATGACATACTCCTAAACAGGACTTAGAGGCTATGGATTGTCAAATGGCTCTCCAGAAAGTTCTGCCAATGAACACTCCCATAAACATGACACATTGGGCACATAGAAGTGTCCAACCCCCTCATCAGCATTAAGCGTTGTCAGCTTAGAGACCCTGTGCTGGCAGAGACCAGAAGTGGGCAGGCTACTTCAGCAGAGAGGCAATTTGCGTACAGATAAAGAACACCATTCTTGAAGTCAGATATTCTGGATTCAAAAGCTAGGTCTGGTACTCATGGGCTAGGTGGTCTTACACAAGTTACTTAACCTTTCTGTGTCTCAATTTCTTCATCTGTATAATGAGAATTGTAACAACCCCTATATCTCAAGGGCTGTGAAGTTTACGTTTGATGATGCATATACAGTACTTTTACTGACAACTTACAAAGTGTCCCCAGACTTTCCCAACTATAAAGCCACGAGAAACCTGGATCCTGAGATACTTTCCATTAAGGAAGTCATGCTACTGGTGAGGAAAAAAAGTCTGCTCTTTGGGTAAATGGTTAAGGGAGCACAAGACACAGAGCCTGAAGGCTGGAATCCCTGAATTCCAATTTGATCTGTAGTTTTTGTGTATCAGGAGAGAGAGAGAGAGAGAGAGAGAGAGAAAGAGAGAGAGGGAGAGAGAGAGAGAGAGAGTGTGTGTGTACATCCTGCATTGTGTCCCCCGTGGAGCCTCAGCCTCTTTGCTCAAGTCTACCAAGTGCCCTTCTCAGGGCTGAAGCTCCCTGTGGGGACTGTCCTTATCGAGCTAAGCTATTTAGGAAAAGGATGTCTGTTTGGGAGATAACCGGAGGCCAGCTTTGGCATCTGCTTCATGAGTTAGCGATAAGGGCAAAGAGAGGTCAACCAAACGGCTCTGGCCCCTGGAGAGAGACTCTGCCTTTCTGGTCTCCAACAGCGACGGGTCCTCAGCTTCAGCCTGCATCTAGACTCTTTTCTGAGTCAAGGAACCAAAAGTCAAGTTTTCTCCTTTGCATTTAGTTGGCTATGCACTAAGTTGGCTGGTGGGCTATTTAACCCTCCTTAAAAACGTCTATACCATCAAAGCAAAATAAACAAAAGAAAACCAAACCCCAAAAAGTCAGTGTAACCACATCCTGGTTACCCAGTTAACCAGACTTATCAGTTCATCATTTGGTTTCAGGTATCCTAGGTTCCTGATTTGTTTACAGCTACTAAGTCTGGGCTGAGTTTTGCAAGTCAGTGAGGGGCTCCTCTATCTTAACCTCTGAAAGAGGGAAAAACAAACAAGGCTTTGATAGCTTTACAGTGCAAAGTTCCAAGAACTATAGCCATCAAACTGGGACTCGTGGTCAGTCTAGCTTAGTACCAACAGATGGAGCTTTCCAGAAAGAGTTGAAAGCTTTGAAATAGGAATACTCATACAGCAGCTCTCTCATCACATACGTGCATTGTCTCTTGTTTCCTGTACATCAGATCTAGTAAGTTGGACTTAAGATCCCTCCCCACCACATCTCTCTCTCTCTGAAGGTCAAGTGGAGTCAGGGTAAGCCCAGGGCATGGTGCGGGGGATGGGAGATCCTGCTCGTAGGTCTGGGCCCTCAAATCAAATACGACACTCTAAAGGGACTTTCTCCTTTGACAACTAGATCTTCTCCTAAATTATTTGCAGCTGAAGGTTATATACAAGACAGTTTTATTAGTTTATAATTACTAGAAGTTAGGGTTAAATTCCATGTTTGCAACATAAGTGTATGAGAGGTTTTGAGTGATGCATTTTGAAAGGATTGCTACAACATTTGTGCATTTGCCACCCGGCTTGAGAAAGCTCAGCTGCTCACTTTGAGAAGCTGGCATTTAGCCAGTAGGTCGAAGGAAGAGGCCTTTGCCCGTTTCTGCGGGCAGGCTGACTGAGCAGCACACACCTGGTCCGTGCTGTTGCTGTGATACCTGCCGCGGGAAGTGCTGCCTCTCCGGCCCAGTTAGGTTGACCCCGCCCTCCTCCAGGACGACTACGTCTGTGTCCTCACTACCTTCAGCGCGTCCCCTCTGTGGCACGGTGGCGGTGCTATCATCTCGGCAAGGAGCCTGTTGTCCCTTACGCCCCATATCAAGCTGACACCGGACACGCTTTTATTCATCTCTATCTGCTAAGTCTAGGTTCCCTCTCCAAGGGCTCACTGGTGAGAAGAACACAACAACAAAAAACCCTGCTCTTTTTCTTTGCAACTGGAAAATTAGCCTTCGACTAACTGAAATAGGGGAGGCTTGGACCTTTTTGGACCTCGGAGGAAATGCCGTCCCTCTGTCTTCCCGTTCCCTTCCTCCTTCTTTTGTTTATGGATGAATAAAGAAAACCAGATGGTGTGAGGACCTCATGGGGAAGGGAGCACGGAGCAGGTCACCGGGCCTGCCTGTACCCTGGGCTTCACTCAAGGGGGCTCAGACAGTTTAAAATACGTGCGCAAATTCAACACTCCTCTTTCGAAAAGGTAGAGTCTAATTCCCCTCCTCTGAGTGTGGGCTGAACCTGATGACTTATTTCCAACAACCACAATATGGTGGAAACACCGAGGGGGAGCAGGTCCCGAGCAGCATTGTGATCAGAAGCTAAGGGAAAAGTCAAGGCCCCGCATGTCACGGTGAAGAGCCCAGGCCTCATCTCGTAGGCTGTGGAGTTCTAGAAGGGTGACTCCGCTGGAACAAAATGGTAGAATCCGATGGGGGACAAGACAGGTAGGAAGGGAGGCTGTCACGGAAGTCCAGGAGAAAGAAGACCAGGGACACATATCAGGGGATGGATTCAGGAAATGGTAACTTAGGAATTTAAGTCAGCTGCATGCTGATGACGGGATGTGGGAGAAGAGAAGGAAATAAAGGACAACTTCTGTTTCGATTGCAGGTGAGGGTGGGTCGTGGGGCTGGCGTCGGAAACAAAAAAAAAATGAGAAGGAAGGAATCGGGGCAAAACACTGAATCTGAAGTTCTGAAATATCAAGTAGACGAGTTCAGCCATCAATGAGCCTGAAGTGGAGGGAAAATCTGGGAGTCATCAGCCAGCCATAGAGGAGAAACGAAGGTTGAAATCCCAGAAGCGACCCCAGGGAGCAGAAGGAGAAGATCAATGCATCGAGGGTACCACCCTGGGGAACACCAGGGAGGGCACTGTGGAGAAACAGCCACAGCGAGATGAGAACGAGAGAGAGCGTGGTCAAGATGAGACAGTGAAGTGCTTCGGGGGGAACAGTGCCTCAGTAAGAGACCTGGAAAACGAATACTGGATACAGTCAGAGGACCTTTTCTTGGCCTCAAGAAGAATTTCAGAAGAGCAGTGAGGGCAAAAGTCTGATGACTGTGGCTACTGTGGGGGATTAGGCGAAAATGAAGCAATGGAGAGAGTTATACACAGATGATTCTTCCAAGAAATTTGGATGCTAAGTGGGGAGAGAGGGACTGACAATAGCCAGCAGAATGTTGAAGTATTTTTTAGGTAAGAAGAGGCCAGAAAATAACTGAGTAAGGTTGAGCAATAAAGCCAAGGTCTTTGAGGAAGGGGGAGGGAAAGGGGTCAAGTTCAGGGTTGGCCTTGATTAGAGGTTGGACATCCCATCCTCTGGTGCTCATTTTTAATGTCTCTCCTGTCTTTATTATGGGCCTACCATGAAAATGACATGGCTTCTGGCATTCTCTGGAAAATCTGGCTTAAGTTATGCTTTATGGCAGAAAACAGAGGAACAAAGAAAGAGAACAGAGTCTCGCACACACACACATGAACAATTCCTATAAAGCACCACTTTCTCATTCTTCTGAAATAGTTTTCTTCCCAAATGCCTTATTAATCAATAGTACTAGGTATTATTGTTATTATTGTAGATAAGGCTTTCCAAATTATTTTGATATTGTCTTATTCTAGTGCTGGATCTAATTATATCTTGAATTATCTATAATATTTATTCTCTTAAACACGGTTTTAATGGGAAGCCTTATTGCAATGAGCAAACTCTTCTATTCTGAGAATGTCAGATGTCTAAGTGGTGGCCATGACTTGATGAGTTCAAAACTGTTCAAGTAAAAGACCAAAAACCCAGTTGGAACGTTCTCTAAATTGTCGAACACACCCAAGAACTCAGTGTTCTTCCAACATAATAAGGGATCACAGGGTGAGCTGAATGATTGGCTATAACTCAAATCAACTCACTGGCCATGCAATGATTGAACAAAACAGAACCCCCAACATTACAAAAGAAATGACCCAGACCCTGGAAATACTGCCTCATCACGTACCCCGCCAGAATGAAAGACTAGAAGGTACATTCAAGATAAAATAAAACCACTTTTACTTTCAACCACATATAACCTTTTTTCTTCTGTCCAAACTCTCATGGGCTATTAAATCAGCCTTCTTATTAGAGGGGATAAAGGAATAAAGAATGAGAGAGAGTTGCAAAACAAATTTTCGTCCCCAGAAACAAAAAATTTTTTACATACCTACTATGTGTCTAAGGGACTATGTAGAAGAAGGTGATGCCTTCAAATGGACACTCTTTCAGGGACCAAGACTTCCAAGCAGAAAATACAGCCATTCAAGTTAGCCTCGAGCCAGAACAAATGAGGAGCAGAGATCTGAAAGTACAGGTTTTGCTGAGAATGTGAGTGAGAGAAGTGGGTCTTTTTTTTTAAAAAAAAGAAAATTATTTTTACATCAAATTATTAGGGTGATATTGGTTGAAAAGCGGGTCTTGAATAATGAGTATTTGCCAGCCACGTCTATGTCATTTCAGAAAAGGAAGGTGTGTGAGCACAGTGATGAGACGCTACAAAATTTCTCTAGGACTTGGCAAGCGCAGAAGATGCATAGAAAAGAGTGATGGGGATACATCTGGGGGGGGGCTCCACGGTGGGAGGGCCATGTGTACAGCAGGAATTTTGATGTGAAGGGTGTATGCGTGTAGTAATAGTAGCCGTGGTGGTAGTACTGGTAGTTAATAAACACACTCATTTTTCTTCGTCATCAAAATCCCATTTTGTCCTAAATAGGGTCCCAGTAATAAATAATAGTAAGTTAACTAAAGGGGGATGGAGCCTAAAAGGTAATCTTAAGGACAAGGTAGTATAACAGAACACTGCAGTTCCAGTTAGACTATCTGAATCCCAGCCCCAACTCGTCACTGTCTACCCTCCTGACCCGAGACAGCTCACTCTGGCCACACTGCCTACTGATTTCTTCATAAAAGCAACATGGACTTAGAGGATCACTAACTCTATACCCCACAGTTCCAACACCTAGGATTTCATATCATGGCCTTTACCCACTGGAGTTTTTGTGAGTATAAAATGACAAGGAAGGTAAACCACAAATCACCATGCTTGGCACATAGTAAGCACTAAAAAAAAAAAAATGTCAGTTGCCTTTGATGTAGTAGTAGTAATAATTACCTTGGCATTTGGTTGCTTCATATGATTATATGCGACTCAGCACAAAATTCAATAGACTTCCTGTCCATTTCGGGATTTGAGTAATAAACTTTATGGTTGGAAGTCTATCTACAAAGATCTCGAGTTAATTCACATTTCACCTTAAAACTAGAACCTATTGATTCCAGAACATTCTGCCTGGCACCACCAGGTTGTTAACTACTATTCCTGTCTGGTCACTGCTTTGAAGTGGATGGTCTACAGCAAAGACAAGGCGCGAAGATGTGTGATGAGTCCTGGAGTTCTAACTGGAAAGCAAACAATTAATAAAACTTCAGTGAACCGGAAGGAAGCTGAAGGAAGTAGGCAAGGGCCCTAGACACGGTTCTTCGGAAGAGCTCTGCAGTTCTTCACTCAGCCTCCAGATGCAACCCTGCTCTGAGAGTGTTATTAAAAATATCCTAAGTGCATAAACCTGCTTCCTGAAGCAAACCTCTAGGTAATGCATTCACTCAAGCACAGGTGACTCATTCATCACTAATGTGCTGAGAATGAGTGACTTCTGAACTCTGAGGATGGGGGTGGAAGGGTCCTCGAGGTGGAAAGATGGATCTGTCAGTTACTCTGCAGCCCGGCTCAGTATGACCTCTGAAAGGGACATTGCTTTTGGCACCTGATATGAGCGTGTGTGACACCAGTTGAGTTTGCTCTAAAAATGATGCTTTAGAGAACGTGGAGACCGCACCTAAGTTCACATGCAGCTGTTTCTTCCCAGGTCCTAAAGCACAAGCATCACACTCCAGCCATGGGCAAACAGGCACTAAAACTAACTAGCAGAGAGCTGAAGTGGTGAACTTGAGTCTTCGATATGTCTGGACTAGCTTTATCTTTTTGCTAACTAGATGCACATTTTAATTCATGCTTGGGGTGCAGATTTTGGAGACCTTTTATATAAAGGCATGAAGAGTTGGGTTGGCTACAAGCCTGGATAAAGGAGTTTTTAAGCAAAGGCAGAACCGTTCTAAAGATTTCATGGGCATTTTTGACAGCAGCAGTCATGCAGCTGACGTGCTGAAAGGCAGCTGGATGAATCCTTATGGGACAGAAGATCAAACAACTTTCAAGTTTAATAAATTTGTGTAAACAAACAAAAAAAAACCACCAAAAACAAAATCTATTTCTATGTCATTTTCGTCTACTGAACACTAAATAAATATACTCATGACCTATATCTCTTCATTTAATGTCCTTTTGTTGTCTTTTTAGGATGAGAATGTCTTGAAGGCAGGACTTGCATCAGGAGACATGGTTAGCGGCAATTCGTTCATTTTAATGATGGGCCGGGTGACATGGACCAGGGCCTAGCGCCTGCTTCATCTACAAAGCTGCTGGCTGGAAAGGCTAATGGCACCATGCTCTGAACACCAGGTTGGGAAGCCGGAGATGGGAATTAACCCTTCCTAAGCATCAATAACTTGCCTTCATTTTCTTATCTGTAAACTTACATCACCCCCCAAACCCTGTGACATAGTATGGTATCCACTCCACAGACCGAAAAGCATTCTCACACGTTACGGTTAATTAATTTGGATTAAATGAAACACAGCCAGGAGTAGGAGAAAGGAGAGTCGTAGACATATCTGTTTGCTTTCAAAGTTCATGTTCTTTCCACTACATTAAGCTACTTCAGAACTCAGACTGCAGAGACTTCAGATTAAATGTTCCTCCTGAGAGAACAATTATATAAAATTATTCTGGAGGCTATCTGGGCCTTGTCCATTCTCACCAAACCTCTTCAATGGTGCATAGAACTGCTGAGTCTGCCTGAGAATTGTAACCTTCTGTCTGGCAAGTCACCAAAGTCCACAGGCTTCAGATCACTTCGGTGAGGGGGGGGTGGTGGGTGGGGTGTGAGGAGCTAGAGTGAAAAGATCAACACAAAAGGGAAGTGTTGCGTTTGATTATTTCCTTTTCATAATATTTTGAAACCTTGATCTTAGTTTTTTTTCCCTCCCCAAGCTATTCTTGGTTTCCATTTCATTATTTTTAATATATGTTCAAATAAAAGCTTTAGAGACAAGAAAACAAAAAGTAGATTACAACTAGAAATGTTTTATTCTTAACACAGTAAGACCAAACGAAACTGACTGTGAGACCTGTTAGATTAAAATGAAGTGCTAAGGATATCGGAAGTACAAATGCATGTGGACTTCCCGTTTCTTGGATTATGAATCTATATTTATCTTTTGAAATGAAGAAAAAGAAATTGAAACAAAATCAAGGCAAACTTTGTTAGAAAACTTAAAATAACTATAAGACTAGTTATCTATATAAGAGAGATTAGAAAGAGAATAACATTTTATTTCCCTTATATTCTTTTTCGTCTACATTTTTCACATTTTATATTCTCACATGCATATATGTAATATACTAACTGAAATGAGTATGTATAACTCTTCTAAGGAAATGTAAGCAATAGAAAAAAATAATTTAAATAGTTTGGTTTTAACTTTATATTTAAAGCATTTTATTGTGAAACATAAAATACATGTAGAAACTAATATGTAGGTTATATATTCAGAGTAGCAAATGTTTATCAAGAAAGACCCGTAAATATCATTTAGGTTAAAACACAGACCTTCATCAACACCGTAAAATCTTATCCATACCATGTGTCTTCCCACAATTATTTTTTTGAACAAAAATATTTTGCTTTTCCATGCACAGTGATAGTAAATCACCTTTGTTATGCTTAAGTTATTCAGGATGGGTGTGTGTGTGTGTGTGTGTGTGTGTGTGTGTGTGTGTGAATGTATATGTGTGTATGTGTGCCTAGCTACACACTACGGGCAAAAATACATTTATCCATTTATCTAAGTAAGTTGTAACTGCACTTTGTAATGGCAATCACCGTGTTTCTACTATCATATGCCCTGTACATCCATAACTTTGTTCCTCCTTTTAAAAATTGTGTGATTCATACTTCATAACCTAGGATGTGGACAAGGGTTGCTAAATGTAGGTTAACTATGTAAATTGCACAACTATTATAATCTTAGAAGTAATTTGCCTGGCCAAACATCCCTAAATATCTATCACCCTAAAATTAACATACCTGTAACATTTGTATCATGTATTAACACCTTTGTTAGAATTTTAAAAATTCAAAATAAAAACGATCTATTATTTACTGAATCCCTAACCTGAGAGGCTCTGAGTTTTCACTTAGTTTTACTTAATATTTAAAAAACATGATTACTTTAAAATAAGTAGGATAAGCCAAAAAGCACAAAGGAGAAAAATAGAAATCATCCATACACCTACCAGCCTGTAATATTTCATATCAACCCTACATTTGGATTTGACCAGAGTTCCCTGTTGGTCCAATACCTCCCCTAAATCAAAAAGGAACCTTCATACACTGCTGGTGGGACTGCAAATTGGTACAGCCACTGTGGAAAACAGTGTGGAGATTCCTCAAAAAAATAAGAATTGATCTACCACATGATCCAGCAATCTCTCTACTGGGTATTTACCCCAAAGACTTAAAAAACCCATATCTTAAAAGATATTTGCACACCGATGTTCATAGCAGCACTATTCACAGTGGCCAGGACGTGGAAGAAACTGAAGTGCCCTACGATAGATGATTCGCTAAAGAAGCCGTGGTACATATATACAATGGAATATTACTCAGCCATAAGAAGAGATAAAATACTGTCATTTGCGACAACATGCATGGACCTTGAGATGATCATGCTAAGCAAAATAAGACAGAAAAAGTTGAAAAGCATATAATATCATTTATATGTGGGATATAAACCTAAAAGCAACAAATGAACAGGACAAACAGAGACTCATGGACATGGACAATAGACTAATGGTTACTAGAGGGTAGGGGGTGGTGGGGAGAACTGAGGTAGCCTACATAAAGGGGGTCAAATACGTGGTGACAGAAAGAAATCTAACTATGTGAAGTGAGCACACAATGTCAATATATATGCCTTACTGTTAAAGCATACAGCTGAAACTTATCGAAATTCGTTAACCAATGTCACCATAAAAAATAAATTAAAAAAAAATAAAATAATTTTAAAAATTAAAACAAAATACCTCTCCTACTGTGAGTTAAATTGCTCTAAAGGGGTAATTCTCAAAGTGTGGCTCCAGCATCAGCACCACCTGGAAATTTGTTAAAAATGTAAATTTTTGGCTCCAGACCTACTGGACCATACACTCTGGAATGGCACCAAGCAATCCGTGTTTCCCACTGATAGCTGGGAACCGCAGCTCTACAGAATGGGGCTCTACCCAGATTCGTCTGGCTCTAGAAACTTCTCTGCACTCTCTTGGAAATGCCTTCCAGTAGAATTTCTTGCCCAGAATCTAGTGCTGCATAACCTGGAGTTCACAGCCTGTACATTTTTTTCAAAAGCCATCAAATTGACAATGCACATAAAAGTCAAGTACCGACTGGTGAGTGAGGAGAAAACAAGTCATAAATAACGGTGCTAAGGTTTAGGGGGGAAAATCCCATTTTATCCATTTTTATTCTCAAACTAAAAACATTATTTCTAATTTTTAAAGAGGTGATTAAAACGTCACACCACATTTTCTCTACGCCACAATTTCTCTGCCATAGTTAATCCAAATACTTTTTTAAGTCTATGTAACAGACATGGAAACTGTACAATTTCTTGAATCTTAGGGCATGCAATTCAGAATGCTGCAGTTTTGCCTTCAGTAATAATGAAATCAAGAACATATTTAAATCCTGATGTGGAAAAGATCTTAATAAATGTTGAGACCATCAAAGCTGGTGAATATGCACTGCTGAGATGTGACAAGATGATGATACTCAATCAACATGAGCTCCCTTTTGTAAAAAGTAAGTTTTTCCTTAGTAGTAATTATAAAAGCTCTAATTTCACACTTATGAGACTGGAGGAAACCCAAAAGCTTGATGTAACCAAGTGTCGATAAGCACATAGAGCAACAGGAACTCTCACACACGGCAAGTGAAAATGAGCATAATCCTTTGAGAGCAGGATGCAATGCTTAGTGAAGTTGAAAATGTGCATATCACCCTGGCAGCTCCATCTTGTCCTAAGCACATTGAGGACTGGAACAATGAGAAATTCATGCACATGAGTGTAAGGGCACACATACAAGAAGAATGCTTACTGCAGCAGTTTTAATAGCTAAAAATTTTGGAAATAACTCAAATATCTATCAGCGAGAATGGATACATAAACTGTGGTTTACTGATACAGAAAACTATCACATTTCGATAATGCAAAACACAAAATGTGAGCTGTGAATGGATAGGCACAATTGTGATACCATTTAAGTCAAAGTCTAAATACTGGAAAATAATAATATTACGTATCAGCATAAGGACATTTCTGAGAAATAATACAATCCAGATTTGGGATAGTGTGTACTTTGAGGGAGAGAAGGACATGCAGAGTTTAATTTGTGTTTGTAATGTTTCATTTTTCCCAGTGAATATTCTCTAACATATATATATGTCTGAAATATCTTATTTAAAGATGTTTTGAACCTAGAGAGATAGTAATATCAACTCCAGCCCTTACTAGTAGGAAGACGTTAAGTCAAATTACCCTCTATGAACCTTGGTTTTTTTCAAGTTTTGAAGGTCCAATGACGTGTGGTTTGAAAGGTGCTCTACATGTTGCAGGGCCTGGCACCCAGCACCAGGAAACCTTTGTGTCCCTTCCCTGGGCTCACGTCTTTCCTCCTTCTCTCTCTCCCCTCTCCCCCTCTCTCGCAACATGACCATCATCACTAGTTCTTTCTCGTCAACCAGGCTCCTTCAAATTCTGCAGCGTGCTCAAGAAACTAGCCTGTCCTAGAAATACTCAAGACAATGCAAGAGGGAGATTTGTAGGTACAAAAGACGAGAATGGGGAAACGTCAACTTTCCCCAAAAAACGAGGGTGAGAAGAACAAAGTGCCAGGAGAACCACAACTTGGTAACGGTGCAGTGCAGAAAACAATAGAGAAGAACGACAGAGACAAACCAATGGAGAAAAACTGTACCGAATGGGCATCTCTCTCCGCTCCTTGACACGAAAGCAAGAAAAAACCAAAACAACACAAAACAGAGTTTGTGTTTTTCTTGTTTTGCTAGCTCCTAAACTGGAAGAACCAAAATAATTACTCATGACTGCTCATGGGTGCATTTGGGAGACCTCTGACTTCATCGGACTTAAAAACTATCGTTTGGGCTCGGGGTTCGCAACAGGGATTCATTTTAAGTCAGCTCTGATCCATTTGAAAGGCGGCCACGTTTAAATCTTGTCCTTAAACTTCACATTCAGATTCTGGAGTATTCTGTCTTATCTTTACAGTCTCCGCGGCACAATGCCCGCCAAACCAAAGGGACACATATTCCGAGTGCAGCTGCCAACTTTCACGCTTTAGCAAGTAAATGAAGTACACAGCATTCAGTGCGTCTGCTCAAAAGGAACGTGGCTAACCCTTCTGTTCTCAATGCATTTTTCATCCCCTCCATCCAATTTATAGTTGAACTACAGGATGTAACTTACTGGAGTCCGATGCAGCTCCACCCCTTCCTAGCTATGTGCCATTGAGCAAATAAATCACTTATCCTCTTCCATGTCACTTTCCCCGTCTGTAAAATGGAGATAATAACAGTGCTTGCTTCATTAGGGTATTGTGGAGACTAGATGAGCGATCACTTTAAATTCTGAAGAGAGTTGAAACATAGCAAATGCGATATGTATTCCTAAATGAATAAGGTTATAAATAAGCTACAGCAGCAAGACAAAGCGATAGTTAACAAACGTCTTGCTTTTCATTAAATATGTCTAAGAGATAATGTGTCTAAAGATTCATGGTCCCACGTACCGAAATGTCAAGAATGATATAATCACATTTCAATATATTATGGAATGGCCAGAGTAAAAGCTATTAAATGGGTGAGCTCATTTTCAAAAATGCCATAGTATCGCTGTGATGAGTGATTCTTAAGCATTTGTAGTTTCTACCAAAAGCTTAGCTAATGATGCCTCCCACCCCCAAAAAAACTCCACTGTAAATTTCAGATGCATCCCAAGCTTCAAAGAACTTCAAAGAAATGTTCATTTTCAGTTGCCAAAACATACATGCACATTTGTTTTCTCAAGTTCCACTCCTAAATGTCTCTGACAAAGCCATTATTCCTCAGAAATGAGCTCTATTAAGGATAATCATAAACAGGTTTGTATCTATTATTGGGAGACTTTCACAAGGAACAAAACAATGCTAAAAAAAAGAAAAACATTTTAGCAGACATCTCTCAAACCTGTCGCTCCTGCCTTCTATAGAACATATATACTTTCTCGGCTATCTTATTAAATAACATAAGTTCCCAAAAGGGCAGTTTAAGGGCATTGAAACATTTGAACTTAATTATGGGAACTACTAGCCAAAGGGTACTCATCCGACAACCTGAAAATTAATGCCTCACCTAAGGTGGGACAAGAGAAAACAGCCATAAGTGAGCCACATGTGAAGATACTAGTGACACAGGCGCTTCTTTATTCAAGGGCTGGACTGCCCTGACAGGGAGGAATTTAGAAGCCTGTAGTGGGCAGAGTCCTACGAGGGCCCCAATGATCCCTGCTCCTGGCATTTACCTCCTTGTGTAATCTGCTCCCTTTGGGGTAGGCTGAGAATACTGACTTGTGTCTAACGAACAGATATAGGGAAGATGACAGGATGCCACTTCTGTAATTAGGTTATAGAAGACCGTGACGTCCATTTTGCTGCCTCTTTCTAGAGTCTCCTTGGCTGGCATGCTTTGTTAAGCACATGGAAGAGGCTCACTTGGCAAAAAAAAAAAAAAAAAAATGAGAGTGGCCTCTGAGCAACAGCCAGTGAAGATGGAGGGCCTCTGTCCAATATCCCATGAGAAACTGAATCTTGCCACTACCACGTGTTCTGGGAAGCAAATTCTTTCCCAGTTGTACCCTGAATAGACCACTGTCCAGCTGACACCTTATTGCAATCTGTGAGAGACTAAGGAGAGCCCAGGTAAGCAGTGCCTGAATTACTCACAACAGAAACCAAGATAATATGTACAGCTTTAAGCTGCTAAATGGAGGGTATTTTGTTACACAGCAATAGATAACTGATATGAAGTCTATCAACTAACGATGGAAATCAGATGAGGTATAAAGCTATTTGCAATAACATCATCCTGATTCCCCAGGGCTGGATGAATTTGACTATATCTTCTGGTTCCTCAAAACCTCAAAACTTCCATTTATCAGTTCAAAAACCAAAATGAGAAATTCTTGTTCTCCCAAAGTTAACATTGCCAAATGTGCTTTTAAACCCACACAATCGTCAAATAACCATGATTTTAAACTTCTTTTAAATCATGTTACACTAGACTGAGATTTCTGTTAAGCTTTATTTCTAAAATCTGTTTTTGTTGTTTTTGAAATATAAAAATATTTTATAATAATAAACAGCCTTTTTCAAATGCTATGTGCCCTTGTCCCATGGGGGACTCTAGCTGGTAAGTTCTCCCTGGGGGTCATGCCCCACTCCCTAACCTCAGCATTCTCTTGAATGCACTTGGCTGACTTTAAATATCAGTGTGTAATCTTGGGCCCATAAAATTTTGATATCGAGATAACCTTCTCATCTCCCATGATGAACACATGATATGGGAACTCGGAGGCATATATAAATAATTAGCGTGTACCTAATCTACCGCTGCTATCCTTGAGATGCTGATAGACTTACTATAAGCACCCCTAAACATTTCCTCCATAGAGAAGGGCAGTTTAACATTAGGGTTGTATTTTTATTTGTTTTGGGTATGTGTTCTTTATATTGGCTCTAACTCAAAGCTTGATTTTTATCCATTACCTGAGGAAATTATATACAGGACCCAGAAAGACAGTACAATTTAGGTTTTTTATAAATATAGTGGAATAATTAAGGTTCAAACATGTTTCAGTAAAGCTGACTATGGATTTTTGTCTACATTCTAGCTGGACTATGGTCAGCGTTGGTATTAAATGGGTGGTAATGGGGAGGGGGCGGGAAGGTGCTGTTGTCACTCTATTTTTTGGAAGGGGGATATTGGTCCTTTTTCATGTTTTACAATCTCCAACAGTAGTGGTTGAGGTTGAAGTACAATAGAATCCGTTTCCACTGACTTTCCTAACCACTTCCACAAATGAACTCCATCTTCCTATGTTGCATGGCCTTATTTCTAAATGAATTCAAGTTCTAAAACAGGTGTCAGCAAACTGTGTTCCAATAAAGGTTTATTGGAACGCCACGCCCTCATTCCCATTTTGTCTGTGGGAACTTTCATGCTGCAAGGGCAGAATTACGTAGTTGTGACAGAGACCATACAGCCCATAAAACCTAAGGTATTTAACATTCGGTTCTTTACAGAAGAGGTTTGCCGACTCCTGTGCTAAAATATCACGGTAGACACTCCAAAGCGCTAGTGTCTGTCCAACTAGCGCTTTACAATGAAGTAGACAGAACTGTTAGAAAAATAACAAATTAAAGACTCAGGCTAGTTTTCTCCTTCCTCAAGGCAGAGCTGAATTTGGAGTCCACGGAATCAAATTAGAATCTTCTCTTCGTCTCTTCTGACGTGAGAAACTTGAGCAGGGTTAGTTAAGTTCTCGGAGACTATTTCTCACTATACACTGAGATTAATATCTGCCCCATTTTTCAGAGTTCTTTAATGATATGCTAGAATTATATAGGATAACTTTGTAAAGCACTCATCTTTCATTGTTTACACATAGGACATCTACTATTCAATTTGAAAAATTACGCAGAATTATCTTGAGAGAATTTATTCACTTAAATTCTATTCATTATTCTTTAAAAGTCACAACAGAAAGAGAAGTCATGATACATGCACTGATGATAGGAAACCAAACCTAAGGACAACAAAGTGAAGTTCATAACTGTACATCAGGGAGATTTACGAAAATCATAGGCAAATTTCTAGATTAAGTAATTTACATGGAGCTTTGCAATAATGAGACAGGGATGTAGGGATGATTTGGAATCAAAATGGATTCACTTAGAACGAGCACTTTCAAACATCCTCATTCCTTTCTCAGAGAGGGTCAAGTCTAGTGAAAATGGATGCCAGTATGTTGTGAGCATATCTGGATTTCCACAAGCCATTTAAAAATCTCTTACGATTTTCTTGAGGAGAGCTGGGAAAATGTGGTATTGTGGATGGAAGGCACCATTAAATCAATTGTTCCAAAGAGGATCAATTGATTGGTATCCATCCTTGGCATGACATTGTTCTATGTATTTATTAGTGACTTGGACAAAGTAAGTGACGGTATTGGGACTTAATCCCATGTTCTGATGACAAGTCCCATATTCTCTCCACTCTGCACAAGCTGAAGTAGGACCGGAAAGCATCAACAGATTGTAAGGAATAAGCCAAACAAGGTAACAAATACATTGGATTCTAAAACCAATTTCAGATCAGAATGGGAAAGAAGG
The DNA here is from genome assembly GCA_003508835.1 of Eonycteris spelaea. Lineage (NCBI taxonomy): Eukaryota > Metazoa > Chordata > Mammalia > Chiroptera > Pteropodidae > Eonycteris > Eonycteris spelaea. The sequence continues at coordinate 141,805 of PUFA01000056.1, forward strand.
AGCTTAACAGAGTCACTTGCAAAAAGTGTAAGCCCTTAGCTAACCATAAATTAAATGTGGGTACAACTACTAGAATTTGCTGAGTAGATGAGTCAAGTTTATTCAGCCATTAAAAAAAAACAAACAAAAAGAAGGAAATCCTGCATTTTGCGACAACATGGATGGATCTTTTGGGTATTATGCTAAGTGGAATAAGTCAGACCTAGAAAAACAAGTCCTGCATGATCTCACTTACATGTGGAACCTAAAACACCAAACTCAGAGCAACAGATCAGATTGGCGGTCGCCAGAGGCAGGGGGCAGGCTGTAGGGGAACTGGGTGACAATGGTCAGAAACTACAAACTTCCAGTTTTAAGTCCTGAGGCTGTATGTAATACAGTGCCTGGTGACGACAGTTAACAATACTGTGCTGTATATTTGAGAACTGCTCAGAGAGTAGGTCTTAAAAGTTCTCATCACAAGGAACAAAGTAATTTGTAACTATGAGGTGATGGGCGTGAACTAAACTTATGGTGGTCATTATATCTCAATATACACATGTATCAAATCATTATGTTATACACCTTAAACTAATACAGTGTTATATATCAATTATCTCTAGACAACTGGAAAAACAGATAAGGCTACTTCAGCAGACATGGGCTACCCAGAAAGGGGATAACAGCCCTGCTGAACACTGTTGCTCCAACTTGCTAACGGACAGGATTCAGTCCTAAGTGTCCATCTTTAAGGGTCACTGATAACTGGAGCCATCCAACAGCGATCAGCGGGAGGAGTGACGGGCCAGGAAACTGAGGAAGCATTGAAGGAGAAGAGTTTGGAGACAGAAGACATAGGATCACTCACTGTGTTCAAATAGCTGAAAGGATGTGATGAAGAAGACATTAGACTCTTTCCAATTTTCACCAGGCAAGGTCAGAATTAGTCAAGATGCCAGCAGACAGATTTTGGGTGAATTTGAAAAAATTTCTCTTATAATTAGAGCTGTCCCTAAAAGAACTGCACTTTCTCGGTGCGGTCTGGGTCCCCTCTTGCTGTTTAGTGTCTTGTGGTGCTTGTTTACGAAGCCTTGAGGAATTTAGAGGGTATCCGGATGATAGGAGATCTAACAACCTTTCTGAAAATGAGATTCTAGAATTTCTGTGAACAAGTTATCCATATAACATGATAAACTATTAGTTCTCATATAAAAGCAGAACTCTGATTCCCAGTGCAAACTCAGCACCACAGGTGAGAAATGACATCAACTGAAGACAACAGATTTTAAGAATTTTTTAAATAGAGGTGTTTAAAAATGCCACTGTCAAGGACCAGGGGTAATAGTACAAACTTTTTAATAGGACTGATGTCCTGTGCTCTTTCCTCACCTGAAACATGAAATATATTAAAAGAGGCAGCACCGTTTTGACTCATTTATGCAATACTGCTGGGAAACGAGTCACACTTCAAAATAGGGCCTGGCCCAGGCAGTCTGAGGAAGGCAGGACTGAAGAGCGCTTCAAAGGGTGTCCAACCATCACCAACTACAGATCTCTTCCTCCCCTTGGCTCACCCTCCTCTTCGTGTCCCCGAGTGCCACTGCTGAAGTGCCCCATGTAACTGAACCTCCTCGGAGGCTATGACCTGCCAACGTCCCTCTTCTCTTTGGTCTCTCTCTGGTTTCCCTGTCTCTGCAACCCTCTTGAACCTCACTAGGGAGCCGGACCGATTCCTCCAAGCCCCCGCCAAACCAGGGCCACCCAGAAGTGACCTCTTCCCTCTTTTTGAAAAGTTTTTAAAAATTTTTTAAGGAACAAGCCAACGAATATAACTAGAATTCTCCTCAGAATTTTGGCTTCCTTCTCAGGAAGTCCTAGATTTTCCTAGTTCAAGCCTAAATGTTTCATACTTCACCATATATTAAAAATTACCTAGGGAGTAGTTAAAATATAGAGTCAGGGCCCTGCCCTTAACTTGGGGTAGGGATGTGGCTAGGATTCTGTAAACGTTATCCTTCTCCCTCGCAAGGCCTGTAGCTCACACCCAGAGAGAAACCCTACTAGCAAATCTGGAACTCTGTACCCCCATTCATTACACACTATTTAGGGAGAGTTTAAAATAAAAGATGTCATATTAAAGTATTTTTATTCTTCTTTCTTTCTACCCAGAAAAAGACTTAATTTTTTTCTGTGGCTAATATTTTAGATTGTAAAAAAGGAAACCGTTTCATTGGTAGATGATTATCATCAGATAAGTTAGGCAACTTATCTTTAAAACCTTAGCCATCATGTTTTCTAACGACTGAATATTACAAGGATTGTATCTATGAAATTGACACATGAGAATACGATATATGTATACACACGTACATATTGTAAGGCTCTTCCATTTTTTCCCCCTTTTTTTTTTCTCCATCGTGAGAGCATTATACTCATGATAAAAGATTCCGAATAATTAAAAGTATTTCAGACAAAGAGGCCACCGTGGTTGAAGGCACAGAGGCAAAAACTCAAAGGGGACCGTTTGGGGATGGGCCTAAGCAGAAGCAACCAGGTTTCCTCCCCAGAACTTGAGTCTGAAAACAACCAGGACCTTAGAAACGTTTTAGGTTGCTTAGGCTCCCATGAGAAAGCCACGCTGTGTTTTTGAGCAGGGAGGCTGGGGAGGTGTGAAGAGGCGGAACGGAGGCCCCCCCCCATTGCTGCAGGCGCACAGCAGTGAGCGTGGAAGACGAGGCGCCACGCTCCTCCGAGGAAAACGAGAGGGCGCTAGGCCTGGGCGTGGCAGTGGAGAGCGCCGTCGGCGATCTGAAGTGTGGCGGTGACCCTAGAGAGGATGGCTGAGGTCCCGGAAAGAATTCAAAACCGGGAAAGTAAGCCGATTTGGGGGATAAGACGAAGACTCTCCGTTGACACGTCCAGAAGGCACGTGGAGGGAGAAGGCGGCCTCCGTGGGGAGGACAGGCGTGAAGATTCCAATTAGCACTTCCTCCACACACGGGCATTTAAATTTGCAGGAGAAGCAAAAGGTGACATCGGATGAAGAACATCTCACGGCTCATTAGGAGCCCTAATGGGAAATGGGTCACACACCTGATAAACATTCCCGCCTATGAAAATATTTCCAGCTGGAGACAATTTTGGACGAATAGGTGCTGACAGTACTTTCGGCCACATTCTCTATTGTCCAGACTGAGAAAAAGGAATGCAAGAAGCAAGACCTGCAGAGCCTCTATCTAAACCACGCAGGCTATGTGTGGACAACCCAGAAATATTTTGCCAGCAGAAGCAGTGCACAGGTGCCACTCGAAGGACATGCACTGGTTGGGCTACTGCTGCTGCTACAGCAGAAGAGATCTGGGATCATCCTGCTCCTGTGCGGAAGGAAAACCCGATTGCAATGTGGGCACTGGGCATCCTAGCTCAGATTCCGAAGACTTTCATGTCAACACACTGCACTTTATGCTCCCTGTCGATGAAGAAATAGGACATGAAGAGGCTTTAAGTGCTCTCCTGAACTGAAAATGTCTCAGCGGCCGCTGCCTTCATGTGATGCCAACTATCGGATAGGTCAAAGGTTCAAGAGTGCTGGAGAGGACTCTGGGTTCGCCCAAGGAGGTCTCCTCATCTTACGAATGGGGCAAGACCATGTGGCTGGTTGGTGGTCTGTCTGGCCCAAGACTTTAAGCCTCTTTACGCTTAGCCCACAGTTCTTTCCTTAACAAAGATATCCTTGTTCTGAGAACAAGTGAGAACAGTTAACTGACATGAAATAGATAAAGTTAATGGATACTTCCAGATTGCTCTGGTTTCCATTATTCAAATATAATGAATTCACCGTCTTAGTTTAGGCTACTATAACAAATTCCCATAGATTGGTGGCTTAAACATAAGAAATCAACAGTTCTGGAGGCTGGGAAGTCCAAGATCAAGGTGCCAGGACATGGAGGACTCTCACGTGGTGGAGAAGCTCACTTCCTAACACCATCACCCTGGGAGCTAGGATTTCAACACAGGGATCTGGGGAGGACCCAAACATCCACTCCACAACTGGCTAGTAATCACTAAGACTCCTTTTAGATCTCGCAAGGAATGACAATGTAAGACGGGAAGGCGCAGGAAGGCTCCCTGATCAACCTCAGGCCGCAGAGACTGCTGCCACAAAATAAAATCATGGACCAACAAACTATTTGCAGGAAGCCCTTAAAACTAAAAGCATTAAAAGAAATATAGTTTGCCCGAGGCCCTTCAATTTACTTAGAATTACAGACCAGACTGTTTTACGTGTGCGTTTAATCATCCACACTGCAACAAGGCACCATCTGATTTAAATATGGCAGCGTCTGGAAATGCAACATTGGTGAAAATAATCCAGAATGGTGAATGTAGGTTTTAACTACTCTTATTCCACCACCTCCAAAGAACTGAAATCTGAAGGAGCGAGCAGTGCTCATGGGCACCCCGTAGCGGGACGCAAAAGAGTTCCCAAAAGCACAAACCGATTGAAGAGCACGTAATATTTGATCTCACTGAGGAAGGCTGATTTTTAAAATAAACCATCCGACTCGCCTGGGCCCAAGAAAGTGACCTCTGTCAATCAGCTGCTTTATCCCTTGGGGACAGCAGGCCCTGCTGCCTTCTGTTACCAATTGAAGAAATGCCGCGAGGGAGATGCCAGAACTCAAGACTGTGAGATGAAGGAGCGAGGCCAGCAGCGCTGCAGTGACGCAGGGTCTGGCTGGGCAATTAGCACGACCAAGCCAAAACATGTGGGCATCAGCAAGTGAGCTCCTGCTGCTCTCCACATTGGGCGATGACAGCCCTGAACGTGACTCCTCCCCATGAGCACCAGGTGAAGGCAATGCCAGCAGGACACCAACAGCCTCCTCCCTTCCATTTGCAGAGTCTGCCCCTCGTTATCCTACCCATTGTACAGGTAAGCACGCTGAGACTCGGAGACAATGTGCTCAAGGATGCAACTGAGGAGCGTCCCTGTGCCAGAGGGTGGCCCGTCTGCGCCCTGGCTTCCTTGGGAGTCCACTGGGATGATAGCACTATTGGAAGGGGCCCTTCCATGCATCCTTAGAAAGCATCTCTTGATCCGATCCTATTGGTTGTATCTACCCCCAGCTTTAGCTTGTCCACACCAACAGCTCTGTGTCTATACTCAAACCTGATAAACACCAGGCTAGCAGCACAGCCACGGGCGGCCTCTTGATGGGTGCACTTCCCCTAATTCAGGGGTAGGCAAACTATGACCCATGGGCCAAATCTGGCCCGCTGCCTGGTTTTGCAAATAAAATTTTATGTGGACGCATCTACACGGGTCTGTTTACATACTGCCTGTGGCGATTTCAAGCTGCGAAGGCAGAATTGAGTAGTCGTGACAAAAACCATATGGCCCTTTATAGAAACTGTTTCCTGACCCCTGTCTCATCGATGGCCTAGCTCTTCAGAAGTGGCCCCGCTTGTAAGACTTCACAAGCTTCAGAACACTGAGTTCTGCAGCCGGCTGACCCCCGGCAAATCTTTTCCTTCATCAAGTGGACCGGACAAGAAAAGGCCAGGACCTTGGATGAGCTGTGTCTGCCTCAAGCCCTGTGACATTAGTAATCATCAGCTGAAGGATCCTGTCAGATCAACAATTCTGTTCCCAAAGATCAAGAGACACAGCCTCTGAAGGGGTTCTAGAAAATGCTTCCTAGAGAACGAAGACAGAAAAATAAAGACTGAAAACAAAATCATGTTTTAACTAGCCTTGTCATCTGTTATAAGAGACTAGTCCTTTAGGAAACATTTCCCGTGATTCAGGACTTTTCCACTGTGGTGGAAGAGTTTTGACATGGATGAGCAAAGGAGAATCTGAAATCATAAAGATCTGGTTTCAATCAGGACTCCATCCCTTAATGCCTCTAACACCCTTGGGCAAGTTGCTTAACTTTTCGGGGTCCTCAGTTCCTTCCCTGCAACGTGGGGGTCTGTATCGGCTATCTATGGCTGTGTAACAAAAAGATCCCAAAACTCAGGGACTTAAAACCACCACCACTTATTTGATCACCATTCTCCACGTGAGTAATTCTTCTTGCCTTGACTCATGTAGTTCAAAGCATTTGCCAGCTGGTCAGGGGCTGGAGGATGGAAAATGGCTTCATTCACATGCTGGTACCTTGGCACTGGGCCTCTCTCTCACCATGGGCCTCCAATCATTCAGTAAAAACGACTGAATTTCCTTTCCACAGGGGCTGGAGCATTCCAGGAGGGGAAAGTCGGAAGCTTCTTGTGGCCTAGGCTATAGAATGTGCATGTCATCACTTCTGTCACATGCTATTGGCTAGAGGAAGCCACAAGGGGTGTAGAGATGACAAACAGTTTCAACATTGTTTTTCTATCAGGAAAAACAATGGAAAGATTACTCTAGGAAGTTGTCTAAATCAAATTCATTTAATGTCACAATAAATAACGCAAAGTGGCAGCCCATGGAAAATGTGTTGGAGGATTTTTGCTTGCTTCTTTATTAACCGGGCCCATGTAACCAGTCATTTTGAAAAAAATCTTTATGTCATAGAAATGAATGCTGAGATTGGGGAAGAATGGAGTTTTCCCTTGAACCGACGCTGGCCTTCCTCTGATCATACAGTTGTCCCGTGTGTCCAACTACACAAAGATAAAAGAGTAATATCGGGACAGACGGTGGGGATGAAACAACAGTCCCTGCTAATTGCATGGCTTCGCCCACACAGCCTTTTGCAGGTCGCCTCTGTGTGTCAGGTGGTATCCCTACTAGCCGAAGCTGCTTGCAGCCTACGTATCATCAAAGCCCTGGCCAAATGAATGAGACAATTTTAAATGGCCTCTGTTGTACTCACCTGAAGCTAAACAGTCTAACTGGGGAGAATCTCTGCCCGTTTCATCACAGCCGTCACTTTGAGAAGGAGTAAAAAGGTGTATTACAGCTCGGCAGCCACCCAATCTCATACGAGCACCAGCGCCAGTAAGATCACGGACCTCAAGGGACAGGGGACCCTCTCATTTGACAGATGAGGAAACTGAGGCCCAGAGAGATTGTTACACACACACAACCGCACACGCAGGCCAGAGGCAGTAATAGCCCCGCCGGTGAAGGCAACAGGCAGGCTGCCGGGCCCCGAACGGGCATGAAGATGTTCACGGTGCCTTTTCAGCAGCGTCAGAAACTGAAGCCCGTAAAATCCTTCCTGTTCCAGCGGCGAAGGATAAAGGAGAAAGTCTGGGGCAAAATTGAGACTCGCCACCGAGTGCCATTTCTATTTGAGGGAAGCACAGTTTCAGGTGGGCAGAGGCGGCTTTGCAAGCAGCATCCTGCTACTGAGCCCCAAACTCTGAGAAGTAACAACGAAAGGCCACTGCTCTGTCTTCAGTAACCTCGATCAGCCCCAGACTCCAAGCCGGTCCTCCAACGCTGCAGCCCCTGCCACCACTATGGTGAAGAAGAGGCCCAAAGAAGAAAGTTCTAGAAATGTAAATAAAAGACATTATGGTTTTGTTAAAAAAAAAAAAAAAAAAAAAAGGGCAATGATTGTGGAGCTCTTCTTTTCCCTCCAGGCTTTGAATAAGGTATCACTGTGGACAACCAACCCCTTGGAAGAGAATTTTCGTTACTAATCAGTGTTCAATGGAGAGTATACACTTCTTTCCAGATCGAAAGTTTGAGCTGGAGTAACGGAGTTAGGAAGGGGAGCTGGCTCGCCATTTTCATGGTTCTCGAACTTTCATGTCTGATTTGTAAAACCTGAACAGGTCATCACATTCAATCATAGCACTGTGTGTGGACCCTGTCACAGATCGTCTTTCTCCATGATCATCTGGCTTAAAACGGATTATCCAGCACAAGGCATTTCTTGATTACACTGTGGGCCAGAGGTGTTTTGACCAACCCAAAGAGCTCTAGTGTATTGATAGCATTTATGTCATTTCCACTTTCCTTTGGGCCACTGGTCCCAAGAGGCAGGAAGGCCAGAAGACTTCTGATAAGAAAAGAGCTCGCATGTAAAATGACAGGCCAAAATGGCCGGCTTTCAAGGACTCAACAGTTAGATCTGCCAGACATCCACCGGCTACTAGAGTCTCTTCTCTCCCTATTACATTAGAGATTTTACGTGAGAAAGTGATGAGAAAGTGTCCCACAGTCCAGCAGAGGTGACCAGCCTCCTCCATGCTAGACAGAATACTCTCGTGGAGGTAGATGATGATAAGAGGTTCCCAGGGGTACAGGTTGTGGCCCAGTCACCACCCAGAAAGGTAGTCAGAAAGAAGCAGGACCACAGGTCTCCAACTGAATGCCCCATTGTCTGGAGAGAATAAAGCCAATCCGAGGAATAGTGGAAAGGGAGCTGGAATGGAAATTCAGAGCATCGAGTTCTAGTTCTCTGCCAACAAAGGGCAAGAACCTAACAAAACCAGGCATTGGTTTAAAGTCATTTGTATGACAAGACGGTCGGAGGACATGGTCTCTTAGATTCCTCTGACATCGATTTCACTATCTCCCAGCCAACTTTATAGGTAGGCACGTGTGTTCTTCATATTTTAACATCTAAATGAGAATTACTACCAATTCTACTGTAATAATAAGAAACGCAGTGATAAATGATTTCAGAATTTGAAACTTTTGGAAATGGCACACGTTTTAAATCCTTCAACAAGAGGCACTGTTGGTTGACCAATACTTCAAGGTGAAAGACTGAAGTTCCCAAACACATGGTTCCTTGGCCCTTTTTTGGCGGGGGGGGTGGGGGGGCACCGTTTGGCAGCAAGGTTGAACAGGTAAGTTACAGTCGATCAGAGCTGCACTCGTATGCGCGACCTACGTCCTCAGCTCTCGCCATCTCTCCCCTTACATTTGCCAACAGGACATGTTCAGCTTCTGGTCTAAAAGTCCATGCCCCGGGTCATAATTCAAGAGTCTGGCTCTTGTGCCGACTCCCTGAGTTTTTCTTTCGGAAAGAGGAAGGCAGTGACAAGCCGGCCGTGCCGCTGCCTGAGAAAGACATATGGAGCTGACAGTGGAAGGCATCGGGTCCGCGCAGAGCACGCGAGGCTGGAAAGAAACGCTGCTGTCTCAGGCACGAATGCCAGCAACCACCCGGAGTCCTCCCGTACAGTGCGTGAAGGGAAGTCAGCGTTACAGCCACAGCCCGGGCACCCGGAAGGAATGGGCCAGCTCCATCTGTTGCAAGTGACGTCCTCCTTGGCGACGAAACCATAGCTGAGGAGCGTGGGTGGGACGTCTCCGAGGCGTGAAGGGCAGCTTTGCCTCCTGCAGCCTTGGGAACAAACTGCACTTTCTCCACACCGCAGGGCATTCCCCTTCTCATCATTTCCGGGTGTCATGACATCAGGGTCTCAGATCTGCAAGCTTTCAGGTGAGCTGTACCTGCCCTCCACCTCCGTCCTTGCCTCCTCTGACACCAGCCTCCTGTGTGCTTTCTGGCTTGAATGCCGCCTCAGCGGAGCAACCTACTATGGCTTCGGGGTGGGGTGCTTTGTGAAGCACGGGGACGGCAGACAAGGCATCCTGTCCCTGGCCCCTGAGCTGGCGGCAGAGCCGAAGCCCAGCTGTGGACCAATCCCCAGGGTGTGCGTGGTCCAGCTGTGTTCTGTCTTCCAGGAGTAATTTCAGTGGGGGCGTGGTTGAGCGCAGGGCTTGAGGGGACCTCAGCTCAGCAGGACAGGAGAAAGTGACCCGCAGTAACCTTCGCCTCCCCAGCATTCCTTCCTGGAGATGATTAATGAAAGCTTTGGGAGTGACCTTCATCAGATGTGCTCTAATTACTTAGTGAATGTGACCCAGCTGCAGAAGACAAAGGCTTCTGCGAAGTTAAAGGCATCTGGAGGCAGAGCCCCTGTGGCAGGGAGCAAGGAGAAGCCTGGGCAATGACCTTGCACGTCAGAATTTAATTAAAAGGCTCCTTCCTGCTCAGAAAACCAGCCATTTTCAGGAGGCTCTAATCAGTTCTGAAATTAAAAGTTATTTGGAGAATCAATACACCACCATCGGTTTGTAACTTCTCAGCCCACACTGAGATTTGTTCTGGATCTTGTTGCTTCACGGATGTGGTAGTATCTGAGGAAGGAGGTATTCCATATAAGTCCCTTTTGTGGAGAGCATTAGCTTAAAACAAAGATGAAACTGTTTACATGGTTTATGGGAATATTTATACATTTTCACACTCTGCTGCATTCAGGCTGTCAGTTCAGCTAAGCTAGGACTGTTTCTCAGAATTCCTGGCCCTGCATAGCTCTACATTCATGCTGGTCACAGTAGGAACAGTAAGTACCACAGGGAAAGGGAACCGCAGCAGAAGCCATGCTCTCTCTGCCTGCTCTCAAGGTCAGTGCAAGGCACCAAGTGCTGCTGCAGTTCATGCAGCAGCCGCTGGGCCCCCACTTCCTCCAGCTAGCACCAAGCTGTCCTTAAACCTCTCCACATCCCTGGCCAGCATGTGCAGCTTCTCCTGCAGGTCACCCACATCATGAAACCTGAGGGCCCAAAAGCAGCAGCAGACAGACACAGATGCTGGCTCATCCTTGCTCTTCCCCACTTCAATCCGTCTTTCTCTCCAATGCCAGCCCCGCACACCTCAGGTTCACCACCGGACACAGAGCCAGCCGCTCTACAGAGACTGCTTCATCAGTGCCCACAGTTGTGTAAGGTTAAAGCCCTAGAATAAATCTTACGATGTTCCTGCCTCTCTAATTCTCTGATGGAAACACACACCTTTATGAAACTGTACGTGGATACAATTGAAGTGTTTCTTTTCTTGTGACCATGTTATTATTGTGACAACTCTTGAATGTCAAAGATGAGACAAAGTGTTAGAGAGAAAAACCCTCAAAACTCTCCCCAGAACAGGTGACTCGAATATAGCTTGTCTTTCTTAAAGGACTTATAATACACTTTTCTTCAAACTTTTCTTTCTGAACTTAATTTTTTTATAGTGTAAGTATTTATGTACGTATGTCGTTATTCATCATTGTGGTAACAACATGAAATTTCCTCTCTTCAATTTTACAGCACGGCGCTGTGCAGCACAGGCATGAAGGTATGCAGATCTCTAGAACTCACTCATCTTGCATAAACGAACCTTTTTACCTGTAGAACAACTCCCCGTTGCCTTCTCTTAACACCATTCCCAGTCTGCTAGCTGAAGGAAACATGATCACCTGGTTTACGAAATTGCTAAACTTAATGTTATACAGAAACCCAAGTCCACTAAGCGAAAAAGTGAAAAAACAGTTTTCCTCAACTCGAGTCTACTTTGATTATTTTCAGTTTTGTAGTTAGTTGGGGTTGAAGAACAGCACTCCTTGCACAGTGTCGTCTATCTGCATCAAAGCTGAAGATCAAAGAACCTGGAGACGCGACTATTAGGAGATCGTCCTGGGATTCACGTGTGAAGTCTTAGGTGCCTCCGCAGGCTGATTGGCTCGGCATGATCACCTGACCCACAGGAAACGAAGCCATTGGTAAAGTGGGAACCAAACCGAGTCCACCTTTTTAGAACGCTAAGACATTTAGTGGTGGAAATCTGGTAGGGCCGTTGCGGGGTGTGGAGAGTGCCATTTACCACCACGGGCGAAAGGGTGTGTTATCACGCAGGCAAGGGAGTCCAACCAGATGCAGAGGCAAGCAGGGACAAAAGACCCCGTGGCTTCCGTGAGACTGAGAAATAGACAGAAATACAGCCTGAGGAGCCCCAGTTCCCGTGGGACCCGGCGCCTTCCTGCACTCCGCTTCCTGATCTCTTCGATAATAAACCAGCTTTGGGCCACGTGTTTCACTGATCTCACCCACTGCGCCACAAAGTGTTCGGGACTCGTCTGAACCATCTTTGTTCCCTCAGGGTGCTCGGCCCGGCTCCCCACACAGCAAGCGTCTTTGAATCCTGCAGTCAGAATGAAGGGCAGCGAACACCGAGGTCGTCGAGGTCGCTTGGAGAGTGAGGACGCCATTGAGAAAGGCCTTGTGTTTCAGAACTCAAGGACAAAGCGACAAAGGCCCTGGCTACATCTGTGGTGGTAGAAACAGGAAGCAAAGACTAGACCTAGGGCGACTCAAAGGCAGATAACAAGGGGACTTCAAAATACATGTTCCAGGGTCGTCACACGAATCACAGCTAAAACCCACAAACATGACAGCTTTGACAATTCAGCATGACCACTGTAACAGAGTTTAAAAGTTAGCTGTGTCCCCCGCTGTTCGTGAAGGCTTGGCTAACACAAGCCCCTGCAGAGGAAGAGGAAGAAGGGGGAGCCAGGCCAGGGGCATGGGAGATCCACGGGGGTAGGGGTGGGGGCAGCAGTCTGGTGGAGCTTGTCAAGGTGGGTGCCATCTCAGGTTGACTGAGTGTCAAGATGCAGGAAGGTGGGAGGAGGAGGGGGGAGGGGAGAGGGGAGAGCTGGGGTGGGAGTCGGTCAGGCGCAGGCTCTGGCGCGTTCCAGGGAGTCCGTTTCGTTCAGAACGGGATCCCAGCTAATGGCACGCGCTCGGAGAAGGGGCAAGATCCAGCCTCCAAGGAGAGTCGCTGACAAGGGCTGTGTCAGGGCCACCACAGAGAAACACAGGCCATTCATTACCCAGTCGTCCCAGCTGAGGGGTGGCGGGCAGGCTGAGCGCAGTGCCTCAAACTCACTCTGTACACGTGATCTCATACCAGGCTCTGGCAGGAAGGCTGATATCGGTGGTCCTGGAGGGTCTAATCCCTGCCTCACCCAGTCTGAGGCTGTAGGCAGGGCCAGCTCCATAATCTGCCAGGCCCGATGAAGATGAAAATGTGGGACCTTTATTAAAAAATCTGAGGACTTTCAAGGTGGTTACAGCACAGCATTACAGCAAGTGCAGGGTCCTTCTAAGCATGGGGTCCTGTGCAACTGCAGAAGTTATGTGGCCATGAAGCCAGCCCCGCCTGGAAGCAAAGGACAAACCTGGATCCTACAGCTAACTCCTGTTGAATTCTCGGTCTGTTGGGTTTTCAAACTTTTTCCTCCCAAAGGAAATCAAATGTGGAGCCCGACCTCATGCATAGAGTGGTCTAAGGCAGAGCTTTCCAAGCTGCTGCTTCGGAACTGTCATCCACACTCACTCATCACACCAAACACCTGGCTCTCCACTCCCGCGCTCTGGGCTCCAGAAGGCACACCTTTCAGACCCCTGCCGCGGGCTCTGCTGTGCCCCCCAAGACAGAGCGCATCTATAAGAGGACGCTGAGAGAAGAGACAGGACACACACTGCAAGAGCAACTACAGCCACCGAAGGAGCAAAGCGAGTCAGCGAATCCTCCCAGCCGCACAAATACAGTTTTTCCCACCGGCTTGGTAGCACATCATGCCTCTTCCAGGCCAACTCGTAACACATCCGTATTTCGTTATAAAAAGGAAAAAGAGCCCTGCGTCCATCACTTGCTTCCTGTGACCATTTTGAGAGAAAATTTATTGAGGAGAGAGGGGACACTTTCATATCGAATATGTTTGCTTAAGGCTTATACGCATAATTTATCAGTAACCCTAGTTAAACTCGTCTTAGGAATGCTGTACGATTTCAGCCAAAGCAGACAGAATCAACCAAAGAGGATGGAAATGCTGTTATTAAGCTATAATTTTAAATAGCCAGCTGAATTCTTACTACAGGCTCTTTAGGCATGCATTTGGAAAAAGCCCACAGCACAGAGTCAATAGGAAAGAAAGGTTTGACTATCCGGAGAAGGGAACAGCTCCATTCTGTTCTGCTGCATGCTGCCAAAGATATTTGCTGATGCTGCTAACCTTATCTGAACATATTAATAAAATCCCTAAATTCCCTTATTAAGAAATACCATCACTGACGTTGTGGCTAACATTTGCTTCTTAAAAATATTACTTCCCCCTCCCCTGCCTTCCCCTCCCCTAAGAAAAAAAAATGTCTGCTTCCTGGAATGTCTGGCTACCAACAAATATTGAAAGCCTCGTAAGACATTAAGAATAGAGATGAAAGTCAGGGTGAAAGGAGTAATTAAGAAAAAATCCACTTAGTTCAAGACCAGCTTCCTACGGTGACCACGTTGCCGCCACCTACCATTTTGCTCACAGTTTCCTACGTGCAGAGAGAAGAGGCAAGAAGACAGGTCATCCCCAAGGTCTCTCCTTGTTCTAACGTTCCGGGTTCATTAAAAAGGACGCATTTCCTGTCACTCGCTATCTTATTTCGCTACACATTTCTTAGCCTGTGAGCATCTATGAGAACACCAGCTCTTTGACAGGCTAACAGAGAAACGAATGGGAGGAGGTGGAGAGGAAGCAAAGGGTCACGTTTTCCACTTGCACCCTAAACCATCCTAAGCTGCCCGCACTGGATCCGGTGAGAATGATAATGTAGTGATTCTACGGTGACCACTGCCCCTGCTGGTAACTGGTGGCCCTCCTGAGTGTCAGTTTTCGGACTCTGTCCTATGCTCTGCCTAGAACTGTCTGAAACTGTAAGACTTGCCAACAACGTGAGTTTGCTTAGCACAAAACGCTGGTCGGCCTCTGACAGGGATGAAAGTCCAGGCCGATAATGTGCAGATGCAAAGCAGAACCAGCTCCCTCCAGATTTTATCACTGGACTCACATTTCATGCCCCAAGGCACCGATGCAAGACACCACTTTCCTAACGCTATTTTTAAATTCTCCTATTTTTAAAAAAATATTTAACTTGTTTTGAGCTTTTCATTTTATCTACTTACTCATAGGTTTTTTTTTTTTTTTTAATTGCTGTTGTGGCTTCGTATCGTTTTTTCTAACTTTTGAAACCTGAATCAGCACAGAAAGAACCACCCCGAGGAACATCCCTGCAGGGGGTCCTTCCAGCTCTTTCCAAACCTGAACCCTCCCGTCTTAATCTGCTCAGGCTGCCAGGACAAAAGACCCCAGGCTGGGTGGCTTAAACAACAGAAATTGATTTTCTCTTTATTTCTGGAGACGGAAGTCCAAGATCAACGTGCTGGCAGGGGTGGTGTCGGGGTAGGACTCTCCGGGGTGCAGACAGACGCCTCCTCTGCAGTGCTCACGCGTGTGGAGACCACCAGCGAGCTCTCGTCTCTTCTTTGAAGAACACCAATCTCACTGGGTCAGGGCCCTACCCTATGACCTCGGTTAACCTTCATCACCCCTCAAAAGGCCCTTTCTCCAAATACAGTCACATTGAGTGTGTGGAAGAGACAGACATTTAATTCGCAGCATCTCCCAATCCTGACATCTCAACTAAATTGCCTGGGAGAAGCATGAGGCCAAGGTTTTCTGCAGAATGGCAAATTCTGCTCTGTTGAGACAGTGCTGTCTTCTCACGAGCTATTTAGCTGGTTTGTAAAGAGAGATTTGACCCCAAATTCCGGCCTCTACTCTGTCCATTGACCCGGGCCATGCAAATGGGCCAGTAGAACCAGAGCGAGGGGGGCGGGAAGTTCAGTACAGATGTGGCGGAAAGCAAATAGTGTTATTTTTTCCCCCAAAAAAACTTCTTGAAAGACACTGGCAGAGAGCACAGCGAGGAGTCTTCTGAGCTACCTTTTCTTCCCCGCCGGCCTCCAACAAAATCAATCGATTATTTTCTTTTCCTCTTAGTAGCGTTTAAAGAGATTTTTGCACAGTGGAAAGCTTCTAATAACATAACCTCTTCTCAACCAGGAGAACTGGGGAGATGGCTGAACTGAAATGACCAAGAGCTGGTCTTGACAAGCCAGGCAGCACCTGGTTCATGTACCCGCACAGATGAAAACAGCGCATTGCCATAGGCACCCCAGCCCACCTGGGCAGCGCCGCAGAAGCCTCGAGGGGCCCGTGCCCCAGGCCCAACTACAGACTTCAGCCGCTCAGACGGAGCTCTCTGAGCCCGGAGGGGCCCTCACCTGCGAAAGCAGGACAGGATGCTGCGCGGGGCCAGACTGGAGTCGCACAGCGAGCTGACCGGCCTACTGCACATGGGCGGGGCATGAATTCTCGGGGCAGTGATGCTCACAACTAACGCTCCCACATGCCACCTCTGCCCCAAGGACCCACCTGAGCGACTCTCGTCCGTGGACCTTCTCCATTCACTGGCTGTTTCCATTCGCTTTCTCAACGGCTTCCCCTTCAAATCTTGCTCGCTGCTGAGAGGCTCCTCCCCGATTGTCTCAGCAACGATTGGTTGCCCTCCCTCGTTCTGTTCTGTAAGTATTTCTCCTCGCCAGACTGGCTGCCCACCAGCGACCCAGCCTAGAAAGCTGTAGAATCCACCCTCACGGAAAGGGCTGGCCTGGCTGAACCACCATTAAGAAGGTATTAAGCACCTTAGTTTGTCAAGAAATTAAGGCGCCTTCCAGCCTCTTCGTTGTCCCCCTTCATGATGTGACTCGAAGTTTACTCTAAAATGTCACATCCGACAGTACTGACAATGATACAAAAGCAGGTCTTGTTTTCTGAGCATCTCCTGTATTTCAGGTGCCGACAGATTCTCTGTCACAGTTGATTTTTCTTTTGCATCTGTCCAGTGATTGCTCTAATTTTTGCAAAATCCCTGCGAGGTGGATATAATTCCCATTTTCCAGAAAACAGACTATCAGAGAGAGAAATCACACAGCTAATAACCTGAAATCACATAGCTAGTAAACTGAAGAGTCACAGTGAGGTAAAAAGCCCAAATTTGTATTTACAAAATGTTGTAATCGCATTATTTTTAGCAGTTCGGCTCCCTTTTTGTAGGCAGACGTCATGGCCAGGAAAACGTCAGATTCTAAAACCCTCCTTGCCTCCTTCTCAAACAGGATAGCCAAAGTCATCTTCGACTTTTAAAAGCCTGTTGCTATTTTATTCTTTCATTCAACGAGCGCTTGGGTACACCTGCCACAAGCTCTGACGAGGTGACCAGATACCGAAGGGTTAAGTGTGAAGATTTCCCCCAGGAGCCGGGGAACTGGCAAAGGCGGTTCCCAGGACAGTCCTGAGAGAAGGGCTAGTAAGTAGGGAGCTGTGTGCTGCTGATTATCTGGCAACCCAGTGCCACCCATAACAGAGAGGGACAATAGAGTATGCTGGGGGATGTGAGCCCACACGGCGTAGGGACGAAATGTCCAATGAGGCCAAGTAGAGCCGCCCTCTGAAAGAGAGCCCATGTGCTGGCTGGGGAGGGGCTCAGAACTTAAAATAGCCAGCATGGGGTGTGAACAGGGGAGTGCAGTGTGTCTGAGGAAGGGGCTTCTGGCCCCAGGTCTGTGGGCTGTAACACCTCTGGCTTCTTGCAGGACTTCTTACATACACTCTCTTGGATTTGGATTAAGCCCCAAATAGCTGTGAGCAAGAACTGTTGCTGGGGCGGGGTCCCCAAGATCACAGGCAGGGGAGAAGAGTCCTGTGTGACATGGCCAGGGCAGTGACCTCCCAGGAATGAAAGGGAAGTTGCCCTCAGGGACATGACGAGGAGCCGTGCCTCCCAGGGGCCTGAGGCAGCTCTCGAAGGCGCTATGAAGAGTGCTCTGTGGGAAAAAAAAATGTGCCGTGTGTGTTGGGGGCTGGGGGTTGGGGGTCGCAGGAAGGACAAAGGGCAGAACTACTGCTGGGCAAAGGAACCGGAGCGAGAAAGCCGGGCTCCCCTCGGCTGCCCACCAACCAGGATGAAAATCAAGGCATCGGAGCCTGTCATTCACGTGGTCCCCCAGCAGCGTCCTGGGCCCAGATCCCACAAAGCTGGTGCTTCAGCTGGGGGGCCATATTGCTTCAATTTCATGCTCCATCAGCAGACTGCTGAGTTGAAATATATGAGCGTGACTCAGAAACCCTCCCTACCACTTCTGATAATAATAGTCAACCCCCCAAAGTGCTTCTTTTCCTTTCTTTTGGCTCACAGTGGAGCACGCCAGGATTAAGTGATTTCCTTTTAGGGGTCGGCATGCTAAGGGCATCAGGAAAGGCTGAAGCATTCAGCACACAATCAGATGCCACTTCGCATTATCGCCTGACTTTTCCTTACGTGTGTATTTCTTTCGTTCGTTTTCTTAAATAGATTATAAGGGTCTTGGTGACTGATTTTTAAAATATCTATGCATATGTAGTCCCACTAAGTACTCAAAAAATGAACAGACAGATTAAACGGACAATCAGTAGAACTAACTATCTGAGTCTCACGACAAGGTCAATTTAACCCCCTACTATATTTTCTCTCTACCAAACAGTAATTCTCAAAGTACGATCCGATCCGGACCTGGGAGTCCGTTAGAAATGCGCATTCTCGGGCCCCGCCCCAGACCGACTGGATTCGGAAATCTGAGCCAGTTTCACATGTTGTGTAGACACGGGACAGAGCCCACACTTGAGACTGCGGGAGAGTCTCACCTCGACCTTCCTCGCTGGAGACACCAGTGACACCTGTCCCGTTATCGGGATGATGGAAGGTCAACACCAAATGGGTGTCTGCAAGTGGTTGTTCGGGCAGAGGCAGTGTCTGGGGAAGAAAACGGAAATGGAAAGAACTCGTTTCTTGGCATGCTCCGGGCACGGTCAGAGTTTCTGAGCCCGAAAGTAAATCCACCACGAAGCCCATAACGGTGGGTGAACGTGTGTGTTTTTAAAAATGTCCTGCGGCATCAAATCAATGCCCCCGTCGGCTTGCTATGGAGGTCAGGCTAGCCAAGGTGGGATTATTGTAGGTGTCACTGATCTTAGGCCTTTTTCTTTGCCCAGTGAAGCTGGAACCAATTGTTACAGGGAGACTAAATAAAAGTGGTCCCGGATTTCCTGCTATTATAGGAGATGCTAGTGCTAGAATCATATCATCTGTGTGGGTTTTTTTTTTTTTTAACATAATGAAACCCATCTGAAATGGCACTGCACAGATTTTTGCCATGGATTATTTTGACAATGTTTCCAAATGAAAAACTTCAAGGAAGAAAAATGACTATCTAATAGTTTTGTTCCCTTAACGTCTTCTATTGCGAATTTCTATCACATTGTTTAAAAATAACTGCTTTATGTGAAATGTCAAAATATACACATCAGTCAAAATGATTGAGATTGTTTGGGCAAGCTTGGATGGATTAACTTCACCCGCTTTCACATTTCAGCCAAGTTAGGGTTACCCAGAGTTCTCGGGACAGCTGTCAGATGACAAGAAGCTAAAGCTGAATCCCAGGATAGTTTTCAAGAGAATGACCTCTGACCACCTGTGCTTCATTCAGAATGCAATGTCTTGAGAGTGAGGATGATATCTGAGTGTGCCCCGAGATGGATAATCTTGTCTGTCGACTTGGCTAGACTATGGTGAGCAGTTGTCTGCTCAAACACTAGCTTAGATGTCGCTGGAGAGTGATCTTTTAGATGCGCTTAACATTTAAATTGCTGGACCTTTAGCCTCGAGGACTGTGAAACAGTAAATGTCTCTTCTATGAGCCATCGAGTCTGTGCTGCTTATTATGTCAGCCCTGGCAAGCTAATCCACACTCCCACCTGGAATTCCCCAAATTCAGGCAACACACACAAAGGGGCAGACTGCACGAGGCACAAGTTGCGATGCAAAGTTACAGAACAGGGTCATGAAGAGACTGCACGGGTGCCCTCGGTTATTCGGAAAGCCGGCATTGTACTGACTACATTTCGGACAACAAACCTACGGGAATAATGATCAGACGTTTTTATATAAGTGACCTCAGAGACTGAGAATGTTCAACAAGTTATAATCAGAATTTTGATACTCGGAAGAGCTAATACACAATGTGTGTAATAGACGAATAGACTCGGTGCAGTATGATCAATGTAGACAAAAGGTAACAGAATTTGCAAGTGAGGAGAACGGGAAGGAAGACAAAATGATCCTTACAGGGTCTTGTCACGTAGGTTTTACTTACATTAATCGAACAGTTATTTGAGCCGTGGGCCTTCGCTCTTTCCTAACTGATGCTTTGTTAGCCATTTATAAAGCCCTACGTTAAAGTGGTCAGAGATGACCCCCTGGAAGACTGGACCCAACCCACTCTGGCGGCGGCAGGCTTGATGCCCCAGGTGGGCGGTATTGGGTGAGGGCCCCTCCCACCTCACACAGGTAGTTTCCTCTCTCCCGCACCTTCGTTTTCTTTGTACATATGAAAGCATGAATCAAATATGGTAAAACTCACTTTTAAGTGTCTAGTATCTCCAAGATTCGATAAATGTACACAGGAACTCATGATCAAGATACGGAACAGTTCCATCGTCCCCAAATCCTCCCCATGATGCCCTTTTAGTTAACCCTTTCCCCTCCAGCCCCAGGCAGCCACTGATCTGTTTTCTGTTCCTATAATTCTTCCTCGGCGAGAATGTTGTGTAAATGGAGTCATACAGGAAGTCACGGCCTTTTTGCATTTGGCTTTTTCCACTTAGCCTAATGCATCTGAGACTCGCTCATGTTCTTGCCTGTATCACAGTTTTTCTCTGGTTAGTGCTGAGTAGTATTTCACAGTATGAACGAGCCATCGCTTTATACATTCCCCACAGGAAAGACATTTGCGCAAAGGTTTTTGCGTGAATATGGGTTTTCATTTCCCCAGGGTAAATACTCAGGAGTGGAATTGATGGGTCCAATGATGAACATATACTTAACTTTCTAAGAAAATGTCAAAGTGTTTTCCAAAATGGCTGTACCATCCAGAGGGTTGCTTTCCAAGGAGTGTTTTTCTTATGAATATTAGCCCTGACATTCAGGAACAGATTAAAGTCAGTTAGTAAACATGTTTTTGTCAGAGAGCAGCTTCATTAGAGATGGCAATGCTAAATGAGGGAGATTGTCCAAAACCGTGATTTTGTGACCAAGGCAAAAAAACAAAAACAAACAAAAACAATGAAGCAAAGCCATAAGTGGACAGGGGCTCAAGTGAAGACTAAAAGCTCCGTCTTTCTGCCTCTGTTGATAATCACTCTCACTGCCTCCCCTGCAGTGATGAGCTGTGAGTGGAGCCCGGGGTGCTTCTTACCCGGTCAGGCTGTCTATTCACCCTCCCACCTACTGCTCCCAGTCGTGCTGTCTCAACAGGACTTCCGTTTGGTGCCAAACAATGAAAGATCCTTTCGAAAGTCCCGGGGAAGTGAAATGCACCCACTTGTGAAGAGCTCCTGCGTGTCTCCCCCAGACTGCCTCTTCTCGAGATCTGTCTGCCATCTTTCGAAGCAAGGACGCCCCAGGTCTGCAGAGTGGGTTCTGTAAATCTGAAAGCGATCTTTTTTTTTTTTGCTTCTGACTACTCTCCTCACCCTATTTTCTCTCTGAACTTGACTCCAGTCATGAATGTGCCTCTACGTGCAGGACCAAGAGAATCCTGGGAATAGGTCTCAAGGCCAGCTGGCTTGACCACCCAGGAGATCCAACACCCGCATTCCTTCTCTGAAGGGTCCCCATGCGAACCTGTGTTTGTGGGGAAGCAGGTGTGTCTGAGAGTATTTAGCGATCCTGCGTCTGCAAGTCCATGGGAAAAAGATAGTGGAGTTTGAGAGAGAAAGGCGTGAGCATTCAGGGCATGCTTGGGCCAATGGCCACATAGGGAGAGAAGGGTTTATGGGGTCACCAGGCAGGGCGGCTCTATATGGAAGGCTGCTTTCAGTCTCTAGGCAATGAGGTCAGCTGGAGCCGGTTTGCTTTCCCACGAAAGCCAAGGCTGGCAGTGCAGTGAGGGTTCAAATAACTCGATAAAAGGAAAGCCCCATGGGAAGACGTGGGGGACCAGCTTAAGCTGCCCTTGATGGACAGCACTCCCGCTATTCCCCAGATTCTAAGGCTAAATCATCATAAAGTCTGCCCCAAACATCTTCGATCTCATTTGATAAAAATAGGCTCAAATTTGTTTGCCGTAGGGGGAGAATTGTTAATGAGTTTCGTGGAGTTTAAAGAACCGGTTCTATAGGTCCCCATGAACAAATGCCCAAGCTTGTGCCGTATAAGCCTTTGCCTCCCGTTCATGCCATGCATCTTACGGGAAATACGCGAAGACAGCGGCTGCGATTGTACTGATACGTCAGGTTAATTTTGAACAGATGGAAAGAGAAAAAAACCAATGAGGTGACCTATTTGACCTAAGTGAACTGGCCCTACAGTGAGCCAATCTACACAACTGCAATGGTTCAAATAGAAAATTCTTGCTTTTATTATTAAGAACATGAAGTCACAGCACGTGGTTTCACATGGATGCCCGTCATGCTGCCAGCAGAAAGACACATTAACTTCAGCCTCATTGACTGACGTCTAACCACTGAATCCCAGGCTCTCAGAGACAACATTACACGACTTCTTACTCTACTTCTCTCAAAGCACAAGCACCCTCTCTATACAGAAGCTTGACAGGCGAGTTATCTTTTTTGACGACTCCTGAATCTTTTGACAACTGCTTTAACTGCATATCCTGCAGAATACTTATTAGCCTCCTTATTTTTAAATCCACCTGGAAAAGCAAAAGGCAATACAGCAGGAAGCTGACATAAACAACAGTTTACAGCTCCATAAATGCACGAACGGGAGACAGATCACGCCCCCCGATCAACGTTTCTCCAGAACAGCTTTCTCAACCTCAGCAGCACACTGGGATCCCACAGCATCACTAAGACAGGCTGATTCCTGGATCCCACTCTCAGAGACTCTAATTTAAATGCTCTGGTTTAGATGGGTCACCTGGGCAGTGGGTGCTGAAAAACGACTCTCACTATTGTGATTCCCATCGAGGACAGTGTGATGGATTCACCCTCTGTGACACATGTGTCAACATTCCTGACAAAGTATCTCCACCTCCAAAACACTCCATTCCAGAGGATGCTCGCCGTTCCCCACATTCTGTGTGGGACCCACCTGCCCGGAACATGCCAACAGATGCAAACGTCTGGGCTCTCACTGCGTGAGTGCCCCTGGCAGTGAGATCCACCTGCGGGCTGTCCCTGAGAGGCAGCACTTTATTCCCTGTCCAGGATTTCTAATTATTTTACCAGCACCTGCTGACCTGACTCTCCCATAACAACAGAACATGCTCCGAGTGAGCTGAGCTACCAGCGCCTGCCTTCACTGGGGAAACTGGTGATGCCGAGCACACGGAGCCAGAAAGACGCCTCCAGGATGACAACATCAGGAAGCCTCTTCCTGAAGTTCCTCTATTTTCCATAATTCAAGGAGAGCAAATCACAGCTGACTTGATATAATTTATTTTCTATGTAAAAATTAAAAAATAAAAACATTTTTTTAAAAAAGGAAAACCTTATTGAGAGTCTAAGAGGATGAAGTTAATTGTTGAATTACTATAGAAAGTCTTAGGGTTAGAAAACTCCAGAAGTAATTTAGTGCCACATCCTCATCTGTGACATTAGGCCATGGAGTTCTGAAACGCAGTGACGTTTCCAAGGGATTAGCTGGTCCCTGGATGGGGTGTGGCCTCTGACTCAGTGCTTTCTCCACTGGACTATTTACTTGCTTCCAACATCCAGTCCTTGCTGGTGATCGGTTAGGGACCAGTGAACACTGACGTGTCCACTATGTGCTGGCCAAACTCAGCGGCTGGCCAGCTGAGTCTTAATCCACCTCTGCGTGGTTTCCATTCGAAGCTGCCTTAGGGGTGGATGAGAAAAGGCACCAGAGCTGTGCCATTTCCTTTGGTTAGTTTTATTTATTTATTTCAATTTGAGCAACAGTTCCCAACACATCTAAAACTGAAGTGACAACTTTTCATACCGCACGTAATACTGAGAGGGAGCCAAGCAGAATATAGGTTGACAGAAGGAATATAAACTTACTCGACAGGCTATTTCTTGTGGAAAACGTTCAAGGCACTCGCGTCTCCTCAACTTTCTTAAAATGCCCCAAAGTAAGAGATATTGGATACCAGGAGAAAGAGTCTCGCCCAAGGGTAACTAACAGATCCCGCCCGGCTTGGAAATGCTCAGCTTCACTGGGTAACAAAGCACACTCTTGTCTTTCCACATTTAGGAAGGTCCCACAGTTGCCACCATTTGTGGTAGCCTAAGGAAAAGAGGAATCAAAGAGGGCTTTTGGTCCCTCCAAATACCCCAACCCCTAGGGCATTCTCAACCTCAGTACTACTGACATTTGGGGCCAGAGACTTCTTTGCAGGGGCCGGGCAGGCCCTGTCCTGTGCACTGTGGAATGTTGAGCAATATCCCTGGCTTCCACCTGTTAGATGCTCGTAACACCCACCCTCTGTCGTGATGATCAAAAAGGTCGGGAGACACTGCTAAAAGTCCACACCGTCCAGCTGAGAATCATCGCACCGGAGTTGTCTTATCCAACCCCCTCTGCAGTTCATTTAATGTTTTGGATTTTCTAACCTCGTCTTACTCCTGGTAAGAATAACCCTCCTTGCCACATGAGCCAAGTGTGAAGATTAAATGACACAGTGAGGAAAATCAGGGGTTACTATCTGACCCAACCACACGCCCCTGCACAAAACCTCTGTGCATGCTTAACTGGCCCGTCTCTGCTCCTTATGCTGTGACTCTCCTCCCTTTCTTCTAGAAAGCTCTCTTCCTTTGTCTCCAACAGACCAGACCCTATCCATTCCTTAAGGCCCAAGTCAAAAACAGCTTCCCCCATGAAGCCTTTCTTCACCACCTCGCCTTCCTTTAAATTTCGTATGCTGAATTTACATCCAATATGCTGAATTTACATTCTTGCAAGGAACAGCAAAGAAAAGATACTGCACGGTGACCCAATACCGCGCAGGCTTCGTTGATTTTTTTTTATAGGTTTTGTAGGGTGTTAAACCTCAGAGCTTACGCTGTCCAAGCCTGAGGCTTCGCCAGCCTTACTGTAACACCAGGCCGTGCGAGTAATGTCAAGCGCTTGATAAGAAAACTGGGGTTTAAATGTGTTTTGTGCAGACAGAGTTTGCTTGGAGGATCTCAGAAACTGAGGCGAGAGGCACTGAGCCAGAGATCAGCTCCCAACAGCCTAGGGGGCTGGCACCTCGGCCCCCTGCCCTGGATTCCGGCTCTCCTCCAGCCCACCGTCCCTGATCATCAGAGAAAGTGACTTCCTCTTACAACCAGGTAAACACTAATGCTAAACCTGCTAGCTATAAAGTGGTTGTAACCTTTCGTGAAGGAAAAAGTCAGGCTCTACGGGGCACACTAACCGTATTTTAGGCTAAATTTTAATCCTGCGCTGCATTCACCACCTGAGCTCAGCACGTGGATGAGTTCTCTCAGTTAAGCATCTTCAGTACATTGAAATGTATGCTTTGGGCTTCAATTGTAAGTCCATGGGAAAACAAAAACAAACAAAAACAAAACAAAGAACTTTTCCTAAACTTCCTGAAGATATAAAATTACAGTTTCTCGTGGATGAAAGGGACCTTCAAGGCAACCCTCTAGTTGTCCATTTTAAAGCTCGCTATTTCTGAAATGTCTTCCATATACCTAACCGAAACCTGCTTCCTGTGAGGGTGGAGGGCCAAACTGTCCTCAGGTGAGATAAACAAGAATGTGCTCCACCCATCGAACAGCCAATGTCCTTTTTCTAAAGGGCTATGGAACAAATCTCCTTTGGGATTTATTGCTGGGGACAAAAGTCGTCGACCTTCCCACACAGAGAAGGGCAATTCTTTGGTCCCACGTCTGTGATGGGCCTCACGCTCCCTGGAGAGCTTCAGACAAACTCAGGCCCCTCTACGCAGCCTGGGAGAACTCACTCGAAAGACAGCTGTGGTTCGCTCACTCTCCTGCTCACGACCAGCGCAGTCAGTGGTCTCCACCCAGCGCAAAGGAGCAGAACTCAACACGCACGCTCTGCCCCGGGCGCCTCAGAGCCGCACTGCGGGCCGTGCCCTTCCTGGCCTTGCTTCAGCTTCCCCAGCATGCCACGCTCCTTCCAGCCACACGGCCTTTCGTCTATTCCCTCCACATGGATGATCTACTTCAATCTGAAGAGGTTTCTTGTGGAGTCCAATTAAAAAAAAAAAAACAGAAAGTAAAGTTGCATAATAATCATTCGTAAGAAGTGGGAGCAAGCTCTGAATTATGTTTTTCTCTTCATTTCAGACACACAGGGAGGCTAGACAGCACATAAATATATGTGTGGGGGTGTGAATCTACATAGGCACACTAGAAAACTATAAGAAAATCTGTGTTTGGGACTAGAGAGAGAAGCAAAGTGGTGAGTGGCCAAACCCTCTGGGTCATGAAAAGTGGTTCCCTTCCCAGCATGCTTTGGGACATGACCAGAACCAAGCTTCCTGGGAAAGAAATGAGCTAGACAACATTGACATTAGTCCTAAAATGCTTCTGTATCAACAACAATTGGATCTATTTAGAAACATAATATTGTACAGCATCCAGAATGGATCTCTTTTTGCATGACGAACCCGATACTTCAAGCAGAAGTTCAAGACCCATTCTTTGCTTTACAGCCCTAGTGGACAGGCTAAGAAAACCATGCAAACACATAAGCTCACATTAACATTACAGAGCTTAACAGGAAACCCGGCAAGGAACACATGGCAGACACGATCAAATGGGAGAATTCAGCTGATGAAACCTCATGCAAAAAGAAATAATGAAGCATTCTGAAAAAGACTTAAAAAGTATTCTTTATGCTTAAAGAGAGAAGGGATAGCAAACTTCCAAGGAGGTTAGATTAGAAAAAACAAAAGGCAGATATGAAACAGAACCAAATGCAAACCATAGACATGAAAATAAAATCTTTTAATTAATAAAAAAGGAGAGATATTCGTTTCATTAGAAACAAAAACTGGTGAACTTGAAGATTTGAAGATAGCTTCACTGGCAAATTTTACCAAATATAGACAGAATAATTCCAATTTTACAAACTCATAGAGAACAGAAAAAGAATACGTCCCAATTCCCTGTATAAATCCTAAAAACAAAGCCCAGTAAAGAAAATATGAAAAAAAGAAGCTCATACCAGTCATGAAATTTCACTGTGAAAATCCTAAACAAAATATTAGCATTCCACACCCAGCAACAAAGAAAAAGAATACATTATGACCAGCTGGGATTTATTTCAGAAATAGAAGTTTGTCTTAACATTGGAAACGATGAATATAATTTGCTACATAAAGAAGAATCCTACCATCATCTCAATGGCTACGAAAACAACGTTCGCTAGGTTCAGCACTCACGCACGATAAAACCGCTGAGGAAACAGAGAACTGAAGAGAATTGCTTTCAGCTGATCCCGCGAGGACAGGATGTGCTACAGGAATGAACAGACCACATTTTCAACAGTGTAACACCTAAAAGTCCATTTTCCCCTCACGTTAAATCTGCTTACAGGCTATGGGCATTTCGAGGTACTTCTATCTAGGATGAGGTCTACCTTATAGCTCTTATCACTACTTCTATTCAGCTTTTTCCTCAGTCTTAGCTACTAAGGAAAAAAAAAACAGAAAAATGTGAGGGTTGAAAAAGAAATCAAACTTTTCTTAATCATCGATGATTTAAAAAATCCAAAGGAAACTTTAGACCACTTTCTAGCATAAGAAACTTATCAAGCTTGCTAGATTTAAACTGAGATCCATTTCACTTTTTATAACATCATAATGAACAAAATGAAAAATATTAAGGATATCATTTAATATGGCAATTAGCAATAAACTGAAAATAACTCTACAAAGAAAATGCAAAACTCTGAGACATTAAAGAAAACTAAAGAAGTAGAGAGGCTCGAAATAATGAAATGGAAGACTCGAAGATGCCAGTTCTCAAATTCATCTATAGATTTAAAGAAATCCTAATGGGTTTTTTGATGGACTTTGACATTGATTCTAAAATTTATAGAGAAGACCAAAGAGCCAAGCATGGCCAAGGTTAACTTTTATTTTTTGACATATATACAGTAAACTCTGTAATCTGCATTAAGTGTACAGCCTATATTTTCTACATATATAAAGCCCAGTAACCACGGCTCAGATTAAGATGCAAGAGTTTCCAGCACTCAGTAAGGGGCCCTTGTGCCCTTTTCTGATTGTCATACAATCCTGACTTCTATCACTATTGATTATCTCTGTCTAATCTTGATTCTCAAATAATTGAAGCTACACAGGATGCTCTCTTTTTGACATGAAGAACAAAGGCAATTTTTCAAGCAGATTGCAAGAAGTGTGCCTCTGCTGGGTGCTGGTGTGCTTGGCTTACTAGGACAGCACGGCACACGCCATTCCCTAGAACAGATGTAGCAGGGACAGCCTGTGGCTTCTCTAGCATCTGGTCCTCCAGGGAGCTGCTTCTCAGCACCAAGCTCCTGAGGCACTAAGTGACCAGCAGTGTCCAGCATCCATCGGCTTCCACAGCATCCCCTCGAGCAGCTGCACATGGGGCCACCCGTGAGGCACCTCAGAGGTGCTTTTCTGACACCTTCTCTGGAGGCTTTGCAGCAGAGTGCTGCTGGCGAGGAGCCGCCCCGCGAATGTCTTCCCTACTGCCCCGGGGCAGTTGCAGTGCTTTTCAAGGTTGGTGCTTTCTCATGGATGACTTCCCTCAGCATCCCAGAGAAAGGGTTTGCAGCGAGTTGCATTCCTGCAACATCTTAGAATTTCCCCACCATCCACTGGACCACAGCCAGGCCCTTTCAGCAAGGTCTGGGTTTCACCCTGCGGGAGCCCTGCAGATGAAGGGTGTCTTTCTTCTGAGAGCCTCATCTCAGCCCTGAGGGTAGAAGCTTCTCCTTAGAGTGTCAACTCACAAACCTGTATGAAATGTCTTAATTTCCCAGGCAAGTACAGCTTATCAACACCGACCATATTAGGACAGAAAGATTTTTCACATAAGAAATAGAGAAAGTTACCTCTCACAAATGGCTTTCCTGAGGTATTCTACCAAACCATCAAAGACCAGATAGGTCTAATGCAGATAAATAGCCTATCATTGATAGCACCAAAAAAAAAAGTTATAACCCACATCACAAAATAATATTGATATAAAATTCCAAAGATGATAGCAAATCAAATCTAATATCTCATCAAAAAATAATGGGCATCAAAAAGCATGGTCAATGGTTTAGGAAACCCCAGCTGGGTGTACCCCAGGGTGCACATTAGGAAATGCATCAATAAACAAGCATATTAATGGATCTAGGAAGAAGAACCATAAGATGATTTCCATGGCACTAAAAAAGAAAAAGTCTGACAAAATTTAATACCCACTCTTGATTTTGTATATGTTATCTATTAATATTTATCTATTAATATTGATATAGAGAGATGATTGAGTTTTGTGTACCACCCATGCTTGATTTAAACACATAGTCACAGGTGTGCACTCAAGAAAATGGGAATTGATGAATAAGTATCTTAGTCCTAAAATCATCATCTTACTTAACAGCTTACTTATCTTAATAGAGAAATGTCAGAGGCATTTTACCATGACTGGGAACAAAGTACAGATGCTATTTCCACTATTTACCATTATTCTATTTAGCTACTCAGTTAGGCCAGAAAAATCAATTAGAAGCATCAGAATTAGAACTAAAACTACCTCTGTGGGCAGATGATATGGTAGTAGACCCTAGAAAAACAAAGAGAAACTGAAAAAAAAAATCTCCACAGTAAAAAAAAAAATCTAGTAAGGTAGCATGTAACATAACTACTTAAAAGATGAGATTGGCAAAGCCTATGAAGAATATTTTAAGACACTCTGGGAAGACAAAAAAGTACACTAGACTAGAAGGACATTTCTTATCTTTGGATGAGTAAACATCATACAGATGTCAATTTGTAAATTCCAATCATATTACCTACTCCAGTAAGAAGTATCAACAATTTTTTGTTTTTGCTTTTATGGAGCTAGACAAGGATGACATTAAAGTCTATATAGAACTTCAAGCATGCAGGAAGAGTTAACGCTAAAAAAGAAAAGCTTGGGTAAGGAATGAGGGGGAATAGTGCTTCCAGAGAGTAAACATACAACGAAGTTTTACAGATTTGAAAGAGGTTCAACTAAAAATGGGCAAATTCTAGGGTTCAGGGATGCACGTGTGAATGACAGAACCATAAAGAAATGCAAGGAAGAAGCAGGATAGCGGCCATTTCTGGAGGGATGGAAGGTTCGCATTTTAGGACATGGTACATGGAAAGACTAAAGACTTTTTGGTGACTGACAAAGTGATATTTTTTTGTCCTGGGTGGTGGCTACAAAGGCATCTGCCTTATATTAATGTGCAGAGTTGTTTTGAACGGTATTCTATAGCTGTACAGTGTTTCATTTTACAATAAAAAGCTTTTTGAGACAAGACTAAATGCCTGGCCATTTCTCAATGGTTTATGCAATGCTTACCAGCAGTCATCCTTAAATCTCAGCTAACATTTTTCTGCCACTCAGTACAATTTCATAACACACTCCTTCCATTCAGCGTTGCATGATGAGAGAATGCATTCTAATTTTCAGATTAACCTGAGAAAAACATGAATAGAAGGCTTTAAGTATTGCCAACAATAACTTTTGTAATTCATTCCAATACCAACTAAATTCTACATTGTGTTTGCTCTATCAGCTGTTTTAAGTTATCTGCATTGCCATCTTCCCTCACTAGCATAGGCAATGAAAAAAAAAAAGAGAAAATTTAACATTATTTTCTTAAGAAAAATTTTAAAAGGTAAAAGAGACCTAGTGTGCTTCATAACACAAGACCTGAAATTTTGGGATCTCGCCGAACACATTTATAATCTTTATAATCCAAGCTGCAGGCAGTTTTGGCTTGAGTATTCCCGAGATTCTTGATTTGTGCTGACATTTTCCTCTCCCATTCTGGGGAGAGGAAATAAAGCAAAATCAAGGCTGTTCGCATCATCCAAATTTTACCAGTTAGTTGTCCAAACTGTAACTGATTAAGTCTGGCACATGGGCTGACAACACCATTGATCACCGGAGATGGTGACCTCCGGTCTAGAAAAAAAGCCACATGACTTCATGGGTGCCTGCGTGGGCACCGTTCACAAGGCGGGGGCTTCCTATTCCGTGTCGGCCCCCTCACCAACTCAGGCAGAACTGCATAGGGCCCCTCTACCCTCAGAACCCCAGGAAATCTAGGTGAAGACACAGGAAATGTTTGCTTCAGCAGGACCAGCGAGCGGAGGTGACCTCATGAAATTTAAATTCTCTCTCCATTCATGGTTCTGCTACCTTGGGGTCTGAAACAAAGGCTGGTTTGATCCTCTGTCCTCCTCCTGAAGGATAACATAGCCACTCATATATTATCCCAATGTCTTGCCTATGTCTTTCTTCTGTTTCTGGAAGTGAACACCCGAAGGCCAGTTGGAAAATTTGAGTGTCAAAGTGTTTTTTAAAAGTATCCCACTTCTGGCCCTTTCTCCAAAAGAACTAAAATCAGGATCTTGAGGAGATGCAGCACTGTTCTCGATAGCCAAGACATGGAAACAAACCTCAGCGTCATGAGAGATGAATGAAGAACATGTGTATTCATGCAATGGAATACTATTCAGCCTTGAAGAAGGAAATTCTGTAATATGTGACAACATGGAGGAACTCAGATGACCTTGTGAATTAGTTCAAAATATTTCAGTGTTTTACAGTGAGAAGGAGCTGAAGGAGGGAAAGAAGCTTGGACAGAGGTCCGAATGTCATGATCTGCTGACCCTGACTCTCGGCCAACTGAGAACAGATCACGGTGACAGAAGTCTACTTTTTAAAAATTATTTTGCCAAATAATTGTTACGTTTCCTTGTTTAACACTAAAAATAAGGTGTATATGGAAATGTTTACGTGAATGGCCCCTTTTTGAAATATTTCAACTTCAATATCTGGATAGTTTGCAAGAGTTTTAGATGAAAGAATGTAATATTTTGGAAACCTGCTGGAAATCATTCTTGGCTCTGACCTATGACAAGGGGAAGAAGGCCCTAACAAGTAACAAACAACTTCAGTTTTATTACAGAATCGAAACTCCTGTGCCCAGCATCCTTCCCAAGCCCAGACTCTCACGACAGAGAGCTGAGGACAGCGTCCACATCCAGTTCTCCTGTTTTACACTGTAGAGACAGCAAGGGCTTGAAGGAACCTTCTGTCTGTTTCTGTCACATACCGATGGCTTGCGTGTGGGCCAACCACTGAAAATGCATTGAATCAAGAAGGCGTGCCGTTCATGTGGTTAAAACAGGATCCCTCCTGAAACAAAGCCACAGGTTTGACATCTGCGGAGGCCAACCAGGAGCTGGTGGGCAAAACCTCTCTTCCACGCCCAAAGGACAAACGCTTCCATCCCAATCTCGCTGATGTAAGCTCGCAGTCACTATGACGACCACCGAAGAGTACGTGGATGCCTCAACGCAAAGAGATCAACACGGCGCGACACGAAACGGAAGTCCTGAAGCTTTGGGAATGAAATCCTCTTCTAAAAGGAATGGGGCACAGTTTACTCAGTCATTAAAGGGGTTTGCGTGCACTCACTGTTTCGAGCTGGCCAGAGTGCCAGGTACGCAGCAACAGGACAGCCAGCGTCACTCCAGGCTCGGGCTCTGGAGTCAGACCGGTGGGCTTAAGTCTCAGATCTACCGCTCACCAGAGGTGTTCACTTAAGCACGTTACACAACCCTCTGTGTCTCCATTTCCTCCTCTGTAAACCCAGGATCATCAAAGCACATGTTTCATAAGGTTGTTGTGAGGATTAAATGAGATAATCCATATTAATATGGCTGGAAACACAGTAGGTATTCAATTAATATTAGCGATCATTAATATAATGTGGCGTCAGAAAAGCCACAGATGGGGGAGAATAAGGATTCAGGAAAAAAAAAAATGAGTGAACATGTGTGTACAGCACACTAGTTAATCCTAACAGTGAATCCTGAGGTCTTATTACTCTTCACTTACACACAAAAGAATTTAGCCTCAGAGACACTACACACAGTTATCCAAAGTCACACAACCAGCAAACAGAGGAGCGTGGATACGAAGCCCCAGTCTCACTTCAGAGTCCATATTTCCACAAACACTGCCTTTCATTAGAAATGTCCAGAAGGGCCCAGATCTATAAGCTTAGAAGGGACTCGAAAAGACTTGCTAGTCCATCTCCATCTCCGAAGAGATTTCATTCAAGCACCTTAGAAATAAACCGCCTACCCTGTTCTTCAAGGTTGTTGGAAAGGAATCAGATTTTGGAGCCTCTTTTGAGGAACACAACTTGGAGCCTTGTAGGCTGAGTGTTAAGAGAATGGAGAAAGAGAAGTAAAAGAAGATGGAGCAAGAGAAGAGAAAGGCAAGAGGGACTGGAGCTTAGGGACCCTGGTGGACAGGCATTGTGCTGCTTGCCCAGTATCTATGCCCTGATCTTCCAATAATAGCACCATATCAATTAGGGATCAGTGAAGAAGCAAAAACCATGCTAGCTAGTTTAACCAGAAAGGTATTTGTCACCAGATATTAAGTGATTTATAAAGCCTAGAGTAGCAGGCTCTCGACTGACTGCCAAAACAGTCGCCTGCCTTGTAGGATCGCACTGCCTCTGCCATGATACAGAAAGTCACCCACCACTGTAGGAAGCCGCCACATTGTGAACTCGAATGCTGAACCAGCCTCACGGTCCGCGCCAGCCCAACGTACTGCTTCTCTACCTGTCTAACCCACACTTCCGAATTCAGGTGTCACTTGCACACCAGTGACTAGCAGGACCTAAACCACAGACAGAATCCCAGGTACTAGGAATGTGGGAATGCTTTTTATTTTTTTTCTATTTTAGCTCTCTAGTGTCTGAGGTGTGTGAAGGCACACACGGGGGTGGTTGGAGAGGCTGCTGAGGTATCCGACCCACAGCACCACCTCCGTGCCCATTTTCTTTGGACAGCCACCCCTCCCAGTGTCCATCCATGTGGCGGAGGTAGGCATGGCCCCGCACCTACAGCCAAGGGTGGGCATGTGATCCAGACCTGGCCAGTGCGACGCTTATATTCCCCTGGCCTCAGTGATTGGTTCTCAGGAGGGCACATGACTCAGCCAAGGAGGAGTCTCAATGCCACAGTCCTTCCGAATCCACCGAGAACCAAAATACCTCCTCTTCGATAGATCTGAAGCTGGAAGGCTGTGAGCCTGATGTTCCCAGAGGCTGTTGAACCAACACATGGCCAAGTGTGCCTGAGAAAAAAGCCAACGCAGAGTTGAGCAGAGATTATAAAGATGGAGAAACATCCAGACCCTGTGATGCTGACTGGGTCCCTGGGTCCAGCATGGCTGATGGTAAACCCAAGTCTTTCGACATTTTACTATTTCTATGAATTCCCCTCCCCTTTCTTTGCTAAGCAATCTACTTTCTCTGTACTTCTTGTTTAAGTGATATTTCTTTCCCCTGCCACCAAATGAGTCCTGAGCGATACGCAGAAGATGGAAGGAAACGAGAAGGACAGAGACGAGAACAGTAAGAGGAAAGAGGACAGGTGAAGGCTGGGTGGGT
Organism: Eonycteris spelaea; assembly: GCA_003508835.1. Lineage (NCBI taxonomy): Eukaryota > Metazoa > Chordata > Mammalia > Chiroptera > Pteropodidae > Eonycteris > Eonycteris spelaea. The sequence goes on from PUFA01000056.1 coordinate 176,177, forward strand.
GAAAGATTTATAAGTGACATTATGAAGACTGATAAATTACATTCTGTGCCAGGCACCATGCTGAATGCTATTCATTCCATTACCTCATTTAGAACTAATTTAAGAGATAATACATGTGACAAGGACTCAGTGGAGAAAATATGCAGTTTGGGATCCAGCAGGCATCTGAGACAAATACAATTCCCATGTGCAGAACAGAAGCAGCCCTGAATTACATAATGACTTAACGGAAATAACTATTCTGCTGGTGTTCATGTCCTTAATTTGCATCACTACAGTGTAGCAAATAGCTAAATATGGTGTGTTCTTCTAAGTCACATGTTATCCCTGGGCATTACTGAATATCATATCACCGTGACAGTCCGCCTCACGCATAGTGGCTCAGAGCACGAAGTCTGGAGTCAGATCTGGGTTCAAACGTCAGCTACATCGCTCCCGGACTGTGAGATCTGGGCGGCTCACTCCCCACGCCATAACTTTTTCATCTGTACCACTGGGAAGAATTAATGTAGGCAAAGCACAGTCTGGGGTCTACAGATAAGAGACAAGAGACACGAAAGGCTCTGAAATGGAATAAGGCATTTCTGCGAAGTGGAAACTGTAGTTAGTGGCAGTTAAATCAAGTTCTTATTGGAGTCAATGGGACTTTGGTTTATGAAAAATTTAAAAAATGGTTTTGGGTACTTGTTTTTTGTTTGTTTGTTTTGTTTTTAAAAGAAGGCACTGGGTCATTCTGCTTCCCCCACCATTTGAGAACAAAATTTCCTTTTTCATTTTTGGAGATCAAAGATTCACCCCAACCCCATGGAGCTGTGGCGTTTCCCAATGAAACAGGTCGCTCCAGAGTGAGAGCCCCTAGTCTCCCAGCTGTTTGGGTATTTTGCGTGTCAGAAGAATGTCAGGCATTTTTGTTTCTTGGAATGAACACTGTAGGTTTCACTGAGGGATGTGTGGGAGATGGTTACAACGCACACTGGTCAGCAAAGCCCCTCCGTATCCTAAAGTTCCTCTCTTTCCAGCTGCCACCCCACCCGCTCCTCCAGCAGCCACCCCCCGCTGTACCCCAACTCCTCCCACACAGATTCTCCCTTCTCAAGAGCTGGGTTCCTTTACTTCTGCAGAGCAATTTGGTTCTCTCCTGATCGCTCCAGTTAGCATCCTCACCCTCACCCCGAGCCTGGAATTGATATTCCTGAAAATATTTCAAGCTTGGTGAGGGGTGGCAGGGAGGAGGAGAGTGTAAATAATAACGTTCTTTTATTATACTTCACTAAACCCATTTCCCCTTGCTTGCTTTATGTTCTGCTTTAAGCAGAGCCCGTTTTATTAGCTATATCTCGGTTTTCTTTTAACTACATTCGTTAACTATCATCTCACAGCAAGACTTGCACTGAGGAAGCCTGGAATAGCCCAGGATATTATGAAACTGGGGGAGGCGGGCATCCTGCTTTGTTAAGTCAGACGTTTTCATTAAATCTTTGAAATTTTAGAAGAAACTGTCTCTCTCCACACATACACCCCTCATCACTTTCTCTGTCCAATTAATTTTTTCCAGAAGATCTTTTCTTTTCCACTCTGCCCACATTTAAATAATTAGCAACTTCAACATCTGATCGGCTTGCTTATACAGGAAAATTAAAACATCCGCAAATCTGAAGCATTTTTAGTATCAACATAATACAAGATTGGAATGAGGAAGCGAAAAGGGACCCACCGCAATTTGTGAGAGACCATTTGTTATGACAAATGTGAATTACTCACTTTCCTTTACAAATGCCACAGACTGGGTCCCATAAAGCTAACGAAAACCTAAGAAAGGTACAAGGATCCTTAGGGTGACAGGCGGGCAAAGAGAGCTGGATTTGCAAAACAAGCTGATTTTTTCCCATGACTTTCATCTCTTTCCTTATTCCGCTGTTGCCTTTCAACAACCACGTCGAGAGAGAGAGAGTGTGAGGTCTCAAGCATTACCATCCTCACGTGATCTTTCCTTCATTTTTTTCCTTCCTTCTTCCATCGAGATCAGCCTCGAATTAAAGATTCAAAGCACTGACCTTCCCCTTATTTTTTTATGTTTGTCTCCCTCGTGTTTCGGCACAGAGCACCAATTCAAGGTAGAACCACTGGATGGATAAACGAATGAATAAGGTTTCCATCCACAAAGCTCTAGCTAGAAAAACGCCATACTGTGAATATGGAAAATGCATATGATACAGAAAAGGTGAGAGAGAGAGAGAGAAGAGAGAGAGAGGAGAGAGAGAGAGGCAGACAGGCAGACAGACAAGGCTTTGTATAAAGAAAAAAATCCTTCAAGGTCTCAGTGGGGAGAGTCTCAAGAAAGAGTGATCACAAGCTGGAGTAACCATGAGAGGTTTATGCAAAACCACAAAGCACAAGGAAGGCTTGGAAAGGTGAGAGGAACAGGGTAGGGAGGGGGAGTCCACTGAGAGAAGCCAGGGCTGAGCAAGGGTTGGTCATGGTTGGTCAAAGTGGCCTCAGAAACTGTGGGACATAAGTGTCTGGCCCAGGAGCGGTAGGCTCTGCCACCACAGAGAGGGATGTATGATAATCGTTTCCAACCCCACATCAGATCATACAGTCTCATCAAATGGGTGACTGTGTAGCCACCCGGTCAAGAACTCGGGTTCGACATCAGACAGACGCGAGATCAAAACCCGCCTTCGCCATTTATAGGCTCTGCCCTCGGACGACTTGCCAAACCTCTGAGTCTGTCTTGAACCGCAAATGAAGTAGTAATACCTTCCCCACGGTGTTGTTGTGGAGACTTGCAGGAGATGGCACTCGAATTGTGCTCACCTGCTCCCGGGAACACAGGATATGCCACTACTCTATTGTTAGCTATTATTACACACAGACGACGAATAGAACACAATACTTAGTTTTCAACTATCCTTGAAGGACTCTAGGGCATGCGCCCACCATGGCTAAATGCTAACCACTCACTCAGAGGATCCCGGAATAACCACTACAGGGAAAGAAGTCATGACTTCTGCAGCCTCAAACAGCAGGACGCAGGATTTAGGCCCCGGAGCTTGAAACTCTTATGACGTTGAAGGAACAGGAGAAGCTAAGTATTGCAAGTCTTCATCAGTTAATGTCAACCAAGTCCTTCAGGTCCTTGGCTGGAGGTTTTCGTATGTAAAATTATTTCTAAAACAATCTTTTTCCTCTGCCCCGAGAGGAAAGGCAGAATTTGGCCTTGACAGATAATGACGGCTCATTTCTCCAAAAACATCTGATTTAAATGTAGTCTTTGGCTTTCTCCAGGGATTATATCTCCCTGCTTCAAAAGCTTTCACATCTTGGGTCACTTTCAAGTTTTCGCTCATCTTCAAGTAATTATAGAATTATCTACCAAATAATTATGTGTTCCTATCTTGTTGCTAAAGTCAACGAGAACACAAAATGAAATTAGCGACCTCTTCCTACTACAAAGTGGTTGTTCATTTTCCCTCCCGTTCCAGAAAACTCTCCCTTGTCCTCTGTAAAGAAACACACCAATTTTGAAAGAAAGAGAAGATCTTATCCTTGTTAAAACATTGGAGACTAAACAAATAAGTCACCAGATAAGAGAGAGAAAAAGCAGTTCAGGCATTGTAAAGGGGATCTGTGAAGCATTGCTACGTGGATGGTAAAGCACCTTATATTCCCAGGACACCTCGAAGTGGGGGCTAACATGCACTTGGGTTGTCATCAGAGGAAAAGTCAGAGGAAGGCTCCACTGGCCCACAGGCAACTGGACAACAGCCCAGGGAAGTAGGATTGGGATAATCTGCCTTCCTTCTGGAAGTTTCTATGGGAAAAGGTGAAGGTGAAAGCGATCTGCTCTGCTTGAAAACTGCCTGGGTCAGACCCCCATAAACCTGAGTTGGAAATTGGCCAAGGGTATATGAATCAAGTGCTTGAACTTCCCAACTGTAGCTTCCTGCCAGAAGCATGTTACCCACGCCCTGCCGCACAGCACCAAACAACTATGATGATCCAGCTCCTACTGTGCTTCGGGATAAACTCCAATTTACCCCAAACTTAAAATTGGACAAGTATAGTTTTCTTAGTAACATAAGCTTAATTCTTAACTGCTCGTTAACTGTTTCAGAAAAAAATGCTTTGTGGCATTCTCAGAAGGTGGGAATCACACTCGCACGCTCCATGCCAGAGCTTCACGGAATTGGAACTCCCCCAAATTGAGTCCGCGTTGTTCTTACTTAGGATGAAATTCCTCAGAATTTGACAGACAGGGAAAGACAGGGACACAATGACCCTTTCAAGAAAGCAGTAAGGCGTCTGTGATAGGAAAATGTCCACATTACAAACCACAAACTGCATGCATGAGATGCTGACATTCTATGTGTCTTTTTTGTTTATAAATCAGACTTTGTTTTAATTATCTACATACTTAACAGGACTGTTATGACATCCTGTTACAAACTGTCTTCAAATAAAGCAGTAAACATGACCTCAGTATTCACAGATAATGTCCATATGTGAATCCTGCCATCTTTAGAAATGCCAGCTGAGCGGTTCTAAATCAAGCGCCTTCATCAGGCCACAGGGCGACATAAACAAACCTTGGAGGGGTGTCAAAAACACACTAAGAATCTCATCTCTAGAGACTGTCTTTTATCTTAGATCTTTTGTCACACCCTACTGTTTGACCAGGAAAAGAGAACCCACTTAAGTCTTTTGATCCAAGAATGCTGACTTTGAGCATGACTCCTCTCTTAACCAAGATGGGCTAACTTTACGCTGATAAACAAGAATGCCGGTTCCCTCACCTTCCATTTTATGAGCCTTCTTCAATGGACACCCACACTCTAAATGAAAACCCATAAGTACCCTCATTACACCAGTGAGACTGACAAAGGGAAAGAGTGTTACTTACTGTTGAAAACAAAAGCTAATCCAAAAGTCTTGTCCCATACACCTGGAAACATACAGTATTCTTGGAGTTGCAGATTTACTACAAGTGTGTGTGGTTTGGGCTGACATTTGTAGAAGCAGGTACTGACCACTAATGTGGATGATGGTTTAAGAGCTCGTGTATGACATGAAGATCTTCCTCTTACTATCCAAAATCTGATCATCTGTGAACTAACTAAAGGATGAATTACTTACATGGATGCAGATGCATTACAATAGAGACCTAACTACCTTTTATAGTATTGTTCAGACTGCAGAATCACTCCAAATTTCAAATAATATACATAAACGATGGGACACAACTCACTGATTAGGTGGGGACTGCCTACAAAGATAAAACTGCGAGGCGCAACTGCTGTGGTCCCACAGACCGTCCTAAGCAAAAAGGAAGGCGGCGTAGCTGGATTTCAACGCGCCTCCTTCTCCTGTGGTTTCTCTCACTGCCCTCCTTCCGTGCCCTTCCATGCCCTCGATGGCCTCCGATTTCATCGCCGCACAGCACACTGGGAGCTAATGGAGCACAGTGGGCAAGCACAGGCTGTGGAGTCTACCTGAGGTCAAGTTCGACCCACGTACTGTGTGTCGCTGACAATGCTACTATTCTCGCCAAACCGCAGGCTCGTCCCATACACGAAATGAGGAGAATAAAAGCATGTATGTGAGGGGGTTTACATTAAGGTGAGAGAACAGGCCTGTGACAAGCTACTCGGGACAGCGTGTGACCCACAAGTGCTCAGTAAGCATTAGTTATTATTACTGTTGTTATAGAATGGCTTTCCCCGGATTTATTTATTTATTTTTGATGCCTTATTGGTCAACGCTACAATGAACTTTCTTGCAGTCTAGATCTCCCGAGACCTACTTCCTGCTTGTGCTACATAGAGACTATTTAAGAAACTTGGGCCAAGGTGTTACTAGGAGACAAAACGATTTAGTGTTACCCCTACCGATTAGAATCAGCATTTCTGAGAAGAGCTACCTTGGTCTTTACTGCCTGCTTGTCAGATGTGTTCTACGAGAAAAGCATAGGAATAAGGCCAGATTTAAATTTTTATATCAGCAACGGGATTTATCTGGAGAAGAATCTTTGCCTGCTGCTAAAATTGTTGAACTGCTCAAGAAAGGTAAGGGTATCTGAAAGCAAACTTTGAAGGCAGGCCTGCGAGCATTTCAAATAGAGTTTTAACATGAATAAGATGTTTATTGTGGATGGGTGAGCACTTATCTATAACCCCTCCAGAACCCCCAGCTTCACTGCCTCCGGCCCAAAGACTTAGAACAATACACCCATTCTTTCGTTCATTCACGCGTTTACTTTCCAGTTTGTTCATTTGTGTTTATTTTCGATGACTATTTATCCAGCATTCCTTGTAAACCAGACCTGGATCTGGCCACTGGGATACAAAGATGAAATTTTTATATATTTTAAAAATGCCTTATAAACAGTTGACATGTGAGGTGAATAAGGGGAGCTTGGAGGATGACTGTCTAATCGAGAAGGAAGGCTGAGGTTTTAGTGGAGGAATTTTCAGGGAGGCCTCCAGGCCAGCCTGGCCCACAGAACTTTCTGTGATGATAGACATATTCTATACTCTGATGTCCAAAATGATGGTTACTGCATCCTTGAAATGTGGCTAGTGTTTTCAGGAGCTGAACTTTCAAAACTATATTTAATTTTAATTAATGTAAGTTCAAATTGCCCCAGGTGGCTAGTGGCTACTGTGTCTGTGCGGCATTTGAGGAATGGCTGTTGACTGACTGTGGAAAGACCATTAGAAGTGTCTTGGGATGGGTGGTGCTGAGGACAAGGTCTGCAGGGGTGCAGTGGCAGAAACAGCCTAACTTCCTGGCCTCCCACTTTACAAATTTCTCCACATCCCCCATCCGTCTCTCCCTTTTGCCACCTCTCCTCAGTGGGAAAGAATTCTCTTGCCCAACGTTGAGCTTCCACTTTTGTTTGGGACCCCATCCCTTCCCATGCATCAATTCATCAAATTACTTCCTCTCTTATCATCATCACGTTTTCCTTCTACACTGGGTCTTTCCCTTTGGCGCATAAAACATGTTTGTGCCTCTCCTATCTCTAACGCACATGTCCCTCTGGTTCCCCAGACTCGTATATGCACCTGCTTACTGGGAATCTCCTCTCTCCTATCTCACAAGTATCTCAAAATCTACAAGTCCAAATCTAAATCGAGTATCATCTACCTTTGTCATAATTGAAACAGTTCCTTCCTAGATAGTCCATATGCTAGAAAAAGGTTCCGTTATCCACCCAATAGACCAACGCCAGATAGAAATCATTCCTTGTCTCCTCCGTTTCTGGTCCACCAAGAACTACAGGCTCTACCCTCTTCTCATTTCTTAAATCTTTAGACTTCTCTCAACCCCTCCTGCCACTGTTGAGTCAAAGACTTCATACTTCTCCGGCCTGGTTTACTCTAATAGTACCTACCTCATATTAGCTTTACCCTCCTCCAAGCCATAATTCCTGTGATCAGGTTTGATCATTTAAGTACACGTGCAAAGGCATTTTCGATAGAGGACCTGTACTCTTCTCCCGGGAGGAAACATGACTAAAGCACACATTTCCCAAACCGTAAGCTATCCCGGAAAATCTACCCGTGCAGGCTATGTCCCAGTTATGGGGGAACGGCATTTCAAGATGATTGGGCAAGAGAAAGATTTCCATTTCCTGCCAAGACAACCGTGAATGAAACGTCTCCGTGCCAATCAAAACCTCATGTCGAAACCATGCACTGGGATCTCACAGCAAAGTGAAAATGGGTTAACGAAAGCTACCTGGGCTGACCTGCATATAGCACGCAAATCTAACATCGAGCAGAAAAAATGTCGACTAAATGTTCCATTTATGTGAAGCTGAAAAACAGGAAAAATGTTACTACAAATCCCTTGGGGCATACACACATAAGTGATAAATGTATAAGGAAATAAGTGTGCAGAAAGAGTAGTGAGTTCAGGAGAGTGGCTACATCTGGCCGGAATGGAGGGAGATGAAATCAAGAAGGGGCGACCACAGGGTTTAACTTTACTGAAATGTTTCACGTCGCAAGCGGGGTACCGGATACACGGGCATTTATTGTATGTTTGTTTATACTTATTTGTATATGTTAAGTCCTGCTTAATATATGGTTTCTAAGCAATTTCCAAGAACAGATCTTTTTACTCGGAGACCACCTAACATCATTCTAGGCTCCACGGCTCCTCACCCCTTCCTCCTCAAAAGCCACCCTGTAATCACATTACAGACCAACACGCCACCAGAATAGAAAGGGTTGTAGCTTCTGGCCAAAAGAAATCTTATCCTCTAGCAACATCTGATAAAACAAAACTTCAGAACAATAAAAGGTTTTGGAATCCCCGGAATCGGTTGCGATGGGCTCGGAGATGGCGTGTTCATTTTCAGAAGGGCTTTTGTTCCGCGCACATTACATAACTGCACTTGTGTGACCTGTCTGGGGACGGGAAAGGCAGCACTGGTGCCTGCGGCCAGTTTCGGAGCAGGGTCCCATCCGCCCCTGCGTGGATCCGTGAGCTGAGCCTCAGACAGGGGCCTAAGGTGACCAGGCATTTTCTCTAGCGCCATGAATTTCAGCACCCAACTCCTCCGTCGCCACGAAAGCCCCAGGAGATTCATGGGCTGCTGACAGGTCCTTCGCAAGTGCTTCCCACGACCCGACCCCAAATGCCTCCTCATCCACAACGACCAGCCTCTGAGATGCCCCAGAGCCAGCGCCCTGTGAATCGGGCTCACACAGCTTCCTGAATTGTGAATCGCTCTCACCGTGGGGGCCTCACGCTTTCGCACAAAGACGACAAGGAATTGGAGAAACCGTCTGCAGCGGCATGCTTGTTTTCGAAGAATTGCAAGGTCGAGGCCCCTGGAAGTTACCGAGACATCAACCAACAGATCTCACGGTTGGCTCCGGCTCTTCCAGGGGCAAGAACAATGTAGTCTTGGGCTGTGCTCAGACACCATATGGCAGCTCTGCCATCAATGCGTGTCCTTTGTAACTTATTAATTAGGTGTCGTTGAGCTGGTACACTCAACATCTACACTCGCTTCCGGCTGAGGCCTGGCAAGCATGCCAATCAGGACTAGAGAGTGACAATAAAGACAAGAACTCCCAGGATACCTGTTTGTACGCAGCCTCTCTTTATGACCCTCTGAGAACATCTCAGAAAGAAAAGCACCACAACTGAAATCGTGCAGAAAGCAAAAAGACCACAGTTCCAAACTCTTTTTAAGAGAAGCCGACACTTGGGCAAAGCAGAGAGCTGTCGAAAAGCATTGCACTGTTTACTGAGCGCAGAAAAATGACATTCGTGATGTTGAACCAAAAGCTTCAAAACTGAGCCCGAGGTGTAAGTGTAAAATTCAGTCACTGAGACGGGAGATGTCTGAAAAGTCTTAGGAGCAGATCGAAGTCCATCCAGTTTGCTGGGGTAAGCGGTTCGGTCTGCACTCTTTTGAGCCCGGCCTGGATGGGGCACACTGTGGGGCTTTGCATGATTTCTCACACCCCTAAGCTAGTGGAGTCCCCTAAGAGCTCCTGGAATTCACAGGTCAAAGCAAGAAACCTATAATGTGGGGTTAAAGGACGGTGTCTTAGTCGACGAGACTTTGCTCACCTTTGAGTAGGTTAAGAGTGACTGGGGCAAATCCCCAAATGTCACATTAGATCTTAATCCTTAGGCAGAAGCCCTGGTTCTTCTCACTCCCGAACCCTCCCCCCAGCTTAAAACGACGAGATGTGCTCCAGAGAAAAATCCCAACTTCGCACCTTCTCTGGGGCAGCGAACATGCAACGGCAAGTCCGGGCCTATAAGAGGGGACACAGGTGTCACCCCAGCTGCTCCTTCCTCCCTCTGGCCTGCTCAGAGGAGAGGAGCACCTCTGGCTGGAGATGAGGCTGGTCCCTTCTTCCCTGGAAGGTAGGAGCTTTCTGGACAGCTGGCTTCATTATTTGCCAGGCGCTGGGCTAAGGGGCTGCAGGCACTGAGGCTTAAACAGCCAAAATAAATTCGCCAAGTTCACACAGCTAATGAGTAATGGAGCCAAGACGGGAAGCAAAGTATTCTGAAGCTTAAGCCCTGTAAAGTGCGACGCAGATGGTGCTTAAAAAGCGCCTCCCGCACCTCAAAGCCGACGGGAAAAGAACTCAGAACACAGTCGGTCAAATGCTGTATTTGCTTCTACGTTCATTCAGCCTTCTCTTCTGGAACCTAGGAGATGGCTAGCTGGGACTGAGATGTGAGGAATGAAAAGATAATTCCTGGTCTGGTTGGGAAGACTAGACTCACACACTGAAAGAATGAGACTGTGACCAGAGGGCATATAATTAAGCGCTAAATTGCAGGGTACGGACTTTAAACCCTCCAGGAATTCAGGGCAGACAGACCTCAAGGAAGCTCCCGGACTGGGGCCCACGGTGGGGGATTGGGTGAGAAAGGGCAAAGCCTTGGGTGACTGGAATCAGGGCAAGAGGGGGTGTGTGTGTGTGTGTACACACCCATGTGAGGATAACTACACAGCCACATAGTGGCCACTGGCACACAGAAACCATTTGTCACCATTTACACGGTGCCAAAGTACAAACCGTAAAGGTATTTTCTGTCATTATGGGTTTTATACTCTCGAGAGTGGTTTCTGTCTGCAGAAAAACTGTTCAATATTTATTTTTGAAGTTTTATTCATTTTAAAATTAATATTCAATGTATTCCAGTTAAACCCAAATCCCTCCTTAGGAATTAAAGTTCCACTAACACATCTCCCTCTATAGAAGCATGTTTTAACAATTATTTTTAAGGGGGAAATTATACTCTTTTTAACTGCATTCAGAAATTTCCAGAGCTCCATTCTTTTCACAGTATTTCATTCACCTAATGACTTAAATTCTTAGAATTTTAATTCGAAATGTCAATGTGATTAGTTCTTAACATCTGTGATGTTCCCATCCTTGTGAACATAAGTCTAAGCCTCTGACTCCATTACTTATTTTAATTTAAGCACAAGGATAATATTTTTCTCTCATGGGCAACAGTTTTATAAATTTCAATTGTCATTAATATTTCAAATAACACATGTACACAGATTGGTCTTCAAAAATTATAAGTACTTGATTTACTTTATCTTTTTTTGTTACATAGTTCTCACTTAAATTTAAAACCCTTCATCCACTAAGGAAACAATCATGCCTTCCCTAGTTAATTTGTGAGCTGCCTTCCTAGGCTAATTTTGAGGAATGGTTTTCATCTGGCTGGGTTTGCACGTTCACTGGGATCTGGAGCAGCAAACAGCTGGGTTGATTTTCAACACCTCGTGTGACGGTCAGGCCAATGCTGTCCAGAAGGAATGGCCTCACGGCCCACATCCCTAGCACTTAAGTAAGTACAGGTTACCAATTTCTCCATCCTGATGAGTGAATGCTGGGAGGGTAGCTGACTTCATTCAGTCCTGAGGCACAGTTTTCATTTCTCTGGTTCTTAAAACCCTCCTCTCGCGAGGCTTTGTTGGCTCTGCGGCCACGGTTCTCAAGCTGAGCTGATGACAGTGCTCCTGACTTCTGTTAACTTGGTATAAAGCGGGGTGATGTTACCCCACCTACATGTCTCAGGGTTGACTTCAGAAATGTTAACGTGTGAGAAAGAAACACGTGGCCCAGGCACCACTCGTTGTGCTTTTCCTACACTTTCACCCCAAATCTTAGCTTGTTTCAGTTGTTAGCTAGCAGCACATCCACCTGGCCAAGTCAGAAACCTAAGTCTTCTGACTCCTTCCTTGACTCACATAGCGCATCTGATCACAAATGCCAGACATGCGGCATCCGGTTTTCTCTGGAGCCCTCCTTCTTCTTCACTCGCCCTGTGATGGAGACCAGAATCTCGTGTCTTGATCGGAAGACTAAACCCAATCTAGCTCCAGCATCCCAACCAGTCTCCCAGGTACACGCCCTCCACTCCACCAAAGGGACCTTTGGTTCTAAACCCCTAAGCTTGGAAATCTGGAATGGTTTCCTATGACTCACAAGGTCACCCTTCGGGATTTGTAACGCTGCTCAAAGCTTTCTTTCCAGTTTGTTTCCAGGCAGAAACCCTTGCTCTTGTATGTTCCCTAACACCATGCTCATCCCTGCTCTGCACTTTCATCCACCCAGGTCCTCCTGAACAGAACAGCCTTCTCTGTCCATTCATTAGATGCCGTTCCTCATTTCCAGGCATGTCCAAGGTCATCTGCACTGGCCAAGCCTTTTCCGATGAGCTGTCAGAAAAAACAATTGATCACCTCACGTATTTCCATTGCATTTGTTATATGCCTTGACCATACTAAACTATAATTAATATTACATTTAATCCTAAAAAAGTCCTCAGCATAGGACCAGGAGTTTTAGTCTTTCTCAGTACCACAGTTGGCATTTATCTAACCTGCCCCCTTGTTCCAAAAATATATGAGGCTATTCTTGGCACAAAGTAGATGCTAAATAAACAACCCCCACCCCCACCCCACACAGACACCACCTTAGAAAGCAAGATTCACGCAGGAACCTTATTTTGCTCGTGGACATCACTAAAACAGTGAACATATTAAGCCTCCAATATTTGCAGAACAGGAAAGGTGACAAGAAAAAAGCACACAAGCAAGTCCCTTGAGAAGAAAGGGGGTACTTTCAAGGAAGGCTATTAGTAGTAGAAGCTTACCTTAAAATATCAACAACAACAACAACAGAAAACTCTGCTATTATGGTCATATCAGGATAAAGAGGAAATTCCAAAGGCATAGAAGCCAGTGCAACCAAGCCCTGCTCTGGTCCGATGGGAAGGCCAGATCACATGAATGGCCTCCTCCTAGCTGGCACACACCTGGTGCCTCTCCCGACCCAAGGGCCTGCTCAAGGACCCTCCAAGAGCTGCAAAATGCGGGCAGCCTTGCCCAACAAGTGAGGGCTGCTGTGAAGTCTGTTGGGTGAGCACGTGGTACTGGGCGGAGAGAGAGAGATCAAGAGATGACAGATTTGGGGAACGCTTGTTTTAAATGAAAAGTTGGCAAAATGGGGTGAGGGAGGAAACCCACAAAGGTGAGCCAGAGAGGCGGCTCTGAAAAATGATGACTAAAGGATTTATGGGAGTCCTAAACGTGGTTCGGATAAATTCCGAGGTAAGAAATCTCAGGTTAAGTAGTGTTATCTAAAATAATTGGAAAGTTGGATCTGTTTCAGCTCTAGGTATCGAGAACAAGACAAACGGAAGAGCTGCCTCTTTCTCTTCTTTGGGAGTCAACAGGTCCTCTGGGCTACAGGCAGGCGGTGCCACGTCGGCTGGAGCTGTCTCTTCCGCCCCCCGCTCCGAGGCTCTGTGCCAGGCCAATTCTTTCAGCCCTGTGTCTTCCAAGGGCCACGCTGCCTCCATCCTTCTCCCGCCCCGCAAAACTCTGGTGCGTGGGAGAGCGTCCATCAAGGCTGGAGGGATTCCAGGATTTAAAAAGTTGCATTACATTTCCCAGAAACCGTTTCTTAATGTAATGACCAAAGAATTTCACACAGTGGCCACAGTGTCATAAACGGATTACCGGATTTCATCTGAAAGTCCACCCGGATGGATACCTCTGGTTGTCATCCCAACTTGGCCACTGACTAATTGGGCATTGTCGGGCCACTTGGCTCAGCATCCTAGGCTTCTGCTTTCATATCTGCTGAGTGAGGATGAGGCTGCCTATCAGGTCTGCTTCGCAGGGTCGATGTGAAGCCATTTGATTCTCAGCCTTGGCTGCACAAGTCCAGCTGTCCAGGCTTCACCCCAGACCAACTGCCTTAGGATCTCTGGGAGTGGAAGCCAAGCACCAGTGTTCTCAAAACTTCCCAGGTGATTCTAATGAGCAGCTAGGGTCAGGCACCTCTGTGTCGCAGGAATTTATAATACGATGACCACGGCCATGATGCTCAATCGCGGGACGGTGGCTTCACGTGACTGGGGAACTGAAGAAGTTATTCTGAAGTCTCCTTAGAAACAGGAACTATATATTTCTTTTGCATTTCCCATTGTTCCCTGCAAACTTTAGGCATTCGGCCACTCCTCCTTTGATGTCAACGGTATACTCTGTAGATGCTTATAGATTTTAGTCGGAGAGTCTTTGTTTAGCAAAACCACCTTTGGAAAGCACCTGCAGAACCACCAGCCCAACTGGCCCAGGCATCAGCTGAAAACATGCTCCTTAGCCCGAAGCTCAGCAACTGAGATAAAGAACAGGAAACATGAGAACAGTGATTTGATTTAAATGGAGAGAACGCAATTTTGCCATCTGGGAGGTGACGACCTGTCTTTGGTCCCATGGCAGGAGGTGCCATGAAAGCCGGAAGCAAACACCCCTTGGAGTATTTCTCAGCGATTTTTCCTGATGGGCTGGGAAGCAACGTCCATCTTGCCCTTGCTGACCTTTGACTCAGACCAACACCTTTTCCTGGGGAATTTTACCATCGACTCTTTCATCTTTAGGCTGGGAAGGCATCCATGTTAGCAGAAACATTTTTCGAGACAATACTTCTCTGATATGAGAAGTACTAAGGCCAGATCTGGGCCAGGCTGACCTTGGGGCCTTCGCATCTGAAAAGGCTCATGTAGGATCCATCATCCTTGCCTGCTGAGAAGGACCTGACCTACTCAAGTCAGTACGTGACTTCCACATCACGCAGGGTTCATCAAACACTTGATAAATTAACTAACAGGCCACACCACTCGCCTTAGAGTAAGATTTGTATAAGTGGACCGAGAATGCACGTGTCTTTCAAAGTAATTAAAAACCTAATAAATCGAAGAAAGAAAACCAATTTGAACTCAATGCATTTCATTATGTATGAAAGTTAAATGTCTCCCATACCCATGGATTAAGTTTTATACTCATTTTGTGGTGGTCTGTGTGTAATTTAAAGATGTAAAATTTGGAGCAGCCAATTCATAGTCTTAGAAGTCCAACACGTGACTCTTAGAAATGTACGTCCGAGATGTCTCCCAGAGAAAAGCCCTCTTTTGGAACTAAAACTTGAGGGCTACTAAAAGGGGTACTTGTCTCTACCTGTGGTGAAAAAAAGTGCTCCAAATTGATTATGATGTGCCTGTGAGCTGCCCAGATTTTTTCAGCTTTTTAATTATTTGAGACTGAGAAACTTTACATAACTGTATTTTATTTTCTATGGCATGATGGAGAGACAGAATGAACAGATGCTACATCCCAAGTAATTGTGTGAAAATTACTTGATTTCAATGTTATATTAAGATTGGTGAACATTCATAATTACGAATCATATAAGGGTTTTACTAGTTTTTAGCATTTAGAAACTTTTTTTATAATAAATATGAAAATATTGAAGGAAAATTTAAAATGTCTTGAAAATCTTAAATGTGTATCGGCCACAAAGTTTATCTCAAAAGCATAAACAAGTTAAGTAGGCACATTAGAAATGACGCCGCCATCATACATAATGTATTTACCTAAAACCTAAAATAAAGTTTCAAAATATTTTACTTTTTCTCAACGTCTGGTTATTCAGACTGTCGTGGGAGAAGGGGTGCTAAATTCTTTTCCAAATTACAAGCCAGTTGTTCCAAAACTACAATATTAAATATGCCTTCCTTCTTCATTGGTTTGTACTATCTGCTTTATTACATATTTGAGTGTCAGATGTAATTGTTTTTATTATTTATCCTGTTCTGTTTAGCTGTGTTTGTTTGTTTGTTTGTTTGTTTGTTTTGCCAATACAGAGTTAAGTGAGTTCAGCTTTATATTCTGTATTATCTGGTCCGACTGGTCACATCTCATAATCCTCCTTGTTTAGACTTTTCTTTCATATTCTCACTGGTTTATTGTTCTAAATAAATTTTAGAAATGTTTTTGAACCCGCAGATTTTTTTTTCAACCTTCACCTTTATTTCGATGAGGGAAAAGAGTCAAATTATGCCAGCGAAATTCATACCTAACTTCTCTTTTGAGGCAACAGTTTTTCATAAATTTCGAGTGGTCTGCGTTGCTGAGAAAGAAAAAGACACCCCAATTCTTTGAACACAAGCCTGTCAAGCAGATGGGGAATTTACGGGGGAGAAAGCTGGACAAGAGAGGACGCCTATTCAATGTTTCTACAGTTTTTGGCCTTCGTCCTTATAAACAAAGTCAAGAGAGGGGAGGGTGGGAAGGGGCAGGAGGGTACACCCCTGCAGAGAGAGACAGACACACAGACAGACGTACACACTCACGTGCACGCTTTCTCCCCACATTATGAGAACCTTGACTCCAGCCTTCCCAGGTGGCCTAAAATCTCCCCTTCACCTCTGGCCCGGTGCTTCTTCATCCTTTACTCTCTTCCAGTGTCCTGGAGATATTCCGCTAGGCAACTAGGAAACAGATTTCTCCCAGGGCTTTCTGGGCATAGACCTGGCTGGAGGGAACAACCTTCAGGGAGGCTGGAAAGGAGGTAACTTGCAGGGCTAGACGTCTTCCCTCCGCAGTGTGGCTCATGTCCTGCGACTTTCAAAAGGAAAAGCTGAGCTGCTGAACTTTCAAATGAGCTATTTTTTTACCTACATGAAACTATCCAAATCCTAATAACTGTATTTGACAGGATCCTGGCTTGGCGCCAATGGGAAGGGTTCCCAGAATAATGTTCCTGCACTGGCCAGGCCTGTCAGGGCCAGCAAACCGCAGTGCACTGTGGAGTGTGGAGGAGACCGGAGAGGGGTGCAGGTGTGAGGGGGGAGGGATGGAGTTCAGTCAAGTCAAACTCGGCCGCTGAAGTCACGGCAAACACATAATATGTATAAAATGATCTCGAAGACCACGCCTTTCTGAGAAGGGCTTCCCAGGACCCTCAAGCCAAACACCACGGGGTTGGGGATCAGGGGTTACTGAGAAATGAACGGCGTGTCATTCAAAGGTGGACCCGCCCCCCAACCACTTAGCTCTGTAACGGCCAGAACAAACTTCCAGTTATAAGATAAAGAAGTCACAGTGATGTGATGTACCGCATGGAGAATACAGTCAACAATACTGTATTAACTTCGTGAGAGATGGTGACTAGACTTATTGGGGTGACCACTTCACAACGTACACAAATAAATGTCGAATCGCTATGTCGTACGCCTGAAACTAATATAACATTGTATGCTGATTATACCTCAACTCACACAAAAATAGTAAAGAGACAGCCAAACACAAACCCCATGCACACTCAGATCAAGTCGATTTAACGAGGGGTGGGGGTGGGTCAAGTCTAAACTTGGTCTGAAGATGGAGAGATGGCTGATCCATCAGGAACAGGTGGATCAGGCCCTCGTTCCTCTTGGACTTGGACCTGGACTGATCGCAGTCCTCTTTCTAGATGTCTCCATTGCCTGACATCTGCACTGGGGCCACTGGAGTCTCAGGTCGTGTCTTCGAAACTACTCAGTGAAGCTGTTCGTCATAGACAGATGACCCTGCTGGGTCACCTGCCCTTGCACACTGAGGAGAATAAGTAACGCTACATTATGGCTGCTTCACTGAGCATCTACCGTACGCCTCACGTCACATCGGGGGTACCCAAAGCTCAAGCCAACCCTCCAAGACATATGGAATTATTTCCATTTACGGTGAGCAAGAAGGCTCAGACAGGAGAGAAACCCGCCAGTCACACTGCTAGTGAGTGAACTCACATCTCCCTGACTTGAAAGCTCCCCAATCTTCTGATCCTTGCATGGCCCAAGCTCCGAGGAGGGAAAAAGAGGGCCTGTGTTTTGGTGGGGGGTGGGGTTGGGGAGAGGGATTGGGCACAGCCACTGTCCCTTTATTCTTTGCCTTAACATCAGAAATATCAGCTTAACTCCACGTGGGGAACCTGCCACACAAGCAGTAAGCAACTCACAAATGTCACCCTTGATTACAGAGGCCGGCCACAGCCTGAACTCTCACGTTCCACTGAAATGAGGCTCTAGCACTCTGGGACACCCCCATAACTGCCGTGCAAGGAAGCCTGCCTGAGCGCATCCTCTCAGGCTCCCAGGCCCGGGATAACGAAGCAAGGCCTCCCTCTCTCGGCGCCTGTCCGCCTTGTCCGGATCTGCCCCCTTCTTCCCTGGTCACAGGGAAGTACTTGCTATCTCCTTCTAATCCTCAGCTATGTCCCAGGGTGCGTCCCGCCTGTTAGCCAAGTGTTCAGGAGGGCCTCCATTTATGGGGCCAATGTGCAGCCGGTCAGCCTAAGTCCTCCTGGGAGGAGCTGATGTGCACAGTGACCGAGTCTCATCTGCCCAGACGGGCAGCCTGCCCTTTGGAGTAGCCATTCCAAGCAGTTGAATCTTCATGTCAACAATCCTGCCGCTTCTCAGAACTTAGGAGGAACTCACCTACCGAAATTATTTTCAGGGTCCGCAACATATTCTTTTAAATAGTCTCACGAGTTTCAGCTCCTCCAGATTTGTTTATACTTTTGGCAAGAGTCGAACATTATCCAGGGTCAAATCCGACGGAAAAAAGTGATAAACTAAATACCGTTTAAGATTTAAGAGGAAGTACCACGTACAGGATGAGACCGCTCCCATACTGCCTCCACCACCAGTTAACAGCTGCCACTGGCTAGGCCCTCTGAAAAGTTTCTCTACTCTTGAAGCAACTGAGAACACTATCATTGCCTCCCGTTTTTCAAAAGGAAACTGAGGCATGACGCACGACTGAGGAACACGTCCAAGACACAGGATTATGAGATGGCGGAGCAAATATTCAAACCCAGTTCTCTTCTACCTCACCAGTCACGATCTCTTCACCGGCCACCCTGCTTTTTGCTGACCAGAGCATGCATAAGGACAAGGTGTCTTTACTCCGGTCATTACTGGTCATTACTCTGAAAGACAACAGCCACGGAGCACTTAAATCCACACAGCAGCAGCCAGTCTTAAATTCTCCTACATCTCATCCTGCTGATGCCAGGAGCCCACTGAGCTACAGCAGCATTTGGGCATCCTTCCCCTTTAAGCAACAGGACCCTGGGCATGGGGTTGTTTACTAATTTCTATATACCCTTCTCCACTCCAAGACAAACAACATCACACCAGCAGCACAGAGAGGGAATCACGCCACTGAAAACTGAAAAACGGCCGGTTTATTTTTAGGACCCACATGAATTCAAAGGAACGCCTGATTTTACAATAAAAAATACACAATCCGAAAATAGAAGAAAGTTAAGTCACGAGCAGCAACTCACTTTGGAAGAGATGGGCCAAGGCCATCAAAATGAATTGTGTGGTTTTTGTTAAACACGTTCCCCAGTACATAAAGACCCAAACCACAAGGCCACTAGGAATAAGTCATTCCAATGATGGGGAAGGGGAGGCGGGGGGAGACTGAGCTTAGCAGCGGAATTACCTTCCTGCATTAAAAGGTGGGTGGTCTGGCCAGGCTGAGGTCACTAGAAAACAATTTAAGACAACGTGTAACTGCCTCCCGGAGCTTCTGGTGAAGAAGTGCCGTGAACGCTAGCTGCCCTGACTCCTTGTTGCAAGGCTGGAAGGGAATTTATGATATTGCCTTCTCATTGGCCAGACACTAACGTTTTCCGCCTCCAGTTCTCTTTGGCCTGTGAGCGAAAACCATTCCAAGGCTGTGATAGAACATTTGAAATTCAGCTGCAAACACAAGCGCATCTTTGAGTTAAAAATGAGGGAACACGTGGCGGGTAGAAGCAGTGGAGAAAGGATGTCGGCATCACTTCTGAAACATACAGGAGATGTAAATGGTTTTCTGGTTTCTAAAAATATATTTGTGATTGTCGGAAACAGCAACATCCAGGAACACAACTTTCCAGCCTGGACATACTTCAGGGACTAAGGGAACAGGACACAGCGTCGGCCTCCCCGATGCTCACGCATCAGGCACAATCAAGTTTTTAAACATTGCTAGGGAGGCGGTCGTCACAACACAAGAGGACCAAGGGCTAAGGGGTCGCGCATGAATGGACGCGCACGACAACAGCTGTTTCAAGTCGGAGGGGCTTTTGATGCAGCAAAGGGAAAAAGGAGACGGAGCCTCAGGTAAGTGCAGGGACAGACCTTGGCCACCAGCCCCTGCCATGACGTTGGCCAGGTCACTCCACCTCCACAGGCTGCCTCGGGGTTTACCACCCCTCACTCATCCCTGCCACTTCGGACTTCTGGCCTTCGGAAGGCGAAAGGATACATTTCTGCTGTGCGAAGACACCCAACTGATCGCACTGTACTTTGGCAGCCCTGGGAAGCAGGTGTCCTGGGAACTACACCTAAAAGCGCATGAAACCTCCCAGGTCTGGACTTCCGTCTTCCGGGTTAACATTTCCAATGAAAGACTATCACACAAGGATCGACTACGTGGGAGGCACTATTTTTCACCCGAAAAGAGAAATAAGACAAAGGGTTTTTTCTTGTATCGGTTTCTCTCAGGATAAAATGGTATTTTTTTCCTAATTGTTCTTTTTTTTTTTTTTCTCCTCCTAGTCCCAATTCCCCGGCCCCCAAACTGACATGAGGTGATGGAAAAAATCTGTTTTCAGGCTTTTCAAAAAATACACACAGGACCAGAGAAGACAGCGCTCTGTCTGATCGTGCCAACAGTCCGAGTCGTGCTCCAGGCCAACACTGCTTCTGCGGACAGTCCCGGATGGAGCTGTAAGACAGCTTGTGTTTGCCCGCACCACAATGGCCACAGCACTGTGGAAGGGACGGCAATCGTGAGACCAGATGGGCAGGAGGACGTTCTGAGAGCTAGCGACACAGCTGTGTGCCCACTCTGCTCTGAGACCAACTTGACCCAAGTCAACCAGCAGCCTGATGGGAAGCGTGTCTTCGTTAAAGTCTGGTCCTCGCCCCTGACCACCAGCCCCATACGTCCAAGCGCCTATGCACAGCTCTGCCTGGATGTCCAACAGCCCTCCTTCCAAATGCAACACGGCCAGGCTGAACCGCTCACCCGCCCCCCAAGCCTGCTTTCTCCACTGCCGCATGCTCCTAGTTACTGGTCAGGAACTGCAGAACCAGCCTTGACTTCTCTCCCAGCCGCCAATCCCAATCCATTAGCAAATCCTGTTGGCTCTGTGCTCACAATGCTCTCAAAATCCCACCGCTCCTCACCCCTCTCACGCTGACCTCCACAGGCCTGGCCACCACCGTCTCTCATCCACATTACTGCAACAGCCTCCTATGGGATCTCTTGTTTACACCCAATGTCCCCGACAGTGTTCTTAACGAGCAGCCGGAGCCATCTCTCTGAGACACAAGTCAGATCCTGTCATTCCTCTGCTCAGAACTCTCCAGCGGCTCCCGTTCTCTGAGAGTGAGGTCCCCCTACAGAGGCCCACACGGCCCCAACCTCATCTACTCCCCGCTCCTCACGACACTCAGAGACTCAGGCCTCCTCGCTGCTCCCGATTCAAGGCCTTTGCACTGAGAGTCGCTTCTTCCAGAATAATCCTCCCTGATACCATGTAACCGGCTCTCACGTCTTTGCTCAGATGCCGTCTGCGTGATGAGCTCTCCACGGACCACACCATCTGTCACCGCAAACCCCGCACCCGTTCCTGACCCCGCCCTGGTTATTTTTCACTTTGTTTACAGCTTCCTGACATACGGCATGTGTCACGGGCTTATTGTTTGTCCGCTTCTTCCTCTCCCCCATCTTAGGAGGCACAATTCACAACTACAGGGACTTTTGTCTTTTTGGTCACGTATATATTCCCAGAGTCTAGAACGTTCGCCATCTGGCAGAGTAGGAGCTGCATGATTACTGGTTGACTGAGTGAGGAGGGAGCGGGGAGAGGGAGTACCTGTGTCCCCTGGGACATGCTTTCCTTTGCTTTTGCTGAGTGAGAAGTCAGGAATGGAAAGCAGTGCAGTGTTTGGCAGCGGTCTCTGGGAGCCCCAGCCAGGAGGCAACTTCCTGAAGAGGAACTTGTGGGGTCTCAAGCACACACGTGCACACATGCCCGGGGGTTCTGGACAGCTCTGGGTGGCAGGGAGCTGGGGTCAGCGCTTGCCGGGGAGGGACGGGAAGGCCAGAAGGGCCCACAAGGCGGGAGGAAGGAGTCAGGCCTGCAGAGTCCTCAGCCCTCCCGAATGTCACCCCGGTTCTCTCCCGGCCTGGTTATTTTCAAGGCTTTGGGGAAAGCAGAGGCCGTATGCCTGCAGGGGAAAAGTGGGAAAAAATGAATCCAAATTCCAGAAAGGGGAACTTTCTGTTTTGCAATACCCTGAATGGAAACCATGCCACTTTGCCCGCCCAGAATCCGGTCTGCCACGAGGAAACAGAAGTCCCATGGCTCCGAGGGGACCTGCGAGCCTGTTGCCATGTGCAGAGCTGTGACAGCAGGCGAGACCCCGGCCTCTGTCTCCTGCTCTCCTGCTGCTCAGGCTCCCGAGATAAAAGGAGGCAGCCCGCCAACAGTCTGCTGGCAGGAGGAAGACATTTACTCAGATTTATTATTTGAAAGCCTTGCGGGGAAAAAAATCATTTAATTTCTTCATAAACAGGTCTTTTTTTATAGCGCGTTTGTGTTAAGATCATAGTCAAAAGTAACGCGGAGCGGGTTTGCTCTTCGCGTTCTCATGAAGGATGTTGAAGAGACGGCAGTTTGCTCCAGTTGTGTTATTACTGGGCGAGAGACTACCCCAAACGTCGTGCCTTAAAACCACCACTATTTATTATACCTGACACTTCGGTGGGCCGGGAATTGAGACAGGGCTCAGCTGGCCAGCTCTCCTGTTCCACGAGGCATCCGAGGTCCCATGGTGTCACTCAGCTGGTGACAGGCTACGCCGGAGGGTCTGAGCCAGCTTCACTCTCATGTCTGGTACTCTATAGGAACGACTGGAAGTCTGGGCTCACCTGGACTGCCAACCAGAGCACCCACAGGTGACCTCTCCTGCATGGTGGTATTACATTGAACTTCTCATCTGGTGGCTCTAGGCCCCAAGATCAAGTGTCCCAGTGAACAAGGCTGCACGGACTTTTATGACCTCTCCTCGGAAGTCTCATAGTATCCCTTCTGCTACATTTTGTTGACTGATACAAACCCACCCAGACTCAGGAGGAAGGAACACAGACCCCATTTCTCAGTGGAAGGAGTTTCAAAGTACTGGAGGCTAAGTGTTAAAAGTACCACACGGTTGTTTCCGAATTTACCCATAGAACATGTCCTTGATTTTCCACCCTTCCCCAGCTACCCAGGGACGCTGTGGTGCTCACTGGGCTCCTCAACCACTTATTCTCCAATCACTCAGCCAGTAATTATCAAGCATTTTAGGTATCTAGCAATGAGCAACAGCTTGCAAGGTAGAAAAGCACATGACATGTGTCTGCGATGGGCTGACAAATACGATGGCCAATATCATGGGCATTTGTTCTTTTTGCCTGTCTAGCCTCCAAGCCTCCTCTGTCTGGAAATGGTACTCCCATGTTCCTCTGAGGAATGATACCTCCCCCCTCTCAGCTCATGTGACTGGGGTGGGCACATGACCAAGACCTGGCTGACCGGAATCAAACTTCTTCTCCCTTTGCTCTCAGAGTAATCGATTCAAGGATTGATACCTGGCCCAATGGTAGTAAATTCCAGTACTTTTGCATAATTTGGAGGAGAAGGCAGAAAAGGGAGGGGTTGGCGCCACGTGAAAAAGAAGTGCCATTAAGTACAGCCAAGAGCAGATCCAAGAGATAGAGTGAGAAAGAGGCTGGATCCTGACAACACGGGTTCCAACATGCCTGAAGCCAGCCTGCCCCGAGGTTTTCCACTTACATAAGCCAATAAACTCCCCGACTGGCTCTCGACAAGGCTGAGTTGGGTTTCTGTCAGTTGTAACTGAGAGTCCTGACTTACATCCAGGAAACAATGAGAGTGATCAACGGTAGAGTCCAGAAGATAGGAAGGCATTTATGGAATGAACCTCCGACAGGAGACTTGACAGGCCGCTGGGAGAAGGACCTTTGTGCAGGAGAGCCGAGAGCATCCACCTTCCTGTCGCAGGATGCAGACTTCGGCCTGCCGTGCTACGTGAGGATAGCACCATTCCAGACACATCTCAGCGACTCCCTCCCAAACGCCTACTTCTCCACCTCTTTCAGAAAGAATAAGGAAGAAGGGCATGGCATGGGAGGGCCCAGAGTTGCCACCTTTTCCCACCAGGTGGCACCCCTGCGTCAGGGAGGCAGAAATCTGGGGGTCCACAAGTAAACTAACCAGAATGAAGTCCCCTAAAACTAAACATTGGTAGCTCAGATGGAAATCTGAAAGTGATTAGAGAGTAGGACACGTGAGACAGCAAAAATGCAGCCACCACTCAGCTGATACCTGCTCTGTATTCGCCACTGGACCGCCACATTTGGTCCTATAAAATCCGACATGGATGTCCACAAGGGCCTAAAAATCTCGATGTGAAGACCAGCCTGCAAAAGCTTTAAGGTACAACACCAGAGGACAAAAAAAATCTAAGCACTGCATTTTGTGACACAGGCTAACGGGC
Organism: Eonycteris spelaea; assembly: GCA_003508835.1. Lineage (NCBI taxonomy): Eukaryota > Metazoa > Chordata > Mammalia > Chiroptera > Pteropodidae > Eonycteris > Eonycteris spelaea. The sequence goes on from PUFA01000056.1 coordinate 200,636, forward strand.
AGTGGGGACCCCCAGAGACCCTCTGTTGGAAGAGCCATTCCAAGTTCCTCATGCCACCGATGAGGAAACGAGGGCTTAAAAGGTCGCACAAGAACATCGGGATCACCAGAGAGAGAAGTGAGGAGGCAGGGAAGGGCCTGCTGCACGCACACGCTCTGGGCCGCGACTTGACAACTGTTCATGATTTTACAGAGTAAGAAGCGAACGGAATGAGCTGAGGAGAGCAGCACCGGGAAGGGCCGAGCATTCATTCTCGAGGCTGTGTTTTGTTTTGGTTTGGTTTGGTTTTTTTTCCCTTGGCTTTGAGCACTGTGTGCTTTCATGACTTCGTCATAAGCGGGGGTGTTCCAAACAGCCTCCTTCTTTCTCCGAAACGAGCCTCTCAATTCACACTTCAGGAGCTCACAGGGAGAATATCTTGTAAAACCCAGTTCGTGACAGAAAGAACCTATGGTGATGGATGTAAACAGCGGTTTCAAAACGGGAACGGACTCTACCAGTATTGATGCTGTTGTATGAGGACAGCGACGCATATTTTATATTAAGAAAGACCAAAACGTCCTCGCTCCCTGTCGTTCTGCTCATGACCAATGAGCTGGAGATAACCAGTGCAGCTTCCTACCCCTTTCTCTCCCGTTTCCTGTCTGGATCCAACCTCCCCTCAGGGGCCGCTGCTTGGAGAATCCTCGCAGATCATTTTTCCGAAGATACATTCGTGTTCTCTAGTCCAAGTGCAGGCGTATTTTCTTGTTTCATTATTTATTGCCCACAGCATTCGTTTTTCCTCTTGTTATTGAGCTCCTGTCCCCAAGGAGAGTAGAACACTTCTCTCCTTGAGCATCATCTGGACATTTCATTAAACTGGGGTTTTCAGGCTCTGGATCCCTGATGCTGTTTTTGAAGGACACTCAGCCAGCAAGAGCCCTCGAGGCAAAATATGGAGAGCACTCTCAAAATTGTTCAGAGGTTAAGCATCCAGGAGAACAAAGGGCCGGCTAATCTACCCAAAGACAGACTGATTTTCCTGTATTAAATACACACACACGCTCTGATGTAATCGATTTTTTTTTTTTAAAAAAGAAAATCATTCTATGCATAAAATTTTATGGTGAAATATTAGATTTCTTTTATGGTATCAACCTTTCACTTGACATGGGGTCCAAACGAAAATGATAAGTTTCATAAATATGCAAACACCAAAACAAAGGAGTCACATCTTGATTTAACATAGGAAAAGATTAATCGAGTTGTGGATGACTATCAAGTTGTGGGTGAACTCAAGGGAGAGACAGCAATACGGGAAATAAAATGGGACTGGCAGATGTGCCTGCAAAATTGTAGGAATTGCAGTAAATCTGTGAAAAAGAAATGAAGGGCTTCTTGAGAATTTGGGTTTCAATAGCCCGAATATACTAGAGACTTGAACCCAGCCGGGAAGTAAAATCCAGAATGAGCTCAATATGCTAAACCTCAAACTGAAGTCAATGACAATCATTTTGCAAAATGACAAGAGGACCCTCAAAGAGCTATAATCTCAGTGACAGGATAGGTTAGAAAAACCGCTGACCAGCAAGGAAAGGCAACAAGGAAATTTGTCTGGGCCTCAGCTCAGATAGAAAGAAAAGGTCCCACCTGTGAATCTGTAACCAGATGTGTGTTCACATAGCTTCACAGTTCGCATTTATCCTAACTGCATGATCTGACATTCCCACAAGATGCAAAATGAACTGAAAGCAGTCCCAATTCCAAAGCACTTCAGGGTCCCTGGCAGAAAGAAGCAAATCCAAGTTTCAATGGAAGAGCACATCCTCAAGCCAAGCTTTTCAGGATTCCCATAGATTATGATGACCAAATATGAGTTCACAACAAAAAATTATGAAACACTGAGGAAACAAAACTCCTTGAACTAGAGTCAGCAAAAAACAAAAACCATGAAAAGTAAAAATTAAAATAACCTAGATTATAAATCTGAATCTGAATCCTCAAATGACAATACAAAATAATCAAATGTAAAATTTCATTTAAGGAAATACAGCTGGAATTAAAGCATGAGCAAGAAACAACTTTAAAGGACCAAGAAGATTTGAAAAAGAAATTTCTAAATATGCAAAATATATAATCACAAATATTAAAGACTCAGAAATGAGTTAAATAGGTTAGACACAGCCAAAGATTGAATAAGTTATCTGTGGAAGCATCCCAATTCACAGCACAGAAATTGAAAAATGAAAGAGACTATGAGACAGGAGGTCTGTGAAAATGAGAAGGTCTAACACACGTCTAATTAGAAATCCAAAGAACAGAAAAACAGACAGCATTTAAAGTGATAACAGCTAACAATTCCCCAGAAGTGATGAAAGACAAAAGCCTCAGATTCTGAAAGCAAAACAAATTCTAATTCAGAAAGGAAAGAAGGGAGAGAAGGAGGGAGATACAGAATAAAAATAGAAAGCAAAGCTAGTGTGCGGACAGAGAAAAAATAGATTACTTCAAAGCAATGACAATTTGGCGGACAGACTTTAACAGCTATAAATAGACGCCAGATGACAGTGAAATCATAACTTCGAAGTGCTGTTGGGAGATAACTATCAATTTAGAATTGTGTGAACAGCTAAACTGTCATTCAAGAAGTAAAGAAAAACAAAATTTTCAGGAAACAAAAAAGGAGAAAGTTAAGTATGAATAGCACATCAACAAAGGAACTGACAAAGGATGTCTTTCATTAGAAAGGACAATTACTACCTTGAGAGAGAGGTCGAAGATGCAATTAAGGAAAAATAAGCAAAGGAACAGAATAAACATGTGATGAAATCTGAAAAAAATCAGCAACCGTAAATATCAATAAAAGTGTAGTTTGGGGGATCAGAACAAAATAATGTCTAATATGTTGATCAAATTGTATGATCAAAATTTAAATATTCCAATAAAATATTGGCTCATTCAAGAGAAATAGTTTCTATTAATGATACATTTGAAAGCCAGTGTGCATATTAAAAATTTAAGGGCAACCCACTAGAAATATTTAACTTCAAAATAAAGATGAAAAATACTTTTAAATGAAAAATCCAAATAAAAGACAGGAAAATAAAGAGGCAGCAATGGCACAGAAAAAGAAAAAAAGGCACAAAACGATGGGGTAGAAACAATTTTTTAATATCAGAAGTTGCAATAGATTTTTTTAAAGAGTCAGATTAGATTTTAGAAACTAAACTCCCGCTATGGGCTCCTGGAGAGACACACCTGAAATACAGCCATAGAAAAGGGGTAAGGGTGGAACATGATAAAAAAAAAATTAAAAAAATAAAGCTATATTAATACCAGATGAAATAGACATTAAGGTAAAAAACATTTAGAATAAAGAGATCAATTTTGATCTTGGCACTATGTAGGGAAGAGGAAAAAAAAACACTTTGTGAATTTTAACCACTGACCTTTGCTTAAACAGCTTGCATGAAAAGCACACAGCAATTAATTTCTTTTCAAGTGGTCTCTGGTCTAGGCATGTGGACATGGGATCACAAATTTTCTGATATTCTTTGTCCAAAGTGTATCTTTTAGAAATTCTTTTAGTGAGAACTGTTGGTTGTAAATATTCTCAGTTTTGCTTCTCTATGAATGTTATTTGTGTTTTGAAAAGAGGCCTCTCATTTCTTGAAATACTTAACATTCTTATTTTCCAAGTGTGACAAGCCTGACTCTAAGTTCTGTGAATGTTTTATAATTTCTGACTGTGAGTGCTTGTCCCTTGTATCTTCCTCTATGAGATTTTTTTTTTTCAATTAGAGTCGTCATTTAATATTATCTGTGGGAATTCTTAAAGCCTGGGATAAAGTTGTTTTCCTTCAGAGATACAATAAGGAATATAAACAATGATACAAAGCACATGTAAAAACATCTAAACAAACACTGACTGCAAAAAAATATAAAAATAACGATTTGGAATGAATCTAACAAAATACCTACAAGCTTTTCACAAAAAAAAAAAATTAGAAATTTTTATAGAAGATATTAAAGAACTCCTAAGAGTGGATAAATATACTATGTTCATGGATTCAAAAACATTAATTTGGGAATAACATTTTTAAAATTTTTTGATCTTTAGAGTCAATTACTGTTGGAAGAACTTTCTTTGGTGGAATTTAAACTGATTCTAAAATTTTAAATGAAATGCAGATGGTCAAAAAGAGCCAAAATACCTCCAAAATATCTCCAAAGAAAAACAAGATAGGGATAATTTTCTAACAGCTATCAAGATATATGAACCCACAGTAAATAGAATAGTTGGATATTGGTGCAGATAGGCGAATGAAACAAAATCAAGACTCCAAAAACAGATACACGCACATATGAAAGGGATTTATGAGTGACAGCGTGGGCGACCAGATGAAGTACCAGGTAAGTGAAACTTGCAGAACTGGTTCTCCATGAAGGAAACATGCATTTGGATTTTTATCTCGCACTATACGTAAAATCAATTCCAGGTGGGTTTGAGAAGGCAAAACTAGAAAAGTTTAGGAGACAGTCAGTGGTATACAAGTCATAGAAAAAGAATGACAGAAAATTCAGTTACATTAAAATTATGAATATCTTTTCATCAAGAGACACCATAAGAAGTTTCTGCAGCGTATGCACTGACAAAGTGTGCGTATTCAAAATCCATAAAGAATCAATTAGTCAAAGAAACAACCTGGTAGAGGAGTGGGTAAAGGGGCATTCCACTGTGGAGGGTACACAAACGGCCCAATAACTCATGGAGAGATGCTCCACCTCATTAGGAATCAGAAATGCAAATTCAAACCACAAGGTACTGTTTCACATCATGATAAAAATCGTAAGGTCAGACGATGCCAACATGTGAGAATTGGAAGCCCTCTTCCGATTCTGTGGAAGTGTGAACTGATACTAGTACTGGGAAAAACAGGCGTTCCCTAGGAGAGCTGAATCCTCATTCCCCCTTCCCCACAGCTCTGCAGGGCCCCTCTTGGGGACATCCTCTAAAAATCTTACACCTGTACACCAGGAGACACCATAATAGCAGTAGTGTTGTAACAGCAAAACCTGGGAACAGTGCACACATCGGTCACCAGTAGAAATAAATCGTGATGTTTTTGTACAAAGAAGACTATGCGGCAGTGAAAATGAGTCAGCCACGTACGAAGAAATGATTTTTAAAACATAATGGTGAAAAACTAAAGCAAGTCATCGGAAGCATATCGAAGATAAAGCGATTTAGGAAAAAAGTAGTGAGCTCATGCGTGGATGTGGCGGTGGGTGGCACCAGTCCAGACTGAAAATTTACCATGACTTTTTTTCTGTCTCCTCCCAGGTGTCTTTTATGTGCTATTAAATGTCGATATATTTCTCAAAAAAAAAATAAAAATCAGTTACACTGAAGCCAGGGATGAGCCATGACTTCTGACTTAACTGTCGTAAAACATAGTTAGAAAACACCTGGGTATTAAAAATAAAAGACTTCGACCATGTTAAGTTATTTATTTTCGTGGAGTCATTATCAAGTCCTATCTGAAACTCCTTTTTCTCAAACTGCATTTAAAGCCTGTATTTGTGCATTCACACATATATAAACATCTCTGTGTGCATTTTATGTATCCAATTATCCAATTTCATGTGATTCACCCCTATCTATTCTTATTTATCCTGTTTATATTTTCATCAGACCTTAACTTAAATATGTGATTCTAATGTCAAACCGACCCTCAAGGTAAAGAAAACAAACCACCAGAGAAGCCCCTTGAGCAAAATTTCCATTGGTTTCAAAGCAATTTCACCAGAGCCTGAGACACATCTTGAGTCATAGTAGCTCCTTTGGAAGCTAAGAACGTTCCCAAGAGTGGAACACTCAATATCCCAAATGCACAAGTCTGAACACTTGGGGTGTAGGGCATTCCTTGGTCTAATAACTTAGGGAAATGCTTTAATCCAGCTAAAGGAGATTCTAAAGGGCACGTTTCTCGGACTCCTTAAGACGCTAATGTGTCTGTGAACGCGCAAATCAGAGACACAAGTAGCACTTCCCAAACATACTGCAGCAGAGACCCTTGCTCTCTCCCGTGCCACCCCACAGGATTCGTGTTCGATGGAACACGATCTGAGACACACCGACTGGATTATCTCCAAGGGGTCTCTATTGATTGAAGGTATAAATTCTGCTACTGCTGCTCTTTGGCTATAGAAAGCACCCCTCTGAGACCCTGTCCTACCAAGCCATTTCAGCCTGTCCTCAAGGAAAGAGCTGCGTGCTCCAAAATCACTTTTTCTTAGTCCTATTTCTTTAGAACCCCACTCTCAGAGGAGAACGATTTGATTACCTAATTGAATGGCCGTGTGGTTAATCGTTTTCAAGGACCATTTGCCATTTCAAAGCTTGTTAAATGAAAATGAATCTCTAATTGGTACAATGTGTGGGGAAACGTTTTTTGTGTATAGATAGCTCCCTAATACCTCTTATCTCTCCCTCCATATTATCACTAACTCCCTGCTTGGGGGTGGGGAGGAGAGGAGAGAAAGACTCTCTCCCCAGACACACATACCCACCCTACATACCCGCCCTACACACACACACACACACACACACACACACACACACACACACACACACACACACCCTTGCCAATTCCTAAAGGAGAGTATCATTTACAAGTGAACTCAAGCCCAAAAGAGACTTTCCTGCTTCCCACAAGGTATCAGTGAAAACATAGATAACTCAAATTCTTGCTTTCAAGTCTCTCTGCTTCTTCTACTAGATATGAACAATAATGATGAAAAATGATTCCCATTATATCAAAATGCTACATTTGCTTCCAGTGTAAGTCATCTGTTGGTTTAGAGATCCTGGGAATGTCACAAGTCCACACATGGCTTCTGAGAACCAGGATTTCACATCTGCATAGTTAACACATGCAGTGTGATAGGTCACGGAAAATTTCCTGCTGATCTTGGACAAGTCCCGCCTGCTTCTCGGTGAGAAAACAGCCGAGCCTGGTTTAAACATCACCCGTTTCCTTTCAGAATCATTCCCTGGAAGCATATCCATCGCACTTCCTCCCGGTCTGAAGGCTTTCCCTCCCACATCCCATCCTACTGGGGTCCCTACTCGGCCATCTGGAGAGAGTAATCTCGGTTAAGATGATGTTAAAATGGAACACTTTCTGCCTCACACTGTCCATAAGCTAGGATAAAATAATCTGTGGCAATAGTCCCTTCTCTAAAGGAAGCTACAGACATCCTAAGCAAGACATACTAAGTGGAACCAATTCAACTTGGCTTTTCCCAAACAAGACAGCAGTTTAAAAGAGGTATAGAGAACATCCTTGGTGGAAGCTAGTGGAGTCCACCCTCCATTTGCCTCAGATCAAGGTGGTGGGGGCGAGGTGTGGGGGAGGTGAGGGAGGCTCCAGGGAACAACTTAAGCATAATGTGTGTCACTGGAGATTGTAAGGTGTAGCGATTAGTGTTGGAATCACAGTGCAAAAGCTTAAAAGGCTGCTAAGATGGATGATCATCCTCAAAATGTGTTGGGGCCAAGGAAGCGAGTTTTCTGTGGGCAGATATGGACCTAGGGAGGGGAGCAGGGCGGGGCTGGCCTGAGAAGGACCCGAGGGTTAACTAATTGTTTAAGAATAGCAGCCCTCAGGACATAAACACCCCTCACAAAATCTCTCAGCAGGTTTTTGATTGAACTCGTCCAGCAATTTCAAAACTGTACATCCTGATGAGGGCCTGGCATGCAGTGAGGCTCTGTCACTGACGCAGTGCTGACCCAAACGCTTTAGCCATCAGCCGAGCTGTGAGTGGGGACCACCAGCACCACTTGGGAAGATCCTAAGACGGTGACCAGGTTCCTGCCGCATTTCCTCCCCTGAAGTCAACCTGAGTCCATGTTACTCCCTAATCAAATGCTTGGGAACACGGGCCTGAGCAAAACAATGCAACAGGCTCTGGTGGCTCTGGGCGCATGAATTCCAGGAGGAATTTGCTGCGTTGATTCTTATCTAATAATAGAAATAGTGACTAAAGCAAAAAGTTGATGCTAATGCTAGATTCCAAAAAAAAAAAAAAAAAAAAAACCAACCACCCGTGGTAGCCGTTTCCCAGACTTTTCCTTGAATCCCTGTTTACATTTGGTTTCCTTGCTGCCTAAAAATATTTTCCACGTATTCAATAACAGAATAAACTCAGCCCTACGATGTTCAAAATAAAATGAAGTTAAAAGTCATCCCTAAATATTATTCCATATTACATAAATGGCTGTATAAGTAATGACATGAGAAATAGTCACACATATGAAAAACATAAGAGTGACAGTACAAACCGATCATAAGAAATGTGTACACAGATATATATACAGAAAGAGGAAGGCTATGCACTAAAACAATAACGCTCCCTGTCTGGAGCAGTTAGGGTTGAATTATTTTCATACCTTAATCGTTTTCCATATTTTCCAAGTTTTTGCCAGTGAACATTGAACTTTTGTGATCTGATTCTGTAATGACTAAACAGTCTGCACGGTCCTACCAAACTAGGTTGGCAGAAAACCCCACATGTCCCGCTCCACTTTGAAAATTCTGGCCACTTTGCATAATTGCGTCCAAAGTCAGGGAAGTAAATGCATGCCTTGTGTTACAAACCTGTCCTTGCAACTGGGAACAGTGACCTGCAACTTATTCACATATGCAGCTTTCAACGGGCACTTGTGACACAGGTCAGACCTGTCGCAATTTTCAATTATTTGGTACGCATTTTAATTGTTTTCCATGGAATAAATTACATATAAACTTGGTTCTGAATAAATAAGAAAATAAGGCTTTTGACCCTGAAGTTTTAAATGAATAAAAATTCCTTGAAAAGTGTTCTCATAGTGTGCGTGAAAGAGAAAGGGAGAGAAAGAGAGAAAAATGAGGATGAATGAATTAGGGACTATACAAAGTCATTCCCGAAAGCTAAAAAGCATTCTGAATTTTGCATACACTGTCCTCTCCAGACTATCCCAGAGAGCTGCTACGTAAGAGCAAACATGAGCAAATCCCTACAGAAAATGAACTACATGACAAAGCACAGACAGAGCACCAGCAGACGAAGGTAAAGAAAAGAAACACACGAGGAAAAGCCCATCTCGGCTGATCTATGTCCCTGTACGACATAAGGAGCCATGGGCCCTGACTGAGGCCAGCTCGCTGGGCAAACAGACAAGTTAGAAGCCTGCTCAGCACTTGGGAAGCAGCTGGTGTCCCTCATACATTTCCCATGTCCCTCGATCCAATGATGGAGAGAACGGAACTGGACAGAACCGGCTGGTTGTCGTGAAGACTTAGGGGAATAAACGCTTAGAGAACTGGGCCGCTGGGCCTCACAGAATCAGGAGATCTGTGTACTTCCCCTTGAACTTGGTGGTAGGGGCTCTGGGCTCGGCCCCTCCTGGGCCTTCCTCAGCTACACAAGCCCAGAAAATATGCTCCACACATTCAGCAGCCTGAGACACAGTCTGCTTCCAACAGCTGACGTACTGAAATGCAAGACAAAATCTGCAGCCAGTGCTCCTCCAATTCCCCAAAATGAGAGTCATTTAAGAGTTAAGGCTTTATGCAAAATAGCAGCTACTGTTAATAGAGCACTTCGGTAACACGTGACAGGCTTTTACGCACATGAGCTTGCTTCATCCTTCTGACAATCATTTTGCAGACGGGGAATGTGGGCCTCCGAGAGGTTCAGGGCCCCACCACCCCTGTAACTGCTGAACAGCAGAGTCTGAATGCAACCCGTACCCGTATCTCCCTGATCCCAAGTGTGCACTCTCATCCATCTCAGCTACTGTTGGATTTTAATGAAACAAAAACCCTCCATCCCTTCTCACGACAGAAAAAAGTGAGGGGCTAGGGGCTCATCAATCTCAGCCTTCAGGGGCACGTGCATGGTGGGCTGGGCAACTCCATTCCAGGAGGGTGACGAAGCCAAGGCCTCTGTCAAGGAGCTCAGAGCTCTGTGGTCCTTGATGGCAGGAAATGACCATGAAAGAGTAGCTTCGGGAGGCACATGGAAAAGGGGCTAGGGCAGGCTATGTCCACTTGTTCTGGTACCAGTTTGAAAGGGGGTGTGGCCGTGGTTACCTAACTGGGGAGCCACCTCCCACAGCCCTCTCTTCCCATCTTAGGGCCATACAGGTGATTTGAAATACGGCAGAATCCATGACACTATTTTTCAGAGAAAGGCTTCTGCCTCCAGAATCAAAATAATTCCCAGAAAATTATCTAAGAGGGCCCGTCTTAGAAAAACCAGACAGACAGACAGACAGCCGAAGAGTTTCTGGGGTCACCTCTGCCTGGAGGCCACATTTAGCAAGATGAGGAGGGACCAAGCCCAGCCACACACAGAGCAGAGGCCAAGCTCTCCACTCAGTCAAACCACAGGCTCCAAGACCCCCACGGAGCACCCCGCTTCTCCCCAGGCTCCTCCGAGTGGACACCCCTCAGCTTGTATCATTCCATGGGAAACCTCCCGACTGGGTTCAGAAGCCCCTGACATGTGACAAGGTGTCTGATCCTTTTAGTGTAAGGGATAATTGTGTCTGAAAACTTCAGCACCAGCTTACGCTAAGTGCAATTTCCTCTGAAGTTATTATCCCAGCAGGAATGTGAATGCTGAAGCACTTCTGATACTCTGGCAAGGCTCCCTACACATTCTAAAGCCACACTCTGCCCTCCAACTCATGTTCTGCTTGGATGTTATAGCCGCTCCTTTGGCTGCTGAGCATCTTTATTACTTCCACTTTCACTGCCTTGCAGGTCCCACCTGAAAATATACTCCCAGCACCCCCACCCTGACCACACTGCATCTGGGAAAGTGACTGTGATGTAGGAAATAGAGTTAGTGCCCTGTGGTCAGGAAGCAGCAGGAACGAAGGAATTATAAGGAAACAATGATTCTCTTCCTGTGACGGTAGCAGCCACAGAACCTCAAGAAAGAAAAAGACTCGCGTAGCTAGAGAAAGTACAATACTAGAAAGTCAATGCAGTTTTTCTGAGAGTTTACTAAGAATTGCAACAGTATGGACAGACCTAGAGGGTATCATGCTAAGTGAAATAAGTCAAATACCCTATAGTTTCACTTATATGTGGAATCTAAAAAAATGAAACAATGATAAACAAAACAAAACTGGCTCATAGATACAGGAAACAAACTGGTGGTTGCCAGAGGGGAGGGGTTGGGGGCATGAAATAGCTGACGGGGATTAAAAGGTACCGACCTCCAATTATAAAGTAAGTCATGGGATGTAATGTACAGTCTGGGGAACAGAGTCAGTAACACCGTAATAACTTTGCATGGTGACAGGTGGTACCTGGACTTACCATAGGCTTCATTTTCTAATGCCTATGCATGTCAAATCACCTGGAGCTACTAGGATACTGTGCGTCATCTACAGGTAAATTTTTTAAAAAAGAGTGAGCTGTTTTGACTCCATCACCAGCTAATGAATCTGGATATTGGGTGAAATTTCTTAACATCACCCAAAATGGGGATGACTTCTTACCCTAGTCCATCTTGCCAAAGGTGTGAAGAGAAGCAGGCGAGCCCAGGCTACAGAAAGACAAGGGAGGACAGGTCTGGGCCGCTCAGATCATTCTTCTGTGGACAATGAAGCAAATCGAGGGACAGACGCTGCCGGCACTGAGATTTGCTGCAGGTATCACACTGCCTTGGCTAGCAAACACGATCTAGCGTTTCCGAGTGAAAACCTGCCACAACCTCTTCAAGACGGGCTTTGCCCAGAGTGCATGCTAAGTGCTGGTTCTTTCCTTCGGACTGAGTTGAGGTCCTTGAAGTGAATCGGCTGACACTCCTTCATAGAACTAAATTGAGATTCCTCTGTTCATTTTTTTTTTCCTGAGAATCAAAGAATGTGTTAGTTATGGCTCAGCATACCTTACCCAGGATCTTTTCTGAGACAGACGGAGAGTGATTGATGGAGACTGGATTCACCTTCTGCAGCTCTGAGTACCGCATTTTTCTTGGCAAGACCCTCAGGGGGAAAGGGGGTGGGGGTAGGAAGCGCGTAACTTACAGAGCATTGCTACTGACATCACCATCACCGGGCGTCTTCAGACTCAAGACCAAGACATAGGACCTCACCTTGCAGTTCATGTAAATTTCAGCTCCGGGGAAACAAAGCGAAAAGCCAGTGCTATCATTTTACATAACGTGCTTTTCTCAGGACTCAGCCCTCTTCCACCACTGATGGGTTTGAAAAAATCACGAGGGCCTCAGATGCATTTCGGACAACAGGTGCTGCCAATCAGCAGTGACGGGTGTCTCTGCCATGTAGGCAGGGGTCTAGCCTGACTCTGAAGGATGATGATGAGAGTTCTGTAGGCTCTGTCGGCATCCTTTGTTTCTACGATCAGCAAAGGTACCACAACACAGCCTCCCTGTTGACTTTTAAAATGTGAATGCTATAGCCCAGAATAAAATGCTCTAATCCCCTAATAAAGCTGGGACCTATGAAAATAACATTTGGTGACAACAGGCTAAAGAGGAAAAGGACAGAGAGAAGCTGCCACTACCATCCCACTTCGACTCCGAACCAAGCGAGAAAGACATTTCTCCAGGGGCAGAAGGGAATCTCGGTCCCACCGCAGTCTGATGCTGGCCCCAGCGTAAAGGTGCTTTTAGGCACGATTCTCTTAACGGGAAGCAGCATCAAACTGTTCTATTGCACTTCTCAGCCACTGTCTCACTGTACTCCACAAAAGAATCGTGTAGATTTGTGGCATAAGCCTGGAAAAAAAAAAAAAAAAAACCATTCCCACTGGCATCTTACCCTTTCCTCCAGCTCTCAAGCCATGACACTGCTCTTGTCCCTAACCCCACAGAGCTGGCAAACATCCCTTCCGTCCCCAGGGGCCTGGTGAGAACCAAACTAGCCTTCCAGAGACAGTCTGAGCACAGCTGAGGGTCCCTATTTCCAGGAAGGCACAGATATCAAAACTCTTCACATCCAATCAAGAGAAAACTAAACCTGGTCACTTTGTTTTTGGTTTTGTTTTGTTTTTTTTTTAAGTCTACCTGCTTAATAAAACCAATATATTTGAGGGTTCATCACTATCTACATAGAAAACCGTTAACAAACCACATAGTGTAAAAGGAGTAGGTACACCATGCTAAACTCGTTTCTATGTGCTTTTCACTCATTTCTGCCAGCTTTCTCCTCGCCACAAGCCTATGAGATTAGTACCATTAGTTCCGCCTTATAGATAAGGAATCTAAAGCTCAGACAAGTTCTGAACATTGCCCAAGGTCATCTGATAAGCTCCAAATCCATTTTCAATGTCAGTGCTGCTCTCCGACCCCCACAGAGTAAGAGGTCCCGTGCTGACAGTGGAGAGTGAAAACATTCAGAAGTAGGCATAGCACTGCTCTTCAGTAGGCTAATCTATTATCATTCAAAACCAAACATAACTGTAAGTAAAAGTTACTATCCAATTTAATATTGATCCCTCTGATGAAAACAGGAAATCATACTAGCGGTAGATTATTTGATGGTCATGTTCTTTACAAAATTTAAATATTTACAATAGGCATATCTTAAGCAAAAAGGCCAGCTCAATAAGGAATATTAACACACAAAACTGCTGATCCTAGAGGTGTGCATGTGGCCAGAAGACTTCTGGCATGCTAAAATAGCACGTTAAAGAAAGAAAGCAACGTCATTCCACAGTTTAAAACTAGGCTGGAAAAAGCGGTTAGGCTTATAATTACTGACAGAAGAGTTAAAAACACATTTTATTCTGTTTGATAGCTGAGTACTGATCGAATAAACAGTGAAAAAGAAAAAACAGTGCACGCGTCTAGCACTAGCAGGATTTTTCTTCTGAGCATAAATCATCTTTCCGTGTCCAACCTGATACAGTCACACGTGGTAGAAATGAAGAAGGAAGAGAACGTTCACGTTGAGAACGCGCACAGCACGTTTCATTCCGTTCGGGCACACGTGTATGTACGGCAACGTGGTACCTGTGGGTAGAGAACTGGAACCAGATCCAAGAGGCCTGAGTGGACCCCGATGACCATTCCCGGGACATGTGACCACAGGCAGTCCCCTCAGCCTCCTAGGGTCTCGACATTGTCATCGGAATAAAGAGAGAGCTTGACCATGAAGGGCTGGTCTCTTCTGGTTCTAAAATTCCGTTTCGGACTTGTAGATAATGTTAGTTTGTTGGCTGTGATATCGATGGACTCCACCCGACAGAAATCCAAGGACAAAGTCTGCGACTGCAGTGAGCACGAGAGCCAGTCCCCAGGTGTAGCTGTGCAGGACCTGTCACCCACTGGAAGCAGTGTGAGGGAGATGGCACTGACCCACTGAGCAGAGAGAAGGCAAGTGCCGTGAGTGACAGGAGACAAGTTTCAGTAAAGGGTCGGATGGCAAATCCTTTTGGCTTTACGGGCCAGGGTCTGTCACAACTACTCAATTCTGCTGTAGCAGGAAAGCAACCATAGACAACATGTAAAGAAATGGGTGTGGTTATGTTCCAATAAAACTTTATTTACAAAAACAGGCAACAGCCAGAGCTGCTCGCCAACCTCTGAGGATAGAGGATGATTCTTCTGAGTCAAAACATCCCACGAAAGGCTAGTGGGGTGCAGAGCACCCATGGGCCAGAGTTGTTGGCTAAAGCCCATTTCCACATGAGGTCACTGTACCCAGCCTCCCAAGGACTGTCACTTAGCCATCGGACATTAAAGCCCCATCTGAACATGCCCAAAATAAATGCAACATCACTCAGAAAGCAGACACCATGCTTACTTTTTTTTTGAAGCCTGATAGCAAGTCTGGATGTTTTCACAAACCTGTGAACAATCTGGTCTAATGATTTATTCCAAATATTGACTCTACTTTAAATGTGGTCCCTGGGTTACACCACATAGGGGGTGGGAGGGGTGGAGGAAAAGGCAGGAAAGATGAAATACCTTAAATATCAGTTCTAGCTGGCTATCTTTTTAAAAGACGGAGGACCATTCTCAAAGATGTGAATTTGCACACCGATTTTACAATTACATTTGCGATGAGGTCCATTTCAAGTGAATGAGAGAAGAGTTTCAGTAGGCTAGGGTTAGGATTTTGAAGGACACAATAGGTGACTGAAATTGTCTCATATTTAATGACAAAAGAAAGTCAATTATATATTTTGCACTAATTTTAAACAGTAGAGAAGAATTTTTAAGACCCTATGAAGCAATCGTGATTGTGGTTCATTTCACTGTACAGCGTTTGAAGGATTATTTTAAGTTCTATTAAATCTTAGCAGAATGAATAACTACTCAGAGACTAAATTATTTTCTTTGGTATTTGGTAATTACTACTTTTCACTATATGGAACAAGGTTATTTTATCTTCCAGAGAGCCACTGCTTTAAATTGGCCTTAAAGGGAGAATTGAAGGACACCACTGAGGACATGAATTCTGGGTCATTAGTTTTAGTTCTTGATGGTCAGGAATGGCAGCTGGGCCTAATTATTTGCACGTGCAGCCAGTGGGCAATTACTCGGCTAACCAATATATTTTAAGAGATCAGATGGAGTTGTAAACACAGGCTTATGATTTTGTCTAAAGAACAAAGTTCCTTATATACCAAATGCTAATTTCACAGGCTCCCAGGGAAACCACTGCAGGCTCA
Organism: Eonycteris spelaea; assembly: GCA_003508835.1. Taxonomy (NCBI): domain Eukaryota; kingdom Metazoa; phylum Chordata; class Mammalia; order Chiroptera; family Pteropodidae; genus Eonycteris; species Eonycteris spelaea. The sequence goes on from PUFA01000056.1 coordinate 216,325, forward strand.
GGATTACTTTGTACTAATGTGACCATAAATTTTGGTTACAGTGGAGAGGACCCAAAGCATACATACACCTCAGGGTGCTTAGCACCCAGAGGCCACCATTGTAATCTGTCGTTAGCTAAACCCAGAGATTCTGAAAGGGAAAAAAACAAAACAGAAAAAAACAAGCACAACTGGGAAGATAAATTTTGGGTCTCAAACAATTTACTGGCTTCCTAGATCCTTCCCTGGGGGACAATGGAAGGGACAAGCCCGGGGCCCCCAAATGTCTCTACCTCTTGTCTTGCACGACCTGAAATTCTAGCTTGGGTCTTCTATTTTCTTGGTCTCGTTATCTCTAGCAGTCCTGTATAAAAATGAAATTATTTTCAAAAGAAAAAATAAATTGTTTTGGAAAAAGAATTACTCTCAAAAGCCACCAATTGCATCCTTATAACACCAAGGGCTTCGGATTTAGCCCAGCTACCCAGCCAAGTGCCCAAGGGAACAGGACCCAAGACAGGTTTGAATGTGAATGAAGGGGAAGGTGTTATGCCTTCAAGGTACACTTAGGACTGAGAGGTATTTCTTGGGGAGGCAAGGCAGGATGGGGCGGGGTGGTCAGCCAGAGAACACCCAGGCTGGTGAACTGAGAAGCACTTCAAGGAAGAAAGGAGAGAGAGAATGCAGACCCCAAAGGCAACACCATCTCCTGCCTTTCCATCCTACCTGAAGGGCCAGTCTGCAGGTACCAGGTGTTCCCAACCCTCAGACCTGGCATGCTATCAACAGAGAGGACCGTTTGCATCGATTCTTCAAGTTCTTTGGGTATTAAGATGATTGACACCAATATGAACATAACATAAACCGCTTTTTAAAAGAAAAGGCTCACGTAATAAGCTACTGGAGGCAACACATCAGAGAGTCTAAGAGCGTCGGCCCGAGGGCAGATGGCCCGATGTGGAAACTACTCTGACACACAGAAGCCGTGCGACTTCAGGTAGAGTATCTAACTTCAGTGTTGCCATTTACTCGTCTGTAAAACATGGGTAGCAATATTACTGACCTCAGTATGGCTACTGTGAGGATTCAGTGAGTCAAGACACATAGAGAATGCACAACAGTACCTGGCACAGAGCACTCGGACAGTACCTACAGCATCTACCCTTCATGTGAGTTACCACGTTCCATGGTCTGAGATGTGATGCTCAGGCCTGAAAGGCTCAATCGACTGATATTTCCATCATCACCGTATCAACGCCTGGATCCCCACAGAGAATAATCTTGACACTGTCCCCATGTTCTGCCTCTATGAGCAAGAAATGAAAACCCAACACAATCTGATTTTCAAAGATGTGAAGTAATCCAAAAATTCCTCCCCAAATGCTCAGAAAATTAGATGCATGGAAATATCCAGCTGGAACTATTCTCTCACTGGAATAACTTCATAATTCCATGGCCAACAAGATTTACAAATGCCCTCTCCCCCTCCCCCCGACATCTCGATACTGGCAGACTTTGGGACTCAGTGGAAATGTACAAATAAATACATCTTTGTAAATTATTTCCACCCATGACTACTCGATGATCATGGATTTTTTTTTTTTGATGTGTATTTTTTCCTCCTTGACCAAAGCTATTTTCCCTGGAGATGTTCCAACACTATACCACTAACATATCCCCATTGTGGACTTCATCTGGAAAATTTTGCAACTTAAACAAACATCTCAGTCATCTAAAGGGTGTCTCTGTGGACCTGCAAACTGGAGACCAGAAACACACAGCAAATATTTTCAGTCTATCTCAAAAAGAGTTTGGTTGATTTCTGCAACTCAGCTTATTTGTTTATAATAACTTACTGAAGAAGTTAGGACACTTTATTCACATTCATTGGTTTTGGGGTTAAGGACCTGGAGGGTCAAATGTATACAACTGCTGACTCAGAGGAGAGGCTCAATAAATATTTGTCAAACAAATGAAGCTTCGAGTCCTGTCCTCACTAGCTGTCTGCACGTCCATGCATGATGTTGAAATCTTTGGCGCTTTAATGTCCACAATTAAAGACACAGGGTGAGTACAGTTGATTCCCGTTGTTCACGGTAGTTATGTTCTGTAAGTTCGCCACAAATACCAAATTAACTAACACTGACCGTGACTCCTAGGGGGAAAACACAGCTAGGCTTCTGAGAGCCTCTGGTCACATTTTAGCCAACTGATCAATACGTCACCTTGTTTTATGTGTGTTTCTGTTTCAAGACCCTTTACTTAATAAATATGATTGATTCATCGCCATTGAACCGACAGCACTAACTCATGCCCGAACGAAGCTTATCTAACACATGTATTTTCTCTGAAAGCCACACCACAGGCTTCTTGTGCTTAGAACACCAAACGGCACTTCAGCCTCGTGCTTGGGGGCCCGTTTTAAACCGTGAAATCACCAACAAAAAACAAAAATGCCAAAACCTTGGCGCTAAAAGGACCACAAATAAGACACGTGTCTACAGTATGAAAACTGAAACAAGGCAGAGTCTTGCCCTGTTCAGACTCAGCTGGAAACACACATATCAGGACACTCAGACTTTTCACTGCTGGGCGTGTGTCTGAATGACCACAAAAGTCCTGCGAGTACTGATTCGGGGGCTACAGATAAATGTTAACAAGTAGATAAATTTGCAAATACATACTCCACAGATAATGAGGACTGACTGTGCTTTATTCCTTCCCTAACGACTGATTGAGTGTCTCCTCAGTGCCAGCCACTGAGGTAGGAAAGTGACCAGAACAGTCAGGTTCCTTCACCATCGTGCTAATCATGGTGAGGTGAGGGAATTAAACTAATAATCGCCCACATACATAACTAAATGATGTAGAAGACATGGGAGGTATGAAAGGGGACCGTAATCTGACAGCAGGTTCAGGAGGATGATGACAGTTGACAGTGAAGTCCAGTATCTCAGCACAGGCTGGAGTCAGCCAGGTGGAGGGGAGAGTGAGCTGGCAGGCAGAGTAAATGTGAGAGCCCTAATGCAAGTTTGGGGAGAATTAAACCAGGACACATATGTTAAAGGTGCAGGCATACCTCGGAGATGCTGCGGGTTCCACCCCCTGAGACCGAAGCTCACTCACAAGGACACGGGCAGAGACCTCTGTTCACAAGCCAACAATTGCACCTCTCAGCACCTTAAGCCTGATTTTATTGGTTATGGTACAGAAGATATGTTGACTTCTGTTCAGTTTCTTAGTATTAAAGACCCCCAATGCTTAATAGCAACTAAAATGCCAGACTAGATAGCTGATAATCGTAGGAAAGAACCCACCAGATTTTTTTTTTTATTCCATTCTAAATAAGTGATGGAGAATCACTGTTAAGCTTAGTAGATGAAGCTAATGTGAAAATTCAGGGTCTGCCACCTCAGTTTAACCACTAATTTATCCAGATATGCTTCTATATTATACAGCCAATGGCAAACACCTCAACCTCATGGAAATACTTGGTTATCACTTCACTATGCATAGACAACAGGAAAATATTTGATTTTCTCCCAAAGGCAAAATAAAAGCTAACCTCTAGATGTGAAGAAGCATGCCAGGCAAGAGCCACGATGTTCCTAGGTCTCGTTTTTATGAGCTCATTTATATGCTCCAGGCCGAGCTCTCCCTGGTGAAGGTTTCCTACTGGAAAGCATATCACTCAGCAGGACTCAGAGCAAATAGGCCTAGTGAACATCTCTTTGCTTCGTGGCTGTCGCTGTCCGCTCGAGGGACATGGCTGGAGTAAATCCGTCAAGTTCACCAACATGCGAAGGACTCACAACGTGCAGAATACTGCTGTGAACATGCCGGGGGTGATGCCAGGGGGCGGAGGAGCGAATGAAGCAGCCTGCGCTCCGCAGGATTAGTGTCTTCTTAGAGAGAAAAGGCACCGATGTTTTCACGGCACGCTATGAAAGTTCCCTGTTTTTGTGAAAGCTGGGCGCAAGTGACATTCTGCGTGAGGTGACGTGAGCCAGCGACCGTGACAGCTCAATACGAAAAGCCTGCAGGGCCTGTGGAAACCACCACGTCACACGCAGGGCAGGGGTTACTCCTGCCACAAAAGCGGCGATGGTGGCAGAGGTGCGTGTGCTCCAGGGCTCAGGCAGGAGCGAGAGCCACGGTGTTCTCACGAGCTTGCCCCCAGACAGCAGGACGCGCCTGGGCACCACTTCGGCGTCTCTCAAGCCCTCCACCAACTTCTGGATGGCTGTGGGAGTCAGTGTGGTCCAAGGGAAAGTGCCTGAGCCACCACACGACCAACCTTGTGCGTCCACACCGCGTGCAGCATAGACCACCCTTGTGCGTCCACACCACGTGCAGCATAGACCACCCTTGTGCGTCCACACCGCGTGCAGCATAGACCACGCACTGAACACATGGTAGCTGTGACCCCTGCCGTTACGTGTGATAGGTCAGCGGGCATGTCTCGTTGGTTGCTGCAAAGTCAGATGACAGTGACTGACGTGAGACAGGCACTGACTCCTCTCGCTCCTACGACATGCGCATAAGCACAGGCGGATGTGATGGATGCTGCTTCTTGCTCTTCCGTCCTCAACGTGTTCTTCTGTTTCGGCTCCCACGCCACGTCTGCCATGCGGGCCACAGGAAAGTAGAATGGGAAGGGGAAGGAAGACTCCTTTTCATGGTAAGGGCAGGAGCCAGAAGTCCTGTTCGGTTTTTTGGTAATTACGGTCCAGGTGGTCCCCAACTTATAAGGGTTCGACGTCACGATATTTCGACTTGACAATGGTACAAAAGCAATACGCACAATAAGGTACACGAGATACTTAACACTTTATTATAAAGTAGGCTTTGTGTGGGATCACTGTCGCCCAACTGTAGGCTAAGGTAGGCGTTCTGAGCACACTTAAAGTCGGCACTAGGCTAACCCATGATATTTAGGAGCGTTAAATGCATTTTTGACTTAATGGCATTTTCGACTTATGACAGATTCTTGGACACAACCTTATCATAAGTTGAGCATCTGTATTATTCCTGTTAATCTTTTTCTATCCTACAGCTACAGAAATGGACACTTTCACAGGAATGACTTCTGTCAGTCCAGTCAGGCTGCTACAACAGGATCCCGTAGACTGGGTGGCTTAAACAACACATACTCACTCCTCACACACAGGTCTGAAGTCTGGGAGGCAGGTAGCAGGTGCTGACAGGTACTAAACACTAGGAGAGCAGTTGAAGCACCCAGCAATAAGAAACGCCTGGTGGGAGGGAAGGGTCCTTGGGGAGGGCAGTGACGGAATGCAGGTTTCATGAATAGCATGTCCAAAGACCGGCGGCTGCGGGGGAACAGCGTGGAGTAGGGGAGATGAGGCTGGAAGGCGATCGCTTTGGACACGGGGTTAAGTGAGGGATGAGGTGATACCAGCCTGAACGTGAGCGGTGAAGGGAAGAGGAAGAGGCCTGTCCCACGGCTGTCGTTACGGGCTGGGTTGTATAACGGATGGAGGGACAGGAAGAGAGGATCGATACTCAGTCCAAGGGAGCAGGTTTGATGAGGCAAGAATAACGCTGGCTGCACTGGCAATAATGAGAAGGCTGGCGGGATGCTGGTGTGGCGATAACGGACCACGAGTCCAAGCAAAGAGTGAAACATTCACAAGGAGGGGAGAAGAAAATAACAATGCCATTAGCGGTGGACGAGGGGACTGTCTTCATTCACGGAGAATGATAAGTGCATCCACGCACGCATAATCAGACGAGAACTTAGGGCCAACGGCTCTACACTGCTCTTATGTACAGAAATTAAAAGGGACTATAAGATGTAGCGAAGAAGTGGTTGGAGGGGCTGTGTAGAGGATCAACGAAGCCACACGACATAAGAACGAAAGATGTTGTCAAGTGAAGAAGACGTACGGTCCGTGGGGTGGTGCCTGTCAGGGAAGCGCGCCTGCAATCATGGCCTCCAATCCTCCCATTCCGCCGCACGGGCCGCCTTTCTCAAACCTGGGCCGGCCCTGCCCCTTGTTTTGATCAGTAGTATACGGGAATGTGACCTGAGCTAGTGCCGGGCTTGGCCTCGGTAATTTAGGCTTCCAGAGCTTCTGCCTCTGACCACTTCCTTCTCTGCACTCTTGGATGCTCTACTGCCAGGAAGGAAGCCCTGTCTAGACTACTGAATGCAGAGGGAGCAGGTACAGAGAGGTCACTTGGAGGGCACCAGAGGCACTCCAGCTGGCAGCCAGCACCAACGCCCCACACATGAACAAGGCCATCGTGGTTCCTCCAGCTCTGAGTTTCCCCAGCCAACACAAGGAGCAGAGCCAAACCACCCCCCGCTGCAGCCTGTCCAACCTGCAAACCCACAGAACGGTGGGCAAGAAAATCGTTTCGGGCCACTAAGATTTGGAGCTGGTTTATTATGCTGCAACAGATGACCGATAGCAACATTCTGTAAGAAATCAATCAAGAATAAACTATCGATATGGGGAACGCTACTTCCTCGTGGCTCCACCACTTAGCAAGCTCTATGACTTTGAGGAAGATGCTTGCCGAACCTAAGCCTTACGTACCTCACCTGTAAAATGAGGAGCACAAGCAGCTTGTTACTCATTAGCTTGCCAAAAGCATTCAGAAAGTCACGTACATTGCTCAACAGAGTAAACATTTTAAGTGTCACTTATTACTTACAATTACTATCATTAAAAGCAGGTCAGTAAGCATATTTCTGAACATCACCCAAATTAATGCTAAGTGTGTATTTGGCACTGTCCAGAAAAATTTAACAAATGCAATCTCTTCTGCTGTTACACATTATTTGCATTTCTAAGAAATCTTGTGTAATCGACAATTATGTTATAAAAATAACTGCTCCCATCGGGAAAAGGGGTTTAAGGCCTCGAAAGTTTCAGATTTATAATAAAAGTCATTTTCTGCAGGAATCAAACAATCATAGCTGTAAAACCTAAACATCCCTGAGCAAATCTAGCATTTAATCACACATGGTTTTACTCAAAAGACCTTTTTCTATCCCCACCAAGTCTATTATTTTTACTTTCTTATACACATTCCTATCTTCATTACCTACGGCTTTTCATAAAGCACGAAATGAAAATGAGGATAATAAAACCCGCCAAATTAAAATAAATCACAGCTTGAACATAAGAATGCTGAAGAACTCAGAGCCAGTCAGCCAGCTGCCCAAACCAAGTGTCACCAACAACTTTTTCCATGAGCAATTCTAACTCCCAGTAAAAAAGGCTTCATCACCAACAGTGACAGCCGGTGATGGAAAGAGCGTTATCTCACCTGTTGCATTTTACCCAGTTTGTGGTATTAAAACTGATCCTACAGGAAAAAATTTTTGTATTGTATACTACCCCGGATGCTAAATAAAATCTGTTAGTTCTGCTTATCTGCTATCATTATATGTTCAATCACTGATTTCAATTGAGCTGTGTATAGAGAAAACCAAGCAGTAATAAATAAAATCTACAGCCATTTCACCTGCCACCCACTGTGCACACGCGCACGCACACTACACACACGCACGTGATTACTGAACTACCACGAAGCCTCTGCCTCCTTAGAACAGCTCTGCTGTGAGCAGCTTCATCTACGTGGACAGCTCCCACATTAAAAGACTGACTTTCCCCTTCCCGCAGAACTAAGGAAAATCACTTCCTCCATCTCTTACATCTACCTCCCTTCTCTTTAGGATCCCAGTGAGTGAACACAACGTCAGCATTACACGATTTAAAGGAAAGCCCCACAGTATTCAGGGGCTGGCCCATCCAGAGTGGAGACTTATCAAACGTGAAGAGAAAGAAGGCCCAGACGTTTTCAAGCTACCGCGTGGGCGACGAGCACGGATTCAGCGAGAAGATGGGGCTGCGGAGGCAAACGCCAGGTGCGGGGAGGGGAAAGCGGGGCCGGCCCCCAAGATGTTGGAAGGAGTGCAGGAGCAACATGCCCTGGCAAAGAAAAGCCAGCAGTCTTCGGTTGGGACAAAGAGGGAAATCCTCAAATAACGAAAACCAAAATGTGTGCCCTTCCTGCCCCCGTCCACGTCGGTAATCTCCTGAAGCCGGCAGGGGCAGAAACAACTGTCATACGGCACGCAGAGAGCCTGGACAACGTCACACGGGCCCCACAGACGGGCCTCAGCCAAACTGCACTGGGTGGGACAGCAGCAATCTATATTTGAAGGTCATTACAAGAACCATCCCGTGGAAACTTACTGTGTCCCTCGAAAAGATAATCTTTATCACATTAGGTATTATGCCCTTCCCCGCCTCCCCCACCCCCCGCCCCCAGTGACCCTTGGGTGAAATTTCTCTTTGGTCTTTAGAATAGTTCTAGTTCTCCTGGGCATGGCTCAAGTTTTACCCCATGGACTTGTGTGACACTTTTTCTCCCTGATTTCTAGAAATCTCAGAGCCTAACGGCCCACCCATAGCAAGACCGTGTGTCTACTTGGCAGACATTCTTCCCTCAACCCTGGCTTCCACTCTTAAGTCTCTGGTTCTGGTTGGTTGTTTTTTTTTTTAAACGATCTTTTCCTATTTTATGTATTGGAAACTGCCATATTTATCTGGAATAGGTCCACGTATACATTTAAATCCACACATAATAAACACGGCTCTGTTTCAGAAGATGGTCTGACCACACAGTAACCAAATGTTGTCATTCACCTTTCACAAATGCAAACGCTGCACAGAAAATGCACCCGGCACTATGTTAAGGCACAGGAGATACACAGGTAAGACAGGCCTGGCTCCTGCCCTGACATCTAATCAGGAAAAGACACAAAATAAGTTTTAAGTGCTGTAATAAAATAAGGACCGAAAATAACCATAAGGACAAGGGAATGTACTTGTGGTAGGGACATGGGACATCTCACTGAAGAAGTGACGATGCAAATTCTGAAGGACTGGGAGCTGGGATTAGGTTTTGTGTTTTTCGAGGGAAAGAAGACCTGTTGCCCAGGGAGAAGGGACAGAATGGGCAACGGCTTGAGACAAGTAAGTCTCGAAACGAGGAAACTGAGCTAAACCGGGGAAGATATGCACAGGGGGACAGACCAGGGTCCGATCACGCAGGGCCTCACAGGCGAGGGTAAGGAGTATAGATTTCATTTCATTGACGATGAGAAGCCACTGAAGGATTGTAAGCCTGGGTCAGATGTAATCTGTTTTAACGTCAGGATTCCACTTTCTGCTACATGGGAATAGATCTTAAGAGACAGGACAAGAAGCAATGAGAACGTTGCACTAGTCCAGGCCGAAGGTGACAGTGGCCTGGACCAAGCCAGTGGCAGTGGAGAGAGCGAGCCCGAATTTGGATACGGTTGAGGAAAGGTTAAATGTGGAGGGGATGTGAAACCGAATGATCTAAAATTGCTTCTGGATTTCTGGAGAGCAACACATTGGGTGTGCTCACAAGTGAGGGCAGCAGGGTTTGGGTTGGGAGGAGGGTAAAAATCATGCTCTCCCTTTGAACGCGTTATCTTTGAAATGTCAAAAACATCCAAGTGGAGATCAAGTAGGCAAGTGGACATACGAATTTTTGAAGCTTAAAGACTATCCCTCCCAAGACCCTTTTTCAAGCAAGTACTAGACTATACTCTTCACCAAAACAGTGGAGTAAATCAAGGAAGAGGAAAATATGGGGTCCAGGAAAGGAAACTGACAGCAGAGAGACACAAGGGTGTCCACGGCTGGCGGCGAGAGACCCCGAGGCCAGCCTCAGCGGGAAACCCGTCCGGGTCAGGGCAGGTGTCAAGGTTCAGGGAGCACTATCGTCAAGAAGGTTGAAATGACCGAACACCTAATACGTTCGAGTATCTGGAGAGGAACTTCACACAAATGATGATGACTCTGGGGCTGGCTTCATGATTTCCTATATTTTCTAAATGCAAAACAAATTAAGACAATTATGAACTGCAGAAAAGGCAAAATACAAAGAAAGGAAACGCCCCATAGCTTTCAGCAGGGCTCAACGCCGTCACCAGCATTTCCAGTGATGAGGTAGACAAAACCGGGTCTACCCAGCACCGTGAAGACGTGGGCAGAAAGTGTGACGGTAGCTGAAGACAGCTGAATGCTCTCCTCCCACGGAAGTGACGCAGGAGACAATGCCACAAGTTTTTAAAAATAAAGTCTGTAATATAAGGAAGTTGCTTAAAACTATAGAAGTAAAAATAAAAAATAAAAAACTTAAAAATTGGAATGCAGTTGCTGTGATGGGGTAAGAGGAGCCAGGAGGGGTTCGAGGGGCTGCTATCTGTCTTACCAGCTGTGAGTTGACTTAACTCTAAGTTACGTAATACTTAATAATGAAAGCGTAACTTCTTACCCAGAAATGCAGAGTAAATTATGCCATTGATTTTACTTTAAATACGTAAAATATTGAAAATACACATGAAGAGGAGACAATGTCAGAAAATTAAAAACAAAAAGGCTACCATTATGGATATTTTTCACTTCAGAATGTTTACGTTGCCTTTTTTTTTCCCAGCAAAGGTAATGCATTGTCAGTGAATACAATTTTACGACTGAAAATAGTGACAAGAAAGTCCTGTTCCTTTGGGTTTAAAAGGACCCTAGGCATAAAAATATTAGCTTCCCTTCTGAAACTACGTTTTCATCTAAGAACACACACCACCCATGGTATGTTATTATTTTGAGAGTCAAACACTTTGAAAACACTCTCAAAAACACTCTCGAAACTGCCTTTGAGCTGAAATCATCTTATTACGATTAAGATTTCCCAATCTGATTGTGAACTTTAAGCACATAGCTACCCCTGGACCACTGCCTTAGGGTCCTGTCTGCCACAGCCAGGGCCATGGTGGGGCATTCTGGGAGTTCCGCCCTAGACACAGCATGCCTGTTAAAACGTAAGCTCCCTCTCGCGTGGTGACACAAGTACCCCTCATCCATTACTGAATTCAAGAGAAATAACTCCACAAAACAAACCTCCATTTTATTTGGGGGGAAAAAATGTTTGACATTCATATTGGGGTTTATTTTGGGGGAGATGACAAGGCCATTTTGGAAACGTCTCTACATTTCTTAGAAACGAATGCCGACATATGTACTGGTAAAATGACATCATGTCTGGGATTTGTACTAAAGTACGTTAGCAAAGGGGAAAAAAAGGACAGATAAAAGCCAACAGTGCAAAATGTAACTGATGTTGGTGATGCGCAGACGAGAATGGCTTTCCTTCTTACAATGACATATTTGAATTTTCATAATTAAAAAATATGTCACAGGAAACTAGGGTCAGTTTTTCTTCATCTTCAGAAAAGGGTAAATTTGTACACTTTTTCTTTGTGGCGATGCAATTAAATGAAGTACATTGCAAAGCAAAGTCTACGGTGGAGATTCACTTGCATCCAATGACAGCCCGAGCTACTTAAAACTCTCTCACAAGGAACACAGGGGAAAATGCAAACGAGGAAGGCCAGCCTGCAGACAGAGAAAGGTACCAGAAGGAATCACACTGCAAACGAGCCTGTCGATATAATGCAAAACGCAAGTGGGATGTAGTTTTGTTAAACTAAGGCTGCCTCAGCATGGAAAAGGCTGTTTCAAAAACCAACAAACAATCTGATCAATGTAAGAGAAAGCTCAGCCTTTTGCGTGGGTGATTTGGTAGGCGGGTCGGGGCGAAGGCTACTGTTGCCATTAAGGACCTGACGGCCTGTTTCTCCGTTTCCCCCGGCATCTCTCAACAGAGCCAAATATGGAACCAAAACCGGGCAGCGAGATGGTGACAGGGCCAGGGGGCTGCAGCAGGCTGACCAGCGCATGAAGTCGGCTCAAGGATCTTTAAATAAACCCAAAAGGACACACACGTTGAAGCGTTAAGTTCATAATAAAAAAAAATTTTTTTTCGTAAATATAAGATACAAATATTAAACCCAGTACGTTAGGATAAAAGACGTGAAAAAATTTTATGAGAAAGCCCTCTCATCTGATGCCACCTTTCCCTCCGCTTCATTGGCATGAGTCTTCCCAAATGAAACACTTTCTCCTTTCTAAAAAACGGAGTGGTCGCCATGAGAGTACAGCCCACCCTACATGGGGAAACTGACCTCCCTCCTCCCCTGCTCCCCCTGCTCTGTGGGAAGCACGCCTCTAAAGAGAGCAGCAGAGAGAAAAGCAAGTGAGCCGGGTGACAGGGGTCTGTCCCCTTAACACTTCTGCAGAATGAAGCGATGGCTCCCGTGCTCACACAGCACGTGTCTGCAGCACGGACAGGGCCTTGCTTTCAAAAGTCAGATACCTGGAAAGTCAGAACATTCCTTTGCCTCTTTAACTGAGGTAAGAAAAAACGACCAGCGGCATTCAGGAGATGCAGCTGACAGCCCACAGAGGGCTATCCTGTCTTTAAGACACATCACAGTACCCAAAAGGTCCCACGGTATGTTGGGTCAAGACGCACTTCCTCATGTCAAGCAAATCCCCTGGGCTGTCAACCACACGCCCTTCCGTTTGCTCTGCTCACAGCCCGATTGCCGGACTGAGAAAGGACTCCGTCAGAGAATCGGGGGAGCCACGGGGTTCTGAGGACACACAGCCACACGTGTAGGAGGGGAGTGGCAGTGCCGTACACGTAAAGGCCACGTCTCGCAGCTTCCAGACCAAGGTGTTATGTGGTGACACTAGATTTTCCTCTTCCGATTCCTTTGGGTAAAATTCGATCTATTTGAAATCTGCAACTTAAATCTGAAAGCTGAACCCACCCGAACATCAGGGAGGGTGCCCTTTGCATCTGCTGCCTTCTAATGAGCTCTGAAGTGAAGAGATGACTTAGGGTGCATTCATACAATGAAACACCATCCTATAAAAGAATGCTGTGCGGTAAAAATGTAATAAGAGTTCCTAACTTGTCAGGGGGGGAAAGCAACTGCAGCACAAACCCATTTGCTCTGTAAGTAATAACTACGAGTCTGTCCGTCAATACGCATATAGAAAGATCAGGAAGAATACATTCCAGTCCCTTGGCAGGCATCATCCCGGAGGGCTGCGGTGAGGCAGGACCCGCAGCTTTAAGTCATACATTCTACGATGTAAAACATGCAAAGTGCACGTGCTATTATCATAAAAAGGGTAAAGTTTAAAAACGAAAAGATTTCTTCTGCCTGTGCCCCTTTCCCTGTGGGAATTACAAAGTATGAGTCCCCCTTTATATTTGTCTCTAAAAGAAAACAGCCCCCCCCCCATCATTATGGCCGTTTCCTCCAGGAACCGCACCTCTTGGCTATGGAGTCGTAAGACAGGAGGACACCCTCATCGTTCAGGACAACAGGGAGATAAATGTGGCCCCAGCAGCACCCTGGGCTTCACAAAAGGAAAGTATCACATCAAAGGCATGCGTAGACCACACACCAACCTCGGGACAGTCCAACAGAGTCAAGCTGTGTATGAGGAGGGGACAGAGAACCATCACAAGGCGACATAATCCCGTCATTTAAAGGATGGATGGGGAATTGTGTTTTAAGAAACAGTCAAGGAAGGACTCACTGAAAAAGCTGGAGTTGGAAATATAACTTAAACAGATGGGTGGCTAAGAGCTGCTGGCGGGGTTGGGGGGGGCTGTCCATGCTGGAGCATCCCATGGGTGCACACACTCCCTCCCTCCCCCCTCGGCCCTGATTGCCCAGAAATGGCTCCAGGCATGCCAAGACCTCAACCTTCTCTGGTCCTAGGACAGCTGGGTGGCATCTTCAGCCTTGAGCATCCTCTGTCGTTGATCTCTATATACCCACAGCAGATGACATTTTTCGTGTGTGCCACAATCTGAAACTGTGCTTCCCAAACACCAGGGTCTCTGGGAAAAGACTCGAAGAGATTCCAGATGGCAGAGGTGTCAAGCAAGTTATCAGGATCCTTCCCTGCCTTCACTTAAGATTGTAAACATCCACCCTATTAGATCCTAACAGGGTGCCAGTCACCAGGCTGTCAAACTCTGAAAGCCTATCGAAGACTCACAGAGGTCACTTGCAAACCACTTCACGTTCGCCAGCCTTTGATTCAAAAAACCCCTCAGTAAGAACCTCAGGAACATACCCACCCACAAAATGCAATTTCCTTTCCTTCTGAATTTATAGTAATTTCTAGTTCCATGATTTAATCAGCATAATTGATGTTCTGACACTCAAAAAATGCAATGACTTGTGTATAAGTAGGCATTCCACACAGACATCTATGTGGGGACTGCCTGGTTTAAGGCCACGTTGTAAACGCAGGGCTCGGGTGAGAACTATATAGTCAAACCACAGAGAGCATCGTTTCACGTGGCATAAAGTTCACGGAAACCTGTACGAAGCCTTGCGACTGCTGAGGGTTGAGAAATTCAGTTACCACAGGAGGAAGCTAAAGAGTTGAAGAGAAACAACCGTGGATGGGAAGAGACTTCGCCAGCACTGAAGGTTGCTCATCACACTACGTGGGGCGAAAGCATTCGTGCTTGATGCTTGCCAGGACAGGAAAGCACGGTTTGACACCGGAAAAGCTTTCGCTTTATAATCTGCTGAGCCACGTGGATGTCTCAGGAGAAGGTTCACGCAGTGCCGCAACAAAACAAAATGTTTTTTTTTTTTTTAAATGCACTTACGGGCCCTAAGTAGCCCCAGACGCCACGCTGAGAGCTGGCAATAGGACTCACACCACAAGATGAGAACCGATCGGCTTGAAAAGCTCAGAACTCTCCACCTTTCCTGATCCACCAGGCGTTTGAGGGTCCTCCAACACACCCTTCAGTCCTAAGCGTCCCTGCTGGGGGCATGGACCTGCAGCGGCCGAAAAACCCACGAGGCGGCACAGGCTTAGTGGCCACAGAAGGGAGAACCAGGCTGCTCGTCCCTAGTTGCTGCCAGGTGTTCGACTTTGGCCGCGCAGGCGAATTATGCGGGCAGCTTTCAAAATGCCTGGTGCCTGGTGCCTACCTCCAGGGCTTCTGGTGTCTGGTGCCGTCTACCCGGACACGGGGCTGTTTTTCAAAGCTCGTCACATGATCCCAATGTGCAGTCCTGCCTGTGAATCGCTGACTTCGGCTTTACGAGCAGGACGCGGAGAACAGCTAAGCGAGGACGAGCCCCAGAACGGAGCGGCGAGGACCAGCACAGGGCTTCTCAGCACCGAGCGTGCGTGGAAACGCCAGGAGCCGTGTTCACGTGCAGACTAGTGCAGGGCTGGGGTGGAGCCTGAGCACCTGCATGTCCGTCGGGAAGGGTTAGAACAGGCTATGGCCGCCATCAGCTGGGACCGTCCTGGAGGGGTTCCACAGACGTGAACGGCACAAACATATGGCTTATGCCGTTTTAGATAACACGTGATCCTTCTCCTCTTCAGTGGTATTGCCGAGGGCGCTTTAATTTCGTTGGATAACTCGGGAGCATCCTGACGGACAGCAATACCATTGGGATTATAGTGTGTGTGAAAAATATCCCCTTTATCACACAGCCTCCGTGTGTACTGGGTATATTTGGGGGGGGGGGAGGGGGGCTCTGTCATGGGCTGAATCGTGTCTTCTCAAAATTCGTATGTTACAGCCTAACTCCAGTACCTCAGAATGCGACTGCATTTAGAGACGGACTTTAAAGAGGCCCCTGGGTTCAAATGAGGCTGTCAGATGAGCTGCTGTCCTCATAAGAAGAAATTAGAACATG
Source organism: Eonycteris spelaea (assembly GCA_003508835.1). Lineage (NCBI taxonomy): Eukaryota > Metazoa > Chordata > Mammalia > Chiroptera > Pteropodidae > Eonycteris > Eonycteris spelaea. Next base: position 231,980 of record PUFA01000056.1, read on the forward strand.
GGCACGGCCAGCAGGAAGACCATGCAATGGCACAGGGAGAAGCCAGCCCTCCGCAAGCCAAGCAGGGAGGCTTCTCAAGGGATCGAGCCTGCCTGCCGACTCCCTGACCTTGGACCTCCAGCCTCCAGAATTGTGAGAAAATCGGCTGTTTAAGGCCCCCCAGGCGGCCTGCGGAAGATCAGGTAGGCAGCCTGAGCAAACTGATGGGCAGCCTTTACGTCTACTTTTGACAACTGCCTGACTCACGTTTTCACCAGTAATTGCCAGTGGACTCGCCATCCCTATTTTGAGCAGGCCTTCCTTCTCCTAAAATGCCCCCTTTCAAACCTGCGGTGGGCAGGAAAGCGAGTACGCCCAGCCATCAGGCCGTGGGGGTCACGACATGGGCTGTGGCGTTGGACGGTCTGCCGTAGCACCCCCTCTCTGCTGCGCACCTGCTCAGAGACCCCGCGTGAGAATCAGCACCAAGACGCGCTGGAACGGTGTCTGCCAGAGAGAGCAAGGCTTCGCACCGGGGGACTCACAGCTGAGGAAAGAGCATAAGAGTTCTCATTTCTGTTTTTGGCTCCTCAAGACCTTTTGTGAGGCTTTCTGGTACCTTCTTCGTGCTATCTGTTTTGGTAGTCAAGGCTCCCTCCCTTCCTCTCTCTCCCCTTTTCAGCTGTGTTTTAGTTAGAAAATGTTGCCTGATGCAGTGACCTCCACATGAGTATAGAGTTTGAATATAAATCTTTCCTTATGTCCACCCAGTTAGGCCAGAACTTGCGAGAGTGATCTCCAGGAAATTAACATGTCAATGAACACTAAAGTCGATTTTTACAGAATTAAAAGAAATCCTTCACCCGAGCTTTCTCGAAGACCCCACTCAGGTTGCCCTCTGGGTTCTCCGAACCTCTCGGGGTCTAACGAGCTGGAGTCCAGTGCACTTTTTAGAATGACCTTGCCAATGAATGGTCACTGTGGTCTTGGTGGCTTCCTGGGAAGGCCGCCTCTGCTTTGCCAGGCAATTTTTCACCACCAAAATTGAGCCATTCCTCTATAGGAAAATTCCCATATGAAACATGGGCACTACATAAAAGCAAAGAGGGGTCAGTTGGAGGCAAAGCTGTGGCCCGGTCGCTACACTGGCTGATGGACGTCCCCTGACCGCCAAAGACATAGTGAACATGTGCACGTGAGAGGTTGAAAAAATCATGTAAATCTGTCCATCTTTATAAGCTTAGCCTGCCTTTTTTTGTTGTTGTTTAAAGCTCCATGTAGCTGAAGCAGTAAAAATGGCTGTTACCAAGATCGGAAGCTCTCACATGGCATTTTCCATCCAACTTCACATCCACAGGATGGTTCTCTCTTCCTTATCAAATTTTTATAACCACGTCTTTCCTCTGCTGTACCCCACAGCACCTTTATCTTCCTACTCTGTCGAGTGGCACATTTATAACATTCTCCCTCTTTCCCCTCCTCCAAAAGGCCATTAGCGGATTAGCCTCTCTCCCAAGTATTTCTTTAAAATAGTTCTTTCCTACTCCACCACTTTCCCCCATTTCCAGTGTCAGAAGGCATCACTATTTAATACAATAGTCTCCATGATCTGTACGGAACGAGCATTGGCTTTATGCGAAGGCAGTTTGGAGTTTGTGATCGGAGCATGTCTGTCTGCGTGCATCTGAGTCCAAAGAGATACGTACAGGTTTTGCAGCAAAAAAAAGCTTTTTTTTTTTTTTAAATGCCTACAGCAGCTGATCTTCCTAGGTGGTCTCCCATCCAAGTACTAGCCAGGCCTGACCCTGCTTAGTTTCCAAGATCAGACGAGATTGGGCACATTCAGGGTAGCATGGCCGTAGACAAGAAAGTTTTATTGTACAGAGTTGCAAGTGCCAGAGACACAGGTGCACTAGTACTCAAAGACCTGACTCGCCAATGGCCCCTTGGGGATGGGTTATACAGAGGAGGACTCAGTCATGGAAACTAAGGGAGTTGGGGGTCATAGGCATTACTGATTGGTCGGGGCTATGGCAGGAGGCAGCTGATCATTGCATCAGGTCCTGATGTCAGTCACGTATCATTCTGTTTGGCTACAAGAAAGGTGGTCATTGGGCCTGTTCTGCCTTGATGGGTCTGGGGCTGAAATACACGTGAAGCCAAGATGTCATCCTTAGTTTGACCAAAACTTGTTGTTCCATGATCAATAGACCTGAGGATTAATTCTAAAAAAGTATAAATGGAACGTAATGTCCTAAGCTAATGATTAAGGGAGTGGGCATGCATTTGTGCAATGGTGGAAGGATCAGGGTAGGAAAAGCAAGCGAGTCACAGTGCTTTTATTGTGACTAGGCAAAGCCTACTTGAATCAGAGGGGGAACGTTATAAAGAAATGAAGTCCATGCGTAGTTATAAGCTTAAATTCAAAAGTTTAATTACTGATATATTGTACATAGTACAAACTATAATGATATGGTACTTTTTAGCCATATATAAGAAAAAAATGTAATGCTGCAACTCTGACTTAAAGTACCCTTAGTTGAAAATGTGTTTTTCTGGATGTGTTTCCCCAAATATATACTATTACCTGATTTTCAAATGTGAAAAGTTCCCCTTATAGAAGTTCAAAACTAACATGAAGTTTATGGAGAGGGGGCTTTGAGTGGACAGAGCATGTGATGAGCAATTTGCAACTCCGGGATTAAGGAAGGTGGGAGGTCAGCCAAGGCAGTCCTGAGTTTGCTCAACTGGCAAGGAAAACTCATCTTGGGGACATATAGAAGAGCAGAAGTGAGTACTTAACGGCCTGCAGTAAAATCCAGCTTCTTAAAAACATCCTGACAAGCTGACAGAAAAAAAAAAAAAATTCTAGCTCAACAATAACTCAGATTGATTCCTGGTGATCAGGAAACCAAGTCACAAAGATGCACAGGCCAGGAGCTTCAAACACAACGAAATGAGGCCGTACGAAGACAACGGACTCCGAAATGAAGCTAAGTGCCCCCAAAGTCACCTCTTTCTCAGACCTGTGGACAAGGTTAGATACAGATGCAGAAACTCTGGGTCTCTGCATTAAGATAGCTCTTTAGAGGCTGGCAAAGGGCCCGAGAGTAAATATCTGAGGTTTGGGGGAGAGGGAGGGCAAATAAAGTCTGTGGCACACTTTTTTACAACTCTTTAAAAATGTAAAAAGCATTCATAGATCACGGATTGTATAAAAACATGCCATAGGCCCTACTTTGCCAATTCCTGCTCTTGACACCAAACTCCCAGAGCCAGATACTAGGCAGAGAGGGTCCTCCTGACTTCCACCAGTTCAGGCTGACAGCTGCCCCTGCCACTCTCAGAGGTCTAAGAATGGGGGGCTTCACCCCAGCATCAACAGAGAACACCCCCCAGGAATGGCCAAGAGGAAAAAGTTGAGAATGGATACGAAAGCCGCGAACAGATGTGCTCCAAGTTTCTGAGACCATAAAGGGCCTGGAAAGATGACCGAGCTCACGTTTGGCCACACTGAACAAGAAGGCAACGTATATACCCGTCCAAGGTCTCTCACCTCTGCTAGTGCCTGGCATTGCTCACACCCTGCATCAGGAAAGAGGATGCACTGCTTTGCTCGGGTGAACGTGTAGACATCATAAAAACACCACTCCCCTCATACACAGGCGTTTCAGGACGAAAGCAGACTGCCCAGAAGGTTCAGAAACCTTGTCATAAACGTATCTAATGGATTGTTCAGAGAATCGGAGAATGTTGGAGGTGCTTCCTCCTCCAGCACCCGGCTTAAAGTTACTGATGGAAAATATGAGGAGAACTGAGCCAAGGTATTTGTCCCTACTGGGCAATTCTCATGCCACTGTCCATCTCAAAGGGCGCACCCCTGGAAAATGAGAATGCCCTGTAATGGTTTCACATCCCAATAATGCTTCAAAGAATCTGTGGCAACTGCTAATTTCTCACTCGCACTTCTGCAGAAAAAAGGTTGGTTACCACCATCCCTGGTTTCTCAAGTCCCTGCTGGAAGCTGTGACGTTTCTTTTGCTGAAAGGACGCAGCTGGACCACAGGAAATATCAAGCTTCTAACCCCAAAATGTGACAATTAGATGTGTGCCAAAAATGTCCCAAAGGACAGCTGGCTCGGAATGCCTTTACTGAAGGATAAATTGAATTAAAATCCATACATTTCATGAGCAGAGGCTTTGTGTGTGCGTGTGCTTAGCTGCTCTATTCACAAATGTAGTCCAAGTGCCTAGAAACTGTGCTTCGTGTACAGCAAGCTCACAAGTATTTGTTGAATGAGTGGAAACTGTTGATAAAACGTTAAAATTGGTAAATGGCTTCATGGAAAAGAATGACCCAAGCTTGGCAGAAGAGAAGCTGCAGATGTTATAGCTGTTTACTCTCTTCCTTCCCCCAAACAAAAGTAACAAATAGACAAAATGGAGACAGATCTTTGTTCTCAGGATATTCTGCGAGTCCCCAATGCAGGCAGACCCTCTACCCCACAAAAGCAGCCAGGGTCCCGCTGGGCAGGGGGTAGTAAGTATCAAGAGCCGAGCTAGCTGCACTGAGGCAGAAACTGATTGAAATGCAAGCTTTCTCCTGAGAAGATAAGAGTATTCTAGAATAAAGAGCATAATTGCTTTTTCCGGGCACACCCACCCCAGCCTCACTTAGAAAAGATGAAGTGAAGTTAACGTAGGAAGTCAGGCATCAGCAACTTCAGAGACAATGACAGTAGCAACTGGACTCAGTCTCAAAGGACATACCAGTGAAAGCAAAGCTTTTTGTGGCAAATTCAATTGTTAGGTTTTTTTACCCCGATCACTTTGTGCTGTTTCTTTAAGAAGGAGTGAAAAGTGATACAGAGGCTAGCTCCGGTCTCCACCTTCCCTGTTCTCTGACACCTGTTCTTCAGCTTGAAAAAATAAGGGTGTGGGAGGTTGGGAGGTTGGGAAGGAGAGAGAGCCTCTTTAAAACTGTAATCTCCCCATCAAAGCCAGTGTCTACAGGGCAATCATTTCCTGGCCAGGACCGCCCACGTTCCCTTCAGGTGCTGTCTAAAATAGCAGCAAGTCGTAGAGTTAGCTAGAGCTGCCAGAGTCTAACACGTCAGTGCAAACCATGGCAGCATCTTGCGGAAGTGCAGGTAAGCTCTGGTTTTTAAAGAAGGCTTACTACCTCTCCACTAGAAAAAGAAGCATGTTTAGACAGCAACAGAAATTCTGGAAGACCTAAAAAATTTAAGTCAAATCTCATCATTACTTAGTCTACGGCCATGCTACCTTGAATGAGCCCGACTCCGTCTGATCTCGGAAACTAAGCAGGGTCAGGCCTGGTTAGTACTCGGATGGGAGACCACCTAGGAACACCAGGTGCTGTAGGCATAAAAAATAAAAGAAAATAATAATAAGGATTGTAAGCTGACAAGGTCCTTGCAATCTGTGAGGTCAAGCAAGGGCTGCCTCACCTAAAAAAAAAAAAAATCTCATCATTACTTGTACCGTTAATGTATTCATTCACTCAGTCATTCAAGGATGTGTATGTAGCACTGTCCAGGCATGGGGCCAGCCTCTGGGGATAGTCACAGATGAAGGGACAGTTGGCCCTGGCCCTCAATGGGCTGACCATCCAGTGGGAGAGGACAAACATATGAAAATCGATGCTGTCATTTAGGCAACTCTGCACGAAGCCACCTTCGCCCGTCTCATTGGTTTTTTTTTTTTACAACATTCGTACCACTTGCTTCAACATTATAGATGACTAAGAGACAAACGCTTTCTGAAAAGGGGACCTCATGCGCTAAATGAGCCAACACTTATTCACAGAGCTGTCCTCAGCACCTTTCCTAAGCTATGTTGGCCACAGGACAGGGAGGCAGCAGAAAAGAGCCCAGCACTGGGTGGACTGAGGACCTAAGACAGATTTCTCGTCTTCTGCCGATAGGATTCCTTCATGACCCCAGGCAAAGGGCCAACCTCTAAGATCCTCTAAAACAGGTGGCTGTACCTGCCTCTGCCTCCTCTTATAGTCACAAGGGCACCTTGAGTAGCTAGGTCGGAGGCAGGAAGCAAAGATATATTCTTTGTACTTGTTCCCAGGCTGGGCTATCCTACATTTGGGAAAGCATCTAAAAAACACTGATGTGTGACTGATACAATAAACACCTTCTGTTTCTGGCTGTGGTCTGAATTTGCACCTTCCAAAATGTCTACCATGAAGCTCCAAACTCAACAAATATCCACTGAGCATCTATTACATGCACTCATCATGCAGTAGTATTCACAAGAGGTAATAGTCAAGTACGTCCCATGTGAATCAACTCATTTCATCTTCACAGTAACCCTCTAACTCCAGTACTAATATGATCCCCACTTTAGAGGATATAACTAAAGCACAGAGATTAAGAAACTGTTCAAGGTCATAACACAAATAGAGCCGGGATTCAAGCCCGGGCAGAGTTTCTATTATTGTGCATGTCTGACATTATCAGAGCCCTCTGTAGAACTCAGCGACCTAGCAGATGGTACCTTCTCCAGTCGTTCCCCGATGCAACCTTTGCTAGATGGGTGTCCTCTGCTGCTATAATTAACGGCCCTCCTTGTTCTCCAAACTCCAAGTAAACACATTTGCAGAAATGTCGCACTGACTTCCAAGTTTTAATAGGACTTGGCAACTCTGTTGTATTATCTCAAAGGAAAGTGGGAGTTTTTGCATCCCTGTGTCATTGCTTCTCATGAGAACATGATCATGAGCAAAAGCAGTGCCCAGTGAGACACCAAGGACTGGAAAAATACAGCCAAGGGGCACCTTCAGGCTCCCACTTGGAGGCATAAATGGCAAGGCTGAAAATCATAGCTAATGCAACTGAAACACCTCACACTAAACAGACACGTTGGGAAAGCAAAGTTAAATCTCTCCTACCCACAACACCATTCCTAGCTGCCTCTCCCTCCCCCGTCATTGATAGTGCAGGACAGACTACATGACTTTGAACTCAATCATGCAGCATTCTGTATTGGTTACAGTTTCAAAGGCCTTAGTGTAAAAATCAAGCCTGTAAACTGTCTGAAACCAGGGATTACAGCTACTTCTTCTATGCTCATTTTCTAAGACTATTTTAAGACCATAGTAAATGCTCAATAAATCCTTAATAGATGAAAAAAGTTAAGTAGGATGTTTATTAGACAGAGCCTCACTCAATAAAAATTGGCTTTTGTTGACATTGCCTATACACAACATGTGTTCTTTTTTTTTTTTCTTTTAAGGCCTTTTAACATCTCGTTTTATCGATATGAGAACCAATAAAAAAAGAAAACATAAACCTTTTGTTCCAACTACATTGTCTTGGGAGATAAAAGGAAAGTCAACCTGTGGGGAATCGAGCTTTAATAGTCACAAAAGGGGTAAATGCCATGATAACTTTATACGCTTGGTTTGGCTATAATAAATTCAGCATCAGATAAATTTCATACCAACTCTGAAATCTTAACTCCTGGCAAAAGAGTACGCCCTATGTCAGATTATAATGCTGGGCAAATTTGTACTTTACGCTCAATAAGCTGTCACTGGCATTCAAGCAAATATCAAGCGTTGGGTACTTGGCACAATGCACATTGGGGTAGAGAGCCTCTAGAGACATAGACCCTGTGATTAAGATAAAATCCTACGAGGAAAGATATATATGCGTGAACCAATTTCATGTGTAATATGATAGGAAGTCAATTGTTTAAGACAGATCTCGAGGGTGATAATTCATTAAAAAAACACTGGTCATGATGGATGTTGGGAGTTTTATATCAAACTGTCTTTTGAGTTTATAGTCATCTGAATCTATAGTCTTCTTAGCTCGCAGGATCTGCAAAGTTCGACCTCATCTGTAGGCACCTCCAGGATGATGAGAGGGCCCAGATTTTGATGTCAGACAAACCTGGACTTGAATCCTGGCTCTCACCAGCATTAACTTTGTAACCCTAGGCAAGTTCTCTTAACCCCTGAGTTTGAGTTCTCTGCTCTATAAAGTGAAGGTAATACAAATCCTAGAGCGTGGCTTTGAGGATCAGATAAACAACGTATATTAAACAGTGCTACATACAAAGTCCTCAAATTGTCATTCTTGAACATGTGCTATAAAAGGCTGAAGTGGAAAGGTATTGCCTAGGTCAAGCCATGTAAAGCAGAAGTGTACGTAGGTGGTGGGAGGGAGGGTCCAGAGCAAAGATTATTCTGAACCCATCCCTTTGGTCTCCATATCCTTCTAGGTGTGATGGCAGACCAGGTTTACTACGTCTGCCATATTCATTGTAGTATTAAACCCATCTTCCATATCAATGATTTTTCTAACCTCGCTTTTAAAAAAATCACTTTCGACAAGTTCAGAAGTGATTCTGGAGTTGTCTTATGCTAAAGCCCTTCATCAAAAACATTAGGTAAATAGCGGGATTCTCTGTAATCAGACAGCATTCCCTGAGCAGCTTTGTTGCGATACTTACAGCTTAAAGATCATCCCAGAGCTGAAGAGTCCAGTTTCCCAGAAAACTGGTTCTTGGTCTGGCTCAAGGTTAATGTGGTAGAAGGGCTAACTACTCACTCCGTCTGCAAAGGCCTCCCCACGCCCCCGAAGACCTGTCTAAATGGGTCTGCACTGTGACCCAGGTAGGGGACCCTGGTCTCTACAGCAGAGCTTCTCCAGCTTCAGTGCACAGCCAGCTCATCAACCCTGAATCAGGGGGATTCGGGAGGTCTGGGGACGCGCCCAGGACTTGACCAAAGCTCCAGAGGATGCTCCTGCAGCTGCTTTCCAGACCACACCGGAAGCAGCAAGATGTCCACAGGGCCCGGACAACCATAATTCACAAACCAAGGAGCACATAGCATTCCCCCATTCTTGGATTTCAATTGCCAACTTTAATTACTAAATTATGAAAATAGCTTAAAACCAATGGAGTACATACAGAACTCTTTTTTTCTTTTAAAGGAAGTAACTTTAGCAAATCACTTAATATTCACAGGGACCATTTTCATTGTCTGCAGTTGAAAACATCCTTTCCCATTCCTCCTAATTCCCAAAACAAGGTTCTTTACTGTTCTCTGTGAAAAAGATACCTTTTTCTGTCCGTGCTCATAAGCTGTGTCTTTAGATAGCTGTTAGTGAAGACACATCGAAACACTGCTAGTGTCTTTTTCAGAGTCTCGGCGTGAAAGAAACAGTGCTGTCTTAAACGTCTGGGAAAAAAACAGCAGTAACAGCCTAACAAATGAAATCAGCTTAGAACACTAATCAGCCCCCTCCCCCTGCTCCTGAAAATTGGACATGCATTCTGTAACTGTCACTGATTTACGTGCAGCCAGACCTTCGGGGACTGAACAAGTGAGCAAACCATCTCAGGGACACTTTCCACGTTAAATTAGAGGCTTTATGCCGCAATGTTAGAAAAACAATGCGACCTAAGAAAAACTGGTCGTGTGGATGAAACACAGGGCTGAGACCAGGCAAGCAATCCTGATGCCAGCACCCCCAGGTCATTTCGCCAGCTGGGTGACATTGCTTACCCAGTTAACTTCTTCAGTCTTTACCTGCCTATTGCACGGACCCCCTCCTCCTCTGACCCTCACCCATTTTGTTCAGTGTTCACAGCCCATGTCCCAGGGAAGGCAGCCCTTCCCGAGGAGTGACCGCTGATTCACCTGAATGGTTGTCAACATTCTATTGCCAGTGACAGGTGTTAAAGCACAGTACACACCATAGCTAAAGGCGCCTTTGCTCTGCTAAAGTGACCAGCCCTAGAGCACTTACACCTGAACCTCTGAGAACGTGAAATAACATCTCCTATAGCGGAAAGCATTACCGTGCATTCATCTGCTACATTATGAACAGTAAACGCCCTTTTCTTTCAAGTTCACCTGCGGGGTTGCAGTGTTACCTAGTACTACCCAATATTTATCTTGGCACCCCAAACAGTGCATGGTTCCCAAAGACAGAGACGGAGTCTGGTGCGAGTGTGAGATCCCAGCACCCTGCACAGAACGTTTTAAAATCAGGCAACTAATAAATGTTTACGGGGGCATGCTTCCTGCATCCAGTGAACGCCCTGGAACAGAAGCCGAGATTCAATGGTGGAGAAAAAAAAAAAACACAAAACATATCAACCCGCACCTCCAAAAGGCTCGCAGAGAACAGTGGTTCTCTTTTTGCTGAGAATTAGAACCACCTGGAGAGCATTTTCCAACCTAGATTCCTAGCTCTATCCAGGTTCAGTTTCAAGGAGCACCCAGGTGCCTGAACAAGCACTCAATGATCTATGGACAGTATTTTCAAAGTGACTGTTCTTTTTCTCCTTGAGGCTCCATACTGATGCTTGTTTTCACTCAACACAATCATATCAACAGTCGGCAATCGCCCCCCCCCATCCTTCTGCCCAGAGACCGTGACAGTGTTACACTCTGTCCCTGCACAAGGTCAACAGACAGCCAAGGGCCAAGTGTTCACTTGTTCACATTGTATTTTCAAAAAAAAAAAAAAAAGAAAAACAACACAGCAACAAAAAACGCAACAGCAGCCATTCGTCTTCACTGTGCCTTGCTGTTTACACCCACAACCCGATCTACTTCGCTTGTAAATTTTCGATCTCTTCCCCTCCAACCTCCTCCATGCCAAGTATTCCTGGGAGCAGGAAACAGCCACCCGACCTCAGGGCACAGACTCTAGGTGCACACGCGGGGTTGCCCATGGTTGCCCTGGCCCAGAAACTTACACACGAAGGTCTGCACCACGGAGAGCTCACCCAGCAGGTCCAGGCAGCACCGTGGCCCCTTGATCCCCGCGCGCGCCCCCAAACACCTTTGCTTCGCACCTGCCAGGGTGCGCACTGGCGACCCAGCAGGGCCCCGGGGCTTACCTGAAACACGTGGTGAGCTCGCCCGAAGCCTTCAGACACGGGTATTTAGTCGTGGCGATTTTGGTTTCTGAGCAGACTTCTCTACAAAAAGAAAGAAAAAAGGTGGAGAGTCCCGGTCGCTGATTCTCCGCGGGGGAGCGGAGGCCAGCGCGCGCTCGGGGCTCCTGAGTGCGCGTCCCGCAGAGCCAACCCGGCGCGGGTCCCCGAGCGCAGACGCCGAGAGGGCTCGGGGCAGGGGCAGGCGAGGGTCCAGCCGAGAGAACCCAGCCCCGAGCAAGGAGCCGAAGAAGCCGGGCACCGGGGGACACCCCGGATGCGAGGCGGGAGTATCACGGTTGAGGGGACCCCGGGCTGAGGGCGCGGAAGCGGTGACCCGGGAGAAGTTTAATGCCGCCCAGGCCAGTCGAGCGCCCAGCCCGTGCCTGGCACAGCGAGGGCGTGAGGGTCGCTGAGGAGGTAGGGACACCGCCTGCACCCCGAGGGCCGAGAGCGCGCCAGAGGCTGCCGGCGTTTACCTGTCGCTGTCCTCGGAGTCCTCTCGGTAGCTCCACGTGTGCCCCAGCGCCAAGAGCAGCAGCAGCGGACCCAGGCTCTTGCCCAGCTGCCCCCTCGCCGCGCCTCCCCGGCTCGGAGACGGCGGCACCATCAGGGACGCTCCCGACTTCTTCCCGGCGCCGGAGCCCGCTCCCCGCCCTGCGCGCGGCTGCTCCGCGCCACCGTCCCTCTCCCCGGCAGGGGGCGCCGGAGAGCTGGGGCGTTTGCACCACCTGCGCGAGGCACGGGGACTGGGGTGCTGCGCGGCTGGGGGACCAGGCTAGGAGCTGGGGTGCAGACTGCAAACTCCGCAGACAAGCAGGTGAACGCGGCGCCTGCGGTGCCCGGCCGGGGCGAGAGTCGCGGGGTCCGGGTCGTCTCGCCCGGGATGGTCACGCCGAGTGGACGGACTTGCCGGACTCGGCTTTGCGCTGCACCCTCCCTCTCGCCTCTTCCTGGACTGGGAGCCGAGGGCAGGGTGCGGGAAGCAGGCGGGTGCTCGCACTTTACACCAGGGTCGCACCACCAAGAGGAGGAGGAGTCGGCTCTCACCCGGGAAAAATGGGGGGGGGGGCAGAGGGGTTAATTCGCTTCCTTCCTGTTGTCAGTCGTTTTCTAAGGACCAGGGTCAGGCCAGTTTTCTCCTAGCGGAATAAGGGAGGGAGGAGTGGAAAGGCTCCCAGCGGCTCTCCCCAACTGCCTTTCACGCCTGACATGGTGCAATTTCTAGAGCTTCGCCTGTCTTCCTGGAAGTCCCTTAGAAAAAAGTCCTCCGGTGGCTTCACGCGTTACCAAAGCAGCTAGCTTCTTCCCAACGGGAGGTCGAGGCGAGTAAAAGCTCTCAGTGCTTGTTCCTGGAGGGTTTTAATTCTTTTACCTTGGGTGGCTTTAATGCTGTTACGATGCCGCCCCCTCTCCTCCCCGCCCAAGACACACACACAGACACACACACACACACACACACACACACACGCTGAAAACTCCTGGAAGGTCAGATGAGACCCTGAGTGAGGCCTTTAATCACCCTCCCCCTCCCCTCTTCTCCTCCCCCTCCTCCTCCCCCCCCCCCGCGAGTTAACACAGTGGTGTTTATGGATGGCGCAAAAACCCACCCTGGGGCCGGAAATCAGCTCCTCTGGGGGTACTCAACCGCAATTCGGGTATGTCTGCATCTTAACATTTTCTTGCACGTTTGGAGTCCCGTGCCCGTTAAGGAGAAACTTGTGACATAAACGTGCCCCGCAGAGCCAAGCGAGTGGTCTGTCCCAGACACGAGGTTGCAATGCCTAACTTTAACAAACGGGGTTCTGCAGCTCCCAGGAGATGAGGTGAAAAGGCAGCTTGCTCACAAGTTGCATGGTGTGTGAACTGGTTACTCTGATCTACTGAGAATTGCCTGGGTATTCACATACACCTTGATCTTTTTCATTGCAAAGACACCCTCATTCCTCTGTGGAATGCTCCTATATTTTCCAAAGGTTTTTCATTTATGATTATATTTGACACTCATAATATCCCTGGAAATTGGGTATCTGACTTCTTAGCTCCACGAGGTGGTATTTTCCTACAAAGCTTGCATAGACAAGACCAAAACAAGACTTCGTATTAAAATACGGTGCTACACAAAATTAGTGAATTTTCACGTGTAATTCAGAATGCATTTCGGGAGCCTGCAATACCTGAGTGACCACTATAGAGTCAAAAGTAAAATCCTTAATTCAAACTCAGGCTGCATGGCTTCCTAGGTGTGTGACCTTGGGCAAGTTACTTAAACTTTCTGAAACTCAGTTTTCTCATCTGTGAAATGGGGAAAGCTCCCTCATAAGTGTTTATAAGTATTAAATGAGATAATGCATACAAAGCGGTTTTCCCAGAGCTGGGTATATATTGAGTGCTCAGTAAACATTAACTAGTATTTTGATATAAATTATTGCACAGAATTTTCAGTTTTAACTGTCACGTTTTTCACTTTTGGTATATAGTTTACTTCACAACAGCTGTTTGGCTTCCTAAAGACATACCTCTCTAACATGAAAAATAACCCATCCTGGAACTTATAAAAATTGTATCAGTTTAGATTGGACCACGAAAGTGTTTAATCTCCATCTTATAGGAAAGAGGCCATCCGTAGCAGATTCTATTTTTATTTTCCCACCAATTACTCTATTTTGATATCTTGCTATCTTTTTTCTCTACTCGTACTTTTTCGATTCTTGCATTATGGATGTTAACTCTACAAATAATAGAGAATGGTGAGGACAATTAGTTGTCAGCGGCATTAAACAGTTAATAAGCCACATATGGGGACATGCAGCCTGCAAAATGATTAAAGCAAAACCATGTCCATTATGCACAGCTGTGTGGCAGAAGATTGGGGACAGAGCCAAAGTTGCTGCCTCCTTGTTTTTAGCCCCCTACACTGAGCCTAGATAAGAATGAGGGGTTAGAAAAGGTTCTGGGGCCAAGTTAACAGCCCAGATTTGCCTGAGGAGGCAATCCCTAGGGCAGGGAGTCAGCATTTCTGGAAGAGGTGAGCTGGAGCACAGACCTTTTCAAAACCTTTGCCTGCAGGCCTGGAACTTAAAACTAATTGGCAGCTACTGACAGCGTGACATTCCGGTTCTCTCTCCAGGGGCTGGGCTGCAGAGCAGAGTCAGGCGGAAGGAGATGCGAATGCCATGTATGGATACCAGTCCCCGGAGAAGTTAAACACTTCTGTAAGAGACAAAACCTGCGTTTGCTCGGCTGCAGCCCGCATGGGACGTGCCAGAATGAGGCTGAGTGTGACATAGGTTTTCTCCCTGATGCACTAACTCTGCCCCCCGCCGCACACAAGCTCCCTCCTCCCCAGCTCGCCCCCACTCTCTGCCCCATTCTCTCGTTTATGAAACACTGGATGAAAAGATTCACTTCCCGCCTCTTTCATCCGGAGTGTTACAAAGATTAATGAAGTGAACCTCAGTGCTCCTCCAGGGAGGCTCTGTACGATTATTTCTTTTCAGCATACCACTCTCTGCGACGTTTTCTGCGTAGACCTGTCAGCTCTGCTGAAACAAACCAGAGAGAGCATTGTTCTGCAATTTACCATTTCCGAGGGCTCTGGGGCTGTGCCAAGGGCTTTAGAGAGCAGCTTGCGCTATAGGTTACACTCCCTGGTGGCCCAGGTATGGTTAAGGACTGTCGAGTGTTATCTGGGGGCAGTGGACTGGGGGGGGGGGGGAGGAGAAGGGAGGCGATTGGCTGGCGAATAGCCAGCCTACCAAAGCAAAGTGAAAGGGAAAAGAAAAAGCAAAAACTAGGCTATAGGGCAAAAAAATACCCTTCTAAATAAGACTGATGGCCTCTTCCCCTCGTTTTATTTTTAGCTTTTGTTATTTTTCAATTGAAGCAAAATTTGCATCTATTAGTTTCAGGCATACAACATAATAATTCAATATATGTATGTATTGGAGAAATGATCACCTCAATAAGTCCAGTTAACATGCATCACCACACAAAGTTGCAATTTTTTTTCTGTTATGAGAATTTTTAAAATCTACTCTTAGCAATTTTCAAACATGCAATACAGTATATTAACTATAGTCATCATGCTGAACATTACAGCCCCATGACTCATTTATTTTTTAACTGGACATTTGTCTCTATCACCTTTACCGACTTTGCCCACTCATTTTTAAGGGATTCCGGCATCTTATTTGGAGAAAAGGCAACATAATATTAGAAAAGAGAGTAATAAAAAAAAACTAAATTACTAGAAAGAACAAACCACTAAATGGGGCACGGTTTATTTCACTATTTGTTTAAAATTTTTCTAAAGAGAGTTTTGAGGTGACTGACAAAAACACATACTCTTTTACACTGTGTATTTCTTTATACCTTATACGCATTATATGTAGTATATATTATATGTAGTATAGAGCAGATCAGATAAAGCAATTAAGGCAAAATCAAATAATAAAATGAAGCTGAAGTGAAGGGAGTCGGCAGGATTGTATGAGCAGAACTATGCTGTATAAAGCAGGTAGGTCACAGATCAGTTCTTGGATTCTCAGAAGTCAGTTCAGGATAATTACATGATTGGTTAAGATTCAAGGTAGCCGTAAAGGTAAAGCCCATAAATTCCTCCAAAACTACAACAACAAAAAAAAACAGTCACAGATTTTTTCTGTCAGTCTCCCTGAAATATTGCAACAGTCATCTACTGTCAGGTAATGGTGTTTTCACAAACAAGACTCGACAAGTGTGGGTAGAGTTCATACTGAATTGTGAGTGATACACACACCACGTAGTATCTCTAAAATAAACAGGTTGCCCCGATACCTTTCCTTCAGTTTTGGTTTTGACTGACACACAGCCAGGTCGGCTTAGAGAATGAGGGTCACACCTTGAAAAGTGTTGAAGGGCGCCAATCTCCAAGCCATTGTGAGGATGTGCTTGAGGCCAGAAGAATCAAACGTGTTAATACACTAAAAGGGTTCTAAAGCCCTGGTTTTGGGGTGTGTACATTATCTTTGCACTTAGTCTATCTTAGTTGTAACTTGCAATATGCTGAAGCTGTGGATCTCTGGAATTTTCTCCCAAGACAGGAAGAAACATCTGATTCCTATGTTTATGGCAGAATCACACTTTTTTTTTCTGCCTAACTTTGAAATAAAAGCAATTTTAAAAGATGAGTTAGCCTTATAACCATATAGGCGACTAAAGGAAAAATGTACGAACAATACAGAGAACCTTCTTGTTACGTCTCAAGAAAATCAAGAAAAAGTGTCTGTGCGGTTTGAGTGTCCTAGTCTCGAAAGTTCTAACACACACACATTGAGTCCCTCTGTCTGGAGTTTCTCCCCAAAGAAGAGCTGGTTGAGACAATAGGTGCTAGCGACCTCCTGGTCCAGTCAGAGCTCTAGGACCAAACCCGGGATTTCTAAAAGAGGTGGGTTCCAACACCACTCAATTCCGAAGCTCCTGGGACAAGCGGAGACTCCAGGGCATGCGGTTGGGATGGCCACATCTCTTGCGGTCTCCACAAACACGAACGAGGGAGGATACGCGGCCAGCACTACAGGTAGGACCACTGGCCCACGGTCCAAAGTCTCTGGTAGAGAAAAGGGTGTTGGAATTCTCCCAGGGTTTATGAGCCGGCTCCTTTGAGCGTCAGCCACTCCGATACAGCTTCTCTGCTTTATTTTGATAGAGCAAGCTCTGTTTATATGCCTTAACCCCATAAGGGTAAGAGTTCTTATTTAATAATTATTGAAAACTGGGAGATACTTGGCCCTGCAATTGGTATCAAGCCAATGTGACAAGTAATAAGAATGTTAACTTTAAAAGTTTTCTGATCTGAGCCAAGATATCTTTGATGGTAGAATAACTAACTGTGTTATCCATGCTAACAGAGCATGAAGACTTACTGTAATTAAAAATAATTTTTCCTCTGGATATGAAGTTAACCTTCCCTTCTTTAAAAAATGGACTTAAAGAAATAGTATCGTATAGTGTGAAGAAATTAGACTTAAAAATCAGATTTACCTAGGTTTGAAATTCACCACCTAAAACTTCTATGACCCTGGTCAAATTGCTTACTCTTCCTGGGACTTGGTTTATCCATAAAAATATAGAAGCGATAATCTCCAACTCATAGAATCACTGGGAAGAGTAAATAAGATATATAATATACATAATGTTACATCGGAGATAATAAATGATAGCTAATATTATTTTAACTGTTTTCCTTCAATAATTTGGATGCAATTATGCTGGACGATCCAGTCTATTTTACCCAATTCGCTTTGTGACATAAACGACTAAGAATAGAGATACCCTGTCACAGAACAGACTAGGTAGCAGAATTGATATTGGTGTCATTGTGCTTTAATTAGACATTAGGGAGTGGCGAAGGTTCTGAATAAGTCAAATCAATAACAGTTGCTAGAAATTAGAAGTTATATACTTTTCCATGGAGAATAGCTGTGCTTCTGAGTGCTGTACCTATCTGATGTTTAAAATATATTTTTAAATCTAATCGTGGTTTAAATGTGTCAGAGGAACTAGCTAGTTAAAACCCAGCCGTGCTCATTCTGGAGTGGCGCCAATACTCCCTTCAAATCTATCCATTGATGAAATTGCATTATTTTTTCTGCTGAGCTTTTCCAATTGGATCAGGCCTGGAAAATTTGCAAAAGTGTAAAGGACCCCTGACTGAAGAGGCCACAGTCTTCCAATTGGGCAGTTATGTTTAAAAAAATTATGTCCACATTGTGAAGAAAAATCTGAGTTCAGTTAAAGGTTGTTACATTCTAACAGAATGTGGGATACATTTCTTAGCTGAAATGGTGGCCTGTTTTGATATACCAAGAAAGTGACATTCCTGCAAGCTTCTAATGATAATAATTTTCCGAGAATTTAGCACAAAGAATAACAACACTTATTAAGTGCTTGGTCCTCTTATTTTCTAAAGCACAAAGTATTATCTCATTTAATCCTTATTCTCATTTAATCCTTATTACAGAGTCAGTCCTCTGTCACTGACTCTATTATTATCTGCATTTTACAAATAAGGAAATGGAGGTAGAGATTTTCATTAACTTGTCTTAGGTGCGGAGTTTTGAGTAGCTGAGCTGGTTTTAACTGGGGCCCCAGGACCCTGCTTTCAACACTACACTAACCTGCCCTACGGAGAAGTAAGCGTCTGTGCAGTTTTCTCCTAAGCGTCAGACTACATCCAGGAGGTTTGCCCAGGGATGTAATACGAATCAGGAAGGTCCAAGGTCCCTCACCATCACCCATAACCCTGAGACCCTGATCCTTCATCTGCTGCTCTGGGCAAACCAGCTGGCCATAAATTCCCACCTCTGTGTATTAGCTGACCTCTCCCTTTGCAGCAAAGCTGAGCCGTATGCACCAGACCTGTCCTCATGGAGCCTCTGCTGATTTATGTGGGAATGTGCCCTGAGAAGAATGAGATCCGGTTTCAGAACCCTAGGAGCTCTGGCACCGTTGCAAACTATTCTTCCAGTTCTTTCCCTGGGCCTGAGCCGGGTCCTTCTCAGACCTAGAACTCTCACAGATCTCAGAGATAACAAAGCTGTGTGTGTGCGTGGGGGGTCATTTTTATAATCACTACAATGATATACCTAGGCAAAATGTCTTGAAAAGTTCAGAGTCTGGCATAGCCCCGTGCAATACCCTTGCAACTGGAAACTGATCCTTCGAAGATCCAGAAAGAATAGAGGAGGGTAAGCAGTTGCAACCACAGTTTTCTCGAGAAAGGTGGAAGAGTTTTGGATATCTTCTCCCTCCCTCCCTCTCTCTCCTCGCCATCTCTTCACACACACACACACACACACACACACACACACACACACACACACACACCAAACTCTCAGAGGTTTTGTCTAGTCTGCAGGGGATGTTTAAGATTAGCTTCGGTTTGCATTCTTCAGTTCTAATCTTTACCAACAATGCAGAATCCCCAAGGAATGCCAGATAAAATAAGCTGTCTTTGCTTTAGGTTCCCTTTTTGTTTGGGATCTATCTAGGCAATTGTTTACTTTCTTTCTGCGTAATCAGTGATGTTTAGACCCGAGTGTATCTTTTCCGTGCTTGTTTATTTGGTTTTATCACTGATGAGCGTCCTGATAATTCATCAAAAAGGGAGTGGTAACCTACTGAATCTTCTCAGTTCCGGCATTTATCTGTGGTATAATTATAATGAGCCTGAAAGTCAATCTGTATGCAATCTGACATGTATTTGGCTCTGAATCTTTAGGTCCTGATAGAAGATGAATGGGCCTGACCCTTCCTGTCAGTAACCCGCCATTAAGACCCACGAGCGACCTGCTTTGAAGTCAATTCCCTCTTGGGATGTGTCCTTCCTTCTTGGCCTGTCATCCCTGCTTTCCATTCGGGCCTTTTTCTCTCCCGTTTCTGCTCTTCGCTTGCCTTTCTGTTCCCCTCTTTCATCAATCATTTTGCTGCGACTCCTCCTTTGGTCAGATTCTGCCCTGTCACTCACCAGCTTTCACTTTCTACCCTTTGGCTTGTCTCTCCTGGTATTTTCCTTCTGCTACTCTGCTTTTCCTTAAAGTAGATCCTTCCCCAAGCATCCAAGTCGAAAGTGTACTCCTTCCCCAATCCCAATTTTTCCTCAGAAATCATTGGTTCTCAACTGGCGAGGAAGGGCAACCTGCCACCCAGCAGAAATTTGGCAATGGCCAGAGACATCTTCGTTGTCCTGACTGGGGAGGGGGGGGGGAGTGCTACTGGCACCTGGCGGGGAGAGGCTAGGATGCTGCTCAGCCTCCTGTGATGCACGGGGCAGCGCCCTGCCCACCATCTCACGACAAAGAATTGTCAGGCTGGGGATGTCGATCTGCTGAGGCCAAGATATCCTGCCCTAAACAGACATCTATCCATCTCTCCACTCTAATTTTTTTTTTTTAATCTCCTGTTTTGCAATCCCAGTTGCTTCATCCGTTCCCTCCCCAAGCCTCGCTTTTCGTTTATCTCCCATCTTCTCCTTATCTTATCACTGCTTCCTGGCCAGGGCATTCATCCGCCTGGCTGAATCTCCTGTATACGTTCAAACTTGATTGGATCTCACCTTCTAGACTCTCTCCTGCCTTGGTGTTAATTCAGTTACCTTTCCCCTCCACCGTTCTGCGGTGACTGGAGGAGCTGTGAAAATATTTTTCTTAACATTTTGTTTATTTTTCAAGTTTTCGCAAATCCAACGCAGCCTTTAGGCTTCTCGTTTCAAAGCCTCTCGCGCACGTCGCATGTGCCTGAAGGTGCATCCACCGCGGGCCCTTTGTTCTGAGCATGCGCGCTGCTTCTTGCGCCGCCTCTTTCCGCTCACCTGCTGCAGGCGCAGAGGCTACTCGCGTCGTTTCTTTGTTACGCTGGTACATATGTTGCTTGCACTGGCTTGGCATAGCTGTACCTGTCCTCTTTCCACTGTAAGAGAGGGGGGAAATACTTTCCCCTACCTTCTTTCATTCTTTGAGAAGGAAAAAAAAACAAAAACAGTCCAATGAGTGTTTGCTGTGTGGCAGGCAGTGCTGGGTGTGTTAATAATGAAAGTCGATAAGAAAACAGCCAGGCGTGCCACCTCTAACGGAGACAAACGAGACAACTAGCCACACCCACACTTGAGCTGTACCAGACTTCTGCAGGCAAGAGGTAAGGGGCGAGAGGAGCAGGAAGAAAAAAGTGCCTTGTATTAGTTTCCCATGACTGTCCTAAGAAGTTACCACCACACGTAGCCCCGTAAAGCAACCCAAGTGTCTTATCTTGTAGTTCTAGAAGTCAGAAGTCCCCAATCAGTCTCGCTGGGCTAACATCAAGGAGTCAGCAAGGCTTCGTTCCTTCTGCAGGACCGGGGAGCCAGTTTGGGGTGGGGAGGAAGGAGCTGGAGAGCTTACTCATTTTTTTTTTAATGACTCTAGCGTAAAGCTCATTGGTGAAATATTTGCAAGTGATGAACACTGAATGAGTAAGTGCATGACTGAAGGAGGTGGGCAACCCTTCACGGAGAGGGGTCAGCGAGGCAAGGACCGAGGAGGAATCGGAGGACACCGATCACCAGTTTATCTTCAGCCGTCCTGGTATCTAAAATCCCTCTTTCGGAGATGAATGGACTGTGAAGTGTGGCCATCCCGTTGGACACACGGCTTAGTGTAATGGCTGCAAGAATCCAGGCATGCCTCCCGGAGTATCAGCACTGCCGCCCAGCATTCTGGAAGAGACCACCGTAATGGGAGATTCCTGTGTTTGACCCCAGAGCACAAAACATCCGTGACTCTTTAAGGAGCTCCCGTGCCACCTGTGACAGCTCCGTGGCCCTGGATTTATTTATTTCTCACTCCTTGCAAACACACTACCACTGTTCAATCAAGTCTCAAAGAGAGAGGTCAGAAGGCAAGTGGTTTAAACTCCACGCGTAACAGCCCCTTCCTACCAAAACGATTTTCTTTCCTCTCGAGGCTAAACTTGTTCCCCATGCTGGGAGCAATTAATAAATCAAAGCAGGCTGAGTTGTGTCGTTGCCATAGGAAACTCTCCCCGTCGACAAGCATTAAGAAATCACCTCATCTCTGGAAATCAAGACATTTTTTGAAAAGTGTGAAAGTCAGTGATAGGACGCTTTCCCGACATCGTCGTATTTGCAGCCAACAGTAACTATTTTGAGGCTGGCATTATTTTTCTTCTGGCCTGAATTCCCTGAAATATAAGGTCAAGGTTTAAAAAAAAAAAAAAAAAAAAAGCTTAGAGAAGCACCTTAGGGGGTTGAAGGAACACAGTAAGATTGCGCGTAAGCCTTCAAAATGCTGTCATTCCTGCTGCGGGGACTTTGGTACAGCAAACTTAACAGTTAAGGAAGAGATTCCCCTCTCTCCCCCACCCCACCCCCAGCCCAGTGCTGAGATCAAACTGAGACCAAAACATATCTGAAACTCCTTTCCTAAGCATTATCATCACTTATGTTTTCCCATGAGAAGGGCCTTTCTCTGTGGCTTTGTGGGTGTCCTTGAAAGGACCATAATCTTGTTTGTGATACTACTATCTATTGCCAGACTGGGATCACGTGCACATTCTTCACAGCTCCATGCCATTAATGTGCTCGTGGTGAGAACACAGCCTGCTGATGCCCCTATCAAGGTTGAGCTTTTGCCCTGTCATGCCTAAACAACAATTCTGACGATGCTTTATCAACTGCTCACTGCATCCCAAGAAATGTCCTAAGTGATTTCGTGATGGGACATCATCCAGTCCTTACAACAAGCCTACCAGGTAAACGTTATTATCTCCATTTTATAGATGAGGAAAACTGAGGCACGGAAAGGTCAACCACTCGTCTAAGGTGACCCGGCTAGTAAGCAGTGGGGCCTGGAATCAGACGCAGGCTGTCTGGTCTGGGAGCACACAACGCTTAGTCACTGTTCCATCTGGCTCCGGCTCTAGACAAAAGACTATCTTGCATAAGGAATCACTATCTAAGCCATCGTCCCCCCGCCGCCCCAACAGAAACCTCATTTGGGTCTGTCTCCATTGTCTCCTGACAAGTCTCATCTCCACTGATACCCTCAGTGACCTGAGTCACCAGGATGGCAGCCTGGGCTTTTCCTGCTAACAAGGTCTGGGGGTCCCTTGATGAAAGAGAAAGTGGATCCGAAGTTCATTCCACACAGGGTCCTGCACCGAGTCCTTGCCATTCAAGATTAATTGGCCAAGTTGAGTGACTCATTGCACCAAGGTCTTAGCACCGTTCCCATGTGAGCCAGACAGCTCTGTAGCCACAGGCTGTGTGCCTAATTCCAGGCAGCCATCAGCAAATTCGCTGAGTCAAGAGGGACCTTGGTAGCGAATGAAAATGGATGACTGCAAACGTGATCACCACCAGAAAAGCTACTTCAAGCACGTGTGGCAGTGAGGGACATACGTGCAGACAAAAGGAGAACATGTTACTACATTATGTACAAGAAAAACTTCAGAGTCACTTTGGGTTTGTCTAGGGCCTGATCCCAAGTTTAGGATTTAAGACAAGGAACCTTATACCTATTTTACTTAAGGCCTTATGCATAAAATGTTTCTAATAATGGATTGTTGAATAAAGGAGAAATAAGACGCATTTCGTGCATCACGGCATTCTTCATGCAGGATGTACATCTCTTATTCGTTAAATGACTCCGCCATGGTCGAAGGAAGAGATCAGATTATCTTCATTTCACATGTCAGTTATGAAGCCATTTGCAAAGTTTTGCCATCGTCATCATCATCATTGTAGTGAGGAAGACTAGCTACTCTGGGTATGAAAACTGAGAGCTGGTGGCTGGTGTCCAGATCTGCCTGTCTCACCCCGACCACATCCACCTCCCCCTCAGCTGGGCTGAGGCTAGAGGACAGCGTGGCTGCCTTGCTTGGTCCTCTGTTATTTGATTTTTCTTCTTTTACATCGACTTAGCGTCTGAGGATTTCCAGCTAAGGCTGGCTTTCCTGAGGCGGGGGGGGGGGGGTGGAACACAAGCAGCAGAGGAATGATTGGGTGTGTGCGTGCCCTAACACAAAGGACTTCGTGGAACCCCAGGTAAGCGAGGTGGGAAGCTGAACCCACCCCAGCAGGGGCTGAGAGCTGGTTCACTGGGTGGGCAGGCAGGGGCCTGAAGAAGAGGCACCTGCCTGTGAGGGCCCTGGACTCTGTCTGCAGCCCACAGTAAGGATGAGACCCAGGCTTAGGGCTTCATTTCCCTCTCCATGAATCTCAGTCAACACTCATGGCTCAGTTACTATTATTCCCTATTATTCCTATTATTCACATTCACATTAACAGGTAATGAATGTTTCGAGACCTCTACATTCTGTGTTAGCCACCTCACCAGACCCTCACAATCTGGGGAAGGAAAAGGAAGTAGAATTAAAATTCCATCAGAGCTTTCCCTATTGGCACAGCTCTGCTAGGAGGCCGTGGGAGAGGTTGGGAGTCACAGTGAACGAGGTGTTGTCATTGTTGGAGGTGGCCTGGTCCCTGATGGCAAGGGTCTGCAGAGAGCACAGGCATGGGGTAGGGAAGGTGACATCCGTGTGCTTCGCACTGAATACCACCCCCCCCCCTTGCAGGCAGCATCCCTTCTTTGGGAGGCTATGGCCTCACTTTCCAGCATCGAAGTAATACAAACATTTTATGAGTCTCAGAAAGAAATAACACCTTCCTCCATTCTCTGTGACCAACAAACCATTGAGACCGAATACAAACGGCTTTGTCATTTCCCCCTATAAAACGTTAGGGGAACGTCTTATAAACCGGTTTAACGGAAGCTATTCTTCCCCGTCTCCCGCATTCCCCATCAAGGAATGTTATCCAAAGTTTTCTAACACCTCGCGCAGTTCATTCATGAGAGTCAGCTGTTGGGTTACTTTGTTTGGGTTTATTTTGCTTTGGGGGGACGTGTTTCTGTACATAAATGACACATTTTAGGGAAAAAAAAAATCAGGGCGAAACGGTGGTTCTCCCAGCAGCTCACTGCTGCAGAGTTAAATCACAGCGCTCTAACCTCAAAAGGCATGTTTTGGCACGTAGCACAGCTGGCCAAGGTTGTTCTACTTACTCATCTTCCTCCAGGCTCCCAAAATGTTTTCCTGGAATATGCACATGGCGGGGGGTAGGGGTGGGGTGTTATTTATAACCTCACATAATCTTCATTCTCATACTGACCGCATCCAGGGGTTGCTTTCCACAGGAAAAAAACAGCTCATGTGAGTCCGGAGGAATGTGAGGGAGGTGTTTGGATCTCCTGACATCTCCAACCTGTATCCAATTTAGGAGAGTCTTGGCCTCCTGAGGAGGCCTGAGAAGTGATGGCCCCTCACACAGACTTGTCTGAGCCCAAGCTTCAGTGCGTGCCTGACCTCCAGCAGGGACATCATGAGCAATCGATGACAATGGCAATGACAAGGATGCTGGTTCTGATCCGATGAAGTTCTGCTTGTTTGCTCTTTGAGCCTTGACTTGAGTGCTCATACAACTAAGCTCACCCTTGAAACAAAGAGAAATTCTGGAATGAGCACTGGCTGGAAACATGGCCACAGGATGTCTCCAGAAGAGGCGGAATAGACAAGTTAAGGATGCTATTTAGAGGAGAGAGGATAAACCAGACTTGGGAAGAGGACAGATTTTGGAATTACCTCCATGGATTCATATCCAGGATGTGCCCGACTAGTTTGGGGCTATAGTCAAGTTACTTAACCTTTTTAATCCTCAGTTTCCTCTTCTTTAAAATGGTGATGATAATTCCTATTATATAAAGTTACTGTGAAGTCAGATAATTCAAGAAAGTCCCACACAAGACAGAGCATGGGACATATAAAATACACTCAGGAAATGCACTGCAGGCATGCCCCTGCGAGCCTTCACTTAGTGACTCCAGAAATCATAAACAAACATCCTAATTTTATCCAACACTTAGGATTATAAGAGTGCCACTTAGCTCTTTGTCTCAGATTGTCCTTCTATAAACTGATGTGCCTATCTCAAGGACAGGGGCAATTAAATAACATTTAGATAGTGCTTTAAATTCTGAAAGGCATGTCATTAAGACAAAATGTCATTCTGCAATCCTTCGCCAGTTCTAATGTCCGGAGAAATTATCTTAACCTTTGTAAGTGTCTTTGTTGAACTTGTTCTAAGAATATATTATAAATCATTCCATTGGCGAGCTTATTTTACATACTATATATTTTTCATACCACCATGGGTATTCTATAAGCACAGTTGGTTGAATAAAGCATGCACAATTTGGCTACAGATAATGTCTGTGTAATTTATTACATGACAACGTATTACTCAATGAGCTTTAGGGTTTAAATGACTACTTCCTGAAAGGTCCTAGTGGCCAGTAATTACTTATCAAGAATGATGAGGAGAGCAAATATAAGGAAATTCACATTGCAATACTCTCTTCGGTGATTCAGGATATTGCCAGTTGGCCGGCAGCTGGAATATACTGGGGCAGACTTTTCTAATCAAGGCTCATTCTGGGAAATATCTTCTCCTTTGGCTCATCTACAACTGAGATGGACTCAATTAGCCAAATCATGGGTTAGGAGCCAGAAAAATTTGAGGAGCCAAAAAATTTGTCCTCTCCAGCCATATCATCCTCTATCATGCAGTCCTGTTACCCTGGATCATATCACTCGTGCTGAAATTCAGAGAAATCTGGGAAATTCCCAGAAAACAGTAGTTAACTCAGGAGGTTCCCTTACTAGTGTTGTGACCGTCACACATAGAGATGCTTGCTATGTTCCCAGAATGCTCACATGATACTTTTGAAGTTTGGAATTTAAACAGAATAGGGGTTGGTAAGTGACCAAAGGGAAACTTTCCATTATTCTATTAATTAGAGCCATCCACAATTGCAGAAACATGTTTTCATTACTTATTCACATTTTCCAGCAAAGCAATAGGAACAAACATCAACTGAGGTATTTCAGTTACTCGGGGCTCTAACTCTCCATTTCCTGGTGTTCTGGATTGAATTGTATCCTTATTCAAAAAGATGCGGAAGTCCTAACCCCAGGACCTCAGAACATAACCTTATTTGCAAATAGGGTTTTTGCAGATGTAATTGGCTAAGATGAAGTCATACTGGGGTAGGATGGGACCCTAATACAATATAACTGATGTCCTTATAAAGAGGAGACAAGACATACACGGAGACATGGCCATGTGACACGTGACAGAGACAGAAACTGTAGTGACGTATCTGCAAGCCAAGGAATGCCAAGGAGTGCTGGAAAACACCGAAAGCTAGAAGAGACAGGAAGATCCTCCCCTACAGATTTCAGAAGGAACACGGTTCTGCTGACACCTTGAATTTGAACTTCTATCCCCCAGAACTGCCAGACAATTCATTTCTGTTGTTTTAAGCCACCAGTTTGTGGTACTTTTTTAAGGCAGTGCTAGGAGACTAATATACCTGGTTTGTACATTCTTTTGACTCTGTTCAACGTCAATTTGTAGTATATAAAGGGATATTTAAGTTAAATATTCAGAACTTAATCCTTAACCATGTGCATCTGCTAATACTTCAAGCCTAATCAGTAAATGTATATTGCCACATCTCAGTGCTCCAGCAGAGGGCTACACATGGCTCCCTAGAACAATACATGCAGTCCTAAAAGTCCTTACAATGAAAAAGCAATTGACATTGTAAACTGTCAAAATTCTGTGATTTAAAGCCTTAATATGTCTATCTGGTTATATAACCACCAAATGAAATATTTATAAAACTATCCGTCTTTAGAAGAAAGCCACTAGAAAGTATCTCCAGAAAAGTATATGTTACTATTAGTTTCGAGATAATAAATAAGCCAGGTATGAACTTTTAAGGAATTATTGGGACTTTTGTTGGCACTTTTGTTCATGAATTTTGGCTCCCATACTGGTTAACCTTGCTAGAAAGTTATTTTAATCATGTCTACTAGTGATTGTTGTATAAAACCAGAATTTATCAATATCTAGGATACATCACTTTGTCTTTAGCTGTGTTTAGAGATATGCTTTATAAATAATGCCAAAAGCACATCTTAAGAGGATTGACAGATGAAGGTAAAAATAATTTAAATAAGTGATTGGTTAGAGGTAGGACCTCTGTGTGCTGGAATATTTGACTGCTATTAATATTTTGTTTGCAAAGCATATTTAATGACATGGGAAATGCTTAATATATATACTTTGGTGGAAAAATCAGATGAGAAATTCATATATAATGTGATAGCAATTAAGTAAAACAAAATCCATGCATAGAAAAATGTCAACAGAGACAACTGTTGCATAGTGTTTTTTAAAATATACTTTACACTATATATAATTTATACTATAATTTTTCAAATTCTCAAGATATGTAAAACTACTTCTTTAATGCTAAAAGTAAATGCAACAAAACATTAATAGTTGATTTCTGTGGTTTGTAATACTGTGAATAATTTTTTTTTCTAGGTTTTTGTATTTTTTTTTGTTCTAAAATGCCTTTTTAAAAGTAAATAAGCTTTTTTAAAGTATATAATTCTATGGATGCTCTAGCTGTAATGGAGGTCTTCAGGGTGTCACACACCTTGAAATGACCCATGAAACCTTTGAGATGCTGTCTCAAAGAACCGGCATCATGCCTGTTGTAGATTCCATAATGGCTCCCAAATTTTCTTCCGATTCCATACTCTTTGTCATGTGACTTTTCAGTTCTTCCTCCTGATAGAGAGAACATTCCTCCACCCCACTGATGCGAGGCTAGGCCTTGTGCCTTGCTTTGGCCAATAGAACGTGGGCAGAAGTGACACTGCCGGTTTTGAGCCCAGGCTTTATATCATGTTTCTGCTCTTCAATTTGTATATCTGCCATTATCGTGAGAAGATATTCCCAGGAGTAGCTGCAGCTCCCTCAGCCTGGGTAAATCCAAGTCTATCCCACAGTAAAGAGCAAGACCCACAGCCCGAAGCAGAACGACCCAGCTGAGCCCAACCTCGATTAGCCATTTAATGAACCTATGGGTCCAAGAGCGCCAGAGTAAATGTCTACTGATGAAAGCTCTTGAGTTTGGGGTGGTTTGTTATGCAGAAAAGACCAATTGTTAAAGTCTCACTGACAAAGACACAATATTGGACTACATGAACAATAGCTCAAAATGAGGATTGATAAAATATGAAGTACAACATCAAACCCAATACGATCAAAGATACTTACATTGTTGCTTAAAAACATAAAATAGCCTTGAATCTTGATGAAACAGGTGTTCGTGTGTATGTATGTGAGTTTCCAATGTACGTATGCGGCAAAATTATTGAATATTGTCACTATCCCCATATACCACTGTGTAGATATTTGTCTTAAAAAAAAAAAAGAAGTCTTTAGCTTTTAGTTAAACCCATTAAATATACACTTTTCACTTTGATATATTCTAATTCCCATTGAAGAATGGTTTTTTGAGTTATAGTTCTCAATGTTTATTTGAGCAACACTGTAAGAATTCTAAGAATAGTAATCTTTGGTATGTACACTAGAATTATCCCTCTTTTTACAGCAATGTTTCTCAATCTTGTCACTGTTGACATTTTGAGCCAGACAATTCTTTGTTGTAAGGGGTTGTCCTGTGCATTGTAAGATGTTTAGCAACATTCCTAGTCTCTGCCCACTAAATAACAGTAGAACAGAGGACTCCCCGCAATCGTGACAATCACAACATCTCCAACTGTCCTCAGAAGCAGCAGAATCAAGCTAATTGAGATCCACTGTTTTAGAGAAAATTGGGATTCAGTCTGGTTAAGTCAAATTTACAATGATAGACATCACTGGCCATTTTTTTAAAGTCTAGGTTTATAACAATTCAGACTGTAATAAAAATAGAGTAATATCTTAAAGCTCTAAACTTCTGGTTCTTGTAGTCATCATAAGCACACTGTTACTGATGAGTAGGGAGAAAAACCAAAATGTATTAATGTAGAAAAACCAGTGATGGCCTAACAGGTAGGTTTTCTGAAATTATCTGCACCTACTCTGAAGTCAGGCTAAAACATCCCTTACACCTAAAGGCAGCTTTACGGGACAGGCAATACCCTAAACATTGTTTTTGTTTTTTTTTATGGTACAGCACCATGACTAACATCTCATATAACTGAACAGGGAATAACAAAATTCTAACTCTAAATGAGAAACTTCGAATATCACCTTACTCAAAGATTCCATTTCCATAGACAAAGGATGAAGCAAAATTTAATTTCCTCACAGTTTACATGCTTCAGTAGAAATGCGGGCAAGCAACAGTCACATGCTAAACCTGACTATGGGACATGTGGTTAAAGTTAACATCAAAACAGAGCTCGTATTCATGATTAGATCCTTTTTGCTGGAACCCAGATGAGTTTGAAGTATACCTTAACACTGGGAACGCTGGGATTAGATCTTCAAACTCTCCAAGCCATGTGACTGTGGGCTCACTCATTGAAGCTGTGTGGATCTCGATTTCCTCATCTGTAGAATGACAAGGTTGGGTGAAATGGGGTCTGTGACCCCTTCCAGCAGAAACATTCTTTGAGATATATAATAGTTCATTTGTTAATGTGATAGTCTACACAACAAAGAAATGGGGCAGTATTAGGGAGTTTCTTTTAAGAAGAGTTGACTTATGCTTCACACAATTTGTCCATGAAGATTTTTACAGAAACCGCAAAACGTGCTCGAGCCTAATAGAGGAATTCTTCCATTTTCACATGAGGCCTAATTGAGAGATCCAGTTTAGACCAATAAGAGTGAAGGGAGAAAAAGATTCATTGATTTGTCTATGCAAATATGAACAGATTTTAAAAAGTTATATCAAAGACTGGTCCCTTTAAGATAGTGTAGAGGAGGACTGCATGCGTGTTAATGTCCCAAGTCGCTGAATAACACGAGAAAGAAATCCCAGGCAATTACGATGGGTGACCAGGAACTGATTTCAAAAGCCACCAACCCAACCACTGAATGTATTGGCTGTCAACATTTGTGATCAGGCTAAAGAAAGAATTTTACTCACATGTAGTACAGAAAAATGGTGGAAAAAAAATAATTTCTACACAGAGGTATTCCTTATCGGTTCTAATATATGCTGAGAGGAGCGAAGCCTCCGGAAAGGTAAAGAAAAGGGGGGGGGGGGAATCCCTTCCTCTGTGGTAGTTCACCAGCTAAGAGCAAGGGAGCCCCAAGGAGCTTTGAAAAAATGCTTCTCCTGAGAGAAGGAAATGGAAAGAGCCCTTCAATTGCATGAGAAAAAGGCCCAAGCTTCCTGCCTCAGCCATGCTCACCCCTTCATCCTGGGCATCAGCCCCTGATGCCTCATCATCATCTGCTAGAGACAGACCACACCACAAAAGTGCTCACCAACTCCCTACCCTGGGCCGTGCCTCGCCTCCTCCTGGTGGGAGTATCCAGGCTCCAGGCTCACTATTTGTAAGTCCTTGGCTCCTAGGACATGATGTCAGGTTTCTTTGCTTCAAAATGAAGATGTAGCTGTGGAATTTCAATTCCTAATGTATTCATTGTTTTAAAGTTTCTTTTTTTTCCGATTGGAACACAAGGGAATTAGAATTTGTATCCAATTTGTGTTGCTAAAGAGATATATATCTTTAATGCAAATAGCCTCATCCTGGGGAAATGACCTGAGGGAGGCATTGCAAATCCTTTCTAACCCATGTCAGTGCAGTTCTACATTCGAATTTCTCAAGGGCATACCAGAAATACTTTATTTAGTTTAAGTGAATGGAAAGACCCAGCACTTGGAAAGAATTATTACAAGCTTTGTTTGTTCCAATAAACAACTAAATTTCTTGTTGCTCAATAAAAATCAAAACTGACGTTATAAAAAACCAGAAAACATAACATCTTGGACTGTGTTTAGGGCTGATTGATATTTCCAGTCTCTTCTGATGATCCTGAGGGAGAAGCCTATTTGGGTTTCTACAATGTCAGTGAAAAATACGTCTCTGGAAAACCTGCTAGAAATTGGCCCAAAGTTTTTCCAATTCCAATTCCAATTTACATGTATTGAAAGATTTTGGGCCCATGGAGCAGCATTAGATGGAAGTAAGCTTACATCATAATTTTAAGACCCATTCTGGCATAATCCTGTAATTAACAATGAGATCAGGTAAAATGACAAGAATTTAAAATTTAATCATATTTCAATGCTCTTAAAACAGGGTCTGGGGCATATTTTAAAGATCCATTTGACTTAAATAAGCTTTAGCTGTTTCTAACCAGGCCAAGTAAAGAACAAAAATTAAGCTAAGTAATTGTCTGAACAAAGCGAGGAGAAATTACTTGTGGAAGAGAATTCTCTGCGAATCCTGGGCGAGGCACAGTGGGCGGTACAAAGAGTAAAATATGTGAGTAACAAGCGCTTGTTGTAGATGGAATTCTAAAATGGACTTCCAAGATTTCTGGCTGGAATCACTGGAGCTATGAATATGGTGAAATATCACACTCACGCTTGGTGTTACGTTATAGGGCAAAAGAGATTTTGCTCGTGTAATTAAAGTATTCATTGGTTGCCTTTAAGCTCATCAGGAGAGTGATCAACTGGATGCGCCCAATTGAATCATGTGACTTTTTAAAGGCAGAGCGTTTTCTCTGGCTGGATGAGGACATCAGATCGGAGACTCTCGAAGGGGTGGACATTCTGCTGCTGGCTGGATGGTGGAAGGATCTATGAGCAAGGGTAGGAGAACAGCGTACAGAGAGGGATGGCGACCCAAAGGGTTGTCAGCATGGAAACACAGACTTAGTTCTGAAGCAGGACAGATGGTGCTGGGACACCCCTTTCCCTTCCAGGATATGGCTCTGGAAATCATTCCTTTCTTCCGACCTCTCCCTGTTTGAATCCTGGCAGGGGAGATAAGCCAAAACCTGTCTTTTCCAGCCTAGACACCATCTTTGGCTAAGGCATGACCTTTGGCCCATCGTAATATCATTACAATCTCAGCTGCATTGCAAATGCAGTTCCTGTCATGTACCTGAGGCGGAACGGTTTCAGAAATTCCATATGTTTTCCTCCAGGGAAAACAAGTTCACAACCAGCCACTTGCCCATCTCTCTCTTTCTCTCTTGAGTAAGCCACACAGTCCTCCGGCCCTTGCGTGTGTGCTTCGCTTTAATAAATTTTGCACTTCCTGCCTGCTGTTCACCTTGCTTTTGAATTCTTTCTTGCAGAAGAGAACAGGAATCTGGTCCCTGGACCCCCACACTCTCCAGCCCTTGAATCCATTCTTGTGAAGTAAGACAAGAACTTTTCAGCAACATTTCTACCAGTGCGAGGAACTAATGCCAAAACTAGAATGAGCTTGGAGAGAGATTCCGCCTCAGAGCACCCAGACCGTAGCCCAGTCTGGCCAGCATCTTCATTTTGGCCTTGTTGGGACCTAAACAGAGAGCCCAGTGGAGCCCACTCAGACTTTGGCCTACAAACTGTGGGAATAAATGGATGTGGTCTTTAGCTACTAAGTCCTTGGTAATTAATTATGTGATAGAAAACTAATACAGACTTTCAGCAAAGTTTGGGTACAAGATCTAAAATTTTGTCGTGTGCTACCGTATATATCACCAAACAGGGGTCTTTGTTATTTAAGACTTTTTTATCATGGAAATTTCAAACTACACATTTATCAGTACTACCCATTTGTGTGTGTGAGAGAGAGAAAGAGAGAGAGAGAGAACTTAAAGCAAATCAGAAAAGAGTTTCTTAAATTGTGGCAAGGACAAGATCTATGTCAGCATCACCTGGGGGAACCTTCTGGAACAGAAGATTTAAGTCCCAAGGGTGTTATGCTCAACAAAATAAGTCAGACAGAGAAAGACAAATACTTGTGTTCTCACTCATATGTACAACCCAAGAAAGCTAAACTCATAGAGACAGAGCAGATTAGTGGTTGCCAGGGGCTGAGGTGGGGTGGGTGGGCAGTGGGGGGAATAGGGAGACATTAGTCAAAGGTGACAAACTTCCAGTTATAAGATAAATACAGAAAACAGTATGGACGTTTCTAAAAACTGAGAATTGAACTACCGTATATGATCCAGCAATCCCTTTGGGTATTTACCCAAAAGACTTGAAAACATTTATCCAAAAAGATACATGCACACTGATGTTCATGCAGCATTATTCACAGTGGCCAGGACATGGAAGCAACTAAAGTGTCCTACGATAGATGATTGGATAAAGAAGCTGTAGTACTATATACAATGGATTATTACTCAGCCATAAGAAGAGATGAAATTTGTCATCACAACAACATAAATGGATCTTGGGATAATCATGCTAAGCAAAATAAGCCAGACAGAAAAAGTTGAAAACCACATGATACCACTTATATGTGGGATATAAATCTAAAAGCAACAAACAAACATGACAAACGAACAGAGAACTCATGGACATGGACAGTGGACTAGTGGACACCAGAGGGTAAGGGGGAGGTAGATGGAGTAAGGGGGTCAAATATGTGGTAACAGAAAGAAATCTAACTATAGTCAGT
Source organism: Eonycteris spelaea (assembly GCA_003508835.1). Lineage (NCBI taxonomy): Eukaryota > Metazoa > Chordata > Mammalia > Chiroptera > Pteropodidae > Eonycteris > Eonycteris spelaea. The sequence goes on from PUFA01000056.1 coordinate 265,934, forward strand.
GAATACACAATACGATATATATGTGAGACTTATTGTTGAATGATATACTTGAAACTTATTGAGTTTTGTTCATCAGTGTCATCATACTAATAATAACAAAAAAAGACAAAGACATCTTGGGAATCCAAGGTACAGCATTATGACTGTGGTTGAGAATGCTGTATTATATACCTAAAAGTTGCTAAAAGAGTAACTCTTAAATGTTCTTACCACACACATAAAATGATAACCATGTGAGGTGACGGATATTAACAAACCTTATTGCAATAATCATTTCACAATATATACGTATAGCAAACTATCACATGTATACCTTAAAATTACACAATCTTATATGTCAATCATAGCTCAATAAAGCTGGAAAGCTGGACTAAGTTATTTAAAAACGAAGTCCCCAATTCGCTAGCAAACCTAAGGGATGTGAAACTTTGATTCTCCAGAAGCCTTCTCTTCCCCCAGAACCTCATTCCTCAGTATGAAGGTGGTAAGGAGCCACATGCTGGCCACACCTCCCTTCCATCCACAGACCTCCACAGAGGGAGGAGAGCGGGTTGTAGCGCAGGTGAGTGTGCATGTGCGTGTGCGTGTGTGTGCGTGTATGTGTGTGTGTGAGAGATACTCAGAATCAGAATTGGCGCTGGGGACAGCACTGGTGAGTTGTCGAGCGTGGACTCAGGGGTCCACATGGCTACCCTCGCAGCCCAGCCCTTGCAGCTGAGCGAGATGGGTAACCTTGGGCAAGGTCCTGAAACTCTCTGTGCCTTAATACTTCCATCTGTAAAACGAGGATGATGAAATTACCTACCTTATAGAGTTGTCACAAGGATTAAATAGTAAATACAACTAAAGTGCTTTCTAGTGCCTGACACGTCGGAAGCCCTTAGTGGGTGTGAGGGAATATTGTGACTTGCTCTTTTGGTCTAGCCACCATATAAAACATTCTAGGTGCATGCCCAGGATCAGCTTTAAAGTTCCAGTTAACTTATGTTGCAATTAACTAGCCTACTGAATTGAATATCAAATTGATTTTTTTTTTTGGCTGTTGTAACTAATCCTAATTGTGTGGGGTATCATTTATCAGTAAAAAAAAAAAAAAAAATACTGTCCTTAACCTTTTGTCATAGCTCTTTCTATTGTGTGCCTGAACAACTTAGCTGGGGTTTTATATAATGGACAGAGATAGATATTCCTTGTTTTTCTGTAGAGAAACCTGAGCACTCATTGTACTTTTACAAATAAATAATTAGATTTATTTTAACATGATAATGTTACCATACATAATCCCTCTGGATAATCCTCTTTCTAATTGTAATGCCCCAATGAGATATCAGGTTCTTTGTGGTTTGTTTATTTCCTTTTCCCATGACCCAAGGAGGATATCCTCCTGAGGAGGAAATTCTATCTAAATAAATGAGGCAATGGGTTTAAAGACACTTACTTGGTTCTTTTGGCGATGACCTGTCACAAGTGTGTTCACATGGGTTCCTTTGCTCTTTCCCTTCCTCTGTCATTCACTCATTTGTTTATTCAAAATCATATACTACTGACTGTTTGCTATGTGCTGTGTAGGAAAACAATGACAGTCCTTCCCCTCGTGACAAAAGCTAGTATTTTTCTTGCAAGTTTCCAAGTCCAGGCACTGTGTTAGGTACTTCACATGAGCTGTCTCTGTTAAACCTCAAAAACGCATAAGGAATGTGGCTCCATTTTACAGATGAGAAATTGAGATCCACTAAGGTCAAGCAACTTGTTCAAGGTCACACAGCTACGAGGAAATAGAGCCGGGATTCAAATCTGACTTCCAACCCATGTTCCTAACGGCGGTGCTTGTCGTCTCCTGGTTCCAGTTACGCCTCAGTATCAAACCGCTCTTCTCATTCGGTGGCTTGCTCTGTGCTCCATACACAATCCCCTGGCTTTGCCCTTGCCCGGCAGCCAGATCCCAGATGTGACCCAAGCCTTATGTCTAACCGAGCCCTTCTCTCGGTGTGTTCCTGGCTCCCTCACCTATCCTGCTCCTTCAGCCTCTGACACTACATCTCACACCCCCAACCTATGCCCCTGGGCATCAGCTCGTTCCCCAAAGACCTATATATTATCATCTCTCATCCTAGCCACAGAATTTAGGCAGAGAGTAGGTGTTTAATAAATTATAGTTCCCTTTTCTACTGCTAAATTGATTCTATAGTGCTAAAACCATAAATAGATTTATGAAAGGGAAGGTAGGTGACCTATTTAAGAAACAGTGACTAGCATGTGCTTGCTTGGCGGAGTCTCCTCTCCGGTGAACACTACGGCTGTCAAGACACTGCCTACAGCTGTGGACTGGGCATGACGGGTTTTGCCACGACCGCATAGTCCTGGTTTACATACTGCAGATTGAGCTTGTATCTCCACCTTAAGCCTCTGGGACAAGGCCAAAGCTAGAGGTCACTGGAGCACCCACTTAGCCTGAAATCAAAGGACAGAAATGCAAGAGTCTGTCATTGGTTGTCTCCTACTCTGAAAACTCACAGACCTTTCTATTCTCCCTTTGTTACTTAACACTCACAGCCCTGGGTCATGTGTAATAGCTGTAAGCTCCCGAGCAGGGACATGTCGCTTGGAGAAAGTGCTCTCTGAGCTGCTGCTGACCGGCCCTGGGCTTACTGAGGGGATTGCTGCTGGGACGCCTAGTGTGGAAGCTACTGCAGTGTCACAAGTAGTGATCACCACTAGCTCTTCCAAGTGGCTCAGCCAGGAGGAAGTCTTTCTCACTTTTGAGTGTCTGGGCGAAACTCTTGACTCCCATGCTCCCTTTTCCCTCCACTTCCCTTTTGGAGTATAGCAAATGCTATGTGTTTGTGATCATGACCTCGTAGAACTGCCTCGCCAGCTTTGGGGAGGAAAAATATATTGAATGAGAAAGAGAAAGAATTCTGTGGGGTTTCACTCATTCTCCATCCATCTCTGTATTACTTGCCGTGTCTTCACCTCGGCTTGGAGAACTTGCATTTCTTTTCCTTCTGGGGAAGAGGAGTAGGAATGGGTGGGCTACAGGATGATCTGATGCCCGGGAGGAGAGGGCCCTCTTTAGGTGACCTCTGGGAGCCGTTTTCCATGGGGAGACCAAATGGGAGCTAAAAGCTTGTCATTTGCTGATATTTCACCTCCTTCTCACCCCTGCCAAGGCTGTCCCACGTCGTGTGCAGACTGCTTTAGGGACGATGTAAAACCCATACCTCCTACACCTTCCTTTACCCTCCATTCTCGATGCATTGGAAAGGGCCGCACAACAAATTTTGTTTTCTAATTTGACTCTCATCCCTCAGATACTCTGTTAGATAATCTAGTATTTATGTCCCCTCTGAGCGGGGAAAAGTCCAAGTGATCACACAGCAGGGGAATTAGAATTCCCCCTTCATGAGTTACTTTATTTTAAATGAGTATTCCCTATTTCCTCACTCTGGTTTTTCACAGATTTGGGTTCCTTGAATAGTCTTGAAACATTTCCTGACCACATATTTCCTCATTTGGAAAATACTAATGTATTTTATGTGCCTTATTTATCAACTCTTTTCACTCATCTCTGGTTCACTCCTGAGGCTTTTTCTTGGATTTCTGTAGTTGGTGGTCATTATTTCCGGAGCAGAACAGATTTGTGATATGTCTCCGGGGTTTCCTTTTCCTTCCTGCTCTCTTCTCCATTGAAAGTTTGTGCCTGTAAGGAGCTCTCAGAAATCTAGTTAACAGTTTGGCTTCATACTGTTAGTGGTCAGACAGGATGTTAGGTCACTCCCTTAATCATCATCAGAATCAAAACCTATTGAAGATTTAATGGAGATCCCCACCAAGTCTTGGCCTTGCCAAGAAAGATTATTCTTGTAGGCAAACCAAGTAAGTGTGGTAAATCAGTGGACTGTTGAGGAGGGATAATTTTAAATTTTAAATGAGAAAAAAATTAGACTTAATATAAATGAGATGTCGGTTCCCTCAAGAACGCCTCCAGTTGAGCAATGCTGAGTGTACTCACCATTCTGTGGTAAATGTGAGCCGTTTGCAGGACAAGGTTGGTGAGACATAGGTTACTTCACAGTGAATAAATCTGTTTAAAAAAATGCTTCCAGCTCTAACGTGTTTGTTACTATTTTATACCATATGTATAAAATATTTACTTGAAATGAACATGCACAAGGCTGCATAACTCAAGAGTTAGGATAATCTAAGAATTCTCATATTCTGAGCTCTTTGTAGGATGTTCTCTCGGTCTCCATTTCACTGGCACTGAGCAGAAAACTGAGTTCCTCAGACATGGATAATCTGCAGCCTTTCTCCCAACACACAGATGATCTTCACGGTCACCCACCTTGGAAGATTGTTCCTCCCCTTATCCCATCTTAACCTCCCATTTTTCCACCAATGAAGTCTAAAACACAGATGGATAAAGGGTCAAGGAAAATTTGGAGCAATTTCCTTCTTGTGATTAAAAGCATTAACCCTGTTTCTCTTACTTGAACAGATGACACTTTTACTCACTCATTTACCTTTGGGGCTGAGCCAAAAAGCCTTCCTAGAAATATCAATCCACCTGTGACAATAGTCTTAAAGTTGGCTGCTTGGCTATATCTATATCTATATCTATCTATCTATATCTATATATATATCTATATCTATATCTATATCTATATATATCTATCTATATCTAGCTATATCTAGCTATATCTAGCTATATCTATATCTAATCTGGTGTTTGTATATATATTGTATACACACATCAGCTGTTAACAATGAGAAAAACTGGTTCTTTCATTGCTCTACCCAAAGGAAAAGCATGGCATTCATACCATTCAAGTAGTATTTGGGCCTTAATATTCTACAGATGGTAGATCACCCTTTGCTCTTCAATTAACCTATTATACCTACTCTCATCTTACAAGCATATCCTCTTCAGGCCATAATAGGATTCCAGTTCAATCCAGTAAGGTATTAATTTTTTTCTATCAGTTGTTTATTTATATCAAGGGTCAGCAAGCTTTTTCTGCAAAGGGCCAAATTATAAATATTTTAGGCCTTGGGGACCTTTTGATCTTTGTTGCAATTACTCAGCTTTACTAATATAGTACAAAACAGCCATAGATAATTCATAATAAACAGGCACAGCTGTCTGAGTTCTAATAAAACTTTATATATATATTTTATTCAATATCTTATTGATTCTGTTTCTCTGGAGAACCTTGACTATTACTATTACTAATCCAGCTTTTGTGATCTTTAAGGACTGTTTTTGGATGACGACATGATGATTCTCCTAATACAAAAATTTTTACTTTAATAGTCAGTGATATTGCTCCTCGAGTCCTCTTTCTGAGGCCCAGAACAATTTCTTTTACAAGCTTAAAGCAATAATGCGGCTTTATTATGCTCCTAAGAAAATTCAAAATGGCTTTGCATCTGTATGAGCAAAGCACAGGCTCATTCTTTACCTTGTTACTAACCACTGACAGTAGTAGTGCCAGCTCTCCGTAGGCAGCATGCCCTAGTCGTCTACTGTATTTTGAAAATCAACACATTCTTTAATTTACCAGATTTAAATGCTACAGCTGAAGTCTGGTAAGTAAAGCCCATAGAAGTTCAACAAATTACATAATATGCCTTGGCTGCTTCTTTTGTTCTTAGTCTAATTTCGACTTTATTAAAGTGTGTTCTGTTGGCACCTAGCCTCCTGGCCTGTAAGCTGGCCCCTTAAAAAGGAATTTTATAGAAAACTCTGTTTCAAAAGTACTATATGCTATATCCCACTTATGGAGTTCCTTAATATATACAGCATATTAAATGTTTAAGAAGTCTTACAGTAAAGAAATTTGTTTAAATTAGTTTAATCCAATGTTCCTCAAATGTATTTGACCACAGAAAAATGTCTTTTTTCTCTTCGTAACATCTATTGGAACACATTTTGGAAAAACACCAGTCTCATGTAATTTATTGTACTCTTTAGGGTCATAAAAATTCTAGAAAGAATATTGCTTAAGCAAAGAATAAAGAAAAGCACAAATTATTTTATGAAACCTCCTAAACAAAGTACTAAAGCTCTCTGATAAAGAGAGTGGAGTCAGTTAAATAAACTATCCTTTATTACACACTCATTGTTTGTATTTGAATAGACTGTCTCATCTTTAAACCATTACCAGGGCTGGCTACAAGGATGGTCACTTCCTTTGTAAAGCTAAGTAGTCCTTATATTTGATTCCAAGTCTATAAAAAGGGAATGCAACATTTTTCCCTGTTGCCTGTTTCAGAAAGGCCTAATAATGATAAATATCACTGGGTGACCAGAATGAGAAAGGAGAAGTCTATATCTTCCATGAGAGGGAGGGAATTAAATCAGTTGCTTAGTTTGGACCTTCAACAGCTTCTCTTTTTTCCCCCCAGTTTTTATTGAAAATGTTATCGACGTATAACATTGTGTAAGTTTAATATGATTTGATACACACATCCCTTGCAAAATGATTATTGTGATAAGATTAGTTAACACATCCATCACCTTGTGTAATTACCATTTTTTTGTGGTGGTGGTGGTGATGAGAACATTTCAGATCTTCTCTCTTTAGCAACTTTCAAGTATACTATACAGTACTGTTAGCTATAATCAACGGGCTGCGCATTAGATCCCCAGAACACAGTCACCTTGTAGCTCAAAGACTGTACTCTCTCCAGCACCTCCTCATTTCCCCTGATCCATGCGGAAAGCAGATGGTAAAGCACCAAAATGATAAAACTCTACAAACAGGAACATTCATGCAATGTTGTACATTGAAATCAAGACTATACTAAAAGACTTAGACTAGGCAAATTCGTCGAAATGGAAAATAGAGTAATGGTTACTGTAAGAAGTAACTGGGAGAAGCTGGGTGAAGGGAACTCAGGTCCACTGTATACTATCTTTGTCACTTCCCATGAATCTATAATGATTTAAAATAAAAGTTAAAAGAAAACACATACATTGAAAGAATAAGCCACCATGACCAAAAAGTATTTACCTGGAAATAACAAGAGGATTGGTAATTGGAAGTCTATTACATCTCACACCTATAGCTTAAATAAGAGAAATCATATGATCGTTTCAGATGATTACAATGCTTATATTAATTCTTATGCTCTTTCTTGTAGATTTATCACACAAAAAGGATCTATCTAGATAACAAAGAGGCTTCACACTCAAACATTGTAGGCGTTTTTAATAAAATCAGAAATAACACAAGGATGCTCAATATCATTTTCACTTAACATCATCATTCTGGCCGTTTGGGTCACTGCATGGCCCATGGTTATAACTACGAAAATATGAAGACAGGCTGAGGGCCTGCTTTCGACTGGCTAGGTCTTGGATACGTCTTTTAGCATCTTGGTCTTGTTTTCTCTTTTATAACCAGAGGATCAATTGGACTAAACCATTACTTTTAATTCCTTTTTTGTGTGTTTCTTAGCATTGAACGTTTTTCTTCAAAAAATGTTTTTCTATGGAAGTCCAAAAGATAAAACAGGTAAAACTGGAGTTGTTCTGATGGAAAGAGGGGTGGGGCTCCCAAAGCCTGATTCTTTCCTCTACCTCCACCCACCCCCCACTGCATAAAATAATCCCCCAAGACACACTCAGGGAAACAGGCAGACGCCATGGAAGCCTGAGCTGTTAACCAAATACCTGCCCAGACACCTGTACAGATTCAAAGGTATTTCTTGAGAAATACTTCAGCCCTGCCAGAGGAATTCCCATCAGCAACAGAAACCTGTATTCCTCTAATTCCTTCCATAGGGGACATGCCATGGCAATGATTCCCAACTCCTGTGATAGTCAGAGGCAAATCCCCTCCCATGTTAACTGGTTAACTCCTTTCCCCTCAAAGGATATTACCTGCGCTACGTTTGAATGAAGCGAGTTTGTGTGTGTAACTTTGCCTGGTAACTAAGGCACTGCCTTGCTAGTGCCGTCAGGGCTTTTGGCTTCCTGTCAACATTTATCGGATCATGAGCTCAGATGACCCATCTCTATGGCGGGGAGATGGTTCCAGCCTGTCTGTGGGTGTTTAAGGAGGAAGGCAGTTTTTCGTGAAGTGCTGTAAATCACTGAGACCTTTTAAGGTAAAATCCACCGTTTTTGGAGCAATCCGTCATCTATCTTAGCTTTCTTGTCCCTGTTATGTCACTCTTCCGGTTGGGGCCGAAATTCAGAAAGCAGTGCTGGTGATCAGAGTAAGTTGCGTAACTCCCTCAAAAGAAGAGAATTAAGCACAGAGGGTATTTAGGGCAGTGAGGCCACTCCGGATGATACTGCCAAGGTGGATGCGTGTCATTATATATTGGTCAAAACCCAGAGAGTGGACACCGAGAGTGGACCCTAATGGAAGTGATGGGCTTTGGGTGATGAAGATGTGTCAGTGGAGTTCACGGATTGTAACACACATACCATTCTGGTGTGGCTATTGATAGTGGGGGAAATTGTGTGGGGGGGGGGCGGAGGTATATTATGGGAACTCTGTACTCTCTGTTACATTTTAATTTAATTGCCCCCCCATAACAATGTAAACAAAGTCTATTTGAAAATAAAAAAGAGTAGAATTTGAGCCTTTGCTTTAATTTTTTTTTTTTTTTAGTCTCAAATTGGAGGGTAGCCAAAACCAAACCAAACCCTGGGAAATAATCTAGTCTCCTTGACAAAATGCTCTGTTCGGTATGCCCTTACTCCCTTTCTGTCCTCCGTCCTGTGCTCTCCTCACTGTCTCCCCACTACTGATAATTTACAAAAATCTTTAACCCACAACTATCTCCTGAACTCCAGGCTCTTCCCTCCAAATGTCTCTAAGAAATCTCTATCTGTGTGTCCTTGAAGAACTTCAACATCAATTTGTCCCAAAAGGAAACCATTACCTCCTCACCCTAACACCCCATACTGGATTCCAACCTTATGTAAAAGAGCTATGACCTTCTAGATGGATGAGAACTCTACCATCCTTGTAAATATTTATGCTAAAATAACAGCAGTCCTCACATCTGGCTCAATGCAGTGGATTGAATACTTGTGGGTATTTGTGTTCCCACTAAAACCCGCAACAGAATTGCATTACAATAAAAGGATTTTAAAAGAAGAATAAACCCACAAAGATAATGAGACTGGGAAGAAAGGACAGCTACACAATCTTAAAAGGTGGAAAACACAGGCATAAATAGTAACTGATCTGGTAAACCAAAGAAAATCAGAACATAAGTTGGCAGAGGGGAAACCCCAGGAACAAGCTGATCAACACGAATGAACCTCGGAAGAGGTCAGCAAGAGGCTCCAGCAGTCAAATAGATAAAATTTCGGACATGTGAGGTCTCACGAACACAGCTTCTGCCTCATGTTTACTTTCTCAGAAAGCATCTGGAGGATGTGTTCCACCAAAAAAAAAATGAGTAAGTCAAGAACCAAGATGACACGGAATTTAACACAAGAGGGAGGCATAGGGTGTCTGGGGTTGTAGATAAAGAACCATCCCAGGTCAACAGCTATCTATGTTTGGGGTTTGTTAGTTCTTTTAATTCTTTGCATGTTGGCTTAAAAAAAAAAAATTTGTTCAAGATCACACAGCTAGTCTAGTGAGTTTAGAGCTAGAAATCAAACCTACATATGTCTGCTACAAAGGCACAATAGAGCATTTCTATAATTATGAAATTCTGAGTAAAAGAATGCCTAAGGCAGATAGTAACAGCTCCGAGACATAAGCTTACAATGGGAATTAAATTAGATAACCACCCAAAGCATGTACCCAGCATCTGGCACGTGGGAACCTAAATATTACTGTCTTGCTTCCAGTTAAAAATATAATCTATTATTATCATTATTGCCTCTATCAAATGTTCCACGAAGGATTAGCATTTTAGCTGGACCTAGAAAGACAAGAAGGGTTTCGATGATTGGAGAAGAAGGAGTCAATCCAAGTCGAAGAGACAATATTGACAAAGGAAAAAAAGACAGGGTGTATACACTGCAGGCATTTGTCCAAGGACCCCATTGCAAACCAACTGGAGTTCAGCACTTGCCAAAGTTCGCTTCAAATGCCTGGGATTTGAAGGAAATATATTAATTCTCCATTTCTCTAGATTCTGTAAACCCAATCCCTAAAGTAAATTAGATTATCAGAAAGCCACAAACCTAAACTCTGTTATCTTCACACCCCACGGGGTCACTTTCCTAGAATTAAGATTCATGTTATATCCTTGGACTTTAGAGAAGAGGAATAAAGCATTACTCTGAGGAATATTTTCATATCTTTTGAGAAATCACACACATCATAGACACTGTGTACTGTGTTGCTCATCCTTAAAGAATCTGAACTAGGCTTTTCCCTGGATAATTTTGTACACTCGCTATTATCAATCGATGACAACTTAATAACCTGATGCCAGGAGCTAATTTGATGCTCAAAAGCAATCGTTTCATTTATACCAAATGCTCAGGACAGCTTTATTTTTTTCCTATAAATTTATAAAAATAAGTGTGTTGATTTAATTGTCTTGCATATGTGTAAAAATATTTGTACTATCTTGGAACAATTGAGTTTTAAATAAATTAAACCAAATATGTCATGGAATCCAGGTATAAGTGTCAAGAAGAGAAACATGTTACCTGACAATGTGAATGAGGGACATATAAAAGAGAATCTATGATGTCCCTACAAGGAGGGTGATTTAAAACAGTATGTTATTTGTTTCACTAAGATTTCTACAACTATATGAGGACAAACTAACAGAAGTGCTCAGTAAAAGCAAGTTTACCCGTTAAGGGACACTGCCTTCTATCCATGAAGAAAATTTTTAAGATTTTAATATTTCATTTAACATTGTCACCTACATTAGTCAGCCTTAGCTAGGTTTGCTGCACAAACAAGCAAACCCTGCCTCCTAGAGGTCTAAAATGGCAATGGTTTATTTCTCACTGATGCTACATACGCATCTCGGGTGAACACAGCTTTCTGCTCTGCGTTGTCCTCACTTGACGTTGCACCTTCTGAAACGTCACCAGTTGCCATGGCAGGGGAAAGAGCAAATGGCAAATCAAGTACTGCATCTACAAATCTTCTGCCTTTTGCCTAATAATGGTACACGTCATTCTCAATCATGTTTCACTGGCCAAAGCCCATCACACGGCCAGCTAAGTATCAAGGTGGCAAGATGCTTTATTCCTTTCATGGTTGGAAAGAGAAGACCTGGAAACACGGGTGAACAGTCTCAATGACTGCTAGCGCTGACCCTTTTTGCAACTGAATAAGCAGTTCATTTTCCTTTCTGCATGTAAAATGTACTCGTCTCTTCTTCCAAGGAAGGCTGCCGGTGAGTTTCATCCTGACATGGGTCTTAGTTCCAAACCCAGGATTTTGGGAGATGCACAGCCATTTTTTACATTAGGTCTGGTTATGGCATCTTCTGATTCAGGGACCCACAAGTGAGAAAGTCAAATCACTTCCCTCTATCTCCCCTTCAACAGTGGAATTGGGACAAGATAAGGGCAGTAAGTACCCCCCATTCAGAAATGGGGAGAGTGAAAGACACGCCGCAGACACTGGTCCGTAGCGGTTCTAAATCCCACTGGTTAGATCATTTGAGGGCTGCTCCCTGGGGATAGAGAAATTTTCTTGATTGTGTTTTGGTCCTGCTTCCTGGGAAAAGCTCTCTTATCAAGCCTCCTCCTGAAGTCTGGCTCCTCTTCGGAAAGCATCTGCCTTTCTCGTTATCCTCTGCGACCACATTTGAAGTGGGCAGTGAGAATATGCCTTCGTTGGAAGGAGCATCTTTCTCAGCCCTCTTCCTACGCTAGAGGTAGGCATCTCCAAGACATGTCAAGTCTTAAATAAGTACCACCTCTTTTGTCCAGGCTGATTAATATTTCTTTGACCAATATAACTCTGTGAAAAACGTAGATTCTTGTGGATTTTCTTTCAGTCAGCTCCATATGCCAACAGCCACAGTTCCTTTTGAGACACCACCCTCATATGTACTTAATTTATTTGTTTACTTGCTCCCATACCTTTCTTTATCAAGATAAATTCAATTCTCTGGGGCCGCCGGGCTTCAAATGACAGAGAAACACACATATTTCATCTTTTTCTCCTGAGCCATTTTGTGCACGTGGAAAGATTTTTGGGGGGACACCCCACCATTAATGTGAGTTTTATTCAGGGATGTTTTTATTTTCGGGTTTTAACGAGTGTGATTGCCCATACCCTTAATTTGCTCCTTGAAACAAATCGAGTTTTAATTGGTCTCTACCACTTTAAATGTTCTTTTTATCCTTTGCTATTTAGAATTGAATCTTCTTTCAGTCTTTTATGTCCTTGAGCTCTACTTTTTTTTTTTTTTGCATGTCTGCCTGCAAAATGAGCCAATTTCTTTAAAAAAAAAAAAAACAACAAGCTATAATATCTTTAATTAGAGCCGATCTCTTTCTGAGCTCACCACTTTCTTGTAAAGCTTGCCAAAAACAGTCATTAGCAAATAGCAGACACTACTAACAATCATCTTTTTTTAACTAATCTTTTCCCCTAGACTCACGGGTTCGTCGGGAAGAAAATCTACATCCCAAATGACTGCAGGCACCATGTCCTTGCCATCTACTACCTGGTCCTTAAATCGAACATCATTCATTTTTGGTCTTTGCTACAGGTGTAGGCCTCTTCTACGTGCCAATTTTTATGTCATTCGGCATATGCAAAGTGATGCTGCAGGAAGAAGCAACCTCGATATTTCAGTGGCCCAGAATCAATGATTATTCCCCTCTCCTGCTACACGTTCATTTCGGGTCAGTGGTGGGGACACGTCCTTATATTATACTCACTCCTGGACCCACGCTGGCAGAATCTCTATCAGCTGGAACATTTCCAGTTGCCATGGGAGATGGAAAGGAATGCGGAAAATCATACATCTACCCCGCAGTGACACATTTGATTTCTGCTCATATGTCAGTGGCTGAAGCAAGTCAGATGGCCCACCCTGACTTCAAGGGGACAGAGAAGTGAAATCTTTCCATATTCCCAGAAGGAGGAGAAGCAGAAATGAGTGATTCTCTTCACACTCCTTTAGTAAAGATACGTGCGTCTCCCCCCTACCCCTCAACACATACGTTATTTGTGTTGGACTTAAAATCTCTAGGGACCTGTCTCTACAGTAAATTAAGGAGACCAAAATTAATTCCTGGAGGTTCCAGATTCAAGTGGATGTCATTGGCATGGCTGACGCAGAGAAAACAGGGAAATAGAGAAACATTCGTAAGTAGATGCTGGAATAAGGCAACTTAACGTGTGAATATTTTATCTGCCAAATGTCGTAAGAATGTATTTCTTTTGCATGTGCATCTTCTCCTTTTCTGCCCAAGCAGTTCTTTTCTAAGCTCCAAAGCAGAAGATGAACGTTACTGGTTTCAATTGCCTGAGACTTTAAGGCAGATAATATGGAATACAACAGGGTCTAAATCTAATTTTTCCATTGGTTGTCTGGTTACTTAATAAATATTTAATGGATTGAATAATCCCATGGCCCAGACAAACACTGTGGCCACAGAAGGGAACAACAATAAGCCAGATGACAAAACAAGAAGATTCCATTTTAAAACCCATTTGGCCACAGACACACAAACTCAGTCATAAAGCTGGAAGCTTCTCCAAGGTTGATGCGGGAACCGATGGCTGGGAGCTATTTATAAACTTTGGGAAGACTTTCTAGATAAAATGTTTTAAGCATGCATTTGGAAAGTGAATGTCTTTGTTCAGTTTGTTGTCCAAGCTCTCTTTTATCTATTAATTTCACTTTTCTGTTGATTTTCCCCAAAGTCTCAAAAGAGAAGTTCATTTTTTCATATGAAACTTTTTCAAAAAAGTTCATATTTTCAAATAATTTGTTTATGATCGAGAGATCTTGAGGACACATAAAATGGTATTTGCTTTACCCTCACCTAGTGTGCTCTAGAACAGAAGCACTGCCCCAAACAGCCACCTCACATCAGTGCATGAAACAAAGTTTTCCTAATTGTAGCAGAGCCCAACTCAGGATTGTGAGGATGGAGGGATGCTCTCAGAAGTCTCAGCATCTTTTTTCAGTCTTGCCTGAATCTCCTGTATTGAGACCTTCTGCTAAGTGAGGGCTCCAGTGATGGCTTTAGTTGTCTCAATATTTTTGTAAATTAATATTTAAGAAGCAAAGTGGGCAGGTTGAGGGGAGGGCCAGAGGTCTGCATGGACTCAGTTGAGTGGTAGCTCAGCAAGCGCAACTAGTAGGTCAGGAGCCAAACCAGAAAGGAATTAGTAGGAGGCAAGTGTGGACTGGCAGGTGGCCTGGAGAGGACAGGTGAGGATTCCTTTGGGACAGACAGATAGCAAGAGCAGAAGTGGGTTCTATAAACCTTGTCCAAACAAGCAAAGCTGAGTGGAAACTGTATAAGGACCAGTTCGTGGTGAGAGACCCCTGCCAAGATTTCTTCCAGGAAGGCCAGTTACAGCAACACGGCTTGTGGTCAGAGGCTACATTTACCAGAGCTCGTCCGAGGTCCCCGGAAGCCTGGCCGGAGGAGATCTCTTTCTCATCTGAAGGGGGCACAACTATTTTAGAGCTCTCAAGTGAGAACGAAGGAGTTCTTGCTCAGTTGAGGAAATAGCATCATGCTGTTTGGTCCAAGACTCCTCTTAGTAGATCCTGGGAAAAGCAGTTTACTGAGGCCTTGGATAGAGAGGGACTGATAGCTCCTAAGAGGCGTGTTTTCCACCAGATGGGACACGTGTCCCTGGAAGCACATAGAACACTTTAGGTGGTACAGAGGAGGACCGGCAGTTGTGACCGTTGGTGTTTGGTGGCTGGGGAAGGGCAGAGGGAGGGAGGTCAGACGGAGCAAGGCTGGGTAAGTGGGCCCCATGATTCATTTTCCAGCCCCAGGACTATGAGGAGGCTCCTCCCCCAGAACCCACCCACATCCATCCCTTTGACCCGAGACTTGAGGTCAGCCAGTGGCCAAGCCAAGGCTTTCTAAAACAGAGTAATGGAGCAAACGCTGAGACTCCATGGCCCTGTGTGAGAGAACTCAGCCTTCCTTCCCTCACCCCTCACCCGTGAGGCGCCTGGCACCAGTTTTCTGGGAAGTTTAAGGAGGGGATGTGGCCACCGATTCCGGCTCAGCTCTCACTGAGGCTCTGGATCTCTGTGACTAAGAGAGTGACTATAATTTACAGAAAATGAATGTTCTGGGGAAAAAAGGTAGGGGAAGACTATATTCTTCAAAAATGTCAATTTTTAAAAGACCATTAACTCCATAGAAATATGGACAAGTGTAAGAAAACAATTCACAGAAAAGAAAATTAGATGAAGTTACTCAATCTCATGTACAAGAGATGTGAATAATAAAAAGTAGCACAAGTTATGTCTTCTTTTTTGTTTCTTTTACCTGTCAAATTAGCAGCGACAAAAAGACTGATAACATACTTTATTGTTGGAGAAAGGAAAAATCTATCTTTTACATTGCTCACTGTTAACACAATCATTTAAATTTGCAATAATGATTAAAATGTTCCCTTATATAAAGTTTAAATGGTGGCATTTAGTATATTTATATATTTTAAAGTATAATAAGTAGGAGCATTTGCTAATTTCTTCCTCCGCTGAGTGTACTTAATGAATAAAGTCTTTAATTTTGAATCATTACCACCACTTGGTGACAGCATACACTAATTTCATGTTCATACCTGTTGGGTGATAAATCTACTTCTTGAAAAATGAATTTATAGCAGCTTACTCTGTCTCACACACCAAAGCCTCTCTTATTTGTCTCATATTAGGTCTGTGCTCAGTATTCCTTTTCAAACACATGAAATAGAAACCTAAATCTTTAGATATATTTAACCCATTAATAGCCACTTCAGACGTCAACAGGAATCCCACTGAATTCTCCAGATCTCACCAAGGACTCCATCCATCCAGGGATCAGAGTGGAGTTCTTTGTCATTTTTTGTTGTCGTGTTGCCCTTCCTTCAGTCCGAGGGCAATCAAGAGCCTAGCTCAAAGACTGTCATCACTGCCCCACTAGATGTCACTCTCACCTAAATTAAAAGTGCTCTAAAGACACACTCCATCTGTTAAGATTAGACACTGCCTGAGGGGACAACAGTTTAGTTCCAAAGAACAAAGCCTTCATCAGCATTACACACACGTATACGCCCTGCGGGTAGGAGACAGGGTTTCAGAACCTTAGGAAGGTCTCGCAAACAGTGAAAGAATGCCACGGACTGGATCCGCGATTATTGCTCAGTCTGTGGCTAAATGTACCTAAATTAAGTGATGGGCAAGGCAAGAAAAATCTGGGAAGAGCATACCAGGAAGTGGGCCCAGCAAGTGCAAAGGGCCTGAGGCAGAGAGAGCGAGGAGCCAGCAGTAAGGAAACAGGCCTTGTGGGGCTTGGTAGAGTGTGTAAATTCTGTTCTCACTGAGTTGGGAGGCCATTGGAAGAGGTCGTGAATTCTAACTTTCCATGGGAGAGCCCTTCAAAACCTATTTGAATGTAATCACAAGGAAACGCCAGCCATACCCAAATCAAGGACATTTCTATAAAATAAGTGGCCTATAGTCTTTAAAATGTTATTGTCATAAAGACAAAGAGACATTGGGAAACTGTTCCAGAGTAAAAGAGACTAAATGACAGACAACTAAACGCAAACCACTATCCTGGGCTGCACCTGGACATTATTGGGACAATGAACACTATTGGGATATGAATTGCAGATTAGATAAAAGGAGATTAATATCAAATGTTCTGAAGTTGATACCTGTGTTGTGGTAATGTAAGATAACATCCCGTTTTAGAGGAAACACAATAAACCACTAAGAGGTAAAGAGGCTTAGGGGTTTTATACCGCGTTAGAAAGTGGGGAACGCTCAGGAGTGAGTATGTAAGTATGCAGTGATTTGACTGCTGACCATACCCCAAAGTAGGTAAGGACCTCAGTAAGGAGACTGTAAATCTAAAATCGTGTTCCTCACAGCCCTAATTGTTATATTTCTGTTAATTATTTTATCCCACCCCTAAGCAGTTTCTGGGTTTCTATATTTCTAGAGACCTTCAAAAGAATACACAACTACCCCTTGGGAAGACTTAAGGTGTACACTTCTCATCTAATAGATGACAGCCACTTTTTGGTGATGTTGTAAGAATTTTGCTCAAGTAGGTAACAGTCTTAGATTTCTCCAGAACTGACATTCCTGAGAATACTTGCTTTTGTTCAAGAAAATTATCCCTAACATTTAATCCTTGCACTTCAAAAGCCAACTCAAATGTGACCAAAAAATTAAGCCTTAAGTCACAGTGGGCATCAATTGCATTTGTTTAGAGTCCACATTATTCTGTTTGCTAAATATGAAAGTTGGAAGAAATGGGAACTATACCAAGAGGAAAGACGGTTTGGGCTGAAATGACCATTCTTCAGCATCAAGCGTTTTTAGGAACACTTATATAGTCAAGGTAGCATGCTAAGTATGAACAATAAACAGATAATCTAAACAGGAAATCTGTCCCCCGATTTTATATCTTCATACTAGAAGACTTTGGTGAGATTTGGGGATACTCAACAGAGAGACTATGACTCAGTTATTGTATTTTAAGTTTAACATTTTGGGAGGTCTGGCTGCTGATCAACGGTGCCTCCAGGAAGGAGCAGCTCTGTTGACTGGAGGGGGCTGAGCTGCGGGGGCTCAACAGCAGCGAAACACAATAGCAACAACGAGGCGCAACCCTCGCGTTTTAGAAATTGTGGAAAAAAAAATGGAGCAAGTCTGGGGTTAAAAAGGGCCATGATAGGGCAAAAGCAGTGCATACGGGGGCTTCTTATTCAGTCTAGAATTGAGGTTGTATCTCCCAGAGAGGCTGATCCTGAATTACTGTCTTCACATACAGAAAAGAATGCTTCATGAGAAGAGTTACAGCTGCTTGCTCTTCACCTTCGCTGAGACAGAAACGAAAGAAAACTAGTTCAAATTTTAAAAAGAAGGCATTTTAATTCAACGTTTGGATTTATTGAGCTTGGGAAATCAAACCCCAAAATGAGGACCTTCAAAGGAATATACAGCCGTCCACTTTGGGAGACTGAGATATCGCTTCTCACGGGAATAGATGACAGCCACCCTTTGACAATGTGATAAAAATGACAATGGAAACTCCTTACTCACATCCCAATTAGCTTTCCCACTGCCCCCCCCCAAGCCTGAGGTTCTCACAGCAACCACTTCTTTCTCTTTCCAATGAAGGCATTCAAGACCTTGATTAAAATGTAAATGAATCTGCTGGGGATGACACATTCTGCAATTATCAGCCATTAACACCTCATCTCATTAAAGTTAGCAGGTTAGTGAGTCACCTATCAGGAACCCTTAGTAAATAAGGGACAAAACAAGTTTTGATGTAAAGAAGGAGTTGGAAAAACTCTGGGACCTGGGAAAATATGGCTAGAACAAGTAGGTGTTGACAGTAGAGAAGGTCCTGGGAAAACTTTAGAATTTTTCTGGGGAGGAAAAGTCTTGTGTTGTCGCTGTTAGCGGCCGCAGGGGTTCACGTGACAAACTAGCATATGGGTTGGCTTCTCACACCTCTACTTTACCTTATTCTTCCCTCTCCTCCTTCCCTTCTCTCCCTGTCCCTCCTCGGTCTTTTCCATCCAGTCTTTTGCAATTAGTTCTGCAATTACCTCCCAAACTATACTAGACAGAGGCACGATTCTCAGTTGTCAACATGCCTTGAACAGATTTTAGTGCTATGTAAATTTCCAAAGGAATTACACAGAATTAAACTGATGACTTGACTCCTCTTGTTCACGAGGGCTCACCAGAACAAAGAGCACATCGCAGGCAAAGCCTTCATCCCTGAGACTTAGGCACAAGCAGCCGCCCAGCATTGACCTGTGACACTCCTCAGGGCCCTGTGCCTTAAAAACACGACGCATGTGACTTTTGCCATATAGGCACTTATACCCTTTAACTGTCAGACTATATGAAACTACTGTCTACTTTGTTTGACTCGCCCTGTCATTGTTTATTAACATTTTTTTTAAGGCTAGAGAGCCTATTGTTTGTTCTGTCAGGTTGATGATGGAATTTGAGAATCTTTGAATTGTTTCTAAGTACTTGGTGTGAAATTAATTTGTGAGGCCATAGATTGACTGCTTCAGCCTCCTATGTAGCCTTTTCATTAAAACAAAACAACAAAACAAAACAAAACATAGTTCCCTATAGGTTTAACTCAAAGAATGACTGATTTAGCTATTTACCTTCGTACTTTCTATTTCCGAAATAAAGTTTAATGCAATAGCATTGTGCTGAAAATATTAAAATCACTAGCATTAGAAACAATATTTTGAAAGATATAGAGCAAAATATAAAAGGTCAGACACAAATATTTACCACTTGAAAATTTCCCTCTCGAAATTCCTAATTATTCCAATTAGTTCATTCCACACATTTTTACCGCGTGCCTGTCTACAGGCTTTGTGCCAGGCATGGAGCACACAGAGTAAACAAAATTGCTGCCAAGATCTAGCAATTCTTCTCTCCACCCGCACTTTTCCCTTGTGCTTGCATAAAACCAGACCTGGAGAGAAATGGCTTGTATTCTGAAGGTCCGGTCTTAAAGTTGACCACTGGACGCTCACGACCTAATTTCTCTGAGGAAGAGTGATAGCAGAGGCAGTTAGAGTCCAGTCCTGCCTGCAAAAGCAATGTATATATAATCTGCCCGGGGTTATAACCCCAAGGGGTCGGCCTCCCCTCCCTCTAACCACAATCAAAACACCAGGTTTAGGGAACAGGCTGCAGCTCAGGAGAGAAGGAGGCTCTGTCCCTGGGATCTTCTGAACCCAAACACGACACACCGTTTGGGGGCCACCGCTGGCATACGGAAGGCATCTCTCAAAGCGAACAGTCCTCATATGTTTCCACTTGTGGATCAAAAGATCGGCTGAACCCATGGGAGGAGAGAAGTGTGAGATCATTCCCAAATGCGTGTGTTTACTGCGAGGCCTCTCGTGCAAGTACCTGGCACTTGGCTCAGGCAGCCTCATCAAATGAAAGCTTTGATGGTCTGGGCCACGCTGGCTATGTGTACTTAGTGACTCAGCCTAGTGACGGCCCCTCACTGCCTTGGTGGCCTGGATCATTATCCAGGCAGTTTAGTGCTCTTATTTCAAGTGCACTTGTTAATCTGTGCATTGATTGAAGGATGGAGAAACCACCATTAGTCTACAAAGGCACTTTGCTAGATGACACAGGGAATTTAATCTCATCTAGAGCACCCAAGATGCCCTTCTCCCCCAGGAGTCAAGCTGGAAGCAGAACTAGTTGGGGCACTGATTCCTCCTTTCCATCCTCTTTCCTGCCTCCTGATCCATCCACCTTGGGATGGAATTAACTCCTCTGTCCAGCGTGCCCACTTTTGTTGACACATATCACTGCTGAGTCCCGCTGACACTACCATAGTTGTTCATAAGTTCTTTCCCCATGAGACTACATTTGTTAAAAGCTGGACTTTGTCTCTCTTACCTTCGACGTTCAAATTGAGTAGCAGGCAAACAGTGTTTGATAAATGAGTGAATATATCTACCAGCATGGTTGATTTCAAAATCGAGGAGTGAGTCTCAGCACCTGTTTCAGCTCCAGATTGCTCTCCTGCCAAACATCAAATATGGTGGCTATGTGTGTGATTTCACATAAATATATTCTTTTTCCTACCTCCAAAATGATAAAGAATTTTAAAACGCTGTTCTCTGATAGCTTCTCAAAAATTTTTAGAATTATGTACTAGGTTTATAATAGAATTTAAGAAATAGAATTAAAGAAAAGTCAGAAGGACTTTAGGAAGATACAAATTGATTTATCACTTTAGAGCACCAATCTGAATAGTGTTAGATAAATCTTAAAATTCCAATTCCAAAGCCAATGTCAGTATATGTTCTGTGCTTCATTTCCTTTACTTTCCTGGCTAAAGGGAGTTACTTATACTGTGTTACTTTTTATTGCATTCAGTACAAATGACAGTGTTCACTGTCATTTACATGTGTATCATTGTATAAGTCATATAAGACTACATTATTTTAGTATGTTGTATGCATTAACTTAGAATATTTTTTTCCTGCAATAGGTTGTTCTCATTGTGCTAAAGAAATAGTTTTAGATCTAGAAATTCAAAATGAATAGTAGGAAACCCATATTAGATATGTTTATTGTGCATAACAACACATATGTCAAGGCTGGACTAAATTTTATAGTAAAATATATTGATGAAATAGCTTATATAATTATTGTTTTCCAAATGTCTCTAATTTGTAGCCCTTTTTCATTTTGGCAATATCAAATTCAGATGAAGATTCCTCCATGCTTTAGTAATCATCAGAAACATTTTCATACTTGTACTGAACAGAGCGAAGGATAAAAATCATATGATCATTCAGCAGATGCAGAAAAAGCATTTGACAAAGTGCAACATCCTTCCATGATAGAGACTCTCAACAAATTAGACACAGAAAGAATGAACCTTAACATAATAAAGGCCATATATGCAGCACATGCAAATATCTGACTCTCCACGCCTTCTGCAAATCCTGGCCGTTTGAATGTTTTAATAACATTTTAAGTATAATTTCATTATAATATAATAATTAGGATAATCATGTATAATTAGAATAGTTATTTTATTATAATTTATTATTTACTATAAACAAATTTATAAAATCTATTATAAAATTTTATTACATGTTTAATATTCAGCAATTTTATATACAAATTTAACATAAAAAGGAATTTTCTAATCTTGTCATAGTTTCACTTGCAAGTAAGGTCTAACATTTCTATACGATTATCGCTCTTTTGCATTTATTCTTCTGCTTATTTCTCTACTGAGTTTTAAAAAAACACTTGTGAAAAGTCCAGAGCAGATAGTATCCCCACGTGGTTGTAGTAGTCACCATTTCTGGCGTCCCATCGGCCCACAGTGACATTTTTTTCTCTAGTAACAGCCCCACACTTACCCCTGGCTGTTTGTGTTCCCTGTGACCATGGGCCCCTGGCCACAGCCATCCGAATTAGGAGTTTACAACTGGAAAAACTGGGCCTCGAAGATTTTGTTATAGGGACCAGAGACCGCAACGAAAAGGCAGCTTTTGTATCTGGGTGGAAGCGAGGAGGGCGAGGGGCAGTGAGGAGCATGGAGATGGGGGAAAGACAGCCTGGGAGAGGAAGAAGAAGTAATGGTATAGGTGAGTGACAGGAGACTCTGGTCCCAGGACACGTCTGAGAGTGCCACTTGATTCCTTCATTCCCAATGGCTTCTCGTACCCTGGTTCCCAAGTTCTGCTGGGGTCCAGCTATGCTCCTGTCCTTGGAGCCTATACATTGACTACAGGATGGAGAAAGATGCCTGCATCCTTCTGTTCTGTTCTTTTTCTTTTTGAATGAGCTAGCTCGAGGGAATTACGTGCAGCCAAAAGGAAACTTGAGGAGAATATTGTACATGTTCAAGTTGGGTTGCCTTTGTTTCTGGTGCTTTTATCCTGAATCAATAAGTTTTTTTTTAAGTTGCATAAAGTCAAATCTAGCTCTCATTTCCTTTATAGTTTTTGCTGTTGTTTTTATTCTTCAAATAGCCATTAGCATCTCGAGAGTATACATTTACCTGTATTTTTTGTTTTATTTTTGTTTTGTTTTTCTTTATCATTTTTCCTGTATTTTCCCACAGTTTTTATGTGGTTTCATTTTTTACATTAAAATCTCAAATTGGTCTGGGATTTACTTTAGTATAAGGTGTGTGGTATAAGAGAGGTATAAATCTTTACTTTTTTTTTCAATGGTTAAAATAAAAAAAGGACAAGTTTGAGAAAAAGCTCTGGGAATGTTGTTTCATATCTAAACTAGTTCCAGTCCTTTTAACTGACCTTTAGTTTTTTTAAAAAACCTTGAATCTATCATACTTCTTCTGAAGTTGCTCCTTTGTTCTTGGCTTGTTCTGTCTTTATGAATTCCTAGACATGAAAAAAAGAATTAGTAATTGATTCACTTCTCAGAATTTGTTTTGTGAGCATTGGTACCCTGGGACCGAGGCCTGCAATGATCCATCTATCTAATCTATCCATCTATCTATATAAAAGTCTCCCAGTCTTTCATGACTGAAATAAATTTACTGTAATCAGCTCCACCCCCACTTTTGCTATATTCCTGGCATCTAGTGCAATAAAGTTTGCTTCCCTAGAGAATAACTAAACCAAGGACACTGTGTTCCATGTTTATAATGAGACACGTTATTTTCCAACAATGGACAAATCCTCCATTTTAAAGGATTGAAGGGACGGTACTTATAAAACATTCCAGCTGGTTTAATGAAGGGGGCACTGACAAAAGTCGGTACAAACTATTGGCTGGCGTCGTACCCATAGCTTGCTCGTTTAATTGCGAGTTGGACAAGCTTTTGCTTATTTGAAGTTGTTGTGTTATTCTTTTGTTCTAAAAGAAGAAAACGTGTTAGCAGCCACATTGGCTCGTTTTCAATCTTCCAAATTGTGAGGTGCGCAATTGTTTAAGGTAGCCCCATTCTTACTGATGTGTTTCCACAAATAGGTGTGCAAAATAGTGAGCTGCGCCTGTGCCTCTTTGCCTCTTAATGTACTGGTGTGACTCCCGTGGTACCATCTTTCTGTGAATGTTTCCTGTTGGTTAGAATCTCACAAAGTTTTTGTTCCATCCCTTTGCATATATTCCTTTCCTCTTATCTCCTTCCTCTGTCTCCTTTAACTGTCTGCAATTTAGAATGAAAGTACAATTCACATTTTCCTATGGCATTTATAATTACTAAATAGAGCTCCCTGTAACCTTCAAATGTGAAATGCAGATACCAAAAAGATTTTCAATTTCTTAACTCAAAGATAAATCAGACTGTTTAAACAGATACAACCCAAACCAATAGTGGGGATATTTGGTTTTATTATTATTATTATTATTATTATTATTATTATTAAATCCCAAAGCTGTGGATTATGAATGGATCCTGGACAAAGAAAATACCTTTGTCCTATTCTATTCCTCCTGCTTCCCATTGAAGACTGGAGCGAGCCTCCTTTTCCCTCCCCCTGCTCAATTCACAGCCCTCTGACGAGCTCCTCAGTTCCCACCTTGCCTCCTATCCACCCAGCTTTTATTTTCCTTATCTCACATGCCAAAAATTTGTGACTAAGAGAAGGACAAGAAACTATTTTAGACCAAAGGTGCTGCAGGAGAGAGAAGGTAGCAAGATGGGATTGGAACCTAGGGTCTGATTTTAATTCCTCAGTAGTTAAATGGCCTTCTACTTGTAATTGTTTGTTTTCTTTTTTCTTTTGAATTTTCTATGAAATATTCATTTAAGGTTTGGTAATGAAAAAGTTTGTGTTGTTTCTGCAGGCTGAAAGTGTCTACAAATATCTACAAATTCAAATAGTGATAAGGAACCAAAAAAAAAAAAAGAGATCATGGGTGTAACCAGTCAAAGGAAAGGTCTCAAGTGGAGTTACCTGTGACTCAGGTGGAGAGAGGTCTCAAGTGGAGAAACCTGTGACATGTCATGGAGGAGAGAAGCCACCTAAGAAAGCTGAAAAACAAGACCAGAGTGGCAGACAGTAAAGATGCTTAATTTTGCCATTAAACTATACATTTGTTTTTGATTTCTTAAGTTTTATAAATTGTTGGGACTATGTAGTAGCTAATAGTTGACTAAAATTAGATACTTGGTAAATATTCATTGAATGAATGAAAATAAATATTCAATAAATGATATTTTCTCCCAAACGTAAAACTCACTTATTCAGCCCAGTTAGGAGGCTAGTTGGATTGGAGCTATATATGGAAAATAAAAGTCAGATTGGTAGATAAACTGTTCTATAGATAGTTATGAAAGAAAACTAAATAGTTTAGAATTACTAGGATAGGCAATGGGACCTACGGGTGTGTAAATGCACATAATCTTGACTAGACCCTCTAAGGATGGTGTCTACAGAATACCAAGCTGAGTGCAAAATGGGTATTCAATCTATATTGGTAAAATGTATGTTAAAAATGATGATGAAGGGAGATTGATCTGACTGTGATGTTAAAGGTGGACTCAGAGGGGTGATTGCAAAGGCAGGCAGGCATTGTGGGAATGTGATATGATGGTCCCAATATCGGATAAGGAGTTGTCTTGCCAATAGGAATGAAAAGATGGATTTAAGACAGAACAGGGCATTAATAGGATTTGGTGACTAACTCCATATGGGGTCAGAGAGAGAAAGTGATATATAGATGGCAATTTCTAGGTAGGGAGATGAGGCAGTGTGGAGTAATAGTTAGGAGCTCAGTCTTTAATATCCCAACTAACAAGTCTTTGAAATCCCACATCTACTACCCTTAGCTGTGTGACCTTGGGAAAGATATTTAATCTCTCCACGCCTAATCTCTTCTTCCATGCAATAACAATGATGAGAAAAATAAATAAATAATGCATGTAAAGTACTTACAGTGGTGCCGAGAAGAACACACATATTCAATGAAAGTTAGCTGTCATCATTTTCCCTGTGTTCCACCGACCCAGCAAAGGTTCTTCAGAAGGAAGAAGAGTGCTCCGTTTTCCCATAGCAAAATGACCACTGGTTCTCCAAACAGCCCAAGCCAAAAGAATGTAACAGTGTGTTTCAGAGGTTTCCATGGTCACAGCTGCTGGTCATGAAACTTCTCATGCAGATAAATCAGGCTGACCTAGTCGACATATAATAATCACTATTGACAAGAAAGAAACCAGGTTTGTGTCATAGCATGATTTATTTGCCCTTAGTGGGAAACTACCAACGCCAAATTGCTTTCTTTTTGGAAACCACAAATGGAAACCTTCAATTCATCTCCTCATATTTAGCAAAAAACCCAAACTAGTTCAATGATAAAACGATTGTTTGTGGTTTAACGTTGATCAACTTTGTTATTGTTATCAAGGATCCGGTAATAAGTATGCTGCGTCATGTCAGACTTCCAAGAGTATAAGCTGAGGCCTACATTGGCGTTTCTTTAAAAGTCCTTTATTTCTCACCCCAACTAATCAAAGTCCATGCTTTTCTTTGTGTCTTAACACCAATACCACCTCTGATCTCTCCCTCTCTCTCTCTCTCACACACACACACCCACACACCCACACACCCCCCCCCCCCCACACACACACGTCACTACTCTGGATGTGAAAAATACAGCTCCATTCTTTTCTGAAATTTTGCCTCCTGGTTTTGATTAACTGAAAAGGGTCAAGACAAAGTTTTGATAAATGGCAGGAGGCAGATCGTGCAGAAACGTGCTATTATGGCCAAGGAATGGCCTTAATTTGAGAACGTAAGATAAGAAACAGGAAATGAAAAAAGAAAATAAAAATCTCCCCCAATTGTAAAGTGTATTAACGGTCAATAACCTTCTAGAAATTGCTTCTCTTTAAACATCCAGAAATAGAGTCTTGGTGACTTCTTGGCTAGTTGAGTATTACTTTTTATGAGCAACAGGACCAGGATCCATGCAAATTTAGAACAAAGTTAAATGAGCCACATTTTCCCAATGAGTATTAGTTCTCTTTCTTTCTTCCTTATTTTCTTTTGTTATTCTCTGTAAATGAATAAAGATTACCCATATCTCCACAGAAAAGAATTTTGTCAATTACACTTTCTTTTATTTGTTTATACATTATTCACTCAACAAACATTTATTTTTAAAATGTCTATTATATTTCAAATGGCTGAAACACATTTTTATTTTTCTCTTTTTCTCTTCTCCTTATGAAATTACTGAAGAATATATAGGGAAAGGACCATAGAAGTGTGACTATCCATTAGTGATAGTTGAGAAAATAGAAGAAAGTCACAATCCGGGTAGCAGGTATCCACTGGGAATGCCTATAGATCACTTTCAGTGAAGTGCCTTTTCATCCTGGTTGTCCTGGATGGTTCCCATTTATACTTATAGTCCCAGAGAAATTATTCTGAGTCTACCAATCAGCTAAAACAGG
Source organism: Eonycteris spelaea (assembly GCA_003508835.1). Lineage (NCBI taxonomy): Eukaryota > Metazoa > Chordata > Mammalia > Chiroptera > Pteropodidae > Eonycteris > Eonycteris spelaea. Next base: position 292,998 of record PUFA01000056.1, read on the forward strand.
TGAAAATGCTTTCAGCTAAAGACTGAAACATCAATTTGGGAAGGGTTAGGGTAGGGGTATGTTGGTTCTCAATTTAAGCAATGTAACTATTTAACTTGCAAAACTGCATGCATGCCTACATTTTTAAAAACTATAAATGAAAAGTTTCCTTTCCCAGATCATTTAAATTATAACTTGTTTCATGAGAAATTGGCCTTTATCCAATTTATCAAATATGAATTTCTTAAACACTTCTAAAATTGATCAGAATTGCTTAGTAAGAAATGCAGGGAAAGGGCTCATTTCATTCATTCAGTTATGCAACTCAAATAATAGTGGAGAGTTTACTATTCTGGTCACCTGGCATACGTAAGTGAACAAAATTGCAAAAGGCCCTATCCTGGCAGAGCTCATAATCTCGTAGGTCAAATAGACCTAAAACATAGATACATTATGTAGTATTTTATAAAGTAGAACTGAGTATAGATGATCAGGAGTGCAGGTGGGATGGTGGGATGACAATTTAAAATAGAAATGTCAGAACAATTCTCACTGGAGGTGATAACTGAGAAAAAAGGAAGTTAGCTTAGAGGAGGTAACTATTTAGCAGATGAAAGAGACAGTACAAAGTCCAGAGGTAGGAGAATGCCATTCAGGAAAGACCCGGGAAGTCAAGGCGATGAAAGGAGGTCAAAGAGAAATGAAGGAAGGGGAAAGAAAGGCAGGAGTGGGAAAGGTATTTGGATTTGGGGTGCAGCAAACCCTGAGAATAGATAGGAGGGGCATAAGGGGGATAAGGGAAACCAGGGAGGCAGCTGTGTAGAAATAAGACAGTCTACACTAGGTAGTAGAAGTGCAATTTCTGAGACGTGTTTAGATTCTGCATGTATCTGAAAGGTAGAGCAGACACGATTTACCTTTGGATCCCATGCGAAGTAAGAGGGACGAGTCATGGGAGACTGCAGAGACTTCGTACTGGAGAATAAAGTTGTATCACCTGAGCTGGGAAGGAAACAGGTGGCGCAGACTGGGGGAGAAGATCAGGCACTCAGGTTTGGATGTGCAGTTTACATATCCAAAGTTAGTCCGGAGTGTGAGGTGTTCTGAAACCAAGGGAACAAAGCCCATTGGGAAAGACGGGGCGGTCAACTGTGTGTCAAAGGCTGCAGACAGATCAAGTGAGGGGCGTGGAACGCTTCGATTTAGCAATGGGGAGGCCACTGGTGATCTTCCAAGAGCAGTTTCAGTAGAGGAATGAAGGAGGACGAGCCCAGTTAAAGTGAATCTAAGAGGGAACAAGAAGAGAACGTGTGGAGACGTGTGCAGATCACTGTTTTGAGTTTTGCCTCAGAACAGCGGGGATGGGTGATGGCCAGGAAAACAGCATCAAAAAAAAAAAAAAAAAAGTTCTCCTGAGTTGGGAGAAATAACACAGTTGTTGGCTCATGGCGAGGTCTGAGTATAGAATTAAGATAATATATCTGATGATGCAGGAGAGAGGGGAGAGCATCCCTGGAGCAGTGTGTGTGAGTGGCTGAGAAGGGGTGGGGCCTGGGAGAGGGTCATGTTTTGAGGAGGAGCACCGAAAGCTGACCTATGTGAACGGGAGGATGAGCAGAAAGTGGGGTGCAGATGCTGGTAGCGGGGAACCGGAAAGCTGGGCAGACATGGGCGTCTCTTCTAACTACTCTCTTCTGACTCGAGAAGTAGGGAGCGAGGTGGTTAGCCAAGAGTGAGGACAACTGAGGTGGGAAGGTTTGAACAGAGAGTAGAAGGTGTGAAGTGGTCTCCAGGAGGGAGAGAGGGGAAACAGCGTAGGGAAGATAGCACAATTGGTGGTCGGCATCGAAGGCCCTATGAAGTTCCCGGTCACTGTCCTGCCCCTCCATCAGTCACCACTCTGTACACTTGTGATCTGCTTTAAGCATCAACAAGGAAACCCAGTCCAACAAGAGGAAAAAATTTCAGTTTGAAGCAGTACGCAAATGTCTATTTATTATGAGAAACTCAACAAAATTAAGACCTTCATGACCATCCACTCTATGCCATTTGTCATAAAGGATGCAAGGGCACAATTCAATGAAGCTTTGTGAATTCTCTCAGTCAAGAGAACTAACTGTGGAGAGGGATTAGGGGAGAGAGACAGAGACAGAGACAGAGAAGGGAGGAAAAACAAACACTATTCTTTCCAGAACAATACTAGCTAATAATCAGAAGGAATGATAAAATTAGAAAAATCACCATTTTGCAAGTCCTATATTTTGATTCAAGTAAAGATCAACAATGGAACAATAAGAACATCAGGGCAAGATTATCAGAGAACATGATATTCACATGGGCACAAGGTACCAGTCATACTTGCTTACTATGAGGGAAGATATACCTTTACCTTGGAGAGATGTGGTGGCCATTGTCTTAGGAAAGTGATCAAACTTAGCATCAGCCTTGTGGGCCTCCTGACGTGATGTACGAAGAAGTGTACAATACCACCAGTGTGGCATTCTTGGCACAAATGTTTAACTCGAATCTAATCATAAGGAAACGATCAGACCGTTTCAGAATACAGGACATTTTACAAGCCCCGTGGGCCTGGATCTTTAAAAAAAGTCAATATCACCAAAGAAAATAGAAAGTGAGAAGCTGTTCTTAATTAGCGAAAGAGACTCCAGAGACCAAAGGCATCATCGCAATTGAACCTAGATTGGTCCTGGATCAGAAAATAGAAATAGCCATGAAAAGACAGCTTTTAGGACAGTTGGGGGAATTTGCATATGGATTGTATATTAAATGATGTTATGGGAATGAACGTTAATTTTCTTATATTCATATAATGTGATATGCATATAACGATTATGTAGGAGATGGCCTTAGTCTCAAGAGACGTAGGCTGAAAGGATTTGGAGGTGAAGTGTTATGATACCAGCAACTATATTTTCAAGTGTCTCAGCCAAAAACCAGAACGTGGTGTGGTGTGTGTGTGTGTGTGTGTGTGTGTGTTGTGTGTGTGAGTACAGGTGTAAACGAAGAGAGTGAACTATGAAGCAATTGTGAGAACGTTACCTGGTGAATCTGGATGGAGGGTATATGTGTGTCCAACTTCGCTGTTTTGAAATTTTACCAAAATAAAAGTTAAAGTGAAAAAAAAAGAGCACTGACAGTGGCAACCTGCTGCAAGCGCCTTGGACCAAGAAAGTCGAAAGGGACAGGAAACCAGAGTCATTTGAAGACCAAATGCTCTGCTTTTTTTTTTTTCTTTTTGAAAACAGTGATTGCTACATTGTTTTCCATTTCTAAAAATGTCCTAAATTCCAACACACAAAATAATCGTACAGGAATTCCAAAAAAATGCCTGACTGTTTCCATATTCTGGGCAAATTTTTTCTGGGTATTGAAAAACAAAAACAAAAACAAAAAAATCAACCCCCCCCAAACAAACAAAACAAAACAAACAAAACAAATAAACTCTCCCCAGACAGTTCTTCCCTGAGAACTCAGACTCACAGCAGATGGAGCCTCATTTGAAACCATGCCGTTGAAGAGGACGCAGACGAAGGAGGAGGCCTCTGAACCCTTAAAAATGACTTCGGCAGTAAAGGACCAGAGACGAAGGTTTTCTGAGGAATCTGAGAGGATCGCGGCTTTGGCCTGGAGAATAGCAAACTACGTGGCAATTGAACGATGGATTCTTCAGATGTGCTGAGAAAATGGCGCCCCGATGCTCCCCACTGCCATGAAAACAAGGAGGAACTTGGTTTGCCATAATAAAGGAATTGGATTCTTGGAAGCCTGTTAAAAACGGGTTAGCAGAAGGAGAACTAGGTATCCTCCGAAGGTCACAAATACATTTTAAAGGACGTTTTTTAAAGGTAACTTGAACTGTAGAATTCAGCTGACCCCCAAATTTCTAGCCTTATGCAGCTTAACCAATAGATGCTTTATTCTTCTATCTATTTTCATTTTTGTAAACCCCCCTACTAGAGAAATGAGACGGCAAGATCTTCGGTAGGGGATAGAAACATTTCCTCATCGTGAGAGTGTCTGGCCGCAAGTGGCATGGCAGAGAGTTTATTCCAAAGCTGTCAATCAACCCTGGTGACTCTATATTCAGCGTGGGAGCCTGGGGTCAGCTGGTGAAGAGGGTGTTGCTCTGGGGACCCAGGGGGCTGGGCCTGGCTGGACCACTGACTGATTACGCCTTGGGCAAGTCACCTCACTTCGCTGGTCCTCAGTGTCTTTAACTGTAAAATGAAACAACTAGCTCAGTGGTCAGCAAACTTCAGCCCTCAGCCTGTTTTGGTAAATGAAGTTTTATTGGAACACAGCCATGCCATCATTTACATATTTTCTAGGACCACTTTCGTGCTGTAACTGAGTGGTTGTGACAGAGACTGTATGATCTGAAAAGCCTCAAATATTTGCATTCTAGCCCTTTCCTGGCAGTTTACCAACTCTTGGACTAGACAATTTTTTTTTAAATTTATGCCTACAGCACCTGGTCTTCCTAGTTGGTCTCCCATCCAAGTACTAACCAGGACTGACCCTGCTTAGCTTCCGAGATTAGACATCGGGCTTGTTCAGGGTGGCTTGGCCATAGACCAAGAACTGTTGATCCACTGGGGTGTGAACCCAGGACCTTCTGCGTGTAAAGCAGACGTGCTAAACGCTACATTATGGGACCATGTCCTAGACAATTTCTTAGATACTATTTCCAAAGCTTCTTCATAAAAATCCCCTGGACAGGACAGGGCAGGGGTGAGCGGCCCTACTCCTGGAAATTCTGGAAATTCTGACTCATTCGATCTGGAGTTGGGTCCAGTCCTCTCTGTTTTTAAGTAGCACTCCGTCGCCTTCAGGCAAAGGTGTGTTAAGGGCCCTTATTATATCAATACATTATTGAGTGTGTGTTTTACTTTGGCTTTCTCTTTCAAATTATGTTTATTTTGATAAGCACACTAATTGGTCTGGATCAATTTCAAGTAAACTTCTTCCATATACAACTCACCAAGTCTGGCATGTCCATGCAGCTAATCAAGAATTGGCACCACCTCAGGTCTGGGTTAGTCCCGTTCCTCCTTAATTACTGTGATCTCCATCACCCGTCTCAGAAAATTATCTTTTTCTTTTTGCAAGGGAGCATGCTGGTCCTAACACGGCAGGTTACACATGAGAAAGATAATGTGATTGAGAGAAACCGATAAAAAAGATAGAGTCTGCTTTTCAGAAGAGTTTCAAATGGAATGGTCCCGCAGTCAGAGTGATGTGACATTCTATGAACAGCTGGACAGAGTGGGACCAAATGTGTTCGTCGCACGAAAGCAGATTAATGTCATGCCAAGAGCTCAGCCATGATTTATGATGCCAGTTACTGTTGTTTGCTTTTTGCTTTGGTTCATCTCTTTTTCTCTCATTCACCCACACTCTACATGGTCACTTGTGCCAGGCTTTCTCTGTGACAGCCACAGCTTTCCAAAGAACATTCACAAGTTACCGCCCCCACCCACCCAACCCCTGTTAAGATTCCCTTTTCAACAAGACTAGAGACTCGCATGGCTGGCTGAGTCTCTTCCCTTGCAGTTTTATGTCACGTGTGGCTGGGAGCTAAGCCCTTCCTGAGGCAGAGGAGAAGAGGATTCTCATATACGTTGGCATGGGCATTTATTTTGGGTCTGAGGAAGCCACTAAGGCCTTGAGGAAGCAAATCTGAAAAGTCCCAGGCCTTGCATTTTGATGCAGCTGTGAAGTGGCTTCTTCCGTTGGGCTCATAGCGCCATCTCTTGGCCGCCAGCTAACAATGCTCTTGACCCTAGAAGAACGAAGAGATTTCTAGAGCTCTATGTCATTGATGTCTTGGGCTCCTACAAAAGTGCTGCCACCTGTAAAGGACCTCCTGAAAGGAGATCTTTAGTTAAGCATCCTCCTCACCTGAGGTTGGCTTTCGCATCCTGGTACCAATCGAAGCCCCCACAAGGAGGCTTTCTTTATTACACCACCTGAATCTGCCGTACTCCAGTTAAATGGCTGTCTTTCCGCACATCTCAGAAAATCAAGGGTTCCAAAGTATCGCTTAAAAAGTAGTCATTTTAGGCTACAGGTAGAGCCAGAGAGAAGATGGAGTAGTCAGGGGGATTGTTTCATAAATTATATAAATGGCTAACCAATATACCATCCAGCTGAAACTAATAAGAAAAAAAAACGTCATTTTAGTGCCTGTTCACATGGGTAATTTCGAGGCATCTCTTGGCCATTTTTGGGTCAACTACAAAGAGCAACAAACCAAAAGTGGTATGTAGCAGAGAATTGCAAATCTAGCAAAATTCTGTTGAAGGTCTCTCTTCTGAGACTTCAGAGACCAACCAAACAGAAGGACTGGGGAGGATTAAGTGAGCAACAGGGAAATTGAAAAGCAATTTCCATTTTTTAAAAGAATATTTTTGTTCATTGTTTCCTTTGACATTTATTTGGAAATAAGTAATGCTCTGTCGAAAAGATAAAAATAAATACTAAGCAGCCAGGCCAGAAAGTAACAATTTAATTTTATAACAAGTAAAATAAAAATTTGAGTCATTTGGGGGTCCAGTGTCCTGGTTGTCCAAATCAACCAATGATACATGTTTATACCTTGATAAATGAGCACAATTGTTCTATTAAAAAGGGGTAACCCGTCCCAATCAACCACCACACACACACACACACACACACACACACACACACACACATGCTTTATTTAGAAATTAGGAATTAATTAGGTATAATGAGTATAGGAAAACAGTGGTCTTGTTTCTCCTGAAATTGTCACTCTGTAATTAAAGAGCCTGGCTTTGGAGAAGAGGGACCTGCCAGGGGAGGGTCCCCATCTCTCATTCCATGACCTTCACCTAAAGCGTTCCTGTCAAAAGCACAGCCTCTGGGGCAGATACTCTGTGCCCTTGAACAGGTGAGCTGGGTTCTCTGTCTTGTTCCCGCATCTATATAATGGGCATGCTAACAATAACACCCGCCTCAGAGGGCTACATTATAAAGTAAATTATAAAGTAAAACGCTCAGGACAGTGCCTGGCACGTAATAGGCAAGCACTATATAAAGTTGTAGCTCTTCCTACTAGTACCCCAAATCAGAGATTCCATCTTTGGCCATGGTGGCCAATTTAATGTTTTCCCCTCCCGGTGTGTCAGTTGCTTGCTCTCAGGTACATGAAGTGATTCCTCACCATCCCAGGTTAAGCTTTATCTTAACGACAGCTCACTGCTTCTCTGCTTCCCTCTGGAGACTCAGACAGAGAGCTAAAAGAGTATGGGGCGGTGGGGGGGGGGGTACGCTCCCAGGAGAATCTTCCCATACGAGTGGGTGATTAACAAGAAACTGAGGTTTCAGTGGGCCCCTGTGAATCTCAAATGAGCAGAAGCCCTATATATCGTGAAAAGGATAGAAAGGTGAGGATCTGCCAATATTTCTTGTATTCGCTTCCTGGCGCTGCCATAGGACTGCCACACACCGGAGGCTTAAACAGCAGACGTTTATTTTCTCACCGTTCTGGAGGCTGGAAGTCCAAGACCAAGTGCGGGCAGGTCAGCTTTCTTCTTAGGTCTCATTCCTTGGCTCGCAGATGACCGCTTTCTAGCTGTGTCCTCACGTGGCCTTTCCTCTGCATGTGTGTCTGTGCCCTACCCTCTTCTAAGGACATCAGTCCTATCAGATTAGGGTCCCCCCCAAATGACCCCATTTTACCTTAATTATCTCTTTAAAGCCCCAATCAGCAAACACAGTCGCATTCTGAGGTACTGGGGGTTAGGACTTCAACATACAAATGGGGGGGGGGTCTCCTAAGCCCATAACATCTATTATAAATGTTTTCAAGAAAGAAAGCCACTGTTTCACTGATTAAGAAAAAACATTCTTGGTCCTTTACCCCACAGATTTATCTTCTCACTCCACAAGAGAAAACAACATGTATAGCAAATGAATGTTCTGGGAAGGTAAATCCTTACTAGCTCTTTTAGGTAGGAGTTTAGCCCAAAGCAAGTTCTAGTACAAACCAAGGACGATCTTTCACAATGATTTAAAAGAGAGACGTATTGTTTATTCTTATCATCCGGCCACTCAATTACTTTTTTCATAATTCTCTCGAGCACGTCCTGAAGATGCTGTATTTGTGACGCAGAGCTGAGAGATGCGCGCTCCATTAACCAGGCACAGATGATAAAGCGGGGGCTGACGAGGGACAAACAATTCCAATAATGACAATGGCCGGTGTCCGGAGTGGAGGTGAGGATGAGCATGGGGGTCAAAGATGGCCAGGGAAGGCTTTCCGAATAATATGGCGCCCGATCCAAACGTGGAGGAAGGTTCTGACCCGAGGACGAGAGAGAGAGGAAGCAGAGGGACAGACGTGTGCCCGGGCGCCCGGGTGAGGGAATGAACGTGCCCCCGCCCCTCCCCCACCAGCCCTCCTGCACGTCCCTTCTCAGCGAGGAGCACAAGTGTCCTCAGGGGTCCTCTCAGGAAGAAACATAGGACATCTTTGTGTGGATCCAGCAATTTTACTCATTTATAAACAATTTAAAACATACCTTTCCTAGCGTGAGGGGTCTGGGCCAGGTCCGAGCTGAGATTTATTACTGCCTGTCTCCCCCCAGAAGACTAGCTTTGTCTCCGTGATCGGCATGACACTTTCTGAATGGCCACCGAGTGTTTGCGGACATGTTAAACAGGGATTTGGGTTGCAATGGAACCCAGGAACCCCACGGGAAAGGATGTGAACGCTGTTCACAGTCAGAGTTTGTTACAAACATATCTGAAGGCCTGAGACCCCGATGACAGCCAGGCTATGGAGAAGGACGATGGAGCCCCTGAGGTTTAACAACAGCAAGAACAAAAGCCCTGAGCGAGCAGCTCTGGCTGGGCTGGCCAAACTCAGCAGGAGGGGCTGTGATTCCAGACTGGGGTCCCTCCCTGCACCCCACGGAGCCCAGGGCTCCTGCTTAAGGTGAGGACTGGGATAACAAGGAGAGACGTGGAAGTCATGCAGTCCTAGGATCCTGTTCTGTGACATGAGAGAAACGACAAGGAAAAGGCCTTTTTCCCCAAGGCCCAGAACAGAACGGTCAGCAGGGCAAGCAGGGGCCCCCAGGCAGCAGAATGACTCGAAGTGGCAGAACACAGGGTTTACAGAGCCGCCAGATATTGAAGTAATCTAGGGAGACACTCACTGCTCCTTACTGAGAAACACAAGAGAAGGGTACGCTGTGAACACCTGGGGCCAACCGGTCGCATTATACCTAACAATATATGACTGAGCTATATTGTGCAGTAGAAAATGCAAAATCGCACTCATGTTTAAAACGAAACATAAGATTTCAAAATTTTCTAGAGGTAGCTTTGCGTTCCCTGTCCAAATCTGAGAGTTTGCTTTCACTCCTTACAGGCTAAGGGGCAACGTCCGTGGACTAATTCCAGCAGGAAGCCACAGATTCTGTGGACGGAGTTTAGTACACTTGGGGGGTGGGAAGGCAGGGGAGAGAAGAGACGAAGAAGTAGGTGGGCAGATGGGCCAAGGCCTTGGACCCTCCGCCTCCTCGGGGTTCCCACTCCAGGGAGCTTGTCCTCCTTGTCTCTGGTGGCTGCAGGAAATACCACTTCCTGTTGTCCTCCAGCCACTGCCCTCCACTAATACCGTTTACCTCAAATTTCCTCTCCTTTCCTTCGTCAGAATTTACTTATCCTGTGTTCTTTACCAGAATATCAGCTACATGTCAGATATATGATCTCTCTCTATAGAGATCACATATTTGCATTTTTCATAGTGGTATCTCAGAGGCAAGTCCTTAACTCAAAGACTGATTCTTGGCAGAGGCGTGCCAGGCACTTCCAGGCGTGAAAGCTACGTGTCGTTCTCCTCTTGGGCACCGCCTGTTAGAAGTTTATGATACTGTCTTCGACTCAGGTACGCGAAAGTCAAGGCTCTTCTTGTATCGTAGAGGGTACAAGTTTGGAACGTAGAGCCAGACAGTCCTAAGTTCAAGTCCCCACTGCGATCGCATGGCATCGTGCCCAGTCCTGTGAAGGAGGGCATTAAGGGCATCTGGCAGGGCTCTGGTGCAAGTGTTAGTGAAAAAATAGGTGTCCAGTTGTGACAGGCACTCTTCTACGCCTGCCCAACAGCCATTCCCCTCCCTTCCTTCTTACGACACAGCCCACTTCCCACACAGATGGTGCAACTGGAAAGTTTCTTTCCAATCACAGAAAGGAGAAACCCGGGGTGGGGGTGGGGCACCGCTTTTCGTCCCTGGTCCCTTGGGTGTGTGGAACTGTGGCGGCCCCTTGAAATCCTGAAGAGTCCCCCTCATGCTGACAAAGGCAGAGTGAAAAGATGAAAGAACCTGTGTCCCGGAGGACATCAGAATGCAGCCGAGCGAAGCCATCCTGCACCCCGCTCCCCATGGGGCTCCTATCATGGGCCGTAATAAACCCCCAGCGTTGGCACTATGTTCCTTCGGTGTCCTGATGCTTGCTGTCCAACCACTCGGGTACAAAAGTGTTTTTGCAAAAGTCCCTGTAAGAACTTGGTCATGTACACGGCTTTTCTTCACCCTGGTTTTCACTGATCACTCAGGATGAACCATTTGTACGCAGCTGCTAATTTAAGTAAACGACCCAGGTGGTCCAGACAGGCAGCTCCGCCCCTTCCACAGCGTCTGTGTCCATGATCCCCTAGAGAGATAACAGAAGGAGAAAAAAACCAGAGAGTGTTTTAACCAGGTATCTCCACACACCTCAAACCTTCGCACATCCCCAAACGGAAGCTCAAGCTAGCCTTTTTCACAAAAGTGAAAGAGACTTGTATTTAGTGTTACAAAGGGCCCTGGCAGCTAATGATTGTTGAAGATAAACTAAAATGAACAATCTTTAAAGAAATGAAAATTCCAGGAGAATTCTAGTCTTCACCCACGTGACTGTAGTGGTGGCAGTGTTACTCTAGGGGACAGACAGTATTTGTAAAAGTGTATTTGTATTCTCCCTCATTCTGTTTGATCTAACATGTCCTTCCTGGAGAGTTTCTGGGGGGGCTGGTGGTGACTAGAATTCTTGGAAGGGCAATGGGCGCCTGGCCTAGGACTGCCTGCCACTTGCCCTCCGTCACCCAGCACCCAGGCCCCCTGCCTGCCTCCTCAAACTAGAATTAAGCAAACTCTTGCAGCCTGACCAGACTTAGGTACCCACCAATTTTTTTTTTAATTGTTTCTTGGTCAATAATGTTGTGTTGTTTTAGACTCTTGGTTAAACAAGATTTTTTCTTTTTGCTCCGGTTGTAACTCAATCCTACTTCTTATTTAAATCAAAAGTAAATTTGCAAAGCAAAAGAACGATAGTGCCCTGCTAAAATCATTTAGCCCAGTGAGACAAGTGGGAAGAACCTGGGATTACAGGCAGAGAAAAACAACAAAAACAAGCTAGTTGCTTTGCAAAAAGCATCTTCCCAGACTGGAAAACCGAGCTTTCCAACTGGGACACCTTGGCTGGAATTTTGGTTCACCTCCAAAATGTTGCATCTTGGGTCTTCAAAGGGGCATGAGGAAATATTTGACATCTTGATTCTGGTGATGACCATATTCATTTGTCCAAATTCCTGGAACTGTACACACAAAAAGAGCAAACTTAATAGGTGTAAATTTTAAACTTGATTTAAAATAAAAAAGAAAATTCAGTACTCGTTATTTCACATGCCCAAATCCAGCCAATTAGAGTAATAGCCTTCTGCTTGCTGCCTTTTTAAGGGTTTGAGTCGGTCTTTTAAAAACTTTTTTATTTACTCTGTCTTGTCTCCCAAGTCTCTTCTAGGAAATACCATTTCAGATGTTACAAACTGAAATCACTATGGAATCATTGTGAAAGAACATTTATTCTATATTTTAAAAATTGTATCATGGGTCCAAAACCAGGGGTGAAGAGGAATTTTTTTTTTTTTAATTTTTTTATGCCTGCAAGCACCAGGTCTTCCTAGGCAGTCTCCCATCCAAGTACTAACTGGTCCCCGACCCTGCTTAGCTTCCAAGATCAGACATTGGGTTGTTCAGGGTAGCAAGGCCATAGATGAAAAAAAAAAATTAAAAATAACAGTTACAGAGATAACTATCTGAAACATGATCTTTTCTAAGGACAATTTATTTTATACAGCACACTTCTGAACAAATTCCTTAGAGTGGCCTAACTCTAAAATAATCTTATTTTTTTCTGTTTTCAGGTTTTTCAGCTATACAATGAGAGCGGACTAGATTAGCCTTATTTGTGCCAACCCCAACTGCTGGTAGGCTACCTGAAGCCTCGGACCGAGAGAAGACCAGTGATCTGCAGCCCATGCCTTCCAATGACCCTGGCCTCGAGGGCTGGTGAATTTAAGAGGTGACGCCTGACACCCATTTGCGATTTTGGAATCTCCTACATGAGAGTCATGTCCATACGGACAGGGACCTGTTTGTTTGTTTCCCTCTGTGTGCTCAGTACTTAGCGCCGGGGAACTCAGATGGCATTCAGTGATGAGTAAATATTACCTTTTGCAGCTCGAAAGACTCTGAAAGACTGAAATGGTGACAGGCAGGGGGCCTTCAAGCCAGGCCCACTTATGCCCTGAGACAGAGGTTATCTCCGAAAGGTAAGGAGACCTTCCCACACACACTCTTCTCCCCACTGTTTTCCTTGGGTTTCCTTTCACAGCCTCAGTTTTATTGTTAATTCAGGTAGGTATAACACTCCCTGGCAGTATAAACCTGTTAAGCTGGTTATAATAATGTTTCAAATGTATATGAGTGGAAGCCTCTAAGGAACTCTTTTCTCAGGAGGTGTCGAATGAGTGTGTTGCTTGCCTATTGCCGTGGATGGCATATGTGGGCGGGACTGATTTGGTAGCCAGGGAGAGGAAATGCAAATTTGCAGATTTCATACGTGTGTCTCAAGGTCTGCTCGCCCCTTCAAAAGCATATCTTGAGTTTAGGGATTCCAAGTGAATCGCACTGTCTCCTATTAAAACTTTAGTGACCCCAACAGGTGGGGCAGCTTGGCTTTGGGACTATTTGTCATGCGGATCATCTCCAGTGTATGGTTTCATGACTTTTAGAACTATATTACACTGTGTGGTAATGCCACCTCTTAGTCAAGGTATTATAGCACATTTCCATCACTCCAGAATAATTCCCACCGCTTGCTTTTTTGAGCTTAATCCTGAACCTGGGGCCCCCGGGGACCACTGATCTGCTTACTATGGATATAAATTTATCTCACCTCTTTTATAAGGTCCCATAAATGGCTTATTTCACACAGCATGATAGTTTTGAGACTCAGGACGTTGTTCCATGAATCAGGAGTTCATTCCTTTTCATTGCTGCATACAATTTCAGCCTGGCTTTTGTTAAAGGAAAAATCTGTGCTTTTGTTTATTTTACAGTTTAAGTAACCAATTTTATTTGGCTCGATTTTAAATATAACATTATGTTTCTATAAAAAGGATACTTTTTCATTTATTTATTCAAAAGACACAGAAAAATACAAAGAAAATGGTAAAAATCACCTGAAATTCAAACATCGAGAAGTGAGAGTTCTAGTATTTATCCTTTCAAACATCTTCCCGTGTGTATGTGTTTGTGTGTGATACCCAGACTCATTTTTTAATAAATGGAATTGTAATATTTATTTCATCTCATGATCCTTTCTTTTGACTCAACAATTTATGGATTGTCAACCGTAGATCTTCAGTATTCCACTGTATGGATGAACCGTATTTATTTAATCGTTTTTTTGTTTTTTGTTTCGGCGAGGCAGAACATTGCTTGCTTTCAGATTTTTACGTTTAAGCTACGCATACTCTCCTATGTACATCTTTTGGCTCTTATGTAGATATACCCTTCATAAACTCCCCAGGTCAAAAAAATATCAACACATCTTATTTTGAAAGCTATTACCAAAGAACCTTCCTGAACGATTAAACCATTTATACTCTCAGCAATAGTGCTGGCATGTTCATTTTTCACACATTTGCTGGGGCTCGGCAATACATATTTTAAATGTTGCCAGTAAATGAAAATAAAGAAGCAAAACCCCTCATGACTTGCGAGGTTTCCATGTTGCTTTGTACAGTTAAATGAATAATCTTGTCGATGAGATGATTAGGAGACTAGATGTCTTTTTTTGCAGCTGTAGCGTTACACTTTGTATTTCACTGAGGCCTACCTTTTCCCAATTTCCCCACTTCCTCTATTTTACCACTAGAGGACGAAGATGCGGCAGAAACATAGTCTTGAACAGGGACACTTCTGAGAGACAGGAGACACAGTTAATAATTAGGCAGGGACAACCAGGACGGCCATTAGCATCCCCAGATCATAATTAGCCCAGTATGGTTGTCTTGCTTTGAGATGTTATTAAGAATAATAACCAGTAATAACTAGGTCTAGATTTATGATACTTGGATTATGTTTAGCATTGTTCTAATAACCTTGAGAAGTTTCTCGAAACAGTATCTTAAAATTTCATTTCATTTAAAGATTAAGTATATTGTACATAACATTTTGTTCCTACATGAAGTTCAAATTAACATTTTAGGTACCCCAGATATGCAACCTAAGAGACAGAAACTCAGTATAAACAAATATCTACTATGACAAGAAAATGTGGAGTTTGGGCATTTGAACCAGTAGCTGGGGCCCTAATTCCTATGTTATTTAGAAGACTGAGGCCCTGATGCTAACGCCACATCAGCAAAGCAGCATTAAGTGACGTCTTATCCCACGAAGATGTCTTGAGTGCATCTCATCTCTGCCTCTGGGTAACCCAGATGCCTCTGTTATCCACCCTGTGTCCAATCCTCCTCTCAATAGCTCCAAATAAGAACTGCCCTCTTTGGCCTTTTTTCCAGAACCTTGGACCACCAATGAACCCGTCTCTAAATCCCCCAGCACTTCTGTTCACACTCCTTCCTTCTTTCTCCACAAAACAAACTTCCCGATGAATTAGCTAACCTTGGTGGAGCCCGATTCACACCCTATACTTCTTGGTGAATGGCAGAGATTAGGTTTTCCCCAAATCACTGGTATCCTCCTGAAGAAATCCACATAGATCTAATAAAATACAATACCGAGCATTTTACAAGCTTATTTGTGAGCACATTGGGATGGGCATAAAACTGGGGAAAGGAGACTAAAAGGGGGGATTCACTTCCTAGATAGTGATGGAGCCACTTGCGCAGGCCGGGCAGTTCCAGGAGCTGGGAAGGAAGTGGTGAATTCATCCAAATCTTTGCCCTCCCGTCTGAGCAGAGAGAGAGGGACGGGTAAGCAGAGAGCAGAGGTGAGCCCAGATCTGAATAAGGAGAGGGCGTGAGTTATGTGCCGAGATAAGAATGCATATTCCAGGTAGAAGGAATAGCAAAGACCAAGGCCTTGGGGTAGGGATGTCCCTGGCAAGTTGAAGAACATAAGCCAGAGTGGCGGGGGTGTGAGGAGAGAGTAAAGGCGGAAAATGTTGACAGGTGGCCAGGGGCGAGGTTCTGCAAGTCCTCATTGACCATGGTGGGAACTTTGCATTTTTTCCAAGTGGGAAGCCACTGGAGGATGGAGACTGAAGAAGTTGCAGGACCTAATTTACGTTATTAAAGGTCACGTGGGTGGCCGTGCAGTATGCAAGAGAAAAACAGAGATCGTTTGGTGTAACTCATGCTGATAACAATCTGTGAATGAGGAGTATGATTAACTCATTTCTGCACATGACATTCATGAAAGAATGAAGGAAGGGGGGAAAAAGGCAAACAAAACACCAAAATATTTTCCAACAGCCTAATTTTCTGTTCCATGGGATCATTGTTCATTCTGCCTCAATGTCCCTACAGTATTTTCTCAGGGGCGCATCTTAATCATTAAATGTTTGCAGTTCTGAGGTCCTTCAGGGTCAGCCAGTGCCACCCTCTCCCTGCCCGCACGTGGCCGGGGTGGCACAGAGGTCTCCCCGGCTCACAGTCCACAGTCTCCAGAGATAGAAGTGGCACAATTTGAATTCAGTGCCACAGAGGCCCTGCCAGAGGAGCTGCTGTCTTTCTCCCTTTGAGCTGGAACTTAAATATATTGAAAAAAAGTATGTGACTTTATCATGAATAAACAGGACAGGATATTATCAAGAGACTCCAGAATTGAGGGAGAAGGTTTCTCTGACCTTCGTTACTTTTTCCTTTACTTTCTGTTGCCCTGGTGGTTTGGGACCTGCTGTACATGGAACGGAATCGGGTTGGCCTTCCCCACGTGATGAGACGGGGGTCTTAAGCAGAGGCCCTAGGAGACTGAGGAGAACTCGGGTCACTTCTGTTTTTTTTGTTTTTGTTTTTGTTTTTTTGAAGTTTAGGTATATTTTACAATGAGGCGATTTTGAAAATGTTTGTGTGCTGTAGGATAGAACAAAAGAGCAAAAACTCCCAAATTGCTGGAAACTAGGGCTCTCGCTGTAGGAGGAGGAATACAGAAATATGGAATAAAAGGAAAACAAGAAAAAATCCTATAGCGTTGGATTTGGATTTGAATTGGAGGTATCACTAAAAACTCATTATGTAGCTGTAATGAGCTCTGCCCACTGAAAGGGCAGGGAAGCAATAAAAAAAAAAAAAAAACCCAGCAGTAATTAGCAAACTAGACCCCCTGTTTTTGTTCTCTACATACAGATTTCCTAGTAAAAAGGAATTAGGGATCCTTGAAGATCTAGTTGATTTTACATCTGAGACAAAGCACAGGTGAGTCTAGAATATCTCCTTACCGAAAGCAGTGAGGTGCTCAAAAAGTGATGGGGATGCGTGAAAGGACACAGCTTGGAAGAAATCCCACCGGCCAGGTTTGGGGCAACTAGAGCATTATCGAAAAGAATAGTGGCAGAAATGGATACTAACACTTAGATTTTTTTTTTTTAAGTCAATGAACAATTCAGTAAGTAGATGGCAGGTGGTGGGAGGCAGGTTTCTCACTGTTGGGACAGGAAGTTACCGATAAGCAAGGAAAGAGGCTGGGATGATCCACGTGGCAATGGACTCCTGTTGCAGACAGCATTAACTCACATCTAGTTTAATGTTGACACAGATGCTCACATATAGAGATGTTTGTAATTCTTCAGGAGAATCTCAATTTTTCAAAATTAAAAAGTTGAGAAAAATAAATTCCAAAATCATAAACTACTTTGAACATACAGTTAATAAAAAATTTTTAAAAGGAAAATACAATACAATACAATATAATTATGCTAAAATCGGATTTCAGAATCACACAGTAATTACAAAATCCATAAAAACAATTGGTGCATGGCGCCCAAAAGGCCGTGTGGTCTGCTAACAGACACAGATTTCCAGCTGTAAGAAGCCCATCTTGATTACCATTGCCCACAAAAAAATGTCCAAACCTGTAGAGAATTTTTGAGTTTATTTGAGCCAAATTCACGACTTACGCAGGGGAGCAAGCTCTCCAATGCTCCCCAAAATAAGAGTTTTTCCGCTTCTTTTATGCATTTGGAATTAAGGAGGGAACATAAGGAAGTTTATGTGCAAGTTAGAGAAAGCAAGGGGGAGGGTGGATCACGAGGTAGTTAAGATTACCCGCCATCTTGAGGGTGGTTACAGTTTATTTCAAAGGTGTGTTAACCTAGATGCACAAAAAGATACAAGGGATGAGATTTGCTTAAGGTAAAGATAAGCCTCTTTCCTAAAAAATTATATCCCTGGGGCTGGCCTACGAACCATGACCCGCGCAGTTAGGACTTTATGGTCAGATCACCCCATGAGGCTACTTTTCATAAAACCCCACCTTCCCCTCTCCCCCTCCCACTCCCCCCCCCGCCCCCATTCACACCATAAAATTATTCTGGGGACGGTTCTTTGGAGAAAACATCAAGGATCCAAATTTGAGGCTTCCGATGACAGTGACGCCGGATCCACAGTCAGCGTTCCTAGATCCCGGAGGCACTGTTTACAAAAATCCACCCCCCACCCGGAGCCATTCTCCCCTGGGGGCTGGGAAAGTCCCTCCCAAGGCATTGAACTACTGTTCAAATGCACAAACAACCCTTTTACGGTGTCTCCTTAATCCTTTCCCTCCGCTCACTGCTTCGTTTACAAAATTATCACTTTGAAAGACACAGCTGGAAAGAGTATGGGCTGGGAATGCGCGTCCAGAGGACGCAGGAAACTGAAATCCGGATCGCCTGATTCCTGGGGGCGGAGCCTCACAGGCGTGGGCGGATCGAGCACCTGGGGCGCTCCGGCGGCGTCCCCTGAGGGGCCATCTGGACTGCCAGGTGGAGCAGTGACACTAGAGTAACAGGGGGAAGCCTGGAGCAAGGAAATAAGATGGGAAATTGAGACGGGGCTCCCCGAGCTCACCTACCTGACTCCATTCCAGGTGCCTTTGGGGAAGGAATGAAACTGGAAAGGGGGGCAGAGACCCCAATTTAGTGTTTGAGGAGGTAGAATTTCCCCCCTCCTTTCACTCTCTCAGGTCAGCTAACTGACCCCATAGAGCACTGGTTGGGTAACTGCTCTGCTCAGACCTCGAGCTCCCGCTCACTGCCCACCTGCCTGCAGCCTCAGTCAGTGCAAGGAGGCAGGTGAGGAGGGTGAAGGTGTCACACCTTGAGATCCACCACCAAGGCCCAGGCAAGGTGTCTTCCAGTAGAAAGTACACTTCAAATGTGTCCGCCTCCCCTGGATGGAACCTGACAGATACCCATTGTGCTAATACATATATTTGTGGTCTGCCTGAAACATTTCTTAACGAACTGTTTTGACCTCACCCATTCCTTAGTGCAAACTTTGGAAGGCACAGTGCTGTGCTGACTTTAGTTCAACTCTAGAAGTATATGGCCACGGAAGACTCCTGGCTTAGGAGTTAGTTAGACCAGAATGTGAAATCCTTATCAGCTGCTAGCTAGTCCAGCAATCTTGTGCAAAGCACTTTTCCATGCCCATCTTCAACAGGGAGAAGCTACCTATTCTCAGGAGGTTCGTGAAGGAAAGTCCTGTAAACCACACAAAGCAGCATATAAACACAAGCCATTATAAGAGGAATTCCTGGACTTTTCATGATGTTAAACTCATAATTGCTGGGTTTAGGGGATTATTAGCATGAGTGCTTTTGTGGGTGTAAACAATGGAGAGGAAAGAAAACCTGGTTCTAGAAGAATAAACTGGGTTAGCAGGCTTTCTGCTCACCACAGAGCTGTGTTTTTCTCCTGTTCTGGACTCTCTGAGTCTCATCTCACTGTCCTGTGTGTGGTGGAGTGGGGGAGGCAATCAAATTATTTTCCCCCTAAGCATGTAGTTTAAAAGCAAAACATTTTAAAGTTTTCTTTATCCTTCCCTGAAACATTTTCACCTTCCGAAGTTTCTATTTCCTGAAACTAAAATAATATTGTATGTCGACTACAATTGAAAAATAAATAAATAGAGTATGAATGTGTTTGAGCCATGACAGTAA
This sequence comes from Eonycteris spelaea, assembly GCA_003508835.1. NCBI lineage: Eukaryota > Metazoa > Chordata > Mammalia > Chiroptera > Pteropodidae > Eonycteris > Eonycteris spelaea. The sequence goes on from PUFA01000056.1 coordinate 312,461, forward strand.
ATTCACATTAATTTATTTTAAAATGCATTGTGATTTCTAACCAGATTAATGTCACCTTCAAACAGCTACTTTGGGAAGCTATACTTCTTGCCTACGGCCTTTGCTTTGCTTCGAACATTCATGAAACTCTTCTGTGTCACTGTCCCAACTGATTTACAAACCACACAAAAAGTCATCCCATGAGTCCACACGGGGTTTTGGACCCAAACACTATTACCCAGATGGACAACCTGTACAACTGAAAGAATAATCTTTTAAGTTGTCTCTGGAAAGCAAAACTTCAATCAAACAAACAAACTAACAAACAATGATTTGACACCCTAGAAGATATTCAAACAATCGACCTTGGGTTCTAAAAAGTTTCCAGAACTTCTTGGCAATGACACCACGAAGGACCTGTGATGACAACCTGAAGGCAACCACTCTTAACCAGAGGTAAAAGGCTTAGTTTAGCTTCTTTTAAAGTTGGGCTTTTAAACTTTGTAATTATTAAAATACTTTTTGGAAGTACAATCTCATGAGAGCATCAGTGTTTATAGAGTGTTTATAGAGCTGTAGGTCGAACCAGTGATAAAACGGTCCTGGAATGTGCTTTTGTGGAGAAAAACTCTCAGATGAATTCTACTAATGGGTGACAAGGGAAATGGAAACCTGTGATGGTTTTCAGACCCTGCTCTCCTCCTGAATACATTTTGTTTTGTTTTGTTTTGTATTTTGTTTTGTTTTGTTTGTTTGTTTGTTTGTTTTGTCAGAATTGCATCTCATCATTTTCTACCAATCACTTTAGATTCCTTTGGACACTGTTGAAGTCATTGAAATACCACAAAATAAGTTGAAAATCTTTTTTTCACTAACTAAATTTTAACTGGAAAAATGATTGTTACCATCACTAAAATAATCCTCAATCATTGTTCTATTTACTCTTAAAAATAACATTAAATATTTGAGTCTTATTAAAACCAAATTGTTAATTATTTTCTGGAGTTTAGTGGTAGACATTCTACACAATTATTTACATGTACATTTTAAACAATTTGGATGTTTAAAAACTTATTTCTATGGAAAAGTCAGTACACTGAAGAGAACTAGAACAGCAATAACTGACAATTTAAAAAGGAGCTATTTCAAAGAAACAAGAAAATATTATTTCCAAATTACCTCCCCTAAAGCAGAATTAAGACAGTAAAAGACCAAGCAACCAGAAAATCTTTATAATTATCCCTCTTATATAAAGCTCAAATATGTTTGTGCACATAAACATACACTAAGCAAGGATATTTCACCCTATTGAGTGAGAAGTACATTCAGATCCAACAGTCTAACCCGAGCCCACCATCTCTTGACATCAGGGCAGGGTTGCGTGGTCTAGTCTGACCTTGATTGCTGCCGTGGGGATGTTTCAACCAGGACAAAGCCTGACTCTGAAGGTCGGCTTGTTAAAGTACAACATAAAACTTTACTGTTCTTTCTGGAAACATGGCTAAGTCAACCAGATAATAAAAGACAGATTTATAAGCCTGGTGCCTGTTGGCACCTCAGTAATTTAGGGTTCAGTAGCTTGGATTGGCTCCGGGATGCTTTATTGGTCTGAGGTATTCTTAGTGGACCAATCGAAAATAATGAAGGGGCAGGCAGGAAGGCTGTCATCCTGTGGCCCTTGACCACCTGGGCTGTGTCAGTTGTCAGATCTGGTTACAGGGCTTCCATTTCACCAGATCGCATTTCTAAGTCCTCCCTGTTCCCTAGGCCCTCCAAAAATTACCCTTGCAGAATCCATAGAACTTTCTAGATTTAGTGAAAATACCAATCGATGCATAAATGGACACTGCTACCTGCTTCCTTTCCAATTAAAGCCAAACTGAAATATTTGGTTTGGTGCTTACAAACTGGAAGAAACTCAGGAAACCGTGCCCTTTAAAAATCCTCGCTCCCATCATTCCTTTCTTCTTCCTTCCTTCCTTCCTTCCTTCCTTCCTTCCTTCCTTCCTTCCTTCCTTCCTCCTTCCTTCCTTCCTTCCTCACTGGGGCACCAGGCCTGCCTCTAAAACCTCATTCATGCCCAGGTCCAGAGTCGAGTTTCTGTCTATCTCCAAGATGCAGTCACTTTTGTCTCTCCAGCCTGGCTCTCCTCTATCTTTCTCTCTGTCTTGGACGGCTGACCGACAATCAGCTTCTGCAGCTCCCTTGCTTTGCTCTTGGCAGTCCCCATTCCCAGACTAGAAGTCCTGTTCCTGACACCTGAGTGGTGGCCCCACCACCTGCACACACTCCAGGTGCTGTCCACCTGCTCTCCTGGCCTCCTGCGCACTGACCAATCCTCTTCAGCCGTCGCAGCGCTCTGCTGAGCTCCACAGGTGCCCCAGTGCTGGATTGGAGGTGTGCGGACCACCTTCTGCCATCTCTTGCGCTGACGTTTGGCCTGAGTGGTCGTTACAAGCAACGAGCGAACGCTCCATGATATTGGCGGTGAGATTTGCTCAACGTTCTATCGTAAGCGTAAGCCTGGCCCCAAACAGATGCACTAAGTCTTGGTTCAAGGGCAGGTGGTCACTATAATTATTGTGTCCTCCCCGGGGCCCACTGCGAGGTCTTTCATGTGGCCTCCCCACTGGGGCCACTTCTAGGTACCAACGATTACAACACTCAGTTGACAGGAATCAGCACACAGTGAGCTGACGGGCAATCATTCATTTTACAAATGTTTACTGAGTGTTTTACTGTGTGTCAGTGGTGCTCGGTGCAAACAATGTAAAAGTGAACTTTCATGGCCTCTGAGGGAGGAATTGACCGCGCTCTTCAAATCTTAATGTTTGAATCACTCAGGGATCGTGTCAAAATCAGATTCTGTTCTGTGGGTCTGGGGTGGGGCCCAAAATTCTGCATTCCTACTCCCCACCCCATACACACACACACACACACACACACCACACACACACAAATACACACAAATACACACACAGACACTGAAGCTACTGGAGTAGGAGGGGTTACAGTGGTCCTCAAAGTGTGAGCTCAGGAGTGGTGGCCTTGGGGACCATCTGGGAGCATGTTAGAAATGCAAATTCTCAGGCCCTATCTCAAAACTGCCTAGCGGAAACTTTGGTGAGCAGGCCAGCCAGGAGAGTCTGATGCATGTAGAATTTGGGTACCCTGGCCTGGAGCAGGGGTTCTCCACTCTGGCGGCACATTAGCATTATCTGGGGGAGCTTTTACAAACATAGGGCCCCAACCTAAACCAATGGAATCGGAGTCTCTGTGGGCGGGGCTCAGGCATCAGGAATTGCTTCTTCTCAAACTCCTCAGATGAGATTAAAGAACAGCCACGTCGAGACTATGAGCTAGGAAAGCTGCCACATCAGCAGACGAATGGAACCAGCTGTCAGAAGCGCTACTATTACCATCCAGAAATGGTCTGCCGGGGGAAGTCAGGGGGGCTTCTCAGAGGAGGGGACACGTGAACCACCTATTCAATTGAGCCAAAGAGTTTGCCAGGGAAACAAACAGGGACAAAGCACTCAGGCAGAGGGCATCCAGAAGCAGAGGTGGGAGGCAGCAGGACAGGCCAAGGCTTTTCTAGACCCTGGTTGGTAGGATCAGAGAACAGGAAGAAGAGTTGGATGGAAGGGAAGATAGGGTGCGGGCTGGCACCGGAGAGGTGGGCAGGGGACAGACTGTTCTCTTCTGTGACTGAAGGCACTGGGCACATTTATCCGGGAGCACGAATGACCAAGTGGAGAGAGGATAACTACCTTCAAAATCTGAACACTGTCCTGCATCGATTGTGGCCTCGATGATAGCACTGAGCCTTCTCACTGGTCCTCCTCCGGTCTTCCAAAACATCTTCCACGATGCTGCCCGCGACGTGTTGTGGCCCAGATCCTCCCAGATGTAAAGCTTCCACGCTCTCCAGAGAGATTCAAGGTCCTTCCAAGCTTGAGTCCTGTGTTCCTCTTCCACCTCCCTTTGCATTCTTCAGCCCAGTGGGTCTGCATAAATCAGTGACTCGCAGTTCCCTAGGTGGTCACGTTCCCTCTTGTAACCACAGCTGGCTCACTCCTCCCCAGGTGTGGTTGGCTAGTGTGATGGGTTTTCCTGTGTTGCTTAGAAAAGGATTTATTAAAGCCCCTAGTACCTCAGAATGTGACCTGATTTAAAAAATGGCGGTCTTTACAGAGGCGACCAAGTTAAAATGAGGTCGTTGGGGCTCTAACCCAATCTGACTTATAAAAGGGGCATATTTGGACACAGAGACAGCCATGCACAGAGAGAAAACACCATGTAAAGATGAAGGAGGAGGTCGGAGTGACGCTTCCACCAGACAGGGACACCAAAGCCTGCAGGCGAACCACCAGGCGCTCAGGGAGAGGCGAGGAACAGACTCTCCTCACTGTCCTGGGGAGGGACACTCATTGCCGACGTCTTGATCTTGGACTTCCAGCCTCCGGAACTGTGAGACGGTAAGATTCTTTTTGTCACTCGGTTCCGCTGCTTTGTCGCCTCAGCCCTAGCGAACTGGCACAGCGACCCCGTATGTTGTCCTCACAGCACTCCGTCATTGTATCTATGTCACTGGGTCTGTTTTTAACCACTTCCCAGCCCCTCCTTGAGAAAGGGCTCTATCTTTCATTGTTACGTCCCCAGTGTCTAACTTACGACCATCCATCCGTAGGCTGCTAAAAATTACGGGAGGGAGAAGCTGCTATTCCGAAGAAGAGCGGTAGGATGATTCCGTGCTACTTGCAAAAGTGCCCTTAGAACGAGAGCTGATTGCTCCAATGCAGCGGATGACGTTCTGGGGAGGAAGACACTGCTAACCTCTCTCTTACATCAAACGGTTGAAATTCGTCAGCAATTTTCTCATAACAAGCATTTTTCATACAAAAAGGAGAGCAAGTTTGTTGTTTTGTTGCTTAACTGTCGGGTGGCCGGGTCGCAGGTGGAGTTTATTTTCTTCGTTATATTTTCCCGTGTGTTCTAACTCTTAAGTGAGAATTCTTACTTTTATAGTTAGAAAAAAAGAAAGTAACAGAATAAATTAAGGAACTTTCGCTAAAAGGAGGGCCTTTGCCGTCCTGACTCCCTCCTGTCTCCCATCCCCCATGGCACACCCTGGCTCAAAGCCAGGCTCCCGCCCGAAGTCAATGCTCCTTCCTTAGGACACTGTTGGCGCCTGGTTCCAGCGTGAAGACGTGGTCAGTCACCCTCACCGCTCTACGTCCTCCTCGCCGGCCACTTCTTCCACCAACTTGGTGGCAGCACCCAGTTCTTTCCCTGTGCATCTCTCATGGCACCTTCTTCCAGGTGGCCACCCATGAAATGAGTGGGATCAAACCCCGAATAAAAATGACTTAAAAAATCAACGAACCAAGAATACACACCCTAGCCTCCCTTGATCGTGGTCTCCGCAAGGCAAAGGCTGATCTATTTTTTCTACTTCGAAATTTCCCTTCTACCCCTAGTCAAAATGTCCACCGTCCAACTCCGGATGGTAGAAATTCCCTCGTGGATCAGAGAAAGGTAAACTACATCAGAGGACACTAACTGAGCTCAGAGCCGCGTGATCGGGTCTCGAGACCGTGGAAGGAGCCATGGTCTCAAGGTTCCAGGTTCCTTTAAAGGCAGTGTTTGGGTGAGTGAGCCAGCTAAGATTTATCAGCCAAAAAAAATCCCAGTATTTAATAATCGCTGCCCAGCACAACCATCTTTAAAAATAGTGGATACGTAACATGCACCCACTGGGGGAAGCTGGTGAAAGGTCCAGGAAAGCTCTCGGTACTATTTTTATAACGTCCTATGAATCTGTAATGACTTCAAAAGAAAAAGTTCAAAAGACAATATGAGGGCTAGCTATAGTTGGCCAAATCCTGATATAGGTCATTAGTTGGGATTCTGTCCTTCACATAGGAGAGACACAAATGTGTCTGCATGAATGAAGCGTTGGGGAAGGGGAGGTGGTCTGGTATATCCATTTCTCTCTATCTTGTGATAGACTTTTTGCTGCCTCGCTATCTTTGCCAGCCGCTTACCACACCGTGGGAGAGAGCGATATGACATTCTATTGAACTGCTGAGGACGTAGCCTTGCCGCAGAAATAAAGAAGCCAAACCTTCTAATGCACAAGAAAAGAAAACTCAACAGTTTCCCCTCGCTTTCTTTTTATATTTTTCTGTATTCATGGTTTTTTTCCCTCCAGGTGCCTCTGTTCCTCAAGTTTACGCTATTAAAAAAATTTAAAAATAAAGGAAAGCAACAAATGAACAGAACATGGACAAGAGACGAGTAGTTATGAGAGGGGAGGGGGGAGGAGGAAGAGGGAGGCAGACGTGGTAAAGGGCATCAAATATGTGGTGACAGAAAGGTATCGGACTACGGGAGGTCAACACACAATGTCAACATACATGTGCCTGACTGTTAGAACGTACACCTGAAATTTAACAGATTTTGTTAACCAGTGTCACCATAAAAAAATTCATTAATCTTAAAAAAAGACGAAGAAAAGAAAGAAAAGCAATAGCCGACTCTGGAGACAGAACGCGCTGGCATATTGGGTGTCTGGTTAAATGACTTATATGTGAGACCCACACGATGCGTGGAATGGTGCCCCGCCCCCCCGAATTTACTTGTTGAAGTCCTGACCTCTCATACCGTCTTAGCATGTGATCTTACTGAGAAATACGGCCTTGGCAGATGCTGGGGTCGGACGAGGTCATTACAGTGGGCACTACTGCGATATGTCTGGTGGTGTCCTTATAAAACGGGGGTACTTTGGACACAAAGACAGATGTGTACAGAGAGAGGATGCCATGTGAAGAAAAAGGCAGAGATTGGGGTGATGTTTCTAGAAGTTGAGAACGCCGAAGATTACCAGCAAACCACCAGAAGCCAGGAGAGAGGCGTGGAATGATGGATTCTCTCCCTCACAGCCCTCAGAAGAGACCCGGTGACTCCCTGATCTTGGGCTTCTAGCCTCAGACCTGTGAGACAATACATTTCTGTTATTTTAAGGCCCCCACCTGAAGGGGCTTCATCATGGCAGCCCTAGCAAACTAACGCAGCCCAGCCACAACTGTGAGCCTGTGGCAAGTTCCCTTCCTTTATCAGATGTCACCACCACTATCTATCCCATCTGCAGCCTGAGAGAGCTGTGAAAAGTAAAATACATATTGATTAAGAATGTCATTTGAGGCACGGAGATAATGAATAGGACAGTATTTTAATAAGTATGAAATCACGGAGCATGAGATATTAGGATATCTTTTCCCTCAACTGGGCGATAGCAAAGAATTGCTTGGAAAGAAGTAGATGAGTTAAGAGTCAGGGGCAAGTTCTAGCCTATTCTTTATGGGGCAAGGAATTTCACAGCTCTCTCTGTAACAATAATACTCAGGAGTTACTGAGTGCATACTGTGTACTAAGTGCTTTAAGTCGTTATCTCATTTCATACGTACAAGGAAGTAGATGCTACCATTATTCCAACTATTGAGACGAAGTCAGGATTAAGTGACCTGTCCCAGGTTGCAGGGCTATGCCATGGCTGAACCATAATTTGAACTCTGGCCTCTGAGGCCAACCTATTAACCACTGTAGCACCCCACTGACTGCAAGTGGAGCAAAGGTCCCTTGTCACCCGTCTCCCTGGATTCTTCAGTTGCTGTATGTCTAACAGTTTTTTTTGTTTTTTTGGCAAGGCAACCCTTGGTTGGCCTCACAGATTGCAAGAAACTTATCAGTTAATGATCCCTTAGTTTTTTTAATTTTTTTACTCCTACAACACCTGGTCTTCCTAGGTGGTCTCCCATCCAAGTACTAACCAGGCCTAACCCTGCTTAGCTTCTAGATCAGACGATCAGAGGGATCGGGCTCGTTTAGGATGGCATGGCCATAGACCTGTCTAACAGTCTTGCATCTCCAGCAGCCGAGCAGCTACAAGTTAGAAGAAACAGGGAACAGTACCTAATAGAGTAAAACGGAGTTTTTAAAGGAATCTGTATACATTAGTGTCAGTTCCAACGACTCACCCAGTCTCTGTGACTTCACGGAGGGTGGTAAGCAAACCCTTCTTCCTAGGAGAGGCTTTTCTGGGTTAAATGCCTTAAAATCTATTCTTTGTGCAAGAATGAGAGACAAATCCTTCCAGGGGCAGATCCATGCCCCGAGGGCGGAGCAAGGCCAGCGCAGGGGCTGAGCGACCCTCCTTTCTGCAGTGGACTTCAGGAGGAAGTGGAGCCTGAGACAGAGTTAGAGGAGGAAATGGCCGTCTGAAACCATTTCCATATGCATTTTTCCTGTCTCAGAAGGCCTGGCTCGAGTCTCAATGAGGAAATATGCGTTGGGTTTTTTTTCTCATGGAACGTGGATACTTGATCATGCTGACTGCTTTCTACAGCTCTTAGGCAAGAGGCAGGCAGGGTGGGGGGCTGGCCCCCCAGGTGACTCTCACCCCTTCAACAGGGTGCCAAGGCTCTGACGTGATACCAGTGCAGCTGCCCGTGCAACGGGAAGACAGCCGGCCACGGCCTTCGCTCTCGCCCCGCAGGGCTGTGCAGTGACTTTAAAGACGAGGAGCCCCCACTACAATCACATCTCACTTTATCTACTCAACAATCATTGACGACTTCTCGGTCCCAGGCACGTCGCTAGGCACTGACTGGGTCTCTAAAGACGTGGACATGGGTCCCCTCCTGCTGACAGTTTAAGGCGCTCACAGGGGCTTCCACAGCTCCTACTTACGAGGCTATAAATCGAGGTAGAAAGAGATGAGACTCTGCTCTACATAGATAAAAGCCGGTTGGTAAACAACACTTAGAGGTCTGGCTCACACAGAGCCAAGATCCTAAAGAGCCAGTAATTAGTGGCACGGAGACAGGGGGACTGGCCCTGGTTATCTCTGGGGTCCCGACAGGCGTCTGGCGTAAGTGGTAAAGAAGGCCCGGGAGTTTCCCCTGGATCCTGGGCCACGCGCGCCCCAGTCGGGCCCGTGTAATCAGTGTCAGGACCAGGCCCCTCCCGCTCTAACCACAGTGGTTGTGGATCTCCTGTTCATGTCTCCGCAACTGGAGGCCCCTCATCCCTGCTCCCTCCAAGAACACCAGCGAGGGCCTCCTCCTCTTGTCGCAAAAGGATGCACAAGCCAGTTAAGCATCCCATTCCCAGCACCAAAAGGGAAGGAGTCAACATTTGGCCTGGTCCTTGAAAACGTTTCGGACCTCCTGGAGGAGAGGGGGAGGCGGCCCAGACAGTCTGCTTCTGCCCACAATCCTTGCACGGATGCTCACTGTGGAGTGCTGCCCAGCTGGAGTCTTCCCCGCACATTCCAAAGACAGCCCACCTGTGAAGATCCTTAACGTGAGCTATCACCATAACAATGAACCAAGCGCCCTATTCACCGTCACTTGTATGGGAAAGGTTTTTTTTTTTTTTTCCTATGGGGCTGATGTTCTGGTAAACAAAGTTTGCATCACTGCTAGGATTAGCCTCGCCGTGCTTTTCAAAACCAGCTCGGGAAAGATGTACGTGTCCTGCCACGACTTGTGACACATTTGATTACAGCACCAAGGCCAGCCTTAAAAATACGTATGACAGAAATTCCAAACGGAATGCTTGATTTCTAAGCAGGGATTTCTAGGGAAACGCTCAACGTAAATAGCATGCAAATGAGATAAGGCAGATAAAAACCTTGGTCATGCGTTATTTATAAAGTGATTATGCGGCTACATGGTTGCCGATGAATAAGAGGAACTTGAGAAACTATTAGTAAACACCGTTGTGACCTATGACGCTGTTAGAAAAGGAAATGTAAGTCTGGAGCAGATGTTCAGGCCGAAAAACAAAAACAAACATCGCTGGGATTTTAGGATTATAGAAAATGGCCTGCAAGGGTTAAATGACACAAAACTTCACTGATTTAAAGCTGAAGGGGATGGCTAGTGGGTCGCGCCCCGGGGGAGAGAGTCCAAGGTAAACACACATCGTCGACTCTCTCGATTGTACTGCGAGTTTTGACCCTGAGCAACGCAGACTTCTGGGCTCCCCACCGCTCCTGCAATCCCAATTTCTTATCCTGGCAGCCCTACGCCGCCTCCCCCGTCGCTGAGTGATCCAGAGTCGGGCGAACATCATTCAACGGAGCTGGTGTTTTCCCGGCGCACACGGCCTTAGCTCTCCCTGAGTTTACGTTCCTATCCTCTGAGTGGTTTATGACTCAAACTATACAATAATGTTTTTCTATCATAACCATAGCGTAAAAAAACTAAGATGCCTCTCACCTACGTTGCTGTAGTAAAAAGCAGAGCTTTTTGGTGTTTCTGGAAGCTGATACCATGTCGACGCCATCCAGCAAGACTGTATGCTTGCCAGCCAGACCGCCTCCGCCTGTTTCTTCTCATTCCCTCCCACCCCTCAGTGCTTATCCTCCTTCCCCTCGACTGAACCTCATCTTGAGATAAGACTGTTCACAATGCAGTGCCACAGAAAAAAAAATGACAGGTGGAATAGAGACCACGAGGGAAAGACAAAGATATGTGCCCTCCCTCATCAGTGCACGGAGACTGGACCTCACCTCCCTGGTGAGCCAGGATTTCATGACACCCTTCCTTTAAAGGCAGCGACCGCGAGCCTTCTCAGAAAGACAGCAAGCGGCGGGGAGTGTTGTGTTGACCTAATTCTGTTGAGCCTTTATTACATAAACTAGTAGTAGTTCCGAGGTTTAGGAATGAGGGCAAGTCCTCAGCTATGACCACTGCACTCCAGTTCACTTGCTGGCGCTGGTGCTGGGTGGCGTGGGGGTTGGCTTTGATGGAAAGCAGGGATGCACCCAAACCCACGATGGCGAGTGGACATGAGTTCATTTCCAGGCAGAGTTTTCCAGTCATTCCCCTATAATGATCAGGAAACGCGAAATAAAAGTATTAGCAGGTTCGAGACAAACAAAAGTGTGGCAAACAATGACAAAGGTCGAACGGCGAGACTTTATCTGGTAGGAATGCATCGAGACTATGTACTTGCAGCAAGCGTAAAAAGGAGTGATTTCCTGGTATGGCCGCCTAACACAGAGAGAGCGTGCAGATATCAGTGGAACTTGATATGTGGGATGTAAAACATCAAGTTCTTATTACTTAAGTGCTACCTTTTAATGGAACATAGAAATACGTACGGATGACAATGTCACACGTAGCTAGGTGTAGCTGTGCGAGGGCCCGGATTCCAAATTTAGAACTTTGAAAGAGGGAGACGCAAAGGCCCAGGTTTTGACTTTGAGCATTATAGTCAAGCTTTATCATAAAATAATTTGTTTTCTGTGTTGGTTGCTAGGGTGAGTGAAACACACTGGTTTATGATTGCCCGGGGTAGGGGAAGAGGTTTGTTATTTGGAGCCCAGATCTCTATGACTCTCTAGAGCTCTGGCTTAAGGGAAAAGGCACATCTCTGTTCTACCACATAGTATTTTATGTATTTCATTCTCTGTGCTCACCCATGCACCACACATATAAATCAAAGCAGAGACGAATGCATAATTAATTTCTCCATGTGTTCTCCAAGAAACATTTTATAGAGGATTACAGGCACAGTGAGCCCCTAAAACTTCTGAATGTCCTCTCTTCTAGCCACTCCTCTCTTCCCTCAGTTTCCTTTATGGCCCTCTGTGGCAGGTGTGAACCCAGACTCACACACCTGAGGCCACCATCAGTAGATGAGTGACAGCATGAGAACCCGCACGCTCTACAGCAGCTCCCTGTGGGGGAGGGGTGTGCTTTGTCTCAGTCTTTACCATAAACTGCAGAGTTTCTCTACCCCACCCCCACCCCCAACCCCATCTTGGTGTTTACCACATCTGAGGCTTCATCACTAACACACACAGTTTGAAATACAACTCAAAATACTTGAAATGTATATATTGAAAAAAAGGTCATATCCTTTCCATTCTTCTTCTGGAAATATAAAGAACTCTTGTAAATCAATTTTAAAAAATGAAGCTTGGTGGGAAAATATAGCAAGCACGTAACTTATGTTTTAAGAGAAACAAATGTAAATGAAAATATCTTAAAAGATGGTTTTATGAAAAATAAAGAAAATGTGAAGTAATATAAAAAGGAAACACATTTTTTTTTCAATTTTACAAATACTAGAAATGAAAGACAATATGCAGTGTGACTGTGAGAACTTAACATTTTATTCACTACTGGTGGAAATGTAAATAGGTGTAAACTTCTTAAGGGCAGTTTGGGCCAAATTGTTTTTCTCTGGGGAGAAGAGGAAAAAAGTAAGTGCGTCGATGACCTCAATGAGGAAAACGATGGGAGAAAATGTGAAAAATATTTTTTTGTAAGCTTGGTGGGGTAGTACCTGCCTAGAATAGAACCAATTTTAAAAAACCTGTAAAGGCGAGAGAGAATACCTTAGAACCTAAAAAGGTTAAGATGCAAAATATTATCACAAAAATAAGCACAAAACATCAAATGAAGAAAAATAACTTCTGCGATGTGTATGAGACACAAGTGCTTGGTGAGGGGTTGTAGATCATAACATTTGACGTGTGTACCAACTTTCAGCAGGATAGAATATCAAAAATTAAAATGTGATTGATTCAACAATCCACCTTAAAATTTACCTGTTCAGAGATATGTATACAAGAATATTAAGATACCTATGTTCGAGGATGTTCTTTGTAGCATGTGTATAATAACAAAATACTGAAAAGCGACAAAATGTTCATCACGAGTTGATTAATTACCAACGATGGCATGTTCTGTCATTTATGCCACTTAATGAGATCGATATACAGAAATGACGTTAAGTTATACCCTTAAGTGTGAAAAGAAGATTACCACACAGGAAATGCACGAATCTGTTCTAAATAGGTATGTGTACGTAGGCTTGAATATTCATGTAAACAAGTCTTGACATTTTATACTAAAACAAAGTCATCTCAGGTTGAATGAAAACAAGAGATTTGCTTCTTAATTTTGTTTTACAATGAACAGACACAAATTGTGAGAAAAATATATTTATATTTTAATTTAAAAAATGAGAAGATATTCTTATATGTCCTTTTCTCATTCTTCCTATGATTTAAAAATTTTAGTGCATCCAACATTTAGTACAGCCACATTATGGACACAGTAAGTGGTTTTACCTAAATTTCATTTTAAAAAGAAACATACAGTAATTTAAAGATTACAAATGAAAGGAGAAAATTCATGTCACCATCACCTATTAGATTTGTATGCATGTGACAGTTTTTGAGTTCTATCTTACTCATCTTTTATTATGTATTTTTGTTTTGTAAAAAAAAATTAATGTATTTTTGTTTTGTAAAAAAAAAAACATTGCTGTTGGAGAAAGGACATGCATTTGCAAGTAAAGAGAGCGGAGTTGAAATAAAAAGAATTCCACCACTAAAGAAATGTATGAAGCATCCTAATTTCACTGAGCTGTTCTGTGATGTGGGGGTGGGATGAGGTCATGAGTATGCAAACCAAGAGAAGGACCACGTGGGCAGATACCCTGTAGCAAATATTGATTAAGACGTGTTGTATTGAAAATCGCCTTTCTTATAACCTGAAGACGGAGAGGTCCTTTCTCAAAACTTTCTTGACTATGCAGATGAGAAATTTGATATTTAAAGAGAGTAAATAAAGTTGAGGTGTAGCCTGATAAGTACTCAACACAGTATTACTTCCCCTGAAGTCCAGAAACCTGAGGTCACCTGCCCAAGGTCACATACTGAGTTAGAAAGAAAGTCAACCACAGACTCCCAGTCCTGAACTTGCTTCCCTTCACTATTTTATGAAATGACTTTAATCCTGAATTCTATTCCTCTTTAAAACTTAGTGTTTTTTAAGTATAGCCTCTCACTATTTCTTTGTTTCTTTTAAAATAATAAGGAGTTACATCCATTTTAGCAACTATTGCAGAAATTTATTAAGGATACAAAGGGTTGTTTTTCTTGAAATGTTTTTGAGGGCTTCTTTTTAATGTTATGCCATTTTTAAAAATTCAGAGTTATTAGTGATTTACCTTTGAATATTAATTATCCTGTTTCTTGCTATTTCTTTTAATGCTACTGTTAGAGTAAAAATACAGTTGAAGACACCACTTGAATAAGTAAAGTCCAGCTGAAAGGGCTATCCTAATATTGAGTCTTGTGACATTGAGCCCTCATAACAAAAACTTTGGTTTTCACCCTTAATTCTTAAAAGAGAGAGAGAGAGAGAGAGAGAGAGAGAGAGAGAGAGAGAGAGAGAGAGAGAGAGAAAGAGAGACAGGCACAAATTTCCAGGTTTCTTTTTCACATCTGGGTAGAGCAGGAAAAGATTGTATCTGATGTTGATCTATTAACAACCAGGCCTTCTCTTCTGCTTGTGCAAATATGTAGAAATGAGTATCTCTGGGGCATGGAAACATCAATCTGTTAGGATAAAAGTCCAGATTGTGCTCCAGGATTGTATTCATCTTTTACTCAGAATCCTGGAAAACAATGAGAAAAACACCTGGAAAACGTCCAAACTAAACAAAGCAGAGGAGAATGCCTCCTACTTTAGAGGCTATTCAAATGACCCACTGTTCTGTGAGAAAATCCTTTTAGGACAAAACTCTAAATTAATATGATTGCATTATAACGAATGACAACCTGTTTATTACCAAGTCAACCCAGAACGACACTTGTCAGAATATCTCCGATTGAAGACTGAATGAGCAAGCGTCTCATAACCGAAGTACAGCTGCAATGAATCCTCCTGCTTTTATAAAGTCGTTTTAGGGTTTAGAACATCGACATAAGAAACGTCTAAACCTGTAGAGAATTTTATAAGTTTATTTGAGACAAACTGCCGACACATGCAGGGGAGCAAGATCTCAAAGCTCCTGAAAATAACAGTTTTGCTGCTGCTTTTGTGTACTTGTAATTAAGGAGGGAACTTACATGGAAGTGGGAGAAAGCAAGGCAGAGATTGCATTAAAGGATAGCTAAGGCCATGTACTCTCTTGAGGGTTAGTATCCTCTTCAAGGGGTATTATATCTGATATTTCCACGGTGTGTTGTTAACTTAGGTGCATAGAAGCAATGGACAGGGCTTGCTTTTAAGGCCAGGATAAACCTTTTACTGAGAAGTAATATGCCCACCATGGTGCTACCCACCATGACCGGCCCAGTTAGGAATTTATGATTAGATCACCCTGGGAGGTTACTCTCCATAGAACCCCTTTTTCTGTCCACAACAGAATGACTTCTCACATATTTAGGAGAAATTGTATTATGTTGATACATTTTTCAAATTCCCTGGACTTAACTTTCCTTTGTGGAATTCAAGATGCTGATGTCATCCACTATCAGGGGTTTTAACCTTTTTCATTCATCCTGGACACATCTCCCATGTCTCAGACTATGCTGTTGATGTTCAAGTTCAGATGTAGATTTCTCTGTCACAGCTGCCCAAGAGAAACCCGTGAAAACAGGCTTGAAAGGCAAAGAACTTCAGTGTCAGGAAATCGCCTGAATCTCAAAATTTAAAGCTCTTACGTTTGAATCCCAACTCTGCCCCCATTTTATTAGCTATATAGCCAAGGGCAGTTTTCATATCTTGCAAAATTGAAACAATACTGATTTTACATGGTGACAGTGGCAAGTAGATAAGATACTATGTGAGATTTGCATTATCTAACTCATTTACGTTAGGCCGGTTATCTATGTGCCTAGAGGGACAAAAAGCAAAAACAGGAGACATATTTGCTGAATAACAATATAGAACCGAAAACTTGTGACTTAAAAACAAAAACAACCCCTCAGCTAAAAATAGTATCTCAGAGAGATTTCCCCTTCCACTGGAAAGTGACATCAGAAACCACAGGCACAAAGAATTTTCTCAAGATACGGGAACTGATGGAGGGCATGGGTGATTCCAGAAATCTCAAGGCGTACCTTTTATTCAAGCCGTCACTTTTAGCACCAACTGGTGGGAATTTTGTACTCCAGTCCCCAAATTCTTGTCAGGTAGTAGTGTCCTTCAGCTCCATCAGACATATTTAATAATGCATATATATGTATGTAAAATTATATATGTATGTTATGACACTGTAGTTAAAAAAACGTCTGTAATCAGAGACAGCATATTTAATTTTACTAACCTGTTCTAAGATAAAATTACACTTTTTGCTGAGGGAGAGGGATCTTTTCTCTCTTCCTCTTTTACATAGATGGATATCCAAGCAACTAACAATAGATGACTTCCCCTTTTCACATAAGATATCTCACCCAAGTAAAAAACCGTTCGACTACACAAACATTCTTAGTCATTTTTCTCTTTATATTATTTCAATATATTATTCTATATTTTGTTTGATTAAAAATATATTGATTTGTTTAAAATTATTTCTTGGCTCCTGAGAAAGCATAGCAATGTGTGTATTTCCTCTTTTCAGTTACAAGGTATTCCATAACTCAGAAATTAGAAACTATTTCTTTCATAACTATCGTCATTTGCCCTGGCTGTTTGTGCCTCTGTGTGAGTGTGTATGTGTGTGTGTGTGTGTAGTGTTCCTGAAGAATAATTTTGGACACTATGACCAAACTGTCATGCAAAGCCATAGGTTCTGCCCAGAATCTAGAGACCTCTTTTTTTTTCTTTTCTTTTTTTTAAGAATTGTGCGATTCTTTCAGTTATGAGATGAATATGTTTTGAGAATCTAATATTCAGCATGGTGATTACAATCAGCCATTCTGTATTATATACTTGAAAATTGTGAAGAGAATAGATCTGAAATGCTCTCACATATGTGAGGTGACAGAGGTGTTAATGAACTTTATTGTGGTAATCATTTTGCAATAAATGTGTATCGAATCAACATGTTGTATCCCTTAAACTTATACAACGTTGTATGTTGAGTATATCTCAATAAAGCTTGGGGGGAAAGGGTTGTGTCGTCCTGAGATTGGAAGTTTATGAAAAGAATCCAGGTGAAATGGAAACACATTAATTTATCTTAAGATCCAAAGAAATACAAAATCAATAAGATACCAACAGGACAGGTATTGAGGAAGCCCAAGGTAAGGTCATAGTAGGCTCTACCAGTGACAAAGTCCCTGTTCTAGACTAGAGATTAGGCTCCGGATATTCCCTTGAGGTATCTGATGAGAATCCAATGAGCGTTCCAAATTTGTGTAGTTTGAAAAGATAATTTCTTTTTTAAGTAATGTCTTTCAACCTGGAAAAGAAGTGGATTTAGGAATAGCAATGGTTAAGAGAATCAACTCTTTAGGGTTAACATTTGGGGAGAAGCTTGCATGTTTACTATTCTACGTACTCAAAGGTTTAAGAAAATATGATGTGTAAACGTTCTGACCTATATGTTATTCTATGCAGTGAGTGTTCTAGCAAAGTAGGCCTAAGTTTAAATGGGATGACTAGGTCAACTCCTCCCCGCCCGACTCTCGCTCCGCGGACTCTTCAAAGCTTCGTTTGCCTATCTCCGCCCACCTCCTCTAGGACAGAAGTCGTCTGAACGGTTCACCGTTGACTTGTTCGAGATCTAGTCCAGGGGGTGCCAGTCAAGCCCCCAGCATATGATGACACAATGGTTATCATTTTAGAGGTGTGTTCATTGATGACCCACAGTTAACAAGGAGGCAGCTCGAGGCATTCTCTCACCCCTCCCCCACCCTAGTGCTCAACTACCCAGCGTTGCTCTTTCACCGAGGGCGATGATCTCAGATATCCTGTTTGTTTGCTTGTGTATTTTTTTAAAAGCTCTTAAAAGAAGTTTGGCTTTAGGGTTTGTTTTGGTTTTGTTTTTTTGCTGCGTTTGGGAGCAAGTATTCTTCCTACTCACTGTCTTTCACAAAAATGACAGAACTGAAGCAAAAGTAAAATTTTTTTTTTATTAGACTGGGCAAGCCCCAGGAGAATAGGTTGGGAAAACATAACTCTTATACATCCCAGCAGGTGTCAG
This sequence comes from Eonycteris spelaea, assembly GCA_003508835.1. NCBI lineage: Eukaryota > Metazoa > Chordata > Mammalia > Chiroptera > Pteropodidae > Eonycteris > Eonycteris spelaea. Next base: position 330,404 of record PUFA01000056.1, read on the forward strand.
AGTTTTTGTCGTCGTCATCGTCGTTGTTGTTTTAACTGCTAAATGCATGGAAATCATAATGCATTTTCTTGTTTCCAATGGGAAATGCCCTGATTGCAGCACATTATGGCCATGGAGACACTACATAGAGTCTCTTCGATGGCATGCTGCTAGTTTATAAAAAGTTAACAGTAAGGCTAGACTGGACTTCTCAAAGTTTAAGGTGCACACAAATCAGCTGGAAATGTTAAAATGCAGATTATGACTCAGTAGGTGTGGGGTGGGGCTGGGGCTGGAGACTCTGCATTTCCAACTCCCAGGAGATGCAGATCCCCTCGGTCCCCTGCTGTCTTATTGAGTAGCCAAGATGCCAGCCGAGAGTTCCACCAGTCTGGGCTGGAGAGTTTAGTTTTGCCCTGGAGGCAAACATTTATAAGGCGATCTCTGCTGAGAAAGATAAGTTTGTTCTGCACGTGGCGTTTTCCTTTCTTAAAAAACATTGGGGGATGGGTGCATTTTCTCATAAGTCATACTAACTCTGATGGGGCTCGCTCTTTACTCTTGGATCTCTGTCAGTGTATTAATGGTGATTCCACTGGAAATAGCCTAGTTTTCTTGAAATTTGGGGTCTGTAAAAAAGCGATTCTATTACTGACGTGGGAGCCAGCAAATTTTGGCTTAGTAGCTGTTTATTTAAATAAACTCTGGTAATAGACCTTTAGAGCAGAGAGGCTGAGTTTTGAGGCTAAGATGAAAGCAAGCACTGGCTGAAGAAACAATGACCAAAGCCATTCAGTTGTCACTTCAATGCTGGTGACTGGATGCAGGTGCCCAGCAAGGCCTGATGATAACGTCCCTGGGGGTGAGCTATTGACCCAGGCATCAAAGAAGCCCACCTCGAAGCCCAGCTGGCAGGAGAAAAATGATAGCCAGAGAGAAAAACAAGGGTGGGGCCCCTGTGAAGAGACGAAATGTACCCTCATTTTCATCAGGAGCTAGGATCAGCTCGGCAGATTACTGAGCCCTTGGCTGGAACGCTGGAGGATTCAGATTAGAGAGAGAGAGATAGAGGCAGAGACAGAGAGTAAGGCTAGTGGTGGAAAAGGGACCCACTCACACACCGCTTCAGATACGATAACAGCTGGATCAAAACAACTAAAGACTGTGGACAGAGCCACCCTGAGTGGGCCCTACAGTGGGATGCTGTAACCAATCTTGTTAATACTACCAAGTGCTCCCTCTCTTTTCCTTCTGACACTAATTTTCCTGGTAGGACATTTTGAGTTTTAGAAAGATTACAAGATGAATAATGGAGGCTTGGAGAGAGATGATTACTACTCCACATTACTAGTGTGCAAAACCACAGTGCCTGCCCCAGACAGAAGCCCACGCTTGGAAAGCAGGTCCTGAGGTCTAGAAGCAGGACCTCAGCAGCATCATAGGACTTCAGAGGGGCCAGCCACGTCCTTCCTGGAAGGGGGGAGGGCAGGCACGATTGAAACAATCCTAGCGCTTTTGAAGTCCTAGTCGAAATAAAAAGGGAAGACAATGCAGCTGGAACAAGCAGGAAGTGTCAGGACAGCTGACTCACAGGGGCGGACTCACAGGTTCAGCTGCCCTAAGAGTGAAATTATCTCTCGCCGATCAGTCCCACTGTTTTCATTCATCGGGCTGCCTGGCGGCCTTAAAATAAAGATTAACATGAAATATTATCTTCTTCAATGCAGCCCTCTCGGGAATGCTCATAAGCCATCAACCATTCACATGTTGTTAATTATTTTAGAGAGCGGAAATTAGAATGGAGGAAATTTAGCAAGCCAGGACTCAGCCCAAGCCTTTATTTTGTGCGTGAGGAAACCACAGGCCTGAGAGGAGGCTTTTTGCTCAAGAATGCGGGAGGAGGCCAACGGCAGAGTTAGGCTATGGCTGCCACTCTTGGTCTTTTACGTGATCAGACATTTCACGTTCCCCTGGCACAGGTTAAGATTGATTTATGTAAAATAGTCGTCTGCTGAGCATATCCTGTTTCCAGGTGACATTGCCAGAGACTCATGGACATGCCCTTCACCTCACTGAGCTTATGGGCTAGTCCAGGAGACTGATAAATGAACACAAAGTCAAGTGCCACCTCCCAATAAGTTAAGCAACTACAATTTCTGTTACGTTAGAAAGAAGAAGAAAAAAGAAAACAACAACAAAACAGTGCCAAAGATCCAGAGAGAGACTATTTCCGAGTAGGTGGCAGAGAAGGCCTCAGTGGCATTTCAGCTGGGACCTGGAGGGCAAGCGATCAGCCTTGACAGTCTAAGGCGAGTATAAATAAAAGCAAAAGCTGTGGGGGAAAGAAAGAGCTGTGTGTGAGCTAGACACTGACAGAGGCCGATGCGCTTGGATGTCGGACTTCAAAGCTCTGGGCTCAAACCATGACTCCACTAGCTACCAGCCCTGTGCCCTGCCACTTGACCCCCAGGATTTTGAGGTCATAAGATACAGTGGTTGGGCATAGCGTCTTCGTCTTGTTGGCCATCGAGATTAGAATTACCAACTTCATTTTCCTCTATTTCCACTTTGGATACTTAGTGTTTCCTTTCCTACACGATACAGCGACATTCCCGTTTCTGAAGAAGTCCTTGTTCTCTTACACTGACTCTCTTCATTCTCATATTTTAATATCACCACCTCTGGGACTTTACTTCAAAATTGACAGGATCAATCATCTATCATCCCTTTGTTTTATTGTTCTGTTACTTGGTTGGGCTGGACAAGGTACCAATTCACATGACTCTGATTTTAATTTCCCGTTTTGCTCTGTATTTTAATTTCTACCGCCACTAACAAATGGTAGTATCTGTGAATTTCTGAAACTTTCACTCGGAAATTAAATAATGGATACCATTTAGTGAATACTGAAAAAGCTTGGATCAAAATTTCTTTAATTGTTCTATCACTTATTTGTCAGCCTCATTAGGATGGCTTATGTATGTATGTATGTATGTGTGTATTATGTATGTATGTAAGTATGTATCTGTCATCTATCTATATACTTACCTATCTACCTATTCATACTTGAATTGATATACAACCTTCAGACAGAAAAGAGTTGATAAATTTTCACAAATCGAACACACCCAACACAAACAGCACCCAGGTCAGAAAGTGGAATATTATCAGCGCATCAGAAACCCTTCTATGACCCGTTCCGTCCCTGATTCCTGTTAGGGCAACCGCTATCAGGACTCCCAACGGCACAGGTTAGTCCTGCCTGCTTCGGAGATTTTCGGAATTGAGACACGTGCGGCGTTCTCGTCTGTATCGACTCCTTTTGCTCCCCGTTGTCCATCACAGCCATCCATGTTGTTGCCTGTGCTTGTACGTCATCCATGTACTGCTCTGTGGTAGCCCACGGCACAGACTGCAGCAGCCTCCTCACCCTGTTCAACAGTTGTTGGGCATCTGCACAGTTTCCAAGTTTGAAACCCCCACAAATCTGCTGCTGTGAACATGCTTACACGTGTCTTTTGATGACCATATATATATACATTTCTATTTGATGTATACCTAGGAGGAAAATTGCTCAGTTTACATACGTTTGAACTTTATTTGCATATTCTTTGAGTAATTAATATGAACACATTTTCTAAAATGTGGAGCAGTAACCAAAGAGTATACCGCAGAAAATAACCACCCCTCATACCCTTGTCCAACAACCTCTAACTCTCCTTCTAAGAAGCACATTGTTACTGGTTTCTTATGAGATCGCTTTTTTCCTGTTGGAAAAGCCATATTTTATCAAAGTTATAATCATAACGTTACAACACATCCTAATTGATCGAACTGCTGTCCTAATAATATTAATAAATCACATTACAATCTGTATCATATTTTTAAATCTACTATTGCACTCATTTAAGCTTCCTCAAAACGGAGGAGGTAGGTACAGGGTTATAACTACCATTTAGCAGATGGGCTGACGGGGCCCGAGGGAAGTCAGTGCTTTGCCTGAGAAGACATTGGTTTGAAGTGGCAGAGCTGGGAGTCAATCCGGGATTTCTGACTCTAAAGCTTGGTATTGTTTCTGCATTGAGGAATCGAAGTGAACTTCTAACAGCAGCCATGTGAAAACTGACAGACCCTCAATCCTCCCAACAGAAGCTTGTACCCTCCTGACAGAGGCTTGTACCCTCTTGGGGACCCAGCCAGCAGGCTCTGCCCCTGAGCTGAGGTCACCTTGACCACAGCGTCTACTGCTAAGGGCTGCTGGGACCGCGGAAGGGTTCCATGATTTCAACAATGCCTTCTGAGCCCACTCTTTTTCTTGCCAGAATTTATTTGTATGGTAAATACAAATGATATTTCCCAAGAGACAGCTCTAAAGAAGAAAAAAAGTCTGCTCCAATAATTGGCTACTCCCCGCCCCACCCCACCCTACCCACTCCCCTGCCTGCTGGTGTGTGCTCAGGTCTAAGGCTCAGAAAGTGATTCATTTCCTCTTTTTCTTGTAGTTTCCTTTCTCAGCCTGTCACCTCTTTCCTTTCTCTGAGGAACTAAGCAAAGTGGTGCTGTTTATAATCACTCATGTCTGGTTGGAATTCGGGCAGCTCTGAGTTCTCCCAGGCGAGGCTTCTGGGTTGAATGAAGAAGGTCCCCCAGTGATGAACTGTGTTTCTGGGGACTTTCAAGGTGGAATGGTGGCACATTATTGCTGTGCTCTTCCCTTTCTGGAAATAGAGGTGAGGGGAGGAGGCAGGTGGAGAAGTTTCCCATCGTCGTGAGCCCTCCTGATGTGACTTCCTGAATTATTTCTTTTCATGCTCAAAAAAGCCCTGTATGGGGATGTATCATTATTATTTTACTTTTCCAAAACAGAAAACCTGGGCTCAGAGAAGCGAAGCAACTAGCTTAAGTCCACATACTAATTAAATACTAGAGCCAGAATACAAATAACATTTTTTTAAAAAAGTAAAAAAGAACTTTGTACTAAATTCTGCCATCAATCTGACTTGTGTCTATATATTGTAATTCTTTGAGACAGGCATCATTACTTCAGGTACTTATTGTCAGAAATAAGTAAGTAAGTAAGTAAGTAAATAAATAAATAAATAAAGCCAATTATTTTAGCATTTTAACTACCACTCTAAGTTTGGGAGATTTAAAAAATCTCCTGGGGGTTTTGATGAAGATGTGGATGAAGGAAGATTGGCTCTGGGTAATAAAAGTAACTAAAATGGTAGCAATGAGGGAGAAAAGGGGACCCTGCCCTTAAGGAGTGTGTAATTTTATATTAAGAGATCCTTAAAACCATCTGTGATACAGTATACCAATCAGCCAGAGGAAGTGGACCTGTTTAGACCTGTTTCTACATCCTTTAGCAAGGGAATAAATTGGTGTTTTGTGGGCAGATGAAGGCTGAGGGGACTCCATTGGCAGAGAAAGGCAGGCATCCAGCTAGAAGACTTTGCAATAATGTCAGAGTGAAATAACAAGCTCTATAGGCAGAGGAATTTGGCAAGGAAGGTTAAACCCAAAGGTCATTTCAAGAAAGATATACTAGGATTGATGAATTAAACACAGGGGGTGAAGAAGAGGTGAGAAGCTGATGATCGGAGGTGACCACTGGTGCTGGTTGCTGGTTTTAAGGGCTCTAGTCTGGGAGACTGGAATAATTCGTCTCAGGTTGCTGCGAAGGTGAACTAGAAAGGGCCAACACCTGGCTGCCAGGGGCTCTACAAAAACCTCAGGCTTTTCTCTATGCCTTCCGCAGGCCTCCTTGCATCATAGGTGAGAGAGAGAGAGGACACTCTGCCCACGTCCCAGCAAACACTGACAAAAGAGGAATCTGATGAAGAGTGTGTGCTGTGGCTATGCAAGAGCCCCCACCCCCACCCTGCAGCTGTCTGGGGAGACTGTGCCACAGCTCGGGGCTGGCAGACGGCAGGATCTCACGCTGAACCCAGCCTTTGTTTCTCAGGAGTTTTGTTGTCTTTCGACTTGGTTCATAGTGTTATTTTACTGACCCAAACGTTTACACTTCTAGGAAGGCAAATGAGTCCTTGGGGTTTGGTTTTCACAGCAGGTTTTCAAAAGCAAATCCAGTTCTAAGATTATGAAAATGTTCACCCATGATTTCTTCAAGTACTTTTTCATACGTGTTCAATAGTTATATTTAAACCTGGGAACCCTTTGGAGTTTGTTTTGACACAGATAACGAGATAGATACCAGACATTAAATTTTTTTCTACGTCTATAGTTAATCATAAAACTATTTATGGAAACTCTACCTTGTGTGCCTTGAACTGAAATGCCACCTCAATCCTGTACTTCCTTCTCATGTGGTTCAAGGCCTGTATCTGTAAGTCTTTTCTGTTCAACTATTTGTCTTCATGATTTTGTCTTTACATGTCCTTTTTTTTTTTTAAGTGGTGAAACAAATTTTATTCAGTAACTTTTACATTCTCTTCATTTTAATAAAATTTTTCATGAATGGAAGGGGCTAGTTCTCCTCAATTTATTGCATTCCTAAAGAAGTCTCCATGCGATTCTCACTGGAATTGTATTTCACGCGAAGAGTAATTAAGCAGAATCTTCTCATCCAGGAATAATTCTCCCATTATGTCCTTCAGGACATAGTCAGGACTCCATTCAGATTTTCCAGATGCTTTGTGGAGCTTTTTAATAATCTTTTTGCTGTTATAAATGGGTGGTATTAAAAAAAATCATACTTTCTAAGTGGTTAATGTTAAGCTTTAAGAAGGCTATTTCAAAACACACATGTGGAATCTAACCTGAAATCACTTTTATTTCTAACAATCCTTCCTCGCTCTTTGTTTCTCTTGCTGAAAAATGCCAGCACACAGGACACTCTCCCCTTCCCTGTCCTGTCTGGAATAAAAGCAAACAAAACTGACTCTCTTACTTTTTTTCCCTTTAGCTCTGGCAGGTGGCTTTTGCATATTTGATTTAACTCTGGGGCACCTGGAGACCCCCAAAAGCCATTAAATTGAAAAGAAATTCTATCTTTTAAAAATAAAAATCTGATCACTCGAAGCTGTGTGGACAGTGAATAGAAAGTCTTTAAAAAGGGACACGATAAAATTAGCATTAAAGAGAGTCATGTTGGTGGTAGTGCCAAGAGTAGACGAAAGAGGGGTAGATGTGGAGGGGGAAGGCCAGGGAGGGGGGCCTAGCAGCGGTCCAGGTGAGTGGCCCAGGTGAGAGGAGGTAATGGCTAGTACATGGAGAGAAATGAAGAGAGTCAAGGGGTATTCAGAAGGACTTCATACTGATTGGCTGTGAAGGTGCCCAGAGGTGGGCAGGAGGAGAGGCTGAGTGTGTCCCGGGTCTCCAGCTTGAGCATCTGGAGGCGGTTGGCGGGATGGTGCTGTATAGGGAGACTTCAAATTTGCAGGACGTGTGGAGGCCCCAAGGGGTCTCGAGTTCTTCTCGAACCATACACATTTGAAGTTTGAGAACAGGCAGGTGGATGTGGGGAAAGTCCAGGCCGAAGTCTGGAATGTAGGTGGTATTGGACAAGATCTCTGACAACGGGCTGTGAGAATGTATGAGAGTGTGTCCGGGGAGAGTGGAGAGTCAGTGGCCAGGATGGCACCAGAGATGGCCTGATCCAGGAGGAGGGCCGACAGACAGAAGGAGAAGGAACACCAGCGCTAATTCTTAAGAGTGTTGAGGACAGCCTCTCCCTGAGCTTCTGATCTTTTAAATCTAGATCTTTTAAATTCTAGATCTTTTAAATTCTAGATCTTTTAAATCTAGAGCTTTTAAATCTAGAGGTACTTTTTACTATAAAAAGTACTTTTATAGTAAAAAAAAAAAAAAAGAAAAAAGAAAAGCGTATTTTAAATGCCCAGTGTCTGTGTTCTCTTCTGATTATTGTCATCCATTTTTATCAACTATAACTGGTGTCAGATTTATCGAGGTGATCCCTTCATAAATCCCTTATATAAGTGTCTAATATAAGTGTTATATAAGTGTCTAATCACTGTGTTGTACATCTGAAATGAATATGTTGTATGTCAACTGTAACTGAAAACTATACAATTATTAAAAGAACAGTAACTGTCACAAAGTAGGCATAGAGTAAGTCATTTGGATCACAGCGGCTACTTATTTATTTTATTAGCTCTGTGAATTTAGGCAAATGATTTAACCTCTTTCATCTTTGGTTTTATCACCCGTGTGTGGAGAAGTAAAAACTTTGTCCACCAAATCATTTTAAGGTAGAAGATCCTTCTCAACACATCCCATGAAGACCTTGATTTACTCAACACGTACAGCGTTTGTTGAGTGTTTGCCATGAGCCTAGCTAGCCCTGTGGGTCTGGGCACGGGGAATAGTGGAGAACGATCCTAGTAAGGTCTGAGCTCACGTGGATTTTGACTTCAAAAGGGGAAGTAGACAATAAACAAGTCAGCCAACTATCTAAAATGAATTTCATGGTAGGTAGTCCTTTGGACGGTAAGGAGGGGCAATTTTAGACCAGATAGTCAGAGAGGGTCTGTCTGAGAAAATAACATTTGTTCTGAGACCTGAATGGCCAAATGTATCTAGACATGGAAAGGTCAGGAGAAAGAGAGTTCTACGCAGAGTCAAGGGCAAGGACAAAGACTCAGAAGGAGGAAGAAACTCAGTGAGTTTGAGGAAGAAGGCCCGGAGAGGTTGGTGTCATGTGCATTGAAGTCTTACCATATTCCCAAGGTCGGCAGTCCCTCTGTATTAGTGATGCTTGACCCACAGGGTGGGTGCCTCAGTGGATTCAATTAGGTATAAGTGATGGTTATCTAGATAGAGCTCAGCCTTCATCAGTTTCCAAGTCTATATGCAGGTGTGAAACTGTATCTCCCACTGAAGGCAGCAACTGTCAATTATCCACACAGCTGGATAACAATTCTGGTTGCTGGTAATAACACTCAGAGCTGCCAGACACTTAAAAGGTTTTCAGTTCCCTATTTCCTCTTCTCACGGATGGTGCATTTGTTTTGCCCCTTCTGCTTATGTGGCTCACAACCACTACACATTCAGTTTTGCCTCTTTCCCTTTCCACAGGGAATGTCGTGGGTCCATTCGTGTTTCCACCCTTTTTCCTAATCCTGTTTTTTTCCTGGAAATGAGTCTTCTTTTACTTCTGAAGATAATTAACAAGGTCTTGTTTTTCCCCCCTACATGGATTGTTTAAATGGTGAAATATAACACTCAACCAGAAAAGTATCTAGGATACAGAGATTACTGTCACTTAACAGTCTTATAAAAATAGTTTCATGTGTCGTGGTTTCACATTAAATTACAATCCATTTTCAATTATTTGCTGTTAATTCATATATTTTCTTTCTTTAACTAGACTAAAAACTACTTGAGGTTAGATATCATTTCATAAGTGATTTTTCATCGTTTCCATTAGTGAACCAACATCATCTTAGAATAATTCCAGGCTTGGGCCCCTTAGCCCATAGATTGTGATTTATTAGTCTGAGGTCAGGTGTGTGTTTTAAATAAGTTCATCAATTGATTCTGAGCTTGTATTTACACAGATTATACTTAGATAATCATTACTTTCTACTCGTATAAGACTAAATTACCTTCCTAGCCGTCATTCAATAGCTACCTAAAATTATTTTATCATAATAATAATGTTCTAATAAACATCATATTTAGTAATAGTTTCTTCCATCAACTCCCCTAAAATAGTTGGATTTATTTACTTATTGAAACTTCATAATTCGTCTATTTTAAATATTGGGCAATACTGATTTATTTTCACAGTTCGGCTGGTATTGTTGAACCATATATAACTATTTCTCTTATTTCTCTTTTGGGATCTTCGTGGTTAAAGAGCACAAACATGCTCAACAATATATATTATTTGTGATAATTCAGAAAAAAAAACAGAAAATAATTAGTGAACAAGGGAGAATAAAATGAATAGAAATTTTGAGAGATTAAAAAATTTTTTCTTCCTTTTTCCACATTCTATAATATGCTTATATGTTGCACTAATAGAAATTAAATCAACTTTCATGCTCCATCAAAGCATTTATTGAAAACTTGTTTGACTTGTGAGTGGTAAGCCTAGGTGGGGAGAGGATCAGGGTCACACCATAACCTCCAGGTAACAATGTACAGAGTACATGTGTTTTTCCTGGTGGACAGGTTATCTAAACCTGTTCCTTGGAAGTCATCTTATTTCTTATCTTACCAAAATATCCCCATATGCTTATACTTTTTATAAGCTCTCATTAACCGATACAGCACTTTTTGGGAGAAGCGTACAGTGGAGAGAGGGTTTTCACACTCAGCTTCAAATTCCCTTAATAGAATGTTAGCTCTGAAAAAGTTTGCGAACCATCTCAAATCTAACATCTTAAAAAGTCCTCCAAAAATGGCTGATTTTAACCCATCTTTGAAACTCACCTACCCCCACTTGCTCGTCCTTTTTCTTTCCAACAAGATCTATTTGCAATTCTCTAAAAGGCACCGCTAGCCTAAGGTTTGCATGAGTCACGTGATCAACAACCTTTTATGATGATAATGTTAGAGGACAGGGTTGATACACCCTTTGTAGGTAAACAATGACATAATGTTTTTCTTTTGTTGAATGTATTCCTTGCCTTTCAGCGTGCATAATTTGATCAAAAGTTTACTAATTTATCCAATCAGGAAGTTAATGATGACCATTAAATATCAGTCAAAACGGGCCTTGAGAAAAAGAACCCCAGTGTTTTTAGGATACGAGGTTCCCGGCCACAGATTTCTTCGAGGCAGTCCCTCTGCAGTGCTTCCTGTCACGTGGTGAAAAACTCCCGAATTCTCTTACCCCAATGTGTTTAACCACACACAAAATTAAGTTGTTTAAACGCAACTACAGTTTTGTCCCATGCTTCTAGCGTTGTCTGTACATCTGCAGGACCAAGCCAAAATAAATCGTTGCAGATTTGTGTTGATTGAATGATTTAAGATAAATAAACAAGCTCAACTGCCGACCTGGACAGAGACAACAAACAGCAGGGAGCGTGGCCCTTGGGAGCCCCTGCTCCGGCTCAATCTCTCTGCGGGAAGAGGCATTGGCCGCTTCTAGTCTGCTCTGCGACGTTTGGAAAACGGGATCGCGTGTCGTGAGAGCTTCTGATTTTCCAAAGGATGCCATAAATCCAGGCTTTTAATGCAGTTGCTCAATTTTAAACGTTCGTAACCAATTCATATATTCATAAGACATTTTGCAGACCAAGCCTGGGTGCCAAACCAACACTCCTAGGAAGCCTCACAGCTCTAAGCAGCGAATTCGGAACCTCCGCACCGGCGCGGATAATACAAGAACACACGTTTTTCAGAAACAGTGAGCACTGGGAAGGTTGTGGTGGGCGGCAACAACTCTTGCTCCTGGGTTCCGATTCTGGCACCCCTCTCTGCCTATGTGAGCTTGGGCAGTTCACCTCGTCCCTTTAACCCTCGATTTGGCACCTGTAAATTGGGAAACATCACTGTGGGAAGAATGTCAGCTTCGCAGGATTGTTTCGGGGCAGGGGAAAATGACTGCTTAAGCCCTTGGCATGAAGAGGCCTTCAATAATACCTGTTAACTAGTCCTAATTCGTCCTTTCTATAATAATGGAATTATTTAAGGGCCAGCCAAATATCTTGCAAATAACTTCATGGTCCCAGATAGCTAATTCCTCGCTACACAAAAAGCATTTGAAAAATTTCTGTATGATGATTTTTTTTTAATGTTAACAACTAAGCATCCAATGTCGACCTAAACCAGAGGGAATATGCTCTACGTTTTAAATCAGTTCTGTCCCCGGGGCCGAGAACTAGCCCCTGCATCTCCGAACAGTTTCATTCTGGTACTTTTATCGACTCACGTGGCCTCTGGCATCATCCCTACTGTTATTAAAGTTCTCTTCATTTCACTTTCCTGAAACTGGCCACGTTCTCGGCGTTTGAAAACCTGCCTTTTCCGAATTCTTTCCGGGGTTTGTTTATAGACGTCTCTAATGGCCCATTTATGCTAAGGATGGAGCTCCCAGCCTCCCCACCCCCAACTTTCCTGCTAGGAAAGCCTTTCTCCCCTCCGGCTCCTGGACCCCGCCACGGCTGCCGCTGACGTACGGCTGTGCTTGCAGGTTCTCAGCCCAGTTTGTTACGGAAGCACTTTGGGGGCTGGGCAGGCCCTGCGCCCCCTGCCGCGAGTTGGCGCCGCCGCGGGTCGGGAACGTGTCCAGGCAGGTTGCGCGGAGTGGCGCGGGGTTCCCCCATCCGCCAGGGCCTGGGAGCCCGCTACCCCCGCGGTGAGGGCCCGCAGGGGCGGGGAGAGGGGCGGGCCGGCGTCTGGTTTCGCTACGTCACGGAAAGTCCCCATAAATTTAGAGCGCGGGCTCTTTCCTTTCCCCAGAACCCAAAGGTTCTTGGGCGCGCTCTGAGTTGGGTGTCCATCCCAGTCCCTCCAGCCCGGCCCGGCCCCGGCCCGCCCGGCCCGTCCGCCCCGCGCGCAGCTCGCATCCTGCAGACCCCAAGGTTTGCAACCCAAAGTTGGGGACTGAGCTCCCCGGAGGTCTGCAGCAGAGTTCCCGCCGGCTGCTTGCGGAGATGCCTGGGAAGAAAGCGCGTAAGAACGCGCAGCCGAGCCCTCCGCGGGCCCCGGCAGGTAGGGACCAGATGGGATCCGCGGGGATCCTGGCCCAGGCGGGGGCTGGGCCAGGGCCGGGGCCGGGGCCGGGGCCGGGGCCGGGGCTGGGGCCGGGTCGACGTCTCGGTGGGAACAGGGTCAGTCTGTCTTCTCGTGGGACTCAAGGTCCGGCCACGTCTGCGCCCATTCACGTGCTTTGGGGCGCGCCTCCTGGAAGTTCTTCAAGGCTTTTACCTAGGATGATGGAGACGGCGAGGGAGGGAGCCGGGTTAGGGACTGCGATGCAGCTGCGTTTTAGCAGATGTCCAAAGCTCTGCTTCCTACGCTCGCCTTCCATGCCCACTTGTCCTGCACCGGGGCCGTGGGGAGAGGAAAAAGTTGCAAGTTCGGGCGGCAGCCGCGAGGAAGAAAGTCGTTGTCACGGCACGTAGGGACGCGAGAAGCTCGGGCAGCGGGCTGGCCTCGCCGCGCTCCCCAAGCCAGGCCTGGTCTCGGGTCTGGACCTCTGAGGGCCCTGCTTCGGGCGTTATCACTCTCCACCCCAACTCGAACAAAAGCAGTGATAACGCTTGATACGTTCACAGCTTTTCCACTAAGGACCGACGGAGGGTGGCGGAGCCCGCAGGGACCACCGCGTTCGGGAACCCGGGGCGTCTTGCTTCTTGGTTAACAGTATATGTAACATTTTAACAATCGCTATTAGTTGCGAAGAGGAGATAGGGGACGGGAGTTGGTCCTCAATTTTTAAAACCCATCCATTCCTCTCTTTCCCAAAGCCTCATCTAATAACCCTTACAATCAGTCCCCTCCCCCCGCCACCCCCAACCTATAAAGTTAATCAAACAAGGCAGCCGTCTGCTAAGGGGCAGTAGCAAAGAAGGCAGAAAGGCTGTGGGCTCAAAAACCCCTGTGGGACGTAAGGCTATTACATCAGCCAGTTACAGGCCCCCTTCTAAACCTACTTTCATTTTACAGAGCCCAGGGCGCATGTAAAGGAAGTGTGTCGGCATGTGCCTGTGGCTGCGTTGGGTACAAGACTGCTCTCACTGGCTCTTGTTTGGGAGGGATAAAAATTTTGTCCACTTTTGTTACGTCCAAGAGTCCTGCATAAGGGACATTGTATTAGTTTCAGGGGTGCAATACAATGCTATATGAATATATTGTGAATTATCACAATAAGTTAACACTTCATGACCACAGAAGGTTACAATTTTTTTTAAATCAATACATTTATATATGTGTAACTGAGAACGATTAAGGAAACACCTAGGAGCTATTTTCTCCCCTGCCCCTTTTTTTTCTTTTTGCAAAATGGGTCATTTTTTTTCTCTTATGATTCAGGGCTTCCAAAGTTGTATGCAGAATAATTTTTCTTTTAGGGTAGCATGTTAATATACCCCATTCGCTGACAATAACACGCCTTTGTAAATACCTCTCCAAAATGTACCTATAAAGAATAGCATCTTATTTATTAGGTATCTTGTTAGAGAGGGATTATGAATATTTCACCCAATTCTTGTAGAATCGATTGAAACGTAGATTTAAAAATTCTCTATATTGTACATTTTCAGTTTTTATTTATTTTGAGCCTAAATAGGGTCTTTCTAGGGTATGTTTACCAAGTAAACCAGATTTCAATTTGTAATTATAAGTTTTTAATGCCCATAATCATGATCTTGAAGTGAGCCAAAGGACCAAGTTGCTCTTTGAAATAAATATCAAGAAAAATTGAAATTATGGTCAGTATAGATTTGGTGTTAATTTTACTTACTTAAAAAATTCACTTGAAAATTAGACGATAAATATTATTTTATTAAATTAATATTTAGTTCATTACAATATTATAAAAAGGAGTAAACATGTAAGTTAAACATTATTTTCTGCTTCTCTCATTTCCATCACAGCAGTGGATTCGTAGAGGTTGGGTTTGTAGGAGAATTTGGCCTAGCGAAAAATTTAAACTTGTAAATTGTTTTCAACAATGTGGAGTTAATTTCGGGATATGATTTTATGAGTCTTCTATGGGAAAATGTCAGAGTTTCTACATGAGAAAAAGTAAATTTAGATTTCCCTATTAATGAAGGCATAATCTGGGCTAAAAATTATTACCATTCAAAGAATAAGTCTTATTTGAAAACCGCAAGAATTTAGAATTTGACTTCTTTTCCCTCAACCAACTTTAAGTGAGAAAAAAGATGATGTCACCTGACGCTGGCAAAGTCTCACTAACTCTGGTATTTCACATATTAAATGTTCGCATTTGAAGGTAAGGTAATATTTCCTTCATCCAGGATACTTTTAAAAAATTTTTCAAAGTAAATGTCTTAATTCTTTCTTTTTTTTTGAGTCACAATGTGTTCATATGTGTCATGCGTGTGTGTGTTCTATTTCACATTAGGAGAAATGCTTCACGGGATAAATACTCAACTTATCACTCCTGCTGGTTACATTGTTGAATGTTGTCGATGGAATTTTGATGTTTTGCTTTACTTTTCAGAGCTTGAAGTTGAGTGTGCCATTCAATTCAGGAGAATTGGAGACAAGCTGAATTTCCGGCAGAAACTTCTGAATCTGATATCCAAACTCTTCCGCTCAGGAACCTGACTGTTTCAGAAGCCCTCTAATGCGGAGACTCCTTTAAAATGGGATTCTCCAGTAGATGCATATTTCATCAGTTAGAGGAGAGACTGTCTTATGATGTAGAAGAATGTGAAGGAGCTCTCACTTGCTTTTGGATGCTTTTGGAAGTGAAGATGGAATGCATTGCAATGAATTCCTGTTAGAGGTTTTCCAGAAGTCATTCTCTGAGATGTGAGGACATTATAATAAAACTACTTTGTTTATTTTAAAGCAAGAATCAAAGAACTTTGAAAATGCAGAATGAATTATTTATACATTTTGTTTCTGCTTAGAGAATTATTATAGTATTTTTGCTGAAGGTTGCTGCCCACGTAAGAGGAATTAACAAATGATTAGAATGTGGGAGGGGCCGGGAAACAGAATATGGTCAGTGTTTATTTCTACATTGGGTTGACAATTCCAGAACGATGTATATATAACATTTGGTATTATTATCTTGTTAAAAGTAAAAACCATTCTGAGAACACTGAATGTCATAGTGAATGTATATTTTATAGGTCACTACAAAGTATAAAATAATTTGATAATTTGTTTCTTTTGACTTTAAAATATGTTACTTCTGTTTAGATAGCCTTTTTCATTAAGTGTGTCTCTGAGGCATACTTAACTGGGAAGTATGTCCTTTGAAAAAATTTGATGGACATATTAGTGTCACTTGGTGCCAGTAAAATTCATGTAGGTTGAATATTAAGAGGTAAAGAGAGAGGGGATTTTTTGTAACCAGGAATAATAAAAATTAATTTAACTTTTTACTGCTGTAATTAAAACTTAGTAAAACAAATATTCTAAAGCAACCTTAAGAAAATGAATGTGTTTCTAAAGAAGTTTCTAAAATCTAAATGACTTTTCTCATGCTAGTCCATGTGTATCCTATAAAAGTGATTTTAAGAGATTAAGCATGTTTTCATAATTGGAATAACTTAAAAAAAGAGGAACAGATTGCTCATCCAGAATGAAAATCCCATTTATATACAAAAATATAAAATTTGCGTTAGAGTAATATGTAGATTCTGAGAAGGGTTTTGTGCATTTTTTTAAAAAGGCTAGGCTATCAAAAAGCTCCCTCAAAATATATTTAAAAAGTCATGATTAAATTTCAATGAGAATAATCTTATTTATTTTACCTATTTATAATTAAAATATTTTTTGTTTGGTTAAAAATGTATATTAGTTACAGTTACAGTTGGACTACAAGACAAAGGGCTTATAACTACTTGAACTCTTACAGCAAGAATGTTTTAATATAGACTTTAGTCACTTTAGATAAAAAATTACCTCAGCATCTTTTTTTCTTCAGTATTACTTAATGCTGTTAGTTTATTTAGTTGCAAAGATTTTGTTTGTGTGTATGCCTAAAGGCAGATGTTTTGCCATACGGATATTTATGGTCTGTAACTGAATTTATACATGTATATATACATACAAAATGATACTGTAGTTGTAAACTATTAAAGTTATCACCGTTTTTTCTGTGTTTGTTTTTTCATCGTGTAAGCTACTGAGTGTTTATTATGAAACCAAAATATTACATTTTAACTGATTTTCCTCAGCAGGTACCTTTTGACGAAACCATCACCTCTCCAGTTCTGTGGAAGGAGTAGAGAATACAGGGGCATATGACATGATTTCTGCTGTCCAGGGACTTACACTTTAGTTAGGAGAGGAAATGGTGAAAATAGGAAGTTAATGCCAGTCGTAGGTCTTGAGTGTGTTCAGTGCCTTATGTTAATGCCTGGAGGGTGATTTATTTCAGGGAGGCCACTGAGACTCATCATCTCATTAGAGGTATGGCGAGCCTTGGAGGAAGGCAAGAGGAACATCTGTACAGCTTACTTTTAGGTGGTCTCCAGCCTTGCCTTTCCTCTGCCCCCACCCTGAGTGCCAAGTATTGCTTCATCAGAAGCTAGTCATGTGCAGAAGTAGGTGTAACTCCGGCCTTCCTGTTTGAGTGTGAGAACTAAAAAGATACCCCCAGTTTGTAGCTTTGATCTAGAAACCACATCTTCCAGCCCTGCCCTCAGAAAGTCGGCTGAAATTATGAAAACTAAATTGCCTCCCGTAGGTGGGGTGGGAGCAGGGAAGAGCTACAGGAAGAAGGTGACAAGGAGAGATCGCAGCTAGGGAACGGGGTGTATATGGGGGGGGGGGGTGAAGGGTGATGGAGAACGAAATGCACATCAGAGGAAGGACTTTGTATTGTAGGAGTAGGAGGGGACATAAAGGTGGGATCCAGCAGCAAGATTTGATTCGAAGGTCACTGGAAGAGTAACTCCTGCCCCTCAGCCTCTTTGAGTAGCCAGAATTGGTGTTAATTAGTTTTGCTAAAAGTTCCCATGAGATTAGATCATAGAGTAACACAAGAAGGCTTAGGGACGATTCACAGGTTTTAGGTATGAGATAACCATATCCTAACGTCAAATAATTCCCAAGATGTCCATGCAATTGTATCTGATGGCTGACAAAAAGCCTTTAGGAATTAAAAAAACACTTTTGACTTGCATTTATATTTAAAAGAAAACCTCAATGATTTGTATTTGAAAATTGCCTCTCTACCTATCTATCTATCTATCTATCTACGAACAAGCTGTTCTTCAATCTAAAGACCCTGTACTCTGCTTTTTTAGGTTTAACCCCTTGCATAAACCGCGCGCGCGCGCGCGCGCGCACACACACACACACACACACACACACACACACACACCCCTCCCGACATAAACACCACTGGGCAGAACCTGAAAATCCTGTTGAACTCCTTAAAGCTTTGTCAAAGGGAATGATCCACCAGGAAAATACCTGACACCTTGAAGAGAGATGAGGTGCAAAGAGCAGCCCACTTTGGGGGCCTGAAGCCGGACTGCCAAGGCGAAACCGTGAGCGGGCTGCGTGACCCCGAACAAGGCAGCCAGTCGCAACCGGCCCTTTCTCTGAACTCAAGAGAACCAGATCATCTTTAAAGGCACTTGTGATTTGAAAGAGAAAATAAACGGCAAAGGGGTCTGAAGGAGCCGCCCCGCCACGCTCCCTGTCCTACCAGCCCTGCCCCTGGCCTCCTCTCGTAGGGGATAAGACAGAACTGAAGGGTTTGCAGCAGGTAGGGGACTGGATGTAAAAAGTACCAGTCCGCCCCTGCCCGCCCCACCCCCAAAGTCTATTTTCCAAGTTCTCCCAAACTTCAGTTCTAAGTCCTGAGCAGACTGAGTGGGAACTTCTTGGATTTCTAAGTGGCTTCTCCAGGGTGTGGCATTCTGTCACAGCCGATCCTTTACTGCAGATAGCTGAGAATAGAAATGGGGCCGCCTGAGAGAACACACTTATTTTATACTCACACCGATTTTACACCATCTTGCGACTCAAATGAGGTGAGAACGTGCATGGTGTCTGACTCACAGTTACGCTCAGTAAATATCCATTTAGGTTCCCTTCAAGACCAAGGCTTGGAGATTAACTCGCTAACAGAACCGTGGAAGGCCTTGCCCAATTAAGATTATTAGCCGAAAATGAAACCTTTTGAAAGAAAGTAGCAGGGCAGCGCTGGAGCCGAGAGGAAGTGGCAGTTTTTCCCTTGATGAGGCCATCTGTTCTTAATTCGTAACCTCTCAGTTATGGTACAACATGTATTTTCACCCCATACATGATAGATTTCATAAATACTATGGGATTGCCTGAAGCCCCTTGTGCATATTCACATACAAATTTAGGTCTTGTTTTACGTGATATCACCCAGGAAATAGGAAGAAGATCCTGCCTGGTTGTTTTGGGCTTGACGGGTTGGCTAAGGCTGTTTCGGCAGGGAGTCCTGAAAGGCTGCGGAGGGAGAACGCCCCTCCCCCCACCCCAGATGAAATCGCGAAAATGTGTTAATTTGGACAATTGAAGTCAGATCCTGACGGCTTTGGTTTTGGCTTTAGGGAACTCGAGTGGCATCACCCACAAGGTTTCTGTCGGACCACGCTGAGCAAATCAAGCTTCCACAAGATGAATACAATTTGTTGATCCCCCACGATGCACCAGGAACTTTAGAAACATAACGTTATCATTTCATCTAGTGATCACACTACTCCTATTTGGAAAATATAACTGTCTTTCTCACTCGATAGTAGAGGAAACCGCCTCAGATAATCAGCAATTTCACCCAAGTCCATTGGCAAGCGAGTGGAAGACACAGGATTTGAACTTGCACTGTCTTGGCTCGCCACCACAATGCAAGCGCCCTCCCACATGGGGTTGGGGAAGAGCAAAGCCGGTCGTTTTCCAGCCCAGAGTCCATAAAATACAGCCAAGTTTTATACTCCTAGGTTTTCTGAGACTGGAAGGTTGATTATTAAACCACCTGATCTGTGAAAAATACTAAGTACAGCTCCAGCTCGAGTTCCTCTTGAATTCCTTCAGCGATGAAAGGGGCAGCCTCTGGAAAGTGTCTCACGTTGTTCCCGGGGCAAGCCAGTCGGGAAGGTGATGATGGTACATCTCATCCCCGGAAGGGATTTTGTGAGGGACGAGAACAGAATGAATTCTGAAAGATGCACGCCCCACCGGCTAGCTTTTTACACGCTGACGCCCAAACAGCACCTACTGAGACAGACCCGCAGGAGCCATTTGTAATGGGAAAGAAAAGGATTCAAAGGAGACTGTCAAAACAGCAATTTGTGTATTTTGTCGGCTGCCCTGGATCCGCCCTATTTCAGCAAAGCCAAGCAGAGGTTAGGAAGGAAGAAGAAATTGTTGCCACCATTTTTTTTTTAACCAAACAATAGAAAACATCTAAATTACCAGTCTGCATTCTTGATGATTCATTTGCACAAGTGTTGGAGGAGGGGCAGGGAGGTGAGGGGTTGTGTGGATTCTGAGAGCCTCTGGTTTTACAGAGGTTATTTTTAGTAAGAGATTCCCAGATCCTCCTTCTTCAGGAAGCATACACATTTATTAGTCCATCAGAAAGCAGAAGGAAAAAATTTCCCTGTTGGTCATTGTAAACACCCTCCCTCCCTCCTCCTTCCCCCCTCCCCCAACCAATATACAGTACCTGCAACTTGAGTGAGAGAAACACTTCTTTCCTCCTCTTGTATTTTTTACTGGTGGGACATAAAAAAAAAAATAAATAAGGTTTCTGAGGATCAGCAAATCAAGACTAAAACTTGTAGTTAATTTTTAAAACGTGGTGGTAGAAGAACATAACTACGTCAGGCTAATGCTGCACAGCTGACTCCTTAGGATTCTGGGAAAGTCCCAGCCTGGGTGATGATAAATCTAGGTGTCCCTTCCAGACTCCAACATAAAGCAAGAAGGGCAGGGCTATAGACGAGGTGTGGCTGACATGTGAACCCCACGCACTCTTTCAAGAACGAGCTGGCGAAATTAAAAAGTGTCTGTTTCCACGCGCTTGGGGACCCTGCTGTTGATTTGCTACCCCAGTCATCTTGCAGTTAGACTGGAGTTCTCTTCATCACACATAGGGCTGGCGGGACATGGGTATCGGCTTCTTTCTTTCTTGTGACCTTTTGCGGTTTCATCCCCCAGGACTGGTCCTGGGTTGCCTGGAACTGTCCTGGTTTTAAAACTGAAAGTCTCATGTCCCGGAAATGCCTTCGGTGCTAGGCACACCAGGCTCATCGGTCACGCTTGCACGCCTGCAACATGCTGGCACGTGTACTGTTAGCAGATTCCACTCTGCGGGCCCTCATATGAACAGACCACACCCCACTTCTTTTTCCACTTTTGGCTCCTTTGTGAGATGGGGCTAAGCAAAGCCCTGTGGAATCACAGGGTTCGGAAAGGGATTAAATGCTCTTAGCCCCGGGGCCTGGCGGAGAGTAAACCCCTAATAAACGCTTGCTGAAAAACATAGTTTGGGGATTACAAAGAGTTTACAAAAGCCAATGGTATTACGATTTTATTGGAATTATTAAGTGTATCCTGAGTAGAAAGCTGAAGAAAACATCTTTTCTGATTTATATATGGATTTCACAGTTTCGTGAGGAGGCAGACGAGCACAACTTGGTGAAATAGCTGGAAATGGGCCAGAACTAATGGGCGTGCACCGGGAAGGTGTTCACTGGAGAAGAGGAGGAAAACAGGTAGGGTCAGGCATTTCTTATTTCAAAGAAAGAAAGATGTTGTTTATCACATAAGTCATTTCACCATCAAACTCTCCAGTGACTCAGAAGTCCTAACGGACAGGTCTACCAAGTTATCGCTGGACACTTCTCCAAAGGCCAGTCTTCCTCAGACTTACTGTATCGTTCCCATTTTGTAACCTGTCTTCCATCTCCGTTTTTTTCATAGATACTCTATTCTTAAAGGTTACTAGCGGCTCAATTGCCACATCCCCGGGCCTCTTTTTACATTGCATCATGCTCAACCTCTGGCATCACCTTCTCTTATTAGCATACCACACAGGCGCCTGAGTCTTCTTGGCAAGTTCCTCTTTCCTCTCACTCGTTAAATGTCAGTTTCCCCAGGTTCTGCTTTCGATAGGTTCTCTAAGAGTAGTGACCCCGCGAGCCCACTTTAAGTTAATGGATGTCCAACTTCTGTCTCCCTCTGGCGTCTCTTCCTGGGCAGAGGCCTGACTCTGTCTCCCTGCTAGATTTCTTCACTTTCTGGGATTTGTCTATACTTTTCATTAACTTTGGATTCCTTTCCGTCTCATCTTTGCAGCTCAAAGCGCTTTTATCCTTCAAGGTCAACGTCAAAAGCCACTTCCTTTGAGAAGTAGTTTCAGATTGCCCAGACCAGAAAAGACATTCTATTTTTTATGTTTCCATAGCACATTTTTCTTAACATGAGTCGACACTTATTTCATTCACATTTATATTAACCGACTTTGTGTTTGCTTCTCCAACTTGATTATAAGCTCCTAACAGACTATTTTTTTTTAAATCTCCGTATCACGTAGCAAGCAAAATGGCATTCATTCGTGTATAAAATAATATCGACCATATGTACCAAGAGCTACATTTGACACTAGGGATACAAAGATAAAATAACTGAGAATACATGTCACGGTCTCGAATGTCTCAAAGCCAGGACAAAAACAGGTAATTATAATGAATCCTTTAAGCACATTGCTAAAAAGTGAGCACAAAGTTCTGCGGCAGGCCTGAGACTCACAGAGTTGTGTGTGTGCGGCGGGAGCTATTGAAGTCTTCATGGAATAGATATTGTCTGAAATGAGTGTATCAGTTATGTATTGCTGTGTAACAAATTACCCTCAAATTTAACAGCTAAAAAAAAAAATACACGTTTATTATATGCTAGTTTCTGTGGGTCAGGAGTCCAGACATGGATTAATTGAATCTTCCGCTTCAGGGTTTCTCCCGAGGCTGCTCTCACGGTGTTGGTTAAGCCGTGGTCTCAGTAAGAAGGCGCCACCAGGGAAGGACTCACTCCCATGTTCTCGCATGCAGTCGCTGGAAGGACTCAGTTCTTTGGCAGTTGTTGGACCGAGGGCCTCAGCTCCAAACTGGCTGCTGGCTGGAGACCACCCTCTCTTCCTTGACACCTGGGCTTCTCCAACTTGATTTATCACAGCAAGTACTCGAGAAAGATGCTAGGGGCGGGGGGAAGAGAGAGAGAGTTAGCGAGAGAACAGGATGGAAGTCACAGCCCTTTATAACCTAATCATGGAAGTGACTTTTGCTTTTTATCACTTTTGCTCTATTCTATTTGTTAGAAGCAAGTCATGAGGACTAACCCATACTCCTGGGGAGGGGATTATGCAGGACACCAGCACCAGGGATTGGGATTATTGAAATCCGTTTTAAAAGGCCGCGCACCACCCCAATGAGTCTTAAAGAACGAGAAGTTAGCTAGTTTGTTTCTCTCAGAGGAACCGGGATGAACAAATGCATGATGAGGACAACACAGCATATGAAGACACTTTGGTGCTGCTGAATCTTAAAAGTTGAAGGCTGGAGAGATAAGCAGGGCCTAGTATAACTAGGGAGTCACTGGAAAGATATCATCGTGGTTACTGCGCCTATACATATAAAGGGTGGATTTGAAGGAAATAAGTCTAAAATCTGGGAAACCACAGAGGATGTTGTTTGTGGAAAGATGTTAGGTTCAGGGTAGGGGAAGAAGAAACAGATCTGAGATGTAAAGAAGAGGCTTGACATTTTTGGGGGGTGGGTGGGGCTGTATTTGTGGGATATACCGGTGGAAACATCTATATTCAAGTAGAATCTTCTCAAAAAGCAGAGCAGAGGACAGCACCAGGGTCCCACTGAAAACATCCTCACTAAGCCGGCAGGGAGGCTGGTGCACAGGCCCTAGCAGCTCCCCACTGTGGCTTCTGCCCCCAGCAAATTCCTGGGACAACGAGAAGGTGCACTAGTGTTCTGGGTCTGCCTTACAAAGCCCCGCAAATTGGATGGCTTAAAACCACAGAAATTCATTTCCTCACCGTTCTGGAGGCCAGACACCTGAAATCAAGGTGTGAGCAGAGCTGCACGCCCTCTGAAACCTGCAGGGGAGGCTGCCTCTTCGTGGTTTCCGGTGGTTGCCAGCCGTCCTGGTGTTCCCTGGCTTCTGGATGCTTCGTCACTCCAGTATCTGTAGGGAGATGGCGTTCTCCCTGTGCACAGAGGTTTCACATGTTTTTATCCCTCTTCCTGTAAGGACACCCACCATATTGCCTTAGGGCCCACCCTAATGAGCTCGTCTTAACTCGATTCCATCTGCAAAGACCCCATGTCTAAAGAAGGTCATGGTCACAGGTCCTGGGAGTTAGGACGTCAACGCCTGTTTTTAGAGGACACAAGTCAACCTGTAACTACTCTCTTTAAGAACTGCTTTTAAGAAGAAAGGTCTAATTTAAGATAATTAATACACTTCACTAAGGCCAGTTTCAACGGACTGATGAATTTTACATGATTTGCCCGAGGTCTGCTCAATGAAGGTAAATGGCAGTCATTGCCTTTCTCTCTACTTGCGGTGCCTTGCTGGGTTCGGTCAAAGAAAATCGTTTCTCTCAGTGCTCACCTCTGAGAGAAGAGGAGGAATATTGAGCTGGTTTTTTGTTGCCTCATGCCCTTATTACTGGACTGAGGCTCCAGCTTCACTACTCCTCATTTGCCTAAAGGACATTCTAGCCTGACGGAAATCTCAAGGTGTCAGTGTCTCCCCCAAAATGGTGTGTAAGGAGGTTGTTTTTGTTTGTGCAGAGGGGGTCCATTGTATTGGTCAAAGGAGCCTCTGACTCAGTAATATTTACCAGCCATTGCACCGGATTAATAGCAGTTCCTACCTTTAGCTACACGTGTGAATCCCCTGTGGAAATTGAAAATGTGAGTCCTAACCCGAGATTCTAATTCAGTCGGTTCTAGGAGGGATCTGAGCATCCATATGTTTCAAGCTCTGCAGGTGATTACAGGGAGCAGCTGGGCTGGGACCCCCTGCAACAGCTGATGGCTTCCCTCTCACCCGTCTGGCACTAATATTCAGAGTCTGAGCCTCCACCCTTTAAAGAGTCAGCAGGGCGTACCTATCATCGTGCTTTTAGGAAGAATGAGAACAACCGAAGGGGGCACTGCTTAGTTTTCAAGGGGAAGCCATGGCGGGGGGGGTGGGGGGGTGGACAAGCAAACCCCCTAACTAGGTGGGGGGATGTCTGTGGGAAAGGAGGCAGATGGTGGTGATGAAGATGAGGACTCTAATGTGAAAAGTGAGCCGGTTTGCAGACCTTTTGATCCTGAAAATGGGCCACAGTTGTCTTTGTCGGGTGACTCAGCAAGTTAATTTTCAGGAAGTGTTTTTCCTTTCTCTCTCTCCTCTCTCTTTCTCTCTTTCTCTTTCTCTCTTCTTTTTACAAGCTTTCTTTCTTTTTACAAGCTTTCTTTTTTACAAGCTTTCTTTCTTTCTTTCTTTCTTTTTCTTTCTTTCTTTCTTTCTTTCTTTCTTTCTTTTTCTTTTTTTTTTTACAAGCTAGTGAAGGGGAACAAGCCAATAGGTAAGCTAGTATGACTGAAAAAGATTTCGGCTTCTCAAATCAGATGCAGAGTTTTAATTGTTTAATTAGCTACCCACGAAAGTAATCTAAGGGCCCACCTTTTCCCCCTACCTTTCCCTGACCACTGGTATTGTACAAACCAGGGATCTCTCTGCCATCCACATACAATCCAAGGCTGGACAGAGACTCAGGTGATTGCCCACATACCCAGAAATGCTCGACCTCCTGTCACTTATCTCTCTGCAGACAGGAAAGCTGGGTGTGGGGTGTTGTGGATCTAGTCAGGGACATGGCCCCTTGGGACTTCAAATGGCAGCTGGGATGACTCAGACTCTGTTCTCCGGCCAACACAGTGGGCTTGGCGGTGGGGGGTGGGGTGGGGTGGGGTGGGGGTGGGGGAGCCTAGTCGAGCACAAGAAACCTCCCCAGTTGTTCTATTTTAAGCCACAGGGTCTTGTAACAGGTTTGGTAGGAACTACTGTGTGGGCCGGTGGGGCGGGGAGGGAGGGGGGAGGAGGGATTTAAGACTGTCTCTAGGTCTCTGGTTTAATAATAACCCTTTCCAAGGGCCTGTGGTGTGCCAGCTGCTTCATTAAGTGCTTTGTAAGTATAATTTCATTTAATCCTTTCCAACAACTCCCAGGGCTAAGAATGATTATCCCCAGTTTTATTTTTTATTATTAACAAAGGGCAGGGGTGGGGAAATGGAAGGTTAGAAGATTTGGATGCCCGCCCAAAGTCAGATGGCTAAGTGCAGATGTAGAGACGGGACTTGGGTCTGATGGCCAGGCCTGCGTCCTTGGTCTCCACGATGGAGCTGGCTGTGGCCTCTCCCTGTGGGGAATCGATTCGGTGAGCATCGTTGACAGGCTGCCATGTGCCAGGTGCTTTGCTGGGCACTGCGGAGAGTGTAAATGCTGACACACGTGGCTTTTGTTATCTAGTTGTCACTGGCCTTTAGAAGAACTGCCCAGGTGAACTGGAAAACGTTCTTTTTAGTTTCAGTTCTGTCCCTCATCAGCAGTGTGCTCCTGACTCATTTATTTGGTCCAGGATTCCTTTTTGTTCAGCTGTAAAATGAAGATAACAAGAATATTGTGAATTTAGACAAGAGAAGGGCTGGGGATAGTGTATATTGAAAAGTAACAGGTGCTTAGAAAAGTGAAACTTCGCTCATCTTTCACAAGATACCTGGGTTTTAGCCGGGCCAGTTCTGAAGCAAAGTACCCTCATGCGCAACTCAGGTGTCTCGATGCGTCCAAGACATCTCTCTTCCTGTGAAATCTCACGTTCTGTTCGCTCCATCGGCAAGCCCTATCGACTGTACCTTCTGAGTACAGATAGAATAGGACTTTTCACGGTTCTACTCCGGTCAAAGCCACCACCATCCCTCACCTGGACCACGGCCTCCTAACCAGCCCTCTGCTTCTGCCCGCAGTCCCTACTCAAATACCGCCTCATCAGACTTGCTGATTTGTCAACAGTGTGATGCCTGCTGTAGAATGTAGGGCCACAGAAGGCAGGGGTCTTGGCTTTTCT
The DNA here is from genome assembly GCA_003508835.1 of Eonycteris spelaea. Classification (NCBI taxonomy): domain Eukaryota; kingdom Metazoa; phylum Chordata; class Mammalia; order Chiroptera; family Pteropodidae; genus Eonycteris; species Eonycteris spelaea. Next base: position 357,144 of record PUFA01000056.1, read on the forward strand.
GTGAATGTCTATGTCACCAAAACCTAGCACCTGGCACACACTAAGTACCACCATACCTAACCCCTTTCCAGTTCCTTCTCAACCCAGTCTGCCCTTCTTCAATTACATTTTTAATATTAAAAAATTCAGAAAAAAGAGGGTAGAAAAAAGGGGGAGAAATTTATCTATAAGGGCAGTCCCAGAATAATCACTGTTCATACATTTAAAACAACTTCAACGTTTTTAATTAATTGTTAGGGTATTGTAATGCCAAAGATTAACCAACCCTCTTTTCATCATCTGTGTTCTGAATTTTGACATCTGACTTACAGCATTTGAACACTGGAGTGACCCGAATTCGAGGTCTATGCTTAGCATCATTAATAAAGTTAGCATTACCAGCGAAACCCTTAGTCAAATATTTTGAGTGTGAGACCTAAGAAGCCCATAATATGTTGTGGCTGCTCGCCGTGTAATGCCCTGACACCACACCATACTTTTTTTTCCCCACACATTCACGTGTTACTCCATTGATAAACCACATTCGTCACCGACTGTGTGCATTGCATACGGCTTCCTGCCTTGGTTAGACACTTGCGCTGACTGGGTGTCGTTCTTCACGAGAGTTTTCACTGTGTCGTTATGGTGACGCCATCATGTGGCAGCGTGGTTATGGTGGTGGTGGAGGAAGATGGCTTGGCTCATGGCCGGGAGGTGTCTTGTGTGATAATGGCCGTGAGCAGCGGGAGGCAATATTTTGAAGTGGGGAAAGTCTTGGCCTCAGAGACAGGAGAACCAGGATCTTTTCTTTTTGGTGGGGGTGGCTTAAACAACAGAGATTTATTTTCTCACAGTTTTGAAGGCTTGGAAGTCCAAGATTAAGGTGCTTTTTTTGGGGGGGGGGATGAGAATCAGGATCTTATCCAAGTTTTGCAACTACCTTGTTGAGAAAATTTGGAAATTACTCTCCTGATGCCAGAGAGGTGGGGTGGGAGTGGGAATGGGGGTGGTGGTGGAGGGAGAGAGACAGAGAGAGAGAGAGAGAGAGAGAGAGAGAAGGAGAGAGAGAAAGAGAGAGAGGTAATTCCACAGGTTCCATTAAAGATTTGTGACCTTGGCTAATTTTCTTGTGATTTGCTAATGTATTCTGAAGCTGAGTGCAAGAATAAACTGACCCAAATCACACTCTTACCCAACCAGCCAAAGCACCCCAACATGTGTCAGTGACCTTTACCTTCGCCTGCTCAGGACCCCAGGAATAGGCCACGCAGCAGGACCCCACTCTGGTGCTGCTTTGAGTACGTTTGGGCCAATCTCTGGCTGTTCCTGAATCTGAGGAAGATTCTCCGTCCTTATCGAATACGAAATGTCTTACAACGAGAAGAGCCTTAAGAATACGCTGGTCTTGCAGGCTGACCCGTTACTGCCACTTACATATTATTTCCAGTTTTTAAAATAATTATTTAATCAGATTTTGATAATTAATAGTGCAATTCGTTGTTTCCTTCCAAGTTTTTAATGTTTTCAACATACCACAAGGTTGCCCTTCGCCTTGTTCAACCTGCCATGAAACAGAGGGTAATGAGGCGTCCTGGACTGGCTGAGTTGATTCAATCCTATGCCAAATGTAGTATTTCTACGCCTTGTCCAATCTTGCCTTGTAATCCGAGCAGGAAACAGGAAGCTCCCTCGCTATGGCTGTTGCTCTGACTGCAACACTCCAGATGACATGTGCCTTTGGAATGCCATCAGACAGGGCTACGCTTGGTCGGCAAGAGGATGCCAGTGCCTGGTAACCCATAAACCTCGTGTCGTCTCTGAGGCAAGTGTTGCATTTCACTTGAGTGTGGGGGACTTCTCCCTCGAGTACAGTGTGACCACACTGTCCTGTTGGATTCCTTGCCAGGGGTCAGGAGGACAGACTGCCTTTGGCTGTAAACATTTCCTTAGATGATAACCTGCTGCTTTTTTGGATATTTCTCCCCCAACCAAACAGAAAATGAGGGTGACATTCTTCCACCTCCATTCTAATAGCGGCAGGAGGATGCTTTGACAAATTAACTGAGTTTTTGGTGGGTTACCCCACGACCCTTTTGCCGTTGGCTGACGAAAACCAAGCTCTGTTGCCTTACGGGAGAATTGTCATAGCAAAACAGGGAAACAAGAACCAAACTCTTGGTTTCAGTTTCCAAAGATTCGTAGGAATAAATAGTTGGGCAAGCAGAGCCAATTCTCCCACACTGAAGATTAGACAAAGATGCCCAAGACAGAAGACATGAAGAAGGAGAGAGTTTAGTGAGGCGGGGACAAGGGACCAGATGTGGACAGTAGCAAGGTCAGCTGAAGCAAGCACTGTCTGTCTCCAGCATCAGGAAGCTGTGAGGGAGCCTCTGTGGGATGTGTAGACACCAAGGTCTATTGATGAGCATCCTTCATCTCGCACGTGCCCGAGGTGCCCTACCCTTCGGGGAGACTGCCCACAGCAACACGTGCCTGTATCCCAAATCTTTGCTCTGCCTCCTTTCCTTGCTCCCTGGGGGAGAGCTTTTTTTTCACCACCTAGGACAGTAAGCTGTCAGAGGGGTGCCGTTCTAGTTTCTTTTGTTCTTCCCTTAAAATCCTAATGTACTGCCTTTGAACAGAAACTTACTGGGCCTTGGCACGCCCTCTGCTCCCAGTCACACTTCAAGATGTAAAGCTATCAGAACATGGGGCTTGATCGATTTACCAAACAACTGCAAATTAACTAATTCAGATGTGTTAAGTCTGTAATCCTTTCAGGTACACAGAAGAATCAGAACTATTCATTGCACCTAAAAAAGTTTAGTTCGAATTATTCACACAATTTAGCATTCTTGCATCAATTCATTATAGAGCTTAATGCACATGGTTGATTTCACCAAGTCAGTTTGGGAGGATACAATTCTAGAATGATTCTCTTTTTTGTACCCTTTTCTCCTCACCTGAGACTAGTATATTACTATCCGATTTAATTAGACACTCTCAGTAAGGGATGGTTGAGTTTTCTTTCACTTTGGGATAGACAATCCCAAAATATCAGAGTGAGTTAGCAGAATGAAGATTTTATTTGTTGGTCTCATGATGGTCCTGGTCAAGAGGTGTTTTAGGCTTCTCTCTTCCAAAGGGGTGATTTGAACCCAGGATCTTGAGGCTCCACTCTCTTTTGGCTTTACGGTCACTGTGGTGAGCAGAATTGTGTCCCCCCCAAAATTCATATGCTGAAAGCTTAACCTCCGTACCTGAAAATGTGACTGTATTGCAGAGGTGGGGCCTTTAAAGCGGCGAATAAGTTAAAATGAGGCTGTTCGGGTGAGTCTTAATCCAAACTGATTGGATGGAGTCCGTAGACACGATGGATATACATACACAGAGGAAAGGTCACGAGGACGCATCGAGAAGCCCAGCAAGCCATGGAGAGGGGCCCAAGGAGGAACCAAACTTCCTGACACCTTGATCTTAGACTTCTAACCTCTGGCATTGTGAGAAAAGAAACATCTGCTGTCTAAGCCACCCAGTCTGTGGTGTTTGTTCCTGCAGCCTGAGCAGACTAATACAGTCACGCTGCAGTCATCAATCTGACGACAGATGAGGGACAGATTAGAGCCCCGTCTGGGAGCTCTCTGTGGCTGAGGTCTGTCAGTCGTATAAGCAGTGCGTAGCTTTTCTGTACATACTCCCTGGCCCAGAATTTAGTCACAAATAGTGGTTTTACAAGTATTCACTTGTGATTATTCTTTAAACTGTTCATATGTATTTGCATCGCTCTTCGATACACATGAGGCACAGTAAAACATCGAAAAGCGAAACAATAAAAATCATACTCTCGCGCCTCAAAAGTCATACTTGTTTAATAGAAGGATTAGCTCTTTCCTTTTCCCTGGGTGTTAGGGATTCTTGATCAGACAAAAAGGGAGGAAAAAAAAAATCTTTCCACTTTCTTTTAGATAAATCTTTCATGGTTGAATTTGTCTAGGTGTTTTGTTTTTGTCGTTGTTGTTGTTATACGTTTGCCTTTGTAATTAAACAATGGTTAAGAGAACTATTTTCATAAAAAATAAACAAGGCACAGGTTATTTTCTGTTACTAAGGACATTAGCTCTTCTTTTTAAATAAGAGACTTCGGGTGCTTTCGTTTTGTAAGGCCATTCTGAAAATAGCCAACGACATTTCTTTAACAGCGTTACGTTTTTTTTCCCCAGTCATTTCTCAAAATTAGTCTTTTGCTGCATGTATGCATTCTCATTTCCTCCATCCCTTTCTTCGCACACGCACAAAGGACAACAGATGTTCAGAAAGGGGCAGTTGACCAAAGCCTTTTTCATGTTTTTTGTTTTGTTTTGTTTTGTTTTGTGCTTAGGGCCTGCCATATGTGTTGGAGGAGAGAAGGTTCTGGGCATCTGGATGATGGGTTCTGTTGATGTCTGAGACTGTTACTCTTATTTGGAAATACACCGTGTGAGAAGCAGAATTGCGTGGTAGTGAAGGACGTGGAGTCTGTTTTGAACTCATCACTGAAGAGCCGTGAGACACTGGGCAAGTTCCTTAACCTCTGAATGACTCATCTGTAAACGAAGGATAATAACAGAACAGACTTCATATGGTTGCTGTGGGATGAAATGAGTTAATACATGGAAAGAGCTTAAAACAATGTCTGGCATACAGTAAGTGCTATGTAAGTGTTCACTGTTCTTGTTATGACACCTACGAGGGTATAATTGTCTAGCGACATAAAGCGGCCGTGGTTTTCTGCGTTAGCATCGCATTTTCTGGCAGGAGTAGATACTATCAATGTGAAGCTAATACGTTAACATAAAAAATGAGGAAAATTACACAAGAGGCCCAAACGAGAAAGTGAGCACCTGTCTTGGAGATTCACAAGTCCAGGCACGCTTCCTGATTGATGCCTCAGGATTCCCCTGCTTTCGGAAAGACCTACATTTGAAACCTGTTGTTACAATCACAGCCATAGACCTTCTTGCTCAGTTCTCCAGACCTGCCTGGAGGGACAGACGGGCATGGTGTCGCAATTTCATTCTGAGCGAGAGAGTTGTCATTTTTTAAACTTGTTTTTTTATTTAAGTGTAGTTGGCGAATGATCTTATATTGGTTATATTACTTTCAGGTGTACAGTATAGTGATCGACATTGTTATATCTTTCATTGTGATCACCCGCTGTAGTTATTTTAATCAGAGAAAGGAACTGTGTAATTGATGAGAAATGCCAAGCTTAAATTTCTAAGCAGTTGGAGAAGTCTGGAGGTTTGACAGAATAGCTAGGCCAAGACTTGTCGAGTATGTGTGGGAGTGTCCATGACTCAAATTCTGGGCCTGTGTCAGAATAAAAGATATTTCTGAAAGTAGGTGAATTAGATGGGGAGGGGGAGAGGAAAGACCCAACTATTTACCATGTGACCTTCTCTTCTTTGACTTTTCACAAAGAATTCTTGTGGGGTCTGACAGGACACATGCAGAAGACCGAAGGTTTAAGGATGATGCCCTGCCCTTGCCAACCTTCTAGTTTCCTTTTGTATGCAGAGGAAGGTTCCCTCCCTTCTCCTCTACCCTAATATCCCTTCATGGGGTGAACCACCTCAGCCTCCTCAAGAGAATACTGAATCAGAGGTACTTTCCAAATGTCATTTTAGGATTAAGTATGCATGTGGGGGTAATAATTGAAGACCTTATACGTGGGGTGATGTAGTGGTGGTTCTCGAACGCAGAAATCCATTCTTAAAGCAAATTATCTTGAATTTAACTGAACCGAGAGTGTAGACATCTGTTAGGCTCTGCTTCCATGTTGTTATGTGAACTTGGGTAAATTAGATTTAAATAGTAAAGTCTCTTCTTGGGAGAAATGTCTGTTCATGTCCTCTGCCCATTTTTTTTTAATTGGATTGTTTTTTGTTGTTGTTGAGTTGTATGAGTTCTTTATACGTTTTGGATCTTGGAGGCATTGTTTACAAATATATTCTCACGTTCAGTTGTTTGCCTCTTTGTTGATGGTTTCCTTTGCTGTGCAGAAGTTTTTTAGTTTAATACTGTCCCATTTATTTATTTTTGCTTTGACTTCTTGAAGTCAAATTCATAAATCCTCTCTAAATCCATAGGTTTAGTACCTATGTATTCCCCTATGCATTTTATTATTTCAGGTCTTATATTTAGGTCTTTGATCCATTTTGAGTTAATTTTTGTGTATGGTGACAAATAGCAGTCTAGTTTCATTCTTTTGCATGTAGCTTTCCAAATTTCCCAGCACCATTTATTGAAGAGGCCAAGACATGGAAACAACCAAAGTGTCCTTTGATAGATGATGGATAATGAAGATGTGGTACATATATACAGTGGAATATTACTCAGCCATAAAAAAGATGAAATACTGCCATTTGCTACATTGGATGGATCTTGAGATATCATGCTAAGTGAAGTAAGCCAGACAGAAAAAGTTGAGAACTGTGTACAATTTCACTTATATGTGGGATGTAAAACTAAAAGCAACTAATAAACAAGACAAACAAAAACTTGTTGACACAGATGACAGGTTATTGGTTACCAGAGGGAAGGGGGCCGGGGGATGTAGAAGGGGTAAAGGAGTCAAATATATAGTGACAGAGGGAATTTGACTTTGAGTGGTGAACGTGCAGTGCAATGTACAGATGATATATTATAGAATTGTACTCTTGACACCTACACAATTTTATTAACCAATTTCACCCCACTAAATTTAATAAAAAATAAATTTAACAAAATTGAGTCTCAGTGTTCTCATTGGAAAAAAATAGATATTGTAAAATCTACTGAACTAGTTGGATTCGAGGTGAATTTTCTAGCCCCAGACCTGGGAGTAGAAGCAAATTCTTTTTATTCCAAGTGATTAGACTTTTACACAGACAAGCCAGATGCAAGGGGCATGAATCAAGCGAAAAACAAACTCACATGTTGTCTCCAGTCTTTCCGAGAGCAGCAGGGAAGAGAGACAGAGGAGAAAGCAGGGTTCTCTGCCTCACACAGGGTGTTGTGCGAGCCACCCAGGGAAGGAGGACGGGCCCTGTTTCGACACCTTACTGGTATTTGAGATACCAGCTTCCGACACCAAGCAATTCTCCAGTTTCCCAGATTCCATTCAATCCTGACACCACCTCCCGGAGTTAGTTAGTGTAGACACCATGAGTCAAGGGCTGGTGCTGGTACTTCTGAACTCACTGCTGGACACCGGGGCTTCCCTTCACTCCCTCATCAGAAGCCCGAAAAACACTCTACTTACATTTATCAGATTATTATAAAGAAAACAGCAGAACAGTCAAACAGAAGAGAGGCAGAGGGCAAGAAATGGGGGAAGGGCTCCCTCTAGACGCATCACTCTCCCAGCACCCCAATGTCATCACCAAACCGAAAGCTGCAGACCCAGTTGCTTGGGGACTTTTATGGAGGGTCCATTAGCATTGGCCATTGGTGATTGGATTCCATCTCCAGCCCCTCTCCTCTCCCTCAGGGGTTGCTGAATGTTCCATCCCACTAATCAGACCTGGGCCTTTCTGGAGACAAGTGCTCCTTCCCCAGCTATCATTAGCATAGAAAAGACGCTCAGCTCTCTGCAGATCTCAAGTGTTTTAGAAGCTCTGAGTCAGAAGCCAGGGCTAAAAATGATATAGATTTCATACTGGCTGTGAAATATCCCATCAGAAGGGGAACAGCTGCTCTGTAGAGGGATCTCCGTGGAGACGATGGTGATGGGAAATGTGTAGGCTGTGTGTCCTGCTATACCAGGGGCCCCGGACCGGTGGGCATAGGGTCCACCTTAGGGCCAGTGATGTCCTGACTCATTGCAGTGACCAGGCATCGAGGCTTTTGATGTCTACACTGGAATAAAAGGATAAAATCCAGTCATACTTTTCCAATGTATCTAACCCAGGAATTGAAATGAAATCAAAACAGCCCCCTAAATCATTCTCAGGGTGCATTTGCCTGTCTATGTTTTAGGCCTATGGTTTCAACTCATTTAGGAGCATGCTGATGGCGAAGAAGAAGGCCCTCTATAAAGTGATCTTTCCAAGAGACCTACCTTGCAAGGTTGCTGTGAGGATGAGTTATGTGAAATACTTACCAAGGTGCTAAACGCAGCATCTACTACGGGAAGTGCTGGAAGATGAATAAGAGAGTCCATGTCCTCATGGTCCTATGGTTTAGTGAGAAAATAAAAATAAATACATAGTTTCATTTGCATTCTAATTGACCAGGGTTAAATACAGAGTTTGTGGATGTCAACAGATTTAATAATCTTTTTTCTTCAAAATTTAGGATTTTGTATCTCTGCTTAAAAACGCCTTCTCCACCTAAGACTGTATACAAAGTCCCTTATGATGTCTTCTAGTAGTTTTATGGCTTTTATGTTTAAACGTTTGACTCATCTGGAATCTCTTTTGGCTTAAAGGATAAAGTTGGGATCCAGATTTATTTATCTTCAAAAATAGTTGTCCCAACATCGTTTATTAAACAGTGCTCTTTCCCCCCATTGCTTTGAAATGCCAACCTGACTGTAAATGACATTCTAGCGTGCAGTTCGGTCTGTTTCTAGAATGTATACTACCGTTTACTTCTTTCGTAGTTCCCAGGTATTTTAATGATTGTATCTGCACTTTATGTTTTAATATCTGGAAGAAGAAGTAATTTCAAATGGTGAAGAGAAGGTGCAAGAAGAAAGGTCAGTGATACTATGGGAGTTAGGTGGTATTTAGATGGAGTATCCCTGAGCCAGCTTGAGGAATTAGTCTTGACTGGAAGGAAGGGCACTTCTGACACAGTGAGGGGACAGAGTAGGGAAGGATGGCAGCAGCAGGCTCACAGCCCTTCTAGGGGACATAATGGTCACCTTGTGCCTGATGCTGTCTCAGGCAGCCACAGTTTGTGCCCGTATTTCTGTGTTCATCACATTCATCCTTAATTGAATTAAAGACTGGAGCAAGGTGCCATTTCACACGGGAACTGGTGAGATGATGTGTTATGAAAATGTATGTCGAACGTGGGCGAGCTAACTCAGTCTGAATCTCTAGCGTGTGGATTTGCTTAAGTCACTTTGTTTTTGCAGATTCTCAGGTTCTCTGTACATAGAGAACCTAGACTCCTCTATGAATACCAAAGCCAGTTCTGATGCTGCCTCTCTTACACTCTAGACCCAGAAGGAGTGAAGGAGAATGGTGTTCCTGTCGGAAGGTGAGTCCAGGACTGGAATTTCTTGCCATCGTGCCCAGGGTCCACTATCACCACAGAGAAAGGGACAGGGGCTACCGCTTCTCCTGAGGAGGCTTCTTGACTCCAGAGGACACAAGTTTGCCAGGCCGACTCAACAGGGCCAACAGCCTCCAAGAGTGGTGAGTGGATGTCCTGTTACTCCAGACCTCTGCAGGACAGCTGGCCACAGGGCCCTTCTTGTATGGGGCTAGACAGCTCGCCCCACATCGGTTTCACACCTGTCTTCTAAAAACAACCAGCCCCGAGTCAATCAAACATATGTCCCCCTAAAATTCTGACTGGGTGCTCTGTATTCACATAACATCGGTCTGGTTGACACTTAAAGGTTTCAAGAAATTGAAGAGAAGAGTCTCTACCATTAAGGAAAAAGACGTTTCCCTTTGCAAAACGAAGTTTGCTTTTTGGGGTCCGACCCCCAAAAGAGATTCCTCTGGGGGTCATACTAACTAACTCATTAGGTTAATGGTCTTCAATCTGTGGTCTCCAGGTATTTGGAGGGTATGCACAGGCTTTCTGAGGGGTACACAAACCTGGATAGTGTCCAGGAATGGATTTCCTGATTTTCAACTTTCATATTTATATTTTTCTAAAATGTATTTGCCTGAGAGTTTGCCTTCAGATCTTCTTTTATGATCACGATCATGCTTATCCATTCGTCGTGAATCTGACTGGGTGTACAGCCCCTGGGGTGAACACTCCTGCCTATGGAAGTGCAGGACAGCTGGAGGTTTGCGAGGAGTTGACAAAGTGAAAGATTAATGTCGGGCTGATAGGCTCTTTGGAAAATCAGGGAGTTTTCAAATGGAGGAGGTCATAAGCATGTTCTTAGCCTTTAATCTGACGGCTATCCAAGGTATTGGTTTTTAAGGATAGACAACTAATAAATTAACTTGTTTTGAGTGGTATACCTTCAAAATAATTTTATATTATCCGTAAAACTGAGAAGTTGTTCAGATAACTGAGTAACATTTTTTATACCCAGATTCCTTCCATTTCTGTTTATGTGAACACAGTTTTCACAATTGTTAAAAAAAAAAAAAAAACAAAAAACAAAAATAGTAAGAAAATTGATGCTAAACTACTTTTAGTCTATCATCCACAGACATTAAATAATTGGGGAAAAACCCCCAAACTGTAAAATAGTCCCATTACTCTCTTAAAATCTTCTTTTATTTTATTTTACTTTCTATTTAAAATTGTTGTTGTATTTAATGACTTGAAATATGTAATATTTAAGTGCTTTGATTGATTGTTTACTTATAACAATTGTAAAGATAATTCAATTCAGAAAAAAATGTTTTAACATAAAGCTTTATGATCAAAGGAAATAATAATTTCAACTTATAAACCTATTTTTATTATAAAAACATAAGGGAGATTAATAAAAGACTCTTAGGCATATATGACATTAGGGTATAATTCTGTGGGGGCACAGAAAGGCAGAGCATAGAGCCAGGGTCTGTGAACTCTCCTGCCCTTTGATGGTCCCCTCCATGCTGGGTTTTAGAGCCTGGGGGGCATATGACAAATTCTGTGAGTTCTTCTCCCATGTCAATAGGTATATAATTAAACCCTAATTATTACTCGGGCTACCGTAAGTTGGTCTCCATCACTTAGAAGAAAAGCAAATATATTTTCATTTTCCTTCTTCACATGAACAGCAGGCGAGGCCCCATGCTGTGTATCAGGAGGGAGAAAGATGTATTTCTTAGGTCAGTCTAGCATCTGTGGCTGATACTTTCCTTCCTCCTGCCTCAGTGGTTTAACCCACATCTCATTCAGGTGAACTCCATTCAGCACAGTAGAGAGGGCAGGTGTGTGTGAGTGAGTGTGTGTGAGTGTGTGAGTGTGTGTGTGTGTGTGTGTGTGTGTGTGTGTTGTGTGTGGCCGTGAACTGTAGTTTTCCTGGGCATCCTGGACGAGGACACTGGTTGGCTCCTCAGCTGCCATCCTGGGGAAGAAGGTTTCAAAGAAGACTGAGAAGATTGAAAATAGCTGTGGAAGGATGAGAGGAACAGCTGACCCGGAAAACACCAGCCTCCTGGGCAGCATCAACGTCAAATCCCATCTGTGGGGTCGAGAGGCTTCCCCCAGCAGCTCTTAACAGCAAGGCGCACAGTTGGTTGGATCTAGCCTGGGGCTTTAGGGGCGGCGCATGAGGGAGGTCAAGGGAGCGAAGGGGTCAAGGACCGCGAGGAACGACCGCACTCTTTGTGGGTAAGGAAGGGAGTGGGGCTGGGCTGCAGAGGACGGGCTCACACGCCCAGAGGTCTCGGTGAGACCGGAAAGAGCGGAGCTAGATGGGAAGGAGTAGAGGCTGCCGTTCAAGGGGGGTGTGTGCTGCAGACCGACCGAGTGCGTCTCCCCCACATTCATTCGAAACGCTGTCCCCCAACGTGATGGCGTTAGGAGTTACGGCCTTTGGAAGGTGGATGGGTCTGAAAGCAGAGGCCCCGTGAGCGGGATCGGCGCCCTTCTAAGCGTCCCGAGGGAGTTTGCTCCTCTCTCTGCCGGGTGAGGACACCGTGAGACGACAGCCATCGACACCCTGAAGAGGACGTCCACCGGAACGCGACCGTTCCGGCACCTGACCTCCGAGCTCTAGAACTGGGAGACAGACATTTCTGTGGCTTGCAGCAGCGGTGTTCTGTGAGAGAGGCCAGGATGGACCACGACAGTGTGGTTGAAGTGACAGTTTGGGAGTCGGGAAACCCTGAGATGCCCTGCACCGACGAGAAGAGAATCGGTAGGAGTGTGTGTGTGTGTGTGCGCGCGCGTGCATGTGTGTACACCCGCACACACGCGCGTGTGCATGCGTGTTAAGAAAGGAATCTTCCCTCTTTTGTGTCTCCGCAGATATCACCCATTCCGGGTGCCCTGCCTCAGCCCCAACTGCTATCTCGGCCGTTATAGATTAATGACTTGAATCAGAAGTGGTTCAAGATAATTACCCAGTAGATTTTGCCCGTAAAAATATGAACATTTTTTTTTAGTGATGTGGGTTTGTAAACAGAAAAAAAAAAATGTTACAATGCATAGGCTTTTCCAGAGAATTATGTTTACCATACCTTTTCTGCATATGTGTGTTGAATTCTATGCAAAAGTAAAGGTTGCTATCATGCAGAAGGTGTGGTTTCAATTTAGCAAAATGTAAAATTAAACTGCCTTGGGGGTTGATGGAAATGAAACAAGCCTATTTCAGCCTCCTGCAGTTCCATTGTCCTGTTGTAACCCACATAATTTAAAGTGAATGATTGGCAAATGGAAAATAAAAACAGCTTGGATGCATGATACCTTCTGTATTATTATTAGATAATATTATTAGTGTCTTGAACAGAAATCAGGGGTTTAAGGGGCCTAATTAGAAACACCCATAATGATTCAAACTCTAAAACTTAAGAAACACTTTTATATTTTAGCCAAAGGTAGTCCAATGTCCTTTTCCCTACAAAGCCTTACCAGGTGTCAGTTAAGGAATCCTGTTCAAGAGGGATTCCTTCCAGGTAGAAACAACTGATGTAATTATCTTGGCTTCTGCAGGCAAGAAAGCTACTTATTAGGTAAAGTCTATATGGTTCATGTATGAGGGTTGGGAGATCTCAGAAATACTGCTCAAGAAGCCTCTAGGTGCGCACACTGGGCTGTGATCTTGCTCACTGTATCCAAACACGGCTTTGACATCAATTGCAAAAAATTATTTTTCTCTGTTGATTTCGGACAATTTGTCGTCATTTAGGCCACAGTGTTTGACTAGGGCAATTCAGTGCCGACACTGTGTGGTGGGTTGCTTTGCTTTACTTCCTTTTCTGCATGAATTGCCTGTCCTTGGTGAGAACTTAGAGCGGATTTCCTGTTCACATCGGCAATTCCTGTCTCCCCTTGCATGATGTGAGTGAGATGAGGATCAGAGATTTGGGTCTGACTTAAAGTATTCCCTTCTAGTTAGGAACTAAATGTGTGTGTGTGTTTTAAGGAGCATATTTGGGCCCAAGAACATTGAAGCTTAAAAGATCCATAAAATCAATGTTAACAATGTAAAAATTCACAAATTCCTTTTCCTTGGGAGTTAAAAAAAATCATTTTCCCCCCTTCAAGTCTAAGTCTAAAACACAAGGCATTTAGAAAATTTCTCAAATATACATGTATCTCTTTTCCTCATATAAGCACCATTGTAAATTCACTCTCTGAATAATGTCTGAGATTGCCATGCTCCCTACATAAGAAAGCGAGTACAGACTTCCTCAAATATGTAATTTCAACACGTGACTTTGCTCTTTATCTTCAAATAATGATGACTATCATCTGTTTTCGACAGCATATTTGTTCGTTCACTGAAAGCCGGCAAGAATTGTGAGTTTATGTAAGACAGGGTGATGGAGGGAGGACATGGGGAAAAACGAAATCAGTTTCATAACTACAAAGGGGACATAAACGAGACCACGTCCCTGAAGAAAGCCACGTGCCAAAAGTGTGGACGGATGCGATGCGTCTCCCCAACAGCCGGAAGCTTTTAAAATTTTAAACAAGGAACTACCTTTGGTTAAAAAAAGAAAAAAGGATTTTTAAAAAATGAAGTAAAGAACAACAACAGCAACACACATCACTGTACCTGGAGCAGGAGACGACAACGCTTAGGTATAATTTCAGTCATTTGAAGATCAAGGAAAAAACCCCGTCTCTAAAGGGGATAATTTGGAGTACTTGTGTTTGGAGCCCAAACACAGTGCACAAGTGTAAGAACAGTGGACTCCCAGAGCACAGTTGATTGCTAAAAAAATATTTTTGTCATTGGTGAGTGTTGTGGGTTAAGTATATCCCCTGCCAATTCATGTCCACCTGGAAACTCAGAGCGTGACTTGATTTGGGAAGAAAGCCTTTGTAAATATAATTGGTTAGGTTAAGATGGGGTCATGGATCAGTTTGGGCCCTAAATATAGTAATTGGTGTCATTATAAATAGTCCTTACGAAGACACAGAGACACACAGGAAGTAAAATTTAATTTACTTTCAACTAACAGTTCTAAATGCTGCATTTCGCTGTCCTATGAGTACACCGCAAACTATTCTATTGCTTATTTACCAAACTTTAAGGCTATGAACCTCTAACTGTGATTTTTATGAGACTTAGACAATATTTTAACATGCGATAGCTATCGTCAAAGCATAGAGATTCCTTATACTGACAAGTGGCGATTCATCACAATAGAAATGTAAGCAGAAACCTCATTCATCATTTTGCTAATGGTTCTTCCCTTGTACATTCCAGCCTCCCTTCCGTACTGTATTATTTTGTGAACTTTCTTCTGAGTGTTAGTATAACAAGGGAACGACTATGGCCCCCTTTGGAGAGAGCTAACGGAATGAAGGGCTTACTCAACACCCCATTTTTCCTATCAGTATGTAGTTCCGCTAGTTGAATTAGTGCCACCTCTTTTTCCTACTTTCAACCCAAAACTCTTCCTCTGGCACTCTCAATTTTATTTTATATTGGGAAAAATCCATGTTCTTAAGTATGTGCCCTGAAGTAGCCAACCGATATTCTCTTTGACATGAGTCCCCGTGACGTCAACACAGGGAAATAAGGCAGAATGGCGAGGATAGACTCTTTACCTACACTGATTTGCAGCCAAGATGGCAACTAATAACCATTGACTAAGTCTGGCCCTTCCTCCGTAATCAGAAATGCATAGATATTTGCCCTTTGGTGATATTTCCCTGGAAGCACAGTGACGTTTATCTAACATCAGATTTAACATTTTAATTTTTCTATTCTATGCTAGTCTAGCCTATTCTGTCACGTTCTTGGAAATACAATAGCTTTCATGGAGATAAATTAAACATGATCAGTTCAGCTAACACGGGAAATGTATTAGATTTACATAGGGTTTTAGAATTTGAGATATTTGGATCTCACGTACGTACTTTCTTTAACGGTGGCTCCAACAGATAGTTGTTAAATATTATCAATCCAGGTAAAATGAGAGGAAAGAGAGCCAAATCCTGGGAGTGACTACTATGAGATGGTGATTGTCTTGATTGGCAGATGGCCTCTCAGGACACCAATTCTGTGGATTCTATGAAAGAGAATAGAAGTGAGTGGTCACAATAAAGGCATCAGGAAAAAGTAAAACAAATAACAAGGACTACAGACCTCTGGGTTATAGAACACCACCCAGCATTTTATTGGACTGGCCATCATCTTTTCTATAAAGCATCGAGTTCTATCTGTTAGATAATTTTTCTTCCTTAACTTCTATAGAAAACTAATTATTTTCTTGTAACTGGGGGATGACGTTTGTATTTTTAAGGTGGTTTTTAGACTTTTTATTCCTCTTTATATCAGATTAGACCTTAGCTTGCAATCATGACTTAAAAAAAAAAAAGGCCCTGCAAAATGTTATAAGTAGAACCCAGCAATGCACATTTTGGACCCAGCCTGTTAGCAGTGTGCAGCTCCGCACATGAACAAAATGTCCCATTGCTAATGTCTAATTTCGTCGATGCTCAACTCACACCTCATCTGACTCAAAGCAGTTCTTAACCTCAGTGTTTTCTTCTGTCATTTCAGGATCTCACTGTACCACAACATGTTGCTGTGGTACAAAGTTAAGAAGGGAATTGAAACAAGGGAAATTTTTTCTGTTAAGAGATATTTACTGCTTGTTTTACCCTCATGATTTCTCTGCTTTCTAATTATACAAATGCTACACACAGTTTGTATGGGAATAATGGCAAGAATTTAATCTTTCATCTTGATTTCCTTTGGCCCAGATTTTTGGGCAGCTGCCACTGTGATTATCACTACACATTAAGTGTTAAATAAGGGGACAAATGTGCAGATATTGGCTCCCAGTATCCAGTGTTCACTGTGGCCATGTTGGAAGACTCATTCTTTACTACAGAGCACGGTGGTTTCTATTTTTGTAGATCAAACTATGTAGCTAAAGATGCTATGTAACTTCTTTATGCTATAAAAGTTTGGGTGTTTGTTATTAAAGTCTATAATAGTTAACATCAAAATAGAAATAATTGAAATTCAAGCATAAAAAATGTGATGAGTAAAATAGCGGCCCAGAGGAGAAGTAATAATAAAAAGCTACCCATAAAGGCAAGTTTTTGTACAGTTTGCATCTGCATAGGATTTGTGTATGTGTTTGGGAGGGTGTATTAGTTTGTTATGGCTGCCTTAACAAAGTACCACAGGCTGGTGGCTTAAACAACAGAAACCGATTTTCTCACAGTTCTGGAGGCTGGACGGCTAATATCCAGTAGGTGGATGTCTCCTGAGGCTCCTCTCCTTGCTTTGCAGAGGGCCGTGTTCTCCCTATGTTTTCACGAGCTCCTCCTTCTGAGTGTGTGTATGTCCAAACCTTCTCTTCTCAGAGACACCAGTCCTATTGGGTTAGGGCCCACCCTAATGACTTCATTTTAACTTAATTACCTCTTGACAGACCCTATCTCCAAATACTATCACATGCTGAAATACTGGGGGTTAATATTCTGATATGATTTTTTTTTTTTTTTGCAGGGAGCAAAGGGCATAATTTAGTCGATAGCAATGGATCTGTAGCTTTAACAGCTTTATTGAGGTATAATTTACGTGGTATAAATTTTACACCTTTTCAGTTCAATGAGTCTTATTGAAATCACATAGCCCCATGACTATCACCACAATCCAATTTTAGAACCTCCTGGTATTGTTTTAAGTCTTAAAGAACACAACGACGTAATGGGAGTATTAGATGACAGCCTAACTGTTACATTCTCTAATTATTTACAACAATTTATACCGCAATAATGGGTTAAAACTATTGCTTTATACATGTGTGGTGTCAGGGCGTATATGGGAATTCTCTGCATCCTCCCCTAAGTTCCGCCGCTTTAAAAAAATAAACCTGTTCTAAAAAAAAGAAATTCTTAATAAGAACAAAATAAATCAATAATTGTCTATTGGCCTGAAGTTTTCCATAATCAATTATATTTATAGGTGTGTTTTTTTGTTTTTTGTTTTTTGTTTTTTGGCCATGGTTCTTTATGTAAGAACGAAGGCACAGGCTCCAAACACTCGCCATCTTGTGAGGGTATTGTCTAGCTGCTGAGGATCGATCTGAGGGAATGGAAAGAACATCAGACCATGAGTTGGGAGACCAAGTTTGGTCCAAACGCTATGCTCTCCTCTCTGAGCCCCCATTTCCTCAACAACATACGATCCTGCTCGCCACGTGGGATTGTTATAAGCACTGAATGAGATTACGTAGGTCAAGAACCCTTAAAAATTGTACACTGTGATGTAAAGGTAAGGTGGCATTCCTTTTTAAAGAGAGATAAAATGGGGCCTCTGATTATATAGAATTAAAACAGACTCTTCCGAACTGTTAACAGTTTACCCAGTTATTTTGAAGCATAATAATCTTGCTAGAACCTCAAACTTGGATCATGATCTAATTATTGTTGTGCCAAAGTACCTAAAGACAATGGTTCAAATGCAGAGATTAGAGTATATGTTAACTATTACAAAACCCAGTCTTTTCAAGTTTATGAACAGAAGTCATATTTTGTAACTCTTTTAAGTATGTCTCTTATTAGAATGCATTTAAATACATCAGGGATGTTGTTTTCAGTTTGAAGCATCCTTTACTTTTGCTCATTAGAGTCTTGTCCAAAGATATCGATATCTATATCTGTCTATCATCTGTCTATCTATCTATCTATCTATCTATCTATCTATCTATCTATCTACCTATCATCTACCTATCATCTATCTATCGAGAATAAGTAGTGAATTACCTAGCATAGTGTTGGTATGTAGAGTTAGGCATTATTTGTAACTATGTTATGAAAAAGGGAAAGTCACCTCCACCCCTCAACTCTACCATATACCTGAATTCAGATCATGTGACGTCAGCCAGAATACTCGGTGCTAACATCCCACTTGGGTGTTAATTGGAATATATGCAGTGAAGCAGGTTTATAGCAAATGAATTTATCATTAAGTAAAGCTTCCTCAAAGTTCATCATTTTAATTGAGATCTTTAGTTCTTGGAGCAATCGACCAGAGGAGAAGGTAGATGCTTTCTTTGTAAAATGGAAGAAGGGTCATTGTGTCAGGGGATGTGAACGTGAAGAACGTCTGTGAATATGTGGATGGTTCTTGGGTAGATTTTTTTTTAAAATGATGTTATTCCCACCAAACTATCAGTGCACATTTACTCCTTAACTCTTGTAAAAGAGTTCACTGAGGTGTGTGTATGTGAACTCCCATTTGCGGACCAGTGGCCCACAAATATCGTATCTTCAAGTAAAATAAAGTTTTGGTTAATTATATTTAGAGCTCATGGCTAGCAATTCTCAGATTGACTCACTGACTTCTAAAGAATTGGTGTATTTGCAAGAACATTAAGTCCCCTGTATGCCAAAAAACTTCTCTTTCTAAATGAATTTGCTTTTTCAAATAGAAATTATTAGCAGTGCATTAAACCATATGTGGAAAGAAATCAGATAATCAAAAATTCTGTTAGTGTCCCTAGGATGTTAATTGTAAATTAATAAACAGATCCATCTTAACCTACTTGATTTTCCTTCACTAAGACTGAAGTCGTAACTGGGCAGTAGAGTTCAAGGTCTCAAAACAGATAAGGCTTTCAGGAAAGCCAATAAAAACAGCTGGGCAAAGTCTCCACGTTTCAAGGCCATGACTAAGTTATGTCTTCCTAAAAGATAAAGGGAGGATCCAGCTGCAGGTTCTACATTAGATGCATATCTCAAGGAAAGAGCAAAATGTCTCTTCTACTGGATTCCCCAAAGTGCATTTTGCTCTTTAGGTAAAGGTGGGTGACAGGGGACTCTAGAATTGTTTGAGATGCAATCTGTAGAATTGTAGGGGAGATAATAGTCATTAAAAATAAACTTAGGTGTAACCTCGGAAACAGAAGTGGCCTTTTGAACATTTAAGGTAACTATGAAATCGGCCTCTGAATCTCCTAGCTAGCTGTGTGTTTGGTGAACTTGACCCAGGTTCAGACATATGTTTTAATCAGAAACTCTATTTTATTTTTGTTCTTTTAAAAAAGGAGTGCATAAAAACCTGATATTTTTCTAAGCCTAAACTTCCCGCATCAATGATTCTTTTCATCAAATTGTTTCGAGAACAGTCATCTCTAGATTATTCCCTGATTAGCGAGTTGTGGTGAACCATGAAGGCACTGACTTCAAAGGAGATTTGGAGAAGTGTTAAGCAGTGAGTGTTAATCCCAACTAGTGCAACATGATTTCTCTGCATCACAATTATTATGAGCAATGGCAATGAACCTTAGAATTTACATTCATTTTCTCTGACTTCAGGGGCTGCATATTCTTGCACAGTAGGAAGCTGCTCGTGTTTCTCTAGTTTTCAGGGACTGAGTCTTCACCCTGGTAGGGGGAGGGTAGTTCCCGTTAACAAAAGACTGGGAGCATCTCCCCCTCAATCACTGATGATCTTCGTGCAATTGCTGTAGGTCGAAGACATTCAGGAATAAGCCTGTGTAGACAGGAAGACATCTCCCCCCAACATGGCCCCTGTGGAAAAAGGTAAGAAAACCCAAATCCACTGATGATCTTTAGTAAAAGTAATGAGATAAACTACTAATCAATCGTAAAGGAAATACATTAAGGGCCAAGTTTTCCAAATCAGATCGGTGCTTATTCGTGCAGGTCAGAAACTTGTGTACTAAAGAGGGGGACCAATTTCTAAATGTGACTTGCTGATGTCAATGTGTGCTTGCATTTTCACTCAGCAAATATTCATGTTTGTCAAATATGCCCCCTGGACCCTGTTAATTACTAGAAATACAAAAAACAACAACAACAACAACAAAAAAACCCCAACCAACCAAACAAAAAAAAACGAATAAGACATCTCTGCCAAGTTGGGACATAAATTAGTAAAGGTCTTAACAATTTCAAAAGGGTGTTTGAGTGATATTTTAAAAAGCATTCTTTTTGGAAATATCATTATAGAGCAAAATCAAAGTACATATATGAATTAGTTCTATGGCTTTTAGTGCCCTCATAAGGAAACATTAAGACAAATCAGATGCATGTCTCCAATACAACAGTTAATAATCATTTATTAGTCTATATTCTGATATCAATTGTCTATTAATATAACTTCATCTTTATCAATGAAAACATGATATATTTTTCCTTTTTAATAGTAACTAACAAATAACTAACCTTTAAAAAGCTTATTATGCTTCATCGATTTGAGTTGGGTTTCTAAAAAGGAGCACTTGATTACATTTTCAAGTAGTTTGAAAATAAATTTGCTGAAAGACTTAATATCCTTTACAATAATTGACTTTCACTCTGTAACACTACTTCATGCTATAATGAACACTGCACTTAGAGTTCTTTTGTAAATATTTACTTGTTCTAACAAAAGAGAAATAGACAAAAAGCTGCCCATTCTTGTGCTAAGAACAAGGAAGTTGATGAACCCAAATCATTTGGTGGCACCGACAGTGACGGACTTCAGCTGGGGACACGATATTCCCTAATGTGCATGTCGGACGGAGCTGCCACAGACATTCCAGAGGGCTCTGCATCCGTTACCTGTCAAACTTCGGGTGGCATTTGTGTGGTGAGTTTAAGATTCAATTCTTTACTTGTAGGAACTGAGCTACAGAGATGGGAAAGCATCGTTAGTGCTTTAGACTGAGGACGAGCCCAGAGAAAGGATTAGAATTTTGAGGCTTAACAAGCTGTTCTGCTCCTTGGGTCTGGTTTTCCCCTAAATTAGGTCATGGAACATAATTTTGTCTAGAAGAAAATTTCTATGCTTTAACTGTTAAGCTTAACCCTCACCCCCAAACTGCACACGAGGCTGCCCTTATATCAAAGTACCAATTGCCAAGATCTTTATGCTTTGCATGATGACAGGAAGTCCAGAAGCTGAGCAAAGAATAACTACTTCTGTACCATAAGCCTACATTTCATTTAGTGGTTTCAACATATGTCATTCAGATCGAAGGTGTTTAGTATTATTACTAGTCATAGGGAATGTACCTTGTTCATTTCTGCTGTCAAAAAAAAAAAAGTGCATCCGGCTTTTCACCCACTGTATTCTGATGACTCTGATTTCACCAGCATTAAAACGACTTTCATATTCCTTGAGGTTGAAATGTGATCTCCTGCATAGGTTCATTGGTGTACAGAGGTCCAGAGACACTGCCACCAAAAGGGAGACCTATTTCCAAAAGAAGGGTGGAAACATGTGAATGACAAAGTATTTTGTGTGTGCCTTCTGGGAGATGTGGCTTGGAGGTTGAAATATTGGCACTTTTGGGACATTGAAGTGGTTTATGGGTTAACTGGAAAGCATTCTCTTTCTAAATATTTTGTGCATTAAACTTATTTTGTATTCAAACATTCCATTTTTTTTAAATAGTGAAATATCTCAATCCATAGAGGACTACATCCATTCATTTAATAACTATCTATTAAGAGTCTACTGCATGCCAGCAAGTGATCTCCAGGTCAAGATACAACAGAGAACTATCTAGACATAATCCCCACCTTTATGGAGAATACATTCTAGCAGAAGAGACAGGCCATAAAGAATCAATGCAGAGAAAGCATTGATTAATAAATTGAATAAACAACAGGCAATGGGACCTAGCGATGAACAAGGAATTGGATTTAGATAGCACCTCTGTAACAATGGGCAGGAAAGCAGAATGTGTGGGTCTAGACAGCAGTGGGTGGGTGGCTGTGGTCAGGGGGGTGCCCAGGAGGTTCTGACTGAGCCAGTCTTCTCTGGGGGGTAGGAAGCAAAGCCGTCAGCAGAGAGTGGGGATGGGGAAGAGGTATTGAAGATTGAGGAAAGAAGCTGACAGGATGAAACATTTATCTATTCAGTACAGAAAATGACATAATGCATGTATAAACTAAATTAACGGTTCCCCTCCCCTATCACTCTTATTACTTTGTTTTCTTCAACCATGGTAAAATAACATAATATTTATCATTTTAACCATTTTAGGTGTACAATTCAGTGACATGATATCTAGGCATAATGTTATGTAACCATCACCACCATGTACTTCCAAAATTTTTCATCACCCCCAACATAAACTCTGTATCATTTAGACAACTCCCCTTCCTTCTTCCCCTCAACCCATGGTAATCCCTATTCTGCTTTCTTTCTCTATGAATTTGTCTATTCTAAGTACCTCATATAAATGAAATCACACAGGATTTGTCCTTCTGCTACTGCCGTAATGTTTGCAAGTTGCGATGTTTTCATAACGTTGTGATGTTTTACATCCATGTTGTAGCGTGCATCAAAATTTTTACAGCGGAATAGTCTTTTTAGCAGGCTTTTAGTATCACAAATGCTTACTGCAACAGCCATACTGTAGGTACAAGGGTGCTAAGGGTTAGAGATTCAGTGATGTCGTCTGTCTTCCTCTTCAGTAGCTCCCATGATCCCTAGCACAAGATCGTTCTCCATAAACGCTTCTTGAGCTATTTCTGTAGCATCACCTACAAACCGCACTGAAACTGTAGGGTAAGGCAGGGTCTTGTTCCTAGGAATGTGTCAAGACCCTGGAAGGCTGCCAGGCCTGACCCATGCTTACGGCAAATGGTCTCTGCTGGGCTGAGAAAGGTACAGAGAAAGATGCCACTGGGTACCAAAACAGCTGTTGCCTACTGACCCACTGGAAATGGGGCCATCATAGGCAGGTCGAGATGAAACATTTTAATAACAGTTTCCATAATTTTCCTCCTGAGAAGGAAATTATGCCCAAACCTCCAAAAGAGAGAACATGAATTCCAGTAATTGTAGGTAACCTTTTATAATTTTGCATTCTGTGTCTTAATGTATGACGTTTAAAGTTGGAAAAACGTGAATTTGCTAATACTAAAATTTAAAGTCACTTGCTCATTTTTTTTTTCCTCAAAAATCATTGTTTTATAAAAACAAATACTGTCTTACTTTCTAGATACCTTTCCTTGGAAGAACTAATACTTGAAAAATATTTTCTAAAATGTTTACGATGAGCAACGCTATTTTTGAAATGAGAAAAAAAATGTTAGGGAAAACATTCACTTGAGTCTCATTGTTAAATTCACAGCGATTTGTGCTTTTTGTATTCGATCCTGTCTATTTTTTAGTAGGCTCTCACTAACACCAATAAGAGTAAGGAATTTTTTTTTTTTTGAAGGCATGGCATATGCCTGTGCCTGAGTACCATTCGGATCCTACTCATCTCACAAATGAGGGAACTGAGGCTCAGCACAAAGTAAAGAGCAAATCATCATTCAAGGCCAGCATTACCAAACAGATGCTAGCGACCCCGTTCTGAGTCACCGCACTGCATCGGGTTGTTGAGGAAGTTCGATATAAACAGGTGGGGCAGAGGTGTTGAAGGTTTGAGTTAAAAACCAGGACGCTGAGGCCAGGAGCCGCCAGTTCTCTTCGGTAGCGTTGAGCCAGTTAGTCGCACAGGAGGGTCTGGAACCTGAGTCCCCAAGGCCAGAAGCCCTTTCACAGTTGCTGGTGTTTTCTTGTAAACTGCTTTACATGCGCGGCTTTACAAATAAAACTCTCGTAAATACTAAAACATAGCCAATAAGTCGAAGAAGAGTGAGCTGGGAGGTCAGGTAGCCCGGCTTTTCTAGAGAGTGCTAAATAGTTTGCTATTTTGAGATGTTTGTGAACTTGCCAACCGCATTCAGTGGGAAGGACGTTTTTCTTCATTCCACGCCATTTGGCTTCTCTTCTTGCTTCTCCCACTTCCCTTCTACTTCCTCAGGCTGTCCCATGATGGGCGAACATTGTACCCTCAAGACCTTGCCCGCGTTTAGATGACGGTGTCGTCTGATTAAAAGAAAGCTTCTTGAAACTGCTAGATTGCACTAAAAATAGAATCTCAAAGAAAGAAAGCAAAAACAAACCTCACGTGGGTAATAATGCTTAGTTTTCTGTCAGGATGTAAGAAATCCCAGCAGTTATTTGTGTTGGAGCAGGAAGATGAGTCCCCAGGTGTGCTTTGTTATTTTTTCCATATTTGGTATTACTGTCCAATGTGTTTTCATTTTATTTTGAGTGACCAGTTGGCTTCTTGGCTTCTAAGGCCACCGTCAGTTTAGCTGCTGCTGTATTTTAGAGCCAGGGGTATGAGAGCGATGAGAAAGGCTGTCACGCTAGATGTCTTCTTAGACCCCTGGAGTTCAAGTGCAGACTCTGGTAGTGAAGGAACGTGTATTGATTCACCCACATATCCGGAGGCAAGTTTTGCTAAGAAGACACACTGGAGCCCAGTGTCAAATGCGGGGTAGCTGGATGCCGCCGCTGGAGAGAGTGGCTGGACCCAGGTGAGATCTTGCAGTGGGTCCCATCAGCAGAGCTCTTCCCGGCTCGCGGCTCCAGGCCCCGCTCACTGCACAGCACACACACCTGGACGCTCACCGGAGAGGCGGTTTCATCTGCAAAACAGGAAAGCCCGATATAGTAAAACCTCAGTGGACAGGAAGGCAACGAATCCAGACCTGTCATTAACCAGCGGTGCTCGTAACCAACGGATCAGCTTCTCTAATAATTGTGCTTCATGTTCCTGCTGTTAAAAATAATGAAAAAAAGGAAAACGCCTCAGAGCTCCATTTGTACCAGCTTTCGGAAATAGAAGAGCTCTTTACAAAAATTTTTAAAATTTTCAATCACATTTGATATTCAATATACATTAGTTTCAGGTGTCCAGCATAGCAGTTAGACATTTATATGACTTAAGAGGTGCACCCCCCTAAGTCTAGTACCGACCTGACACGGTGCAGTTATTACAATATCGACTGTGTTCCCTACGCTGCACTTCACATCCCCGTGACCATTTTGTAACTCCGAATTCCGTGCGTCTTCATCCCTTCATCTTTCCACCCAGCCCCCCAAAGCACAAGAGATCTTTGATATACAGTGTCGTGCGTACTTTTCTCTCCGTTTCCGTTGACCATTTTTTATTATTACTACCTCTTCGCCTTAATCACACTCTCTATTTTGATCCTACGGCATTTGTATACTACGCATTTTTAGAAATGGCGTCACATACCTTTCGGAATAAGACTAAAAAGAGGTAAAAATTAAAAATACGTATTTCTGCTAAGTACGGGCTTAATAAAGGGCCTGCACAAATTTGCTTATTTTTGAGTGCCGATCACGCCCGTCTCCACGTGCCGCAGTGACTTCGCAGACCCTTGTGCGAGATTCTGCTGCCGGTCTCGCCGCACCTGGAACCCGGCTCTGCGCCCGCAAGTGTTCTCGCTTTGTCTGATCTCCATCGCCGCCCCGTCCAGCCACTGCCTCTGGGCGGGGGGCTTGAGAGAAGCTCTATTTTCTTTCTTTAGAAGATGCGGCGGTAAATGCATCTTCCAAATATTCTGGAACCCCTACTTCTTCCTTTGTTCCTCTGGTTCTAGTTCGGGTCCCCTCTTTATTTCTCTACCAGACACTAGCAACCGATTTTTTTTTTTTTTTTTAAATTTTAAAGTCGTACAATCCAGGGGGTTTTAGTCCATTTTCAGAGTCGTGCGCCATGCCACTATCTACTTTCGGGACATTTTCATTCCCCCCAAAGAAACCCGACACCGTCCGCAGTCACTTCTGTCCTCTGTCTTCCTCCAGCCCTTGGCAATCAATAATCTACTCTCTGTCTCCACAGACTGGCCGCTTCCGAGCATTCTAGGTAAATGCAATCACATAATGTGCAGCCTTTTTGAGAGACTTCTTCCACTCCGCGTAACGTTTCTGCGATTCCTCCTGCTGTGCTTATTGGTACGTGGCATGCATCGGCCCTCCACTCCTCTTCACGGCCCCGTCATATCCCACCGCAGGGATGGACACACGGGTCACTTGCTTCTCCCTTCGCCAGTTGGCGGACACTTGGGAATAGCTGCTGTACTGAGCCCTTCCCCTGCCTCCTTGAGTTTCTCATACCCGTGCATCATCCACACCATGTCTGCGGGTGTCTTAAACAATACTCATCGTGGCTGCCCAGATTCAAAATCCTGTGAAGGTTCCCCAGCCGCTTGCCCGCAGAGCGAAGTCCTCACTTCACCTTCTGGTTGAGTCTCATCGCAGTCATCTCATTCCTTCTTTGTTTCCACAGATGTCCTGTGTGGATGGGCTGGCCTCTGGGGCTCTACTCTCCACATGGTTAGCCCCCGCTAGGCCTCTCTTTGAAGTCTTCTTCAAGGTCCTTTGGGACAATAGATGGTGCGTCAGCACTTTCTACATTGTCCTTAATTAAAATACCTATGATTCTGTATGGTAATTATATCCCTCTCAATTGTCACTCCTCCATGTAATGTGAGCCCTCTGGGGAAGATGCGTGTTTCTTATTTACTTCTTGGAGACTTTTTCTGTGACTAACGGATTATTTCAGTCATGTGTGTGCCTTTATTTAACCTTTCAAACTTTGGAACTTTTATGGAGCAACTTAATGTGCCCAGCACTCAATTTTTCCACTGGGAAAATAAACTCAGCTACTTTGTGACTGGTCCTCAAGGGAGATATTTTGTACTGTGACTACCCGCCACCCCCCAGATGATAACATGCTTTTCCAAACATCTTCTTTTGATCTCGCCCAGTCCCTGTATCTGGCCACTATCACGTCTTCCTTTGAAAAAAATTCAATGACTTGCCTGTCGGAGGTCAGAGTTTGTGCGGCCAGAATCTTGCTGCCTTTTGCTAAGGAAGAGAGAGACCACGGAGGGAAGAAGGGGACCCTGGACCTGTGATGTACTTCCTGAGGGAAAATGGGACTGAAGGGAGCAGCGTTTTGTAGAGAAGGGAGAAACTCTTTTTTTTTCTTCGCTCGAGAGATGGAGATTGATCGATGCATTCCCTCTACAAGTCTGAGGCAGGGAAAAGGGAGAATAGCAAGCCGTTGGACCTCAGCAGCAGCCTGCTGGCTGAGGCAGCAGGAGACAGAGCTCTGAGCCTGAGTGAGCGTTCAGTTCATTTCCTGTCCTCCAGACCTGTGAGCAGAGGGAAACCCCAAGACCAGCTCAGGGTCTCTGGGTGAAATAGAACCAAGAACTAATAAGGAGGCTCAGGCAGTTAGAATCCAAACGGGGGACATCGTTTGCAGGGCCCACTGTAGAATGAAAATGGGGGTGTCCCTTGCTCAGAAAGTATTAAGAATTTCAAGACAGTGACAGCTGACCGTTAAACTCAACGTGAGGCCCTTCTGAGAATGGCGTGGGAGGTCCTGTGCGGGTTGTGAGTTGCCAAGGTAGCCCTGGGCAGAGAAACAAACCCAGAGATGCATTCTCAGAATCATGCAGAAAATGACATATATTCCATGAAGGAATATGAACAACAACAACAAAAAGTTGCCTTAAAATGGTTTTGACTACAATGTAGCTTACATCACAATTGTAGTTTCTATGTGTCAGACACAGTTTCAAGTGCTTTGCACCTACGGACTCATGCTTTTCTTCTTGAAAACTCTAGGAGGTTGGTACTATTATTATTAGCTGTTTCATAGATGAGGAAGTAGAGGCATGAGAATTCAAGTAAATTGCCCCCAATTCTACAGAACTTAGTCAGACTGGCTGAGTCTGTGCTTCTAACCACTGTCCACACTGCCTGTCTGAAATACAAAGCAAGACCTATTTACTGCATGACTCATATTTTAGAAAAAGATAGTTTTGGAGCGTATCTTACTTTCTTGACCCTGAGAGAGGATTTAATTATTTGCAAGTATTGGCAGAAAATTCTACAGATTCTTCACATCCTGCAACTTGACCTGTCTGTGTATGTCCCTATCCTAATTGCTATGCATCTTCTTCAGGTCTCTTAGTCACTGACTATTCAAAAACACAAACAGGTATACAAAAATGCATCCCTTAAATGAACCACCAATCGGTAGGTATTACCACTCTTGCCTCTGTTCAGATAAGATCCCAAGCAAGCAAGAAAACTGCATTTAGTGCAGCCTGAAAATGCTTCTCTACTCATCACTCAGGAAAACAGCTAGCATTTTAGAATGCTAAGAAAAGAAATGGTTAAAGTGGGTTTTGTACTATAAAAAGAGTACAGTATAGCATGAATTTAATGAAACATTTTATTTGAAATGTTCAAAGCAAATATGAAGTTATGGTATATTTGCAAGAAATTTTAAATATATGGAGGCTTCATCTATTCATCCCTGTTTGTCTTTAATAGGATGTTGGGTAAACGTAATGTTTCCGTATTTTATTTACCTCTGTGTGTGCTTTAGCTTCCTGAATGGAAATTAGGATTGTGGATTGGATTTGTACCTCGCCGATAAGACAGTAAATTTTCATGGAGACTGAACTGATCCAAACTGAATGAGGTAAACATATTGAAGATTATTAGGAAGAAAACTCACTGTATAAAGACACATTTAATTTTTCTTCACCTAAAAAGTAGCTATTTCAAAGCTATTGAAAGTCTCTTGAAAAATACTGGAAGCAGAGGAAAAGCTCCAAATTTTTCATAGAGAGACTCTATCTCTTTAGAGTTTGGGGCCATTATCTATAAAATGCTCTCATCAGAACTGCATTTAACAAAACACTCTTTTCTAATAACGAGTATAAAAAGAAAGAAACCCACCTATCCACTGGCTCCCTAAAACATCTAATCAGAATAACACATCCCAGGTTCTTATGCCTTCATGAAAGATTCAGACTAATAGGCCAAAGGCTGTTTCCTCTTGAACATATTCTATTTCTTTCTTTGATTGACAGACTTGTTGCAGGAAAGTCAAACGAACCTTGGGAAACAACACACCTATTTTTTCTTCTCCTTTTAATTGGAAAAATTAAAAAGAAAAGAAAAACAAATTGAAACAGAATATAACCAACATCAGCACACACCAGGCAATTATCAAACTTTTGTCATTCTTTTGTGAAATAAGCAATCCTGATTAAATTCAGGTCCCTTCGAGTCCCTGCCTGGCCCTATTGCCCGTAATTTCTTCCCCAGAGGCCACTGCCATGGCGATTTGGGCATCATATCCCATCAGCTCACGCTCTTATTGTAGCCACACACTATTCTTTATAAATCTCATATAAATATTGCTTGGATGCGTGCACACGTTTACAAACATAGTATTGTGTCTTGCCAAGATCAGATGAACTACCCTGATCTCTGGGGATAAGAAAGATCAGTTTCCTTAAATTATGACCTCTGTTTTAGAAAACTATTCCCTGGAGCACATTTTAATTTCTGAAAAAAAGTCAGAGCAGTTAAATCTCTATTACAGTCAAGAAGCCTTTGAGGTGAACTCTTTTGCAGTTGGTGACTTTACGAGGTTCTGCTAGAAAATGAAACTGTGTTGAGATTGTCTCTTATCGATGATCTGTAAACTCAAGGAAAGGAAAGCTTGCTCTTGGAATATTTCTTAGTTTTTTTCCTGGCAAAGATGATTTTTCTGCAGTGATCAAAATCCTTAGGTGGTCACTGTGGGGAATGCATAAGTATTTGCTGTATTTTAAATCCCTGGATACTAGAAGTTATTGTAGTCACAGTTTTTCTGTGCAAACATAGGTTTTTCATGTTAGTGTGACAAAAGCTTTAGAAATAAGGTTTAAAATGCAAATTGGTCATAGTAGTTATAAATTCATCTTTTTTTCTACATGGAAAAGTTGATGATTTCAAAAGATACACAGGAATTAAAACTTCTTCAAAGATATGTAGTTCTATACTTTAATCTTAAAGAAGACTAATAGTACTATGAACAACAACTGGATGCTTTAATACTTTAGAATGGAAAGTTTTCTCACATCAAAGTGACCTAAAGTTGGCATGTTAATAAATTTAGTAGTCTAGTGCCACCTTGTGACTGAAATGTTCAACTACATCATGTTAGATTACAGAGAGTAAGAACTTAATTTTTTAAAAAGGTTCATTCATTCATTCAGTTTCCAGTGTGCATTGGTAATTGGATTGACAGTATCTTCTAATTGGGCAATCAACTATATTTGTTTATCCAGCATGGGAGGGGCATCCTCAAGTCTCGAGGTTTAGAACCAGGACAGTCCTGGACAAGCAGGGACTGGTTGGTCACCCTACCTACTAGATACAAAGCACTATGTAGGCACTCAGGATGCAGCAATGAATAAGACAGGCAAGGTCACTGTTTGCATAGAGTTGCTTATTGTGGGGAGACCTACATGACATCATAACCATGTAAAAAATCAAATAGCTACAAGTTAGGCAGGAAACTGAAACAGGTTGACGTAGGAGAAAGTGATGTAATAAAAACCTCTTTTAGATTGAGGGCTAGGTAAACAGAGGAGGTGATATTTAAGCTGAGAGCTGAGTGATGAGCAGCAGCTGTCAAGAAGATAGAAAGATAGGAAGAAGAACATTCTGGGCAAAGAGGAAATTCAGAACAGAGCCCCTAGACCAGGAGCAAGCTTGATGTGTTTATGAAACCCAAATGAGTCAGTGTGACTTGAACATATTGGGTGTATCAGTTTCCTAGGGCTTCCGTAACAAATTACTGCAAACTGGGGAGCCTGAAACAACACGAATTTATTGCCTCACAGTCCTGGAGGCCGGAGGTCCAAAACCAAGCTGTTAGCAGGGCCGTGCTCCCTCTGATGGCTCTGGGGAAGGGTTCTTCCTTGCCTCTTTCTAGCTTCTGGTGGTCACTGGAAATCCGTGGTGTTCCTTGGCCAGTGGATTTAGAACTGTGGTCTCTGCCTTCGTGTTCACGTGATGTTCTCCCGTCTTCATGTGGCTTCTTCCTTTTATTTTTTTTTATAAGGACATCAGTCCTTGGCCTGCTGTCATGATATCATTTAACTTGGTTACATCTGCAAATATCGTATTTTAAAATAAATTCACACTTACAGGTATAGGAGGGGCAGATAGAGATTCAACATATTTTTTGGGGGGGGGGGAAGGCAGGGAGTGGTGGACAAAATTCAACCCAGTACAGTAGACAAGGCTGGAAGTGGTCTAGGATTTGGACAGAGGGTTAGTCAGGGCCCAGGTCATGCAAGGATTTGCAAAGTGAGGCAAGGAATAAAACTGTTGATAAGTTTTAAGGAGCAGAGAAAAGTGATATCACAGCCATTTAAAAGGTAAATTACTACTGTGGGGAGATGGACCATGGAGGGTGAGTGTGGACGGAAGGAAGTTAGGAGAGAATTGAAGTGCTTGGATTATAATTATGATGGTACAGTTGGAGAGAACAGGACAGAGTTGGGATATGTTTTTGAGGTAGAATTGGTAGGTTTTTCTGATGTACTGAATGCTGGAATGATTGGAGAAGGATATCAAATATAAGTGCTAGAGTTTCGACTTAAAAAATCCGGTGGATATTTCTGTTATTTCCAGAGCTGAGGAAACCTGGGGGAGAAACAGGTGTGGAGAGGAAAATTGAGAGTCTTATCTCTGCAACGGGAAGATAGAAGGACTGTATACCCCATTTCCAGACCCTAAGTGACATGGGATATGTGAGAAAAGATCGCTGACAATCCAGAGGGCAATGGGGAAAGAGAAGAGATGTTTTAATGAAACAATAAGATTTCAGATAGGGCATGGAAGAAAAGAGAAGGCTTATGGAAGGGTTGGAGAATAACGGCACTTTCTGTGATAAACTGTGAGTTCCACAGAACACACCTTAAGACAGTGGAAGGAAGGAGTGGAAGGCACATTGGGTCACATTAGTGCATGTGCCTAGTTTGAGTGATGATAGGTGACTGCGAGGCTTGGGTTTCTACTGGTGACAGAGGTGAAGTGTTTATAAAGCCCAAAGGGATTTGCTTGATTATCTTTTAGAAGAAGGTATCCGGTTTCATATATCTAGACAGTTCTATCTTGCAGCGTCCAGGGAGCATGTAGAGCTGGTCAGAGCCAAGACAAGCAAGAGCCTTCCAGATACCTTCTTTGGGAGGAGAGAGTTCTAGGCTCCTTGACAGCTGGCAGAGGGCCAGCCTATCTGGGGTGGGAGGCTCAGAAGCATGAGGCTCTTTTTTACAAAAGCCTCGTCAATTGCAGGCAGCTTCTTCTACTCATGCATCGAATAGCAATGGTGTCAAGATTCTGAGTTGCTCTGGTCAGGTCTACAATTTGGAATTCATATGTCCCATATGAAACATCCCTTCTGTGGGCTTAACAACTAACTGAACACTCTCAGTGTCTTTAAACTACATCAAGTAGTTAGAAAACTTATACATTTATTTTTCTTCTTCTTCTTTGATGAAATGCAGTGTAAGACAAAGATATAGAATGAGAATTATTTCATATGGAAAATGTAGCTCTAAGCGTATGCCTAATATGCATGCCTAAATAGAATTTATTTTTTCTAGGCAAATAAGCAATCTTGGGTTTAGATTTCCAGGTCGGGCTAAGATCCTGGCAACTCATTCTTAACTCACTTTTATGGTTAAACGAGGAGAAACAAGAGAAAGAGAAAGGCTGCATGTACGCTTCTTTTATCTTTCGGTTTAGACGGTTAGACAAGTTAGAAGCCAGAGGACCACGAGGCTCGTCCTGGCGCACTCCGCCCCGTCCCGTGTTCTTTGCCGTGGAGGGGGCGAGACGCTGGCCTCTCCTCTCCAGCCCCCCATTTGTGGTCTCAGGGTTGCGGGTAAGTGTGAGAATCAACACCCCCTTTAGGAGTGAACCTGGAGAGATCTAAATGGGTCTTTTCTTTCTCAGTACCTTGCAGACCACCCACGGAACATCGAGAAGTTTCCATGCCTCAGTTCTCATTGCTTCTGCAATATTTACTCTTTTAAAGTAAGTTATATTTTTATTTATTCTTAGGCACTGGATCTATATCAGTTGGGTGAATCTTAGAAAAAATTTTACATTTTAGGAAGACTAGCCAGTCGTCCTCTATAATATCGGTATAAGAAATCTGTTTTCCTCCGGGCCCGCCATGTCTCAAGCAGGCCCCTGTAGTGTGACCACAGGTGTTTTTGTGTCCACAGGATTAAGAATTCTCTTGAAGTCACTCCTTGCTTTGCTTACTGCCATAGGACCTCAACTCTCTGTGTTTCTTCCACTCGTCCTCATTAAAGGTTATTGGTCTCGTTGCCTTTTTTACTGTTCTTTTTTTTTTTTAGGCGAGGCAACCCTTGGTTGACCTCACAGATTGCAAGGACCTCTCAGTTTACAATCCCTATTTTTTTTATATTTTATGCCTACAGTACCTGGTCTTCCTAGGTGGTCTCCCATCCAAGTACTAACCAGGCCTGACCCTGCTTAGCTTCCGAGATCAGACGGGATCCAGTTTGTTCAGGGTGGCACGGCCGTAGACTCCTTTTGACTCTTCTTTAAATGTGTTCAAGCAACTCTTAAAACGTGGTGTCCAGAATTAGATGTAATACCCCAGACGCTGTGTACCAGGGGCCTAGATATTATATACCACTTCCTCCTCCTAGATTCTGTCTAAAACTGCAATAGCATTTGAATTTTCAGCCACAGTTCACTGTTGGCTGACAATGAGTATCTGGCCAAGGAAACAAATTTTAAAAATTTAACACAAGGTTGTTAATTCATTTAGTCCTTATCCTGTACACGTGGTGCTGGAATTTTTGCATCCAAGTGCAGACTTCTGTATATACTTTTATTATGTTTTCAGTGTAAAATTTGGCCAAAGTTCCAGCCTGTAAAGACAGACCTAGATTGTCTTCCAGGGACGTCAGCATGTGTCTCCTTGTTGGATTCTCCTCATGGAGGGTGGAACGTAGCCAGGCATTTCTCACTCGCCGCCTCGTCAGCCTCACCTCTCTCTTTAATCCCAACGTCCCTCTTAGCTCTCATTTGCTCATATCTTTTCACAGATGGAAGATACCACAGAGTAAGTCACCCAAAAACTGTAAGGAGAAAGGAGCAAACCCACTGATTTCCTGTTTAAGGGGTTTTTACGACACTGATAACTGGGTCTTATCTAAAAAAATAAATTGAGAGGGCTAGTAAAAAAAAATCGGCTCCGAATTGGGACTATTACCTTACTATGATATATTAGGCAAGTCATAGAAGGATCATGGTTTGGTCTAAAGAATAAAAGGAATGACCTATCTGTAATATTTCATCAGTCTATAACTCATGAGTTCTGTATAAAAGGGAGACGAATAGACTGAATTAAACTATAAGGATTCTGCATGCCACTCTCACATATGTGCTTTAGTAAAAATGTAGAAAACTATATTTTCTTTTAATGGGATTTGTTTCTAGCGCATTCTGTAACTTTTGCTACTATTCTTATTATCTAGTAAGAACACTTAATATAACATCTATGCTCTTGACAAAATTTTAAATAGACAATACAGTATCATTAACTACAGCCGCAAAGTTGGGTAGCAAATTTCTAGAACCTACGCATCTGAAACTAAAAGTACAGGCTACCATCCCTTCGCTTGAACATTTTTGCATAATGAAGGTGTGGCTAGAATCTATGCTTTCATATCAAAAGTTTTATGTACTGTAATTTCAGAACCATGCATGTTTAAACACCCAAAGGCATTTTATTTCTCATGAAATCCTTCCAAATGCACAAAACCTGAAAATGAGATAATGAACACTCATGTACTGCTACCCCGGTCTTACAAATAACATTTTGTGACGTTTGTTGCAGATTGTGGACACACAAGATAAAACATTTCACAGATGGTGTGGAAGCTTTGTTTGTGTCCTTTGCTTCAGATTCATTTCTCCTCCAGCACTTCCCAGGAGTAATTATTGCTCTGATGACTCTTGTAGCTTTGTTTACTTGTCTTGACTGCTGTAAAGCATTTCATTTAAGAATATTCCATAATTTAAACATTTTCTTATTTATGATTGTTTAGATGATTTTGAAAAATTTTGATAGTAAAATAATGGTCCTGCGAACATCTTCTATACTTCTTTTAGGTCACATGTGTTTAGGTTTCTATAGTATATGTACGTGGAAGCGAACTTTCTGGGTGACGGGGTAAACATTGTCAAACGAACATCTTCAGGTTTCTTGGATCAACTCTCACTATTTTATTCCGACAGCGTACGCCCCATCTTTGTACACTCTTACTATTGCCCATCTTTAAAAGTTTTGCTAGTTTTATTGGGTCATCGTTTTGAATCCTTTTACTTGTTTAATATTGGCTTTATTGAAGTGTAATTCACACATCATGCAACTAACCCTTAAAAGGTGTAGAGTTTTGTGGTTTTAGTTATTTTCGCTTTTTTTTTTTTTTAAGATAAAACTTATTGGAGTTTTTATCCACAGCCAGCAATGATGATCTTGCTGGTCTTTCCATTTCAGGACCCAAGGTGCCCCATGGTCTCCAGAATAGTCCACCCCCTTTCACCGTGGGGAGGACTACATACTTGCCGCCCAACCACCTGGTCTTGGCAGTGCAGACGAAAAACTGGGAACTGTTTGTGTTGGGTCCATCATTTGCCACGGACAAGATGCCGACCCATATGCTTCAGGAGGAAATTCTCATCATCAAATTTCTCCCCCATAGATGGACTTGCCATCCGGGCCATTATGGTGTATGAAGTCACCACCCTGGCACATAAATCCCGAATAATTCTGTGAAAGCAGAAACCCTTAGTAACCAAATCTTATCTCCTTATTGCTCAGAGCATAAAAGTTTTCTGCCGTCTTTGGAACTTTGTCTGCAGACAGCTCGAAGGAGCCATGGCTGGAGGGCTTGTGGTCGATGGCGGTGTTACAGAACGCAGTTGGGGTGCCCATGGCTGGGTGCCCGTGGCTCCAGGCAGCAGTATCTGCAAGGCCAGTTATTTTCACTTTTTAATGGTGTTTTTCTTTTTTTTGTTCAGAGATTGCTGTAGTTAAACTGTTTTTTTCCCCCTTTATGGTTTATAATTTTTGTATCTTATATAAAATTTACCTCCTTATCACAAAAAAAAATGTTATTCTCCTACATTTTTTTCTGAAATTTAAAAAATTCTGTTTTTCACATTAAGTTTGAATTTTCTTAAAATAGACTTTTATGTGTGGTGTGAATTTAGGGATCTAAATTATCTTATTTTTATTTGGGTAACTAAGTGACCCAAAAACATTTATTGAATGTTCATTCTTTCACACCAATTTGTAATGGTATTTTGGGTTTCCATATTTCTCTTCTAACAAGTTTTAACTATCTTTTGTCTTTACTGTGTCAACATCACAGTGTCTTAATCATTAGACTTTATAATGGCATTTCTTAGAGAAAGTACATCCTTTATCTTTTTCATAAAAAAAAAAAAAAAAAGAAGAAGTTTGATTTCTTGGTCCTTTACTCTTCCAGATGAAACATCATTGGCTTTTCACGTTCATGCAAAGGTCTGATGAAATTTGAAGTTATTTTATTGAATTTATCGATTAATTTGGAAAGAATGGATGTCTTTATTCTAGTGAATATTTTCAACCATGAATATGGTCTGTCTAACTGGCAACTTCCCTAATTTTTGCCTCTCGTTCCAACTTGAGATGAATTTACAAATAAGGCCATTTGTCCCCTAGATATTTCTGTTTTTATTTCTGAATCGTTCACTCATTCAGAAATATTATTGAATGTCTCCTGTGTGCCAGTCCCATTAGCCACCCCGAATCCCACTGTGCTAAAGTTCATGCAGACCTGTCTAGCCATTTCAATTGACCTTGTCTTCTCTCCTCGAACAAAACATTTTAAGCTAGACTTCTATTGACCTCAATATTGACCTAAAATGTAAATGACTAATAGGATTAACCCGCCTAAGGTGTATTTGGAATTATTAAATGAAGTTGGCAACATAAATCAATCTCTGATTGGTAGTTTGTTCCTGGGAAATATTTTGAGCAAAAGAGATGTTTTCGATGTCTATCTCTAGTGCACCTGCTAGAGTATCAAAGTGTTAGAGAAATCATTCTGTATCCCTTTACTCATTTCCCATTGATGCAGGAACTCCACACAGAATGGACTCCATCCAGGGGTAGCCTGGGGAGAGAACCTCCATTGGCACAGCTCGTACTGAATGTCACAACCAAGAAACGGGGACTTTCAGAGGGCATGCGTGGTGTGTGCCGCAGTGGAGGTGAGGCCTAGAAGGAGACTCTGACTTGAAGAGAAGACGAAAGAGACAACAATCTGAACAGGGCCCCCAAAGCATGGTGTAAAAGCGCTATGAGAAAAACGTGAGTGTTCATTCTTCGGCGAGAAAGCGAAAGAGCTTGGAAAGTCAGTATCCTTGAGACAATAGTTTCCTTCCTCCCTCCTCTCTTTCTTTTTATTTTTTCTTCCTTCTTTCCTTTCTTCCTTCCTCCCTCCCTCTTTCCCTCCCTTCCTTCCTTCCTTCCTTCCTTCCTTCCTTCCTTCCTTCCTTCCTTCCTTCCTTCCTTCCTTCCTTCCTCTCTTTTGAGATTAATGGCATTTTTTTTTCTAAGAGAAAAAAAGCCAGTTCTTACATTGTATTCCATAAATGTTGATTTAATCAATTATCAAAATTCATGAAGATTCCCCTTTGCATTAAATAACAAACAAGTTACAATGGTCATTGCACTCGGATTTTGCTCGTGTTTTATCATTCCTGAAAGAATGTTGGCAATAAGGAGATAAAATAGTTCTCATTTTAAATCACACCTCAATAAAAGTGTCCTATGAATTTTTAATATTTTGAAAGCACAGTCTCTTCTTTCCCACTATAATGTGCAAAAGGCATTTTCATTCTCCTGCTAGCAAAAATAAAACTCATGAAAACAAGTCCTCATCGTTATGAGGACTCACTTCAGCTTTCAGAACTGGTTTTAATTTCTTAACTTAAAAAGTCACAAAACACTTGGACTCTCTGTCTTGTAACCATTTGAGAGTACATTTGCAGCTTTCTCACAGATACCAGCATAGCATATAAAGATATTCGTAATCATACTTTATAAATACATGTGTTCTATTGAAATGATTTTAAATACATTTATAAAAAGGGAATAAAAAGGTTCTTCTTTCTTTTTTTCCCGAATGAAGTCACACTTGTACAGAGTTTGATACAGCAGATGGTTCTGACACATTTTAAAATAACTATTTTCCAATCAGACGTAGAAAAGTAACATTTAAAAAAATTATTTTCTGCGTTTTCACTTTGCTTTTTTTATGACGACATGTTTTGGCCTCTATTCTGGGGAAATCTTAATGAATTTCTGATCAAAGAAATGAAAACTGCATGCCTGTGAGGGTCCAGCACTAAAAAAAGCTTTTGATAGGAGATGTTCCTGTGTGAAACACAAATGTAGTAGCTTTTCTTTTTGCCTCTGAAAAATTTAACGGCCCAAACAGGAAGAAAGTATGCACTTTTCTGTGCGTGTTGATCATTCCTCTCTTGCCTTCTGTTTTTCTCACTGCCAACTTTCTCCATCCTTTGGTGACAAATTTCGCTGCAATGTCATAAAAAACTAGAAAGATTAAAGAGGTAGCTATGACCTTACATATGCTGGCTAAGGGCTGTCATGATATAATGCAAATAAGCAGGTCGATGGTGGACAAATGTTAGTATTAAAACTTTAAAATACTTGGTCTTTCTACGTGGCCATTATGAGCGATTATTAGCCCGAAGCCTTTTTGTACATAATTATTCTGTGTCACCCATCGTGCTGAATAATCGCCCCTGTTCTTGGTACAGTTTGCACATTTTCTAGGGCTATTTGACCTACAGAGTTCTCTAGTTTGCAGAAAACAATTCCTCTATAGTCAGAATTCAGAATTCCTCAAATTTAGCCCGAAGAGAGGAGAGATTAAGTGGAAAAAAAAAATCCCACGGCGAGGAGTAGAAGAACTGGGCTCACTCAAGCCCATTAAAAAAAGAAATCAACTTCACTGCGATATAGTTTAGGTACCATAAAATGTGCCCATTAAAAAAAGCACAGTTCAGTAATTTCTGAAAGATTTATAGAACCTAGGAACTACCACCAAGATCAAAACACGGAACATTTCCATTGTGTGAATAAGTCTCTGGCTCCATGTCAGCACCCCCTCCCCCACTTCTAGCCCCAGGCCATAACTGACCTGCTTTCTGTCATATGGATCAGCTTGTTTTTTTTTTTTTTCCTAGGGTTTCATAACAATAGGGTCAGGCAGTAGGTACTCATTTTGTTTGCCTCCTTTTCCTCAGTATGATGTTTTCGAGGTTCATCTATGTCTCCATACTGGTGGTCATTCCAGCTTAGCTGATCTGACTCGATGCAAGTGACGAATTCGCTACAATTAGTTTGTTTGTTTTTTTTAATATTTAAGATTACAGCTTTGTTATGAAGGATAGACACAGGGTGAGGTCCGGAAGGGCCCAAACACAGAGCTTCTCTCTACCATTTCCCCATGGCGTGGGTGACAATATATGTCACCTTCCTCAGCCGGCTGAAAGTGTTCACCAACCAGGAAGCACTACTGACCTTCGGAGTCCACACTTTTTATTGGGCATGGAAGCATGATCGATTAAATCATTGGCTGAGTGATCAAACTCACCCTCCAGGCCCTGTCTCTTCCCTGGAAGTGTGGCATCTGAAAGTCCCAACCTCCTAATCATGTGCTTGGTCTTTTTGTTGACCACCTCCCAGCCAAAAACTATTTAGGGGCCCACAAGAAGTCACTTCATTAGCATAACAAAGACATTCTTTTTCCCTTAGGAAGTTCCAAGGTTTTGAAGCTCTGTTTCTGGATCCAAGGACAAAACTCAGATATACGTTCTTTATTGTACCACACCTCACATTCATGGTCCCCCCTGTCTTTGTCTGGCTTATTTCACTTAGCACGAAGCCCGTAAGGTCCATCCATGTTGTTGCAAATGGCAGGATTTTCTTTTTGTGGCTAAACAATGTACATACAGGATATCATGTCTTCTTTATCCACTCATTTGTTGATGGACACTTAGGTTGTTTCCATATCTTGACTGTTGTGAATAATGCTGCAGTTCTGATGAGAGGGCAGAGATATGGTGGTTCTATTTTTAAATTTTTTTTTGACACTCCCCATACTGTTTTCCACAGGGGCTGCACAATTTTGCATTCCCACAAACAGCATACAAGGGTCCCAATTTCTCCATTTGCTCACTGGCACTTGTCTTTTGTTGTTGCTGATTTTTTGGAGAATAGCCATTCTGAGGTGACATTTCATTGTGGTTTTGATTTGCATCTTCCTTGCGATTAGTGATGTTGAACATCGTTTGATATACTTGTTGGCTATTTGTATGTCCTCTTTGGAGAAATGTCTATCCATGTCTTTAGACCATTTTAAAATCACATTATTTGTCTTTTTTGCTATTGCAGGAGTTTCTTTTATATTTTGGAAATGAACTCCTTATCCAATATGTGGTTTGTGACTATTTTTCCCATTTTTAGGCTGCCTTTTTACTCTGTTTTATTTGGTTTTAACTGCAGGTGAACCCATTGTCTATTCCAAGGGAACACCAGGCATCTCATACGAGCAAGTATGACCCACTGAAGACTCTGCCTGGGATGGAATCTGCTCGCTCAGGCAGATGGTCATCATCCTTTCTTGACCTGGAATCAAACTTTACAAATTCAAATACATTCAAATACTGAAATCACATTTACAGTTAAAGCTGATGACGTCTGCTGTGAGAAGAAGTCTACTTATATTAATCTCAGTGTAAAGTTACAAGAATGAAGATGTGATAATTTTGAAATAATCTTAATATCTAACCTGTCATGATGGTTTAAATGTGCCAGAATCATTAAATGCACTAGCTGGCTTAGGGACATTGGATTGTTAGAGTGAATTCGTCATTTCAGACCTATTCACCTACAGCGGGATAGTCCAGGAGGCATTGTTTTCACCAATAGGGTGAGAAATAAATTTGTGAGAAGAGTCCCAGCATTCTTGAAGAGCTCTGTGATTGCGTTTCTTTGTAAGCCAGATTCTATGGTGGGAACTGTGGTCATTGAATGGAGAAACTTAAATGAAACGAGAATAATTGGATCCAAGGTGGCAGGGGCCAATTCCACTATGAAAAGAAGGGACATCGTTACAGGTCCACCTACATTAAAAAGATAAAACAGAATGTTATAAACAATATTAAGCCAGTAAATTCAACTAGTTAGATGAAACGGACGCACTCCTGAAAAGGTACAAAGTACGAAGCTCAGTCAAGAAGAAGTGAACCACCTTGGGCCATGCTTCTGTGAGGAAAAATGGACTTTGCTGTTGAAAACCAGCCGAAAAGAAAACTGCTTCGCTGGTAGGTGAATTCTGTTAAATATGCCCAGAATGCCTTTCCCGCAGAGTTCCCTGAGAATTAGTCACCTCGGAGAGCATTGACATGCCAGACCTGAAGGGTGACGCTGTAGCCATTGTTCTCAGGCTGAGACGGTGGTGGGTGCAGGGGACCTGAAGCCCTTCCGCTCAGCCATGGTGCTGCTCCCTGCTGGCTCGCCTGCTGATGCTGACAGGAGCCGGCCCACAACTCCTCCAGCTCCGGTGCCAGGGTCGAGCGTTCAGCCGAGCCAAGGGTGACAGCTTCACCTGCAGGCCACTCTCATCTCTGAAGTTGGGGGCAGTGGGCGATATGGGCTGTAGCCTGTCATATGGGTCCCACCTCATCCTTGCAGGTCCCAGTTTCTCCTTGCTCTTTCCCACTCACCTCCCCCTTTCCTTCCTGAGCTGCAGCCCTACTCACGAGAGCCTTCCACAGGCCACGACCAGGTGCCACAATTCCATTAGGTCACGTCACTATAATAAATCCCTCATTACATATGCATCTATCCTACGGTTCTTCTCTGCCTGAACCTTGACTGACACACAAGGTGTGGTAGTGTTTTAGCCTTCAGCCTCTTGTAGGGAGACTTTTGTAAAAAAACATTGTGTTTATCTATCAAATATCAGCTAGAATTAGAAAAATATACATGTTCATACTCTAAACAAATATTGCTTCAGTGTGCAAATTAAAACCTAGAGCAATTTCTGGTCCTTGTATGTGGGTCAATAAAGAGACCTCTTGATCTTTCTTCTTTTCCTTCATTATTCTATTTCTGTTTTCCCTCCCTTTGCCCCAGGTCTATATTTTAATTAATTAATTAAAATGTTCATTTAGTACCTACTTATGAGTACCATATATATCTGATGCCAACATATCAGGCACTGGGCTGGCAACTAAACACAGAGTGGAGAACAAAACAGAGGTGGTCTGATGTTATCTTCTTGGAGACAGGTGTCAAACAAACACGGGATATATAATTACAGCTTCCATAAGATCTATGGAGGCAAAGGTATCTACAAACATCTAAGGGATGTTATTGATGCTTACTATACAATGTGTGGGAAAGGGCCAATCATAATAATGGCTACTGAGAAAGACACCTGCACATCACATCTTCCAGGGCCTCGCCTCACACACCACTGTAGTTTCCATAGCCCAAGCAAAACCCTGGAACCCGTGCTCCCCCAGGAAGTTCTAGTCAAGTTAACCATGTGCATCATATATTTATTTTCCTTTGATAACGCAAAGAATGCCTTCAGAGTTTCCCCCCCATTACCACCAGGTGGTGGATCTATTGTAATAAATTTGCCATAATGCTGATTCATAGGAAATCTTGATTTATGTTATGCTGGGTAACCAGCATTAATTGTAAACAGTGGAAGAAAAGGTAGTCTTTAATTTTGCTGGGCCAGATGACTTTTGGTCACCAGTGCTGGATTCATGACAATTCACAATATCACCTCTGTGTGGTGAGTGACTTTAAGAGATTCGTTCCCAACCCTGGTGTTATTTATTTTCCTAGTTTGCTCAAATCTTTCAAGTTTCTATATTTCTGTGTTTTGTCAATCAATAATTTTATTTAAAAAATACATATGGCAATTCAAATAGAAAAAAGTACCACTCTCAATGCAGTAATTACTTTTACATTTGCAAATTACTTTCCAGTCATTTTCACATAAGAGCCTATTATGAAAATTAAACGATTTACACACTATTTAGCTGAAGAAACATAGGGACACGTTCTGTGGCTGTTCAGTAGATGGCGCCAGACACCCGGTTAACCATCAGCCCATTTTCAGCCTGGATTGGGCGCTTCAGACGGGACCCAGCCCATTTTTAAATTTGGGGTTTATTTTTTAATAGCTAAATGAATTTCAAAAGTGTGGTAACATCTTACTCATTTCTTTGAGGTATAGTAAATTGGCTTAGTTTATACATTTTTATATAGTCCAGAGCTTTGCATTTTAAAATACCACAGTGAAAAATGTTATTTATTTTTGAGGGCAATTTTTAAGGTTCTTGATCGTACTTGTAGAAATTCTGTAAGTAAAAATAGTCTTTGAGGTAGTTATTTCATGTACCAAAGGCAAATGAATGCAGTTATAGACTTTTAAATAGTTTTTTAAGTATGGCAAAAAAATTTGCCTGTGATCTGTATCGACGAGGCTGATTTTATTAGCTTTAAAAATCTTTTTCATCTTTTAATACTCTTCTC
The DNA here is from genome assembly GCA_003508835.1 of Eonycteris spelaea. Lineage (NCBI taxonomy): Eukaryota > Metazoa > Chordata > Mammalia > Chiroptera > Pteropodidae > Eonycteris > Eonycteris spelaea. Next base: position 400,793 of record PUFA01000056.1, read on the forward strand.
CTGAACTCTGAGTTCAGTGATCATTATGTATAATTCCGTGTGTCTTAGGCAGATGGAGTAAACAGAACTGACTTTGTAGATGATAGTTTCTTTTTGTAGCAATAACTCAAAATGGGGAGTTCCTAAGAAAATGCTAGGCTTTGGCAATTGAACGGAAGCAATCTAGTAACTACTTCAAGTAACCGTTTTAGTAACTATTTCAAGTAACCATTTTAGTGGATGTGGATAATGCTATATTATCAACGTTTTATGGTTTGTTACCTAATGAACAGTGTTTGGGTTACCTGTGAATTTTTTAGGAAGTGATGATATTTATGAGCATCTTTAAAAATGTGTAACTTTATATGTGAGCAAAATTCTTAGCTATACGCACCAAAAGTATATGTACATTTGGGGGAAAGTTAAAATAACCAACATAAATTATTCTGTCATTATATGTGGCCATTTGACTGACATTTGACTCTGTTAGAATATCTGCTTTACAAGTAGCTGTTCCTTACTTATTTTTAGATAAATATTTATGTTATTGTACCACTTATTTAGTCCAAAAGACGATAGAGCCAGGTGAGCTATCATCAGGGGCTTTATAGTTACTTTTTTCTTTCTTAGTACATATTCTCATTTGTACCATATGGAAATTCACTTTGGTATATACCTGAATTTTCCAGCAAACGGCAGCTTATTTCTTAGCTAAATACATAAACTTTTAAAAAATCTGTATCCCTTGAGAAATCCTTAGGTATCTTCCCGATTAAAGTAAACTAAATATTTAACGACGTATTTCTTCGAATAGGTCTTCTACTTTATAATGTTAGTCATCGTCGTTTGCTGCTGATCTCTAAACTAAATATTCCCATAGAGCCACTGCAATTCATAGTTCTCTGCGTTTTATCATCTAGATGATCTTAAGATGAAAAATATTTAACAATGAGTGCAGCATGAATATAGATATCAGAATGCATGCTGGATGAAAACACCTAGCCAACCATGCCAGAGTCTACTGGCTGAACCTTGGCACCTTGGTTTCATTCCTCTGGTCTGATTCTTTGCTAAACAAGTGGCATTCTGATGACTCATTTTGGTCCCAGGTATTCTGATTCCTGGATGCTCTGGAGAGGGAATATGTTTTCTGGTCACCACTGCAATGATACACCCTCCTTTGACTGTAAAGGAATGAGTTGGCGTTCATGCCACTAGGTAGAGGCCTGATATCTTTGAGCTGTTGAAACATAGCCAGCAATTGTCTCTCCCATGACATAAGTATGAGAGGAAAAAAACCCATCACATGTTCAAACTAATACTCCGTGAGGTTTTTTTTTTTTTTTCCTTCTGGTTACTTGCAGCTTAATATAACCCCTACCCGATACATTGTCTCAGTAGAAGAACTAGGCAAAAAGGACATTTTCGTAAATGATTTAGAGTGGAAATTACCAATGAGACAAAGAGAGGGAAAGGTTCAAGAGGAACAAATGACACATGGAGAGCAAGTTAAGGAACAAATTGTCAACAGTTTCCCCTCTGAGATAATGCCCCACCTGCTTCTACTTGCTAGTCCAATAAACAGTAATTTTCATACAAATGCGATTTCCTATAGAGGCTCAAAGAAGACAACCGCAGGATGGTGTTAGAAACTATTTGTTCCACTTGCAGTGTTTCTCAATGGGGTGGCTCATGACATTTTGGACAAGATGTTCCTTCATTTGGAGAAATGATCACGCACACTGTGGGATATTCATCACCACAAGACTCTGCTCATTAAGTGGGTATAGTGCCCATCTGTTATTTTGACACACAAAAATGTGTCCTAACATTTCAGATTCCACCTGAGAGAATGGCCATGCGTCTTGTTGCAAAATAACTCCTAAGAGCATCTAACACTATGTCCTACACATGGTTTGTATTCAGGGACATGCTCATAAGCCAGCTCTCAAAAAAAAAAAAAAAAAAAAGGCCTGATTTGTATTTTTTTTTTTTTTACCAATTTCTGTGCTGTAAATATTCCAACTTTAACAATTATGTGTTATTCATAGTTTAGCTGCTGGCTCATGAAATTTCTAAATATTTAACAATTGGCCTTTGAGAGGTGACAGGGCTAACTCTAGGACACCCCTATGCACTTAGAATTTCAGAGTTGAGAGAACTTAGCGATCACCTAGTACCCCTTATTTTAAGAAAGGAATAGCACTGCAGAAGGGTCATAGTCAAATGTATATATTTTGCTGACCAGCTAGTCTTTGACTAAACAATGTCCCTATCAATTTTCCAGGGAACCCAAAGTGTTTACTGCTTGGCCACTAAGTGATGGTGGGTGATGGAAGTCACAGATTTGGTTAGAAATTCGTTCAAGGCACTTTGTCTTCGTGTCTGTGAAGGGACACGTAACACGTGTGTGTTACTTAGGTTAAACACAGAAGCGGCATTTTTTGATGCTTCCCATGACACTGAGACTTAGAGGGAAGAGAAGAACTGTTCTCTTGAGAGGGCTTGCTTCCCGCAGCCCCTGGTCTTCAGGAATTCACCCAATTCTCTGGCCGGAATTCCCCTTGGCAGCCTGCATCCCCCTGAGAGGCCAGGGCACCTTCTTTCATTCGGGAGAGAGGCAGCCCTTCATCTACAGGGTCCAAATGATTGCAGCAGTGACGGCCCTTAGGAGCTCGCTCTTTCTACATGAAGCTCCCCCAAAAGAAAGGGGGGTCCTCCATTTTTATGAGACGGACCGGTTGCTTCTGTGTTTGCCATGAGTGTTAAGTAGAAGTGCCCAGCTGTTTTACCCTCCCAGCATCCTCGCCTTTCACACTCATGAAGCCAACACTTTCCCGGTCAGATCAAACATGATCAGTTTTAGACCCTGGGTCTACATGGATTTAGACAGCAGTCCAGGCACTATCTGTAGGGACCTTCATCGCCTGGCAGGACTTTCACGGGATGACGTGCAGCTATAGAGCCAGAGCTGGGATTGGACTCAGACCTCCAGGTTCCAGGGGTTTATTAACCTGACAAAGGTCATACAGCTAGTGAACAGCTGGTAAACAGCAGAGCCAAGATTCAGACCTAGGTCTGCTTATCTACTATACTACACTGACACCCCCCCGCCCCCCCCCCACCCCCGCCGCCTCCTCAGAAAAGGAGGTAGCTCCTGCCAGCTTGCTGTATCTTTGAGATATTTCTGAGAATCTTGAGAAGACACAGTAGTAGGCTGGAACTGGCTACTAGATGAAACACTTAATGTGATGCTTCCAAATCTGAGGTTCAAGTGAAAGGGTTTCTAACATTTCTAGAGTGGTAACTTCTCATGTCTTATAAGGCCACAGCTAAGATTCAGAGAGTCTCTGCAATATATTCTGAACCTTCGGATCTCATCTAAGCCAACTCCTGTTCAGGAAGCAAAGGCGGAAGTGGAGAATTATTTTTCTTGGTGTCTTTGGTTGGTGATAGAGTAAGGGAAGACCCAGGGGACATCTTCTAAGTCATATGGAAAAGGAAGAGAAATTTCCAAAAATAAATGTCAGTTTAATAAAATCCTAACCAGCCGGATATAAATAAACTTGAAAGTAAACAAATTCTCTTGATGAAGTGATACTTAATTTTTTTTTCTTATTGCAGTGATGGAAGTATTGTTCTGTGTATAAAATTCCACTTCCAGAATTACCGTTTTGTAATTTAATTCGGTCCATTTGTGATATTTGAGAGAATTTTATTTTTGAAAAGTTGTTTACGTAAAATATAAAACTGAAAACAAAAGAAAAGGAAAGGAAAAAGCAATACCAAGGGATAAAAGAAAGAACAATTAAAGGAAATCCAAAGCCCAGGGAGAAAATGATGAAATTCAAGACCTCAAAGGATATCTGAAGTGTGTTTACAAGTACATATGACTTTGTTGGGGAGAATTTTCTTCTTTGTTGGTTATTAAACTGTTTTCCAGAAAATCGTTTTTTGAGCAATTTTTTTAGGGTTCAGAATTTTCATTTTATTTTATATAAGAACATGCTCAAAGTTTATAAGTTAAACAAAAGTTCACCTCTGCTCATATAGGCTAACCACGAGGGTGCATTGCTTTATTCTTTATTGAATGAGGGCTTCAGAGAGGCTGACATAATTTTAAATCTTTAAGACAATTTTTTTAGAAATATCTTCTTTATTTAGCACATTGAGGAACACAGAAAAAGCATATGTTAAAAATAAAGTATGTACTCATGTAAGTATATAAAATAGCTTCTGTCCTCAAGGCGCTTAGTTGTAGAACTACAGAGACATTCAAATGGAAAATAATACAAAAAAAGATAGTAAGTTACAGCACAAAGAAGACAGCCTTGAGATTCAGCCTTTCTAGATTGCTCAGCTCTCCCTTTAGGAGCCTTCATTTCAGGAAAGTAACTTTACCTCTGAGCTTCCATTTCTCTCATTTACAAAATGGAAGATTTCGGCTGTCTCAAATGGACATAATGAAGATTAATAGGTGAGGTGCAAATCATTCATTCAAATGAGAGTTAATATTATAATTAGTAGCCAGAATATGGGGTACCGACAAGCAATGTTCTAGGATGGCAGGGATGGTTATTTAGGCTGCAGTGGCCTGAGGGTTTTCAGTTAGTAGCGGAATTTTTAAAGGTGTTGGGAGTAATGAGGGGCTATTTCAGTGGAGAAACAGTATGAGATGGTGAGTCTGGCTGACCCCTGCTTTCAGTGAGCTCCTCGTAGATTGAATTTATGCTATTTCAGTGCAAATTAACATTTAACATTTCTTCTAATAGCTATCCTCTTATGAGCAGTTTCCATTTAAACATTGTGGCATAAATAAGCCTCCCCATAAAGCATGTAAATAGTTCATGAACGAGGAAATGAATATTTTACATCTCCGAGAATTTTGTATACAATAGTTCTGTGACAGAGTGAAGTTAAAATGGGTAGTGTGAGAACGCGTACCACTTTGTCTTATCCCTACATTGTTCGGAACTGTTCTACAGCTGCTAAACAGCTCTTAACATGTCTCCAGACGTTTGCCATTTAGCGTACTTTATAAATGCAGCGTGGCGCGAGCAATAATCAGGAAACCTGAGAGTGTCAGCGCTGGCTCCGGGCAGGGACGCGCTTCCTGGTACCAGATGGAAGCCCAGGAAGCAGAAGTCGGGAAGGGGATGGAACCTGGAACAATCAAAGATGTTGGCAGGAGTTTCCAGGGGGAGAATTAACCATTGGGGGTCAAGTTCAAGGGCATGGCAATGCTGCCCACTCCCTAGCAGGCATTAACTATCTAAAGGGACATCTGTGCTATTACTTAAGAAGGATAGAGTGGGGACAGGATTGTCGGCCAACACACTAAATTCCTTCGAGGAATTCAGTCTGAAATTTAGATCAGAGAGAAGATCACCCATTGAAGAAGGAGAAGCTAGATGGAATGTGTTAGTAATCAAATGAAAGGAGGTAACACGTGAACTTCTCAGTTTCTGGAGGTGTCTGTGGGGACACTTAGTAAGAGTCTTTAGGTGTCAGTGTAATCGATATCAACGAGGAAGGAAATGCCAAGACTTGCGATGAGCTATAGGATGGATTGACGGATGGGGATTTGGCCATGAGAACAGGCCAGCCTAGGCGAGAGAAACACAGAGCCGTTATCCTGACTTCTAACAGCAAAATAAACATAAATGACCTGGACGTTTTGTTAACATACAGCTTGTTTGGCTCACCCCAAGTTTCTGATCTAGGACGGAATGGGGACCGAGAATTTGCATTTCTAACAAAACTGTTTCTAACAAAACGATACTGATGCAGCCGGTCTGGGAATGGGACTTTGAGACCCGCTACGTCGATGACACCCTGTTTTATGGCGTCATCTTAAAGATATCTTTGCATGTCTTTAAACAAAGATATCAGTCAGGAGTCGAAAGGAACAGGGTGAAGTGCAAAGGCACTGGAGCCCCTCTGGAGACACTGCATTCTCACTAGTATCTCTCGTAGAAAGTGTGCAGTGTAAATGCTCTGATTGCCGGAGGTGGGACACTGCCCCGCGCTGTTAATGTGGGCTCTGCATAGTGACTGCCTTCTAGGTGGTGCAGTGTGGAAAGAGGGCGTCATCCGTTCGGGCTGCTCTCGCAGAATACCATTGAGTGGGTGGCTTATCAACAACAGAAATTAACTTGTCACAGTTCTGGAGGCTGGAAGTCCAGGATCAGCGATGGCATCTTCAGTGTCGGCTCAGAGACAGCCACCTTCTCTCTGAAGGGACCAAGGATTTCCCTGGGGTCTCTTATAAGGGCACTGATCCCATTCGTGAGGGCTCTGCCCTTATAACCTGATCACCTCCCTAAAGCCCCACCTCCTATACCATCACCTTGCGGGGTAGGTTTTCAACATAAAAATTTGGAAAAGACACAAATATTTAATCTGTAGCAGAAGGGGGAATAAAAGAATTACTTTACTACGGAGAAACCTGACAAATAACTACTTCGGCCATGTGGTTATAGTCAACATCTTCAGTGACAAATCATGTTGACGGCATGTTAAGAGGCACAGATCTTACCTGGGTTGGTCTGAAATAGATTCTGAGCACGTGGAAGGTGAGGGTGTGGGGAGGGCAGTGAGACTCTTAATGTGTTCAGTACATTACCCTTTTATAAAACTTTATTTATGTTTATTTTTTTACAGTAAGGCATATAAATATTTACACTGCGTGCTCACCTTCCATAGTTAGATTTCTTTCTGTCACCACATCTTTGACCCCTTTTACTCCATCTACCTCCTCCCTCCTCCCCCAACCCTACCCTCTGGTAACCACTAGTCCAATGTCCATGTCCATGAGTCTCTGTTTGTTTGTCCTGTTCATTTGTTGCTTTTAGGCTTATATCCCACTTGTAAGTGATATCATGTGATCTTCAACTTTTTCTGGCTTATTTGGCTTAGCATAATTATCTCTCAGTCCATCCATGTTGTCGCAAATGGCAGTATTTCATCTCTTCTTATGGCTGAGTAACATTCCATTGTGTACATGTACCACACCTTCTTTAACCGATCATCTATTGTAGGACACTTTGGTTGCTTCCATGTCCTGGCCACTGTGAATAATGCTGCTATGAACATTGGTGTGCAAATATCTTTCCAGATATGGGTTTTCAAATCTTTGGGGTAAATACCCAGTACAGGGATTGCTGGATCATGTGGTAGATCCATTCTTAGTTTTTTGAGGAAACTCCATACCATTCCCCTAGTGGCTGACATTACCTTTATAGTGTGCTGTTTATGATGTTTCTTGGAGAACTTCCTCTGATCGCCTTATGAGAAATAGTAGCGTCTCCTGAGCCAGAATTTTTGTTTTAGAATTTATGGATAATGTGAACCAAGCAACAGATGTGTGATCTACCTTAAACAAATAAGCAGGACAGATCAGCACATACACCATACACCAAAAATAACCCTTGTTTCACGGCACCCTTTTTCTCACATTTTCTTTGACATTATATAAGCTACATTTAATCTGTAAGTCTGTAACAAACTAAGTAAATAATTAATTTGCCTCTCTATCCTTCTACTTTTCAAATTTTCCACTTAAATACAACTGTTAAATACTTCTCTGATTTATTTCTAAGTATATTCAAATGAAACGACTTTTGCATGAGCAGTTTCTCCTATTTTTTTTTTTTTAAAGGATAGCACTTTCCTCAACACTACTTGTTCCTGAAATTACTATCCCATTTCTGCCTTTCTACCTCGGAGGGTTATTTTATTAACCACACAACTATTTTATTACTTTCTTTTCATTCATAAAAAACCATGAGTTCCCTACTCTGGGGAGGAAAGACGACTATTATTTATGGACCAGATGGTTGAGCTGGGCCCAGTTCCATGTTCTTCACTTAGTAGCTGGATTTTTTTTTTTTTTAAAGGAAAAGACAAGAAAATAGAACTCAGAGTGATTTGCCTATGGGCACACGCCAACTAATGGCCAGGCTGGGACAAGAACCCAGATGCTGACGCCTGGATTTGGCCAGCATCCCGTGGCAAAAAAAAAAAAAAAAAGGACATATTAGAGTCGTTCGAACTATTTCAACAACAACCAAAAAAAAAACCCTTCACTCATCACCCCTTTGGAGGCTGGTAGGCAACAACTCATTGTATTGAAAACCAGTAAGTAAAGGGTAAGAATTATTTACTCTTCTTTCCTGTATAGACTATACCTAAGGTCAACCAGATAACTGATGAGTGCGAACATTTGAATTATAATAATAAGCCATTAGACATAACATTGACTAGAAAAAGGATGGTCTGGAGTAGATAATTCACCAATCGAGAGCCAGTTCTTCTACCAATTCCATGAGTTAATGCTTTGAGAACATGAATTGAGGTTCTTTTCTTCCATCCCTGTCTCTGTGTTTCTCTGTCTCCCTCACCCTGGCTCCCTAGTTTCTCATTCTCTTCTTTCTCTCTTTCTTTCTTCTCTCCCTACATGAGTATATATGCTATTCTGTTTTCCCAGAAGATTTTCAGGACCAAACTCTTTATCCTTTAAGAATGAGATCGGACTAAAGCTATTGTCCCTCTGTGAAGACTCCCCAGCCTTATCTGCCCACTCCTGCTCTTTAATCATATTGGGGTGTACTGCTCTATAAATACCTGTCACACCTCATTATGATCTGCTTCAGTCAGAGAATCTGTCTCATTTATTTCTGAAACCTCAGTATGTATCATGGCTCAGTGTACATTGGTTAAATAAATGAATAGTTAGGGGAGAAATTGCTAACGGTTGACTATCCAAACTTGAATATTGTAAATAACTATGGCAAATTTTGATTTCCAAGATTGCTTTTCTCTGATTTTAGGTATCAACTTCTGTTTCGTCAGGGAATGCAGAGTAATTTTGAATATAGAAATTTAATCTGCTTTAGTAGAAACATATTAAAAGTAAAATTAAAAGAAAGAATGATGTTCTCTCTTCTAAATTACAGACCCATCGGTCTTTGGCACTGCCTCTCACATCTGCCCTGTGGATTTATCCTCAATAAACGGCAGGTCTGGGACTCCCAATCTAATATCCTAGATGAGAAACAAGCTCATTTTGGGCACAGATACTTTGATATTAAAGTTTTTACTTCCTTTGTTTCACTTAATTGGGAAAAGTCCAGTTTAAGATTAATCTTAGAATTTATTGACTTGATTTCTTAGACATTTATTATCTAAGTAAAATTAGAATTTATATTTAATTCTTTAGGATTTATTGCTCTTTAATTGCTTAGAAAAAACTCGTCCGTGTACCAACCTTGATGACCCTGTTTTTATAAACAGGGTTGTATCTTAGATCATAGTTTTAAATTTGTTTTCATAATTCAGGGCAGTTTTTAGAAGAACCGAATGTATGGCCTCTTGCCATATTACAGCAAACGTTTATTGCCATAAAGCACATCTTTTGAATATTGGAAAAGATTTGAGCAGCATGTTTAGGACTAATTTACATGTTCTCCAGAAGTCCATCACTTCACGGATGAAATGGCCTTTTATTATGTAAGACATCAAATTCTTTGGTTTTATAGCTGCATGCGAACTTTGGCACTTAGATATCTGGTAGCTAACTTAATGTGTGTGTATTTCTTCTTAATTAATAGCATGGAAAGATAAAAGGCCAACCTTTAACCCTCATTTCTGTTACCTTTTAATGCAAATAAACATTCCTAGTGGCTTAGTGGCTTAAAAAACCACAACCGTTTAATTATTTCTCAAGACTGCACGTTGGCTCCACCCCGCCCAGCAGTTATTTTTCTTCGCAGGATGTTGGCTGGCGCTGGAGTCCTCTCAGGGCTGGCCTCCCACGGTGGGTCACTCACGCGACTGCTAGTCAGTGCTCGTTGTTGGATGGAGCACCTCGCTTCTCCCCCTGTGGCTTCACTTTGTGCCATGGTTTTGTCATAACGTGGCACTTACATCCCAAGATGATGTAAGTGGAAAGGTGTAAGCTGATGGATAAGACTCACCATTGTCCTATGATGGGAATTCGTAGATGAGAATCTGTGAGGCTACTGCATATGTAAGCAACATTTGGTACAATTGTGACTTTTATTTGTCTGAGAGAGAAGAAAAGCAGAGTACTTACCAGTTAATTGCTGAGGCTCACAAGTCTCATAGTTTTTCTTTAAATCTAGGCTCTGCAGCTAACTAGTTGTGCCATTTTGGATGGTTTATTTAATCTTGATACGCTCAGTTTTTATTTATGAAATGAGCATAACATGTGTTTCATAGGTTGTTGTGAGATGTAAATGAGGTGATAACATGTAAAGCTTTTAGCACAGGGCACGGTACAGTAAGGGCTCAGTCAATATTTGATTACTGTTATCAGTATTATTCTAAACAGGTCAGTGAGTACCAAAAGGAATAAAACCACGGCCTTAAATTCTCTGAGTTCAAACGTGATAATAAATTAGTTCATCAAACTTGACAATAAATTGATAATAAATTAGTTCAAACTTGATAATAAACTAGTTCATCAAACTTGATAATAAATTAGAAATCCATATCCTTGGGCTCAGGGACTGACATCTCTGATTGCGGGGCTTTCTTACACTACGATAACACAAGATGCTTTCAGGTTGAATCAGATGTTCACATAAGAACAGGGCAGGAAGAAAGTTTCTGTGTATTTCAACCTGACTTTTGGAAGCAATAGGGGTTATGAAATAAACGACTTACTAGAAGAGTAAGCCCTTACCTGAAAAAAGCTCAGGAAATAAGTGTCCAAGGAGGGAGTTAGAGGATCAGAGGTAAGACCCCTAAACTAGCACTGGGAGGACACAGTGGAGCTGACGAAGGACACTGGGAAGCCAGGCTGGTCCAGCTGCCGCAATGGGACTGCAAAGGAGACTGGCGAAGTCCGCAGTAGGCTGTTGCTTCTGTACCTGGTGGTGGCTCTTGGGTGGCTGTTGATAAGCAGGCTGGCAGTTGGGAAGAAGAGCTGAACTTGGAGTGGCAGAGAACGGGGACAAGCTGAAATTCACTGGCACCGCTGCTTTGTCTCTGCCCATCGAACCACACTGACCTTTGGGGTGTCATGGCTGCCTCTTCACTTCTGGCATCCAAAGCTCATCTTTTTTTTTTTTTTTTTTTTTTTGGCCAAATATCACTTGGAATCCTATAGGGGAGGGGTTCTGAGACATCTGGATCCAGTTTTGCAAAGTAATAAGTACCACAGTACTTGAATTTCTTTTTTCTAATCATTTAAATGTACCCAGAACTTCAGGTCAAAGACACTCTTGTCCCCAACGCTTTGCCTTGTGGGTCCTATGCTTAGCTAGGCTCTTCATAGTAAGGAAATTGGACAATATGCTTCTGGTTACAAATAACAATAATTATGTAACTCATCTTGTTTTCCTTGATTCTTTAACTTCTAGGGAATTCAAGTTGAATTTTGTGCCATCTAACAGTAACTATCTTAAGAACTCCCCCAAACGTTTTTAGTACTTTTATCTTCATCATTCCTCTTTATAATATGGTTGTTATGTTTTAAATACTATTTTGAATAATTATATTATTAATCATGTATTTAAATATAGAAACTAAAAATGTTTATATTCAAAAGTGCTTTACTTTTTAGAATACGTAACAATCACATAATTCAAATATTTGATGTATAAAGTGAACATACAATGATAAGTTTCCCTCCCACCCCTGCCTCTGTGTATTGAGTTCCTACCCTCATTTCTTGTTGCTCCTGCCAAACATTTATTTATTTCCACTTCTTTTTTGACTCAAGTGATAGTAGGTCAAGTACACTGCTCTGTACACTTTATTTTTCACATAACAAATAAAGATGTAAATAATCATGGGTGATCTTTCCACATAAATATGTATAAATACATAAGAGTTTTCTCTTTGTTTGGGAGTAGGCTGAACATAAACCATAAATTGATAAATAATGAGCCAACTGTTTATATATTTCAAAGCTTAATCCAAACAATGTTTGTTTCGTTTGTTGTGTTGGAGGGTATATACTATCGTTCTTCTTCTTATTCCTCAAAGTGGAGTTGGCTGTATCATTTCTTTTGAAATCATTGGTCGTTCATTTATTGCTTCTGGATCACTCATTATCCCTCTGCCATTGTTCCTAAGTCAATCCTGAAATATGTGAGAATTATTTTGAAAAATAAATGGTCTCAAATGACTAAATCTGCTATAGGCACAGTTGTCAGTGTGCCTGGGGGAATTCTCAGAACACAGGAAGACCAGCCTTTCTTTATTCTGACTCTACTGCAGTGCTCATCCTAGACTGAGGTTCTGCCTCAGGCTTCCCCTCTGTACTCTAGTTATTCCTCCCTTTGGGACTGGATTCCTGTCCTGAAACCCTCCCATTTTTGTCCCTGGTTAGCTCTGCCAAGCATCTTCCTTAAGGATAGACTGTTTCTCCTAAGTCTCTCTATCTTTCTGGTTGTATACTAGAATCTGGTTCAAAATAGATCCTCCTGGAATTGAACTGTTTATGATTCTTTCCCTTACGTTTTATCACTATGTAGAAACTTTTCGCAGCTATATCTCAGATAGTTGATTAGACTCCCAGCATCCCGGTAAATTCCTCTGTGGATATTCTAGTTTGTACTAATGGTGACTCACCTGGGGGAGATTATCCCCCAAACTCACTCAGGGTCCCTGCTCTCCATTCTCCTGATCCAGTGTCTTCACGTTTCCTTCTAGTTTACTACTCCAACCGCAGCACACCAGGAAGCCAGGGAGGCCTTATTTATGACTCATTCAGCTTTTATGGTGTGTTATCGTCATTATATCTATGGATCAGACAGCAGAAGTAATATGATTGAATAAAGTATTTGACTTACTTTGGAATTGATGAAATTTAAAAAATACATAATTTCACTGAAGTTGGAACCTCCAGAAAGTATTTCAAAGTAAAATGAGACAGCATACGGGTGCTTTTCAGATCATAGGCCAGTGAGTAGCGAGTGTGGCTTTAACAATATGTTAGTAGGATTATAAAATTTTGAAAGTTACTGCTGGTTCATGTCTGACTGCAGTTTTAGGGTGCTTCAGTCTAGTCCATCTAAATAATAGGTGAACCATTTGAGAAAAGAATTTCCTGGAAACTAAGGTGTCTCTTAATTTCTTTTCTAACTCTATCAAACACCTTACAGTTAAAGAAGTACCATTCACTTCATCTGGCAACACTGTACAAATAGAAACATTGTTCACAGTATACATTATTAATTGCAGATAAATACTATGTCTCATGGGCCTCTTTAAGCCTGTCCTATACTTACTGCATAAGAACAATCCTAGTTGACAAAAGATGTGGTATAGTCATAGATACCAGTTAATAGGGACCTATTCCACATATATTTGAACAACGGCCCCTAAAATCCGTGATAGCAAGAGCTAAGGATTTCAGTTAAAATAGGATAAAAACACATGACTTCATGCTCATTTTCCAGATTATGCTCTATTAATTATACAAGAACATGAAAGGATGATGTGTGTGTGTTTTATAGGCAAATTGGTGCTATTTATGATTTCCCAGCCAATGTTTACTTAATTGTAGTGAATAGGGTTTTTTAAATCATAAATGCCATCTATGATAGAGTACATCGTTTCCTCTATTTAAAATACAATTTCTCTCTTTATGCCTATTCAATGGAAAGATGAAAGCGCTGTTTCTTAAGAGAAGGCATAGAATGTGCAAAAATGTACCTTAGTGCTCTGAAAGGAAGCAACTTCTTCATTCATGGCATAAAATTGAAATTTAATGAGGAAAATTTGATACAATGATTCCAAAGTAGAAGTGCCTGGATTCTTCAAATCTTCAGTTTTTCGTTAGCACATTTATAATTGCAGTTAGTAAAGCAATTTAGTTTGTAGAAGTGCTGTGAGCTAACGTCCTTGTTAGCTGAAAGGCGTGGGCCTGGAGTCAGATGGTGGCTGTAAATTAATTTAGGCAGGTCTCAGCTAGCAATCCAGGCTGTATTGGTGCCTCTGAGCTGGCCTCGTCATTCACAGGGAAGTCAGACTTCAAAGGGCAGCCTGTTGGCATGCTAGGAAGATAGATCTGAAGTGTACAGGGCTTTCTCCCCTAGGCGCTGATTGAGTGCAAAATTGCAGGCTGTGCTTGGATCACAAGATGCCAGTTCTCAAAGCAACCCTTTGCATTTTCTGGGTCCAGCTTCTCCATAAAACCGTGACATTTGTGATAAAAATCCTGCCTGAGGAAGAGAAATGTAAGACAAAGGTTACATGCAGAGAGCAAATTTGAGGAGTGAGCAGTGGGCTAAGGACGGGTACAAGTGACAGGCCACTTGGATTTACTTTAAACTCAAGTGCGAGGACTCTGCAAATCGGGTTCCAGGTCACCTGCTCTGCCATGTAAGCTGTGGCTTTTGTCACCCTCTTCTCAGGTCAAATGAAGAACTATTTCCTTCAATAAATGTTTTATGTGAAATGGATTTTTCCTAAATGCTCAGCACGGTGATGAGTGCTGTCGTGGGAGAGGCAAGAAATATTAGGAGCAGCACCTAATCCCAAGCACCTTGCAGCCTTATCAAAGAGATAAAACAACTGAAAAATATGACAAGACAGGTTGTAACAAAATATGCAAATGATGTAGAATGGATGGAATAGAGCACAGGAATTTCAAGAAGGAGATCAGTGGTAGATGACTTAAGGGACAAGGTTAGAAGACTAAACTTTACAGGAGGGATGGGATTTGTGTGTGCAGAGAAGGTGGGCAAATAGGGCAATCGAGTCAGCCCCGGCCTCGGTTCCCCTGTCCCTACCTCCTGCAGATTCAGCCGCTGTCCAGTCTCTGAGCCAGCCTGAGCGGGGCATCCTGAGCGGGGCATTTTCTCAGCTTCCCTCTGCTGGAAGGCTCTCTGGTCTCCTTTGCTGCCAAACAGGTCCGGACTATGATGTCCTGGTGATCATGAGAGAGCTCACTTACTTCACTGGTCACATATTTTACGGTTTAAATGATGTCTCCCCTTATCCCTCCAAATATGTTGAAGCCCTAACTCCTGGTACCTATGAATGTGACTTTATTTGAAACGAGGGTCATTGCAGATGTAATCGAATTAAGATGCAGTCATTCTGAGTTAGGGTGGACCCCAAATCCAATGAATGGGGCTCTTATTAGAAGCAAATTTGGATACAGAAACACATACAGAGGAAAATGCCATATAAAGAGGTGGGGTTCACAGGGAGGATGCCACGTGCAGACAGGCAGAAATTAGAGTGATGAAGCTGTAAGTCAAGGATTGCTGGCAATCATTGGAAGTGAGGAGAAAGGCAAGGGTCCTTGGCGGGAGCCATCAGAGGGAGCATGGTCTTGCCAACACCTCGATCTCAGACTTCCAGTCCCCAGAGCTGTGAAAGAAAAAATTTCTGTTGTTTGAAACCACCTAGTTTGTGGTAATTTATTATGATGAATTTAGAAAAACTAATACAATGAATTTTGAACACATTCAAGACTTCTTTTTGCAACCTTTCTTCCAGCACCTACTTACTTTTATTATTGAGGCTTCTTTTCGGTGGCTGTTTCTAATGATCACTTTATATAGTGTTGATGAGGTCTGGAGCAAGCAAATCAATCAAAACAGTAGACTGGTTAAAGAAGTGATAGTTGATCTCTACCATATTTGCTATGCCATCATTAAAATGATGTAGAGAGATATATTTCTTGTTAGGGAAATTATATATCTTTGAGTGGGGAAGGTAAATTACTAAACAGTATGTATTACAATATTTATTTTAAAATATACATATACATAAAGGTACATAAAAAATAAACATGGAAAGGAATATGTCAGAAGACCAATAGTGGTTCCTCTTAGTGACCACTAAGATTACGGGTATTTTCTTTATTCTTATTTACTCATACCAATTTTCTAACTTATCTAAAGAACATTTACTTATCATATGAACCAAACTCATTTTAAAAATTGCCAGCAAATAAACTCAGTTTATACTCAATTCCTTCTTTGATATGCTAAGCTTTTCTCTTTGCCTACGTTTGAAGCGCAGTATCATGCCTCAATTATATCATGTTTTACTTCCTCCAGCTAAAATTCAGAATATCTTCTCTATTTGTAAAAGAGAATTGTTTTAATGACCAAATAAGAAGTATCTAATGGAAATACAAATGTATATGTCATTTGCTATTGCTGTTTAAATTCTGAATATTGTGAAACATTTAAACAAAACAAGCTTGGAGCCTTCCTATAATATTAAATTATGCATGCAACAATCTTCTCCCCTCTAATGGTTCTTAGAAATCACTACAAAATTCATTCTTCCTGGGCACCGACCTCATGAAATGGACGTCTTCAAAAACCCGGCCTGAGTATCATTTCTAAAGTTTTTAATCTGGAATTTGGGATTTTCTAAGACTTGGGCTCAGTCTACCTTTACTTACGTCCCTGCAGGAAGCAGCCCTTCCACTGAGGCAGGACTTGTGAGCCCACTGTTCAACACACCATTCGTACGTCCACATTTGTGTGTCTTTTATCTGGCCACAGCCGAAAATCTCCCTTTCGTGCCTCTTTTCCTCGCTCAGCGGTTTTTAACCTCTTTTGAGTCACAGACGTAGTTGAAAATCTGCTGAAGACCATGGGCTCCTCCCTACAATAGTGCTCGGATGCATAAAAATGTCACATGCAATTTCTGGGCCTTTTCGTGCTCCTCGAAGCTTGTTTATGTCCCCGGGGATGCTGGGGTAAGGCCCTCTGAATTTGACGCCCATTATTGCAGCATTCAAGTCACACAGAAGTCCCTCTTCCGCCTGAAGCGGTCTGTCTTGGTCAGCTTAGACCATATGAATCCTCCCCCACATTACATTTTTGCCACTTATGTTTTATAAGACTTATTGCTTGTGCCTCCTTATCCCATTCATTATAAATCTTGTATCTTCCTTGGTTCTCTCTGCGAAGGTGGGGAGTCTCTACTTTACTCCTGGTATTTTCTACAGTTCCTAGAGAAAAAGTCCTTATCCATAATAGGTTTTCCTCGAATATTTGCTGATGCCAAGTTTCCTTCTCACTGGATTTTCCTACTATACATTTGTAATTCTATTTTGCAGCTTTATACTCAACTTTAGCTTGAATCCCCCAAATTTGTTAAATATATAGTTTAGAAATTTACATAGTGGAGTAGTACAAACACCAAGTCTGAAAGCAAATGGACCAGGGTTTAAACCCCAGCTTTGCCACTTCTAGCTTTAAGAGTTGAAAATCTTCTTAATTTCCCTTAATTTTTCTTTGTGTAGAGATAATAATGCATACCTACCTTGCAGGGTGAAGAGTACATTATCATTTAAAGCTAGTAGCACAGTACCTCACATAAAGGAGGCTCTGCAAAACAAGAACTATTGTAATACCTTATAAAACACTTTCATGTTGTATTTGCAGTTCTTCGCTACAACCAGTAGGGGGGGAAGAAGCTCATTTATTTTTGTAGGGGGGAAGAAGCTCATTTATTTTTGTATTTCCAGGTTCACATAGAAGGATGGCTTTGTCATTTTAGTTATTAAAACCTTCAGACAATTTCTTGGATTCATATTCCTTTGTTGAAAAGAAATTATTTTCTTCCTATCACCTGACAAGAAGTGAAAGTCATATTGACGTCTTTAATAAGAGAAACAGTACAACACAAGAAACTACGAAACGAAAATAAAAACTGACAAAAATGTGTGCTTTATTGGCTTATCTCTAAATATTTCTGTCATGCACTTTTTATTTCAGTTTCACAAGTTATTTTTTAAAAGAGGAAGATTTGCTATGAACTGAATATTGTACGAGAAAGCTAAAATACCAATAAAACTCCATGGGGCCTTGACTTCTACGCTTCAATGTAGTTTCCATAACTGAATTCCCTTTTTGAGGGTAACAATTTAATCCCATTACATAAACTAAACTTTGGAAGAACACACATAGAAATAGTTCTTGTTTTGCTTGTTTTGTTTCGGTATTGAGCCACAAATGCTGCTTATTACGCGTGCCTTTCACTTTCCACTAAGGGACTTCATTGACAAAGATGACGGCATGGATGGGTGACAGTGCAGATCGGAAGACTTGCTCCTCGGGGCACTGATTCCACCCAGTAGCCCAAATCCGAGGACACTCTGTGATGCTCCAAGAAGGAACAGTGACTTCCCCCGCCGGTCTACTGCTGTCCTTCATGGTCACCGGCAAATCTAATCTTCGAAACTCCTATTTTTTAATGTTAAAATTAGGAAAGGAATTGTACCTAAATTAACAACCTGCGATGTCACTGCCTTGCATTCGTTCTCTATTTTCTATTACAAGAAATATCAGGTATTTTAATAAAATAAATAGGGCCCAATTTTGATTCTCCAGGTAGGGTCTGTGGATCATAGTGTCCGCCTTTAAGTTCCTGTGATGGTTAATTCTATGTATCAACTTGCCTGGGCCATGGGGTGCTCCAACGGTTAGTCAAATATTATTCCAGGTGTATTATGAGGGTGTTTCGGAAGAGATTTGCATTTCAAAGGGTATTGACCACTGTTGGCCAACACGAATTTAGACTTTAAGAAAGAATAAAAAGCCCTTATTTGAGCAAAAGGAGCTGCAGGTTAGAATACTTAGATTCTGCTAGCAACTTAAATTGTGCTCCAACGAACAAAGAAAGCTGGAACTTATAAAGGCAAAACCCGCAGCTGGAACAAAGGAAACTTTTCCTATTGGCTGCTTAATGCGGAGTGATGGCGAACTCAGGAAGGATTGCTTAAGTCTGGATGCTCCATCGCAGAGGTAAGCGTCGGCATGGAAACAAGGGGAGCAAGTTCCACCATATACTTCTAGGGCAAGCACGACGGAAGACAAAAGGTCCAAACCTCACCTGGGAGCAAATGTGCTAAATCTGCCTTTCCTAATTAGCGACTGCGTTTCAGATACTTCGGTTCACGCCGCCCTAATGTGGGTGGGCCCCATCCAACCTATCAGATTAACTGAAAATCGGAATAGAACGAAAGCATCGAATAAGAGGGAACTCTGCTTGCCCGATGCCCTGAGCTGGGGCATGAGAGTCTCCTGCCTTTGGACACAAACTGAAACATTGACTCTTCTTGGGTTGGGAGCCTGCTGGCTTTCAAACCAAAGCTTACACCATTTGCTTGTTGGAGGAGGTCATTGAGAGGACATGACTTCCCGTTGATGGGAGAGCTGAGCCTGGGTAATCAGAGGCTCCTTGCCCCCCACCCCCCGACTTCGGAATGTACTGTTCTGTCCACTGCTCCCACAGTAGGGGCCATTTTCAAGGATGCAGCCTTGAGAGAGTCCGGTGTTGTTGAGATCGAATGGATTGAATATGTGACTGAACTCTGTTAAGGCCGCTCTATAAATTTAAGATTCTGACGCGCAGGCGCAGAGACCTACTCATCCTCCGGTGGCCCAAGGCAAGCCTCGGACGTCAGCTCCCCCGCTGGTTAAACCTGCCCCCTGCTCACCTGGAGTGGTTTGCCTCTTTCTTCAGTTTCTCCCTGCCCTCCGCCTGCGGGGCCAGTTTGCAAACCGATACTGCTCTGCTTCTCCAATCAGACTGGATCTGCCCCATCAGCTTTCCTGGGTCTCCCGGCGTGCTGACCTACGGATCGTGGGACTTCTCAGCCTCCATAATTGTGTGAGTCAATTTTTACTATAAATCTCGTTCTCATTTTGTACCGCCTAGTGGTTCTATTTCCCTGCAGAACTCTGACTAATCCAGCTCCTAATGAACAGTGTGGCTTCCTAAATCCTCTTTCCTGGTACACTGGAATGGAGTAAATTATTAAGACATCCTATTAGTAAAGTTCTTTGTCAATGTAAAGATTAATTTAACCAAAGTTTTGTTTCTTATGGGTTACTAATCAGCCCCTTTTTCTTGGTCTGGTACTCCCACTTTTTATGATGAGTTACTTTTAATTTCCCCGAATCTTTAAGTTCCTCATGTGCATAGAGAAGTTTGAGTTAAATTGTTTAAGACAAACATTTTAATCAAATTGGGAAAATAGGCACTACTGGCAATAAAAAGCACTTTTTACAACATTTAGTATAATTACCATGTAACTATTCAATTTAGTGTGATTACCATAAATTGAGCTTGCCTGGCTGAAAAGACTTTGTCCATAGACCAGATTTCAAGTTCAAATTCTACTAGGTTTAGGTGTCCATAGGCCAAATTTCAAGTTCAAGTCCTATCACTGTTAAGCTGTAACCTTGGGTAATTTGTATAATCATCTCTGGTCATTTTTTCACTTGAAAAACTGTGATGATGATAATGATAATAGCAATAATTCTTGCTCCACACGATGTTTTTATGGAAACCTCATGAAATAATGAGTGTGAGATGAATCGGCCAGTCCTACCGTCCTTGAAAGTTTAGCGCTCATGCTATTTGTCATGCTAAGACATTGTCTGATCTGTGTCTCTTTCCTCTCTCCCATGGGGTATATGTTCTCGCTTTTCTAAGTATGTTCTTAATTTTTTTTCCTCTACTTTTCTCATGGCAACTTTATTCTTTCATGTTCGAATACCCCGAATACCCGGATTAGACGTTTCTGAAGGTAGAATTCGTATCTAAGTCATTTATTTGCAGCCTAAGATATTTACAAAAACATTTTTTTTTTTATGTGTGGTAAATGTTCACAAATACCAGTGGGGAATGAAGCAAACCTGGTTCCCAATGCATTTAACAAAGATCAAAGCATTGATTTTTCAAACTATTTGTCTCTTAATTAATAAGAACCTATTTATAAAATCTATGCATTTTTTTTTTGACGGGATGATTTCTAAATCTTTTAAAAAATTTATGTGGCCTTGGATAATGTGCATTTGGGGTTATCTGGCGTCACCGATAAAAGGACGGAAATCCTTCCAGGCTATTTTGCTCTTTGCGGGAATTCTTAGAACTTTGCATCATGTTGGGGATGAAGGAAGACGCCCCTCCCCCAAAGACCGAAATGGAGTGTTGTTCTACCCAGGTTGGATAGAACTGGGGAGAAATGAAAAATTTTACAGAAACTAAAGAATGAGATATTTCTTGTTCTCACAAGTTTCTTGGACCCTGGAGTTGCAAGTTCGTACGTGCTCCTTACGGGGTACAAAGCTAACTGTCAATGGAGGGGCACAAACACATCCATGCAGTTGGCTCAGTGGCTGCTGTGCAAGCCCAGGTGAAGACGTTCAGCTCAGCAGCCCAGCTTTGGCACCTTTTTCCTCTAAAGGAAACCTGTATTTAGGTCATTTTTGCCTGGGGCTATCAGATTTGGGGAAAAGTTTCATGGAGGGGGATATGTTAAATTCTGTTTCTTAGACTCTTGCTGGTAAATGGTTTTCTTAATCCATTCATGCATGCATGCTACACTGGGCAACGATCATGCCTTCTGTATTTTCTGGACTCAGTAACAACACCCCTCATGTCTGCCGGTGTGTGCTAGGAATTAGGTGTGATTAGAAATTAGAGAATAGGAGCTGGAAGAGAATAAGCGACGTTCTCCCCACCGTGCCGTCTCAGTCTGCTTGTCTTTCATTTTCATTCACTGTTTCTAGTTTTGCTTCTTTGCATTTAACAGAATTAGATTTGTTCCAATTTTTCCAAAAGCTCGACTTTCAACTTTTTAAGGAATCAATATCTTTATCTCTCTCTCTTCTCTCTCTCTCTCCTCTCCTCTCCCCTCTCCTCTTTTCCAAGCTAAACATGTTCAGTTTCTCATATAACAAAATGTCCAGATTCTACTTCATTCTGGTTGTTATCAGATTTACCAATGTCCTTCTTAAAATGTGCTGTAAAATTTGAGTACAAACCTCGAGATGTAATCTGAAGAGTTCAGAGCACAGTAGGGGCGAGAAGGGGTGGGGGTAGTCTTTCCTTTGTTCGAGGATCCCCATGAGTATGTTAATAAGACATACCACTTTGTGGAGTGATGAAACTGCTCACTTGAGCTTATGAGTTTATGACTCTGTTGTTTAAAATTCATCGTGTTGGTCAAAGTGTCTTTACCTAAATCTCAGTAAGCATGCTTTTGTATTTTGTAAAGTTGTCAATATAAATGTAATTTCATATTAAACATCCTGAATCATATTTTTTTGACATGGAAAAATTTTGTAATTATTTATTAAGAGTAGTTAGATAATGTAAGTTCAAACAATGTTAAATTTGCTAGCTCCAAAGCTCAGAAGCCCATAGATGTTTTTTGGTATTTTCCCTTTAGTCAAACAAATAAGGAATTTCAAAAGTTACAGTTTGTTCTATCATGTGGCCAATTAATTCAAAAGCGGGATGTAAAACACCTTTGATTTAAAGGGTTCTTGTACAAAGGAGCTTGCAAAGATACAAACATCTCTGATAATTCCTACTGGAGGGTATTTTTCCCTAAACACTATAATCTTTAAGGTTTGGTTTACTGTAGTTAAAATGATTCAGAGGCAGTAAAGCTCTCAGACGTATTTTAAAAATTTATCTGCAAACACTGAGACTTAGAATGTTCAAATGACTTTCCTAAAATTAACAATGAAATAATTTCGCACTTATGTTAATTTTAAAGGAAAATTTCCAAAATTTGATAAGAATATCGCTCTAATGGTAAATGACTTTAAACATTCACCACTACACAGAGCAGCGTAGGCTCTCAGAAGTTGCTTGCTCTCTCCTATGTTACGTTCACATTCATTCTTTTAGGATATTTACCATTAGATGAATAGTCGAATCTCATGCACCTGGTAAAGGGAGGCTTTTTAAAAAAAAAATTAGGAATTTTGATTTCACATAGAACAATGGTTTTCAAACTATAATGAGCCTATGAATCACCTGGGCATCTTGTTAAAGTATTTGGATGGTGAGTCTGGGATGAGGCATGAGATGCTTTTCTAACAAGCTTCCAGGTAATACCAATTCCGTTGGTCCCTGGATGACAATTCAGAATCTAAGTACCCAGGTTTGCCATATAGTCTCCTGGCCATCATTTAGTGTTGAAGACCTTAACACACACTTGTTATCATAGTTATCATCTTTATATTGTTAAGTATTCTATGTAAACATCCTCCTTAGACTGTAAACCTCTTCGGGCCTAGGATTTGATTTTTTTTCATCTGCCAAAGAGCAGAGCCTACCTCAGTGACTAGCATATAAAAACTCAATAAATATTTTCCACTGTATTAATACACAAGTAGCCCACATTCACTATTACAATATTTTTATCATATAATTTATATAATGTGTTAATACAAATCAACCTTTCAAAACATTCTTTAGTCTCACCAGTTTTAGGCATACTATTACCTATATAAATTAAATTAAATTATTATGAAATTTTATTTCATTTCAAAGGAAATATATTATTCAGGATATATAATCAAATTTACAAGATTTCAAGATATTGTTTGGTCTCACCAGTTTTAGACATGCCATTATCTATATAAATTTGAGTACTTAATAAACTTATTTGAATTTTTAAAGAGATTGGTCTTCAAATTTTAGCCTTCAAATTATTTACACAACTTTCAAAAAAAAAATGGCAGATATGTGTAAAGTGAAAAGTGAAATTCTCATTTTTCTGTTCTCATCCTTTAGAGAAAACCACTGCTAAAGACTGGTTTTCATCCTTCAAGACTTTCCTTCTAGGTATACAGTGATTTCCTTGGCCATAGACATAGAGTGGCAGGCTCTACTTTTGCTTTCTTCCTAAAAGTCAGATAGTTGTGCAATAATCTTCTGCAACTTGTCTTTTTTTATGGCTATATTTATAGCTCAGAATCTAGTGATATATCGACTCTAAAAAAACCCAACTGAACTCATAGAAACGAAGAGTACATTGGTGGTTGCTAGGGTGGGGTTGGGGTGAAGGAAATGGATGCAGGTGGTCAGAGGGTACGAACTTCTAGTTACAGGATGAAGGGTTCTGGGGATGTAATGGAGGGCATGCTGACTGTAGATACCAACACTGTGTGGTACACTTGAAAGTTGCTAAGAGAATAGATCTTAAAAGTTTTCACCACCTGCACACATAACTATGGTAACAGATTGATGGATTAACTAACCTTATTGTGGTAATCATTTTGCTATATATACATATATCAAATCATCACATCATACATCTTAAACTTACCCAATGTCATATCTAAATTATATCTCAATAAAGCTGGAAAAAATGAAAAAGACATGGTTTGGAATATATATTTATTTTATTTTGTAGTGTCAAAGAGGAGCTCTAAGCCTGTTTAAAAATAAAAAACGAAAAAATACATTTGAAGAACTGGGTATTTCAAGGTATTTGACTTAAAATTTAAAATAAAATTGCTGGATTAGGTACTAAAAGATTGATGTTCTAAAGGCAATAGAAACAGTGTTTGGGGCTCTGTCTTTTTACTAGACAGAAATCATTTGCATCTTTAATGAAAAAAATTATAAATAAGCATGTAAGATTGTAGAGTCTGGGCCTTTGCTCAATAGCAGCAAATGAATGAATAGACAATGGTATACTTTCCTAGATGATTAAATAATCTTGGGATATATCTTTAAACAGTGATCCAGTATGATATTGTAAGGACATGCTGTCCTCCATTTGCTTTATTTAAAAATGTTGGATATATTTTCTTAACAGAATAAATGAGCAATCTGAAAACAGTTCATTCTTTTAAGTATGGTCCTTGATAGTACTTTCTTCATTAAAAGTTGCTGAAATGATGTCACATTTGCTTAATGTCCTCTTATATACACTGGAATTTCATATTTTTCTATACAAAAGTTAAGGTTTCTAACTAATGGCTAAAACATGAAAGAAAACTTGGTATAGAAACGTCGGAATTTTTGTATGTCTCTTGATAGCCTATAAATCCTAAGGTAAGATTATAATTGTCAGCAAAAAAATTTAAAAAAAGTCTTCTCTATGTATAGACCTTTGAAATAAAACATAAAATTTATATCCATTTGTTGCAGCATTGGCCAAGGCTGCAATGGCTTTGGGAGAAATGGCAACAAACTTCTGTTGGTCCTGACTAGATTGGGTCCATTTGGACAAAGTGAGAAACTAAGTGCCTAGGGGTAAGATACAGTTTGGAAATAAGAAGCCAGAGGTGATTGGCCAACTTAGCTACCCATAAGTCTAAATTTAGATTAGGCAAAACACCAATATTTAACTTGAAATTTGAAAGAGATGAAATGAATTCTAGTGACAAATATGTTTAACTAAATAAGTTGATGCTTTTAAGTATATGAAAAGAAGCCTTTGAAATGTAAACTAATTGTTCGGCAACATGTTGTAGATTATAACTTTTGCATAAAATAAAAAATTAAGTTGGGGAGATGGTCAGCTCTATCAACAAAGCCATTAGATATATGTATATATTACGTATACAGAACATTAGTGCTAATATATTTATTTTGGATCTTAAGAGGCTATACTAATTTCTTAGGGAAGTCACTTTTGCCACAATCAACACATTGAAAGGGCAGGACTCACTGGGGGAAGTAAAAAAGGAATTCCACATTATTGCTGCTGTGGCCAGCTCTGTGGGGTTTTTCTCTTGACCCAGGATAAAATTCTGCAAAGATTCTATGAAGCGTTAACTGATCAGTTTTGGAGAATAACAATTATCTTTGGGGAATTTGTTTCTCTCAAAATGATCTGAGTTTTGTAATTCCTATATCCAATGAAACTTCTCGCCACCCCACCTGGAGCTCAAGCCTCAGCAAGGGGAGGTCGCCAGTAGAGAGGGGCGTGGCTGGCCCTCAGGTGTTTAACCACGCCCTTTCCCATGCAGGTTGCCAAGGCCTCCAGGGCTTTCTGTTGAGGGGAGGAGGCGGGGTATGGGGACTAAAAACTTATTTTAGACTGGAGTTGTTTCTTTTTGGAAGTGTCAGATGGTGAAAACGGACAATTCTAGGGCGTTTGTGGGTTTCCAGAGACCATTCATCACTGGGGTCTCTCAGCACACAGCCTGGTGCCTCAGAATAACCCCTGAGGTTGCGAAAGATACTCTCTGTTGGGGTCTCATCGCCTCTCTAAGCAGCTCTCAGAAGCAAAATCATTTTTAGATCATTACAGGCTAGCTCTGTTCTGTCCTTCTCTGTTGCCACGTCTGACTCTGTTGTCATGAGTGCAATTCTAAATGAATGTAGGAGTTATTTTTACTGTTGGGAAAATATGAATTGAAGGGAAGAAAACGTGACTCAATCTACTCTTAAGGCCCTTGGGGTACCACTCGAGTAGTAAGACCACATTTCTATGAGAGGACCCAACAGGCCCCTTTGCCAGGGTGAACTACATGGCCCACAGCTGGCATCCTCGGCACTGAAGTTGTGAAAGCCGGGGGAGGGGAGGCTTAGAGTTTGCACCCAGATCATGTCGTATGGCAAGGTTGGCCTTGAGATAACAGGATGCCTGTTAAGAGGGAGTGACACTCTTGATGTCAACCATTGCTCGCACTGGGGCAAGATCGTAGAGAATGGTTCTAGATGTCACCATTGCTCAATCTCACAATCTAAAATTCCCAATGGGAATTTGACCAATCCCTTCATTATCACGAGTTCTTTTAGCTCTTATTATTTGTCCAGACCACGAGACGGACTGAAAATTTCCTGTGATAAAGGATGCGATCTCCACCGGGGGCGGGGAAGGGACGCAAACTCAATCCTTATAAAATGATTATGACTTTGCGATATTAATAGGATAATTATCATCATAAGACAGTGCTCAATTGTGTAATGTGGCTTGTAAATTGCGCATCAGTTCAGGGAAATCGAGGAAGACTCAGAAGCCTCCGACAGATGGAGTAAGCGTCCATCGGCACGCCCCTGAAGCCGTTTCACCAAAGCCTCTCGTTGTCTTCTGGTTGCCATGCGTATAGGCTCTCTTCCACGCTGGCCTAACCTGTGCTCCTGGCAACACTCAGTTTCCCTTGGTGGTTTCTTTATTATTATTATTATTATTATTATTATTATTATTATTATTATTATTATTATTATTGCTGCTTTCCCAGCTCTCTTTCCTCTGAAGCTTTTTTTCCTCTTTATGGGCACTTCTTTTATTGATCGTTGTGGTCATGATTCTGCCACCACGATTCTTCCCTTCTCAGCCTACATGTTCTCTGAGGCAGTATCATTCACTGACATCGATAGGGGTCACTTCAGCCTTAAATCACCTCCCCAGACTTCTCTCCTGAAATGCCGAGCTCCGCCTCCAGATCTTCTTGCCTAGTTTCCTGCTAGGCATTTCCATTTGGAAGTCTCATGGAAATTAAAAAAAAAAAAAAATTGCATTTTAAATGAAACTTGTCACATTCCTCTGATCCTGTTTCTAACCTCCTGGGAAAGTGAGCTAAATGCTCATTTTCTAGTGCAGTTTTAGTGAGGGGAAAAAGTCTACTTGCTTCCAGACATTTATCTTATTTCCAGGCTTATCTAACTCGTAAAATTCTCAACCTCAATCATTTTCGTTTTAACCATTTCAACTAGAGACTCTGTCTTAAAATATGTTAACGTATGGTCATAAAATTAGACCCAGCAGCACCCATTTACAAAAGTAAAACAGATGAACCTGACTAATTGGCAACTCTAATTATAACTATGATTTACTGAGTATTTACTGTGCTCCATGCTCTTGGTTAAGTGTTTTTCATTTCACTTATTCTTCATAATAACTGAGGAATTATTACCATATTAAATGAATGAGGAAGCTGAGGCACATGAATTTAAGTAGCTTGACCAACATTCACTGGCCATACTAAATGGTGGAAAAATCACTAAAATTCAGGTCATTTGACTAAACCCCATGCCCATAACTATTTGCTATACTGACTGTACTAACCTGGTGTAGGAAAAAAAAATCTGGATAGAAAGGAAGGCCAGGCAGGTAGGTATTTCGAGACCAGAAGGATATAGAATATTTAATTTAGGACACATGATGCTGGTCAAGACCTGCCAGAGCTATGCAAAGCCAGGATTCGGCAGGAGAAAACCTAAGTCTCATGAATAGCCAGAACTCGAGAAAACAGGGACTGTGATGTTTAGATGGCCTCTTTGAGGCAAAACCAAATAATTTCTGAGTTAGTGAAGCTTTAGAGACATTAATATTCTAAATCTGTAAAGCCTGATGTCATATTTAACTGTTCATTTTCTATTGTGAAGAAGGAAGGCTGTGTTTGACAACATTTTAATTTTGTATAGATGACATGATTAATTGTACTAATATGCGTTAGGTAATTACAATGTTAAGCCTAATGCTGGCGTAAGAGGGTAGTGAATTTGAATGCATTGGAGATGAAGAAAACTTGAAAAAACATTACATAGGCAATTAATTATAAGCAATTTTATATAGGATATGTAACTGCATTAATAGAGCAGTTTACTGTTCAAGTTTCATCGAATCATGTCTGAAGGATGCAGTGAGAGGAAGCACTGTGCTTTAGCCTTCTCAGACCATCATGACAGAAGACCACAGGCTGGCTGGCCTAAACAATAGAAATTTATTTTCTCACCGTCTGGAGGCTAGAAGTCTAAGGTCAAGATGCCATCAGGATTGGTTCCTGGCAAGACCCCTCTTCTTGGCTTGAAGACTGATGCCTTCTCACTGTTTCTTCCCATGGCCTCTCCCCTGCTCTTGAAAAGGGAGAGAGATGTCTGTTGTCTCTTCCTCTTCTAATAGGGACACCGATTTATTGGATTAGGACCTCATCCTTAAGACCTTGTTTAACCTTCATTATCTCCCTAAAGGCCTCTCTTCAGATACAGTCATATTAAGGGTTAGGCTTCAACATAGAATTTTGCAGGGAGACACAATTCAGTCTGTAACACACTGAATTCCACATGGAGGTCTAGACTGGGCTGTGTTTTGGAGCAGTTAGAAGCCAGGGCCTTGGGGTTAGAGTAATTCGAGGTTAGTCCTGCAGGGGAGAGAACTGGCCTCTTCCTTCTTAAAATACTCGTTAATGGGGAACATTAATAACAGTATATACCTCATAGGATTTCTGTGAAGGTGAAATGAATTATAACATGTGAAGCATATAGCATAGTGCCTGGCACTTAGGCTCAAAAAATGTTATTATTGTTGTTGTTGGATAGGTTTTAGCTTTTGACTGTATTAGGCAATGGGTTATATACTAGAATTAGAAAAAATCATGTAAAGAATGTTATCAGAAGGTTGAATTGACATCAAAGATCTTAGAGGAGCTTAGGAGACGCAGAATTTGCTTTAAAGTATAAAGGTCAACTTGTTTACCATTTTGTTCCTAAGAAGTAAGAATCAATTTTTAAAATAATGAGAAAAAAATTGATTTTGCTCATAGCTGTTTGTTTGAAAAATGTCAGCCTTACAAAGAATTCACAAGGATGCAGTGACAATACATTAATTATATCATGAAATATGCAAATAGAGGTCAATATTTAAAGGTATGAAATTCTGAATGAAATGAACCTTTCTCACGAAACTAGTAAGTTGTTAGTTATAATTTTTTATGAAGGCTGCAAAAAATACTTTAGCAGCACTAAAGGCATGGTATTATAAAATGATTTCTGCTTTTGTTTAAATCACAGTAGGCTTCTGCAGTAAGTTAGTAGCTCAGAAGGCTATTCCTGGGGATGAGTTAAATGAGTTATTGAAACAAATTATATCAATTAATCACCAGAGGTTTAGGATCCAGACTAGGAGGAAATTTGTTATTTATACATGGGTATTAGTGATACGTTGCTGCTTAACAGATTACCCTTAAAATTTAGCAGCTTTAAACAATACTAAACACACCATTACTTCTGCTGTTTTTTTTTTGACAATTGGTCAATATGATATTGATTTAGGAAGTGGAGATAGAGGAGAAGGAAGCAGACAGAATCAGAATTCCTAGAGCTGAACAGGGTAGGTTTGTTTGTGTGTGTGTGGTGGGGAGGGAAGGGAGGCAGGGGGTGGTGGCAGGGTGTTAGCTGGGGAGGACATGAAGTTAAAATATCAACCACCAAGTCATCACGCCGCCACTAACTTTCTAATCACCTTACTCCTCATTACTGAACCAGCTTACTATTAAATCCTATGAGTTTAAGGGTCGTATCTTTTTTTTTTTTTAAGCTTTATATTGGCCACACAGTATGTAATACCTTCATTCCATAGAGGTCCTGACAGTGTTAAAATATACTCCGAGCTAAAACCCGTAAGAAGGTATTTACTATTAGGTCAGAGAAGATGACCAGTGAACGGAGATGTTCAGTCTAGTAACTAGAAAGGTAGACACGTGTGTTTGTGAGTGCAGGCTGATACTTGTGAAGCATCTGGCTTACTGAGACAGCGTGACTTTTCGAGAAGGTAAGTTAGCACTCTCAAACATAGTCACACGCATTGTTACTGTGTCATAAAGGCTTGCGTAGGGGACAGCGGGCTTGGATTTTCATGGGCAGTTACGAGTTCAAATGGTCTCTCTTTCTGTCAGGAGCTCAGGTGCGCTGGAGGGAGCCTCGCTGCCAGGTGTTGGAGGAGCAGATTAAAGCAACAAGCCCAAACGATAGAAAGGTCGAGCCTTTGCTCGCGTACTGCAGTAGTGGGAGCAGGAGCCAACCCAGAGAGGTGTCAGTGGCCCCTGTTCCATTTCCCCCACGTACCAGTGCCGGTGGACGGCCAGGTGGACTGGCTCAGACTTGGGGTCACCTCGCGGCCAAGGCGGGTGGTGAGGAGGGCAGCTCCCGGGTGAGGCATATCATGTAAAGCCTCTGTGAGTGCCTGTGGTCAGGACTGAAATATGAAACAGGATTTTAGCCGGGTGCTGGATTCCTCCTCTGTTCTCTTAGTTACAAACCTGTCAGGTTGCATTTGTCCACTTTTGATTTGGGAGAAACCCTCACTGGGCCTCTGGGTTTCTAACTGTGTTCCTTTGATTACGTCTCTGCACATTTTTAGCTTATGCTGACTTTATAATCAAGAATTGTTGAAGGCTTTCTGCTGAGGCACATACAATAAAAAAAAATCAAAGGGCTTTATTAACAAATGTCAAAAAAGAAATATTTATTGTAAAATGTATAGAACTTATACTAATGTTTGCTACTCCAGAACAGATATTTTCCTTGTTGGCACAAAGTAACGCATGCCCTGGGTAACACTGGCAAACACTTTGATCGCATTTTTTGTTTTCTTACATCGCTGCACCTTCTCTGACTTTCCAGAAGTGCAGTGACCTCACGCTGCCCTCTCTTTTCAAGCCTCACATTTCATTTTTCCACATTAAATTGCTTATTACTTAAGTACTATATGTTCCCAAATCGTTCTTTTTAGTCTGTCACCTGGGAATCACCACCTTCTAGGTTGGTCTTAGGAGAAAAACAACTTGATTAAATCAATTCACACGAGACTATGTATGATTAATAGCCTGCCAAATCTCATAAGCGTCTTCGCATTTTATTTTATATTTTATTTTTTTTGTTTGTTTTTGTGTATTTGTATTTTAAATAACTGCGGCAAAAAACAAGTTGACCCAGATTAATCTCTAGGTGATAGATTGAAGACTTACAGGAAAAGTAATAAAAAAGAGTAATGGAATTGGAGGCGTATAGAAGAAATGGTTAGTGTGAAAATGGCTGAATAGAAAGTTTTTATATTCTGAAATTCTGAGTTCAGATTAATTCCTATTCTATTGGACAGGTTGACCTATTCTTTTGCTCAAAGACAGACTGGAAAACTAAAATGAGAAAAACAAAGTAAATGGTCCCATCATTCACTTAAAGTCTTAGCACCCCGTCTCGCTTCATCTCACGTCCCACACTGAATTCATCACCAGACCTTGTAGACTTCCTTCTCACGAGCTTCCCAGATCCGCTCACTGGTTCCCCCCGCATCTGCACTGGGTCCAAGGCACCGTCCTGTGTCACTGCGTTATAGCCACAACCTTCGTGGTTCCCAGTGGCCCTCTCAAAACAGCAGCTACCATGCTTCTCTGCACATGAGGTCAGATTATGTCACCTGCTTCGTTCTCCTCCTTTCAGTGGCCCGATGACTCCCATCATGCTACAAGGAAAGGCCATCATCATTCCCTCTGGCCCCGCGCTCCCTCTCGGGCCTCATTTCCTGCTGATTCCTTGCTCGCCACGCTCCAACCGTGTCAGCCTTCCGGCTGTGACTCCACCCTGCCAAGCAGTTTTCTGTGTCAAGGCATTTTGTCTTGCTGTTCCTGCCTTTTCCTCCTGGGGGAAAAGTCTCCCAGACATCAACATGATTCTCAGTTTTATCAGATCTTTTCTTCCGAAGTCACCGTCTCAGACACTCCGCTCTGAAGTGCCCTATCGAACAAGGCTTTGCCCTTTCTATCTTCTTAGCCTGATTTATTTAATATGTGTGTGTGTGTGTGTGTATGTGTGTGTGTGTATGTATGTATGTGTGTGTGTGTATATATATATATATATATATATATCAGAGTTCTCTAGAGAAACAAACAATAATATGTAATACATTAATATATTATGTATATTTATGAAACACTTATAAATATATACAACATATGTGTATATTTGCTCATAATGTATATATATTTACACATATATAAAACACATTTAAAAAACATATCCCAGGGTCTGCCAGCTGCAAGCTGGAGCCCCAGGAGAGCCAGCGGTATAATTTGGTCCAAGCTGAGGGCCTGAGAACTCGGGGCGCTCAGGGCAGGAGGAGATGGTGATGTTCCAGCTGAAGCAACCAGGCAGGAAGGACTCGATTCTTCTTTGTTCTGTCTTTTTATTCTATTCAGGCCCTCAACAGATTGGGTAATGCCCATCCGTCCTGAGGAGGGCAAACCACTTCCTGAGTGCACCAATCTGGAAGACACCCCCACTAATAATGTTTAACCCAGTATCTGGGCATCCGGATCTAGTCTAGTTGACACATAAAATTAAGCATTTATACGCATGCATAGTTGTTTACTGTTTATCTCGCTAGAGTATACGCTCCATGTAGCCAAGGCCTGTGTGTTTCATTCATTACTATATATAGGACCTATAACATTGTTCAATAAATGTAATAGCTGTTTAATAAATATTTGTTGAATAAATGTAATAATTATCTTTAAAATTATGCATAGTTTATAATTACATATTTTTGATAAAGAATAATAAAAACCTGCTGTTAGGTTAGACTATTAGATTCGTTTTTTAGGTGAAAATCAAGACCCCATAACCTAGGGATTATGTAAAAGTGAGACATGAGAAAAGCCTGTCACTAGGGATCTCACAAACAGGAGGAAATAGGGAGACTATTGTTGATTCTAATAGTGCCAAGTACCTTTGCCTGTATTTTAGCATTGAAATATAGTAGGATTCTCACAGAATAGGCTTAACTAGTTATTAAAAAAATAAGGCAAATGAAACTAATGAAAATTAAGTAACGATTAGATATGATACTTCAATTTTCTGAATTTATTGATTTTTTAAAAGCTCACATAATTTTCTGTTTGGATAGAAAACGTAGTGACAAATTTATTAAATATATAATTTTGCTACTTTTTTCTGAGTATAGTACTCATTTTTCTTAGAAAACAGTAGTATTTTTCCTCTCTTATCTCTCACAGTAGTGTTTCGCCTCTTGCGGACCATGAAGATATTGAACGTTTTAGGTTGTAAGCTCATTAAAACTGTCCTCAAAAACATTGATCACTATAAAGCAAATGAAAGTAATGGCTAATTTTCTAGAACTCTAAGGAGAGGGTGTAGTCAGAGAGGAAATATTCTTCTGAGTGACGTCAGACCCTCCAGGTGGTCCCATTTTCCCGAGCTATGGCATGAGTGATTTTATAAGAGAACGAGGCAGCCTGGTAACATGAGAAGCATTATTCCACCTGTGCTGATGGCCACAAACTAGAAATTTTTTTTTACAACCAGAGGTGTTGAAAGCCCCAGGAAGAATCAGTTCAAGTCTCAGTGAAGCTCTTAGAGAATCCTGAAGCAGTTTTTAAAAGGATTCCTTTTTCTGTAAAATTTCCCATTTTGGTAGCAAAATTGTTTGATTAAAATATATATTTCATTTACTCTCTCTCGGTTGATACATATGAAAAATCATATTATTGCGTCACTAAAGACAGTTATGTCTTCTGTTTTAATGATTTTAAAGTCATGAAAGAAAGCACTAGGCGTTTTGTACATATTTATTCAAATTTTCTTGCTGCTTCTTTGTTACTTCAGTGAAGAGCAGATGGATCATGAAAGCCAGTCTTAAAAAAAGCACATTCTTTTGTTCCTTTATTGATCTCGATTTTTTTCTATTTGATTTTTTTGCATCGCTGTTTTATTACCATTAAAAGCAAATGTAGAATTTTATTTTGTTGCTCTTCTATTGAGTATTTGAATGCTTGCTCTTTATTTAGGATTTCCATAGTTACAGAGGGAGTCTACATTTCATTTCCCCAGGTATCCTATGGTAATATGCTCACAAGAAAGGATCAGAAGAGAACACAAGAAAGCAGGTGGTTGTAAGTAAAGTAACCGCTATGATTACTAGAATTGTTCACATAAGATGAGATATGTATGAGATAAATATAGATTGACATAGTTCAGAATAATTTCATTGAGATTTTGGAACTTAAGAAAAGCCTTGGAATGTCGCTAATAAGTTATTGATATTGAGCTTTACTATTTTATATACATTATCTCATTTGATCCTCACTAATACTTTGCAATAAGTAAAGATAGTCATAGTTATTTTTAATAATGCATTGCAAAAAAGTTCGGTAATTTACCTGAGTTAGTAAGTCACAGGACTAGAATTTAAACTTTGTACTCTTATGTTCAAATGCTGAATTCTTTTCATCATACCAAAGTGAAAAGTAGAAAGAAGTTGGGTGATGCATGTTAGGGATGCAGTAGAGATTAGAAATGCTCATCACCAGACAAGGGTAAAGAGACTCTAATAGGATACTATGTTGGGCATTATGACCTTATGATATCGAGATTTCCCAAAAGTGCTTATTCAATTCTTTAATAAACAATCCTTTATCCAGAGTGACATGTTTTAGATGGGCCGTATTTCTAGAATTGGATTGGGATTTTGTATGCATACATGATTTAAACTCAGTGCTTAAAATCTTTCTTGTCTTTCAAAATGCTCCCATTACCAAAAGTCATGTATTAGTAGCAAGACCATGATGATGTCATGCAACTGTATGTTACAGTCCATACCAACTTAATTGCATTGTCGTGAGAACAGCAGGATACCACCAACGGGTCATTTACGGCCAAGTAAACAATGTCCTTGAGGACGGAATGGCCCAGTTTGTCCACTAGATGGCCTAGGTGCGCAAAGAGGGACCTTGAGCTCTAGTCTTGAAGGACTTACTATTTAGAGCAAAGAAAACAGAATATTCAAACACTGACTTGGTTATAGAAAGTTGGATGTAGTGAAATAAATCTAATGAGTAGACATATGAGAAACTCAGGGATTTTGCGTTTTAGAATAAAACTGCCCTAAAGGAAAAATAGAACAGATTTTTCAGCTTGTCAAGTTTTCGAGTTGCATAAAAAGCAAAGCCAACATAATTGCACAATCTCAAATAAGCATACATCTAGTAGAGGGATGAATTATTTCCACTAGAATGCTTCCAAAGTGAGAGTAATTTAATTTTTTTTTAAAGCTTAGTTTACGCTCAGGATTTTATCCATATATTTTGCTTGTTAGTGGCAGCTTTAATAGCAAGATATTATTTACGATAAAATCGATAATTTGTTAAATGGTATTTGGGATGAAAATATGTTATGTTATTTTCTCCCAGTAACAGTGT
Organism: Eonycteris spelaea; assembly: GCA_003508835.1. Lineage (NCBI taxonomy): Eukaryota > Metazoa > Chordata > Mammalia > Chiroptera > Pteropodidae > Eonycteris > Eonycteris spelaea. The sequence continues at coordinate 436,480 of PUFA01000056.1, forward strand.
GAAGTATGAAATCATCATTATTCTCATTATAAAAAAGGGTAAATGGAGGCTCGGCTGTTCTAAGTTGTTGTAGGTATTTCTGTGGATCTGGGCTCCTTGGTCCGATCTTGGTTTTTGATGAGTGGCCCGGGTGGGAGAAGCTGTCTGAAGACAAGGAAGAGATGAGATTAATAAAAAAGATTCAACAAGAGGCCTCTGAAGTCGGCCTGATTAAGATTGGGTTCTAGCGAATAGACCAAGTGCACGGCTGATTGGGGACGAGAGCCTTTGACAGCTGATCGCCAGGTCTGTGCTCTTGAGCCAAAGAAAGCCCTTGTTCAGAGGCAGCACAAGGCGTCTGCTTTCAATTTCTGACTCTGAGTTGTGTCAAAAGCCATTTTACCTTAAAAAAAAATTAGTATCGTCTCTTCCAGCACATTTTATTCATGACATTACTCATTCCTTATGATTTACCCCACTGAGCATTAATGTCAAACCAGCATTATCTCATGATAGAATCAGTTGTTTTTCAGAAGCCCATCAGAATTGGACATGAGAAAGGTATGTGTGGGAAAGGAAGAGGAAGGAAAGCAAAAGCCGGAAGAAAGAGACATTGCAGACACGGAGGAGTTTAGGCTGCCTGCTGACATGTCAGTTAGCGAAGCAAAGGTACCTGAAATCTGATTTAAAAAATTAGCCACGAAATTCCACGCTTCTGCTCAGACTCTCTCTAATCTCATTTGCGCTTTTCTCAAAAGCTATTATTTCCTTCCACCTTCTGGCAAGATGAGAAGAAGATAGGATTTTTTATTAGTCAAGTCTAAGGCTTCATTTGATAATTTCAAGACGTTTGGTAGTGGTGTTACAGTTGTAGGATTTAAATTACTCGTTTAATTATATTCACATGCAATTAAATGATAAGCAAATATTTAGGAGTACAAACACTTAAGAGGCACTAAGTAATAAATACTTTAATATTTAATAATTAATTATATGCTTATTGGAGTATTTGACCAAACTTTCAAAATAAAATCACAGAAAGGCAAACATATAATACCATACAGTGTTATACATTTCTTAAAATATCCACCAGCAAATAAACTATTTAAAATTAGTGCATGAACCATGGAAAAGACACCTTAATTTTTTAAAAATAGAATTAAAGCGTTTATGTAAGTCACATTAGAGTGCCTTACAAGGTTTGAGGAATAATCAAGTGAGTCCAGAAATGTGTCAGTTATGGAGGAGACGTGTTCTCCTTACATCAATAAACAGAAATGGAGCCTATAGTTTCCAGAATTTCTTTGTTTAATCTTTTATCTTTTTTTTGAAAAATTGAAAAAAATGAATAAACATTAGTCATAGTATTCCATAAGGCTTTACTTATAGATTTATGAGATATTTTTTGTTCTACTGCACAAACTGGATAATATCTCATGTACATACAATATAATTGGCAAAGAGGATCTAGAGATCATGTAATTCAGCTCTATCTTTATAGGGGGACACATCTCCTAACCTCTTAATGTTCCCTATTATGTCAGGGGAACCGATTAATATAAATTAATATAAGCGATCCTCTTTATTCATCCCAGGATCATTTATCTGATTAGTACATTTGAAAGAATAGTTAGAATTGTATATCATGTATTTACTGTAATATTTGAGAATATTCAATTCTGCTTTATGGAAAACAAGAACAACGAATGGGAGAGATGAAACTCAGGCTTTGTTAAGTACAAAGAATGAAGTCACTAATCTCTATGACATGTTGAAGCCAGATAAAATAAATGGGATATATGTGGATTGAACATAGGTAAAGAAGAATGGGGTAGGACTAATGGGATTGCTTCATAGGAAAGGGATGGAAGGACTGAGTAAACATTCAGTGTTAATAGAGCAGAGATCATGGCACATCCAGCTGAGGCAACAGTATCATCCCTAAATCAGCTTGTCCATTGGTGGCACCAACCCTGGCCCCAAATATAAGGTGATCCAGAAAATCAGAAATAAGTCATAGCTACTCAGCAGGCCGTTGATGGCAGTAGCCGTAGGCAGATGTATTTGCCTCTGTATTTCTCCAGTAGAGCAAGTGTGTGTTGGCTCCAGTCACCATCCATCTGTTGTGCACCTTTGTTCAATCTCAACTCAAGTCTTTGTAATCACGCCATCAGTAGGGAAGGCTGATGCAGCACAGAGAAGCAGGACATATCTGTAACACATAATATAGGATTCAGTAGCGTGGTCCTTCCATCTGCACCATATCCTATCCCCTCTCTCTTCTCTGCTTCTTGTTGTCTGTTTGAAATTGATTCAACAACAGATTATGTGATTTGAGCATCCTAATGTGGTCTGTAAGACTTTCGAGTCTGTTACTTCTGGGATAGCTCTCTTGGCATGGTGTGTGGAAGCTACCGTTGCAGCAAGGTAAAAATTCCTTTATGCAGGTAGCTCACTCTGCCATACCCTCTCCCTATGGGACCTAGCTACGCAGGGAGCATCAGTTCATTCTTTAGCTTCCCTGGGAGTAAGCTTTTCTCCGGCATCAGGCGAGGCCCCCGGACTTGCCTACTGATGTTGCCTGTGATTGGATAGATAAGTCTGTGTCATCTATGCTCATTTGGTCCTCGTACCACGCTATGTCCCCTGATTTAAACTTTATATCTAATAAAGATAACACATTTGATCTTCTACCTGTCATTACTTTTCATTGGACCTCTCAGATTCCCAAATCCTCCTCACCTCACAGTTGGGGTAACTGAGGCCCAGGAGTCCACGGAGCAGGCCGACTGGCCTTGCTACCAGGGAGGATGTTGTAGACTTCTCATTTCTTTATGACCAGGCATTGAGGTATGGGCTCCTTGGTGGTAGATTACTCTCTCGTCCTCAGTTGTGCTTCACGTGGACTCAATCGAATTGGGGCTTTGATAATCTATCCTGTTACTTTGTCCTTTGGATGTGGACAAAGAACATTTTGTCCAGGATATCTAAAAGAGTCATCCTGGTGTCAGGTCATCCTGCTCTGGACTTAATTACATCCTTCACTCTGACTGTGAGTCTTCTGGCCAGGCACTGTCTGAAATCCATGTACCTCTGTGTAGACTTACGCGAGCATATTTTTTATCAGCTCTTAGGAATAATGCGACCTGTGTGAATCCTGGCTCCGAGTTAATACTCAGGCTGAGTCAAAGCAGTGCCTCTGGTTCCTCGGTAACAGGTGAAATCCTTTGATGCTGCACCATAGTTATATACTTGCTTGACATCTCTCTCAGGTCGACTTCATGCCAAGACCATGACATTCCACTTGTTGGTTTTAAGTATGTGGACTTCATTAGACTATACTTTCAAAATCCTGGTTTCCTCCCTTAGAGATGCCACCGTTGCTGTCCTTTCTTCGTTCTTCTTCTTTCTACTTAGGGAGGTGCTAGAATTCTATTTCCGAGTTTTAGAGGAGAAAACATTTTCCCAGATACAATGATTAAAACAGGTCATCCACTAGAAAGAAGAAAATGGGTACCTTCTCGGACATTTAAATTCAGGGCTGTTACCCACCTTCGATATTACTCGGTTTCTTTGTCCTTTATGGAGGTTCATTTTGCTTCAGATCTGTTACTATCATTGAGCATAATGGTTGCATTTTAGTATTCATGATTTCTGGGGCCCAGCACAATCACTGGGAAATAAGGAGGAAATATGTCACAGTGATTAAGAGCTGTTGGAGACAAATTTGTTTTGTTTTGGCACTCAATATCTATTTTCTTCCTTTTTTAAAAACAGCACCTCAATATTTCTTTATGGGAATCACTGTTCCCCAAATTGGATATAATTGGACAAGACTGTCATCCATGGTGCTCAGTATATGGGTTTATGACCCAAGAGATTAAAACAAACACACACACATTGAAATTTGTTGGTGGTGATTGGTCATAGAGGCGGCATCCTACAGAGACAGTTATCTACCAGTTATTTTCCTTTTTTTTTTTAAGTTTATTGAGGTAAAGTTCCCATAATATGCAATTCACCATTTAAAAGTGTACAGTTTAGTGACAGTACACACACAGGGTTGTGTGACTACCACTTCTCTCTAATTGCAAAGTTTTTTCATCACCCCAGAAGATCACCATGTACCCCCTGGGTACTCACTCCCCATTACTCCACTAGTTCTTGCCACCTGGACGCCTGTTGTGACTTCTAGTCCTTTGGTGTTCTCTCCATTTCTGTGAGCTGCTCTGTTCCTTATGATAATTTCTTTCCTACTTAAGTTATTGTTGCCTGCAACAAATAATTCTAAGTAATACAAGAATGAGTTTCAGAATCAGATTACGTTTCCTGTAAATAGTATTGTAATTATAGTGATTTGTAACGTGTAAATAGTAATAGTATGATATTGCAATTTATAAGTAAAATATGTCTTTGGTTATTCAGGTGAACAAAATATATTTCTCATATGTATTTGGTCTTTGCCCATAGTCCCTGGCTCACAGCTCCTGAAGCCCTTGGGATTTCCTAAGTGTTGAGAGTGATAAAGATGTCCTTTGTTATGTTAATGAGGTGACTTTGGAAAGCTAAGGATAAAGGCAAGTTGCCAGTGTAACCAATCATGTGATTAGAGGGCTGGAACTTTCAGTCCTCTCCACCCACCCACCCCCTGTCCCTGGCTAGAGGTTAAATAATTGCCACTGGACAATGATTTAATCAGTCACGCTAGTGTAATGAAGCTTCCATAAAATCCTCAAAGGAGGGGCTTGGAGAGCCTCCAGGATGGTGAACAGGTGGAGATTTGGGTGAGAGGTGCCCCTGGGTAAGACATAGAAGCTTTGCACTCTTTCTCCATACCTTGTCCTTGTCCTATATATTTCTTCCATCTGGCTGTTCCTCACTTATATCATTTCATAATAAATCTTTGCTCTAGGAGGTAAAATGTTTTTCTGAGTTCTGTGAGGCATTCTAGCATGGGTAACAATCTGAGCTTGTGGCTGGTGTCTGAAGTAAGATTGAGGGGCAGTCGTGTGAAATCGAGCCCTTATCCTGTGGAATCTGATGCTGTCGCTGAGTAGATAGTGTCAGAATCGAGTTGAAATGCAGGACATCCAGCTTGTGTCCTGAGAATTGCTTGTTGGTGTAGGGAGTCCCCATCCCCAACACCAAAAGAAATAGTAAACTCTAAATAATAATTGTCAGGATTAAATGAGATAAGTCATGTAAAGCAATTAGCATAGTCTCAGACAGAGTATATACTAAATAAATGATAAATATTATTATCATGATCATTAGCTTTACTAGGTGGTAGGTGAACACTTAATGAGTGAATTACTATTCAATAAAGCGTCTGAGCTCCCCATGGTGTGTTTGCAGTAATTGAACTTGGTCAAGCCTGGCTTTGGGTAGATAAGATGACTAGGTACGAAGACACGCTATGGGCATATGTACACTTGTCAGGGGAAATGAGGAAAATGATCAGTAACGAAAAACTCAGAAAAATATTAGGGAATGTGGAACATTTTTTCCTCCATTTCTGATGTTTCTTTCCAAGTGAAGGGATATAAATTACTGTACCCATCCTGGCCTTTCTTAATCCCTTCATTATTTGATTGATGAGTTTGGGAGAAGAGATTGGGCATGCAAGCCCCTGCCTCTTCCTCTTCTTTTTCTTGGAAATGCATTCCCTTCAGGAAGTAAAGCTCAAGTCCTGCTTCCATTCTGGGGGTGAGTTTTGGGCATGTGGAAAGCACCTCTGTGGTTCAGAGCTGCTGTGACTGGTGGGGCCATTTCCTTATCTACTTCTGGATTCCTTTGGGTTGCTTATGACGACATTACTTTTGCATTGTTGTCACTTGTGAGAAAAAAAAATCTGTGTTTTAGTCAGTAATTAAAGAAAGAAAATACTACTAAGATAGGGTAGAGATTGCAAAATTGTGAGTTGAGAACAGGCGTGGAGAGGGCAAGGAAGCTAGTTCTCACCCAGTCACTGGTGCTTGAGCGTCTATTTGCTGGAGAGTGGATGTGGTGAGAAAACCATGCCCAGCCGAACCAGGGAAGAACATAACTTTCTGTAAATTAGGAGAGAGAGAGCCGAAGGAACTCTTTCCACCTCCTTTGCTTGAAAATACTCGAATTAATTTGTGAAGCTATTGCTAATAGATTTTGAGGCTTAACTCTCTTTTGATAGTTTGATTTAGAGCCTGTGGTTTAATTCTTCTGCTTGGCAAATTAAATAAAGCCAGCATAGCTCCAAGCTGTGATTTCTCAAGCTACTCTATTTTCTTAGCTAAGACAATCATTTGTTAAGCTAATGGGAAATAATTGCCAAAATGCATTAGAAGAGACATAATTTGTTCTAGAGGCAATACTTTGCCTGGGATTAGGTTTTCTTTGGTAAGCTCAACTATCAAGAACTAGGTAGAGAAATGGTCAAAAGAGGAAGGTACTCACTAAGCAAAAGTGAATTTTGCAGAGTAGAGTCAGTATAATGTGATAATACTGCGAGTCAATATAATATTTAATATCTTCACACAGCTTCCTTGAAGACGAATTCTTTGGTATGGGTTATACTTTAAGCAGGAAGCATTACTTTTTTTGAAAAAGATTTCCTGTTTGACACAACAAATATGCAATGAAAATAGGCAAGAGCTCCATGGAGAAAGATCGGACCTTATTTTGCGTGGACGTATGGTATGAAAATTGATATGTTTCACACAACATATCTATATACTCTCATGTTGGGGTCAATATGTACATAGAATACGTTGAACATATATTGAATAAAATGTTGGATATAATTAGAATTAAGCTCTCAATATGGTTTTATTTTCTTATAACTAATTTTAAGGCGCTCTTTCCTCAATTTCTACATGTATATAACTTATGCCATGGTTGCACAAGAAGAAAATTTGTTCTTTATGGTCATTTTAAGAACAATGCTAATTTAAAAATGTTAATGAATTTTAGCGAAGAAAAAGAAACGAATGATGTAATTTAGGATGAGTGGCGAAGGGCCACACAGAGGGGGAATCAGATACTCAGGTTCATTTTCCTTTCTTGTCAGCTGGAAGCCCAAGGTCAATCTTTAACACTTCTTAGTCTCAGGAACGTCCTTGCTGCTGTGCACACGTACACAGAGAGACACACAGACATTCACATACGGACACACAGACACAGACATGCACACACACTGTGCTCACCTGTCCTGCACTTTTGTTTATTGATGTTCACTATGCCTAGAAGATTCTGAGCACACAGATGATTAAAGTCCTGGTCATCTTTCAGGAAAAAGATGAAAGGTGACCTCTTCCAGGGAGTCCTTCCCGAGCACTTGGCAAGAAAAATTTTTCTTCCTCTTGAGTGACTAGTTGTTTACACTATTAGGTCACTTACTGTATTTCTTCATACTTTGGATGTATTTGGTTTTCTACATTGGCTCTTTTTAGTCTGGGTGTTTTCCAGGTTGAGAGCATAGTTTATTCATCTTTATATACACTCAAAATTCTTCATATTGTAACTTAAATTTAATAGTCACTCAATAGGTGTTTATTGAATGAGTTTCTGGTCTGAGTGATTAGCCTCATATGTGAGGGAGTGAGAACTTATTTTTGTAAATTAAAAAAAAAATCAATATAACTTGTCTGGGGAAAGATATGGGGAACCAGATACTCTCCTAGGACACTGGTAATATCTAAAATAGTGCATCTTTTTTGGAAGGCAGTTTTTTGTTAGTCATCGAAATTTGTAGCACGTATTTACTTTGATCCAGGAACTTAACTTTTTATAAATAAGAAGTATGAGACCTTCCAGTGTATGCATACACATAAGTGTGTTTCTGCCTATAGCGTTTAGAATACAGAAACCCAACCAATCTACAAACAAATAACTCAAAGCACCAAATACATTAGGGGACATGACTAGGACTTTAACTTCCTAATATACACCTGTGCAAGTTAAGTTTTTACAATGAACATGTATTACTTTTATAAAGAAAAAAGAAAATCTCAGTTACTTTTTTCCCTCACCCAAAGAACTCCCAGTCTTCTTCAGGAAAGATTATTCTAGCACAGGGGCTCATTGCCAGCCATCTTATCCTCCTATTTTATTTAGTCACGGGGGGCAAGAATAATCTCCAATCTGGTTTGCAACATTTTTCTTCTTCTTAAATACTGGGTTATTATCCATCTATATATTTTTAACAGTCAACTCGCAAGCTTAAAGGGGTTCATGGCTTCTTATTTCCCACAGGATAAAATCTGTTTTGTGCCTCTGTCTCTTTTCTAGAGCTTATCTACTTCCTGAAACTCGTCATCTCTTTCAGGCTTTGGAGCCTTTGACTTTCTCTCCCTTCTAGAATGCCTGCCCAGGAGCCGCCTGCTTCCCCTCCGTGAAGCCTCTGCTCACATGTCACCTTGTCTGTGATGATCTCCCTGACGGTTCAGGTCTCAGGAAATTCTCTATTCCTGCTGCTCTTGTCCCCTTGTCTCATTCTAAGAGTATCATGTGTTCACAGGTGTGTCTTCCCTACCTGAATAATGCCTACTAAGGACAGATCCTTATTCATCTTTGTAGACGTTTGCATGAATTTTATGGTTGGAAACATATATCAGAGGACATTATGTTTCACTTCAAAGTCACTATAATTTGATGACCGTGGGTTATGGTCTCATTAAAGAATATCTTTTGTTCCGCCATGTTTTTAACCATGTGGCAATTGTGTTTGGATGAAGTTATGCTCTGCCCTTTTGAGCCCACCTTTTCCCCATCCAGTGATCTGAAGACGTGCCGTGAACCTGTCCTAGCTCTGTTCCATGAGGACTCCTGGCTGCCCTCTCAGCCAGCTCTTTTTTCATGCTTTCCTGGACCCCTTCATTACCACTAGTTTCTCTCCCTGGCCTGGCCTTCTCGAGGTCCCAGCCTGCAGCTGGCCCCATAGTCTACAGGGCTGGATTAAAATCTTTACAGAGGCTGAAAAGATTGTGGTGACTCTATCATGATGTCGACCCCCAAATTACTAAATGCTAAATCACAGACTTACGTACATGCAAAAATTAAAACAACTTCTTCGAAATTCTCTGATCATAAAAGTTCGCGAAAGCTCAATTTATTTCCCTTTCCTGCCTTTGCTTTGGGTCCTAACCTATATTTTAGTCTCCCAGCCATGGTACCTTATTGCAACATAGGTGCCATTTGGTGAGATTTGCTTTAATATTAAACTTCTAAATATTTCTTTTCATAGCTCTAGAAGATAAGAGTATCAATATTCAATAGTTGTCATACGTTTATGCCATTTTAGTTTTAAAGGAGATTTTAATGAATATTATGTTAGCTCATGAGTCACTCAGGCTAAGAGCCATTTAAGCTCTACACAGGGCATAGAACAGCTGGGGCTAGAATATCCTAAGTATCAGGCTAGTTTGGTTTCTGCCACCCCCATGCTGTCTGCATTTTGTGCTTTTGTTTTCTGGGTAGGGCTGCCAGAGTTAGCAAACAAAAACAGTGCAACATTTGGGATGTACTTACATTAGAAAATTATTTGTTGTTTATCTGAAGTTCAAATTTAACTGTCTTATATTTTATCTAGCAACCCTATCTGTGGATAGAGAACAATCCTTATTGTTTAATGAGAACTGAGCTAGCTGCGCTTACTTATTTCACTGACTCTTAATGGCAACCCTGAGTGTTTAAAAAAACTTAGATAATATTTTTATATAAATATTGCTGTGTTTTTATAGTCTTATGGATGAGGAAACTGAAGTCTGAAGAGGTTACACTCTCAGTAACCAGAATAGAGCACAGACATTAAACTGTGGAGCAGGGAAGAGGTGAGAAAAAATGTTTGTGGTTTTCAACACTCCTGAATTCCTTTGGGTTCCTTTTGTTTGTGTTATTCATTTCATTTTCTCATCTTCAAGAGAGAGAGGAAAAAAAAACCCCTTCCTTTTGTGTGTGTTTCTGTGTCTTAAAGAAAACTCTGGGTTTTAAACAAGAACTCTCGGTGGAAGGTAAAACTCCTGTAACAAAGACAGGGTAGAGTTTGCAAAAATGGTAGCATGAAGTGAGGGTGGTGGTCAGGCAGGAGGTGACAGGTATGCTGGGCAGATGGTGAGGATGCTCAGTGTAATCAAGTGGTCCCTTCTTTTATTTTCCCCTTGCCACTGGCTGGTCATTCCCGATTTTAGTGAGTATTCCCCCACCCCCACCAGCCTGAGCAAATTAAGGTCAAGCCATATTGGCCAGGATGGTAAAAAGAAATTGTTCTCACGTCTTTCTTTCAAATTATGGAGCAAGACATTTTTTGGGGAGTAAATATTATCTCTTCTTGGTTTTCTTCGGGGATGATTGCGTCTGTTACCCTCCATTTCAGGTGGTGAAGATTCCTTCCTCTCGCTATACACACCATACTTGCTTCTTGGGATTACCCACCGCTCAGGGGATTTCTAAGGACTTCGACTCATTCCTCTCTGATGATTTTGTGAAATGTGTGTGCGTGTGGCGGGGGAAGGGGAACGCCTGGTATGTGATTCCTGCCTTTCGGAGATACTGAGACTACACTTAATCTCCAATTTCTCCAGGTCTCTCCTTGTCTCTCACTTTCTCTCTTTCTCTCTCTCTCTTTTGGGGAATTATACTAAGAAAGAAAGGATTTCCTCCCAAAGAAACCAGCTTCTAACCAAGCTTCTGGCCCTACGGCATGAGTTTACAGCCCCCACCGCAGCACTGCAGAGTTTGGGAAGTGCTCAGAGCATTATCAACTCTGTCCACTGTGGTGTGATTTCTGGAGCCAGGTTTTTTTCTGAGTCTCTGTTTGTAGCTTGGGAGAAAACTCTTAACTCCCCTTCTTCCCCAATTCTGTGGAGAACAGTACCTTCTGGTTTTGCTCCATCTAAACTCAAAATTAAACTCTTAAACACCTACGACTGCAGAGGGCAATGTGCTGCCTTTTTAAGTAAGTGTTCTGAAACACTTTTAAGTAAGTGTTCTAAGTGTCACAGCGAGGGTCCCCGTGGCTCGGTCCTCGGTCTTCATGCTTCTGGAGGACTACTTTATCTTTGCTCTGCGCGACCAGCTCTCTGCTTTTCTCTTCTCCAAGGGAGCAGTATTCTCACTCCTGGGCTTTAAAGTCATTCCCTATAGGCCCTGCAGCCTAGGAGTGCGGGGTTTGGAAGACAACCTTTTTTGCTTAGAGGCTATTAAAGGGTAAAGCATGGAATTGAGTGTTATGCAAATGACCGCAAGTTGAATTCAAGTAATTATTTTTTTTCTCTCCCATGGAGAATTTTCCAGTTCTCTCATATGAATGAGTTGTTTTTTGTTTGTTTGTTTTGTTTTTGTTTTTGTTTTTTTTTCCAGCAAAACCATCATTCCATGGGCAGGCAGTTACGGTTGCTTTCTTTTTTCTTTTAATGAAATTCTTTCAACTTTAGAAGGTATTTTGCTACTGCCTGACATTGTATATTTCTTTCATCGATATATTTGGAGTAGGAGAACAGATCATTCACCAACAGCTACTGGGCACCCACTCGGTGTAATGAGCACTATGCTTCATCTAGGAGTTTGAAAAATAAGAAAGTTGTTCGAGCTTTCCTATAAGAAGAAAATCTCAAACTTAAAATGAAAACAAGCTGAGTTAGTCCTGGGCCAGCGATGCCTCCCATCAGATTGAAGAGACCAAGTGTGCTGCAAACCATAAGGAGAGACCTCCCAGGTGGAGCTGGGCCTGACTCTGGTGGGAGGGGAGAGATGTTCGGATCATGCGGATTCACGGGGTCCTTAGATGGAGCTTGGGGAGATGTGCAAGCATTTTATCAGAACTGTACTCTCAGGAGGTGAGGACAGAGATTCACGGGCCAGTGTTAGATGGAAGGAAGGCAAAGCTAGGTTAAGAATTTCTTGCCAGGACTTGAAATGCTTTTCTGGTTATTAGCTTGTACAGTGCTTTTCTGTTCAAATGATCAAGGCCCCAAACTTGATGCTTCCTTATGTCTCTTCCTGACTTTGGACTCATGATGATATCTTCTTACCACATGACAATACACTTCTTCCTATTAGAAAGTCAGATAATCAGATAACAGGCAGAACCAGACTATACCTGAAATTGACTGTGGAAAGGATAAGTGGATGAATAAATCAACATAGACAGACACCCGTGGGGGCCAGGCAACAATTTAAAGTCACAAAATCGAAAGATGGAGTATTTGTTAAAATCCCTTTTATAAAATATCATTTTGAATTGATTATGGATGAAGAAAAGCCTTATAAAACAGTCATATCTATTGCAGAGATCATAATTTGGAATGAAGAAAACTGTAGATTTCATTTGTTTAATATTTATCTTACTCTTTTATGGAGGCATCTATAGAAAAGTATAAATATCAAGTTTATAACTTTTTTCTTTCTTCAAATAATATCCATTATTTGTCTTTTTTTACTAGTTATTGAAAGAATAAAAATACAAATGTGGTTGAGAAGTATTAAGTATCCTGTGGAAAAATTTTGGGTCTCATTAAGATGATTTAGAAACAGCCCTGAGATCATTGTTTTAAAATCTGTCATTTTCTAGGCATTTTATTATGGGAGTTGTTGAAAAATCAAAACTTTACAATTGGAACTCATATGAAATTATGGCACGCTGTCTTCGCTCCTTCAAAAGCAATGCTTAAAGCTTTGTATGTACCGTGAATGTCACTGCCAGCCCTTTATCATTATACCAGTGTGAAAAACTTTGCGGTCGTGGGTATCTTTGGTATGTGTAGATATTCTAGACAGCTCTTCTGGTCCAGAATGTAGATCATTTGCAAATTAGGGAAAGTGGATAGATGGCATCATGGCAGTGGAACAGATTCTCTCTCTCTCTCTCTCTCTCTCTCTCTCTCTCACACACACACACACACACACACACACACACACACACACACACAACCTGCTAATGGGCAAAGAAATGTCCCATTACGTGGAAAAAAGCGAGTAGGAAGAGCTGGAGGGAAACAGATGGGGCGAGTCTGCAAATGGCATCCAAATGCCGGCATTTCATTTCCACGGCGGATGTTCCAATATAGGCTTGTCAGAAATAAGATAATGTTTTATCTGACTATTCGCAATACATTTGAAATCTGGTTCGTCATAAAATGATTCTTTTCAGCATTAATCTCAGTCATGGCTTTGGACACTGTTCATTTAGCCTCCTTCAGAGAGTACTGTGTTTATAGTACATTTTGTATCTGTGGCCTAGTTCTAACAGGAAGAGAAGTCTATTAAGCGTTTTATTCTCAAGATCTTTCTCTCAGTGAGATGGCACCAGAATCCACCCAGCTGCCTAAATCTGAAAATAAAGATCATAATAAGTTCCCCCCTCTTCCTTACCCCCTTTATCCAGTCATCACTAAGGTAGATCAGTTACTCTCAAATTTCCTCCAATTTTCACCTCCACAATGATGTACAGATTATTTGTCTGTGTGTCTGTCTGTCTATCTATCTATCTATCTACCTATCAACTATTTATCATCTCTCTCTCTCTCTCTCTCTCTCTCTCTCTCTCTCTCATCTAGACAGCCTCTTTACTGACTTCCTAGCTATCAATAAAACCTTTGATTTACCAGCAAGTATGCTTTGACTGTGCAAATCTGATTCAGACTTTCTTACTCAAACGTCCTCAATTGCTTTCTGTCTGATAAAATGTAAACTCCCTTGAATTGCAAGGACATCATGATCTCTTCGCAACAGCTTTTTTTCTGTGCTCTGCTCTGTCACAAGCTGAACAGGACATCTCAGGTTTCAACCAAGAGGACTTCTTACTTCTCCACCTAGGAAATATGTGTTTTTCAAGTCTTAGCTTTAATACCTTCTCCATAGACGTTTGACTCAGCAGTCCTCAGCAGATTTAGAGGCTACACTCCCTGAGACCCTAATGTATCTTGAACTTATCTGTGCTATGTTATCATTGTTTATTTTTATTTTTGTCTCCACATCAGACTGTGAATTTATTGAAACAAGAGCCTCTGTCTTTTCTGTCTTGTGTGCCCAATTATCTGCATTATCAGAGTAACACAGTATGTGCTCAGTAAATATTTATTGAATAAATGAATAAATCAACCATCTCCTAATGTATCTTTCTATGTGGATGATTAATGGACAACCTAAGCTCTTCATGTTAAAAATTGGCTCATTATTTCTCTTTGTGAGTCCTTATCTCAGACTTATGTACCCATTCATTCAAGTGAAAAATCATAAGTAATTCATAATTTGTCTCTCTCTCTCACTTTTAATAAAATGGAAATCGGATTTGTATGAGCTTAATTTACCACATTTCTTTAGTCTCTTCTAGAGTTCATTATGACAAATTCTAATTCATATCTTTGTTCAAGACTCTTTCCATTCTAGTTCATTCCTCTAAACTGCTACCGGGATGCTCTTTTCCAAGATTATATCTCATTTTGTTTTCTCTATTTGGAAACTTTGATGGATTCCGATTGCCTACGAATATGGCAAGCTGAATTGTAAGTCTCTTTACCATATGCCAGTACATCTCTAGCTTTATCACTTGCTACCAAACCAATTTAATATATACCCTATATAATAATTGTACCAAACATTCCAACTTTACCAAAATACGCTATGCGCATAGATGTCTTTAAATCTTTGCATATACTCATCTCTTCTTGTGATAGTGAACTTCTTTCTATACTTTAAGACTGATTTCCAGGTTAGGAGAAAGGTGAATGTATCTGACCTTCCAAAATTTTACTCTCTACCCTAAGATTGCATTCATTCATTCATTCATTCATTCACCTGTCCTTCAAACTTTATTTGTGCTTGAGTTTTGTGTTGGCCTTATTTTAGCACTAGAGAATTAAAACATTAAAAGTAAAAGTTGAATCCTGTTAGAACTCATAGTCTTGTGGTGTAATAAGTAGATAGCATAATATAATTTTTAAAAAGTACTAACAGACTTATGAGAGTAGAATGTTCTTTTTAAAAAATTTTATAGTAGTTTTGGGTATACAGTACAATGGTTGGACATTTATATATTTTATGAAGTGGTTCCTCCATTACTCTAGCAATCCATCCGAGTCTGTACATAGCCATTATAATACTATTGACAATATTCCCTGTGCTGTATTCTATGCCTCTGTGACTGTTTTTGTAACTAATTTGTACTTCTTCATCCCTTCACATTTTTCACCCAATCTCCTGATCCCCCTCCCCTCTGGCAAGCACCAGTTTGTTCTCCGTATCTGTGAGTTTGTTTTTGTTTAGTATGTTCCTTAGATTCCGCATATAAGTGAATCATATGGTATTTATCTTCCTCTGTCACACTTATTTCACTCAGCATAATACCCTCTACGTCCATCTATGTTGTTGCAAATAGTAAGATTTCTCTTTTTTTTTAATGGTTGAATAATATTCCATTGTATATATGTACCATAGCTTCTTTATCCAATCATCTATTGATGGGCACTTAGGTTGCTTCCATATCTTGGCTATTATGAATACTGCTGCAGTGAATTTAGGGGTGCATAGATCTTTACGAATTATAGTTTTGGTTTTCTTTGGATAAATCCTCAGCAGTGAAATTGCCGGGTCAAAGGTAGTTCTATTTAAGATTTTTTTTGAGGAACCTCCAAACCATTTTCCATAATGGCTGCACCAAATTTGCAATCCCCCTAAACAGCGTACAGCATTCTTCATGGTGTACAACTCATGTGCTTTTTCTCTTACAAAGCTCTTAATTATCTACTTTACAGACTATAAATTATTGTATTCAAAATTGTGAAGAGTTATCCTCTTTTGACTCTGTGCCTTCATTTACTTCTCATCTCTGAGATGCGGCTCAATTCTCTTTAGTTTCTAGGTCATAATTCTCAGTCTTCATTAAGATTGAGAAGTCTTTGAAATTTCTACAAATCTTGCATATATTACGTTGGCCCTGGAGGGCATGCTGGAAGTTCCCTTTTCTCTGAGAAGTTTCTGGCTCTCCAGCACACTACTGAATCCTATCTCTTACGAGTTATACTTTAATTATAGCTCATCATACCCTGTTTTATAACTATTTAATTGTACACCTCCCCTACCATTTATGGGTTCCTTGTGGGAAAGAGCTTATCTTACTCATTTTTGTAACTCCAGCTCTGTACGATATTTGCAAAATAATAAAACATTTTTCAAAAAATAAATGAATGAATGAATGACTATCACTATTTCACTCTTGACGTAGGAGGTAGACTCCGAATGTTTGATGATAGACTGGAGTCTTGGTTGCTGACACAGTCTTTTTTATTTGATTCATAAATAATTTAGAAATAGTCCAAAGATGCTCTTGGGGATGTGAATGTAGTTTTATTCTTTGATATTAATGGCGAATGCTCTCTTAAGCAAACACCTGTTAATCTAAGCTTCTTTAGATTAATTGGCACTCTCCATTGCCTGTCTAGAATGCGTCCTGCTGCCCACAGTCTGCGGGTACCTCTTTAATATGCCTGCTTTCCTTGGTTGAGTTGCATGCCTGCCAGGAGTCAGGTCCATTTGTTCTAAAACCTGTTTATGCCAAATATAACTACAGTATAAATGTAGGATAATTATATAACTATAGGGGTAATAGAAATTATGCCATTTAATTAAGATTATGTAAATTTACCTAATCTGTGTCAGGAACAAGAGGATTATTATTTCTGGGAAATTAAGTTGACTCCTTCAGAAAGACATATTAGAGAGTTGCTAACCAATTGCTTTCCAGTTAGCTTTGGGCATGACCTGCGTAAAAGCCTGGGAAGACCATGCACTCATGTAGCTTCAGACATGCTTTTAAGTCTTAGCTTGATTTTAAAGAGACTGAAACAGGTGTAATATAAGTGTGACGAGGAAACAGAACTCCAACCGACTGACCCTTACCTAGGAAAAGACCTAGTCTTAAGTTGAAAGATCAGCAACATTTAAATGTACATTTAAATGTTCTGTGTTGAAATAAAATGTTCAGGGTGATTATATACCATTTTTGTGGTTACCCACTTGAACTTATTTTTTTGGTTATTTTCCCAGCTACTGGTCCCGGTGGCCTTGGATAACATGAGATAACATGACTTCTTGTGTATTTCCAGTCTTCCTTCTAAGATGCTGTATTTTCCTCCTACTAAAACAGAAGCAAAAATCAATCATCATGCTTCAATTACTTTTTCTTACTTTCTCCTGGGAAGTTTGAGAAAATGTTAGCTTCCCAACAACTACTTCATAGTCCCCACGGGGAGAGCTCTTCTTCACTATAGCATGGAGATCACAGTACTTTTCTTTCCCACATGTAATGTCTTTGGAAGGCCCTTGACTTTCATGGAAGCCATTTATCATCCCATGATGAGCATGGTCCGAGTCAAACAAGTACAGAAAAGTGTGTCAGCCTGCACCACCGCACGAACTAAGAAGATTGACTGCGGGCAGATGTACAGGGTCTTAAATTCATGCTTAAAAGCATAACTAAATGTTATTCTCATGTCATCTCACTCCAGCCATTAATATAACACTTCTGAGACTCAGATGACACACAAAAAAGTTCTTATTAATTACTGGACTCAGATGACACACAGAAAAGTTCTTATTAATATACTGTGGAACAGCATATTTAAACCTTTGACCAGAAGCCTGAAATTCAAGGATAACGTAATCCCCAACATGATTAGGGTTGGATTTCAAGCCCTGTGATGCTGAGCGTTAGCTGCTTGAGGAAAGTGAGCTGAGTCTCTCATACACTGAGGCATGGTCATTGGAGGAAAAGAGGTACAACCAGGGAGGTCGTGTGTCCCTTTACTATCTCCCAAATTCTTGAGGGTTCAGTCATCTGAATAGGCATGAAGCAAGTTTACAAAATTAACTGTGCAAATCCAGAGGGGGGAAAAACATTCAAATGTCGCATCCAAATTATTTTCCAAATAATTTTTTATTTAAAAAAATTTAAATTCAAAAAATTTATCTTATTTTAATGTCTGACTTTTCTACACTGAGCTCATGGCTGAGTAAATGAGCGAAGGAACTAGCGATGTCTATTCATTTAGAATGTTGTAAATGAAAATACTGGGTCTGGAGACTGTTGTTAAACTCAATTTGCAAAGTAGAGCCCAGAATATAATACGGGAAACATTAAGATGGATAGCAGAACCAGAGCACAGTTTCAAAAAATTATGAAGGCAAGTTGTGCCTGGAAGAGAGGTAGCAGAGAGAGGAGGAGTCTGAGTCCTGAAGAGATGAAGTTCTCCACGGCAGGGTGAGCATCTACACTCTTTCCCATGGCTTATCGACCTGCCGGGCTCTCCTCTCCAGCCTCTGCCTGCTAATCAGAGGTTCCTGACAAGGCACCCACGGACTTCAAAACAGGGAGCGAGAATGAGAGACGACGCCTCTGACACTGTGTGTGAAGGTTTTGGTCTTTGCACATTTGTGCATTTTTAAAAGGTGGGGCTGAATTGCCTTCGTTATATTTTTAAGATATCTCAAATACAAAAAGGGAAGCGTCACTGATTTGGCAGATTTTTTGTTTTTTAAGTATTAAAGAATCTTCTTAGAGAAACAAGAAAATATCTCGGACACCTACCAATTTGGCCTATTCCTTTCTGAGATCGCTTTTTAAGCTGTTACAAGATTAAATACTATATACGAAATACATATATAATTTTTATTTATCAATCAGTGATACCTCAACAAAACTGGGAAAAAAGAGAAAAAACACTGTGCTTATTTGAACTTGGGAAGATATGAGTAAGTTTCTTGGAGTTAACTGGATGGAAATTGCATTTATTTTGGGAGGAAATTCTAGATTTGGAAGATGAGCAGAAAGATTAAGGGTAGAATTTTGTCTAGACTGTGATCGAGAGGTGGAATTCTGGAAGCCTACTGCCAGGGTTAAGCGCTTGTCTCTGTCACTTCCTGACCTGATGTCTGCTCCACACTCATTTCCTCTTCTTCCTGGGAACACAAGTAAACTGCATAAACAGGTGCCCATAACTGAGTTCCAGCCAAAAGACAGTGAGCAGAAGTGATGTGCACCACTTTTAGGACAGGTCACAGAAACCCGTCTGACTTTCCTTGTGCCAGTTAACGAAGATAAGCATTGTGTAGGCAGAGTAATGGCCCTGCTAAAAATGTTCGTGTCCTCTAGCAGAGATGAACACACAGTGTAAATATATATGCCGTACTGTGAAAGTGTACAGCTGAAATTTATTGGATTTCATGAACCAATGTCACCATGAAAAAATAAATTAAAAAAAAGTTAAAATATTTTAAAAGGTTAAAAAAAAAAAAAAGTCCATGTCCTAATTGCCAGAATCTGTGAGTAATACGTTAGGTCACATGGCAAAGGGTTGCAGATGGAATTAGATTGCTAATCAACTGACCTTCAATAGAGAGATTATCCTGGATTATCTGGGCGGGTCCATGTAATTACTGGGTCCTTAAAAAGCAGAAGAGGGAGCCAGAAGAGAGAGCGGAGAGGTGGAATCATGTGAAAGACTTGGCCGGATGTTATTAGCTCTGAAGATGTGAGAGCCATGAGCCAAGGAAAGTAGGTGGTTTCTAAAAACTGCAAAGGGCAAAGAGACAGATTCTCTCTTAGAGCCTAGACAGCAATGCAGACCTTGACCACAGCCCAGGAAGACCCAGGTCTGATATCTGATCTACAGATCTGTAAGAGAATATATTTATGTTGTTTTAAGCCACTACAGCAGTAATAAGAAATTGACACTCTCTGCAATTTTGAAAGCCATTTGTTGAAGAAGTTAGAGATACTAGAGATCAAGAGTCTGGGTGCTTATAGCAGCTCTTGGAAGAGAATTCCAACTTATCAAAACACTTACTTGGGACTTTATATGAACAAGAAATAAACTTCTATTGTTTGAGCTTTTATACTTTGTGGAATTAGTGTTTTGTAGTGGCCAGTGTTCTTTTGATTAAAACACTTTGGCAAATCACATAGCCCCTGTTTGCCTTAGAGTCCTCGTCTGTGAAATGTGTTACAATATTGCTTGGGAGGCTGGTCTTGCTCACTTCAAATTTATCTGCACCTTAGAGATCCAGCCCGGTATGCAGGTATTCCATTTTATAGAATTCTTCTTGATTATTACACGAATTAAGAGAGTTAATATATGTCAATCATTTAGGATGAATATTAACATATATTAAGTCCTAGTAATGTGTTAACTATTGTTATTTTCACATAGGGAAGAGAGGAAAAAAACTAAGGTGGAATTTTTGAAAGCCAATGAATTAGCATACAGATTGCAATGGACATAGCATACTCAAAATCCTACAAAAACACGTAAAGACCCGTGGGGGAAATTATGCATCTTTACTGTCTATAGTTGAATCTAATCTTGCTTTTCCTTTAGGATGGTACAGATACTGATGCTTTTGATTTTATAACATATGAGTGTATTGGGCTCTAAATAGAACTGCACGTCCTAGAGTACCACTTTTTCTTATCCCCCAAGCCACCCGCATTTCTTTTTCTTCTCTATGGCAACGACTTCCTTCTTCCTTTTTTGGAACTCCTGAATACACTAAGTTTTTCAGCTCATGTGAGCGGTTTTCCGTCTTATAGATGAAGTGTTCGTAGAACTCTAAAGAAGCAAGAAGCAAAATCTCAACACTAAGGGATTTCTTAAGGTAAATTTGGGTACAAATTAATACAGATAGGAAGTTCAAGAAATGCTTTGCAAAGAAGCCCTGGAGATTTTATAACTCACTTCATCTTCCTTTGTTACTATAGCAACAGTCAGGGAAAAATAAAGACTCACCAAGCGTGGTCATCAGAACTCAGCTGCCTGTCCTCCCAGAGGCATTGAATGAATCCGTTGTCCCCACAGCACAGCTTCATTACTGCCGCTGGGCAAGTGATTACTCTGCAAAATAAAATGAGAAATAGACAAAGAATGAAAATGAATCAATATGCCTTATTTTTCCAGGCTTCAGCATTTTCCATAGAAAACGTTTTTTAAATTTTATAATGGCGTTCCCATGCCTTCCAAATTTTTGGTGGTGAGCCATTTAGGGGAATTATTTATATACAATAGTTATTTGAATTTGAATATAAGAATCATTTTTCTAAATATGAACTAGGGAGGCCACAGATTAGATGGGCTGATAAACTATCTGGTTGTTGGCATATTATTTTCTTCTACTTTCTCTTTGGTGTTTCCATGCGTTTTGTGTTAAAATTGAGTAAAGTTAACATTCAGATGTTAACTGCCAGGATGTTCCAAGTCACCGTGTCTTTTTAATTCAAATAAAATGACTCCACTCTTACTCTACACAAAGCAGAAACCCAGGGTCTCTTCCAAAAGTCCTGGGAGTTTTGAAAGTGTTACTTTTCCTTTCTTGCCTCTGGTCACGCTTTTCCCTGGGCTGAGGCCTTACCTGTTGCAGGTGTTCCCTCCTTGGTACCGATCCAGCATTGACCGTCACCCGGTCTTTCATCATCCCAAAGATCACACACACACGCTAGACTCTGTAGTGGTTTTTAATAAAATTTAAGGCTAAAGTGGGCGATGTATGCCGCAGAGCATTATGCAGCAAATAAAGTTAATCGTATAATAGATGGCCACCTGGCGGTCACCCGGCTGTTTCCGCTGACCGTTCGCTGTGTGGAGCCCCAGTTTCTGCCCATCTGCCGGGCTCATCCTGTTTTCTCCTCCTGCCCTCCGATCCCCCCCATGTCTCTCTTTCTAATTGTCGGGAGAGGCTTCAAATTCTCCTTATCAGGTGTCACGCAATTTTTATTTATTTTATTTTGTTGCTCAGTTTTACCTTTGTCTTCAAACCCAAAACAGCCATTCACGTTAAGATAGTCATTTACCGTAGAGATGAGTAATGCCACTTAGATTCTTCTAGTCAGTTGTGGCTCTGAGGGTCCGTTTAGTTCTCTCCCACAGAGAATTTAGGGTAGAAATTTATATTTGTACAACATAATTTTACGCGCATCAGTCTGAGTTGCGATAATTCTGACAGTATGCAATCAGTTTTGTGATAAATTATCTACTCAGTTTTATAGATGAGGAAGTTGAGGGACATGAAGGTTGTCATCTATCTAAAAACACTGAAGTAGTAGTGGCAGAATCAGACTTTGCTGGCAGGTCTTTGGGTTTCTGTGCCAGGATATTTCACAATATACCAATCGATCCTGATGTGCATTAATAAGAAGACCACATGTAGAAACCTCAGGGTAATAATTGGAAATCGTAGACTCATTATAGAGTCTAGGTGTTGGGTGCAACTAAAAAAAAATGTACAGAAAGTTCAGAGAAGAGCCATGTAACTATTGATTTTGGAATCTGTGGAGGCTGGAAGATGTGATCAGATTCATAGTCTGCTAAACTGTGATCACACCTCTGACAGTCGCTCCAAGGCACGTTTTGTGAAAGGACATGTTTGTGTTCTGTGACATTAACTTCAAAAGGTTACGGTTGTAGCTTAAAAAAACATTTCTCCTTCCCTCAGTTGATTTGTGGAATCATCTGTGAATTGAACTAAACTCTAAAGAACCTACTTTTGATCTTTTTTCTGGTCTGCAATATCTTTGCATTTCATATACAGACTGTATAAAGTAATATTTTTTATATCTCCTGAACATACCTTTTAAAAATTGAATGATGAGGTAAAAATATTCTATCAGCGTGGCTTTCTAGATTATGAAGTACACACTTAACACATAAGTGTTGGGTCAAAGTTTACACACTATGCTCAGGCAAAAATAGTTCTGTCTACCTGTGGCTGATCTTGTCTCGCTCAAGAGTCTGAATTTATATCAGAGCTGGAATGGAGTGTCCAGCAGTGAAGATAAACATGCCAGTTAAAGGTGCCCCAATTCTTCCACATAGTGCAGTCTCTTCCAGGTTAATTTTATTTGATAAATAGGCAATTCAGAGTTTAATTCCCTGCCAGATATGTTTCTTCTCTTACCTTTTCCTTCTCAGGGTGGCATCTGGGTGCAGGGAGATGAAAGATGTCCTCATGGCATGCGTGGGAATGAGCGCCCGATTCCAGTGACACTCTCGTCATGCCCGTCTCTGCACACAGGCCTCCGACCTCATCACTGAGGTGGCTGTGTCTTGTGTCCTCGTCTCAGAGCATGAACAATTCATGCCGATTGCTCTGGGGTTCAAACCAGGCTCCATGTCAGCGCTGAGCATCTCTCCAGATCCATGTAGGTCTGGCTGTGACTCCTGGTTGGTTGACGTTGACTGTATCACCCAGCTAGTGGCTCACTGCAACCTGTTAGGGGACAGTTTCCATGGGTCTCTGGTGTTTCTGCTTTCTTACAGGCAAGGTGCTAAGAGCCCTTTGTTCTGGGCTATCATTTAAGGGTATTTGTACACTGAATGGCCTCAGAAGGTAGAGCAAAGAGCAGGCATGTTGACTCTCCATTACAAAACAGGTGGCTTCCTTAAGATGTGTGCTGCTGTCACTAGGTGTTCTTTGTGTTGCCCTGTGGGGCTGGGGCTTGGAGAATCAGCACAAAAAATACTGAAAATCAGGTCACCACTATTACCGTGACTTATAAATTGCCCTTTAGCTCTGTCCAAGGAGTCTGGTGTTTTCTTCCAGTGTCTATGGAACAGTGGGAGTCGAATTTATTAGCTTCAAAGTAAGGTAACCTCTCAGACCCTTCTCAGTTCTCACCCAGCCCTTATGGAGGTGCGTTAACATAGCCCTCAGCAAGCACAAGCCAGAACCCTCGACTTTCTCCTGAGTTTAGTGTGGGGAGAGACATTAGGGAAGTTCATGATCCTTTCTACACCATTCAAGCTGTGAGGAGCTAAAGAGTGCTATCTCAAGTTCCCTCCGTGCCTAACGATGCCACACCATCATTTCCTTCTACTGAGGGCACCCCAGGGGACAGTCTCACTCGAAGGTCCAACGGGGGGAGCAGCTTCTGGCTCACTCATTAAGCTTAACTTTTGATTCATAAAAGGCGTTTTTGGCATTTAGAAACCTGTTTTTCCTTTCTCTGTCTTTCAAGACTGCGGTGAGACTTTGTGCCGCAAGAGACTATGATATAGTCCAAAGCTGTAGCTGTCTTGTATTATGTGCATTCTTGCTCAGGAGATCCCAGTTCTCCTCCAGGCCATGTGTGACCCTGGATGGATCGAGGAAAAGAGTCACACTGATCGTTTCAAAAATATTATTCCTGTAGTGTGTGCGCGCATGTGTGTGTGTGTGTGTGTGTTTATATATATACATATATAAATACATGTACATATATATATGTTTGCACAGATGGATAACAAGTAAACACATACGGGCTTTCTTAACGTGTCTTAGTGTGCAAGAGGGAATAACAATAAATAATTCAAAATACACTATTACAAGCCTTTCAAGCTGTAATGACTGGTCAATGATATCTCTTAGTTATATCTTAGTTAATGAACTCAGAAAATCTGTTAATTCACCAGTATTTAAAATAAATATTGCTAATCCTTTTCTTTAAAACAAAAACAGAAACAAGAACCACAAAATAAGACAATCCTGGGATTAAGATTGTCATTATTTCCTTAGAAAAGAAAAGTCTCAGGGTCATAAGCTTTTATAGAAGTGATGTAAAGGTTAGCTTTAGAGGAAACGGGTTGAAGCTGTTATGTGACCACAGCACACACTCTGTGGGTTAGTCACAAAGCAGATGGAAGCCAAAGATCATCCCTCGGGGTGAGCTCAGCCACTCCAGTGCTTAGCGCAAAGAGGACTGGAACTGAAGAACTGAAGAAAAGCCTTTCAGTGGTTTGAACACTGAAATCTCAAATGAGCACGCAGAATTTTTTACTTAGAAATATCTATATATTTGTGCTTATGTCTGTGTTTATATTATGCACTAGACTGATACTTTAATAATTTAAAAAAACTTTACCTCAAAGTTGGAGAATAATTTTGGTTTGAGTAAAGAGAAATTGATAGGTTAGAAATCCATCATTTTAAAACAATTTAGTTTACTCTTCTGAATGCAGTATAATATTATCTTAATAATTATCTTAAGCAAATGATCTTGACAGTTATCTTAAGTATTATTTTCAGTAATGTTAAATAAAGTCAAACAAGTATATAATTGTATGTATTAAAGGAGAGAATTGAGCACTAATCTCATAGTTTGCCTTCAGATGACAGGCTATTAGTCCACAGTAGTAAAATATAGACAATATTTCATATCCTCCCTGTTGGGTGAAATTAGCTGTAAGCGTCATTCATTGGTAAATAACTTTTATTTAAGATTTGGTGCCCATACTTCTAGAACTTGTTATACAAATGCTCGAACTAAAAACAAAGTACCTGTGGAATTCTTTTTTTATTATGTGTATTCTATGAAATTTATTTTGAAAATAGTATTTTGATCTGAAATACAGATGGTTCCTAATGTCTATGATTTACTTATAGTGTACCTTTCAACCCAAGATTAGGACTGTTGATTGATTTATCAGTTGTACGTGGCTAGTTAGCTCTTAAGCCTAGATGCAACACTGGGAAATTTTGCCTTTTTCTTGATCACTCACCTTCTTGGCCTCTCTCTCTTTCCATTTCTTATTCTCTGAAGCTAGGGATTTGCTGGTACCTTCTGGGTTCTTGGGATTTCCCATTTTATTAGTCTACCTGGGCTGCCGTAATAAGATGCCACAGACCGAGTGGATTAAAGAACAGACATTTGTTTTCTCACAGTTCTGGAGGCTGGAGACCCAAGATCAAGGTGATGCAGAGTTGGTTTCTGGTGAGACCTGTTCCTCACTTGCATTTTTTTACTTAGAAATAAGTAAGTAGAACCTAAAGATAGTGTGTTTGTATTTTAAAAGGAACCTCCTCCCTGTGTTCTCACCTGGCCTTTCCTCACATCCCCCTTAGAGAGAGAGAGAGAGGAGAGAGAGAGAGAGAGAGAGAGAGAGAGAGAGAGCGTGAGCAGAGAGCGAGAGAGCGTGCGCACAGGCATATGCTATGGCATCTCTTCTTATAAGGACACTATTTCTATCAGATCAGGGTCCCACTCTTATGACCTCATATAGTCTTAATGACCCGCCGCCTGAAGGCCCCATCTCCAAATACAGGCACATTTAGGGTTAGCGCTTCAACGTATGAACTTAGGGAAACTCATTTCCGTCCATAGCACCCTTCCTCTTGCCTTGCTCATGCTCTGAAATTTCTTACCTTCTGCCTTCACCTCTCCTCAAAGTACACCTGTCCTCCTCTCAGGATCCTTCTCTTTGCTCATCAAATGAGTGAGTTTTTAGTGAGTTTTAGTGGGTCAAGACGTTAAGTAGAACCTGATAGCATGTTTGCATTTTCAAAGGAACCCCTGCAAACACTGTCTTACTGCAAGTTAAGTAAAGTTTTGCTGCAGAGGGCGATTTTAGCCACATCTAAGTGGAAAACATATTACCACGCCATGTACGTCGTTCCGTTAGAATCTGCTTCGCCTGTGCAAAGCAATAGCTCTAGACCTCTGGCGTGTCAGGGTGGTCTTGTTGAAGAGGAAAATCACAAGCAGGATATCTCCAATGAATCAGGTCTTACCGAACCTGGACAGCACCTTGATTATTTGAATGCACTACTGCGAAATAATTGGTCAAAAATGTTTTCAAGATAGGTCAATCAGAAGATGAAACATATACTTTCATCCATGTGAGAGAAGACTTTGCTCGACCTAGTGACCTACCTGGATCAATGGAGTTTGAAGTTGCTACCATTAAAAAAAGGATTATTTTTTTACTAAAGTTGAGAACCTTGAGGATTATTTGGACATTGAAGGATGCTTTGAGATTTTGTTCTTTTAGTTACTGGTGTGGAGAGAATGTGTTTGAACGGTAATGTTTTGATTTCCTTGATGCAATGCTAACCCTACTAATTCTATTAATTCTGATAAGTCTTCTTAAAAATCAATAACTAGCTTTCAGCTCTGCCTGTGAATTTATTCGAAATGTAGCTTTGCCTTTGGAAGAGCAGATATTAAGCTTATAATTTTAACTGCCCCCCCCCCCAATTTCTCAAAAGGGTTCTTTTTTACCTCAGAACCCAGAAACACATTCACAGTTGGGAATCTTTCTTTTTGTTCAATTCACAGTTTGCCTAGAGAATAACAATACGTGTGATTCCAGACAAACACAACACATTTCTCGCAGACGAAACCAACCAGTAACATCTTATTTGAAAGAAACACACGGAGGCTGTTATTTGCTGGCTTCCAGCGAGATCTATTTCACACCCTCTTGTTTCCATTCTTTCTAAGCATATTGTGGTCTCCCGCGCCCTAATCATTGTTCTGGAAGCCCTACCGTTATTGATGTATTTTGTGACTCTCATGAGAAAAACAAAAACAGACAAATCTTGAATGAATGGCAAATTTCCGTGTAATTGATGTGTCCTCAGACGTTCAGGAAGAGCCCTGATGATGCCTTGGCTAAAGTCACCGCGCAAACGTCAGCAGACAATACCTGCCCTGGGAGAGCTGGATCGTGGTGGAGCTACAATCCAGGAATGGCTTTCCGTGACTTAGAACACACGCAGGGAGTTCTGGTTTCCACGTGTCCATAGGGGCCCACCCTAGTTGCTTTAGAAAAGTTACTTCATCACAAAAATGTATTCGCTGTAAGTCTGTGTCTTTCATAGCAAAAAGAGATCAGGCTAATATCTTCCATGGGAACTTCTTTGTTTGCTGGCTCTGAGATGCTAGGTTAGTACCGGTAACATTTGCCAAGTCTTTCTGTGCCAATAACTCACTCCTTGCTAATTTTGGAGGTCAGCAGAATAAAGAGGAGTTTTAGGAATGAAAAGCAATGTTCCTAGGCTCCCTTGGAAGCTGCAGACCCCTGCCATTGCTCTGAAAGAATCTGGCGAAGTGGCGAGATGAAGGAACCTGCCCGTTTTATGCAGTGCTTACCTGGCCGGTACCTGACTGAGAGAGGCTTTGGCTCTCATCTACCTGGTTTCTTTTTGTGTTTCTTTAAGGGCTGGCCCAATGGTTTCATTTGTTGCTATCCACAGGGCTTGTTATAGACGTAGATACTGGTAATCAATGCAATGTACTGTGTCTGGAAACTTAAGAACACAAAGAAACAAATAAAAACCTGACCTCAAACTTCAAGTTGAGGCATAGGGAGAAGTTTGTTTGCCATCCTAATCTAGTCTCCTGACACACTGTTTTGTTCTTCTTCTGTGGCAACCAACAACAGATATGTGCAGAGCTTATTAATTTGTTGCCTTTCAATTCAACATTTTCCCCATGTTTCCCAGAACCATTCTCTTAAGCTTCTCATGAATGCTCCAGATACTTCAGGTTGTATGCTTCAACTATTGCCTTTGTCAAAATATGCATTTTCCATTATAATAGGAAAATAAATTATTATATTTGTTAGATACTTTGCACCGTTTGATTTTTTTTCACAAGTAGAATTATATCATTCCTATTCAGATCATGTGGATTTATTCCGTTTATGTCTAAATAACATGATTATCTGGGCCCCTGAGTATATATAGGGTACCTCAGTTAGAATTCTCTTGGCTTTCAGTAACAGAGTATCTGACTAAAATGGACTTAAACTATGCAGGTTGGTTTTCTCCTCACATAATAAGTCCAGACTTGAGTGTTTTCAGTGCGTTTTAGGCCTTTAATAATGTTATCTAGAAACCATTTCCTTCCATCTGTAAGCTCTGCATCCTCCATATGTCAGGATAGGTATACTGATGGACACAAGATGACCACAGCAGCTTCCGGCGCCTGTCCTCATCCATCGTTTCAAAGTCAGGAAAAAAGGACAAGACTTAAAGGGGTCAAGGTGAGGAGCTGCATCAAAGAGGGCTCACATCCGTCTCATTTCTTCACAATGGAAAAATCTTTTGCAGAGGACCCATCTCGTTACTTCCCTTTCTGTTTAGCTGAGCGAAAGCTAGAGAGGTATCAACCTATCTCTAGAATCTGGCCCCCTTCCTGTATGGAAAAGATTGAGAGGTTGGAAGAAAGATCGAGAGACAGGTGAAGGAGAGCGAGACGACATTGTGTGGCCGCCAGCGAGGCCATGTCACTCTGCTGTCCTCTGCTTTCTCATCACACGTGCCCCCTAGTGAAGCTCAGGCTGCAATCTGTGCCCACCAGCTGGATTCCAGGAAGAAGGGTATTTCTTGAAAAGCGTTTTGAGTCGCTTTATACAGGTAAAGCAAGACCATCCCTAGAAAAACTCATATCCTTGGTTGCGTGCCATCATCTTAGAGAAGAAATTTAGTCCTTTGGCTCTCTTAGAACGCTGTGAGATTTGTCATTGTTGATTAATGGTCGCTTTCCTCTTGGGAGCCAAGTAGGGAACATGGAAACATCTTCTTTTGGTTTCCTTCTCATTTCTTCTTTTGCTGTTTCTTCGTAAAAAATTCGCAGCCTTTTCTTTTTTCTGTCCTTACCTGTTAGTGTTCTCTGGGGTTCACCGAGTTCTTCACATACTTCTTCTCACCCTACTTGTCTTCCCTGAGCAACCTCATATGCTCCGTTAGCAGCGGTCAGAGCCTGAGTGGATTGATGACTTCTCAATCTCGATCTCTTAACTTGCATTTCTTTGTTCAGCTCCAGAGCCATAGATCCAACTATTGAATCATGTGAGCATTTTCATTGATTGTTTAATCGATTCTTCAAACTGAATGAGTCTTTCCTCCTCTTGCATTGCCCCGCCACCCCAGTTTGCTCACCCCCTTTATTCTTCTATCTTCAGATCTACCCCCATTGCCTTCCCTTTCATCTTTCGCATCTAATCCACCCCCAAGTCCTGATTGTACCTCGGAGATATTTCTGTAATCAGCCTCCTCTGTCCATTTCTATGACACCGCCCCAGTTCAGCCATTTCTCATGTTTTGTCCCGATTACTCATTGCAGACCCTCTTAACATCACTTCAAGCTGCCGGCCTCCTTCCCTGTAGCCCGCATTCTTTCCTGTTGTAACCTGAAGTCCAACTCATTGTACTGAAATTCATATCTGATTAAGAGGTTTTCTTGCTTTCAGACTCTTAGATGGTATCACATAACCTTCAGGATAAAAATTCAAACTCAGCGCATTAACGTGATCTCTTCAATGGCCTTTAACCCTTTCGGTTCACAGACCTCTTTAAGTTTCTGAGGGGCGCTGTGAAACCTCTCTGTCTGCTTGCGTCAAAGGGCCTCTGGTGAGACGTGCTGGTTTTCCTGTTCGCAGGCCCGTCTTCGTATTTTTTTCTGTAAGAACTTTGAAAACACGGTCTCCTCTTTTGGAGCTACAGTAACATCATGTGTCTAATATATCATAGCCATTTAAAAAGTCTTTGCTGGACTCAAAAATATAGTGGACGATTTGCTGACGGAAAGAGGGGAGGACGGTTGGGGGACCCGGGGAACGGAGTGCAGAATTAAAGAAGTACAATTTAGTAGTTGGTAGTTGGTCATGGGGCTGGGGAGCACAGCAGAGGGAATGCAGTCAGCATTAATATGCTGGCTAGGTGGAGGGCCAGGGGCGGGAGGGAGCAATTGGGGGGATCATGTTTTGAACCATATAGATGTCTAACCAATGCACAGTATACTTGAACTAATTTAAATAAATTAAAAAAAAATTTTTTAAAAGTCTTTGCTGAAATAATGTCTTTCCTCTTTCACTATCTGTGTTTATGGTCAATAAAGCACACAATTTAAATATATAGGTTACTTTAGAGACTGTGTCTGTATCTGTATTTCAATGGTACCCCGTTGCCTTGCCATTTCATAATGGAGATTTTCGTTATCTTATTTTTTCCCTTCAGTGAAAGTATATAAGCATCTGACAGGATTGCAGCCTGAGCCCTAGTACTGAAAATTTCCATTATGATCTGTTCAAAATGGAGTAATAATTCCTGGTTTTGGCACAGTACTCAGAAGTTCCCAGACAAGGACCACTAATATTCTCAGGTCTCAATAATGCCCTATAAAAGGGAATAAGTTTACCTCCAACCCAGTTTTATTTCTTTAGGATTTTGAAGTATGGGAGGACCGTAGGTTATATAGTTTCCCTCTTTTTTCCTTTTTAAAGCATTTTCTGTTTAAACATGTCTCCAGAAGTCCTTTTCCTCTCTTGAAAATGGATTCAAGGATTGTACATTTCACCCTGTGAAGGCTACTCCATGGTTTTAAATCATTTTAAGCTATCAGGAAAATTACTGTAACAAATTTTCCTAACATTCAGTACCAACCTGCAGTAGATATTTAAATGAAAATAACCTGAATGATATTAAAAAACCTAGGTAAACAATCAAGCAGCAAATATAGATTTAAAGATGATCGTTAAATCCATTGCATTTAAATAGTTATATGGAAATGTGTATATTGAACACAACAAAATAAAAAAAAATCAGTGGATGGACATTTACAGCAGACAAAGCAGATGCAGAGGCCTCTTCTAAACAGAAAATTGAGCCATTTCTTTGAACTCTCCTGTATAGGTAATAGCTATAATTTCTCTAGAATCTTAACCATGCATATTGATTTAAGCTAACAGAGCAGGTGCATTTCTTTTGTATATGGGAGAGTGATCTGGTTTTAAAAAATGCCGCGTGAATGGATAGTATGAAATTGTGAGGAGCATGCACTCAGGAGCTTCACCGCCTGGAGCCAAATTTCAATTTTGCAATGTACCAGCTGTGTGAGTCTGGGTGAGTCACCCAATCCTCCTGTGTTCCAGTTTCCTCATGTAAATTGGGAATAATAATAGTACTTTCCTGAGAGAAGTAACATGAAGATTCAAGGAGTCACATCTGTAAAGTGCTTAGAACTTTACCGGGCACAATGTAAGTGGTTAGACACAAGGAGTGGGGGCGCGGTCATCATCATCGAGGGCACCGAATGCTCCTTGACCACGGGGAAACTGAAGCTCCGTGGCTAAGTGACTTGTCCCAGCTTAGAAAATGGCCACATGGGAATCTGATCCACTGTCTCACTGTAATAGAAGTCTGAGGAATTTGCATAAGAAGATATTCCATTTCGGCATCAGAAATTTAAAGTATCTCATTTTGAAAAACAAATACAGGTTATCATAAAAATGACTTCTAGTTAAAGACATTTTTAGAAATCCTGGTAAGATGGTATGAGGAGATATTTATTGGTGCTCACGCACATTCTGTTGTCACCTGCCCTGATTAATTAAACCCTGAATATGACAAAAACGCACATGTGAAAATTTAATTACAGAGTGGCCTTTCGCTTTGCAACTGGCACAAATGCAGTTTTTCTGAGTCCAACAGAAAGGAATAAGATGGCCTATTCAAAGGCAATAACCACTGGGCGACCTTTAGTAGATGCCACTGTACAATAGAAGGATGAGTATTAATTATTCCTGAATTTAAGACAACAGAGAAACAGTGGAAGGATAAACATAAAGTTAGGTCTCTCAGATAAGTATTGTACTAAATATATCTTCAACATTTGTTTTGTGTATTAATACTTTAATGAATAAATGTTAGTCCCGCCCTTGTACTTTGTAAGTTATGTGCATAAGCTCAGTGATTTATGCTTTACTCATATGTGTATACTTCCCACCACATGTGAGGGCCTACTGTGTGCGGGGCCCTGTGCCGTACAGGCTGAGGGAGCGTGGTGAATGGGACAGGCCACCATGGTTCTTGCCAATACGGAACTTACAGTGTCATGAGGAAGAGCACATTAAATGAATATAATAATACCTGTTAGGTATAAATCATGAGCTTTTCAGTTCATAGTGACTTCACAGCTTGCCCCTAGAATGTGTGGCTCCTTAACCGTGTTCACCTAAGGAGTCTACTTGAGTTATTTTTTTCAGGATTCAGGACTACCTATCTCAAAGGCAAACTTCACTCCTCCTCTGAAAAATCAAACCAATCATCTGTGTGACACCATCAAGACATAGGTTTTCCAAGGTTCCTCCTAGATCTGCGGTCTCGTAAGGGTGGCCTGTTTTGCAATGACGCTGACTTATTTTGATTTCTACTGCCACCGTCTTCGGTAAACACTGTGCTTTTGCAATTCCTCGGCAGTAGTCCATGTCAAGAACTTGATTTTTTTAAAAACTTCCTTTTTACATTTATATTCAGACCGCATCACCCTTCTCATCAGTTTTATCCTCCCTTAAGTCACTATTAGGCTTAGCTGTTTTCCACCTAAGCCACCTGGCAGCTCAAGAGAAGGGCAGCTCTAGAACTTTTAGCACCGACTCACTCTCTTCTGCTGTGATTGCACCCAAGGCATTTCTGCAGCACGCCTTCTTCTTAATGAGCGGGGAGACGGGCACTAGTTCGCTGAGTGGTGACAGCAGGTAGAAAAGGAGAATGGGAGCTGATAGCGGTGCAGACTCCTTGGGAGAGTAGACTGGAATGTTTCCAGCTACCTCCACTCCCCGCCCCCGCGGTAACAACAGCAGTGGCCGTGACGCTGTGAGGATAACCGAGTCCTATTTCCTGGATGTGAAGCAGACAACGGAAATGTCACAGAGCTCTTTCTCGCTTTCCATTATTTATCAGATTACTTGTGGTGCCTGTGTGTGCAGATCGTAACACGCTCCCTTTATTTCTCTTTTTCTAAGCTAGAGTACCATTGTGGGTGGCGTTTCCCCCAAGATATTTGACCAGGGGCACTTTGGAAATTATAAGGAATCAGGAGAACCTCAGCAGAAGCTGCTGAGCTGTAAGGCACCCTGATGGAAAGGTTAAACGCCAAGGAATAGAACATGACATTACAATTAACTATTGTAATGTGAAAAAAAAAGCACAACATTTACCAAACGTAGTCATAGAAATGCCTCGCATGATGAAGGCTTCTTGGTAAGGGTTGATGAGTCAATATTCAGATCAAACATCTTGAGTTTATGTCATTTTCAGACATTCAGCAGATCGGCATAGAACAAAAAGAACCACTGAATAAAGACGTCTAGCAATTGCCAAACACATACATTAAGGTCTAGTCTATTTTCATGTGTACATTCCCGTGTATGCACATTCATATGCACATATAAAAATAAAACATATATTTAAAGAATATTTATTAATATTACCAGCATTAATTTTTTTTTAAAGAAATTCCTATTAGCCTTTTACGGATGACCAGTTTTTCATAAAACACACCTTGAACTATGCTAATATAAAGAAATGGGCAATTATGTTTATGCTGTTTTCTTTTGTCATTAAGATATTAGCTTACCTTATGGTTGAATGAAAATTACATTTTTGGATGTAATTTTGGAAAATTGCTTGGTTTAAGGTGGCCTGATTTCTAGGCATGGCTCTGCCAGAGGTTAGGTGGTATTCTACGGCCATGTCAATGAATCTACCTGCTTTCCCCACTTTCTTTCCTGGTACAAATTTTCCTAACAGTGTTTTCTGCTCAGAGAAGCAGTCACAGGCTGTTCCTTACCCAGGATATGTTGCTGAGTGAACCTGACATAGCCTTATGACTGTCATGAACTGGTCTACCCCTGTGCGTGGGATCTCCCAGAAAAGATGAGCAGGTCATCAACCCATCAGCTCCCAATTGTGATAAAGCGAAATTGGAATTATAGAAACGTTTTCCATTGCTGGTAGATAAGAAAGCAGCCAACATGCAAAATGCAGCCAAATGGTATGGAGTTTACTTGGAATGAATTTTTACTGGTTTTCTTTCAGGAATATCATCTTTGAATTCTATTTTTTTTAACATAAGTTAAATGATTTCTATTTTTCTACTGTTGTTTGAATCCTTTTCATACCTTTGCTCAACACCCACATGCTTATCTCTCTTGTAGCTGAGATTATTTTAAGGAAGGCAACTTGGACATTGGGTCTAAAATTATAAAAAGACAGCTATGAATCTAGAAATTCTTTCAATTGCCCCCCTCCTCTGTAAAAAAGTGAAAACCGTACTCTGTAAATGTTCTCTGTGTTTATTCTTTTGTAGTTTCCTAATGCCTTAGCTCAGGCTGCCATAACAGAATACCACAGACTGGGTGGTTTAAACAATAAAACTTTACATTCTTGCAGTTCTGAAGGCTAGAAGTCCCAGGCGGAGGTCCAGCAGGGTCAGTTTCTGGCTTGCAGACATTCACCTTCCCACTTTGTCCTCATGTGATGGAGAAAAGAAGAGAAGGTGGGGTGGTGGAGAGAGACACACACAGAAAGAGGGATCTTCCTCTTCTGATAAGGCTACGGTCTTATCAGACTAGGGCCCCACACTTATGACCTTATTTAGCCTTAATTACCTCCCGAAGACCTCATCCCCATAGTCACGTTGTGGGGGTTAGGGCTTTGACATATGACCATTGGGGAGGAGGACACAGTTTAGTCCATGGCATCTACTAACTTTTCTTCTTGATTCAAAAACATCTCAAGAAGTTATTTTTTAGACCTATTTTTTTTCTTTTGGAGTCATTGCTATTTAAAAGAAATTGAGACCATTCATCACCACCTACTTCCCATTGACCCTTAAAAAGGTCTTTCTGCCATTGTGTAATTCCCTTGAGGGAGAGAAGGGAGAGGAGAAAAATATAATAAAAAAAATCAAGCATGAATTTGAAAGATAAGTTTTCTATTCTTTTTTCTTCCTTTTTTTTTCTTTTTAAATGTAAGAACGATTGATTCATGGTTATCTTGCCTAATGCTACTTTATTGAGTTTCCAACTGCCAAGTCAGGTTTGAGCTGCCCATCTAAGTTTCAAACTTTTAGAGAAATAACTGTTCCATTTTGAGCTATTTAGTAAAGAATAAAGAATCTGCCTTAAAAAAAAAACTCTTGAGGGCGAGGGTGTCTGAGTTTGTGTGCCCAAACCCCTTCGTTTAACGTCCTACTGTGTTGTTCATTAAAATACCTAAATGGGGAAGAATAATCTCACAACAGCACAGAAAAGTTGAGCAGATGTGGGATTCAGATAGGAGTTTTTATGGACAACAATATAGAAAACAGAGGATTAAGAGACCGCATCAGCCTGTTTCTTGAAGCTTCCTTCAGTCCAGAATGGAGGTGGCACAGCTTTAAAAGGAGGTGGGACTCTAGGGGTCTGCTAAAGCCTTGGTATTTGACGGCAGTGGTTATTAAAGCTTTGTGTGCATCTGATCCACCTGGAGGGCATAATATGACACAGATTTCTCGGGTCTGTTCCCAGAGTTTCTGATGCATGGGGGCAAA
Source organism: Eonycteris spelaea (assembly GCA_003508835.1). Taxonomy (NCBI): domain Eukaryota; kingdom Metazoa; phylum Chordata; class Mammalia; order Chiroptera; family Pteropodidae; genus Eonycteris; species Eonycteris spelaea. The sequence continues at coordinate 472,550 of PUFA01000056.1, forward strand.
GCCTGAGAATCGGCATCTAACAAGTTCCCAAAGAATGTTGATGCTACTGGTTTGAGAGCTAAGTTTTAAGAACTACTGTATTTCTGCACGGCAGCTGAGCTGAAATTAAGGAAAATTAGGGAGCAACCCAAGGTCAGTGGTTCTCAAATGTAGTTGTTGGTTAGTATCACCTGGGGGAGCATTTAAAAATATTGTCAGAATCTCTGAGGTGGAATTGGGACATCAGGTTTTTCTCGTGGGGACACAGGTTTGAGACCCTTTGTCATTTCCCAATTAGATGTCGAGGATAGACACCTACCCCAAGAAAACAGAGTTCATAGGGCATAGACAAACTTCTGGAAGGCCAAAGAGGAGACTTGGTTGACAAACTCTCTCAAAGCAACTCGTAACTCAGGGGCTTTGAGTAGGCATAACCGATAAATCATGGGCCTCTGACACACATCTTTGTTCTCCAAATTGGAAAGCAATGAAAGATGTTTTCCCCATAGGAGACTTTGGTGGAAATAATTTCCTACTTAGAGTGTAGGGATGGGACCCTACGCCTAACAGGAAACTGCATTGTTCTAAGGTCTGTTTTGCAGAGAATGTGCTAGGCATTTTCAGTTACTGTATACTCTCTAGCATCTCAAATGGGAGGCAAGCTTATCTGCAAGCAGGGAAACTTGTGAACTATTGCTGTATCCTAGCACTAAGCCTGAGTAAACTGCATTCTGCTCAAGGGTGAATCAACCGAGAAAACCAGCTCTAAGCTCATAAGAAAACCGTTTTGCTGCCAAATGGAACATTTCTCTGTGTGCCCAATAAGGCATCCTTCTCACCAAATAGGATTACTACATGACAAGGAAAAAAAAATACATTTAAAATGGCTACCTGATAGCCTCATTTGTTTTAGGAGAATATTATTTATATTAATAAGGAGGCCAAAATCAGTAGAGACTAGTTTATGATTAAAAAAAAAAGTGAAAAGACTCATATGGTCTCAGAAGCAATAAAAAGAAAGAATTTATATCACAGGAAATTAAATCATTAACACTATATAGTTATCTGTATTTTTAAAAATGGCACAGTAAATACAATGAAAATAAAGTGTTTTTTTTTTTTAAATAATGAGAGGGATATATTTCTTTATAAATAAAAATAGCAAACATCATCATGATACAAGAGTTTGATGCCTGGCAGATGGCCAGGAAAGTATTCATTTCGAACCATAATTTATAAATATTGTCCTTCTTGTATCCTCCCCCATCACATGCTAGAGTACCATGCTTGGGTGTTAGGACCTCATGGAAATGTCGTGGTCAGTGACTATTTTCTTCGTAAACAGGGTGTATGTCTCAGCCCCTCCCTACATATCTGCCCTGTTGGCAGGATGAGAGGGAAATATTTGTTTCCCTTGGCATCGCTCCTGAGAAAGCTACACCTAGAACCAGCCCCGAGTTGCCAGCTGCCTGCCTTGAACCCTAACCCCTGACCTGGCTCCTCTTAGCTTTTGTGAGATTATAGAAGCACCAAAAGAAATAAGGGTACCTAAAATGACTCAGTCAAGAAAACTGAACAGATACATGCAAAAAAAAAAAGAAAAAAAGAAAAGAAAACAAACAAACCAATAACAAAACAAACAAAAACCAAAAAACGAAACTGGAACACCTTCTTACGCCATACACAAGAATAAACTCAAAATGGATTAAAGACTTAAACAGAAGACCTGAAACCATAAAATTCCTAGAAGAAAACATAAACAGTAAACAGAGAACAAACTGGTAATTGCCGTGGAGGGAAATTTGAGGGGCTGGGTGAAAAAGGTAAAGGGATTAAGAAGTACAAAATAATAGTTACAAAACAGCCAGGGGACTGTAAAGTACAGCATAGGGAATATAGTCAATAATGTTGTACAGTGCCAGGTAGGGACTAATTGGGGGGATCGCTTTGTCAATTATACATGTCTAACCACTATGCTGTACACCTGGAACTAATATAAAATAATATTGAATGTCAACTCTACTTGAAAAATAAAAATTAAGCACTCCTCCCCCCCCCCCCAATGACTAAGTCAAATAAATAACTATCCAACGGAGAGAGAAATATTTACCTGGGTATGGCGACACCCTTCCTCTCTGTCCCATTAAAGGGAGGGTACCCTTGCTACCCTGGTGGGGGAAGGGGAGTCATCAAAGAAAAGAGCCCAAGGGTTTTAATGTTGGTGAACACACACATGCGGCTCTGTAGCCTCTTCTACTAGTGATCAGTGGGGTAGTGCTGGGGCCCCAGCAGCCCTATTTCGACTGAATGTGCTGCTAGGTTGACCAGAAGTAGGCACTGATCTTCCCAAGAACCATCCTGGCATCACCCTCAACTGAGCCCATGATGAATTTGGACGATAATTTAAGCATTTGAAGGGTCAGTAAGTGTGAAGATGTACCACACAAGGTAGAGGTTTTTCCACATGCTCTGTGTGGATGTACCTTCACTCCACAACATTTAGCACCTCAATTTTCGCCTCCTGCTCTGCCTTAGAAGTACCAGTTCATTCTTGTTCTTTGGAATGCTCATCCACACTAGAGAGGAATCCGGCCATCTTCCTTTCTCTTGCCTTGTACGCTCTGTCATCGTTGGCTAGGAAAGGATGCTATGGCAGGCTGTCGGTCTTTGCATCAGGACTGTAGTGGCTCTCTAAACAGTGGGCTCCTGTGCTATGAGGGAGAAGAAGATCCCAAAGACACCAGTTCCATGTAGATTCCTTTCCCAGTGATGACGTCAGAGATATTTCTTCTTGATGAAGGCAAACACAACTTACCGACTTGGTCATAGTAGATGTCTTTGGTTTTAAGCAACTGACACCAGTCAGTCTGGAAACCAGGCTCTCCAAGCCATCTCTTGACAGAAACCGCTCGATTATCTCACCCAGGTACTTCCACTTAATAAATAAAGTCTAACCATTTTTCTCGCCTTTATGTTACCTCTCGAGGAATTCACATCTAAGGGGGAGAGAGTGTTTAACTCATTGACCTTGGATCATGTGGTTGCCCTTGGCTCTGGGAGGCAAGAAGAAGGATGTGGTAGAAAGGATCTCTGAGACCCCTGTGGTCTTGTAATGATAACTCAGGGCCCTTTGGCTACACAGTCTTACTGAGCCCATGATCAAAAGCTTCATTCTCCATATGAAGAATAAAAGGGCTTCAGGAAGGAGTAACAGGTGTGAGTGGCCCTAATATGACAGTCATTTTCTACAAGAAAATTAGTTTTCTTCCAAAGACAACACAGCTTATGCTCGTCTAAGAAAAGCATATTCTTCTTATACATTGACTGTATTTCTTGGAAAATAATATTTTTATTATGCTAAGGAAGCTTTTGCCTTCTTCGTTCCTCTTTCATCAGAGAAGAATTCTTTTATTACCATTTCAAATCTTCTACATAATTTCTCAGCTCTTAATCCTTTGGCATTCCCTACCAATTTCAACTAGTTTATATTGAAAAATTCTTCACAGAGCAGATGAACAAGGTTTCTGTGACTTCTTTTACGCAGAAACATTGCACTGCTAAAATCTGTTGTTTCCAATAAATTAAATACCAATGAATTCTCTTTTAAGTTACATATTATGTACATTTTCAGTGTGACTGTTTCAGATGATTTTTCAATGTGGCAAATGGAAGTCATAGTCACATAATTGCTTATAAATTTTTCATTTACTAGTATTAATGATGAAAATTATGGAAGCCCAATGTAGAATTAATTTATATATCACATTCCCTATTATTTTAATTTATCTCACTACTAGAAGATAATTTAACACATCGAATATAGTATTCATAAAAATGTAGTTCAAGTTGATATGTGCTACACTTATTAGTTCAAATGTCAAGTGGCTGGATATCTGCCTGCAAAATAGTGAAATATCTCGCACTATATACAAAAATAAATTTAAAATTGATTAAAGACTTTAATGTTGGAGCTAAAACTATAAAACTTTTAGAAGAAAACATAGAGGAGTAAATTTTCATAACTTTGAATTTGGCAATAGTTTCTTAACTATAGTACCAAAAGCATAAGCAAGAAAAGAAAAAAATATATAAACTAGACTTCATCAAAATTAAAAAACATCTGTGCATCAAAAGCTATTATCCCTCAAGTGAAAAAACCCACAGAATGGGAGAAAATATTTTCAAATAATATATCTGACAAAGCCCTGACATCCAGAATATATAAAGAATTATAACTCAACAACAAGAAGATAACCTCATGCAATAAATGGGCCAAGCACTTGAATAGACATCTCTCCAAAGAACACATACAAAAATTGACCAAAACAAAGTACACAAAAAGACACATCATTAGTCATTAGGGAAATGCAACTGAAAACCACAATAAGATATCACTTCGTACCACTAGGATGGCGAAATAAGTGTCAGCGAGGATGTGGAGAAATTGGAACCCTTGTACAGTAATGGTGGGACTGCAAAATGGTGCAGCCACTGTGGAAACCAGTTTCCTCAAAATGGTAAACATAGAATTACCGTAAGACTCAGCAAGTCCACTTCTAGGTGTTCAGACAAAAGCTCGTACATGAATGACAATAGCAGCACTGATTCACAATAGCTAAAAGGTGGAAATAACCCAATGTGCATCAAGCAGTAAATGGATAAACAAAATATGGTTTATAACTACAATGCAATACTTTTCAGCCATAAAGGGAATGAAATACTGATACATGTTACAACCTGGATGAACCTTGAAACATGATGCTGAGGGAAGGAACCCAGACGCAAAGACCACATAGTGTCTAAGTCTGTTCATATGAAATGTCTATGGAAGGTAATCTATAGATAGAGAAAGCAGATTAGTAAAGGGTTGGGAGGAATGGGTATAGGTGGTGACTGCTAATGGGTGTAGAGTTTCTTTTTGAGGTGATGAAAATGTTCTGGAATTAGATATTGGTGATGGAGCACAGCACCGTGAATGCGCTGAGTTGTACACTTTCGAGCGATATGTGAAATATCGAGCGTATGCGAATACATAGAGATGGAAAGCAGATTGGTGGTTGTCTGGAGCTGGTGGGAGAGAATGGAGAGCAACTGCTTAAGAGTTTCCTTTCAGAGGGGTGAGAATGTTCTGGAACTAGATAGTGGTGATCGTGTCACAAGACTGTGAGTGTGGTGGCCACACAATCGAACCCTTTAAGATGGTTAAAATGGTCACTTTCATGTGTTGAGAATAAAAAGAAATAAAATAAAATGAGAACAGAAAAACAGAAATGGTACGACTTTCCTAACAATAAAGTCTATTGAAAAAAATTTTAAATGACCAAGTTAAAATCTGAAATTTGAGTTGCATATTAAAAAAAAAATCTCTGATCTCATATATGTGCAAAATTTGTGCATAAATCTCATTTATTTAATTTAGGCTTATTTAATTTATTGGTTAGTCTAGATTTTAAGCAAATAAAAAAGGATATGGGATCCATTCACCTGTATGTGAAGAAGTTATTAAATCTTCATTAATTGAACCCAGGAGATTCAGATATGATGTTCTGCCTTTGTGATAATCCCCAGTTGTTGAATTACAGTAAGGATCTCCATTGCATTTTTTGTTGTTGTTGTTGTTGTTGTTTTTTGAATTTCCTGAGAAAAAATTTTAGAAGCTATGTAGTAGGAGGAAATTATTGTTTTAGAAGAATTTTCCTAGGTCTACATAAGGACAGGGAAACTTTGCAACACCATTCTCAGATTTGTGTCTGGGAAGAAGGAGGCTATTCCTTGTGTTTGAGTTATCAAGGTGACCATGTTGCCTTGAAAATAATTCTAAAATACGTTTACTTCATTTAGCCCATGATTAGTTGATAGGGCGCACTGTAAATATACAAAAGTTTAGGAAGGTACCGGTGGAAGGTATTCTGCCACCTCACACTGGCTTTCAGTCATCCAGTTCTTTTCCTCAGATTCTTAGGTAGACTTTTAGAGATTTCAGTGCATATTTGAGCAAATAAGTGTCTTACAAATGGCATCTATTATATAATACTTCTGCACTTTAAAAAACTTTAATACATATTTTTGCAGATTGTTGCATGTCTGATTTTATAGGTTTGCCTCACTGAACAAAGGGGGCATAGCCGCATTGTGCCTGAATATTTGTTTAAATATCAACACATTTGAATTGATTTCAAAGGTAACTTTTGCCTCCTTATTTTCAAGGATGAATACCATTGCATTATGCCTGTAATGTTATCTGACATTCTGAGTACCTTTTGTTCTTGGATAAAACGATTGAGGTTTGAATAATTTAGTGTAGAATTATGACAGCTGTTTCTTCCAACTCATATTGTGATATTCTTTACATAATGATTATGTGACTGTGGTTTGAGATTCAGGCTTTGCCAATAAGAAGTCAAAACAAGCATTCCGTTAAAAAACTCTTCGTGCTGGCAAACCGATTCTGACTTTTATTTTAAATGATGGGCTTTTTGCATTCTCTAGTCCTACTCTTATATATTTGGAGAAAGTGAAACGAGATGAGAGAGGGAGAGAGGGAGAAAAAGGAAGGCAAAAAGAAAAAGAGAAAAAATTTTATAGTCAGCTGCTAAAAACAATGTTGGAAAAACCTTTCTAAAAATGAATCTGATTCAAATATATTTTTCAGGGCTTTCATTTTTCTAAGTAAACACTATTCTGTCCTAAACTAATATTCATTTTTGAAAATTTCATTATAAGTGGCAAGATTGCATAGAGTACTAATACTTTTACTTTGATCAGAAGGCTTCATTTTAATATTTAAAATATTGGCTAATAGCCAAAAACCTGTGAAATGGAAAAGTGGCAAAATATTCAAAGCCATTTTTTTAAATGAAAAATAATGATCTAAGTCAAGGATAACTTCAGTTCCTCATAAAGCTCTTACACACTGTAGTTTTACTTGCCAGTGTAGAGAGAAAAAAGGGATCGAAATTGTACTTTGGAAAAAAAATAAATAAAATAAAATAATGCCTGAGATAAATAGGATAAAGTGATGTAAATTAGTAAATGAGATTCTGAGAGTTATCTTGAGGCTTTTCTGTTGATTTACATATTAATCATTTTGTAACTGAATGCAATTCAGTTTATCATACTCTCACTTAAAAATATATGCAAGAAAATGGCATATTTTATAACTAAATGATCATTTAAACAAATGTTTTATCATAATTTATATCATAATTCCATGACAGTTCCTTAAATGTAGGAAATCATTTAGTCTTGATAAATGTGCCAACTTCCTAATTATAGTTTAATCTTTCCCATTTATTATAGTTCTTGGTACTGTGCAGAATCATGCAATTAAAACATAAATGAAAGATTTATAATTTAATATAATCACAGCAGTTAACTTTTAGTAAACACTTGCTATGTGCAAGATGCTGTTCTACGTGCTTTATGGGTAGTGACTCTCTTAATCTCTGTATTCATTTGCTCGGGCTGCCATTGCAAAATGCCACTAACTGGGTGACTCGAACAATAGAAATTCATTGTCTCACAGTTCTGGAAGCTGGAAGTCCACGATCCGGGTGTGGCAGGGTTGGTTTCTTCTGAGGACTGTAGGGAGAATCTGCTTCCTGCCTCTCTCCCAGCTTCTGGTGGTTTGCTGGCCATCTTCAGTGGTCCTTGGTTTGTGGAAGCATCATCCTGATCCCTGCCTTCATCTTCCCATGATGTTCTCTCTGTGTGTCTGCTCTCAAAGTTCTTTAGTAAGAACACCAGTCCTATTGGATCAGGGCCCACCCTACTCCCATGTGACCTCATCTGAACTAATTACACCTGCAACGACCCTATTTCCAAATAAGATACGTTCATTCTCAAGTTCTGGGGGTTAGGACTTCGACCTTCAGATTTTTGCGGAAACACAATTCAACACGTAGCAATTGTCAAACCAACCTGATAAGGCAGGTGCTATTGTTATCCCCGATGATTAGATGGGAAACGAAAGCAGAGAGAGGTCAGTTACTTGCCCGATCTTACACAGAGAGAGTGACAGCCGGGATTTAAATGCCGGCAATTGAGTTCTGGAGTCTACATAATTTTTCTTTCTAGTTTATGTTTTCTTTAATGAGCTTCAGGAAATGTTTTATCAATATTGCATATTTTTGTATCAATATTTGGGTATAAGTTTTGTCTGTCTAAAGACAATTTTCCCACTTGAGCACAGGATTTTCCCATCGCAATGGCTTTCAGAATCTACTCTTTATTACCAACTACCATAATTTCTCTGATGTTATCAGCAATTCATGGCCAGCTGACTTTACTTCCAATCTGATGAACAATTCTGCACCTCCATTTTAGATGCGTCATCTAACTTGTCTAAAATATCTAAAATCAAGTTAATACAAATCTATTCAATGTCTGAAGCTGTATCATATTCATAGGCTACATCGTATTCGTATCTTGAGTTGCTCATTATTTCTTTTCAAAATTGTTCTATTTTGTGTATTTCAACCTAAAAACTGTCAGGAGAAGTACAGAAGGGAAATAACTGATGTAGCTGCTCTTTCAAGTACCAGGAATGATGAGTGAATTTTGCAGGAAAACACGCTCGTCCCGCATCCCGGGGTGTGGCCTTTGACTGGTGGTCCACGTTGGTTCACTGCCACTTCCACGTTCCATCCACGGGAGGGGGGATGATGGGAAGCGATGCTTGCATCTCAGCAGTTGCAGAGACCCCTCTTACTTCTGTCTCATTAGCAAAATCTTGGTCATGTGCCAGCTGCAAGGCGAGCTAAGAGAACTCTAAGCTGAAAGTCGTGGTCCTAAGAAGGAAGAGAAAAATGGATGTTGGGGAATGGACAGCAGCCTTTTTCACAAACGGGTCAAATAAACTTGGTGCCGATACAATTTGACAGCGAAGGAGTACTATTTTCACTGACTAGTGGGAAAGTGAACCAGTTCAAGCTGTTATTTATAAGAAAGAACAAAACATAGTAAAAGTTTCAAGTACATAAGAAAATAGAGAAAATGGTGCATTAAATCTGTGTATTCATTATCACCTATCTTCAACAATTAGTGATTCTGACGTAAGTTCATCTTTATCCCCATTCAAGTAGTGCGTCTCTGTCCTCACCAACTGTTTTGGACAAATCTAAGGCATCATATAATTTTATTTATAAATGTAAATATGTATTTTCAAAATATAGGGACTAACTGTTCTCGATTAATAAAATTTAGATTCATGGCTGTTCCAGATTGTGTCAGCTTTAAATATCTTTTTTTGGGGGGGCAGGAGAAAGAAAAGGGGCCATTTAATGTAACAATATTTACCTAGAAAAATATATTTATTCTTTTCACTGCTATTTATCTTGAGAAAAAATTTCAAGTTAATAATGAAAAGAAAATTTAGCCTCCCTGTCTCAAAAAAACTTTTAACTTTGAGATTTAAAGATCCCAAAGTATGAAAAGCATTCTCTAGAACATTTAGAAATTTAATTTTAAGGAAATAAGAAGTAACTTTTGCTACCGAGTTTACAAGTTTTTTAGTTTTCCTTCCCAGTGAATAAATGTCTTTAGAGATTTGTTTGTTGCTTACAAAGCCACAATCACCATATGTTTTTAACTCCATTATTCGACACAAGGGAACCTGATTACCGAAGCCCTTCTTGGAGAAACAGGAGCAGCAATGAGACAGCAGGCTCCGATGGAAGTTGGGGCTCTCTGATTTGTGGAGTAAAGATCCTGCCAAGAGTGATTACACTTTGGATGCTACACAGAAAGACGAACAAATAGAAAAGACCGTAATGAACCTCAATTCATTCTACTAAGAGTAACAATTTTTTTCAAACCTCTTCTGCTTGGAACTTTAAGGAAGAATAAGAAAAAAAATATATTTTATTCGTTGTTCTGAGGGGGCTGTTTGTAATTAATAAAACGTAACAGGAGAAAAACAGGAAACGTTTTGGCGTAAAGCAATAGGTCGCCCATGACTCATAAGAAAACAAAAAACTGAAACTGAAAAAGATATCTTTTTTACCTTGACTTTCAAAAAATTTTGATTTGGGAAGATTTCGTGAAATGTCATCTTAAAACAGTCACCCGCCTAACAACTAGGTAGGACACTGACACTTTAGTAAAAAACTAAAAAAAGTGTGTGTGTGTGTGTGTGTGTGTGTGTGTGTGTGTGTGTGTGTGTGTGTGTGTGCTTGAACCTTGAGCTTGATAGAAAAGAAGTTCAGAGACATTACTATACACAGCACCAGGTATCCTAGAGGAGCAGGACTGCAGTGAATGGGAAATAGTCACTTCTATTTACTTCTCCAGATGGTAAAAAAAATTAATGAAGGTTTTAAAAAACTTCACTGAGCACAATCGAAGTCTTATTGTAGCAGTTCTATTTCTTTTGCAATCCTGCCTTTTAAAGAAATTTTGCAGCTACTGCTGACATTCTACTTCAGTTTCATAAATTATTGAAGGTTTAAAAATTGCCTCTGGGGATTAGAAAATAATAAAAATCTACAGCTAGTTCTGTTTTTACTTTGAGTGTACAAAACCTGACCTGCGTGAGGACAATAACTTCTCCCTCTGTCTCTCTGTCTCTCTCTGCCCCATGTAGTCATGGGTGATCAAGCATTCGATCATCAAGCTGATCATCAAGCACCTAACATCACTGATGAGCAGAGCCAGCTCTAGTGAACATTCTGGATGAAGTGTGTAGCCCAAAAGTCCAGGCTTATGTTATTCCCCAACTCTGCTTTTCTTCCTAATTTGTTTTTTCTTTTTTTTCTGCTGAATACAAATGGTACTGGCAGTAGAGGAAGGACCTGCTGCTGGGAGGTTTTGTCGCTGTAGAGATCCTTGGCTTGTGGGGTTGGCCAGGGTCTTGACAACAAGAGCTGATTGATAGAAGGGTTGAAGTTCTCTTTAATGAAGTGCTGTATATTAGCCCCCGAGACCACCACTTCATTGGCTTACCAGATGAGGCTAAATAGATGCCAACAGGTATTTAGTTGAAGATGGAGATCATTTTGGCATGGTACCTGCTAGGTAAAAAACTGGCCACTAGATGAAGTAGGACCTAAAACTCCCAAATGACTTCAAGTTCTTTGGGAAGACCAGTGAACAGATGGGAACATGAGGATAAGAATCTTTGATACCAATATATATATTTTAAAGAATGATGTCTGGTGATTTTTAAAAATATTATTTCAGTAACAGAATATTTTCTCCTATTTATTACAAGTTATAGAATACTAAAAACTTAACTTTAGTAATTGAAGGAAAACATTTCAAAGTAATGATTGTTAGAAGCAATATTAATCTATTTCTATTTCCGAAAAGTAAAGTGTGGCTCGGGTTAATCATAGATAAAAATATTATATTATCCATTCTCTAAGTTTCATCATTTTATAATGAACTTTTGTCTTTATGAGGATTGTTGATGAAACACACTAAGTTAATTTCTGTATTTAAGTGAAATTCTGTTTTTAAGCTATTTTGTGATTTTTCTACAAATTTGGTTTCAAATGAATTGTTTAGCCAGAAAAAAAAAAAACTTTAGATGATGTATAAACTTCATCATTAAACATTTATTTTTGTAATAAAATAATCAAGTTAGGTTCAATTTACCAATTTTATTTTATTTACCAAAAGTTCTGTGTTAATTTGTCAATATGATGCTTGAATCATAATCTCAAAACCATAGAAATATTGGATGAGTTTTATTATATTCACGTTTTCTTTTAAAGCTCATTTTTTGTGGGTATACTTCGGAGGCTCTTACAATTTTTCCTTTCGTAAGCATTTCTTATGTTTATTAAGATTTACTTTAAAATGGCTTTTCCTTGATTGCTTTTATGCATGCTGGGACAGTAACACAATCATCTCTGCCAAGTTTGTCTCAGCATGGATCAGTTCAGTGGTGACTTCAACTATTTTTAAATGAAGATCATGGAGTTTCATAGTTACAGGACATTAGTTAGAAAGACTCAAGAAATTTAGGAAAACACTTTATGCTGAGTTTTAACTCACCTTCATTTTGTTTCATTGTAATAATAGATAGCTGTCATAGCTATAATAAATAACGTCTTTGCTACGTATTTATTCGATCACTAATTTTTACCCATATGATGTGTTTACCAAAATATGAAATGATAAAACATATATAAGATAATCCTACTGCTTTCAAAGTGCTTACAGGCTTGAGTACAAGACAAGAAATGTCCACCAATAAGTTTAAGTATAAAATAGAAAGCGGGGAGTTCCAGTAGAGAGCTTCGCAGGGTTTATATATCTGTGAGGAAATGCTAGATGATGCTAAGATAGCAAACGGCCTCCATATTTTAAACGCTTGTAATGACACATGTTTATTTTTCATGCACATTGATGTACTCATCATGGCTCCACTGGACTCTGCTCCAAGTCTCCTCCCTCTTGGACCAGCCTGAGGGAGGTCTTAACCATCTGGAACGTTATTGGTGTGTGGCCAGATAAATGATGAGGGTGGGAAAATATGAAAATCATGCACTGGCTTTTGTAGTCTTCTGCCTATATTCTAGTGGGTCGAAATGTGGTACATGACCTGCCTGACTTCCAGGGGATGAGCAAGTTGTACCATGTGCCTGTAGGCAGGAGAACAACAATATTTGTGATTGTCTCTAATGACTACAACAAAGAAAGGAGAATTGTATCTTAATAGGAAGAGCAGGGAGGGCTTCATGGAGGAGGTGACATTTGCGTTAGCTCATTATTGAGCAGAATTTTAGCTTCTGAAATTGAGGTAGCTTTGTGAAAATCACATCTTGGAAAACGAACCAAAATTTGAAAACAATATGTTATGTGAACAGTTAACTCTTTCTGGGACTTATTTCAACATGGCATTACAATAAGAAGAATCATTAATCCTACTTCATGAAAATACTGAAGGCTTTGTATGACATAAGAATGAGAGATTCCTTTTAAAATACAAATAGAAAAACTTCATATTCATTCTTATTCTCTCTCAGCAGCTCAAAGAGCACAGAAACTGCTTGCAGAATACCACCTGTCTCCCTATTGCCAAACTCATTCCAACATTCTTTCCCCTAGACTGATTTCACCCTGACTATGTCATTCCACCCTTTCACTTTCAGAATTCACGCTCTTTTCCTTGCCTCAAGTATACCTGTTCATCATTCCCAGACCTATCCCCAGATATCATCAGCCCAGATATTTGGGCTGATATATACGGGCTCAGTCCTGGGGCTTCCAGTGCCTACAGCAACCTCCATACAGGGGTCATCAAAAATCAACATACCCCAAGCCAAGTGGATCGAAGAGGTTCTGGAGAACTTGACTGATAACTGTCTTAGTAAGAACTCCGGTGACAGTATCCTTTTGGGAGTTGACATTTTCAATCAAATGCCACTTTAAAATGAGATGGACAATATTTGGTCTTTAGACTTTTCTCTAAATAGTGGAATCTTAAATGCCTATATATAAAGCTGACTATAGCAACATGATTATAATGCAATGGTTTGAGAGTCTGTCAGGGCTTCATTTGAAAATTAAAAGTAGCCATATTATCGTTTTAAAAGACTTTTGGGTTACTTTTGCCTGAACCACTTATATGCCGAGATATATGTATTTATATATACATACATATATATATATATATTAACAGCACTTGCTGTATAAGAATTTTATTTTTATTAACATTTACTTTTTATCACTATAATTTATATTACCGAGAAGCTAGATACTAAAGTGAGGGCAGTAAATAATTGTTACATTATTTTATCACAGTAGCAAAATTTTTAAAAAAGAAAAGCAATGAAGTTAACCACATCTACAAAATACCTTCACAGCAACACCTAGATTAGTGTTTGACTGAATCAATGAGTATTATAGCCTAGCCAATCTGACACATAAAACTGACCACCAGAGACACAGAAATAAATTTTCCCCAGAAACCAATGCTACTTTTTCATTTTTCTATTTCAAATATTTGAGAATCCTTGATTTAAGACTCTATGTTAAATCAAGAGACACATAACTCACTGAATTCTCTCTCCTTCCCCGCAAATGTCTCTGGATTTAGTCACTATAACAGACATGTGTTAAGTGACTGTGGTGCCCTAGGCCCTGGCAAGGGGTAAGGAAGCACATGGGAGTGTGACACTGGGGTGGGGGGTCGCTGCCATCACCCCAGTGGGGGCTCTCAGCCCCTAATGTTGGAATCATTGCAATGAAACCATCCAATTCGATGTTACCTCTCCCTGCTCCCTCCCTTTGCTGGTTTGAGGACTATTTAGAGATTTAATAGGCTGTCAAGGGTCAGCATCAGTTTGGACATGATTGTTCGGAACCATCGTTCTCTTCATCTGCAGGAGATGTTCCTGCATGAGGGAGGAAACCTCCCACGCATAGGTAGATAGACACACATTTGCCTACCTTTTAAAATATATGTTCATACTCAGAGCATTTATTCATATTGGATTTGTGTTTATTTGTATTCATATATTGGAGCGTGGTGTTGAAACAAAAGACAATCTGCTTGAACCGATATAACGGTGAACAAATATTCATTGGCACGTGGCTCCTCCAGCTTGCTTTCACCTCTCAGATTGACCACTGTTTCAGAACCCCGTAACCCACCCCAACATGCAGAACAATTAATTGTTAAATGAATGAATGCTTATGACACATCCTTTTCGATTTATCTCTGAGAGTCTGAGTAGTTTTCCACGCCATTTCTAAATCCAAATGTCAGTGTCTACTGAAGGGGCTAATTTGCAAGGGGAAGAATGAGGAACAGCAGGGCTATTATGAGCTGCAAAGGCAATGATTTAACTGTTGTTAGGAGTAGGAGGAAGAGCCAAGCCAAAATGGTCTGTACTTTTGCGTAGCAACGTGGTCATTGGAATATGGGCCTGGCACATCTTCAAGGCGATTGTCAGGGCAGAATACCTATTGGCTCAGGAAGATGCTATTCCATCCATTGATCACGTCGATGGAAACCTCTTTTCGTGTTGTACAATTAGTAAGCATTCCTTATTTCCACGCCCTCGAGAATGACGCAACATTCACTTCTTCTCTGAGTAGTTACCTCTTATTATAATGAATAATTCTGGGGAATAAATGCTTTTTCTAGGCACTGACCATGTGGCAGCTATAGGTTGCGTCTTTGTCTTGGTTCATGGTGACCTTAACTGGCGATGAAACATCTCACAGTTTATGCCTTGTACCACGTGGCAGTGTTTAAATTTCTTAACCCTTTATAATTTCAAATAATTCCACCGCTCATCAAAGCCTTTATTAAAATAAAAATTAAAGATCCAAGGAGGTAGGAATCATACATGAAAGAGAGATTTTGGCTCTCTCCTGGCAAATTAAATTGGTTTTATGTTTTTAAACTTGAAGTTTTGCTTCAACTTCTATTGTTGTTGTTTTTAACCTGGAAGTGTTATTTTTAAAAAATATATTCATCACCATAAAAATTAAACTATAGAAAAGCTATTTGGGGCATAATAATAGAGTTGCATTGCGTACAAGTCTCAGTCCACAAGTTCAGCTGGAAAAGCACGTTGAAACGTTCTTTAAATAAACCTGATTCTGACTCTGGGCCCCTGTTGGCATATGTTTCTTTTTGCAAGGACAGCCTCAGGTCCTGGGGCTTGGGAAGGGCCACAGCTTCAGGGAGGGGTCTTGGGGACCTACTGACCATTGATGAGACTCCCCCATTCTCCAGCCTGTTGGGTCTCTCTGAGTTTTGCAGGTTTGGAACACGCTGGCATCTTTGACACCTCTGGGAACCTAGCAGCCTAGTGCCGATTCTCAACAGCTGTTCCACAGACGCCCACTACTGAGGTCTGACCGCCCATAGGGGTGGGGTGGGAGACAAGCACAGGCCCCAATGGCTCTGCCGACTCCCCTTGAAGCCTCAGACTTAGATTCCTTTGGGGCCCTGGGAGCATCTCTTCGCTTCTCACGAATGCTTCAGAGGCGGCCTCCCTCTCCTCTCCAAAGGACTTAGACTTAAGAAAAAAGTCTGTGCATTCCAGAAGGCTGGACACAAGAAATGAAAAAGCCAAGCTATCTTGAAGTGAGCGAGGACGCAAGGGAAAAATTGTGAACTCACTAATATTAAAGGATTGACCATTTCAACATTAATATTTCAATGAGTCAATGTTACAAATTATTTTGCCAAGGGATATATATATTTTTACCTGCGTATAAAAAATGCAGAGCGAATTTTGTGATTTTTCAACACTTCTCAGGTCTGTCTGCTGGTTTCATTTTTTTCTTTCCCTTAACATGGCCAGGCCATGTGAACCTAAAAGAGAAAGCATCTTTTAGTACCTTAGGTATATGCTTCTACTCAAATTAAGAACGGAGGGGAAATAAGCACTAATAAATACCCCTGTGATAGAGATACTGTACGGATTATCTGATAAGGAGTGTAAAACCCCTGAACCACAGACCCACGAGAAGAACAGATACAATGTTGTGATGGTCACAACCGCTGAGAGAGGCGTAGCTGTGATAAAATCACAAATGGGACAGCTCAGTATAGAGGATATTCACAATTCCAGGCTGTATTTGAATGTTTCAAGGTTTGAAATATTCACGTTTTTGTATCTTCCCTCTTCTTGTGCATTCCTTTTTTAATTCATAACATATGTTAGTAAGTATATCGTTGTGCATTTTTCAATGATGTCAGGGTGCTCTCCATGAATTTCCTCTCACAGATACATGGAAAGTGCCACCGTCCCTGTCTGTGCTGCCGTCCTCGACTTTCCCAGGGGTGGGGGGGCTGGTCACTGCCAGAGTCCTGGTCACTAGAGCCCAGGGCCATTTTATGCCCTAAGAAATGACCCCAGAATAAATAGAAATCACTTATTCATGCACCAGAGAAGTGACACAGGGGTCCTTACTGCATATGTAACCTCGGATCAGCTTTTACCTCGGTGCTCTTTGCTACCCTCTTGGTCTGTGACAGCCTTCCCTCTGCCCACATCTGCTCCTGCCTTCCAATCTCGCGTTCTGACTGATTAGCGTCTCTAGTTCTCAATCCCCTGCTTCCCTTGCTTCCTTTCCCCCCCCGCTCATTTCAATATCCAGCTTATTCATTTCATCATACCCAGTCTTATTCCCGCAAATCTATATTTCACACTACGACGAGAGTAATTTTTCTAAAGTTTAAATTTCAAAGCACAGTCTCTTGTTCACAGTCTTTCTGTGACTCCCTGTGCCTACAAGATGAAGCCAAAGCTCTTTCATGTGCATCGCAAACTGCAATTCTCAGCACACGCCATGCAACTGCACCACGTTCTCATCGCTTCCTAGAAGGCATATTTCCCTCCTGTCTTCCTGTAAAATCCCTGATTGTTAAAACCCCATTCAGGCGTTACCTTTTACATCAAGCGCTCCCTGCCCCCGCACCCCCCCCATGTTAATTGCTTTCTCCAATGTATCATTGATGTGGTTTACATATAATTTTTGTGTGTGTACATTGACACAACACATTTTTTTTTGTTTGTTTGCAAATCTGTCCTTTCTAACAGACTTTGTGTATGAAGGTGAGGAGTATGTCCTTCTCAGCGTGGTGCTGGGCAGACAGTACACATTGAACTCAACTTCAGTACCTGTGCTGGGTTGAACTAAACCCCAAACAGAGCACCTTGGGCACCAAACCAGACTCTCATCTCCACTGTGACCTCAAGACGTGACCTGCCCTAGCAATCAGGCCTGAGAGGTGTGAGTCGACATCTTCCTCCCTCTCGCCACGGGTGGAGGACAGGCAGAGACAAGCTCTCCCAGAATCCCTTGGCTGCTGGGTCCTAGAGTTAGCAGAAAATCAAATGCTTACTCTTCTTCTCTTATTTGCTGCTAATGCCCTAAAAATGATCTCCATCACGTCACAGAAACTGACACCGCTATCTTTAGCTGCAGCTGTTTTCAAAAGTTATTATTTTCGTGGAGATTCTAACTTGATCTGTCTTGTAGATATGTCTACACTATACTGTGGAGGATTCTACTGGCCATTTTTGGGCAGAGTATCGCTCTCTGGGTTTCACATGGAGGCCTCGTGTCCTAAGTCTATCACTTACATAAAAGGGGCTGGGGAGGGCCAGGTTAACTTAGGAGGAGTGGATACTCTTATCCAAAACCTTTATCACATGGCTGGAAGATAATTAGGGATTTTGAAGATGAGCTTGTCCAGAGCATGTGTTTGGTTCACGTACGTGATATGTGATTTCATGATTCCATCAACTGTCAGCTTGGAGTTTTTAACGTGTTGAGCTGGTTGCTGATCAGCAGGGGGCTGTCTCGTGTTCTATTTCCTAAAGCATTTTACTTTGAAGATATTTAGGAAATCTGTTAGTGTTGCTAAAATTCCAAGGTCTTAGAGTTAGAAGATTTACTGAAAGGGGGAAAGACTAGTTGGTGTTAACACTGGATGCAATACCTTGGGAGAAATGAGCAATAACAACTATATTTTAATAAATGAGTTGAACAAAAACAATGAGGTTTGTTAATTATATATAAGCCAGAGGGAATGATGAGAGGAAAGACATTTTTATTAGAAAATTTATAATTTTTTCAGATGTCAGAAGTCATCTTCAGTAGATTTGCTACTATCTGGTCAACAAATAGGATTTATTGAACATAAATTATTGATTGGATACCCTGAAGGAACAATAAAAATCTGGATATTCAGGGCAGTAGGTGAGCTGCACAGACTAATCACTAATTATAAGCATGTGTGAAAGCATTTTCCAGAACACAGGCTCATGAAAGTGGGGACTTTGTCTCTGCTGTTCACCTTTGAATCTCCAAAGCATAGCGTAGGACTTGGGAGAGAGAATTTTCAATAATGTTTTGCTAGATAGATGACCAGATGTTGTACCAATGGGTGGAGGATAAGTAAAAGGGTCCCCATTTATCTTTCCATGATTTTCACAATTTGTGCAGCTTCTTTTTGTTGACAGAGAGCCAGATATTTCTCCAGCAAAATGGGTTTATTTGGGAACAACAAAGAATTGTAATTCAGGATATAAGGTTTAATGGTGAATCGTGCACAAGTCCCAAGAAACAAAGGAGAGGAAACTCCTTTAGTTTAGAGGATAGAGGAGAGGAGGGAGTCGGGAGAGCTGTTATATAGATTTCTTCCTCTTGGGCTCCGCATAATAGATGTAGGGCATGAGAGCGCCCCCTTCTGGCCTCCTGACATCATTTGTTTTAAAAGCTGTATTTTTTTTTTTTTTTACTAAAATATAGTTAGTATACAATATTATATTAGTCTGAGGTGTATAGCATAATTATTCGACATTTATAAACCTAACAAAATGGTCATCACATTTAATCTGATAACCTGAAACTGTACAAGGTTATTACAATACTATTTACTATATTCCTTATGCTGTACATTACTTCCCCACGACTTATATTTTTGTAACTGGAAATTTGTACTTATTATTTGCCTTCATCTTTTTTGTCCTTCCCCTCACCCCTCCTCTCCTCTCTGGCAACCATCTGTTTGTTTTCCATGCCTATGAGTATGTTTCTGTTTTGTTTTGTTAGTTTGTTTTTTAGATTCCATAAGTTAAATCATGTGGAATTTATCGTTCTCTGGCTGATTTAGTTCACTTAATGTAATATCCTTTTGCTCCATCCAAGTTGTTGCAAATGGCAGGATTTTATTCCTTTTATGGCTGAGTAATATTCCATTGTGTACGTGTGTGTGTGTGTGTGTGAGAGAGAGAGACAGAGAGAGAGACAGAGACATATTTTTAATCCACTTATCTATTGATGGACATTTAGGTTGCTTCCATACCTTGGCTATTGTGAATAATACTGCAATGAATATAGGGGTGCGTATATCTTTTAGAATTAGTGTTTTCATTTTCTTTGGATAGATAGCCCTACTTCATTTTAGATGAAGTTTTTATTTATTAATTTTTACATCTTCTTTAGCGTAAATATTCTCCCCAAGTCTCAGCTTGTATTTTTTTCCTTGATGTCTTACCTGACTATTTTAATATTCATCAATTTCCTTCTTTGAACTCCTAAAGTATTGGTGGCCAAGGTCATAATATTTAGATTTATCATATAATTATAATGTTGCCTTTTGCTGTTTTTGGTTCACATTTGTCTTGCACCCAGAATTCAATTTTCACTGTCCTGATGCTAATAATGATATTTCCCCTCCCTTCCCCAGTAATGCCTTGGGTATTGCTTAGCAAATGTGTGTTCATTAGATGCATTAGGAACCTGAGAGTATTTCACACACAAAAAAGGTAGACATGAGAAACGCCTATTAATTCATAACCACTATGAATAGAAGGACTTTTCATTACCAGGTTTGCCACGGAAACTTGTGGGTCCTGGGTATGGAGGGAGGATAAAAAAGAGTGAGACAATGAGAAGGAAAATGATGGCAGATCCTACCCAGACATCTCAAGTAGCTTCAAGGTGGCCCTGATAGGTCTGGAATAACAGGTAACCCTTGTCACATTATCCCTGGAGTGACTTCACCACAATAAGGTAATTTAAATAATTCTTCTTCTTCTAACGTCACCCCCAAGGGGCTTGATGTTGATCGTATTTAGAGTGTCAGATCTCTTACCCTAAGACAATTAGGTATCTTGAGGTGTGGCTCATTTCGCAGTCATCGGTTATCCAAGGGGAGGCGGTGGAGCCTCCTTACAAGCTCCCCGGGTAGCACTGTGGGTGTTTGTGACAGATGGAAAAACCCCAAGGCGACACGCTAAATAAGAAAGACACACTCATGGCCTGTGTCGCCTTTCTTAAGTCTGTTTCAGTCACTCCGCTCCCTGAGGCCAGCTGTATCCCCAAAGTAACCAGGGACCACTTTCCCAGAGAAAATATACTGTAGTAATTTAACATGCTGCCCTTCTACAGAAAGTTCTGTGATGGTCTGTTTTATACCTGCCACTCGATTAGTTCAAGAATATTTGAAAACATAAAACGTAGCTTTCACTGACATGTGAAGTGATAATAAGTCAGGGATATAAAGTAGCATGCTCAATACGCTTCCAAGCCACACCTCCCTCTGCACACATGTACATTTATTTTTTTTGTGTGTATTTTTCCTTAGACAGAAACGAAAGGACATGCATCAAGCGTTATCTTTAATGCTTTTCATGTTCATCATCACATTTCCCCTGCATTCTGTATGTTTTATTTGATTTGATTTTTTTATGTTTTTATAATCAGAGAAACAACACTTTTCAAAAGTGGCTTCAGTCAGCAAGAAAATAGGGCTGAGGGAGTAAATCAAAACTGCAATTCCTCTTGCTGTTTGGGTGCAGAACCTGGAGACGGAGTTGCCATCGTGATCAGAACACCACAGCAAACGGGGTGTGGCTAATTGAGGGGTACTGCAGCGGGCGCTACTGCAACCAGCCCGAACCACTTCTTCAGGTTTAATAAAGCGGCAACTGAGGGACACGTGGCATGAGCAACGCCTAGGAAATGTTTGACTTGGTTTGGAACTGGGGACGAAGGGGAGATAGAACATCCCGGCTTCAAGAGGTGCGAGTTTCCTTATGATCTAGGGGACCTCAACACTTGACGGGAGATGATAGAAGCTCAAATGCCCTAGAGACCTTCTCAGACCTGCCGTTCCGCTCGAAGGGCTCCAGGGAGTGAGAAAACACTGAACCCAGGAGTCACAGCTCTTGGGATGGGGAGTGTGAGAAGCTGGGACAGCACCGATGGCCAGAAGTCGCTCGCGCAAGCAAGTGTGCCCTCGTAGCTGAGGGAGGAGCACAAACAACGAGAAGGGCTGTGTCGGCTGTGACGAGGGGAGCTGGTGTCTCTGCTTTTTTTTTTTTCATTCCAACGCTTTTCCAGGCGGGAATCCCTTGCGTGTTACTTCTCACAAGGAGGCCTTCTCCTTTCATGTGACTCTCTCCAGGATCGTCGTTTACTAGTGTTTGACCTAGCCTAGTCTTTCGTTAGCTAGCCCTGAGCTGGATGCTATTGCTCTGGTGAAAATCCTGCTCGTTAGTTTTGATTCTACAGTAGGTTCTCTTTAGAGTGACCAGCCTTTGTGTACTGGTAGGTGACTTCGTGGCCCGTGCATCCCTCGATCGCCTCCTCCTCCTCCTCCCTGGCTTGCATCTGCTGCCAAGGCTGGTAACGCCTCACCTCTTGCTTTTCCAGTCTTCCTTGCAGCTAGGAGCGTCCGTTAGCACGGCTCTTCCCATGGGAGTTTACGATCCTGTCTCCCCTTCTTCCGGAAACCACAGGCAAAGACCAAAGCACGAAGATATTGACCATGAAAATGTTGACTATGAACCAGTGCAGATAACTGCCTACTGACTGCTCGATGTACAAAAAATAACCTTTCATTTGCTTAAACCACTATGCCGAGGTTTTCTGTTACTTGTAGGCAAACACAATGGTAACTGTTGGAGTCTCACGTTTCATACCCCAACACTTCCCTTTTTAAAAAATTAATCGATTAATTTTTTATGGTGACATTGGTTAACGAAATCCAGTAAGGTTCAGCTGCACGCTTTAACAGTAAGGCATATGTATATTTGCACTGTGTGTTCGCCTCCCATAGTTACATTTCTCTCTGTCACCACATATTTGATCCACTTTACCCCGTCTGCTACCCCCTCGCTTCTCCCCCATCCTCTGGTAACCACTAGTCTATTGTCCGTGACCGTGAGTCTCTGTCCTGTTCATTTGTTGCTTTTAGGTTTATATCCCACATGTAAGTGATGTCATGTGATTTTCAACTTTCTCTGTCTAGCTTACTTCGCTTGGCACGATTATCTCGAGGTCCATCCACGTTGTCACAAATGGCAGTATTTCATCTCTTCTTATGGCTGAGAAATATTCCATTGTGTATATGGACCACAGCTTCTTCGGCCAGTCATCCAACCCATCTCTTTGTACTGCAGCAACTACTCAGTCCTGCCGCTTTTCCCTGACAGGCCCTCGTGCTTTCCTGCCTCTGTGAAAACACATCCTCTCCTCTGTGCCCGAAGGCTCTTCCCTCCAGGATCTACTTACTCATCCTGGGACCGAGCCCCTTGTAATTTGAACGCGCTCCGTGTTTTTGGCAGCAGAATTAAATAATTTAATTCTTCATTAGGCCTTTGTTCCCAGATGAACTGCCCTCGTTCAATTCCTTTTGTTCTCTCGGTATAATTTTGTGTTGCTGCTGGGGTGTCTCCTTGTCAAGCAGGAGGAGTTAACTTCAGGGTCTTGAGGAGACTTTATGGGTTTGTTTTGCAGAAGGTGGGGATGTCTCCAAGGTAGCACTGATCAGCTGCGGGTGCCCTGGAGTCTGATGTAAAAAGTGTCATTGATGACTAAAGAAATACAGACTTCTCTCTCAGTTCCCCGGAAGACCCCTTCCCCTTTAAAATCCTTCTGCTTGGTCCAAAGTTCGGAGATGGTCTTTGGACACTTGTCCGCTGTCGCCCCAGACTGCCGGCTTCCTAAATAAGGCAAACTTTTCTTTCCATCCGACACTGTCTCTCAAGTATTGGCTTTTGAGCAGTGAGCAGCCAATTTTATTTTTTTTTTTTTTTTTTTTTTTTTTTTTTTTTTTTGGTAAGAATCCTTTGCATGTCTCTTTGATGCAGATCCCCAGCCAGATTTCTCATGTTGGACTCTCCGTGGCTCTAATGTTTCTCTTCTAGTTCTGCCATAAGACCTAGTTATTTGTATATTTCTCTCGTTCTTCTTCCCTCTCTGATGAGAGCGAAGCTGGTTTAAGGCTAATTTCTACACCTTTCTGTGTACCCTCCTACCTCTTA
Source organism: Eonycteris spelaea (assembly GCA_003508835.1). Lineage (NCBI taxonomy): Eukaryota > Metazoa > Chordata > Mammalia > Chiroptera > Pteropodidae > Eonycteris > Eonycteris spelaea. The sequence continues at coordinate 496,279 of PUFA01000056.1, forward strand.
GTATATGGCCTTGCTAACAGAAAACACTATTCATTTTATTTCAATTCAACGAATGTTTATCATCTCATTTCATCTTCGATGGCTTAAATTTTGGTTAGAATGTATGCCGGCATTTTAAGAAAAAGTTTAGTTTTGTAGGAAAGGCACATTGCTTTACTTCAGTGAATGTCTCCAGGATGTCAAGACCCCAAGAAAACTAACCGCCTGTCAGCTGACTCAAATGCCCCTGTCTAGTGGCAACTGTTAGAAAAATCTGCATTAGTACCTGCAGTTCTAAGAAAGCTTTGGAGGAAGTGCCTCGTCGATGAGATCATACTAATCAGTGCCCCAGAGCTATTTAAATCTTGGGACATGAAGCATGGAGAGGAATGCATACCAGAACTGTTGGATTTTAGGTGCTGTGCTCATTTGAGTGTTTCCCTAGGCTAGTACCTCTTCTGCTTGTGCCTTGAACATAGGGAACAGGAACTGGTCATTGTGATATTTTTCTGAGAGTAGGATTAAGGAGATTTGAGAGACTTGATTTAGGGCTGTTTAGTTACATTTATTTATTTTTTTTAAAGGGAAATACATCTTATTTATTTTGGAGCTGTAGTAAGTTCTCATAGTTGCCTAGATATCATTCTGATTGATTGATTTGATTTGACTGTGGTAAGAACACTTAAGAGATCTACCTCTTAAAGATTTTTTTTCACAAAATCTCACAAATTTGTTCATTCATTCATTTATCTATCTATCTATCTATCTATCTATCTATCTATCTATCTATTATTTATTTATGGTGACATTCGCCAACGAAATCCAAGTTTCAGCTGTACACTTTAACATCAAGGTATATCTGTGTTTACACTGTGTGTTCACCTCCCATAGTTAGATTTCTTTTTTCATCACATATTTGACCCCCTTTACCTCATCTACCTTCCCCCTACCCTTTCCCCTCTGGTCACCGGCTACTAGTCTATTGTCCATGACCATGAATCTCTGTTTGTTTGTCCTGTTCATTTGCTGCTTTTAGGCTTATATGCCACGTATAAGTGATATCATGTGATCTTCAACTTTTTCTGTCTGGCTTTCTTTGCTTAGCATGATTATCTCGAGGTTTATCCATGTTGTTGCAAATGGCAGTATTTCATCTCTCCTATGGCTGAGTAATAGTCCATTGTATATATGTACCACAGCTTCTTTAGCCAGTCATCTGTTACAGGACACTTCAGTTGCGTCCATGTCCTGGCCACTGTGAATAATGCTGCTATGAACATCAGTGTGCAAATCTTTTCAGATATGGGTTTTCAAGTCTTTGGGGTAAATACCCTGTAGAAGGATTGCTGAATCACATGGTAGATCAATTCTTAGTGTTTTGAGGAACCTCCATACTGTTTTCCATAGTGGCTGTACCAATTTACAGTCCCACTAGCAGTGTATGAGGGTACCTTTTCCTTGCATCCTCTCCAGCATTTGTTATTACTTGTCCTGTTGATTATAGCCATTCTAACAGGCGTGAGGTGGTATCTCATCATTTTCACAAAATTTTAAGTCAGTGATTCTGTATTGCTGACCGTAGGTGGTGCCATACAATGGATCTCTAGGACTCATTCATCTTGTTTCACTGACACTTTATGCCTCTTGGTTAGCAACCCCCATTTCCCTCACACCCCCAGCCCTTGCCGACTACCACCCTACTCTGATTCTATGAATCTATTTTGGATACCACATGTAAGTGGAATCAGGCACTATGTGTTCTTCTGTGACTGGCTTATTTCACTGTGTGTGGTTAACTTCTGAAACTACACTTTACAGGAAATTGAAATTTTTGTGTTTAAAAGAAATGAAGAGCCTCTCACTCCAATGGTGTTTGCTTTTTTGTGTGTGAGAGGGTTCTTTTCTCTCTCTCCCTTTCCCTCCCCCCTCCTTCCTTCCTATCCATGCCCTTTATGAGAAATTATGAAAAGACTAGACGCTCTCATTTATGAAGTACCTGTGGTGTGACAATCACTGTGTCAGATTCTTTACAAGCACTAGCTCATTGAATTCCCACAGTGACAACATGAGTATGTACTGTTATCCTCAATTACACATGAAGAAACTGAAATTAGATAACCCACCATATAACACAGCTAGTAAATGAGAGAGTCAGAATCTGAAAACATATTTCTTTCTCTCTTCTTTTAAAATCTCTGATCTCTACCCCGCATGCCCCCACCCCAGAAGGAAAATGGTGTAAGTACTTATTTGGTTACTAGTAAGAAATATGGTACATATTTTCTTTCAAATGTGAGTTTTCAAAATTTTTTTTTTCCTTAACATTTTACTCTGAACAGCAGTTTAGTGAATATCTAAATTTAGACTAACTACTCGATTGTACAAAGGATTTTATATCTTTAAAAGCTTCAATTAATTTGATTCTTTTCATTTGGGAGCTAGTTAGACAATTTCAAGGGCAAGTATTCAATATCAAGAGAATTTAATGAAACAGAGTGCTCTTTAATTCAAGCTATTTCTACTGAGTCATTATAATTAAAATTGAGACAAAAGAAAGTACACTTAAGGAGAAGCAGGGAAAGACGGGACAATAATCAAACTGATACCGATATGCAGGGAGCTGCTGCTTTGAGTTTGGATAAGTGTTTACTAAAGTTCATTGTTAAGGCTGAGCTGATTAGAAAACCAGCTTATACATTTAATCGTGGGATTTCCTGTTCAGCTTAAAGGCAGAAAGTTCCCTGATGTATACTGCTGCTGTCTCTCTGTGGCTCTTAAATGCTTCATTTTAACATTCTTAACCTAAACTTAACACAAATTTTAAGTAGTCTTTAAAAAATAAAAGCCTCACCAAAGAAGATATACAAATAGCAAAGAAACATATGAAATTATACTCTACATCACATGTCATCGGGGACATGCAAATTAAAACAATAAGGCACCGCTACACACCTATCAGAATGGCCCAAGTCTGGACCACTGACATCACCAAACGCTGGTGAGAATGTGGAGCAACAGGAACCCTCATTCATTGCTGGTGGGAATGCACAATGGTACAGCCGTTTTGGAAAACAGTTTGGCAGTTTCTTGCAAAACTAAGCATACTTTACCATATGATCCATCAATTGTGCTCCTTGGTATTTACCCAAAGGAGCTGAGCAGTTATGTCCACTCAAAAACTTGCATATGAATGTTTACAGCAGCTTTATTCATAATTGCCAAAATTTAGAAGCAACTAAGGATGATAGATAAACTATGGTAAATTCAGACAATGGGTTATTCACCACTAAAAGGAAATGCACTATCAAGCCATGAAAATACATGGAGGAAAGAAACGTATATGCATATTATTAAGTGAAAGAAACCAGTCTGAAAAGCCTACATTTTGTATGATGCCAACTAGATGACATTCTGGAAAAGGCAAAATTATAAAGACGATATAAAGATCAGCAGATGCCATGGGGTTAGAGAGGAGGGAGGGATGAATAGGCAAAACACAGAGAGTGTTCAGGGCAGTGAAACTACTCTGTTTGATTCAATAATGGTGGATACATGTCATACATTTATCCAAACCTAACAAACACCCCAAAGACTGGGTGGACTTGGCTGGTGATGATTTGTCAATGTGGGTTCATCAATGACTTCTATAACTGCTCAATTTTTGTTGTGAACCCAAAACTGCTTTAAAATACACAGTCTGCTAAAAGAAGTAACTAGTATAGGTACAGAATGTGATATACTAAAGAATCAAATAAAATACAGTATTCAAAACAAAGTCAACTAATACAGAACTTTAATTTCTTGTCTATTTTGAAACGCTTTAAATTAAGCCGTGCAAGAATTAACAAAAGTAAAAGTGACTTATTTGTACCGGTCTAAACATGAAATATGTCAATAATGATACATAAAAATACAGTTGTATTGTCTATTGATATCAGGTGCCGGTTTAATTTTTTTTTTCAATTCTCTAATTAGATGTATAAACACAACCTATTTGAGTCATTTAGGAAGTGTCACATATAAATATCGCAAGGTGACTTCATGGTTTATGTATCTTTAATATCTGTGATTTAGGACAATAATGAATATAGACAGGATCGTTGCTTCAGCCTAGATATTTTTCTGTGGCAGAAATCACCATTGGAACTGTATCAGCATAAAATTAGAGTCTCAGATTTGAGAGACTTGACTGATAGAAACATAATCATTGACAGTTTAGAATACAAATTGTCTGGTTTGCTTTTCAAATATTTGTAAATATAAACTATTGTGGGAAAAGACATTATTTAAAAAGTTTGTGAAAAAAATGCTTTTTTTTTTTTTTTTTTTTTTTTTTACCATTTTATAAAATCCAGCAGTATTGTCATGGGAATTTGAGGAAATGAAAAACTGAAAAAATAGTTAATACTATAAGGGGTTATCCGACTGTACATAAATAAATAAGAAAAAATCTAAATGCCCAAAGGTCTAACCAATATTTCAGAGTCCTGTAAGGACTGAGCATTTATAGGTAAACCACAAATTTCTAAATAAAGTGGTTATTACACAAACATGCACATACACACAAATACATATTTTATGTGTATGTATATGATAATTATTTCTTGTCAGATGGCATTTGAACCTTTAGCATAACTGTTCGTCTCTATTTATATCTATCTTTAGTATGTGTATACTATACATTGTATTATGCATAATATGTATAATATAATATGTTGTTTTTAATACATATAAATATAGATGTTTAAAAAGTATAAGATAAAAATAAAAAACCTAACAATAACTCATTTTTTATTCATTTATAGCATAACATTGTTTTTCTCCTTTAAAAATCTTATTAATTGTTTCTGGTAGCTTACTTTTTAAGTGTCATGCGCAGAGTAATAATGTCATGTTATGGCTGTCATTTGAAGGCCGAATATACACTTAGGCTTATTTAGTTCTAGGAGATGTGAACTCATACCTAAAATAGTTTTCTTATAATTTTATTTTGGGTTGTCTGATTTCATTATGTCATCAACTATTTTCACCTTAAATGGACGTAGCGAAGAGATTTTTTAGAGTAGAAAAAGGGTCAGTTCTGACGTTTTCTTGTTCTCATGTGCTTTCATTAAAAATATCAGAAGTAACCCGTGGTTTTCTGTAGGTATACTTTAAACCTATGTTTCCATATCGTGTGGGTTGTTCGAGTTAAAGTAGTTGAAATAATGTGTTCTATAAGCACATTTAACCAGAAGCCTGCCTTAACAGCACTCCCCGTGGCAAGTAGGGAGATAAGGCCTCACCTTCAGCTCCCCCTTCTGGCAGAACTCCCACTCTGTCCTTGGATGTCGGTCTGAAGCTTGACTCTGACATGTGTCAATCCATATAGTAAATGTTGTAAAGTGTACACTCTTTCTTAATTTTAGATACCCGTGCTAATAAAGCTCTCGTTTTCTCAGTACCCCGGTGGATCATCCTGGCAAATCTTGCTGTGAACGTATGCATGTCACTTTGCAGGCTGCCGATATATACGTAATGGCAAGTGAATTAGCTCTCCAGAAAAAGAGAGCTATTTGGGCTGCTTTGTGCAGATGGCATATTTAGCTTTATCATTTAGGTTTAGAAACTTTATTTCTGAGCAAAGGCACACTTCAACGTTTTTGACCAGAGAGTCTCATCTAGGTAAGTGTGGTGCACACGTAGTTCTAGCAGTGATCAGTTGCACAGCTGCGTAATAAGACAGAGCAGGGCAAGAACAGAGAGTAACAATTGCTTGGCTGGATTTATTCTTGGATACTCTGTGCTTCCCATCGTGTAGCCTTCTACTGCTCTCTTTAGCTCAACTCTCTCTTCTATTTGAATTTCCCAAATACTTATCTCCAGATCTATTATTAAATTGCAAAGGCACATGAAATCTTGACGTTTAAAGGCTCCTAGAATATATCTTATCTAACTCCTTTTGAAAGCATAAATCATTTCCACAAATGCCTTAGAGGTTTCTAGGTTACAGCATGGGCTGCTTTTTTTTCCTCAATAACTCAGGTCTTTAGGCTCCATCATGACTCCCATAATGATCCTAATCTTTTTAAGGTCAGTATTCACAGATCTTCAGTTCTAACAATCATGACAAAGAATAGTCAATATACTGCTTGATTCCTTTCAGCATCCTGTGGTTTACTTTGTCATTTTTTTCCCTAAAATATGAAATATATGTAAAGTCAACATGAAACAAAACCAAAGTACCCTGAATGTTTGGGTGTAATGTAAAGCGATTTTGTTATGTCCTTTAACTTGGCCCCTGTAACCACTATGAATGTAGACTAGAAGTACAATCGTTTTTTACAGCAGATAGAATTTGATGATTATTTATAATGCTTTAGTCTACCAATTGTGCCTACTGTCCCTATTTTAAGAATTTTTAAGAATTTTTGCAAACATTTCTGCTAAGAGGCATACTTCATCATTGATTTGATTGAGCATCTGACTTTTGGAAAGAATGGAATCCTAAAAGTTTTTTTTTTTGCTTGTGTTTCTAGTCATCAATCTATCAATGTGTTTTTGAATTTTCATTATGGTCATCTGATGAATTAGCTCTAGGTCTTATGTTTATAGCCTTCTCTCCCCAATTTTGACTCTAAGTTTTCTTGCAGATAGAGACCCTAAATTATGTATTATTTTATTTGCCAAGGCTTATAATGTAAATTTTGCAATATTAAATATTTAATTGTTTTTGATTTGGCTGCCAATGGAATACAAAATTATGTTTCAGCGGGAACATTCTTTTATAATTTGAAATGAAGTAAGGCTAGGCATGTATTACTAATGAAAGAAGAAGGAAGTGTTAAAAGATAGGGATGTAAAAGGAAAATGACATAGTGGCAGCACAAAAAAGGTGACGAATTAGATCCCAGGCTGTAGGGAAAAGTGTTCTGACATTCTGATTGGGAAGGACTAACACATTTAACCCTAAGATTACCCTCTGCAGGTCTCATTTATAATTTGTTATTATTATAGGTTATTTATGATATATAATGTCTTATATAATAATATTGTTTATAATATACATATTTTATGTAATAAAATATTCTATTATTTATATAATATATAAACACATATATGTTTATAATCACCATAAGGAAGTCCAGTCCCCTACTCCCCAGCCCCTGCACATACATACACACTTCCTTCCTTGATATATGTCAACCTATGACATTCCAGTGACCTTAAGATAAAATGGGTTTATTAGCTGTTTGTATGTTAGAGTGAATGAAGTTATTTGATCCTTTCCTGAAGCACGTTTTAATCTAGACATCTCTAATTGTCCACAGGAGTGGTATAGGGAAGGCCTGTGTTATGGGTATTTGTGGATTCTATAAGGCAAACCTGGTGGTATCAACCATTCTGTCTGGGGCCAACCTGCCCATGTGAAACTTCTGGGCTGGTCCGGGAGCCTTGTGTGATTTCTTCTGTTACTGTTTTAGAAAGAAGCTTGATGCTCATGTTGCTTTAAAACAACATAAAATTGGCAAACTTCATCAGAAATAGGTGTGAACCTTTCGCAAATGCTTCAAATAAACCAAGAAATGCATAAATAAAAAATGGCATTGCTTTACTGGAAGGAATGGTTTCAGAAGACAACAGCGGCATCTGCATGCCTGCCTTGCCAGGGCACACTGGGTGGCGGCAGAATATAGAGGCTGAGGGCCAAATAGCCTGCATTTTACATTTGGGTGAAAGATCAGAATCAAAAGTACAAAGGGGGAGAAATCAGGGATTCAATCTATCGGATAGCAAAGAGGACAATCAGGACTTTCTTAAATATCTTTTTTGGTCATTGCAGATATGCACTCTCTAGTGCATCGGTCTGCTGCTGCTGAGAAATCTGCCTCCTGAACCTAACTCTCTCAAATTTGCTCATCTTCTGTTTTGAGGCAATTAATTCCCTTGCCATGAATTCTACATGTGTTAAATGCTTCCTCCGCACAAGGCACATTGGGTCCAGTTTTAATGGAAGCTGAAGTCACATGGTAGGACCTAGCATCTCCTTCTGGGCTTAGCTTAAGCTCCCATCCAATCTGAAGATTATGGTTCCACCCCCTGAATTCTATTACAGTCGTTCCTGTTTACACCACCATTCTCAAAAGGTGTTGCATTTATTGAGCTCTTACCATACGCCAGGAGTTGTTCCACTCCTATATAGATTATTTCACTTAATTCCTTAAGAACCCCATGAGGGTAGGATCAGTATTGGCATTATTACCATTTGTCACCATTTTTATCACTATCAGAAGCTATTTGGGTCCAGAGGTATTACCTCACTGCCCAAACTCATGCATCTATTATGTGACAGAGCCAAGAAAGAGCTGAATCTTTACAGGGCCCAAGCTCTGTGCCGTTATGTTTCTACAAAGTATTCATAGGGGTTAGCTAGAAATAAAAATCATGACTATAGATACATTTTCTTCTAAAATATATTTTAAAAATTAATTTGTCTTGAATGTTGTTGTAGTGCCATGATTATCCATCCACCTTTAAGAAATGGCATGACTTCCCCCCACTCCACCCCCAAATCGTGGTAAGTGGTTTGGGAGACCAATATGTCAAATATGAATAAATGATGTTAGGTTTGAAGTTGAGGCTGTGTTGACTGTATAACTTTTGAGATAATATATTCCTATCTTTGATAATACTTATCAATGTTAGTTATAATGTTTTATACATTAGTATTTTTTTTTAAGCTTTTCTCCCTGTCTATTCTTGTGAACTCCTTTTGGATCAGCAGACTGAGATTTTTTTTTTTTTAACCATGTACAGAAATTAAGTTACTTTAGGAAACTTTGGTCTATAATATATGTTCTCACACATGATTATTCATCAATCAACCTTCATTTATTGAGAAGCTAATATGCATTTGTAATGATGCAACTATGCAAGATGCTCAGGAGGGTAAAAGGTTTTCTCTTTTGGTGGGAGCTGTAAAAATTATTCTTCGCTTGGCATTTACCCATATAGTTTTCTTCACCCTTTGAGCGAAAGAATAGTGTCTTCTGCTGATTTATATTACCTAGCAGTGGAAGGCCCAGTATGAGGAATAGAGTGAACATACAATAATATATTAATTCTAACAAAGAGCCAAAATAAACAGAAATCAAACTATTAGCTTTTTAAAATTTCCAGCCATTTGTTCAGAGTTACTATGAAAATAAATTTTCAGCCACATTGAAGTATTTTAATTAAGGCCATATCCTCACTCCAGCCAGGTTGATAGTTCTGCTAAATCGACTGATTCCAGTTAATAACGTGTAGCCACAGTTGGTGGCATTTTAATTTAGAATTATTTTTTAGAATTTGAATGATGTCTCACTGAGACTTCTATCCTATCTGCTTATTGCTTTTTACTGCTATCATGTCTCCTTCCCTAACAGATAATGGGGAACTTAAAAATAAACTACCTGCAGTTCGCTCTTTGCATTGCTTATGTCTTATAAGTCATTTGTAGTACTAATGAATTTCATAGATGCTTTTTCACTCTTTCTTGCCAAAAGATATATTACAGCTTAATGATCCCTCCTTGAAGTCTCAGCTTGCCACACTGTGATGATAAAAGGGAATAATAGTAAGAGTGAACATTTGAACAGATCTGATTTCTAAAATGTTCCACACTAGGCATTGAAATAGGCTTCTGCTTCTTTAACTGAAAATCCTAATGTGAAGCCCAGCAAAACAGGGTTTTTACAATAAAAGGACTAATTTAAATAACTAAAAAGAACTAATTTAGTTTGATTAGTTTTAAGTGCGTCTGCTGGCTTAAAGAATGAAGAGAGGTCATCACCAAAGCAAACTAAATTTGATATACTGCTTCTCTGTGTTGCCTAGGTGTTCGTCAAGATCATTTCCATTCTAGGCAACAAAAATACTGACTTTGGCTGAAAAAGAAAAAAGCATAAACAAACAAAGTTTTCCCAGAAGGCTGTTGGTTAGCGTGTCCGTTCAAAGGGAGAAATGGTCAAGCCTCAAAAGGGGCGAGGCCAGCCAGGACCAGTGCCTCCAGCTTCTTCATGATTTGCCATGTCTCCTTTCTGTGAATCTTCCAAAAGGATTTGGTTCTTTTAAGCAAGTTATTCCAGGTGGTAGTTGAAATATCCAAGAGTAGGCTTGTTAGCTTATGTTTCTGGGATCAGAAAGGAAAGGACTGTATTTCTGCTTTTAGAGTCAAAGACTCCTTAGAAGAAACTTTGATTGGCTTAGCTGGGGTCACATGATCCTCTACGGAGAGATCTTAGAGGATTCTGGCTAAAAGCACAGTCTCTGGGCTGGACCTTCTTACGACCTCTGTGATTTTGGAAATGTTACTTCACCACTCTATACCTCAGTTCCCTTTCCATAAAATGGGGATAATCATACTTTTATAAAACAAGATGAGTATCACCTACAGTAAGGTGGTCCTTGGTTGGGTCCCATGCTCAAAACCTGTTTACAGCTGAATTCTATTCCCTTCAAATTCATATGTTGAAGCTCTAACCCCATTTTTCAGAATGTGTCTGTATTTGGAGCTAGGGTCTTTAAAGAGCTGATTAAGTTAAAATGAGGCCATTAGGGTAGGCTCTAGTCCAATTGTTTTTATTTATTTATGTATTTTATCATTGTGACATTGGTTAACAACATCCAGTAAGTTTCAGGTGTACAGTTCAACAATAAGGCAAATATCTATACACACACACACACACATACATACACACACACACATTGCATTGTGTGTTCACTGCTTGTAGTTAGATTTCTTTCTGTCACCACATATGTGACCCCTTTTACCCCATCTACCTCCCCCTGCCACCCTCTAGTAACCACTAGTCTATTGTCCATGTCCACGAGTCTTTAATCCAACTTGACTACTGTTCTTATAAGAGAAAGAAATTTGGACACACAAAGCAATACCAGGGAAATGTCTAACCACTCTGCTGTACACCTGACACGAATATAAAATAACATTAAACGTCAACTCTAATCGAAAAATTAAAATAAAAAAAAAGAGAGGTACCGGGGGTGCAAGAACACAGAGGAAAGACCATGCGAGGACACAGCAGGAAGGTGGCCAGCTAAAAGCCGAGGAGAGAGTCCTAAAAAAGTCACCAAACTGTTGACACTTTGATCTCAGACTTCAGGCTTCCAGAGTTATGGGAAAGTAAATTTCTCTTGTCCAAGCCCCTAGTCGGTGGTATTTTGTGATGGCTGCCCTAACAAGCTAATACCAGAGCTTCGAAACTTGGAAACCAAACTTGGAGACACTTTGAGATTTTTTCCTCCTTACATACAAAAAGTTTTGAAATGTCAATAATCCATTAGGAATTCTGGGGGAAGACCCTCGACCCCAAGGGGAGTCGCGAAGCACCATGTGTGGGAGGGGGGAGGCGTGCACACAGCCTGTGCCCTGAATAGCCAGAGTGGCTGCTTTTCTTAACATTGGATGTCCCAAGGGGGTGGCCCAGATGACAGTGCTACCTGTCTCCCTGCTCTTCTGATAGGGTCATTTGGTTATGAGAGGCTCTTAGAATGGTCTGGAAATCCCGAGTGGAAAATGAGAGATACAGGAGAGGAGAGCCTGTGTACCCCATTTCCTGGGGACCTGCTCAGTCTCTAACCGGAGTCTGAGTGAGTCCTTCTACCTTGGGCATAGGCTTTATTTATGACCTTAAAATTAGTTATAAAAAAGTGCTGCCTCCATTTTTTACTCTTGCTTGAGACCCCCAAAGCGTTTGGTTTAATATCAGTTGATACATGTTAAAACAGTGCTGGACCCATAATAGTATTTGAGAATTTTTATTACTATTATATTACTGTGATATCTGGACAGGGTTGAAGGTCTGTGATTGGTTCACCTTAATTATATATCTTTCTCTATGGTTCAGAAATTGGTTATTATGATTAGCAACTTTCATCTGAACCATATGGATTATAGAATAATTTTTAAAGAAATTGTGAAAAATCTTATTAGAAAAGTAATAAGATACCAGTTGCAGAGAGTTTCCTTGTTTCCCAAACATTGTTTCATAAAGAGTTTATTTTGTCTCATCAATGTATGGGAATGATTTTATATTTATTCCCACTTTTATGGAATTATTAACAACCAGCAGCCCTAAGGTAATGTGCAGCCTCAAAATTTAAGTTACATTATAAGTATTGGACTTGAGAGCCCACGGCTTAAGATGTGAAGGGAGATAAGACAAAGTACATCATCCAATGTCCTGTAATTCCACTTCCTCGTTTTCACAAAACGATGCTGTGTTTTGAAATGGAGAGAAATGTTCCATGATCTAAAGGAAGGTGTCTGAAGTACCTTTACCACCTTAAACTTCTTCAGAAGAAAATCAAAAGGGAAACAGCTTTATAGAAAAGAGGGCGAAGCTATCCTTTCTCATAAAAAGAGCAGAGACATAGAAATGTTTGTGTTATTGGCATGGCATTTGCTTGTCCTGTATCACTGGCCGTTGCTGGCTGAAATCCTGGAGTGTGTATGCACCCCATGCGTGTGGTCAGGCGGGGCTGGATGACATGTAAATTCTTCTGCAGTGGAATAAAATATTAAAAATAGATAATGAACTCTATAGATTGGATTTGGCAATTTATAAAACACATTTTGTTTTATGTGAAAAGGAAATCTTTTTCTTCTTATTGCCTATGTCAAGATTGCCCTACAAAAGGTCTTTCATATTTTAACCTGATATTTTTTAAAGAGTGTTTTTTTTTGAAACTGACTCAAGTTCAAGCAATATCGTTATAAATGAATCACCTGTACAAACTGGTAAGGTTCAGTGATACTGGGTTTTCATCTTAACCATAGGTATGAAGGGCAAGAAGAATACTTCAAAGGTTAAGATTTTTAGTCATGTCATTAAAATTGAGTGTATCCGTAAAAATTGTAGACTTAGTGATCCATGGATTTACATAGTTCCTAAATGTAGAATTTTAAGGCTTTGTTTTATTTAGTCCTTTATCAAGCTTTAGGAAGAGCTTATGGGGAGAAATAAAATATAATATTATTGACAATAAGATGTTATATAAAATTTGTTACTATGTTGTATTATAATAGTAGTATTAAAAGTATTTCTTCCATTCAAAAAGTAGTTATTGAGGGTCCACTCTTTTTTGACAGTCACAGTACTTGGTGATGATAATCAAAGCCAGGCTTAATCACTGCTTGTGGAGTTGGTGGTCTCGTGAGAGAAGCAGCATTAAGTTTAACACAGTAGTTGTGACAACCCGTTCCCAAGTTGAGGTTCATGTCGATATGGATGCCTATACTGTGCATACTGGACATAGACAGATGGTCCCAGCAAGGTTTCCCTGTGACAATGATGCTGGAGCTGAGATCCAGAGGATGAGAAGGAATTAATTAAGCCAAGGGAAAAGCAAATAGCGTTCAAAGGCATCGGGAACAGCATGGAGGAATCAGCATGGCCAGCAGGTCAGGAGGCTGAGATGATAAAGGGAATCATGGTGTCATCAGAGGCTGGATAATTCCTTTCAAAAGAGTAGTGGAGTGTTAGAGTTTGGGAGTGAGAAGTTTCTATATGAACCAAGCAATTTACAGCACATTCTGCAGGCTACGACTGGAACACCCAGTGCATAAAGGAGTGATATATTAGATGTGTTCGTTTTCAGACCGGCTCTCTCTGCTGAACAATTACATTAAGTGTTTGCACGACGTCTGCGAGATCTCTGTGATGCATTGACACTTTTTGTACAGAAGTAAAGGGATCACTTTTTTTTTCCGTGCAGTGATATATGATATTCGTGGAAAGCCATAGAATGTTAGCGATAGAATGGGTTATAGCAGCGGTCCCCAACCTTTCTGGCACCAGGGACTGGTGCTCCTATGAGAATCTAATGCCTGATGGTCTGAGATAGAGCTGAGGCGGTGATGCTAGCGCTGGGGAGCGGCTGCAGATACAGATGAAGCTTCACTTGCTCACCTGCCGCTCACCTCCTGCTGTGTGGCCCAGTTCCTAACAGGCTGTGGACCAGTACCTGTCCATGGCCTGGGGGTTAAGAACCTCTGGGTTATAGGATCCCCCAGATTAATCTCCTCTTGTCTTTCCATGGGTCATAGTAACTTATTTACAGAGGCGATATTTAAATATAAATTTCTTAATTTCTATTCTGTCGCTTTTATTCATCACATACAAATTGCAATTATAATGTTACCAATTTTAGATTACTCACATAAGTAATATTTTTCCTTCTTTTCTACTGCACAGCCTTCAAAAGAACACCACATACACGAAAACGGTTTCACACATTTTGGTCCTGTTAATGATATTGATGACCAGCTGTCATATTAACAATACCGCATATTATTATGGCAGAGATCCAAGTGAATAAAAGAGATTTGGCATATAGCTTTGCTGAAACATAGAATAAATACTTTATACAAGTAGAAATCCTTTACAACTAGCCTTAACAGCAGCATGCATTGCTTTTTTGCTGCCAATTACTGTGGATAGGCAAGTGATGAAAAGGTGCAGAAAATGAATCATCTCTGAAAATATAACTTAAAGACACTTCAACTTTGATTCTTCTTAAATATCACATACTTGTCTTGCACTCACGCAAACGTGCAAAAATATTTTCATCATGCTTCTTTCAAATTGGTGACATGATGCAGCTCTTTGGAAGATGAATTTAAGCTAAAAACTACTCAATTAACCATATATCACAAATCAACTTTGTTGTTTAAAGAGAAGATACTCAGGGTTGTGCTTAGTAAGATGGTTTCAGGTGATTTGTTATTTACTTTTAGAAAGGTCAAAGATTGCTTCGATAATCTCAGTTCCGTCTTTTTTGAGGAGGACAGGGAATGTCTTCAAAGAGTGCAATTAGACATGATGGGAGAAGCCATGGGAAGATTTATCTGGCATAAGAGTCATTTCTGTGAATGAAGCACTTGTGTGTTTTTCTGTTTTATTTAATTATGAAGGTTGTTTTTTAAACTCTTCATTGCAAATGTAGTGTTTTGGTGACATCATCTGCCTAAGGCGCTGCTGCTCTGCACTGGCTTTGAGAGGCCCCACTGTGTGCATTTCTCTCTTGTTTTCAATCTGTCAGAGGACCCTGTGCTGATCACAGTGCTGCAGCGGGGCGTTGAGTTGACCGATTGAACTATCAGAACGATAACCAGTTTAAAGCAGTGTTCTGTATCATTTCATGCCTAGTGCGCATCGAGAAGCTTCCTTCCTTTCCTCTCTGAAGTCCTCCTTATAATGTTTACATACTGTTGTCTTTTCTACTGTATGATAAGAATATACCGTGTCTCCCTTGAGGACAGAAACTGTCAATATGCTTTCTGTATAATACATAAATACAGTATGTATATGTCTGTATCTGATTTTTACAAATAAAAACATACTGTTCATAAACGATCTATTTTCATATATTCATGTTGACAAAGACATGAAGCAAAACGTTGAGTTAGTGCTTAATTGGTTCTACTTGAATTCGAATATTATTTTGATTTTTCACATTACCACTCATATTGTTAATTTCTTGGGGCTCCTTTAGGACATACATTCATTCTATTATCTGCAGCATCATGGAGAGGGTAAACTTTAAAGCAGTAATAAGAGGATATTTAGCTCAAAGTAAGAGTAAGCCAAATACAAGTAGCCACCTTTTCTATGATAACTTAAACTACTGTTGCTCAGAGATGGATTTATTAACCCATAGGTTCGAAGAGATACAGCTTTGATTTGGAGGTTGGGAGAAGGTGCTGATAGGAGTTCTAGGTTTTCCTAGAACCTGATATTAGTAAACAAGGTATAAGTGGTTCCCTGTCCTGAGACCTGCTATGTAGTAGATTCATATCTATTAAATTAAAAAGAATTAGAAAATTCTTAAAGGAATGTGGAGATGTCATTTATTCTTTTATCCAGCATTTGCTGAGCACAGCCTTATTCTAGACACGGTCTCACACTCTGAGAACACAAGATGAATCAACTAGAGTTCCTCTGGTCAGCAAACTCTCAGCTGAAGAAACTATTCCTACAGTCAAACTGTAGCTGATTTTTCTGTGCGTGTGTGCATGCCCATTTGCATTTTTGGTCCGTCTTATTTAATTATGAATATTTTTGAAGTATTTTTTTTTCAATGCAAAATATATCCTAGGGAAAAAGATTTCTGAGAATTTAGAGCCCCCCAGCAACTACATCGAGTCATTATAAGGAAGCGTCTTGGAGAATGGAAAGACCTTGGGTTTTGAAGCCATTGAGATCTTTGTTGAAATCTCCAGTTTGGCAGCCACAACCTACTGTGATCTTCAAGTCTCAACCTCTGGGCTTTGCCGATGACCTAGCGATGATTGAAAAAAAAAAAATAAAAGGCCTCCTTGTGATGTGCCAACGATTTGAGATAAGTTAGGTAAAAAGTGTCTGGTAGGTGGTCAGCACTTAATAGTGGCCTAGATTCTTTCGAACACAGTTGTAAATTAATACTACCAACATTTTGGTGTTGGGGAGGCAGCCAACCATGATGGTCAAGGGCCTTGTTTTAGAGCAGCCTGCCTGGGCCCTAATTCTGGGTCCTAATCCTGGGGAATCTCTGGGCCACTGTTTTCTATCAGTATTATAAATGAAGAATAAATGAATTAGTGGTAAGAATAGAATATTAAGAATAGTTCTTACACATTCTCAGTATTATATAAATATTTGTTAAAAAGCAAATATATTTGCTTTATTTGAGCTGATAGAATGTACTTTTACACTAGTTAAATTAGATGTAAACTTTTGAGATTTTTAAAGCATTTTTACTAATTTTCAATAACATGATGACAGAAATAACATCAAAACAAACTGTTGATTATACGTATTCACGTGTTTGATGTATCTTAGTAATAAAAATTACTAAGTATATTAAGAAGGTTTTATGGAAATGATTTTACTTTCATTCTTATTTTGAGTACTATTCTTTATTTTATTTACTATTTTTGTTGCTAAATGACTTCAAGCTTATATTTTAAAAAGATTCAGAAACATACAGGTTTTCAGATTTCAGAGGCAACTTATTTCAACCACTACATTTCATTGTTAGGGTAATAAAGTTCCAGGTGATTAATTGACTTGTTGACCACTGAAATACCTGAAGGTAGAAATGCTAAAATTAATGGTAAAAATGTGACTTTAAAAATTATCGTGGTGGATGTCAGGATTTCTGTAACCTCTACTGCTCATTACTATTGATGCTGTCGGGCTGTACATAGTTTCACAAACAGATTCACCAACACGGCTCACATGAAATTAGCAATGACGTTTTCTAGTTAAGAAGTCACAGCAGTCATCACGATGTTGGAGAACCAGCTGTTGTAACTGTGAAGTTCCTGAAGTTATCGAGAGTGTAACAGTAGTGTTGTTTGGGAATGTTATTCAGGTCGAGGAGATTCTTATCCGTAAGTGTCAGTAAAGCAAATGTCAAAAACCTAATTTATGTCTATGTTTTTTTCCTACAATGACTTTAGAGAGATTTTAGAAAGCATATCGATGGTCATATATTCTGTTATAAGAAGCATTTGGAACAGAGAATATTTATGATATGTTGTCTATTCTTTTATAATTCTTTTTAGCTGCTTAACTTCTAATAATAACTGCTTTGTTTGTCTCTCTTTCCACTACTTTTTGGATGATACTGATTGCTAATAAAGGTTGCCAGAAAAAAATACAGATATCTATTCAATTTCATTTCAGATTAATAATAATAATCATAGTCTAAACTTATTTGTTATTTATCTGAAATACAAATTGAACTGTGAATTCAGTGTTTTTATTTGCTAAATCGGGCAACCCCATATGTAATGCTACAAATCCAAGAAGAAACCTTTAAAACATGTGTTTTGAATGTTTAACACTCATTTCAAGACAGAGATCAACAGTTACTTTTGTGAAATACCCTTGATGCCTCTGGGAAGAGTCAGGCTTTTTGCTTTTTATTTTTTAGCTTCCACATGCCTTTAATGTGCCCATATGATGGCACATATCACAATATATTATCGTTTGGCTTAACAACTTCTCTCGTATGCAAACCTATGAAGGCAGGGACTATGTTTTATTCATCTTGGGCTCACAAGACTCTAACTCCGGGGCTGACAGGTAAAGAAGATATTAATTAGCTAATGAATACTGGAGGCTCTTTGGTGCCCAGCCTCCAACTTCCTACTGAGGTCTAGAGAAATGAACTCCAAGGAACCTCGGTTTGTCTATAGATACATCAAATTCAGCATATCTAAAACTTAATTTGTCTTCTTTCCATCAATCTGATTTTATTATTCCCCCCCCCCCATCCTGGTTCATGACAGCAACATTCATACAGTCAGAGAAGCTGCAACCCTGGGAAACCATGCTGGGTGTACCCCTTTCCATTTCTGCTTCCTTCATCAGTACCTAAGATCCTAAAGGTTTTAATTAAAGATTTGATATCTCTCAGCCCTTATTTCCAACCTCATTGCAAAATAATAGCGAAGCAAAGCCGTACCAAAGACAAAGTAGACTGAAATTCAGACAAAATAGATGACTTACGAATACAAGCATTTTTGAATTCAGCATCTATAGGTATTTCTAAAACCAACCAACCAACCAACCCCCAAATATCTGATATCTAGCTTCAAAAGGAAGTAGTCTATTATATCTACAATAGTAGGCTTTTTGGTAAATTCTAAAATACCAATATAAAGGGACATCATTTTATTTATAAATACTAATTGCACCTACAGAGTATTTCAATATAAATGATGTAATTTTTTTCATGTTTTCATAAATATTCTGAGCAGTTGTTGTCCTCTTCCTCCTTGTCCTCACCCTTCCGCACCCACCAAGGAACTTGGAGACTCAGACAGAATTATGCGACTCCTTCTCAGCCACCCAAGTGGTAACAGAGTCCATATGGATGGGTGTTCTGTAACCCGAGCTTATGATTTTCCAAATGTGCTCTTGAAAGTTACCCATTTTAAAAAGTCCTGAGTATATTTATTGGTCTGCCAATAACCTTTAAGAAGGATATTATCATCTCTATTTTTTTAGAAAAATCAGTTTTATTATTGTATAATCTTAAGGACACACACACACACACACACACACACACGATCTTCTCTAATATTTAGTTGGAAAATGCCACTGTGGGGAAAAAAACCCATATTATTTGCATCATTTTCTCCATATTAGCTAGCTGTTTCCCAGGCAGGGTGGTATGGGATTTAGAATGATGAATGAAATTTATACCCAGCTGGTCAATGATATCTGGTTAGGTTGAACTCAAATACCTAGTCTAAATAATGTAGGCACTGAAATATTGACCTGTGAAAAATGTACTACATTTTGATATAGTATATGTTTTTTAAAATGGTATCATAGTGCATTAATTGTATGTGTCATTACCACATTAAATTACATTTGTAAATTTTCTGAAAAAGTACAAATCCATGCTGTATGCTCATCACAGTCTACAAACCCACTGTATTTGAATAATTACCTTCATGAACAGAACTAATTATTCTTTTTTCATTTATGCTGAATTAATTTTTGCAATTTAGGATTCTGTGTGTCAAAGCTTTATGAAGTGTAAACATTGATTTACTTCATCAGGCCGGGGAAAGAAATATCTCAAAGAAGGAGAGCTTCCACATAAATATGTTTCTAGGAAATTCAATCTCTGTTAACACTTGCATTTCTGTAATTATGAGGGAGGTAAACATCTTTTATAACAAGTTCAATACATACAAAAAAGGTTCAAACTATGTTCCTAAGTAATACATGCAACCTAGATTTGCATATTTTAAGACTTTTTATAAATAATATTTCATTTACTCGTATGTGACTTTTTTCTTGCTCAATATTAGTTTAGTGAGATTCATCTATGTTGATACATTATCTCTATTTCACTTATTTTCACTGTTATTATAAGTTTGCCATTATTCAGTTGATGGACAGTTAGATTGTTTTCAGATTTTTCTCATTATAAAAATCACTGCTATACACACATATTGCTTCTATCTTTGTGCACATGTATGAGTTTGGTTAGTCTATAGATACATGAGTGAAATTTCTGGGGTAGGGAATATTTACATGTGTCCCTATAGGTATATGTATACCTATCTGTGTAGATATATACATCTTCAACTCCTTGAGACATTGCAAAACTGCTCACCAATATGATTTTATCAGTTTACACTGGCCAGCAGTGTGTAAGAATTCCCTCTGCTCCATATCCTTTTCGTTCATGATTTTATGACTTTTACATGTGAGTAGAATTGATTAGTAGTTGATTTGTGTTTTTCAGATTGCTAACCACTTTAAAACATTTTTACTTGTTTTCATCAGTCATTTGCAATTTCTCTTCTTTGAATGGCCTGTTTTCAAATTATTCTTTGTCATAACTACTTTTATATGTCAGCCTGACCAGGCCAAGGGATGCCCAGAAAGCTGGTAAACATTTCTTTTGGGCATGTCTGTGAAGGTGTTTATGGAAGAGATTACAATCAAATTGGTGAAGGGGTTAGTTTAGAGCAGAAGGGTGTCCCCAGTGTGGGTGGACACCATCCAACCTTCTGAGGGCCCTAATAGAACAATAAGGCAGAGGAAGGGCAAATGCACCCTCCCTGCTTGAGTTGAGACATCCCTCTTCTCCTGTTCTCGGGCATTGGTGGTCCTGGTTCTTGAGATTAGGGACTCAGATCGGGACTTACGCCATCATGCCCAATTCTCAAACTTTTGGACCCAGACTGAATTACATCATTGGCTTTCCTGGGTCTCCAGCTTGCAGATGACATACAGACTTCTTGGCTCTATGCTCACATAAGCCAATTCCCATAATAAATCTTCTCTTATATGAATCTATATATATCCAATTGGTTCTGTTTCTCTGGAGAACCCTAACACATTCTTCTACTGTTTTTTCCCCTGCTTCTTCTCGACTTGTAAGAGTCCTTTATATATTCTAGATTTCGATTTCTTTTTTAAAAAATATCCATCTCTAATTGTTAATTATACATCTTATTCTCTTATGCTCATAAGAAATTTATCAGTGTTTTCTTTTTATGAATTGTGCTTTTTGTATCTTATTTATGAAAAATGTTATCATTTGATATTCTTCTGTTTCTGTGTTTTCTTTTAAGAATAAAAAATATCTTTTGTATTTAGATCTTTAATCCAATGGAAATGGATTTTTGCATATAGTGTGTATGCATATACAGTTTTACATTTTTTTCATGACTGTTCTGTCATCTTCGTATTACTTATTAAGTAATCTGCCTTTTCATCACTAATCTTTGATGGTATCTCTATCACACGTCAAGTCTCCATGGAGATATGGGCCTGTCTCTTGCTCTCTTCTGTATTATCATTGATCTATTTGTTTATGTATAATATAGCATTATCTTTGAGGTTGTATTATACACACACTCCTATCATTCTTTTTCATGATGGAAGCAAGTCTCTGGCCCTATTTATTCCTTTACTTCAAAATACCTTAGAGATAGCATAAGAATAAGTTTTATGTCACTAGTCTTAATTTTATACACAATTCAAAAAAAAAAAACCAGATGTATCTAATGATAGAGATACTTGTTACAATCCATGGTTAGCCAAGAGATCTCTTTTTTAGGAATTTGAAAGCTTTCTTAGAGTTTCACTGAAAGAACATGCAGTTGGAGGTGATGTGTTTGATAGGGAAGCTTGAGAGAAAAGGTTCATCATGTTCTCTTTCTGAGAGCCCTGAGCATCTCTGATTTCTGTCCTTGCCAAGGGTTAGTTCGTCAGCTACTCTGAGTGCTCCATTAGTATCTTTCCACTACTGAGAGCTTTTTGCTCATTGGTAAGCCAGAATCAGTTTCTTCCAACTTAATTGAAGAAAGATGCTGAATATGCCTACACAAAATTTATTTAAGATGATCTAAATGGGAAAATGTTTTGTTAAATAAACCTTCTTGAGGTGAAATTAAATTAGAATTTTCAAGCAGCAATGACTAATAACAAGTATGTCATCAAAATCCTTCCCGTTTGTAAACAAGGAACGATTTCTGGCTATGTGAATTTTCATTTGAATGTTCTTTAGCAGGACTTTATGAGTCAGTAGATTAGGCAGTGCATGGGGTCATAGCTCCTCGTGATTTAATAGTAACTTACTTTTTCGGAGAGTATAGAGAAAGATGTTAGCCCATGGGAAGGAGGGTGTGTTTTAGTGTTATCTGTGGTCTCTGTCAGTCCTTCACTTTTTCTCCCACCCTTGTCTCTCTCTTTTCCTCTTTAGAATGCTGGCGAATGCTTGAACCAGGACTATGAACTGTGAGCTTGCAGGCTACTGACAGTGAGCCTGACATCCGAGTGAAGAGTTGGACTAAGGGCTGCAATATTTTTACTATCTTGAAATGGAATCCCTGTTTTTGACCTATATATTCGTTGTAACTTTCATGTATTCAGCTATACTGAGTTTCAGAAATGCATTGGATATAAAAACCTGTGCTTTTTTTAAAAAAACCATAATTCTTTTGGTTAGTCTATGTGGACCTCCAGATAAATATTTCTAAAGTCTGAGTCATTTTTACCTATCATACTAGGTATCATTTATAAAACTTGTGAAAAAACTAAATGTTACTTCTTTTTGGTTGCTTTTACATTTTCTTCCTTTACAAGATCTATAGTTACCTATCAAATTGCTTTGAAAAGTGACCTATATAAATAATATTTTAGAATTAGATTTTTTTTCAATAAGGCTCATGGAAGAAATTTTAACAAACACCAAAGTTTTATTTTTTAAATAAATACATACACCTTGCCTAAGATGTATTTTTTTAAAATTGTCCATTGGTGTCAGCTGACCAAGATGACCTTGATGCTACCTTTATTTGACTAAATTTTAGATGAGTTTCTTCTTGACTATAGGTCCTTCCTCTTTTTACTTAGAGCATTTATTTAAGAAACTTGTAGTAATAAATTTTTCTCTGTCACTTTTAAATGAATAAATCTTTAAAAACTTTCTCAGGGACCTGGGAACCTTTGAAGTATAATCTTGCTATTGCTCCTTGTTGTAAAATCATGAAGATAAGAGAAAGTTTATTTTTCTTTTGTTGCTTGGATCTCTCACCTTTTCAAGATATAGCTGCTCAAAGAACTCCCAGTGCACATAGGCTGCAAAAAATCCCCTCTGTTGTGAATGAACAAAATAAGAAATTGAAGAAGGTATTCCTTTCCCTAGACTTTTAACTCACAAAGGCAAAATAATTTAATTTCAGACTTCATACCTTCAGGATTTACATGTCTTTGGACTTTAATCTGCAAATGGATTTGATCTTCAGATTTTATTTTTCTGTGGGAATTTGATAGAATGGGAGAGAATCTTTTTGCTAAATAACCCTTCTTTGGGTGGAATTAAATTAGAAAATGTTCATATTTAAATTTTGGGACACCCTGGGTTCATCGTCCTGTACTTTATGAGGTATCTTTATATTAACATTTTATCTCATTGCAGAAATTCTGATGAGTACTGCACACTGTGGCTGGAAATACAATTTGAGATAATAAATAGAGCAGACAGTCTAGACTTGGGAAAGAACCTCCCGAATTGATTTAATTGATAGACACGTCAGAGCATCATAGGAGTAAAATCTACTGTGCTCACCAGTGATCTCTCAGGTGGGTCCACAATGGAGCAGGGGTGGTATTGGTAGAGGGGCCTCCTGAACGTGGGAACGAGGCCACGCTGCTAGGCTGCTCACCTTCTCGCCCAACACCACAACTCATAGTCTTGCGCAACATAGGCTGATGGTTAAACCCAATGCATTCAGTGAACCCAAAGCAAGGCAAGGTGGAGAGGGATCTATTTTTTCCTTCTCCTGATTCCATGTGGAGGGATCCAGACTACAGCACCTTTCTGGCTTTTCTCTACCCCTCACTCATCCTCACCAGAGGAAAAGGAGTAAATTATATCACTGGGACCAGGAATCTGGCTCAGCCCTTTCCTGCCTTCCTCTTACAATGTGTCCGCAGGAGGAGAGTGCGTGTTTTGTTCCATTCTTGCCTACGGGGTAAGCTTAGCTTAGACTCTGTGGTTGACCAGTGCCCCCACTATGAGTAACTATGAGATTCAGTTTCAGGAAAACCACTGTTGTCCTCACTGTCCCAAACTGAGTTTTGGCCAACAATAATACCAATTTTTGAACTCTATGCTCCTGGGTCCCTGGTTTCACAATTGATTAGTCACCCCTTGCCTGGATTTTTGCTGCTTCTCTTCCCCTGTGTATTCTTAACACAGTAACATGAGTTATGTTAATTTTTTAACATAGAAGTCTGACTGAGCAGCTTCTCTTCTGATGGCTACAGATGGCTTAGAGGAAAAGCCAAAGTCCACACAATGGCCTATGCGGACCACACGCGGCACAGCCGTAACCTCCGTGACCTCATCTCCTAGTCTGTTCCCATGACCGCACTCCTTCTCATCCTGTCTGTCCAACCTTACTTACTGCCTCCTGCTGTTTCTTAAACACACACCAGATGTGCTTACGCTTCTGGGCCTCTGAACTCTGATCCATCTTCCTGGGACGTCCTTCCGCCAGCTGTTGGCATGGTCAACCGCCTCACATCTTTGGGGTTTGAACTCAATACCAGTGATGTCTTCTCGGCCTGCTTTACGTAGAACTATGCTCCCTTCCCTCACACCACCCTATCCTGCTCCCGCCCCTAACCACTTCTCTTTATTTTATTTGTTTTTTTTATGGCCTTTATCGTTCTCTGGCAAATTTTGATGATTTAATTATTTACTTTTTTTTTTTATTAAGTAGAAAGTAAACTCAGTGAAGGCAGGAGTATTTTCTGTGTTTTCCGTACCTCTGGTGCATAAGATGGGCTCAACAAAAATATATCCATTAAGTGAAGAAACCACTCCAGTTGTTTCTTCTTATGTAAGAAAATGACATCAAGAGAGTCAACCTACCAAGGAGGGAGGAGAGTGCATAAACTCAGATATCAAATATAAATCGCTCCTTGTTCAGAAATGATACTCTAGCCAACAATTTATCCAAATGTAAGTCAACTTATAGATTACCTGTAACTTATAGATAATAATGTAGACCGAGAACTTATTAAGTCGTAGGTAGCCCAAACATTAAAAAAGTTTTCAACACGGGACAATAATGCTGTCTCTAAAATCAGCCCCGAGTCACTGAGTGACTCTCAGGATTTTTATGAATATTTCAAGTGATAAAAGAAAATGATCAGTAATACTTTGGGGCTAAACACAGTTTCATTTATTCTAATACCTTTAAAATTGGCAATTGACATAGAGTTCGTAAAATAAATCTTAGTGAGTCAGGCAATTCAGTTAGCCAGAATACTTTATTCATACGCTAAAAATTATTTACCAAGTGCCTATTAACTACCAAACTCGTAGGTCAGGCTCGGGTGACACAGGTGGGTCCCTGCCTGTGAAGGGTGAGCAGTCTGTACATAAGAAAGTCTACCATGGTCTACTTCTTACCTTGTCCTCTGTGTCCGACACTGGTACTCTTGTGTGCCTGTGAGACCCTTGAATTTAAAAAAAGCATGTGTTAAAGCGAATTTCTTTCTCAAGATTACCACTTCCTCAATGAGAATATTCTCTATTAAAAAATGACTATTTCTAAATATACATCTTCTGCATATTTATGTGTCATCTGAAACTGTGATTCTTCATCTTTTATATCCATTTACTCCCTATATTTGACATAATTTCCTCATTTAAAAAAAAATAGCATTTTCTTGCTGGGGAACAGTGGCCCCAATTAGTATAGGTCATGTTACCTCAAGCATGAAACCGTACCGCTGAGAGAATTTATCTGACAATTTTCTTCCCAATTTTGGGTTGATCATAGCGTCATAATTACAGCCATTTCCTTTGCTAAATCAATTTAAGTCTATACTTTTCCTTCTTTATTATCAGCCTCTGGAGATATTGATTTCACCTGTGATACAATATAACAAAAAAATTGTGCCTGACTTAACTGTTGTAGCTAAGGGCAAAGTTTTAAAATATGTGATTTCTTCTTCTATGTGTAACTAACAATGCATGTCAAACACTACTGAATTTGGAATATAAATATTTGTTAGATATTAACATATTGATTCCTCAATATTATGAATGTGTCTGTCCCCGGTTTCTGCTTGTCTCCCAGAATTATTACATTGCTTGAATTGATAGGAGAACATTATCAAAGACAGGTTTGATTTTTTAGTAAGTATAGTTAATTCAAACTCATAATTCAAGTGGTCTTATTATTTATCAGGGACTTTTTAATGTAGGGGACACAGGATTATTTTAGACTGAAAAAAAGCATTTTGAGGTATTAGCAAGACCTCTGGATTTGGAGTTGGGAGATAAAACCAGTAAGTGATTTTGGAGTTATGAACCAATTAAAACATTTTATTTTATTATTAGTTTCAAGTATACAGTACATTAGTTAGATATCATACATTTTATGAAATGGTCCCGCCTATTACTCTATCTTCCCTCTGGTGTACACCTAAACGTCACATTACTGCTGACTGTGCTCCCTGTGCCGTGCTCCCCATCCCCATGACCACCTACCGATTACAAATTTGTACTTCTCTATCCCTTTACCCCTTTTACCCCGCCCCCAACACCCCCCCATCTCGGGCTATGACCAGATTGTCCTCTGTATTTGTGCATCTATTTTTAATTAGTTTGTTCTTTTTGTTCCTTACATTTTTTGTATAAATAAAATTATATGGTATTTATCTTTTCTGTCTGACTTCTGTCACTCAGCATAATAACCTCTAGGTCCATCCATGTCATTGCAAATGATAAAATTTCATTTTTTTTTATAGCTGAGTAATAGTCCATTGTATATATGAATCATAACTTCTTTATCCAATCATCTGTTGATGGGCATTTAGGTTGCTTCCATATCTTGGCTGTTATAAACTGTGCTGCCATGAACATAGGGGTGCATAGATCTTTACGAATTATAGTTTTGGTTTTCTTTAGCTAAATACCCAAAAGTGCAATTGCTGAGTCAAAAGATATCCATTTCTAATTTTTTGAGAAATCTCCAGATTGTTTTCCATAGTGGCTGCACTAATTTGCAATCCCACCAACAGTATATGAGGGTTCCCTTTTCTCTATATCCTCACCAACACTTGTTCTTTGGTTTTTTGATGATAGCTATCCTGAGAGGTGTCAGGTGATATCTCATTGTGGTTTTAATTTGCATTTCTCTGATGATTAGTGACCTTGAGCATTTTTTCAAATGTCTCCTGGCCATCTGTATTTCCTTTTTGGAGAAATATTTATTCAGATCTTCTGAACATGTTATAATTGGATTGTTTTTTGTTGTTGTTGTTGAGTCGAATGAATTCTTTACACATTTTGGATATTAACCCCTTATCAGATGTATCATAAGCAAATATCTTTTCCCATTCAATAAGTTGTCTTTTTGTTTTGTTGATGGTTTCCTTTGCTATACAAACACTTTTTAGTTTATGTTCTCTCATTTATTTATTTTATCTTTTGTTTCCCTTGCCCGAGGAGATATGTCTGGAAAGAAATTACTAGTAGAAATATCAGAGAGATTACTGCCTATGTTTTCTTCTAGAAGTTTTATGGTTTTGGATCTTATGTTTAAGTCTTTAATCCATTTTGAGTCTATTCTTATATATGGTGTAAGAAGGTGGTCCAGTTTCATTTTTTTGCATGTATCTGTCCAATTTTCCCAATATCATTTATTGAAGAGACTGTCTTTACCTCATTCTTGCCTCCTTTGTCATATATTAAACGAGCATGATGGATTTATTTTTGGATGAGTCAATTTTTCAACCTTTGTGCCTTAATTTCCTCTTTTGAAAATGGAGCTATCTCTTGCCCAACTTATTTTATAAAGATTTTGAGAGAATATAATGAGAAAGACTTTTGAACATGATGAGCACAGTACCTATGCAAATGTTTTAAAATTTGTTAAAAGCCATCTTTTTATAAATACAAGATATTGGTTGTTATCATACTTATGTTTTCATTGCTTTTAGGCAAATGTTTGCATTAGAAGAGTCCGAATATTTGCAGATTAATGAAAAGGCAAGATCTGCTGCAATCATATGAGTTGGCTAAAGATATTTGTAGTTAAATATTTTAAAATATACTTCTAGATTAAGACTATACATGGAACTTGATAATGATGGATATTTATGGAATAAATATGCTACCTTTTCTTATGGAATAAATATGCTACCATTTCTTATTGCAAATTAGGAACCAAAAATAATTGTTTGTTCATGTTTTCATTTCTGGGATAGAAATATCTCTTTCTGGCTATGCATTTGTGAAGACTTAGTACATTGTACATTTTGTTTTCCTAATTTATTCAGTCAGACCCCTGCTTATAAATGGATTTGGTCCCAAAAGTTCGTTTTAAGTAAGTTTTTTGGAACAGAGAAAATCCTTTTCTTCTCCCAATTAAATTTAAAAAAGCAAACAAAAAAACGCTGCATGCTCTGGGATTTTCCACTTCATTGTCTTTGTTCCTACTTTCCCACCTGCCTAGAATGAATTTGAATTTTACTCATTCATCGAGGTCCAAGACAGAGATTCTGTTGAGAGCAGAGACCACATATATTCATTTGTGAGAACTGTAGTGTCCCCGTGTTTTCTAGCCCATTGGGACCACCCTCTTCTTTCATGTGCAGATGTAATAGGCAGAACACCCCAGCAGGACTAAGGAATCCAGCCTGGGTTCTGGGGTGGGGTGGGGGCTTTGGTCCTGGTTGTGGCTGGCCCTTCTCTGGTCTGCTACTCCACATTGCTCTGCGGCTTTCCCCTGAACTAGCCCAGTGCCAGTGATTCCCCAGCAAGAGTCCGTGGAGAATGAGCAAATGTGAATGCCCGTGACACTTTGCCGAAGAAGGATATGTAACTTTGGTGTCAAAACACGTGCTCCTGGAGACCTTGCCTGTCACTGGGCCTTCATCACACCCGCTCCATGTCTGTCTTCCTCTGCCTTTGTGTCTCTGCGACCCTCTCTTCTTTTTGCTGTGGAAATCCCCCTAAATCTGGCCTTTGGCTCTACACCCCATCTTCCTCCTGATCCACTGATAAATCAATAACAGACAAGAAAAAAAAATCAGTTGACGTAATTTCTTAGAAATCTGCTGCCATCTCTATCCCCATTAATTTACACAATGAAGAGACACATCGTTATTCAGAATAATTAGAATACCTGCCTGAAGTTTTGGATGATTTTACGAGTGTTTAAGGCTGCCTTAAAACTGCAGAGAAAGGGGATGTGTAGTTAGCTGCAAAACAGAAAGTGCTTGCTAAAATGATCCCCTGGGAAAGAATGGGAAATTGACTTTTCTGGCCTTCGAAACCAAAGGAAAAAAATTGCTTTCTGGCCATTTAAAAACAGTAATTTGGCTTATTTTTAATAATCAAGAGTTGAGAATAACTTGCTGTATTTACCCAGTTGATACTTGGCACTGGATTCATGTTTGTTGATAAATAACTGAATGAATAAGCATGCACGGTGCTCATCAAGTCTTTCCTAATTGTCCCTGTTGGGAGCAGCTTCGCTTGCCTGCGTGCAATAAGGTTTATAATCAAGGGCACATATGGTCAACTATTCTTCATTTACTGGATATGCAAAAACACAAAGTAAAGAAAGATGCCTCTACAAATATTCTATATTTAACATGTATAAAATGAGTTCACTTTTTCCAACTTCTTTTCCTTAATCGGCCCTTCCTGCTCACTTTCATGTAGATGGTGTCTTCGCTATCTACATTTATTGTCTATATAATGCCTATCTATACATCTTGTTGTCATCCTTGATTTATCTTTTTTCCTCATCTCTTTTGACCAATCTGCCAAGAAGTTTTTGTGCTACTTACAAGTCTCTTAGATATGCATCTCCTCCAACCCCCCATGCCACTTGCCCTAGTGCAGGCTCTAACTACCTGGACCATCGCCATAGCGGTCTTACAAATGTCTTCATGATTTCGGCCTATTCTCTATCTCATCTCTTTTATATAGACCAGATGGTAAATAATTTAGGCTTTGAGGCCCCATTGTCCCTGTCATAACCACTCAACTCTGCTGCTGTAACATGAAAGCAGATATGGACAATGTATACACGAATGGGTGAGTCTATATTCCAATAAACCTTGAATTATGGACACTAAAATCTGAAGTACATATAATTTTTCTGTGACACGAAATATTATTCTTTTCATTTGAAAAACCTTTTCAAAAGCATATAGACTATTCTTAGCTCACAGGTGGCAGAGAAACAGGTGGTGGGCCAGTCTTGCCCTGCAGACTGTTGTTTTCTGTCTCTTGCTTTCGAACTGTCACGAATGACCTTTCCAACAACTGCAGAAAGGAACAAGTTTGAATTGCTCATCAAAGCAACTAGCACCTTCACCACATACGTGTCTACAGCCTGTGTTTTTCCTCTCATCGCCAACCTCATTCCCTGACTCTGACGCTCCCTGTGTTTTTGCCACACTAGATTGTCATTTGTGGTTCTAAAAATACTTCAAGAACATTAACACCTTCATGCTCTTCCCTGCATCATTTATCAGAAAAACTCTAATTTGTCTAATTATCAGGCTTCCATGTGACACACGTCATGTTATATCTTTATCATTGTTTCACTAAATGTACAACTCAGCAGAATTTATTTCCCGTTATTTGTGTTCCCATGGAACTTTATATATATATATATTTTCTTCCGAAAGAGTATCACATTGTTAGTTTTTATTTAAAAGTTACTTAGTTTTATTCTTCTTCTTCATGAGCTTCTTAGCATATAGGAAAATGTTCAATAAATCTTTGCTGAACAAATAGATGACTTATTTAATTATTATTGTTGTTAGAATGACATTACTATTATCATTTTATTTCCTACATTATGCATGGAGAAAACAAAGGTTTACATAATCACAAGATATATCAATAACCACATTGCAATAAACTTAAAACTTATCCTGTGTCTTCTTTTATAATTCAGCGAACTTGGTCATAGTTTCCCACCTCCCCTCTCCTTCCCCGCCCCCCCCCGCACCTCCCTCCCCTGAGGACTTACCATTTTTCTTGCCTCATCTTTCTTGGAAAACATTCCTCTAGCTTAATGTATCTATGATGCATTATATCAACCTTATACAGAAAAATCAAGAACTCTCTGACATTGTGATTTGAGGAGTCCTTAAGATATCTCAAAATTTATCTGTTACTTATTAGTTAGTGTCTTAAATTTCATCTTGACATATTCACCATTTTACTAGAGGATATTTTTTCAAAATTGGTCCTAGTGAAAGGAAGATATATCTGAGAGGGAAGTAACACAGGCAACTTTTGTTAGTCATGCACACTTTAGTATGAATTGGGGGGGGGATATTCCATATGGAGAATTTTGAATACATGAAAATTCTAAACTCTTCCAGAGTTGAATAAAGACTATTTTCTTTAAGATAATTATAATATTATATCATGTCAAGAGCATCTCTATAGATTAATAAATTATAATGGTATTCTAAAGGTTTTAAAGTAAATTCATGTATTTTTTATGTAACAGAATGTTGCAACTGTTATGTAAGATGAACCCTATGATTACTAATAATACTTTTTATGGAAAGGGTTTCTCTATCAATATTCTAGTCACGTTGGAAATGATCATAATTATTTTAGGAGCTGTTACATTCAGTATTAGGCTCTTTGTTATCATTTTATTCCTGGCATGTTTGACTGGAAGTGCTGGATAGAAATGTATCTGCTCTTATAAGTAAGTGTTTGAGGGCTCAAAGTAGGAAAGCCTTTGTTTACTTCCCTGACACTTAATAGTTTTATAGCTGATATTTCTAAGCTGCTTAATGTATTTCTTAATTACTTGGGTGTGAACATATGCTAACTTAATATTTTAGTTATTCTTTAAAGCTGATATATTTTTTGAAAAATTTTTTTGAGTTTTTACTAGTGAAAAAAGTTCTTGAAAATGCTCTTTGGTGTTCTATTCCTTGATTTTTTTTTTTTCAAGACACAGTGTATCTTATTATTGGTTATACTTGCTGCCTCTGGGCACAGACTGCCCGGGTGACTAGCTTGGCACTTACTAGCTTTGTGATCGTGGGCAGGTTTCCTAATCTTCCTCTGCCTAACTTTGTTCATTCATCAAATAGGTAATACTAGTATGTCATAGGGTTGTTGCAAGCATTAAATGAACTGATGCAGGTAAAGTACTTTAAACACTACTTGGTTATAAGAAAAGCTCAATAAATGATTATGATTATTATTGGTTTGTTCTTATTATTTTTTCTTAATAA
The DNA here is from genome assembly GCA_003508835.1 of Eonycteris spelaea. NCBI lineage: Eukaryota > Metazoa > Chordata > Mammalia > Chiroptera > Pteropodidae > Eonycteris > Eonycteris spelaea. Next base: position 528,570 of record PUFA01000056.1, read on the forward strand.
ATTCTTCTAGTGAATTACTATATATAACATCCAACCAGTTGTTCAAAAGAGTGAAAAATACATAAGGACATTTATTTGACATTTTAGAAGTAACCTTATATTTGTTTTATTGCAATTCTGAATTTTCGACTTGTGTTTTTTCTTAAGCATCAGATCATACTATTTCTAGGTCATTACTTCTGCCTAGCTTTCCTGTTTGTTTTAGCTATTTTTCTTGTGCTTTCAAATCCATTTAAATTTCTATTAATATATTATTTCCACCAATAGATTTGTATTTCCTTACTTGAATGTATTCCATAAATATGTCTCACCTTGAATCAATGAATTTTAGACATGAGGAAGAACAACCTGAAAATGTTTCGGTTGCGGCACCCGAGGTTAACTTCAAAAGAAAGAAAGAAAATTGGGGTGGTCTCGTCAAATCAGTTAGGCTTATCAAGGAAGAGAAAAGAGTTTACAAAATTCTAACTGAGGAAGTTTTCCGACATTATTTCTTCGAATATTTTTTTCAGTACCATGTTCTTTCCCTCTTTCTGCATCTCCGATGGCATGGATATTAGATATTTTTCTGTAGTCCCAGAGGCCGCTGAAGCTCTGTCTATTATCTTTTTCTCAAAGAATTTTTTCTTTATTGTTTAGATTGGACAAATTCTCTTGTCCGTCATGTTTGCTAATTCTTTCTTCTGTTCTCTCTGTTTTACTCTTGAGAGCATGCAATGAATTTTTAAAATTTCAGTTATTGTATTGTTGAGTTCTCAAATTTTCCATTTAGTTCTTCTTTATAGTCTCTATTTCTTCGTGGAGGCTCTTTTTGTCACTCGTTTCCAGTGCGTTTGTAAATGGTCTTCGAAGCGTTTTTAGAATCGTTGCCTTGCACTTTTTGTCAGATGATTCTAATTCTTTCATCTTGGTGTCAGCATCTTCGATGCCTCGTGTTCATTTAAGTTGCGATTTTCCTGGTTTTTAGTATGTTAAAGGATACTCGAAGTGAAACACTGACATTTGGGGTGTTATGTTATGGAACTCTGGGTCTTGTTTAAATCTTCGGTTTCACGTAGCTTCCTTTGACACCGCTTTAGCAGGGGATGGGATGGGGGAGGGTCGCAGCCTCATCGCTGCCAGGTGTGGGGAGAGGTCCAGATTCCTCACTTGGCCTCTGCTGGCGTGAGGGTTTGGGGTGGGGTGGGAGTCGGAACTCTTCATTACTACTGGATGGGTCTGGGGGTTCTGGCGCTTCACTAGACCTCAGCTCACATCGCTGTGGCTGGGTGGAAGGGGGACTGGAGAGAGACCAGCTTCATTAGTGCTGGGTGGTCGCGAAAGTCTCGTCTCTCCACCAGGCTTCCTCAACACCACCCCAATAGTGGGGGTGGGGGTGGGGGGAGAACGGGTCCTCATTACTCATTATTGCTGGGTGCTGTTTGGAGGTGGGAGTGATTGTCTTAAAGTTTTCTTTCTTGCCAAGCTGCCCGTTTCTTGGTATGTTGGCCTGAGAGAACAGGCTTTTGGATTTTTAAAAAATGTTCTGTGTTTTTGGCTTCTCCAGCCCAAATCTGGGACATATGAGTCAAAAACAAAACAAAACAAAAACCAAAGAGCTCACCACTGTGTCACTTTTTGGAACCCAAGGTCTCTAGTTGGTCTGACTTCTATCTTTCAGAATCTTCTTATGTTTTAAATATATATATATATATATATATATATATATATATATATATTTAAACATATAATGTTTAATATATATATTTATTTTTAAACAAACATTTATATTTAGACATTAAATATTTATGTTTACATATATGTATTATGTGTGTGTGTGTGTGTGTGTGTGTGTGTGTGTGTGTATTCCAGAATTTGTAGCTGTACTTAGTAGAAGAAGTAAGGAAAGGTACTTCTACACTCTTTTCAAAAGTAGAAGTCAGGCAACACAGATTTCTAATGTGAAAATACTTCTGAATATTCAAAGTTTGTGAGCATTTCCAGAAAAATAAACCAGATTTCTCAAATAAACCTAGTAAAAATTCTTTTTATTCCAATTTCTGGTATGGATCTATTATATTGCATAGATAGAAAAGAAAACATCTTCCAAATTTTTCACATAGCAAGTTCTCATGTAGCATATTCTTATTATCTTAATAAGAATAATTTTTATTATTTTATCATCACATCTTAAAAAATGCTTTTTGTGTTTTATATCCCAGCTGGATAAAAATATATATCTTTGAGATGTCTACATATCAATGGCGATGACTCAGTTATATTACAAGTGAATTTGAATTTAGGTGCCTACATTTTTTTACCAAAGGAGAAAACAGCAATGTGTGGTGAAAATAACAAGATAAACTCTTTGCTCTTCAACCAGTAGCCTAAGAATAAACCAAGACAAAATTTTTATAAGAAAGATCAGCAGATCTAATACAATATATAAATTACAATGATGGGACATGACAAGTTGTCAGCATATTTCATGTCATAGGATTTTTGATCTTCAGATCAAATATATGCACAAATGCTTGCTAAATATTTATCAAGCAACCACAACTCTGTTGTGTGTCATGCAATACTAGCTAAGCATTTGTCATATCTATGCCAGCTGGCCTTTAGGTCATCTTTTTAATGCGTCTGTGGCACACCAAGGCTGGAAAACTGTCTGTGGCTTTCATGTCACAGTGCCAAACGATGTGTGTGGAAGCCAGTCTTCCATTTGGATGAAGTGTAAATGCATCACTGGATAAAACAAAGGCAGTTTGTCTTTTATATCAGGTCTCGAGGAGTCCTGCTGGTGTACTTTTGGGAGGTTTTGATTATTATATGAGTAGTTACATCAATTTCTTCTCGCCACAGCTGTCTTGGGTATTCCAGTAAGAGCGTTAGAAATTAATCTTGTGGCTAAAATTCAGTGGATCAATCTGAATTGCTGTTTATGGGTCTCAGAACGTAAAAAGAAAAAAAAATAAGAAAGAAAAAAAATAAATTCCCTGACAGCCTGGTCAACAAGTTATAATTTTTTTTTTTTTAATTAGTCCCTTCTTGGCTCTATGGGCATGGCCCACGAGTTTGGGTGGACATGTTTTCATGTTTTCTTTCAAAAGCAAAATAAAGTTACTCCCTTCTGGCTGCTGTTAACTTTTACTGAGAGGCTCTTAAAGTGCTACCAACTGCACATGCTTTTTTTAACATGAACCGACTGAGATCCCAAAGAACAGCAAGCACTCATTTTATGAGACGTTCGTTGATGCCATGTGTCCCCCAAATGCATCGTTTATGTTATGAGAACCTTTGCCTGATGTTGATTCGCTGTAACTCTATACCGCAGAAAAAAGATGCCATGGGAAATGCATGGGGGATGGCAGCTGAGAATGATATCCTCTATTTGTTGTTTCTCAGCTCTGCTGTTTCATCACTCTTCAGTATATGAAACAAACCGTCCGTGTGAGGAAGAGTAGATTGTCAGAGGGCGTGGATTAAAAGATACTCGCAAGTCTCCTTTCAGCGTTCGTAGGTTATCTCTGTTTACAACTGTATGATTCATGAGACTTATTGCTTTTTAATCTTTTAACTTTTAATTTTGAAGCTTGAGATAAAACTGACTATAACCTTGCATTTAGCCATACAACACACATAATTTGTTGTGTTTTAGATGCACAACATACTAATTTGATATTTGGATATTTTACAAAGTGATAAGCACAAATAACTTGTGTTAACATCCCTCACACACAAGAGTTACAAATTTTTTTCTTGTTATGAGAACTTTCAAGATTTACATTACAGAAATATTGGGCTTTCTTGTTTCTAGTCACTTTTGTCGTAAATATGCATTAAAATGAACATCCTTCATTGTAGCAAATCTTCAGGTTTTGAAGGTAGTATCCAAGCACTTGAAACAAAATCTTTTGAATTAAATATATGTAATATTTGAAAATCATATTTAGTTTAAATACTAGCAGCAGGAGTCCTATTCTAACGTGGAAGCTAACCACTAAGCCAGTTTCCCTTTTGTGTTGTATTATGTAAAAGGTATTCCATTTTCCACATGGTAAAATTGATTGACTCTGAGTTTTCATGAAGAGTTAATCATCAACCATTCCACTGAAGGTGTGTAGACTGCCCACTGGAATGCCCTCCTGAGTGACTTGCAAACTTTCTTGATCTTGGGCAAATGACAGTTTCTACAGTTGGCAGGGGCTCACATCCTCCATAAACACTAGATCTCAACACTGCCTTCCTCAGAACACATTCTTTCAAAGTTTTTTTCCCCCATCTCTAGTACTCAAACACTCTAATTCCAGTCTGTATGGAAAATGTTCTAGAGTTTATCTTTGAGAATATGTCTTGAGTCATCATTTTATTTATTTTACTTATTTATTTTTATTTATTTTTGTTTTTATTTTTTTGAGCATCATTTTAAAGAGATAATTGTGTCCTTGAAAAGATCAAATCTCTGACCTTTTCAAGTTTTCCCTCTGTTTTGAATAAGATTATCATCATGTATCTTATAATTTTCCTCTCTTTTTTTTTTTTTGCCAAGATCTCTGGTCCCTGACATTATTTTATTTCTTGTAATCTTCTTTCTATTATTCTAAATACAATGCTTGTATATTTTACAATTTTGCCCTGTAAATAATAGTGGATTTTGTATTGCTGTACAACAAAGAACTTGATGTTATGTTTCAAATATAGCAATTATTATCATTTCTCTTCATTCAAATAAAATAATTTGATGAACACTTATCGAATGCCAGAGTAGAAATGAGAATTTTGAAGAGATAAACGAGAGCTAATATCTCTGTACTCATGACATGCTGGACAGGGGAAGTCACACGAATAAATAACATGATTTAGAGAAAGCAGAAAAAAAAACCCTACGAAATAGAAGGGAACAGGAGGTCAAAAAGGGAAATGATTCACTCTGCCTCAAGGATTTGGGAAAAGTTTTATAGACAGTCCATTTCAACTGACTCCCCCAACAGTGAGCAAGTGGGGAGGAAGGAATCGCAGGTGCAAAATTAGAGAAAGTTGAAAGTAGTTTTTTTGGACAATGGAAAATTGCACCACAATGGGAGTAAACCATGGTGGTGTGTATGTTGGTGATGGTATTGGCAGACAACTCATGGCTGAGAATTTCAGGATGACAGGAAATGCCGAGAACAGATGCTGGTGATCTTTATTTCCTATTGTAAATCCTGCATTATATCAAATTAAATGGGATCACATGCATAGAGTTTAAATCAGAATAGAATGAACATTATTACAGCCTAGAAATCCCTAGTCTGCTCCTCCTAATTGCATGTCCCATCCTCTCTCCCAGAGTTAATCAGAATGCTAAGTATTAATGTTACTCTACCAAGTGCATGCCCCTAAACTTCTGTGTTGTTTTTGCCTGTTTTCAAAGTCCTGTACATAGAATTATTCTGTACGTGGAATTATGTGTAATCTTTTGTGACTTGTTTTAATTGAAAGATATAATGTTTTTGAAATTTTCTTGTTAGTATATACTAGAAGGAGTAGTATTATCGTGTAAGACGTATTATAATTTTCATAGTTTCATTAGTTTTGTAATTTTTCAGTTGATGAGTAATTGGGTTATTTTTTTATTTTATTTTTTTAATGGACATTGCTTCTGTGTGCTCTTATGTATGTGTAAGAGTTTAGAATATGTTATGGAGTGGTTGGATCAAGGTAGGCTGTGCACATGTTCAGTTCTGCTAGGAATCTTGTTTCCTAAATGGTTAGGTCAATTTACACTCCCAACAGTATTGAGTATTTATCTTGTTTCTTATGCAAATGATACTTGGTACCAATTAGCCTAAAATTTTCATTAATATGGTAAGTGAGAAATGGAATCTTTGCAGTTTTAATTTGAGTTTCCCTGATTACCAATAAGACTGAATACTTTTTCATATGGTCATTGATCATTGGTGGTCTTCTGTAACATTTTTAGCCAATTCTTTTTATCATTTCCTGTGAGGCTAGTTTTTTTTTTTCCCTGCGGACATGCAGTTCTACATGTTTTGATTAATCTTCTGCTTGTTTTATGTATTACAATTTTTCCCCACGGATCGTAGTCATTTTTTTGCCTTTTATTTTTTAGCTTGCTTGACTGTTTTTGCTTTCAAATAATGATGTATGTTGGTTTTATATTTTAAGTTCCTTTTTAAAATTTAGACTTTATTCTGTTGGTAATTGGAGCCATCAGGAGGAATTGCACAGAGTGTAGTGGTTTGTGCATAACTTGACTATTATTCTAAAAATTATCGATTCACAGGAAGTAACTAAAGCTGTGCGACATCACTTAGGAGGTGTTTAGTATTCAAAGATCTAATTTCCACAAGAATAAAGACAATGTCTGTCATTCCTTTTCGTCATCAGTATCTAGCAACATACATGATGCATCGTAGATGCTCAATAACTACTGTGAACTAACAAATACCTCAAGCCATTGTTTAAGAGCATGAAAAAGGGCAAGTAGGTAGCAAGGAGCAAATTAAGAACTTAGGAGAACCTGCAGAAAATGGCGTGGGGATGCGAATGAAGAAAATCTTCAACAGCATCAAGAGACACAGGAGAGGGTAGCTTCAGTCGACCAGGTGGAACAGATGTTGGATTTCAGTATGTGGAGGAGTGATAGGAATGAGGAAGTAGACGTAACAAGGACCATTTTCATGACATGATGATATAAGAGAAAATATTTTGTTATCGGCTTCCCCGATGAGGGCATATTGGTGCATTAGTTCAGTTCTGCCTGGGTCTGTACCCATAAACAAGGAGTAAGTGCTAAGTATAGACATTGTCTGAAAGAATGGGTGAGAGAGTGAACAGACAATATTAATAGACTGGAAGGGGGCTGGGCACGAGAAGAATAGGAAATCAACAATGAAAATCCAAGGAGCAAACTGTGGTCTGGCCCAGGCAAGGCCTTTGTCTAACAGAAACTGAAGACAGCTATTTAAATGTGTAATGAGGAAAGTTTTAGAAAACAGTTCTTTAAAAGATGTATATTGTTGTAAGGGGCCACAGCAAAACTTCCAAGGGCAGGCTTGCAATATTTTTATGAGCCCTGGCCTCTGTTTGCTTCAGGTGGATGTTGGTGCAGGAAAACGTTTTTTCTAAGTTAGCAGACATTCAATCATGATGACTGTCCAAGGTGAATGAAGTGATAAGGATTAAGGCTCACCATTTAGATCTGGCTTAAAATTTTTCAGAGGAAAAGAACAACTTCTTCCTCTAGCATTCTCTGAGTGTAATTCAGTTGAGAAGGATGGGTCTCAGGGAGAGTCCTGAGTTTCAGAACATTTAAATAAGTTGCTTTAGGACTCTGACAACGGGAAAGAAAGAAATTTGCTCTGCTACTTACATAAAACATAGCAGGTAATTATGCCTCAGAATTGACTTTTATTATTAGTCTTAACAGTTAAACTAGAATAACCTTTTATAATTTACTTTGTAAAGAATTTTCGTAATAAGGGGACAGCAGAAAATCTTCTACAGTCGTTTCTTGAACAAGTTCTTTTCTGTTTTCTTCATGATAACTGCTGCCTTGTTCTCTTCTCAGTCTTTGTTGTTTAACTTTTTGTGATCCTTTTCCAACCTAGAGTTAGAGAAATAAGACCCACAATTGTTCAAATCATGCAAAGAATGGGTATCTCGGGTCTTGTAAATATCTGGCACGGATGTCTATTTGTTCTTTTTAGATGCTGTACTAGGTTCCTGTTTTTCCTGGAACCTCAGAGTGTGATCTTATTTGACAATAGGGTTGTTGCAAATGTAACTAGTTAGTATGAGATCATACTGAAGCATGGAGCCTTATTATAAGCTGACTGGTGTCCTTATAAGAAGAAGAGAAGAGACATATTGCCATGTGATGATAGAGGCAGAAACTGGAGTGATATGTCTACAAGTGAAGAAATGCCAAGGCTTGACAGTAACACTGGGAACTAGGAGAGAAGCATAGAATAGATTCTTCCCTAGAGCCTTCAGAGAGAGCATAGGTGCCAGCACCTGGATTTTAGGCTTCTAGCCATGAAAACTAGAGAGAAGAAAATTTCTCGTTCTAAGCCACCCAGTTTGTGGTATATTGTTACAGTAGCCCTAGAAACCTAATACAGTTGCCATTGGCTTCTTCCAACAAAAAGGTGGAGGTGAACATCTGGGGAACATAATCACAGTCTGCTCAAATTAATTTGGTAATTTTAGATTGTTACCAGACAATCGGAAAATTAAATAAATCAGTGTCTTCACCTGATTCTTCAAGATTTGTTAACTGTGGGTGGTAGACTCCAAAAGCTTGCTTGGCACAATGTAGACGTTTGTAACTTGCCGGAGAATTATTTAGATTTGGGGCTCTGCCTATGGAAATTGTCAAGGTCGAGCAATTAACATGTACTGAGATAGAGCTTGGCTGACCAATGAAATCTGGTACAAGAGCTGGCAATTTCCTGAATGGGGTACTGCATTAGCTAAAAACAAAACCCACAGCCTGAGCGTCTTAAACAACAGGGATATATTTTTTCACAAAGAGGAGAAAGTGATCGAAGAGGCTGGCAGTTAGAGATCAAGGTGTCAGCAGAGCTTGTCTCCTCTAAGGGTTCACTCCTGGCCTTGCAGATGGCCAGCCTCTTGCTGCCTCTTCACTGCGCACACGCCCCTCTGTGTCTCTCTCTGTGTCCAAATTTCCTCTGCTTATTAGAACACTAGTCGGATTGGATTAAGGCCCACCCGAATGGCCTCATCTTAACTTAATCACCTCGTCAAAGGTCTGTCTTCTCTCCAAATATGGTTATATCCTGAGCTACTGGGGCTTAGGGCTTCAACATATGAAATTGGGGGAGGAGGACACAATTCAGCTCATAACAGATATCTAGGAAGGGTGAAAGTCAAGATAATTGAGACATAGTCCTTTGTCTTATAATTGAGATAAAATGAAAATTTGAAGAGGAATAATATCCCAGAAGAATGAAACATATTGACACTTCCTGAGGACCTTGCAGGACATTTGGGCCTATCCGAAAATATCCATGGACTCATTTGGTCCATGATTCATTATAGAATACAGACATTGAGCTTTGTTCCAATTTTATGGGTGTTATGAGGATTCTTGAATTTTACGTAGATTCATGCTCTTCCTCGTCGTGAGGTTTGGAGGGTTCCTCTGAAGTCCAGGAGCAATTGCTCTCTGGTACAGCTGACCCTCAAACAACGTGGGCTTGAACTACACAGGTCCACTTTTATGTGGATTTTCCCCCATAAGTACATAGTCTGCCCCTGCATCCCTGGGTTTCACATTCACAGCTGGGAATCACAGATGGGGAGGGCAGAATATATGCGTTGTTCCACACCATTTTCCATAAGGGACTGGAGCATCCATGGATTTTGGTAACTGCATGGGATCCTAGGACCAACCTCCGGTGGATACTGAGGGATGACTGTGGTTACCATTTTGATGAGTCAAAAGTTACATATAGATTTTTGACTACAAAGAGGTCAGTGATACTGACCCCCACATTATTCAAGGATCAGCAAAACTATCAACCTCATTATTGTCTTGATATTCATTCTATCTGTGAAAAGTTTCAGAGATACAGACTTGATTCTCTAGGTATATCTGTGAGGTTAGTGGCCATATTTGAGTGTAACCACCAAGAACCTGGGCAGTGACTTGTTCATGGCTCTGCTGTTTGTCTTTTCACACTTTAGGGACCTTTCTGTGCAGGCCAAATGTCTCTATGGGTATTTTGGACAGCACCAAATGTTTGCTAATCATGGAGGATGCCAGCTGAACACATTCCATGGTTCAAAACATGTTCCTGAGTCGATATTCAGAATAGAAAAATCCACCGATGGATCATCCAAAAGTAGCTGGTTTTGTCATCCATTTTCTCATAAACAAAACAGCAGAACAGTAATTGAAGACTTGACTGAGATCAGGGTCACTGACATTGACTTCGAAAGATTTAGTTTCTTTATGACGTTTCCAGGCTTTACTTTTTTCTCAGATTTCTGATCAGAATTGCTCTGTTCATCTGTACACATGCTCATCCCCATCTGGGAATATAATAGCAGCGTAGAGTGTCTGCCCATAAAGAAAAACACTAATAAAGCTTCTGAGGAGGAGAATAACTTAGAGAAAGTGCCGGCCCGAGGGTTGTGAAATGTGCATTCAGCTGTTTTCTTACAGTAAATGCGTGTTGTGAAACTTATCCCTGACACTCTTTTTCCCCCATTGATGAGAAACTGAAACAATCTTCTAAGTAAGATTTTAGCATGATAGGAAATATATTCCCTTACTGAGTGTCCTACCAAGATTAGGACATAATAGAATAAATGTCACCTGGGGGCATCAGCAACAATGAGGCAGAGATGATGGGGGTTGGGGAACGGCATCAGAACTTCAGCTAGGTATGAGCTGTCTGAAAGATATCACAAGTCTAGAAAATAGGAGACTTTTCCCAGCTCATATTCACAGAGTGTACCAGACATTGTTTTAAGTGCTTGACAAGCATGAACCTTATAAGGAAGATTCCTCTTATTTCTACAGATAAAAGAGGAAAACAGAATCACAGAAGAGTTAAGTTGCCCAGATTATACACCTAGTACATGATGCAGCTGGAATTTGAACTCTGGCGACCTAAGTCTGCACTCTCACCCACCATGCTATCCTGCCTCTCATAAAAGAAGGCTAAAAATCCATATTTACCATTTTAAATAGATCAAGGGAGCATCAAGTCCAAAGACAAAAAAGAAGAACCAAGAAGTCTCAAGTTTAGAGTCATACACTGAGTTTGCTATCTGGGTGGTCTGCAATAGTATATTATTAACTTCTTCTTCTTCTTCTTCAAAAAATCTAGTTAACAGGTGCAAGGAAACTCTCTATAGAAAAGGGACTTGTTGAAAAATGAGTCAGAGTTCTCCTTTTGACAGAACAGAGTTTTAGTTTGTGGAAGGGATGGCAAATGGGGAGTATCTGAATGGTGCTGGAGTGTGAAGGGATGTCAGCAGAGAAGATTCAGTTCTTGGGTGTGATTCTAGCTGTCAAGCTCTTTCAAGGACTAACCATAGGCCTTGGGGCTGACAAGGCCCCTGATGAGCAAACAAGATACCAAGGTTAGAAAGAGAATTTTACACACGGACTACACAGCTGAGCTCCCAGTACAGCACTGGGGGATATGGAGGCCGAGTCCTGGCATCCATTTAAAGCAGTTGATAGATTGCCTCAGCCATAGCTGACTTGGGGCTCTCTGAACCATTTTGGATAATTAAATCTCAGATCCAGCTATTCTTGGCTGCTTTTTCATAGCTTTAGCTGTGACAATTTCTGGTCACATAATGCTCTTCCTGCTCTCACACTAATCTGGTTTCGACCTCCATTCATTGTCCACATCTCAGCTCACAGGGTCACGTCGTCAGCCTCCATTTGGCCCAGTCGCTTAAGTAACTTGCTATATACAAGGACTCTGACGGTCCTGGCACCGTGTGTGGCCTACGCCCTGGTACAGAGCAGCACGCCCAGGTCACAGCAACAAAACAGTGAACCGTCTCAGGAACTTTTATCTTTGTAGTTGCCTTAGTTAATTATGTCAGTGTAACAGAATATACCCAGCACTCTAGTAAGAAATATGAAAATTATCTCATGGGACTTTAATGATGACTCATTCTAGTGATTCCTTTTGAATCAGCAATTTATCAATCGGGAAAAGAAGTGTAGAATCATGGCTCCTGAATGTTAAAGCATATTTAATTTTCAAATGAAAATCTATTTTTTATTAATTTAATCACATAAATTGGATTCTAATTCCCACTGGATTATTTCTTAAGGAACTATTTTCCCCTTGCAGATGGAGTTAAGTTTTCTTTTGGATTTTGCAGTGCTTTTTGGTGTTGAAAATCAAGTTTGATGTTCCTGTTTACTTTTCCAGAAACAAAACTACTTTTGAGGTTGTGATTTGCTCCCATTAGTGTCTGGTTTCTTGGTGTGTGGGAGACATATTCTTTGAGTCTATCTTTCATTTTATAGAAGCTTCCACATTTGAAAATCGGTGATGTGTGGGTGAAGTGGGTAAAGGGGATCAAATATATGGTAACTGAAGGAAACTGGACTTTGGATGGTAAACATACAATAGACTCTACAGATGTCAAATGATAATGTACACCTGAAAATTATATCATTGTATTAACCAATGTTACCCCAATAAACTTGATTTAAAAAAAGGAAAGAAAAAAAACCATGAAGTGCTTGCTTGCTTTTAGTTTGAAATACATGATTTTGCTATGATTGCTTAATAAGAATGCTTTATAAATGCTCCTTAATCTTTTCCTACTAAAACTGAAGAAATTCAGCAAATATTTATGGAGTGAATAATGTGTGCGAGGGACTTTGCCATGTACTTTAAATCTTAAAGAAAGAGATAAACATTTTAATATTTTCCTTACTTCTATGCCTTACAATGCACCAAGTTTAATGTCAACCCTGTTAGATATACTATAAATGTTGGCTGATTAATGAAAAAGAAATATTTGAAGAAGGAAAGATTTTGGTTGATAATACTTAGAAAATGTAGGAAAGGACATCGATTCACTTCCTATTTTCAAAATGTGTTATAATTGTATTTATTTGTATATATTTTTTTCTTACAATAAATCTGAGTTAGTCTGGTGTTTAAACCCCTATTTATAAACAAAGAAACACAGGAAAACATGACCTGTCCAAGGGAGTGGTCCAATCCCAGAACGAGCATGAAGTAAACATTCCGTTTTCATTTTTCTGGATGGCGTAAAGATGTGATCTGTTTGCTCCTGTGTTCTCAGTCATGTCAGATTGCTTGCACCTTACTCAGCTGACTCCCTACCTCTGCTTGCGACATCTTGTTGCCATTGATGAACACTCCTTCCAATTAAAGGGACAGAGTGGTACCACACACTGCTTGCTTCAGAGCCTCCTCAATACTTTCCACTCTGCCTTCCTGTGTCTCACCTATTTGAAATGCAATACTTTTTTCAGTATGACCATTGTAACACTTTCCTTTCCTCCCCAAATGATTCTTTCTCCTTATATAGCAGTCTCCAGAAGTTTCTCATTGCAGCTCATTAGGCAATGTTTTAAAAGCAGAATCTGCACATGACATGAAGTTTTCTGTCACACTAATCTGTCAGCAACCTTTAAAATTGCTTCTCAGGTCTCCAGAATAATTCGAAAACTACCCAACAGCACACGTTTACAATTATAAAATAATAAGATAAATGGTAGCTGAGAATGACTGAGATGGAACAGTTATTCAAAGTTACCATATCCAGTTCTAGCCTGTTTTTTATGGTTATGGTTTACCGCAATTTCTATCAGCCAATATTTATTATATATTTTTTAAATGATGTCATCTGGGACTAAAAAAAAGTCTGTACTTCCTCTCAATCAATAGGAGATAACACACTAAAAAAATCATCCGGACACCTGAGGCTCAATGATTACTAAAGGAAACCATTTTAATCCATTTTAAATCTTCTCCAATTAGAGAGGATTGATTATTCACCATATCTAACTGTGAAAGGAATGCAGTATGTCAATCTATTTTTTGGTTGACTGGGTGTTTTAATTAAAATCAATGTCATTGATATCTCTAGTTAAATTTTACCAAAAATAATAAGGTACATGTACTTATTAACATGTAACATAAGATAATAAGATAATACCATGCTAACGGCATGTATGAATTATCTTGATAATTATAAATAGACTAAAGGAATAATAAAAATTTAATTTACTAGTGTACTTGAAATTTTTAGAAATAGCAAATCATTATCTCCTCTTCATTCTGGTATAGCTATGGACTATAATAATAAATTAGCTTTCATTAGATATTATGCATTGTCATAAAGAAATTGATCAGGTCCTACTATTTTAAATATTTCATATTTTACTTCAAATTGGAGCATTTCCCAAACTATTTTTATAGCTTAAAGGCACCACTGAAGACAATGGTCTGTAGAGAAATGTAAAATTTCAAAATACCAATATTTCTATTTGGAGTTTTTAACATTGTTAGTTCTTAAAAGTCTGGTAAACTCTCTTACCATTTTAAAAAGTACAGTGGGCCACAAGGACTAGTGTGTAGACACAAATCTGAATTATTTTCAACCCATGAGTCCTCAGATTAAGAATTCCTGCCCTACAGGAGATAGGGTTTTATCTTAGATAGTTGTTAAACAAATATTAAAATCAGAAAATTAACTACAATTTTGAAAGATTTCTAAACAAGGGTATAAAGTTTGCTGATAAGTGAATCAAAATTAATTTGCTACACATTATTTTCTGTTGAGAAGCAGTTTATTTAAGCTAATTTAAAGTTTCATTTTTTTTTGAAATCTACATTATTTTATTTTATTTTTTTACATCTTTTTTTTCCTTTTGGCATCATTTAAAAATTTTTCAATTATAGTTGACATTCAATATTATTGTATGTGCATTTCAGGTATATAGCATAGTGGTTAGACATTTACATAATTTATAAAGCGACCCCCCAATAAGTCTAGTACCCACCTGGCACAATACTCAGTTATTACAACATTATTGATTGTATTCCCTTTGCTATACTTTATATCCCCAAAGCTTTATTAATTTTAAATAAAATTTTAAGCAATGGAAATAAAATATATTTTATTTAGATTAAAGAAATATATTTTATAATTCTGTCTTTAAGAGACTGCTTACTTATTCATAGTTCCTCAGATCTTAATTGTGAGATATGGGTAAATTCTAAAACTTTAAAACATTAAAAAATGAGGCCAAGGACAGGGATTTTACTTTATAATTTTTATTGCGTTATTGGTGTTAGTAAAAATATTAACATGGAAATAGGTCCACAAAATTATCTGTGGCATGATCGTGAATGAAAGTTTGGATGGTACTTATACGTCTAGTGTAAATTAACAGACGTTCTAGATTCCTTCCTGTGGTACTGAAATGTTTCTTTATAGGCTTTGAACGTTTGAGATATAGAGTCCTTGTTCATTTCTGGAGAGGTGGGCACTTCATAGTCATGTACAGCCTCATCTGTTACTTGCCAAATCTTTGGCATTTATAATGCTAGAGTCTAATGCGTGTGAGGATCAAAAGACAAATTCACTGTCCTATAGCAGTGAAATGTTCTGGTTCAAACTGACAATGGAAGGTTAGAGCCAACTACAAAATTCTTTGCTTTTCTAAGTATATGCCTGGTTCCGAAGGAAAACTCAGAACCCATGTTCAACCCAATATGATCCGAGGAGGAAAAGGTCTGTTCACTACAGCTAAGTCATCAGAGGTCAGAGGGGAAGCCACAGTGGTGAGCTGATTTACCATGCGATATAATTACAGTATTGTAATGTTAGAGGAAAGAATATGGTGAGAGTATTGCGAAATGCTATATTTTTTGTAATCGATGTGAGCCTTCATAATTGACATTTTTGAGGCAGACGGACTTGACAACCTGTATTGTAAAGTGACATTATTATATCAAAAATAATGACTAAACAAAAAGCGATTACAAAGTGCTCAGTGTAGAATACATTTAAGTAACAGTAACAGTAAGTAACAGACATTGAAGAAAAGGAGAAAAACAACGAAGAGAATCAACATAATACAAAGAACCGTGGAGTAAAAAAGGGTCAGAGAAAAAGTGGTTGAAATGGAAGAAGGCAAGTAAGAGCCAATATACATGTGATTAGAATCCTTGAAGGATAAAAACAATAAAATAGAATTAATAATTAAAACTCTTTATTAATCCAAAAACGTTTCTCGAATTATAAGACCTGAATCTTTTTAGATTGGCCCTGCCAGTTACCTGGGAGAAGTGATCCAGAACAATCAACCAGCATGGATACCCCAATGACACTATTAGACTTTAAAATAAAGAAAGTAATCTTTAGAGTTTCTAAACTAAAAGATTAAATAATTTATAAGGATAAGAGAATTACCCTGGCCTCACACTTCTCAAAACTAACATTCAAAGCAAGGCAGGATTGAAGCAGAATTAAAAAAAAAAAAAATGATAAAAAGTAAGTGGTAACAAAGGATTTTATATCAAATAAATTCTATCTCTGCTTTCTACTAGGGAATTAAATTGCATTCTTAGTTTCCGAATTCTGCCACATTCTCAAAACATCTGTATATTCTTTACTTCCACTTGTCCCAATCTACCACATGATAGAGAACAATAAATTCTGGGCTTCTGTGCTGTTACCATGAGTACATAATTTAATTTACGTATTGAATAATTTGATATTTTGATAACACTGTAATACTGTAAAACCAGAACTAGTAAAAAGTTTTCAGTTTCAAAAGTTTTAACCCTATATAAATTGAAATACTGCATTAAGTAAAAGATAAAATATTCAAAGAGCTTTTGAAAAATATCCTTGATTCTTATGAGAAAAGAGGTAATTAAGGCAAATTAAATTTTCATGAAATCTTTATTTATGTAAAATGCCCATTGTTCACTTGGTAACAGACATTCTGAGGAATTTTTGAAGATTCCTTTAGTATGCAGTTTTACTTACAAAAATAACAAATCTCAGTACATGATAAATCTTTGAAACCTGCTTTCTTAGGTACGAGGGTCAGGCAAATAATAATGTAATACAGTTTCTCATGGAGCCTACTTTTATATTCTGTGCATTCTTCCAATTTTTATTTTAACCAAACTGCCAGTTTACCAGATTGGTGTGATTGCTAGAAATCTGAAAGTATTGATGATTCTTATCGTTCCTGGTTTAGAGAGAATCCTTTCCTTAACAAATGGTTACATATAACAAGCATTTTCCTTTCACCTCTAAACACTTTACAAATATGAACTCTTTCAATGCTTACAAGAGCACTCATTTTGCTTGTGAGGCGACTTAAGCGCAGGTGATGTGCCTATTAAATGGTGGAAATGGGATTTGAACACAGGCATTCTGGCTCCAAAGTCTGTGCTCCTCCACTTAAATAAATCAAAAGGCAGAGTTACAATTCTCTTGTTTACTTTCTATGAACTTGGAGGTGGGGCATTTGGGAGGTGGTTAGTTCATGTGGGTAGAGCCCCCAGAAAGGGCTAAGGCCCTACAGGAGAGGATGGAAGCTCCCTGCCTGGCCCCTTCTGCCCTGCAAGTCAACTGCTCATGAACCAGGAAGCAGGTTCTCACCTGACACCAATTCTGCTGTTGCTTGCATCTTGGACTTCTCAGCCTCGAACTGTGAGAAGTAAATTGCCATTGTTTCTAAGCCACCGGGCCATTGTATTTGGTGATAGCAGCGTGGGTGGACTAAGACACAAAGCTTATAAAAATCCCACGATTTTTTTCTTACACATAGAAGATAATAGACAATCGAAGTAAAATATAAGATAAATTTCCAGTACTCGTATTAGTCAGATGACTTGAAAATTCACAGGTGATAAAACACAAAACCCTGCTTGCTCTGTGATGAAAAGATTTGGCGGTGGGAGTGAACTGAGATTTACAATCCTTTTATCGATACTACTATTATCAGAAGGCTCCTATAGAAAATAAGAGTGGAGACTATTGGTTAAAATAACAAAAAGTTAGTATTTATTAATGTGAAAACAATCTATAGAATTAGTGAGCGGCATATACCCAGAAGAGAAAACAATCAGTATCGGGTATATTGTGAGCTATGTGGTGGAAAGCAATGAGACAATAAACAAAAATTAAAATAAAAGGACAGCACAGGGAGCTTTAAAGATTATAAGCCAGAATTTTCAATCGATAGAAAATGCTCTTGAGAACATATCTGTTGCTCTAGAATGTAATTATATCCTCTGCTTCATCTTGTTTTATGAAGTACCCTGGAGGATCGAAATAAACGATTGTGATTGGATGTTTAAAAAGCACGCTTAAAGGTAAGTTTTAAAAACAGTATAATTTTACTTTATTCTAGAGCTCTTAGAAAAATCTTTGTTCCCACAGCCATATGCAATCAGCTAATAAAACTGCAAACATATACATAATTATTGCAGCAATTATTAGAAAACATCACTGTTTTGATGTGGTAAGGCAATGTCCAGTATATATACAAAAATAACATATAACAATAAAGCTGTAACTACTTATATGAGGGTCCTATTTTTTATATCTGTAGGCTTAAATCAGGGACTTCCATAAACCTTTTCTAATTAACAGCATTTGCAAATTTATGGAAGAGGACAAATGTAACATACATTTATTGATAAAAGGTAAAGCAGATAATATAATATGATATGATCTTTTTTCTTAAACCTTATGCAGTCCAATGTAGGAGGTCAACAGTTTGTTAAATGGGTGAATAAGTGACTGGCTGGCATTAGAATTAGACTTATAAATCTATATTTTCCATTTAGTAATTTTTTAACATTTAAATATTTCACCTGCCTTTTGCTATACTTTGTTATTTAGACCATTTTCATACAGATTGGCTTACAGCAAGTCTGAAAAACTAAATAAATAGTAGAACTCATACTTAAATATATATAGTTCTACTTTAACTTCAATATAAGACTTGTCAAATACTTCATAAAGTTTTAGCTACATTTAAAATTTTCTTAAGATACAAATTGCCAGACAGATTCTCTAGTATTTCTTTCCTTCCTTCCTTTCTTATTTCCCTTTCTTCTTTTCTACCTTTTTTTCCTAAAGCTCTTTCCCTATCTCCTCAACTCCCTCCTACTTTCTCTTTTTCTTTCTTCTTTTTCTATTCTCTCCTGAGTAATTTTAGCACAGTGAGGGAGAAGGAGCAGAGATGAATTAGTATAAAAAGATTAAGTAAGGGTACTGATGACATTGGGAAAACTCTTGTTGTCTGTGAGAGCTTTCTAGAGTTGTGGTTTATTTATCCTTTTGTGAATCCAGGTTAATATTTTTATTTTAATAACCTCCCCCATTTTCAACATTCCCTTCAACATGCCAGAGTGGTACATTTGTTCAATTGATACGCTTATATTAATACATCATAACCATCAAGTTCCTAGTTTCCCTTAGGGTTCCCCCTCATGTTGTCCATTCTGTGGGTTTGGACAAATGTATAATGATATATATTCATCATTATAGTGTCATATGGGGTAGTTTCACTGCCCTAAAAATCCACTGTGCTCTACTTATTTGTCCCTTTCTTCATCCTCAACCCCTGACAACCAATGATATTTTTACTGTCTCCATAGTTGGAATTATACAGTATATAGACTTCTTAGGTCGGCTTCTTCACTTAATAATATACATTTTGAGTCTCTCTATGTCTTTTCATGGCCTAATAGCTCATTTCTTTTAGTGCTGAGTAACATTCCACTCTCTAGATATACACAGTTTATTTATCCATTCACCTACTGAAGAGCGTCTTGGTGGCTTCCAAGTTTGGGCAATTGTGAATAGAGATGCTAAATATCCATGTGCAGTATTTTGTGTGAACATAAGTTTTCAACAACTTTGGGTAAATATCAAGGAGCACGATTGCTGGATTTTATGTTAAGAGTATGTTTAGTTTTTGTAATAAACAGCCAAACCGTGTTCCAAAGTGGCTGTACACTTTTGCATCTCCACCCTCAGTGGACAAGAGTTCCTGTACCTCCACATCCTTTCAGCGTTTGGTGGTGTCAGTGTACTGGATTTCGGCCATTTCAATAGGTGTGCTTCCCAAATAAGTGGTGTCTTCTTGTTTACTTTGCAATTTCCTGCTGACGTGTGATACGTAGCATCATTTCATATGTCCGTCGTGTATCTTCTTTGGTGAGGTGCTTGTGAAGATCTTTCACCCGTTTTTAAAATCAGATTTTCTTATGGTTGAGTTTTAAGAGTTGGACTGATTAGTTTTGTCAGCATTATCGGGCTGTGTTTATACGTTATGCTCACCCAGACCAAACTCTAAGTACATTTACACAGTGTGATCAATGATGTTGTTATTATTGGCAATAACATTTTGTTACTCAGAAGCTGGAAGAAATAGATGGAGGTTTCCATGTGTTTCTTAGAATAAGTAAGCTTCTAGTTCGAGTTCTTGAAGTCAACTTGAAGAGCGCAGGCTTAAGAATTTAATGTCTCCATTCTCCTGGGGACTTACAGGAAGAACAACCATGTGACAAGTCAGTCATGCAGGAAAAAAGTTTGTCAGTGTGTTTTTTTTTTCCATCTCTTTTATGTAGATTGTAAGTCATAAATAATTCAATATCATGTTTTCTTAAGACTGTAAATGAAAAGGAAACAGATGGTATTATGCTCTTGGTAACTCGTCTACATTAGATGAGGAGATGTGCCTAAATAAAGTGCAGAATTTTCAACACCATTGCGTAGAAAGTCCAAAAAATATTTTCCTCTATTAATAAATTTTATCTCTAAAGGTGGAATGTTAGTATGTTTGATGAAAGAAGCAAAATTCATCAGCCAGAAAAGGTGCATTTACTTTCATTGAGGAAAGTAGAGGGAAAAAAAGAGCCATAGCAAAACAGGAAGTGGAAAAAAAAACCCTCAAAACGTAAACTAGTGCTTTATTAGATGACTTTATTTGATCTATCACCTATCTATCACCTATCTATCATCTATCTATCATCTATCTATCATCTCTCTATCATCTACCATCTTTTTTATCTATCATCTGTCTATTTATTTGTATTAGATGACTTTAAACACTAACACAGGCCAAAGTGGATTTATTTCACTTCACAGCCATTTCTGTAAATAAGAACTTTTCCCCTTCCTTTCTCCTCCTGCTGTTCTGATCTGACAGGTAGCAGAAAATGCAATAGCAAATGGAGAAGGAGAGAATAAAAGCGCCAGGTGAAAGAAAACAGAAAAGCTGACAAAGTCACCCTTACTTACTGCTACTGGGCAGCCACAGCAGGCCGAAATCAGGGCAGGGATGCCATAACTTAAATGAATTTTGAATATTTGGAGTATTGAGCTATTTTTGGATACATGCATTATTGAACCGAACTCTTTCATGAATAGAGGTAAATGTTTTACTTTTTATTACTTAAAAGTAATGAGAAACGTCATGAACCCGGCCCTGAATTTTGTCTAGTTAGCAGGAGAAATCTATCCACATGAAATTAACTTTAAATGACTGTGAGAGATGAAACTAAAGTTGCATTTTCAGTTTTTCCATAGTCATGCTTATTCAACCAAGTTATTACACATATCACAGATGCCAGTTAAAGAATGTGGATGTGCCCTCCTTTCGGTCAACTAAAAATATCTGCGTTTACATAACACGAAAAATAATTATATAAAACCTTACATCCTTCAGGCAATAAATATATCTTAGTTACTTTTCATTAAAATAAATGACCAGTTAAAATGCCTACTAGTTTCTTTTAAAATGGCAAAAAACTTTTATTAATATGACTGTATTGTCCTTTTATTTACTGATAGTTCTGTTTTTTTTCTACAGATAAGGTGGTTAAGATCATTTGTCAAGCGTTTTTATAACAGCATATTTAGAAAATGAGTAGATAGTGAGTGACGAAATATCTCATTTATAAAGATCCCTCACTGTTATGCTTATGTTTGCAGTGACTTTTCCTTCCAAATTTCCCTTTCTGATTGTACATTTGAAATATGTTCTACTTAGAAGTGATGTTTGTAACATGAACTTTATGAGAATATTAAAATTTTAAATGCTGCTGAAGGCCCCATCTATTATTTTCAACCCTGCATATCTCAGGGTTGAAAAATCAGGCTGCCATTGACATCAGCAGCTAGTTAGTTATATGCAGCCTGTCACGTCACTTCATGCCCATATGTCACCCATGAGACTAAAGCATTTTTTAATAATAACAATGGCATGATTAAAAAATGAAGAATCACTTGAAAAGAAATCTTTTAGTATAATTTTCATTCTGGATTAACTGTCAGTTTACACTTTCAGAATTTATATTAAGTTCTGTTAGCAATAAATCAAAATTTCAAAACTTAGTTTAATATTCCTTTTTCTAATTGTGAAATCGAGATGAATGATTGAACCATTTTCTACACATCTATAGCTCTCTCTAAGATAAAGTGTCTTATACACATTTTCAATTCTTTCTCCCATCTCTGTACCACGAATTCTTGACCTTTATAAATACAATGCATGGTTATAGGTTCATGTTTGTTTTACATTCTATAAAAATAAATACAAATGTATTCTCTTTTCAGACATTTTTTTTGAGGTTTTGGGAACCATTTTCAGCAATTATCTAGACCACCTTCCCATTCGTTTGCTCCATTCTTAGTCAGTTGGTAAAACCCTTCCGTTGATTCTTGTCTGAGCGTGCATGGATTAAACATCATCTTCATCCTCACATTGCAGAACCTTTCACGTGGACTCCTCATATTGCAGAATACGTGACTGTGTGCGTGCAGGAAAGCACAAAGATTAAAACTTGAAAAATAAGCCCTCAGATTTCACCACTCAGAAATAGTATTCACGTTCTGTCATTTACGTATCAACATAGACGTCTTTCTCTGGACATTTCTACAGAAGAATGGACACAGGGGTAGCCGGGTAGATAGAAATGCTTTCATAAATATATTAAAAATACTATTCATCACTAAAATGTTATATTTATTTTTACCTGAATTTAACATAATAAAAAAGACAGGAAAGCTGTAGGAATTATTAAATTTAATGAGCACTTCTTAATCATAGACATTCTTTTTTAAAATACCATTTTAAAGCAAGAAAAAATATTGTGAGAAACTTGAGGTAGTGATAGTATTTTTCACAGATATTTCATTTTTAGAGTTTTACTTTTTTCCTGCTCTGATAAACAGAGAATTAACATTTATATACTTTTCCATTTCCGCTTTCCTATTTTAAGCAATTTTATCAATCTCTCACATTGTACAAATATATGAGCTGTAGTGTTCCTTAACCATAATGGCCATGTTCAATGAACTCATCCCTCACAATCAACCCTTTGCCACAGCTTCTCCAAGACTGAATTCTTTGTTGATCTGACACAATAGTTACCACACCGAACCTCTTTCCTCAGGGATGATGCCACATATTCTTAGTTTTTGCATACTGTTAATGTAATAACTGTCATCTTGACTAGTTGTAACACGATTGGGTCGTTCTTTCTTCCTTTCCTCTCCCGCCTCACCTCTAGCTTTGTAGAGATTGTTCCATCATCTTCACCAGTTAGTGTTTAGAAAAGTGGAAGGAAGGAAGATTTTTTTCCTTTTATAGACTTGAGGTTTATGCCTAGAAGACTAAAGCATGTTTTGTTTATCTTTCAAGTTTGACCGACTTTAAAGATAAATAATACAAGTAGGACATGTATTAGTAATTGAGTATTTTATATTAAATTTTATGGGTTACAATGCCCTCTTTTAAACTGCAAATACAGATTTTTTCTTTTCCCAGGGAAATTAGTTTCGCATCATGTCCTCAAATATATATATATTTCCATTTGTTTAATTTTTGGTCTTAAGGAAATCAAGTTTCCAATTTTTTTTTATCAGTCTTATATGTCTTTTATTTTTCTTCTAGTTCTTTGATTTTTATTATTGTTCTGGTGTGTTTTCTTATTTGTCATGCCACTTGTTTTCATTTTGTTCCTGTTTCAGGAACTCTGTACAGATATATATTTTTTTCATCCTGGAGTAGAATAAATAAATTAATTACTACCTTCCACTGTATCTAAAACTTTTTTCTTTCTCTTCTGAACCATGAGCCCTCACTGGAGAGCTCAACTGTCACACATTCTGTGGCCTAAAGAAATGGTGTGAAAAGTAAGAGAGTTTAGAAGAAAAGTCTTCAACCTGCATTAGGCCACCTGAAAGCCATGCTCTTTTCTGATATTTTCTTAAATTTGGGGGACAATAATTCACACTTCCAAGTATGGACTGCATCCCATTTTAATGTTAGATATCTCCCTATGCAGGATATATTACTGAAGCTCTTGCTTCCTTCAGAGAAAGTCACCTCTTTGTTCATTTTATGACATCCTCAGTTTCCTTCCATGTCACCATTTATGCTCTCCCAGATTGAAGGAAAAAAAAAAGTTTACAATTTGTTTCTGTCTAGATTTGGGGTAAGATTAGATATTTTCAGGATTGCCATCTCCTCAGAACACATTATAAATTCTAGAGTAGGAGTAAAGAGCTTAAATTCTTGTACATACCTATTAAATTGTTCAATAAATCTTTAATTCTAGAATGGGCAAGTTCACTGATGAACCACAACATGTTAAAAATGGTAATTAGGACTTAAACTTTGCCTCCTGCATGAAAAATTGTAAGGCAATTTTTACATATATTTTATGTCATCATTTGGAAGGCCTTCAAATCTAATAAATACCAATTTATAAGCTGAATTTGAACTACATTTCTAACAACTTTACAGTATATTTTAAACGGATTTAAAATATTGACTAATAACTCAAGACTAGTTCCTTGCATTGAAGAAGAAAATGCAAACTAGAAAATAGGACAGTCAGATTAAAAATAAAGAGTAAAGGAAGGAAGAAAAGAAAAGAAAAAAGAAAGAAAGAAAGAAAGAAAGAAAGAAAGAAAGAAGAGAGAAAGAGAGAAAGAAGAAAGAAAACAGTGTTGATTAATGATCACCCTTGTTATATAACATATACTAAAACACAGGGTAATTCAGTGCAATTTCCTTTGAAGGTCTCCAAGCATAAAAATCAATTTTCTTAGGTAATCTGTCAAAAATGAGCTTTCATGTCTAAATTGAAGTAGGTAAAACATATTTTTACTTGCAAATTACTGTTGAATTTCTAGAGTAGTAGAAAAATATATATTAATTTCACCTGCTTTTTAAATGAAGCATAAACACTAGTCAATGAATGCAACTTTGGTTATTTACGAATCTTTATGTTATTATAAACTGATTTTTTTGCATTTATACATAATTTATCTATCTTATTATAAATGTATGTTATTTAAAAACCTTGTACCCTGTGAATTCAGATAGGGGGATGCAGATTGGAAAAAGGACGATGGATTATAAAGAAGGGGCAAGAGAAAACACAATGGGAAAGAGGCAGACAGGAGTAAAGAGTAGTGGGGAAACTTGCAGAGACAGGGAGGGAAGGAAAGAAGCCTTCTCGAGAAGGAAAGACTGGAGGAATAAAAGCCAACGTGTGTCAGTATCTCTTTTTTCCAGCTTCTTGGCGTTTCGGTTGTGATTGCGATATACTGATATACTCCATAGGGCCCATTTGCAAACCTTGCAGGACTCAGCCTCTTTTCTCTGCTGAACTCCTTTTGATCTTGCCCCTGGGCAACCTTGTGTCTTCAGGGTGACAAGACAGCAAGGCGTCCTCAGTGTTGAAACTTCCAATTTTTCTAAATGCTGACTTCAGATGTAACCCCATTATCTACCTGATGGTTTCACCGGAGTAGTTCTGAGAACAAGGGCCTTCTCTGTCTTTGTTATCTATTTTTCCTCCTTTGCAGTAAATTAAAACTTAGCTACTATAAATCAATAACCTGTGTCTCCTTCCTCAGGAGTATTTTTGTTTCTCCTTTCTTCAGGGCTCTTGGTTATGCTTCCCAACTCTGCTGCCTCCAGAATTCTTAAAAGTTGGCTGATACGCGATATCCAGATATGCAGTTAATGTTCACTATCTTGGAAATACCCTGAATGTCTCTAGATTGGATGCCTTTTAGAGATTCTACTTAAAGAGACAATTCTATTTTCCAATATATATGTAGAATATCTCAGAGATACTGTAATAATCTGTAAGCATTCATGTGTGCATTGTTCATAATGGAATGTAATGCCATCAAAGAGCTCATAATCTATTTGGCAAAGTCTGATATAGATTCACCAAACAGGATAATAATAGTATTGCAGTATCAGAAAAGGGATAGCGAAGTGCTGCAAAAAAATAACATTAGGGGAAACACGTTTCTTGAAGTGGATTCGTATCTCATGTTTTCCAATTGTGGCAAAGGTGCTAATATTGTCATTTTATTTGCTTTGGGAAAATGGAGTGGTGTTTCTCCCACATCCCCATTCAATTCACTTGCATGACCCCTGGGGGGGCGAAATATGGATTGTGGCAGGTCACGGGGGACTAAAATAAATTTAACCAGGCAGTAATTCTTATTTCTGTTGTGTTAGATGTGATCCTGGAGATTTTAATAATGATTTCTCATAGTCTTGAGCATTTATATGGCACAAAATCAAATGGAGAGAGAAAACCAACATTAATTTCTGATGAGTAACTTTTTGATTTTTCTGTGATAAGCACATGGAATCCGGGGTGAATACGGCAGGTTTTGTGGCACTGAGAAACTCACAAGGAAGTGTGTGTGGGGGGTGAGACAGAAATTAACACATAATTATACCAAACTTTCATGCTCTGTTTTCCAAAACAGAGTGTAAGACATCGAAAAACATTTTTTTATATTCATACATACCTGCGCTGTCACAGATGTCTTCATTCAATAAGTGCTCCATTCAATTATCAAATATTCAAGAAACAAGCTCTTTTTTTTTTTTTTTTTTTTTTTTTTTACCCCTGGGTATTCAAAACCATATGAGGCATGGTCCCTGCTCTCAAAATACTCCAAAGGATAAAGGAAAGTAGAGCATTGTCAAAGCCTCTTCGGTCTGCTATAAAAATAAATAAACAAATAAAACTGTAGACTGAGTGGTTTATAAACAACAGAAATTTATTTCTCACAGTTCTGGAGACTGGAAGTCCAAGGTCAAGCCCTAAGCAGACAGAGTATCTTGTGAGGACCTGCTTCCTGGTTCATAGAAGGCTGTCTTTTCTCTGTGTCCTCACAGGGCAGAGGGGGAAGGGGAGCTCCTTGGGGCCTCTTTTATAAAGCCACTTATCCTAGTCACAAGGACTCTATCCTCATGACCTAATCACTTCCCCAAGGCCCCACCTGCAAATACCATCCACTGTCAAATCCATCACAGTAGGGAGTAGGTTTCAATATATGAATCTTGGGGAGACTAGCAAGCATAGCAACACATAGACTAGCAAACAGTCCATAGCAAACAGAGACTATTAGAAACAATATGGACTATAGCATTACATAACCTTGGGCATTTTTTTTTCCATCTCTAAACTGAGATATTTTAATAGCTTTTCTATGGAATTCCAGTAAGTGTATGTACGTAAAAACCACTTTGCTATGTTGTTTCACGTAGCAAAGCACGTAAGAAAACGACTAGGCTGTTATTCTTCTACTGGCTATGCACTAGGATGCCCTGGGAGCAGGGAGAAGGCCCTGAGAGACTGCAAGGAAGAGAAAATACTTGAGTGCAGAAAGTTTGCTTTACTAATGAGGAAAATGAAACAGGACGAGAAGGACATTCTTGGTAGGTAGAGGCAGCGTGTGTGGTGTGACAGAGAAGCAAGGACACGTGGGACTTCGGGGGAATCGTACATGGATGATATGGCTGGAGAGAGCAAGACTGGGGTGGGAGAGGCTGGTGAGGGACCTTTGTTAGAAGTTTAGGCAGTGGTCAGTCATTATGAACTAGTTTAAGGAACGTGAATGATTGCCAGTGTGTGTTTTGGAGTTAGAACGATTGGGATGGAACCAAACTCCAACACTTAGCCAACGTGTGATCTCTGGAACTCACAAGCACTTTCTAAATTGCAGGGGTTTGTTTTTGTTTGTTTGTTTATTTTTAATCTGTTACATAGGGTAATGTTACCTAACTCAGAGGATGGTTGGAAAGAGAATGAGGTAAGGTGATATAATAAATATACATTACATTGCTGTTACTATCATTTGTTGAATGTTTATTATTAGCCTAAAAGCTATGGGAAGGACTAACTATGACAGGACTTTAAGCAGGGGAGTGACATGATTTTACCTTAATGGTAGAGGGGTCATTAGATGAGCAGTAGAGGTACTGGTTGTGATGAAGGGGTTACAGAGTTCCAATACAGGGAGGGCGGAGGAGATGGCTTTTGTAGGGCGAGAAATGAGGAACCAAAGTCCTTACTTTAGGCATGAAGAGGAGGGAAAATACTAAGGGATTCTAAGGATGTCGAGGCCAGAGATTAAGCAGTTAATTCAGTACGGAGAGTGCCTGAGTCAGGAGGAGGGGTGGAACCCATCTTCTGTGTGTTTCGCTTGGTTGACTGAATTAAGTATTGGAATCAGAAGTTTCAGGGAAGAGCAAAAGGCAGAGGCCCATTTTGAGTTGAAGAGGGAAGGGCCATGGGATATCCAAGCAGACATGTGCAATAGCTTGTTGGAAAAATAGACCTAGAGTCAGCGGAAGTTTCTGGAGTAAAGGGACAGATATAAATCGACTGTAAATGACAGAGCCTCAGAAGAGAGTGAGTTCACTTAGGGAGAATGGAGAGATGAGGAGAGCAAAAGATGGAGCAAGAGCAGTGCAACAGCACTCCAAACGTCAGCAGAGAAGGTCCTTTGAGTGAAAAGGAGCAGGGACAGCTGGAGAGGGGGGAGGAAACCAGGAGACGGTAACCACGCGGAAGCTTAGAGAATGTTTCCAAAAGGAAAACGGAAACTGTCAAACGCCCAGAAAATTGTAAGGCAAAATATCAGAATGTTTGGGCTTCAAGGAACAGGAAACACAATGTGAAACGAATACACAAAAGTCACATTTTATTTTATATAACAAGAACTAGAGTTAGAATTGCCCTCTGGTTGGTTTACTTAATGCTTCATCCATTTCATCAGGGTACATATATATTCATGATATGCTCCCCATGTTAAAGAATTTACAAACTCAGGCTGGCTGCCTTATGATGCTCCAGTGACCACGACTCCAGATAGCCCAGGCAAACATCGGCTTCCAGAGGTAGAAGGTGTGTCTCTCCCTTCTTTCTGGAAAGTTTCTAGCAGACTTCTTCCATTTTCTTGTAGGCAGAATACTGACCTCCTGAGATGTCCACGTCTTGATCCCTGAAACCTGTGAATGAGTTGGGTTGTGTACAAAGGGGAATTAGAATTGTGGATAGAATTAAGGTCCTATCAGCTGGTTTTGAGATGGAGATGTTATCCTGCTTTATCTGGGTGGGCTCTGTTTAATCACAAGAGTCCTTATACGTGGAAGAGGGAGACAGGAGAGGGAAAACCAGAGAGATGACAGTGTATGAAAGGCTTGGTCCAGTGATGCTGGCTTTGAAGATAGAGGCATGAGGCATGAGCCAAGGAATGCAGGTGGCCTTTAGATGCTGGAAAAGGCAAGGAAACAGATTCTCCCCGAAGCCTCTGTAAAGAACATAACCTGCTAACACCTTGATTTTAGCCCAGTGAGACCCATTTTGGACTTCCAACTTCCCAAACTGTAAGGTAATGTTTGTGCTGCTTTAAGCTGCTAAGTCTGTGATAACATGCTAAAGAACCTCATTTTCCAGAGTTGCATCATTTACCCATGCCTCAGCCACTCGCTGTCAAGGGCGTGGATCCTGAACAGGCTGCTGCAGTCATGAAGCATGTAATCACCTGATTCCTGTCAAAAAAATCTTGGGAGTGGGAGCGAAAGGCTGTTGGAGAGGCAATAAACTCTTAGATTTGACTATCTGCAGTCCAATGATGATCTAGAAAGAGGAAGTTCGCTGTGCAGTAGGAAGGTGGGGGTAGAAAAAAGTAAAATATTTTAAAGTAACTTGTACATAAATGAGAGACATTATGGAAATATATCTATCTATCTATCTATTATCTATCTATCATCTATCAATCATCTACCTATCATTATCGTCGTCGTCATCATCATCATCATCATCATATCTGTCTATATCTATGTGGAAATCAAATTTCTTCATTTTATTTTCATATGGGTAATAATTGTAGAATGGGACAGAGCCACATGGAAATAAGACAGAGGTGAAAGATGATAGAGGGGATGATTGAGGATAAAAATTCCCTTAAGAGAGTCTATTAGATCAAATGTGTTCACATTTTTATTGTAAGAATTTGCTCCTGTGGGAATTCTATGAAAAGGAAAGCCTCCATTTCAGAGTATAAATAATAATCTCTAACACATTTATTTTATAAATTCTGATATTCCTGTAAGGGTCATTCATAAGACATAGATATTTACATTCCATGATTCATTTATTTATGGCTCTGCTTTTACATAGTGTATTTCAGCGAAAGCTAGCAGTTACAGTATCTGCTAGAATCTGTGCTGATTTACTGAATCCAGCTTTTAACTTTGGAAGGAACTTCCTGACATTTCTTACCAGAAGACATCTCCTATTTGAAATCTACTTTAATAAGATATTTTGGTACTTCAGAAATTCAACTCTTGCATGCCCGTCAAGAGGCACCTTATGTTGATGACAATTTCTCTGGTATAGCAATAGGACTGGTCAGCCAGTATGGACTGGTCAATCAGTAAGGTCTCTTGATTTTGCAGCTATGATTCTGTGAATTCTGTTCTTTAGCAACATTGTAAACCAGTTTCCTGACTTTCTTTTGAGTGTGAGGCAAATTTGCCCTGGGGTGTTACTCAATGTTTGTTTATTAAAATAATCATGGGAGGAGCAATGGGGAACAGATGTCCATAAGAACAAGCTGGGAATACCTGCTGTGATGAGTGAAAACTCCCTGCTATTTAAAAGATTAAGAGAAAGTAAATAGTCAGTGGAAGCAGAAAGTTTGTTTTCAATTGCACAGTAAACCTACTTGGTTTCTCTTGTCATAAGCTCTTTCCCCTAATCTCGAAAGCTCCTTTTCAAAATATCTTCTCTGTTGTCAAATCTCCTTGCCCACTGGTCAGACTCTCTGTTCAGTTCACTGCTTTCCTACTCTACAGAGATCATAGAGTCCAAAGAAAGTGAACTACTCAAATTTTCTTCTAGACTTTAGAACGTGGTGCCATCCATTCTTTCTCTCTCTCTCTCATGTTACAATTCAAGAGTGTATTAATCTTTTTAAAAAATTTTCTGTATATTATGATGTGTTGATATCCTAAAAAAAAAAAAAAAAAAAAAAAAAAAGAAGCATTTCTGGTTAGGCAGAGACTGCTGCTCCCAAGAGCTAGTCAGTTTTTAGAGTTAGCAAAGGACTCAGCTGGGAGCATCCCTTTGATGTGCAAACTCGCCAGTCCAGAGCCACATCTCCTCCATCTGGCCTATTACCTACCAGAGACAGTATTCCTCTGCCTTAATCATCCCAGGGCCACGTACCAAGCAACTAGACATCACCCCTATACCCCTGAGCTTGCCAGAATTATTCGAACTAGCCAATCTCAAACTATTCACTCTGCCCTGCCTTACCTTTTTTTTTTTTTTTTTTTTTTTTTTTTTACAAAAACCCCAATAAAGGTTGTGACCTAAGCACTGCCCACATGCCCATCTTCTGCCTCCTGGCCAAACACTGGCATCCTTCCTGTGGCTCTGCACGGTGCGTTGTACCTTTTGTTTCTAGAGGAACTGTGAGTAATGCCAAACTTACAATAGCATTGACTTCTCAATGTCATCCCTCAGTCACCTCTATAAATTAAGACGTGGATGCAAAACAGAGGCACCTTTAAGGGTATACCCTCCACCTGTTCTCCAGAGCTCATATTCTCCTGCCCACCCAAGATATTTTTATTGCTCCCTTTCCTTTCTTTTCAATATTCTCTCCCTTATTACTGGTTCCTTCCTATAACCACTTAAGCCAATGTCTCCCATTAAAACAAAACCAACAACGCAACAAACCTAGCAACTACTAAGCATCGTTATTATCATCAAAGCATCAGCAGCTCTCTCTGGCTCTCTCTCTTGTCACATTGTATGTCCTGAAACGTTTCTATGATAGGTGTCTCCAGTGCCTCCTTCTCTCCTGAACTCCTTGTACTTGGCTTCTGCCTACCCACTCTGCGTGAATAAGGTGCTGCTAAGTTCTGCAGATAGTGTCCTTCCTCTTCTGACTTGGCCTCTCTCCCAGGCAGGCTACGTTATCTCTGCTCATCTCTTCAGTGCTGGTGGTACTCAACATTTTGCCCAAGCCCTTCCTCTTGTATCACTCGAATGTTCTCTCAAGATGTTCTCCAATGCCATAGTGAGTACCCATATGTTGATGATACGCTAATGATACCATTGGTTAATGATAAGCTAATACTATGGTGTTGATATGATGATAGTATTCTGATAATGCTGCTGCTGATTCCCTCTTGAAAGACAGAGTTCTATAACAAGGCCACTCTATCCAAAGCTGAAATCATTCCTACCGAATAGTAATGGTTTATTTCAAGTGTCACCTTGACTGGCCTAAGGGATGCCCAGATAGCTGGTAAAAGAGTATTTCTGGCTGTGTTTGTGAATGTGTTTCTGGAAGAGATTAGCATTTGATTTAAGAGACTGAGTAAAAAAGAGCCACCATCACCAATGTGGGCACACCTCATCCAATTCTCTGGGGGCCTGAATAGAACAAAAAGGCAAAAGAAGAAAATCCTTTCTCTCTTCTTGAGCTGGAATGTCCATCTTCCCTGTCTTATAACATCTGAGCTCCTGGTTTCCAGGCTTTTGGACTCAGACTGAATTAAGCACCAGCTTTCCTGATTCCCAGCTTGCAGAAGGCAGATGGTGGGGCTTCCTGGCTTCCAAACTTCATGAATCAATTTCTGTAATAAACCTCCTCATATATATCTCTCTACATATCCTATTAGTTCTGTTTCTCTGGAGAACCCTACTGCCCAAACTTCCTTTTCTCATGTTTCCTATCTCAGAAGGAACCAATTAGAAAACATATCAACATTCTCAATTTTCCTCTCTCTCTCTTAACCATCTCACCTTCACCAAATCAAAAAGTCCTTTTCATTCTACCACTTGTGTTTCTTGTGTCCATTCATTTCTCTCCACCTGACCTGACTCTCTAGCTGTTTTACTTGCAATCTCTTACCCAGATTACATCAGTTGCTTATATGAGCGCCCTGCCTCTAGCATTGTTCCCCTCCAAATGTGTCTCTCTGCCGCAGACAGAATGATCACCCCCCTGCTTAAACCTTCTGCGATTTCTCATTGTTCTCATGACATATTTTGACCTGAAGTTGGCTTGGGAGTTCTTTTAGGTCCAACTCCTAAATCTCTCATTCCTACGTCTTTCCCTATGCAAAACATGGCCCTTTCTTTCCACGGCTCTCTTTTGCCAGAACTTTGGATTTTGGCCTTCTTGTCCTCTGTTCTCCTTTATTTTGCAAATTAATGATAGGTTAACCTTTGTCCATTTTTTTAGATCTTAGATTTAATTCTATGTCCTCTGGGAAGCTTTCTCTGATTGTTGTTGTCCTATTGTGGTAAATGTTTCTGCTATTCATTGGGTGGCAGGCTAGATTCTCTAGAAGCAGATGTCGAGATAGAGATTGGGGTGAAATTTGTTGATTAGGGGTCAACTCCAGTGAAAGGAAATGAGAGGGGGCATGATGAGCAAAGGGAGGAATCACACTGCAAGGTAGCTTGAGGAAGCCTCAGCCAGCCGGGCAGGGTGCTCCGGAGTGAGCATCGCCCATTGGAATTCTCCACTTGGGGCTGGAATGGCCCAATCGTGTATCTTCCTCCTCGTTCCCACACTGGATGCAGCCCTCCGCAGGACAGGGGTGATCATGGATGAGACAACTGTCGGCAGCTGAGGCACAGCCTGAAGTTGCAATGGCTGGAGTGTGGACAGCTCTCTCTTGACCACACTTCCCATGGCTGGCCAACAACACCCCTCATTGGGAGAGAATCTGAGCGGCGTACCTCCACGCATGGCACACACCCTGCACTACACCACTGCACCCCATCTTATTTGCTTTTCGTTGTTGGACTCATCTACTTTGTGTATGCTCATGAGCAAATGCAAAAGTTTTGTCTTGCTCACCACCATGTCCTCAGCATATGGCATAGGCTTGATACACAGTAGCACTCGATAAATATTTCTTGAATAAATGGATTGGGATATGTTTTCTTAATATTTTTCCTCCTGAGGACTGACAAGAGTTCCTTTACATTTCGCTCAGTTATCTGTCTTGGTTTAGAGTTATCCAGATATTCCAATTATACCACAGGAAAAAAATGGCAATTTTTAAGGCAACATTTCTATTCATTCCTGGGGAAGTTTTCAGATATCTAGAAAGAGAAAATTTCTATAAAACTGAAGAGTATTGATAGTAATAAGGATCTACTAGGAGATTTTGTTAGGTTATAAAATACTTTATAATAAATAGGCTAAGAATTTGTTCAGACATAAGACACTTCTGCAGCTTCCTATGTTTTCTTCTGGCGATCCACCTGTTCTTCTAAATTCCTGTAATTTCATCAGCTAGGAAAACCTAAAACCTTTTACTTTTTATTTTCAGTCATTGTCCTGACTGATGAAGTTGTAATAACACGGGCAAAAAAAAGAGGTGAAACAGCATGAAACACATTGCAAAATGGCAGCCCCGGGATACATTTGTGTTGCACAGGTTTAAAAAAGTCATTGCCGACATTTAAATATTGGCCAATTTCATGTAATTTAGTTTTCCAGTTTCTTTTGAAAAAAAAAAATGAGACGATCTGGCAATTTGGGTACACATTCATTTACTTGCCGAAAATTGATGGGTGTTGAGGTTATGTATCCATAATCTCTATAGACAGGGCTTAAGTTCACCATTCTATCACAATTTCCCCCATTCTGTAATGTTTACCAATCCGACTAGCTTTCCTCCCTTAAGTTGTTTGCAGGTCCCTGTAGGTATTTAACTTTAGATGACACTGATGATACCAACCGGTTCTCAGAGAGGACTGTCTGGGGGATGGACTTCAACAAAGGTAGCACCTGGCGGAGGGAGTCAGTGCAACCCTGTCGAGTTAACTAGTCAACCCGATTCGGTCAACTAGGTCCATGGAAACCATTAGGAAATGGAGGTTTGCTTTTAAATAGCGATGCAGTTTAACTGGAACCCCTTTCGTTTTAAACAATCACTCGAATGACATTTGCCGATCGCTGAGTGAACTATTGGTTTTCTTAAGAAGGATCTTGTATTTGTTTTGCTTGCTACAATGAGTAAGAGCCTTGTGGTAAGTCGTTATGTACTATTCAAGAGACTCGTTGTGTTTTAACGTCCTATGGGATGCTTATCCCAGCCTACTTAGGTACTGAAGCATAATACCACGTAGGAAGTTTCAATTTCAATTAAGAACTTTTTGGTCCACTTGACAGTAAAGCCTTGGGCAGTTCAGTACCTTCTGATAACCAAGTATGATTGACAGCTCACCTAAGCCAGCACTTCAGAATTTCTCTTAATCCTTTTCTATGAAGCCTCCACAGATACCTCTACCTAGTTCTCAGAAATGAAACACCATTCCTTGTTAGATTTTATCTGTTGTCAATCACACCCTCCTTTCTACTGCAAAGAAATTAAGTTCACTGTGCCTAGGAATCCACTTTGTTGAAAGACTAACTTATACCCAGTATTAAATATAGGATAAAAATAAAGTATTTTGGTAACATTTCAGGGCATTGACCTAAGTCTAAACAGGTCCGTACTTTGCCCAGCCTAAACCAGTAGATGAACAAAAGGCCAGTTACAAAGCTCATATTTCGAAACTAAACAAACTTATTTCTGTCATCAACTGACAAAACTTTGAATAATAACATGGAATTTATGTAGGCACCTCAATTTTTTCATTTATGAAATATCTACAGTAATTGTTAAATCAACATCTTTTGCCAAGAGAGGTACTTCTCAATATTTTTCTTTTTATCAAATTGTGTGTATCGGGGCATGAAAACCAATTTAAAACCTGAAATCACATTCAGGAAGATAAGTCTTTTGTAAAAATGGCCTTTCTATGCATGGAAGCTAAACAGAAACCCATTTCTAACCCATTTGAAAGTCTGTTCTCGGTTATCTGCATCAGTATTTTTGACTCCATTAGGATGGGTAATTCAATATTAGCATTGAAAATTCAGTATAAGTTATAGTGTGCTTATTTAAACCAGAAGAAAACACTACTAATTAAAGTTGGCTAAGGTACAGGTAATTGCAGAGCTAACAGTGGCACATAATAGGGAAAAGAACAATTATTTTGAATTTAGATGTGACTCTAAAGAAGTAGCCCGCAGAAGTTACAGAGGCCGGAAGACCTCTGACACATACTCCTAGGTTTCTTAGATTTCCTTTGATGTTGATTCTCTTCGGTTCTTTAACTGATCAAGTTCTTTAACCGATTAGTGAATTTAAATAAAAATGTAGAGCTATGGAACAGAAGGAAAAAACCATAGTAACGTCTATGTCGAATGATGCTGTCCAGGCTAGAATTTCTTTCAGATGGTTTCTATAAAAATTTTAGATGGCCTTAGAAGAGTTAAGTTACTTAATTTCTTTTTCTGCAAGTGGCAGGATAAATAATCTATCACGTCTAGGGCAGTGTATTCCTGGTTTCATTTGTTGCTTACACACTGTCACCCTCAAAGATTTCATAATCTAGTGGCCCTTCAGAAAAGCGCAAAGCCTATGACGTTTTAAAACATCTTCATGAAGTCCTCGACACTCCTTGCACAAGAACTGGAGCCTAATTCCACTCCTCTCACATTACCAGAATTAGAGACGTGCTTCTAATAAGTAGAATAAAGCAGAGGTGACAGTGTGTGACTTCCAGAACCAAGTCATACGAGGCATTGGGGCTTTCTCCTGCTTCTTTCTCACATCACTTGTTTTGGGGTACACCAGCTGCCGTGTCCTGTGTATCCTTATGACATGGCAGGCTCATGTGATGAAGCCTGTAGCCAACATTCAACAAAAAAGTGAGGCATCCTGCCAAAAGCCATGTCAATGAGCCATTGTTAGTGGACCCTTCAGGTCCAGGTAGGCCTTCTAGGAGACTATAACTTTGGATCACTCTTTGACTGTGACCTCATGAGACCCTGAGCCGGAACTACCCAGCTAAACTGCTCTTAAACTTGAGATAGTAAATGATTGTTGTTTTAAGCTGCTAAACCTTGGATAATTTGTAACATAGCAGTGGATATTTAATGCAAGTAGATAGACTACTCTGTAATGGTAAAAATGTTTCTTTTCCAACCAAGCAAAGTTTCAACTGAAAGAAAAATTTGAGACTCTAATGGGTGGTAATTTAATAGATTGAGAACACACTTGGTTTTTCTATTCTATAAAGAAAAGGGCCCCTATGCTAGCAGGAATCGCTGTTACATTCCTTGCCCTCAGTTCTTAATCAACTTGTATGTTGCTTAGAAAGTTGTGCATGGTCAGAAAAAGGATTTAAGTTGCCCACATTTGAATTTTGTGAAAAATAAAAGGGAACAGAATATGAAACTTGTCCATTTTTATGGTACAAATATTTCTGGCTCTCCCAGAGGGGAAAAAAATGTTTATTAAATTTCTACCAGAACACCCCTCTGCCCTTTTTGAGGTACATTTTAAAGAGAAAAATAAAGCTTACCCAGAACTTGTTTCAGATGCAGTTTATTAATGATTTGGCTGAGTTGGCACATATTCTAGGCAAAAGGGAGATAGAGTGAGAGAGAGAAAGAAAAAGAGGACTGTCTTCTTGTTCAAGGTCTTACATTCTCCATTATAAATCCAGATGAAAAATTACTAGTTATTTAAGTTAAGGTGCCATTGTGTATGAGGAGATTTGCAAACAAGTCTCTAAGCTTTTTAATACAGTAAGAATTTTTTGAGTATTAAAACCTTAGTTTCACTGCAGGTAGAAATCTGGCAACATTTATTTGAAGACCGCTGTTCAATTAAATTTTTTTCTTTTTTTCCCATTTTTAAAAATTAATGAAGACTTAGTCAAAGATGCCTTCATTGCCATGAGGACAAAGAAATTGATGTGACATTTTCAACTTGAAATTTCCTAAATCATATTGAGTTTCCTATGTGCCATATTAGCAAAACAAGTTGGAAACAATTATTTGTACAAAAAAAAGTGTCAAACATGTGACCATGTCACAGTTTACAATTTTAAGCTTTTATTCAAGCCAAAAGCATAGCAACCTGTGACTTAGAATTTAACCTTTGAGAAGAATTCAAGTTTTATTATAATTTAAATTTAACGCTTTCCTTTTTTTTTTTTTTAAAGGAAGTAGCTTTTTTTCGTGAAAATGGAAGGTTAAGTGAAGCATTAGCTTGTAAATATTGCTCTTCTTCTCTGAAATACTTGTCAAATAGAAAGAACTATGTGTATCTTTGTGTCTGCTTTGGGATAGAGAGCTCCATTGTTTTCGGCAGACTGTCAAAGTGATCTTTAATCTGCTCTTGACACATTTTGTCTCTTCCATTGTCCTTCCTTGGGGATTGCTTTCAGAGATCATTGAAATTTGACTCAGTCCGTTCAGCTCTATTTTACTTGCAAACATATTCACTGATTACCTCAAAGTAAGTAAGTAGGAAAGTTTTGCCAAGAGCTATTTGTTTTTCTATTAAATATCCATTATAAAAATATGGAAAAAAGATAATTCATAGTACCCTATGGTATGTCTGTGTATTTATGTAACCCACACTCTACTATACATGTTTGGGCTCTTTTCAGTCCTCCCTCATAGAAACAATGCAGCAATGAGAACTTTTATATGCATGTTTTCAGATGCTTCTGGAAATGTTTCAATTTGCCTTTCTATTAGGAGCAATAGTCATCCTCTATTAGAGACAATCAATGTCCTCTAATTAATATCTTAACTACTCTATATTACTTTTAGAGTATCCCTTTGTGCCATTTTTTTCTAGCTTGAAAAATTGGTCTCCTGATGGAAAATACAATGACTAGCCAGTAGTTTGTGATATAATGTTTCATGTAACTTCGGGTCCTTCTTCCTACTCAAGGCCTTAAATTAACATTTCTGTTCTCCCTCCCCACCCCTTCCCTCTTTCTCTTTCTCTTTCTTTTTCTCTTTCCTTTCCTTTCCTTTCCTTTCCTTTCCTTTCCTTTCCTTTCCTTTCCTTTCCTTTCCTTTCTTTTTTTTTCTCTTCTAGCTTTCCTGTACATCCCTTTCATCCCATGGAGTTAGACATTTACACATTTCCAAGATTTATGTATTTCTAAGAATCAGACATTATCACAAGATTTTTTTTCTTTTTCAATAAATATTTTGAGTAAAGCAGTGAACATCTTTTAAGTGAAGTTAATTTTATGAATTTTTTATACTTAAGACGTGGCAGATAATTTTTACTGGAGTTCTCAAATAAGTAAAAAGGCAAATGTTGTCTGAGGCCATTTTAGCACCTAGTTGAGTGCTTTTAGATACTTAAAGACAATGTGTATTTCGTTAGGCCCGCGTGAAATTAAAGTGAGTAATGAAGTCATGCTGACAATCGACGGTTTTTGAAAAGGTATACCAGGAATATCTGTATTTAAAATATCTGTAAAATAAGGTCATGTTATCTCTACAAGCTGCATCTCTATATTATTAATTGCACACACATACCTCTAATACAGAGCTCTGCTTTCATAATTCTCCTAATCTACTAGTCTGGATTAGGAAACACGAGTTGGGAATATCAGTGACATTTCAAGTGGTGAAATGTTTGCATAATGGCATGTATATGCGGAGTACAATATATGTTATCATCTGAAATAAATTAATGGGTAAGATTCTTGTCTCTATTTGTAGTAGAGAATCTGGTAGGATGCAAGTGACATTATAATCGTGTTATGAAGCGCAAGAGCTCTGGATCCAGCCACTGAGGTGGCCTTTGGTGACTCTGGACATGCAGAAAGGTGGAACGAGTTAAGTCATACACTGATTTCAGTGACTGATGCATAAGAAATGTTTGACCATTTATGATCATGGTTTTTGTTAATAATGGAGGAAGGGGCATGGTGGGCTGGATGACCCTTTCTGGGGAAGAAGCTTTCGCTGGGTGTGATGCTGACGTATGCACAGGCCTTTGTAAACCGTGGGCGGTCCTACAAACCCGAAGGTTGGAAAGTCACAGGATGACATTTTGCTTCCGTCAGACATCCTGTTCCTATTTCAGGCTTGTTTTCCTGGGGAAAAGCTCATCCGATCATAAAGGTAGCTGATTAAATACCCGATTCCTACATGAAAGAAGTGCACCTGAGAACCTGGCCAGAAAATAGAATTTTAAATTGCTTATTGTAAAACTATTACAAAAAGAGTTGAAAGGAGTTATGTATAAAGAGGATTGGATGAGGAAAATGTAGCTCATTCATTCCGGTACATGTAGGAGATTTATTACGTCTGTCGTTGTCAACAGGTTGTCCTGATAGGCAATGAGGATCCTCCATGGGCAGAGAATTATTATTCTGTTCATTGCTCGCAGCCCTTTTGCCATTAAGTTCAAATTTATTGCCTCTGGAAAGGAACAGCACAAACTGTCTAGAACATAGAAATAATTGCTCAGCCTTGAGTTTAAAGGATTTTTTTTTTTTAAAGTCCACAGCAGGACAATGATCTTGAAAGCCTGAATTTCATGAGAGAGAGAGAGAGAAAATACTTCTTCGCGTTCTCTAAGTTGGTTTTCATATACCAATTCAACCTAAAGAGTTAAGTGTACAGAAAACCATTGAGTAGAATAGATGAGGGTATGCCCCATGGGAAATTTTTGCTGCACAGGAAGGGAAATACTTTTCTATCTTTATAGGCATCTGTTAGCCTGGAAGCTAAATAGAAAAAAAAAAAAGGGTATAGCAAGTCACATAGGGATATCTTAATTCCTATCCAAGAATCAAAAAATTTTAGATGAGAATGGAAAAAGAAATACCTAGATAGGTTAAGAGAAATACAAGAAAACTGCTATCGGCAGTCCATCTCTCTGGGTAAAGCTTCCTAGGGAAGTCCTATGTTTCATGTCTCCATGTTCAAAATAGAATACGATGTGGCCCGGACGTGGAAGAAAAGCTAGGGGTGGTACCTGGAATGGTGGACGTGAGCAACATAGGTCCCCACTCACTCAGCCTGGTTCAGACCATGGATATAAGAGTTTCTGGGCTCCGGCGAGAGTGTAAATTCTAGGAGAACCAGGGATGAGAAGAGTCCTGGGTGCCAGGAGAACACAGGTGCCTCAACTGGATGCAGCGTACTTGCGGGTCATGTGGTAAGCCTGCGTTTAGCTTCATAAGAAACCCTCAAACTGTCTCCCAAAGCGATCTCCACTGGCAATGGACAGAAGGTTCTCTGGCTTTGCATCATCACCAGGAGCTGGTATTGTCATGGGCTTGGATTTTAGCTATTCTAATATGTGTCTAGTGGTATCTCGTTGTTTTAATTAGCAATTTCCTAATGTCAAGTGATGTTAATCCTCTTTTCATATGCTGATTTACCATCTGTGTGTCTCTTTTGATGACATCTGCAACTGGTTGTTGAGAGGAATGCAGGTCCCATGCAGTATCTTCCTTACCGAACTGTCTTTATTTGGGCTTTTGTATCTCACTCCTAAGCTTATACTGAGCAGTCCTACAGGAATGAGCACCATAAAACCTGCTGATGAATTTATTCTGGGGGTATTGTTGACGTTATTGATCATTCTCTTTGTGAAAGGCAACACGAGAAAGTACATGAAAATATTAGCCTACCACCAGGAACTGACAAGTTTTCTCCTGTCTCAAAGAGGCATAACTGAGAGATTTTGTTTTTCATGTTCCTGTAACCTGATTTTATTTATTTATTTTCTGTCATGGTAAAGTCAGCACAGTAAAAAGCTCATACATGCTAATGTTGTGGGAAGTATTGCATGAGACAATTTATGCAAAGCACTTAGCAAAGTATTGGCACAT
This sequence comes from Eonycteris spelaea, assembly GCA_003508835.1. Taxonomy (NCBI): domain Eukaryota; kingdom Metazoa; phylum Chordata; class Mammalia; order Chiroptera; family Pteropodidae; genus Eonycteris; species Eonycteris spelaea. Next base: position 570,164 of record PUFA01000056.1, read on the forward strand.
AGTTAAGTATTCAATAAATATTAATGATCATATGTATTTATGTACAAAATTATTTTATGCATTCTGGCACATGTTCAGACATCCTCTGTGGGGGAAAGTAGGGAGTGAAGAAAATAGTTGTTGTAACTGACAGAGGAGTTTTGATATCTCTAGATGAGGTACAGAGAGAACGATCCTAAGGCAATGAACCCACCCCATGTCACTGTGTTCTCTAAACTCTGCTGTTCTAACTGCAGGATGAAACTATGGTGCTGCCATGAGTTTATAAACATTAGGTCACAATTCACAGAATGGCCTTGGCCGTGGGTTTTATTTGGTGTGTGGAAATGTTGCCAAAAGGTTTCTCGTGATGTCATGAGCTCTAAATGGTTTTGCATCATAGAAGACAGAGTTTGCCTTGATTCATTTTCCTCTCACCTCATCTACTCTGTGAGCAATGACATGTGAGTGTGCCCAGGAGTGGAGACCCAGGAGTCAGGTGTATAATTTGTGGTTGTTTGTCTCTCTGTAAAATGTTAACAGGGCCATTAAATGATAGTGGCCTCATTTAATGCACAGACAACAAAGATACATTTGTTCCTGTTTCTCACACATATTTTTTCCTGGAATTAGATTTTCACACCAGTGATTCACTTTATGTGACTGTGTAACTGACAAAAAATGACTGGTTCCCTTGAAAGCTGAGTCATGAATTCTTTAGGTAGCTAAAGTAAACTTTCCACCCAGGATATCGTTTCCATAATCTAGCTCTCTGCTATAAAAATATATTGAGACAAAAACCAAATAGAAATAGTCATTATAGCGGTAAGAACAAAAGGATTGAACTTTTAAAGAGAGAATCTATTTGTTCCGCAGTGTGATAAACATGTCATGTGTAACTCGTAGTTTTACCCTGAGTAGTTCTCGTTCAGTGAAATAGCTATTCGAAAGAGCCCTCGGCAGGTGCTGCAGAGAAGAGAGGGCGTATCTGACCCAGCCTGGTCACGTGTGAGTGCGATTCCCTGTATATACTGGAACTAAGGTTTTATAAAGGTGTGGCAGTTAGCTGGATGAAAAAAGAAGGGAATGGCATAAGCTGACAGAGACCCAGTGAGGAAGGCCAATATTGTGAAAAGCTGAGAATGCCAGAAACAAAGCTTGAGTGTGGACTTTAGCGGCCCCTGAAGGTGAGAGGGTCGGTGGAGACCTGATCACCTTTGCTTTTAAGAAAGATCGGCTCGTCAGAAACACGAATGATGCGCTTAAAGGTATGGGTTTGAGGCTGGTGGCAAAAATATAGGTTATCAAGCTATTACTGGACACAAGGGAGAGATGTAGAGTGCTTGAACTAAAAGGCAGTGTGGATGGAAGGGAGGGGGTAACTTCCAGAAAAATCTAAGTCTTGGCGACCAATCAGATTGGACGATAAAAAAAATGGGTGGGAGAATTTTAGGACGAACTGCAGGTTCAAGTTTCTGTGTCTCGGTGGACAGCGCTGTTATACATTGGTCACTCTTGTTTGCTTTAGTCATTAGCAGAAGTAATAGAAGGCACCTTATTCAGCCATTAATGCCTGAAGTCTCATCCACACGTGGACATGTTTCTTTTCTTTTTAAAAAATTGTTCTTTATTATGATGACATTGGTTAATGAAATCCAGCAATTTCCAAGTGTACAATTCAACAGTAAGGCATAAATATATTGCATCGCGTGTTCACTGTCCTTAGTTAGATTTCTTTTGGTCACCACATATTTGACCCCTTTTACCCCATCTACCCTGTTCTCACCCCCGCCCCGCCTTGTGCTCTGGTAACCACTAGTCTATTGTCCCATGTCCACGAGTCTCTGTTTTGGACACGTCTCTTAATGTGACACATCTTCCAGTCCTTGTCTTCTTTTCAAACCCTTATGGTGTGGCTCTGGAACTCCTGGTTTGTGAACAGCTAATTTCTGTCTATCATGAATTTCTCAGCCTCTTCACCTGAATTGAATTTGATCACTCTCTAAAGTCACCGCTTCCTTTTGGGACGTATCAAGTGGATGAGCTTCTTTTCTTATACATTGTGTTCATTGGGGCCAGAGACGGGATGACTGTCCTTCTTCCCCCTTCAAGTCTCTCAGCATCATCCATTGTCACTTCCAGGCCATTGTCAATTTAACTCTATTTCAGAAACCCTTGTTCACACATTCAGACATAGCCCAAGTCCGCCTTTTCCCTGTTGTCATCCTAAGGCCCTGTGAACATTTATTTATGCGTTGGAGACTGAATGCTGATTCTCTGTCTCCTTCTCCAACCCATTGCCTGTCAGCATCCATAATGGTGCCCGGTCTACATTTTTGTCCTTCCAGTTCTTGACCTGAACTCCAGTGACTGTCCCTTCCATATCATATTAGCCACCTCTTCCCTGAAAATAACTGTCAACTCAAGTGCGAGGGCGATCTGGCTGTGACACCTGCCACCTCATTCCTCGCCAGGGTTGATTAGGCGGCTCCGGCTGGCTAGGCGGGTGCCCCTTCCTCCCTCACTGCTCCACGTGCGCCCCTCTCAGAGCTGTCCACTCTGCGGGGGAGAGGACCGTCCTTCCACAAAGGGCATGTGCGTCACTGTGCTCCCCAGCTAGATCCGCCAAACGCGCACCCCAGGTCTGTTTGTAGGAGACCAAAGGGCAGCCAGGAGTCCAGGCACAGCCACATGAGGCACCACATGGTGCCTTTCTTCACGAACAGACAGACAGACAGGCAGACAAACAAACAACTCACTTCTCCTGCACTGAGGGTCGTATTCGCCTTGCAAAACCCAACCCTAGACGGACTCTGCCACGTGACCTCTTTATACCCACACTCATGTAGGCGAACATGGTAAGAAAACACCCTACCGTGGGACTCGTTGATTTCATTTCAAGTGTCTGCTGCGAAGGGTCATTTGGGCTCCGAGCACTGCCAGGTCATCCGATGTTCTGTCTCTTACGAACTAAATCTCCTCACTTGCCCTGCCACCTGTCGCAGACTTCCTCTTCTCTCCTTAACCTTCTATGCCATCTTTTTTTTTTTGTACCGTCATACTCGAAATTTATGGTTTAACTCATACCCTAATGAAAAAGTAATAAACCGTCACCCGAAGCCTCCTCTGTTTTCCTACACATCTTCAAAATTACTCATATTTGCTTCGATCTTTTCTTTTTATCTCTTGACGTAACTGAGGGAGTGGCCCTCCTGCTTTGAAAGGTCGAGCTCTCAGTCTGTGTTCTGGAACCCATGAGCCCTCATCTCCAGGCCTTTTGCTTCTCTTATTCTCTCGCTTTTCTCCCGCATGATCAGCTTCACAGCATACAAACACCTTCTAACAATCTCTCCTGCTCAAATGAAAGAAATATCCAAAACCGTGTTTGCCCGGACCGCACGTCTGCCTGCATGCACGGCTGTGTTTTTATCTGCCATTCATCCCTGCATGCTTCCTCCACAGCTGTTTACGTGTGTGAAGTGCACGTCCCCACTCCTGCTAATCTGGGCCATGCTCAAAAACGCCGTGGTTTTATAGATGACCCTTGACCCAGTTGAGGACCTTCTCTTCTATTCCTAGTTTGTTGAGTGGTTTCGCCAAGTGCTTTTTTCTGCATCAGTTGAGATGATCACGTGTTTTCTTTTCCCTTCATTCTATTAATACCCTGTATTATATCGACTCCCGCTTCCTTCTGGGGGAGGGAGGCTTTTGTTTCACTGATGGTCCACATTCCTCACATCATCTTGCTTGTGGGCAGCAGTGGCGAGAAGGCTTCATCATGGCTTCAGGGCGGCTACTCACTCCAGGTGATCCCAGATGCTTAGCACCTGGGGCCAGTGACGGCCACCCTTGGTCACAACCACTTGTTTTTACTTTTACATCTGCTTGTTTCCTCCCCCAAATCAGTGCTGACTAGGGACACTCTTCTCAGTTCCACTCGCAAGCTTGTTCCTATTATTTTAAGTCCCTGATCTTCATTAGAGTTCAGGATAGTCTCTCTGAGAACACAATATTTGAGTTGAGACCGGAATGGTGAGAAGGGACCCTCAATGGGAAGAGATTCCCAGCCACAGCCGTGTGACTGAGAGCTTTGCTCTAAAGCTTGGAGAGGAGATTTTTCTCTTGGTCATGCCTCATATTCTTTGAACTAGGTTTGAGGGAACTCCTTGAGTCAATCCTTTCAAAAAAAAAAAATATATATATATATATATATATATATATATATATTCAAATATTTGTCACCAGGGAGAGTAAGTTCTGATAGTTCTTGAGCTTGGGCATTGAAAAAGTGATGTGGAAAGGGAAAAAAAGAGTAAGGAAGTAGCATTAATTAAAGAAGAAGTTGTGAGAAAGATACAGGATGGAAGAGGGAGCACAAGAGAGCGTCTTGTGCAGCAGAGGAATAAATGACCATTGTTCGGAGATGAACTCATTATGTGTGGTAGTAGATTCAAGCTGTACTTCCTTTTCTTCCTCAGAAAGAGGTTTATTTACAATTTTTAACCCTATGGTGTGTCATTCTTTCCATTTGAAAAATTCAGTAAAAGAAAATAATTGTTTTTGCTGTGTACTTGTAAAATTTTGCAGCTAGTCGAGACAATTCTCATTTCGTTCTTTCCTTTGAGAGGAAAGCAGTATCTTGAATCTAAATTGTTCTTACTCAGCTCAGCAATTGATAAACAAAGACTAAGGGGAAAAAATGATAAGACAACATAATCAGAAAAAATGAACCAAAAAATGAACAAAGCTCATTAAAACCCCACCTGTGTGAAAAAGAGCACTTATCAAGAAAATTAGCTCTAACATTTGTGGCTTTTCAACCATTAATTTTCATCATCTTGTACTTCCCTTTACTTTTTAAAATATGAAGTTAATCGTGTTCAAAATCAGTGAAATAATCCATGTAAACTAAATATAAATTCAGGATTATAAATTGAGCAAAAGAACTCTTACTTTTTGATTATTCATAGAATCTTGGGATTTTAAAGTTCAAAGCACCTTGAATGTCTACTAATTTTTCCTTCAGGAAGTTTATGCTGCATCTGAGACAAAGTAATTATCCTTACTCATTGTAACAAAATGACATTTCTAGTCAACCTGCTCTCTTCACTTTCCCTCCGATGTTGATCGAGTTTGTTCTACCTGTTAAACATTCTCAGTAGTAATTTCACACATTGAACCCATAAGGGTATCCTAATTGGTATATCTACCCTTGACATTAAGGACAATGAGGATGGCAGATAATGATGAGACATATATTATATTACAAACAAAGTATTAATCAGTCTTTGTATGTCGTTAATTAGGAGTAGGATGTGCTAACTGGAATTCCAGGTTTTCCATATTGGATAGATGTGGAACCATAAACAAGGGCAACAAACTTTCTGGTTTGAGGGACTGGTTTCTTGGGCTTGATGCCACTGCTAAATAGTTGGAACTTATATAGAGAAATATTTTATAACTCAGGAAAAGCTCCACCCCAACAAACATTAAATACCAATATGTAAATATATGTAAATTGATATCTTCTTTCATATATTAGATAAGATTTATTAGTTGAGAACATGAATGAATCTGTGGTAAATATTGCGAATTCCCTATATTCTAAAAGTGATTTTGTTGGAAAAATAAATTAAATCGGTTACACACTCCCTATGGTGGTTCTTAATGATAGTTGTTACAAACACAACATTTGCTTATGCTGCCGTCTTGACCAGAAGTCAGTAAAGTCCAATATTGTCCTTCTTTAGTGGGATTTCATTTTTATTACTGAATACCTTTTTTTCTTGTTAGTACACGTAATTGAAATGATATTATTAGTCAATGATTATATATGCTTTTACTTTACATGTACAATTTATAAAAGAAGACCAACTTCTTCAGTTAGGGTTACCCTTCATGTCTGCTAGGTATATATTTATTTCCTAATGTCAAGCCTGTTTTGAAAGTATAGCATTCCATTATTCACTCACCTATTCCAGTTTTGTCTAACTATTCTTTGTTCGCTAACCGTACCGATACATTTTGGTATAACTTCAATCGTTTAATTTTCAAACTCCCTCCATAAAAGAAAACATTCTCTCCCATCGTGTTTGACTTACAGGAGGTTTAAAGAGCACAGTGCTGGTTTTCGGGTGAAATTTTTTGGCTACTGTGTTTATTTTTTTCCCATAAGATCTCATTGTCACAGATCTCACTTGTAATGTGACTTTAATCACATTTAAGCATTTGCTCTCGGGATTATATAAACTCATCCAGTAGGAATTTCCACGATGCTGCTTTCCATCACAATGACTAAGCTAAAAATTTCTAAATTCAAAAGACCTGCTCAGGCCATTTGTTCATGGTAGCTTGCAACATTCTCTGTTTAATCCATAGAGCACGCCTTTCTTTTACCGCAGAGCTATGATAATTAAGAAAATGGGACTGTCTCATTTCCATTTAGAAACCTAGAAAATGTTTTTCCTATTTATCTACTCATATGAATATTATCACTTCTTTTAAGATTCTGAAGAAAAGAAAAAAAAAAAGAGAAAGCTTCAAACAGTCAAGAGGGTTTAGGAGCTAAAAAATTAAGGGCATAAAATGGAGGCAACTTTGCCAAGGACGAGAAGGAAGAGGTTAAGTAAACTTTCAAGTGGATGCAAATTTATCAGTTACATTTCCTGAAATCAAGGTGTGGTGTTCGCATTGTGGGGCTCCACATTTTCCACGCACAGACTATTGACTTGAAAATAGAGGAATAGTGTACACCGGTGGGGAGGGGTAGGTGCTGGCATTTCATATTCTGGTTGGCTTGTTTTAAACTGACATTTGAGCCATATGGTCACTTCCTAATTATTCATGCCAATAGAAGGGAGCAGTGATGTGGGTAATCCAAAAAAGAATTTTTTTTGGCTTTAGATGGACATTTTTGTTTACAGTGATATGGATATGTAGAGTAGTCTGGAATTTGGGACACTTCGAGCAAAATATTATATTCACCTCTATTGGCAAAAAAACACTTTTGAAAAACAGTTTATCCTCTCAACCTTAATCCTGTTTTCCAACTCAAACACTGGAAATGCTAGGTTTGAGAGTGTCACATGTCACTCATTTTGATTCCAAGCCATTGCTAGGCCATGCCGGTCTCCCTTCAAGCTTACTGTCTCCCTAACTACATGTGCCTGAGTGTGGAGAAGACAAACTGGTTTGGGCTTACCAAACTGTTCCTGGCTGAAGTGTTAGCATAGAACCTATATTGTGCCTGCCTCTCATGCATTTTATCTACCTATCTGTTTCTTCTAGAAAATAATAGCTAAAAACATTTATGTTCCTTATGAAGGACTTGACACGAATAATTCTATGCACAAGTAGTCTCAAAAAGAAGTGTGAAAGCTATACAACTAATAGTCCTCTTTATCCTTCCTTCAACAAGTGTAAACCAAAGGCCTGTAGCCAGGTGCTGTCCCAGGTGCTGGGGGTATTGCAGTGGACAGAAGGACCCAGACCCAGGTCTCCCTGGCCTGCACCTGGTGGAGAAGACAGGCAATCCACACTCAAAGCCAGGTGGCGAGAAGTGGCATAGAAAATAAAATATGGGAAGGGAAAGTGAACGGATGGGACAATGTTTTAGAGAGTGTAATATTGTAAGTAATTTAATAGAAGGAGGGAACGCAACGTGGGGATATCTAGGTAGGGTTATGTCCCTAAAAGGGAAGGACATGTGGACAGGCCTGGGGAGAGAGCCTCGTTGGGGAACAGCATGGAGGGGGTGGCGATGAAACTCAGTGGGCCCAGGGACCCAGGCCCAGCGAGAGCAGGGGCCTCATCCCAGAGGCTTTGCAGGAGCAGGATTTGGGTTGTAGTCCAAATGGGTTGGGCCATCATGTAGGGTTTTCAGAAAGGAAGCGACATGATGTGATTGACCTTTTTACCAAAAAGTTAAAAAAGCTTATCCAAGATCACACGGCAAATATGCGATTCACATCGGATTCTCTTGAGTGCTGAGTTCATACCATAAGATGTGGTAGTGGAGTGAATTTAAAGAGGACTGTGTTCATTACCTTTTGAGGGAGGCCTCACGTCTGACTTCACGTTGGTTAAAGCACTCCTCTGTTGCTCGAGGTCATTTTCTGTCATTTCCGCCAACTACTTTGGTAGCCTTTTCCCTACTGGAGACAGGGAATTTCACATCTCCTGAAAAGGCATCCCAAATTCTCTCATATCGTTCTGAGTGCGAGATGATTCCCTCTTCGGTTTACCTGTGTCTTGGTCTGTGATGGCTGCCAGAATAAAATCCCACAGATTTGGTGGCTTACACGGCGGAAATCGACTCTCTCACAATCCTGGCGGCTGGAAGTCTGAGGTCGAGGTGCGGGTGGGATCGGTTTCTTCTGAGGCCTCTCTTCCTGCCTTGCAGACAGACGTCGTCCTTCTGTGTCACCCCGTGTTCTTCCCTCTGTGCGTGTCCGTGTCCTGATATCCTCTTCTCATAAAGACACCAGTCAGATTGGATTAAGGCCCACACTGACGCCTGATTTTAACTTAATCACCTCTTTAAAGACCCCGTCGCCAAAGACAGTTACATTCTGAGGCCTAGGGATGAGGACTTCAACATAACATATGAATTTAGAGGGGATACAATTCAGCCCATAAGAATCTGTAATCAGTATTTCTCTGCTTTTCCCATCCAGGCTATGCTTTTTGTCAGGAAGCCAGAGGGAAAAAATTAGAACTGAATGCAGCTTCCCCACTTTCAAAGTAACCTCTGGCAGCAGATGTGGGGAGGAACGGGATGTCCCACGTCTGCCACTGAGTTCTTTACTTGGGAGGTTTTTCTTCAGTGGCTCTTTCTTCTACCAAATTCCCGCCTCCCTTCATTTCATTCCTGGTCCTTGCCCAGAACTCCAAGGAGATGCAACAGAGGTGCTGATCTGGGCTCAAATACACTTTCCTTTATTCCTCACAAAATCACCAGAGATGGCCCTACAGGTGTGTCTTACCTTGCAGAATAAGCGAGGTCAATCCAAAATAATTTCCATGGAGAATATGAGCACTTAAAAGTGGTTAGCTTCAGAGGATAGCCCAAGAATTCAGAAGACAATTTCTCATTCAGAAACCATCATATGTGACCCTCACCCTGACCTCGTCTCCCACCTCTGACAACCACCCCCCAACCCCCCCCATTCAATCCTGAAAGATCCTCATGGCTTACAAGCATGGCCTTGTCCTGGGATTTATTCTTCACAAAAACAGTGTTGCAGTTTTGACTGAAGGAAGTGTGGAAAGGCCATGGAAAGCCACTTGTCCAAGCTCCTTTAAGATTTTTAAGCCTTATTAGTTGCAGAATACAGTTCTCTCTAGCCACCTAGAAAGTAAAATTTTAGCCAAAAATTTCCTAGGGACAGAGCCAGTAGTGTTTAAATCCATATAAAGAATAAAAAGCCCTAAGTACAGCACAAGTGACACAGACTTCTGCACAAATTAAATGACCATAATATGACTTGAAGCAGTGTCAATAATTACAATAATTTGTTGTCACCCACACTACTAAATATTCTTATTTGTTTGTTTCTTTTGTAGCAATAGGTAAACCAAAGTTCCACTCACTGCTGCTGAGTTTTTGGCACGCTCTTCTTTTTAAATGCTTATCTAAAATGGAAAGAAAAAAATAGCTTAGAGTTGTACTTTTCAATTTTTTGTTTCCCTAAATTTAGCTTTGATAACATTTCATGTTACACTTCAAGATGAATAGAAAAGTAGTTCGTGTTTGAGAGCGTATAGTTTATTTGTTTTAACCTATCCTAGGTTCTTTATATGTATCATCTGCTTTGATAATCGCATAAACCAATGACTAGAGTTTATTAGGCCCACCTTATAGATAAGGAAACTGAAGCTTTGCAAGATATAGTAACTTGCTTAAGTTTACATAGCACCTAAGTAAAAGGAGTGAGGATTGAGCCCAGGGCAAACTGTGTCGGAAACGATTTAGTAACTGCGGTGAGACAGTACGAGATAGTAGAAGCCAGCACCCAAATTCTGTCATCTGAGGCTGGGGCTGCTAGTGCCAATAGGCTGATGGGCAGCACCAGGAAGAGGCGAAATTCAGCAGGCAAGAAAATCTCTAAAGAGTAGGGCGAAAAATAACCCCTTGAGGCCTGTGGCGTGGACGTGTCACGCAAGTGACCAGTAGAAAGCATAGGAGGGAGGGACCTTCTTCTCTTTTTCCACGGTGAGCATGGGAATGGGGACACTTATGTGGTCGGGTGGTTCTCCAGAAACAGAAATGGTCAGGATGGTCTGTTCACAGGCAGCTCACAGTGCTGTCATGGCTAAAATTTTCTATGCAGAGATTGTGTGACATTTTTTTTCTGTTCAAGAAAAATCATTCGAGCCATCTTAGATTGAATAGCTAGCTATTTCAAGCTCAAAATGCATTTTTAGCAATATTTTACATTTCGAGTTAACTCTTTGAAAGGTAAATGTTACCAGTTAGTGAGTACAAAAAGAAAAAGGATCTCTAGGAGCAAGCTAGGGCAGCACGAATATTTGGTTTCAATCTTCCAAAGCCAACCATGATAACATGATAATAAAACTCAGATACTAATTTATGCGATATTTTATTCCACGGCTATTCGAGTAACAGCTTTTCAAACCTGCGATATTGGGTCTTCAAAGCCAAGAAAAAAACAAGCAAAAATTAGAGAAACGGAAGTATTCAAAGTCATGATAGGGAAGGACCAAGGGAGCAAAAGCATCGTCATCACCGGTAGCATCCCCTGAGAGGGGGGTTTATTAGGGTTTGGCGTCAGGAAATAGAACATGCCCTCATGCGGCCCGCGGCCTTCTTCGGAAGACAGCCCTTTGCCTTTTTGAATTGTAATTGTTTATTTTTCTTTTGCTATCTAAAAGTTCCAAAGCAATGAGGAAGCCAGGGCTTGCACATCCAAGGAAACGCGAGACGAGAATGCAGAAGTGGTTTGAGCAAGGTCTTGAAGGGCGTGGGAGGGTAGCCGAGACGAAGAGAGGGGACCGAGCAGACAGGGCGAATGTCACCGGGGCACTTCGGACCCAGAGAATAATAAATAGCGTGGCTTTGCCGATTTGTAGGGCTCAAGTGAGGAGGGGGCCGAAGTTTAAAGTGGTAAGTTCTGCACCGTGGAGGGGCCTCCGTGCTCAGGGACCCCTCGATTGTCTAATGTGGTGTTTTACTAACGTTTTCCGAGTATTAGGAATGAAAATCGTATCGCTACTTCCGAAAGTGTCAAAAATATACTGGGCACATTCTATCACCTTGAACTAGTGGGAAGCATTTTAAATAATTTAGCTAATATGATTTTTATAACATCCTTGAGATAATATTTCCTCCTCAAATTGAACCTGGCGAAGTTAAGTAACTCCAGGTTGACCTAGCCAGGGAAAGACAGGTAAATCCCATCAATATGGAGCACCTCTAAGATATCTTCCCTCAACAAACATGAGTCTAGAGAACCAAGTTTAGTTCCATGATCAAATCTAGGATTTCTGGTTTGCAGTGTGGGCTCCAAAGAACAAAGAGACCGCTGGTGGCAGAATTGGTGTCTTATTTCTTTCAGAAGCGCTCTGTGGAGGAACACACCCCAACACTTCCGCCTTCCAGGGAACATGTCCTAGTTGGGGAGATAATTGTATCTTTTCCTAGAGTCTCGAGGCATCTATTTTTAGGCATCGTTAATATATTCATTAATTCTTTCTTCCTGGTCGGCAGTTAATCTTCCCCATCAGCAGCCCACTCTTGATCTGTGTGATGTTTAAATTATAATTAAACAAGGAACACTCAAAGGCCACTTGTGACATTAAAGTGAAATTCCTCACAAGTGTCTTTAGGTATACAATTTAGAAAACAATAGGTCTGGAGATATTAAAAATTGATAACACTTTCCTCAGTTCAGCTGAACCGAAAGGGATGCCAGACATGACTCATTAAGCATAGAACGTATCATCGGCAGGAAAAAAGAAGGGGTGATTCAGTTTGGGGTAAGTGGATGGTGTGGCAATGTTTTGGCAGTGACCGAGCGTGCTTTAAACATCTGTAGCATGTGGGTTTTAAAAATTTTCACAGTGTTCCGCCTGTCTAACTTGTACCGAGCTGTAATTTCAGTGTGAAATTTTCCTCTCTGCTGTCTCCACGCTCGTTCTGAATTGCAAACAGGTGCAGAGAGCTGCAGCCTGCAGGGCTTTTATTGTTGTTCTTTTTATACAAATTTCATCACCAAAGGTTTTTTTTTTTTTTTTTTTTATCTTCCTCTTCCATCACATTTAAGAAATTCACTAGTGAGCATATATACGATGAGGCTTCGGTTCTAAATATATTCACAAGGCAAGTTAGGCACATTGTCAAAATACCCATGGGGAAAGGATAAAAAATCGTACTTCCAATCCTTTCCCTGGGCTCCAAGATTCATACTCAGGAGCCTGGGTAGATGCTAAATTTTCCTTTCAAGTAATGCAGGCTGAATTTGTTGCAGTGTTGGCCTCTCCACATCTGAACAGCTAACGAATTGAATCTCAAAATAACATTAAAAAGGTATTTTCATTCTGCCTTGCATGTCTCTTTACTCATACTTTGGTGTCCCTTATCCTAGTCATCTAGCTCCCGACTTCTGTAGTCCTTCACTCGCTTTTGAAAAGCCTCGTGTGGGGTCAGCTTCATCCCAAATCTGAGGGACAAGTCTCCCCTCGGGCAAGAGGGCATCAGGAAGGAGTTCTGAAACGCTCCACCAAATCACCCTGGCTCATGATCAGCTCCTTCTCTGCAGCTCAGCTCTAAGCATTGGTCACTGGGTTCTGGCCACCTTCCTCTGCTTTTGTCTGCCATGTGCCTTGGCCTCCAGGATGTAAAAGTGACTGCAGTTCAGCCATCTGCTGTCTGAAGTTACGACTGACTTCCCCTAAACCAGTTTTGTTACAGGCTGGATGTTTGTGTCCCTCCCCGCCCCCGGTGCCCCTCTGTCGAAATCTAATCCACAATGCGAAGGGGTTAGGTCTTTGGGAGGTCGTTAGGTCATGAGGGTGGAGGCCTCACTACTAGGATTGTGAAAAGAGCTAGCTTTCTCTCTGCCTGCCCAGGGCACTACGAGACGTCGGCAGTCTTTACCCTGGAGAGGGCCCTCATGGAACCTGGCCGTGCTGGTCCCCTGATCTCAGGCTCCGGCCTCCAGAGCAGTGAAGAACAAGTTTCTCCTGTTAATAAGCCACCCCGTTTGTGGTATTTTGTTACAGCAGCCTGAGCTGACTAAGACAGATTTCATGTATCTAGTCACCACGGGAGCAGACAAAGTGATTCTCAAAAGCCGCTGGAAGCCTTAATTGGTAGGGTCAGCCCTCCAACCTATAAAACAAAACAGTATCCTTATGGATCTTTGTGGCTTTAGGTCAGTTCAAATCTATACCACCAAGGCTTATCCCATATCACAAGGATGCTGGATCTCTAGGCACAAGATCATCTCTGGCTGGTTCACTATCACCAAAGGTCCAGGACACGACTCCTGACCTTTCCTCGGCTGAGATCTCAGGGAACTGGTATTAGAATATCTCACTCCAGGGAGCTATGCGCTTCATACTCTTTTCTAAAAGAACACTCTGAAGAGACCCTCCATACTTGTATATGCAAAATAAGGGAAATTCAGCAAGTGATATGAGAGCCAACCAAAGCTAGAATCATATGGTAGGAGCTGGGGATTTCACAGACCTTCACAGAGAGCTTCAGCTCATTGCTTTTCCCCTTGGGAACTCCCTTTTGGCTGATTTATCAACTCTAGAACTTCCTGCGAAACTTCTTTCTGTTCCTTGTCACATCATTACTGTTTTTACAAGTTTATCTTAAGCCCAAGATTTTTGTTGGGCATCTTGTCTGGATGAGTCCAGTCCTCGAGTTTGCCACCAGGAAAGAGCCATTTGGAGAGTTTAAGGAGCTTGAGATCTAGTATCAGAGTTTTCGTAGGAAAACGTAGTCATTACTGCAGAGCCTGTTCATTTGGCTACCACACGTGGTGGGTTTCCTGCGACAGTTCTAATTTCAAGAATGACATCATGGATCTTAAAACTTCCTTCTTCCATCCGCTCCCTTCCTTTTCAATGCTATACTGTTAACACATGGCAAAGGCATTATTAAAACAATTTTAGTGGTTAACCCTTAGAACATTTCCTTCTCATGACAAGCACTTCCCTAGAACCCAGAGCCTAATACATTTTCAGAAATGTTCATTCTGTTGCCAGAGCATTTGGTTGACACATTTAGGGCTGAATGAAAGTTAAAACGGTTCCAGTTATTAAATTCGCGTTCTCTTTGCCTTCGTAAAGCTTAGATTTCTAAATCTGTCACTAATCTTGAGGAAAAAAAAAATAGGAGTTCTAATCATATAGATTTGATTTTTAAAAAATGTAAATAAATGACTCATATGGTATTGAAAGCTGGAAAAGGCCTTTGGAATTTTAGCTCATCACGTGAATTTATGTTCTCGTTTGTAAATGGTTTACCAACAAGTAAAATAAAAATGAAAATGAGTGAAGTAATTACATCTTAGGGCTAAGTAGTGCTCTGTCCTTTGAAATTAATTTTAAAAAAAAATAAAATGCATGGTTTGAAAAAATATGACTTCGAATGTATTGAGACAAAACGTGGAATAAAAAGCAAACATGTGTTCGAGGTCATCGCATTATCTGTGAAAGCTATATCCAAAAAAGTGCGTGCAAAAGTTGGTGAAGGCTTCCCTGGAGTACATGAACTTGGGTGGTTTTTATTACTATAACTGAGCAAGACTTTTAAAAACTTCTTTAGTCATGTGCTTAAACGATGAAAAGAATTATAAAATAAGTGTAAAATGTAAACTCTGTTCTCATTCTGTTCAGGATCTCCCAGGATGAGAGGGGACCCTCACAATAGTACTGAGTCAGATCGCATGTATCTGCCTCTGTGTTGTTAGCATCAGGTTTTATGTGCTGTGTTGCAATTCGCTCTTATTTATCACTTCCCAACATCACTTTAAACCACCTCCTTCTTATTCCTTTATCTATACCATTACACAAATTTTGCTTCTTTCTACTTTGTCCTGAGAATACTATTATCTTTAAACAGGCCAGGTAGGTCTTCTCCTAAATGCCTTTTTCAAAACTTTATATCACTTTTCTTTCAAAGCAGTTTCCCCTCCTTTCCTCCCTCCCTCTGTTCCTCCCTCCCTCCCTCTTTTCTACTGTGAGTAAGCTCAATTTCAAGAAAGTATCCTTATTGAATTAATTTTAATATGAGATGTGAATGACAGCTTACCTAGCTGTACTCTCCTCAGAAATTTTTTTTCTCCAAAAAAATTACCATCCTAAATAGCAGAGTTTTAGGCAGAGAGAACTCTTGGAATAGAGCCCTTTAAATCACATCACTTAGTTTTCAGCTAATATTTAAAATTGATTCTGAGAGGATGAGGTCATGTCAGTAATCCTCAGAAAGTACCATCCTCATCTCCCCTGCCACATCACTGCTTGCCATCTTTCTCAAATGCTAAGGAAAGCAGAATGGACCTACATGGGAGTTGTCCAGAGGAAAAGAAGTATGGCTTGGAATTTCATCTTTTTCAGCCTTATATACTTGGGAAGAGGTATGCTATCTCAATTACGATACTTTCTGCTATAACTAAATGGAAAATTCGGACTGAAAGAAGATAAAAGATAAATGAATTATACGACTGTTATTATAGATTCAGGAGGATAGCGATTATTCCTTATGAGTTCGTGTTATATGTCAGGCATTATTCTAAGCACATTATGTATAGTGACTCTTTTGTCCCTGATAGTAACCTCTACGGTGAGCATTACAATCATCTCCATTTTACAGATGAGAACGCTGAGGCTCTGGCTTGTTCAGGCTCCAGGAAAGATTAGTTCTTTGGCCTAGAGCTATCATCAAAAAGTGGGTCCTTTCTATCTCTAGGCTCCGCCGTCTTTACGTTACCGATAGTTTCTCTCGTCTCGACTAACCTGGTGATTGCAAAATGACCTAGCAGTTCAATGTGTTACGTCCAGACAAAACAATATCAGCAGGGAAATGAAGGCTGTACTACCTCATGTCTCTTGTTTCAGTGGTGAAGAGATTCTTATTGACTAGGGTTGAATCACATGTTTCTACTTACCTTTGGCAAGGGAATACAATTACTATGACTTGCTTAGACCAATTCTTTGGAATGAAATAGATGCTGGGAGTTTAACTGCCATGACAACCATATACATTTTTCATCATGAGCTCTCAGGATCACCTAAAGATATTGGAAAATCACTATGGGAAAGGCAACAACCCACCCTTACGTATAAATTCATTTGGAGGCCTTTGAGTCTACTTTCAGTAAATTTTGATTTAATTTTACCCTGGGGTTTTTAATGTACTTAGTTCTGTTTGGCAAAACTTGCTGCGTACAGGCATTTATTTGAACTACATATCAGTTGTGTAACTGCCATAGAATGCAAGTATTGTGCCTATCATTAAAATGTACGTCATCTTGTGTTGATCAAATACATCTTGCAATACAGTAATTCAGCCAATTTAGGTTGATTCTTCACAGTCTGCTGCTTGCATATTAATCATCTTTTTGCACTGAGAAGTATGATGATGGTTCATTTTGGTTCACAACACTTAGTGGGTCACTTGGAATTTGAGTGTGTGTTTCAGAAAGATGAATAAGAACGTAAATGACACCAAATATAATGTACAGAAATTTTACAACACAATTCAAACTCGGAAAATCTGAATTCTGTAATGATAGCTTTTTCCTAGAACTAGAACCTTGGTAGAAAAGAAAAGTAGGCTGACCATAGTTGGGTTTAAACTAGCCTAATTCAAACCATTTACTAATTGGAAACTTCATGGGAAAAATTTATAGAACTCTTACAGGGGTTCTACAAAGAGAAGTCCTACGAAGGAAGTCTAGGAAGGTGCTGTGTCCATAAAATATTTAAAGACTCTACTTGCTCTGTGCTCAGAAACAGCATTTTGAGGGATTATCACACTTCCCCAAAATGCTGGCAGTATTTTATAATTAATATCCAGCCTTTCTTTTCTCACAGTTTCTATCCCTCTGGGCAAATATATTTTCCAAGTAGGTTCCCACTGTCCTCTCTTTAGTTCTAAAACGTTCCTTCATTTCTAATTTTTCTTTTGAAGCTTGGGATCAAAAGGGAAAGGATTTTGGCTGATGGAAGGAAAATTTGGATTTATTAAAAACAAGTGGTCACAAGGTCAAAGGAAGAGCTGAATAATCCAGCTTCTGGAAGGCATGGATGGATGGCTGCCCACCGGGCTGCTGTGACAGTGGTTCTGCTCCAACGACTTCTGGTCCTATACTGCAGTGTCCACAAATTAATGAGTCTCCATAAAACTGAAATGTTTTAAGACAGAAAATGCCTGCCTGGAGGGTTGAAAAGAACAGTCTTGTCAGTTGTCCTATGATATCCTTTTTAATCTGATGGTTTTCTGACTTAATTTTTATAGTGTGCATTTATAAGTTACCTACCCAGGCATCCTTTCTGCCTTTCCATTGGACATTTTCCATTCCTTCGTTCTGATTTCGCTCCTTACTTACACCATACTTTGTGCCTAGGGAGCCTAAACAGACCTCATCGATGCTACCTTCCTCCAGCTTTCAGAAAATTGGACAGTGAGAGATTAGTGGTAAGGAAAAGTATGAGGTTTATCAAGTGCTTTAGCATCTCTCGTTTTCCTTAGCCCTGCCCACAACTTTGTAAATATTACAAAGTTAAACCCTTTTCAGTTACTTTTTGGGAACTGACATCGAGACTTGCTGGAACCCGATACATCCCCCTCCCTAAGCGTCGTTGTGTGCTTTGGGGGATTCTGCCATGGTGTAGCACCCTATTAGTTTCACCATAGCTATGTGGTGGGCCTACTTAGACAAGTCAACCAACGCAGTCACATCTCCCTTGCCCAGTGACTGTTAAAGGGTGGGAAGTGACCCAGCCCACACGAATTAGCTCAAGCTTTCCCATGACCATGTATTGGCTCAGTTTGGACAATGAAAGGATGCTCAGAACTTTTGTTGGATGTTTTGGGGGACAAGCTTTTTCTCTCTCTGATGTGAACAATAAAGGCCTTGTTTACTTCTGGCACCTTTCCACAAACATAAGGTAAGCAGTGCTAACAATGAATCTAACCTGTGGAGGAAGAGAAAGCCCATAGGGTCTCAGAGAAACACAGGTAACTCTCCCATCAAGCCACGTATGACTTGCTCTGTCTTTAAATTTCTCAACGTTGTGAGCCAGTGAACTCCCATTTCTCCCTTCAAATAATGCTTCTATTGAAGTCTAACACACATTCAGAAAAGTGCCAAAATCGTGATTCTGCGCCTGATGAATTTTCACAAAGTGAACATACTCATGTAATTGCCACCCCAATTAAGAAACAGTGTCCCAGAACCCCAGATCCACCGCTCACGTCTTCTCAGTCACAAAGTCAGCCATTGACACTGGAGCGCTACTCTGTGTTGCCTTTTTTTTTTTTTTTTTAATGTTATTGAAAGAGATTTATGCAGTATATACTTTTATGTGTTTGGCCTCTTTACTCAATTTTTGTTTGAAAGATAAGTTACAATTTTTTATTGTTATATACTATTCTAATATAAACCATCATTTTAAATCAGTTGGGTTGATTTTCGTTTTGCAAATAATTTTACACTATTTTTACACTATCACCAAGAGTGAGTGCTGTTATTGACATGTCACAAACCAGCATGTATATAAGTTACATGGTGGTTTGACACATTCATATATTGCAACATGATTACTACAGTAGTGTTAGCTAACACTTTATCATGTCACATATTTATTATTTTTTTTTTGTGTGCTGAGAACAGTTTTAAGATTTAGTTTCTTAGTAATTTTGAAGTTTATAATACAGCATTGTTGACTGTAATCAGTATGCTACATATTAGATCTCTAATTCACATCTTTTGATGAACACACACATACA
Organism: Eonycteris spelaea; assembly: GCA_003508835.1. Classification (NCBI taxonomy): domain Eukaryota; kingdom Metazoa; phylum Chordata; class Mammalia; order Chiroptera; family Pteropodidae; genus Eonycteris; species Eonycteris spelaea. The sequence continues at coordinate 589,131 of PUFA01000056.1, forward strand.
GTTCTCTTGAGCATACACCTAAGATTAAGATTGATGAACCATAGTGCATGAATATGTCCATCTTTAGTAGCTGTTGTTGAAGAGTTTTCCAAAGTGGTTATACCTAATTATAATTCTACAGCAGTATGCAAATTTTGATATATCTTTTTATAATTTTAATTTTAATTTCCCTGTTGTCTAATTAAGTTGAGCCCTTCTTATATAGCTTGATATCCTCTTTTGAAAGTCTTTGGCCCTTTTTTTTAAAATTAGGTGCCTGATTTTTCTTTTTGACTATGTATGTGTGTGTGTGTGTGTGTGTGTGTGTGTGTGTGTGTGTATTTGAATAGTACTGCTCTGTTTTGCTGGAGTATTTGAATTTGACCTTTAGTTAACTTTCTAATTCTGTTCATCTGGCAATGCAATAAGGTAGAATGTCAATTTTGTTGCTTTGGTAGAAATGACCCAATTCCTGAACCACATTGAATGGGGAGACTATAAATACTGTCCCTTCCTGAGGTTGGTAAGTCTTGTAAATGGGCACGTCCTTTGCAGCCATAGGAAGCCATCCTTTGATTTTGTTAGAAGAGATTTCAGTTTGAAGCACTGAGGCATTTAAGCCAGGGAGGATCCTATACCCCACTGGTGAGGATCTCATCTCATTACACCTGAGTTATCCTTCCACAGACTTTGACGAGCTGTGTTCCCTGACCAATGCACTTCTGAGTGAACTCACATCAAATATAGCCTGTAAGTCTGAATGTTTGGTTGAAACTAAGAAGACCTCCAATCTGAGAGTAGTGTATACTGACTGAAAAATTCCTCATTTTAATGTTAATTTTTATCAAAAATTTTAGTGCTTTTTGTGTTCACTTAAAAAAAAAATCTTCGCCTATGCCAAGTTTGTGAGTATATTCTCTTATGTTCTTTTCTACAAGTTTTATTATTTTACCTTTCATGAGTAATTTTTGACGTATTTTAATTTTAGTTTTGTGTATGATGTGGTAGGTAGACAAGAATCAATTTGTTTCCATGGGGATATCCAGGTGACCTACGTGTTTATTGAAATAGACCCTTCTTTTTCATTATACTTCAGTGTAAATCAAATGACCATATATGCATAGCTGTTTGTTTAAGCTCTATCTGGTCCACTGGTCTATATATTTTTTTAATCTTGCAGCTGAACTACAGTCATAATTACTATATGTTTATAACAAGTCTTGGTAACTGGTAAATATTTTATTTATGTTTTTCTTCTTCAATATGGTTTCACTATTTTTGGTTCTTTGTATTTTCATATAAATTTTAGTATCATCTTATTAATATCCACAAAAACCTACTGGGATTTTGACTGATATTGAATCAAAACTATAGGCAAGTTTGGGGATGACCGTTATATTTCATATATTAAATCTTATAATTCATAAAAACCATAGGATCTCTATTTAGGTTTTCTTTAATTTTTCTCATTAATATTCTGTAGTTTTCAGAGTAGACATCTTTCATTTATTTTATTAGATTAATCTTTAAAAGTTTCATGCTTCTTTATTCTATTATATCAAACACATTTTTTGCATCTGTTGAAATGGTCATAAAATTTTTCTCTTTTAAAAAAATTAATGTGGAAATGTACAAATATTAAGATACTCTTTGCATGCTGGATGTGCAGTCTTAATGCAGTACCCCTTTACATGTTTTATTGGACTTGATTTGCTCTGTCTTTAGGATTTTGTATCTATGTGCAAGAGCAAGACTGGTCTGTAATTTTCCCTTTTAGTGATTTTGTCAAGTTTTGGTAGCAAGAATTTGCAGGCCTCATAAAATAAATTGAAAAGTTTATTTTTTACCTCATCTCTGGACAATTTTGTGCAAGGTGACTATTATTTCCTCTTTAAGAGTTTGAGGAAATTCATCCATTAAGCCATCCTGGTCTGGCATTTTATTTATAGGAAGGCCTTTATTAGTTCATTTTCTTCCATTGATAAAGAAATATTCAGATTTTTTTCTGTTTCTTCTATTGGTGTTTGTAAGTAATGTTTTTCAAACAATTCATCAATTTAATCTGCTTCATCAAATGTGTTGATGTATAGCTCTATATAAATTAACTCATTACCTTTTAATGTATATAAGAGCTGTCATGGGATCCTCTTTTTTATTTCCAGTATTGAGCATTTGTGTTTTTTTTCTATTTGTCCCTTGATAAATTGTACCAGGATCTGACCAATTTTATCAGTCCTTTTAAATAACTTACTTTAACTGTTGCGTTTTTCTACTGTGCATTTGTTTACCTTTCAGTGGTTACTAAGTTTTATTGTGTCCTTTCTTTGAGTTTGATTCGCATTTCTTTCGCTAGCTTCTCAAGATACAAATTTAGATTAATGCTCTTCTCCCCATCTATTCTCAAGACACTTTAATTTGTTTTTTAGTTACTGGCAACTAAAGGCATTGTAAGCTATGGACTCCGGTTACATAGTACAGTGCTTCTGGATGTTTACTGCCTGTGCCGTTCATGCTGGGAATCTTGTTACAATGCAGATTCTGACTCAGTAGGTTTGGCGTGGGGTCTAGGATTCTGCTTTTCTAACAAGTTCTCGGGTCATACCTGTGATGCTGATTTGAGAACCTGCACTTTGAAAATCAAAGATCCAACCATGGGAAAATCTATCATCAGGAAAAGGCAGAATTGTTTACATCAGAAGATAAATTAGCCATACATTTTATGAATCATTTTCTGATTTGTGTTTTTCATGATGTGAACATTTTGCAGTTTTGAGGGCTACTTGTTTTCTTTTAAACCGGAATTTTAACGTATTAGCTTTGACATTCAAAGCCTATTTTAAAAATTCAGTGGATCTGGCTTTTATACCTGTGTTCTAGCTGGCCAAGAACTCTGGAACACAATCTCTCTCTCTTAACAACTTCAGTTAGGAAGATTGAAGAGGAAATCCCAGGGGCCCTGCATAATGCCAACCGCTAAGAATAAAAATGATCTGGGATAGGAATTAGTAGTAGCTATTGTCTTTTCCTTCTTCTCCTTTTTTTATCGTGATAAGAACACCTCACATGAGATCTGCTCTCTTAATAAATGTTTCAGTGCATAATGAAGTATTGTTTCAGAGAAGCACAATGTCATACAGCTATTTTCAACAAAGCCCATAAGTGGTAATTCTTATTCAATGGCCAAAATGGCTAATCAGTGTGAATTACTGCCTGGACAGATGGAGAAGAACCTCAGGGATGTGTTTCTTAATCTTATCAGTGGGCAATTAAAAACGCGAGAGCTGGGGTTTGTTGCAAAGCTCTAAGCCATAAGGGAAGACTGAAACCTAAAGGAATTCAGCAAAAAATGTTGGCCTGTGTGAAGTCATCGTGGATTCACTCCAAGAAGATGTATGTATATAGGAGCTGTTCGAGTGACTATGCAAATATTCTTTCAGTGGCCCTGAAGCAGCCACTCCCTCATTCTTACTAATGGTACCAGTATCTTTGGGGGATTCACCCACTCTTCATGGATTGGCACTGTTTGATGGAAGCCAGTTGACACATCCCATAGGCCTGGCTGCAGTGAGTCATTCAGAGACAAAAAGGGTGGATGAATCCCAGAATTTGGGCAGGAGACATTTCTTCTTTCTCTTACTATGTGGTGTAAGAATTAAGGCTCTGAAACAGGTGTGACTATTTTTGTGCTTATGAATGGAGAGCCTGGAGCCATCTGGAGGCCACTATGCAAAGACTGTGAATGGAGCTCACTCTGTAGGAAGCAGTTTAGAGAAAAAAAGAGAGAAATTGAACCCCAAATATGTTACGTAAGACTTCAAAAAAGCCTTACCAGAAACCACTCTTGTTTATGAAATGTTAAAGTATGGGAAAATAAATTCCCTTCATTGTTCAACTAATTTAAGGTGGGTATTGTACCCATTAATTACATTATAATCATAAATAATAGGAATTGCTAGATGAATAAAGCTGTAAGAGAAAGGAATGCATCTCACCATTGCCAAACATGTGCATTTTTTTGTCTTTGACTACATTAGGTGAAATCTCAAGGGAAATCTAATAATAACAAACTTTCCAGGGAGAATTATTGGTGCCCTGGATTGACAGGAAGGAGGAGACCCGTCAGCTGGAAGAAACCGAACGGAGCAGTAGCTGAACTCTGTAAAAGAAGAACGACTTGGGACAAAGAGATGTGAAGAGCTGAAGACGACCCAGGGAGGCAGGTCTGTGACAACAGTAGCAGAAGGCACACCTCAGCAGGAACCACAGCAGCCAACATTTTCACCCAGTGTCCTTTGGCAACCGCACCTCCGTCAACCTTCAGGATACTGGATTTGCCTAGTGCGAAATACATTATGTACCACTTTAAACACTGTTTCTCATCATGGAGATGAAGTGTGTGTCCGATCTGGAGTTGGGTATCAACTTATTGGGGTATTCTGGGTGAAGATTTTCTCAGGATCTTGGATGGAGGCACGATCCCACAGAGTGACAACAGGCCCATGAAATAATCCCGCTGCTTCACGGCAATGTCCCTCTCATCTAGGGGTTAGAATACTTTGATTCACAACATGATGTCGTCTGCTTTCAGAAACAGCTACAAAACCTTGGGCTCTGAGATAAGAATTGAGGTGTCATGAGACCCATGAGAAAGAAAGTCGCCTCATGGAGCGGAGGGTCGTCTGTTCCTGCCGTGAATTTGTTTCCCCTTTCCTGATGTAGCTGGGGCTGTGAGTATAGAACACCTATGTAAAAGTGAGTTTCGCAGGCATCCGGTTGTTTCTTCCTGGATGATAAATATTTTATCTGAAACAATGGAAAAGAATATCTTTTTGTTGGCAGATACCCTGGTGCCACCAGCCCTCATGTGGAAAGGATCATTTTTTCCTCTTTATGTTTCTGTGAAAACAACCACCTAACCAAACAAACAAAATGAAAGGAGAAGCAGGACCCAACGAGTTTATAATTTTTTCCCCGAAAGAGAGGATAAAGGAATGAAACGGCTGGGAGTAATAGCGGCCATCAGTAGCCTACGGAGATGCTTCTGTAGGTGCTGACTCTCGCAGTTTTGTCCTCAGCCTTTGAGAGGACAGTGCCAACTGCAGCCCGAAACCATTTGCTGAGTGGAGAATGTGAGCTTCAGGCCAAGGAGAGCACTGGTAATTGGCACCACGCTTAAAGGAACACAACAAGCAAACCTCTTGGGCCATACTCTGTTTTCCACTGCTTTACTGTTTTCATCCCCCTGTGATGAGAATAATCAGATTAAGAGCTGGTGCCCCACATTTTCTCCGCCGTGAGGTTGAATTAATCCCGATAGCCTTGGTTCCTGCGGTTCCCTGAAGTTTTCTGCACGGCAGCACTGCCCGCCAAGCGAGGTGCCCCGTCCCATTCATTTCGTGACCCCTCCTGGGCATTTATTTGTGACTTTCTTCAAAAACTGGTAGACCACTGTGAAGAGTCTTAATTGACGTTTTCCTGGGTAGGATCATCCCTCCTCTTAAAGAGTCACTTTTTCTAAAAGCAAAGATGGTCTGTGGCCAGGCCACCCTGAACACGCCCGATCCCGTCTGATTTCAGAAGTTAAGCAGGGTTGGCGCTGGTTAGTACTTGGGTGGGAGACCACCTAGGAAGATAAGGTGCTGTAGGCATAAAAAAATTTTTTTAATATAAATAAATAAATAAAATAAGGGATTGTAAGCTGACAAGGTCCTTGCAGTCTGTGAGGTCAACCAAGGGTTGCCTCGCCTAAAATAAAATAAAATAAAATAATAAAATAAAATAAAATAAATAAAATAATCAAAGCTGCCTAGTCATAAACTCAAGCTGGCACTTGTTTTCCAGATTCGCTTTGCCACTGGACAACCTCTGCTAACCAGGCTTCTGAGACACTTCCTCTTGGCAACCTGTGTCCCCTTGTTTTGACATTAATGACAAAGCAATTCAGTGTTTCCATAAGGAGCAAAAAAATAAGTGTAACAGTTAACAAAGCTATTTCAGGACATTACTGACAAATGAAATAAACTCATCTCAACTGGCTCACCTTCCACACCTCTGGACACCAGTGTGTGTGTGTGTGTGTGTGTGTGTGTGTGTGTGTGTGTGTGTTGTGTGTGTTCGACATCATTCATTGGAATTCTCTGTATATATTTTTTTCATATTTTCCTTGAAAGACAAAGGCCTCTTTATTATTCAGTATTTAACTCTACTTTAGTCTCTCTGAATTTGATCATCTTCCTTTCATCTAAAATAATTACATAAAATTACAATAAAATATGTAACAAAACATATAAATAAAAATGTAACAATATTACATAAGAACAATTAGCAAAGTGTCAAATGAAAAAATCAAGCAAAAATAAGCACCATTATGACTCCAGCTGAAGTGGTCTCTATGCTAATAATAAAAAAAAAGAGGTGGTAGGTAACCAAAGCTGATTAGGACTTAGTGGTGGGTTATTGATCCCTCTGCTCCCATTTTAGAGGAGAATTTTAATAAAAGGGCAATTAAGCAAGGATTTTATCCAGGTACATATTGCTGTCAGTAAGTGTGCCTAGGCCTTACTGATGTCACTGTTCCCTGGTGAGAGTGCTGAGTTGTCATGTGCCCTCTGGAGTGTGAGATGTGTTGGCATTTCAAATTCATCTGCTGGTGATTCCTAAGTAGAGCTCTTCACAGAACTACTTCTTGGCATAACTAAAAAAAAAAAAACTCAAAAGAAGTCAATCATATATAGGAAATTAGGGGAAAATGATTTAGCTGTACTATTGAAAGTTTTCAGTAAATAGTGTTTGCAACCTCTTAATCTGTATTGGTTCTTCGCCTCTGCATATTATTTTCCTTGAAGCTAATGCATTTTGAGAAAATTGTCCCTTAATACTAAGCTCCATTGTATTCAGTATAGTTTGTTGATAGGAGTCTGTACTACTTTTGTGCTCCCACATCTCGATTTCTATATCTCCATATGAAACCCAAAGCATCTGGTATCTGTTTCAATATTTTACTGGAAATTGGCTCTTCCTCTCATGTTTTCTATTTTTCATCTCTTCATCAAAAACCTTGGTTATCTTTGCAATTCCATTCTCAAATGAAGTATGTTACATCTCTAGTTGGAAAATGTTCTGAACATCTTTCAGTTCTTTCTTTGCTGAGATGATTGATAACTTAATCCTTAAAATTCTCTCTTCCCTTGGCTGCAGATGTATCGTCCTTCCTAGTTTTTCTGTTACCTCTTGATCATGACTTCATGGACTATTCTTTGGTCACCAAGGCTTTGAATACAGCTATTGAAAGGGTATCAATCTTAGCTTTTTGTCTTCTGTTTTTGTTTTTATATTCCTTTTTTTTCCTTCAGCCATCAAACACCTACTGAGCTCTTCTTATACACAAGCTTCATTCTAGGTGCCAAAGGAAAGACACTGGATGTATTTTAATGATAATGCCAACAATATATCCTGATGGACCCAAAATGGAGTGTAAGACAAAGAGGAATTAGTGATGACCAGAGATTTTGGTCTGATCAACAAGAAGGGTCCAGTTGTCATTATCTGATGTGGGCAGAGCACTGAGCAAATTTGGGGGTGGAAAAACTAAAGGTCCAAAATAGACTTGTAAATTTAGGATTTGAGGTGGGCGAAATGCCCATGTCCCCCTAAAATGCATGTGTTGAAGCTTGAATGTTGTAGGATTTGGAAATGAGGGGTCTGGGTGGTAATCAGGTCATGATAGGGGGGCTCCCGAGATGGGATTAGTGTCCGTATAAGAAGAAGAGGGCTGACTAGCTCTTTCTCTCTCTCCACCATGTGATAATACAGCTAGAAAGTAGTTGCCTGACACCAGTGAGAAGGCTCTCACTTGAACCTGCCCTCGCTGGCACCTTGATCTTGGATTTCCCAGTCTCCAGAACTGTGAGAAATAAATGTTTGTTGTTGAAGCCACCCAGTCTATGGCAATTTGTTAGAGCAGCCTGACTAAGAATTTATTTTAGAAAGCCAAGTATAGTTATTCCGAAAATAATTGATGTGACCTGATTTCAAGATATACATTTTGGAGTCTTCAGAATAGTGGTAGTAGTTAATGCTTTATGATTGGTTGAAATTACCAAAGGAGTGAGTATAGCTAGAGAAGAGGAGAGAACAATATAAAGCCCTGAGCTGTGGGAGATCTAGCTGTTAAGTGTTTGGGGGAGAGAGGAGGAATCTTCGAAGGTGACTGAGAAGATACTTTTGAGGTACGAGGAAGGCCAAAGATTTTGGTGTCCTGTGAGCCAAATATAGCAAAGAAGAGGAAGTGACCAACAAGTCAAAGTTTGTGTTTAGTCCAAATCAAATAAGAACAAAACCGATTACTGGATTAAGTAATTGGAAGTATCCTGGCCCTATTAGTCAGAGCAGGTGTTGTATAGTGATGGGGATGACAGCCTCACAGAGGTGAGATTAGGAGGCAAGGAGAAGAAAGAATCGCGGGGGCCCAGACATGCTGCAGAATCACTCGTGTGTACCTCTTCCACTCTCTCCATTCATGCTCATGACTCTCAGATTTAGATGTATATCCCCGACTTCCCCATGCCTGGTTTTATCAAAAAAGCCCACCAAACCCGAGTAAATCAAGCATGCTCATGTCTTCCTATTTTGCCCAAGAAGAATTATGTCTCCAAAGGAATCCATTTTCTGTCCAAGTGTCTCTATTGCGTATACAAAAAGGCACCGACATTTGTATCAGGCATGACGTACCTGGTCTTTATGCAAAATCTCACTAATTTCACTTCATTTTGGAGTGAAAGTGCAAAGTTTTGAGTTTCTGTTCTGGAGAGAATGGTGAAAGCATAGAGCAAAAACAAGGAGTCAGATTTGTGTCAATGAACACTTTAATTTTAGCCATGTTAAATCTTAGATAGAGATGTGGCATTGATGTAGAAATGTAGGGATGTGAGTGATGTCTTAGCAAGATTAGAGGTAGGGCACAGGTGAAAATGTATAAATTTTCTTTCTAATATTAATAGTAAGTGGCTAATAGCTATATAACTAATAGGTAAAGATTACCTATCCAGAGCGTCCAGAAAGATTACCTATTCAACGTCGATAAATTATGTAAATGAAATCACAAAAAGAACTACTCTAAAGGCTTCTTACTTTCTTCTTGAATAAAAGAACTTGGTAAAAATGTGATTATTATGTGTTATTTTAAGTGAAATCACCAGGATATTGTGAGATTTTTATAAAATCTGTATGCGTTTGTTTTTTTATTTTTAACGAGGCCATTTTGTAACTTTAGTATTACAAATACAGCACATTTAAAATGGGGAGTTAAACTTTTTGCGAATAAAATTTTAGCCTAAGTAATATTTTCCTCACATGGAATTATGAAGAAATTTATTGTCATATTTTCACTCTTTAATTTTATTCAGTGGTGGTTTGAATTTAAGGGTGAAATTTCTCACACTGTTTGGGATGTTACGTTTCGAAATCAAACCCTACTAGTGTTTGCAGCTGAGCCTCATACAAAACCTCATTGAATGGTTCACTGATTGAGTTCTTCAATTTTCCCCACTTGGCTTTATTTGTGGGGCTTCCAGATGTCTCTTGGCAATGAAAACACTGTTAATAATTGTAAACTAGGCTTATTAATTTTATTAACCCAGGGCCAGGTTCACCCATGACTATTATAGAGCAAAACTCTTCTTTGACCCCCAAAAGTGGCAACATTAAATTGTGCTAAGAACTCTGTATTTGTTCTGTGCAAACATAATTTTGCATATTCTCTCTCACTAAGCACATCACACAATAAATGCATTGTTTTTATTTAATTTTCATGTAATATTCAATATCTACAGCAGAGTATATGTCATACATTTCTGAGTTGTGGAGCTTAATATTAAAGCATACCTTAAACCCATTATTCAACACAAGTATTAAAACATGACTGAAGCTATTAAAACAATTTGTGTCTTCTTACCCAATCCTGTCCCCTACCTTCCCTGAATTTTTGTTTTATGGATTGTTCAAAATTTCTTTAAGTAATAAAGATAGGAATTTATTTTTACTTGCTTTGTTTACTAGAAATAAATGACATCCTGAAAACAGATTTGAATGGATTCCTGTTTCGCCACAGTGGGAAAGTGAGAACATCCATGTCTGTATCATCATTTGACCTCTCCTAGGATTTAGGCTCTGACTACCTTTTGAGTCTGGTTTGTTTGATCATTGCAGTAGTAGATACCACAGTGACAAGCGCAGTACCAGATCCAGTAAAATCGATGATCTAATGTTACATTATTAAATATTTATCAATGACCATATGATGAGGTGATGGATATTATTATTTGCATTTCAAAATTCAGATCATAGATGCTTAGGAAAGTTAAGTAACTTGCCCAAAGTTCTAGAGCTGGCAAATCTGGGAACCCACTCCTCATAAAGTTCATAAAGTAGTAGAAAAAAGTGCATGAAGAGTACAAGGAGCATAAAGTGCACGCTCTAAGTTCTTTCTGCTCATATATTGAACTTTGATCAATATGTGATGGACTAATAAAATAACTGAGCATCAAGATGTAACTGTACATTTATTTCTTATGGTATTTTTCAAGGGTTTGCATTTAATATCGGTGGCATCAACTTAATTTTTTTTTGTACTAACACTTAAATTTATGGCATAAAGTTTAATGAGTATCAATTAATCTTTGAAGAAATGGGCTAATTGGTTATTTCATGTTGGGCACATTATCTTTCTGATTAGCCTTTTTCAGTATTAAATGCGGCACTGCAAAATTTAAAACAATTAGCGTTATTGGTGACAAATTACTTTTTTAGAACACAGGTATGCCTGTCTATCTATCTTGTTTAAATATATCCATTTTTACAACAACAAAAAAAAGGGGGGGGTCAAACTCAAGGAAATTACAAAATGTGACTTAAGAAAAGTTATATAATTAAGCCCAAGGCTTTGATATGTTGAGAGTCTGAAAAAGATAAAAGACAGAAAAACTAATCAGTCTTCATTCATGCATGGGTTTATTTATTTACTTTGTACTTTTAAAAATACTGATAATTACCATTTTTGAATACCTATATGTATTAGGCACTGTTTTGTGGAACTTTACATCCTTAATCTTATAATTACCTTTCATTCTTTGAAGATTCCCATCAGACAGATATTATTATACACATTCAATAATAAGAAAATTAATTTCAATGAAATTTCACAGCTAAAAATTAGTGTAATGAGAATTTGGTGCTAATTCTTTATGACTGGGAAAACTACTTGTCTACAGAAGATTCTTAAATTTTGGTACAGAGAAATCTGGACAGGGCGTCCGAAGCTGGGTTTCAGGCTTTGATGCTGCCACGTGACACGAGGCAATCTCCCTGAGCCTGCCCAGAGGGCGAAATGAGATCGTATTTGAGATCTGCTCTCCTTCAAAATTAACGTCTTTCACATTTACTCTTTTCCCTCAGATCATTGGTAATTTGGCTATTGCATCGCCATCTTTCTGTTGTAATGTTTATGAGTGCTTTAAAAAAGAGATTAACCAAATTAGAATATGTTCATTGTAAATTTACACAATAAAGAAAGTAAACATATCCCTTGATATTATCACCCAAGGAAAATGACTACTGATTGCTCATGATTTATGGGAAGTAGTATGTGGATGGTGTGTAAGTAGACTGGTGGTACTTTCTTTAGTCGGTATCACACTAAATATTCTCTTTCGTGGATTCCTTATAGCATAAAACAGAAGCTGAACTTATATGTTATTAAATAATTCATCAACAATTTTAAAATAATTTCAATAGTTTGGGCAACAAGGACTTTTTCAAAGCAAGCAGAGGACACATGGGACTATTTGGAATTTGTGGCACAGAATCTGAGTATTAAGCTAGCCATTCAGTGGACACAAATATTGTACCTGTTTATGCAAATTGTGGTGATAACAACTTTTAACAGTAAGTCTTGAAAATCACTCATTTCACCAGTGACAAATTATTTTTCTAGTGTATCTGGGTAAAAAAAATTTCAATTTCAATTCAAGTATCTGATGCCAATTATCAGCTCTGTCTGGAGTGTATATTCCTGACCAGCATAATTCAAATACTAACAAATCACTCTTAATGAAGTATTAAAGGATAGACACATATATCACACTATTTATACCAAAGTTTTAAATTAATTCCTGTGCCTCAGAATGAGTTGAAAACTTATGCCCACACAAAAATGTTTATAGCAACTTAGTTGATAACTGCGAAAATTTAGGGGCAGCCAAGATGGTCCTCAGTAGGTGAATACGTAAATTAGCTGTGTCACATCCATAGGATGAAGTACTATTTAGTACTAAAAGGAAACAAACTACCAAATTATGAAAACACGTGGTGGAATCTTAAATGCATATTACCAATTGAAAGAAGCCAATCTGAGAAGGTTATATACTGTATAATTCCAACTACATGTCATTATGGAAAAGGCAAAACTGTGGAGACAATGAAAGGAACACTGGTGGCCAGAATTTGGGGGGGGGGAGGTAAATAGGCAGAACATAGAGAATTTTTAAGGCAGTCAAGCCATTCTGTATGACGCTATCATGGTGAATACATGTCATTATACCTTTGTCAAAACGCACGGAGTGTACCACACTGCAAGTGGATGCAATGTAAAGTGTGCACTTTGGTGATAAGGATGTGCCCTTCTGGAAGAATCTCGGTTTTACTGGAGAAAGAGGAAATGACATAACAGAGCTATTTGGAGAACAGAAAAAATGAGGAAGGCACAGTTTTAGCCCTTAAAGAAACTGAAGCCTAATGCTGAGTATGGGCATGCAGGGGACCCAGCTGGTAGGGCAGGGCGGGTTCACGGCTAACACTCACCCTGACACTGGTCAAGGTGTGATGAAGACCAAGGCGCTGATTTCCTTCAGTGGGAGAAGTGGGCCAGTCCTAAGTGAACAAAGCTGCATCTGAAGTGACACTTGAGGGAGAGATACATACACTGGGAGGACAGCCACCACAGGAGATGGGACATGCTCATCGCTCCCTTTTTCATATCTATAGTTCCCGAGACTTCTCACACTCCTACACAAAAGAAGGGACAGGAATAGAAGCAAAGACAAAACACCATCTGTGTTTAGCTGCGGCTTTGGGCTTTGACTGTCGTATCAGTCTACGTTAAAATCCTCCCCCTTATTTTTGTGTCGACATGGAGGAATACAGGGAATCAAACTTTCATTTGTCAACTTTAGCATCCCCATTGTAGTTAATATAATGTTTTCACATGAACGCTGAGAGTGTTTCTCAGGACTTGTCAATATGTAAAACATTTAGATTTGAATTAAGAAGTACCTTTGCATGTTATCTCTGCCCATAAACATTTGAAGATACTGTACATTAAATTAAAGGATAGTTTACTGACAATCCTCAGCTTCATATATTTTCTCTCTTTATTTTAAAGTACACACCAGTTGGAAAGCATAGATTATATTGCCTACTAACCAAATCTGTAGGATTCTTTTTGGAGCAAGAAAAGTATTTACTCTTCAAAATGTGGTTATAGAAGGTAAATTTATGTCAGGTCGTCCTCTGGGGTTCAGTAAGTGCTTAAAATGTATCAGCATCAGAGGTTCCCTTCCTTTAGATATGTATAAATTTTACCTGAAAATACTTATGCAATAGATTTGATTTTTAAAGTTAAAAATCTTTTGTTGTTGTTGTTAAAGTTCAAAATCTTGATAATGAGTAATTACACTCCGGTTCAAAAAATAAGCAATCAGTAAACAGCAAGTCACTTCCATGGGAAAAGTGAAAGAACCTGACACTAATAGTATTGCTCTTTAGAGACCGGAAGCTAAGTCTCTCGGAGCACCACCTTTTCTGGACAGTTCAGCAGATGCTGGTTCCTGGTTAAAAGGGTCAGAAAGAGCATGTTCTCTGTTTTTATTAATGATGGTTGCAGATAGATTGGTATCAGGAAGTTTAGCTTGACATGTCAACAGGTTTTTCCAGAATACTGTAATCCCCGTAGCTGCTTCCCCCACCGCCAAACTGGTTTGCCTGTGTGGAAAATCAAACTGTTTGCTTGGGCAAACTACTCTCTGTGTCTTTGAGAAACACACAGAGTTTTCTGACTCAAAGTCTCACCTTTTTTTTGTTCCTAATAGGAACTTTTTTTTTCTCTCAATAGGAACTTCATTTCTGTTTCTTGCAAAGGGAGAATGAACACATTAAATTACTTAAAATTTCAGTTGATTTTTTGAATGGCCAAGCACTTCTTAATTTTGAGAGTCAAATCTCTACATATCAATGTTGCATAGTGTAACATAAGAAACCACTTGTTAGAATATATCTAATAATTCCTATGTTACTAAAACAAGCAAGGTATCAAATCCTCATGAGTTATAAGAAAGAGACATTGTTAAGCTTTTAATCAGGACTTTCTTTGTGAATCCACAGTGTCTACAAACTACAATATGGTTTAACATTGTACAGCCAAAGAGTAGCATGACATTAAGAATATACAGAGGCTAAGCTATTTTATGTCAAAAATCATAAGTTTAAATTTATACAATAGATATTCTCAACCAATGCCCTACATACAGAAAGAAAAAGCTGGTTTGGCTGAAGCACACTGTTCAGGTTTTTGTAAGAATGAAAAAGTCTCTTATGCATGTTTTTAGTACCTCCTGTGTCCCATTTAATATCTGCTAGACAAATCACAAAGGCCTCCTAGCAGATAGCAACAGATGATCTCTTTGAAGGTTTTCCTCAGTTCTTGGCTCCGGAGTGCATAAATTAGAGGATCAATGATGGAATTACACATGATCAGTATGAGATATAAGTTAAAGTGAGACATGAAGCACACACAGTATGGATTCTGGGGGCAAGAGATGTAGAATATTAAGTGGAGGAAAAACGGGGCCCAGCAAACAACAAAGACCCCAATCAGGATGGTCAAGGTAATCGCCCCTTCATGTTAGCCCCTTGGCGGATGGTGCCAGTGCCTGGCAGGACAGCGATCCTCTTAATGTGAAGTCTGGCCATGAGGAACATGTGGACATAGAGAGAGGCCATGAGAGCCAGCATGGTGAAGAACATGGTGATGAGGCAGATGATAACAACACTGCTGTCTGAGTAAATGATGAACAAAATGCCTGAAACTGTGCAAGCTGCCCAGATGCAACTGATGATGATCCCAACCCGCTTAACCGTCATAATGTTATGGTACTGGAGAGCATAAAAGATAGTAAAATACCTGTCTACTGCAATAGAAAGCAGGCTGCAAATCGATGCAAGCAAGGAGCTACAGATCACTGAGTCAATGACATTAAATATTCACTGTGAAACTCTGTGCGTCTGTATCTGTACTGTTTAACAGGGTGATGACAATAGTTTCTGATCCGTTCGATACGCTCACCAACATATCAGCCACAGCCAGGCTGCAGATGAAGAAGTACATGGGCGAATGCAGATTCTTGTTCTTGGCTATTGCCACGATCACCAGGATGTTCTCCAACAAGCTTATGACACCCAGAGTCACAAACACCTCGGGGAGACAAAGAGTTGCTCGTAGCACCCTCCATCGGAGTAGCCTTTTCCGAGGGACTCACTGGCGTTGCTGCGCGCTCCGTGGCTGCTGCGGTTCCGGAAGTGGAGAGAGGCGTGCATCCCCGGGGACGAGTACAGTTCATCCTGCGCCAAGCGGGTTCCGATCCCCTGAGCTGCTCTCGCCTCCTGGGTCAGTGACTTTCTCCGTGACGTCTCTTTCTGTCCGAAAGTTACGAGGCTAAGACTGGCATGCCTGTCCTGAGTAAAGGTCACGTGCTCCAAAGCTTGAAGTGGAAGTGTTTTTAGCCTCTTTCAGGTACTGCTCTGATCAGCATCACTTTAAAATCTCTGGCTTCAGAATGCTCAGGCTCAGGCAAAAGCAAAAGTCTGCTGTTTGCTTTTGTTGTTGTTGTTGTTCTCACTTCCACTTTAACTTTAGTCTCATGCATTCGGGTCTTTTCAAGATAATTTTCCTAGTAGTAGCTGCTGTGCCATTGGGAGACGAATCTGTGTGCACATGCTCACTTCGGCTGCCTCGCAGAGGTTCGCAACTTGAAGCATTCGCTTTGAGTGTTAGTAGCTGCTGCTGATTTTTTGGTGTGTGGAGGGAAGGAAATGTTCGGGGTGGCCCCTCCTCTGCTGCTTTTTGACCAATCCACGTCCTGTGGACGACTGTGAGACACCGATGGTGTTTCAGAGAGACGAACTGCAGGGCAGCACGCATGCAGATGCAGAAGCTTGTGCAAACGGGAGGCGAGCAGGATGTGAGAGAATGAGTTTCTCCTTTCAAGTTTGCAAGGAAAACAACTTGGTCCGTAAAGGGCATTCTTTCATATCACAACAGGTCATCTGGAGGCGCCAAGTTTATTCCTGCTTAGAAAAGAGATGTGTGTGTGTGTGTGTGTGTGTGTGTGTGTGTGTGTGTGTGTGTTTTCCTGAAATAGATATACTACTTTTTTGGCCAGGATATTGAATTTATTTACCCTCTAAATTTTTTTTGAATTGAGAATCCAGGCAGTAACGTTTCAATTTAAAATGCCTGAAACATAGGGAAAATATTTGATAATACAGGAGATTGTGCTATAGATGGGAGAAATATGTAGGATGCTATAATTTATCAAAAGGCTCAAGAAGGGGTTCATTTCTTATGTACTAATATCTGACATTTCTCCATTGCAGAGCTTCCTTTATTATAGCTGGAAAAGTTTTATTTTCATTCTCAACAGTTAAAATCAGATAGCATTAATGTAAGCTATATTTACTCTAAACTGAGAAAGGGTTTATATAACTAGGCGACACTCAGTTTTCTAAGTTTTATTGAGGTGTACTCGATATACAAAAATTGTGCATATTTAATGTATATATTTTAATGAGTTTGAACATTTAAACATGTGTGATAGTCACGATATATCCATGATACCATCATCACAATGAAGATATTAAGCATATTTCTCACCTCCAAAAATTTTCTTGTATTTTATTTGTGGTAATAACACTTAACATGAGATCTATCCTCTTAACATATTTTAAAGTACACTGTACCATAGTAACTATAGAAACTATGTTGTATATCAGATCTCTAGGACTTACTCATTTCATATAACTGAAACTTATATATCTATTGGGCAACAATTTCTTGACAAGGGTTTGACAATGACTTCTTAAATCTGACATCAAAATCATAGGCAACAAAACCAAAAATAGACAAGTGGGACTACATTAAACTAAAAAGCTTCTGAACAGCAAAGGAAACAACTAACAGATTAAAAAGGCAACTTAGAGAATGGGAGAAAATATTATAAACCATCTTTCTAATAAGTGGTTAATATCCAAAATATGTAAGACTCTCTTACAGCTTAATAGCAAAAAGTAAAATAACTCAATATAAAAATGGGCAAAGGACTTGAATAAACACTTCTCCAAAGAAGATATACAAATGGCCACCAACCAGTTCCATGAAAAGATGCTCAATGTCACTGATCATCAGGAACATGTGAATCAAAGCCAGAATGAGATATCATCTCACACCTGTTAGGATGGCTATTATAAAAAATATGAGGTAGCAAAGCATTGGTGAGGCTGTGGAGAAATTGGAAATCAGTTCTTTTTTTTTTTTTTTTTTTTTTTTTAGGTAGCCATTCTACCCCTATAATTGAAGCCTTTGTAAATGAAAAATTTACATACCTTGACAACTTTACTTATTTAAGCCAAGATGAGTGGATACTAGTTATTTATCAGAGTTTCTGAATGCTTTATTTAAGCTAAGCTTCACAAATTATGGCAAAGTTACTTTTTAAATTAAACTCCAGGTTCTGAAATTCATATAGTATCTTTTTCTTTTTATGACTGCTTTTGGTTTTAGCTCTCTGTACAGTTTGTGGCTACTGAAAATAGAATCAAAAAGAGAGAATTACTTGAGGCTTAATTTTAAGTCCTCTTTATTTAGGTAAGGGCCTTTTCTCCTTTGCCTTTGTGATAACATTAAGTATTATTACTGAACATTGAGCTAAATGAACATATCCTATCCATTCCTGGGTGGGGCTTTATGACTGAACTCTTACTAATGGAATGTGGGCATTATGTTATCTTCCTCACAACTCTACACATTTTCTTTTCTCTCTTTTAGCACTTGACTGCAGAATGTCTTTGAGGCCTCATGTTATAGAGAGCATGGAAGGAGCCCGGGTCTCTGAATAACTACACAGAGCAGATATCACATCTCCAACTCCCTCCACACTCCAGCCCACCAACTAATTAAACTGATATGAGCCAGCAATTAATATTACTGTGTTAAGCTGCTGAAATTATGATGTTCACCTATCACAGCAGCTAGTATTAATCACCTTGAGTTTCAGACTTTTCAGTAGAGCTATTTACAAGCAGAAAATCCAAGAAAATCTTTCTTTCACTTATTTTAGATTTGTTTGAGTAGTGAATTACCTAGTAAATGAGCAACAGGGAAGAAATCTATTATCAAATATTCTGACGTGTAAGTCTCAGATAGTTAATTCTGTGTAATCTTCCTGAGTCAGCTCTTGACTTTGTGCTTCCTCCCTCTCTTGAGGGCATAATTGTTCCATTTGCTTAGGCTTAAAATTCAGAGTATCTTTGACTTGTCCATCTTTCTCAATAATCCCTACATGCATTCTCTTGTAAAATACCTTGGATTCTACCACAGTGTCTGACTCCTTTTTCTCATTGTTAAACCCACTTCTCGCTATTATCCTTTGTGGAATGTTCGTTGTAGTCAAACTTGTATGCTAGACTGTCTACGTTCACCCTAAAGTTTTTTTTTATGAGTTTGCTCTATTCCCTCTGCTTGGAATGCTCTTCTCTACATTTATGAATGTACAATCATCTTTAATTTGTGAAAGTTATTAATAGGCATAATATAATATATTAATATATGATGATATACTAGGTAAAATTAGTAGCTGAAAGCAAAACTCCTTTTAGCTTTTTCACAAAAAGGATTTTATTTTTAGAATGATCACACTGAAATTCCAAAAAATCATATGCATTTAAAATTCAAATTTCACGATTTGGTCCAGATTTATAAAACCTTGGTTTCATGGTTAATCATGCTGAAAAGATGACGTTTTTGTCATCTCCAAGGAGGCATGTAAATTGTCTGCCATGGTTTAGTTCTTCATGAGGCAGAAGAAATACAAGCATCAGTGTTAGACACATTAATGGTATTTTTGAAAATTTATTGCAGACATTTCTTTTTTTTTAATACACACAAAATTGAGCTAGATCATAATATATTGCTCTTGTGAGTAAAACTCCTCCTTTTACATTTTATAACAAATATGAAATATGTAACTGTGCTACACGGTATACTGTTTTAGGGAGATGTTAATATTATTTGCACCACAGATGAAAGGATAGATTCGAAGGTTAAATAATTTTAGAAACTATTGCAAACTTGAATGTTCAGAGTTTACATTAGCATATAAAGTTTCTGAAATTCTTGCTAGAAAAAAATAATGTTGCTTAATCCCCTTATTTCCTAAAGATATTTGAACATAGAACTTACTTTCCCTACTTTTATTTTTCAAGCACCTATTATGTTCAGTTCTGTTATAATGCTCATTTTGAAAATGCAAATTTGTTCCAAACTTGATTGATATGGCAAGGAACATTGTGAGTGTAATGCAGATTTTGTGTTTTTGCAGTTTTGTACAGGAGAAATAATAGGTGAATGTAGAAAGTGCACCCCGTGAACCAAGATACATGGGGGTGATTGAAACCTACACACACACACACACACACACACACACACACACACACACACCATTTCCCAGCTACCTCAGCTCACTGCAGATGTTAGGAAGCATAGCCCTCCACATCTGGTGTTACAATGTCTTGTGAGATTTTAGATAACCTGGCCTTTACCACGTCATAATAACTCACAGGCTGTAACCATTCTGAAACTGACTTCCTCAGGCAAACTGAATGCAAATCTTTTTCTAGGGAAAGTGTCGTATTTGTTGTAGGTATATGTATTTTTAACTATTAAATCTGCGTAAAACTGTCTACTGTTTTTATTAGGTTCCTACCCTTTTTTACCATGTCGCTGATAAATTTAATAAATGTTTTGTGTCTAACCCCCGTTTTCCCCAATAGCCCTAGCTGTTGTTGTATCGAAAGGTTTTGCATAGCACACTGACTTTCAGAAGACATGTCACGTTACAGCAGAACTCAATGTCACATAATTGGAAATATATAGTTTGGGAAACATTCATGTAGAACAAATTATTCTGACTACAGAAGTCTTACTTAAATGTTAAAGAGCCAAGGAGAGGGAGTTCTGCATCTCTTTGGACCACGGTTTTAAGTGATAAGGGGCCTAAATCTGTAAATCCACTTTGCAGTAGCCATCATAACTGAATGTAGGAAACTCAGAGAAAGTCAAATCTTAGTATATTATCATCCAAGTAGCTAGGTCATTTACCTTTTCCTATCTGCTTAGGGAATTTGGTTTTGTACTAAAATGTGTCTATATATACCTACAAAGTAGATTACTACTAAGATCCCCACTTACCTTTTATGCTCGCGGATTCTACCTGGAAGAGTAAACCAAATGTGGCGACAGATCATGTAAACCTTTTAAGTGCCAAGTCGGAGGTGAAATAAAACTGCCTATGGCAATCTACCTTAGAATAACTGTTAAATCATCGACAAATCTTAATTAAAATGAAGACTTAAAAATTGAGGATTTGATAATGAAATATTCGATGTCTTCCTTAACCTCAAGAAACAATATACTTTTGTGATAGTTATTTTAGGTATCTTTTATAACTTTTTTCCAGTTATGTGTTAAATTGTTAGGAGAATATGTTCTTTGGCTTAAAATATGCATAACAAAAGGTTTCTTATAGATAAATTGTTTCTCTACAGACTCAATTAGAGTGTCTTTTGTTGGTATTTTTTTGTCATTGTTTGGAAAGGTAAAAAATATAGCTAATAATTATCTGGAAAGACAAAGTAGGGTACAAGATATGAGGGCAGCAAACCCACTTGAGATATATTCAAAATGAAGATTTGCTTCCCACCTATGCCCAGAATAGCCACCTTAAAAGCATATTTAATAAATCACCCTGTTCCCAGACATCTTTCTATTTAATATATGTGTAACTCTGAGACTAATTTGATTACTAAAAAAGTGAAAATCATTGTACGTCTGAAAAGAACTTCCAGGGACACAATGTCCTCAAAATTTAATACAGCTTCAGCTTGTAACATAGAAAGTAGAAATGCTGCAAATGTACAAAAAATCATTTGAAATACTATTTTTCTCATGAATTTTGAATAAAAATATTTAAGTTAATTTTTTCAATTATTTGACATCTTCAGAGATAAGAACTGAAACAAAAAATTAATTATAGTTAAAAGGTTTTCGCTTCTTCTGAAATAGGTAAAAAGATCTTTAGTCAATATTATTAAATCATAATTTTGTTTCTAGGAAAAAATGTGATTCTAAAATTACTTATAATTATTATTAAGCCCGATTTACTAAAAAGTACTTAGGTTACTAGTTATTCTAATAGTTTTCATTGGGGTGAAAGTTAAGACACATTACAATATCTCCTGTATTTTTTAGTTAGGTCTAAGCAGGCCCAAATGGGTAAATTTAGGCAAAGATCCATGAAATTTACAGAAAAAATATGAGTCTTTTATTGGGAATAAGGAAGAAGAAATATTATCTCATCTGTTGCAACTATCTCTCCATTCATTCATTCATTCATCCATTCATTCATATTCTTCCTTCATTCACTTACTACCTGCTGAGTGCCTATGAAAGGTAAGGTAATAAGCTAACAGCTTCAGGAGAAGCTTAAATAAAGGAGTAATAGTCCCTTCTTTCAAGATGCTCGTATTAGTGAGAAAGAAAACAGATCGACTCTAATAAAATAACATGGAAATGCAGAGAAAAAGGCTTATGCAGGGTTATTAAGAGAGCACTGCATATAGATATGTAACCCAGTCTAGACGGGACCACAGAAGACTCCCTCAGGACACGCCTGCAGCACATCATAACCTTTAAGCAGAAATTAATCATGTGAAAAACAGAGAAAAGGGAATTTTAGATCCAAGGAACACTTTGGCGATGGTATAGAAATAAGTGACAGCATGGAATGTAAGGGACATAAATCACATAAAGGTTACTGGAATGTAGAATGGGAGTCAGGAAGTGGTAAGAAAAGAGGGAAGAGAAGTTGGCAGAAATCTGATCACAGAAGACCTTTCAGCTTTCCGAAGATGTTTTACTTTATTCTATAAAGACATAATTTAAGGTGAAGTTGTTGGATGCTAGGTAAGTAGACGGAGCCAGGGCATTGATAAAAGACTGAAGATAAGAAGACACTTCATATCAATATTAATATGGTGAAATTTGTAATTTGGCGATTTCTTGAATGCGAGGAGTGGGGAGAAAAGGAGTCAGGGATGAATCGAGGTTTCTATCTTGGTCTCCGGGGTAGCGGGAGGTAACACCACTACTGGGGTAAGAGCCAATTTGAGAAAAGATGATGAATTTAGTTTTGGACAAAATAAGCTTGATATGTCTCTGGGTCATTCCCAAGAGATAGCTGGTTAATTTTAAGTCCATCTAGAGATAATATCTGGACTGTAGATTGGGAGTCAATAGAGCGGTGATTTAACACTATAAATTATGTAAATTGAGAAGAGAATAAGTAGGCAGATAATGAAGACAGGTGATCACATTTTCATTCGGCTGCCCGAGTATTGATTGGAACTTATTTTGGAGACCCTAGGGCAACCAAGATATTTTCCAGGCCAGATATAGCAGGTCAATATCATGGTGATTTGGTGATTTATACTCCAAATTTTCTAAGGTTCAAACATAACAGTATGCTTAGAGTATGTTGCGTTGTATATGCTTACATGAATTAGACTTCAAAGTTGCATCCCAGTTTACAAAATCAAGGGTAATCTCAAATGATTGTTTTCTATGGGCTTTTTCATTCTTATGTCAATTAGACATAATATCTATTTCATGTTACATATGTGTTACATTCACCGCCTTAATTCTTGTCATTATATGCACCGCCATTTTGCATGTTGATATGATTATCAGCTAATGAATTGAGGAAAAACTATGTAATTATTTCTAAACAAGTCAGTGATGGTCAACAGCATTTCACCGAATTGTTTTAGATTTTAACACTATATAAGGGGCATTTGGCCTCTTTAGTTAATAAAAAACTACTTTTACTATCCTAACTGTATATGAGAGGAAAATATGCTGTTTTCTTTTTATTGTTGCTTTACTCTTCTTTGGTTTACTAAAAGCCCCTTTGGTATTGAACAGAAGACATCCTAGCTCTTTATTTTTAGATTAGTGCTTCAAATTTAATTTCTTTTCAAATGTAGTAAACCCTCAATCTTCCAAAGCAAGTGTATCACTCTACTTAGAGATCTTCTGTCTAGTTGAATCTGTGGGCTAAAGTATAACCCAGATGATTCTAACACTAGACTCAAGACCCTTTTAACAATATTAATAATGGATTTTAGGTCCCTGGCAAGTAAGTAATATCCTTTGGCTTCAGTTGCCCCTTACCCTTTTCCAATAAACAATTTACTGTTCCTCTAAGAGATGGTCCTCATTTACCCTTAAAGTTTTAGAACGTTGAAAACACACTACACTAACTGGGTTTTATGGTTATTCATAGCTTTTTCTTGGGGAAGTTTCCATACCAAAGATTATAATGTTAAGCAAGTTTTGCTTCTTTCAACATAAAGATTATGCTGAATATTTTAACCTCTGCATACTCATTGGATGTAAAATTGCTGAAGGATTATTTGCAACCATAAAAAAATGCATAGATATTCCTAGGCCATCTTTCTGTTATAGCTTAATAGTCTTCCGTTTCCTTAATATCTCATAAAACTTTTTAGTTATATGTAATCGAAAGGACCAAATTTCCTATGAAAACTAAACTTGATCGCAGCTTGTCAGGAGTCTAAGTAGTGTGGTACCCTTGAAATCCTGGTTTGATTGCTTCTCAGGAGTCTAAGTAGCTTAAAATCCTCAAAATCCTGCTTTGATACCTTATTCTCTATATTGTAGACTTTGCCTCTATTTGGGATCTAATAATTTTAAATATAATCACTGGTCCAGGATCAGGTAACTAAAATTTAGCAAGGTAACACTCTATTTATATGATCCTTGACAGATTTTATCAAGATTAGCCAGTTTGACAGTTTCACAAATATTTTAATACCACAAGAATGGTGAAATCAGTGCTTTTAATAGGTCCTCCCATTAATAGGGGGACCACACAACATTTTGTGATCATAGCTCGATTATTGCTACATGATAAAATATAACATTTGTCAAAAATTACATTTTTCTAAAATTCTATGCATTTATTAACTCTATCAAAAAGTTCATCAAGTACCTGTATTAGTTGGCTAGAGCCGCTATAACAAAGAACAGACCAGGGGGTTGGAACAAGAGAAATTCATTTTCTCCCAATTTTGGATGCTCCAAGTCTGAAATTCAAGATGTCAGCAGGATTTTTTTTTTTTGAGCCTTCTCTCCTTGATTTGCAGATGTCCATCACCTTCCTGTGTCTCTGCATGGTTTTCCCTTTGTACATGTCTATAATCCAAATTCCCCTTCTTATAAAAAACACCAGTCATATTGGATTAGGGCCCATCCTAATAACCTCATCTTAATTTAATCAGCTCTTTAATGGTTCTACCTTCAAATACAGTCCCATTCAGATGTACTGGGGTTAGGACTTGGAGGGTTATAATTCAGCTCCTAATACTACTGAATGTGTATTTGGCACCGAACCATCTGATACTAAAACAATTGTTTTTTAATTCGATAAATATTTAATAAGCCAGGGATTAGTCAAGGTGCTGAGGACGTAGTGGCCAAAACCAACAGAATTATATTCTAGTGTGTAGTGTGTAGAGGCTAAACAAATTAGTGATGCTCAGAAGTCATTGCTTCAATTTATATTAATTGCAAAGGCATACAAATTAATATGGAAAGATTTCGTGAGAATTTATAATTAAATCAGTGACTGGTTCCACGAGGGTAGCCATCCTTGGCCTGTTGGAATCTTCCCAATTTCTCATGATTTTCTGGTAGTATAAACTATAGTAAAAATCCGTTTTCAGTCAACATAAAATAAGGTTGAAGATTAAGAGGAATACCTAGAGTTGTCTCTTTGTACAATTGTAAGGTGTCAGGTATTTGACAGAATTTGACAATTTAAACCGCAACTCTGTTAAAACTGTATTTCATTGACATGTGTATTCTATATTACTGATTGAAAATTTGAAATACCTATTTTGAATCTGCTGCTATTTTCACAAAGCCAATATTTCCGTTTTTTTTTCAGGGGGTCTGTGAATAAATCATATGTATTTAATATAAAATGCTAATAAAATAGATGCATTTCAAGCAAAAGTTCAGATATTTGTGTATATATCTGTATTTCTATAACCTAATTTTATTTTTTTATCATGAGTTCTCATATTCATTCATTTATTGATACTTTTGAGAAGTTTTATATAAGTGAAAACAAACCAGGGATTTATTAGTCATTTTCATTTAAAAATTCAGATCTCCTGCAGGGTTTCCTTTCCTTCTCAGGGTTCTACCTTCTCATCTATCTAGTCTTGGCTCTAAATTCCCTGCACTTACTCAGCTGTCGTGCTGTGTTACTGGGGCAGGAGCAGCTCTCTGTTGAGCCTCCTCTGGCCTGTGGCCTGTACTGACGCTGACGGCTGGTATCTTGGTCCCACCTGTCTCTGAGCAGGAATGATGTCTAGGCTGTAGGCATCCATTACGCTCCTAAACAGCCCTGTGACCTTGCAGTTTGGTGGGCAAATCAGGTCAAGCTTTGATATGGGCCTTTCTCTGCTTTGCCCAGCAACCTTCTGGTAGGTTAAGTCCACAGTCATTTACAGCTAATCACTTTGCCCAACTGGAACCTCCCCCCGCCCAATATTGGGACCCTTTCTTCTTTTATTTCAGTAATACAATTTCTTTCTTTTCTTTCTTGTTCATGTAGCTTTGGAATGGCAGTTAATGTTTGAGTAGGGAAGCAGCTGATCTAAAGGTTATGTGCCGCCCACTTGTATGAAGCTCTCTTTAAAAAGTGAAATACTCTACACATTTCTGTCCCCATTTGGTCCCATGTGGTCTGAATTCCAGAGAATAATCCCAGTCAGGCTTCTGTCCTTGAGCACCTTTCTGTGTTAGTGAATTTCCTTTAAGAGGCAAAATCTGGAATAATTGTTCTACCAGTAGCAATATAATGTTCTCTTGATCGGAGTGAGAGAATTGAGTCTTTTGATCAATAGTCTGAGGTTTAAATTCTTGATCTTGAGCCACATACGCAATACGATTTAAATGAGTAAGTCCATTGACTAATCCGTGATCTTGTGATTCTTGAGATACTTATCGACAGGCTGAGCTGGGATAGAGATTAAAGGTGATAGATTGTTTAATCATTGATAAGAAACATCTCTGTTAAATTTGAAAGATTGTTTTAATTACCAAATAGATTTCAAGGAAAAGTTACAAAGGCTGTGAGACTCTGCTTTTACCTTTATTTTGGTGAGTAGACTAGGCTGTCCTTTGGTCAGAAAAATGATGTAGGGAAAGTTCTCCCGGGCTTGTTTTCTAGATACTGGTTTTAAGTCAATACAGTAATAGCTTAATAACGTTTATCCTAAGAACCCCATAGATATTTATTTATTATGCTCAAAAGAATTCATATCCCCAGTGTATTATGAGGAGGGCAAATATGATTTAGCTGGAAAAGCATAGTCTAAGAATTTACTGCAGATTGAAAGTAAATCTCTTTTATAACCACCACAGGGACAGCTAGGAATATTACCTGCCTAACTATCTGATGGAAGCACTGGTTTACAAGAGAGATGAAAATACATAGCAGAAAAAACTCAATCATTTTTTTCTGCCTTTTGATCTTATTCTGTGGAGGGGGATTAAAAAATTAAAGATCACTTTACCTCCAATATGCACTGTAAATATAAATAAATTATTCAGTTAAAATGTTTGTTCATAAAAATGCATCAGAATTACTAACTACTAGTTAAAAACAGATAACTTATTTTTATTATCTGTTTTTTGGAAAGCATCTAATTATAGTAATAGGACTTGAATCATCAGTATCATTTGTTTCTTATTAAATTTGTATATCTGACCAGTTTGTATATCTCTTTGGATTTCACTAGTTAAGGTCAGTCAGTTTAAGTGTCTCTGCTCATGATTCTCTTTTTGTTATAGTTAATAAACTTGTTTTGATCAGTGCACCCTCTACTAGACTGTGACAAAGATGCCTTCAGGAATTATGTTATTCATGGTTTCACCCTTAAAAATTCTCTGATTTTTAAGGCACAATTTACCGGAGCCTTAGTTTCCCTGCCTATAAATCGAGAAGACTAATACTACTTTATTAATGAGGTCATTGTGAGGCTATATATAATGTATGAGGCAATCCATTTTTAATAACAAAGCAACTACGAAGGGTTGTTTTTTCAAATGTAAATTCAATACCTGTAAGGAACATGCGGTATCCTCTCACCTATCTTCAGAAGGCCTCCCTTAATGCTGAGAAACCGGAAGGCATTCATGAACCAGATCCTGCCCTTTGTGTAACATTTTGTGTGGTATTTGGTCTCTAGACTAGTTCTTTCCACGATTAAGCCAATTTACCTATACATTTGCCAATGATGGAAAAATGGAGTGGCTGATTTTTCAATTAGATATCGAATCTCGTCAATGTAGGCGGTAAACCTGAACGCTTACGCCTCAAAGCCGTAGGTTTCCAGTCTCTTTTTAACCTTAATGATTGTTCCTTCTTGCCGTCTCCATCACTATATTTATAATTGAGAAGTTAATGAAAGAAGACAGACCACATTTCAGCTCTATAAAGTCCATATTTTATTTATAAAGGCTTGCACTTTCAATAAATTGAGTATACTATTTAATATTTTGCCGGAAAATTGATTCTTAAAAATAGTAAATTACTAAAGGTAGCACTGACAAGTGGAATGTTTATGATGAGGGAAAATATAGTAAGAGAATAATCTTTTAGATAAAAATCAGGGGAAAGAGGCTCAACATATATCAACCTTTTTATTATTAACTCGGTAAAAATATTTAATATTGTAAGGAAATAGAATTCAGATATAATCATTTTGAGATCACAGTTTTTAATAGGCTTTTTTTTAGAGCATGAATTAATTTTTTATAAAAAAATATATTCTTAAGAGTTTGGCATCATCAATCACCAACAACAGATATCAATAAAGAATTTGTTTTATGTGTCATTGCCACAGGTGCACAAAGAAATAAGTTATCTGAATGTTTACATTTGATTGTGTGACATTAGTTTTAGCATTTACAAGGGCAAGGGAATATGGAATAAGTAAAAAATATTACTTGATTTTTCCAACAGAAAACTGAATTATTTAGAGCACAGCCTTCTGGGTTATCTGATTCTAGCTTTATGGGGGCTCTTACCTTTCTTTCATTGCCTTGGGGGTATTTTACAACTTTGTAAGTTGCAGATAAATGATAGTAAGGAAAATAATTCTCGTTTATAAACATTCAAATAAATTCTGTCAGATACACAGACATTCAATATGCGTCCCTCCCCCTCGTGGAAGAAGCGGTTTTGAGTCTACTTGAATTCTCCTGACCTACCAGTGTCTGTTCTTTGGATTTTCCTTTGAACTGGTTTTAACACGTGCCTGATTCCCTCATTAGTGATAAGTTAGGAAAATCTTTAACATATGTTTTGTATTTGCATGAAGGTCATGATTTTACCTTTATTTGAAATTCTCCCTTTGACACAAGATACAAAAAGGGTACAGTGCAAGTCATATTAAACATCACTAATTCATTCGTGCCATGCCCCTCATTGGAATTTATTTTATGGAAAAGTGTTAAAATTGAATCAAACTTTATTCAGTGTTGTTGGTGATTATATGTACTTCTCTAGTCACCTGGATCATCAATGCACAGTGAGCTCCCAGTTCCCAGTTGTAGGACATTTTTTAAAGGCAGCTTTGGCTATTGGAAAGTACTTTCTTACATCAAGCAAATATCTTCATGTAATTTCTCACTGTTGGTTCTAGTTCTATTTCTTATGCCATACAGGATAAATATAATTCCATTGCCCCTTAATTGTGCTTCAAATATAAAAATAGTTCTATTCACCATTAGTCTTTACATTCATATGTTCTGTACATAGCATTTTAATAGTTTGTTTTGAGGGCTTATATATACTTACTATTCATGCTCACCATATTAAATTTTAGCCCATTATTTTAATCTTTTAAGAACATTTTAGATCATTACTCTTCCTTGTGTTTTTTTTGTTGTTGTTTTTTCATTCTTCCACCATTTCTCATGTCTATTTGGCATCTGGAATTTATATAGGGGAATCACAAAAATAAGAACATAAATGATTTCTTTTTATGAAATCTAGTAAGGGAGGCAGACATTTAAAAATGAATTATTAGAAACCAGGCTCTTAAGTGTTCTAACAGGGGAACATTGCCATGTGAGCACAAGAATAGCATTATTCTACTCTTTGGGTGACAAAGATGGCTATTTATTTCCCAGGTTTGTGAGATTAGAATTCTTTACGTTCAAGTTTAAGAACAAATATATTGTTCTGAGGCACCAACTGTGGTACATGTGTGATATTCAAGTTGAGGCTTGAATAAAACCAAGAGAAGTGAATTACATTTCCCGAAAGTATAGCGACTTCAAGAATCAGTTAAGTGAAACAAGGGATAGAATTCTTCAATGAAATGCAGCCCTTAATTCGCTCTTTATTTGTCAACTTATTTGAACCCATGTTATCAGAACATGTGAATATGACTTGGCATTTAGATACTGAAATCCTAGCTCCTTTTACTTTGTTTTACCTGCTGTGAGCCACCATTTTGAAAAATCTAATTTGAGGTTAATAAAGAAGCTGACCTGAATAAGTTTGCTCTTGGTATAGACCCAGCTGTAAGAATTAACAACCTCCTGTATGCTGCCTGAAGAGGTGTGTGGTAGTAATTTTGTTAGATGATGTTTATACTCTTCTCTGACCTAAAAAAGGTAATTTGAAAAAATGTCTTACTGTCTTTTGATGTAATATAATTTAAGTTTGTTCATGCTACTTGGATTTGAGCACATTTATTTTTACCAATTTTCCATTCATTTTCTTATACCAGAAAAGGCAATCAATGCTATTTTTCTTTATATCCTTATGTTTTGTATCTTACATTTTGGTGTTTGTATTATTTTCCAAAGATTTGAATCCCCCCCACCACCAAAGTCATAATTAAAGTACTTAGAGATTTGTTAGCTCTTTTCTTAACTCTTGTCTTTGTCAGCTCAGATTGCCATAAACAAAATACCACAGTTCGGGTGGCTTTTAAACAACAGAAAGTTCTTTTCTCACAGCTTTGGAGACTGGAAGTTCAAGATCAGGATGTTCGCATATTCAGATTATGGCGTGAGCCCTTTCCTGGCCTGAAGATGGCCATCTTCTTGCTGTGTCCTCACATGGCCTTACCTTGGTGCATATGGAGAGAGAGAGAGAGGGGGAGAGAGAGAGAGAGAGAGAGAGAGAGAGAGAGAGAGAGAGAGAGAGAGAGAGAGAGAGAGAGAATCTCTTTCTCTTCTTATAAGGCCACCAATTGTATAGAACTAGGGTCCTACCCTAATGCTTCATCTAACCTTAGTTACTTCCTAAAAGTCCTGTCTCCAAATATAGTCACGTTGGGAGTGAGGGCTTCCACATACGAAATTTGGGGGAACACAATTCAGTCCATAACATTCATGGTATCACAGACTGAGAGCATGCACGCAGTTGGTCATACTGTGCTCAGCTCCTTTTCTTGACAACTTAACATTTTTTTCTGTCAGGATTTTAAATGACTCCTAATAATTTTCTGTGAGACAATAAACAATAGTTATCATAATCGGCTCCTGGTCTATTGCAGCCTAGTAGAGTAAAACAATAGTGTGGGGTAAGAGAACTCTGCCAAAGCTCTAGCTCTGCCAGTTGTGAGCTACGTGACCTCTCAAGGTTAATTAGTTCTATAGTAAGTAATTAAATTACTTACTATAAGTTCAGGGCTGTAAATAATACTTGATCTGTAGTAAATATTCTATATGTGTTAGCTTTGACTATCATCCATATCGCACTCATCGATTTCTGCAGGCAAATGCTCTTTCTCTGCCATGCCTCCTTTGATATGACTAAGAACCTCTTCAGCATTCGACTCGCTCACTTTTGGAGACTTCGTAGTTTGTCCTCGTCGCTTGCAGGATGCGCCGTTCCAGAACTGAGCAAGCAATAGTGTGTTTCATAAGACAGCTAAAAATTCAGAAGTGCCGCATGCTAGATCAAAACAGTAGTAGTTCCTAGGGAAAAAGGTTATCTCTGCAAGTTTGGGGGGTTTTATTTAATTTTCTTAAAAGAGATTATTGGAATAAAATAAAAACAGTGGTTTTAAATATTGGCTCTTCGGACCAAATGTTATGACTCATGTTGTATGTTTAAAATTTTATTTTAACGAGAATCTTGGATATTACTTCGGTGTAAGTTTTAAGACAATTTAATCAATTGATAAACATATTAATTAAATAATAAATGTATATTCTGGATTAAGTAATAATTCAATATGTGAGTATTGAAATGTATTATTTCTGTGGACTCATTAGAATATAAGCTCCATAAGAACAGTGAATTTTTTTTCCTTAACTGATATATTTTCACTGATAGTCACACCACCTAGAACATGCCCTGATTTAATAAAAAATGATCGAATGAATGAACAGCCAAGAGTTCATTGGTAACTACTGTACATGTGTCCAACCTATGACATGTCCTGGAGATATAAAGAGTACGTAATTCCTGTCAATGCGGCACAGTTCAATGGGAAAGAAAATTGGGAAAAGTAAACAAGTCCAATTCAAAATATTGTGTGATTAACAGAGGTTTGGACTGGCCGCAGCAAAATCGCAATGGAAAGCATCAGCCTGAAGCTGATAAAGAAGGTCAGGAAATGATTCCAAGTGCTGTGGAAAGATGTATAAAACTTTACGGGTGTGCCAGAGCATGAAAAATGTTTTGAATAGAGGATAATTTAATATATATATATATATATTAAATTAATATATATATATATATTAAATAATAAACCTCAGAAATGGAAACCCAGTAGGCTCTTAAGAGCTTTGTGTCATACTAAAGAGTTTGAACTTTGTCCCTCTGGTACCACGTTGAAAGATTTAAACAAGATGCTTTAGAAATGCCTCTTTGGTTGTCAGTGAACAGTGGATTAGAGTACCATGAGTCCTAACTGTGAGACTGCACAGAAGTGTAGTGAAATACTCTAATCTCCAAATCATATAGGTCTCAACTAGGGAGGCCAGACTAGGGTAAAAGTGAGGGCCATTTTGCTATTGCAGAGGGATTCAGACACTAGAATGGGTAGGATTAAACAGGGCAAGTGGAACAGAAGGAGGACTCTTGACCGATTCTGAGATTTCTGATTTAGGCAACAGAGTAGATGGAGGTGTCAACAATTACAGAAAGAGGCAAAACCAAAGACGACAAGTTTGTTGCTAATGTGAATGGTCACAAGGTTGATTTGTTGTTGGTCTGGCTGAGGTAAAATACTGGTGGTAAATCCAGGATATGAGATTGGCGCTCAGAAGAGAGATCAGCTTGACTATTCAAAAAACATAGGTAGCTCATGAAGGCATGTGTTCAGACAGGATTGTCCATGGGAAATGGGAAGGGCTTGGCGTCAAAGATGAAATCACACGGAAAACTTGTGACAAGTGAGTAGAAGAGTCTGTGAAGGGCTAGAGAGGTTGGAAAAGGATGAGGATGAGGTGGCATTGTGAGATAAAAGATGTGAGAGTGGACAGCCGAGTGTCGATTGTGCTATGCTGCAAAATGCTGTCGGCGATTCTAGCAAGAAGATGATGAAGGCAGAAGCCAACTGCAGTGGCCTGAGTGAATAGGAATGATCATGTGCAGGCAGAAAGACAACACCTTTCAAAAGTTTGGTTGAGACTGGAAAAACAAGAGGAAATAGAGATTATTTGACAATAATCTCTAAGCCACCGGATCCAGACTTTCAGCAAGATTAGTCCTAATTTTGGATAATTTAGTAACGAACAAATAAAGTTCCTCTTGGTTTTAATCTAAGTTGAGCATATGAAGTACTCACTGAGAAGAACAGGGATTTGTAGAGATAAAAGGGAACAGAAGCAATGACAAGAATAAAGATTGCATGTTTACGGAGCAAGAAGGAGACATAAGAGTGATCCATGTGGAATCCATTTGGGGACTTGGGGATGAGTCCATATTATAGAGGATCTTGAAAAAGAGGCAAAGCTCCATAGAAACAGGCTATTTATCTATTTTGTTCCCTCACCAATAGGCACTCAACAAATTCTGTGGAATGAACAAATAGGGAATCCGGTGTGTCTGGGTGTGGTGAGTGGGACAGTCATTTCTCTTGGTGAGAAGAAGTGTGGTGATGAAACTGTTAGCTTCGGCAATGCGGAACTCGAGTTCACTATGTGACAGTGAAAGCCGCTATTGAGCAGGTGAGCAGCTATGGCTGAATCCGAGGTGAGAAGAAGTACGTGGAGAGGAAGGACGGGTTCAAATGTAGAAGCGGACTTCCTGGGGTAGAGGTGGGGTTGTCAGATTTACCAAGTAAAAATATAGGACACAGTGTTAAATTTGAATTTTAGATAAGCGATGATTAATTTTTGGCATAAGTATGGGCCATGCACTCTTCGGCAGTCCTAGATAGACAATATAAAGGAAAAGGGAGGGACAAATGCTCATTACACAGAGATAAGAAATGGAGGTTACGGGAGGATTGAGGCAATCATTCTCTAAAAGGCTGTTTTGAAATCAGGGGAGAAAGAAGCACAATTGTTTTCTGTCATGTTTAGAGGAAATAAATTATTTCAAGGATTTTTGAAACAACAAAAATGCTTCAACAGCTTTTCTACTTTAGCAAGAGAAATTCTGTTCTAGGGAAGATTTGGGCAAAGGCAGGTCAATAATTTAATTTTAAGAAACATTGCCTTTTGCTACAACCCTTTGTCCTTTGTCTTGATCAAACATTGCTATCTTGTTCAAGCCATAAATCATACACCATGTATAAAAAAACTAATGTAAAGCCTTTTGGTTACCTACAATACTTATGCCGACTGAATAGCTAATGAAAGAAAGAATATAACTGTACAGTTTCAAAATCTGCTATTAAGACTAAACATATACATAGAGGTTAACATAATTTTCATTTTCCTGTTACAACCATTTATGTATGTGCATTGTGATATGCATGTCACAGGTTATTTCATGAGATCCTTGTGATTTATCCATCATTGAAGGAGGACATAATTTGGATCTAGATCAGGGATGCTGTTTTTTTATTTAATTAAAATGATAATTATCTGAAATGCTTTTAAAAAATTATTTTAACTTTAATATACAACTTCACAGGGACATACTTTTACATAATCACACAACTATAATTGTAATAAAGAGACTTCATTTTTTATTTGTTTATTTTTTATGGTGGCATTGGTTAATGAAATCCAAAAAATTTCAGCTGTACACTTTAACAATAAGGCATATATATGTTTACACTGTGTGTTCACCTTCATAATTATATTTCTTTCTCTTATCACATATTTGACCCCCTTGACCCCATGTACTTACCCTTCCCTCTGTTAACCACTAGTCTACAGTCATAGTCCATGTCCATGAGTCTGTTTGTTTGTCCTGTTCATTTGTTGTTTTTAGGTTTATATCCCACATGTAAGTGATAACCTGTGATTTTCAGCTTTTTCTGTCTGGCCTATTTTGCTTAGCATGATTATCTTGACGTCCATCCATATTGTTGCAAATGGCAGCTGCATTTTTGATATTTGACCTCTGACAGCTTCAAGCCCTCACCTCTCCCCCTTTTCCTTTGCTGGATGTTCATGTAATCTGATTTTTAAAAAGCCCACTGCCCTCCGTCTCTTTGTTCTGGCATAAATTTTAAACCAGGCTAGTCCCGCCCTGTCGGTACCCTGATCCTGGCTCCACCCCCTGAACACCTCAAAAATACAAGCCATTATTCCCCTTCCTTCTTATTTCAATCCTGTTGGAATTGGAGCCCTTCCCAGGAAATAATATGAATGAATAATAAATAATAAATATAAATAATATGAATAGTAATCTATTTAATATGTATGGGTGATTTGAACATCTGTACATTTCTGCAGGAGCGGGAGTGGGAAGATATGCTGCCCAATCTCCATCAGGGGATGCTAGGTGCCGAAATAAAACAGTGGTCACATACGTATTTTTTACTTTTTACTTATTTTGTGTGGTTTTGTACCTCCCACCCACTTTCCCATATCAGCAATCCCCACATAAGGTAACCACAATCTTGGCTTCTAATATCATAGATTAGTTTTGGCTATTTAAAAATCATATATCCATGAATAATTCAGTATGTACTCTTGCTGATGTTATTAAACATTCTTTTTTGTGAACCTCATTAATACTATTTTTCAGGTTTTATAGACGATGTCAACCTTGCCTTAAATCTATTAATTGGAATAGTTCCCAGTGAAGGGTTGAAAAGAGATTGATGATTCAACTAATCTTCATATCTCTCAGAAAATGGATTTTTTGTGTTTTGTTGGCCTTTAGCCACACTTCTTTGCTTGCGTTTATTGGAGATCATTTATATTAGGAAATGGCCTTTTAGAAAAAGTAGGGACATTTTCTTTTTCGTCTGCAATAATGAGTATCTAATTTAGTCCAGGCACTTAATTTTCCTTCTCTTATTTGGGCATTTTCTTAGTTAAAAGGAGTACTATATATAAAGTTTTGAGACAGAATGTACAATTCTTGAAATTAAGTGACAATTGCTACATTGGGCTATCTATTTTTTTCTTCGTGTAAAGTATTAAATGCTGATGACAAAATGATAATATTAGTAATAAACATACCTTTAATTATTACATGACTTCATCAGTTATCTAATCTATGACAAATAAACAGAATGCTGATTTAATAATTATTCATAGTTCCATGGATGATTCAATGATTATTCAATTAAGTATATTAAGAAAATTGGTAAGCTAGCTGTTCAATTTTGCTCTTATTAATTTTTTTTTGTTCATACCCAATTTAAAATCAATTCAAGGTGGAGTAAGCAGTTAACCATTTTAAAAAAGGAAGAAGCAAGAAAAAAGCAAAACTCCTCTGAAAGATGGATCTTTGTCTCATTTTGAGATAGGATGCTATTGCCTAGATAATTTTCTTTATGATTTCTTCTATTGTATTTAGGTATTTTTATTTACATATATAACTATTTACTGTATCAGTCAGGGTTCTCCAGATAAACCTAATCAACAGTGTGCGTGCGTGTGTGTGTGTGTGTGTGTGTGTGTGTGTGTGTGTGTGTGTAACGAGAAATTGGTTTCTGTGGTTATGGAGGCTGCAAAGTCCCCTAACCTGCCATCTGCAGTCTGAAGACCCAGAAAGATAGTTGTATAATCCAGTTTAAATCCTAAGGGCTGAGATCCAGAGGAGCCAATGGTATAAATTCCAGCCCAAGGGCAAGAGATGAAATGGTAGGTCCTAGCTCAAGCAATGAGGCAGGAAACTGTGGGGGTGGGAGGGGAGGGAGGAAGGGGCCATTCCTTTTTCTGGAGCCTTATGTTCAGACCCTCAGCAGAGTGGATGGTGCCCACTTACACTGTGGAGGGCAGTCTACTTTCTGAGTCCACCAGTTCAAATACTAATCTCATCCAAAACTGTCCTCACAAACACACCTAGAAATAATCTGGTTGCTCCCTGGTCAGTCAAGTTGACACATACAATTAACTTTCACATTTACCAAATTTAAAATTCATAAAATTGAAAAGCCAAAAATATCTACATGTAATTTTGGTACAAATACAGCGTAAAATTAAGGAGGTTTATAGCCTTAATATATATGTGACACATACAAAATTTTCTTATTAAAATACTTTAACACAGGGCATAAGAAAAGAACATGCAAAAGGAAAAATGAATGCAAAGACACTCAAGAAACCATATGTAACCACTCTAGTAATCAATGAAATGTACATTTAACTAGTATTTTTGCTGATTGTTCTATCAAAGTGGCAAATATAAATGAGGCCATTTTAATTAATACCTGCAAGAGAATGGTGAATTAAGCCTTCTCATGTTCTTCCCATGGAAATGGTAATTGGTCTTTCTGAAAAGCAGTTTGCAAGATTATCAAGACATCTTAAAATGTTCTTAGACTTTGTTTTCCTTTTTTGTATATTTTGCCTGAGGAAGTGAGTTTATGATTTACATAATTAATGTATAAAAATGTTCAAAGAAGTATGATTCATAATGCCCCTAAACTTGATAAACTTCTAGTCGAGAAGAAACTCAATATATTATTGTACATTCATATGATATTATGAAGCTATCGAATCTGATTTCCTCAAATAAAACCTGCAAAAGATTGTGATGAATTAAGAAAACAAAATTTGTTATGACAGCATGTGCTAAGTGTTAACCAACACCTATTTCCTCTCTTTTTTCTAATGCAGCTAAAATATATTTGTCATTAGGTAGGGCCAAGTGACTGAGCACTAATGGAACATTTGTACAAACTATTTACTTGTTCTAGTCCCAAAATATCCCCCAAGGAATATTATCTGTGCTTGATCCCCTTCCAGTGAGTAATCAGAGATGACCATGATGACTTCAAAATGAACAGGTTGGTGACAGAGACACAGAGTCCCTAAATGAATACTCCCTCCGCCCACCAACACACACACACACACACACACACATGACTCTGAGCAACAAATATACATCTAACACATTTGAGCCACTGAAAAGTTTTAGATGTGAATTTGTTGGCACTGCTACTAGCATTATCCCAAATAGGTCATCTGTATGTCATGTACATGGAAAGGGATGGAGGGAGACAGAGACTGGTAGGAAATAGGAAGTACATCGAAATATGTAGAACAGTTGTTACAGACTTATATTTTTTTCTTTTCAGGTATCACAGTTTCTCTAAAAGATACTGAGGGTACAGATGAGGAGAAAACAGTAAGAGTAGCAACGCAATTCTCATGGGTTCTCTCCATATTTTCTTAGGGGAAACAGAATGCTATTGTGTATTTTTGAAGTCTCCAGGAGCTGTCCTTAACATGTGTCCCGTCTGTAAGCTCTTGCTTCAGCTATAGTTGCTGAAATAGCATCTTCTGTTTAGGCCCTTTGTGGAGTTCTGGGAATCCTCCAAAGTGCATTGCCATGGCTACCAGAGACCCTCATCTCTCTTGGGGCATCTCTGAGGTGCAACAGAGTGAGAAAAACTGAAACGATATTCAGGTATAACCTTTGCATTTTATTCTCTCATTCACAGCACTGGAAATAAACAGATGTGTACGGTGTTAAAGATGGTATTCTTCCCTTTGGTGCACTGAGATGTTTCCTTTATTAAGGAATTAATTTTGCCAGACAATTAATTGTGTTAATCAAGTTAGGCTTCTCGGTTAATGCAGTGTGATGATATCATTGGAACATGTCCAAGATTCATTGTTCCTACTTCAAATTAAGGTGAGTATTAAAAAAGAGCAGTACTGAGTCATTTTAATGAAGTGGGATAAGAAAATTTTATCATGTCAATTTGATCCTTCAGATAATTAATATATATATATATTTCATTACATTTTATCACTTTTGAACTTTATTATCAAAATATGGCTCTATCACAATATTAATTTAATACTATTCCTAATGATAATCAGGATAATGCTGTTTAACATTTTTCATATTTATTATAACCTGGATAATTATATTTGAAGGCAGCATATTTTATGGATAAAGAACTGAGGACAGATAACTTTTGAGTTAACCAAGCACATGTAAGTTTGGCAAAGTCAAGATATGATTTGTGTTAGCCAGGCTCTCAAAAAGAAGCAGGTGGAATACTTGAAATAGGGTAATTCAGAGAGATTATTTACTAATGAGGCTATTCATTAGGACGTTGGTGTAGATGGTACAAGAATAGGAAATGTCATCTTCTCTAGCCATGAAGGGATGAAAGGTGGGAACAATTACTGGAGCCTGGAAGGAGAGATTCCTGCGGAGTCAGCTTGAGAGAATCATTGAGCATCAGAGGAAGGACCCAGTCAGCCCAAGGCAGACTCATAGGGAGGATGATGGGAAGGAAATACATGGGCCTCCCTCTTTGATCTCTTGCTAAGGTCCTCTTTGACCAAACCCAACCAAAAGCCAAGATAAACTTTTATATGATTCGTATAAGGCAGCCCAGGGGATTGAGAAGAGTTAAGGAGCGGAGCGTTTGCTATGGAACCCTAGGCTCCATGTGACTAGCAGGTGCTCTCTGTCTTCACAGCCCTGAAGACCTTGTCCCATTAGATAGGAAGGGTTCGTGGTTCAGGACATCGCTATTCCTGTCCTTTTCTCCTTGGCTCTATATTGTACTGTTCTTGGTAGAAGAGGAGAATGAGGTTAAACTACTGGTTCCTGAAAATTCTCTTGAATCCAGTGAGTTGAAATAATAGTAAGCAACCGGAGTTTGAAAGGAAACTTTGCAGTGTGTCTGTTATTTTCCTGGGCACTTCAGCTTCTGAATATCCTTGTTATACACTTAATCAATCATATGCTTCCACTTACACAAGGGGGCAAGAGAAATCACTTGAAGCCACAGCAGTGGACTCAAGAGTCATGCCACAGTAGCCGTGGTTATGAGATCAAACAGCTGTGCCATACAGCTGCCAGGGCATGACCTCGGTGCTCATCTCTGCCACCGGAACTCCGCCTTAATTCTGCTGCTGCTTCGTCAATGCCGTGAGATACCTGCTATCCTGTTTATAAATTCATTGTCTACGTAAATGACCAAGATCAGGTTTCTGTTACTGGCAGCCAGAACTCTGACAGGAATAATCCCTCAAGATGCAAGCCTTAATTTTCAAACTGCAAGTCACAACCAGTAGTGAGTTGTGAAATAAAAGGTGGCCACCAACACTTAAAAAAAAAAAAGAAATAGAATAGAGTCGATGAGGAAATATTAGAATGCATTACCTCTATTCAAATTAAGTATTGTTTCATGAGAACGTTGGGTTTGTGTGTGTGTGTGTGTGAGTGCGTGTGACTGCATATATGTACTGCACTCAATGTAAAAATCTATTTTTAACATGAAAAATAGTCAAAAAGAAGTTTGAAAAACATTATTCAAGAGTATGATATAATAGTCTGGTTGTCCTTTTTTTTTTTTTTTTTTCAGCCATAACAGATTAAGGAATTCATGATGGTTTCACTCTAATATACATAGAAAGTTAGTAACTTTTGAATGGGTTCCAGAAATTTGCTGTTAAGAGGGAACAAAGATTAGGGTTAATTATAAGCCAAACTGAAATCAGATTGTGTGCTTTAAAAAGAAATGTGTCCTAAGCTTTATGCAGCATGGTAAATTTCTTTCCGGGATCAAGGGCTTTGAAGGTAGGCAAAGAAGAAAGTAAAAGAGCCTGTGAGGATAAAGGAGAAAAATCGACAGCTAGTAATTGTAACTGTGTTATTCAGTTTACAAGTTGCTTCCAATTCCACAATATCATTTGCTTTTCAAAATAACCTGTTAATAATGTGTGAGAAACTAGATGTCAGACGTTTTACCTTGCCCAGATTTAGGTTTAACATAGAGATGAGAAGTGACTTAGCTGGATTTCAAATCAAGGCCACTGAATATTCAAAAAGTAATTATTATCTTTAGATTTCAAGATTTATCTTCCATTATTTTGTTAGAATGCCAAGTGGGCCAATTTATTTATTTTTCATGATCTGTTTTCCGAGTTACTCTAGTAATTCGGTATAGGGTTATTTGATTTAAACGTCAATATTAGCTGTTTGTAGTGTGTCTCAGCAGTTCACACTAAATTTAAATATATTTGGAACGCCAGCTAATTTCCTCTACATGGGATTTATTTATAATGAGATCCATGGAATTTCCTGGAAAATAACTTATTTTAAGAGCAAAGAAAATGAAAGTATGAACTTGGTCCAAATAAGTGAATGCATGTTGGAGGAAGATACAGATTCCGGTTGTAACACCATGTGTATCACTTAAAATTTTCCTTTATGCCAGCGTATTAAGTGCATGTCCAAATCCCACAGTGAAGGGGTTGCGCCGATGAGTATCTTAAGGTTAATGTCACTTAAAAGCTTTGCTTGACAGAGATGACAAGTAGACTCCGTGCAGGAGCGTGTAACTCTATCTGTGACGTGAGGTAATTGCAGGAGCACAGGCTGGGTACAGTCATTTCAGCAGGTCCATAGGGAGCAGAAACGAGGTGGGAGAGAACATGGAGCATCGCGCTGTGGTCAAAGGTATCGACGAAAGTAAAGAAGTAGCCCCAACCCAACAGCACAGGCAATGCCATAGACTCACTGCAGCCCCTGGAGTGGCAAGGACGACAAAGGTGGGTGCCACAGGATGTGGAGGGCACGA
Source organism: Eonycteris spelaea (assembly GCA_003508835.1). Lineage (NCBI taxonomy): Eukaryota > Metazoa > Chordata > Mammalia > Chiroptera > Pteropodidae > Eonycteris > Eonycteris spelaea. Next base: position 630,741 of record PUFA01000056.1, read on the forward strand.
ACTCGCGGGAGGCTTAGATGTGTAGGGCTTAGATGTGTAATGCATGGTTTCAAGAGTCCATGCCGTTGAAAGAGACTTTAAAGTCGTATCTTGATTATTTATACACCAGGTAAAAAAAAAAAACATTGTCACAGTGATGAAGAACCGGGGACCTCTTCCCAAGCCAGGGCTCCTGGAGGACATGAAACACAGACACAAGGTTCATGTTCTCCTTTAAGAGAAAGGATTTTGACCATTGTAAGGATGAAAGACAGTTTTAAATGAAAAAAAAAAATCAAAATACGTAGAACTCTCAGGGTCTAAGCTGGAGTGTGTGCTTTATATATGAGGAACTGAATTCCTGGTAAATAAGATATTACAGAATCTTTAAAACACATTAACAAAATAATGTCTAGAATATTCTTTAGTATAGCCTACTTATTTAACTAGAAAATGAGATTTTCTTTCAAAATTTGTGGTCTGAAAAGATTTGGACTTATCTTGAATGAAGTCATTAGAGTAGGTATTACACTTCAGTGAACTATATCATAATTTATTTTTCTTTAGTTTTATTTCTACATTCTTATTTTTCCCACATTAAAATAAATCTTGATTCACTCAACTAAATTTATCACGAACCTTTTTCTTTTTTCCAATTTCCATTCGAGGCAATTATTTTCATGAAAATTTGGCCATTGTTTCCTGAGTACATTGTCAAAAAAAGCCTATTTCATTTGAATCATTAGATTTTTGTATATTAAAAATTGCTTTAATAGTTCTTTTATTTAGATGAATTTAAGGATATCTTACTGAGCTTTGATTTTTAAGCCTAAGGAATTCAGTTCAATATTATATTGTTAATACAATGTTCTTAACCATTAGTGAATACATTAACTTATCAAAAATTAATTTTTAAATTAGGTAAAGAGTAATATGATTTAAAAAGTGTAACTACTTTTTCCGAAAACACCTCCTTTACTTGCCAGATAATGTTGAAATTTCTTAGTTGGGAATTTATAGCTTTACATAAATATTTATCTTTGTTCTCTTTCAATGATTTTGATGTATTAACCCGCTAAATCTTATTATACGTCTCCTATGTACAAAGAATATGGTTTTTTCTGTCCATAAGGAAGTTTTAGCCTAATGCATTCTGTCCTCATGGTAGGCAAGGGCCATGAGGGAAAGACGAAGAAAATGCCATAGGAGTTCAGAGGAGCAACTGTTTTTTTCAAGGAAGGATTTAGAAAAGACATGTTTCGTCTGGACCTTATAAAAATGTCAGATTAAAACGGGCAGAGTGTGCGGATGGATGGGTCACTCTAAGAGAGAATGATATTAAACCATCTCACTGAATCAACTGCTATTTCTCAAAGTATAAGCAACCTTCCAGCCTGCCTTGTTTGAGACATTAGCTATTTCCCAAATGTACCTTTAACCTTACGGTTTCTTTGTTTCTGTTTCTTTTACCCTCCTGCTATAATTTTTTAAATTTATTTTATTCTGCAGTGTTCACTACCTATTCTTGCTTCCATGATTCTCCAACCTAGCTTTCTTGGTGTGAAGACTATTTAAGTTTTATTTGTAGGATTTTCCTGAGATCAAAATTAGAAAAAATATTAATAGACATGATTTTTGTATATCAAATCTTTAGAATTTCATTGGCAAATATATCTGCCCTTTTTAGTTTTTTCAGTTTTCTTTCATATACTTGGAAAACCATAAATAAAATTTAACATACTTTCTTATCTGTTATTGTGTGTGTGTGTATGTGTGTGTGCAAGCAAGGCATGGATTCAATTTTATGAGTATCCAGTATTCTAATATCATTTTATGCTAATTTTCACTTGGTACAAGGCTAGGCTGTAGTTAAACTATATAAATTGCCTTTCCTTCTAAATTTTCATGTGTGATGGAATCTCAAAGTTTAAAATCAATATGGTATTAACTGGAATACCTGGATACAAAACTAAGAAAATATAGCCATTTAAAAACAAGAAGAGTTATTGTAGACCTGAGAATGCAAAGATACTTATTATTTCATCCCAAAAGATTTATGAACACCTACTATATGCCAGGAACTGTTCTCGCACTGAAGACAGGGAAATTCTTCCACTCATGAAATGTTTAGACTTTTTAGGAGAAACCAGTACCCATCACCACCAAAAAAAAAAAAAAAAGGCCACAGCCTGGGTAAAGATTTTGCAATGCATACAATGACCAACAATTATTTTCAAGAACATATAAAGAACTCTGACAAATCAGTTGGAGAAGGTAAACTACTCAGAAAAATAGATGAGACATAAAGAGATGATTCACAAAAGAGAAACTCTCTCTCTCTCTCTGTCTATATATGTGTGTATATGTACATGTATATGTGTATATATATGTATATATATGTGTATATGTATATATGTGTGTGTGTCTATGCACACACACATACAAATATGTGTGTGTGCATATACACATACAAATATGTATACACACTATGCTCACAAGAAATTAGATAAGTGCAAATTAAAAATGTAATGAAATACTATTTTACATCCATTGCATTGCCAAAAAATTTTAAATGTGTGAGTGTTGGCTAGAAAGGAAAATAATGAAAACTGCTGATGGAAGTATAAAATGGCAAAATGACACAAAATGCTTTGGAGAGTACTTTGTCAATACCCTTTCAAGCTGAAGATAAAAATAGACTTCAACCAAGGAATTCCACTTTTAGATACATATTCTGACTCATGTGCATAAAAAGACATCCTAGCAGCAGGTTGTATAATAGATGAGAATCACCCAGAAACACTAACAATCGGAAAATGAACAAATACATCATCATGTGTTCCCTCGATGAAATAGTAGACATCAATTAACATAAATACATTAGAACAAACGTGTATCATCATGAATAAATCTCCGACACCTAATGTCGAATGACAAGAAATTGTAGAAAGATAAATACAGAATGATATCATTTACGATGTATGAAACAATTCACTGTATTTTGAAACAACGCATATATTCATGAGAATGACTCAGGATAGCAGTCCTTGACGGGGGAATGGAGTGACTTCCAGGAGGAGTACATGTGCGGTACACAGTCTCATTTGCAGTGCTTAACTAGTTAGGCTGGGCTAGGGGAAAGTGTTCACATTATTATTCTCTATATATTTGCATATGTAAAATGTCACTCATAAAACCTGGGAATTGGTGCTCATATTATCTCCTTTCTGACAGTATGTTATATACCTAGAAAACTCAAGAGACCAGAAGAAATCTATTATAATTATATGATTTGGTAAAGTTGTTTGGGAACTATATAAACTTTATTCAACCCTAGCAATAAATTACTAGAGAAAGAAATGGGGAAAAAATTCATTCCCAATAGCAAAAAATCTAGAAAAATTTAAAAGGAGATTTAACAGAAAAAATTCAGGGCCTTTATGAAGAAAACTATTAAATTGACAGATATAAAATATCTGAACAAAATTAAGGCTATGCCATATTGTTAATAGGAGGTTTTATTGCCATTAAAATATCAATACTCTAAAATTAATGTATTAAATGCAATTTCAATTAGAATCTCAGTAGATTTTTTTTTTTACTAAAACTGATATTACACTTTTAATAACTGCTTTCAAATAGTCAAGAAAAATATGGAAAACAAAGAACATTGATGGGTGACTTCTATTTTAGATGTTAAATCACACTATAAAACCAATGTAATTATATATTTCTGGTCTTGGTCTTTCAGTAGACAAATCGATTATAGGAGAAAGTAGATAATTTCAGCATAGATAGAAATTTAATATGTGTAAAAATAATGGTTCAATTTATTAATGATAGAATGTTTTACCTATTAACTGGTGCTGACATAGCTGGCTAGCCTTATAGAAGAATAAAAGTGAACACCTAGTTATACCACATATAAGAACAAATTGTGAATAAATTAAAATTAACTGTTAAAAAAAAATTTAGACAAAGGATACCCTCTCTAGGTGAAGGACATCATCTTTCTCTAGACTAGAAGTCTAGACTCTATTAAACAAAATTAGATGTATTTGAATTTCATAAGTTTTTTTTTTAATCTTAGGCATGACAAAGAAATATCTAACCTAAATCAACAGAGAAGTAATTGATTTAGAAAAGCAACTAGACAGAAAATATGTTAGGAACTTTTATAAAATGGGAAGAGAGAAACTCAAACATCCAATCTATAATGTGCAGAGACTGTGAAAAGACAATTCACAGAAGCGCCACTATATAAGATCAGCAAATACATGCAAGGATTCTCAAATTCTCTAGCAGTCAGGCAGGACTCATTACCTTAGCAGTGAGCTCTTCCTTTAAAACAGTTACGCTGTGAGACTTTGAGGGAGCTTGTGTGGATGTCTTCTGGTTACCCTCCAGATCCCCTCTCTGTCCTTCTCCAGCATGCTCTGTGTCCTGGCAGCCTTCTCTGAGTTGGTGGCTTCTTTGACTCCATTGTCCTCTGTCCTCCAGTTGGGTTTGTCCAATGGGAAGCAGTAGCAGCACTTGATGGGAGATAAGAGTGAGGTTGGGTATTTATTTTCTAGCTCCCGCCACGAAAGTGGGTACTTATCCCTCCCTTTGCTTCTTTAGGCTTAGCAGTGATGAGACCATCAGCTCTAGCCAGTTCTGGTAATGATCTCTTGTGGGTTCCCATTCCTTCTGCCCAGGCCTTTGAAAAGATCCTTTTATTATACTTTCCTGAGCATGGCATCTGCTTCCTGGCAGACCCCTGATTGATGCCCAGCTATAGCACTTGTTGCTAATATGAGGCTAGGGGAAGGGTACTGCTGTAGTTGCTGAGCAAAGAAATAAATTATTATGATGTTTTGGAGAGAAATCTAACAATACCTCTTACAGTGAAAATAACCATCACACCTACAATCTTACTTCTAGAAACCTGTTTCACAGACATAAATAAAAACTACAAATTAGTAAAGATGTAAGTACAATCTTACTTCTAGAAACCTGTTTCACAGACATAAATAAAAACTACAAATTAGTAAAGATGTAAGTACAAGGATGTTTGCTATAACATCATTTTTAGTGCTGCAAATTGTAAACAGCGAATACCCATCGGCATGACAATGGTTGGAAACACCGAGTTATACACATGTCGTGAATATTATACAAGCCTTGAAAAGGCAGACATGGCGCCATAGCAGGTGACGTGGTTTGGGAGAGATTTTCATGAGTTATTGTTAAATGAGAGAAGCAGCGTGCACAAAAGTGTGTATTACTGTAACGCAATGTTTTACAAAAAGATATACTGTGACATAGTTCGCTGCGTGTGTGTGGGAACATGACTGTCCCATGATTTTATGAGACTAAAGAAAAATCTGAGTAAACATTAGATGTAACAGGGTCGAGCGGAGGGGCAGGGATTTACGTGTGTGGAGGAGGCAGGTGAGGGTAAAGACAAGCCAAAAAGGGGAAAAATTCATAAGAATGTGCATTTATTATATAAAATAATTTATAAAATGTATGTTTTATATGGGCATTTATTCATATGCCAAAAAAATGCCTTCTGAAAATTTCAGTGACTCACCTTCGTTTTCTGATTATTGGTCTAGCATTCCATCCCCTCAGTGCTCTGGCTTGGATCTTAATTTCTAACCTCAATTCTCACCTATTTCTCACCTTAACCCTGGTCAAATTAAACTTCCATATACTTCTTAAATCAGAAATGTCCATATTTTCTTGCCTGGGCATATTTGCTCTTGCTCTTCTTTCCAATGATTTGGAAGTTCTTTAATCAAAGCCCCTCCCATTGGTAAAATCCAAATTCAGGTATCATTGCTCTTATTACGTTTTCCTTAATTAAGCTAGATTTAAAACTCATCGGATGCCTACTATGTTCCAGATATTGTGCTAGGTACTAATCTCCAACCATTGTATAGAATTCTGCTTACTTTTTCTCCAATGCTCAAATCCAAAGCACTTTATAGTAGAAAGAGTCAGTTTGGGTAGGACCCTTGAAAATATAACCAACTCTTTAGATACCATCCTTATTCTACCTAAACCCTCAACATTTTCATTTGCTATGTTGCTTCTTCCAGAATTTACTCCCAAGAACAACAAACTGAGGTTATCTTAGGTTATCATCAAACTGTTCTGTGTTTTAATTTTTTAATACATGTATAGTATAACTATCATTGGAATATGTATGTATATATGATGTGTTTTGATTTCTTAATATAACTAGAATCCAATAATAGGTGTACTATATGTATATACATCTGTGTGTGTACACACACAGATTTATTATTTACAAATGACAGATTTGCTAGAGTTCAGAATTTTAATGTGTTCAATAGATCAATTTAAACACTATGTCACAGAAAATGTGAAGTGCTTAGTGAAGAATAACTATAATTTTTTTAAAAAAATTTATTTACTGAGAGGCTGTTATATGCAAATTACCATGTCAAATTTTGGAGATGTAAATATGCTAAGCAAAAATTCTCACTTTCAAGAAATTCACAGTCTATGGAAGACACAGACCTGCACACAGCTGTGAATCAATATAATAAATACCATAATAGACGAATATATAAAGTTAGGGGTTCACAAATGACTTTCTGTGAGCTAGATTGGACCTGTTACCTATTTCTAGACACAACATGAGTTGAACAGTAGGAATGGTTTATATATTTTAATTGTTAGAGAAAGAATAGTTTATGACAAGTGAAAATTATATAAAACTTACATTATAGTATCAATAAATAAAATTTTATGTACACGGGGCCTTGTGCATTTTTTGGTTATTACCTATGGCTATTTTCACACCACAGTTGCAGAGTAGAATACTTGTGACAGAGATGTCATTGTCTGCAAAACTAAAATGTTTACAATCTGGACTCTTACAGAAAAAAATTTACCTGCCTTGGTACAGATACTTTTGGAGTAATGAAAGGGTAAATAGTATTTTTTTTAAAAAACTGCCAGTGACTTCTGCTTAGGAAGAGTTTTTGCATTTATTTTTTATTTAAATTTGTTGGTGTCACATTGGTTCATAAATTATATGGGTTTCAAGTGCACAATTCAGTAATACCTCATGTGTATATTGTACTGTGTGTTCACACCCAAAGTCAAGTCTCCTTCCATCAATTTGACCCCCTTTACCCTTTTCTACTTTATCCTCTTCTCCCTTTCTCTCTGGTCACTACTAAACTGTTGTTTGTGTCCATGAGTTTTTGTTTGTTTCTTTTCTTTGCTTGTTGCTTTCATTTTATATCCCACATATGAGTGAAAATCATATAGTTCTCAACTTTTTCTGTCTGATTTATTTCACCTAGAATGATAATCTCAAGGGCCATCCATGTTTTCGCAAATGTCAGTATTTCATCGTTCCTTATGGCTGAGTAATATTTTTAATCCTTTAAAAATGCTGCCAGAAAAACTCAAGGAAAATCATGAGTGTTGATAGATGGATGCTGAATTAATTAGCACCCAGGGCAGTATCCGGTGTGAGTGAGATGTATATTCCTTCCAGAAGCCTTTTCAGATTTAATCTGAGAGGGCCCAGACTAATTTTTATGTTTTCTTCTTATGCCCTATCTTCTTACTTATCATTCTACCAAATCATCTACCTGGAATCTACAAGGAATTATCTAAAAAGGGCTAACTGTTCCTGGCTGTTGCATTTCAGGCTACCTGAGCTCTCTGTGAAACCCCAGGAAATGCATGACCCCACTTGGCTCCCATTACCAGGACAGGTAGTGCAGCTCTGAGGTATTTCAGAGAGGCCAGGTTTCAATCCCCTCTATTGAGGTTAATTGATCAACTTTAGTCATCAAATTTATTAGTGGTTTACTTTAAAAAAATACATATACTTTTTTTTCTGAAAAGCACCATGATATTTAGTCTCATAATTGTTAATTCATTCAAAATGATCATCTGAATGTACAAAGAGACTCATCTACCAAAGGAATAACTTTCTTTCTTCCTGGACTTTTTCTACATAAAATATCTATTGTCTCATTCATTATCTACTCAATAAAAATAGCTTTTTAAAATTTTTGTATAAAATTTTCTTCTTTTCTTCCTCCCTTTCTTCTTTTTTTCTTTCTTTTTTTATTTTTTGTAAAAGAACAAAGTAAAAAGTGGAGATTTTCTCTTGGCTTTAGTTTGACAATCAAAAAGTTTTCTGCAGGCACAGAACAAATGACAGGTAACTTTTTTATACCTCCGGACACTGCTGGGTGATGTTAACCATAATATCAATTTACCTTATGGTTTACGTGAGGTTAAAATATCACTTTCAGGCACTAATGCTAAGGATGGGAAGGTGGAAGTTGCAACTGTGCATTACATCAATTGCACATCCCCCAAAGTCCATTCCAGTTGTAGTTTTTATGCCTTAAGACATTTTCTCTATGTAGCCTCAGATGGAAGCCAAAGGAATTATGTAATTTTATCTTCTTTATAATGCCAGGCTATCATACTCACACTTACCTGCTATCCTGAAACTCAGAGTTGACTTCCTGAAATGTCTGTCTTTGACACATTCCCTAGCTCCTTGATATCATAAGTCAACTGTGTTTCTTTTGATGTTTATATAAAATATTATCTTTAAATAGAAGTATAGAGATACTATCTCACTGTAGAACTATGTTGTTGCGTTATAGCAGTGTAATTCCATTATGGAAAATTTTCCTACTACAAACTGAAATAAAATACATTTCAAAAATTAAGATTGTTATCAAAATGCAAGTACAGAGTATAATCCTAGTACTATACTTTTCTAAGATTTCGTTCATTGCCATAGCTTATTGTTACTGTAGTTCTACTTAAAAGTTGGGAAAGCTGGCACTAATTTTCTCTGGCAGATATACTTTCAGAGCACAGATATGATACTGCTATAATGAAATATGACAAGTATTCTCCCTGTGAATGCATCTGAAGTCACATTCTACAGAAGACCAGATGTACATGATTCAGAAAATGTGTGGGCTTTTCCCAGAAGCTCACCAACCAGTTAAAAGGGTTTCCATGTCCTGCTTTTCCAAGAATACCTTTATAAGATATTTTATTGGAAGACAGATACATGCATAATCCTTTTGTTTTCTGTTGTTTAATTGCAAGTACATAGATACAAAGATTGTTTTTGGTTATCTCCTATGATTTTAAAAGTTAATCAAAACTTTAATTTTTCTGACAGTACAAAACGATGCAATATCTCCAACTTCAGCTCTCCCTAAAGCAGCTAGAGAATTCTCCAAAATATATTATTGCTCATATATTATAAGCAATAATTACATATCATATAATATAGTAATATAACTATCATATAATCTATGCTAAAAATCTTGAATGTAATGAAGACTACTTGTTTTAAAGATATCAAAGACAAGCACATTAACTTTACTGGAGATTTATTTTATTTCATATATGAGAATGCTTAGTTTAATCTACCTGTGAGTATGAGTATATTATTTCTGCTTGTCTGAGTATGGTATTCCAGTTGATCCATAATTAGGATTTAGGACTTATGTTTGCCTTAAAATTATTAGGATAATTAATTAAAGGTATCTAGACTGTTTTGGCTGAAGGACTTATTTTAGATCAAGCCAAACTATAATTCTTGACTGGGTTTTCATCTTTACATAAAATAGTCCATGTCCACATACGGGGGGAAGCAATCATGCTTTCGCTTCCATCCTCCTGAGTGACACAACCCAGTCTGCACTTTTTCTCTAATCCAGTAAATTTCACATTTCCCAGCCAGGCAGATTTTATCAGGCTGATCTCGAAGAAGAATGAAGGGGCTTATGATGGGGAGCAGAAAGGTGGCCTAATCACTTATATGCCATGCTGCACGTTCTCCATGCTGCAGGGGGACACCTTTTGTTAAAAATTTTTTTCAATTAGCTAGTGGGTTCCAGCGGATTCATGAACTGCAGATAATTCTTCATACTTATGTGTCAAAATATATGAACGACAAACATAAATATGTACACAAATAGCAGTGCACAATGTATTTTTAAATTCAAAAAAATAATGTTGGGATGCAAAAAGAATATTGGTCTTGGACCTAAGCCAAGAAGTGGCATTTACAAGCCTATTGGCGGCTGAAGTGGGATGGGACTTTTGAAGTCTTTACGTTCTAAGATAAAGCTCTTTAAAATTTTTCAATCTCTTTATATGCCTAAGTATTTATTATTCCATATCCCTGTTTATCTCTCATGTCTTTAAAATTTTTTTTATTGTTCTATATTTTCTCCTAAGTTGGCTGTAATGCAGGAATAAGGTATGATTTAAATTATTTTAATTTTATTTATTAAAAATGTATGTGAATACACTACTAAAAGTTATTCTCTCACAGTATGCAAATTATACCTAAATAAGCTGTTAAAAAAATTACTTTCAAAAGCATTTATGTGGGAAAGACTTTGCACATGTTTAAATATTATGATAATCAACCAGTGGAGAAAGAATAGCTGATAGCCAGAAAAGTGAAGAGGTTTTACTTAGGATAATTAGTTCCTAAAAGGCAAGGTGGGGACGAACTGAAAAACTTGGGGGAAAATAGTTTGTCCACTGTTTTTCTCAAATTTCCTGTGTAGACAATCATATCTTCTGTGAGTAAAAGCAATACAACAATCTTTTCTAACCTCATATTGTTGTTTTGAACATCTAGTTCATTGTCGAATATTAAAAAAATTAGAGAGTATTTGTGTTTTCTAACTCTAGAGGTAATGCTCAATATTTCACCATTAATATAAAGCTTGTTCACCTCTTATGACAGGTTCTTTCCATCCTTAATCATGCAGGAAGTTTTCTATTTCTAATTGTTATCTTTTTAAATAAAAAATTGGGTTTAAAGTTTTTGCTTCCCCATATCTACTAAGAGACAGTATGCCTCCTCCTTTTCAATGCATGGACATGGTCTATTGCACTGATTTATTTTAAAATGTTAAACCATTTCTCACTTAATTGTGATTGTTTATCATTTTGTTTACATTATTAAAGATATTTGTGTCCATTGTCATAAGTTGAATGAAAAATAGTTTTTGTACTATTTTTGACTAGGTCTGTTATTAAGGTTCTAGTATCTTCTTTAAGGACTCAAGAGTTCTTCCCTCACTTTTCAATGATCTAGATTAGATTTCGTTAGATAAAAGTTATCTAATTCTTTAGGTTTTATAACAGTGTCCTATAAAGTTATCTGAGTCTGGGGGCTTTTTTTTTTTTTTTTTTTAATCTCTCACTTTACCAGCCTTTACTACGACTCAGAGTGCAAACCTGCAACTTAGTTCCTGAACGATGTGTTTGCACTTTACCTTGGATGATTTTTTTCCCCTTCATTGTGTACCCTGAGCTGACAGCATGCTTCCTTGCCGCGTCTGTGGGCACCCGGAGTTTTTCTAATCCCTTTATCACACAGGAAGCAGCTTTTTAGGTAGCTACTTAATTTTTCTAACTTTACTCTTCTAACTTTTCTTTCTGGAATATTGTATTCCTCTGGTGGTGTCGTGGCTCCTAGAGTTTTTATGCTCCCTGAAGTTTGTGTTTCTATTTTGCATTTGAAGACTCTGTCACCTCTTCAGGTCTTCAGTGACTGACTTCAGAGAGAAAGTCCTCTTCAGTTCGCTCTGAGAGGGATTCGAAGGGTCATTCAGTCCTTTGCTATGGATACCTACCCCCCACGCCCCGCCTCACCTCCCACCTTGTTCCCTCTTGGATTGTCTTCAGATTGTATGCCTCGTCTCTCTTCCACCAAGCCAGGCCAGGTGCTGAGAGCACCCGGCCACACACACACCGTTGATTTTGCTAAGGGCAGTGCCCTGAAGTGTTCGAAGTCATGCACTGTCTCCCAGTCCAGCTAAGTCGGGATGGCTGTGAGCTCACCTGCGTTTGTACACACTTTCAGAGACTCATGCACGCTGTCTGTGGGAACACGTACGAGGCACCAGATCAGCAGGGAGATGGGTGTACAAAGTACTGATGGTGCCCATGGGCTAGCTGGGGACATTGGGTGATGTGTCCTACGGGATTCATGGGTGGGCCTCTTGTTGGAGTCTGCAGAAGCCGAGGTTCATTCTTGAGTGACACGCCCTGTCTCTGTGTGCCCCGTTCCTTTCTCTCCTCCTGTTTGCCTCCAGACTCTTCAGCTGTGCCGTGTTCTGGGCGGGGCCTGAGAGAAGTGGGTCTCAGGTAGCAGCACCCAGCACGGCTGGGAGGCCAGGTGACCTCTATGCTGTCACCGTCCCTTGGCCGAGGGGCTCTCTCGTGGCATGGAGCTGAGCAGCTTTGGGGAATGGGTGACACAGGTAAAATGAAACTATGCTTCTTACCCTCTTCGACGTGTCTATTCTCAGATTTTTTGCTCCAGCAGGGTTCTGGGACCTCTTTGCTGGACCCTCAGGCTTTACAAATGGGCTCTCCCCTGTGGGTGGTTGTCGAAATGAGTGTTTCTACAGGGAGACAGGCTGCGAACTTCTCCCCTACCATCTTGCTGACATCACTCCCTCAGATACCACACAGAGTAGCAAATATGAAACTCACCCAGTCACTTCCGGAAGCAGAGAGGTGGCCACCTGTCTCCGGGCCTCTGAGTCAACTGAATCAGCTCCTAAAACCCACAAGCTTTTCATGCGCAGTTGGATCCTTCATCATTACTGTCGATGTTTGTGTTTCTGCATTTTACAGAGGTGAATTGTCTATGTTAGATTCTCATAGTTCGTGATAATTATTACACCCAAGGATCCAGGCAGGAATTCCCTGTATCGACTGTGTAATTGACCTCATTTTATTTTTGGAGATCGGAGCTGAACGCGTGTCAACAACATAAGAGTGAACGAAGGGGAGAAATATTGAGTAGCATCGAGATTAAAGATCTAGGGGGAGATCTGAGGCAGAGATTAAGATAAAAGGAGTTGTACTTTATTGAGTATCTACTATTGTGTCTTAAATAGTGTGTCTGAACACAGGGACCATATCCCTGTCCTCTGGTAACTGACCATCAGACTGGTAAGTGACATTCAGAAGCAACGTTCTTCTATTTACACATTTATTCTAATATATAATGAATAGGAATTAATGTTATTACTGACATATTTTGACACACTAAATGTGAACACTTAAGACGTGTGCGCTATATTAAATACAGATAAAAGAATAGTATTGTTATATTCATAGAAAGATGTAATTGCTATCTCTGTGTGACACTTTCCTTATATTGGTAAGTGAAAGGAGATATAACTGCACAGCTGGGAGAAATTTTAATATCAAAAGCTATTAAAAACCTGAAAATAACAATACGTCTAAAGAGATTTTAATAAATTCATGGATATTAAATAATAGTTAATTTCAGGAAAATATTTCAGTACTTTTTTTACTCTGGCCTGTAGAAGCAATTTTTGTTGTATTTTAACTAAATGTCCTTGGACAATGCTAAATCTGAGACGAAAAATGTTGGTGAAAGATAAAGGAACTGCCAGCCACGCTTACATTCTTAGAACAATTTTCCTGTAAAAAGATACTTTTAATTTCTGAAAAATTATTTTAAACCACAAAGAGAAGATACTTTTAACACCTTTTATTTCTTATGGGTCATTAGGCAAAAATCTATTTATCAGAAAGGCCAGTTTAAGTGAGTTAAGGACATTTGGAGATGCAACCATCTATCAAAACATTTTTTATTAATGTTTAAATTACTGAATAATCTAAAAAGCATTTTAAATATATTATAATACAAAAATGTAACAGTTAAAGCTAAGGCTGTTCTCTTTTTCCTAGAGATAACTTCTGCTTTAAATATGGTACAACAGAACCTTTTCTGTGCACTTATACACAAGTGAATTTGCACATAGAAATACATAAATATCATATTTTAGGTGTTAATTAGCAACTTGCTCTTTTTTTTTTTACTGAAAAAGATATTAGATTTTTCTCCGAGTTGGTATCTATACAATTAACTTATTTTTAAAAATGTATTCAATGATAAGGAAATGCTAAAATAGAAGTAGTTACTGTTTTTTCTAAGTCCTTTAAAGCTTATGTAGCTACTGATGATAACTTAGGGTATACCATTATTTTATATATAAAAAAAACCCCTCCGCACTGTGTATTGATTTTTCTCGTATCTAAAGGCTGTGTAAGTCAACAGAAACCCATTCGAACCATCCTTCATCTTCTAAAAGCATTCCTTTGTATCTGGCACAACAAAATCAAAATGTTTCCAGTAATTAATAACATAAGGTGGGAGTAACTTTAGTGTAAAGACAGCAAAGATTTTATGATTTTAAAACTATGCTGTTGTCAGTTAAGAAGAACAGAAGTAGTTTTTATACAACCGCTAAACTTCTATTTCTCTCTGTCAAAGTCCAATCTTCTTAGAGCGCAAATAAAGGAGTTCTTTGCAAGGAGACCAACTAAAATTACACACAAACGCAGAGAGACATTGATTGGGTTGCCTGTTATTTTGTGTAATTTCATCTGAGCAGTGGGACAGCGTGGCCTCCAAAGCAGTCTCAGTGCTGGTCATCTATAAAAAGGAATGTCAAAGGTGCCATTTTTCCTACCTCTTTCTCTCGCGTGCACACGCCTTCTCAGTATCTCTTCTCTCTCCCCTGCCCACTGCCTCCCCTTCTCTGTAAACTTTCTGAGTATGTGATTATAGAAATTACTGGCAGAATAAGTACTTAAAAGGACAAGATTGTGGTGCATTTTCTAGCTTTCTGCACTTAACTATTAGAGCAGATGGTTATTCAGAAATGTGATGACGATCCTTCAGTAAATCAGTTAGCCATTTATCCTGTTAGCTCAGTTCTCCTCACTTTTGAACTTTGTGAAGTTTTCTATGTGCCAAGCGGTGTCTCAGGAACCTTTTGGCAAGTCCTAGTATTATCCATAAATTATAGATTGAATACATGATTTGGTTAAATAGCTTGTCTAAGTCCACACATCTAATAACTGGTAAAGCTAGTAGTTAAAGTCATATTTTCTTTCTCAGAGACGACATTCTCAAAGTTTGTATTTTATTGCTATACATTGGATAAACGTGATAGATGAAGTTACAATTTATGGAGACAGTCCTTGGAAGTATAGATTCATAAATCTGTATCTTCTGTTCTACATTGAAGGACAATTTATTATAAATATAAATTTTAATGGACCAATTCTTCCAGACTCTGGCCACCCAGCAATGTTCTTCTCAAAGACCTGGGGGCCAGCTCTTTGAAATGTAATCATCAGGAAAGGTAGAGTCCCCGTCTCCCCATCTCTGGGGAGGGTAGGAGACAAACTTTGCACGATTAGCAAACACAGATATCCTCCTTTGAATAATACCTTCCAATACTTTCCCATTAGCTCCACACTTCAGAATTCTCCTACCTTTTGTTTCAGCAAAGCTGAGTCCAGTCTCTCCCCCCATTGCAACAGTCTTGACTCATTACAGTTGCCTCGAATGAGTCTTGCTTGCCTGTTTAAGTCCATCTGGTACAATTCTCTTAGACACCTGAAGAACCTTCTTTTTGGATAGAGAAGATGGAACAAAATGTGAATGGAAGTTTTCTGCTCTTTTCTGTCATCCATTGAGCAATTCAAAAAATATTGGTAAATCCATTGGCCCTAAGCAGAGTGCATCTTAGCTTATACTTCTGTACTCATTAACCCACAAAACCTTTAAATTCAAGACTGGTAGATAATACTAAAACCTATGAAAGATAGTGCAGTATGATTTGCAGCAGACTCAAACGTTCAGGTCTATCAAATATTCTACTCTCTAAATTTGTCTTCTCTCTACAGTTGAATAGGGTACAAAAAATAGTCAACTGCCTCCCTGTGTATATTCATTAGTTGTTCACATTGCCTGTCTTATCATAAGTTTTTATATCGTTAACTTTCTAAATCACATATTGTCTCCCTAAAAATTAGAGAGAGTACAATATAATGGCTCTGTGCTTGCCACTAGAGTTACCATATATTAGGAACTCTTTCTATGCCAGCCAAGTGCTAAGTACTTTGAACCAGGGAACCCCAAATCCTGGGCTGCAAACCATAGGAACTGGGTGGCACGGCAGGAGGTGAGTGGTGGGTGAGCCAGCAAAGCTTCATCTGTATCTGCAGCCGCTCCCCAGCGCCAGCATCACCACCTCAGCTCCACCTTAGATCATCAGGCATTGATTCTCATGGAGCACTGGTCCCTGGTGCCAAAAAGTTTGGGGACGCTGCTTTATACAAATTAATACATTGAATTCTCACCAAACCATGTGAAGCAGACACTATCATTTCCCTCATTTACAGAAGAGAAATTGAAGCAGTAGAAGTAAATAACTTGCTTAGAATTACGCAGTTAGAAAGTGGTCTTTTTGCATTTACCAAGATCTTTTATATCCATTGCTTTTGCAAAGAAACACTGCATTTCAACCCCCAACTTGCCAACTATTAAAGTTTTCTCAGGAGGTATTTAACCTTCTCAGTCTGTTTCTTATCTTTAAATAAATACACATAAGAAATGCAGTATTTTTTTAGACTTACAGAAGTTCATGCATATTAAGCTTCTAGCACGATAAGCAACCAATATAAACATCAATAGTATACAACTTTTCAGTATTTTGGGTTATTTAGCACAGTTATTCAAAAATGCTATGATATTTTTTTCCCACAAAACATTACAGATCCAAGAACTGTTCACTGAGTCATTATCATTCACCTGTCTCTCATTAATCAGAGCAGGCTTTATCACACCAGATACATAAATACATGTTTTAACATTTGAGTTAACAAGCATGTAGAAAACTGGAAAAGAGAACTGAGAACTTTTTAAAAATCAATTTCTTTTTCTGAGAAAGTAGTCATGAGATAGCAGGGGCAGGTGAGGGGAGGGCCGGGAGGTTGCGGAGGGTAACAGGGACCGAAAGTCTGATGCAATTCAGCAGGCGACAGTACACAGCACACTGCTTGTGGTTTCGTGGGAACCTGCCTCTCTGCATCAGCAAAGGTGTCTTCTGGTGTCTCTGAATTCTCCACCGCGGGTTTGAAGAGAGCTCACATGGGAAGCTTTAGACACTTTAGGACTAGGAAGAAGTTTGTTTTCTTAGCAAATGTCAGGCCTTTTGTTAATAAGGCGAATTCCAGTTGTTCAAACGCACTGTAACTCTTCCGTTCTCAGTGTGGTCATTCCAATTGAAGTGCTTCTGGTTTTCAGCGGTTTAAAATGCCATTCTGAGAGAAATGCGGGCAATGTTACTTCAAATAACATGAATATTACATCAGGACGGCATGGCATAAAACGAGGTTTTCTTTTCATTTGCTTAGAAATCAAATACATAGTTGATTTTTTTTTAAACATCTGCGAGCTACTTAGTAATTAAATGTCCTTTCTGTGGTTCTGTAATGTAGGACATCCTTGAAACTCAGCTGCAGCTAAATAGCGCCCTGTTTGTCTTGTGTCTGCTCCTTGAAAGAAGGGGTTATCGCTGATCCTGCACAGCTGTTTTCTTGTCTGTTATTCAGAAAAATGTCGAACATAAAACGAGTTTGAAAATGCCTTTAAATACCTTTGAAACATACACACAGCTGTTTAAAATAAACCTGCTCGTGTACGCACACGTAATGAAAATAGTAAGGAAAACGAGGAGAGCGTCCATTTTATTAACTTTATGTCCTCTGCTGCCCACATGGACACTCTATGACCTTGGCGTTCTGAGAACTTTGGTCTTAAGACGTTAATTTGATGTTTATGCACACACATATACATAACATATATCCATGCATGTTTGTATATATATATATCTAACTTTTTAAAAGCATGATTAAAAGTGCTTGGCTAAAATATCCTGTTATGTTTTATTCATCAAAGTGACACATGTTCAAATAAACAATGCAGTTAACAACATAATTAGCCGTTTAACAAAATGCTCTGGAATCTGGCTGACCTCATGCATACAGTGTCAGCTCTGACCTTCACTGACTGTGTGACTTTGAGAGTCACTTAACCTCTCTCAGTCTTAGTTTCCTCATTAAAAGGCAAATAACAACAGGACCTATTAAATTGGTTAGTTGGGAAGATTAATTGAAACATGTGACCAGATTACCAAAAAAAAATCATAGTGGTCAATGAACGTTTGCTGTTAAAAATAATTACTCTTAATCCCAGATTCATAGGCAGCTACTGTTAATATTCGAAAATAGAAAAGTTTTGAATACAAACACAAAGAGAGTGATAGGTGTTTCCCACTGTATTTTCTTAGATTTTGTATTTGTCTATTTTGAATCCATCTCACAGGGACAATTATATTAACTATTTTCTTATTTTCTGTATTCTTGATGATCTGGCTTTTTGGCCTCCTGACTGGGGAAAGAGGCTGCTCCACCCAGGGCTAGCCAGTTCGTAGAGATAGCAAAGGTCTAACCCCTTGGCATGTTTTCATATGGACACCAACTGATAACTGGACGTTTGGCCCCACTTACATAATAACTTCAACACCTGTCCTCATGCAAACTCAAGATGGGTGACCTGGAATTGTTTCTGAGGCTGAGCATCAGAGGACATTTTCCGTCAGGCTCATGTACATGTGAGTGTGTGCTTGGTAATAAAACTCTGCTAGAAACTCAGGCTAGTGAAAGATGTAAATAACGAATCATGATGTTGTACAGTTGAAACTAATATAATGTCATATGTCAATCATACCTCAATACACAAACAAACAAACAAACAAACAATAAATAGACTCAGGCTACTTTGGAACCTTTACATCTGGATAATTTTGTCAGAGGTAGGGGCAGTGTAACAAGACCAGGGTTGTTGTATGTATAAGCTTTGAAGATAGACACAGGCCTTTGAGATGTAAAATTTCATTTTTAACATAGATTTTTTTCTTTCTTAATATTTTGTTTTGCAGGTTATAACAGGAGACAGTTAACTGGTGCTGTTGCATAAAGATGTCCATAAGGCATAGTTTATTTGTTTTGGAGAGGATCTCCCGTAACATGCTGCCTGCTGATCTGGATAGGAATTTTCTTTGGGAATTTTGACACTTACCACCTCAGTAAATATAGTCAGCCTGAGGGTGAGTTAGCCATCTCGT
This sequence comes from Eonycteris spelaea, assembly GCA_003508835.1. NCBI lineage: Eukaryota > Metazoa > Chordata > Mammalia > Chiroptera > Pteropodidae > Eonycteris > Eonycteris spelaea. Next base: position 649,784 of record PUFA01000056.1, read on the forward strand.
CTAGGTCCTACCACTGAGAAAGCAATTATTGGTGTTTGAAAGCTGATAAACAATAAGTTCCCAAAGAGCCATGAGATCATAAGTCTTTTTTCCAGGCATGATTACTTAAAAATAATGAAGGGGAAGTACATATACATTTTGACTTTTACAACCAGAATTTAAATATGCTATAATATTTTTTTGGAGCTCATTAAGAAAAGTCTTTTTATTTTTCTTATTTTGAAATTCCTTCAATAACTCACACGTTATTTCAACGTAGAGTAACAGTAGCAACCAACTTATGCAATTAAGAATTTTGATTTTGCAGCATTTTAATGATTCGTACTTCTGTTTGTGTTGTCTCTATTTCTGTCATCTCCTTATTCTCCATTCATTAAACGTGATCCCTTGGTACTGCCAAGACTGGGAGGAAGGCGTAATTCAAAATGCCTTGCAGAGAGATTCGCAAGGATGATTGCCCATGGATTTAGTTTTTTTCCCCGAGGTAACAGGGATATTTTAGCAAAGTACAAAAAGAACGTTCTTTCATGTTATTTATTAACATCCTTCTTCCACAAAGTATTCGAGGCAGCAGGCGCAAGAACACGTCTGCTGCAATATAACTAGGGATATGGAATCAGGCGAAGGCTGGAACGCGAGATCAGAGAAAGAGCACGTGGATCCCAGCCACAGATTCATGTGGCGCCGCAGGGCACTGCAAATTCATTTTTGCCATAACTTGTTTTTCAAGTATCACGTCAGTAAAAAACAACTCCAGAACCCCAAACAATTCAGCCTCTGGCGAACGTTGGATTGACAAGGTACGTACAGCCCATACGGCGTGCAGGAACACTTCAGAATGAACACCTGAAAGTTTTGTCAGTAGGCTGGCATGCAAGCCAGGACAAGTTTTCACATGCGTCACTGATGCACTTTGCTATTGTTTTTAATGCACATCATAATAGCATAGCAGTACCGCCATCAAAAATAACCCTTGTACAGCAATCAGTGTTCTAATGTGTTGTTCTCAGCACGTTCCATTTTTAAGTTTGTTAAACTCTCTCAGTAACCCTATGATACAAGTATTGTCAGAATCCCCATCCCATAGGTAAGAACACTGAGGCACAGAGATGTTGAGTATCTTGCAGGAGAGATCACTCAGCTAGAAAGTGACAGACTGAGATCTCAGTGGATATTTATTATGTCTATAATTTACAGAACCACTCTCCTGAAGACATTTGACTTTTCCAGAACGGAGGCCAGAAGTGAAGGTGAAAACGCGTATTATTGTTCATGTTATTTCTTGCTACTTTGTAAAACAAAATCTGAGTGAAGGAATGTAAAGCCTCCGTCCGTTATTAAGCGTAGGCGCCAGGGAACACAGCTGATTAAAGCAACACCTGGAAAACGGAGGGCCGGGTTGTTGGCTCCACACTTCCTCGGACCAGTTCGCTTCGTTTTATTTTCTGCACTGCCCAGGGAGGGGACTGGATAGAGTCAGGCAACGCCAGTGGGGACGGAGCCATCCCCAGCCAAGGAAGAGTAACTTGAACATCAGGCCTCTCTGTAGGTAAGCGGCGTCCTTCTCACGGATAAAGGAGCGCATGCTGTCTACCACTTTGTCCTTAGTGGACGAGTGTCCCATCTTTTGTCCACAGATGAGCACTAAACCTGTTGCAATAGTCCTGAGATGGTGGGCTTTCAGCAATTATAATAAGAAACAAGAAAATGTGTTTGTACCAGAATAGTGACGACCATTCTATTAACGTGCTCCCAGAAATCTCTTTAAATTGAAGGGATTCGTAATGCAAAGCATTGAGCTTTCTGCTTCATTAAGTCAAGAGACTTCCCCGCCTTTGAGAAATGAGGTGTGAGTCAACTCACTCAGCAGTCTACCAATACACAGATTAGATAAATTATGCATAATGCCTCACATTTAGTCTTCAATTTTCATTTTTCTATCTCTGAATACTCTTCATTTAGAATCGATGTGTGTTTGTGGAATATAATATCCCTACTAAGTACTCATGACTTTGTCTTTTTTCTATAATTAAAAAGTTTTAAAAAGCAAGTAATAGCTAGTAAAACAAATTTATAAATGGTGTATTTTTAGTACAAGACTTAAATCTTGTTTGTTATTCCACAGAAAAATGGTATGTAGAATGACTAATTAAAAAGTATAAAACAGATAAAGATGGGGGAAAAGAAAAGCAAATATGCCTCAGGTGAATGTTGACATTGTTGTTGTAATTGAGCCTACAATTTGGCTTTATCTCCTGTAGCTAAAGTAAAAATGGAAATGTAATTACTTATAAAATTTATCTTCATTTTCCTTAGCAATTTATGTATATCCAGCATTGAACTTACTGCGTAGTTTTAAAATTAATTTTCTTAGAGTCTGTCTTCTACTAGATTGAGTTCCTTGAGGTCAGACACAGCATTGTTTCTTAAAAAAAAAAAAAAAAGCCTCCATTTTCTCCCACACAAACTAGGACTTATTGCTCAGAAAGACAGAAATAATCCAAGTTTTCACAGTAACCCAGATTTTACATTTACTAAAAATGAAGAGAAATGTCTTGCTTGGGATCTTATGAAGGGTCAGTATGAAGGGATCTTATGAATGGACAGTAACCTTAAATTTTATAGCAAATGCAGAAGTGGAATCCAAATCTGTGATTCCCGGGGCGAAATCTGATATAGTCTGCGGCGGTGAAATTTAAAGCACCCGTCAGCCTATTGATCCTAAGAAAGCTTGTTTAGGAGTTGCACACAGGCCTCTGGCAGTCTTGGGTAATTCGCAGCTGAAACAGCCCTGTGGGTTATGGATTTACAGTCATGTGTCATGAACTTGGGGGTTTCTTCAGGGTCTGCAAATCCACCCAGAGTAAGGAAGAAATGGAAGCTTTTGATGCTGCAAGTCAAAAATTGTTTTAAACAACAATGCATCTTTAGTCTGACTTGCATATTGTTTCTGTACCATTGTAACTAGAAAAAACACATCACTAAGCAGAAACAAACCAACCAACAAACAAAAACAAACGAATAAGCTTTGAAAATCATGAACCTGGATGGTGAGTTGGGTGCTACGTGCTCTGCATGAGTCATTCTCAAGCCTGACTGGTCAATCTATTCACCTGGGGCTCTTCCCATTGTCACAAATATGAAGGTCCTACCCTTTAAGAATTCCAATATAGTTAAGTGTGGGGTAGCCTGCAGAAATCTGTAATAAGAAAAAAATCTAGGGGTGGCTCACTCAGCTTTGGAACCACTGCTTTGGTTATTTTGTAATTATATTTTCTTTCTGCAAAACCATTAGTGTCACAGCCTTCACTGACTCAGAGACAAGCTAATATTCTGGGGTGAAGCAAGAGCCTTGGTGAACAGATAGCACAGCGTGTCAGTGGAAGACTGGTCATAAAGCAGGTATTAGTGCACAGGTAGAGGACTGTCCAGTGAACCGAATCAGTGAGCGAATATAAATAAGCAATCTAGGGTATAGAAGATGTTTAACTTGCTGATTATTTTACCAGCATGACTCAGCACCATGAATTCAAATTTTTCTTGACAAGGTTATATTATTAACACAATACTATTATTTACTTGGGTTTTCATGACATAATGAAGATAGAAAAAATTAGAAATGGCCAGTATAGAACAACTGAAAAAAAATAATAAAGGGCTAGCAAATAAGACTTACGATATGACTTTAAAAGGGTTAGATGTGTCTGGTGAATATGAAGACCAAGCATCATGTGCTCTAAACATAAAGAGTTGTCCCCAGGAAGAAAGGTGGTTGGTTTCTATATTTCTGGAGAGTGCCATCCAGGGGTGAGTGAGTTGGGTAGGAGGATTTGAATCAGAAGATTGATTTAATCACCTCCTATTTACCCCATCGCTAAGGAAGGGTTATGGGGATGGCTGAGCACATGGCACCTGACACTGGACAGATGAGATGACGGCTGTTTTTGTTTTTTTTTTTCCAGCCTTGGGGAGGAGGACATCCCACGCCATGCAGGGCCACACTGCCATTGCAGCTGGGGACAGAGAACAGCCAGGTGCTGTGGGCGGGAGGCTGTGTAGCATCAAGAAGGTGGGGCACCCTGGTTCCCTCGGGAGATGTGACTGGCTTTTTGAATAATTCCACGGCTGGCTGGGAACTGAGTCCTGCCTCGCGAGATGAAGCAGGATCTGCTCCAGGTCCCTTTGATAAAGAGGGTTGTTTTGCCGGAGCGCCTCGTCTCAGGAGCAGAGTGGGGAGAGCTTGCTGTCAGGCCGTGTGAGGCTCTCCCCTTTCACCAGACATCAAATCAGCACTTAATCTCGATCTTTAATTTTAGGCATCATATCACATGATGATGTCAATATTATCAAAGAATAAACATTCTTTTCCACGCTTTTACCAATAAAAGTAAATTGTAAAGTGGCCTTCAGTTGCACAGGAAATTGTCCTTTATCCCTTGGGCAGCGGTGAGGTGAAGGGAACTAAAAATACCCCTGGGGCTTCGTGTTTTGGTGCCACGTACAGGCACAACTGACAGGCACGGGGCTCGCAGAAGCATGTTGGCGGACGGAACAGGCAGCAGGTTTTTCTTCTGGTGTTTTCCTCAAATGCTATGTCATCCCCTTTGTTCTCATACATAAGGGATCCCAATGGGAAGAGTGACAACAGGATTCGGCTTTGTTTTTGTTGTGGAGTTTAGGTAATACTATAGGTCTGATCTCAGCAGAACAGGAGGAGGAGGAGGAGGAGGAGGAGGAGGAAGAGGAGGAGGAGGAGAGGAGGAGGAGGAGGAGGAGAGGGGAGGAGGAGGAGGAGGAGGAGGAAGTCATCTTTGGCTTTCTTCAGTGTCCCGTCTCTGGGCTCTTTGACCTGCTGACATCTTCCTGAAGTGTTTTCCTTCATTTTCGGGCCGTTTCCCTTGTTTACTTCGGCATCCTACAGGGTTAGCTTCAATCAGATGATTGTCCTTCATCCAAATGTCACTCCATTCTTTGTGCTCATGAGAACCTGCATTTTCTCAGGGTCTGCATTTTCCATTTATGTGCTATGGTTTAGGGAGAGTTAGATTGGGGACAAACAGATCTGGGCTCTGTCACCAGATCTGCTGTTAACTATATGAACTTAAGCAACTTCCTTTATTTCTTTGGCCATGTGTATGCTTCCATTTGTTAGAATAAGTAGCCTGACTGTGATCTTTAAGGTACCTTTATATGAATCTGCACGCCAGCCTCCTGGACCTCTAGCCTGGTTTAAAAAAAAATAAAAGGCCAGGTCTTGCTTTATAAGAGTGAGTATAAGAGGCTTGCTCCTGAGGCATGGTTACTCCAGTTTTGAAGTTCATTTGCCTGTGGGTAGATCTCCTTCTGCTGACTACCTGGCCCTCGACTTGGGTGTCATTCCTGATTTTCCACTCTGCCTTGGACAGACACCTGGCTTTGGCTTTTCCTCTGGAATTACTCTCTCCCCCTACCCCAGCCCATTAAAAAAAAAAAATATATATATATATATTTATATGTGTATATATATGTACGTATGTATGTGTGTGTGTGTGTGTGTGTGTGCCTCCTAGCTCTGGTTTCCAGTCCTGGAGTTTAATTGGAGCCCATGTTAGAGTTGCTGGGAGGAAAGGCTCTAATTAAACATTGTGAGGATTAATCTTGAATTAGATATAATTTGGAGTAACATAGGTGATTGCCTGCTTTGCTCACTAATAAATTCATTTCTTTGACAGTCATTGTGGGGAACCAGTTTTCTTTCTTTTCCTGCACAATTACCTTTCCTGAAAGATTCCACTGACCAGTCCTGCCTGGACTAGTAAAAACCAAATTTGGTATCTTTTACAGTGGTGGCTGAATTTTACTCAGGCTCTGTGTCAAAGTGGATGGTTTCAAAGGGGCTTGTACTTCTAAAGGAACTAGTCTAATACTTTTTGTATCTTTCAGTCATCTAGAGAGGAGGCCGAGCAAGAGAAAAACTAGATATGATTAAATAAATTCTCATAGGAAGCAATTTTTTAAACCATTTTGATAAACTATTGAGACCTAATTGTATGTTTATTTAATATTAGCTCATTAATATTGAAACATTGGGATTGTATGTAAACAATTCAGTTTAAGATTTATCACCTTTATTTTTCATTATTTACTAATTTAATAATAATTAAGCAAATTAATGAAATAATATGATTTAATAATCATTTTCATTATTATTTAAGCCCTTGATAAAAAAATTATCATTGACTTTGAATTTTTTGAAACTCCGTCTTTAAAACTTATACTTAGAAAAGAGCTAAGTCTTAGTTTTCAAGGGTAACGAAAAGTTTTGGAGATACAACTTATTATTTTGATTAATACAATTCACAACTTCCTGTTCTGAGACGTTGCATGAGCAGTTTGAGTACTTGTTAAGACTTCACAGGTGAACCACAAGAAGGTGGCGTTATAGGTATTAATATCATTCAGAGTGTTTAACATTGGATTCTAACTTGCCTACCTGACTTTGGATTGGCTAGTGGAAAATGTACATTTATTTTGATTTCAGAACTACTCAAAAAAGCAAAACTTGTGCTTTCCAAAACTCTATTCCTGGGACTTTAGAATTCCATTGCGGGTCTGCATTCTTGCTGAGTGAACCTCAGGAAGTCATGGCAGCTTCCTGTGCTTCCCCAGCTCCTGACAACGATCATATAACACCGTCCTTACCGGGCACCAGGGCAGTAATATAGAGTATGAGCTTTGCAGTCGAACAGATGAGTATAGATTCTGCCTTCTCTATCTACTACGTGCTTTTAAAAATTCACCTTGACCTGAGTCCTAGATATCTCACAAGAAATAGAAAGATAATAACACATATCTATATCATAAGATTGCTGTATAAGATAAATAAGATAAAATTCAATGTCTAGCACCTTTTAGGGCCTCTACAAATGGTAGTCATAGAAATTCCGACTATGGTACTCCTCCGTGTGGAAAACTCAGTCTAATTATCCTGTATTATGAGAATGATCCTAGCCTGCTGTGAAGCAATAATCTGAGCATGAAACCCAGCAGAATTAATCATCGTTGCTAGATGATTTTCTTCCTTATTAGAAATTTGATCCCCAGGATCACCTGGGGGCATCTGAAACAAAGTCTGTGGTTAGAGACAAAAGTCCGATTTTCAACTGGTCAAGATATAAATGATAACTTTATATGTACGTAAAGATGAGAATATAATCAAATTTTAAAATACAACTATGTTTACTCCCTTGGCCTTTAAATTTTTAAATTATAATTTAACAAACTGTGCTGCTAACAACAAAACAAACTGCTTTACATAAAGGGTACTTGTTATTTTTTTTCTTAGTAGTATGATGATTAATGCAATATTTTGAGACAAAGAAAGTCATAATAAAAATAAACATTCATATTCATTCAAGCAGACCATGACAAGAACTGTAACCTTGTTAGACTACTTTTTAAATTACTATTTATAAATTAATTTCTGAAAAGGTGACTGTTAAACTCTTTAAATTATATCCCATGAATAAAGCATCTACTGTAAACTATTTGTCCATAAAAATATTAAGACAGTGACCCAGTGCAATAAAACATTTCGTCAACTTTAGGTTATCCAAAATCTTTTTCTTTCTTCAACCTTTCCCTTGAGACAGAGAACTATATTTATAAATCAAAAATTAGAGTGCTTGAATGGATGGTGAATTTTTGTGCTAAAACAATGTATGAGATATTCTGGGGAAACATATTTAGATGCATAGTATATGTTGAGCAGGGGTCATGCTTAGAAGACCCGAGATGTGCCATTCTATACCTTTCTGGTGAGCTGGAGTTCATAAATTCAAAGATTTCTTAAAAGAAAAGTTTGGATCAGAGTCATGAACTTAAGTTTATATATTTTAATGTGAAGAAAAGCTAACTTCATTTTTTATTTTTCTGTGTAACTTACTGTTGTCATTCTGGAAATATTTATGGTAATTTTTGACCACAGAATCCCCTTAACACATTCACTAAAAAGCTTTTAGTAAATAAATGTTGCCTTAAGAAATCATATATTTATGGATGTTTTTAGCTTTAAGCTATGATGAATGTAAAGGGTTTATGATCCTGTTTGGTTGTCAGATGATTGATATTTTTGTTTGGTGAAAAATACCGATTTTTCAAGATAAATACAAACTAGCATTGCAGCAATATATCAATTTGAAATGCTAAAATTACTTGGAAGAATGTGTAAACAAGGCCAACTTAAATAAAAACTAGATTGTAGAGAAGATGTGATTAAGTGAAAATTTACGTTCATCATCATAAGCCAAAATGTATGTGAGATAGTAGACACAGAAGATATCTACTATATCTGAGTCCTAATTCTACGTATTTGGCCACTAAGAAACTATATTCTAACTTAAATACAGTCTGGGAAACTTTTTATTATTTTTATCAAGTTTTTTTTGCTCACCACCATCTCAGAAGTAGTAAATCTGGGAAAGTTCTAAGCGGTTTTATCTGGATTAGAACCTCATAGTCTTGATTATCTGCATAGGTCACCTTCTTTTGCTCCTAATACATTATGCCAATACCTTGCACATAAATCTCTGGTTCAGCTGCTGATGATCATTCTTAGAATATTCAGAAGTGTGTTTAGTTAATCTCTGAAAATAACTAGGCCTGTGATCTTGGGAAACTTATTTAACTTCAGTGGAACTAAGTTTCCTTTCTGCAAAAAGTGTATGAAAGTGTAAGGAGTCATTTTCAGGGATGAAAAGAAATTAATATTTAAATGGAATCAATGGTGTTTTGTTCTATGAGTCATAATAGATTTTCAATAAAAGAGTTCATTTATTTTCCTCAAAGTTCCTCATGAAACCAAAGACTCCAAGGCTTATATCTACTATCTAATTTTGTCCTCGGAGCTAAAATAATTTCTTCTTTTTTTTAAAAATGTTAAAAACATACAAATTGAGTTTGAGTATAAGATAGTAGGAAGCTTTTTTTTTTTGTCATTTCTAACTGTCAATGAAATGCTTATGAAAGCATAAAAAGAGGTCCAAGGAAACTTTTGCTTTCTGCCATGATGGAACAATTGGTACTGGGTTAGCCATTGTCATAATTTCAATAAAATTGGGGAAATAGAGGCTATGAGCAATAGACAAAACAAAGACTGTGATACTGAGTAAAGAGAAAATCCAGGTGAGTTCCATGATAAACCCAATCTCCATCCTGGGATACCTTCCTGAATGCAGAACAGGAAGCTAGATAGAACCCACGCAGAATCTTCTTACCTCATATAAATAAGATGACAGGGATGCTGAAGTGTCTAGAATATATGGGATAGGAGACCAGAGAAGAGAATCTCAACTGATGAGAGGACCCAGAAGCCTGTGTAGATTAGCTTATAAATTTAATCCGAAATGTAGCAGTGCATATGCAGAGAGAGACTACTAGAAGCTTAACAAGGAAGAGTTGCTAAGTGTAGAGAGGCAAACTGAGAACTGAAAATACTGCATAAATCAATGAGCCAGTATTTTCTAAATTTTAATGCACAGCAGTACAAAATGATACATGGATAGAAGATCCATTCATCATTGTGCGTGATAGACCAACAGAATTTTTTTTGTTGCAGAGTATGAAAGGTTCTTTCATATGGTTACAGATTAAACATTACAAATAACCTTTAAGATAACTTCCCCATTTGTCAAGTTTTGGGTAGTAGCAAAGAAGAATATCCACAATTATCAATAATATCTTAAATACTCTTGCTTCTAACTGCAAATTCATGTGGCACCTCAGTTTCTTCATATTGTAACAGCAGAAACAGAGGTAGATTCCAGACACCTTTTACAAAGTTAGACATTACATACATTTGTAAAAATGTAAAGCAAAGGAGCTTTCTCACTATTTTAAAAATGCTTTTTAATAATAATAAGCTGTTTGTATAAAATGTAAGGAGAATATTGTCATTTTAAATGACTCAAATATTTCTAAAAATTATTGGCTTTAATTTTTAATACAGCAAATAGTGAAAGATAAAGCTTATATAAACTTGGGGTCTTCAAGATTTTTAAAGATCGTAAAAGTTTGCTGAGACCTGATCTTTTGAGACCTGCTGGTAGATGGATTCTTTGAACTGACAATGTTTACTACTATTGAATGATAGACTTAAAACTTAGATCCAAGCTCAATGCCATTTATGGGAAAACTGTGGATATTTTTGTGACACATATAAGAAAACATATCCACGTTCTTAGAGAAGATAAAAACATACAATGAGAGGGCTCAGGAGTACAAAAAAATATAGCACAGCTATCGAGAAAAGAGACTTAAAAATACCAGATCTGTTTAAATCAGATGAATGGACACACATAAATGATAATTTTGAAAGCTTCATGTTTTCACTGGTAAAAAGAGTTGACTGTATGTCACTGCAACTTTAGCAAATGAGAAGAAGCAATAAAGTTTAATTTTATTTCGTTTTCCTTTCACCAATGAAAAAGTGCTTAAGAACTGAATTTGTCAGCTTTTCATACCTTATACTAACACTATTTGGTGCTTACTCTTGGCACTTTTTTTGACAAATAGGCAATGCTAAGATTTATTAGCCCCAAATTCTCATATCAAAGAGCTTTAACCAAGAGGACTAAAGCTAGATGAATTTTTACATTTTTTAATGAAAGGCTTAAATAATTTTTTGATAGTTGAAAAATTTCAAAGGAAAAATAGAGCAAAGAAAGATGTTGAATAAGATTTCTTGGTTTCCTCTGTTTAATTTTTTTTCTTTTCCTTTCTATGTTTCCAGTAATTCATTTTAACAATGGGAAGGCAGATAACTACAGACAGCATGGCTCAGCATCACCTCCTCTTAAGGTATTATCTATTTCTTACAATTTTTTGTACAGAGTCTATCCTTTTGTGGCTGTGATTTTAGGTTTATATTGAAAAAGTAAAATAGGCAAGTAAATTAGTCTCGTATTACATTGTGTCAAATGGAAAACAAAACTATTAGATGATCTAGACTTGGTAATCATTATTGGCTTTCTAATTTAAATCTGTGTGTTTCTATGTAGCACAAACAGGCACATAATAAACAGCTGAATGGAGGAAGTGGATGATGTGTTTCATATAATTGATTTCATAAATATCTACTGAAAGCCTTCTTTCAAGTGCTAAGAACATTTACTAAATTCGATGACATATTAAGCCACATACATAAAACCTTTATAAAATCTAAAAAAGCTGAAATTATAAAGCCCAAACTTACACAAAACATCAATAGCAGTGCATCAGGTGTTTTAATATTCTATATTAATTTATTTAATTTGTGTTGTTTATATGTATATGGGCTCAGAAGTTTTTAAAGAAATAAACAAATGATCCTTTTTAAAGAATCTGTGGGAATCCATCAACACAACAGAAATATTTTGGGTTATATGTTTGCCAGTTAATCACTTTTTTGCCTGCCAGCTCCAAATACCACCTTTTTATACCTTCCTTTGGTAAAGGCTAGACTTCCTGTAATTATTTTTCCTTTACAGTGAAAACAATGTCAAGCTTTCTTAGCAGAGGGCACTGGAGGGACTTTCGAGGAAGAAGGAGTTTCTCTTCTTGGCACCAAGAGCTACACACTTGATCTGCAGTATGAGTGGTACGATACCTGCTGTGACCCTGTCTAAGCCCTGAACTCCGATGTCTGGTCCCTTAGTGACCCTGCAGCCCCAATCCAGCTTGACGGTCACCTTCCTGCCACCCTCAACGTAGAGCAGGTATGCCAGGCCTCCCACGTGCACTGACACCCCGACTCACTTTGCACAACCATGAGCGTAGGCTCAGCGATCCCCGGAAGGCTACTCAGGCTCAGGTCAGCCAGGGAACCTCTGTGTCACCCGGTGGGCTGCAGCCACACCTTGTCCAACACAATCTGATCCCTAACTTTGGGCAGATGACCTCCTTTCAAGTATCCCTTCCTCGGGTATGCTCCCTCAGCCTTTGCACACTAACTACCCAGAGCTCTCTTACATTTATAGTTACTCTTTTATCATAATTTCATAATTCTTTCTATTTAACCTTCCCTGTTCAAATGACTGTGTGGTTTCTATCTTCTGATTGGACCTAGACTGATACCCGTGGCTTCCTTGGTTTTGATATAATACTCAGTGGACCCTGCGATACCCCTTGGGCTGTGTTACTTTAACCACAAGCTTTATTTTTTAACAGCTTTATTGAGTTGTAATTGACATGAAAACATTATACATGTTTAAGGTGTACAATCTGATGTCTCGATATGTGCACGTTGTGAAATGACCACCACCACAATCAGGCTAATTATTACATCCATCACCACATAGGTACCACCTCCTTTTTGTGTGTGATGAGACTTAATTTAATTCTACCCTCTTAGCAAATATCCAATGTACCAAACAGTATTAGCAATGGCCATCATGCTGTGTACTAGCCCTCAAAAACTCACCTTCCGTGACCAAAACTTCATATCCTTTGACCAACATCATTCTATTTCCCCTTCCTTTAAGTTCCAGGCAACCACCATACCATTCTCTGCTTGTATGAGTTTGACTATTTTATGCCATTTATATGTGAAGTCATGTAGTATTTGTCTTTTTAGATATAAAAAAATGACCACAGGAATCATAAAAGATCACAAGGCATATTTTGAATTAATTCTTGAAGTTTAGTTTCTTCTATGTCTTAAAGTTCTATCTTCTTCACTTTCACACCTTTCCCACTTGGCAGGAATCTCAATTTCGACCTTCCAAAATTTCCAACCCCAAATACTGTCTTCAGGGTCTCTAAGGGAGGCGCAAGGTTGTGTAGCGAAGGGTCTTATGGGAGTAGGGTTTCTACTATTTTCTAGTAAGGTTTTATTTTGATATTTTCATAACCTGTATGACATTTCAGAACTGGTTGAATATAAGCCCCGATTGTTTTCAATATTGTTCTTGCAAGGAAATATATAAATTTGGAACAAGGAGCAGGAAAGACACTGAAGTTTAAATTTATTCACATAAACCTCAAATTTATGGTCAAATAATATACAAGAAAGCCTGGTGAGCAGTAAATGAAGGAGAATAAAATATCTGTCCAAATGAACATAATCTCTCGTTGCCATTTTGAGATGATATAAGACATATTTAAGATGTATTTATATTTTCTAAAATTTTGTCTGTATAAATAATCTGACAAACTAACATGTTTTCTAGTAGAAGATTTTTAACTATCTCACAAGAACACAGAAAATGCTGACCTAAACAACTATGCTCTCAATCCTTCTAGAATCCCTCAAACCTCACGTGCTTAGCACATAGAACTCAGGCAACTAAAAGAAGAAAAGCTGCATCGTTTATTTAAAAAAAAAAATAGTGCCTGTAAGACAGAAGTTATTGGTGGTTTGCCATCATTCATTCAGAAATTTCTTTGTCTAAAGAGAGAAAGTAGAAAATAATTGATCGTATCATCAAGAATAAACCTCACAATCACCCATTTTTATATCTTCGAATTAGATTACCGAGAACCAGAAAGCTGATTCATAGGAAGAAATTCATAAGTGACACAAACCTCTCTAACAAAGGAAAAAAACATCAGTCTCATCTTCCAATATTCAGATATTATCCTTAGATAGAACTGAAAATTTGTGTAAGTTAATGAAAAGTAAGAAAACTTAGTCTATTCATGAGGTTTTCACTACGTGCTCGAGGTGAGCTAAAGAACACTTACTCACGGATATAAGGCCACCAATAAATCGTACCCAGAAATAAAGTGTACCTTCAAATAATGTTATCTATCAAAAATCAAGATTCATAGCAATGAACAGCAATGTCAGCAGGCAGTGAGCCATGTGCATGTTTTGGGGATAAAATTTTACCCTCGTGCTCTGCACTATTTTCCAGAACTGGGTAAATGCTATATTTGCCGCTTTGTGAATGTGGTTTTGTGAGGTGCCATCACATGGTATTCCCTGAAATCCAATCTTACCGCCATCAGTTTCATCACATTACAGTAATAAAATGGTGTCTGCTACTTCTCATCCTACTGCTTTATCCAAGTGCATTACCAATGGGCGATACGCTCCATTTATGAATTTATGCACTTATATAAGCCATTAGCCAGCCAAAGGGAAAACTAGAATCTCAGCAGAGATAGTCCCATCCACTTTATGGATTTTTAGGTCCCTGTAAGCAGAAAACTGTTTGTTTCTCTTATAACAATAATGCTAAAGTTTAGGGAGGCAAAACATTTTTTGTTGTTGTTGTTATTACTGAACTGTTACAGAGTTGTTGATGTCTTTAAACGTGCAGGGTGTCCTGCCTTAACGGCAAACGAATCGAGCATTCACAGTGCCTTAAGGGAACGAATGTCTGACTTCATTTATGCCAGAACCCTGATCACCCATCCTTGTGCACGTAACCATTTTTCTCCCTTGACACCACTGCTGGACGAGAACATTAGAAATATGTCCCACTTTAAGACTGTGGGCATTACAGCTCTTTAAAGGTAAGCAGACTAGGATTTTAATCCAAGAGCCAACACTTACTCATGTGGAGAGCCTCATCCCCTTTGGGCCTCACCTGTAAAGTGTAGAAGATGGTACCCCTCTCACAGGGCTGTTTTGAAGGCTTAAATGAAATCACGGGGCATGTAGAAGATATTCTCCTCCAAGCAGTGATGGGGAATTAGGCACGGTGCATGTTTAACCGGTGATGTCACAACGTGTGCATCTTATCCCTGTAGCAATGAACCTTACCCAGTTGTCACAGGCCATCTCTTCCATTCTGTACTGGTCGATGCACAAGTACTTAGTGTGTTATGATAATTACTATAATAAGTAGGAAGGATAAGGAAATTGATTTCATACTATGTGCCAGGCATTGCTTGAGGCTTTTACTGTCGAGTACACTTACAATGAACTTTTTTGACTTGGCTATAGAGGCAGCGCTGTCAACAATCAATGTAATTTCCTATCGAGAGAACGTCAGTTATTCAAGAGGAAGAGCTGCTCTTCATTCTCTGTGGTCTCCAGGAGAGAAAATACGTGATCATCTCAAAAGGTGTGACAGGAGGGGCAAACCCATACTGGAATACATGTCTCTCCGGGTAAAATGAAGTCGTCGCCCCTTTGAGGTTGGAAGGGTCCAAACCAATCTATTTGCCTTGAAGAGATTAAAAAAAAAAAATCTCGAAAAGTCCCAGCAATCTAGTAAAGAAGATAGTTCATTAAAATTAAAAATTATGACATCGTGATTGCTGAACTAAGTTCACATCACGTGAGGAAGAATTAATCACTCAGACATGAGGATTTAGCAAAGTGGAGGTATTTGATGGGGACTTTAATTGGTCAGTATCTTCATGGACTGAATATTTATGTCGGGAAAATGGTTTCATACACTTTCATACCTGGCTTTGGAAATTCATCAGAACTGAAGGTTCTGAAATGGAAACATAAATACTTAATTCACTGCCTGGCAAATAGCTGATGTTCAATACAAACCAGGCTCCATTTCCGTGGTTTTTGCGATCATAGATTCTCACTAATAAATCCTAGTATCGAGTGGCCCACTAACAAAAGTGATATCTAATTATTGGTCCTCAAATTGAAAAAAAAAATGCATTCCTATGGCCTGGAAATACAGTTTGGGAGAAGCTGGTAACAAGAAAGTCCAGGAAAGTCAAGCTCACTGACACAGAAATTTTTTTTTTTGACCCACTGAGGTTTATATTCCGTATTGACAAAATTATTTTTATGTTAAATTTACTTTTAAGCTTAGGTTTTTGTTTTCTAACTTTTCGGTTGTCTGAACTGGGGTTTTGAAGTTCTATAGTAATTCAAGGTGCTGAGTACAATATGCTGTCATGATTATCTACCTCCCAAAAGTATAATTATATCTTCAGAAAATCGAATAAGTACATAAAAGTAGATTTAACAAAAAGAAAAAGACAAGAAAAATAGAAATAACATTTTTTATTTTTATTTTTAATGAGTGATGTACAAATTTATATCTTAATCAAAAATTGATTTATAATTTGCATTAAATAACGTGTTAAAATGTTTGACAGACAATATCCAGGAAAAAATTAAATATAACATTTTAAATAACGCAAAATGAATTGTTCAAAAATACAAAATAAAGAATTTAAGGTTATGTATGATAATATTTAGAATACATAAATTTAACCTCGAACAGTAAAATTTAAATAGACAAAGAAGTTGTCATATTTTTCATTATTGTTCAGTTCAACATGGATAAACTTAAAAATACTTGTGAAAGTATTTTTACTTAAAAATATTGTAAAAGTCAGAGAATACTTTATAAGATTTTGTATCAAAAAGTGAACTTCATAAATAAAATATTATAATTTTTACATGAGGGCTTTTCTCAACTTGATTTCTTTTTTCTCTTTACAAACAATTTACTAAATACCTAATGATTGCTGAATATGTAAATACCTTTAGTGACATTTACTTATACATTTATAATACTGTGCCCAAATTACTTCCAGTTTTTACGGAATCCATCTGTTACAAAAATGAGATATATACTGGCTCAAATACCCACCTTGGGTCTGAATAAAATTGATGCAATTTTATTAGCGAAACATTTTTTTTCAATGTTACTGCTCTGATTTTAACGGTCAGTGTAGATACCCGATGAAATAGGAAGAAATAGTAAAGAAGTGTTTTCCAAAGAAATAGTAAAGAATTAAAACGGTGTTTCAGTTTACTCAAGATCAAGCCTTCCATGTTTCTTCCTGTTATATTTTTTCATAGTTCTGACCTACCTTTTCTTTTCACATTTAGAGTTCATACCTTCTATACTGTATTACAATTGATTTCAAAATTATACAAGTAAGTCATGCTTATATGCTTGTTTTTATAAATCGACAAATATGAGAATATAAAAATAGTAATCTACCTCTAATTCTATCTTCTTGGAATTAGCTATTTGTTTTCTATCTAAAAAATTTCTCTATTTTCATTAAAATGTACTCATTTTCTTTTGTCTGTTTTTAATAAAATCTTACTAGAAATAATTAACCTGAAAATTTTTATCTTATTAATGCATATTAATTTATTTATATGTATTAATCAGAGTGGTATACATGATATATTTTTATAAATTATTCCTTTTAAAAACTACACAATATTCAACAATATGAAGCTACCACTAATTATTTAAACATTTCCAAGCCAATGGATAATTGGGCTTTCTCATTACTTGCCACTAGAAAAATTTGTAATAAAAACCTTTATAAATTGTGCACAAGTGGAATGGAAAGGCATTATGTATCTAGATAGTCTTAACTACAAATATTCCTTAGTACAAAGAGAGTAAACAAACACAGAAGATTATTTCCAGCTATCAAAACCAGTACAGACACATACAAAAAACAATCTTTCACTTTGTGAATCAAAAAACTCTACAGAATAGAAATAACCGTAGTAATTACATATATTTTGAGTGCATAGGTGTGGGGTACTATGCTATTTCCTAAAAATTGTAAGTATAAATAAAAACTAGAAAGAATATTTATCACAATTTTGAGATTACGAAAAGAAAGAACAGAAAAGACACAAAATTTTGTGGATGAACATACATCTCAGTTGCCCAGGACCATTCAGATTTATGCCTGTTGTAATTTTAAATAGTATCTTTTTCATTTTTGAAGTGCTTAAATGAAAAGTGATATATTTGCCTTACCTAAGGAGGATGGTCTCAGAGTGAGAGAGGCCAGTCACCTGGTAGGAGAGGAAAGAGAGGTCCTTGGATGTGATCATAGGGGAGGAGTAAGGAAAGTGGAAGATGCACAAATTCTGTTTCACTTTGCCAAGTGTGGGCTTTTGTTTGGGAAGGGCTCTTAACTAAGTCCAAGGACAAATTGCTGATCTTGGTCCTGACCTCTCCAAACTGAGGCTGCCTGAGTGTGGCTTGCAGGAGTCTAGTAAGAGGGCAACATGCTCACACATAACTGTGATAGATGATAGAACATGCTATGTGAGAGAAACAAAGGGAGAATGATTCGATTTCAGTGAAAAAAAGAGAATTTGTAGGTCACAGGTACCAAAAGTTTTAGAATTAAGGTGGAATTTTTGCTGAATGTTAACAGTTTAGCAGGATTTTGAAGTAAGAAGGAATGGGATAAAGAATACTAACTGAAGGGGTCAATTGGAGTTCTAACTCCTGCATTAAAAAATATTATGAAAAAACTGAAGATTACTGAGTACAGATAAAGAAAGGATTTATCTCGTGGAAGTCCTGGAGCAATCATATTGCTTCTCCCTAAATCTGATCTCCTCAGATTTGAAAAATACATACCACCTGACTCACTATAAATCATATCACCTCATTTTATTAATATTTTATTAGTGATTTCACAATGCTATAAGAAAATTATATAATACAGAAATACAAATACCTTAATACCCTGTAAGAGGTTAAAGCATCATTTGTCTATCAAATAGTTAAAAAAATATTTTTGTTTTTGGTCAGGTAAACAAAGTGAACGAAACTGATCCTGCTCAGTTATTCCCTGAATTTCATCATGCAGAGGCTTTGTGCACCTGATTGTAAGTACAACAGTGCCCTCTATACCTCATTCTCTATACAGAATCCAGTGTTTGAAAAACAATATGAAATGATCAAGAAGACAAAACTCTATCCTCATTGTGATTTATATTCTCAAAATAAGTATAAGAAAAGTTTAGTCATACAATCTTTAAAATACATGATTCTAAATATTTTCTACTTTTAAAATAGCAATGTCTTCTGATCTTCTAAGAAGATCGATACTATGGATAAGTTGCTGGAAAAAAACTTTGAAGCTTATATATTATATTTACATATTACGTATGATATTTGCAAAGCCAAATTTGAATTATCAGAAATTTTAGAATTTATTCATTAAAAAATGTGATCCTAAAGTTTGTCACTGCTTAGAACTTGTGGAACAAGATTTTCTGGCTTACTCCTATATTAAAATATTTGTCTTTGAGATCAAATAACTGTTGAGTTGCCAGCTATTAATTGTCAGTATTCTTTACTTAATGTCTTGATATATTTAGAAAAACAACACCCTTTTCTAAATGATTTCTCCTAGTAAAAGTCACACGGCAGTTTCACTTGACAGACCATTTTTATTAACAAGTGTCCTCATTCAACTTGATTTTTAAGGGCTTTCAGGTGTGATGAAGAAATTTGTTAAGTAGGACCAATCAGTTAGTTTTGAACTTGGTGCATTGTGGCCTAATTTACATGTATCCACAAAGATTAGATGTGGGATCTTATTTCGTGTCTAGAGATACTATTTCATAGCAAAACCTGTTGAGTCCTAAAGTAGCAGTTCAGGAATGCAAATATTTTTAAGGAAAAAAACCAAACAGACAAATCAATTATCCCAGATCATTATTAGGCATTTGATATATATCACTACTTCTCTGGGAATTAGACATACAGGTGTGAATAGCTAAGAACATTACAACACTCATGGGAGACTATAAGACGGTGTCCAGACAATAAAACAATCAAGAATCAAATTAATTTTATACTTTCCGCTGGCTTTGAGTGCTCTGAGGGATTAAAGCTGAGTGACATCTGAGAGAGTCATGGGCTAAACGGTGATGAGTGGATACTTTACGTTGAGTGGTCTCAGGAGACTTGTCTGAAAGATGAGGAGGCATAATTCCTCAGGATTGCACCAAACGCCATTGACTACCATCACTAGTGTGAGAAATTATATTAGAGGGAGGGGCTTATTCTCTGCTGCAAAGGATGAATGCAAGGAAAAGGCAGAAACTGATACAGGGAAAACTTGGGATTACAACTGGTTGCCATTTTTGATATTGCACCATTGCATTTAACATTGGTACCTCTATGGAGAGGTAAGGGGGGTAGGCAAGCTATCATTTATCGCTTTTGAAGACTTGATTTAATATCTATTTAAGTTCCTTGAAAGTAAATAACCAGATTTCTCACATCAGAATTATAATAGATATTAATCATAATATATTATAACACATATGTTTATATATTATAATCATAACATAACATATATAGCTTATTTAATATAATGCCATAATATAACATAATTTCTAATTTTGTTAAATATAAATGAAGCTCTGAATACTTCTAATGGCCATGATAGATCTGGTATTTCATTTATTGTCTACCTGTAAATTAATCAAAGTCAAGACACAATATGTAAAACAATAGTATACGTTTAAGAAAAGGAAGCACAAGACTGTTATGTTACTTTTGAGAAAAGAAAAACAGCCATGTGAGCCCTACTTAGAGGCAATCTGAATTTCAGGCACAGAAAGAAGATACTTAAAAACTTGCCCAGATGGTTCATCTACATGAATGCCTGAAGACATCATCTTTAAAGTGCTGAAAAAATGCTGTCAACTTACAGTTCTATAGTTTAAAAAAGTCTGTTAAAATAGAGGGACAGTAGAGCTGAAACTTACTACAAGAAATGTTAAAGGAAGTGTTTTTAGGCAGAAGAAAAATCATAATATCAGATAAAAGTTTAGCTCTACAGATGGAGCGGGGAGCACTGAGAACAATAAGTGTGTGGGTAAAAATCAAACAATTTTTCTCATTTTTCAGTTTCTTTAAAAGACAATTGACTGTTAAAGAACCCCCCCAAAAAACTCAAAAAATCCAAAGTACTTTTATTTTTAACCTAAGTAGAAGCAAAGTGTTCAATAGCAATAGCAAAAAAGAAGGAAATAGAAATATCTTAACTTGAAGCAGACAGTGATAAGTTAAAGATGTATATTGTAAATTCTAGAACAATAATTTGAAAAATTAAACAAAGAAGAATTTATAATGAGGCAAAAGTAATCCAAAAGAAGACAGAATAAGTGGACCCCCCCAAAAAAACCCAAACTAAGAATAGATGGGACAAATATAAATCAAATAGCAAGATGACAAATTTTGAGCCATACACATTAAAGTCATATTAAGTATAAAATATTGAAACAATATAGAAAAGGCAAATGGATAACTATAACTAAAAAATACTACAAATTAAATGTAAATGAAATAAAATTGTACACCTTATAAGCCCTAATCAAAAGAATGCTAAAGTAGCTATATCAATATTAGACAAAGCAGATTCCACAATAATGAAAATCATCAGGGATAAAAAGAAACATTTCAAAATGATAAAGTGGTAACTCAACAAGAAGGCAAACAAATCTTAAATGTGTATGCACTAAATAGCAGAACTTTGAGGTACATGAAGCAAAAACTGATGAAACGGAAAGGAAAAATAAACAAATCCACAATTACAATTAGAGCATTTAACTCTCATTTCTCAGTACAAGAAAGAGCAAATGGACAGTAAAAGGAGAGATATAGAAGACATGCATAACATTGTCAACTAATTTGAACTAATTGAATTTTGTAAAATTCTCTGCTGAGCTAACAACAATACGACTTCATTTCAAGTACCCATGGAGTATTCATCAAGATAAGCATTATACTGCCATAAAATAAGTCTAAAAAATTTTTTTAAATATTTAAAATCATACAGTATGTTTCTGACTGTGATGGCATTAAATTGTAAAACATTTTAAAAAGATATCTAGAAGTATCCCCCAAATTTGGAAATTAAGCATCACATTCCACCAGGCAATGGAGAAATCAAAAGAAAAAATTGAATCAAATACAAATGAAAACACATTATATCAAAATTTGTGAAATGCAACTAAAGTGGTACTTATAGGAGTATTTATAGTCTTAAAATCTTATAGTAGAAAAGAAGAAAGATAAAAAGCAAGTGACCTAAGTTTCTATCTCAAGAAAGTAACATAAAGAACAAATTAAATCAAAAAAGTAGAAGGAAAGAAATCTTAAGGATAAAAACAGAAAACAATAAAGAAAATCAATGAAATCAATAGCTGATTGTTTGACAGACTTGATAAAATATTAAGCTTTGGATAGATTGATAAGACAAAGCAAAAGATACAAATAACAAATATTAGGAAAAATTGGAGAAATTATTATAGATCCTACAGATATCTAAGGGATGGTAAAGAAATATGAAAAAATTATGATAATAAATCTGAAAACTTAGATGAAATGGAAAATTTTTCCAAAAGATAAAAATTATGGAGTTATTGAAACTTATTCTGGAAAAAATAGAATATCTGCCTAGATCTATGCCTTACTAGGTAGCTGAAATGGTAAGAATATTCCCAGTTCAGATGGCTTCACGCATGAACTCTGTCAAACATTCAAGATATTCTGGATGTTTAGTCCAAAGAAAATAAAATGGCTAAATCTCAAAATATTGAAAAGTCCATATCCATATTCCATTTCTGTGAGATTCTGGAAAATATAACTAATATACAGTGATAGAAAAGGGTTAGTTATTTCCTGGGGCTGGATTCAGAGGACTGAACACAGGGAACTGGAATTGGTGTGCATCTTAATTGTGGTGAAACACAGTTCTGTATATATTTATTAAACTTATGAAAAAATACACGTAAAACGAGTGCATTTTATGATGTAAATTGCCTCTCTGTAAAGTTGGTATTAGAATGGAAAAAAATATATATATCAAACTCAGATTCTTTTCCTGGATGTGTGTTTCAACTTAGAGTTTAGTTGTGACTTCTAGTGAATTGGAGGAAAGGGATTTTAATTTTGGATTTAAAGTTCACCCATTTAAAAAAAAAAGCTGTTATTAGCCTTTCAATTGACAAGTACTCATGTTGTTGAGTGGGGAAGAGAGGAAAAGAGATGTAGGGGATGCGGATACATTTTCATACTATTATTTCCTAATTGTGACAACTGTGTTTTGATTGATAGTAGCAAAAACACTGGCTGAACTCAGAAGATATTTTGTTTGAGGCTTTATCTTACGGTAACCAAACAGTTGAGTCTGTTAAAATGGAGGCTCTGAAATTACTAAAATACTATGTGCTTAAACGTTACTTGGATCATAATTAGTTCCAAGATATTAAAATTCCTAACTGTGATTTATCTGAAAGACCGAAGTGGGGTAAGGGGAAGAGCACATACATGATTTAAATATTTCCCATCCAAACAATCACCAAGAGTTTTGTAAAAGCTTAGAATTAAAATATTTTAGCATTCTTTCAATTATCTTTTTGGCGTGTGAAATAACTCTTAACTAGATTATTAAAGTTACATGTAAATGGTTTGCCTGGGGTCTTTGATTTATACAGAATTTGTGTACTTTATCTAAAGTCTGATACCATAACATAGATAAAGCTAGATAATCTAAGTAAAAAAATGAATATGTACTATTTATTCTTCATGCTTTATCTAATATTTATGCTTAGCTTCAAAATAGTCTTTTATTTTTAGAAACAATATTTTAATATTTAATAATATTATAATTAATTAATTGTTTAAATTAATGAATAATATTTAATGTTTAAAATACTTACTTTAAAAATAATATTGAAAAAAAAATACACACAATAGAATGTACAGATGTCATATTATAATGTACACCTGAAAATTATATAATTATATTAACCAATGTTACCCCAATAAACTTAAATTTTAAAAAGGTTTAAAAAATTCATTATCCTGACATTTAATTTCTGTGTATTTTATTGCCTGGAAATTATACTATAATAAAAAGTGATCTAAATAATAATAATAATTTTGAAGTTTAAAAAACAAATTGAAATGATTTGCAGTTGACCACACCTACTTACTGATCGGGTCATAAGGAAGGTTCTATGGTTCATCTGTAGACATTGTGCTCAGTATTAGCAAAGTTTCTAAGTAAAACAAATGTCTATTTACAAATACAAATCTACTCGAATCATGGTTTACATTCTGAAGCAAGAGAAGCCCAAATAGACACCAGCATTTTTAATACACCTTGAAATGGAAGGTTTATAAAAATCGAGCTACAATCTTTTCATGAAAACGAATAATTTACCTATATTTTTCTGGCTAATAAGAAAATTGTAGCTATTCTCTAAAATCTATCAAATGAAAATTGAAAGGTTCAAAGAAAAGATGGATCCAATATTTTCACCTTTTCAGAGATCATGAAGTTATTTGGATACTAGAGAAACTAACAAGGCAGATTCTGGTTTTAGAGAAAATGATGCAGCATTTGATGTCAATATGGTAGAGGAGATGCTCTATCCTTGACAGAATACTTAAATGAGACTTGATCTCAAGACAAATGTGTTGCTTATTTATACTGAAGATAATTGCTATAAAATTTTAAGTTGAAAAACTGGCAGAGCAGATATAAGTGATCTAGTCAAACTATTCCAGTTTATTCTGTTCTCTTATTCTCTTTCTTTTTTTATCCTGGAGACCAGGCTTCAAAATTAAAGGAATATAAAGCTAATTATAATTACAGGATAGCAATGCCAATTATATCTTTCAACTAGAAGACATTCTACTTCCTTTTCATTTGTTACATTTTACAAAAGAACAAACTCGTATAGTTCAAATAATACTTGAACAGTAATTGAATTTCATGCCCCATCAGCCAAATTTAAGGATATTACCAATTATTGTCCCAGAGCACAAAGCATGGATTTCATTTTATTCAACATAGAACAATGTTTTTTAGAGCCGCTGATCTTCTGAGCTTTGAAAGACTGACTAAGGAAGGACAAATACCTTTTAGAATAAGCAAATCTTGTGATGTTTCATCTAAGAGTAGCTGCTGGTAGAATCAAACCACACCCTAAATTCATCCTTCCCATACATGACCAGAAAAACTTCAGATAAAGACTTGTATATTTTCAGCATTAGCGATAATTTGGAGGTAAAACAGTTAAGCTTTAATTCAACTTTGACCTTCCAGGTTGTGGAGTGTGTGTGTGTGTGTGTGTGTGTGTGTGTGTGTGTGTGTGTATACATGTATGCGTGTATGTGAGTGTTAGAGGTCATTTTGGCTTTAGTCATCTTCTTGGTTCTCATGGTAAGATAAATGATTACCTTGGCCCTGACCAAACAGCCTGCAGGACACCCCACTGCAGAACAGGGAGGGAGTAAGTCAAGGTCAGAGGTAGGTAAAGCCTCAAGAGTTGGGGAACACTCACTGGGATTTAAGACTAGATTCCTGCAGACAGCATGGGACAGTTTAAAGGGCTCAGCCCAAGGAGGTGTTGCTAGTGCTCCCTCGCCATCCAGACGAATTTCTATGATTGAGTCCTCGCAAGACACGGGATGAGGTGTCTTAGAGCCAGATGGATGCGGACAGCCCGCATTCACGTTCCCGCTTCTCTGTCTCCAGCCCAATGCACTCCACACGCTGCGGCCTCCGATTCCCTCGCGACTAAGACCTTCGAACCTCTGCGTGTCTAGTCCCTTGGCTTGCGATGCTCTTCCGCTCTTCTTCGCACGTTAACGTCAAAATCGAGTTAAGCGTTACTCTTCCTTGCGAACGTGCCCCCGATTCTCTCAAGTAGAGCTGGCCATTCTCTTTCCATGCTCTGACATGACTCGATATGTACTTCTTTTCTGTCTCTTCTACTTTGAACATTGCTTTCAAATGATTTGATGCTAGATCAATTTTCCTTGCTAGGATGCACGCACGTTTTAGAGAAGTCTAGATGCTTTTCATCCTGGTTCTCATGACTTCGGCTCTTTCCTGACCCACAGTGGACAGTGTTTGTTTGTTTCTTGCAGGGTGCTTTTTAAAAACACGTTGCCCGTTTAGAAAAAAAAGTGCAGCCCCTGCCCGCATTCATTTAATTTAAAACGAAAGAATGCTACATTTTCTAAGGTTTGACATTTTCAGTGAACAAGAATACTATATTTTGTAAGTGGAAATACCACTACTAAAACAGATGCTATACATAGAACGATGTCATCTGTTTCCAAAGACTATTGATATACTAGAGCGATGCGAAAATAATAATGAAAGGGATATTTCATGGCAAACTTTGGGGCCAAAGTTAGGACTGTAATCTGCGAGTTATCTCGAGGTAAATGCTGCAGCTGTATGAGCTGCAGCAAGTATTTTCGGGGCAAACGGGAAGTGGGTTAAATAGTGTTTTCACATATATTATTTAGTTTGCCCATCACAATCTCGTGTGTTTTTCTGAGCAAATATCACTAAATCAATTTCACCAACAAGAACGCTAATTATAAAAGAATTGTGATTTGCACATTGTGACTGATGGCTTATTTATTTTTTGAATTAAGTGTAATAATGAGAGGAAGCTCCTCTTTGGAGCCTCTCCCCCATTCTCTTCCTCTACTTCCTTTCCAGAAATTGCCAGTAATCTAAAGTTGTTATACATTCTTCCCATTATCTTAGGTGTATATTCTGTTTTTATGAAATGCCTTTAGCTTAGTAAATATATTTTTTTCTTTTATTGGGAGACTTGCATTATTTTGTAAAACATTTCCTCATGGCTACCACTGATATACCCTAGCTCTTTGAATTCCTGTAAGATATTAAAGTTAGGTATTTTCTTTACCAATCATGAAAAAGTTTTGTTATGCATATACCTCTATTTAAGAGAAGGTGCATTTAAGTTGATAGGGAAATGGGAATCTGATGGTTTTTGTCTTTGCAGGGAGAGAGATTAAGTATTTGGGGCAGCAATTAGGGTAAAGTTTAGAGGAAGATTTGCTGAGTGGGAGAGGCCAGAAGACAATAATTAGAAGCCGGGAATATTGACAAGAGAGTAAAGTGATGAACCATGGGGCCTCGGCTGGCTAGGAAAGGGACTGAATAGAAAGAAGTTAAGAGGAAGATATTAAAACAGGTTTGGGGTCCTGAGATCTCAGGGTTTAAGGTCGATTAATTGGAAACATAAAATCTAAGGGATGATGCTTTTTCTGACTTTTCCTATTAGCCAAATCAATCAGTGTTTTATCTTCTCCAAACATCATTAAACTCACTGTATAAGAAAGTTGCTTGTTCTTCCACAGAGGTTAATAGAATCACCCAGTAACTACATCCTTTCATACCATGTATAGTTTATTTATAGTATAAAGCATATTTACTCACTATCTTATCATGTTTTAAAAGATGTTACCCCTGGGTTTAAAAATATAATACTTTATTTTGAAGGAATAGAACCAAAAGTCCAAATGTCCGTGACTAATAAAATGAGGATTGTTGCTAAAGATTAATAGATTGCAGAGTGTGCCTAGAAGTGGAAGGCAGAAAAATAATTCAGGGAGAAATATTTGGAAAAGAAAAATACTGGAGAGGGGAGAGAAGTAAATCTCACTTCCAAGGGCACTGAAGTAAATAAGATAAAAGAAAAAAACTGGAAGAGGTGGCCACAAGTATGGCTGAGTTAGAAATGTCCATTTTAAGTCTGCTTTATGTTGTTTAAAATGTTTATCAGTCCCCTCCATCACAAATTAGCATGGCACTATTATTGAAGTCTTTAAAAATCCCTATCCTTTTAAGCAAGGAAAGTCACAGGTGAATTTGTTAAATGTTCAAGTGTCAAGTGACGCATTCTACAAAGAAAAAAAAAAAAGCTTTTATTTTCCACAAGTACAGCGAGCGTGTCATGCGATCCAAAAATCACACTGATTATTCATCCCTCCTACCACCTTCGCCCACTGCTCACTGCCACTACTGCATAAGGATGGAGATGCACGAAACTACCATGAAATGCGGATTCCCCCTCATTTCGTGATTTAGCAGCTACACTTCTACTCCAGCTCTTCCATGATGAAGAAGAAACAATTGTTCTGATGGTTTAAACAGAGGAATGAATCGTGCTGCCATGCTCACTCCAGGGTGTTTCTATCTCTAAGAGCTTCATTCTTCTATTTTCCACTTTCCTTCAAAAAGTCCTTCTTTCTTGTCTTTTCTCTGACAATTTTCTTCAGTAGGTTTAGGATTTGGACTGATCTGGACCATCCACATTAGCATAATGCTGCTGGATTTTGGTAGAAGGGGAATCTGCTTTGGGACTTCAATTTGAGCTGGCTTAGTAATAATACAATGAAAAAAACAGTGTTGGAAGAATGTAAAAAATCGTTCTCAGAACAGAAGGAAACATTCCAGAAATAAAGGGCCACTCCAGAGTCCCTCAAAAATCAGAACCAGAGGTTGATTGGATCAGGACTTGGTCTTTCTGATTCCATTTTCTATTCTCTTTGATCATCAGCTTCATTCTCTCCAGGTTCATTTACTACTTTATGTGGCAGAGGACACAGCACTAGCAGTCGGGGTCAGACACTTATACCCCAGTAAAGAAAAGAGGTCTTTAGCATTTGCATTTAAAAAATTCTTGGGGAAGGGCTCTGACTGTTCTAGCTTGGGCAATATGCTCAACTGTGATGAAAGACAATGGTCATAGGGTGTGTGCTTGGCCACTCCAGGACCTATGTGTTTGACATAAAAGGGAACAAAATATACCACCTCTTTGACATACTGACTATTTTTAAACTGATTTTAAAGAAATAGACACGAGAGAAGCTCTGAAAATGAAGTCACCCTTTTGCGAGAGACAGTTGTGTTTTTAAGGTCAACCTTCATTTATAAGAGTTTCTCCCTCTTTGTAAACTGAGAGGAAGATGACTAAATTTCTGGCAATTCGTATCAGTGGAGAAAACTGTAACTTAAAACTGCATAACAACCATGCCCTTGTTTACTGTGCTTTTCCCGGACACCCTCATCCCCAACACCTTTTGTCTTTAGTTGGAGATGGTATTTAAGGTGGTGGCTTGGGTCATTTGGGGAAGTTGCTCCGTTTTTCCTGGTTATGTCTCATGTTATTCAATTTATGTTTTCCTCTTGTTAATCTGTCTTTTATGACAGGTGGCTTCAGCCAAGAACCTAGAATGGTATAGGAAAAATTATTTTTTTCTCCCCTACAAAAACATTAAATTACTTAATAAATGTTTTTTTTTTCTCATATAGTTGATGAATGAATGTAACATTCACTTGGCTGTGTTTGTAGGGTTAGGAGACTAATAGACTAACATAACTACAGAGAAGAAATTCTGTTGGAAGTTATTGGATGTTGACAGCAACTGGAAGATGAATGAGGCAAAGACATGATTAAAAATTAACTACCAAAAGTGGAACCTTGATGTGACAGGTGCCATTGACATCTCAATTCTCGGTCACATCTCTAACAGTTCATCTCCCTATATAACCTAATATCGAGTAATTAGGACTTAGATACAATTTAGAGGAAAAAAAGAAAAGCATATAAAAAATGATATGCTTATAAGTTATCTCAACATTTAAAAATATAGATTTTAACATATTTTTCTTTTATAATAGAAAATAAAGTAGTCTTAAATTCTTATGCAGTAATGGTACCAAATATAAAGATAATACTCTTGATGCTTAACTTTTTTGTGTAAAGTTTGTTTTTTGGTCCTCACACTAAGAGATTTGAACCGAGCTGAAAGGACTTACTAAGGTTTAATTAATTTCAGTTAACACAAAAAGCCATTTACTAAATTCTCAGCTTTGCACCAGATCAGTACAAAGCTGAATAAGACAATGCTCATTTACTGCAAAGAACAAATGATGTTGTTAATAAAGTAGATTGTGTATAAACAATCACACTGCAAGTGTGTGTGTGTGTGTGTGTGTGTGTGTGTGCACGCGTGTGCATTCAAAGGTAAAAACCCAGAATAAAACTTAAAATATTCTATGTCACTTCTGAGGAAATAAAAATTATTTAATCTTATGGTATTGAGAAAGACTTAAGGAAGCCCTATAATAATAAGTAGGACTTCAAATAATAAAGGAGATTTTGGAAAAGCATACAAAACTGAGTTAACAGCAAAATAAAGGAATTTATCCTGTAATTCACTCAAGTGAACTCTCAGAAGGAAGTAAATATATTTTGGACATATGTGCAAGACCCTATCATACTGAAAACATAGAACACTCAAAGAGACTAAGTGAATGATGAATAGAACTCAATCCTCACGCCCATGAAAACTAGAGATGAGAAATGGAAACAATAAAACTATACTAAATAGAACTTCTAGGATTGAGAAAATAAAATATCTGAACCGAAAAGTTCACTAGGTTGGCCTAATAAAAGATTAGAGGTTATGGGGTGGGGCGGGGAATAAGACTAATAAATTTGAAGAAAGGTCAATAAAAACTATCCAAACTTTTCTGGTTAATCATTATCATCTCTGACAGCTTTAAAGTATTCAAACGTATAAATAAGAATCAAGCTAACATCTCATTTTCAAGTCGAGTTCAATTATGTAAATCTTCATCTTTCATCTTGCTTTCATTAGCACAGCAGTGTCCAGTGATTACCATAAGAGAACACTTTTTCAACTATCCAACTGCCATTTTAGAGCAAAATTTTGCATAGTACACCTACCAAATATCAAATAGATAAATAATTCAGGGAATATTTATGAGTTTATTCATTTGTTTTGCAAGCCGTGCTTATCTATAGGTGAATTAATATGCAAATTAAATATTCATAAGCCAATTTGCATTATTGGTTTATTTCGTGATATCCAGGTGTTATTTTTTTCCTCTTTGTATTCAGTAATGATCATTTGAGATTCAAACACTAGGCATAATTGTCATGCCCAAGTATATCATTAAAAAATGCATAATAAGGCACCATAAGAAAAAAACATTTAACTTATTGTCTTCTTTTAAATAAAACACCACTCCAGGAAATACTATTTTTTACCTCAAAACAATTTTGTATCTACAATATCTATATTTATGAAGGCAACATTTTTTAAAGCAATAGTTTAAAAAATTTTGGGGGCTCAAGAATTTGTTTCTTCAAAATTATTGAAATTATTGTTTCATGTGTATATCTAATAATTTTGGCTGTATTAGAAATATTACAAGTTAAATTGATAAGTTAAAAAATATTTATCAATTTATTTGAAAGTAACCATTATAAACTAATTACACATATTGACATAAAGAACATGTTTTTTATTGAAAAAAATAATTCTATTCTCCCAAACCAAAATAAAAATTCTACTACTATTCACTAGTCATTCCGGCACAGTCTAGCTTCTGTTCTTAATATTTCATTGCAACGTTTTTTTTTTTTAGTAAACATAACCAATGTCCTTTATACTGCCCAATCCAAGACATACTCTTCCTTATGTCATCATATTATTGGTTTTTTTCTGATGCATCTGAAGAGAAAAAAAAAATTATTGTTGTTGATGTAAACCAATTGATTTTTAAAAATTTGAAAAATAAGAAAAATAACCTGACAAATTCACCCACACACTTACCATTTGCAACATTCTCTATTTCTCTGAGTAGAGCCTCACTTGAAGAAACATTTTTATTTTTATTTAGGCCAAAGAATTGCCTTTAATGTATCTTGTGCCGACTGTGAACAAATTCTCTTTTGTTTGTGATAAAGAATTCTACTCGTCAGTGTTTATGTTCTTTCAGCACTTCAAAGAAATTATTTCACCATCTTCTGTCTTCATTATTTCTGATGAGAAGTCCTTAGTCATTATTACCTTTAGTTCCTTGTACATAATGCATCCTTTTGGGGGGGCTGCCGTGAAAATTTTAAATAATTGCTTTTAGCAATTCAATATATGTGTTGTGGTGTGGTTTACTGTTTATTCACCTGGGAATCTGTTAAACTTTGTGGTATCTCTGGGTTTATAGTTTTCATCAAATTTGGAATTTTTTGGCTATTATTTGTTTAAATATTTTTTGCTGCTCCTCTTCTTCTCTGACTGCAATTAAGGATATGTTAAATGGCACTGTTTTGCTACACATACCAATAGGTTTTGATCTTATTTTTTTCAGTATTTTTTATTCCCATACTTCACTTTGGGTAGTTTTAATTGACCTTTCTTCCAATTCACTAGTTTTATTTTTGCCCACTATAACCTCTAATCTTTTATTAGAGCAATCTAATTAATTTTTCAGTTTAAATATTTTATACGTTTAGTCCAAGAAGTTCTATTTAGTCTAGTTTTATTGTTTCTATTTCATTATGTTTATGTTTTTTTTTTTTTTAATCCTTGAATATATTTGTCGTAGTGGATGTTTTAAAAGTCTTTATCTGTTAATTCCATCATGTCATTTCTGGTTCTATTTCTTCTATTTACTAATGTTTTTTTGGTTGTGGATTATATATTTTTTCCTCCTTCTTTGTGTGCGCTATAATTTTTATTGGATACTGACATTGTAAATTTTATATTATCTTGTGTATAGACGTTGTAACTCTTCAATGTGTTGAGTTTTGCTTCGGTAGGTAGTTAACTTATTTGCGAATCAGCTTTATCTTTTCAAGTCTTGTTTTTAAGCAGTGTTACAGTCCAAAGTACTCTTTTTTTCTAGGACTGCTTTTCTAAGTAAATCCTACTTTTTGTCCTATTTAACAGGCAAAAATGTTCTAATATTATTAAAGTAATAATGTATTGATTTCAGTTGCTGTAGCTACTATTAAAATTTTTAAGAATTTGTTAAAATCACATTTTATAGGATAGTCCTTGATTACTTTTGAGATGGATATTTTTTCATTTGCTGAATGGCCATTAAATATTTCTTTTCTATTTCTTGTTTGCAACCTTCTAGTGTCGTCAAGCTTTGGTCATTTGGTTAGGCTACAAGAGACCTATTAGTTCCAGGTTTTATGACCTGATATGCCCTCTTGATCCTTACTTCATAAAATACCAAGAAATTGTTTGGTTTAATAACAAACCATTATGTGTGGATTTCATTCAGTTACCAATTGAGTTGTCTCATTGGAACAACTATTTGTAATAAACTAGATACTACACAGCTGTTTTCTGGGTTACATAACTGGGATAACTTGAGGTTCGCCTTGATTTTTCAGAGTTGCCACCAGTCAGCACAGACGCTGTGACTCTGGTTCAGCCCGGGTTGCACTAAGGCCTGTGAAATTCGATTTGGAATGATTTGTCTTTAGTAGTTTATATTCTAAATTCATTCCTCACAATGTAGGCTTTGAGAAAATGTGGCCACTTTTGAGAAAAGAAATGTAAATTACACGTGTCAACAAATAAAATGTAAAGATATGCATGGCAATTCAATTCTGTCAATGCAGAGAGCCATGTGGAAATGCTGTCACTATCCCAGATCATTGACATTATCGATGTTGAAAGCAAAGAATTGGTACTACTTTACATGTTAATATTTTGTGTTCAAGTATAAACGTACATTCCCTGAAAACAATCTAAAACACTGATAATGTGACAGGTCTATTTAGAAAGTCACTCGGTAAAAAGTAATAGTTGCTATGTCATGTTTCAGCAAAATGAAGAGATTAAAGTTGGAAGATCTTGTTTTTAGTCTGGGGTCAAATCTCTGCAGTGACAGTTGCTAGTTGTACTTAGTAGGGAAAACGCTCTAACTGGAAAATGGTTGCCACACTGTAGATATTTTGTTAGAATTATATATCTGAGTGGTTTACAAAAACAAAACAAAACTCTTTTTAAAGATCCAGCTAAGATAAGAAAGACGTCATTAGTCATGACGTGAAAACTTCAAAGGAAAACTTCAGTAATGTAAAATAATATTTGCAAGAGCTGATAGAAGGAAAATTAAAGTGAAATGAAAGATAACATGAATGTAAAGAATCACATGAAAGTAAACACTAGATATTCCATAAAACGTGGGCTAATTTCTCTACTTTGTGTATTTAGAAGATTGTGTTTCATAGCATTGTTAAAAACAAACAAACAAACAAATAAAAGAGCCTTCTCAAAGATGAAAAGAAATTATTCCAGAAGAGATCAGTGACTTATGAAAACAGATGAAATCAACCCTTAGAAAGTAAACACATACCAATTCTGGGTGTTTATCAAGTTACCATATCTTTTCATTCCACAGTTTCATTTTTTATCCTATCTTCAAAATTACCTTTCTATTTGAACCCAGCTAATAAAAAATTATGTGGAAAGAAAGGCTAATAATATGACTGAGGTGAAAGGGATGACTTAATTCTTCTTTGGATTTTCCAGTGTGACTTAGCATCATACAGATATGCAAAGAATTGAATATTAAGCACAGTGAAAGTGCATAAGGAATTTAATGATATTTTTCCTTTACTTCAAAATATATACAATCTAAGAGCTAAAGTACTGACAAATGTAAAGTTAAAAAGTAATAAATTATTAGATGAAAATTATTAAATTTTATATGTTTAACAACATACTGAAATTCCAAAAGCCTTTATATTATGATCTAAATATCATTTTTTTCAACTCTGCTGGCTAATACATGTACAAATTTAGGCAAAGTATATAACCTTTTGTACTTCTTTTATTTGAAAAATAGTGCTACAATAGTATCTGCACATGACATAGACTATTAATTTTTTCTAATACCTACTTTTCATCTTTATTTTAGTAATGGAGAACTACCCCTCTGCTCCTCCCTGCCTTGTACAGACAGTGTTAGCAAAGAAGATGTTCATCCACCAGGAGACTATAGTTTTTATCCTAGACTCCCAGC
This sequence comes from Eonycteris spelaea, assembly GCA_003508835.1. Taxonomy (NCBI): domain Eukaryota; kingdom Metazoa; phylum Chordata; class Mammalia; order Chiroptera; family Pteropodidae; genus Eonycteris; species Eonycteris spelaea. The sequence continues at coordinate 684,158 of PUFA01000056.1, forward strand.
AGCTCTCTGTGGCCATGTCAGCCATGTCTGGCCACGTGACTAAATTTGGGCCAATGGGATGTGCGCAAGTTCTAGATCACATTTTGAGCAGTAGGCTAAATTCTCTCATTACTTGTTCCCCATTACTTGTTCTAGAATTCATATACAGTGCTAGTGAGCTAGCTTTGTGGATAAAAGGTGGGTGAAAACATCAACCATGATCTGTGCTATCCAGTTTAATGGCCATTGGCCACATGTGGCTATTGAGACTGCAGAAATGAATTTTGAATTCCATTGAGTTTTCATTAATTCCCTTTGAAAAAATCAACAATTTAGTTATTGGAAAACTGCATGTTTGAAACATACACAAGTTAATCTATTTTTTTTTTTCAGCTGAAAAACATAAAATCTAATGTGGGCCAAATATTTCCGGTGACTTTTAGTGTCCTAAATGAAATGCAATATATGCTTGAAATGATAATATTTTGGCTATGTTAGGTTAAATTAAATGTATCATGAAAGTTAATTTTACCTGTTCTTTTTACTTTTTCAGCATGTGATTAATAGAAAATTTAAAATTACACATGTGGCTCATATATATTTCTATCAGATGGCACTGAACTAGGGCGTGGAAGGGCCACCAGATTAGAAGGAGCCCAGATCCTTGGATGGCTTCATGGAGCGGAACAGACAATAGCCTTGGAACACTGACCAGTTCACACTTCTGTGTAGGAGAGAAATAAACCTTCTAAATGATTCAAGTCACTCTTGGCTTCTGTTAAAGCAGCCGTACACCATTTTAACTAATAAACTAGTTCACAGAGTTGTTGGGAGGATTAAATGAGTCAAAGCTCATCAAGGGTTTTAAATAGATCATGCCTCATACTAAAGACTCAGTGCTTATAAGTTATTATCATTCTTATCATCTCTCTCAAGTTTACTGAAATTTTCTCCCCTATAATTCTATATCATTTTATATATTTGCATAATAAAGTGTCATCATCATTCAATTTCATAAATTTAAGTTGGAATTCACTTTAAAGGATTTGCCAGAAGGCAAATGTTTCTGTTCTACATCAGTGATAATGAACCTTGCTCAGAGTTTTACTGATACAGCGAATACTTTCAACCACCAGCCCTTCACCATTGTTTCCATAACCACAAGGAAACCACATCACATCACTCCACAGCTTAAACTCTTCCTTGTTTTCTATCGCTCTGAGGATAAACGCCGAACACGTGTATGTGTCCTTTTCATCTCCCAGGATAATATCTCTCTCTTGGTTTTCTGGGCGGTCCCTACTCTCACTTTCTCTTATTTTCTCAGTTGGAATCTCAAGATCTGGTGCATTTGTTTGATTGTCTCTTGAATATGCTTCTCCTCCTTCATCACCTAGTTAGATGCTAATTATCCTTCATATTTCAACCTCTTGAGAGAGCTTTAGATGGCCGTCCAGACGGTGTTAGTCTCCTGCTAACACAAGAGACTTGGTGGCATCCTCTCACAGCACCCGTGCCATGTCGCCACTAGAATCTATGATCATAATCTTATTTGAAATGTAGCACTTTTCACATTATTAATATATGACTCTTTTTGCTCTCTCCATTGCTCTTTTCTGCTAATTTATAACTTCCTTAAGGGCAATACTGAATGAATGTTTGCACCTCCCCTTCTAATAAATGCATTGAATGGCCAGATAAACTGAACAAAAATTGACACATATTTGGTATAATAATTCAGAGGATGCTAAAGTTTACTTTAGCTCAGTGGTGAAGATGAGGAAATATTTATGGAAGTACTAAGTTGTGACTTGTGTTTTCTGAGATGAAGGTCAGGTAGAGGTTAAGAGCGTGGACTTTAGACCCAGAATGGTTGAATCTTGGATCTGCCGCTGACTCGCTGTGTGATCCTTGAAAATACTGTGACTTTTCTGTGCTTTAGGTTCTTCACCTGTAAAATGGAGAAAGTAAATAGCTGTGTTATCAGGTTGCAGGGATAATTAAAGGAATTAATATGAATCGAGCCTAGAAGTGTGCTTGGTACATAATGAACAATCAATAAATATGTGTAAATGGTGGGCTTTGGATTGGAAGAAAGGAGGAAGGAAGGCATCTAAAATAGATGGAATTTCACAAAATATAATGCAGAGAAATAAGAAAAAATGAAGCATGCAGGAGCAAATGAGTGAACCTACTTCTGAGATGCAAAAAGTTCTTGCAGATGGTTAGTGGGAAGTAAGGCAAGGCAAGGGTCCACTTAAGGACTATAATATAGTGGAATTCATTGAAAGTGTTTGGTCAGAGCAGTGGCATTATCAAAATTATTTTTTGTTTGTTTTTATTTTGTCCATAAGGTTTGCCGGAGAAACAAATGATATAAAGAATTAATAGATTGTTATAAGCACGTTAGAGTCATGATCCCTTCTGAAATCACAAACCCATCAGCGGGTTTTATTACAATATCCACTTTACAGATGGCGGAAAAGGGAGATGTGAAACAGAAAAAGACAATAATACCTAACTCATAGAACTTCTAAAAACATTCAACATATGAAAAATATATAATACTACAAAATATGGTAAGGATCCAATGAAAGAAATCCATAGGCTTTAATATTAGTGTTATTACCAATCCTAAGAGAAGGCTATTTATCCTGTTCCCCCTTCAGTCCTATCTAACGTAGTATAAGATAGCTTTCACGTATTTTGTAGAGAAAAATTGTGAGTCCGAATTTCAATTTGTGTGTTTTACAAATGTATAAATTAAACTAAAGTGAATTTTCTTTAAAAAAAAAAAAGCCTGATTTCCCTTTGGGTTGGGCTATGTCAGTTTCATGTTCAGCATGTCTATAAAAAAAGGTCTAATTGCTAAGAGCTAGGATACGAAAGGAAAAAATGGAACAATAGCCAGATAGTACTTTGTGGCTTGAAGCCATTTCCTCAGAAGTGGGGTCGAGTCCTTTGGAACATAGAGTGCTAGTGGTTATACTGTGTGAGGAAGGAGTGGATGAGGAATAGTATTGAGGAGAATATTATGCGGTATTACCATTTAAAGTCCTAGAAAGTCACAGGGAATTTTAATAATTTTAAAAAGATAGACCACAAAATAATAGGCTCACTATGATTTCAATTATATTTAATCATATTTTAAATTCTTATGAAACCACATATCTATACACATATGTACAACTATTTATAATAAATGCATTCTTCAGTTATATCTTGCAAATGTATTTATTATACATTGATTGTTGGATAGATACATAGATAATCTCTCTATATGCACATAGAAAAATTGCTGTTCTGTATGCACTGTTCTTTCTTCTATGCACTTCTATAACAGGTAGTATATTTATAGCCAGAAAAATATTATTGAATAAGACAAAAAGAAAGCCTCATAAAATTCCAAAATAAAAGACATGTCACAACTCCAAGACACTACATTCCATGTGGTTTAATGGTCACTTATTGAATCACTACTCCCACGTGCTGGGGCTCTAGGTGGGGAGCGTCGAAAACATGGATAATGTCCTAGAGGAACAAAGAGATTCACAGGGAGTTACGATGCATGTCATCTTTAAGCCATGTTGTGAAAGAAGTTCAAAGAACAGTCTAGTTGGAGCTAAGGAGGGGAAGATTAACTTAAACAGAATTGAACATAGATCGCCTGATTTGACAACTAATACTAGATGGTTCTTTATTAATATAAATCTTCAAAAAAAAATCATTATAAAAGGGACCTGATATTTTCTCCAAAAATGTATAAGTAGCTTTCAAGTCAAAATTATTCATCTTTTAGATGGTGCCTCCCCATTCACTGAGGCAGCTTGGTACACCCCCATTCTCGATCTTTCTACTTAGACACAGGATGGGATCCTCACTTTTGACTATCCTTCTCACCTCAGGATCTTTTCATAAGCTGCTCTCCTACCTGTAATAAGCTTTCTCTACTCTTTGTCAGAATATGAACTTTAGGTCTTTGAAAGATCACTTCCTCCAAGAGCCTTCTCTAGAGACTGCCTCTCCTGCCTTGGGTCCCTCAGGATGGTCTCGGACCATGCTGATCCTTTGTAGCGCTTTTTTACAATTGTAATTAAGCACATTTGTGTCAATTATTTGATTAATGTCTTTTCCTTCTGCCACTTAGGAAGAGCTACATGGTAGGGGTCTATGTCCACCTGTTAATGACCATATTCCCAATATTGAGCACTGTCACTGCAAATGATAGTTGCTCAATAATGTTTATAAAATGAAATAATTAAAGTGTGTTTGATCCAAGAACACCTGTTAGTTGAGAAATTGCTATAAAATTAAACCACTTTTTAGTCCTGAGTTTTATTTGGCTCATTTGCCATTTTATCTTTATTCTCTAGGAAATCCTCACTTTTTAAACCAGCTTTTAAAATCACATCTAGTAGGCTTGCAGGTGAATGGGTGACCACAAATATCAACATGTGAGTTCCCTTCCAGTGAGTCTAGTAGACACATGTGAGCAAGAGTAGAAGGGTCGATTGTAGAAGTTACACTTTGCTGGATATGGTGTTTGCTGTCTCAAATCCCAAATTTGTACACTGAGAGAAATGCAAAAAGCTTTTACCCATTCTCTGGGTGACACACTGGAGGCTTACCTTGTCCTCTGGACAGTCTCTCTAGAATGTTCCAGAATCTAATTCCCTGGTAAATAGTAAGGTCACTTGGTTAAACTGGGAGATTAATGTACAAACTAGGAGTCCAGTTCTAGGATGGATTCATTTCAACACAACCCTAAACAGTCCACACAGTAGTTTAAAGGCACACACAAGTATATGAAAAGTTACCTGAATATAAATCAGAACCTCCAGCTAGTCGAAGGTGAACAAAGCAATCTTTTAGAGGAAAGTTACTACAATTCCAATGTGATTCTTTAAAAACTTACTTTTGTCACAGCAAATTCTGGCCACACAAAAATTATGTACAAAGCTGCAGCATTTTGAAGTCAGGTTAATTTTAGGGCAATGTTTTTTAAGGTTAAAAGGGATAAGGAAAAATTAGATAGGTAATTGAAAGGAACAGCCTATGTCAGTGTTAATATAACTTAACTAGCAATCCAAAGAGAGACCTGGTAGAAGTTTAAGCATTAAAACCAAGAACTAAACATTTTGGGGAGAGATTGCTTTGCTATGTGGGAAAATGGGGTTTATTTTAACTGTTTAGATAGTTATCATTGGGATTTTAATGATGCATAGTCCATGGTGGTAATCAGCATTTTATAGATGGAAAATGTGAAAAAAAAAAAAAAGGTCAACATAGTTTATTGCTGTTTTAAATTTTATTGCTTGATTATGGTCCTTTATTTAAAAACTCATACAGTAATACTTTTAAAACCCTATATCTTATGAGACAATATGATATATTCTGTTCATTATATAAATTATTACATAAAAATAAATTTATAAATCTTCCTCTGTTGTTTGGAATCCCATGGTTATGAGACTTCATCATTCTCTGGGTAAGAAAAATATAGATTCTTGGTTTAAAGAGAGAAATGATGGAAAGAACACATGGGAGATGCAATGAGAAAGGATTCGAGAACCTTTACATATGAGGTTTCCCCATTTTTAAGGAATGGGTATCTCTTACCATAATCTGAGATAGTGGGAAAGCAGGCAAGATAGAATGAAAGAGAACCAGACTCAAGTCCTAATTTCTCCGCTCGGCAGTGCCGGGAAGGTCGACCTCTGTTGTCTGAAAATGATAGCGTCTCCTGCACAGAACTGAAGATGACCAAAAAGTTACGTGTGTAGAAACTGAATTTGACGTGGCACATGCTGGTAGAAATGAGCCATGTCGAAATGGGAGGATGTAAAGCGTGCTTCTCACTCCCTCGCATGGGCCTCCCGGCTAACTCCATGAGTCATCATGACCAAGGGCAAAGGCAGCTGGAGGTCAGTGACTCCAGTGTGGGTGGGTCTGAGTGGAAGGTCAGGGTGGCGGCTGGGCCTGAAGCTGTCCTCCAGCCTTAGTGGAGCAAGCTGAGAGCCTCTGAAGCAGCACATGAACGGTGCCCAATACCGTTCATGCCAGAACACTTAAGTCTTTAAGAAACTTTCGAGGACGAGTAGAAGGATTTCTTGAGAATAACTGAGCCCACTGTTTGATTTTCAGAACCTATTGTAAACATTTCGTTTATCACGTATGGGATGTATAGAGAAATGCTCGCAGCCTCCTTTTCATTCCTGGCTTCTTCCTTCCACGAAGCTAACTCTAATCTCACATTTGACCTCATAATGGTCCTCTCTGAATTCCTTTCCGTGGGTCCCACTTTGTTATTGTCTTGTACCATCTACATGCTTCGAGCTATTATTGAAAATATAACAATTTTTAGTCTGTGTGTGTGTGTGTGTGTGTGTGTGTTTGCCTAAAGCACAGTTTTTAAGTAAAAACATGCATCGATCAATTTTCTATCTCTTTCATGATCTGCAAAACACTGTCTGTAGTTCTAGGTACGTGTCTTTGTAACCTGCCCACTAGTGAATGTCTGTACATTTTCTTGGTAAGTGGGTATTTTCTAGTGTTAGCAGTATTGTGTGTGTGTGTTGAGGGTATGGGGGCTGCTTTTGCATTTCCTATTGGTGGAAAAGAAATTCTCAGTTGCTGCATAGAACAGTGGAGGCCATAATATTTTCTTTTTAGAACTAATTTACTCTTAATTTGGAAAGAGCAATTAGAGCATATAAAATTTAACTATTTCTTGCACAGTCTACTGTAAAATACAGAAATGTGCATAATCTTATCTAGCACAATTTTATTTATCTTTCTTTGCAATAGAATTTCTATATATGTATTATAGGTTTACATACAAAATAGCTCCAGTTTTTACTTATACATTTATATAATTTATAAAGTGATCTCCCAGATAGATCTAGGCACCATAAATTGTTATTACTGTATTATTAACTATTTTCTTTATGCTGTACTTTACATCCCTGTGACTACTTTATAACTACCAATTTGTACTTCTTATTCCCTTCACCTTTTTCACTCAGCTGCCCACCCTACCCCTCCCATCTGGCAACCATCAGTTTGTTCTCTATATCTATGAATCTGTTTCTGTTCTCTGTGCTGTTTATTTTGTTCTTTAGACTCCCTATATAAGGTGAAATCATATGGCATTTTTCTTTCTCTGTCTGCCTTATTTCATTTAACATAATACCCTCTAAGTCCATCCATGTTCTCACAAGTGGTAAGATTTGATTTTTTTTTTATGGCTGAATAATATTCCATTGTATATATGTACCACAGCTTCTTTACGTAATCGTCCATCATTGGGCACTTAGATTTCCTCTCTATCCAGGCTGTTGTAAATAATGCAGCTTTCATGTGCCCTTGGAAAGAGTAAATATTCTGCTGATTTGAGGTGAAATGCTCTAAGATTATCAATTAAACCTTTCTGGTCTAACGTGCCATTTAATGCTGCTGTTTCCTTGTTGTTTTTACGTCTGGGAGGTCTAGACTTTGATTTCAATGAGTTGTTAAAGTCCCTTTCTATGACTATATTACTGTCAATCTCTCCCTTTATATCCATCAATATTTGTATTATATATTTAGTGCTCCCATGTTGAGTGCATCTTTGCCCGTTTTTTTTATTGGTAGTTTATTATTTTCTATTGGCTCATAAGATTTTTATATATTTAGAAATTCTGAAATATAAAATATATAGATATAAAATATCTTACAAATATATTTTACAAGTTTATTATTTAATGCTGTATTTATTTCTAGTTGTTTCATTTTCTTTAGATAGTCCCTGAACATTTCCTGAGAATCCCCCTCCCAAATGGTGTACATCTTTTTAATATTACGAATAGGGTATATTATTCACTAGAATAGTTTTGAAAAATAGAAACATAATTTACGTTTGTAACCACCCAATTGCTCAACATTCTTATTTTCAAAAGTTTTTCAATAAACGATTTTAGATATTTCAAGTGTGCAACCACACACGCTCCAATTAGGTTTTTTTCCCCTCTATTTTATTATCTACCTATTACTCATCTACTTAACTATTAGATTATTTCTTCAGGAAAAAAAATACTATAACTTTCATGGTAGTGAGCAACGTTATCTTACTCCTGACTTTAATAGAAATGCTTTTAGTGAATCATCAATCAACATGGTAGATTTCAGTCTCATGGCTTTATACAGTAGAAAAATATTAGCTTTTTTTTTCCTCAGATTTTTTTTTTTTTTGTAAAGAAATGTGAAGCTACCTGAATTCATGCCATCCTCTTTCCCCTCCTCCTCAGTTTGGATACTTCGATGTCAAGAGGTGTTTGCTTTATAATTAAAGTTTAAAAACTTAAGGAAGGGAGGGGGAAAAGGGAAGGAGGGAGGGAAGGAGGAAGAAAGAAAAATAGAGAAGAGAGGGAGTGAAAGAAATATTATCATTTTTTCTCTTTCTTAGAAAGACCAGCATCTTCTGATTAGTAAGTTATGTAAATTTTAAGAAGAATAAATCATAAATTAGGCATTCTTTAACTCAAAACAATGTGAAAATTAACATTTCTTTTAGAGGCCTGAAATTTTACCTAATACCTGCTTAAATAGCTAAAAAATATCTTTGGGAGATACTAAAAACTCATTTTTTAAATCTAGCATATCATTTATTCTTCTAATTGGTTTATTTATTTAATCGTAAGTCACTGTGTATTTGTATTTTTAAGGGGAAAGATGATTCCGGCTGAGTTAGAGAAAAATATATTACAAACTAAAAGAAAGGTATATTTTATAGTTTCATAATTAACATGTAAATACATCTTTATTTATTTATTTATTTTTACCTATTTTAATTAATGGAAAACAGTTGATAAGGTAATCGCTAAGAGAACTAAAATAATCTCTGAATGTAGGAAAGTTTTTACAAAATTAAAATGGAATAATTAGGTAATGTTGCAGCATTTTTTAACAATTTAGTTTCTGTTAATTATCAAAAGAAAAGTTATTAGGATATTTCCTAAATAAAAGAATTTGGTCATCTCTATTTTCATGGTGTTCTTTTCTGAAAATAACTTCAGAGAGACATAATAATAAATTAAACTCAGAAGCAATAATATTATCATATGGTTAAGCTACTTTCTGTAGCACTATAAGTGCCTCAGAATATCTGAAAGTATTAAGTACTTAATGCCCTTTAATCAAAGTTATCCAGCTATTAGATGCCCAGAAATGTAGTGGGTAAGTAAGTAACAATGTTAGCTTCCTGTGGACTTCATGAGATCCCAAGAATGATTAGGCTTTTGTCATCACCAGGGACAAACCCCTTTTTATGTCATTGCCACAGCCGGCAGCACAGTGTTGGGGACTTTGACCCTCTCTGTGACATCACAGGTGTATGGGACACCCACAATCTCTGGATGCATGTGGATGTAATTCATATCCTTCATTCTAGCCCTAATTTCCATTTAAAAAGTGATATATCCACAAATAATCCTTAATATTTCTTAATTGGCAAGAAAGTCTCTCTGTAACCTAATTTTTTGTAATGAACATAAAGAAAGTATAGTCTTATTTACATAAATTATTTTAAAATAGACTTAATACATTATCATGGAAAGAAATACAAATGTATCAAGTGATTTTATAAAGTCCAAACTTCTATTGATATTCAACTAAAAATTTAAAAAATCAATTTGATGAAATAGTTAAACTTGATTTGAAATCAAAAGAAGACTTAGCCCATTACTCTAATATACATTACTTAATTAATACCTTTTAAGGAAATCAAAACTTTTGGTGCTATTAATTTAGTATAATAACTCTGTGAAAAATTCTTTGGCTTTAATTAGAATAGGGCAAATTTAAAGTTATATAGTATGGTTGAGACTTTAATTTTTCTGTAGTATTGCCAAATTTGATGCCAATTTTTAAAATCCGTCTCTGGAAATTATACAGGAGGTGTCTGTTTGAATTAATTAGAACCTTAAAACTTTACCGTGTCATGAATAAACAATGAGAATTCATAGGAAGAAATTTTAAAATGCATTGTTCTTATAAGTAAGATAATTATAGCCCAGTTTATAATTTTCTAGCATAGCAATTAAATCTTCATCAACTTCGGAAATAAATTTAACTTAGGAAAAAGGAGTCGATGCTATTTAAAGAGAACCAATTACTATAAGAACATATGTTCTTTGCATCTGTTACAGACAGCTTGGGTAGGTAGGTTGCTGCTGTCCAGAAACCACGCCTGTCAACTCGGCATTGAAAGGTGAGACCTGGACCATTGCTTATGAAAAAGCAAAAGAAACTGTGTAGGCTTCTCTTCTCTGCATTCGACCGTAAGCGGAGCTGTTTGATCATTTAGAGCCAACTCTGTGACTTGGAATCCACATACACTCCTGGGCGTCCCCGCTTCAGGGCTCTGCTATCCTGGTCTGGGAAAAGGAAATGATCCCGATTTTTAATAGTGACATAATGGATGTCTTGGTAATGACTCGTTTCATGGCAAACGTTTAAAAATAAAATGATTATGGTTTCACTGATTTGACGGAGTGCCCTACTGAGAAAACCTGACCTTCCTTCTTGATTTTTCGTAGTGGCCATTGGATAATTGAAGTGCCACAAAACCAAATGACTATCGAGCTCAGTGTGAGGAAGATCTGGGGTTGAGACAGTGAGGTCTGTGGGAAACCTGATCGTTCATGCCCCACTTTTGAAAAACAAATGAACAAATAGAGTATTTCTTAAGGGTCACATCTGGCCACTGGCCAATTTGCTATCTCAGAGTAGAGGGCCAAAAAATAGGACTTTTTTAAGTGTGGAAAATTCTGAGTAACTGTGATATTTTTTTAGCATAAAAAGTACACATTTATGGGGATATGATTATTTTCTGCTTATGTGTTTGTGTGTTTTATCTCCATCATTAGTAAATGTGACACTCCTAAGTGAGATCCAATTATAAATTCAACTTGAGAGTTTTTATCTCTACTTAGTTGTCAGACATGCAAATACATTTTATGTAACTATCATTTATAGCTTAGTTTTTGCTCTCTCTTACAAGCAACCCAAAGGGCTTGGATGCTAAAATAAAGTGACTTTTCCTATTATAAACTTCCTTAGCTGGCCCCTTGCTTACTTACTCTTGGGTACTTATTGCCCACTTCATCCTCTCTAGTTCTGAGATAATCTTTATTCTCTCCCATCCTAGATCATTCTCAGCAACTCAGACTGGAGCCATTAGCTCTGCGTCAGATTTTACTCAGCTGGCCGTATGGCAGTAATATCCCTTCCATATTCTATCAATAACATGGCAGCTGCTTTGTGTTGAAGCTGCGAGTTAACAGGCTCATACTTCCCTTCCACTGGTGTGTGTCCAGCACCCAGAAATTATTGTTTGATCGCATTTTTTTAAAAGAAGCTTTTATGTTTGCTCCCCCTCTATAACCTGTCCCTTAGAGGCCATCAGGGACCCAAGTATTTGAGCACTAGCACCTGTGTCTCCTTTCTTCAATCAACCTCTAATCCCTTTGCTGCGAACTCCCGTTCTTGTGTTCTTTGGCTTTGACGCATGCAGGCAAGACAAGCCCCATTGAGGTGACATTTTCTACAGTCTTCCCTGGTTTCTTCTCCCATAGTGAGTATGTTGGAGTAGTATACTTTACTCTACGTAAATGACATCATACGTTTCTCAAATAAGTTTGTACTTTTTGTTTTGTACTTCTTTTCTGTCTTTTTTTGAAGATACATGGTCAGTGGAAATGGAGCAGAATCCCCCAACTACTAAACTCTTACTATTTTTAAGGTCATCTTTGGAAAACAGGTCTATTTTGGTGTAGCCGCATAATAAATGGAACATTTGATTCTTATCTATGAAATCATTTTAATGCCCAAGGTTTTACATAGCCCCTTTTGACTAATGCTTAATGAGCAGTATAAACCGAGTATATTTAATGTTTAATAAATATTTTCTGATGCTGCAAAGGAGATAATAAGGAGATAATAAGTGCATACATTTTGCTATAATTGGCATAAAAATACATTTAAAACTGATTTAAAGTATCCTTTATTTAACTGTGTAAGGGGGAGAAAATACTACGTGTTTTAAAATGAAATACTAAATAAAGTGACCATATGTTCATACAATCAAAACTCTTCATATGTTTTGCTCCGTATATATATATTTCTGGTGGAGAAATATATGGCATTGAAAAAGGACACGAATAAAGGAGCACTAGGGGTATTTATAATTTGAAATAAGATGGTAATTGTCAACAAGTAGGTTACATTTGAGCAAAACTCTGAAGGAAGTGAAGAGAGGGTCATGCTGATATCTAGGAGAAGTGTAGCTAGAGGGAACCTCAATTTAAAGGCCTGAGACAGAAGCATGCCTATTCTAAGACACAAGAAGGAAATCAATGTGGCTAGAGTGGAGTGAGCTGGTGAGTACCTGGAAATAATGTAAGGAAGGATAGGAAAGAACAAAAAGGATAGGAAAGCGTTCCTCAATTATTAATTCTTCTTAGAACTTCATTGCCTTCTGTCTCTGTTGGAAGCAAGTTCTGATTTAAACAGGAAGTATGGCCTCTTAGGGCTCTTAACATCTCTGCTTACTGAATTGTAGACCCAACATGCTTACCTTGTACTTGTATGAGTGTCACTGATCTCTCACATACCACAGTCCAGTGGAGCTCTATGCTGATCGTGCACTGCAAATTCTATGTATAAATATGGTGGCAAAGAATGGTAGACATGTATGTTGCATGTGTCTCTTTAGCTCACATGCGTAATCTATTGTCCCATTAGACTTCATTTACAAAACACAGTCAAGATAAAATTTAAAGAATTTCAGGACAGCAACAGCATAGCATTAAATCAAGCATGAAATCCTTCTGAGTATGGGGCCCCGTATGACTACACAGGTTGTATGCCCATGAAGCCAGCTCTGATCACAAAGGCTTAAGTATTGAGAATGTACTGAAGTACCTCAGCATGTGGTTGTGAAGGCTGTACACCACACAAGCCCAGAACAACTGTGAAAGCACACCCTCACCATGGGCAACAGATGTATGGAAAAGAGCAAAGAGGTCAGTTAGGAAGCAATTTGAATAATGCAGAAGAGAGTGATTGCACTAATATAGTGGCTGCGAATAGTTTAAGATATATTAGATTCAAATTACACTTTGAAGAGAAACCTAGAGCAATTTGCCAAAATGTTAGATGTAGAATGTGAAAAAAGGAGGAGGGTCAAGGGTAAGAAAACTTCGATGTTTTAGGCCTTAGCAGCTGAGGGATTAAATTTATATATTACTGAGATTGAGAAGACTGGAAGAAACAAGTTTGTATAGAAAGATCAGGAGTTCAATTTGGACTTGTCATTTTGAGATGTTTGTTCATCATCTAAGTAGAGATTTGAATAGACAGTTGAATATATGAGTCTTTGCTTCAGAGATGATGTCTCAGATGGAAATATAAGTGGGAGAGTCATCAACATACTTTTTAGAGCCATGAGACAGGTGGAAATCACTCAGAGAAAGAAGGTGAATGGAGGTAGAGACTGGTCAATTCTTCTGTGGCTCAGAGACCCACCTTACACGATTCTTCTAAGAATAAATTAAACCAGGTGTATAAAGCACTAAACTACATACCTGGTATAGAGCAGAAGTTCAACAGTTATTAGTATTAAAATATGCTATGCATTGTATATCATTTAAAATTTTTTCTTTCATATACTAGACATAAAAAATCCATGTCAAAATATTTAGCAAACATTTGTAGATCTAGGCAACTGATGCTTAGGAAGGTTAAGTAACTTGCCTCAAATTCCAGTCATTAGGGAGTAAAAGCAAGTTGAGGAAATAGAAATAAAAATGCACTGATAATAGATAACACCTACAAGTAGTAAGATAATACTCACTTATTGTTTATTTATATAAGTACATTTAAATAAATTTAACACATTTTAGGAATTTCTTCAATGTAATTTAAAGGAATTTACTTCAATGGAGATGTTATTTTTATTTTTTCAAATGACAGGTACTCTGTGGCTTTGATGTACAGATCAACAGATATATGGAACTTGCAAAAATACTTCTATAATGTTTTAAAGAAAAAAGATAACTTTAAGCTTGTGTTTGATGCAGAGGTAAGGGTGCTTTTAGTTTTTGTTGTTCTTGTTTTCTTTTTGAGATCATTTAATGGATTAAAACCTTCTTTGTTCAGTATTCTTACCTGAATCTGTTACTTATCTAATTTTTTGAGATATTTTTAAAAGTATACTTAACAATTATCATAAATACTTTATTTTATCCAAATGCAAATCATTTAGGTTATAAAACCTTTTTTTTTTAATTTAAATTCTTTGTCTTATAACCCAAGGTCCAAAAGACTTAATGATTGTATTCAATCTTTTAATTTTTAAGACAATTAAAACTTTCGACTATAATTGCTTTTCTGAGTAATCTGGCACTGAATCAAGAGTAATTTAATTGTTCCTATTTTTTTTTGTCATGTTAAACTATGCAATTGGGTTTGATGACATGAAAGAAAGTGGGTTTTAAATTATATGATAATCTTCGGTAAATCTTTATTATGGCACTAAGTAGATATAATGAAAAAAGTGAGATTTTTGCTAACATTGTATCCATCGTACTTTCAAGGCCTAGTAGCCGTCTAATGCATGCATTAAGCATGCTAATAAGAAAAACTATCAAGAAATAAAGTGCTTTATCTATCTTCTAAATTTTCTCCCTCTGACTATATTATTATCTTAATTTTTATGAGAAGAAAAGGAGTTTGTTGGTTTGTTTTTAATACTATATATGCCCACTTATAGTTAATTTTCCTCTCCAAATGAGATTTTATGATTGACTTAAGTTTCTTATATTCAGTCACTGAAGCCAGAAACTTTGAATTCATCTTGAAAGCCTAACAGAGATCAGTTCTAGCCTTTGAAGATCTGGGAAATGTAAACGCTCCTATCTATACTCCCAGCCATTGCTTTAGCGAAGTCCTCTCCATTCTCCCTGGAGTTACTATAAAATTCTACTTACTAATATTTTCTGCCTTCAATTGTTCTCTCCTCTCCTTGACTGTCCATACTTCAACCCAATATGATCTTACTCGAATGTAAAACTAGAACCAACCTTACTTGTTTAAATATCTTGACAAATGGTTGTGTGATGGCTGGCTAAAGATTTTTGAAGAAATCTATAGGCCAGACAATGTGGAGGGTGAGCTTCAGAGGTAGGAAAACTTGAATATTATACAGGAGGGTGTTGGAGAAAGGCAGAAGGACCTGTGTCAGACAGGGCACTCGGCGAGGACAGTGACTGTTTCTTTTATCTCTATATCTAGTGTCTGTCATGTATTAAGTCATGTATTAAAACTTTTAAAAAATATATTAATCATTAATTAAGATACTTCTGAAATAATTAAGGAATTATGTAGAGTGTTAGTGACACTTGTAAAATTTTAATCTTCGATTTAGCCTGAATTCACCAATGTTTGCTTCTGGTACTTTCCGCTAAGACTTAAACATATCCCAAAAAGTTTTGAAAAAGATCAAGAACTCCAAAAAGTAAGTTTGTAAATGTGTGTGTGTGTGTGTGTATGTGAGTGTGTGTTGGGGGGTCGGTAAGGGGTAGGGGGCATTTTTAATTTAATACTCTCTTTTAAATAATTTGGTTAGTTTTATCAGTTAGTGGATGGTGGTTACATGATCCTAAGCAACTGGCTTATTACTTAAAAGGAGCAGAGTGAAATCTCAGCCTTTCAATCATTTTGCACATTAATTCAATTATTTCTATAATTGAAAATTATTTATTGGATTCTTAATATGCAATCAGCTGAGCTTTCTACTCTTTGGTTAATTCATGCATCAGTTAATATTTGCTGGGTGTTCCACAGGTATAAAATGAATAAGAAGAACCCTAGTTCTAAGTTGAGTAGAAGCCATAGTGGAAGAGAAGACAAAAATATAAATAATTTCAATTCCTAAGAGCAATGAAGAGGTATTTAGAGAAGTGAACTTGAAATACTTATCATGAGGTCATCTGAGCAAGGATCTGAGAGCGATAACAATGAACAATCCTGAAAAAAAGAATCCAAAAGAATATCATCTTTATCTTAATAGTGTAACTTAAAATAAAGAGGATCACCACCACTATGTTATTTATCACATGTATTTATTGTAAGCTTTTAACCTATCTTAAGCTTGCATCATATTTCTACGTTTTCTAACATTACCACCAGTTTTGAATTATACCAACATCACAACCACTTAGGAAAGGTGAGAAGCCCTGGGATAAGTTGAACACAGACTATTCGATAGTGTTTAATATCAACTTTTCATATATCAGAATATTTCACTGGCTTGCAAGTCCTAAGAGAAAGTAGAGGTTTCTTTTGATTTCTGCTTTTTATAATACTCCTTGTTTAAATGTTTTATGATTTGAGATGAGTGGTAAGAGAAGCTCTTAATTTTTCTCTAAACATACAAATGTTATCTTCTAGTAGGGTAATTACGACCAGCTAAGAATTAGTGAGGCGTGCGTTCACTGAGACTTACAGGTGGGCTCCCGGGGGTCCACACTACGTGTTCACCAGAGAGCCATCCTCTTGGGGCCCTGCACACTCTCCTGGATGGAAGGCAAAGGGGACTATGAAACAGTTTGAAAAATATTGTAGGCAATATCTAATACCTATTATTTTATGGTCGTCTTGATGAATTAAAATATTCATAGGGAAGGACATAAATGAAATGTCTGACAATTAAAGGAGAATATATACATGTGCATATATGTATATAAAATAATATGTAATATATATTTGCTTCCGCACTGCCATTATAGAAACAGGTTGGTAGTATTTCAAGGTAACCATGTGTAGGAGCAGGAGCAGAAGCGTCGAGATGAGGAGGATGTTAAGCAGGTACAGAATGCCCTCCTCTGGCTGCCCTGAGTGGCAGGACCACTTTACCCTATAATAACAACTCGAGAATGTACTAATGTGCTCCAATGTCACATGTGGGTGTCATTTCACAAGCTGTACAAAACAGGCAGAAATGTATCTCTGGATTTTACAAAGAAATATTTTACGGTAAAACAGTGACCTTGTAGAAAAACTCAAGATGTGATATGTCAAATAATGAAAATTATAATTCCAAAATATGCTACTATTTTCTGCTCCTAACTCTTTTCTAGATATTTCTATTTGAATTGCCATGTAAGTACCAGCAAAATGCCACACGACTTTGATTAACGCATTTTAGCACACTTGCATTATCTTATGAGTTGGGTAACTGTGAATCATGGCGTAATGAGAGTTACGGTACAAATATAGAACATACTGCTTTTTTTTTTTTTCTGTATTAAGCTGCTGCTTCAAAATTGTCCCTGACAGCTTTAAATTGCCTGCAATTTACTTCAAGCTAATGATAGTTATGTAGCCATCTAGAATGTGGAAGAGTATTTACTTGTAAAATTTCCTTTTAATAATATTTTCATTTACATACGGATCGCTCCAAAGATTAAAGCAGAGATGACAGCGAGCATAGCCATGGTAGGCTGCTAGCCCTGTGGGAACAAAGTAAATTTTTTTGAATGGTCTTTTCCAACCTAGCCACAAGACAAACAGATGTTGACTATCTTATCAATGAAATTAAAAGGTTTAGGAAGGATTTATGATACTTCAATATGAACTTGAGTACCAAATGTAAACATTAACTTAAAAAAAATCTACTGCTGAAGATAACAAGCAAAGCTATAAATGATATCTTCTCTTTTAGAATTTTCAATTTCTTTTTTTCCTATACTATCAAAATGATGGAAGGGAGCCATTCATTGAGGGTAAATGGATAGATTCGTTAGTTAATGTTTCTGTATAAAAACTATTGCAAGTCTGTTAAGTATAAGGTGTTTTTCTTCATGTGCTTAGAAAATGTTAGTAAATATGAAAGCAAAAATCTCTCTTCTCAGAAAGAAAGAGTTTCCACTGTGGACATTCAGTAACTTAACATATATTTACATGCTTGAATTAATTGAATTAAGACTTCCGAACTGAAATCATTTTCAATATCGTATAGTAGTGTTTCTGCCTTTCTGAAAATAATACATAAGATGTTTCTCTTTTTCAAACAAATCGGGTAAGTGAATGTCTTCTGTATTTTGGAGCAGAGGGTTGGGGAAAGGGATGGCGAGGGGCCTCACATATTGGCCTTTTGATCCTATTTTTATTTAGAAAAGGACATGGCTTCTATGCAATGATTTAAATTAAAATTTTTCTCCTGCAACAGCATTTTTATGTTCCCCAAAAGATCAGTGGCAGCTACCTCCTTTTACAATTCTCCAAAAGTATATTAGCCATATTTTCACAAAATGGAATCAGATAGCTCCATATTGATGTGAATAATTTCACATTTTTCAGCTCCACTTTTGAAATAATAATAGCTAACATTAACTGCGCACTTACTGTGTATCAGATATGGTATGCTTAGCATCTTAACTTGCATAGCCTCCTCATTTTGGTCTATGTTAATAGTAGAACTTAAGTGCTTTATTATCTCCATTTCTTGAATGAGACTATGATTTAAAGAGTTTAAATAATATGTCTAACATCATGCTGCTGCTAAGAAATAAAACCAAAATTTGAAGCTTGCCAGGTTTCTTCTCAAGTGTGTATGACGAGGAATCTGCTGCGTGCTTTGGCACAATTCATGTACACAAGTTACCAGAGGACCTGTTCGTCAAATCACTTGACATAAGCAGGTCCCTATCCTCTTCTTTGAAACGGTATTAATAATGGTGCCTATGTGACAGAATTGTTGTGAGAGTGAAATAAAATTGTTAAATTATTTTCGAAATTGGAATCACTCAGAATGTGTTCACTTTTTTCTTTCAGAATATGCATATGTCAAATCATCATGCAGCACACTTTAAATATCTTATAATTTTGTAGGTCAATTAATTTATACCTCAATAAAGCTAACAAAATATTTTCTTAATATAAAAAATCGAATGATTCTGTTACTTCAAAGGAAGCTGAAATCTTAAAAACTACTATCACATGATAGCAAAGGTAGACAGAAATAATGGATTGAGTTTAGAGAAAAATATGAAGAGGGAAAGAATTTAATACAGTATGTATGTTACTCTTCCTTTATAGCCTATGAACAAGTTACTTTCCACCAGTCAGACAAAGAGGAAGGTGGACCCAATAAGAGACCTATAGTCTTAGCTGTGTATCGGTTCAGTGCATAATTAATGTTAATTTTGTAAATTTAATTTTTTTACTATATCAAATAGAGCCAGAGATTTAAAAAAATATAGTAAGTAAAAATAAAGTTTCATAACTTTGATTTTATCTGTATTAATCATTCAGGGTACACACAAATATTATCATGTTTCTTCATTGCGGAAGACATTGTCCCCTTCTATTTTCCAAGCTATGTCGCTTGCATTTATTCAAGTTAAATGCATGAGGACTTCTATATTTTAGAAATAAAAATACATGAATTGGGATAGAGATTTTTTTCAATTGTTCTTCTACCAAATAAATAAGACTTTTCATGTCCAAAGTTTTTCTCAAAGGAAACGTGAAATTGATTATGCTGCAGACTTTGATAGCCTGTGTCTTTGTGAAATATAGGGACTAGCGGTTTAATTATCTAAGTGCAATGTATTTCTAGATAAGAATTACTGCTTTAGACAGGAGGGTGAGCTGGTTCGTCAGACTCAGAAACATAAATCTGTTTTTCTTTATGCATTATGAATGGTTGCCTATCATTACATAAAAGTTAACAACGACAGATGAAACATTTCTTTATCAAAAAGTGCACCTCGAGTTTCTTTGTCCCTATAGTCACAATTTTAGGTATGGGTTTATTTCTTACTAGGCACTTTGAAATGAGAATATACCAAATCATGCTACTATTTTAATATAATGTACATATTATATGGGTTATTTAAACTAGTTAAAGGAGTGCTTTCTTCCAATATAAATTCTATTATTAAGCAAGTATATTTGTAGTTTCTAGAAATCTACAATGTGATTTATTTAGTAGTGCCCTGTTAATAATGAGGAATAAATAAGAATTGTTCTCTCCATTTTTGAGGTACGAAGCATTTTCAATTATATGGATACCAATTATATTTTACATGTCATTGACAATTTGTGACATTTCATCTAAAGAAAGACTCATAGTCATTAACCTATCCCACACCCCCCAACCTTGAACTTATATTGTTTTCCATTTCATGCCAGTCAAAATTATTTGAGCCACGGAACACCTAACCATTCCCATGTTCCAAAGGCTGTGTTCGCTCAATCAAGGATGTGTCGCTAACCTTGTATTACATGACATGATGTGTGAGTTTGCCTTCCATAACAAATAGAAATTCCATTTTAAAAAAGCTCTTTTCTTGCTGCTGAGAGACTTAGTTTAACAGAAAAATTCTTAAAGGGATATTACTAAGTTCATTTTTTTCCTTTTAAGCTTTTTCCAAACATAACACAATATATTTTTATCATAAGGAATAACATGCATTTAACCAACAGAGATGATTGCTAGAGGGCTTGCATCTCCAGAACTCAGGGTAGAGCAGGATAGACCAAAAGAAGAAAATAATGGATTTTAAAATTTTTTATTTTCAATTCAAAGGTCTACTACAGAATTATCCACAGCATGTAGAGAAAATGCGAAATATGTAAAAACCAACATCCAATTCTGAATGTTGTTCTGAAATATTTAGATTCTTACCAGGCAGATGGTGTGGAACAATAAGAATCAAAGTTATGTGGAAAATGAAAAATGCTTTTAAATAAATAGTTCGATATTGCTGGAGTAGAGTATAAGGTACAGAATTTTGCTAGAAGTGGCTAGAGAATTAGAAAACCTTAGTATTTTGAAAATGTAAAACTACTAAAGTGATTTAAATAAATAGGGGGGTAATATGAGACTTGTATTGAAGAGAGAGAGAGAAAAAGACACTGATTTTGATGGTAGCTTCAAGAATGGATTAGAGCAAGAGGAAGGCTTGAATTCAGAACATTAATTTTAGAAGCTATCATAATAATCCAAGGAAGAATAAGGGCATAGTAGTGCTAGGTAATAGAAAATCAAGAGCTATTTAGGAGGTAAAATTGCCAAAATGCACTGGAAAGATAAAGGCAGAGAGCCTGAAATTTCTAGCTTGAGAGACAGCTTACAGGGAGCCATATTAGCAAAATGTCATTGGTCTATTTAGCTTGCATACCATAAGCAAACTGGAATTTACAGATTTATAGGGCATAGCTCTCTGGAAAATATCACATAAGCTATATAACCATCTGAGTATAAAGTGGAGATGTTTCATGACTGAATAAGCTCCCTTCTGTGTAATTAATGTAGCGTCATTGCTTAGAGATTCATATGTGAAAGTAGGTCATAGAGCATTCTGAACCAGCAAAAAAGACCCAGAAGCCATTTGAAAATTTCATTCATACCTCTCCCTACTTTGTGCTTCATGTTACTTGTATCCTTGAGATTTTTAGTAAAGTTTAGTGCTGGACCAGGACTCATTGAGGCTCATTTGACAGCTGGTGGTCGTTTGTAGGATCTCAGTGATTATCTGGCCCAGGAGACTGAGAGGGCATGTTTGAAGTCTGGCCTGAGTTAACTCCTTAAATATTTCCAATGCAGCCCTGCAGATGCAGATGCAGAACGTGGAAAAACCACTGTGGCCCCAGGTGAATTCTCAACAGTGTCTCTTTTGCTGAATCATATTGTTCTACATCCTTCTGTTCTTCAGTTTTCTGTCTGTCTCAGCTCGGTTGGTCCCTAAACTGCCTTTGATGGGAGGGTCAGTTTTGTTTGTGTGTTTTCCCCTCCAATGTCTGGCTTTGACATTAGTCTTCCATCTAGGACACAACTCTTAATGTTCATTCTGCCCAACCAGCCCCTTGCTTTTCCCCATGAGCTGCTTGTCAGACCCTTAACCCCCCGACCGCATCAGGGCTTAGGGGTATTGGCCCCAGTCAGGTGCTGTGCTTCACTTATCATCTCCACTGTTTGCTGTAATTCGAATGGTACCCAACTCTTCCCATCCAAAGTGTACCTGTTCTACTGAGGTCAAATCAAAGCACCTCCTTCCTGATATTTTTTTCCTAATCCAAACGCCTCCAGTATGGAAAGTGGGTACAAATTCAATAAACATTTTACAAGATTATTGAAATTTATTCCTCCAACCTAGTGTGAGATTTATCTCTAGGTCCCCATGATAGTTTTCCTTCCACAAATGCAATAATGAATGGACATTAAATCTTTCCATTCTTTATTCCCCTAGAAAACTTTGCAAGAAGCTTCTTTGATAAAGTGATGATAATAGCTATGCTGATATATTATGTAAACCTATATAGGAATAATAGATATGCCATTAAACTACATTCATGCACTTTCAAACTAATGAACTATTTATGAAGAACATGGATATGCCTTAAATTCTGCAGTTCATTGGATATTTAACAGTTTTATCACTCAACTTTTGCTGCATATTCTGAAGTTTCCTGATAAAATAACTTTTAGTTTTCTTAAAGAAGTACCCTTGGTACATCTACGGTACATGCAAACCTTACCATGTTTTTAATTATAAAACAATTAAATTAGCTTTGGTCAATAAATCCTAGCAATACTTTATGAGGTTACAGTCCTTGAAAAGCTATGAATGTTTTTGCTATTTTTACTTTGATAAAAGCTAATAATCTAATGGGGTTCTACAATCTCCTAAGGTTAAATCATGGCAAACTGCAATATGAAAATCCTATTTAATCATTTGTGGAAAACATGAGACTAACTAATAATAATAGCTCATCTTTGATAGCTATTTTTCAGTTCAAAATCGCCTTGGCATAATAAATTTATTTTAGCTGATTCCGTTTTCTAAAGAAGGTATTGATGCAAACTTTGTGAAAATAAAGGCTGACAAAGAGGTTAAGAATACAGATACTGGCCCCAGGCTTCCTAGGATCGAATATCAGCTCTGCTCCTTTATTAGCAAAGCAAATCAGGCAAGTTCTCCATCATTCTGTATTCACTTTCCCATCTCTATAATTAATAATAATAATAAAATAATAATAGCACTTCCTCACTGGTAAATGAATGTACATGTTAAGTTCTTTAAACAGTGCCTGGAATGTAGTAAGCCTTCAGTATATGTTAATATTATTAATATGATCATCACAAGCTTTCAAAGTGGTTTTTGAGATAGATTTTTGAGCTTGTTGTTTAAAATTCATATTCTTTCTAGTTTGTCATACTGCCTTTCCATGTACAAGGACTATGGTAAAGGCATGATGTAGAAGAAATTATCTACAGTTGGTCCTCGAAGTATGGGTAGAAATTTGGCAGGTGACAGTGTCAAGAAATGTATGATCTGGAACTGCTTAGGGAAGAAAGATGTAAAGACTATGAATTACTTAAGTGAAAAATATTTCAAATAATTTGACAAAACCAAAAAAAATTGGGAAACTTTCCAGTTGTACTCTGGTTCCAGAATTTTATTTCCTAAAAATAAAGAATACCACCTTTCTGACAAAATGACCAGGCTTTATCAGAAAATGTAATATCTAGGGAGAAGAAACATACTCTTATAAAGTTTTACATGAATTTTAATCATGAATTATCCTTGATCCATGGTCAGTGTGCCTGTCTGTCTCTTATGTTAGCATACCCCATGAGCTCAGTGTCAACCAGTCTGAGATAATGGGAAGAATACAGTTTATTTTTGAGAATCCTACTCTCTATATTTACCATTATAAAGAGATAAATAAAGAAATTTATGAGAGACTCAGGAATTTTAGAGACAGCAAGCAACACACTTGGATCAAAATAATGAATGTGACATTTGGTCCTGTATTCCCAGGCAGATTGAATAATCTTGGCTGCAGAGACCTTGCATGTATTTGGAGCTTGTACTTGGAACTGACCCATGATTTCAAATTTTCTCTTGGCAACCCTGTAATCCTGTCTGGGAGCATTTTACCGCTGTGGTCCATTTGAAATATTTTATGACACATTTAATCTTTCACACATAGTAAACAGTATTTCCAAGTTTCAGCTCCCTTATTCCCCTCCATCAAATCATTTTAAGGTAAATAGAAACAGAAGTGAAGCCATACCCAAATTATCATTAGTTTAGTCAAGAGCTAGAGGTATGACATAATTCAAAGTTTATGTTAATTCCCTTTGCCCAAATCACATATCTCAGGGAATAACTGGAATAATTAAAAGTGCAATAATCTCATTCAACACTGTTAATTTGAGCACATGCACTCTATTTCAGTGATTTATGGAGAACTTTGAAAATCAACATTACTCACCCCCTCTAAAATCCTATGAATTAATCCTTGTATAATTACAGCAATGGCATTTAAATTAAAACTTCTTTTGAACAGATGACATAATAATTCAACTGTGTTGGATTCTTGTTACAATTACCTGTATTTGAGAAACTAAATGCCTCCAGGAAATAAGATGATGAAAATGTGAAAATACCAACTGTATGGGAGTTGTTTTATAGCTTTGTTAAATTTGGTCTCTACTCTTTCCTTGATTTCTAAAGTTAAGAACATTTCTGGGATTTTTACCCCCTTATGTAAGAGGAGCAATTTTGCATCATTTAGCTTATACTTACCTTTCACCCCCTAAATTCAGGGCCTTTACAGGTAGAGAATTTCTGAGTGTAGTGAGGCAGGGCTTAGGCTAGGACCTGACATTGGCAGTGGCCAAGAGGAGCTGGATTATTCAGTGACTGATTCACACATTCACCAGTCACCACAAATGTGCATACACCAAAGGGAACCACGTACAAGTCAAAGATAGTCTGTAGACCTGGCTACATGATGCCACTTATTTGTGACATTTAGAGTTTTTGATGAAAATCGCAGTAATTTATTTCTGTCTTCTAGGAAAGGTACATGCTTTGTAGATTTATATATTCTAAAATTGACATAAGAGAACTCTGCATCAGAATATTGCAGGCATTATATTCAAATTAATTACTATTTATTAATTGCTTTCTTAATATCTTTAAAAATTTCATATTCTTTTAGTTCCAACAAAAGCTTGGGATTCAGAGTCACTGAAAGCAATACGTGTTTACAAGAAGACTGAAGATTTAAAAGTATTTAAAGACAATACAAGATCAAAATACAAAAATCGGTTTCATTTCTATACACTAGCAATTGACAATCTGAAAATGAAGTCAATGTAATCGCCAATAGCATCAAAAATAATAAAATGATTGGGCATACATTTAACAAAAGAAGTGCAGGAAAATGTAAAATATCACCAAAAGAAATTAAAAACATAAAAAAATAAACCATGTTCATAATCAAAGTATTGTTAATTACAGTTATAATGTTGTTAATATTATTAAAATAGCAATAATCCCCAAATTATTCTACAGATGCAACACCAGCCCCATCGAAATCCCAGGTGCCATTTTTTTTTTTTTTGCAAAAATTGACAAGTTGATTCTAAAATTCATATGGAAAATCAAGGAACCCAGAACAGCTAAGACAATCTTTAAAAAGAACCAGTGTCAAAAATATTATCATGCTACCATACTACTGAATTTTTAGGCTTAACCATTTCTGTTATAGTTCTTTAACCAGGTGTATTCACTGTTGTGGCTTACAACATGGGTAGATTTTGTGTTTCCTTTGTTCTGGAGGCAGAAACTTCAAGATGAAAAAATTGTTAGATCCAAAATTTTAGGATGGATTTAGCAAGGTAGCAATATGGATTTTAGATGCCATTTCCACTGTGGTTGAGACAAAGATATCTATAATTGCTTTTATTGCTAAAAACAAACATTTAAAAGATCTATTGGTGGCTATTCCTTATGTAGAATCACTAATGAGAAGATATATGGAGACAAATAATTAACTTGAATATGTTCATTAGACATCTCAAAAAGAGAAATTTTACAAATTTAATTAAAAGAGCCTATATTTTACAACTAGAGACACATGAAAATTTCTACTTTGGCAGAAGATCTGAACATCTACTTTGACAGATGATTTGAAGTATGAAAATAACAATGACTCACAAAAATTTGGGAGAAATAAGTGTTTAACATAATTCTATTTAATGGGCTTCTGATGGATTCTTCTCAAGCAAGGGAAATGGAGAAGTTTACATCAGAATTTCTCTCCTTAATTTCAAATGACTGATCACTCAGTGGATCTTCTACATTTGTTGCCATGACAACAGAGATGCAGCAATAGAGAAACTATTGACTGTGGCTCTTTAGAAACTCAATACATATTTGATAGGGTGATGTAGCTAATAAAAAAATGGCAGTGCAGCATATTGCCCCGTAGGCTCAGTCCGAGTTCTCCTTTAGTGCAAGCTGTCTTCCTAACCATCCCATCAATTTTTATGATGTCAAACCCTGGTGAACCATTTGCTCTTAATCCAGTGATCTTTATAGGCTTTTGTTTCTCCAAAAGACATAAATTCTATCAACATTCTCTACTGTGCCTGGTACACATACATTATTACCAGTTTGATAGTTTTCCTGAAGCTTGTTCATTTCCAACAGCACGTTCATCTTCAACTTGCCTTCAGAGACAATCAACTGAGCTATGACTCCTAACTTTGTCTTTACATGTGTATCCCCACTGTAGGCTTTAATGACTCATAGGAATTTTTCCCTTGAATAGTAACATCTCCTTTAATAATCGATGTTCCTTGTAGTCAATAGTCTATCAGCACTACAAAGACAGGGACTATGTCTGAAATACCCTTTTGTAACCAGCGCTAATGAAATTAGTGTCAAGAATACAATTAATATATATTTATTGACTTATAGCACTAATACATTACATTGAAATGATATGCTTGGAAAACTTGCTCTATCATTGGACAGTGACCTCTTCTGGGCCAGTGACAATGTCTTATTCTATTCCTGGCAAATAATGAGAGAAAGTACAGTGATGCCTGGTGTATCAATGAGTGTCAGGCAGTCAGCTATACAGAGGCAATACTTAGAGGTTTTGATAATACCATAGAATGGTGGAATTTAGACTTGTTGTCCCCTGTATTTCTTTATACAACGTATTATTTCTCATCTATTCACAGTAGAGAAATGGTAGAGGAGTACAGAATAATTTAATGCTGAGCATATACTACATAAACTGTACATATATAAAAATTACATGAAATCAGGAGTTACTTCTCTCATTAACTGGACATGGTCCTAAACAAGTCATGAAATATCCTGAAATTTTGGTTTTAGGTGGTGTATCACGAGGAAGCAGAATCAGAATTTTCAAATACAATAGTGGCTCTATTTGACTACTTTTCACACATTATCTTGCAAAGGTTTTTATGGCATTCTCCTCGATCATTAATCAGTTTTCTACAGTGCGCTATTAGAGAAAGATTACCTGGCTAGAATTCAGTCCTTTGAGTATTCAAACCTTGTCTTGTCTTTGGTAGTTCTTTAACCCTGGGTCATGACCCGTGTATGTTGGCCCAGTCCAGTGGTTTGCCAGGGAAGCTTTTTAAAAAAATACAAATGCATAGACCTACCCTGAGAAATTAAATCAGAATTTCTGAGGTTGTGATCCAAATATTGGTATTTTTTTTTTTAAAAAAATATCCCTACTGATTCTAAAACACAGTTAAAGTTGAATCATTGGCTTTATTGGCATAAATCAATAAAGTTAAATAGCAAAGTCTGACCTCGCTGAATTTTATTCCCAGAATAGCCATCAAGAAACTGGCTAGTTTCTTGAGATAATAAATCTACACATTTATTGTATACAATATTTTACTCTATCATAATAGTTGATGAAAGATCAGATATTTACTCTGAGCCTAAATAAAGTACACAATTGACCAAAAGTTCATTATCTAAAAATTTAACATGTGAATAAAGTCATGTGCTGTATAACGCTACATCCACATTTTTCTAGACCTGCATCTTAAAGGTGTTATATTTCTCTGTATTCTCACTCCAGAACCTCTCTCTAGATTGTGTCTCTATCTCTCTTTAGACTTAGTTGTGAGTCCCTGAGAACTGTCATTCTTTCAGGAGACAGCTGCCCCTTGAGTCTCATTCCCTTGAGTTATCTGGACCAGTTGAAAGAATTTACTGGGAGCTACCTAAATCCAGTCTTTGATTTCAACTAAACGCGGTTAGAGAAAATTATGAGAAAAATGTCCTACTTTTAAAGTATAAATAGTGAGTCTACATTGGAGAAACCTAAAAAGTGTATAATGCGTCTCTAACTAATGGTCAAAACTCTAATATCAGGCCTTGGAAGAATAAATATTTCTATGAAAAATTTGATTTCCAAAAATACTAGACTTCTATTTCCAACACAGTTAAATATTTAAAAAACTGAAATTCTCTTGCCAAATGAAATATTCCCCAGATGTTCTAAATAAATAAAACAAACTTCTAGCAAAATGCCCAATAAAAATATAGAAGTAAAAGTTAAAGATTCTAGAGAGATTTTTTAA
Organism: Eonycteris spelaea; assembly: GCA_003508835.1. NCBI lineage: Eukaryota > Metazoa > Chordata > Mammalia > Chiroptera > Pteropodidae > Eonycteris > Eonycteris spelaea. Next base: position 712,620 of record PUFA01000056.1, read on the forward strand.
AATCATAATAATATTCAAAGAAAAAAATGAATACTAATAATTTTGAAAGACATAACTTTCTCAAAAAGAAATAGAAAAAGAGAAGAAAGTGGCAATGTGACAATATTAAAGGAAGCGATTCAGTAACCTCGCTACACTATGAATAAAGACACACTCCAGGCTCTGGTAATTTTACAGTTGGGTGTTACACACCCTCAAGGAACAGATAATCCCAACTTTATACAAACTACTTTATCACAGAATGAGAAGAGAGATTCCCAGTCAATTTTATTTATGTATTCTTTTTTAACAAAACCATAATATAGCAGTATAATAAAATTACATCATATACTAAACTCCTTTGTGAACATGCTGTTATATATTCTAAGTAAAGTACCATCAAATTATTTTGGGCAGTGTCTGCTCATTTAAAGGAAAACTAAATACCTTAAAATGAAATGCTCCCTTCATCTTTAAATTCAAAACCATTTCAAGCAAATTCTCAACAGGTTTTTTTGTTTGTTTATTTTTTAAAACTTCATAGTCTGATTTGAAACTCCTTATACAGGAATAAAGAGCCAAGATTAGCCAAATCAGTTTGAAGGGCAAGTTTAAGGAAGAATTTTCCCTATAGAGTATCAAAACTTTCTGCAAAACTCAAGTAATTCAGATACAGGGGTACTGGAGGAGACTAATAGATCATTAGATGACCTGAAATGAAAGTGAGAATTCATACATATGTAAAAAAAAAAATTTAATGTGGGCAAGCAGGATATGCACCAATTTTAGGATTAATAATTTCCTTCTTGAAAGGGACAGAGTAATGAGGTGGGAAATAGTTCAAATGGCACAAAATATGGAAAGTTCCATTTCTTTAAGTATTTATAAGCAGATATGAAAAAGTATTAAGGTCTATTTTTCTGAATGATGAGTAAATGCGTATTTGTAAAACTGTGTTCTATGTGATTGAAATATTTCATAACTTAAATTACAAACTCATTTTTGGTGAAGTTGAGAAAGTTAAAGTGACAGAAAACTTGAATTTTAGTCCCTTCTCAGCATTTAAGTATCTCTATTACTTGTGTAAATATCCGTGTGTGTGTTTTTTTTCCATTTATAAATAAAGCCACCAGTGGACAGATATGGTGTAAGACCATTCTGTGCCCTTACCCACCAAGTGGCAATGTCCCTGGCTGCTCCAAACCATGCCTTAAATTTTTAACTTAGTTTATCAGTCAGCCTGTATTTGTCAAATAGGTTACTATAGTTCTTTTTGAAAATAATTTAAATTTTTTCAATTACAGTTGGCATACAAATTATATTAGTTTCATGTATAACACATGGTGATTAGACATTTGAATAACTTACTATAAATCAAGTACCCATCAGACGCCATATATAGTTGTTACCATATTATTGACTATATTCCATATGGTGTACTTTACATTCCCATGACTGTTTTGTAACTACCAATTTATACTTCTTAATCCCTTACCCTTTTTTTACCTACTGCCTCACACTTCTTTCTATTTAGCAGCCATCAAAATGTTCTCTGTACCTGTGAATTTGTTTCTGTATTGTTTATTTGTTCTTTAGATTCCACATGTATGTGAAATTATGTCATTTGTCTTTCTCTGTCTGACTACTTTACTCAGCACAATGCCCTCTAGGTCCAATTCATGTTGTTGCAGATAGCAAGATTTCTTTCTTTCTTTTTTAAATGTTTTTATGGCTGAATAATATTCCATTGTATATATGTACTACCTCTTCTTTCTCCATTCGTCTGTTGATAAACACCCAGATTGCCTCCAAATCTTAACTGTTGCAAATAATGCTGCAATGAACATTTGAAGGCACATGTCCCTTAAGAGCAGTGTTTTGGGTTGGCTTGGATAAATACCCAGAAGTTGGATCACTGGGTTCTTCTTTGTCTTCTGTTATAGCCTTTGTTTTAAAGTCTGTTTTGTCTGGTTATATAAGGGTCTCATTTTCTTATCCATTCAGCTACCCTATGTCTTTTGATTGGAGCACTTAATCCACTTACATTTAAAGTAACTGTTGATAGATGTGTAGTTACTGATATTGTATTATTCATATATTTAACATTTTTCCTCCTCTTTCTCCTTTAAGAAGTCTCTCTAACATTCGTGTAATACTCGCTTGGTGGTGATGAATCCCTTTAGCTTTTTCTTGTCTGAGAATCTCTTTATCTGTCCATCGATTCTAAATGATAGCTTTGCTGGGTAGAATAATCTTGTTGTAGGTCCTTGCTTTTCACCACTTTGAATATTTCCTGCCAGTCCCTTTTGGCCTGCAAAGTTTCTGTTGAAAAATCAGCTGACAGTCTTATGGGAGCTCCCTTGTAGATAACTGCTTTTCTCTTGCTGCTTTTAAGATTTCTCTTTGTTTTTACCCTTTGGCATTTTAAGGGTGGTGCGTCTTAGTGTGGGCCTCTGTGGATTTCTCTTGTTTAGGGCTCTCTGCACTTCCTGGGGTTGTTTGTCTATTTCTTTCACCAAATTAGGGAAGTTTTCAGTCATTATTTCTTCAAATAGGTTTTCGATTTCTTTTTCTCTCTCTTCTTTTTCTAGTATCCCTATAATGTGAATGTTAGTATTTTTAATAATATCCTAGAGGCCCCTTAAACTCTTTTTTTGGATTCTTTTTTCTTGTTGCTGTTCTAATTTAGTGTTTTCTGCTACTTTATCTTCTAAATCACTGAGTTGATCCTCCACTTCATCTAATCTACTGTTGATTCCCTCTGATGTACTCTTCATTTCAGTTATTGTTTCTTCATTTATGACTAGTTCTTTTTTTATGTTTTTTATCTCTGTTTTTATGTTTTCTGTCTCTTTGGTGAAGTCCTCACTTAGTTCATCTACTCTTCCCCTAAGTTCATTGAGCATCTTTTTTAAAACTGCATCTGGTAGATTGCTTATCTCCATTTTGTTAGTTCTTTTTCTGGAGCTTTGTTCTGTTCTTTCATTTGGGACATGTCTCTTGTCTCCCCATTTTGGCTGCCTTCCTGTGTTTGTTTCTATGTGTTAGGGAGGGCTGCTATGTCTCCCAGTCATAGTAGAGCGAGTGGCCTTAGGTAGTAGGTGTGCTGTGGGGTCCAGTGGTTCAGTCTTCCATCAGTGGCACCCTAGTTGTCACCTGAGCTGGGTGCTCCAGATGTGTCCCTTACATGGGCTGTATGTGCCCTCCTGTTGTAGTTGAGCCTTGGTTGCTGATTGTGCATGTCAAAGGGAGAGACTGACCCTTGGGCTGATTGGTTGTGAGGACCAGCCAGTGAGGGACTGGCAGTACAGAGCAGTATCTGCTCTAGCAGGGGCTCTGGGCTCTGCCCAATCTGCCATATCATTCTTGGATGCAGCCCTGGGTGGTGCTCTGACTCAGTCTGAAGCTGGTCACTGAGTGTGCCAGCCCCAGGGCCTCCTGGGAGGGACCCTGCAGTGGGCCAAGTTCAGCGACAGCCTGTGCCCTGCCTGGAGCCACCTGGCAAGAGAAGTAACTACAATTCTTAACTCCTCTGAGGAGACAACTATGATGCTATAGTCAGTGTAATACACCAACTGGCTCTTAATGTTTAGCATTTCCAAGTTCATCCTCATTTAATTATGGCAAACGCCCATCAATTTAAAGAAACAGTAAATGTGTACTGGGTTCCATCCAGAAGAGTACAAACAGCCTGGCCGGGCTCCAATTTTGTATTGGAAAGAAGACCTAAGCAAGGTCTAGTAAGGCACAGAGGTCTCTGTTGATATTCTCACTTCCTGTACAGCCTTTTCCATGTTCGATTCAAGCAATAAAGGTACCACCTTACCTAATCCTCTATACTGGCAACCTCAGAGTGTCTGCTGTACACGCTGACCAGACAGTTAACAGGGGATCATAAGAAACAGAACTCCTGCTTAATTACCGTAACAAGAGCCGTGATCTCTGCTGTCCTCCAGGCAATTCTAAAAGCTGACATGTAGCATGGTCAGTTAAAACTGGGACCGGGAAGACTTAGACAATATGCCCGTGAGCAAGGTAAGGACAACACAACCATTCACCCGGAGATCCATCCCACTAATGCATTTGGGAAGAGGCAGTGAGACTTTGGAGTGTTTTTCCAGTTACACTTTCCAACTTGGAATCCAAGCGACACCTTAGTATTCTCTCCAACACGGACCTTCGATACTCTCCCTCCCCATTTCATTGCTGGGCCGCTCCGAACACTGTCTCTGCGTCTCAAAGGATTAGTGTACGCTGAGCACCACGCCTGGCCAAACTGAAGCATTTTGCATGTATCACTCCCTGGCTGCTTCACACAGGTCCTTTTATAAGAACAAAATCCCTGCAAGAGATCGGGTGATTAGACGGCAGGCCATGGGCTCTCGATCTTTTTCAGATTCTATTGCTTTAACTGAGAGGGTGAACCAGCTATGTTACTGGAGTTATCTGGCAGGTCTACTTTAGTTTATAACTTAGTCCTAGGGCACATGTCCTTTACTTTGAAGCTTGGTCCTTAGTCCTAAATCTTGGCCTTTCTGGCATCTCAGCTGAATGCCTGAGGCCCTCGACAAGGCCTCTTCACTCTGCCTGATCTGGACACCCCATCCTAGTTAGTCCCATGGAGTCTCCTTCTGCTCACGTGTAACTCAGCCTAGGAGACCTACAGGGAGTCCACACCCAAGCTTCCCCCAACCTCCTTCTGCACAGCAGCCTCTGCCCTGGTACACGGTGGATGACCCCTGCTGCCCAGCTGTCCTGAACTAAAGCTGCGCCTTCTCAGCTCAGTGAGACCCATCCCCTTGGGCTCCAGCTCCTGGCACCACACACAGCAGGCAAGTACTCCAGGCAGGAAAGGCGAGCAAGGTGCCTCCTGGGTCTCTTCTCTCAAGGACCATGGTCTCGCGCTGCCTTTGCACAGTGCTGGGGATGCGTTGCCTCAGATGCTGTTGTCCGGTTTTACCGTTACTCTTGGCTGGAGGGCAGCACAGTACCGATTACTCTGTCAGGCCGGAGAGTGGACACTTGACTGTCTTTTTTTCTGGGATAATTTTTAAAAAATAGCCAGATCTGTATATTTTCACAAAAGTACCAGCAGATGTCAGCAAAAGGCAAGGCAGCAATATAGGAATTTTGTATTGGGAGGCAAAATCTTTAACTATTAGAGTCAGAGTTTGGTCAAACATCTCAATTTTCTAAATCTAATGACTCCACCCATAATTTTCCTTTTTCTTTTTTATTTGTCTGGGGCGGATTGGTGGTACTGCGAAGAGTGTAAGAATAGATCTATCAATCATTTAGTTGTTCTGACTTAACGTGATGGCCCAGAACTCAAACTCAGAGGGGATTCACGAAGAAATCTAACATTTCGAAGGGACCAGTACCTCATTGCACCAGATGCCTGACCACGTGAGCCTTAACATGCCCCGTGGCTTGATTAAACTTGAGGTAAGTTTCTTCAAGACTCAGCCCTGACCTTCCTCTTCTTAGAATATTTACTTTAGAAGACTTGTACGTTCTTTCTGTCTCTTTGAGATATGAAACTTTTGAAAACTTCTGGCAAGTTTTAGAACCCAAGAATGTCTTTCTCAAGGACCTGGGAGCCATGCCTTTGAAATGTAAGCATTAGGTAGGGCAGAACCCCTGTGGCCCAGGTTCTGTGGGAGGGTAGGAGCCTAGCTTGGTGGGCACCTCGCTCCAATTGGTAAAATGACCTCTTGTCATGACGATATGAGACTACTTATTCTCCCTTTGGAGAAGGCCAGCGAGCAAACAGGCGAGCTACCTTCTCCCCACTCCAGCTCTTACGCTCAGCCTGAGTTCTGGCCTCTCTCTCTTACCTTAAAGCCTTGAATAATGTCTTCCTTGTGTGCTTCACTTTTCGCTTTGACATACCAAATCAGAATATATTTTAAACATCTCTAAGTTATCCTTTGCATTTTTTTAAAAGTATGATATTCAGCATATTTAATATTATGTCCACATTCAAACACAGGCTTGCGGTTTTTGAATGTGAGGTACTTATGTATGAGTTTTTGTTCTACACAAAAATTCATATAACCATAATGATGGTTATACATATCTACAAATATACCCCAAACTATTGAATTGTACATTTTAAATGGGCAAATTGTATGCTTTGTGAACTATTTCTTAATAAAGCTGTTATGGAAAATAGAATGATTGGAAGCTTCTAGAGTCTAGTGCTTGTCAGCTAAATTAAAGGCTAAAAAAAGACGAAAACTAACTCTTCCAGTATTAATAAAGTTCATAGTGTGTGTTGCTATTTCACACATTAAAAATCCCTTTATCTTTTTCAGATGCTTTAGAAACATCGTTCAGACAGTTATGTAACCCATGAAACGTGATCACTGTGAAATGTGAAGATGACTGAAATTGAATCGTTTGACTTTTCATGCTAAGGAAGTGAGCTTACTAAGCATTCCTTTAAAGTACACTGTATTTTTAATAACTACAAAAAATCATAGCTTTAGTAGATTTTCAAAAGGGAACCACTGATCTACCTGAGCAAATTCATAATTCCCTTATTAATAATTGCTAGATATGTAACTTTTAAGACATGTGTTTGTTAAAAGTTAGCTAGGTGAATTTTGTTGACTCCACGCAGGAAAGCAGTATGAATGTGACTGTATGTAGCAGTAGAAAACACTTGTTATATAAAACAAGACTTTAAAATAACCACTTTACAAAAGAGAACTCTTCTATGAATGACAAAACCAAAAGATAGCTCCTTTCTCATATTTGTTAAAAGTAAACTGGAAAAAAAGAACAAAAGTTATTCAGTGTAGCCCATGCAAATAAGCCATAATATAAAATTGTTCTCTTAAATTTTCATTTTGAAATAAAAAATGTAATGATTGGTTATATACTAATTTTTACTAGATCCTGCACAGAGAAAAAGGTACTGTGTGTGATTTTGTATTTTACTTTGAGCTTAATAGTATTCTAAAATAATTTAGGCTCCTGAAATCATATTCTACTTATGCTGTAACTGTAAATAAGACATGCACTTGTGATCTTTCTAATACAAATTATATATACATATATACACACACACATTTACACACACATATATATATGTGTACTCTAGATATATCTTTCTATGAAAAAGTTTTCTAGACTCATTATTCTCTTTATGTACTGACTATTTACAAAAAATACTTTACAGGGAAGACACCTGGCAGACACCACCTTAATCATGTGACTGAACTTAACATCACCAGTAATAAGACATATTATTAATATGTAACACACAGAAAAGGTGTAACATCATTTCTGTGGTATTCTTGCCAAAAAATTATAATTTCAATCTCATCATGAGAAACCTTGAGGCGAGCTTGAATAGAGGAGCAACTCACTACTTCTCATTTAATACAGAATACTAATAATTGAGTAGTTTTCTTCAAACATGAAAAACAATGAAAGGCTGAATATCTACTGGCACTGGAAGAGACCGAGGAGACAGGACACCCAAATGCAATGAGAGACCCTGAATTTAAAAAGGATGGAAAAGGGACATCCAGTGGAAAAGTAGGTAAAATTCTAATAGGTTTGCAGGTTAGTTAGGAGTTTTGTATTGACATTAATTTTAATGATTTTGGTAATTATATGATGTTTATATAAGATGCTAACATTAGGGGGTGCTGTACCGTTTTTTCAGATTTTTCTATCCATCTAAAATTATTTCTTAAAAAAAATAATTTTTTTTAAGTACCAGGATGTATAGTCAAGCAATCTATTCACGAGCTTTTTGATGCTTATGTTCAGAAACACCGTATGCCCTAGTGTTCTAAACCAAAGGTCAGCAAACTTTTTTTTTGTAAAGGGCTAGATGGCAAATCGTTTAGGCTTCGAGGACCATATAGTTTCTGTTGCAAACATTCTGCCATACTGGTGTAATGTGAAAACAGCCATAGACAATATGTAAACAAACGGGCATGGCTGTGTTCCAATAAAACTTTATAAAAACAGGCAGTAAGCTGAATTTGGCTGAGGGGCCATATTCACCAACCTCTTTTCTAGGCTAAGATCAGAATGTGCCTTTTGATTAACAAGTTAATCAGACTCATGTTATTGTGGTATGGACATTTTTTTTTTCTTCCTAAATCCAGGCACACCCATTAAAAATAGAGCTATGATTATCCATTTTAAATGTAAAATAAGGAACTTTAATATGTGTCTCAATATGATTAACAAATAAGTTCTCTATTCTTTCCAACTAGTTTGCTATTTTTCCTACTTTCTGTTACGCTATTTTATACCTTATTTGTCTTATTTAAATTATACTTCCCAATATTATAATCCCTTATGTTCCTCATAGTAATATTAAAGTTATAGCAGAAAATATAAGTTGGGTTTTGGTGTTTATCCTTGGGAAAGTACAAAATATGACACATTTTATTATATTTTAATATAATAACAAAACATTAATTTAGTTTACGTTGCTTCCCTTTCCAAGAGAATGAAAGTACAAGGTGCATCGATTACTTACAGGGGAGTATTTATTTGGGGTGCCGAAGGCAACCATAATAAGGATATTAAATTCGTGTTTTCACAGTGCTGAAGAATGATCTGAAGACTTAAAGGACCCATGTGGGTACTCTGTAAGCATAAATATGCTCAAAGCCATTCGAGCAGGACTATGGAGCATATACATTACGTAGGTCCAGACACGGACCTGAAGCACAGTGTCGGAGGTAATCTGAAAGGGGAAGGGAGCACCTGTGCGGGAGTGAGAGAGGCGGGCACTTAGGGTGCCTCCCCGGGCGTGAGTGACCAGAGCGGCATCCTGCTGGTCCGCTATGAACGTCAGTGGAGGGCCGCTCTGGAGAGCTTGGTCCGCTCCCCGCACTGCAACAGCGAGAAGCAGCCCGCATGCAGAGAGAGGTGGGTTTTCCTCCTCTTTGGGCCAAGAGCAGGTTTGTTTAACAGACTGTTTTTAAGGTCTTTTTGTTTTTAAGTTCATGCAAATTTAATTATTGGAAAAGCTGATCACAAAGCAGCAGAAAGGTGTGTGTGTGTGTGTGTGTGTGTGTGTGTGTGTGTGTGTGTGTGTGTTTTGCTGAGTCCTTCCAAGCAGTCCCGCAGAGAGCAGTCGTGTCCGGATCTGTGAGCCGGCAGAGGCGGCCTTCGCAAGCACATGATGTCGAGGGTGGGCTCTGACCCTGAACCCGCACATCCTGCTTCCTTAAGGTCATCAGTGTTTGTTTTGTTAGTTATTTGGTAGAGCACAGTTTGCTTTAGATGTCGTTGGTGTCTGTGAGTGCCATTTATTTCTTCAACATATCTAACGTACTGTACATGGGGGTGGGGGGGCGGAGGGAATAAATGAAAAGTGAGCTTAATTTGAACCATTAACCTACATGGATACCAGAAGAGAGAATTTCTCCTTTGTTTCAGAAAACAACTCAGTGTCCCTGTTTGACTGGTGAGGTGGGGCCCCACGATGTTTAACTTAAGATAAAAGGTAAATTTTCCTCTGAAATAAAGCACAAGGGGATTTGGAGTTGCATCTTATTCATGCCTCTAGAAGGTGACAGAGGAGAGACAGAAGAAAGGAAAAAAATGGGAGAGAGAAGAAGTGTCTCAGGAGGTGGGGAACCAGTCACTTAACAGAAGGCTGGCACCAGGGGAAGAAATGACCTCTGAGAAGTTCCTCATGGGGAGACGGGCTGACGAAGTGACAGGTGCGGTGGTTTTTGACGCGCCATCAAAATCGTTCTAATCTGCAAGTAATTTTTCACTCTGAGCCAAAATACTTTCAGTAAAAAACCTGATGCAAACAAAAGCCTTGGCTAGTGGAGCCTGGGACACGAAAAGAAAAGAATCACAGTATTATGTAAGAGGGTGAGCACGGCAAGCGATGTTGAGTAACCGGCGTGTTTCACTATAGTGCGCATTCTCGCAGTAGTGGCTGTGAGAGACTAATCAGCTTCCTCCTAATAAGAGATTCTGCTGAAGGAACATCCCACACTGTGGGGTTCGCAGACTCCTAAGAAAATACCACATAATAACAGAACGTCAACTAGTCTATAACACAACCGGCCTAGACTCTTTTAAAAAGTCAATCTGGATAAAGTAAGGAAGGAGATTAGAAGCAGTGAAAGACTTCTCTTTATTACTGCTGCACAGCAGAGAAACAGCCTCCCAAAACATTACTGCAAGGCAATTAAGCAGGCAAAGGATTTTATAAGCTTTGGGGGATGGAGCTCCTGTGACAGCAAGTGGCTGAGACGCTGGGAACGAGACCCAGAGCAAATTTCCAAGCACTCCGGCCTGCGTGGTGTCTAAACAGCATATCTGGCTGACATGAGCAAGAAAAAAAGATTCTTATCATTTCTCTGAGAAAGGCTCAAGTGGTTATTTCTCAGTAACTTGGCATTAACTTAAGACCAAATAGAATTTCCCAGCTTAGGGATTTAGGTAAAATTTCATTAGATCAGAGAGATTCAAGACAGTTCAGGAATAGCATGAAAGACAATAAATTTGCATAAATTCTCCATTCTAGATTAAGAAATGTAAGAACCAAATGCAATGTGCAAAATTTAAATAGATTTTTAAAGAATCAAAAGAACTGTTAAAAAGACATTTTGTGACAATTAGGGCAATTTAAATATGGCCTCTATGTTACATGAATATTAATTGATATAAATCTTTAAGTGTGATAACAGTATTTGTGATATGTAAAAAAAAAATTTATTAAGAGATAGGTATGCTGAATGTGAAATATTTAGTAGTAAATTCATAATGGCTTCATCTTTAATGGTTTTACCAGAAAATATGTAGGGGTGTGTGTGCGTGCGTGTGTGCGCGCGTGTGTGTGTGTGTGTCAAGATAATGGAAATAATGGCAAAATGATAACAATTGGTCATTCTTTGTAAGGGTGTCATATGTTCATAGTATTATACTTTATTCTTCACTGTAGGTTTGAAAAATTTTCAAAATTCAAACTGTGAGTGGCGAAGAAAAGTCTTGAACTGATTTTGATGACCCAAAGCTTCAACTAAAAGACAGAGACTGAATTAAAGAGATGTTCCAGTTTGAAATAATAAAACCATGACTAGGTTGAAAGTTGAAACAGAAGGAGGGAAGGAGTGAAAAAACGATAAAGGAGTCATCCCCCAACGAAAATATCACTTTACCTCTATGTGTATTTGTTCTAACAATGGAGCTTCAACCTTACAATGAAAAATGATAAGATTTTAAAGAATTAAACCCATATACAATTAAACTTCAATTTACTCTTAGTAATTTACACTACAAGTAGACAATCAATAAGGACGAAGATGTATCACTATGTTGTATACCTGCAACTAATATAATATTGTATGTCAGCTGTAATTGAAAAACTAAAACATATTTTTTTAAAAAGGATAAAGAAGACCTAAACACTTTATAACCAATTTGATCTAAATGGCATTAGAGGGATCCTTCATGCCAAAAAGAAGATATGTGGATGGCAAATAGACACAATGAAAAGATATCACCATCTGTAGTCATTAGGAAAATGCACATTAAAGCATAATGGAAAACTATTAATACCTATTATATTAACATAGAGAAAACTGACAATACCAAGTGCTGATGAAGAAATCAAGCAACAAAATCCCTCAAAGATTACATTAAAAAGTAGATATAAAGGCATAAAAAGTAGAAGAATCACTCTGACAAACATTTTGGCAGATCCTATTTATATGACATTTTAGGGAAGAAAGAAATGATAGGAACAAAAAGGATAACAGTGATTTCCAAGGCCCAGAGGACAATGACTGTAAGAGGTGAAAGAAAACAATGAAATAATGGAAATATTCTATTTCTTTTCTAATTAAATTTATCGGGGTGACACTGCTTAATAAAATCATAGGTTTCACATATATAATTCTATAATATGTCATCTGTATGTTGCATTGTGTGCTCACCACCCAAAGTCAAATCTCCTTCTGTTACCATATGTTTGACCTCCTTTACCCTTATCTACCTTCTCCCCTCCCCCCTTCTCTATGACAACAACTAAGCTGTAGTCTGTGAGTTTTTGTTTGTCGTGTTCATTTGTTGTTTTAAGTCTTATATCCCACATACAAGTGAAACCATATGGTTCTCAACTTTTTCTGTCTGACTTTTTCGCTTAGCTTGATTCTCTCAGGATCCATCCATGTTGTCACAAACTGCAGTGTTTCATCTTTTCTTATGGCCGAGTAATATTCCATTGTATATCTGTTCCACAACTCCTTTATCCAATCATCTATCGAAGGACACTTTGGTTGTTTTCATGTCTTCGCCATTGTGAATAATGTTGCAATGAACATCGGGGTGCATGTATCTTTACGAATGTTTTCAAATTTTGGGGTTAGATACCTATTCTCAATTGTGATGCTGGTTATATAGTTGGATACACTTGTTGAAGACTAAAATATACAAGGGTGAGTTGTGCTTTGTGTGAAGTATATTTCAATAAACCTGAGTTTTAAAAAATGATAAGGAGAGGATGTGGCTCCATAGTGTAGCGGTTCGCATGTCTGCTTTACATGCAGAAAGTCCTGGGCTCACACCTCAGTGGAGCCACGGTCCATGGTTTACGGCCACGCCACCCTGAACAAGCCCAATGTCTGATCTCGGAAGCTAAGCAGTGTTGGGCCTAGTTAGTACTTGGATGGGAGACCACCTAGGAAGACCAGGTGCTGCAGGTATAAATAATAGTAAATAAAAAATAATAAACAAACAAACACACAAATAAATAATAAAGAGAAATGCTCGGCAGAGTGGGGGTTACTCCTCTACCATTGCTGAATCTTCACATAGGATACCAAGGAAGCTTTCTGGCTGCCCAGCTGGGTACATTTGTCCTTCCTACGGAGCAGAGAGAGCCTCACTCTGAGAGAGGAAGAAGAGTCGACAATACAGGTGCCACTCAAATAGTCGCAGAAGGCCTGCTCGAGCCAGAGCAAGTGGCAGTTTTCCACTTTTCCCTTTGTTTTTCTTTTTAACAACATGTCTTCGTTCCCTAGAAACCGTCATACTGGCTTCATATAGTCTGTCTATATCCAAATGGAGGTCATATCTGATTATGTGATGCCTTCGTTTATAGAATTTTTGTACATGTAAAATGAAATGGAATAGAAATCATTTTCTATTTATAAAAATTTCAAAGGAACCAGAAGACTGTGTACCATTTAACCAAAATTCTAATAAATGAAATGGCATTCAAAGAGTTGATAAGCTAGGAAGATTAACTGCTATAGAATGCCTAATTTGTTTCAAGTCACGGAATTTAATTTCTCATTTAAAAATTAGAATATTAATATACTCCTTGCAGTGTTCTTTTGTGAGAATTAACTGATATTGTGAGTGTAAATTATCTGAGACTCAGAGAAATTAAGCAATTTGCTTAAGTTTACTCTGCATAAATGACGAATGAGGAATCAGGTACTAATTATTTGTAGACCTTATTAGATATATGTGGGAAGAGGTCGGATATCATAGTTCTTAAGAACTGATCTTTTCTAGATTCACTTGAATATGCCATTTTACTGTGACTAAACACAAGAACATTTACTATAGTCCCTTTACCACTTTCCTAATATAAAACACTCCTACACACGTACCTAGAAACTTTCCTTGCATTGATTTAATTTGCCCACCAGATGGCATTATTCATCCATAGGCTATCTAATATTCTTGTAAAAGTTCTTGTAAATGTTAACATCCTTTATTTGTGCGGTTAGGTAAACCTATGCCTTAACCATATCTGTTCCCATGTATTTAATGTCCCTTTACCGTTTTCAAAGGAAACATTACTGAAAAACCAACATGTTAAATTGTTTTAACAATGTCACCACGGGTGAGGTGTGGTGAAGCCAGCTACAGTTCACGCTTGTGTCACCAGAGACCAGGAAAGAGTGTTAGAGTGTGGTCCTCGCAGCGACCTGGGAGAACACAGAACTCGTGCAGGGCTTCTCGGGGGAGGCACCAGGGCGGGTTGCAAAACAGAGAAGAAGTGAGCTCTGGACAGGAGCCTTCACGGTACTTTCTGTGGGATAGAAAGGGTGAGGCAGGATGGTAGGATTGGCTCATTTGAATAATGTTAACAGGCTCTAGGAGCCCAGGGGGGTGTCCCTGGTTCTCTGGTACCTGGCCCTAGGGACATAAGAGTGGTGACTGAAGGTGTGGACTTAATCTACAGGAAGAACTGATTGACCTCTGGGCAGGTCTTGAAATGGGGTCAAGACCACACACACACACACACACACACACACACACACACACACGATGTGGCAAGTCTACTCATATTTCACAATGGCGAAAGACATTCAGACCTTTCTACTTTGTTGAATGTTGAGAATTTCCCATTCATTCCTAAGTAATCTTTGCAAAGGAATTCTGGCCTGGACTGTGTATCTTCCTGGGACAGCCAAGTCCCCACTGACAATGGCTTCGTAATGAGTATGGTTAGATTTTCTAGATGCAGGCACATGATGTTACTTTATTTGTAGTTACTCAAATGGCAAAGAAAATTGCATATACATCACAAACTGTACATCAGGTTTTGAGGCAAGGATTTTTGTCTATTTTGTTCAGTTCTTATCTGCATTGCTTAGCATTGTGCAGGGCACTATTAGATCTTTAATCCATTTATTCTGTTGAATGCATTAGAACCAATTTTATTTGTCTCTGATTGCTGTTTTGAAAGAAGCAAAATAAAAAAAAAGTCAAGGTTGAGTCACAGTAAATTTTTGAAAGCAAAATGCAGGCAGCTTCAATTACACACAAAAATAGTGTTTCGAGAGTGAAAACTATAGGCTTTGGAAGTGGCAGCGTAAAAGAAGAATGAATCTGAGATATGATCAGTCCCAATACAGAATAAAGATAACTGAATTGGTTCAGGATAGATTTGCTGAAATAGTCGAGCGTAAGTTCCTTGAGCAAAGGCACTTCTCTGCTTGGCTCCCTTTTGCCTCCCCAGTGCCGGGAACAGTGCAGAGCACGTGGTGCATGTTCAAGAGCAATGAGTGGCTGCTCCAGAGCCTGCACATACATTGCCAACAGATGGCCCCTCGCTTGTAAATTTCATACTGAGAGAAAAGACACTATTTGAAAATAAAGGATTGAGTTCGTCGTTTGAAACTCACTGGCAAAGTAGCAAAACAGGCCAGTAATGAAAGGGAGGAAAAAAGGTTGCTTTGTCAGTGAGCAAAGGACCCGTTGAGGGTATTTTTCATTTGGAAATATCCAAGGAAGACTAGGATAGACTGTTTGCATTTCTGATTTATGTTGTAAATTTTTTTTGGATTTCTTACATCACCTGTGACGATGTTTTATAGTTCATTCAGTGTATCTTAATTGTCTGCTATTCCTGTTTCTTCTAGATCTGGATATTTCTACGCCAGTGGATCTTTCCCCCAATCTCGTGACTGCTCTTTTCTAAGGCCAAGGCCAAATTATACATGCGTCTTTTAAAAGACAATGGTTCTGTACTTGCAGAGTAATTACTTTTCCAAGCTCCACAGTAAATTTTCTTTTAAGACACTATCCACAGTGTGAAATTGAGTAGACATTTGATGAAGCTCACCCCATTTATTTCTCCCTCAAAAAATCATTAAGTGAGTCACACTGAAAGCTGTACTGACATTAAATAATGCATTCTATTGCTTTAAATTGCTTTTCTACCTATACATTATCCAGGTACAAAAACACCTCATAATCTCCCATTTTTTCAGCTTGTGTATTTAAAATACACACACACATACACACACACACACACACACTATTCATAGATAACAGCAACATGAAGCAGAGAACAAGTTGACTTACATTTTTGAATTTTTGGGTTATGATAGCAATTTTTGTGATTAGAGATGTTATTGGCAATTGGGGTTGAGTGTTATTTAATTTGGTACTACCTTTCCAACAAAAGTGCTTACTACATTATAATTTATTTTGCCTCTTATAAAATTATCTTAATTATGCAGAAAATGTTTACCATTATGGTTGACTTTTAATTAGCATAGTCCAAGAAGAGAATTTAATCCAAGCAAGGATGTACAGGTATAGATTTTCTGTCCTCTATGTCATAGGGTCAAGTATAATGTGGGTGCTGTTTGTATTAATATAAATTCCTAGCAGTAGCATTGAAATCTGTCACTATTATTGATTCCTGTTTTAAGCAGCCAATGCCCATTGATTTGAGCAGAAAAATTATTGGGATGGATTTGGCCTTGCTTGCTATGACTTATAGTCAATACTTGCGCTATTGAACAGACATTCATAATATTGTACTTTATGCATACCCATCAAAGTACACAGCAAGCAAAAAGATACAGTGAGTGGGTATATCAGAAATATCCTGTAGACCACTTGTCCTTGTTGTTTGTTTTCGGATGGCTTTCCGGGAGTTGGAGGGAAATTGTGCATGGACGTGTGAGTATCTTGCCAAGATGTATATAGCAGAAGCTATGGTATCTGAAATATTATGATGGATGTAACTGGAATTTGTAAAAAAAAATTCCCAAGACACTGAGAACATTAGAGTATTAGGGACTTTCTGGAGTCCTATAGACTATAGACAATCATAGAAGTCATGACAGTACAGGCATTAATGAACATATGGCTAAGTCTGAAAATTCAACATAATGGATCTGAAAGCTTATGGGGTGGTATAGTCTATTTCTCACCAAATATCAGATTTTTTACCATATTATTCTGAAATTACCTCATGTTCACAGGAGTTCAGGTCTTGAAAAGCAGAGACACCACCCCTCATAAACTCTCCCAACTGCTTGCTCAGAGTTATCCTTGCTCTAGCTAGACCCTTAGATTCATTTAATACGAACCTGAACTCGCACTTTTGATTTACGCTTTGTCTTGTATCTCACTCTTGGATTACATTCTATGCCCTTGGAACCAACCAATGTTTTTGGCTTGTCCATATATTTCTGTTGTAGCCCTGCCAATTTTATATCGCTCCTGCTGGTTATGGTCTATCTGCTGCCCACGTTGAACCTGATTCTCCAACTTCCTATGATTTTCCTTAGGACAAAGAAGAAAACATACATTCCGCCTTCAAGAACTGCACCTTAAGGTGATTACCAGAAAGCAAACTTTGTATATCACGTTTTCATTTGCATAGCTCCTATGCTTTTCCTTGTTTCTTGAGAAAAGTGTAATTGGGAAGGAGAAAATTAGCCAACCATGGGCAGGTTTTTTTGTCTTCTAAGATGCATATCACTAACTTGTATAACAATGATCTTAATTTAAATTTTCTAAGTTATACTAATCTCTGTAGAACATCTATTTACCTGTATTAGTAGTTGAAACACAATTTCCCTGTGCTGGGATTTCCAGGCCTACAGTTGTAGGCAGTTTGGTACCTACCTGTCAAGCACTTAAGTAATGGGTTAATAAAATATTTGTGTTTGGCTATAATATTAATGCATCATGTTCTCAAATATATAAAGTTATTAAATTTGATTGTTCTTAGATGAATTTCACTCTGTACATCTCAAATGTAATAATCTTCATGGTTTCACCCCTCTTTCCTTAAAAAAAAAATCACAAAAGTGTCGGGGACATTGATCAAAAGCTCGTCTCTGGAGTTAGGCAGCCTTGATTTAATACTGGATTCCACCACGTAGTGACTATAAACTATAGCAACACACTCAATTTTTCTAAGGATATTTCCTTATCTGTTTAAATGAGAATGAAAAAATGTGAGACTTAAAATTTTTTACATAATAAATGTTCACATAGTAAATGTAAAGTATTTGTTGCCATCACTGTTATCAGTATTACTATTATCATTACTATTTATTATTAGCTACCTAGTTCCACCAAGTTCTGGTTCAACATTAGTAAGCTGGCCACAAATCTTTACAGTTTTGTGGATAATTCAGACTCAAGAATATTCATGTGCCCAGATGGTTTTGGCCTGTTTGTTTTTGCAGTAGGAAGGGATTAAAAGTCCACACAGGGCATAAAGCTAAGCACATCTCCATAAGAGTATAAGACCAAAATTTAAAAAACAGACTAGAAAACAATTTGGAAAATTTTGTAAGAGTCACAGTATAAGAGTGTATTCATTTTTTTGTTGCTGCATTATCCCAAATTTTGCAGCTTAAAACAACCACCATTTATTAATGTACAAATTCTGTAGGTCAGAAGTCCAAACAGAGCACCACTGGGTCTTCCGTTTTAGAGTTTCAAAGGCTGAAATCAAAGTTTTGGCCAGGGCTGTGATTCTTACTCGTCCTCCCTGGCATCCTGGGTTCTCTCCCAAGCTCCTTTAATTGGCAGAATTGAGTTTCCTTGCGGTGCAGAGCTAGGATCTTTATCTTTGTGGCTGTTGCAGGGATCACCAACAGGATGTAGCACGGGAGGCTGCCCCAGTGGCGCCCTCCAGAGGGCAGTTCACAAGGTACACTTTCTTCCAGGTCAGCGTCTGCTGCCTGTCTGCTCTCTTTTAAATGCTCATCTGATAGGTACAACCAGGATAATCTCTCTTCTGATTAGGAACTTTAATTCCATCTACAGCATCTCCTTTACCCTAACATGATCAAGGGAGTGAGGTCTCATCACCTTCACAGCCTACCCTATCCGCACTCAAGGGGAGGGATTATGCAGGCTGTGGGAATTCTGGGGGCTGTCAGAATGAAAAGGTTATACATCAACTTACAGACTCCTAAGTATAATATGTTTATTGCTTTAAATATTGATTCGAAAACTTTCTTACAGTCCATATGACATTTAAAATATTTTAATATTTGTTCTTGAAAATAAAAATTAAAAAAAAAAGAAATCTGGATGCTAGGAAAAGGAACTTCCCACTGTGTGCAGTAGCTTTTCCCAAACATTTTGTCTATCCAGAAGTCACTGGAAGAACAACGGCTATTCTAAGATGCTATGAGATATTATTACAAAAATTTCTGCCCCCTTTGGTCCAGCATCCTTTGTCTTTGGAGCGTATGCTGGTGCCAATTTTGATGTCTTTATTACCATGTCCCCTAAGTGCTAGAGTGAGAGATTTCAGTAGGATGCACAGAAGATCGAAGTGGTTTTCAAAGCAAAAACTGGCCCTAAGAAATGGTATTTAAACCTATCTAGAAACAATAAATCTTTTAAACTACTTTAGAAAAAATATTCCATGGTCTGCTTATTTATTTATTTAGGGAAATTTTGTTTGTAATGTGTAAGCAAATTTTAGGTTATATTAACACACACACACACGTATTTTAGTGTATAATCAGATTAGAAAATTGTTAATTAGATAGACTGATGGATAAAATATCCAAGTCTCAGATTTTACCCAAGGATAGGTGTACTGTTGTTATTGTACTGTACTCTCAGTTGTCCATCCCTGCCAGATACAAGACGGTACCCAGTTCCGCTAAGCTAATGAACAAAGTCCCTTCTCTGCTTAACTTGACATCATATACGAATCGTCCTGTGGTAGACTCACATCTTCTCCCATCTGGGTCTCAACGAAAATTCGATAATTGTGTTACTTTTTTTTTTTCTTCTAGTAAGAGAAGCCATTTCACAGGGTCATCTAAGGGGAAGCCGCGCATTAGCACTTTCGGATGCTGATCACTTGGCATTTTTTTCTGGGAGAATGAGGCAAGTCTCCTGGAGTACCAGTGTGCTTCTTATAGGTTTGCTGCTTCCATTGCCTTGCTAGACGTTTCATATAAGACGTTGTCAGAAATGTCCCTTTCTATGCCTTTCTATGCCTGAGCAGCTCTTTTTTTCCTTTTTTTTTTTTAAAGCCATTCACACAGTGAGAAGTTATTTCAAGCAACGTTTTTAAAGGGGGGTGAGGGGAAACACCAATGTATTGTAACTAGCATTTAATTTCCTGCAGGAGAATAATTGCCTCAAAAATGGTAATTATTAAAACACTGAAAGCATCCAGTAGTCATTAAACAGGTTTTAAATCTTTTGATATGAAATAGATGGACAAGATCTAAATGACATTAGAAATAATGAAAATATCTATATTGGCATAACATTTTTCGTTGTATCAATATTTCAAAATTCCACAAAACATTACAAAATCA
This sequence comes from Eonycteris spelaea, assembly GCA_003508835.1. Lineage (NCBI taxonomy): Eukaryota > Metazoa > Chordata > Mammalia > Chiroptera > Pteropodidae > Eonycteris > Eonycteris spelaea. The sequence continues at coordinate 732,662 of PUFA01000056.1, forward strand.
AAAATAACAAATTATGAACAATTAAGCTTGAAAAAACATGAAAAGAATTATATATCCATAACAAACAGATTAAAATGAATGTCGTTTTACATATTTTTCATGCAGCATTCTTTGTTCTCTGGGCTTTATATACGACATCAGAATAAAAATTCAAGAAACATTTCTGATCATTTCAAGAATTGCATTAGGATTTTCATATCTCTTGTTGCTTTTATTTTAGCAAGTAAAAAAATTGGTTATATTCTTCAATTCTAAAAATAGTTTCTCAAACATCATGTGTACTCTACGATGTTTACAACAAAATAGTCTCTTTATCAAATACGCAAATGTTTATTTTAACTTAATGTGGTGTTTCTAGTTCAATTAAGAGTCTCCTGTGAGAGTGAACCATCTTAGAAATCAATTCTGACGCTTGCTCATTTTGTAGTATTTTTGCTCTCAATTTGTACCACCTTAAAGTCCTTTAAGCCTGAAGTGCAATCATTCTGTAGGAAATTTATTTTGCACATACTATTTGGGTCAGATTAGTTTTCCTGTTCTGAGTATCACAAAATGCTTTGAAGTTCTGATGAAATCTGTGTGGATCTATGGATCATCCTCCTTGAAAATAATATACCCAATTTCGGCAGATCTATTTCCTTTAAACTGAGTTCATGAACTTCAATTAAGGGACATCAGTTTCTTTCTTTCCCCTATGTGTGGCAACTGTGAATTTAGAATAAGAAAACAGGAAAACAAGCGAGCTGTTAAGTTTGAAGTGTGATGACCACTTCACCTGTCTGCACCTCAGTCTGCTCTTTGGCAAAATGCAGTGATTGAATTAGATAATCTTGGAATCTGTTGCATCTCTGACCTTCTATAATTACACATGATAATTATAATGATATTGATAATAATTTCTGTAGAACAGCTATCTTCAAATTGTGCTCTTCAAGCTATAGAGGGATTGGGCAGTGCTTAAGAATTTATCACAAGGCTGTTAATCAATGAACTGGTTTTAAGACTGCTCACATCCTAACCAAAACAGTTCCTCTTGAATTCGTTTAATATATTAGGCATCTGTATGTAAGTTCATTTAAAGAATATATATATATCTAAAATATATATATATATTATATATATATATATAATAAATACGGATATATGTGTATGTGTTGTCCAATATGGCAGCTACTGCCCATGTGAAGCTGTGGAGCACTTAAAATGTGCCAGTGTGATTGATAAACTGAAATGTTTGTTTAATTTATTTAAATAGTCAACTGTGGCTAGTTTCTATGATGTTGGATAGGACAACTATAGAAATTTTTGAGCTGAATAAACTGGCCTTGCTTTCTCATTATTAGCCATCTTTTCATTATTTAATTTTAATCCCCATTTATTATGTATTTATTCTTATTTCTTATTGAGATAAATGGACATACAGCATTATATTAGTTTCAGGTGTATGACATAATGATCCGATATTTGTATATTTTGTGGAATGATCACCATAGTATAAAATGAGTAAGTCCTGGGGCTGTAATGCACAGCAGGGTGACTATAGTTAACAACACTGTGTCGTATTTTTGAAAGTTGCTAAGAGAGTAGATCTTAAAAGTTCTCATCATTAGCAATCTTTAAACATCAGTTTATGACTAATTAAAATAATTATTTTAGAGGCAATTCAAGCATCAAATGAATAATTATACTGGGTGACTGAATTATTTTTCATAGTTGAAATCCAGAAATTCTTTTGCTAAGAATATGAACTAGGCACAGACTTTAAAGCAGATAAATCTGGTTCGAATTCCATCTCTGTAGCATAGTGGCTGAGTGTCATCTCTGACAGCTGGGTTGCTAACATCTGTAACCCTCAGTTTCTTCAGTGAAGCAAGGACAATAATTCCAATCTCATAGGATTGCTGTGAGGATTAAAGAAAATAATATGTGTGAAGTTTCTGATGTAGTACCTGGCTCATGAAATTGATTTTCTACAAATGTTATTTCACCCCTCTATGTAGTTATAGAACATGTAACTCAGGCACGTTTAATTTATCCTTTGAAATGTACAAGTAAAATCTGTCTTTAGCTAGTATTGAGGACGGATTAAAAAAAAAACAAACAATGGTACAGATGCTCTTAAACTAGTTTTACTTCTCCAAATGTAGCTTTTAATTTGACAGCCAACAGTCCACCTATATCCCAAGACTGGTGGAACGAAGATGGAGGATAAAGATTTTTCTTTATAGCTTAATAGAAATAGTACAGATTTGAATCCTGCAAGTAAATCCTCTGCCACTAGCAATGCCATTACCATCAACTCTCTGCAGAATGTACTTGTCTCAGGCTTTGAATACTGAGCAGGTGCTGATGTGGATATGCAATTCCTTCCTTGATTTGCCTTCTTCTCCACAGGAATGCATTAACTTTAGAAGAGGAAAATCGATTTCTTAGAAAGAGTGCACAAGGAATAGCATTGTGATAGCGCCTGCCCAGAATCGACTTTCTGGGAATAGCCCCACTTTCTTGTAGGTCAAAAAAGATGGTTCCTGGGCAAAATTCTGAGTCAGGAACACTGAAAGGAGACTCCATTTTCTGTTACCAAATAAATTTAGTACTCTAGGCATGCCCCGTTACCCACAATCTTGAGACTTGGACATGAATGTCCCAGTCATGTGTATCTCCCACTTATTCCTGACAGTAAATTCTAATTCACAGATTTCCACTCTAAATGTGGTTAAGAGTTCTCAGTTCTTCAAAAATTTTAGTCTAGGTGATACATTCCTTCATTCCACGAAAAACCTGAACTTCCTTATAGGCGAAAATCAGAAGCCTAAAACATAATTTTGTTTTATAGTGTCTGGTTATATACTTTTTTCCTTGGAAAGCATTTTCTATGTTTTTTTAGGGGGAGGGGATATCTTCAAAATATAAGTGATAACTCCTCTCTTGGAATTCTCTTTGAAGCCTTAAAGCATAAAACAGATCTCAACAGACTCACAGGACATTTTACTAGGTCAGCCAAAAAATTATATATATATATATATATTTTTTTTTTGCTGGAGGAACTATGCTTTTCAGAGGGCTAATAAGGGTCTGAACTTATTTCACTACTAAAGATATATTTGTAATTAATAGCCTGTTTACAGATACAGACCTTCACTGACATTTGGGACATTTGGGAAGGTGTGTCTAAACAGACTGTTCCAATTGACTTCAAAATGCAAAATGGCCCCATGGTGAATTACTGAATTTTAAAGCTCCCCTCTCCCACCAAGATGAATTTCATGTAAACATTCCGGGCATCTTCTGAGGAGGCCTGACCTGCAGGGAACCTGTCTGTCTAACTCTAATGTTCCACAGAACTACATAATGCAAAGCCTTCTACTTATTCTAAAAATAGTAAGTATAATTAGTCTTGCAAATCAATGTTTCCACTCATCAGGATGACAAAATAACTTGTTAAATAGCATGCTTAATTTACATATCCAAGAGTCAACAAAAGCTTCATTTACCATTTATTTCATTATATTCTTTCAGGAGAAAAAAATATAGTTCATTGGCCAGCTGCCACTCTCCAAAATATAGAATGTAATTAGAACCATACTGTTGTCATGTTTTCATAGCAAAATACAATCTGCTTTTAGAGCAAATATGCCATTATCTTATCTGGGGCTCCTTTATTCATAATTATTATGATATTTATGCCTATGGGTTAAATTCATAAAAATTAGGAATTGAAAATGGATTTCACATGTAATATGTTGTGACTAATTTTAGAAATGAAATAAATATATATACATACATGTTAATTCTTTAGTTTTTTGAATAAATGACAAAAATAATGTATAACAGTAAATGTTATTTTTAAACATAATTAATGCCAGTGACATTTCCTTAACTAATGTTTTCAAGTGACAGGAAAAAAAAATAAATCAAAAATTTTACTGATACCAGAATTGTACCATTATTAAAGTATTTTGATGACAAACAGCAAAAAGCTACTAAACTTATGCAAAAATATAAAAAGTTTTTTACTTATGTTTCTATTACTCCTGTATTTCTACATTCGTCTTTGGATGTAGGTTAAACTTTTTTTTTTTTTCATTTTAAAACAGTTCCTATGGCATTCATTTACTCCCCTAATAAAGTAATATTAATCTGTTTAGTTTTCACTTACCATGTCATGTTCAGTTGACTCAAAGCTTCTCAAAACAAAATGTTTCATATCTTTAAAAATATGTCAATTTCCTTGTAGTATATACATTTGTCAAGAAACTGGAGTCTTTGAAATCATTAGCACGAGTACACTCTTTCCTTCTTGGCTACCTGGGAAGAATTCATTGTAAGAAATTAGCTTTAATAGCATGAGCTTAGAATCAAGGATGATAATTTTATGACATCAGAACAAAAAGCATCATAATATGGATGTTATTTATAATGGGACCTATAATTTAATTATTTAAAATCATAAATGCTTGTTGAATAGAAGCATTGAGTTAGCCTACTGTGTTTTTGATACCATGCTAAGGATTGATAAACCAGTAATAAATAAGACCAAAATGGTCACTCTCCTTACAAAGCTTATGTTTAAACAAAGGGAAGAGAGAAGACCAAAAGTTCATAAAAAATTTACTAAAAAGGACCTAGTGTACTTTGAGAATATCTAGTAGGATGAGCTGGGCTTGTGCAGAAGTCCTTTAAATTTTCTCTGAGTATATTAAATAAATATAAGCTAAATTCTGAAGGATTAGAAGTTTAAGAAAGATACTTAATTTACTCTTTCTTTTCTTGGTTTAGTTTATTTTGAAAGCGTTTTACATTAAATGTTGCATTACTTAAAGGTTATATCTTCTTTATCCATTCATCTCTTGATGGACTACTTAGTCATAAAAAAGGTGAAATCCTGCCATTTGCGAAAACATGGATGGACCTTGAAGGTATTATGCTAAGTGAACTAAGTCAGATTTCACGCATGTGGAATATAAACAAGAACAAAAACCAAAACAAACAGAAAACCAAAACAAACCCATAGATGTGGACGACAGACAGATCAGTGGTTACCTGAGAGAGAGGGGAATGGAGGGGGGTGAAAAGAAGAAACTAGGGTGATGGATGGAAACTAGACTTTTGGTGATGAGCAAAATGTAGTATATACAGTTGTCGAATTATAATGCTGCCCCCTGAGATTTACATAATGCTATAAACCAGGGTTCCCTCAGTTTTTTAAAAAGTTGCATTATTTTATGTTTAGAATAAATTACTATTCTGCCTACTTTTATAATGAGCTATATAACACAAATATCATTTCTGTTTTACAGGCTCAGAGAAATGCAATAACTTTTCATAGATCACATAGGTAGGAATTAGAGTAAACAGGCTCAAGGAAATAAGAACCAATTATTCATTTCTACCTAAACAGTCAGCTACACATATGGAATTTTCACTGTGCGAATGATTCTGTAATAAGTTTGCTAAGAAATTAGAAATGAGTTACCAATCCATTATGCATGTTATTCTAATTATTATTACGATCATCCTTATATTATAATTATGTTAATTCACTTTATCAACAATTAGATTGTCCCTTCTATGCACTAGGCTCTGAGCATACAAAGAATCTAAGCCCTAATACAGTGTACAAAGAACCCACAATTCAGAGAGAAAATCAAACACATAATAATTATATACATAGTTTGGGAATAAGCAATAACTCTTGTAATCTCATTTGATCCTGAAAAAAATAATGTAAATGAGAGGTATTTTTATCACATTAATTTTAAATGGAAGAGTTTAAATGAGTTCCTTAATGCCACTCATTTTGTAAATTATGGAAGTGGGTGCACAGTGGCCACAGATTATAGAAACTCACAAAGCTAAGTAAAAACTACTGGAATTAGGTCTAAAAATTAGAATAAAATATAGAATTTTTAGTTAAAAATTCTCCCTAGATAATGGTTCCTAATGCAGCTTCTCCCAATTCACTACTAGAAAAACAATTAAGAAATAGAGAAGGATGAACATTAATCTAAGAGTGGCAATTAGCTATTGCCAACATCTGGGACTGGAGGAGACATTCATTAATTATAAGATGTGTGGATCTCAAACAACAGTCACAATCAGCAGTTATCATTCACTCATTATTAAATGTTCACTGTGAGACAGACATTTTGTTCTTTCTTGAAAGAAAGGTAGTATTGTAATTTAGCTTTTTATCCCTATTGTTTTGAATCTGGTTTAAAAAAAAAATGCCTATGCTGAGTAGAAAACGGGGCCATTAGTCCTTCTTTCTGAGATGGCCAATATGAATACGGTCACTTTCAGCTTCCCAGAGACTGCCACAACCCCAAAATGGAAGGGCAAAGTCTTAATGTGTGTCCACGACATTGTGAGGGGAAACAAGGAATCAGCACTGGTCCCAACATGAAAACTGTAATTCCAGAAATAAAGTGAGTGCAAGTAGGAGAGCTGGAAAGTCTTTGGTTTGCTTTGTATAACTACTTCATATCATCTAAAAACAACAACAACAGCAACAACAACAAAAACAATTAAAGAGAAGATAGTATTTCTGTCCATCTATGTTTATCAAATGGTATCTTACTTATCTAATTCGGCCTTGTGATAGATTATAAACCAGAGCCACACAGTCTAGCATTACCATTTACAAATAAAAATTAGACTGGTCTCTCATCCCTCTTTCCGTTATAAAATCTGCTCAATTCTAACAGGACCCACATGGATACGGCGGGGATGAGTTCATACACCCTGAATGCACCACATCTCTATAGACTGCTTCTAGCACGAATAAACACACAAAAATACTGAGTTCTGCTGCTGCTTAGGATGCAGACAGCTTCAAGGGAATATTATTTCCAAAGTAACAATGAATGAAAAAGGACGTGTAGTCTACAAAATCATAACTTTTTATTGAGCTCATCAGAATTAGTCATAAGGCAAACAAACTGAACCCGAGAGAGAAACGATCCTCTTTGGTGAGAGACCGGGCATAAGAACTGTTTATTTTAGAGAATAGAAGAAAGATGTGAACACCAGACAGACCAATAAGAAAAAAAATGGCTAAAATTGTAATACATTATGAAAAAACAAATGTGGGCGAGCATTCATGTTAGCATAGTTAGAACCGCGAGGGTTTGGGGGTTTTGTTGTTGTTGCTGTTGTTACTTACAATCTCTTTTGCATAGCTTTCCAATAAGTGAATAGTGAATAGTTCCCAGTAAGAGACTGGAGAGCCCCGGGGTGGTGCTGGGAGGAAGGTGACTGGCCACCGGTGGGACCCAGACTGCAAAGCCTGCCAAGTTACCTTCCTCTTTCTCTGCAACAAAGCCAAATCCTTAAAACCCTGGGACACCAGCAGCAAACACTCAACCCTCAGGGCCTAGTTAAAAATTAATTAATTCTGAGAATGGAATAGGAGCAAAATCCCCTGTCTCTGGATGAGGGTAGAAAGCCTGCACCTGGGAGGGAGGCGGGGCTACCTCATAGGCTCAGGACTCTGCATCCATTTCAAGCCGGGGATCTGCTACTATTGGAGGAGCAGGAGATCCTCTCGTGCCGAGAGACAAATAAATCACAGACGCATGTCTGAGTGTGCTAAGAAAGCCTTGTCCCCAAAGGCCAGGTCTACAGGCCTGCCTAGGTGGAGGCTGCCCAACACAACGGACAGCCAAAGCACTTCTGGAACAAAGCGAGCTCTGAGTCAAGTGGCAGCCCTCCACTGGGAAGAAGCAAGACCTTGCAGGGAGAACCCTCTGTGGCCCAGGTGTGCGGGACAGCTGAAAGCCGAGAGTGAGTAGGGAAACTGAGAACGACCCTCTACACCAAGCCCCGCTCGCAGCCCAGGTAAGAGCTGCCCTTGAAGTTGTGGCGCACTGAACAGAACACAACAGTGAAACCCAAACCCAGATCAGCTCCTGCCCCTGTTGAGCTGGATCTCCGTCTCTAATGTTTCTGGCTGATTTTAATATCTGTTGTTTACCGTTGGTTTTCAGCAGTTTGACTACATGTCAAGGTGTTTTTGCTTTTCTTTTCTTTTGGATTCTGCTTAGAATTTGCTGAGATTCTAGGATCTGTGGGTCAATGTTTTTCCTCAGTTTTAGAAAATCATCAACCATTTTATTTTCAAATACATGTATATTTTCTGTATAATTTATTTTCTCTTTTTCTTCCTGAAATTCAATTACAAGAATGTTAGACTGAAATGTATTATACAACGATATCGGATGCTTTTTTTCCTGTGCTTTTAAACTTTTTTAGAGTTTGAATTGACTTTTGAGAACAGTGATTTTAAATAGTGTTCCATTTACCCACCAGATAAACTCTTCATATTTGATATTATATTTTTCATTTCTACCATTTCCATATGGTTCCTTTTTAGAGCTGCCACACATCCTCTCTAATTACCTTCTCTTCATGTATATTATCTACTTCTTCCAAAACATACTTTCGTACTTTTTATCATAATTATTTAAAATCACTGTCATAATTTCAACAACTGCGCCATCTCTGAGTTTCCTTCTATAGATGATTCCTTGTCTTAGCTGTATGTCACATTTTCTAATTTTTTGTGAGTATGTTTTGTGACTATATGCCATCATTTTTATACAAAAGCATAGATAAGAAATAAAAGGATATTTGCTTTCTGCACATCCATTCTTTCGTCAAGCTGTGGAGGCCAAGTGAAGGGTTAATCTGGTCTGCAGTCTACGTGGGTCTGGGTTTTGTTGAATATTAAGTTTGGTCAATTTGCCACTGACTTCAGATGTTTTGAGAGTGGGGTGGAGACCTTCCATCAGCAGGGCATGGGGCTGAGAACTGGAGGGCCTGGGCCATGCTGCCCGTGCCTCAGGGCTGAGCCATCAGATCTTTCTTCCAGGTTGGCTGCCAGGTTTCTGGGTCACTGGGGAGTTCTTGTTGTTCTCTCTCCTCCTTCTGGATTTCTGTGCCTTTGAGAGATCCTACAGCCCTGTCGTCTTCCTTCAGGAAGGGAGGCTCCTTTCTGTCACTGGGGTGGCTCAGAATGTCTCAGACTTTCTCTTCGATCCCTCACTGTGCCTCAAGGCTTTGGTTTCTGTCTCCGTGGTGTTTCTCACGGTTTTCCTAGCCATCTCCAGATCTTGGTGATTAAAAGTCCTGATTCCCTTAGGGGCACCCCCAGTCTGCAAGTTCAACCCCAGTATTTGGTTGTTGAAAATCTGGGGAGTTGGAAGGATGTTTTATAAACATTCCTTCCTCATTTTCTTCATAGCCCAAAGACCCGAGTGTTTCTGCGATTTCTATGGGATCTCCTACCCTCCCACTGCTCTCTAAAGGTGACTGCTCTGCCCTGCGGAGGGGGCCGCATGTGTCCTGGGAAGAATCTTTCTCAATTCTCCTTCCATGTCCCAGCTTTCGACACAACTCCATGCATCCATGAAGACGTATGGGAAAATGTTGGCGTTTGAGTGTATACTTGCCCTGTGGTGAGGATCCTCATAATTCTAATACCACTCGCCAGACCACTTGCTGTATGTTAAAAGTTTTTAAAAGTTTGTTTTCATTTTACCATTTATGGTAGATTCCTCTTCCACCCGCTCTTTAGCTAGGGATAAGCTCAGCCATGAGTCTTACATCTCCTATAAATGACTTGCCACTTTTTATAACTAAGTATTTTAGGTTTCTTTGAGGCCTCAGCAAACTGTTGCCTCTTTCTTGTGCTTGCTGTTCTACTTTGAATAGCTTCTTCTCACGAGATCTTTATAATCTATAGGCATTCACTAGAAAGTAACATTCAGTTATTAAATGGTGACCCTTAAATTATTCTTTGCCCTATACTATAATATGTGGTTACAACATGTCACACTCTATATATTTCATTACCTCGCTTACAAAAATTTTTTTTCATAGTCTTCTCACTGCATGAAATCATGTTATTTTTTTGCCTACTCGTTGATTGTCTACGTCTACCCTTCAGAGTATAATCTTCATGAGGGCAGGCACCTGGATTTTTCTGTTGACAGCTCTATTTCAGTACCTAGGAGATTGCCTGGCACAGGGGAGGTGCCCAGTTAATACATTGAATAAATGAATAAATAAGTTTTGGGAGAAAGTTCGTTTGCTCAACTACGCAAAAGATTCACTTTTCCTTTGAGAAATGCTGGGCATTGGAACTGCTCTTTGCCTCATTAGTCTGTGGGGCTGAGTGGTGAGTGGTGTACAGTAAAAATCAACCAACTCTAGAAGTCATCAGCAATGCAAATGTGCTTCTTCAACATATCGGTTCTGCTCTCCTTGCTTCACGCAGCCAATTCTAAACAAAAGCTGGAAATGACCAAGTTGGTACTGTATTTAAATAAATGAAATTGTGAAAATAATTAAGAGACAAAAACTATCACATCTACAATCCAAATAAATATAATTTAAGGAGTTAAATGTAAAATGAAAATAAAAACAAAAAGCTTGAAAACTAATAGAAGAAAATGTAGGGAAATTTAGCTTATCACATACAAGAAGACATTTGACACATAAAACAAGTGAAGACTTATTCTGAAAAAGTAGATCTGGTTATATAAAAATTAAACCTTTCAATTGAGAATCATCATAATCAAACTTCAAAGCAACCAGTTATTAGGGAAAATATTTCAATATATGACAAAGGATTACCTTCTTAACATAGAATACTTTATAATAGAAAATAAGACACTTCGAATGGAAAATGAGTAATGGACACAAATGAATAATTTTTCACAATTAAAGCAAATGATAAAAGACAAAATTGTCAGTTATTAACTAGTAAATGAAAAAGGCAACACCAAGATGGTATTATTTTACGCCTTTAAAGTTGGCATTAAAAATTTATGTCAGCCAGTGTATCGTGTTTGCAGAGAAAGATATATTATATGCTGTGAGTTGATCTGTAAAATTGACTAAAATTCCACGATCAAGGAGTCAGCAGATATTTTCCCCTGAGTCCTCTCTCCTTGGTTTGCTGACAATTGCCTTTTCACTGTGTCCTCACATGGCCTAGCATTTTGTCCGTGCGTGCCCACTCCTGGTGTGTCTTCCTCTGTTCATAAAAACACTAGTCCTATTGGATTAGGACTCCCTTAACCTCATTTAAAGTTAATTACCTACTCAAAAGCCTATCACTAATACATTGGTGGTTACAACTTCAACACGTGATTTTTTTTTTTTTTTTTTTTTTTGTGGGGGACACATTTAATCCATAACAAGTACCTTTTGTTTTTCTGGCCATTTGGACCTTTCTTGAGAAGTGCTATTTTAAGTGTTTTGTCATTTTCCTATTTGGTTTTCAGCTTTTCTCCGATTGATTGATTGTTCTTTATACATTCTGCATATTTATCTTTTGTTAAATATGTATAGTGCGAATATCTTTTCCTCGTCTGTGGCTTGCCTTTCACTCCTGAATGCTGTCTTTTGATAAACAGACATTTTTAATTTTAACATAGTCAAATTTATCAATGTTTTCCTTTACATTTGTTTTCTATTTGCATATCAGTGAATGACAGTTTTCTTCTGTTTCTTCTAAAAGCTTTATTGTTTTATCTTCCTCATTTACATGTACAGTCCACTTAGAACTGATTTATGTATATGATGTGAGGCAGGTATGAAGAATAATTTCTGTGTGCATATCTATTTGTTCCAATATTTATTAAAAATGCTAGCATTTCCTTATTTCTTTGCAGTGTTATCTTTGTCAAAAATCACGTAACCATATCTCTTTGGGTCTGTTTCTGGACTCTTGGTTTCAAGGTCTCTTATTTATCTGTTTCAAAAAATAAATAAATAATTTAAAATACATAAATTGAATGACATTCTTAAATTTTAAGAAATATTTTAGAAATTTTTTTGTTTCAATGTTTCTATATTAATCCCATACTACTATAATAACAGAAAATCAATACTGAAAACATTGTAGAATGCAAATCATGTCTTTCCTGGCATAAAAATGCTTGTGTGGTAATATGAATATTCTCCTAAAGGATACCATTATCTCTTTTGGTATATTTACTCAGTCGGTGATTGAAATATGCTTTCTTGACACCCACCTATATATGCACATGTGACGTTGTATCTGATTCCCATGTTTATGTTCTGGTTATTACATGTTGGGAGCTCCCTAAGACCATCCGCAAATTCGGTACTTCACTAGAAGAACTTGCAGAACTCAGCGAAGGGGCTGTAGTCATGGTTGCAGTTTATTACAGCCAAAGGCTACACAGCAGGCTCAGCTGGGAAAAGGCACATGCATGAGAGCAGGGTCCAGCAGGGATCCGGTGTGGGGATCCCCACGTCGTCTCTCAGCAGAGTCGTGTTGACAGCGCTTATTTCTCCTGGCAATAATGTGCATCGATAGGTCACATTGGTTGGAGTACTGCCAACCAGGGATGCTCTCCTGATCCTTCCTGTTCAGAAGTTTTATTGGAGGTTGGTCACATAGACATGGCTGACTGCCCATGGGACTGACCAGCCCTTCCAGGAGTCAATCTAAAACCATGCGGCCTGCCATAAATCACACTGTTAGCACAGATGATTTGGTATGGTCCACGGCCCCCAGGTAAATGAAGGTAGCCTTTTCAGGAAGGGCATATCAAGGGTGTAGTAGTAACTTCCCAGGGGGCAAAGGGCCAAATCCTTCCTCAGGGCAAGGTTAATCTTTTAATGCACAGTTCTATGTAGGTGTTTATTCAATTAGGTTATACCAATTGTTTATCACATAAATATACATGTTTATTTCTCATCATTTTGTGCATACTGATTCAGTGCCCTATAATAAACCCCAAAAAGAAAATTACAGAAATATGGCAAATTGACACAACAGCTTCCTGATTTTTGACATAAATTATCACTTGTCTACAGCCATGCTGCTCTGAACAAGCCCACTCCTGTCTGATCTCAGAAGCTAAGCAGGGTCGGGCCTGGTTAGTATTTAGATGGGAGACCACCTACGAAGACCAGGTACTGTAGGTGTTAAAAATAAGGGTTTGTAAACTGACAAGGTCCTTGAAATCTGTGAGATCAACCAAGGGTTGCCTTGACTAAAAAAAAAAAGAAAGAAAGAAAGAAAGTATCACTTAATAATTCCCTCATTCTGTTAATTTTTTTTGCAATAATTTCAAGATTTCAATTAATAAAATACAATTTTAACAAAATTAATTTTAATAAAATTTTTAATAAAATTTGATTATATTACTGTAAATCTTGAAACCACTGCTGAAAAATACATTAGTAATCAACATTTAAGGGAAATTCTGCAGTATAAGTAATAACAAATGATGCTTAGAATTCATTGAGACATGAGTTTCTAAAATGAAGAATCAAACAAAGATATCCATTATCTTTCCCTACTTTTCCCATTTGCATTAGAACTATTATTTATGGCAATTAGAAGACCATGCATTTTAAATATATACAAATCAGAATAGGTAATAAAATCTTTCATGTTGATGTCATCACCACTCATATTCCCTAATTCCCTTATACACAGAATTATTAGTAGTGTTAAAAACAAAATTCGACCAAGTAAATTTGAAGATCTCTTTGGCTTTACTGAGTCATGAATCCAGCAGCATCCCATCCAGCAAGGAGAAGCACACTCTGAGGGGTTGTACAGAATGGAAGGTTTTATAGGAAGAAGCCTGTGAGAGAGGATTTATTAGCCAAATAGAAAGGACTGTTTTTAGACCAGGAGGTCTTCCTTTTGGGGAGAAGGGACTAGCAAGGGTTTTATCATGCAGACTACCTTTTCTTATAGAGGATAGAGAGGGCCCAAGTGATCAATGCTGACCAGAAAATTCCAGACTCAGTGAGTAATATTACATTTGTAGGGGAGGTTTCCGAAACTGCAGTTAGGTTAGGTATTAAGTCTAGGTTTGGAATCATGGGCTTTAGTATAAGTCATGCCATTTGGGGCTGTGGTTTTCTCTTGAACGGTAGTTATTGTGGAATTGGATCTAATTGTTAATTGGATCTAATTATTAACAGTAGGAATTGGATCTAATTATTAATAGTGAAGTACATTTTCTTAACTGTGAGCATTTTCCTATTATTCGCATTTTTTTTGTACACTTAAATCTGTGAAAAGAATTTGAAGTGAGAAATAACTGAATGATCAGATTAAAAACTGCATCAAAGATAAGGGAATGTTATGAGAACATTTAACAAAACAATTTCTAAGTTGTTTTTTATCGAATGCACCTAACCTGGTCTATGTGCACAAATGTGTAATGTGTCATTTGGCTACAAATCATTCGCATTTCATAAACAAATTTCAATGTATAATTCTACTAAAGAAGAACTGTCAAGTCATTGTTTGCTTCTAAGAGTAAGAGTTTCTTCAATTAATGAAAAGAAATGCTTAATAGATATTACTTCCTACACTGATAATGAACCTGTTCTAAAGGACAGCCAGTTATGAAGGGCTGTAAAGGTTAGAGAACCCAGAGGATAATCAATAAAAGGCAAGAAGCAGTTAGAGATCTCATGATTTCAGAAGGGAAGATCTTTCTTATGAATCCAGAACTGAAAATAGAGGGTGAGGATTGTCCCTAGAATGCTTTTCTGAAGTAGATGCAGAAACCAGTTTCCATGTTAATTCTATCTAAGTTCTGAGCTGATGCAATCTACTTTAATGATTCAAATCTAAGTATTTTGCACCTCGCTCACCCTTCTAAGAACAGCCTTCACTCTCTCAGGTAGCAGCACTATGGACTTAGAATCAGCAGGTATTTAAAATGTATTACCACCAAAGCATGAATTCCTTGGGCTGAAAAATCTGGAGAAATAGTAATTTGAAAACATATTCCAGAATATGAAATGATGCCATTTGTGACCACATGGATGGATCTTGAGATTATCATGCTAAGTCAGACAGAAAAAGTTGAGAACCGCATGATTTCACTCATATGTGAGATATAAAACCGAAAGCAACAAACGAACAAGACAAACAAAAACTCAGAGACACAGACGACAGTTTAGTGGTTACTAGAGGAAAAGGTGAGGGTAGATAAGGGCCAAGAAGGTTAAACATATGGGATGGAAGGAAATTTAACTTTGGGTCATGAACACACAATGCAATATTCAGATGATGTATTAATTAATGGTACACTTGAAACCTATATAATTTTATTAATCAATGCCACCCCAATAAATTTAATAAAAATAAAAAAAATTTAATTAAAAAACAAATTCCATTACCTACAAATTATAAAATTAAAAAATTCTTTTATTTTTAAACAATAAAATATGGACGTATCAACAAAAGATTGGTGGGTAAAAGTCTTGTCCATGGGGGTAAGTGGGCTGTCTCCTTGGCATTTAAAAGCACAAAATTTGCTGCTCATCATTAACTATACAAATTCTAGTTATGTTTAAAAGAAGTGCCAAGACACCTTCTTTATCAAAACGTGGATACCCTGGTGGCTGCTTAAATAAAAGGAACCATAATCTGGCATTTGTAAGAGTTTTCGCTGTTTCAGAATTCTTATTATAATGGTACTTATTGCTATCGATTTTTATTTGCATTAAATATCTTTCTGTATGCAGAAGGTAATGTTCCTGGTGATATAAAAAGGAATCAATTGGTGGGTCTGAGTCTTCTGGTAGGTAGTAGTCTGAGAACAGTAATTCTAACATTAGCAAATGTGAAAAGGATTACCTGAACATGAGCAAACATATAAACGCCATTAAAAACTCATTGATTTGGTTATACCCTACGGATTTTACCATTATTTGAATGAAATTCATTAGTATATACTTTTGATGAATAAATTCTTCTTCACAGAGCTAAGTGTATAAATAAAATACTTGAGGGATACTATGTTTACAAGCCCTTTCAGACACACTAATTTACATAAGTGGCACACTTAAAGATAGTTCATCCACAAGAATTTTTTTTTTAATGAGAAGGTGAAACTATTTTTTCTTCATCTCTGAAAATGCTCCGATTTCCCCAACATTAAAATAACTAACCCTAATCTTATGATATCCTCTTGGATATATATTATAATATTTTAATGGGAAACTTTTAAACTTTGTAGTCCTGCTATTTGTTCTCCTCTTAGAGAACCAGTACAACCCCATACAAAGACTTGTGCACAGTATTTCATCTGGGAGCTTATCTAAAGGGGAAGAATTGAAGAAGCCAAGAGAGTGAGACAGAAAGATCAATATAACAGCAAATTCCAAATCGGGACTTGGTTCTTATGGGGCCTCCTAAGAAGTATGCCAGATCCATCACTGAATTATTTATCCAAAGTATAGGAGACAGGAGTGTATCTAATACCTCTCACTCCTTATTATTTGAGGTTTTCCCTGGAGGCATTAACTCCCTTGCACATCTGAGCAGCACGTGGATGTAGCATGAATCAAAGCCTCCCCAGATCTTCAGTGAAGGTAGAGTTTAAAGGCAAAGAGTGAGGATATGTGGTACACAGTTGAGGTTATCACACCATCTGCATACAGGGAGGTGAAAGGCACTAGACCTGCCCATGGGATCCACAGCTAAAATTCAAGCTTAGGTCAAGGGGGATATGAGTAAGGCTGAAAGTATTTCTGCTACAGTCCAACCACTGCGCTTATCAGATTCCCTCCTGCTCTCCTATCATCTAGACGTCATGGTGGTTGCCAGAC
Organism: Eonycteris spelaea; assembly: GCA_003508835.1. NCBI lineage: Eukaryota > Metazoa > Chordata > Mammalia > Chiroptera > Pteropodidae > Eonycteris > Eonycteris spelaea. Next base: position 749,288 of record PUFA01000056.1, read on the forward strand.
ACAGTCTTTAAAAACGACTTAATAAAGGAGACGTGATGGAATAAGCTGTACTTTCCATTGCTACAACTGGTCTCTAGATCATAATGAGGTTTAAACACCTCTCTCTACTACCAATTCTAGATTTCCTTCACTTACAGCCAGCACTTAAAGCTGTCCAGCATGTATGTTTAAAAAACTACAAATGAGAAAACAAAAGAAAACAAAACAAAACAGAAAATGTGATGCAGTGTCAAGAGAATAATCAGGTAATAAAAATTATCCTTGAGATGACCAAGCTGTGAAAATTAACAGACGAGGACTTTGAAGAGTAATGATAAACTCTTTATAAATTCAAGGTCTTAAAAAAGGAGCTGGCAATAATACGTGGACATATAGGAAATCATATCAGGGAAATTCAAACTACAAAAATTGGAGGTTTTGTAATTAGAATGCATACTATCTGAAGTAGGATTTTTTTTTGGTGATCCTAGAATCATACTAAAGACAAAACAATAAAATGGAAATCACCCATTCTGAAAAACAGAGAAAAACACTCAAATGAACGTAGATAAGTGACCTGTGCTATAGTATCAAGTAACATAATGTATGGGTAACTGAAGTCTTAGCAGAAAAGAGAGCATATGGGCCAGAAATATTTAAAAGAAAAATACCCCCAATTTCCCCAAATTTGGAAAATATTAAGTTAAAGATCTAAGATATTGTAAGCTTCACAACACATTACCATTTTTGCATTAAAAAGTCAATTACATCTTAAAGCTATTTGAATAATATATTTTTTTTCTTTTCATATTCACCATTTCCAGTCCCCTTCATTCCTTTGTGTAGATCTAAATTTCAATTTGCTATCGGTTTCTTCTTCATGGAAAACTTCCTTTACCTTTTTCTAGTGCAAGTGTTTTCAGTGCTGGAGTCTTCCAGCTTTTGTATGCTTAAAAAAAAACCTTTATTTCAATTCCCTTTTTGAAAGACATCTTTGCTGAGTACAGAATTCTAGCGTGACAGTTTTTCTCTTTCAGTACTTTATAGATGGTACACCATGTCTCCTGGCTGGCGTTGTTTCCAACCAGATGTCTGCTTTGGTTCTGATCTCTTTTCCTCTGTACATATGTGTCATTTTTAAACCTTTCTGTCTTAAGCAAGTTTTGTTTTTGTGTTTGTGTGTGTGTGTGTTTTAATGTGACTTCATATACTTGCCTTCATGGTCATGTGCTTAGGGACACTGAATTCTGGATATGTGGATCTACAATTTTTATCAAATTTTAAAGAAAAGTAGCTAATATGTCTTCGAATATACTTTTTCCCCACTTCTTTGAGTCTCCTGATTACAGCTAGATTAGCCACTTGAAAGCCTCTTACTTGGGCCTCTCCAGATTCTCTTCTTTAGCTTGTCAACCAAGGTGACTGCCATGCTCTTCCTGAGGTCCCCACCGCCCCTGCCCCCTGAGTCTAGGCCTGGAAAGCTCCCGTCAGCAGGCTTTAGCAACCACAAAGTCATCTCATTTTTCCCCTTCTCTCAGTGATCACTGTCCTTTGCTGCCCAATGTTTAGTGTCTTGAAATACCTCTGTTTCCATATTTGTCTTGCTTTTTAGTTGTTTCACTCAGGATGGTTCATAAAGTTCCAGTCAGTCTATCTCCTCTAGAAGAGGAACTCCTCTTGTTTTTAATTTTAGCCTTTCTTTTGGCTGTCAAATGGTATCACATGATAATTTTAATGTATTTTTTCCTGATATTTAATGATGTTCAACACTTTTTATTGGCCGTTTCTATATTGTCCCTTGTGAAATACCTATTTTTGCCCTGGATTTTTTTTTAATGGCAGTGCCTCGATTAGAGTGCTCCTCTCTATTGTAGTGGACTTTGAGTTTGTATTTTAATGCTTTCCAAGAAGGTAAAGCATTTTTGCAAAAACATAATTTCATTTATTACCCAACTGTTAATCCTAATCTCACATACTTTGTGTCTGTTCAAAATGAAGTGTTATACTTTAGACATGAAAGATATACTTGTATTTTTAAAAAAGAGTTTAAAGAATAAAAAGTAGTATATTTACTTAGATATTTGACATTTTTTGATGCTTTTAATTCCTTCTTGCAGATATAAGTTTATATAAGGTGTCATTTTATTTCATCCTGAAAAATCTTTATTTAGAATTTACTTTAATGTAAGTCTGTGATGAGTTCTTCCAACTTTAATTATTTGAAAATGTTTTTAACTTACTCTCATTTTTGAAGGATATTTTTATTAGATATAGAATTGTGGCTTAACAGCTTTTTCTTTCATCACTCAATCCAGAGACAGAAGAAAGAAAAAAGTACCAAAACCAAAATTAGAACTGATATAAAACATATAGCAAGATGATACATTTAAAATCAACCATACTAATAATCACATTAAATGTATATTATCATAAACTTAAAAGGTAGAGATTTTCAGATTGAATAAAAATGAAATGAAGCCCAACTACATGCTCTCTTTAAGAATCCACGTTAAATATAAACATATGAATAGGTCAAAGGTAAATTAATAGGAAAAGATATACCATAATAAATTTATCACGTGAATACAGCAATGATAAATATTTACACATCTAATAACAGAGCTGTAACATTTAATAAGAAACAACTGATAGAAATTCCAATACTCATTTTTCAATAATTGGTGAAAAAATAAGTTAGTATACAAAGACTTTATATAGCACTGACTTCTAACTTACCCTAATTGGCATTTATAGAACATTCTTCCGAATGACAATAGAACACACATTCTTTCCAAGTTCACATGAAATGCCAACACAGATTAACCATATTCTGGGCATAAAATAAGATTCAATAAATTAAATCAATTCAAATAATACAAGGTATGTTCTCCATCCAAATGGAATTAAATTAAGAGTCAAATATACAAAGATATATAGAAAATAACCAAATATTTAGAAGCTAACTAGCATACTTCAAGTAAGTCAAGGTTCAAAGAAATAAATCTGAAACTTATATTGGACAAAATGTAAAAATTATATATTGAAATTGTGAATGCCACAATTCAGAGAGAAATTAATAGCATGAAATGTTTAGATTTTACATTCAAAAGAAGAAAAGTCTCAAAGGAATAACCTTGATTTCTACCTTAAGATGATGGAGGAAAAGTAGAGCAAAGAAATCTAGATTAAGCAAAATAAAAGAAATAATACATATTACAATAGAAATCAATGAAATAGAAAACAAATACAATTGAGAAACATCAATGAAATACAAGTTGCTTCCTTGAAAATATCAATACAATTAAAAAACCTCTAGTGAGACTGAGCAGAGAGAGAGAAAACAAATCAACAATATTAGGATTGAGAGAAGTGAGGTCATTACAAATTCTACAGATAACCAAAAGCGTAAAAGCACAGTATGAACAACTTTATGCCCAATTAGGCAAAATGGACAATTTCCTTGAAATTCAGAAAGTACCAAAGTTTATTTAAAAGAAATACAGAAAACGCATCAAGGATGGTGAAGTAACAACCTGTAGAATACTGCTCCTCCATGAAAGCAATGAAAATACTGGAGAAAATTTCAAAATAAACTTTTTCAGAACTCTGAAAATTAACCAAAGCCTTTCAACAACCTGACAAGATTAAAGAAGACTGTTGAATTAATTGAATAATTATAAATCTGATTAACATGAAATAATAACCTGTGTTAGATAATATTCTGCTTGCATGCTTATCGGAAGGAGTACTTAAGAGTATTCCAATGTAATTTAGCCCAGCACGTAATTTATAAGCAAATATAGGGAAGATCCTGTGCTAAATACTGAGAGTAAAGTGTGATGAATAAACAATAACCATGAGTGTGTTATGTTCTAACAGATCACGTCCATATATGTTGTGATCAGAAGGTGACTACAATATAAAAATAAGGGCTAAAGTGTAAACTGGAGTAATAAATTATTTGTAATTCCAGTATAAAATAAATACATTGAAGGTCCTGTAAGCTTCAAGAAAAGATGACATTTGAAGTGGACATAGAGATGTAAAACATCCTGATGGCTCACATATGCAAAATTAGAAGGAGGGAGGGGGAAGTATTTTAAACCTGAGAGGTCATCATAAGCCACCCTCTAATTTTTTTTGAAATATTTTTTCTATATTTCATTGAATAAGGGAGATGTGATTATAGCTCCATGAATTAAACATAAGTATTGAATAATAATAACCATACGCTAGGTACTATGCTGATCATCAAAAAATATCCTGACGAATACATTGATCCTTATTTTTCAAAGCACTTGTCATCTATATAAACAAGTAGGAAGACAATATAGTCTTTGCAAATGCTATTATATGGGTATGAACCTGTCAAAAGTACCTTATCCAGCATGAGAATGGGAATGTGGAAGAATATGAGGAAAGATTCAGGGACTTCTTCCACGAGGGGCTAATATCTAAAGTGAGCACCAGAGGGTAGATGAGGTTCGGGATTACAGTATGCGGGGAGGGGTGAAGAACAGCAGGGCCTGTAAGTAGTTAAGAATACTCAGAGCAGAATCCAGTAGAGGCTGTGGCTGCAGTGCTGTGGTCAAATCATTTAGGACCTTTTGAGCAATAGTGAAAAGAATATGTCTTTTCCCTGAAGATCGTGGGGTACTATGAAAGAGTTCCTAAGGAGTAAAGTGATGGTCAGAACATGCTTAGAATTCTGGTCGTAGTTTGCAGCATGGAATTAGCTGGACAGGACTGTAGGTAGACAGGCCATTTAGGAAACTAGATATCTAAGAGCAAGAGGATCGTGACTTTTCCCAAGGAAGTGATCAAAAGCGTTAGAGAACAGTGAAGAAATTCCAGGGAAATGAAAGTATAATTAAAATGAATGTAATAACTGCTTATATGGGGGACGAGAGAGTGGGAGAAGATAAAATGACCCAAAGTGACTGAGTTGAATGATATTTTGTATCACAGGCAATACAATCCGTGGCAAGTGTTTTATGCTTGCCTTCGCCTTAACCATGGGCCTCTTATCTCTGAGAAGCTAGAGGGAGAAAAGGACTTAGTGAGTTTTTTTTCAAGATAAGCTGAAATTAACATTGTTTCCACTCTTCCTTAGCATAATTGAGAAACAGAGGAGTCAAGCAATTAATCATAATTTAACACACCATGTACTATTTATTGTAACGGGTCACAGAGAAGGGCGGTCACCAAGTGGTTACTGATGCTGTGGGGAAGAGCTGTTGCTGCTGCATTGGTGATACCACAGACAGCCTGTCCATCAGAAAGGCTGGGCTCCCAATAGAAGCTGGACCATGGCATGACTAAGAGGCAGAGGATGCCTCAGGGGACACTCAATGCCTTTCTCAACACTTCCAACTGCCTTCTTAGCCACATCAGCCATTTAGTGCCCTAATTCGGGTTAATTTGATTTTGCAATTTGGAATTCCAGACAAATCACCTTGGGAAGTCAACATGTCTAACCCTTTTGCTGGCTTAACATGAGAACAGGCTGGTCACATAATAGTGAGACAGAGCAATTTAAATTTCCAGAATTGTGTCTTGGGAGTGAGTTTAAATGTTAATATGATACCTAAGGTATGTATAGATGAAGGGGATGTAGCAGCAAGTTCAAGAGAGTTTGCCAAAGGAAGACTGCTCAAAACATAATTCTTAAGCCATCCATGGAATTGTCAGAATAATGTGTGTATAGTTTGAAATTACAAAATGTAGGTTATACAATAAATGTCCTTTAGGATGTAATCAAAGGCCAAATTTTCTATAATTTTTTTGTGTGTGTGCTTTTAGGAGGCAGTGAGAGTTTGATATTTTAACACAATTCTTAGAGAGACTGAAATAAATCATTATAGTCAAAAGCAAGTTTGAAAGTGATATTCTTATAGACCATGGGTACAGAAAGCTTCTTAATGCTTGTGGAAGTCTACTTTTTAGTTTTATACAAAAGGAAAGCTACTTTCTTTGGTAAAATCAGCTACAAACATGTTGAAAGACATGGCTCCTGATTTCAAAGAGTTTTTTTGTTACAATACATGTATCTTCCAAAGTGCTGTCCATTATAGCTCTGATCCCTCACCCATAAACAACAGCCAAACAAAGAGCTCTTCTGAAGAGTAAATGAGAACATATTTGTGAGACATCAAGTTTTACCTGACAATAAATGAGGCTGCTGTGATTTGCAATGAATTTAGAAACCTCTACAAAAGACTGCTTAGGCAGATATTGTCTGATAGAAATATGTCCGCCAAATACTTAATTTAAAATTTTTCTTTGAGTCACATTGAAAGTAAAAATGAACTGGAGAAATTAATTTTAGCAAAATATTTAATTTAATTTAATACACCAAAGCATTATTTTGACTTGAAATCGACACACAAATTATTAATTTAATATTTTATGTGTATGTTTTTATTAAGTTTTGAAACCTGGTGTGTATTTTATGCTTACTGATGTCTTAATTCACACAAGGCACATTGCGTGTTCTCAATGGCCATAGTGGCTAGTAGCTAAATTATGGGTAGTATAGACCCAGACACAGAAGTGTTAGCATTAGCTTGTTCTGTGGCGAGGGTGATGCATCGATATGGTCCTCGACATGTTCTTTCTTCTGTCCTTCCTGGTATTCCCAACCTCTTCCCTTTCCCCATCCCCCAAGTCCTGCCCATCAGCCAATAATTATTGAGCATCTACCATGCACCAGACAGTGTTTTAGTTACTGAAGAAACAGAAAAATAATGCAAACAAGTTCCCTGCCCTCACTATGCTTGTATTCTCCTGGCTATATTGCTTTAGTCCTGTACCAGTGTTGGTCAGAGAAGCAGAGCTACTGATGATGACACAGAATAAGCTATTTGTTGTAAAGATTAGACCTTACACAGAGGTTGACATAAAGCAGTTGTTTCTGCATCTAGATTGGCCTGAAGTCAGCAGAGCTGGAAGTCCAGAAGGAAAGATAGATATAAACTGCGGAAGCACAAGGAAAAACTGCAACCCATAAGGAAAAACTGGAATCATGAGTTCTACTTGGAACCTACATCCGCCTCTTGCTGTCTTCAGTCCGATGCCACGGGCGACAGGTAAGCCAGCGCCATTCACCATGGGGCAGCATGTCTTCTGACCCAGGATGCCTGGAATCCGAAAGTAGGAATCGGGCAGGAGCTGGGGACACTTCAGTCTGGCACCTGTCCCACACCTGTAAGGTGACCAAGACCCCAGCAGTGACCTGAATGAACGGTGGCAGCACCTGCTCCACAGCGACCTTCGGGAGTGACAAATAAGGGCTTTTTCCTTCTGCCTTCTTCTTATTGCACAAATTCCCCTTGTGGCCAACCTTAAGCCAAAACCCTAGAACAAAGGGAGTGCTGTGAAAAGAGTGTCAGCACAGCTAACGTGACACAGTACAAATCCACCATAATGACTGCCTTGTGGGGATTCCCAGTGAGTTCCTTACGAACATTTACATTTGACATCCCTCTATTTTTATCCCTTTTTGTTGTCACAAAAACTTTCAAATTTTGAATGTTTGAAGATGTCAGAAAAATAAGCATTTTGAGAAAACAAGGTTTATGTGAACTAATTTGCGTGTTTTAATAATTCACATGCCCGAGAGTACTGCGAGTAGTAAGTAATAGGACTTCATTGAAATGGAGACACAGAAAAGGAGGTGTCCATATAAGGAAACAATCCATATATATCGAGGTTACTCCGTTAAACACATAAAAAATAATTTTTGCTTAATGAGGGTGTCATTATTTTAGTAGTCAATTCTGTACTGTAGTCGTTGATGCCCCCAGAAATTATAGTCATTTTCTCTTACCAATCAATAATGATAAAGCACTTCTGAAATAAAGTCAAAGTGGGTGAAATCATTCAATTAAAAATTATTTCTACACAGCTGCTTCGAAACTGACAGAAAAGAAAGCAAGTATAAGTAATACCTAAACTGGCCAAGTTTTAACATATTAAAACTACTGATCATTTTCTGATTTCATCTTTTCTACAATACACGAGAAACTAAAAACAAGAACAGACGTCTGAAAACAAGAGTTAAGCTCATTTAATCAAGTTTATAGTTTTAATGTTCATTCGCATCTTGCTGGCTCACCTTCCAGGTGTGGAGCAGCCACCAGACATCCAGACTTCCATCACACGTATTGAAGGACATGACTGCTAAATGCACTGCATACTCCTGGATAGGGTCAAATTGGACAACTGGCAAAACTTGAATGAGGCATCTGAAGGAAGGGAATATGGATTTTCTAAAAAACTGTAATTCTTTTGAAATAAAGTTTTAAAAAATTGTTAAAAACTTTACATAGAAAAAAACAATCTTAATACTTTGCTGTAATTTGGGGTAAGCCAATATATACAACTTAGTGTGTTTTAAAATACACTTTTCTATTTTACTATGTAATTACATGTTCTAATTATACAACTAATTTCTGTAAGCATACTTATATAATTAAATGATATAATTACAGAGAGTAATTGCATAATTATTGTAATGACATAATTATAGTAACTATTCAATTGCAAAACATTCAATGCACAAGTAAAACAACCAAATTAATTGTTCAATAAAATGTCTCCAAAAAAAAATCCATTTTGAATTTTAAATAAAAATTTAACTTACAGATTAAATATAGCATATTTTAAAACTATAATATATATACAAATTTTAAAAGCACTTGGTTTTTCATTTTCATTCACCTTTTTAAAAATATAGATCTTTTCAAGAAAAATATTTTATATTATTAAGTGTTTAAAATGAGTTGATGTCCTAAAATTTACTAAACTACCCAGTCTATTATTTCCTATCATTTATCTTTAAGCATTCAAATGGGAGCATGAAAAATGTTTTTGAGAGTAAATAATTTTCTTGATTTTTTTCCTTGTTGGTTCTTAACAAAGAATTCTCCATATAATGAGAGATTCATGAATATTTTTTATTGATCTCAGGGCAAACAGGAATTCCATAGTGTGTATATAAAAGCGGATCCAAATTCTAACATTACATAATTATATAAATCGCCAAGGTGAATGTTCTCAAGAAGATGCCTGGACATGACATGCTGGTACTAATTTTTGATTTGAATTAACATCTGAATGCATGTGTGACCATCCAATAATTTGGCTCTTATTTTACTTCTAATACTGAGCGGTCTTGTTTAGTTTGCCAATGCCTTCCTCGGCAGAGCACTTCCTGAAAAGCGTTCTGCAGAGTTCTCTTCAGAGCAGCGAGAACTAAGTATATTCATGAGAATCCCAGCCTCCTTTTTAAATTATTATTATTATTTTGTCTTGCAAGTTTGTTCCTTTCTCCCAAACTTGTTAAGACACTTTTTCTCTAGTATTTTTTAAAATTAAATGTATAGTATGACACTGGTTAATAAAATTAAATAGGTTTCAAGTGTACAACTCAATAATACATCGTCTGCATATTGCATTGCTTGTTCACCACCAAAGTCAAATTTCCTTCTATCACCATATAGCCGACCCCTTTTTATACTTATCGACCTCCCTGCTTCCCCCTCTCGCTCTGGTAACCACTAAACTGTCGTCTGTGTCTATGAGTTTTTGTTTGTTTGTCTTGTTCTGTTTTTTCAGTTTTCTATCCCACATATGAGTGAAATAACATGATTCTCAACTTTTTCTGACTTATTTCACCTGGCATGATTATCTCAAGATTCATTGGTGGTGTTGCAAATGGCAGTATTTCCTCTTTTTTATGGTTGAGTGATATTCTATTGTATATATGTACTGCATTGGCTCAGACCTACTGAATCACATGGCCACAAAGAATCCTCCTTTAGAAATAAAAATGAAAACATAATTCCATACGACTCTAACTACAAGACAAATGTTGTAGTACAAATGTTGCCTAATGAAGCCCATCATGTGTATTTGCCAAAAGTACTCTGAAAGAAATTGTTCTGAAGATTCCAGAATCCTCTTCCCAGAAAAATACAATAACTTTCTTCATCGTGATCTTCAGATAAAAAAAAAATACCATACAAGGTGAAAAATGATATAATCGAGATATTAAGAGTGTGCTCTCAGCCCTGTCATAATAAGTAACCACAGGGCTACAACCATCATTTCCAGCGCATCATATAGACTGTTGAATGAATACATAATCTATTAATTCTTTTGTAGCAGTTTTTATAACACAAGCCCCAAAGAAGATAACTCCAGTTGACATTTTTTTCCATGCCACAGAATTGTTTAGTGTTTAGAAAAAGAGTGGATGAAACCTGCCAACTTGCATCTTGACAATAAATTTTAAAACAAAATAAGCAATCATGTCAATGAGGCTTTTAATAACTATTCATGATACAACAGAGCGTTTTAAATTATCATGAAGTAAGCACTTCATTTGCATTTAACTAGGCATGGATTGTATACTAATTAAACCATCACAGTGAGGGATATATCATGTGTTAAAAATACACAGATAGTTAGTTCTTAATTGGGATTCTTATACAGGCTTTAAAATGGGGAATAAAGATTGCATTTCAATTTTAAATTGTTTTGTCAAGATGTGTGGTATAGTAATTTAGAGACGAGACTTTAGATCTTGACAAACTACCGCCAAACCCAGTCTAATACCTGTTCTGTAAGTGAAGTTTTATTGGAACTCCTCCATACTTATCCCTTTACTCCGCGTCTGTGGCTGCCTTTACACCACGAGGGCAGTGCAAATGGAATTTATAGCTGAACAGAAAAAAAAAGACAATGTGAATAAGTGACTACCGCACAGCCTGTTAACCGCAATGGCGGAGAACAGACCGATGTGACAGGCGCACCAACAGTGTGGCACTGTGCTAATTTGCTAGGTCTGCCACAGCAAAGAACCCAGACCGGGTGGTTTAAACAATAGCCGTTCATTTTCCTATATTCTGGAGGCTAGAACTCTGAGGTCAGGGTGTCAGCAGGGCTGGTTCTTTCTGAGGGCTGTGAGGGAAGGACCTGTCTTGGACCTCTCCTCCTGGCTTGCAGATGTCTGTCTGTCTTCTCTCTGAGTCTGCACATTGCCTTTCCCGCGTACCTGTCTGTGTCCAAATTTCCTCTCATACAAGGACACCAGTTATATTGGATCAGATCCAACACTAATGGCTTTATTTGAACTTAAATATGAAAGACTCCATACGCAGATCTGTAAAGACCTTATCTTCAAATATCATCATATTCTGAGGTACAAGGAAGGGCTAGAACGTCAACATATGAATTTTTGACTGCTAGCATTTTTAGCTTTCTATATCCTCATTGATTTTACAGCTATTCGTTGTATCGATGCTTGAGAGATGGGTATTGAAATCTTTAATCTTTATTGTGGATCAGTCTATTTCTAGTTTCAGTTCTATCAGTTTTTGCCTCACAGTTTTTGCAAATGAAACTCAAAGGCAAAGATTGGTATTCCAGAGTTCTCAAATGAGTGTACCCTCTCTACACTCAGGAAATGTTCTCTAATACAGTCTCCATCTGCTACTCGGATATTGTTTATTTCCTTGATAGGTACCGCTATATTTCTAAGATGGTACGTGAAACTATAAATTCTGTTTTTCAGTTAGTGTACTGAATAAAGTTTTAAAAGATACATCTTCAGTTAAATGGACATGTATTTGATGGTGAATCTAATGTATTCAGTTTTTCGTTTTGTCCTATTACTTTCTCTGATTTTTGTCCATTTCTACTCCTGACCTGCACATCAAGAGGCTGATATTTTTAAATGAGCATTTTTTATGTTTATTTCTTTTATAGTTAATTTAATTATGCTCTTTTTAATAGAAATATCATTATATCATCTATACCCCAAAGAGCCCAGGTAAGTGTAAAACTCTGCCATTTGACTCTATGAAAAATCTAGGTCTTAGTGTCACGTAAATGAAAGTTTTCCCTCTCTTATGTTTTGAGAGCTAATACTTGACTTAATGGATTTTATAAAAATAGGGTGTATGCTGTGAAATATCAAATTATGGAATTTCTATAGATTATGTTTATTTTCTGTTTCCTAAGTTCATTTAGTACTTTAAATATTTTTTGTCACTCTTTTTCCCCTGAGCCTTTATCAATTTTTATCTTAATATTAAAACAAATTTAGCATTTGGGGATTTTTTAAAGCAGTGTATAATGAGGTAGTCAAACAATCTATTTATACCTTCTCTTTGGGACATGAGTTATTCAGTGTTATTCATGTTCATTTAAACATCCCTAGGGCACATAAATATTAACCCTCATGCCATCTTAAATATTTTGGCTTTTGACATGTCACAGTTTATTTTATTTAATCTCAGACCATAAAAATGTATGAAGATGATAGCTTTCTAAATTTAAGTTAATATGACACAAAAATGATTTTACAAATGTTTTGCAAATTTCCTTATTCCATTACACATTTATGAAAAGAGTGTAATTTAAAGAAGACCAGATGGCTCAAAACATTATGTAGCTATATATTGCATGCTTCCATTGTATTTGAAGCCATTAAAACATAAACCATTTAAATAGTAGCATTAGTTAGTTACTACACAACTACATTATGCTAGTTTTTTAGAAAAAAGTCATATCATTTTTCAATTAGAATGTCAAAGATTGCAGTCTGTGAATGCAAACAGTTTGCTCCACTCTACTCTGTTGCTAAGGCAAAAAGGTGACAACTGGAAATATGAATCACAGTCCACTGAAAAGTCCGATATTTCCCAGAGTTTAATCCAGTAAAGCTAGTGATTTATATCGGTGAGTAGAAATGGGTAGAAGTACACATATGAGGAAAAATATTCATTTACCACGGACGTACATTTTAATGATGCCAGAGTTTGTTAAACGTAGGTTATTTTTTCAAACACTATGCTTTCCTTCTAATCCTAATACCAACTAGAGATGATCACCTCCTTCCCTTGGAGATTTCATGTGGAGCTGTTTATCGGCTCATCATTCATGCTGCAGAGCTGACCTGCTTCCTGCCTAAGACCCAGTAGTATGTGTTAATGGTGAAAAAATTCAGAGGAGTGACCTATCAGGGAAGGGTTTCATTAAACACTATGATTTGGGTTTTCAATTTGAAATGCTTAATCTGTATTCTTGAATATCAGTCTCTAGATTGGTTTAAGCTAAAATTTCATTTTTTAAAAAAATAGCCTACATTTCAAGTTGAAATTATCTGTATATAAAATACAAATGTATTTTAGTTAAGAGGGTTTCAGTCATTTATAATTATTAAATTAGCATAATTTATATACTTTTAAAAAATATAATGCCAGAGATATCATGGTAAAATTGATACTCACATAATGCTAGAGACAGGGCATATTAGAACAAATCTTTCATACATAAATTTGGTAAAACAGAACAATTATTCAAGCTTGCTTATAGTCAGTGATATAAAATCTTACATGTGACAGTAAATATAAAGCAACTAAGAATGTAGACACATTATGTTGGTGTCTTAGTTCAGACTGCTATAAGAGAATTCCATAACATAGATGGTGTGACTTAAATAGCGAATAGAGAACATATATTTCTCACAGTTCTCGAGGCTGGAAGTCCTGTATCAAGATGCCAGTAGATTCAGTATCTAGTGATGGCTCTCTTCCTGGTTTGCAGATGTCTACCTTCTTACCGTATCCTCAGGTGATGTCTTTCCATCATGTGATGGAGCCCTGGTCTCTTACTCCTTTTGTAGGGCACCAATCTTATCATGGAGGCGTTATCCTAATGATTTCATCTAAACCTAATAACTTTCCAAAGTCCTCCCTTCTCCAATACTATTATATTAGCGAGTAGGGCTTCAACATAGGAATTTTGAGGGGACACAAACTTAATAGTTGGCTAGTGTCACACTACCTAAAATAATGTCCTTTACTATTAAGGATTTAGGGACTGTTATTTAAGTTCTGGCAAAGTACACATTTGAAGAAATGCCACGCAGCCAAAAATATGATTAAAACGATTTTGGAACATTATCAGTAAATAATAACTTTGAAAAAAAAAATGTTATGAACTCTGGCTAAGACTATATAGAAAGTATGAGTGGATCTGGCTGTGATTGAAAAGGTAGAAAAATGAACACTTCTGATCTCTTTAAGGAGATAAAATTGTGGATAATATTTTTCTTCTTAAGAATTCATTTGTTATTTTTAAAGCATTGCTTCTTAAATTTTACTGTGCAGATGAGTCACCTGGGGATCTTGTTAAAATGTACATTCTGACTCAGTAGGTGCGGGCAGAGAGTTTGCCTTTTACACGCTCCATGGCCTCTGTGCTGGCCAGCTGCGTACGACACTTTCCGTAGCAAGGGTCTCTATTAGTCCGGAGGAAATAGGGAGGAAAAAGGGGAAGCATTCATTTCTTACCCTGCGAGGACTCTCGTCATTTTTCCACTTGCAGAAAAATTGTTCTTCTGGCCACAATCTTGGGACAAGAAGTTGGAAAGTGAGGCCGCCTCTTCCTTATGAGGACGAAGCGATATGTTCTGTCCAGAACTTGGCCCATCTTGCTCCGCACCGTATCCCCGAGGCCTTGGAACGTTTTTGGCAGTGATAAGGGCTCAGCGGTAGTTGTCTTAACAATGAACGAAAGAAAGAGGCTTATTTTCTTGAAATCTTAAACTTCTTGCTGGCTCTGCAGCTCCTCCTCCTGGCCATCTGAGGCAGCCCTTCTCCCCATTTCCTTTGAGTGGAATTGCTAACAGTCCATTATTTTTTCTTTTTTAGTTAAAGACAATAAAACGGATAGCTTTTCCTCACTTTTCCTGATTTTTGCTTTTGCTATAAACCTTGCAGACAGAACAGCACCACAAATGGCTTTTACTTAATGGATACAGAGTTTTCAAAGGGGACGGACGACCTCTCAGACACCCTTTGCTCTACGTTACCTGTGACAGGGACTTGGCCATTCTTGTTTGCTGCTCTATTCTCAGCTCATAAAATATTTCTTTCCCCTAGCTGGAATTCAATGAATATTTTTGGAATTAATGAGTGAATGAGTCAATATCCATATCGATTTGTCTAATTTTTAAAAATTTGGTTATGATAAAATTTTGCATTAATCTTTCTTTTAAAAAATATCGCATTAAACATGATTTATTATGATTGGCGAGGGGACGTGTGTGCACGCATGTGTGTGTGTGTGTGTGTGTGTGTGTGTGTTCTTAAATGCTGTACCAGATGAAAGGCCCTCGCTTGCCTCCTCCTAATTCAGCATGAGTCAAAAGGCGACACATTCTTTTTTGAAAAGCTTTTTGCCGCGATAAGTCAAAATGAAAAGACTAGTGGAATAAATGCTTCGTTTTTTAAGGTGTTTCATAAGAATTGAGATTTGGATTGGTCAGTTTGGGCGTGAGACAAAAAATACCTTGTTTTAATAGAAAGAATGTGAAAAGTGGAAATGGAAATAATACTTAAATGCTGCCTTTCTGCTGTGCGGGTCCGGTGACCCTGCTGAGTTTGAATGGAGGAGCGTGGCGGTTTCCCAAGAACCGCTGGCCAGGCGGTCAGCACCCCGCTGGCCCGGCCTGGGGCATGCGGACTCTGCTCCGTTCCTGCGCCGTGCGTGTGAACTTTCAAGAGGTCTTTAATAATCCATTTGTGTGGTGGTAAAACAAAATAAAGAGTGGTTATTTCTACTGTCGTTTTCTTGCAAGAATCTTGGGAGGGAGCTGCTTACATGTGCTTGACGAATCCGAAGGCGCAAACTAACACTTAGAGCTGAGCCTTTTCCACGTCCCTCCCGCTTCCCTAGGCATCATCTGCACTTCCTCCCCAGGTTTCCTCATTCCACTTACATCCTCTCTTGTCCAGGAACCAGTGGTCACAGGACCACACGCAAAAAACGAACACAATGTCCAACCGTTCAGTAACGCCAAAAGCACTTTTTATCCCAGTAGCTACTTCCTACACTCACGAGGCTATTTTTTTCCCCCTCAAATTATCCACTATGGTAGACAGCTATGTTATTTATTGCTAGGAGGTGGGCAGAAGGATGCTTATATTGCTGATCTGAAATCCTGATCCCCAATTCAGCTTTGGTTAGTAAAACTTTGTGATATTCAGGACTCAAATAATAACTTCAATGGTTGCACAAGCCTCTCTAAGCTCTACAAATTTTGGACAAAAATTCATTATCAGGCAATGAGATACCATATCCATCCCAGTTTACTGATATAAACATATGTCAAAGTTGTAAACAGGTGTGCATAATACTATTCTAGTGCTGGCCTGGCAGCTCTCATGGAACATTTTTTCATAATTTAAAATCAAGAAAATTGTTCCTGGACTGTCAACTATACATTATTCAGTATCAACACGTTTCACATTATGCTTTTTAATGCTATTTAGCATACATTCCTGCATGATGAAGGACATTTCTTATGATTGCACACCATGCCGCTTAAAGTTGGCTTACAGTTCATATTCTATGTCCTGAAAGTAAAAATATTAATTGAGAATCATGCTAGGAAGAAATATCAAGTCATATTTGGATATTATGACATAGGTCCGGTGCATGAAATTTCCAGATGGCTTTCTTTATATACATTATATTCATCTAAACGCCTGGTGGAAAGGTCTCACTAACTTAGGGTAGACTTTAGAGAAACACATACACAGATGCATATACAAAATGCACACAAATGTACACAAGTGTTCTGGTGCCTGTAAGCTCCTCTACACGTGTGCTTTTCATTATCCATGGTAGTTACATTCTGAAAAGTCACTGTGAAAAATGGATTAGTGAACACTGAACTCTTGCTCTTAGGGAAAATACCTATGAGCTTCTGGTCCAAACACTTCATTGACCCATCAACACATAACCTTGTTTAATGCACATTTCTGTTTAAAGACACTTTGATTCATTAACATTGAATTTATGGCCAACAGCACCATAACTCATGGCTGAAGGAAACTTATCTAATATGTGTTTTTTTTTTTCAGAAGGCACATCACAGCCGTCTTGAGCTTAGGAACACTAAGCAGCAAGCACTCCAGCCTGACGCTTTGGGGTCATTTTAAATAGTGAAATTGTAAACAAAAAGCACAAAAACAAGAAACACATATCACTTCCTAGACCATGAAAAGGACGTTTGTTTACAGTGTTAGAGCTGAAATAAGGAGACGGAGCCACCTTGTTTGACTTCGGCTGGGAGCTCATGAATCAGGAGACTCGAGGCTTTTTGCTGCTCTGCACATATCCATGAATGACTGCAAATCACCATAAGTATTGATTTGGGGGTGACACTTACATTTTAGTGAGTAGGCACATTTGCAAATACAGAATCTATGAATGATGAGTATTGACTGTATATATTTATATATGTCCTATTATTAACTATCTATTAGTATTGATATATTCTACTTGGTGACCATCACTGACAGTCTTTAAAGTGCAAGTACTCCCATGAGGTCTAGCAGAAAGGTGCCAGGCAGGTCTCCAAATTCAGCTGAAGAAAGTCATCTCATCAAGAGAAAGAGCCACGTTAGTTTACCCAATACTGACAGCAAACACCTATGTTTGCAGAGATATAATTGTATGAAACAAGTTGAAAGGGGACTTTAAATGATCTAATTATTATTTTAAATAGAAAAAGAAAGCGCAAGATCACATGGTCAGCTACTGGCAGAGTGAGAACTGGAATACAGCACTTCTCTCTCTCCTGGGCCGTTCTCCCTGCACCCCGTCCCCCTCCATTCACCCCTCAAATACCTGAGCTTCTAAAGCTCTGTTCTTTTGCGTCACTGGGATTTTCATGCCAACAGCTGGTTGCTCAGCAACAGCGACACGCTCCCTTAGTGTCATTGGAGAGATGTATGGGCCATTAAAAGAGTTGCACTAGTAATAACTGTGAGATGTAAACACTGTATCTGGCTGGTTTAATTCTCTAATCTGGCATCCGTTAGCAAGTAACAAACTTGCTAATAAAAGTAGTAGAAAGTGAGGTTTATCTTTGGCTTTTAAAGCTCTATAACTAGCAAATCATTTGCAAATGCACTATATTTTGTATATCCATCAATCTATCATTAATTGATAAATTAAGTAAGATCATTTTTCGCATACAGGAACAGTATGGGCATATCAGAGCAAATGAACACAAGCCGTCATAACCACACCCCTGGTTTTTATTGGCTCCCCAGAAGCCAGATCTTTGCAACTTGCATCAGAGCTATTTGGGGCAACATCATTTCTGATAAGAGTATAAATAACCAAGATTAACTGACTATATGTAGCAGGAACAATAATAAATTATGAATCACCCCACCAATTTGGACAAACGGCCCTCTCCAGCCTTCTCTTGGCCATTGTTTGAATGAAAAATTAAATCATTTCTCTTTCCTATCTTTCCTCTTACAATGCAAATAATTCAATGTTTAGTAAATTCTTACCAGAATGGGAGGAAGAGAAAGAATATGGCAAATCACGTTCATCTGCGGCGAATCGCAACAGCACTCTGAGCTGTACCCTTCAGTGTTCAAAGGAAATAACGGTAGGAAACACTTTCCTGACCCAGAGCTGTTCCCATATCTCAAAGAGTTTCGATGCCCGGAGCCCAGACGAAAACAATGTGGAATCATTTCTTCTAACTTCCCTGCTTCCCTGAGGACAAAATATTTGCATCTCTTAAAATCGCCATGTCTCCACATTGCACAGCAACAGGACACTAGGAATGTTCACCTCCCCAAATACTGTAACTCAATCAATCATCCTTCAGCTCCAAAATTCAGAGCATCTGTATAATTAAGCAATTATGTCTCCTCCTTTTGAAATTTTCTTTAGTTCATTTATGTATGTGGCTTCTTCCTGAACAAAAAGTAAAAAAGCACCCAAGCAGGAAAAGCTTGCAGAAAGGAGTCTCTTCTGCCTTCCTTCTCTCCATTGGGGTAGTCATATTGTTCCTAAGCGTTTGGGAGTTCAATTTGACTTTTCTTTTTAAGTCCTAAAATCGGGGCTAGCCTCCACTTCTCACAATCAATCCGAGATCCCTAGTCAGTCTGAAAAGCTGAGATAAATTGTTAGCAATTGACATTTTAGCAGCAGCATCGTAGTTTTATTACAATCAACATGAAAGAGAACGATCACATTTTCTACCCAATTTCCAACTTGCTCCTCCTTTCCACAGTCAAAAAGTCAGCCTGGCATCTCCGCTCTCTCCTTCCTGTGACCCTACTTTCCTTCCTGTTTCTCTTTCTCTAATAACAAATAACCTTCCTCAGAGTTCTCTGGTGAAATTTAGCAATTATATCTTTATTATGTACAATAGAGATGGCGCACTTAATTTGCATCCTAATTTAGAAGGAAAAAAACAATTAGACAAAGAAAGCAACTCATGTCAACTGGAGCTACTGACATTTTTTGTGAAAGTTGTGAAATCAGTATTCATATGGAAAATGACTTCTAAAACTCTTCATGATAATAATAGATCCTTTTCTAACCATATTTTAATTACCGAAATGTCTCAAAATTCCTGTTTAGATAATATTTCCAGGAAAATTATGATACAAACATAAGACATAATATTTTTTAGTATGAACTTTTATTTTTAAATAATATGCAGGGACAAGGAGTCAACACTTCCACTAAGAAGCACTCTATTATGAATATATGACTATTTTGTGTTTGTGTCTTATGTATAAACGGGGAAAAAGTCAACAAATTAAACAAAACGATGCTATCGCAAAGGTCTTTCATTGAGCGTCAGTGGGACTTAAGGTTTATTATTCGTTCTGGTATGTTCTGTCAACCGTATATGTCAATTCCTCCCCCCCCCACCCTCCACCCCCACCACAAATCACCAGAAAAACCTGTTGAACTAACAAAGCTAAGTTATTAGGTTTGCTTCAGGAAGGGAACATACCACCTTAACAGTCTTAGAAGTCTCTCAGGAAAGAGACAGTGAGAATATTTTCCAGATTATAGGTCAAGGCTAGGTGGTTTCAGGACGCATCTTGAAAAACAGAGAACTGATAGGGATTGGGCAGAGCCTATGACATAAGGACTTTGCATTTTAGGCACAAAAAAAGCAGGTATTGTGGAGTAACCTGTCAGTCAGGATAAGTAAGTTGCTATAGTTGATTTATAGTCTTATCATCCAAGAATATATATTTCCTGAAGACAGTCTTTAGGTTGTTCTGCCTCATCCCAGTACTGTTTAGCATAAAGTCAGAAAAGTTGGTACTGCCCACATTTCTTAGCCCCAGAGCAGAAAAGCCTTTTGGTTCTCAGAATTGTTTCACAGGAGATAAAAACAACAACAAAGTTAGTTCTGGTTCTTGATTCTGCCTCTAAAACTTATTCTTCAGTAAAATTCTCCCACATACAGATTAAAAAACAGCAACCACTTGACGTCTAGCTAATCAAGCTGTTGGACCAATGCCACACAACACCGAAGTCAGTGACGGGCTGTGATTCTTAATTCCCAGTGCAACGTTCTTTCTATTACTTTTACACCGAAGGATGGAGTTTTATTCTAATTTTAATTAAAAATCTAATCTAATTGTAACTAAAGTATAGCTGGCAATTTTAATTTAGGCTAGAAAATAAACATCCACTTGTTCTTCCAGAAGCTGTGGCTGGAATTTCTCATCCTGAATATTTGCGGAGCGCTTAAGTAATTGTTCTAAAGGACTGCAAAAATTCTGCAAAAATCTCAAAATCTCAAAGTAAAAATGAAGCTATAAAAATGTGAGTGGTTTACATGCAAAGGGACACATGGCTGAAGGAGTACAGGAACGGGGACGAAGTAGGTGTGTGCGATAACCTAGGGAATGGAACTTTTCTAAGCTAGACCTCAAACCCAGCCTTGTCATTCGTCTCTAATGAGCCTCGGTGGGAATTAGAAACAGACCTCTTCTTCGGGTAGACTCAACCCGCCACGTCTCCCGGTTTGGGCTATAAAGCATGGTTAGAATTTGGCACCGTCAGACCCCTTGACTGGGCAGTCCTGTATACGACACAGTCTGCATCATGCGTGAGGTAGCCCTACCTGAATCAAGGACTCCCGGCCCTCCAAAGACCACTTGTCACGAAGTTATTTACCTTAGGAAAACATGTGGATGGAATTAGGGTGTACTCCAGCGTTCCTATGCTATTATTAGGGTTTTTAATTTCTCTATTTGAGTGTGGTATGAAGTCTTTGTAAGAGGTAAGCATCAACTCTTACTTTATGTATTCACATGGCTTGCTGGTAATCATTAGACATAGCATCTTGAATTCTAGAGACCATAAACCACAAAAGTTTTGATCTGCTTTCCAGCTCCTGGTCCCATTCAAGTTTTATTATAAAGCCATGTGAAAGTGAACATTTGGAATCAAAACTATTGAAAGAAAGTTAATATACATTTGTTGGACTCGCTGGAATCTAAGATCTTAGTAAAATTTTGATACAACTGAAGTGAGTCATTTGCCTTTCATGAGGCAACTAAAATTCAAGATTTTATATATATCATTTGGATTTCTTTAATTTCTTTTTACTACAACTGAAAATTAATGATCAGAGAATAAATCTTTAATGCTCCAATATCACTTATCATTTTATAGATAATCTCCCAAGATGTTATCATTATTCATCTATTGGGTATCAAAAATAATTAGATGACATTTAATCCACACACTTAGAATTGTAATCTGGAGGGCAAAGCATTTCTATCTCTTGGTTTCCAGAAAAGCAAAATGGCAACTTTATGTAGAATTGGTTCCATGGCTACAGAGAATGTAGATATGATTTGAGGGAGAAATGGTCAGTATTTTATGTCAAAATGTTCAGATATATTTTTTCATGTTCCTCTTTTATTTATAATGATAGGATTGTCCATCAACCAATGACAAACTGTTATCACTACCTTTCAATTTACCTGTAAAGTGAATAACAGCTCAGATTGTGAGTGTGACCTAAATAAATTGAGACCTGGCTCTAGGTACGAGGAATGGCATGCTAAATAATGATATTTCGGCAGGCCGTCCTTTGACAAACAAGTATGCAGTTCATCATTTCATGGCTATTTGATTCGAGAGAATAGAATCAAGAAATCTCTGGATTCTAATTTGACATTTAACAGAGAAGTTAAAAATGATGATTAAAGTTACAGAGCTTCCTAAAGCTTGATTTAGGACTGCTACCAACTCTTTATTTGAATTGGAAAATTGTCTTCTCCATAGTTGGTGAAAAGACATTGGGGAAGATTACTACAACGATTCCAGGGAGGAAAAAGAAAGTATGCTTTTATTCCAGAGACAAGACAAATAAGTTTGTATATTGAAATATCCTGTAACAAAATGATAACAAGATAAGATGAAGAAAAGACATTTCGTTTTACCTCTCTTGCCAATTACAACAAAAAGCTCTGGGCAAAATTCATGAGTGACCAACCAGATGGCTCTGCAAGGTAGAGAAAACAAGGCAGATTGGCTAGTGAGCTCAGGACTTGGGTCACAGTCCAGGGGTGAGTTCCTGGGATTTCTACTTGTCTACTGTATATCCCAGCCCAAGTGCTGGGGAATCCTGTCACCTGGAAATCCACCTGGCACAGACTTAGAAGAGTCTACTCTATCTAGACAAAGTACCAGAAAAGGGCAGCCCAGAGGGCTACTTCCTTTTATTCTTTCTGTTCTTGAGACAAACACTATGAAAAAAGACATGTAGACTTCCCACTCCAACAGGCACTGAATTAGAAGAACTGGTTTTTTGCCTTTTCTCCATTACCCTCTCTAGTGACCGAGAGGCAGCCCCGCTGGTAGAGCCTGTGAGTGAACCTCAGACTTCTAGTCATGACCTATGGAGGTGGGTGCCCTTTGCCCACAGAGCCTGAGGCTGGAATACTCATTCTCCCCCTCTAGTAACAAGGACACACCCCTCCCAGTGGAACCTGTGAGAAGAACTCTGACCTCCCTACTCCCTAGTTAGTGCTCAGGAGACTGTGGGGTGAAGTCCTATCTCCTGAGCAACACGTAGATGAGGCAGACCAGAAGAGCAGGCAGAGGCCACACAGATGAACCAGGACTTCTGAACCTAACAGGGTGACTACCTACTCAAACCAAAGATTTAAATAGAACTGGAGACTTGTAGCACAATTGTCAAAATGTCCAGAATACAGTCCAGAACCAGGAAAATCTCAAGTCGTTTGAGTAACTACAATCAACAGATGCCAACGCTGAGATCACGTGAATGTTGAAGCTGTCAAATAAGGATTTTAAAGCAGCTATTATGACATGTTCCAATGAGCAACTATGAACATTCTTAAAATACAGATGAAAAATTAGAAATTCACAGCAAAGAAATAGCAGATGTAAAGAAGAACCAATAGAAGTTTAGAACTAAAAATACAATAACTGAGAACAACAAACCAAGTAGCAGAATGCTGTGGCAGGCGACAGAAAAATAGAAATGAGTCAATCAGAACCAAAGTAGGGAAAATAGATTTAACCCATTTCCCATTTAGGAAAAAAAGTGCAGCTCGCTGCCAGTGTTCATTTAATATCACACATAAGAATGCTACGCTTTCTAGGATTTGACATTTTCAACGATCAAGATTACTATATTTTGTAAATGGAATCACCACTATTAAAAACAGAATGCTATAAGTAGAATGATGCCAAAGACTATCGATATACTAGAGCGATGTGAAAATAATAATAAAAGTGAGATACTTCGTGGCAAACTTTGGGGGATGAGGTTAGGACTGTAATCAGCAAGTTACCTTGAGGTAAATGTTGCAGCCATAAGCACTGCTGGGCGAACATTCTCAGGGCAAACGGAAAATGGGTTAAATAACCATAACTGATAAAATGTGGCATAAATAACAGTAGCCTATCACATGCATTAGACTGGCAAAATATAATATGCTTAACTGAGTGTCGGTAAGGGTAGAGAGAGAGAGCAGCCACGTCTCTGACACACTGCCTGTGGAAGATAGATACTTACAACTGCTCTGGCGTGTCTGACGTGATAACGTGGACGTGGTCACACCATTGGGCACTTCTAAGATTCGGTGTGGCCACATGTGCCCAGGGAAGTATATTAAGTTGTTAATTGGGAGACCGTTTGTAAAAATAAAAAATGTGGAGCATTATTTATTAGTTGAATAGATATGTTTTAGAACGTCCAGATATGACTTGCAGGTAAAGCAACTAAAATGAATTAGTTATATTTCCATAGAACAATTTAAGGGTGAGTGAAAAAATGCCAATTAAGTAACATTTTAGAGCAGGAAATGTTTTGCTATTTACTATCAATGTATTTTTTAAAAAGATACTATATATTCATCGTGACTACATAAAGATATAGTAAAGTATAAAAATACACACTGATTAGCGGTTACTTTCTGATTAGGGATTACGTCTGTGCCGTAACGAACCTGAACACGTTTGAGAGGCGTTCTAAAATATAGAAACTATAACTTTTTTTTTATTTTGAAAATATTCAAAGCCAATACAGCATAATACTGATACTTTGTTAAATTTGGTAGCCCATGGACGTTGGTCCTATCTCTTCCGTACTTTTTTGTGTAACAGAATGTCACACACAGGGTTTGGTACAGCAGGGCTTCTCAGGCACCAGGAATAAAAACCAAGGCCCTGTAATGTTGGACTTTCTGTGATCCTCACTCAGTCCCACTCTAGTTCCCTGCTAACATGTACTTCTTGTTCATTTACCATCGAGATGTCCTGCGTTTCATGCGCAATAGCTTTTGTTTAATCTAGCTCCTTCACTTCCAGGTAACAGCCATCATCTGCAATTTTCAGGAAGATGAAAACCCCAGCTAACAAGAAACTGCTGCCCAAGGAGAGAGTAGCTTCACTTTCTCTTTCACTTAGAATATTCTCATTTTCATTTATAACAAAACATTTTGTGAAGGCACCATAATGTGGAAATGTAACTACTATTAAGAGGAGCTAAATAAAAGGAATTCAATAAAAAGAATACCTAATAGAATAAATTTTAACAAGTATTTTAGGATATAATGATATGAATTATAATAGGAAAAGCCAGTAGGTATTGTTTATTGATTTTACTACAGCTAGATATGGTACAAAATAATTTACAATGAAAATCTCATGTGTGAGGAACTGAATTCACAAATGAATACTGGCCGGACCACATGTAAAAATAGAACTCTGACTCACAGGCTGCAGAAATGAGTCCAGGAAGCCAAACCATAAGCTCTGGAGCAATCACTCCCAAACTATAAGGATTTAATCTATAACTGCCAGCTTATCCCCTAATTTTTACCTCCTTCCAATTCAAGAGCAATCAGAGAAGGCCAAATATGCTCCCTCGTCACAAAGGATGCCCCGCTTCCTGCCAGCCCGCATCCAGCTTCCCCAGCCAGCAGCATCCAATCGGGATTACCCAAACATCGTCCCACTTCCCACCAAGAAGCTTTTCCACTCTCTGCCTGCTTCGAGGCTCTGCAAAACCCAAGTGATGGTACCTGACTCCCTTGCTCTAGCAACTGCTGCACGAATAGCCTTTGCTTGTTCTCATTTGGGTGGTCTTCGTTTATTTCCACATGTGCGTTATGAAATTTCCTCCTCCCGAGAACCTTATATAGAAAGGCATTGTTATTCCCCTTTGAGGAAAACGAGGCAAAGGAAAGTGTACGTAACTGGCCAAAGGTAGCACACAAAAAGTTAATTATGGAGCTGCGTTTTGAACCTACGAAGTATGATTCCAGAGCCTATACCCTTGATGCTATGGAGATTGTATTAAGCTGTCTTGCACAAAATTAACCATGTGTCAGTCAGGAGGGGGCCAGCTGTGTTAGATGTACATCTTCTAAAATCTCGGTAGATTGACGTAACAAAGGATTAGTCTTTGCTCATGCTGCATAAACACTGCCTGCTTTTTGAGAGCTCTGCTCCACATCTCTTCATCTGAAACCAATCACACAGCTACCACCAGTGGCTGAGGGGAGGAGAAAGCAAGGCCTTTGCATACTGGCTCTTAAAGCTTCCACCGGGAGAGAGCAGTCCATCACTTCTGTTCTTACTGTCATCGGCCAAAGCCTGAGGCATGTTTACCTATTTTTAAGGTGCAGGAAATACAATCTTTCCACGTGCACGGAAGAGAAATGGTTAATTTAGCTGCTGAGCAAAGTAATGCGTATTTGTTGTTTAAATCCCTTAATCATGTTATAAGTGAAAAGGTCTCTGACCTCTCTTCAAAGACCACTTCGTGGTGAAAATACAAATACGAGCTCTTTCTTTAATTCTCAGTGTACTTAAGCCTCAATCATATGAGGGCATTTTCAGTCAAGTAGAGTTGAATAGTTTAAAGAGAGTTTGACTCTTTGAGAATAGACCCGCAGATATATAGCAACACCATAGGAATTCAGATGATTATAAACCTCGCAGCATGTTGGTGTATGTTCAACCTCAGCTGGTCCCTGACTTAGTAGCCTCTAATGTACCAATATCATAACTATGACAGAAATGGAATTCCTTATGGAGCTTCTTTATAGTTGGGTGATTTAGTTCAGAAAATTATTTTATCATTTTTTCAAATAAATAGTATAGTTCACTAAAGAAGACAATGTTAACAAGCAAAATAGTATGTAAAGAAAAAAAATATTATGCATGAAAATACTACCCAGAAGTAATAGCTATTGATATTGTCTGTTTGCTATGTAAACTCTAGACTTTTTTCCCCCTGCATTAGAACAATGCTTGTCACATAGTAGACCTTGAATAGATTTTGAATGAACAAATAAATAGCATATTAACATTTAAATATATTCATTTAAATAAAAATGGGAAGATGCTCTTTTACACATTATTCTTTTCCAAAATGGATCTATAAAGTTTAAAATGTGTTATGAAAAATGTACAATGAATTGCTCTTAAAAACAAACAAAAGATAGGTCTTTAGACCATTTGTTTTGGAAAATTACATCACCAATTTGAGTATTTATTATGACTAGTTCTATATCGAAACTTCTAAGTAGTCTTATTTTTTAAAAAACCCTGCTTAATGCTGGTGAACTCAGGATTTCTCAACCTCATTGAACAGATTTGTTTTTTGCATCTCAGCTTATTCTAAAAATAGAAATCATTTCCTTTCTTACATTCCCATCCCCCAAATCTAGTCTTCAATGACCCTGAAATAGGCCATTTTATGCCCTCTGTGACCTCTTATACTCTGCAGCCACTGCTCACTGGATTATTTATGAACTTCTGATCCAAGATGGACAACTCAGACACTCTATGTCAAAAACTATGAGCATCCAGACATAGGAATTCATTTGGAAGAACAAGTGGGAGAACTTGGGGGCTGAAACCAGTGTTTAAGGACAACATGTAAGTAGGTGAATGAAGTGAAACACTGATGAGAGAGGATGGGGCAGGAAAAGAGAGAGATGGAGAGCAGTTATCTGCCAAGCAACCCAGTGCCTCTGAGCCTAATATTACATTCACGATCAAATTCTAAAGATTCCCTTACGCCCTCATATTAAACATCGTTTTTAAATCAAACTTGGTTTGTTCCCGCCCCCCCCCCCGCCCCGTAGAAAACAACGACTGCCATCTTCTTAATGACATCACACTTGGAAGTACCATGACCTGTTTAAGCCATCTCATACGTTTGAACATGCAGGTGCTTTCCCCCACACCTCCTCATTCGGGACCAGTTCAGTTAGAAAAGACGTCAACCTTCAGGCCACTTTCCTCTTTTACCTCTGTGCCGCTCCCTTTTTTGCTTTCTCTACTCCGATCAAGATGGAGCGATGTGAACTCTGCTGCCTTTTGCCTCTCCCTACACTATGCAGCAGGCCTTGAGCATCAGTCGTCATGGGAAAAATAACGCCTTTACGGAAGCACCTGAATTATCCGACACAGCAGGGCTGAGTTCTGAAACGCTAAAGAAGATCGCCACTCTCTTGACAAATACGGTTTTCAAGCTTATTGTCTGCCTCCCATTTAAACAAACAATAAAAATCTCATTTGACAGTTAAAGCTGAAAAACAACTTCCTTGTTTTAGACAGTAGTCCCTGAAACCCAGAGACTCAGTTCGTCAAGGAGGGTGGAGAGAAACCTCCAGAACGACAATATTTACATGATACAGAAATATATCTGAATAGGTTTTTAAGCACTTTTTCTGTTGTACATAAACATTTTAAAAGTTTTTATAGATTTAAAGCAACACATTTAGGCAAAAACACAAAACAAGTATGAAAAAATAAAAAGACAAAGAGAAGATAAAGTATCAAGGAAAAACAAGCAAACAGCCAAAATAATATATTTAAAATCGGAGACTAATCTGTAGTAAAAATAAAATAAAACTTTATAGGGGAAATTTTGTAGAGCGATGCCTTGTTAACAAGGATATGAATATTTAAGATACACTGACACATAGCTTTACTCCTGATAGTCAAGTGTTTTTTTAAATGCAGGAAAATAATTTCATGAGACTTGATATTCTTTACAGCAAAATAGAGATATAGGTCCAAATCCTTTGTCAGCCCTGAAAACCTTCACAGATAGAAGCCAAGAAGGTTTTTAAAGCAAGGAATGTAATCCCAGGTTGCAATTACATTGTCTTCCAGTAAGACTTGTGTGCATGCTTTTGGAAAGCAGATTTTATCTTCTACCATCATGAAAGTGTCAAGAGCCTTTTCTTAAAAAATATTGAACCTCCGGCAGGCACAAGAATGAGATCCTTAAGGCCCATACTACTACAGTATTTGCTTCTTTCCATCCTTGCTGTGCAGCTCCTAGGGCATACTTTCTTTCAATATTTTGTAATCTGTTTTGTGTCCATGTGAACTAGTAACTCCTCTTGATAATGTTAGATTCAAAATAACTTTAACCTCATGCATCTCATTGATGCTACGGCTTGTTTATAACTTGGCCAGTCCTTTTTTTTTTTTTCTCTTTTTTTTGCTATTTAGCTCTTTACAAACACAAGTAAAAGGTGAAAAGCTAAAACAGTGAAAGTGTGCCGGAATAATAATAAATTATCTTATGTCATGTTGCCTGATGCCACAGAAAACACTGCATTGAATTACACTCTGAGTTAAAGAACCACTAGGCTGGTGATTAACTTTACAACTGGTGGACTAGGCAGCTTAAGTCACTTTATTACTTTAGCCAATTGACTCCCTTCTCCTCCCTCCTCCCTCCCTTCCTTCCTTCCTTCCTTCCTTCTTCCTTCCTTCCTTCCTTCCTTCCTCCCTCCTCCTCCCTCCCTCCCTCCCTCCTCCCTCCTTCCTTCCTTCCTTCCTTCCTTTTGTGTTTGTTCATCCTTTCGTTTACTTATTTATTTAATTTTATTTTCTGAGTAGAAGAGTTGGAAAACATCACAATCTTCTTTCTCAGCTAACCCTCTAATGCAGATGAAGGTCTCTTAACAGTATAGATAACCAGAGATGGCAGTGTCCAGGTTCTGAACAAGAGTTGACCAAGAGTTTACCTCTCTTTTCCAAACCCTATAATTTATTTACAACTGAAACGTACTTAACATTTAGTTTGAGACGCTGACTCATATCAGTTTCAATCCTAAGATGCCATTTTGTATGACACTATATAAATATTCACAATTCATATTTTTAAATGTCTGGCACATACATACCTGTGTTTAGCTCATACACTATAGGTAAAACTTGAAGAAAGAAAGAATGGCCTTGCTAGATCAGAATTTAAGTACAATTTAAAACCTGAGTCTGAAGTTATGAGATGTCTATATTTTAAAGCACCTGTAATCCATTTTGTAATCCAATGCCTTTTGTAATCCAAAATAATGAAATTATTCTCAGTTCTAATAATTAAATTGTCAAAAAACACACATTTAACATTATTTGATTTCTAAACTTTCTGATTCAAGTACTAAAGAGGAAGTGGCTAAAAGAGACAGAAGCTCATGACTTCTCTGTATCCATAACTTGGGTCATTTCCCTGAAATTCAAAATTGTTAAGAATGACAGAATGGGTTTGGTAATTCTAATTCCAATAGATCTGTGGCAGAGATTCAAAGTCAACACTAAACTTGGGGAATCTTTTAGAGTTGTGTGTAAGAGATTAGAAATATAGGCATGACGTTGGATTTATTGGCCTCTAAATTCCCTTATAAGTCTAAAGTTTAAAATCAGTTTTAATGTTACAGTTATGTTAGCTTAACTATTAACATTTATGCTGTAAGTGGAGCCTAAATGTGGGTACGAAATAATGCAAATGCAGTATTAAAGAAAAAGAAAACTCACAGCTATCTTCAAATGCAAGTTAAATTGGGAGAATAAGTCAGACTGATGGATTAGATTTCACTTCTAAAGGTAACTTTCAACACAGTGTTATTTTCTAGCTTAATTGAAGAATTAGATGCCAAAAATATTAATAGGTTGTTGATTTACTTTTCAAGTAGAATTTAACTTCTCATACTTTAAAAAAAGTAAAATATATTCAGAGTTCAGAATCATTTGTTTAAAATATCTTCTTATACTTTAAATTACTCTTTTCATACTAATACACGTTGATACCATTTAATTGGTAAAAATTATTGTCCTTATTTCATCTTTTTTATTTTTGGTTATCTCGCCATTAAACTTAGTTTTCCACAACAATAAAATGTCAAGGGAAACTGATCTCAATTTAACTTTGAGCTCACATACTCCGAAATAATACATTTAATTCAAGTGAGGTGAGCAGGGGTAATCTAAAAAGTCATCAGCATACTGCAGGTCATCTAGGTTTTCTCTGATGTTAGCAAAATTGTAGACAATTTTGCATTTTACATGTAGGTCTGTGATCCCTTTTGAGTTGTGTTTTGTGAAAGGTATAAGATCTGTGCCTACAATGATTTTTTTTTTTTTTTTTTGCATAGGATTGTTTGGTAGTCCCAGCACAATTTGCTGAAGAGACTATATTTGCTCCAGTGTATTGCCTTTGCATCTTTGTCAAAGATCAGTTGATCACATTTATGTGGGTCTAGTTCTGGGCCCCCTATTCTGTTCCATTGGTTATTACATATATTTTTCTGCCAAAACCATGCTACCTTGACTACTATAGCTTTATCGAAAGTCTTTATTTGAGTAGTGCAAAACTTCTGTACATAACATACTGCTGCAATTAAAGAATACCTATGTGCCATTTTTATCATCTAGAAAAATCAATATTATAAAGTTGCCTATTCTTATCAAATTAAACTGTAGTCACTGCTATCTTGATTACACTCCCAAAAGCTTTTTATTGGAATTGCTAATATGAATAAAAATGTATATAAAAATGCAAATTCAAGAATATGGAACAAGACTATCTCAACAAACTTTAAGAGAGACAAGATAGTACAATTTAATGTACCATGTATAATATAGACATTATAAAGCTATAATAATTAAGATAGTGTGATATTGGTAAAATTACTCACAAGCAGATCTTTGCATGTATGCACCCTTGTTTAATAAGAAAAGTGACTGTTAAATAGTGGGGAAAATTTATTTTTCCAATAAATGGTACTGAGTCACTTAGATGAACCAAAATGGAAACAAAATTAGTCTTGATCCCTACAGCACACTCAAAATTCAGTTCAAGATGATTTATTGATCAGAATGTGAATACTATAATAATAAAGCTTTTAGGGGAAAAAAAGAAGACTATCTTCATAATTTTGCAGGAAGGAAAAAGTTCATAAATAATTATAATTAACAAATTAAACAAAAGACATTCAGAAGAGATTTAAAAACTTACCACAAACAATAAAAAAAAATCAAAGGAAATTTTAATAAAAAAGCATTAGACGGGGTGAGACAGTTAAGAAAGGATATACACATACCAGTAATTGTCTGGGAAGTGCTCAACAAATATTTTTGTATATTGACCTCCTATACAGCGAACTTGCTAAAGACTCTTATAAATTCAAAGAATTTTCTGTATTCTTTTTTTTTTACTGTTTTTTCATAATCATGACATTTTATGGCAGTTTCCTTTCTTTTTAATTAATGCACAATTATGGCATTCTTTTTTAATTGCCATAATGGACTGGCTAGGGGCTTTAGTATAATGTTTAACAGAAGCAGTAATAGTGGGCTTTTTTGTCTCATTTCCAGCCTCAAGAGCAAAGGTTTTCCATATGTTACCACTAGGTGTGATTATTGTTGTAGCTTTTCCTTATAAAATTAAGGAAGTTCCTTTTCATTCCTGACTTGTTTGTGACATATTACATTTTCGTATGTAGCAGATTTGGTTTGTTCATGTTGTGTTTAGGATTCTTGTATCTACATTCAGATTTTAGCAGACCGTGAAACATCCTGGATCACAAAATATGGAGAGAAGTATGAGAATAGTTAGTGCAAGCTGAAGACCGATAATGAATATGCTTTATAAGTGCACACCCTACCCACTTGTCTCCAATGGTTTCATCTCTAACGGAACGAGACTTCTCCATTATATAAATAAGTATAGACAGAAAGACCTCTTTAATCTAACACCATCTAGATTGACTCTTCTTCCATTACAAGTCGTTTGCCCACGGAGCCAAATGGCCTGTTATTGTTTGGGGATCCTCATGAGGTTGGTTGGTTTGTATTCCTCCTCTCTTGTGTGGAATCAAATTACTTTGCTACAGTGTTCGGTGTTCGACCTTAGGATCCCAGGTCTTTGCACCAACTGTTCACAGAGAGAAGAAAAATCAGTACTTACAGTTCCATTATGTGTCCTAAGAGCCGTAACAAGCTCTACAACATGAACCAGCACATAGTTAGCTGACTTTCCTTCTCTCAGCAGCTTTTAGGAGCCCACGTGCCCCTAAAGCACCGAAGCACCTGCACAATCTTACTTCCTGCCGCTCCTCTTCATGTGCCTTAAACCAAACTAAATGGTTTTTTTGTTTGTTTGTTTGTTTTTACTGTTACTATATTTTTACCACAATTTCTCTTTTGTCTGTGCTATTTCCTCCGCTCTGGAATATTTACTCTGCTCCGTGAATGTCTCTGTTTTACCTATTGGTTAAGGTCTAGCTTTTCCAGGAAGCCTCTGCCCAGGAGTTTCTGTGCCTTCGAACAGCCATAACGATTCATTGTCCGAGTACCCAGCGCAGTGCTAGAACTGAGGCTGAATCTCTGGACAGCGCAAGCGAGTTTCCCTCCTTCCATAGAATTCGTCACAAAACAAATACCAGACGAATGCCTGTATCATTAATCACTGAAAGTACACTAGAGGTAAATATCGCTGATGCTTACTTTGATTGCTACTTTAACGTGTGGAGATTCTGATTGATCATTTCATTAAAAAAAATTGTGTGCTTTTCTTTAACTTCTGCTGTTGCTTTTCTGCTTTATTTTCTTCTAAGCTGTGCTTTTCATGTTTGTGTGCACGTGTTGGGGGTGGCATTCTTCAAAAATGTTTTCTCAATATTGACAATGTTTTATCGCCCTCAATTATTCATACAGTTCTTTTGATTTTGTTTTCCCATAAGTGCTTCCTATAGCTCATCAATAGTTGTGTTTCAAGTGATCTTCAAATTTTAGAGTTATTTTCATTTAAAATCTAGTGGTTATATGTTTACCTATTAGTCCTTTGGTTATTTCAAAAATAAATGTGGTTTTATACTATCATCTAAGGTTGTAGAATATTAGTTCCATTTTTTTGTGAGTTGAGAAATTTTATCTGCTCCAAATCCAGTTTTCCTATTAAAAAATATCTTTTCGTGTGTGTCACCTTATTATCCCGTTAAATTGATTTTTTCCACCTCTAAGGTAGCCTTTGTCAACATGCTTTCTTCTCAAGTCAAAATTTCACATCGCAGATGGGTTTTTGAACAATGCAGATAACTTTTTCTTTTTCTTTTTTTGGCCTCAGTTACCCAACTCTTATCATATTGTTAGTATGAATTAGAGAATGGATTTCTATGTGGAAAGCTAACTATTAGGAACAACGAAGAAAAGCAGCATAGGTCATTGAAGAAGCTAGAGCCTCACAAAGGCATGTGGATGAGGATTTAATGCTCTGAGGAAAGAATTGAAAACTAATCAAATACCCAGTAGCATTGCCACTTTTCAGCAGAGAAAGGAACCGTATGAGAAAAATGCAATGAAGAAGACTAAATAGTCAGTCACTTGCATGGAAATTTAATTTATGCATGTGGAGAACGGTAATTTTAAAATGAGAATGTGTCTCACAAGCACTTCCTCTTAAAATGGGTTCTCCGTGTTTAATGTTTACTCATATTAAAAACAAAGCAGGCTGAAAAGTAGCAGCAACTGTTCAGCTGCTATAGTTATACTAGATAGAGAAGAGATTATTTAACTAGAGCAAATAAACTAACAATAAAAATGGTCATAAAATTAGGATTAAAAATGCCTTTGCACACAATGTTTTCACATGAACAGCAATATTACAGAAGGGAGAGAAAATGCAAAGGTAATCTAAAAAGTAATTGGAAAAGGCTATTTAAAGATAGTTTTTTCCAATTAAATAATTACAGCAAGAAATATTTTTCCTAAACTCAAGACGTGACATAAGTGTGAAGAAACAGGATGACTCCTTTAGTACACAGTTTCTCAGCCCAGCACTGTTGTTGACATTTGGGGCAGTGAAGCCTTTGTCGTGGGGACCGTCCTGTGCATCGTTGGATGTACTGCGGTCTCCTTGGCTCTGTACATGACATGCTAGTAGCAACTCCCCCTGAGCCGTGACAACTAACTGTCTCCAGATGTTGTCAAATATTTCCACAGCTGGGGCCGGCTGAGGTGATATTGCTTGTGGTTGAGACCTACTGGTTTAATGCAATATTCAAATTTTAAAAAATCAAAACACACCAGCTTCCTTCGTTCCAGTATTGATTTTACCTTAAACAAACAAACAACTCAGATATTGTCTATGGTTTTAAAGCTACAGGGGAGATAATTAACCTTTACCAGTGGCATAGATATTGAACGCGGAGTCAGAGTGTTAGCCATTCAATACATATTTTACAATGGTTGTGTTAGCAAATCCTGTGCTGTTTGTCTTTAACAGCTATAGCAAAGATAAATGTCTCAGCAATCCAGTTTTAAGAAAATCTGTCTTATTGAATTACCCCTATTATCTTCTTTGAAAAGTCCCTATTGAAACAAGTCAATAAAAAAGGAAAACAAAAACAAAAAAATAGTGCACTGGCAAAGGTTTCTGGAACTTCTCCGCACAGGTGACTGTAGCTTTTGTTGTTCTGATTTTGTCTGCCTCGCTCTCATCTCTGCACCCTGCCCTCCTGCTGTGGGTGGGATCTCCCAATTATTCTGGCTTCTATCTTGTCTTATCTTAGAACCAGCTGGGCCACAGACCTGTTAAAAATCAGTTCAGATGTTGCAAAAAACCCCCAGATTTGTCCTGTCTGTCCTCTTCTAAGTGGCCTGAACTAAATGTGCAGGGCAGTTGTTTCTCTAGACTTCTTTGATTAATCATGTAACAATATAACCAAGAGGTTTTTATTCACCCCAGTATAGGGTTATTTATAAATTATGCACAATATGGCTTTATTGTTGTAGTATGCATATCATAAACCTATAGAAATAGATATTAATAAGGGATACAATGAATATAGTACCTTATAAGATCTATTTTAATTTTTAATGGTACCAAATGTTTTGATCTTACTAAAAATGTTATCCCATTTCAGTGAAAGCAATGTGATTTAACATTTATCTTTGGAAAATCTTCTTTAAATACTTGGAGATACAATTCAAAAAGTTTTAAGTTTTGTTTATTTGATATATGACTCATAATTACCAGCTTTACAAATGAGATATAACAATGGAATGATGTCTAAAATAGAAAATGTACACTTGGGACAAGTTTGCCATTATCAATAGTGAGCATAAATCTCTATTGAATTTTTGGCTAATTTTGTCAACTCTGATTAGTTTGCCATCATGGTCACTGAGTAGTGTGGCTGAGGAAAAGCTCTTACTAGAAGTAAAAATGACATCGCCAAGGAATCACATTATCCGTATTATTTTAAATTCTTTTTTTCTTTTCAAGAATCTATTTAAGCCACTTCATTTTTGAGGATTAGTTTTTGTTAAAACTAGATAATATAATCCATAAATCCACTTAATGGGCAACAAATACATTTCAATGCTTTGCATAATACAGAATCCAG
Organism: Eonycteris spelaea; assembly: GCA_003508835.1. Lineage (NCBI taxonomy): Eukaryota > Metazoa > Chordata > Mammalia > Chiroptera > Pteropodidae > Eonycteris > Eonycteris spelaea. The sequence goes on from PUFA01000056.1 coordinate 785,326, forward strand.
ATGAGAGCACTGTTGCTTGTGTCTTTGAATTGTGGAATTTGTAATCCTCCTTGAAGACACTACATATACTCCAGCTGATGTGGCGTGCATGAAAATCATTCTTTATATTAAATATCAGCAAAACCCAATCGTCACATATCAGATTAAAATGAAGGGGAATGGAAATGAACCAGTTCTCTCTGCTTATCTATGAATAGCTTTGCCTTTTCCTTAGAGCCGTGTATCTTTACATCTCTGACTTACAGATTGTTCTCTTCAAGACTAAGCTTTCTGGTTGTGACTTCACTCCTTTAATGAAATACGACTATTTTCTACATTCCGTAAGCAATTAAATTGTTCTTTTATTGTTACTCAACAAGGTCTTCTGTGCCCCACATTCCAAATGGAAAACATAACAAGGTGGAATAAGACCTCATAATGACGTACTATTTTGGCTGGCACTTGGACTCTAAGAAGCCAAGATGGAGAATGTTCTTTTGCTCTGAATGAGTTCAGGAGTTTGTCAAGATTCTTAGGGCCTGGAATTATAAAATTATTTTATTGATAAACAATATGCGTATTTTAAAAGAATGAACAGCAATTACATACCAGAGCAATTCAGAAGAATGCGCTATAAATTACACTATTTTACGTCCTCAGGAAAATGGCAAAATCTATGTGTCCTGCTAAACCTTTTTTTCTGTTTTCCAACATCACAGTCAAGGACCATCAGGTCACATCAGTCGGAAGAAAATTGATTCTACATTTACAAGTAAAAAGTGTCTAGGTATTTAACCTCAGACTCAAGTAAACGCAATCCACATATGTTTGTACATTTACAGAGATACAGAAATCAGAAGCTTTGGGTATGTTGGAGCAAAACGGTTACAAATGAAGGAAAACATAATTACCCAAATTAAAAAGGGACAAACATATACGGAAGCAAGTCACAGAAAATTTCCCACAGAATGTATTGTTGAAGCCATCCAGTTATCCCATTGTAAAGAAAAAACAATGTATCCAGATTTTTATTCTTATAATTAATGTGAGCGTGAATTGCAAAGCTAGAAGTCCTAGGTGACAGTCCAGAAGTGCTTCGGAGAATGAATTAATATTTTTATATTTTGGTACAGTCATCTTTGCTCAGAAGTCTTAGTAATATTATAGAACTTGCCTAATTTTTCCAAAGAATTGCCTTCTAGAGAAACCATATTAAAAACAAAAATCTCTGTTTTCACGGACATCTGTGTTGAATGCTGCTATCTTTTATGCCTGTTCATTTCCCATCATTACCAAGCCAACTCAGGCTCGTCATTAACATGGGTGTCATGCTTCCCTGGGAACACTTTCACGGATCACACCTTGCTCTTGCTATCAATAGTTTCAGGTATTCCTTCTTTAGAAGCCCCTCAGCCCTGGGCCTATCCCAGGCTTGTACTTCTGACCAGTATCATGCTGAGCTGTGCTGGAACTTGAAGTAAAAGGGAAAAGCCCGTAATAGTGATTTTCTTTATTTAAAATGTTGATATTTGCTTCATCATGGAATTTTTGCATCCGTTTTTATTTTTTGCTTGAGGTGAGTGCTTCTCTCTCATCTCTGGTCCCAGCCCTGCTTTTAATGATGCAGCGTTCTTATCTCTCTGAAGGCCTGCCTCCCTCGTGTAGGCTGTGGACTTGCTAAAAGCGATGGCCAAGTCTTTCCGTCTTTGAATCACCAACACCTGGCATAGCTCTAGCATTTTGTAAGTGTATGATAAACATTTATTGAATATAGATTATGTATGTGTGTGGGTGTCTTTAAGCCCTATGTGTACTTAAAAAAAATATTCTTCATGAGTCAACTTGGTTTCAAACCTAATATTTAAAAACCAGGAAAGACAGTCATCGTATACTCTTGACTCACAGGACTAGCATCGATGCTAGCATTTCTTCTTAAAATTTCATTTGCTATGACATCACACTCAACCCACGTTGACTTCTTTGTTGGAGAAATTTGTAAACTCTTCCCTAATTGCTCTCCCATTACTCATATTGTTCTCACTATTTTGGTCGCTTTTTGTCTTATTTAATTGAGTTTTATTTTAAATGAAGTTCTGCCAAGTGTAATTAAAGCTTGACACATAACTCAAAAAGGTGTGTACCAGGGCCACAGGCAGGATGGGGGCATGGTGCCCTTGTAAAGTGGCAGCAGAGGTGATAGCTAATGACAGGGTTGTGACTGGAGACAAAAGAAATGGATTAAATTGGTGCCCGAAAATGAAGGGATCAGAAGCACAAATTGGGATAAAACAGGTACACTTGTAATTGGAATTTTCCATTTTATTATGCTAGATACTCATATAAGAAGGCTTAATATTTAATTTGGAAAAATTCTTTGTTTTAGCATATAGCTTATAGCACAAGTTCTACACTCATTAAAAGGTGGTGAGTATAATTTTACAAATCAAATCATTTGGTAAAAAAATCATTTAAATAGGTCTGTACTAATAAATGCATTTCCTGGGATAGTTTAATGGATGATGAAATTCATGTTTCTAGCTGCCCTTCCTTTGAGCTTAACTGCAGAACAATCTAGTGGTATAATGATACACTAAAGTTTGTGCACTTGAAATAAAACTAAGAAAGAGTAAAGACAGTCATAGACCAAATCTTATCTTTTTTAAGAAAACGAAACAAAATAGTTCTGCATATCCTCCTAAGTCTTAATTTATCACTTCTGTCATGTAATTTTTGCTTCAGCACTTCTGTGAAAATTCTGACCATTATGTATCATTATTATTAATATGTATATGGTAAAATATAAAACATATGATATAATATATATTACCATTATTATCATTATAGCAATTATTTAATACGTATTTCCTAAGTGTCAGGTGCTTCTTTAACATGTATTGTCCATACACGGATCCATAGTGAAGGGCAAAGCTAGTGATTAAGAACATGAGATATTTCCTTACAGTGGCCTCGTCTCTTTGAGAATTTACTTCTCTTTGTAGACTGACAACTGTGGCAACACAAAAACCCGTATGGACAATGGTCATCTGTCCTCTGGTGAATCCATTTACTGACAGGAAATCAATTATCTTCCAAAGAAGAAATTTTCATCGTTAGCCTTTTCAATTACATTAAAGTTCTTCCTTATAGTGACTTGCATCTGTTTCCTTACAAGCTATCCTTGCTGACCTAATACTTTTCCTTCTCAGACCACAGAAAACACTCTAAAATCTTCAGATATTAGACGTCAGCTACTATGAACTTTCCACTTTATAGTCTTAGTTAAACATTTATAGATCCTTCATCATTTCTTCAAAGGATACAATGGCACATTCTTTAGTCATTGCTAGTCTTTTGGGACGTTATCTTATTTTGGAATATTCTTAATCTTCGGTCAGTGATGAACACTGTATTATACTTGTAATCTGAATGCAGGAAACCATACTTTTAGAAATGCAGTAGCTAAAAATCTAAATAATCTCAATCTAAAAATCGCAATAAATTTCTTTTTTAAAAAATGACTGCATTTTTTGCACATTATCCACATTTTTATAGCTGCATTTTATGAAACATTTTACTTTATCTTAGTCCCAGGTCTGTCTTGTGGTAAAACACTGAGCACCTTAAAAATATATTTAAAGACTATATGATCTTGAGTATTAATTGTTTTTATTAATGTAATCACCACTAATGTTGTCATAAAATATATAATTTAAAAATTATTTATTTTTATTCATATAAATATATATGCAATATTTATATATATTCAATAAGATAGTTCCATGTTTATCATGGATATATTTTTGAACTTTATTCTATTTAAGTATAATTTCTCAATATATTGAGTAAATATATTTTTCTAAGAAGTGTATTCTCATAAACCTCCTCAAGAATAATATAGTCATGAAAAATATATCAAAGAATTACTTGCTGAGAGTTCATTCTGGTCAGGTTTGATGAGGTATCATATTTTAGTAATACTGATTGGGGACAATATTGGAATAGAGTTCTTAGTTGTTCATAATTTATAGAGATCACCGAGTCTCTGTGGGGCCAGACGGTGCTTCTTCACTGCTAGGATTAATATATTTGCAAAGAACTTTGGTTTTTGACTTGAAAAAAAAAAAAAACAATTCATTATACCTAATACTATTATGCACAATGGTAGGGCAGCTTTGAAGCACATGTTCATGACACTCTCCCCAAGGACATTATTCAACCAGAATCTTGGCACAAAGGTCACAGATAAGATGGTGTTAGACAAGGCATTTCACCCAGAGACTTAGGCAGTTATGCTAGAAGAAATCTCTATAACTGGATCAGGAATCGTAAAACAGCTATCATTGGGGCAGGCACTCATGTTCAGCATCACCGACTCATTACTAGGATGAAGGCAGCAGATCAGAGTCGCTCCATCCCTAAGATCCTAAAACTGTATTGCCCAGCAGGTCACAAACGCCAAACAGGTTTGGATGCTGCAATGATCCTAGCAATTATTACGTTTGAGAAAGGACACTTAGGTTTCAGTATCACTGAGGAATTACCTAAAAGTTTCAGCCATAACACAGTTAGTGAAAACAGATTTTTAAAAGACTCAAATCAAACTAACGAACAGAGGACAACAAAACAACAGCAAAAAAAAAAAAAAAAAACAAAAAAAAAAAAAAAACAAAACCAACAACCCTCAAATCATAGTGACTTAAATTATGAGTACATCATCATCTTCTAGAGGTCAAGGATATGTCCTAAGGAGCAGAGGTGGGTGAGGCAAGGACCTTAATCTCATAAGCAATTACTACATGTTCCACGACAATGGGGGGAACGGAAGCACAAGGAGGAGAGGGCGTTGTACAACACGTTAGGGACTTTTTTGTCATCTGGATGATAGTTATTGCACTTTGATGACAGCATGAGCGACTTGACACCCTGCCAAGCTGGGTTGGAAGATAGGTACCAGACAATGCAGAAATCTTCCCCAAACATGAAGCCATAGGATGTAAGCTTTTGACTTCCTCTTTGAAACAATAAGAATGGTCTGGTGCTTAATGCTGGGTTTTCTGGGGACGCTGAGGTTTAAAATATAATAATACTAATAAGCCCTAAATATGAGTGGATTATTTCAATGATTAAAATTAGAGAATGAGCAAAGATATACATATATATGTGTATATCTTTGCTCATATATATATATATGTATATATATATACACGTGTACATACATATATGCATACAGTAAGTCATCGTTCAATCCCAAAGGATTACAGAAATCAACTAATTCAGTTCTCCTATTCATCAGTAAGAGGTTTATTTTATCTATGAAGTATTATAGTATTTATGCAATATGCTCTATGAGATATTAAATGAGTAATACCAGTGACGCTTTGAGCATAATAACTTGTACATTGTGGTGTTTCTTAAAATGACTGAATGGATGGATAAAAAATGGCATTAGAGGTTGTAACAGTTCCCAGATCACATGGCCTCCTTTCAGGCCTGCAGCTTCCTTAATCATCCGACTCAAACATATTTCAAACACAAAAGTTAGAGACTTTATAGTCGATCCTTGATAGATTCAGAAGATCCTAAAGAATCCATCAGCACCTCAAGACTTTATTAGAGTCTGTAGCAGTCACTCAATTTAAAAGCAAATAAAACACTAAATAATAGATATATTTCTGGTCAACCAAGTGGTAAATAAAATAAATTTGGAGCATATTATTTAGCCCATTTAAAAAACATCCTCATCATTTTCTAGGGAAGAAGAGAGAGACCTAGAGAGCAGGTGAAATGCAAAGGATCCTTCAAAACCATCCCTCAACACTCTAAGGTGAGTTGAGTCTCCCCTTAAAGTAATGCTGGTTGGCACCTTCCTGAAAGTTCAGAATCTTTTTCCCTGGGCTTCTTTGAGCTTCTATTATTGAGGCTGCCAGTTAGAAATTACAAAGAATATAAATCATGATTAGTTATTGCAACATAAAAAAGACACTTGCATCTTAGAGGCTTAGAGTTAAATAACATTACTATGCTGAATAACTAAGATGTTAAAAAAATAAAAAGCAAAAGTGCATTTACCCCCACTGTTGCCCCTAAGGTGTTGTTAACATCAAAGGCCCAGGATCAACAATGAAAGTGTCTTCAGCATTGAGACCTGGACTGGATTTCTGCAATTAAACTATCGTGTGAACGTGAAACTTAATAGAGTTCATTAACCGATGTCACATAATAAAAAAATAATTATTAATTTATGAAAATAAATAAAAATAAAATATCATGTGAGAGAAACATCACTTAGGACTCTACAATCTCCCTGGAACGGCACACATGATAAATGTGAGGAAACAGAAGATCATAGCATTTGCATAGGAATGACGTGATTTGCAATCCCGATGATATGACAAGCGAACTTCCGACCTCAGTCTGGCACTATGGTTTTCGGTCTTGGCAAATGCATTTGTGTCATCAGTTGAATGCGAACAAAAAGAAACTTCTTTCTTCTTATCCTTCACGCACAGTCCACATCAAATTCAATTTTATTGAGCACCGAGGAAACACAGAAGAAGAGATTTATATTGATTCTAGATATAATGAACTCTCAAGTCACCCAAATAATGGTAGCCATCATCATATAGGTGTTAAATCATGTTGCTCAAGGATGGTTTTTGATATACTGATCAGTCTGGGGGTTCGAATCTTCAGAAACAGTGAAGGTACTCTGGAAAATTAGTACTAGCCACTTTAGGGCTAATTCTAAGTTGCTGCACATTTCTATGTGCAGAAGATTTGAATCTTTCTAAAGTCATTTAAAGTTTCTCATATTTTTAGAAACATCCTTGAATACATATTTTATAATAGTTAAAAAGTTATTATGTTCTCTGCTTTCTAAAATGTTTAAAAGATATGACTTTGGTCTAATATCAGATGTAATTTTCTATTTATGTGGAGAAGAAACTGGTGAATTTACAGTCAAGACACAAAGGTGTGAGAAAGACTTTTAAATGGCTGGGTCTACTTTAATTCTTTTCTATCAGAGTCATTATTTCTTCTATTAGTTTCTAAATTTGACTCCGGTTGGCTTTCTAACTTAGCTAATGACTATAGAAGCTCTCTTAAAACTACAGTCATAAGATTAAACCATTACTAAAATGTTAACAAATGACAAAGTCACATTATACAGAAGTATTACTTAAGTATATAATTAGGATCTCCTCATCAGAAATGAGCATATATTATTTTCTGCAGTTGATTGTGTGAAAATTATCTTCCAAATTAAGTTGCATGGGGACCGAAATTGAGGAATACATAAACAGAACTCAAACATAGCTCCTCTCACCTTGGCCGTATATGATTCTTGCAGTTACAATCGCAGTGTAAATAATCACCCCCAAATCTAGTGGCTTAAATTTTTTTTATTATGTCCACACACTTGCACTTTGGGCTATCTCTACTCATTTTGCAATACTGGGACCACTTGAAGCCTGGAGTCTAACATCTTTTTGTGAGCTTGCTCCCTCGTATCTAAAGCACGGGTTAGAAAGACGATTCAAACTGCTGATTGATAAAACAATAGAGCCTGTAACATTTTGGAGGTTTTTTGTTTGTTTGTTTGTTTGTTTGCTTGCTTGTTTTTTGTAAATGATGTTAACCATTTGTTTTCTCACACAAAGACAGAGCATACAACTGAGATAGATACACTTGCCTGGCTGGAGGCACAGCATCTGGCATCTGAGAGAGAAAACCCTCGTCAAAGGTCCTGCGAGCACTAGTGTTTTCCCCTCCCCACTTTCCCCCATGTAATTCAGTAACCTCTGTGTTCAATAGAAATGCTCCACCAAAAACTAGTAATGATCAGAAAGGAAACAACGCAGAAGAGAAAAATAAATGAAATTTAAAGATAGGATGAAAGACACAAAATAAGCACAATGAGGATAAATGTATGTCAGAAAAATCGCCACAGGGTTTAGAATTATTAAGGTATTTCCATAACTCATAGACATCTTAGGGAAAACAAAACCGAATAAGCTCAAAAAATAGAAATCAAAAACAGGTAGAAGATTGAGTGTGAGCGCTGAACTTAGAAAATAAGTGGAAAAAGTATTATGTCATCATTAATAAAATTGATGCTACCCTACAAGCAACAAACGAGTTCAATTGATAATGATAAAAGTATAGAAGAGGCAAGAAGGCTAGACATGGGAAAAAAAAACACACGATTAAATTAAAATGAAAATGAACAAAAAGATAACAATGAAGTAATGAATAGGAAATGAAATATATGAAAGACAGATAAAAAATAGGATATATGCATAATTTCTACAGCTAATGAAATATAAATATAAAAATTTTAAAAAGCAAAGGCATTTCCTGACATATATAGAAACTAGAATTTTCAGGAAAGAGCATGGTGTGTTCAAGGGAGAAGATAATATAAAATAATTACTATAAGTAGATATTATAGTGAAATTAAAAAAAAAGATCTTTGAAGATAAAGAAGGATCCCAGGAGTTTCTAAAAAAAATCATGTCACTTATTAAAAGGAAAATATTGGAGTGATATCAACATTCCAAAAAGCACATTTAATACCTAATCACATTTCCAAAGAAACAAGTTTATTCTGAAAGTTTCATACATTGTTATATGTCATTCAAATATTCTGACACATACAAGAATATGAAGAATAAAACAACAATAAAATTTATTTATAGGAAATAAGGAACACCTTACCTAAATAAGTGCTGACCAACAATAAATGGATTCAAACAAAATAAGTAAAATACAAAGAAGTGGATGGACAGAAGCTCTCACTTAGGATGTAGAAATCTGTGAAACGATTGGTTCTATTTTAATAACAAGCTAAAGCCAGATAATTCATAAAATCATAACTTCTCTTGAAACCCATGAAAGGCAGGGGTCTCAGGGTAACCACTAACTTTAAACCTAAAAAAATTAAGGGCCTCCCAGGAGAGATGGAATTGATCTCTGGATAACCTAGGGCAGAGCACATAAGAAGGATGAACTGCCATACAAAATGATGAGTAATTCAGCCAAATTTTAAAAAATAAATTGCAAGAAGCCAAGTGTGAGCTCGTATGGGAGGCACAGACATGGGAGTATGCGCCCACTGGCAAATCCTTTGCCCTGGCTTTCACCAGGTGCCGAGGAGAAAGATGGAGGCCATGAGGGGCCCAGAGAAGGCCTCTGGCAGGTGCAGGCTTTGGGAGGAGAACAGACATTGCTACCGGAACACCTGCATCTTTCTCCCCAGTGGAAAAGAAAACTTAAAGCCACCGAGGAAGGAAGGCAAACCGTGTTGTCCCCAAGGCACGCGTGAAGACCCATCGCAGCTGTGGGAATGAAAAAGAAAATAACCTTCTATCTTAGAGAAGGGGCAGAAAAGCGTCCGGACTCAAAACTTAGAGAATCCGTCCCACTGTGGGAGGAGTGGAATCACTGAGAAAGGCCTCCCCTGTGGACCAGGGAGCCAGTGCAATGAGGCAGAAGCAGGAAAAGAGAGCGCCTTCCCTTATGCTTTCCACACTATTACTTCTTCAGTACCTTGCCCACATATCCCCAAGTTTTATTCTCCTCTAATCTCCTCCGATCACAATCATTTATTCATTTATTCAACAAAGATTTGAGAATCTTGTATATGGTATCAGACACAGAGTGGCTGCAGTGAACAAAATAGAGAAATCCTTTGCCTTCAAAGTGTTTGTGAAGGAGACGCAGAAATAACCAATATATTTATAATGCCCACTAGCGAAGAAAATGGGGCCGTAAGATGCCAAGTGACAGGAAGAGTAAGTTTATATGGGATAATCAGGATGGCCTCACTGAGGAATGACTTTGGAGCTAAAACACGCCAGAGAGAAAGCATGGAAATTATCTGGGGGAAAAGATCATTCCTGATATAGTTTCAGCCTTGAAATTAGAGAGATCCTTCCACATGGCTGCTCTCTGAGTAAACAAATGAGTAGTTGATCCTCCTGGGAGCATTACCTATTTCCTTTGTCCAGCCCACTTATGAGGCTGGTTCTGGGTCACCAAGAGTCTTTGATGTAACTGCAGGAATATAGATTAGCTGATCCAGATGGCCTGATATATCCATGTGACAATTTTATCTTGATATGATTTCTAAAGCAAGAACTGAAAGTTAAATTGAGACTAAAACTGATTCTGTTCCTGAAGCATTTCCGAATCTTTGGTTTAACAGGCATCATGATTCTCTGCAATGGGTCTATATCCCAGCAAATTGCGGTAGATTAGGGTTTCACTGTTAGACTTCTGCTGAAACAGGAACAAGCTCTCCCTTAATTCCCACCGCTCAGAGGTTAGATTCAAATAATCTAGTGTCGTAGATGGCCAATGGAGGTGAAAGAGACTATCAATATATTTCCTTATCATTCATCAATTTCCTTGTCTTCTAATAGAGGAACTTCTATCAGACAAAAACTATTCCTTTACCATTTCAGCCTTCAACCATCCACATTCTCATAATCAGATTCTGCCAAACATAAATTTAATTCAAAATACAATAGGTTCTGTGAACTTTTTCCTCCTCTCTTAAAGCAGGGATTCACATTTCTTAGCAGACAGAGAAAAGAAGGTACCAGAGAGAAAAAGAATAATGGTTCCATTTCATATATTCATGTCTGATACTTTACAGAATCGGAATTCTCAATGAATGTTACAAAGGAAGGTCAGATAGTTTAGCTTTGATACAAGAAACCATTTTAAAATTCTAATTAGATGAACAAGGAATAGGGGTTTTTTAAATTAAATTCTGCAATCACTTCAGTTTAAAATTTCCCTTCTGTTAAATTATATTTTAAAAAAAGAACCTTATGTAGTATGCTAATACGGATACTTTTTTATCTACTATGTTCCAAACAACTGCTGATTAAAAGAATGAAATTTCATTATAAGAGGGAAATTTAATGAGTTCTCATGAACAATTAAAAAATTTATTTGCATATTCCTAGCCTATCGAAGGGAAAAATACCAAGCAGGAGAGGTTTAGCAATAATCACACGCTGAGAAGGAGTGGAAACAGAAACTTAAATGCTTTTCTTTCCTCCTGAAGCTGGGACTGCGTTCCAGGAGGCTTATTAGCATGAACATCCGAGTGACCTGGTTTACCAGTCCTCTGCGCTCAGGCAGGTGTTTATTACAGGTGTTCCGTCTTTGGTATTTTTATCCCTCTAAGAAAAATTAGGAACACAGAGAAGACTCATGCCTGATTAGGTTCACAGCAGTGTACATTACAGCAATGGGAAGAGGGAAATTACATTCAAAGCAAAGCTTGAGAAGAAACGTTTGACAAGCTTTCTTTGGGGAGTCTGTTTCATGACATTTGCTCTTTGTCACCCAGTCTCTGGGATACAAAGCCATCAAAAACATCTGTCCCTGAGTCAAGGCAGCAAAGGTAAGGGGTTGGAAAGAATAGGAGCTTTGGATTCAGAAGCGATTAGCTACTTACTACCAAGAGATACTGAACAAGCAATTGTTTCTCCATAGATCCAGATTACACATGTGCAATCTATGTGTAAAGTCTGTAATTACACATGTGCAATCTATGTGTAAAGTCTGTAATAACATCTACCTTTTGGAGTTGTAATGATCAGGGGGATTTTTTTTTTTTTTTTTTTTTGCCCCAGTACAGTGTCCTACATAGAAGGCACTCTTTGCTTGGCAGTCGGATGTAAAACATTTAAATAATAATAAACATCCATTAGCATACAAGCAGGATACTGTTAATGTAGCCCTCTCAGACTACACAAGCACAGCCTGCAAGTGCAAGGTAAGACAGGGGGGTGGGTGCAGTCAATCGCGTCAGCAACTTTCAACCAAGGGGAATAGGAGTCAACGGATCAGCTGCCCAGACTCCTGTTCTTTGGAAAGAAAATTCTGGAAGGCATTCTTCACGCTTTGCAGAGGTCCCCATCTAACTTGAGCCCCTGTTGCCTGCTGCAGGGACCTCTATAATGCCTAACTGGCTTTCATTCTTTTCCTTTTTTCCCTTTTCTATCTCTTTTGAGCTCTCTGGCATCATGTGCCGAAGAAACTTCCTGTTTCACTCTCTGTTTTCTGGGGTGTCTAAACTAAGGCGTTTTTCAAAAGTGGAGTAGATATCAGGTGTAATTTAGACCTGGACACACTCAAAAGGCCACACTTTTAACTCTAATGTATTATTAATTTGAATTAAAAAAGTGGGTATCACTTTTCACAAAATCTTTGTATAGGTGGAAAATAGATATATGGTAGAAGAGGTGATAGACCGTCAGGAGGAAAACATTTTAGAAGTAAAAACATATAATCAGTTATGGAATACCTCATAATCATTTTACTTGGTCTTATGTACATAGAGGTAATGGACTCAAAGATATGAGAGATTAAAATGCAGAAGACAACCTTAGTTGAAGATGCTTTCGAGAGTTTTTTTCAGATAATGCACTCAAGGTGAATTTTATATTTCAAGACTGGGGAAAAAAACAATTTGCTAACACCTATACCATTAGTCCAGACATTTTAACCTTTCATTATGAAAAATTTCCCAGACATATAGGATATACACAATACCATAATGAACCCCCATTTACCATGGCCCAGTTTCGATAACTGTCAACATTTTGCTACTCTTATTTTATCTAATCCTTCACTTTTTTCTTGAGTATTTTAAAGCACCTCTAAGACATCATCTAATTTCACCCATAAATAGTTCAGTATGCATCTCTGCCAAATACTGCACTATTTATATAATGACAATGCCGTTATCATGTTTAACAAAACTAACATTAACATCTTAATATAATCTACTATCTAGTCCTTATTAAATTATCCCCTTCTTCAAAAATATCCTTTTACAGTTAATTCATTTGAATCAAGATCCAAAAAAAGAGTCTACATTATAGTTGGTTGTTATACCTCTTAAATATCTTACGATTCACTACACTTCCTCTTCCACACTTAAGAAAACTATTGATTGAGGTACAATAAAAGGTACAGATTTTAAATGTACAGTACGATGAATTTTGATGAATGTATACGTCAGTATAACCACCCTGGTCAATATGTGGAATATTTTGATCACTCCAGAATGTTCTCTAATGTTCCACTGCAGCCAATTCCACCCACTGCGCCAAACTGAGACAACCATTAATGATTTCTAACACCCAAGTTTAGTTCGACTGTTTCAGAACTACATATTAAAATAATTGTGAGGTGAGTATCTTTTACGACTGACTTTTTCTCTCAATATAATGTTACTGAGATTTTACCATGCTGTCGCTTGTATCAGAATTGCTATTAAGGAATCGTATTCCCTTCCGTGAATATACCATTATTTATTAATCCTTTGACTGTTGCATGTTTTTCACTTTCTGATTATGATAAAGCTGCTCTGAATACATTTGCACAGGTATTTTTGTGGACTTGTGACCATATTTTCAAAATTTTTCTCAGCTAATGTCTAGAAGGGAAATTCCTGGGTCTTATTAGGTATATGTTTTAACTTTATAAAAAAAAAAATGAAACTTTTACGAAGTGAATGTAGTCTTCAAAACTTCCATCAGCAGTATAGGAGAGCTCTTGCTGCAAACTTAATGTTTCTGTCTTTTTAAAATTCTGGCCTTTTAATGGGAGTCTAATGGAACCATCTCTTTTGAATTTTTATTTTCATGGTAACTGATGATGTCGAGTGTCTGTTTATGTGCTTATTGGTCATTCTTGAATTTGTTTCTAAATTGTCCACTAAATTCTTCTGTCAACTTTTATTAGTCTTCTGATTAATATGTTGTAGAAATTGTTTATATGTACTTGATACAAGTCCTTTGCAAGCTATCTGCACTGAAAAATTTTTTTATCCAGTCTGTGGTTTGGCTATTTAATTAAAAAAAAAATTTAAAGAGTAAATGTGTTAAATTTTCATGAAGTCCAATGTAACAGTTTTTTCTTTAATTATATTACTTTTAGTCCTATTTTTAAAAAATTATTGCCTATTCTATTACAAAAATATTCTAATATTTTCTTAGAGTTTTATAATGTTAGCTTTTATATTTATACCTGTAATCTACCTCAAATTATTATTTTTGTATATGGTGGGAGATTGGAGTCTAAGTTCTTTTTCTTTTTCAAATAGATAGTTTCTCTAGAATCAGTGATTGAAAAGAATATCCTTTGTAATAACTTATTGCTATTGTGAAAATTATTGACTATATATATGAGAATCTATTTCTGTTTCATTTAGTTATTTGTCTACATGTATACCAGTATTTAACTTGTCTTGGTTATTATTATTTTATATTGATCCTTATTATCTTGATCAATTTCTCAAACTTTTACCTTCTTTATCAATATTGTCTTGAGCTGTTTTAGGTCATTTACATGTACATATATAGAATCAGCTTATTAATTTCTATAAAATAGCCCATGAGATTTTTTACTGGGGTTGTGAATACATATAGATCAATTTAGGTAGAATTGATTTTTGAATATTAATATTACATCTTTCAATCCATGAACATGGTATATTAATTTACTTAGGTCTTCCTTTATTTCATCAATGTTTTATAGTTTTCAGTGTACGATTTTACACATATTTCATTAATCTTATCCTTCAATCATTAATAATTTTCATGCTAATTATAAATGATACTTTTATTGTTTTTTTCAATTAATTGTTACTTGTATATAGAACTACAGTTGATTTTTGTATATTAGGCTAATGTATCGCAACCTTGCTGAATTCAGTTTTTAGTTGTAGTGGAATTTTGCTTTGTTTTTGTACAGTGCTTAGGATATTCTAACATAAACTATCATGCCATATTAAGTTTTCATTGTTCTCAGATATTATGAATGGAAATGAGCAAAGGATAAAAGAATCACCTTACTATTTAATTGTTGTGAAATAACTAAAGAATGTGGAGCATACACTTTTCCAAGAGTGTTTCTCATTCACAGTACTATACGAACATGGTCAGATTCTAAGTATGAATAACATGAGAATTCCTTGGCTTAATGCTGTTTATCAGTAGGTAGATTCTTACCCCAATTTTAACTGCTTTGGATGGTATTTCAATCTTTTGTACTTTCTATTTTAAGCCCAAAGAAACACATAAAAATATTGTTTCATTACCAGCCAAAAGACATGTGATAAGGACTTGCAAGCAGTTATGTAACAAGAAAAGGAACTTGCCCACAATGTCATACCTGCACTTGTTGACAAAATGTTGTAGCATAAACTATGCATGATTTTGGCTGTCAGTAATTTCAGCAGAGCTTTTTGCAATGACAGGAACAGAATGTCTGATTTGAAATTGTCAGCAGCTACTACTGGAAGTTTCTTATTAGTTGCCAATTCAGATAAATATTGAGAAAAAGAAAATTGATCCTATAGAAACTATAAAATCTCCTCCTTGCAAGCCATTGAGATGATGTTGATGAGACTTGCTTTGGCTTGTCATAAATCTCAGCTATCCACCCTTTAAGTCAAAAAAATGCACACTCCCTGTGATCACTCAGGTCAAGCTGTTCCTCTTATGAAGCACATCTCCAGATAAATCTTGCTGGTGTCGAGTTCTGTCTTGATTACCAAATAAGCCTCGTCACAATGTGTCCTCTATGACCAATGGCCTAGCAAAAAGTACATATGATACTCACTATTAATCTTCCTGTCATTTGAAAAGATGACATTGATGTAGCCTTGGGGAATTAGGCTCCAGGAAGGAAAACAAAGACAACATTTCGAACATTTCAGAATGCTCTGAACTTTGTTTCTTGGCAATATCATTTCCAACTATCCTCAATTTACAGGTATCCAGAGGGAGAGTGATATCAAAGGATGCAGATTTTCTTGTGTTAAATTATGAATGACAAACATAATATCTGCTGCCTACCTGATGTGGAAAGATATGTGAGCAAATCATTTCTAGAGATGAGAAAAAATATCCATTTATTCCAGTTCTAGAAGAAATAAAATAAGGCAGCAATTTTGAACACCCTTTTAAAAACAATATTACAATAACTGTCATCAATAATGGTAAAGGAAACAGAGCTACTAAATTTTCTTTGTCTCCAGAGGAACATTCTTTGCAGTGCTTGTTACAGGGAATAAATAGTAGATGTACGGTGAATGGAAAGATGATTAATAGCTGGGCTAACATGAAAGCATGGTGTCTGTCCCTAATATATTTTTTCTTGTTGAGAGATGAGGTTTATCTACGTTATAAAGACTAATAAATAGAATGAACATACATTTATACACTGTCCATCTTAAGAAACAGAACATAATAAATAATTTGTAAGCTTCCTGTGAGCTCTTTGTGATTCCTTGCCTCGTTTCCCGAATTACAAGTTTATTCTTTTCTTGCTATAGACTTATTTATTTATTCCTAAAAACACATTTTTCAATATTAAAGTGTTTTTGAACTTGATGTAAATGAGTTTTGCTGTGAATAGTTCACCTACATGATTTTTAAAAAGATTTGTGATACTTATTTTCATACATGTAGCTATATTTGAATTGTTACTACAGCACAGTATTCCATCACATGGACACATGACAGGTTATTTATCCCCACGTTTTCAGTGGACATTAGAGTTGTTTCCGGTTTTCTTACTACTACAAAAGACACTATACATATTTCTCCTGTACGATATATGCAAGAATTCCTCCAGGGTAGGTACTTACGAGTAGTATTTTTTTGGTCATTTTAACTTTACCGGAACATATCAAAAGTATCTAAAATGGTTGTTCCAGTTTACTTTCTCACCAGAATTGTACAACTTCTTGGCTCCACATGTTTAGGTATTTCCACTCTTTTAAAATCTTTCCTACTCTGAAAACAAGCAATGGTGCATTGTTTTCAATTTGCATTTTGCCAACTGCCTTTTAATATTTGCAAATAATGCGTCTAAGAACATTAGTGTACCTTTGATTGATTTTTGGATTTAAATAACCTGGAATAAATTCTATTTAGGCATAATGCAATATATTTTTAGAATATGTTAATTATGGTTTACTAGTGTTGTGTTAAGGAATTTTGTATCTGTATAAAGATATTTGTTGGTGGCATTCCCTTTGTTCATAATTTTTCATCAGACTTGGGAATAGAGATTTGCTGGCTCATAAAACAAGTTGGTCTTAGTCAATGATCTCTCTTCCTCCATTTTCTGAAAAAGTTTGTTACTGAATGTTTGATGGTTCTTACCATGTGATTCTTGAGTTTTCTTATTGAAATTATTTTTGACAATTCAATTTCTTTAATATATAGCGGACATGCAGATTATTTGTTTCTCCTTATGTCAATTTTGAAAGGTTGGGTTTTTCAAGAAAATTTACTCCTATCAAATAAATTTAAAAATTTGTTGGCATAAAGTTTTTAATAATCTTCTTTCATTATTGTTTTAATATCTGTATGAGCTGTGGTGATAACTCTTTTTCCATTGCTGACTGATGATTTATACTCTCTCTTTTGCATGATCAGCATAATTAAAGGGTTTGTTAATTTTATTCATAATTTCAAAGAACTAGCTTTTGGCTTGATCGATATTCTCTGTTCTTTCTCTCTTTTATGGTTAATTTCTTCTCTTTACCATTTTCTATTTTTACATACTTTTAGTTTACTTTGCTCTTGTCTTTTAAAGTTTCCTAAGGTAGAAACTGAAGGCCTTGTTGTTGTCTTCTTTTTCTAGTATAAGAAATTTTTAAAGTAAGTTTCCCTTTAAGCAATGCTTTAGCTGTCTCTCACCAATTTTGATGTTATATTTTCTGTCACTTACTTCAAAATACATCTTAATGTTTCTTAAGATTTTTTTCTTTTTCTCCTGTATCATTTTAAAATATGCTGTATAATTCACCAGTACTATGGGTTTTCCTATTTATCTTACCATTATTAAAAATATAATTTGCATGATTTTAACTATTTTAAATTTCTTGAGACTTATTTTATTACCCAGCACATATGTCTTTTTAATAAACGTACTATGTATATTTCAAGTGCTTATTCTGAAGTTGTTGGCTGCAATATTTCCTATTAAATCAAGATATTTATAGCTATGTTTTTACTGATTTTCTTCTAATTGTTTTATTTGTTCCTGAGGGAAGAGTGCAAAATCTCCTACTATAATTGTGGGATTTTCTATTTCTCTTTTTATTTCTGTCAATTTCTGTTTCAAATATTTTGACTCTTTGTTATTAGATTTATAATATTTACTATTGTTATGTCTTCTTGATGAATGATCCTTTCTATTATTATAGAAGGTCCCTCTCCACATCAGTAATATGCCTTACTTTTAAGTCTACTTTATAATAGCTACCCAGGATTCTTCTGCTATTTTTCTGGTATAACTTTAGCATACACACTTGCTTTTAAGCTCTCTCTGTCTTTATATAGTCTTTTGTGGAAAGCATATTGAAAGGTTTCCTTTTTTATTCACTCAATCAATGTTTGTCACTTAACTGGAGTGTTTAGACTCTTAATATTTAATATGATTATTGATTTAGTTGGAATTAGATCCACCATTTATTATTTGTTTTCTGTTTGTCCCTTTTTTTTTTTTTTTTTTTTTTTGTCCTTCTACTTCTGATTTCCTGGTTTGTTTTAGATTATCTGGATTCTTTTTTGTTTGTTTGCATTGACTTTTGGCCTGTATCAATTTGTACTGTTTTTAGTAGTTGCTCTAGGAATTAAGATATGCAAACCAACATTCCAAATCTATGTAAGAAAATCACAAATATCCCTTACAAACATAGATGCAAGCAGAACAAAATATTAGCAAATCCAATCTAGCATTACATAAAAAAAAAAAATCATACAAGGTTTATCCCAAGAAACCAACCAATTAGTTTAACATTTAAAAATCCATGAATATAATTTATCACATCAATAAATTTAAAAAAAAAATCATGCGATCATCTCAAATTACACAGAAGACGCATTTGACAAAAGCAACATATATTTAGGATAAAAACTCCCAACATATTCCTAACAGAAAAAAAATATTCCCAAACAGGTAAAGTTTATCTAGAAAAAGACATACAGCAAAAATCATACTTAAAAGGAGAGTACAAAATGTTTTTCCCCAAATTGAGGAACCACGTGAAAAAATGATGCCAGTACTCACCATTTTTATTGGTCATTTTACTGGAAGTTCTATCCATTACATTAAGGAAAAAAAGGAAATAAACTGCATGAAGATCTGAAAACAAGATGCGGAACTATCAGTATATATGTCATGGTATAGAAATTCCTAAAGAATCTCTAAAATAAATAAGAACTGATAAATTGATTTAGCAAGGTTAAAATACACACAGTAAATACACAAAATTAATTTTGTGCCAGGGACAACTAATTATAAACGAAAGATTTTAAATTACATTTATAATGCACCAAAATCATAAATCCTTATGGATATCTTAAATGTACAAGACCTCTACAATAAATACCACAAGTCATCCTAACAGGAAATTTGAAAGATATAACTAAATGAAGAGCTATATTATGATTATAGATTGTAAGACAGTATGTTAAAAGGCAGTTTGTCCAAATGATTTATACATGCAATCCCAATCAAAAGTCTAACATGTCTTTTCATAAAAATTGACAAACTTACTCTGAATTATACGAAATGCAAATGAAGTAGACAGACAAAGCAGCTTCAGGAAAAGGAAGGGTTGCAGTACGTATGCTAGCTGATGGCTGACTTACTGTTAAATTACATAATCAGGACAATGTGGAATTAGCAAAAAATATAAACAAATCAATAGAAAACAATAGAAATCCCAGAAAGAGAACCACACATTTATGGACAACTGATTTTTTGCAAAGTTCTCGGGGAACTTATGTGGAAAGAAACTCATTTTCACTAATAGTACTGGAACAAATACATATCTATATGGAAAAAACAAGCATCAATTTTTACATTGGATCTAAATATTAACTTGAACCATAAATCAAAGTGTAAAAACCAATCGTATAAAGCTTTCTAAAGATAACATAGGAGAAATATTTTTGCAATATTGGATTAAGAAATGTTTCCTTAAACAGGCCACAACATGCATGAATCATTTAAAATTTAGTAAGAATTATACTTTATTCAGATTATATTATTTTGCTCTTCAAAAGGCAACATTAACAAAAACAAAATGGCCAGTTTCACAAGGGAAAAATATTCAAAGTATATGTTTCTTACGAAGAACTTATATCTACAATATACAAATGCCTCTTACAATTCTGTATTAAGACGAAGAATCACTGAGTAGATAATAGGTAAGATTCAAACAGATATTTCACAATGTATAAAAATGACCAACAAGAACATGAAAAGATTCTCAAAATTATTAGTCAACAGGGAAATGCAAAGAGAAAGCACAAAGAAATATCACTACCTACTACCTACTACTGAATGGTCATTTTTTTTCTTTTCCTTTCTTTTCTGCTTTTTTCCTTTTCTTTTCTTTCTTTTTCTTTTTTCTTTTCTTTCTTTCTTTTTTTTTTTTTTTGAGAGAGAGACTGAAATGTTCAAGTGCTGACAAGTATATAGAGCAACTAGAACCCCCTACATAGCAGGTAGAAGTGGAACACGGCACTGCCACTTTGTAATACCATCGGTCAGATTCTTAAAAAGGTAAACTTATCATTACCATATGCCACTCTCCAATACACAGATTAAAAGAGTGAGACATATAAAGAGTACAAAATCATTTATACAGAATTCTAGAAAATAAAAACGAATCTAGAACGACGAAATGTGAGTCAACTGTTGTATGGGTCTAAGAACGAAGAAACCATCCTACTTCTGAGGAGTGTTCCACAGATGAATACACCAGTCAGAGCTCACCAAATCGCATGCTTTTAATGGATATGGTTTATTTTACATAAATTACCCCTTAATGAAGTTAATAAAAGCATTATATATATATATTATATGTAAACCCAAGAAAACTTCATAAGTTAGTGATTAAAAGTACAAATCTCACATTTCAGTAACTTTTGATAGTGGTAATTCTTTCAAAATGAAGTAATTAGTACCTGTGTCTTCCTATGCAATTTACTGTTCTAGGTCTTATATTCAGGTCCTTGATCCATTTTTAGTTAAATTTGGTGTATAATGACAAACAACAGTCTAGTTTCATTCTTTTGACGTGGCTTTCAAGTTTTCCCAGCATATTTATTGAAGAGCCTTTCCTTTATTGTATGTTTTGGGCTCCTTTTTCGAAAATTATTTGCCCATATACATGGGGAGTTATTTCTGGGCTCTCAGTTCTGTTTCGTAGGTCTGTGTGTCTGTTCTTTTGCCAGTATCATGCTGTTTTGATTATTGTCACTTTGTAGTATAATTTGAAGTCAGGCAGAGTGATCCAGCAATCCTTCTTCTGGGTATTTACCCCAAAAAACCTGAAAACATTTATCCACAAAATTACATGCACCCCGATGTTCATAGCAGCATGATTCACAGTGGCCAGGACACAGAAGCAACTGAAGTGTCCTATGATAGATGCCTGGATAAAGATGTGGTACATACATACAATGGCATATTACTCAGCCGTAAGAAAAGATGAAATACTGCCATTTTCGACAACATGGTTGGATCTTGAGATAATCACGCTAAGCAAAATAAGTCTGACAGAAAAAGTTGAAAACCACATGGTATCACTTGTATATGGGATATAAAACTGAAAGCGACCAACAAACATGACAAACAAACAGAGACTCATGGACCCAGACATTGATTAGAAGTTACCAGAGGGAAGATGGGGAGAGCGAGGTAGATAGGGGTAAAAGGGGGTCAAATATATGGTGATGAAAGAAAATCTAACTTTGAGTGGTGAACACACAATGCAACATATATATGACGTACTGTTGAATGATATACTTGAAACTTATTGGATTTTGTTGATCAATGTCACCCAAATAATTCTTAATTAAAAAATGGCATATATATATATATACACACACACATATATATACATATATATGTGTGTATATATATATATGACTTTCTTTTGAATGACACACTTGAAACTTATGTGAGTTTGTTAATCAATGTCACTTCAAAAATTTTTCGTAAAAAATAATTAGGCAGGATTTCCCCTTATCTACTTTTCCAGACTGTCTTAATTTACAGCGCAATAGAACATGACATAAACAGGTGTGCTTCTTTAACCTTTTATTGAGCAATTCCTTCACCGGGCATCTTCGTCCTTTCTCTGAACACGCTTAGATGCCCATGGATCCTTTAAGACCTAGCTATGAAGCACCCTCTTTTTAACTTTTTCCTTTGTACCTCGTGGATGTTAACCGCTTCTGCCTATAAACCTCTTTGACTTTGTGTGTGCCTCTCTCATAGAATTGCATGCTTTCTTTGCATTATTCCAGAGAGATTATGTGAAGATCAACCTTCTTTACTAGTCGCAAAGCCTATCAACATCTGACTAAGTGTCTTGGGCTCTGAAAAAGGTATAGGACCTCAGAGAAAGATATTAAATGCACATTAAATTAAAGTTAAAATGAATAAGGTTCAAATTTAGCTAATTTAAAAATAGGCCCTATTTTCCTATTATAAGCCTCAGAGGGAAAAGGGCAGTAGTGTATGCTGTTAAGTTTACAGAAAAATATTCAAAAGGAGTCTTCAGAGAGAAAATTCAGGGTGAAGTCATCTGTCATAAACATAAGACTTTTTTTCTCCCCACAGTCAAGGGGAAAGTTTCTCAGCTTTGTCCTAACAACTTAAACCATTTTTGAATAAAAAGAGACTTTCCAAATACTATACAGAGACATTTAGGCTTCTTAGAATTTCTGTGAAGAATTTTTCAAACATCTCATTTTTTCTAATGTGTGGATGCCATTTTCAAAACCAATTGCACCAGACAAACTTAAACATGAAGACAGATTTTATTCCAGGCTATTGCTATAAGAGAGAAAGACCAGAACTCAATCTGAGCTTTCAAGACTTGAGGTAGGAGGATCATATAGGCCATTTGTGTTTGCTAATTAGCTTTTCCCATAGGAAAGGAGGAAGTTTTATACTTGAAGCAAGGTGCCCAGGGAAGGAGGTTAGGCTCCTACCCTCCCACAGAGCACTGCTCCCTTTGGGGATTACATTTCAAAGGGATTGCCCTAGGTTCTTGAAAGATAGTCCCGCCAGTTGTAAAACTGGCAAGAGGATTTTTAAAAGATTTGCATCTCAAAGGGGACAAATTAAGATTTTTACTAAGATAAATGTTCTAAAGCAAATACTCTAAGAAAGAGTGCAGGGGGACTTCTGTGGTCAGGCCCTCCATCTGGACTCTGTGAGGGCCCTAGGGAGAGGGAAGTCAGGGGCTGGGAGGCAAGAAGAAGCCTTTTTCAGGGAGAGTCTAGCCCAGGGAAATGTTAAGGCCATCTCTATCACTGCCTTCTTTAGCTAACGACTTCATATTTCTGACACTTAGCCTTCAACTTTGCCAGAGCACTGTGAAAACTGTCCTTAAACAGAGAATTGGTCCCTTGATCTGGGAAACTGAGGCTCCAAGCGTGTGCCATTTTGCTCCGTGCCAAGCTGAATGCGGACAATAACATAGTTTTCTTCCCATACTTCAAGGCCAAAGCAAGGACAAGATAGCTTCAAGTGACCTGCGCTAACTATACACATACTACCTTAATAGAGATAATTTCTCCTAATTGACAAAGAAAATGCATCTTTCCTCCAGTAGTAATGAAAATAGAATTGAGAATGCTTGCTGTACTCTAACTTGGTCTTTACCATACTGTTTGCAGAAAATGATCCAGCATACATATTATTTTGGGAGCAGAGAGGTTGAATTTAATCAGTGCCTTTTGTTTTCCTGCTATTTGCTTTGATTGCTACAGTTTAGCTGTTTGGCTCTCTTGAGTCATTATCTGTTCCTCCCCCTCTTTCCTTCCTTCTCTTTGTTTCATTAGCATCTTTATTGTATAATTTCTTTATTGTTTGAGCAGTGATGCTCAGTGTTTAAATGATTGTTTTGTTTCTAAATTCTTTTTTTTTTCATCAGAAACTTTTTTCAAACTAAACTAGTTTGAACAACTCTGACGTTTACTTTAGGATTATATTTCTTCATACATTTGCGAGTTTGTAGCACACTGTTGAATGATGTGGACGTTCATCTAAATTAGCATAATACCCTGTAGATAGGGCATGCTGAATTGATTGTATTTATAGAACTAGTTAATGGCCTCACTCTATCCACCCTCTCTGTAGCATGATTTTGTTATTCCCCTCATCACGCGGTATTTCCTCATTCCCTGAATTTAGTGCTAATCTTGCGACTTTTTTGGCCAACAGAATGAATCAGAAGAGCCTTTTGTCACTTCTAAGCCTCGAAACTCTGGTGGATGCTGGCATCCTCCAGGAGAGTAAGTCTGGATGAGCTATTAGAGACCATAGTGAGGAGAGAAGAGCATTCTCGTCTGAGGCATTTCCAAAGCAGTCAGCCCCCAGCCAACCCACAAACTGACTACAAGTGTATTAGCAGATCTAGTCAAGTCAGCCACACCTATTCATATCAGCAGAGCCACTGATTAATTCATAGTCTCAGAGCAAAAATAAATGCATATGTTGCCTACCACTAAGGTATTATGGTTGTTTGTTACACGGCGCTATTAGGGTATTAAGTGACTGACACATCAACTTCCTCTTTCCCTTTGTGGTATACCTTTTCTCCCACCTAATTATTTCAAACATCTGTTGAGTGCCATGCTATACACCAAGGTACAGTGGTAAGTACTAAAGGTACCAAAATAAATGTTAACAATTCTTCTCTCAGTTGACATGGTCTCGTGAGAGACACAGGAGAAAACCAGTCAACACTTTCTAACAGAGCACAATACATTACTATATCAGACGAGCACAGCAGCCCTCATAGGTGTACATAACTCAAACAGACATCATGTGATCTTCCTGGCAGTGACTGACACATGTGGGATCTTAAAGTAGGATGAGTAGGAGTGAGGCTGGTTAAAAAGATGTGACAGAAAAATATTCTAGGGAGGAGCAAATTACCTTCTAAATCGTGAGAGAGCAAAGGGTATTGCAAAAATGGCAAGTACTTAAAAATAATGACATATGTGGGTTTAGCAGAGATGATTTGAAGGACTTTAAGCAAAAAACATATCAGAGCATAAATGTCCTGTATTCTAGAAGTTTGATCTTTATCCCTATAGAAAAAAAAAAGGTTATTAAGAATTACAGTTGATGTGTTTATTCTAAGTATTTCAGGAAGTCTTTATGGCAGCCATGGAGGAGGAACAAGGAGGAGAGGAAGAGGAAGAGGAAAGAGAAAAGACAGAGGGGGAAGGGAGGAGAAGGAGGAGGGGAGAGGAAGGGGAGGGGGAGAGAGAAGAGGAGGAAGAGGAGGAGGAGGAAGAGGAGGAGGAGGAGGAGGTGAAGAAGAAGAAGAACAACAACAACAACACAACTACAAAAACAACAACAAACAAACAGAAATCAAGCCAGCAAATAACATCCTTTATATAGCTTGGTACCCATGGGAACTCCCACAACTTTCTGAGGGAGTGTCTGACTGAGTGACAGTGTGACCACGGAATGAAGGATAGAGCCGCATGGTAGAAGCTTTGAACTCAGAAGTGTTTGGAGACTAAATGTATGCCATACATTATGAATAAAGTTTAATCTCGTGATTATATCTTTATTATTGAATGCTGCTTAAAAGAAGATAGAATAGATGGCAAATATATCCATATAATCTTTCCTTCCTTCAGGAGGTACAATCTTTCTACATCTTTTCGATCTGGGCAGCCGTGTGACTTGATTTGACACCCCACCCCGCAAAAAAAAAAAAAGGCAATGAAGAAGAAACTATGCAAATTATGAGCCTGGCCTCAAGAGGCTTTAGTATACTTATTACCCTTGGGATTCTGAGACCACCACATGTACAAGCCTGGGCCAGCCTTCTGGGGGCTACGAGATCACAAGGAATAACATTCCCTTCTAGTTAACATCTCTTTTGACCAGCTAGCCTCAGTCACCCAGCGAGCTGGCCAAGGTACATGAGTGAGCCCAGCTGAGACCAGCTGAAGGACCTCCTAGCTAACCGAAACCAAAGTGCACATCCAGTGCTGGTACGTGGCTATTGTCTGAAGCCACAGTGTTGTCTATGATATTTTTTAAGCTGTAAAAGTCAACTCATAAAAAAGTTTTCCTGAAAAGATGGTCCCAGAATATCATGGCTTCCGGTTGGAAGCAAGATACTGCTACTGTTCATGTTCTACATTCTGCAATAGTATCTGCATATGGAATTTGTAGCATATGAATATAAAAGCGAAGAAAATTGAGTGGAAAGAAAATGATGACTCTCTACTTAACTAAACTAGGTAGAGATAAAATTGATAACCTTTATGGTTTGAATTCATAAGCCTATTTTACCCTCAATTTAGTTTTATGTCTTCAAAAGCTTCTGTCCAATTTTACAGATTTCATAAAAGAAATAATTTTCTTTTGAAATTCCAGAATTGCTTTTTGGTTCAATTAAACCTTGATACTAGGGCTACTGAAGCTGTTACCAGTTGACTGTCCTGCATATCTTGGCCAAGTAAATACATTCTGTATTTTTCCTTTTTCTGCCTTGGATGAATTATTCATTGATTTAACTCACATTTCCAGGAACACAGATGGAAAATGGTTTTAAAAATGTGCCCTTTAATAGAGTGTTCTATTTTTTTTTCTCTCTCTCTCATTAAATGTCTTTGTATAGTTAACTATTGCTTCTAATCAACCACAGCTATGCCCTGGTGGCTCATTATCACCTTGGGTTCTTTTTCTGTCCCATAATATTCTTTTTACTATACCTGAGTTTGCTACTCCGATAATACCTGTGTGATCCTCATATTTAAAATCATATTTCTCTGCTTTTTCCTCTGGTAAATGAAAAGTATAAAATGTGATACCTGGGACTGAGTGAAACGATCTGTTTCTTCCCTTCCTTTCTTATCCACTGTCCTTTCTTTTTTCCTCTGTTCTTCCCCAATTCCTTTCTTTTTTCAGAATATTCAATTATTATGTGATATATTATCAGTACGGCTTTGCATCCAATTTATTCTAGAACTCCCATCTCTTTTCAATGTTTCATGTTTGAGTCTATAAAAATATTGGGTTTTTTTTCCCTTAAATTAAATGTTGTATAGTTGAAAAAGAAGCAATTCTGAAGTCATACATTTTGCATTTAATTCAGACAGCACCACGTTCTTACAAAGAAACGAGTCAAGTGACTAAAATGATTTTCACGATCTCATCTATTAAATAAGACAACCCTATTTTAGAAGAGTGGTATGAGAATAACGTTAATTGTGTCTATTTAAAAAACACAGGTGGTACTTTAAAACACTGTAGAATTGCATGAAAATGTCGAAGGAGTAAAATAAATAGTAAGTTCCTAAAATGAACTAAAGTAGAGAAAGGCTTTTCTTGGACTTAAATTTTACATGACCCTTAGAGGCTTATAAAAATTTTTTTTTGTTTGTTTTTTGTTTTTTTTTTTTTAGAAAGGAGAGCTCTTCTAGAAAGAAACTTAATATGTGAGTTCCTAATGGCTATTTCTGTAGTATGCTGAATACATAAAATGAAACTTTTGCATTTTTATGATCACTCTAACCTATATCTCATATTCCAAGACAGATTATATGTATAGATATATAAACAAGTAAGTGGCAGAAAGTGCTATTCTCTTTAATTATGGTATTTTAACTTTCATAAGAGAAGTATTGTCCTTACATAGAAAGACTATATGTATTTCTAATTTCATATTCACAGCTTTTCCATTTTCATTGATTTTTAACCACATTTTCATTTCACAAACTCGGCACATATCTTATGCAAGAAAGAAGAAAGTATTACCTAAAATACAAAGCCATGTATATTTCAAACAGAGGTTTAGTAGACAAAAAAGTTAATTTGCTTTTTGTCAACCCCATTCTCTATTTTTCTCTTTGTCACTTATTCCTTTCTGTGTTTCTTGGTAACTGAGAAAGGCAATGAGTAGATTATAAGGAAAGAACGCATTTAACCTAACACTTCCCTATTGGTTTTGCTACCTTAGATATTATTTATTGCAAAGGTAAGAGATACAGTTTATTTTCAAACCTGTAGCATTAAACATGTGGTTACATGGCAGAATCACTTGGTTTGTATTTTCTAATCATGGCCTCCAGAGGGCAGCATTCATTCTTTCACTGCTATAGAACATTCATAATAGCTGTTTATTTCTATCTCTTTATCTCTATTATCTATCTATCTATCTATCTATCTATCTATCTATCCTTCTATCTATCTATTTATCTATCAATCATCTCCCTTGAGTATATTATCTGTGTTTCTGTGTATGGGCAAGGTCCCCACTGACAGTCAAAGTGAGAAAGAAATATATTGTATGTTATTCTTTAAAAGAGTTATTAGATGCTTTCTTTGAAGAATCCTTTCTAAACAGAATTCTTATCTCTGAGCCTTTCAATAAGACTAAATATCAACTAAAAATGATTTTACTTGCATAAGAAAAAGCCCTGTTTGATTTTAAACATAATTAAGCATTCAAATGGATACTGAAAATAACCCCAATTCCTTTCAAAGACAAGAAAAAGAGCATAGAAAGAAGAATTGACATTTACCAAGGCAAACAATGAGTTTTTACAAGAATAAAAAGTGACATGGTGCCATTCTGAACAACACTCAAATCTCCTGACACATGGCAAGGGGACCTGAGTGACTTGCTCTCTCTGTAGAAGGCTCTATTATACTTGCTTAGATTTTCAATAAGTCAAGACCAATAAGTAACTAGTATTTATAAGCTGCTGGTATTATTCTAACTACAGAAAAGTGTCTTCTACATAATCATTGGGGAGTTGGGGAAGATAAATGTTTGTTCCCAACCAATGGAACTTTTAATGACCTCTCTTCTGACAAGCTATTCAAAGAGAAGGTGACGAGAGTTTTATTTTAATTTATTCTCTCGTAATTCCATATTTTGGTTTGTCTTCAATCAAGTAAAAAGATGGAACAAAACGACCATTTTCACAGACGTTTCAGTTAATGGTGGAAGAAAGAACATCAGTTTGAATTCAGCGTTAAAATTTTGAAGCAACCGGAAGATCCTGGTTAGAGAGCGAACAGAGACCATAACTGGACCATGGAGAAGGGAAAGTACAGGCGTGTTATTTATAATTATACACGAAATTGCAGTGAGTAAATTTATTCCCCATAAAATTGAAGAAAAACAAAGTTGTTACTCAAGAAATGGAAAAGTATGATTGTGATATGCTACGGTTGCCCACTCACATTTGTTTCTGGTCACATGAACTTTCACAATGACACTTTTTTTTTCTTTTTTTTTTTTTTTTTTTAACAGAATGGGAGCCCAGGTTTCTAAAATCTATCACAAGAAAATTAATACTTGGGGGGAAAGTGCAGACTGATTGAAAGATGTTCTGAACAAGTCATGACATTTTTCTTCCAGCCTTAGTAAGTAGGAATAAAGTTACGTCGATGGGATTCTTCTTTAACAGGAGAACTGTAATTTACACGCGAAATAAATTCAGGTGGAGCTATTCGGGGAGTCTGGGTATAACAGGATCGCCATTTGTCAGTGATTATTACCCTAGAAGCCTCCCTGAGAGAGGCATAAATTTGCCCTGAAATAACATATCGCATAATAACAGCAAGGAGCTTGTCTCTGTCCTCCTCACAGGCTACACACCTGCTCGGAGGGACCTCCTGACTGTGCCTTCTTGCTCATTCATGTGGCAATCCGAGCCCTTAGTTACAAACTATCGTAGCAAAACTAGGCCATCAAATCACCTGCTAACATGTTGTCTTTGAAGCACAGAGAGGATAGATCTGTTTTGTTTGGAAACCTAAATATTTTAAGAAGGACAGAATGCTTAAGTGGGAAGATACCCAACACCGGAATCAAACAATCTCAGTTGAAAATCCAGTAGTTTGGCTGACTTGCTGGCTATGAAGATCAGTCAGGTCCTCATATCTAAATGGGTGTAATTAAGCTCTTCTCGTAGGGTTATTATGAAGATTATATCTGCTTTAGGCAAAGTGTTTAGTCTAGTGCCTGGACATAGAGCCTTTCTTTCCGTGGCGAATCACGACACCTTTTCTATACAACTGCAGATACTGTCCTTCATGCAAGATGACGGAGAATCCCATGTGCAGCATAACCCCATACTAGAGCAGTAGCACTGACCCACTCCTGTCATATGGCCCTGCCCACATTTCATTTTGGGCTGTGGTTGCTAAAGGCTAGGAGAAATATAGGGTGATTCTGGCCGCGGGGCTGTAAGAGCTAGGTGACATTTACTCAGGTCATGCTTGTGCTCATTCAGGATCAAGTTCCAAATAGCACCTTTCTATTTAACTCGTTCTTGAGTGACTTGTAAGGAAACCTTAAGGCAATGTCTCTTTGAAGGGGGAGCCATCCTCCTGGTCATTGAGTACTGTTTTGGTTAATTGCATCATTAAGCCTTGGCACCTTTACCCATTATAGCTCCGCTGTCATTTTGTTATTTTGGAAGAGTGATATGAGGGAACATACTAATTTACCAAGCCTACACTTAATAGTTGGTAAACGTGGTTTTGCTAAAATTAATGAAAAGCTAAACTCAGCAATTTAATTCAAATAATGAGCTACCAATTATTTTTAGGATCTTAGAGCCCCTTTTGGTCATAAATTGCTGTTTGCAGATAGCAACTAGTCAATCATTTTCACCACAAAGCCTCTTATTATGTAAAATGGTTTTAATCATTAAAAGTATTTGGAGTTTCAGAAAGTCAGACAGCACGAAAATACCTAATGATACACTCTAAGCCAGCTACAATGAATTTCAACTTTATCCAGTCCCAAAGAGAAAATTGACTAAAATATTTTTGGTGGATGAGTATCAGCGGGTTTCCACTGCATAGATTATTTCCAGCAGAGATAAGCATATGGTTAAGCAGAAAAAGAACTGACTGATTTGATTAAAAGTTTTTTCTTAGAGAACCATAAATAGAGTTCATGCAGAGAAACATGGCAAGACTTTTTAGGGCACTATCATTTATAGAACATGTATGATTGTGTGTGTGTGTGTGTGTGTGTGTGTGTGTGTGTGTGTGGCTGTATATCAATGGAACCTCCATAAAGGACCTCTCATAAAGGAATAATTACTATTGTAAAGTATTTTGACCTCCATTACTTTTCTTAAATAATAGCTATTTTCTTTAAAAAAAACATTCTTTTTTAAATTATTCACCTAAAACCCACAAATCAGCAGTGAATAGGATCATAGTAAACAATTTTAAAATAGGAAAACATGAATTACTTAGAGAAGATGCCCTTATTCTGGAAAAAAAAAATTCAACAATAGGGACATTTCCCAGCATTAATTTTATCTTTCACAAATCCACTAGTTCAAGAAAAAAGATGGTTCTAAGGTTATTTAGTCTATTTCCATATTTTATTCATTTAGTCATCTGGGTCCAGATTAGCAGTTAGATAGTAAGGGACTGTCATGGTTTAGGTTATTGAATTACAACCATACGAAAAACATGTTTTGCTTATTAAACAGGTTAAGGCAGAGAATATTATTGGACAACAAAGATCCCTTCTTCAAGAGAGAAAAGATTTCAAATATGAAGCATAAAAATGTTAAGAGAAATTCAGGGTCCTCCTTTGTAACTAATTCTTCTGAGCTGGATTCTAAACTCCTAGGAGGATCTGTTACATAATTTCATTATTCATTGCATGTTTACAGACAACCGACTAGTGGGTACTCTTCAGGTGCTGAGAATGCAATAGTGAACAAAAATCAGTGTCCTACCACATAGTGATTAGACATTAATATATCTTACAGAGTGCTCACTCCAGTAAGTCTAATGCATATCTGATCACTATGTTGTATGCCTGAAACTAATATAATATTGTATGTCAATTATAATTGAAAAATAAATTCAAAAGGTCGATGTCTCATGGAATTATTCTAATAAGGAAAATAAATGATGGAGAAATTAATAAATTATGTCATAATAACAGCCTGTGAGGGTAAGCACTGTGAGAAAAAAATGAAGTAGCACAGTGGTAAATAGAGTTGTGATGTTGGTATTTTAGACATAATGGACAGAGAAAGCCTCTCTAAGAAAGTGAACTTTGACTAGACGAACTAAGCAAATCAACTAAACAGGTGTCCAGGGGAAGGACATTTCAAGCCTAGAATGGCAAATGCAATGGTCCCAGCGTGGAAGATTCTCGACACTTCAGGAGGCCAGTGTAGCTAGGCATAGAATGATTTAAGGGGAGGGATAGTGGAAATAACACATAAGAGGAATGAATGGGCCAGGTAATGTGGAAACTTGGATTTTATTTTGTGATGGGGAAGCATTTGTGGATTTTTTTTTCCACAGAGGAGCTTATATTATAGGCAGCTTATATTATAAAGGATCACTCTGCTGTGGTTTTAAATTTCAAGAAAGATCAGTCAACAAAATTTGTCACTTTTCCTCAGCTGAGTTTACCCAGAAAGGTGCATGGAGTAGACTTATTTAGATGTAATTATAGCTGGGGTTTTATCAGGCAGAGAAAAAATTAGATAACATGTTGTAAAAATATTGTAGTGATTCCTCACAGATTGTATCTTAGTTGATAAAAACCTGAATTTAATTTTATCAAATATTAAATAATAAAAGGAGTAAGAAATAAAGCAAAAGAAACTAGAAAATTCTATAAATCTTTTCACACAGAAAATAAGTGATTTCCTAACAGGTTCATTTAGGGCAATGAAAAACGATCATGACAAACATCACAAAGTTGCAGATTACAATGGTTTAAATACATGTTTGAATTTTAGACACAATTTATTCCCCACTAAGAATAATGAAAAATTTCACTCTTTCATTTTTTCCCTTCTGGATTTTCTCAAATCTCTTAATTTTAATATATTAACTTTTATATTAAAGTTGTAACATTTATAGTTGGCCCTCTGTATCTGTGGGTTTCACATTCTCAGTTTCTACCAACAGCAGATAGAAATATTAAAAAAATTGTCGTTGTTGACTTACACTATGTAGTTAGACATATGATGGTTGTACCTGCACTGAACATGTGCAGACTTCTTGTTATTCCATGAACAATACAATAACTATTTACATAGAGTTTACATTGTATTAGGTATTATAAGTAATCTAGAGATGATTTAAAGTATACGGGAGGATTGATGTACGGTATTTGCAAATATTACACTATTTTATATAAGAGACTTGAGCATCCGAAGATTTTGATATCCTGAGGAATCCTGAGATCAATCTCCTGTGGATACAGAGGCATCATTGTATATTGTATATCCTGTTAACACTTTTCACAGAGTTATTTCCTTTATTTTCATATTTAAATGAATTTAATACTAATTACTTTTTTAACCAACTGCTTATCAATTTTTATAGTGTTTTGATTCTATCATGAATGGCTGATGTCATCAGAAAGTGATTTTTTAAAAATAATATGAGAATTATATTATACAAGTCCATGTATAATTCAAAATCTATGCATTTTATCTGTATTTTATAAAAAAACTTTCTTGTATATAATATTCTTAGGCATATTATCTTTTTTCAGTACTTTATAGATGTTAATAAATTCTAATACTGAATGTTCCTATGAAGAAAGATTTCTCAATTGGAAAAATTTCCCTGAAGGTGACTAGCATTTTCTGCCTAAAACATATTTTGTTTTCCCATCATTTAGGCGATTTATCTAGATTATGACTTATTGTCACTTGCTATGTAACTTTTGTTTTGCCCCAGGATAAGAGCCTTGTCAAACTACGGGTTTATAGTTTTCTTCAATTAAATAATTTTAAAATGTTTTTAATAGATATTGATAGTAAGAGATGATATTTATAAAACAGTCACATAATATTCATGTACCTTTGACTCAGTTTAAGAACAAATATGGATCCATTATTAGGTCCTGTGCACTCCTGAATCCATTCCTCTCTCTCCTAGAGGTAACTACTGTCATGAATTTTGTTAGTCATTCCTGTGACTTCAAAAATTGTTTTCCCTCATGTTTTTTCCCTAAAAATATATTTACTTTAGCATGTTTTTGAATGTTACATAAATTGAGTAACATCACAGGTATTCTTCAATTCATATTTTTATTCAATATTATTTACCAGAGATCCAGTCTTGCAATTCAATGTGGCCCTGTTTAATTTTTCTGTTCTACATTATGTTATTGTATGTATTGTTCATAATTTATTCATTGTAAAATTAATAGTATTGGGGTTATTTCCAATTAGTAACTATGAGAAACAACACTGCTATGAATTATCTTGTCTACAGCTTTAGAAACACATATACAAGAATATCTTTAAAGCTAGGGGTAGAATTGTTGAGTCATGAATTTGAAACATCTTCGATTTAGCAAACTAATCCCAAATTGTTTTCTAAAGTAATTGTAAAAATTCACATTCCCAAAACGTGTATAAAAGTTCGGGTTGCTACACATAGTCACCTATACTTGTAGCTGTAAAATTTTACCTGCTACCATTTCGTTAGGTGTGAAACAGTAGCTGAGAGTGGTTGCAGCTGACAGTTCCCTGAGTTGCAGCTAGTGTCAGCCCTTTTCTGTGTTCCTCTCTGTGGGGCACGTGTTAATAATTTTTGCTTATTTTAAATTGAGTTATAAGTCTTCGCTCTTTGTATATTTCAGATAAGTCTTACTCAGGTATATTCTCACATGTACAGTCTCCCAGTTTAAGATTATCTCATGTCTTTCCACCTTCTCTGTGGGTTCTTTTGATGTATAGATGTTCCTCATTTAATCTGGTATCAATTATCTCCTTTTCCTATATGCTTTGTGGACTGTATTTTTAAATTTTGAATTACTTATAGTATAAATCATAGAAAGTTTATAGGTTTGTCTCTCATGTTTATTGTTTGTTCTACCTGGCACTGATTATTTTAGTCCTTTTTTTGTGGGTTGTCTAACATATTATGTAATAGTCTGTATTATCACATAATTATTCAAGTTGAGGCTCTCATTTTTCCTTTCTTTATGTAGGTCTTCTCTACTACTCTATCAGTATACTAAGCAGTTCTATCTTGAAATATATTTCTTACATTATATTATCAAACAATTTACAAGATACACAATCTGGCTTCACAACTGAATTCTACCAAACATTTAAAAAAGAATGAATACCAATCCTTCTCAAACTCTTCCAAAAAGTAGAAGAGATAACACTGCTAAACTCAGTTTTCGAGGCTAGCATTAGCCCTGATACAAAAGTCAGAGGTGCACACTAAAATAAAATAAAAAAAATTACAGGCCAATACCCTGATGAACATAGATGCAAAATCTTCAAGAAAATACTAGCAAAACAAATTAAATAGCACATTAAAAGGATCATACACCGTGATCAAATGGAATTTATTCCTGGGATGCAAGAATGTTTCAGTATCTGCAAATCAATAAATGTGATTCACCACCTTAACAGAATGAAGGATAAATATCATATGATCTTCTCAATAGAGGCTGTAAAAGCACTTGACAAAATTCAATATCCATTCATGATAGCAACTCTTAAATTAGGTATAGAAGAAGTATACCTTAATATAATAAGGGTCATGAATGATAAGCTTATAGCTAATATCATACTTAATGATGAAAAGTTGAAATCTTTTTCTCTAAAATTAGAAACAAGACAAGGATACTCACTCTTACCACTTCTTTCCAAACTGGAAGTCCAAACTAGAACAATTAAACAAGAAAAGGAAATAAAAGGCTTTCAAATTGGAAAGGAAAAATTAAAAACTGTGTCTATTTGCAGATAATATAATCTTAAATATAGAAAATGCCAAAGATTCCACAAAAATGTGAGGATTAGTAAAGTTGCAGGATATGAAATCAATATACAAAAATCAGTTGCAATGTACAAAAATCAGTGGCATTTCTATATATTAACAATGAACTATCTACAAGAGAAATAAAAAAAATAATCCCATTTACAACAGCATAGAAAACAATGAAACACTTAGGAATAAATTTAACCAAGGAAGTGAAATATCTGTACACTGAAAACTATGAAACACTGATAAAATAAATTGAAGATGTCACAAATAAATTGAATGATTTCTCAAGTTCATGAATCATAAGATCTAATATTGTTAAAATATCAAAACCATCAAAAGTAATATACAAATTTGATGCAATCCTTATCACATTCCAACAGCATTGTTCACAGAAACAGAAAAACAATCCTAAAATTTATATGGACCACAGAGAAATCTTGAGCAAAAAAACAAAGTTGGAAGTATCTCAGTGTGTTGTTTTTTTGTTTTTGTTTTTTAAAATAGTAATTAAAGCATCATTAAACTGGTATAAAAACAGACATATAGATCAATGGAATATAATAGAGAGCCTAGAAATAAATCCACACATTGTGATTAATTGATCTCCAACAAGTAATGGGTAAAGGTCAGTCATATTATAAATGGTGCTGGGAAAAATGGTTTACTACATGCAGAAGAATGCAATTGGTCTCTTACCTCACTCCATAAACAAAATTTAACTCAAAATAGATAAAAGACTTAAATGTAAGACCTGAAACCATGGAAGTAATAGAAGAAAACATAGGGAGAAAGTTTCTTGACATTGGGATGGGCAATAATTTGTTTTGGATATGATCCCAAAAGCACAGGTAATGAAAACAAAAATAGACAAATGAGTGTATCAAACTAAAAAAAAAAAAAATCTGCACAGCAAAGGAAAAAACAAACAGAGTAATGATATAACCTATGGAATGGGGAAAATATTTGCAAGCCATACTTCCTGATAAGGAATTATGATACAAATTTACAAGGGACTCAAACAACTCAATAGCAAGAGAACAAATAACCTGATTGAAAAACGGGCAAAGAACCTGAATAGAGATTTCTCAAAGAAGACACACAAATGGTGAACGAATATATTATGAAGTGCTCAATATCGCTAATCATTAGGGAAATGCAAATCAAAACTACAGTGAGAAATCAACTCACCCTTGTCAGCATGGCTATTATCAAATAGACAAAAGATACCCAATGCTGGCATAAACGTGGAGAAAATGAACCCTTATACAGTGTTGGTGGGACTTTAAATTGGTAGAGCCATTTGGAAAATAGTATGGAGGGTCTTCAAAAAATTAAAAAATAGAACTACCACATGACCCAGAAATCTCACTTCTAGGCATATATCCAAAAAAACGAGATCAGTATCTCAAAAAGACATCTGCTTCCATGGTCGTGGTAGCATTATTTGTAATAGCCAATAGATGGAAACAGCTAAAGTGTCCATCAATGAGTGATTGAATAAAATGATGTGAGATATATAAATATATCACATTATATACATATATATATATAATGAAATATTATTCGTTAACGAGAAAGAAGGAGACCCTGCCATTTGTGACAACATGGATGAACCTGAAGGATATTATGCTGAGTGAAATAAGCCAAACAACAACAAAAAATACTGTATGATCTCACTTACATGTGAAATCTAAAAAGAAAAAAAATGTTGGACTCATAAAACTCATAGAAGCAGAAAGTAGAGAGGTGGTTGCTGGGGCAGCCATGGGGAAATGGGGGAAACATGAAGATATTGGTCAAAGGGTACAACGTTGTAGTTATTATGTAGGATGAGTAAATCAAGAGATCTCATACACAGATATGATGACTATAGTCAGTAAGACTGCGTTAAAGACTGGAAATATGCTAAGAGAGTGGATTTCAGGTGCACTCGTCATGTATAACATAATGGTAACAATGTGAGAAGCCATATTAATTAGCTTGACTGTAGTAATCATTTCACTATAAATGTATATTATTTACTATGTTATATTAAGTCATGTACGTCTTAGATCTATAATTTTTATTTAGAAATATATAAAAATGTTATAAATACACATGAGAAATCCTAAATAAAATATTTGCAAAGTCCAAAATTATACATAAAAGATAGTTAAGCTGCTGAGTTTTTTGGGGGGAATGCAAAGTTGATTTAACATTAGGAAATCATTCAATGTATTTTACAACATTTAACAGGTTAAAGCCTTAAAATCATGTATTTCAATAAATATGTAGAAAAAATGTACTAAGTGTGTTATCTTAAGAAAGCTGTTTAATGTTTTGAAATTTTTTTTAAACTACAAAATGAAAATTTTAAAAATACAAATAATTTTTTTAAAAAACCAGAAAATAACAAAATACCTTGTATCCTCAAATGCTTTATCTTGAAATTTACTGAAAAACCTAAAGAAAACAACAAATTTTCTATGTTAAGTAAGTTCATTTGAATTAGAGTTTTTATTCTATTTCAGAGAGAAATGTTAGTTTTTGTATTAAACTTTATTCAGTGGTCTAATTCCAATTCATTACAAGACTCGGGAAAATCCCAATAAAAATAAACATTTTTTCCCTTCTAATTATGCCAATAAATATGACATTTGGGGATAAGACTGTAGATATTTTATGAGCATTCATTAATAATCATTCACACACTAGGATTAATTTAAAATGCCATAATTCTGCTGATGCTAGATTTTATCATCACTATGCATTTGTATTCAACCCATCTATTCTATGGAATGAATTAACAATTATTTTTATCTAATATCAGTGGGAAAATGTCAGTCACAATAAAACTTTCATTAACAGGACGCGCAGAGCAGTTTTCTTTAACTACATGTACTTGTGTTTGGGGAAGACGGGGCTTTCTCACACCCCTGACATTAGAGAAATCTCACCTTTTAAAATATACCATGGTAAGCCTAAAAAAATTAGTCTATATAGAAAAAGAAGATACAGTGTAGATTTTTTTTTTTTAGCTACAGCTATCAAGTATTCAGCTATTCTCTGAATAAAACCACTTTGTAAAAGTTCTGCTCATTAATTTCAAAAGAATAATAATGAGTAAAATATGCAAACCTGCTTTTCAACTGCGCTACCTAAAGCGCCTACCTTTAAACGAGGTGATGTTTTCTAATTCCTACCATGATGTCTGAGGATGCAGCTGAGGAACTGACATCAGATTCTTTCAGTTACCTAGGACATTTTAGTATCGACGTAGTCAGAGTGCACTAAAATGGGTCTCTTCTTTCATTTTGGATGAACATATATTTATATAATCCACTGATAATTTTAGTGTTTCTTTTCTTTTCACTTTTATTGTTTTTCATTTTTAGAGACTGCTGTTTAATGGAAGAGACCAATTACTGATGTAATTGTGAGTAATTTCACAACAATGGCAGAGAATCTGCTCCCACCCAGAGTTCCTGGGTCATCCTAAACATTGATTGGATGACATGCTCTACACATTCCATCTCCCATGACTGACCTGGGTTGGCCTAGCTGTAAGATTTTCAGTGATTTACTACTCGTACTGCTGATATGAAAAGATGACCTGGAAAATCAGAGAGTCGGTCTCTCTCGTGTTTGCAATCTTTCTCATAGCATCGTGTTTAAAATGTGAATTCTGGAATGTGACGGATCTAGGTTCAAATGCCAGTTCTGTGAGTTGCCTGACCTTTCAGAGTTTCATCAGTAAAACAATGATAATAATAGCTAGTTCATGAGCTTGTCATATCAATTAAGTGGGATAATGCATGTTAAACCGCTCTATCCTCACAACCAGTATTAGCTGTTATTGTTAACCCATAGATTAGAATAAGTAACAGACACTAATGGTAGTGAGTGTTTATTTTGGGGGAACCAAGGGAAAAGATCACAAAAACCATGCCAACAGACGAGACAGTAAGAAGATGAAACCAACCAAGAATGGAGAAGGTAACATATGCATAGACAGTGGAAATGAAATGGAAAAAAAAAGATGTGGACAAGCAATTTAAAAAAGGAAGAGACTCCCTAAAATCTGGTTAGTTTTCTGACTTTAAATGAAAGAGTAATTTGCTTATGGGAAAGTGCATAAATCCTAAAGTTGAGCTCAACACACTTTTTTGCATGTATATACATATCTATAACTATCATATAAATAAAAACGTAAGGTTTTTACAGCCCCCGGAAGGCTCTCTCATGATTCAGTCCACTGAACAACCACCCTTCAAAGGTAATTACATTTTAACCTCTCTCTTAAGCTTCATGTAAATAAAATAATAACATATTCACTCTTCTGTATTTGGCTTCTTTCATTCAACATAGTGTCCATGAGAATTATCCATATTGTTATTTGGTTGTTTTCCACTGCTGTAAAGTATTCCATTATAAGAATATCTCACAATTTATTTACGCTTCTATTAATGGACTTTTAGATTGTTTTGCATTTTGTGGTGATTATGAATAAAGATGTTATTATAAACATTTGCAAGCATGTTTTTTAATAGAGATAAACACTCATTGTTGTGGGTATTTATCCAGGGGTGGAATTGCTGAGTTAAAGGGCATATGAGTGTTTAGTTTTTGTTAGATATTGCCAAACAAATTCATAAGTTCACAAAATTCACACTCCCACCTAGCAATATTAGAAGTCCAACTATGCCACACCCTTGTCAACATTTGATACTGGCTATTGTGTGAGTTTTAACCAATATGATAGGAGTTTAATGTATGTGATTATTATTTTAATTTGCATTTATGCCATGGTTAATGAAGCTGAACACCATTTTACATTTGTCTTGGTCATTTGGATATCTTTTCTGAGATAACCATTGAAGGACTATGCCCATTTTTTAAAAATCACATTGCTTCTTTGTTGACTTTTATTTTCACTTTACTCATCTATCATCTATCTCAAATTTGTGTGCGATATAAATTCAGAAAAA
Source organism: Eonycteris spelaea (assembly GCA_003508835.1). Taxonomy (NCBI): domain Eukaryota; kingdom Metazoa; phylum Chordata; class Mammalia; order Chiroptera; family Pteropodidae; genus Eonycteris; species Eonycteris spelaea. The sequence goes on from PUFA01000056.1 coordinate 826,125, forward strand.
AGGTTCGTACAAGTAAAAATTTCTACACAGATATACTTTCGTTACAGCACCATTTACTGACCCGCACTGATGTCTCTTCTGTACATCGGGTGTGTAGCTCTGGTTCTGCACTCCGAACTACGTTAGAGTGTTCGTCTATTCTTGTGCCAATAACACTTCATTTCTATACTTTTATAGTAGATCTTGATACTTTCAACTTGTTTTTCTTCTTCTGGGTAACCTTGGCTATTCTAGGTCTCTCTGATTCCGATATAGATTTTAGAATTGGCCAGTTACATTTCTCAAATCATCCTGCTCCTCTGCAACTGAGAAACAGGTAGTCATGGAGAGTTGCAAACTTCCTAAATTATTATGTAAGTCCCCTAAGATGTATTTTTCCAGTCTTATTTTCTGATCACTCCTCTTCATTAACCTCTCACCATCCCCCTCATGTTTATTTAAACCCCCTGCCTCTGTCATTTGACAGCTGTTTCCCTAGCTGGAGTGGTCTCTCAAGTCCTTTCTACCTATTTAAGTCTTCTGTGTCTGTGGTTTCTGTTTCTAGATTCAGATGCCTCTGCCCCAAAGCAACTTAATCCTCTTCCCTCCAGTGCACTCTGAAATCTGTATCATCTGACCTCCCACTGTTTGTTTCCGGAACCAAAATATTTTGGACTAATCACCTATATAACCTTATACTTTCGGTTGTTATTTTACAAGGTGAGTCCTGGCAGAAATCTTCCTTTGAATTATTCTACCATTCACAACCCCTAACATGCTGCTTGCATGAAGAAGGTACTGAATAAGTAAATAACTGCAGATTGCTTGGTCATACAGCTTTTAAAATAAGAATAGTGGAATCGACATTTGCAACACAGTATTAGAAACCACACTGTGAAATTAAAACATATGTGGCTACCTGAATGACTTGGCCTTCTCATTGCCCATTAGAAACTGGATGGATCCCTATACTGTACATCGTCACCTTGCTGGAACTTGTCTCTACACATATATATGGTTGAAGAAATCAGGAGTTTGATGAAGAAATTATGCTGTATGTAGCACCACAGGAAAAAAAAAACTTTTATACTGTAAATTATTTTGAAATGTGAAGTAGAATGTTCAAATCATTTAAAAATATAGATGGTATGTAAACAGGTTAGTTGAGGGATTTGGTTTAAATGTACTATATGTACTTTTAGAAAACAATGGATTATGAAGCATGGATAAGTCCCTTGAAAATTAACTGAACATTTAACAAAATTCTCAATAGCTTTATTTAAAGAGCTGGAAATACAGTATAATTATACTTTTGTTTTCTTACTAGTCCACAGACTTCATGATTCAACAGGCTATATGCTAACTCTAATAATATCCTTAATAAGGATCTTTTCAAACTTATTTTAATTAAAAATAGACCATAGAGCACTGAACAGCACTATGCATTTCCACCAAATGATACACAAATAAACAGCCACATTAAGATTTACTCTAATGTTATGATTCCCCGAGTAAATAAGATTCTTTCACTCGGGTCAAAGGCAAGCACCCTCAGCGCATGCACCCTTCACTAAACGCGACCAGCTGTAGACCCTACGGCTGAGTGACCCCGCTTTCTGAACCCATATTTTTCTAGATATTTTTAAATCCTCAGTTTCAAATAACCTTCATTTATTCCATGAAAATGTTCCCCAAATCACCTTAAAATGAAGTGGCTTAATAAAATTATATGTAACCAGGTATTTTTTGCTTTTCTAGAACCTACTTATTACTAAAAGAACATCTGACAAATGGGAATATTTATTTAAAGTCACTTTAAGGTTTGGAAATGTGTAGCTTAAATATTATTATTATTTTAACAAAGTCAAAATTTTGCAGTTATTTTTGTGAATTTTATCAGAGCTTTGATCATAAAAACCTTTACAACTATACACATTAAGAGCTGACTTTAAGAAGAATCAGTGAGAACAAACCTCATTCTTAAAGATGAGATGTTTAGTTATCTAAGTCAGTAAATAAAATATTTTACTAGGCATTTTTTTCCAAAATGTGGAAATTAAAAACATAAATAAATAAACTAAATTGAGGAAATTATTGATCGAGGCCCATAGCAAGAAGGATAATACACAGAATTATTATAAAAATTCCTATTTGACAGATCATCACAAGTTCACATATATACAACTTAAAGAGCGAAGAAATCTTTTGTTTTTATTGCAATTATCTCTTTCTATGATTGCTCAAGAATTTATGATTATTCCTGCTAGCCTCTTATGAAAATAATTCTCCTCCCATTGAAAAATGCAATTTGATAGTGGAATTGAATGACATCAGTTTTCGTCATCATTCCCCAGGTTAACGAGGCCTAATAAGACTATAGATTCAGCACAGTTGAATTGGCCTACACTTTCTCTAGCCTGTGTATGCATAATTTTATAGTACAGTGCATACATAATTTTCGAGTACTAATTTATATGTCAGAGGTTGAGGATGACCAATTAAATGTATTTATTAAAGACCTATTGTGTTAGGTGTTCAGAGGATAAGGCACATTTTGTGCCCTTATGCTGTACACAGTTCAAGAAAGAATGAGTTGGCCAATAGAACAGTAAACTGAAACATAAACCTAGAAGAATGAGATAGGTGGTATAACATAAAAATCAAATGCAAGGTAGATGGAAGAGAGAGAGACAGCAATTGCAGTGAAGGCGAGTGGGTAGTTCAAGGTATGTCGGGAAGGTGACATAGAGGAAGATATTTAATAAGGGTAAGATCATGGCAGGCTAGAGTGCTGCTGCTGTTAGATGTATGTTCATGAAGATTTAATTCTAATTCGTATGTTAATATGGTCCATTGTTAAATATGATTAATTATGAACGAGAAAACTCATTCATAAACTAGGCTCTAAATCAGCAAACTAATTCTTTGATGTTATTTTCTAAGCCTAACCCTTGATATTGATGTCGATATTTATTGTACAGGAATGTCATTTTGCTGCAATTTCCGGTCACTTGTTGACTTCTGTTGTACATGTATTTTTGACCTCTACAAAAATTGACAACTGGGGATTCAGATGAAAAAAATTTTTTTCAGAACAGTGTCTAGGCCAGAGCTAACAAATTTATGGAAGTGACATACCTAGAAAAACTTTAATGCTAGCAGTAAACACCTGACAGATTCTTAATATTACCAGTTGGAGATGGGTGTTTCTTTCATCTTTCTCTTGGTATTATGTTTCTCATTTATCAATAATTATTGATTTTTAATCAATGAAGAATGTGGATGTTTACATAATTGACATAAATAAATCTTTTGAAGGTTATTTATTTTAATAATAGTAGCTACCTTATTGATGCATGTTATAAATTTGAGGTTGCCGTAACGTTTCAATGGTACAGATTCTTTCTTTGATCATTTTCACTATATTTTCTCTTTCCAAACAATATTTTGTCTCCCTTATGTGCAGAATGACAAGCTTTTTTCCAATCCATATGATGAATAAAGAATCGATTGAGCAGCGGCAGACACTGTAATGGGCACTATCAATACAGAAACCTACACAAACCTCCATACCATTGCGTGGTTCACTTGGCTGTGATTTTGTTTCAAAAATTCTCCAGACGTAATGATATAGTCGTAAGAACTACAAAGAAAATGCACTCTGCTATAATATCCTCCCACATTCTTCATGAATCCAGAATCACTCAACAAAACAATGAACTAAATATGCTTACTGAATTATGGATTAAACACCGTGCTACCAAATAAGGTAGATTCTCTCCCTTTGGGGAGTTTATTACCTACTACCTGGCTATGACTAAGTCAAGACCCACCGTACTCCACAGTATGGTGTGAATGGTGCCTCTTCGGTGTTGGGCAGTACTAATGAAGCGATGAGTTAGCAGGACCAAAGGTAAATAGGTTCAGGTATTATTTGAGGTGGCCAATTTGGTGCAGAGGAAAGATTATATAGTGGAGAGCAGATATAAATGAACAATTGCACATCTAATTGGAGGTGTTAGGGGTATAGGTTCGATCTACAGAAATAGTGTTCTAACAGGCTTGCGTCTGGTGTGGTGAAAGCAAAGACATCAGGGAAGGGCAGCGACGTCGAGAAACCACAGCCATTTTGTGATCCATCACCTTGAAAACAGGACCAAATAGAACGTGAAAGACGTATGTTTGCAACATAGTTTTTTCTTTGCTATTATTCTAATCCTCAAGAAAAAGATGATTGCCTAACACTTAGAAAATCTTTCTCTTAATGAGTGCTTATTTGCCTGAAACCTTCATGTACTGGCTTTTATAATTACTCAACTTCCTCACTAAAATTACCTAACTTGATTTCTGCACAAATATAATTTTGGTTTTGAAGAAATGTATCACACTAATATCACTAATTACAGACTTATTACAACCTTGTCTACCAAGATAATGAAGGAAATTGTACATGGACTGCTTTAAAATTACATATTAGTGAACAATAAGGTTTTTTTTTTCTTGTATTAATCTTGATTTTCCCCCAATACACTATAAAATTTGTGACTCCATTCATTCCTCTGAATTGTTTTGCTATCTCTGGGTAGAGTCAAATTTGCCAGAAAGAACTGTGTGACTTCAGTTAGGGAAAAAGAACAGCGCTTCATATATATTTAATGTGTACTAATGAAAATGCATTGAAAAAGTCATTATTAATTAACATATTGAAATCATTCAAGGACAGAAGAAGTGACTTGGTCAAAGGGTTAAAGCATTTCTGTTTGCACATCAAGATCATAATGAGCATTGAATAGAAATAAAATGTAACAGGTAATTCGTATTGTATGAAAATTTCACATAGCCTTTGCCCAGGCACCCAAAGTGTGAAGTCACCTTGTGAGGGCCATCTTTGGAGGACTGCCATACTTGGCTTCACACTCCCCTCAAAACAAAGTCGAGGTATTCATATGTCTACCTGACAATACAATTTTCGTCAGCGGCAAATCCTTTAACCACATTGAACTAGTAATAGTTTTAATAAAAAATAAATAAAAATGTATAGCCCCAATATCTGCAACATGCATGGCGATAAACGACACCACAATGTCCTCCTCCCTGTGTGTTCTCACAATCATATTCTCTTCCTGTCCTTGTCTTCCTCTGCTGTCCACAAGACCTCGCGCCCTTCGCACAGACAGGACGTGCTTCGGCCATCGTGGTAACTGCTCTAGTGTCCACGCCCAGTGCCACGAGCGGGCACTGCCGAAGCGCTGGGTGCTCTGCTCTCTGGGATTCCTCTGCTCTCCGTTGATGCGGTTTCTTCCCTTGAGCCTGTGGGTTCCACAATGAGTCTGCCTTCTAAACCGAATCATGTCATTTATTCTTATAGTATCTCCTGTGCTAACAGACACGTGCCTTCAAGCTGGCCTCCTCTACCCTGGGGATCTGGGGCTGCCGTGAACCTGAGGTTGACTCCTGCCTCCTGTGCAGCACCCACGGCTCCAGCTCTTTGCTCATCTCCTCTCTGCTCTCGGGCCTGTGATTTTATTATTTGGTAGGATTATTGTGACTTTGGGGCTTTCCGTTGGATTTGTAAAGCCTTTTATTACTACTGGAGATACCTATTTGAAAAGGTTTCTATTTGAACGTGTTCCATGGGAAAAAGCAAAGCCTGTTAATATTTCAGAGCTTTCCTGTTCTTGTCTCAATTAGCTTGTAGCCATAGGGCTGTATGACATAGTCCGGCAGAATTAAATTCTCTCCAATAATTCACATGGGTTAACATAAAACCATACACTAGGAATCCATAAGAGCCCAGATAAAATACTCCTCTAGCTCTTTGTAGGTCCCATCTATTTCAGGAGTCCAGGGAAAAGGGATGAGAGAGTTGCCTGCACAGGGCAAGGAGAGGGAAAATGGCCCTCGGTCTGGCCCTCGAGGCTGTAATCAGGGCATTGGGGGTAGGGGGCGCGGGGGTGCTGCAGCCATCTCCAAGCTCAAACGGGGAGGCTCCTTCTCCCAGTGAACTCATACAGCTGCCGGCGGGATCTGGCTCCTCCTGGCCTGCTGGATGGTGGCCCTCAGTTCCTCGCTGCCTGTTTGCCGGAGGCTGCTCTCTCTCTCTTCCTTGCCACGTGGGCCTCTTACGGGGGCAGCTTACAACACGGTGACTTGCTTCATCGGAACAAGTAAACAAGAAGCAGAGACAGAAAAATAGAGAATCCAAGCAAGACAGAAGTCGCCTCTTTAATGACAAGATCACAAAAATAACATCCAATCACTTTTGCCATTTTCTCTTAATTAAAAGCAAGTCACTCCGTTCTGCTTACACCAGTGCGGGGGTTGCGGGGGGCGGGGGAGGTTAGTGAATAAGGGTGTGAATACCAGGAGGTGGGCGTTGCTGGCACCCTGTCAGAACCGCCTCCCACAGAAAGTATGGCGTCCATTCTCCAGAGAGTGCCAGCAGTAGCTACACCCAGCTTTAAAAGTCCGAAAGTACAGAAGCTCTAGCAGCAGTGATAATGGCAATTTTGTTCCGAGAAACCATTTCTGGGATGTGATTTTGGGTATTATTCCTGGCTGAGTAGCTTTCAAGCCTGATTCTTTGGCCTTCTTAAAAATTCCGTGAGGTACTACATGTCCTTGAATAAATTCCTTTCATCTAGTTACAGCAGCCCGCTGGTTTCTGCTGCTCATAACTAAGAAGATTCCCTGAGGGTACGAGGCAAGAAAAGGCCAGACTGAGGACAGGGACTTGGTCTGCCCACCTCCTTATACCTAGGTGCCTGGTGGATAGTCGGCACTCAATACATATCTACTAAATGGCTGAATAAGTGAAAAGATATAAAGTTCAGAAGGAAGCTGATGCTACAAATAGGATGGGCAGTGCAAGTGAAGGATAAGACGTGGTTTAGGCATCAGTCAGGGAAAGTAATCAGAGTGAACACCATGGAAAAGAGGCCGCTGGACGGGGATGGCTTTAAGTGACACGTGGTGCTTGGCAGGCCTGCTCTAAGCACCTGAGAAAGGTTGGACAGTTTCCTGTAAAATTCACGATGCCAACAAAGGCAAAATTGTATGGAATAAAAAAGACTTGGGCAGGCCAACAATGACAAAAAAGTCACTGAATGAGAAAAGAAACGGCAGGCAGATTATAGCAAGTCACCCATATAGAAGGGGTCTCAGAGATGATAGGAATCTTTCCTACAGCTTGGGCACAGACAACCTCCGGGCATATAAAAAGCACCACATTTCATTCTTAATAATGATATAACAGTAGTCTTAGTTTTGGTTGTCTCAAGCAGATGTTAAGAGAAGGATTCAAATAAAAGTAGTTATTTCGAGGTGACCCCTGGGCTCACCAGAAGAGGAACGCAGAAGTGAGACAGGGAAGGGAAGCAGGGCAGTGAAGAATGCCGTATCAGCGTAGTCACTGTGTGGGAAACCAAGCCTTATCTCGAAAGGGAATTCTGGGAGCCAGAGTGGAACCCACATGTCAGCATTATTTACTTCACTTGAGGGGTGATTGAGCTGAGACATTTATACACTAACTTCTGTTGGTCATTGTTTGAAGGTTGTCTCCGAGGACACAAAACAGGTACAGGTGGCCAGACAGAGGTATCAGCAATGACATGCAATGTCTTATACATGACTTCAGTGTGTGTGGCATGCCAAGTCATGATATCTTGTAGCAAACTCAAGAGTTAAATACTCTTATATTAATTTTGCAGATGAGGAAGACTGTGGCTCAAAATATGGTCTTCTGGAGCTCAATTTTCTCCAATTCTAAAGCCTTCATGGAAATAAAGGGGCACATCTTGATGTTATGGAGAAGAAACAAAGAAAGGGACAAATACTGCCATCAGCATGTCACAGTGCAGAACGATACCATAAATGCAGGAAGAACAAAAAAGCACACGAGTGCACCAAGTACATATTTTGTCCCTGCCTAAGAACGTCTGACACAGCCAAGGATGGAGATTGGAAAAATTCATCTCTGGATTCCAGGAGTCTTAATCATTCACATTTCTTCTCCCCACATGCAACCTTTTTCTGTTTTCAGAACGAGGAAACATACATACAAAGCTTAGTTGTGAGATATTACTCACTGGGGGAAGATGAAAGTTAAAGTCTATTAGGAGGCTTACTGGGTTGAATAGCACATCCCTCAAACATCTACATACATTCAGAGCCTTAGATGTGAGCTCATCGGAAGATCAGGTTTTTACAGATGCGATTAGTTAAGATAAGGTCATATTGCTTTAAGATGGACCCTAAATCTAATGAGTACTTTCCTTCTACGAAGACCACGTGAAGACGCATAGAGACGGAAACCAGATGAGCAAGGAGCAGTGACCGGAGTGATATGACTACAATCCAAAGAATGCCATGTATCGCCAGGGACAACCAGAAGCTACAAAGAAGCATGAGACAGGGCCTTAAGGAGGTCAGAGGGATGGGCCTTGACCCAGTAGGATAGATGTTCTATAAGAAGAGGAGATTAGGACACTGATAACAAAGTCAGCCATCTGCAAACCAAGGAGGCCTCGGAAGATAACAAACCTACCAACACCTTAATCTTGAACTCCAAGCCTCCAGACTTGTGAGAAAATAAAGTCCTGTCATTTAAACTTCCCCAGTTTGTGGTATTTTCTTGTGGCAGCCTTAGGAAACTAGCACAGGGGTTTGGGGTAGGAGGAAGATGAAAAACAAACACCCATTTTTACCCTTACTACACCCCTACTCATCTACTTTAAAGGCAAAAGATAATTCTGCATGATGGATCCTCTGAAGGAAAAGGAAAAGACAGAGACATGAGGAAGCTCTGATGGGTGCTGGGTATTAACTGGGTGTTGGCAGCTCTGTGCTGCAGTGACATTGGTCATAATGGGGCAACTCTGAGTCTGGAGAGTCTTTCGTATTTCCTTGGAGTGTTTATGTAACATCTTTGGCCAATGCTCCCTCTTTCTCTCTTTCTCTCTCTCTCTCTCTCTCTCTCTCTCTCTCTCTCTCTCTCTCTCTCTCTCTCCTTTGTTAAGGAGTGTTATTTACATAGCACACACTTCTGGAATATAATTTAACACTGGGTGGTGAACATACAATGCAATATACATATGATGTGTTATTGAATTGTACATTTGAAACCTATGTAATTTTATTAACCAATGTCGCCCCAATAAACTTAGTAAAAAAGAAAAAGAAAATAAAGAGAAAGGGTAATAGGAATGTAATCAGTGGGTAGAAACAAGGAGTTAGAGGCTTCCATTAAAGATAGACTTGGGAATCTGTGTGTTTAAGATTCTTGCAGTCCTTCCAATACAGAGCACTAGAATTTAATAAAAAACAGACATTCAAGAAACGCATTCAGTCTAGTAATGAACAATGCACATAGGGCTGATACTTTCCTTGCAAAATCACTTTCATATACCTGAACCTCATTTATATGATACAAGATTTAAGAAAGACTAACCTTCTGGAATTTCTATATTTCCAAACCAGGCAGCTGCTGAGGCATAGAGGTTTTGCAACAGAAATTACTGTGCAAAACTGAAATACTACTGGTTTTTTACCTTCTTTTCTTCTCTTTTTAGAAAGGAGAACCCAGTCCATAATGGGAAGATATTACTATCAAAGAATCATCAAATACTCTACATGCTATATATATATTAAATTAAATGTGTCAGAATGTTTGTGTTGAAAGAAGCAAGGTTATGACATGATTTTTTAGTTCGGATAAAAATGCATCCCTATTTCAGGCATTATATAACATCTTCATACTTTAATGTATAATTGAGTTTTATTTGTTACTGAGAAGATACGAGCTGTAGGTGAAAATGACATTTCTTAAATTCTTCTGGATGAGAGACAAATGTCAGAATCCCTTCCAGCAGCACTGAGTATATTAAGGATAAGAATATTTCGATTTAGAAAAAAGTACCCCAAAACATTTCTGGTTCTTTAAAAAGAAGGTAATCCTAAAGGGAAAAGAGTTCAATATTCCTTTTTTTTTTTTTTTTTCGGTTTAGGTAAACTCTTTACCCCTAATTGTTTGGGCTTTAAAATTTCTTTAGCAGAGCACCTCTTCCATTATTGTATTTCTCCCAGGTAATGACCAACTTATATGAGGATAAGATCAAAGTAAAGGTAATTTATTGTCCACTAAAATTTTCATCTTCTGTCAGCATCCAAAATATGAGATCATATATATGAGCCCAAATACAAATTATAGAGATTAATTCTATTAAAATGCAGCAGCAAGTAGAATTTTCCCCCAGTACAATAAATCTTTCAGATGGATTAGAGACCTTGACTTTAAACCTGTGATGTTATCTTGCTCTCTTAAAAATGGTTATAAAAATTACAGGTAATAGAGTTGTTCATAAACATTCTCATTTCTTCCTTCCAAAGCCGTAGCATAATACATTTTTTCTTCAGAGTCTCAGGAATGAAAGAGTATAAAATCAACAAACTGAAAGAAACGCATGATTAAAAATTACTTATGATTACAATACACATATGCTTTTACAAGTATGTTAAGAAAAATCACATTTTAGAAAGATTTCTAAGTTAGTCTTAAAAGCAGAACCTAAGTTTTAACAATTCAGATGGTGATAAAAATTATATCCTGCTGGGTCTCTCTACAATCCCCAGAAATTCAGGCATCCTTCTGAGCTCACAACAGAAATTCTGTCACCTTAGAAGCTAGCGAGGCCAGCTCCCTCCTGTCTGCATAGACTTTTCATTTTCTTTCCTTGGAGACACGATCTTGCAAGAGTCTTTTCATTTCATTATACCTAGAGTGTTGAAGCCATCAGGAAATGCTCAGGGGACACCACTCACTTGGAAAGGAGATGCTCTGTGCTGAGATCGGGCCCTGTTGGGTTTCCGACAGCATGCTAATTGTAGTGACTTGAGTTTATTTGCTTTTTAATCATAGTTAATGTTGAGAATAAATCCTCTAGGACTAGAAAGCATATCCTCTTTTGGCTTTCTTTCCTCTGCTCTAACTCAGTGTTTCTAGATACTTATTTACGTCTTGGCATATTTTTCTAGAGCTCGGTTTTTTGTTTTCCCTACTGAATGACCTTTACCCTATGTCCTTCTCAAGGCATTTTGAGAGAATTTTAGAGTCACTCCATATACGCCATTATGCTACCAATTTGAAAACAAGTTGTTTGGGTTTATTGTAGGTTCTTCCATTAGTGGTCAATATAGGGAAGGTTTTTCTTGACTTCTAATAATCACAGGTGTACATTTGGGCCATCACATCTGACAGGCTACCTTCAAATGTTTCAAATTTCTGAAATTCTTCTTCTTAACAACCGACCACCACCACCAAAGTATGTTCTAATCAGGAGAAGTGGAACTACATAGAGTTGTGGGAATAGCCACCACTAGGCTTTAAACTCTTGAGGCATATTGTTTTTAACAAGCAAAATGGAAATAAAAGTGGTAATGTCACTCAGAAACGGAAGCAGACGTCTGTGGAGTCTGATAGCAGCCTTCCAGTAATGCCCACAGCCCTATGTGCTGCTAGTCCCTCTGGCGGGGGGTCGCTCCATGCAGGAAAACCTCTGCTTAGATCCCTGCAGCCTCTTGTTACCATAGCAACTGTTCAGGCTCTCCTCAACTTGTCCTTTCTCCCATTACCTCCTTGAGGCCTCGTTCCTCAATATATCAGATTAAGTAGTTGATATTTCTTTAATCATTCCCTCCTTCCTTTACTTCTTGCTAGAGGTCCTAAGCACCATATTAGCACAATAAAAACACTAATCATAAAAAGGACTTATTTTCAAGAGTTCTCCCTAAATGTAAGCATTCTAGTAGGTCTTTGACCCTAAATATGAACTATATGGTAAAACTGGTATAGAACAGTGATTGAAATACAATTACAGATCCACCGTATCGGACTGGATGTACAAAATGCATCAGACTATGCTCGAGGTAGGCACACTCTCATCCACTGAAAGGCTTACAGCTGTGTCATGCCTTCGTTAGGATCATGATATAATTTCTCCTTTATTTTGTGACCCCATAGTAACTGCCTCTCTATTAACATAACAGTAATAGTTAAATTATTATATCGCACCCAAAGGGTAAATGTCAAAGAAAAAAAAAAGTGGGACACGGCTATTGTAAAAACAGCATAGAGGTTACTTAAAACATTAAAACTAGAACCACCATATGATCTTGGCAATCGAACTTCTGGGCATGTATCCAAAGGAAATGAAATTAGTATCTCAAAGAGATATCTGCACTTTCATGTTCATTGCAGCATTATTCACGATAGCCAAAATATGGAAGCAATCTAAGTGTCCATTGACAGAAGAATGAATAAATGTGATTAAATATGTATATTATATATATATCAGCCATAAAAAGGAAATACTGACACTTGTGACAACATGAATGAACCTAGAAGACCTTATACTTAGCGAAATAAGCCAGACCAGAAAGACAAATACTGTATGATCTCACTTATAAGGAGAATTTTAAAAAGTCAAACTCACAGAAACAGAGTAGATTAGTCGTTGCCAGGGACTGAGTGGGTGGGACGAACGGGGAGATGTTGATCAAAGGGCACAAACTTTCAGCTATAAGATGAATAGTTTCTGGGGATCTAACGTACAGCGCGGTGACTATATTTAATAATACTGTATTGTATACTTGAACTTTGCTAAGAGAATAGGTCTTGAGTTTTACTAGAAAAAAAAAGATAACTATATGAGGGGATCGATATGTTAATTAGCTTGATTGTGGTTTCGGTAATTATTTCACAATGTACATGTGTCTCAGATCATCATGTTTTATACCTTACATATATGCAAATTTTATTTGCCAATTATAACTCAATGAAGCTGAAGACACAAGAAAATAATGGGAGAAACGCTAGAAAATATCATGACTTAGTTTCTTTTACTGTGAACCCATCTGTAAGCATCCTGTCAGTGAACCGGCATGAAGGATGAGGACGGGGATGACTAGCTGAGCACAGATTTGACAGGTTTTTCTACTGGTTTCAATGTGGGAGCATTTAAGACATGCTCATAGTCATACAGTAAACTGCAATAGGGAGCCAGGGTAAAGAAAACCCAGCTATGATGCAATGGCGATGGGCCCTGGTGTTCTGACCAACCACCTCAAACAGCAGAGGGCTCAAGATTTTATCTTTTGGTGGGGAGAAGGAGAGTTAGAGAAAGACGATTCTGTCATCGTACATGATTTTGTCAATTGTGACGGTCAGTTCCATACACTACATTTTTTACTACCTTTGTGTATTTTTGTTTTAGTACGACCTGACTGAAAAATACTATAACTTTACAACAGCCTGACCACAAATTTTACATGATCAGGTTATTTCGAACTCCACTTATCAAATCCTGAAGGGCTGTTTCTGTGGGATCATGGAAATTCTGTCGCCAGAAGACTTTCATGTGGACTCTTCCGGTATCGTCAAACATATTAGTTTAAATCAGTGATTCATAACGGTACATGGAATTTTTCTGTACATATGGGGTAGGATTTCTTTGAAGCTTCTAGAAGTCACTTCCAATGAAAGACCCGACACACTATCTTTATAGGTGTCTCAGTCTAGGTGTGAGACCTCTCTCAACGGGGACGCATCCAGGCTGCGGGGGCACAGGAGAACAAACACACGCTCTTTCCTTTCCACAGCTAATAAAAATGACACTCTTAAAAGGTGAGATTTATGTCACACGGTAGCCAATCTCACTAGTGAACTCCTGATTTCATTAAAGAGTACTTTAAAGAAGTTTCTCTTCAGAAACCTGATGATTACATTTGTTTTTCTTTATACACACACATGCAGTGGGGGACCATGCAGAGAGCTTATTAGGCACAGCTAACTTTTTATTAATTCTAGGAATCCAAGATTAGCCATGTGCAGCTCATGGCTGGCATTGCCAAAAGACAGAATGTCTCCTAGAAAAAGTGAGAAGTACTTTTTTCCTTTAAAATTAAAGTCATATGAGAAGTAAAATATCACAGTACTATTGAGAAAGAACTAGCAAAATTCCCAGAATTAATCAGCAAAAGATAATTGTGTTATTAAGAAACCATTTAACTGTGTATAGATGAAAAGCCATATTTTGTTCAATCTATAAAAGCTTTAGAGTGTATCTGAAACATCTAAATTACTTTTATTAATATATACATATAAAATGTATAATTTGGGGGAGAATGCTGGATTAATTGCTTAACAAAGTAAGTGAGCCCCATGAGCATGCTATGCAAATCATTTTGTGAAAGGTCATTTTTATTAGCAACCGTGGTCAAATCAAATGTCCAACTTCTGGAATAACGTGGCACATAACGTGCTGATACATTCAAATATCATGGATGTTAAACCCAGGAAAGCCTTATTTTAGGAGGCTAAGGGTAAATGACATGAATCTGAGTTATTTTTGATTTACTCGACGTTAACTTACTCCACAGAACGCACTGATGACCTACCATGTGCCTCGCCTTTCTTGCTTACTCCCTTTTCTTGCTTACTCTGGCTTTTGCAGCCATAGAATACAAGGGCACACACGAGGTGTTCAATAAATAACTATTACTCGCCCTGATGAAATATTGTGGATCACGTACCAGGTATAAGACACTGCTTGAGGTCTTGGGAATACAATGGTGAGCACCGACCTGAGCATCAGCTTCCCCATTTGCCAAATGAAGAAAATACTATTTCTGCCACAGTGCTGTGCAGAAGACTATGTATGATACGATACATTAGGTAAAAGCACAGGTCCTGGGTGGAGCAGATTAGGTAAGGGTAATATACCTCAAATACTTAGCGCAGTTCCTAGGATCCAGTAAGTGGCAGAAATCAATAATTATCTTTCCAAGACAAACCGGGAAGAGTGACGAAGATGAAAATAAATGCCAGTCATTCTGCATCTACGTCACATACGAGGCAGGTCTGAGCATTAGGAGTCTAGGCTTTCTAAAGCCCAGGGCCATAGAACCTGGAGAAAGAAGTTACTACCTAACAGAGGTTCAGGCCCCTTGGAAGGCATGGAAAGCAGATGGACAGTCCAGAAAACAAGAGTCCTGGGCCAGTTTCAGAAGTGTTCAGTGCCAACATGTCTGACCAGGCCAGCCATGACTGCACAGTGTATGGTGAACATGGAATTAAGGAGCACAGCCATAAGGTCTACCACAACCAACTGATCCAAATACTATTGGCCTAAGAATCTGTTTACCTAACAACAAACTGGCCTGTATATTCATTATTATATATTATATTTGACACATTAAATATTTTAAGTATTCTTGCTTCATTATTACTCTATTTTTGGCTTTTTGTAGCTATTAAATATATGTAATATATTATATATACAATGTTCTAAAAATTTATGAGACTATTTTAATATTTTTACTGCAATGAATAGTATTCCAATGCGTCATTTTGTATAAAGGTACTTTTATTTTTTTTGCACTTAGTACAGTTTCTTAAATTCTGAGAAAGGGAATTACTAGGTCAATAGGAAAGCTTCTAAATTTTTAAATTCAAGATTGTTTGCTAAAATAATTGTATGATTTACATTCCTATTACTGGCATATAATATTATCTATTTAAGCAAATTTGGATTAGACTGTTTAATATTACTTCAAACAATTTTTGTTAATTTGATTTCTTTATTATTATGTGGATGAATATTTTATTGACTTTGGTACTAAATTTAGTTCCTTATTTATGAACTGTCTGTATAATTCAATTATTTTTCAGCCTAAAGGGCCTTATAGTTTTAGTATCAATTTGAATGGACTCCTTTTATAGTGAAAAATAATACAGTTGTTGTAGTTTCTACAATTTGTCTTTATCTTTTATTTTTAGTTATATGTTTTTGTCTTTTGAAGTAAAAATAATACCCAAATTTTAAATTATACAACAGAACTGTCCTTTTTTTTTTTTAGATGCCTGTGATTGCTTTTAAAAACAAGAAAGTCTTTCATTCAGAGATTTGAAAAATACTATTGATACATTATTCCATTTTTCTACAGTTTGATTTTTCAACTCTTTAATGCATCTGAAGTGTATTTCTTAGTGTGGTAGGAGAAGTTTCTACTTTCTGGCTTAGCATTTATCAGATAAAGAATTGTAATTTATAATTCCAAATTCTTTTCTCTTTTTAATCCCTAGAGTCTTCACTTTCCCCAAGGCCAAGTACAAAAAGAGATAAAAGATTACAGGCAAGTGCGAAATACTGTAATTGTTGTTTTCCTAATTAACATGGAGGGAGAGTCTATGAGACAGAATGACTTCTCTGAATACCTCCACGTTCTGGTTAAAAATTTGACTTTCGCTTTTTTTGTATCAAATGAAGGTAGAAATGACTTAGCCAGATCAATCAAAACATATATAAAATATTTATAATTAGGCAAAATCAAAAACAAGTTAAAGGAACACAGAAACTCTCAACTTTTGCTGGAATTTCTCATCTATGAAAGGAAAATAAGAATGTATGAATTTGAGATTCTTAGACAAACTGGGAAACACAAATGTTTTTAAGGAAAATTGCGTATGGAATGTTAGGCATGCGCTGTTTATATTTGGTCAGATCTGAGGCACTGGACTGTGAGATGGCACAAGAAATGACCTCAGCAAATGACATCAGTATGAGTTCGACAACAGGGTTCTGTTGCTACTCTTTGCAGAGTCAACAAGACTACAGTTTTAGGCAGAATAACCCATCAAAATAATGAGAGAGGACTCATGTAAAAAGTGCAAATCCAAAAGGGGCCCCAGATGGTTTAAGGTTTATGGAGAAAATGCAGAAGGCCAGTATCTTAACTGTAAACCATGTTAGTCTCCCAAGATCTTTCTCTAGTGGCTTCTGCATGTATCTTTTGGCAGAAAAGTAAATTAGAGGTGAGAAGAGAGAAGGGCATGGTAGAACTGGGCAGTCGGGACAAATATACCATTCCCAAGTCACTGACTAGAAGTAGCAGATGGAGGGATGAGATTAGCATGGTTAGGGAATTTATCTAGCTTTCAAAAACTGTTTTCGTTTCTTTGCTTTCTTGCTGATATATTTCCTGTTTGTTTCTTTTGCTTGCTTACTTGTCTATTTGTTTATCTGGGTCTATGCACCTACCAAGTATTATGTTTAGAATCACAGATAAGTCCAAAAGCTCTGATACTACATCCATCCACCGAATACTCATTGAGGTCTTCCTATGGGCCATCATCCATTTCAGGAGTTTGAAGTACAAGTAGGAACAAAACAGATGTGTAAACTCCTATCTCTTCCTAGTGAAATATTTAAAACACAGAAAACATAGAGAATAGTATGTCACACATTCTTATGTACTCTTATGATTTAACAAACGGTAGCGGTAACATTTGGCCTATTTGTTCCAAAAGTTTTATTTAAAGAAAGAAAATCATATAGCTACAATTAGAGCTGCTTTGACCTCCTTCTAATTTCCCTCCCTCTCTTTAGAAAAGTAATTAATTGTCTTGAAATTGGCATTCTTCTAATTCTTTTCAAATATATTAACACATACATTCTTGTTCATAAAAAAACATGTAATATAATTTAGTATTTTGGAAATTTTGAAATGATGTTTTTAGTATAAATGACAACATACTTTTAGATTTTACATCAGCGTTTTGAGATAAGTCACTTAATATTTACTGAACACCTACTATGCCTCAGGCACTGTTCTGAGAGAATAAAGCAGTGAACAAAGTAACCTAAAATCTCTGCCCTTATGGAGTTTATATTCTAGAGGGTGAACAGACATTGAACAAAATATGAAATATTTTATATAGACTGCTCTTATGGACTGAATCACACTCACCCCATTCATACACTGAAGCCCTAACATACAATGGGACTAAATTTGGAGGTAGGGCCTGTGAGAAAGCAATAAAAGTTAAGTGAAGTCAGAAGGGAGAGGTCTTCCCTTCTAGAGGAATGTGGGGTCTGACATTCATGTGAACAAATGACACTGAGCAGTCCAGGGAGACAACATGAAAAGAGGCCAAGGGCAGAAGCAGGGAAACCTCTTGTGGGTAATGAGAAGTGATCAGATTGGAGAAACATTTTGAAAGCTCTGAACAATGATAAGCACCATCTTTCTAGTAACAGAGGCAAGGAGGACCTCCTGGGGAGCAGACATGAGGTCAAAGGATCCTAAGTCTGAGATGTTAAGATGAGATGTTTAGTACATGGGCTGTTAGAAATAAGAGTATGGAGTTCAGGGTTGAGATCTAGGCTGGAGATATAACTTTAAAGTCATTAGTACAAGGATGGTATTTACAACTGTAAGAATGGACGGGTCACTTAAAGAATAAGCAGTGATAGAGAAGAGAAATCCAAGGAGAGGTTATAGAGCAAGAAAAGATTGGCCAAAAAATAAGATGAAAATCAGGTGTCATAGTCTGGATGTTGAGTAGAGAAAATGCTTCAAAGGAGTCATCAAATAGGTCAATGTTATATGTAGATCAAGGTCATTCATTTATATCTTGCGTAGTTTTCTATGATATGAATATAGCAATTTTTATTTATGCATTCCTGTAATAATAGATATTTTGGTTATTTATGATGTTTTACTTTTATCAGTAATGTACCAATGACCAACTGTGTCCATTGATGATGGTTGCTTTAGGTACATCTAGATAAAGAAACGTTGGACTGTAGAATACATGCCTTCGACTTTTCTAGATATTGCCAAATTGCTTTTCAAAATGATTGGGCCAATAAGTGCTCATACTAGTAGCATGCAAGAGCTTACAATCTTTCTCACACATGGTGCTGTTCAATTTCTTTTTGACAGATGGATGTGAATTGATATCATGTTGTTTTAACTGGCATTTGCCTGATAGTTCTAGTAAAAAGTGTCTTACATGAAATGCTTATTCATAGCCTTTGCTCATTTTTCAACTGGGTTTTCTTTCATCCTTATTGATTTGTAGGTACTCCTTATGCAAACTACACTAACCCTTTGCTGGTTAAACATATTGCAAATGAATCCTTCCTCCAGTATATGACTTCTTTATAGTTATACATTTTTAAAAAAGAACTCTAATGGATCCAACATAGTTAGGAAGAATTAGTTTTAGAAAGGGAAGATGAAAGATTTGCAGATATGTTTTAAATTTAAAGACAAAAAGTAGAGTGAGCTTTCCACAAGATAAGCTATTACTTCAACTAATCAACCAATTAATCAATCTAAACAATTAATCAATCAAAATAACACATCAACCAGCTATATTTTGAAAGTGAAAGGCTAGTTGTCGGAGTTCTCGTGTGCAGAGAGGAAATCAAATAACTACCTATGGAACTGAAGAAATTCTGGCCACACCGAGAATGCAATTGGGGTGGTAGACTATGACCTACAGTAGTTCCCAGTGCATTTGTTTGATTTTCTTCAGTTAGGTTCAGCATCTCAAGTGAAGGCACAGAGATAGCGCACTGAGATTTTTTAATGCTGAGGCTTTCTAGGAGTCTCTGAATAACAGAGGCCCCAGAAGACAAGGGGATTTACTTGAAGGTGGAGAGGGGATGGTTTGGAAGTTGCGTGAAGGAATGAAGACACTGATACACTCATCTCCTTATCCTGAGGAACATGGGAGACCGGTGCTAGGAACTGAATTACAGCGCCCCATTCAAATGTTGAAAACCTGACCCCCAACGTGACTATATTTGGAGAAAGGGCCTCCATGGAGTTAATGAAGATTAAATGATGTCCTATGGGTGGGATCCTGACACAATAGAATTAGTGTCCTTCTAAGAAAAGATACCAAAGACTGTTCTCTCCCCACTCCCTACTCTCTCTCTGTCTCCGTCTCTATTTCTCTCTCCCCTTATCTCTTTATCATATGAGGACAGAGCAGCAAGAAGGCAGCCATCTGCAATCCACGATAGAGCCCTTTGCAGACACTTACTGCATTGGGACCTTGATCTTGGACTTCCAGTCTCCAGAACTGTAAGAAAGTACATTTCTGTTGTTTAAGCCACCAGGCTAATGCATTCTGTTACGGTGCCGGAAGGGGGAAAGTGAGCTCTGCCATCTCAGAGGCCTCAGCAAGGACTGTATATGAAAGGAAGAGTAAGGTTTCTGTGAAGGTAAAGAGAGAGAAGAAATTTTCTGTAAAAAGCTGAAGACCATAGGTTAGTTCGTTTCCTAGGAAACTGAAACCCAAATGAACATAGCTTGCTTTATTCCACAAATGTGCCCCACAATTACTATTATTTTTATTTTGAATTTTGGAACATCACATTATTAAAATAGGAATTTTAATATTTTATGATAAAAATATTTTTTAAAATTTCATGTTTGGAATTTTTGTATTTAACCACTAGCTTATTTATTTTTTCCACTGGTTTATTTTGATTTTCATATTATTTTTTTAAATGACAAGATATGGAGAGAGTTTCTGGCTGCTATTTTTAAGTGTGGGCATATTGTGGGCATAGTTTTCTGTTTTTTCTTTTTTTTTTTAGTTCCAATAAATAAAAAACATAATTCAATAAAAAGTGTACCATTTTTTGTTTTTGTCACTAGTCTTTGACATATAGGAGGACTCTTAAGTGCTATATAGTAATTTTTATGTGATGAATATCACTTATGGATGTGGTAACGATTATATCTTGAGGAAAATGTGCAGACTTGTGCAGACTTTTCATTTAGGTACGTTGACTTGTTTCAATATAAGTATTCCTTTTGCTTCTGTTTTTATCAATTGCCTTATGCATAAAATAAACACATACACCAAATAATAAAATTAATATAAAATTCAAAACCACTGTAACTACTATAGTAGCTATTAGTGTTCCCGTAACAGGTAAACAAGCTGAGCTGTGAATACGCTGTTCTGATACACACTAGTGGTAAAGAATGCTAACTTATTACCTACCTAGTGATTCTACAGTTGTGTTTAAAAGAGAAAGTAATTGTGTGGATTAATTATTATCAAAACAGACATGTTTGACACAGATAACACTGGTATCTTACTGTAAAACCAACCTCGAGAACAACTTTTCAATTTGCTGAGGGCACAAACCAGCCTTATTCTAACATTAACATCCAAATATTTAAATTTTCATCAGCATCCCCTTTATTCCTGACTTAGACACTTGTATCCCAAAATATTTGTAGGTGCTGGCTTTGTCATGCTTTTATTATTATTATTATTATTATTACTAGTTTCGGTATACAGTACATTGGTTAGACATTTATATGCTTTATGAAATGATCCCCCGATTACTCTATCTTCCATCTGACTCTACACACAGCCATTACATTACTGCTGACTGCATTTCCCTATGCTGTGCTCCCAGCCCTGTGACTACCTTTCAGCTACTAATCTGTTCCTCTTTAACCCTCCATTCCTCTTTCCCAGCCTCCCAACCTGCCTCCCCTCTGGCTGTTACCAGACTGTCCTCTATTTGTGAGTCCATTTTCGTTTAGTATGTCCTTTTTGTTCCTTAGATTCCTCATGTAAGTGAAATCATGTGGTAGTTATCTTTCTCCGTCTGACTGATTTCACTCAGCATAATATCATGTTTCCTTTACCTTTTGCCACATTATTCCACAACCTGTTCATTTCTTCATAAATAAAATAACGTCCATTGTTTTCCACCATTGTTATAATAGCACAGTTTGGAAGAGTGTTTCCGGTTTCCTGGAACATACATACAGTCTCTGTGTATCAGGAATATTTTAGAACAATAAATTATCAGTGTTACACCATCCTGCAACAGCAGCTAATGAGCTCCATGGCTATAAAAGTATAAGTTCTAACAATTTTATAGACATGTTTTTCTCACTTAGAAGTTCAGCTTTTACGATCACAACGTGAGTACATTCTCTGTGATAAATCTAGTGATCTTGAAGAAACTTAATATTTATCTGTATGCCTTCCCAAAATCAGGAGTTGGATGATGATCTTGGCAATAAATCTGTTTAAATGTGCTACTTATTTCATATTATGTAAAACTTTGAGAACTTTAAAGACTGAATAAATATTCAAAAAAATCATTTAGGGTAGAGTGAGAAAGAATGGTCAATAGGTTAAATAAATCCTATGTGCAATTTTGAATTTAAAAATTTTGCATGTTTTTCAAAAGCCTGAATTTATTTTACTTAAGGCAGATAAACAGTAATCGAGTTGTGTATCCACAATGAGGAAATGGATAGAAAACAATTCAGAGTTTCATCTTCAATGCATAATTTTTCTTACATCCTTATGTGGAGGCTTTTCTTGTCCTCTTTCAATGGAATAGCAGCGATGTAATTCATGTTAATGGCTCTTTATCAGCAACATGAATTCCTTTTTACTACTTTTTCTTTGTGTTGCACTTTGCAGGTCCCGGGAAGGTTCTTAGGCTCTTACAAAAGGCCTGCCAAAAAGTCATGCGTGCAAAAGAGAATGTGGAATTTACTGGCAGGAGACCAGGGCCAGGTTTGTTACTAGAACATCTGTACCTGGCTGAGCTGGCTGCTCTCTGGAGCGGATGTAGCTGGTGAACCTTCGGTCTATGGAGAAATGTTTTCTCTCTAGACTTAAAAAACCACTCACCTCCTACTGCTCTGAAAATGAAGATCGAGGATGTCAGAAGACAGGACGAAGAAGCTTTCATGTTTCTTCCACTGCCTTTAGTCACATTTCGTATATGTCAGATGACCGAACAGACATGCCCTTTTATTGCTCCATCCCACACACAACTGAAATTAATTGCGGCTACATAGAACTGATTTTGCTGTTAGAAGTCGTTTAGTTGTTTCACTCAGGAATTATAACCTGAAGGGTATTCCTTTCAGTTAAGAAAGTTCCAATACTAATTTCAATGTTAAACTTGATAATGATCTCCCAGTGAATATTATAATCATTGTACAAAAGTATAGGGATATGTCCTAGCAGTGACCAATTACAGATAATGTGTTTACTTAATGAGGATGTGTAAATAATTATGTTTTTAATACGTGTAAAAAATAGGGTTCACATTGTCGGACTTCAGTTCTTAATTGTTTTGGCACCATTAACAGTACATTTCTAGAACATTCTATTCCAAGTTAAACTGATCTACTTGATTTTACTTAATTGGGGAGAATTTGACACTAATGTTTCCCATAAATAACATTGTGAATTTCCTTATTCTTAAGTGACAGTCCAACATTTTTAATAATTCCAACTATTCAATAAAATAAAACTATTCAATAAAATATTTAAAATCCTATTCACTGGGGAGTAACATTTTATGACCTTAAGAAAAGAAACTGCAGGCATTTACTTCTATGTATTTCAAGGCCAGGAAGAATGGACAGGGGTATGACCTCCAGGACTATAGAACATGGGCAAATACAATTACCTACAACTGCATTTCAACGTTATCAATCGATTAATAAAAATAATCCTGCTCATGAACAAAAGTGTTGACCGACTCTCTGACAGATAAATGTGTCACATGTGAAAAATCATAGGAAGGATGATGCCTGGTTTCATTTTGAGCTTTCCCCTGGGGTGTTAGAAAGGATCTTCTTCAAGTACTGGGAGATATTAATTCGAACCTCATGGAAATATCCTATTTTTGGTATGGCAATTTTTTTACATTAAAAGATTAATAAAAATATCCAACAAACACATAGAGAACAATCTATGTTTTCCTTGTGTTCCTGTTTTGCGTTTTTACATAAGTTATTTTCTGAGAGTATAAAGAAAAAGTTGGGCTTATCATAAAAGACTTTAACCAAAAACACCACAGGGTTTAGTGTATTTTATATTAAATAGGAATATCACCTCTAAAACATATGATTAGATAATCATTAAGTAGCTCCAGGTTAAAATCAGGTCTAATTTCCCCAGCTCAGCGTTTCACAAACTACTGCTAAGAGAAGGGAACTGAGAAAAGAGGGGAAGTAATTATTAAAATTTTCTCTGTTGCCCAGACCTTGGACTCTGTTCCATTTTCTTCTGGTGGCTTACCGTTGGTTTCACCCAACTGATGAAGCACCCATGCTCTGTTACCCCATCATCATCGTCGGACTCATAAGTTCCCTGGTAATCTGAAAATCAGAAATTTGTCTTTATTCTGTGGGTACAGCTGTGGCTCCCTATCCATCAGCACTTTTCCTCTATTCTCAGCAGAAGAGTTACATTTCTGGAGAATAAAGTTTTATAAAGTAGGCATGGGAAATAATGGTTGCATACTGCAGTTCAAGAATTTGGTGGTGAGGAGAACTGGAAAATCTCTGAGAAGAGTTTTTCTCCTGGGTTTTACTTTTTTCTCCTTTGTTCGGAGTGAGAGAGATTTCGAAAGTGGAAACTGACAATTTCAACATAGTCCAGTAGAGTTACACTTTATAAAATCCTAATAATAGGTATTAAATGTTAGGCTAAGAGCTGTGCATATTAAATGGATGTCTCTCTAAACCCTCTGAGGGGGTTTTCACTGAAATGCTTAGATAATGGAACTGAAGGGGAAACACATCCTTGGTCCACTGGCAAATGGTGAGCCTTGAAAAAGGCTCCCATCTGAGGATGAGAAAACAAACCAACAATAATAAAACAAAATAACAGTAATGGGACCTCTGTAAAGACACAGTAGGGTGGGGGGAAGGAAACCCGTCACCCCAATAGCTGAGAAAATGATACCAAGCACCAGAAATAAAAATAATGAAAGGAAATTGCAATAGCTATTTAGACTCACTGTAGGATTCAAAGTGGTAGAGTCTATAATGTGAGTGTGACAGGTACACATAAAAACAAGTTAATGTGGATATAAAAAAGGATCAATCCCAATAAACTTAATTTAAAAAAAAGATCAAATAAGCGGAAGGTGGCTGAGAAAAGAAAGATTAGCAGAAAAACTCAAATGCAATGAAAGAGTTAAATTCACATTAGCTATTCAAATGAATTAAAAAATACATTAGTGATAAAATGAAAATCTCAATTATTTTTCTAGAATACAAGAAAAATGACCAAGATTATAAAGAAGGGGGCAGAAAGAAAGATGGTAACAAATTATGGAAGAATAATAATTTGGGGTATTTTAAGGGAAAAAACAATTTGAACACAAGTAAATTTTAAAATAAACAAGCAAAGAAAATTTTGAATAAGTCACCTGAAAAATCATACCATGCTACAAATAAAGTAACTGAATAGTCTTATCCCTAGACACCCTTGGCAGAAATTTTGAATTAAATGGTTAAAGGAAATATTGAAAGAACACCCAGAAAAACTGGCTGCCTTTATATTTTCCCTCTGCATTACTAAGTGCCAGAAAACTTTGGCATAGTCTGTAATGTTTTTAAAGGAAAAGATTTTAACTAAAAAATTTCTTAACTAGCTAAATTGTCTTTCACTTGTGAAGCCAACAAAAAGCCATTCTCTTAAAAGCAAAATTTTCAAAGTATAGTAATTTCCTACCCATCTTGGAAACAAATGATATGAAGATATATTTCAGATGAGACTAAAATCAGAATTAAGGATTTAAGAAAGAAGAAACAGCAGTAGACATGGCAGAGACAAATTTGCATTTATTTTCCCCTTCTAGGAAATATACCAAGAGGAACTTATCTACAGTATGGAAAAGATTTAAGCATGAAGAAACACGTTAGAGTATGATTATAGCATAACGTAAGAAATTCCAAAATATTCAACAAGAAAATACCATGCAACAAGTTTATGATAAATTTTGATGATATGGGTTAGTTTTATGATAAAATATTTATGTAAAGAGCAGAGCATGAAATGATTAAGTCCACAAATTAACAATGTAAAGAAAAAGCACATGTGACTTTTATTCATTACATTTTTGTATCTTTAAAAAAGAGATCTGAAGTAAATATTAGAAAATATTAATTTTTCAACAAATATTGGGTAGTGGGTATAAAAGTGTTTTTTTTGTTTTTTTTTTTACTTCACTCTATGTTATTTTTCAAAATTAACTTTTAAAAAAATATAGAAAATAAACTGTAATGAAAATTTACCACTTTGGGGAATTGATAATGTGGTTCTATTTTTTCCCATATTTATACTTTCTATTAATTTTCTCATATTTATTACAGAAAAAATACACTGTCTCAAATGAAAAAAAAATTCATCTTCCAGGCTTCAGAAATAAGAGCTTTTCAAAGCATTCTAGCACCCACTAATTATTAGTTAAATAAAACTTAACCTCCCTGACTATCAATTTCCTCATCCCTAAAATAAAAAAGGTTAACATTTCTGCTTCTGAAAATTATGTAATAAAATGCTCTGCAGCAATACATCTCCAGAAGTATATTTTTTGAACGACTATCTTTTAGGGAGGGAGCTGACTTTGAAATTAGTTTGGCTTAGTTTGTGGCTGAGAGGCGTAGCAATTGTTCTTACAATTATAATAACCAATTTACACTGCTAAATGACGTGCTCTTTAATATGGAGTGCTGTCTACTTCTCTTGAAAGACAGGTAAACCAATGCCAACATCATTCTGTGTCTTCGTTGGTATTCAAAAAACAATAGAGGCAGAAGCAGGAATTTTTCTACAGACAGGAAGCCCTGGTTTATTCAGTAAGGCGGTACAAGGTTAAGTACAAAATCCATAAAGGGAGTGGGCATAAAGGGAATTCTAATTCACCTGAGGGGCAATCCAGAGGCAGCAAGTCACAGTCTGTCCAGTCACCTTCCATGCAGTAGATTTGCCTTTGGGACTGAGCTGATGTGTTTGACCTATGAAAATCTCCCATGAATGATTCTTCATTCTGTTTTTCTTTTCACTGGTTTGATACAGATATCTATGGTAATGAGTCTGGGCTCTGCTCATCGCACTTTGGGTTTTTTATGAGCACAACGTAAACTTTTAGTGTGTTTACTCACCAAACTCTTCACTTTGTATGTTATAGTGGTTAGCTTTGTTCTAACAAATGAGGTTTTCTTATATCAGAAAGTGGCAAGTTGAAGATATAAAAATTGAGGTCCCAAAATCTCAGAGTAGGAAGGTAGAGGGAAAAAATAATGGGAGCCTATAGGGGTCTTTGGATTTGGACTCAAGGCAGCAGAGTTTAAGAGAGGTCCTGGTACCTAGCAGGCATGGAACAAAGATTCGTTGATTTTAATTGCCATGCATTAATTTTAATATTATACAGCATTAGCAACAAGGACAGAATCATGCATAACTGAAAATCAAAGGAGAGTTGTGTATTACCTTACTCCTATTAGCATACAAATGTGTCCTATGCCCCCATTATTTGAAAAACAAAACAAAACAAATTACAAAATACTTCCGTTGATCCCATATCTTCATTTTAGCTGCCACTCAATTCCTCTGCTCTTCTCTACAGCCCAACTTCAGAAAAGAGGAAAACGTCTAGATATGCTCTCTCATCGTATTCCAATATGGTGCCTGCTTCCACCAGTTCAAAGTTCCTGCCAAGGTGACAATGACTTTCATAAAGGAAAATCTAATGGAAACTTTTCAGTTCTCATCAAAGTAAAACTTTTCATCAGCTTTAAGCAGAATTGATGGCTTAAAACTATTCATTGCCTTTCACTGAACTCAGTTTAACATAAGAATTTTTATCATGACCTAGGCGTTTCTGTGTAAGCTGGCCGTTGCCTGCCAAACGTCATACCTAGGCAACGTAATGGCCTGGTTTAAAGCACACGGATGCTCACATTTAAATCCTTGCTGAAACTGGTTTTGATGTTGACCTCTGTAAGTAACTTACCTTCTCTCTTCCTCGGTTTCCTATATTTGTGAAATGGAAAGCATCACAGTACCTACATTATATATTTGTCGTGAGGCTCCAGTATGATGCGAATGAATAAGAAGTGGTTAGAACCATGCCTGGCTCATATTAAAACCTCTATTCTTCTTATTAAATGTTCATGCTTTACGATGTAAATATCTTCCTACAACACTGTATTTCTCTACCTTGAGCCAAGTTTTATTTATTTCCACTGTCCCCACCTTGTTCCACAGGCTTTTCCTACCTGTGATGTTTATTCCTACAATCTCCCTGATTGGTTTCTTTTCATCCATCTTTTTGGAGAGGTTTTTAAAACTATCTTATCTAAAATTGCTCCTCATTTATCCTTTTTAATGATGCCCCATTCTTTTCCTTCATGGCACATACAACAATTTGTAGTTGTTTTGAAATGCACACTCACACCCATGCATTCAGTGGTTTTCTGTAGAACTATAAAACTAGTCTATAGAACTATAGACTTCATGGTACTCACTAAGCAGGTTTTGTTCACTGACGACCAACCACAGTGCCCGGCATATATGAGGTTGTCAATAAATACATACTGAGTGAATGGATAAATGCATGAATGTAAGTGCTTCTTGTTTTAGGAGCAATCCCAGCAGGTGACCAGACCTGACAAAGATGGGGGCAACAGGTAGAAAGTGCTGTAGATAGAGGAGACACGTGAGGCAGTACCCATACCCACAGAATGTGAAACAGTACATATTTAGATAAGATTATTCTTGTAATCAAGAGGTAATTCATGTTCAGATGATGCTTATATGACATTTTTATGTAGCAGAAAGTATATATATATGTATAAGATTAAATTCATCTCATTACACTTTGCAGAAACTCTGTTAGATCTAGAAATGGTTTATGTTTCAAATGATAGAAGCTCATTAAAGGCAAATCTTAAATGGGGCTTAAGACAAGGCACTGAATAAAGTAGATGCTCGATAAATACTGATTAATTACTAAATTAGTCAACAGCTCCCTTGAAGTGGTTGGGTGGCTGTAATTGCCTGTTCAATTCTAAGTGACTTGCTTCTAATTCCACATTTTGATGGAAGCAATCCTGACAAGAGAAATTGGCTGCAATCTCTGGCTAAACTAAGCTTACTTTCATATTTTTGGCTTGTCCCCCAAATATTTACAGTTTTCTTTTCACCGCTGGTGATTTCCTATACAGCCATGGTTCACGGAGGTTAAAAGCATCCACATTAGTACAGATACATGCTGCTGTCAACATGCTGAACAACTTTTCCCATTGCAGGGGTATGGCAGAGAATTACAGGCCCTCTCTTAATTTCGTTTACATTTCATTTTTACTGAGAGTATACTACATAGAAGCCATTACATTCAGAGGTGACTTTAGTGTGAGGTCTTTGACAAGGGGATGAGAAACGTGCCTCCATATGACACAGGGACCTTGTTCTTTTTTGTTAGTGATTTGCTTGCTACAGAGGCCTCCAGACTTTTTCTTTGAAATTTTTGAGTCCACAAGACCAAGAGAGAGAAAAGTCCAGAATGTTTCTGGCATATGACATGAAAAATTTAGTAGTCGTGTTATTACCATTATTTATTAAAGTGATGTTAGGAAAACCTTTCCTAAAGGGCAAGCATCCACCTTAAAGAGTAGAACAGGGATTGTCTGATGAAGACTCACCTTTATGGGAGAAGTTTCTTGAAGCGAGGGATTGCCTTTCAACTACATAAAATACCAAGAGGTTTGGTTCTCCCAGGGACATAGGCATTTAGCACCTCAAGCAGGGCATGGTGAGAATGATAAAGATTGTCTTTTTTATGTTTCTTTTTTTTATGTGTCTTCTTTTACAACTTCCCTCTACCTATTCCTCCCTCAATAGGTTCCCAGGGCTCTAATACTCTTCTCTCTATGAAAAACCTGAACATTGTACCTGGCAGACCCTAAAAACATAGCCTCCCTGTTTTCCCCACCACCTATTACCTTAGGATTCTCTATTCTCTGAAGTAACAATAGGTGACAAGTCAATCAACCAGCTCTCTCTGTTATGAGCCTCAATCTCAAGGAAGGAGGGGGAGAAATGATTCCTAATAACAAATCTTTCTTTTGCTCACCTATCTCTTAATTTCTTTTATTTTCTATGGATAATAACAGCTTTAGTTTCACATGCCCCATAGTAGTAAGTCAACCTCTGTTTTTTAAAATAGATCACAAAACTATAAATTTCTATGAAAGTCTTTTTATCTCAAAACTGTTATTGTTTTAGTCTATTCATTGCTTATCTCTTGCCTCACTCCCTTTACCTTCTAATTAACTATATCCAATCTCTTCTTTTTCATTCACTGATTCCAAACTAGACTTCTCAGTTTGAATTTTGTTAAGATTTTTGCAACATCTCCATTTATTCCTTCATCGTTTATTTGGCAAACATTTACTGGGCATTGGTGTGCGATAAGCTAGAGTTGGTTCCTGGGGACGTCAGCATCCTTGCCCATGTACATGTGAGTGAAAGAGTACATGAAATACATAGTAGTGACAGTGAAGAAGAGAAAGCAAACACTGGCCTGGGTTGTGATTTTTTTGAATCCAAGCATGAAGTTGGACTCTACGTTAAATCTCATAGATGTCTGAGCATTTGCAATGTCAAGTTGAGTCATATTGGTAAACGGCTAGCTGCCCAATCTTGTCTGCATCACAAAGTGTAGCAGATTTTGGGGGGATATGTTTGGTTTTTTCCTCAGTGCCAATATACACAGAGGAGAAAGGAAGGCAACAACTCGGAATTTTGTGTCTCATGAGGAAGAGATCCTGTATCTAGCAGTAATAGAAAATCTGCCAGCAGATTAGTGGATTTAAGTTTAGGATTCCAAACAAAAATCTCTACCATTGATATTCTTATGACTCAGGTTGAGCCCTGGATGAAGAAGAGTTCCCAAGGTCCCAGGCAGCTTCTGGAGGACTCCTTAGAGCCCTAGAGTACAACATTTAGATCAGCAGGACACTGATCTAAAGTCTCGGTACATCTCATGCCTGGCCTCCCGCTGACAGTAACAGCAGGCCTTCTGGGAAGCACGGAACGACCTCTGGTAGAAGGAAGCAGGGATTCATTCTGAGGATGGGGGCCGGCAAACTCACAGAAGCTATTGCAGCGCACGGTAGGAAATGATTGCAAGTTGATGGTGAGCGCACTTTTCCAGGCATGTAGAAGGGTTTTAGTAGTGCAGGTGCAATTACCACTTAGCAAAGAATCAGCACCCTCTTACTGAAATTAGAACACAAAATGAGTCAGGCTGGTGGACAAATTGCGGTATGCGGCCCTGCTGTGTTAGTGACCTACATTCACTTTCCAAACTTAGTACGAAGCTCCGTGTCTGCAGCTAGCGATTTAGTGGAGGGTGGCAAGAAAGGTAATGCACTTACGGGAGACAGAGGAAGGACTTTGCTTTACGGTCTCTCCTCAGGTAGCAAAGTCAGCTAAAGATAGTGCGATTAACCTCCACCTTCTAACTTTACGAATAAGAACTCTGGGAGGAGTCTAGAGCAAGCGGACGGATGTCCCCTGGTAAGCTGATGGGGAAGGCAAGACAGGCCACATTCAGGAGCTTGAATGCCATTAAACATGAGTAAGCAAATATCTAAGTTTTTCAGCAGAGAAAAAGAAAATGCCAGGTCTCAAGAATGCTTTTCATGAATGATACGATTTTAAAGTCTTAATGGTGACATTAAGAATAAGGTTATGAGTTCAAGAGATTTATACTTTTCTTAGTGAGGTCTTCATCTGAATCACTCTGTAAATAAAAAGAAGCAGCAAAATTGATTCCAACAGAGTTATAAAATGACCTTTGGCTGGGAGAAATGATTAAAGAGAGATGGTAAGACTTGTCTAGACCTTACATTTGTTTCTTCTGGATGATATTGTTTTGTTTTTATTAGTTTTTCTTTGGGGAGGCGTAGAGGTCTTATAACTTATGAATATAGGCACAAAATAAATGTAAAAGAAATAGGAAAATATTGAAATATAAAGCTACCCAAGTTCATGTCTAATTGGAAATATCTTTTAAAAAATTACCTACATAGAAAAAAAGTTAGAGTATGAATTTTGTTTAATTAAAAATAATTGATACTGACAGACCGACATTGGATATAATAACAGTCTAGTTTTCAGAGCTTGAACTTCGATTAACTTTTACATATTATACTCATTCAATTCAACTCAATTCTATAAATATTTACTAAGCACCATTATAGACACCACGGATGGATAGACAGCAATTTAAAGGACTTTTAAAAAAATTAAAATTTTTCTGGTCCTAAAAGAGCATGGTGAGAGATGTGAGTAAGAGAGTTGTGTTCAAGGTATCATGACAATGGGAAGAATTCATTTTTGTAACACATCCTTAGGGACCAAGGGGTCAGTTTTGACTGAAGAAATCTAGGAAGTCCACATATACCAAGAAGGTTAAACTGTTAAGAAATAAACTATGGCAAACACTACAAAACCCCCCAGACTTTAAGGAGCAGGGTACTGAGAAGACACTGTAAAATCTGGACACTAAGAGATGAGGTAGAGTTGCAAATGGGCAGCCAGATTTAGGGACCTGAGAGAAGGCAAAGGCTGCGGGAAAGTGGAAGCCGTACCCACGGTTAGCTCTTTCAGGACACAAGGTGGTGAGAGCTGAAACCAGCAAAGGACAGAAGGTTGAATGGCAGTGTGTGTGTGTGTGTGTGTGTGTGTGTGTGTGGTGTGGTGGGTGACGTTCTTTTTATTGTTTCTTTACATTTAACGTTGCAGTTTGGGTATAGAGATGATGGAGCCCACAGAGAAGGCGATAGTAGAAATGAAAATAAAAGTACAAATAATTAAAGTCATAAGATCCCGGAGAGGCAAAGACGGAACTGTATGAAGAGCGGGGTTTGGAAGCCCCATGCTGTCTTGGCAGTGAAACCGTCCTCGACAGTCTGCCTGGCGAGGGTGATCCTTCCGGCCAGGGAGTGATCCTGCCTCCCTTCCTGGGAAGAGGCTGCAAGCGGGTTGGGGAATGAAGAGGAGTCCGAAAGGAGATAGAGACGGTAAATACAAGAGAAACTCTAGACTAGAGAGGAGTGACTTGACGAGGTTCATGTGTGATGATCTCCATTCTCTCAAGTAGGAGGCAAGGGTGTTGAAATGGAATTTCTAACTGTGGATGAGAATAAAGGATCAAGTTGCTCTAACTAATCCTGGGAGAAGCCAGTAGGATTAACACTAGATTTGTTTTCACTATTATTCACATACTATGTTTTTTGGTACATTTCATAAACTACATCAGGTCTTAAAGTCTCTCTCAACCTTATAATATCTTTCATGTCCCCATTATTATTTCAGAGAATGAGTCAGTACTTTAACTCAAAAAATATATTTGAGTTAGTTTTTCAATGAAATGAATGTTCTAGGTATAGGAGAAAAGGGAAGAAGTTAATGTTTATAGCTTAATTTCAGGTGAGATAGATGAGATTCTGGACTAAATCAAAATGATGAAAATGCAATGAGAAACACATTCACTTACTGCTGGAGAACACTTGTTTTAAAAATAGGATATCTTAACAAATAGCATATTGTTCTACTAACCCGAAGTGAAACGGAAGCTTTCTACTCACAGAAACTTGCCCGTCAGGTTTAACCTGCCAAGTAACAGCTCTCGAAGTTGGTACTGGGCACATGCAAGTAGGGACTGGACGAAATAATTTGTTTCTATGTTTCAGATAAAATTGTACTTCTGTTTAAAATAATACCAAGTAGCAACATTTCTTCCACAAATGTCATTACAAAATAAAATTCTAATTGTTTTAAGAATATTAAACCCATCTCTGAAGTGCTTCAACTTACATTTTATTTAAACGCTTCAAATATTTATTCTTGGAAAATTTAGAGAAAGAAAATTCTGTTATCCTTATATAATAAATAAACAATGAGATCCTAGTTTTCTCAAGGTCATAATTACTTAAGCATAGACAAAAATCTGCAACCTCCCTAACGCTTCCCTTATCCTTCCAACCATAATGGAAGCTCTGCTTCCGTAATCACTCTGAACCATAAGCTTTCTCTCCTCCTCAAGGAAACGTCTCTTGGAGGGTTGTGTAATGATGCCATACACTGCATGGGCTCATTGGCTAACTTAAATAGGTCCTCTTCGTGTGCACTGTTATTCTACAATTGAGATTCGAGGAAAGAAGGGCCAGGTGTGGGGATGGAGAGGCAAGCTGAAAATCGTGACAACATATGCTCTCCAAATTAGTGAGCCTCTATTTTTTCCCTCAGTCTCAGATTGTGCTGACTTTTAAAAGATTTTTAAATGGAATTTTCTACTTAAAGGAGTTTTTATCGTCTAAATAAATAAATAAATAAATAAGCAATCTTTACCTCAGAGAAGCAGCACACCGATTGCTTTCAGAGCCTAGAAGCTCTAACGCAGGCCAAGCCCAAGTGACTGCCCCCCCCATCCGTCTGGATATGGGGGATACCAGCAGTGAGCTGAGACGTGGTGTGTAGTCAAGACAACGCACTACACACTTATGTGCTAGTTTGCTAGGGCTGATGTAATGAGGTCAGGTGTTGGTGGGGTAGGTTCCTCCTGAGGCCTGTGAGAAGGATCTGTTGTTCTAGTCTCTCTCATAAGCTTGTAGAAGACCATCTGCTTTCTGTATCTCCTCATATTGTCTTCTCTCTATGAGTATCTCTGAGTCTAAATTGCCCTCTTTTAAGGGGACACCAGGTGCTTTAACTTGATCACCTTGTGTAAAGACCCTGTCTCCAAATAAAATCACATTCTGAATCTGTACCTCAACATATGAATTTGGAGGGTGGGAGACACAATTTAACTCATAACAACTTCACAACACCAGAAATACTGGCTTAAGTCTATTATTTAAAGGTATCGAAGTGGCTTGGGAGCAAACCAAAAATACTAACATCATGTGTGTGCGCACATGTGCGCATGTGTATGAAATGATCATTTTGAAACCTAGTAATCTATTGTAAAAGAAGATAAATCAAGAAATGACAACATAATCACCTTACTTGGAATTGCGAAAGGTAGCCAAAAGAAGAACGAAGCCTGAAAACCATTAAAAGTGGTTTCCTCTGAGGCTTTCTGGCAGGGGCAGGGATCAATTACTCATTTCCATTATCGATCCTGTTAAATTTTTTCATTTTTTAAAACTATATATATACATATATATTATAAATCATTTTTAATTGAAGGCTGAAATTCTTGATAATTACGAGGTTAATTAGCAATCATAAGAAAATCAGAATAGTCTTGGAAGACCAAGATGGTTTCACCTGATACAAACTTATACGTTGTGCCTACACGGGTAGTTGGCAATCATAGTGAGAGATGGGACATCAGAGCACTAGAGAATGGAGCTGTCTTTTCTCAACGACGAAGCAAGTGTCTCGTGGGCAAGCACTGTGAGACGGCGCGAAACTGAAAATAGAGTTTCGGGATTAGAGGGTAGAGACTGAGGCTGGACAAAGTACTCTGATTTTTTTCTCAGACACATTGCTCACTCGCTTTTATGGTTTGGAATAAGTCACTTAACTCTTCCATTTCACTGTACATATATTTATTGTGTGTAAAGTGGAAGAAATAATCTTTTCTTGGTTTATAATTTGTTTTTTAACCATGTTATCTTTAAATGGTCTTTTTTTCTTATTTACATATATATTATGTATATATATACACTCATATATATGTATATATACTTATTTTGTTGTCAGACGTGATAAAATTGTATTGTCATACTGTAACGAATTCTCTTTCAAAGGACTTCGAAAGATCAGAAAAACTCACCCTGCTTCCAACTCTACACAGCAAAGCCTCTGTCATCCGAGTTGTGAATAAGAAGGGAAACCCATGGCCCAGTAGCAGGAATTAAATAGCAACCAGCTACGGATGGACATGTCGCTTAGAGAATAATTTGCGATGACCCTAGCTCTAACTGCGAATCCGTTTAAGTGAGCTCCATATTGACTATGGAGAAAAACAAACAAACAAACAAACAAACATGGTTGTACTCAATGAGACGCCACAAACCTATTCCTGCAGAGAATTTGGAGAAGCTCTTTTCCAGCTGTAACGAGCCACCTGCCTCCAGCTCTAAACCCAGAGGACGGACAGAAAACACACCAAACAATGAGATGCCATTTCTAGTGCTGTGGAGCAGGGGTTCTGTGGAGAGGCAATCTTTTGTATAATGTCACCAGCCTCTCAGAGAACAAGAGTCTATGTCTTGCATTAGTTTATTTTCAACTGTTGTTTTAAGTGTAAACCATTTACTTTTTGAAAAGGCATTGTCAACTAAAACAGATGAAAGATTAAGCAGCAAATTTGATTTTTGTGAAAAGTCATTGAATGTTTACTAAAGCTTAGTCGGCCACAGGTGCTACAAACCAGAGAAGAAAGGTGGGTTGTGTGGGGGCAGTTAAGATATGGAAAGCTTCATAGTGAAAGGGCTCTCTGGGCTGAAGAGACGCTCTTCTGTATCATTGAGGGGGGAGGGGCGGGTCAAATACATTACCTATTTTATGGACAGGTGCATTGCAGGTTGAGTTGTGTTTTGTTACACCTAGGAGTGGTTTTCTGAACAAACTGCCAGGAGCCCTTTGCAAAGGGGAAGACAAAGAACAGATCACTCCTCCCTTATTGTAAATAATGACTTCTTTTTTTTCTAGGGTAGAACTACACTAGCTTTTGCTATCACAATGCCATTTTTGTGTTATTTAGCTTTCTTAATTCTCTCCATTCTCAGCATGACAGGAAACTAACATGTTTCTCATTAATAAAGGAGACACCAATCTTAAAACTGTAGATAAATCTCATCGATTTGGGGAAAATAAGAACAAAAAGGTAAAGCGAGTTTTGAAAACTCAAGTTTTTATGGAGTTTGATGACTTTGCAGTATCTCATGGTAAAGGTAACTTATGCATTTCTTTGGCCCGGAGCTACCAACGCCATTGAAAACCCCTACTCACCATTTTATTAAGTTCCCCTCAGGGAGTTTTATTGTTATTTGTTTATTGTTTTGTTGTTTTCTGTTTATTTTTAGCAAAGGAGTAACACGATCTGGGTATTCTTTGGAGAGATAACTGACAATGATGAGAAATTGAAGTCAGTAAAACTCATAGGTAATTAGGTATCTAGGCAATCTGATGTAGGTAAAGGATAATAAGCCTGATAAGGTAGGAGCAAATATAATATATATTAGAGGCGAAAAATCGACAGAACCATATTTTATTTATACTGTTTCACTTTCTAAAGCACCAAGGCAAATCGTGTGCTATACGTCGAAGTTTTATTAACAATACAGGCTGGTTGAATAAATGAATGCGTACCCCTGGAAGGGAAAATGCTTTCATACAGAAATAAATGAGTTATAATCTAAAGGTTGGGGGGAGTGAGCAATAAGGATAAAGCCACAGTTGTAAGCCTTAGTGGTTACTGGTATTAGGGTGTTCCTAGGTCAGAGAAATGGCACATTTATTATTGAGACCTGTTCTCAATTTCATAATTGTCGATCATCCTGAGTGAGACACCCAATTCTGCGAGCATAGAACAATAGTACAGAAAGAGCAGACTGCAGAGGTGGGATGTCTGAAGGATGTATATAGTTAAAACTGGTACCACAGAGACCCAGTTCTGAGGTTCGCTGGGGAAACTGTATAGAGAGAAGAGAGAAGTGAAAGGAAGGGAAGGAAAGGAAAAGATGCACAGGGCGGAAGCTTGAAGAATAATGTTTGTAGTGGATGAGGGTTATATGACTATCTGATGACAATGCTATAAGCAGTTCTTTACTAACAGATATTAATTATTAAAAACTGTTCCTCTAATATAAAACTAAATTGGTAATCCTCATTTTCTTCCATGAAAAATCTCAATTGTCTTGTTTTGACTAAATAAAACAGAAATGTTTGAAGATGACTGCTCATTTAAAAAAATGAACAAAATCCTAACTTAAACAGAGAATGATTTTCTAAAAGTAGTATTTACCAAAAATGCCCTTTTTGTGAATATTATTGAACTATATTGGTATATGTACCCATTTTATAAAGCACAACTTATTTTCTTATAAATTGTGTTAAAATGTGAATCCTAAACTATTTCTGGCAATACAAATCTTAAATTTTTCTTCAAATCCCCCCCTCTTTTTTAACAGAACGCTAAAATTATAATATAACATGTACTTATAACATATGTAATATATATTAGTTTAGGAATAGAATATTTCAATTAAAATATTCAAAATTTTATGAATTAACTCGATACATATGAAGAAAAAATGATGAGTAGTATGAAAACACATCATTTTATTTTCATACATGTAAAAAAGTCAATGGTTAAAAATATAAAACGGGTGGAGTGGGGAGATTTTCAAGAAACTTATGTATTAAAAGGTAAAATAATTTGGCAAATGCAGGACACCCATTAGAAAAGACCAGCCATTATTAAATGGTAGCAGACATACCCACGGGAGGGCCAATCCCAGATTCTAACAAGGCACGCGATGGTAACAGGGCTCTCTGATGTGAAATACAGCTTGCTCTGGATCTTCCATTGGATCAACCCTCCTATCATTTTGAGCTCTGCAATTATCTTCACTGATTCAGCTGCCTACAGAGTGCCTAGTACAGGGATGTGCGTAATATGTGCGAAACAAATGAAAAAAGAAGGAGAAATGATGGGAAAGCTGTCGAGTCTTATTCTTAACCAAACACAACAAAGTTAAATAAGGATCTTAGAACATTAAAGCGAAAGATTTGAGAGGCTGTGTAATAAACATTCTGCTAGTATATGTTTGTAGCTGAAATTTAAGAATGGCAAAGAGGCTTGCTAAAGCCACCAACTTAAGCTAATGGCAAAATCAACTGATATTCTCTGTGTGTATTGGGTTGGGGGTGGGAGTGGTAGTATTTTAGGGCTGATGAAAAAGTAAGGGAGAACCTGGAGGGATGGAGGAGATACAAGCTCTGCAGCACAACTTGAACTTTACAAAAAAAAAAAAAAAAAAAAAAAGGAAGAAATCCAAATTCTCAATTCTCTTAATGCTTGGAGTCTTTTGAGTTTAAGCTCACTGCTATCTCAACTGAATTTCATTCCTCAGGAGTAACAGAGTAATCAAAGCAGTATTCGGTTCTGTGAGGTTTATAGTTCGGCCTGATGTTAGGATTTTAAACTGTATAGAAAAATAGAATATTCAAAGTTTTCTTGAAACAGAAAAACAATAAAGGCCACACTTTCTTCATTTGCTTCTCATCTCACACGCTTTAGTGCCTTATTTTGGCATGAGAACACTCACCTGAGATAGCATCCTCCTCTCTGTGACACGACGTGAGTTTGCACAAGGAGGAAGGAGATTTGGAGCAGGAGAGAGGCAGGGACAAACAGGCCATTAGAGTACAGGATCCCATTTGCAGGTAAATGACCTTGTTAATGAAGAGAAGCAACGCTGCAATGCCAACAATGACTTAAATAGAACTCTCCAAAAATTCACTTTAATTTTAACTTCCTATATAAAGCCTTCCTCAAAATTTTTTTTATAACCTATTAAAATGTTTTAATGAATATCATATTGAGATGGAAGGAGGCCATTATAGTGGACTTCCTTTGCGTGAGGAATTTGCATTAATAGTTAAAAGGGTATTGGTGTCTTGCTCCTTAGAAACTGCGAGTGATTTCTTACAAAAATTTTTTTTTTTCCTGCTTTAAGATGACCTTGTTCTTTCCTTTCCTAATAAATAATCCCAGGGGAGGCTGGTCTGAGAAAATGGTCATGAGAAATGCCAATCTTATGATTGTGCTTATTGTCAACCTAATGTTCAGAAGGAGACTGTTATACTGTTTTCTCTAACTCTCCAGACCATTGGGAATGGGTGGCATTGAGTTTTAGAGACAATCTTGTTGTAACAAAAATTATAGAACAATAACAATGTCTAACAACATGCCAGGGACGATCCCAAATAGTTTACATGTATTAACTCATTTACACCTTGTAACAACTCTGAGGTCAGTGCTAATATGATTCCCATTCTACCTATGAGAAAACTGAAGCAGAGAGAGAATAAATAACTTGCCCAAGGTCACACGACTACTAAGGGGCAGAACTAGGATTAAAATGAAGCAATTTGACTGTTCCTAATTGAAAAGCTAAAGATTTCTCCTACCGGACAAAATCTAGGTTCCATGGTCCTACTTGGCATTTAACCCCAGGTAACTATGAGATAGAGATCTGCTCAGAATTTGGCAGCCCAATGGAATTTGTGATTTCTCAAATCCCGGAAGAGTAGTTTAAATGCACTCCAGGACTCTGGTGTTCCAGGGCCCCCACCTTACATCTAAAGGTCCTGAGAACAGTTCGGAAGATAGCGCACGAAAGAACCGCAAGCCGTCTGCAGCCAGAAGCTGTGCTCGGCCGTACTCTAAACACCTTCGCCCTTTTCCCTTTGATCCTGCACTGGATCTCAGAGTACTTGGAGAGTTGGTTCGGTTCCCTTCTCACCTTCTGGGAAAACTTATTTGTACTAACACAAATCATTTCCAGAAATGTTAACTACAATACACCAGTGCCGGTCTCAGCCTCTGAGCTACCTGCGAGGATGATGGGGTTGGCTGAGGCCATATTGTGGTTGCAGGACAGTCCAGTTTCTCTGTCTGCCAATCCCGATTCCTCCTCTCCCCTCCACTCCTCTCCCCTCCCTTCCCTTCCCGCTCCTGTGCTCTCCTCTCTTGTGCTAACCCCTCTCCTCTTTTCCCCTCCCCTCCTCTCCTTTCTTTTCCTTTCCCCACAGGCATGAATCTGAAACTCCCTCCCCAGCAAAGTTCCTGCAGGCTAAGCTCCATCTCAGTCTGCTTTTAGGGTCAACAGATAAGTAACAGTTAACTACGTGTTTCATTGAAATTAAGCTGTTTTCATTTCCTTACCAGGAAACAAGAACAGGTTATTTACAGGTGTGATAAACAAGAATATAAATTCATATAAATATGTATACCATACTTTTATATATAGTTTGTATTAGGTCTCAAATATAAACACACACACACACACACACACGGAGGGGGAGAG
This sequence comes from Eonycteris spelaea, assembly GCA_003508835.1. Classification (NCBI taxonomy): domain Eukaryota; kingdom Metazoa; phylum Chordata; class Mammalia; order Chiroptera; family Pteropodidae; genus Eonycteris; species Eonycteris spelaea. The sequence continues at coordinate 866,868 of PUFA01000056.1, forward strand.
AGAGAGAAAGACATCAGTCATCTCTCTGTCTCTGATCACCTGCCCCTGGTCACAAGATAGCAGATGCTCATGATCAGAGCCTTGTTCCTTGGAATGGATGTGCTTGGCAATGGTGTTTCATGTTCATTGTTATTAGATCAGAATCTGATATTGCTGGGCCGCCATGTTTCATTCTTTTAACTGTCCTTTGAATGGAAATTGGGAGGGACCTAGCGTAGTCATATAGTCACGTGAACTATATTTGTTTCCTAGGGCTGCTATAATATGCACTACTAACTGGGTGGCTTACATCAACGGAAATTCATTCTCTTACAGTTCTCAAGGCCACAAGTCTGAAATCAAGGTGTCACTAGGACATGCTCTCACTGAAAGCTCAGGGGAGAATCCTTCCCTGTGTCTTCCAGGTGTCCTCTGGCTTGTGGGAGCATCCCAATCTCTGTCTCTGTCTTCACATGGCCTTGGATTCGAACACATGCCTGCCTGACAGCAGAGCTCACTCTCCCTTAGTATCACTTGGCCAATCAGCAGAAAGGCCAGGGCCGGATTTCAGACTTCCTCATTGTCCAGTGTGAGCTCTCTTTTCCCACGCTAATGATGTTGTATAACCATGAAATGGAGGCAAATGGCAGAATGGCTCATCTGAGGAAGGGCAGACAGTAAAACCTCGGTGTTATTTTGGCTGCTACATGCTGTATTTTACTCTAAGCCTTGCATTCTTCAAATCTAGGCCAAAGCAAATCTATTTAGGTTTACAGAGGATGGTGTGTTTTCTTTGATAACTGCTAATGGCAGGAAAGAGTTATGCTCTGTATGAAAATCCATTGATGTACCCAGTTTACATGAACTAAAAATTAGTCTTTTTATAATCAGTAAATATTTACAAGCATAATTCAATAATAGGCTCTATCTTCTCTTATAATAAAGCTTTGTCCTAAGATAATTCTCTTAGGAGTATAGTAAAACTATGTCTCAGAAACGAAAACATCAGATCAACATGACTCAGGAGCTGAACATTTCCAGATGTGTATGCTTTTCTATTTGACATTAAAAAAAACTTTAAATACTTCAACAGGCTTGCACAGGACAAACTTATTAACAAATTCCAGCCAACTGTAATGCATCTTTCATGGTCAGGCAGCTCCGTGAAGCAAATTGAAGTCGACTTGTCAGCTCAGACATATTTTCATAATTCTTATTTTGCATCCATTGTTCCTTGCTAATCTCCATAGTTCTAAAATTTGACAGCAGTTACCTGAGTAATCATATTAATTATTATCACAAGGAATACTGCTTATGATTTAGTGTAATCATCAACTCTATAATTTTCTCTGAAGCCAATGGGATTTTTAAGTGGCCAGCAGAAATGGGTTATAGCATTTAGGAATTCTCCCAAATTTTCTTCTCTTCTTTCCCAGTCTGCAAGAACTTAGCTAATTTTCCTGTTTGAAATTGGCCCCCATTGTTAAATAGCCATGTATGGCGAAGAATATTTAATAGCATTTGCTTTCCTGACATACTTCATTCCACATTCCATTCAATCCCATTTTTTTTTTTCCTGGAGGCTCAAAGCTCTACCTTGCAAAGTACTGATTTCAGCTGAGGCACCACAACAGGGTAATCAAGAATAAAAATGTATATGCACATTGTAACTGGGTGTGACAAATTCAGAGGGAAAGCTTAAAACTTATCTGAGTGAATAGTATCAATAAGGACAATGCATATTTTTACATAAATTCATTTGAATACTAAGGGATTCAGTGCAGTTGTTACAGACTAAACTGTTTCTTCAAAATTCATGGATTGAAGCCATAACCCCCAATGTGCCTCTATTTTGAGAGAGGGCCTTTAAAGAAGCAATTAAGATTAAATGACGTCATATAGAAGGACCCGATACAATATGACTGTGATCCTTAGATATGGATGTGAGCACACAGAGAAAGGGCCATGCAGAGATGCAGTGAGTAGGCAGCCATCTATAAGCCAAGGAGAGAGACCTCAGGAGAAACCAACCATGATTTTGGACTTCCAGCCTCCAGAACTGTGAGAAAATAAGCTGAAGAGCTTTCTCTGACCACTGTGCTGCTCTGGCCGTGTGTGCAGCAGCCCGAGGTATCAGGTGCTGTATCAGGCACCTTTTGTGGGGTTTTTTTTGCATTCTATTCTCACTTTCCTACTCCTTTATTAGGGTTTCATGCGATTACCTCCCAAATAAACTACTTTTGCTGAAAACCTCAGTGTCATCTTCTAAGAAACCCAAACTGAGAGAGCCATTGTTGCTGTAAGGACTAAATGAATTTATATATACAAAGTATCTATACAATTCAGTAGTAGCCTTGATCTTCTTTCATAAGAAAGCTCTAAGATAATTTTCTTAATAGTAGAGTAAAACTATGTCTTAGAAACAAAAACAGTGTTCGATGCTCAGCAGCAGCAGCTGAATAAATCTTGATTATTATAATAACATGGACCCCTGCCCCCCACCCCCCCCGCCTCCAAGCCCTATCAAGATGATGTGTTTACCTTAGGTAAGTCATTGAATTTTCTCTGCATCTCAGTTGACTCATGAGTTCATTTAGACTGACTAAAAGTTTTCTCAAAGCCCTAAAAGCTTATGACTTTTTAAAGTCAATGAATAAGTTTCCATGAGACGTTAATTTTCAAGTAAAAAGAGCTGGCCCGGAGTGGAGTGTGAGACAACTATGAACAAACCCAAACGCTAACTTGCAAATCTACGGTTTGGTTTGTAAAGAACTCACACAACTAGGAAGCGCATAGGATTCAATGTAAGTGAAATATTCTAGGTTATTATATGTACCATTCGAAATAGTGATTTTTAACAGTCTGATACTACAATTCAGGGGCCTAACCTGTACCATCTGCAAGCGGTGAGTCACTTGCAAAGAGTTTTGAGAGCTGTCAACAAGAGGTGTTATATGCGATGGTACAAAATATGATATGTCGTATGGATTATTTGACCAAAAATCAATAAGCTGCTCTTTTTCGTGTTTGTGCATGGAAATCCAACAAAGTGAAACTGACATGAAATCAAAATGAAACAGACTCACCTATTTCTGTTGACCTAGATAATTAAAGAACAGAATTGACCCAAGAGCATATAAGATGAGAAATAAATGGGTTTTTAAAGATTTTTTTTTCAGCATTCGAAAACACGACATGTGTCTTTTCTTACGCCCTCCCTTCAGCTAGTGCAAAATTACTGGGTGCTTCTTTTTCTCATCACCCAAACTTGACACCTCAGAGCTAGCTATGCCAGCTCCAGGGCCTTCAGGGAACATATGCACAAAAGATTTAAAAAAAAAGGGCGGGGGGGGGGCGGTAATCTCATCAAGGGGAGAGTGCACACATCCCCCACCCCCGGCGACAACAAAGAGACTGGCATAGTTCATACCCACACCTGGCGCATTTTCTCTTCTACCTTAGCATATTCTACTTCTGTTTTTCGACCTTTCCATCTGGGTATATCCAGCCACCCAAGCTTGCTGCTTCTCCTCTGATGTCCCTCGCCTGCGTCCTCTCCTTACCATTTCACAGCCGTCGCCTTAACTCAGCCTGTATCTCTCAGACTTCTGCAACGTGATTCTCACAGGTGAAATTTTGTTTTTACTAACTTTCCTCTTTGAGTAATCCGAGAAATGTACCATCGATTTAATGTTTAAGTAAGCTCCAGTCACAGGCTTCTGCTAAAAAATATGCCGAAGCCTTCCTTCTCCAACAGCAAGTCCAGTCTTGTTGCTAGAGTCATTTGTTACCAGGAAGTAAAGTAGATTTCCAGGTTTACGTCCCACTCCTCCTTACAGTGCACCTCCCCACCAATTAAAACAGTCTCTCATTTGAGTCTATTGAGCTTCCTATCGTTATGATTGGGCTGACATTATTGAACTCTCTTTCAGTTCTTCTCCCTCATTTATTTAGCTTTTCTCGCCTTCAAATGTCCAACTCATAGAAAGTATGTTCTTCCAATTAATTTCCCCTTATTCCATGACTCAAAACATATTCTCCCTTATGTGAGATGCTGTGTCATGCATAACCCTTAACTATTACTACGGACAATAATGATAATAATAAATAGTAACTATCTGCTACATTTATTAGCTGTGAATTATCTTTTTGTATGTCTTATATTCTTGTTTCTATACTATAATATGACCTCTGAGACTAGATTCCATTATATTTCCAAGTTAGAGAGAAGAATTTATCTATTTTATAAATCTAGTTAAAATTTTTCTTACATCCCTTGGTTAGCACTATTATTAAGTGCTAATAGGCACACGTTGTTGGAAGTTGGTCAGAGTAGACTAGTCACTTCACAGGTCTGTGTTAACCAGATATATATATTTACCAGAAATTAAAAGTAGAATATTTTATAAATCACTTGCTTAATATAGATAAATTCTACTTATTACATAAATAAATATAAAATGCATAATTATAATAAATAAACCTATTATCTTATTTTGAATGTGGAAAATGTTCTAAAATTTACTGTGGTGATGGTCGCAGAACTCTAAATTTGTAAGAATGTGCATTGAATTCAGGTGAATTTTATGGTATTTAAATTATACCTCAATAAAGTGTTGAAATTGTAGTATCATATCTAAATAGCATAGTTTCTTAAGTATATGTACTTAAATTATAATAAAATTCATCAGCCAACACTGACCATTCACCCAACTTTCAGTTCATCGCTGTCTTGAAATGCCTGCCTGAATTACCAAGTGAATATTTTACCCATTGCCATTATTTTCTTTTCCTGCACACTTTATCAGGGTTTTAAAACTGTGCATAAAATTTATGTAGACTCCCCAAATACCCATTTATCATGTTTTCTGCCATGGCCATACTCAAAGGAATTATGAGGAAAATTAGACGAAACTCATTTATATGTTTCTCTGCACACCTATACACGCACACACTCTAACACTAAGATTCATTTGTTTGACTAGTTTTCATTTAAGTCTTCTGTGACAAGATCGTAGCGATCTCAGAAAGCGAAGGCAGTCTCAGTCCTCCCATGTTACATAGCAGTCTCACTCAGAATGCCACCCATCAACGCTGAGGATTCCCCTCCGTCAATACGTCGTTAACTTAATTCATTTCTAATTGAACTTCCTCTCTCCCAATACTGGCACATTAGAAGTTATTATTATCACCTGCCAAATGCTTCTGGTACAAGGCTATTCAGAATACTTCAGTGACTACACTCGTCCCACAAAGTGTAGTCACTGACAGTATCTCCTACAGCTTAGACCATATCTGTAGGGTATTCTAAAATATCACGTCACCTCTCTATATGGTTAATATGGTAATTTATTAAAAGTAAAACTTTTAATATAATGAATGAAACGCATACACCTGAACACACACAGTCAGTGTTCATCAATACTCTCAACTCCTTTTTATCCCTTTTGGTGCTTACAACTTGCAACTTTTTCATGTATCTCTTTCTTAATTTAACATTTCCCCCTATTCATAGCATTTTAAGTTTCAGTGCTTGAACGAAGGTGGTGCAATGAAAAAAAAATGCAAATGATGAGTTCACTTCTTTAATAACCCCAACTTGAAACCTCAGACTCATGACTTTTGACTCTACAATCTTGACTATACAATCTGATCAGCTGACTTTGCCTGCCTGCCTTCTTCCAAAGACAATTTGGCACTGACATGAGTGTGGAGTTGGGGTAGGGGAATGGTGAGAGGAACAAGCAAAGGAGGAGGAAGTCCTAAAAGAAATGAAAACCAACTATGCCACTTTACTTTGTTTTCCTCTCATCATCTGGCATTTGAATTAGGTCTTCACACTGGGAAGTAGCAGGAAAAGAATTATTCTAGTTAAACAGTGGTGTGAAGGTTTAATCAATGGTGGATCTGTTGTGGCTTAAAGTTAGAGTTCCTCAAAATTATAGCAGCAGACCAAGGGCTGAACTGTGCCCCAAAGAACTGGATTACAGTGATTAGATTATACCTCAGATTAAAAAAAAAGATATTTAATGTTATAAATTCATAACCATTGTTGAAGAAGTCCTACAGAAATTTCAACAGGAGAAAAGTATGCTTGTAGAAAAATAAACTATATAATAACTTACTAATAATATTCATAACATAAAACAGCATTATGTAAACTGTATAGGAAACTTTGGGTATATGACATATCATTTTTCAGATCACAAGATGTACTGATGAAGCACAGCAAAATGGTCTTTTAAAATTATTAAATGTATTACAGATTTTCTATCAAATTATAAAGCATAATAAAAAATAGTTTCATTCCTATGACAAGGAACAAATATTTTGTACTGCTGTATGATTTAAATGTCACATTGTTTTAAAAAAAATTCTACAAATTGCAATGGCATTCACCTCTAAAATAACTGAAAATTGCAGAGTTTGATTATCTAAAGAAATCAAGTACAAATGAATATACTTGTGTTTAATTGGAATATTGTGAAGGTTAATGAAATCAAACAACCTTGAAGGTATGTAGGAGATGGTTAATATACAACACTGAATTTTTGGATTAATATTAAAAGAAAACAACCTGATTCATTTCTGTTTATTCCAGTATGGAAACTAAGTGAAACTCCTGGGAATTATTAGAGAGACAAATTAAAACAACAGATGGACTTGCATATCCCTGCATAAGAATGTCTTTTCACAGGGCCTCCTGACAATTTCAGATTCTAAGGTGTTCTATTTCATTTCAAATAAAGAACACTACATTTTTTTCCTCTTACTAGGCTGTCAATCTCTGAGGGCCCCAAAGAAAATGATTCGAAAATATCATGAAAGTATTTTCTCAGGCCTTTTATAAGACATATCTTGTAAGATAAAGCTCACTACTTTATTTTTCTTCTGGTGATAAAAAGAAGAAAAAATGTAAGCAGTTTCTATGTCCCAAAGTATGAATCTTCATTTGGGATATTATATGGGAGCAATTATTTTTATGAAATATAATTTCGACATGGCTTTTAAAAAGAAAATGCCGACTTTCTTACTATGTCTTTATTTCACATAATTAAAAGATGTTATTATTTTATGAGTTGCTGAGTTAAATCCATCAGTCAAACAGTGGCTGGTTGTGGTAGCGCTTGATGTTGTAAATGTTTGCCCTCAGAAACTCAGGTCTATAGACAGGTCATTTTGTTCTGCATTGCTACTGAAGATGGTTTGGATAAATAAACAGGTCACTGATAACCTTTTATAAGAAAAGTTCCATTTTGATAAAGATTCATGCAGACATCCAAAATATTGAATACAGGTCTCTAGTTGGAAAAAATGTCTAATTTCAAAGCATTTAATTGTACTGATTGTACTAAAAGCCCATGTAAAGAAAACTACATGCTTATAAAATAAATCTCAAAATAGGCCCCAGGGATTTCTGCTTCCAGTAATTGCAGAGTGGCTTTTTGCAGACCAACAATTTTTCTGAGAACAGCTAGAAAGGCTGTTTTTTTTTTTTTTCGTTTTTTGTTTTTTTTTAAATCTGTGAAAGCGTCAGGGAGGTAAAAAGGGTTTATGGGATCACATTCCCAAAAGAAATGAAAGCACCAAAGAAAGAAGCCCAACATTCATCATCATTTTTCTCCTCGAGGCATATGTGATTCTAAAGAAGAGATAGAGGTTGAGAAGCTGAGCTGAGCTTCTGGCAATGACATGCGACTGGAAGCAAAGGCAGTTGGAGTATATGGACTACAAAGAAGGAGGAAATCTGGTAAATGCTCTGTAGACTCTCAGTTGGAATTAGTGGAAGACTATATCCTAATAGGATATGTAAACAAATAGATTAGTTCTCACAGGAACGAACTCTAGCTTAAAATCACATCAATTCTTGATCGGATTAGGGAATCAGTTCCTAGTTTAAATGCTTACTAGAAGCAAAACTAAATACCCTCTAGACAAATATAATATTATTTTCTGTGTTTTCAAAAGTTACATGGAGCATTCAGTAAAAATTTAAAATGCATTTCATGAGACAAAAAAACCCAACAACAACAACAGAATGAGCACAAGGAAAAGAAGGAAAAAATAGTAACAAACCCACAAAAGATCTATGTATTCAAGTTATCAAACATAAACTTTAAAATAACTATTATTACTATACTAAAATATAAATAACATAATGGAGAATTTTATCAGAGAAGTAGAAACAATAAAAAGAATCAAATGGAAATTCTATAACAAAGCCACAATAATCTAAGTGAAGAGTAGATGGGCTTAACACAAGATTAGACAAATCAAAAGAGAGGATTAGTGAACTGGAAGATAAGTCAATAGCCAATATGAATGAAACACAGAAAGCATAAAGGATGAGATATAAAGAACATAATAAAAAGGTCTAAAATGTGTGTAATTGGAGGCAGTGAAGAAGAAGGAAAGAAAATGAAGCAGAAGCAATATTTGAAGAGAAAATGATGGGGAAATTTTTGCCACTGATGAGAGTTAGAAACCCTCAGAACTAAGAAGCTCTTTGTACAGAACCTTATAAAGTATCAGAACTAATCTATCATGTTAGAAATAAAGATAGTGATTAGAATAGAAACCAGAAGAGTGTGAGGGAGGCTTATGATCTGGGCAAAATTCTTTTTCTTGATTGGGATGCTAGATCTAGATGCAGTGGTGTAATCAGTTGGTAAAAATTCATCATGGTTCACACTGAAAATATACGCACTCCATGTAATTTACATTTCAATTTAAAGTAAAATATGCATTATAATAATAAGTTAGACTATAGAAAATCCGAACAACATAATTATAAATTAAATCTGTATGTCAATTTTGACAAATGTAAAACAAGATAGAGAACACATTTTTAAGTACTCCTATAATACTGAAGTTGACCCGATCTCACTTTACCCAGCATTTTATAAAGGAGGAAGTTGAACTGATTATCTCTGAGACAAGAGAAATGAAGCAATTGGCTCAAGGGTATAATAATAGTATTAGAACTTTCATCAAAACAAAGATCTGGAGTCTGAGGCTCTGTACTGGAGTCTTTTCAAATTAAATGAGCGAGACCAAAAGTATATTTAATAAATGCTTGGCAACTTGATCTTCGAAATTCCTGGACAAGAAGCATCTGCTGTGAGTGTCCCTTTCTAGTCTACTTAGTAGTAGAATGGTGTCAGACAGAAAGCAAATTCACTGCCATAAACATATCGAGAGGGGCTTTCAATTTAAATTTGACAACAAGACACAGCTTATACTAAGTAACTGTAATTTGCTCCTCCCTGCTCTAGGAGGAGCACAAGTGGTGAGCATGGCTCTTCTAAACCTTAAAGCTCAACCTACTATAATCACGTGGAATTTGATAGTAACTTGGAAGTCTATAGACAGTTTTGCTGAGTAGTTATTGGGCAAGATTTCCACTTCACCTTGAGTTTCTGTGCAAATAGAAGCAGATACAGAAACAGACACAGAACAAACAGTATAAATTTTAGTAAATGCTCTATACAAAATATTAATGTTAGCAATAGCCAAAAGTAATATTGAACCTTATATGCAATTAGTATATTAGCTACCATTTACTTGATGTTCATTATATGCCAGACATTGTGCTAGATAATTTACATGTTATAGTTGATCTTTATGAGAAAAATTTAAGGTGTGTATTAGTTCTCTTTTTTAACTGATGGAGAATCTAGAATTTAAGTGATTTTCCCAATGTCGACAAATTGAGTTGGGTTCATATTATATCTCTGTCTCTGTATCTTCAATGTCTACTATCAGTTATTCTCTACTACAATCTAATACAAAAAAAAAAAGTAATTATTCCAGGGGCCACTACTGTGAAGGCAGAGGAGAATGAAATAAGAAGAGCAACAGCAGATAATAGAGAACCAGGGGATTGATAAGAGAGAAGCCAAAAACAAAAGCAGGGCAGACATGGGTCTGAAAGGAACCGAACATTAGCTAGAGAGGCAAACTTGCATTATACATAGTTTGGACTGAATGGGTGTGTGTGTGTGTGTGTGTGTGTGTGTGTGTGTGTGTAGTGATGTTTATGTGTGATATGTGTGTAAGAAAGATTGTGCATCTTTTAAAATTAACCATTTAGTAAACTGTACTTTGTTTATTTCATAGTATGGTTACAGTGGTTTTTCAATTAATCCTTATATTAATCAAGTCCCTAAAAGTCAGTGATTCTCAAACTTTGCATGCATCAGAATCATTTGACCAGGGTGGGGGGGGTGGAGGGAGAGGAAGGGGCTTGTTAAGCACAAATTACTACATCTAACCTCCAGGTTGTCTGATCTAGTATGTCTGGGTGGTAGTCAAAACTTTCCTCTTCCAACAAGTTTTGAGCTGATGTTTATCAGGCTGGTCCAGGGACATTTTAAGAACCAAAGCATCAAAAACTGCTATAGGATAAATTAAAAATTTCAGGTAGGGTTAAACAAGGAAAGCAAATGGTTAATAAAAATAAGCCCTAATATTTACTGAGAAATTTTTCTTTCAGGCACTCTGCTGAATACTTTGTTTTGATGGCCTCATTTCACCTCCACAGCCATCTTTTGAAGTAGGTACCACTGGTTTCCCATTTTATAGATGAGATAATGGAGGTGGACTAAAGCTTGGGAAGCTTGTCCAAGGTCATGTAGCTAGAACCATTAGAACCCAACTATTCTGACTCCAAAAGAAGTCCCAAATCTATACTTGCATGGTTCTCAAATATTTGTGTGCAAAAGAGATCATCTAAAGAATTTTATAGAAATTCAGATTTGTGGCTTCCATAGTCAGAGATTCTGATTCAATATCTTTATAATAAAGCTCAGAAATACACATTTCTAACACATTTTTAGACATTGACTATCTAGCAGTAAGATATTCTGGCCCCAGAGTAGGCCAGCCGGATAAGTAGTAGAATTCATTTTATTATGTTGTAGAAAAAAGGCTTATTTTTGTCTGTGGGTGTTATACAGACTTCACAGAACTTTTTCATCCATTTAGAGTATTAAATAAAGTTAGATTTTAGCTTATTGTTTAACAATAAGTTTAACAGTTCCATAAAGTTTAACATATGTGGCCATTATCTATGGTAACTGCATCAGTTCACACTTCTACTCTTCTATTTCTATGCATTTTCTTCTCTTTTTGGTCAACTGCCTGTTCCGGCTTAGCACTGATGCCCCATGGTTGAAAAGCATCAGAATCTCACAGGAGCTGTGTTGGTGAGTGTAGTTTGCTTATTTTGAATGGGTGCTGGAGGTTGTAATTCAGGAGGACCAGGATGAGGTTCAAAGGGCCATATTTTCAAATGTATTCTCAGTGACTCATATCATCAGCCAGGCATGGAAACCACCGTTCCAGAGCATTTTCTGATTAGAGCTCCTCCCAATCGTAAAGAGCTGAATTACAGATCGCCAATTGTGCCTTTTATTCAGCTGCTTCTGAGCATGTATTCTGCTCAAGTCCTTTCATTTTGTTGCCTCAAGGAGTCACAGATGGTGGCCCTGTCAGTCATGTCAGCCTAGCCAAAGACTAGCTTGAGAGACGGGGGAAAGGGGACTGAGCAGCAGAGGGGCTCTCACTCTTCTGACCCCTGATTCTGGTGCTCAGCTGGAAAAGTCACAAGTTATTATTTCAATGATTTTCTCAGGCAGTCGAATAATTTCAAGTAGAAAATTTACCCGATGGGTTTATATAAGGAGCAAGACTGTGAATACTGTTGGAGCTGAAAAAGTGCCATCCTTTCATTCACCTAATATGTGCTGCACACCTACTAAGTGCCAGGCAGTAGTCCCAGCATTGGTGACCCTGCAGGAAGCCAGAAGACAATGCCCTTGTTCTCATGGTGGCTTAGGAGAGTTAGGAAACAAACAGCTAAAGAAATAACCATGCTTCCAATAATGATAAGCATTATATGAAAAATAAAACAATAGTCTGAAAGAGAATGACTGGGGATGAGATAGTGCTACTTAAAGAAGATGGTGATGAAAAAACACTGTGATGAGATGTCGTTTGAACAAAATACTAAGTGATGAACAATAATTAGCCATGTGAAGGAAAGATGAAAGAGAGAGGAAAGAACTTACATGATATTTATAAGAATGGAATAAGCTAAAGCATCCCAGGAACAGAAGGATGGATAGATCAAAGAGTAAGCAGGGACCAGATCATGGAGGGCTCTGGTGATTGACACAGGTCACACGCACACATAAAGAATTACATAAATATAAAGAAAAATAATATTCCTCGGTAGGAAGACTAAAAACCATACATAGCACAACTTTACCCAAGAAATAAAAAGACATTTTTTATAACTTAATAAAGTAATTCTAAAATCGATATGGAAAGTAAACAAAAAGTTGAAAGGAAGATCAATGATAGAGAACTAGACCTTTTGTGTTTTAAAATAGAAAGTCTCGATAATTTGAAAAGCATGGTGTTGGAACATGAATCATTTTTTACCCATCACACTGAATACCAGTGGAGCAGAACGAGAAGTCTCAAAATACATGCAAATAGGTATAGAGTTTTAGAAGACGCTAAAGATGACATTTCAAATCAGGAGAGAACAGATATACATCAATAATTTGAGGGAACAAATGGATAACCATCTGGAAAATAAAATACAGTTAGATCCACACCTCGTCTATAATCTAGGGTAAATTAATTTCAAATGAAAAAAAGGTATATGGTAATACAGTAATGCAAAATGAACCGCTGCTTTAGAAAACAATTTTCAGTCTCTTATAAATATACACTTTACCATATGACCCAGCTATTCTATTTCGATTCTCAAGGGAAATGAAAAGATCTCCACAAAAACAAACAAACATGGATGTTATATTGATTTATTTATATTCACTGAAAACCAGAAACAACCAAAATGTCCTTCAACTAGTGACTGGATAAGCAATCTGTAGTGTGGCCATACCAAAGGACATTGCTCAACAACTGTGGTACATAAATCCAATAGGAATAAATAATAGTTATAAGTATCAAAATAAAAATATCATATGCATGATAAACATAAATATTACATATAAATATCGAATAAAAAGTAATTGCAATAGGATAAATGAATATGTGATATCTGTAAATATCAAATTATGAATATCAAGCACATATATTTTAAAGGATACACACAGATGCATAAAGGTCTAAAGAGATGCATAGGCTTCGTAAACATTAAGTTCAGGTTCGGTGGGTATATCTGGTGTGAGAAGAAATGAATGGAATTAGAGGTGGGTACCTGGGGAACTGTGATTCTGTTGGTAATATTGTTTAAGTTGGGTGATGGGTACATGAATGTTTGTTATATCATACTTTATATCTTTTTGCAAGTCTGAAATAATGTAAAAACAAAGTTAAAGTAAAAATAATTTTTGAGGCTTTGTTTCAGAGGGAGCGTTACTTAAGCAGAGATAAAAATCTGCAACCTCCTGTCACGCTTCCCTTGTCCTTCCAGCCATATCACGCTCTACTTCCATAATCACTCTGAACTGTAAGCTCACTAGCTAACTTAAATAGACATCTTCCATGTGTGCAGCATGATTACATCATGGGGACCCCACGGGGATCAAGTTCATTAACAAATAGTGTTCTTAGGGTGGAACCCAGTACTTCCAAGTGTGTTGTCTGTAGTAACATTCTAAGTGCTCAATAAATGTTGCCATTATTATTATTATTGTCATTATTATTATTGTGTTCATAATTACTACTGAAATGGAGTTCATGTGGACAGAAAGTCTGATCTTGGGAAAAATTGATTGCTCTAAGAGCTGAGGAAAAAACGATCTCGTGCATATCAAAAAACTGCTTCTTCAAAGGTTTATATGGGAATGTGATTAAGAAAACAATAGAAATACGCTATAGTAACCATTCATTTGATTGGCAGCCCAAACACTGTCTTCTGTGAAAGAAATCCTCTATGATGTGACTCTTGGCTGAGTCCTTTTCCTTGGAACCTTCCTCTCCCTGCACCGTGGCACCTGTGCTGGGCATGTGACCCACGTTGCACCACTTGGAAGCTTTCACTTAGCACTTTGAAACTTGAGCGAATCAAAGAACTATGGCAGAAAGCAGCAGGAACCAAGCAGGTCTGGGGACTAATCTTCCACAATAAGCAATAAAATTCAATAAAAAGGTGACAGATATTTTACACATTTCAAAACAAGGTCCTACATCTACTATTGCTTATTGATGGGTTCATTTCCTTACCGTGTAAATGCTAGGAAGTTGAAGATTAATTAAATGGATGTCCTACCATGCAAAAATTCAAAGTCTGAAGTTGCATATGTAGAAAACGTGACATGGGATCAGGTGTAAACTTTAATTTCGAAACGTTACAAAATGCAAGTGGTTAAGTGATGAGAAAGGCAGAGTATGTCTTAGGCTGGAGGAAAGTTTCCAATTATCAGAGGAAGGCTGGGAATTCAGATATGAGGTTATTAATAGGTGAAGTTAGGCAATATTTACCTCATTGCATTATGAAGACTATACACGATGTGACTATGTTTTAGAACTAATATACTACATTAATCATAAGGCATCATTAATTCGTTCTTCTGAAAGTCGGAGATCAATGTTAAGTAGCAAACAAAATAGAGACTTTTACATGCTCACCCAAAGTTAGCAATAATCTGAAAGAAAAATAAGAACTTATGAATGCTTTAGTAATTGGGCTTAAATTTAAGAATCAATCTAATAAATTCAAAGGTTCCTATTAGCAGTTTCAGTGGCGCTGAAGGACTGGTTTTATGAAAATATTTACAGAGGCAGCTGGTCAAAACTGTTTTAATCTATCTTTACTGAGCATTTAAGAGACTTTAAAAATAAATGTAAGGTGGTATATTTTGATTTAATTATTCATATAAAATTTAGAAGCATTTACTTTCAAAATATTTTTATTTAATAAACAAAGCCAAACATAAAAACCTTGACAGATTTTAGCATTTGCCCCTGTTGATTCCTATCCAATATGTCAAACAAAAATTTAAAAGCTATCTATTTTAATATTTTTCATTTTGTTCCTCCAAAGAGAAATCACTTTTTTGTCATGTTATTATTTAATGTAATATCTTGTAAATTATTAACTTTATAATTAATGAGGTTTTAAAATGATAGTGCTAAATAAGTTAACCTAATATTTATGGTATTTAAACTACTTTTCTACTAATTTCATGGAAATTATTTTTTTTAAACTTAAGATCACGAGTCTATATTTTATATTCTCTCCCTGCTTGCCCCTGCAAACCCAGCCCCGAACTCTGGCTAGGATTATGAGTTTTTATGCTGTTATCTGCTTTTAAGTCACTTAAGAGCGAACATACTTCCTTCCTGAGAAAATTTTTCTCTACTACCATGGCTTCACACTCCGCTTATTCTCCTCACCTTTTACAATACATTTGCCCTTATTATGTCTTTCATGCAGTATTTTTAAAAGATTAATTGAAAATGTTCTTGCTTGAGCTACTGACGTGAAAAGATCATATCATCCAACAATGTCATCTCTCCCTTGGGTGAGCAAGTTTGTTACTGGCCTATCCTGATTTAATGTCAACAGATAACAAGTACAACTTACCACCTTGCATGGAACAAGAGACCTTATCGCTGCTATTCACATGGGCATCAAGCCCCCTACCTCAATTTTCTAGAATGGCAGTACATATCTTCTCCCTGGGCCGGCCACAGTAAACTCATAATCCTGAGTTTCTGATGCTCTTTATCTTTTCGACTCATGTATTGACCTTACATTGCTTTAAACTCAGTCATGTCTTAACAAGGAAGATTGTGATATCTTATCCAACATTTTAAGTCTTTTTTTTTCAAAAAAAATGTCAATTTGTCTAGTCCAACATGTTGCCCCATTTCGCACACTCTGCAACTAATTGTCCTTTTCTGTTCTTGTGTTAGAGCAAAACACACAGACACACACACAAGAATAAATGTTAGATGTGGTAGTTCTGGGTTTTTGGGGGCCATTTCGATATTAAATACTTGAACTTAAATCAATCTTCGAAGTTCAGATGATATATCCTTAAGTCGGCTCTGTTTACAACATTTAGTATTTATGAACATTTTTTAATCTAATGGTTTAAGTTGTGTTACAGTAGATTTCTCAGAGTCTGATGGCAGTGTAGCTAATTGAAGTTACAGAGCTAATGAACTACCCATTCATAAGATGATTATCCAAAATTTACAGCTGTCACAGAGCAGCAAAAACATGCTGATTTACTTAAGAAATTTGAAACACATGGAAATGTGAAATGGTTCAACAGGAAACTATCACTGCTATCTTAATTTCCTCTTTCCACGGCAGTACACAAAATTGATCAATGCACATTTTCTCATCTGTTTTTAAAAAACAGCTTTCAAATTCTAGTTAACAACACACTCTCAATTTCCATTCCAATTCCTGACTATGCCATAGAATTATAGAATTTCAAAGGCAATTGTCATTTGTTTTCCAAATTTGATTCCTTTCATTATTTGACACAGAATAGTCATTTTGAGATAGACAAAAATAAGGAGAAACTGAAGTTTAATTGATAGACTATAATTTAGGAATGAATGTTAATTAGAGAGAGTTTCAGGATGTAAATTACCAGATTGTACCGAATTGTGAACTCATGATGGGAACGTACACCTATTCCTCGATCATAAACTAGATCTACTCTCTCATAAAGCTCTGGAAATGAAGTGTAGCAGCATAGGTGAGATTGTTTTGATCACTAGAGTAAAAAATGACTGTTTACATGAATTACATTCTTAGTTGTTGATGACTGTAAGACACATTGGTGATATAAAATATAGGCATAACATTTGCATAAATATATCCTATTGGATTCAATGAAATACATATAATCACCTTACGTTCCTAACACCTGATAATACGGTTATTATGTGGCAAAGCCTCGTCTCAGAATAGGGAATGGAGGTGGTGAGGCTAACGAAGGGATCGGGGCTCCCTCCTTGCCTGGTGTGGAGGCCAAAAGGACAAGTTACACAGAAGATTCACAGAAGTTGCGGCTGCATCTCCTCTTCTGACGTGCGTAAAAAATTCTGTGACCTGCTAGGTACACAGGGGACCCCAAGAGAACCAAATGAACTCCTTGAATGTACAGAGTTAGCTGGGGCAAAGCGAAGAGCTAGCGAGGGAAATGAAGTTCTTTCATCTCTCTGACATAATGACAGAAATTGCACCACTAAATAAAGCCAAGGAAACCTGTGTTCCAAGACTATATACTTTACGAGTACTCTGTTTGCTGCCTTTGTAGTGAACTTGGCTTTCACATCAATTGCCAATGCTTGAGCTACCAAGTTCAAATGTAATTAAACTTAAAATCAAACTTTGATCCTCCGTCATTTAGTGCTGTTTCCCAGACCTGAATTTCAGGCATTAATGTAAAATTGAAGTGTAGTGTTAATTACTTGTACATTATGTGGTTAAAAGGCATCACTGTTGAATTTCTACTTTAATCACTGAGGGACTATTTGACACTCAGATGAAAGAGAGGTAGCCATTACCCAGGATGAATTTAAAACTGATTTTCTAACTCTGCCTATTTGAATACTCCATCCACAGTACTTCCTGCCGGTTTGCATTTTTTGGTCTTAATGTTGATTTTTATTCTGAACCACATGTAGTAATGTTTTGATTGTTTCAGTTTTTATTGACAGCATCTAAACTTAAAAAATGATGGTTTTGTAGCAATATCTCAAAACTCAAGAATTATCATTGTAATTTGTTGTGTAAAATTGTGCTTTGAATGATAGTGAGTTCTATATATGAGAATTACATAAAAGATATTCACGTGATTCTGTAAGGACGTTCTCGGTAGAATTTCAGATTGGTTTGACTGGCATGTGCAGAGAGAGGGATGACTGAGAGGGATTATAGGCAAAGGTCACAGCAGGTGTGTGTGTACGTGTGCACATGCGCGTGTGTGTTAGTGTATGACATATATTGTTTGCTTTGGAGATAATACCCCAAAGAAATATGGGGTCATTTCAATTAGGTACAATGATGGCTATAATTGGTCAATTAAGGACCATTACTGGAAAGGAGAAATACTTCTGCATCAATGAATATATCTAACCAAGGAACTGTCAATCAGAGAAAATAGTGGCCATATAGAGAGAATGATTAATTACAGTTAATTCAGAACAATGCACTTTAAGAAAAAAGTGGTATTTTATATTCTTTATGTTTTAAATATACTCTAAAAGCTATGTGAGCCATTTCATGTTAATCTTCTTTTTATCTGTTTGGTGAACAAATAAATCAACTTGTTATTGATTGAACTACAAGGCTCCAGAATCCTTCACCATTATTAATTAATCCAGTTTGCCATGCTGCTTAGTCTTTGATACCTAACCACAGGGACCTTCTCATATCAGAAAGCTGGAAAAATCTGGGTGCTGACCTGAATTTATTCAGATTGCTTCATGCTCTTAAAAAAGACATCTGGGCACTACTCATTCAACCTCAATTACTTATATTTAGAATTACCATTAGATTGTCCCATGTTATTTAGACCTTCATAAAGAGAGAGGAAACCTCTATAAATATATCTCTCTCCCAGATATGAGAGATTGACAACATTGGAATAAATCTTAACTGCAACCCTACTATTCCGGTCCCACACAGCAACACTCTTCTGGGCATAGATTAAATGCTCAGCTGATTTAGTGAAAAGACATCGTGTCAAACAGAGCCGGCCTCACATATTTTAGTGATGTGACTTTAAGCCAGATATTTAACCTCTCTCAGCTTCCAATTCATCCTCTCTTAATAATACCTACCTGACAAGGCCGCTGTGACAGTGAAATAAGACGACGTAATAGATATTGCCCCAGACACTGTAAGGGTTCAATCAATATTAGTTCCTTTCATCAGAGGTCTTTCTGATGCTGCACACATTGGTAAGAGCAGACGCATCTCAGCCAGCACGATAGTTCTGGAATGCTTATTTAATTGGAGGTAAACAGGAGTGTTAGAAGAACAGGCATTAGGTAACATTCCAATAAACATGGCGGGCTGGTATATATAGAATAAATTTGCTGAACAATCACTAACGTAAAGTTGCTTGATCCAAAATTGAAGGACGATAAGAAATTACGAGTGTCTCAGACTTGGGTTGTTATTTTTGGATAAATACTTTTTTTTGGATAAATATTTTGCTAGGGTGGAGTCACAGGGAACAATCGGTCATAAGGGAGAGAGCTAACTCAAGCTGGCCATAGCAGAGGACGGTGGTATTCTGAGATGACGGCGCCATCGCTGGGAATATCCAGGGAATTCGCACAGGCATTCAGGTAAACCACAGAGGCCCCGGACCTGTTAGAAAACAGGCCGTTCAGATCCTCAGTGTTTCTTGGTTTCTTCTCGTTCTACAGTCACCTCACCCTTTGCAGTCCAGCTTTTCCTCCTTTGACCTACTCATGCCTCAAACTGGGTGGCTCCCACCCCAAATTTCCATGAATTCTTCCTCTCAGTCATCCACAGTGGCTGACTGAGTGGCTGGGTATCAATTCTGGGTTTTGGTGGGAGCAGTTTGACTGGCTCAGCAGGACCCATATGGGCTTCCTTTAGCCAGCCGACCATCCAGGATTACACGAGAATGGCTCTCAGAAAGTTGTAAAAGAGTGGATTAAAGCAAAGGTTGAGCATGACAGGCAAACTTAAAATTCATCTCGCAAGTTAGTCTAAAAATAACTGTCGCGAACATATAGTCTATTTCATATAATGGTCACTTAAGACCCTCATCAATGCTGGAGCCATAGTATAATAGTTGGTATCTTTGTTTCAGGTGATGAAAGTGAAGCAGGGAAATATCAGGCAATGTTCCTGAGGCCACGTGGCCATGAAGAGGCGGATCTGGGGCTCAAACACCAGCAGTTTAACGTCAGAGTCTGTGCTTCCCACCGCCATGCTCGTCTGTGTCTCCAAGAAATCGTTTTTACTACCGTAAACAAGTTTGATGTGAGAGCTTGGCCATAGTAACGCAAAGCAACATTTCTAGGATTCCGGGGACAGCACTGTGTTTTCCTGACTCCAGGTCCCCATGGGCAACAACCACCGACTCAAAGAATCTACTTGGAATGAAGACAGAATCACCTGTTTCATGTTCTCCATGAAAGGGAGTGACATTCTGTCTATCACCAACAGATAGGTACAAAAACAATGAAGGAATCCACTTTTTCTATTACTCATTTATCAACAAGTTTATCTCATAGAAAACCATTTTTTTTCGGTGAATCATCTGTGAGGCAAGCCACAGTTTTTCCTGCAAAGCTATAATAGATTTCAACTCTATTAATATAAAGAGGTGAGAGGGAGTATTACCTATCAATCATATCAAAATTACCAGTCAATTACCTAATGGTAGCATGAGAATGTTTGCAGAGGTATGACGTTTGACAATTTGTCTGGCCAACGTTCACGTAGCTGAGGAAGCTAACCATCCTCATGTGAAGTAGACAGTCTGATTGCTTTCTTTCTTTCAAAATTTATTCATCACTGAATGCTACTTCAAACAGCACTTTTAAATAAGAAAAGCTCTGCAGGAGATAGCATACAGCAAATCAACTTTACTGTACACGTAAAATATAATTTTTAGTGTCCCAGGTAATTAACTTGATAGAATATTATTATAATGAGTCCACTGTGTAAAACAAGGGAATGTTTATACTTGCTAATGATTTCTCCATAAGCCATGCGTGACAAAATATTTTTAAAG
Source organism: Eonycteris spelaea (assembly GCA_003508835.1). Taxonomy (NCBI): domain Eukaryota; kingdom Metazoa; phylum Chordata; class Mammalia; order Chiroptera; family Pteropodidae; genus Eonycteris; species Eonycteris spelaea. The sequence continues at coordinate 887,573 of PUFA01000056.1, forward strand.
ACACAGTTAAAAATGTATCTCAGCAATCTTTGAGAGGCATATTATGAAACTCCCGTCTAACAGATGTGCCTGCGACAGTGAAGAGGAATAAACTTCCAAATATTCACGGGCATGTTTGCCCACCTTCCAAACTTTGTGTGCAATTGCTAGATGTTGAAAAATCAAGCACCTGGAAAGTGGAATAATTGATTGACTGTGATTAAGGAATGTGCCAAAGTTTTTGAAGCCTTCTTGAGGTGCCACAACAAAACACATATAACAGTGGTTGGTCACCATGCTAACATTGACAATTAAGTTTCATGAACTAACTGAGATTTGCAACCTTCTGGTTTCAATTTTACAGTTCAATTCTGCCAGATGGAGTAGGGAGAAAATAACATACGTAATTAAAATCAATGAAGCTATATCAACCCCAAACACCAAAAAAAAAAAAAAAAAAAAAAAAAAAGAAGTAAGCAAGATAAAGAAATCCTAATCATAGATTTTCTCACATCTGCAGCCAAAGTTAAAAATCTGCAAGTCAGAACTTGGAAGCCTTAAAGAATATATCTTAGCCATGATACAAAAACCTTTAAATAAATCACTTAGATCAAGATAATATGTAAGAATAGTATATACAAATATAAATAATTATCAATGATGGAAAGACTCATACAGTATCTGGATTTAATAAAAGGTAACTAGTCATGTGGCTATTTTAAGACAACACGAAGAGGAACTTCTGTTGAGAAAAATGAAATAAGTAAAAGAATGCTACCAAGCACAGAACAGACATACTGGTCAGGAGAAAGAAGAGACAGTAAGTAGCCCAGTGGCTGGCACACAGTAGACCCTCAATTATTTTTACTTAATTGTGGATTATTGACCCACAAAAAAAAACCCCATTTTGAAACAGCATTTAATCTCTAATAAGGCATCACAATGAAACCCGTAACAGATAACTAGATAGTTATTGAGGAGTGGGGGATCAAGTTATTGCATTGTTTCTTGAAATATGTCAGACAATAAATTAAGCCCAGACGGAGGAAATACATCTATAAATGTGAATCAAAAATCTTTCTCAACAGAAATTATTTTTATTATTTCTTAAAAGTGCCTTAACAATCAGGCAAGTGTCAGAGGCTAGAAAGATAGTATGAAATTTGTGGGAAATATGCCACTAATGGGACCGGCAAGCTATAAGCAACAGTTGTGGAAATCCCACACTGATATCAACGTGAGTGTGAATGTCAAGGGTATAAATAATCCCAAGAAAAGAACATATGCTATATTTCTTTGTAAATATTAAAGAAACCAAAGAATATTGAGGAAAAGATGACACAGGAATGAGAAACCAAGGAAAGAGAACTAAGATAGAACGAAACAGCTGAACATCTTTATATAATTAATAGCTTGAGTAAGAGTCAACAAATTACACAACACTCATCTATGTACATACACATATATTTATGAGATAAAACTATTGGCACCTGGAAAAATTAAAAATATTTAATGGAATAGTATGAAAAGTCTCAACTCTTAGAAAAAACAAGATATTTAAGTTTGATGACAAAAAAAGATTCTGCCAAGGTATCCTTCCAAAACATATGCCCCCAAATATAGATATAGAAATATCTATAAGACTTTCAGAAGAAAAGAACAATGAAAGAACAGAATATTCAGGGACATCATAATAACATATATCCCTCGGCTGAAAAAAGAGTGTCTTCAGACATGCAGAACCCACTCATCAAACAAGATAAAAGGAAAAAAAATTCAGACCTACACACAGGCACACTCTCTCAAATGCATACACACACCCTACACCCTCCCTCCAACACACACATATGAAATTTCAGAACTTAAAGGAAGAGAAAAATCTTTAAAACTTCAAGATGGTAGAGAAGAAAGCTGTGACTTACAAAGCAGTAAGAATCAAACTGGCCTGATACTTCATCCCCTTGAAAGCTAAAAGTCAGCAGACAGAAAGGGTAGGCTAAGTTATTCTGGCCTCGACAACAGCAACAAGAAGAAATTATTGAGTTGACAGACTAACAGTTCCATTTTTGCTCACACTACAAGTACACGGCAGGTAGGTACCGGAGGTAGGGTGTTCTGCCTACGCTGAAGTCAGTGGTCCAGTCTAACGGATGCTTCTCTGTCTGTGTATCCACGATCACGGCAGGAGGGGAAGGCAAAGTGGCAAGCCACACTGGCACTTCAGGCTTCCACCTGTAAGCGGCAGACATCACTTTTGCTCCCCGTTCACTGGCCAAAGCAAATAAGTCACAGTGCCTCGTCTGAACTTCAAAGGGGGTGGGACAGTCCATTCTCATCACGTGCCTACAAGGCATAAAGTTGAATATATCTGGTTTGTAGAACATCTAGTGAACAACTGTTTGTATCACTTTCCCTCCAGCACTTTATCCTTAAGGGAGACAGACTAAAAGTCCCGTCCAGACTAAAATTAAAATTAAACTTTAATTTTAAAGGTATTATTCAAATTCGGTAAAATATTTCATGTACTATTTTCATGTAAAATTTGCACCTACAAAAACCAAGATATTACATCCCATATGTTGCATTCTGTCTCATTATATTAACTTTTAAACACAAATAAGAAACTGCAAATGACAAAACAGGAGTAATGCACATTGTTTCTTCATCTTCACAATCACTGCACTATTACTATTTCTTTTGCACGTCCTGTTTAGATGTAAGAAAATGCAATACCTCAGGGGTTGGAGATGGCAATTGTGCACAAAAAGGGCCTGAAGAATCCTGAACTGTTACAAACTTACTTTTGGAAGAAAAGCAAGCAGCTGCCTCAAACACGTAGGGGTAAATTAGGATAAACTGGGAGTTCTCCCACTAGGCTCACACGTAGAATCCAATGTTCATTCAATAATAAGTAATAAAACTGTGCTAATTTAAAGTTGAGAAATACAATAGCAAAACTCAACAGTAAGTTATAGCATTCTAAATTGGTTTAGAAATTAGATCGACAAAGTACTTTGAGGGAAGAATATTTTATCACGGGCATTGTCATCAGTTCATGGTGATAATCAAAAAGACTAACGTTTTGAGCAGAGTGTGGAAGAGTGGTATAAAAGATTATAGTTTTGGAATGATCTTGGGTAGAGCAAGAGGACATGTCTGGGAGCAGTAAATAACGCCATAGCCTGAGCAGATATAAATGTATTTATTAGATACATTTTAATTAAATGCAAAAACTATTTAAAGGGAACAAAGATAAATGTTTCCTTTTGATGAAAGGCACACACCACCAAGAAGACACAACATTCAGGAATGTTTAAGCACCTGACCGCACATCTTCAGGTGGGACAAATGGAAGAATAAAACAACCCTCCCAGTAATAAAAGGGTCAAAGAGACAGAAAGTAAGGATTTCCCTGAGGCTGATCTCATCTTTCTTGTTAACACTACACATAGGTACCTCTGAAAGCATCTTTACTTTCTAATAACAAAGTATATCAAGCTTATCTGGATTCTTACCTAAACATGTTATGTCATTTTCCAAGAAGCCCTGTTTCTAGTGGTGGAAGATAGTACAAAAGATCAAAAACGCAGGCACTAATGACAAAAATTCAATTGTTCCACAATCTGATTCACTTAGATCACCATATAAAAATAATGTCATCTCCCTTTACCTCCAAACATCATGGGTATATGCTTATACTTCCAACTTAAATAAGCAGCTTTTTACTTTTCTGTAATAAAAACATGTATTAATACTGTTTTCTTCTCTTTTTACTAGCTGCATTGTCCCAGCCTCCAAATTACAATGTTGTCTACCTAATTAGAAGACTCTGCTTGCTTTATTTTAGACTTTTTAGCTCAAATACCCTGAAATTGTTTTCAAAATATGCATGCACCCTCAACCCCTTAGCCATCTCACCTCTACTGTGGATACTGCTGGGTGTCGACCAACGGGAGAGGGCGGGGGAGCCTCTAAGGGAGCACCAAGCAGAGGGATTATACCGAATCCCATACAGTAAATCAACATTAACAATGAAAGGAAAAATGCAGACAGATGCAAACCTTTGATATTTTGCTGAAAACTCTCCTTGAATGCTTAATTTTCATGATTAATAGTATCATTATTCTTCTCATATCAGAAGCAGCTTCAGGGCTAAATTATAGTGTTTTAAGGGCTTAGAGATAAATACAGGTATTAAGTTATTTTTCACCAGATAAATTTTCAAAAACAAATGGAAGATTTTAGCAAATATAATCAAGCCAATGTAAAAAAAAATCATCAAAACCTCTTAAATTTTAGCAAAAATGAATAGAAATTGTCTCTGGATGTCTAGATTTTACCATACTGTCTGCATTCCACAAAAAATCAACTCCAAAAAAGGATTCAAATGTAATTGGATTAAAATACTCCCAACTGCGATTTTATATTAACATTAATTACCTTTAGATGTTTTCCAAAATCTTTATAAGAAAACCAGACATTATTTTTCACCTACAGAGGCTTTAATTTTTACTAAAAACAAAAAACCACGGGGCATTCAACAAAGTATAGCTATGGAAAATTTCAATGAACGGTACAAATGTTTACATGAATCAGAACATCTGCCATCCAACCATCCAGCTTTTCAGACACATACCTAATCATGAGAGTGAATGTACTGTTATTTTCTTCTGAATAATTTCATCCATAAGATCCTTAAATTTAAGTTATAACTTAACCTAATTAATATTTTTCTGATCAGTCATTGGGCTTCCTGTTTGAACCTGGGTGACCTAGGGGCCCCGATTTATTTTTAGTTACCTGTGATAGGTCACAGAGGACCCCATATTCAAGCAATCTCTGTAATTAAGTGCCATCCTAGGGGGCTGGAAACAGCTATTCCCACTTTGCAGGCGCAACAGCTTCTGCATTTGTGGGAAAGGGTTACTAGGTAAAGGCACCATGCAACTCTTTTCAAGATCTTCTTTGAAAATAATCTTATTATAAAAAATTAAAGTTATCTCTTAATGTATATTAAAAAAATCACTGTTGCAACTCCCAGCCTCAGCTTAAGAAACAAAATGAGACCAGTTAAAAGCCCATCGTGTACAACTTGCTACCATCGCACCCTCCTTCATCTGTGAAAATCACTGTTTTGAAATTGTTTTTATCATTGCCATACATATTTTATAATTTACTCTATATTTACGTGTCCTTACATAATGCATGGGATTGTTTTTGCATATTTTAAAACATATAAATTGTATCATGTTATAGATATTATTCTGCTTTTTTTCTCCAAGAAAAAAGAATATGTAAGATTTATCTGTGTTAATGTGAACTTTATTTGCTTTCACTGTTGCATAGTGTTACATTATATGAATATGCTACGTTTCATACTTAATCTCCAATTAGTGGACATAGGTGTATTTTCCTATTATAAACAATTACTGTAACTATTCTTGTTTATTCTTCTTATATATTAGAGAACTTCTTTTGAGTATGATAGCGTCAATTTACTAGCTAATGCTAAATAGTATCCAAATGGATTTCCATTTACATCAGCCCTATGTTAAAGTTTCTGATGTTCCATATTCATGCTAGCTCTTGGTATTGTCAAATTATTATTTTTTTAAAATTTGGAGGTTAATTGATATGATTATGCTATTGAGATTCCATATCTATTAACTGAGTATATTTCTCTTTTTGTTTGTATCTCCTTTAATGTCTTTCAACACAGTTTTGTTATTTTTCATTAGATTTATTACCAGGTAAACTATATTTTAAACATAAAAAAATTTTTTGAACATAGAAAAAATTGTACAAGTAGTAATGAATACTATATACCTTTCATATAAATTGACAATTTTTAATATTTTGATGTTTAATATTCTGTCACATTTTCTCTCATCTGCCTATGTACTTATCATTATTATTGCTATATTATCCTTCTCATAATACCACCTACTTGTGTAACATTCTTAAAGCAGCAACACCATTACATTTACTCGATTTAGTAGAATTGTATGTTTTTTACTTCTTATGTATTCTATTCTGGGCATAGACAGAAACAGTTATTTTGGAAACTCTTATACCAAATCCCAACTTAATGTTTTTGTTCATGGTCTTACCTTAAAAATGAAAAAGAATACCAAGCAGATATATCTAATCTCTTGTAGATTCTTTAGATATTCTTTTTCTTTTTTCTTTCTTTTTTTTTTTTTTTACTGGAAGCCTACTAAATTCAAATGGCAAACCCGTGGTCCTTTCTAAGGCACGTCACATTATTAAAAGAAAAGTAAATATATGGACTAATAGCTGGTATGTTTTTAGAATAATGCATTTCTTTGAGATATTATAGAAACAAAGAGGTCTCTCAATCTCCTCAGGCATGCTACAAAAATGTACAACAAGTGTGAAATGCACGATGCCTTGATGCTACCCAAAACAATCACTGTCCTTTAGTAAAAGGCTCACTACGAATACAACGAAAATATTTTTTTAAATACCACAGAAATACTTTAGAAAGACTATAAAAATGCTTTAGTAGATCACATTAAACTGGCTGTTTTGACTTCTTTCAGAAGATAATAACTAATAATAATAATATTGATATTATTGTTATTATTATTAACAGTTCTGAAGAAGTAAAATATTCTATTAGGGATCTAATCCTGATGCAAGGAAGGGAAGTTAAGCAGATGCATAAAACCTAATTCATTTTCATTTATTTATATTCTCTGTCTGTCTGTCTGTCTCTCTCTCACACACATTTTTCTGTAGTCTCTCCACTTCATGGAAATAAAAGGCCAGCAAGAGACCATGATCAGCTTCGGGGTATATATCTAAAAATTTCTATGTTATCCTGGAGTATGTAATTTGTTCAGAAGGAAGTATCTGATGCCGGTCAAAGCTCATCAATGGTCCATATTTACTCTCTACTCTCAGAAAAATTCAACAGGGGAAACAAGTTCCCATCAAAGCCCAATGTTTCCTTTTGGAAAACGTTTCCTTTTATCACCCACAATGCAGGCTACAGGTAAAGAAGCCACGACTCACTAATCAGAGGATAAATTATTAGCTTAAGGAGAAATCGAAGTGCAGACCCTAACATGGAAATACCATCATTGAAGTAAAAACCCACTGGCAAGGATCCAAAGGTAGTAAAAAACACATAGTGGGGACATGCACACCTGGGACAACTCCTTTTGGAAAATGTTCAAGGAGCCTCCTTAGAAACATTTCCAACAAAGGAAGGTTGAAAAGGGACACATGACTTCAGCTCACTTGGCAAACTAAAGACCTTTGGAAAACGCTGTTCTTTATTTCTGAAACAACTGCAGTAAAGAACTTGATCCAAATAGACATATTGATAAATCTATTCCAGAACTGATGGTTCAGGAAGGTGCCCTGAATATCGCTGGTGTGAATCGCAATGAGGTCTTAAAACGCAGTCGTTCATTTGGATTTGTTTCATAAGAATAACATTGAGGCTGAGTAAGAATTCCTGTTTCAATCTGAGAAATAAACTCTTGTCAGCCAAAGCATGGCAACAGTATGGTTTTTCAAAATTCATCTGGAGTATGTAATTTGCTACTGCAAATATGACAGATGGACTTTATTCAAATAAATGATTGCACTTAGTCAGACAGTAGTTAACTTGCTGTTTCTCCTGATGCAGTGGCACGGTTCTGTAGCTCCACATATCAAAGACTTTCTATGGATGTGCAGAGCCATTAAGGTGAAGGTCTGTGGCAGTCACAGACAGAGACGTTTGTAGGTCAGGTCCGAATCTCCATCGTCAAGCCTTACCGTGTTCTGGATGGCTCCGAGAAATAAGATGCACATGGAGAAAAAGGGAGAGCCAGAGAATTTTTTAGTCCATTCCTTTTTCCTCCCTAGCAAGTTTCATTCTTATCGGCTTGTGAAAAGCTGCAGAAAAGTAACAGAGATTTGCTGCCAGGTCTGAACCGCAGGGGTGGGACCAGCAGTAGTAAAACCAAAAAGATCGAGCAAATAAAAGATAATATAGATTGTCTCCTGTTGTGTCTGTTTTCCAATTACTGTGTTTAAATGAACTTCTTTTTTAGCGAACTGTCTTTAGTCTCTCTTTCCCTGGCCTCCAGTGACCTTTCACTGATTCTTTATCTCCTGTGTGTTTCAAAGCATTTGCAACTTTGATCTTTCTCTCAGAAGCTTCATGTGAATATATATAACATAGTTTTTTTGCGGGGGGGAGGGGGGAGATGAACAGTTTGATCAGGAGTTCTGGACTATTTGGACAACGAAATGTTGTTCTGCATTATATCCTCACTGGGAGCATTTATGAAAATAAAAACAAAAAAGGGGAAGAAAAGGCAAACTGCAAATCTAGTGCATTTCATCTCTAGAAGAGGGGTGATAATCCTGGAATGATGCTGGCGTTCGCGTGGTCTCTTGTATCAATTCCAGCTTGCTAGAGTCAATTTTGAGAGAGTAATAGGATTCTTTCCCGCATCTGTATGATAAGGAGCGATGCGCATTCGAAGAGAAAAGCAGCACTTGGGGAAGGGGAAAGGCTCCACTACAGTGGTGCTGCTTCTTAGTCGGTCGGCATGGAGATGCAAATCTTCGTCCATTTCGAACACTGGAAAATGGTAATTTCACATGGTTCGACCTATGAGTTGAACCCAGGTGTCTATGAGAGACGAGGCAGAAAAACACGACAAGTTCATTATTCCACAAGACGATGGCGGGTGCTGCTCCGTGTGGCTCGGACTTTCTTCAGCCGGATTCTAGGTGAGAGCTCCGTTACCCATTTTATAAGGCCGGCGGTTGAGTACTTACAATAACCTTTGAGGCTTCCATTTTAGAAACTTTTCGTTTCTGCGTATAGACCCTGCTCATATTGTAATTAATTCTGTGTATGAAATACTTCAAACAGAGAAAGTGCAGACAGCCATTATCCAACGCCTGCCAATAACATCATTTATCTGATTTTGAGGTATGAAAATATTGCAGATACATCTGAAGTCTTCTTCGTATCTCTTCCCTCTCCCCTTTCCTGTCATTCTTAGTAATAACCACTAACATGAAAGTCATGTACACTTTTTTGGACCATTATCTTGTAAAATTTTACATTTATACAATGACATTGTATACTTGGTATGTCTTAACATTACACACAAATCGTATCCTGCACATACCCTATTAAGATTTACTTACGATTTCTAGAAATATTCACATTGAAATGAGATCTTGTCACCCCTCTGGTCTCGATGCCTTATCGGCTTAGGACATGTGAGGCCCGAATAGGAGTCTGAGCTAACTCTCTGGTCTCCTTCCCTTCCGTCTTCTCTCTTACTCACTGTGCTCAAGCCAGGCCAGCCGACTGACTTCTGTATTTTCTGTTCCCTTGCCTGGAATGCTTTTAAAATGGATTCACAGCACATTTCAGCGGTTATCCTACTTCGAGTCATTTGATTGACTGACTGACTGACTGATTGCGCCCCCACAGAAAGCAAGACCCATGGAAGATGGAACTTCTTTGGGGGAGGGGGATGGTAAGGGGAGGCCACCACTCTATATCTAAAGTCTAGAATAATGTTTGGCTCAAGAATATAAAATAAATCAATGATATATAATTCCAGTTCATTTGTTTCAAATGAATAATATTCCGTTAAATAACAAGTGCATATTTTTGAAATACGTAAAAAATAAATACAACACACTGAATTATTGGTTAGTCTACTAATGAACATTGCTTTTTTAAAAAAAATTTTGTTATGATAAACAAGACTACAGTGAACATATATGTGTTTGTGTAAATGTGAAAGATTATACAAGGTATAGGCCTGGAATCAAAATTATTATATCTTTTGAAAGAAATATTATCAGTCTTTTGAAGTCTTAGGTAAGAATCTATTTTACTCTTTTTTATAACCATGGCCAATTATTTTAGCATCATTTATTAAATAATTGCTCCCTGTCTACTGATTTATTCCTAAACATACGTGGGTATATTTCTAAACTTTCTGTTTTTCATCAATTATGTCTTCCTTATTCTTACACAAAATTTTTACTATTTTAATAGCTTTGATTTAGTATTTGGAGGGGCAATTTCCCCTGTTCACACAGACTTAATTCTTTTTTAAATATCATCTTTGCTATTTTTATTTCCTTACTTAGATTTTTCTTTGCAGTTGCATTGATTTTATGGAATAATTTTGGAAGAATTGACACAATAAAGACGCTGAGTAGTTTCATTAATAAATAGGTATGTGTCTTCTATTTAGGTCATTTAGGTGCTTTAATAATTTTACAAAATTTCTATACAGGCTGTATTAGTTTCCTTTGGCTGCCGTAAATATTACCACAAATTCTGTGGCTTAAAGCAACAGAAATGTATTCTCTTTTAGCTCTGGAGGTCCAAAGTCCAAAATCAATATGTCTGCAGGGCTGCACAACCTCTCAAGGCTCTGGGGGAGACTCTATTGAGTTCCTTCAATGTTTTAGCTTCAGGAGGTTGTAGGAATTCCTCGATTTGTGGCTTCATGGCCACATCACTGCAATCCCTGCCTCAGTTGTCACATCGCTCCCTCCTCTCTGTGTCTCTTATAAAGACACTCAGCACTGGATTTAGGGCCCACTGGTTAATTCAGCATGATCTCTTCATCTCAAGATCCTTAATGATTATATCTCAAAGACTCTTTCCAAATGAGGTAACATTTATGTGTTCCAGAATCTGACATAGATATCTTTTATTTTGGGGAGGGAGGTGGCATGTATGTGTGTATACACACACACACACACACACACACACACACATGCATGCGTGTGTGTGTATGCACAAGCACATATATACATCTACTGTATACTTAGTATATACTCATTTAAGCCTCACAATAATCATCCCAGGTAACATTATAATACATGTTTTGTAGATGTGAACATTGAGACATTACTATCTCCTTCAGGTTCACCTTGACTTACTTTTTACTTAATAGAGCAAATTTGCTCCAATATAGTTTCATTTCTCCTCCTTTTTCTGATATATAATTATCACACTTACATTTGCTTTAAACCAACAGCACAGTTATAATTATTGTTTTCAATGACCTTGTAGTTTTTAAAGAAATGAAGAGAAGAGAATAGAGTTATACACATAGTCTTTTATACGTGTCCACATATTTACTATTACTATTTCTGATGCTTTTCATTTCTTCCTGGAGATTTAGTTTACTGTCTGGTGTCATTTCCTTTCATCCTGAAGGACTTCCTTTAGCATTTTCTCGTGGGGCAAGTCTGCTATCAATGAATATGAATTCTCTCAGGTTTTAGCAGTTTGAAAAATGTCATTCCACTGTCTTCTGTGGTCCAGTTTTTCAGATGATGAGTCAGCCAAACTTCTGATTTCTGTTTCCTGTATGTGCTGAGTCAAGGTTCTTTGTGGCTTTCAAGATCTGGCTGCCTCTGGTTTTTAAAGATCTGGTTATGATGTGTCTAAGGTGGCTCTCTTTGTGTTTATCACACTAAAGGTTTGTTGAGCTCCCTAGATCGCTAGATTAATATTTTTCATCATTTTGTGCCATGTTTCTTTAACCTTTCCCCCTTTCCTCTCTTCTCTCTCCTTTTGGGACAATCATTACACAACCGATATGCTTGGCACTGCTTCACAGGCCCCTGAAGCTCTGTTTATTTTACTTCAATTTTGTTTCCTGTCTATTTTTCTAGTTGGATGATTCCTATTGTTTCTCTTCAAGTTCACTAATTCATTTTCCTGCCATCTCAAGTCTTCTGTTGGAAGACCATTTATTATGATTAGTAAGCCTTTTATGATTATTATTCTTTTTAATTCTGGTATTGCTTTTTAGTTCATTTTTATAGTTCTTATTTCTCTATCAAGATTCAATATTTGTTAAATCATTGTTATCTCTTTCCCCTTAATTCTTTGAACACAGTTTTCTTTAGTTCTTTAAACATATTTAAATGTGCTTAAATATGCTTTAAAGAAAGACTACTTCAAAGTCTTTATCTAAGTATAACATCTGGGCTGCTCAAAATTGAGTTCTCTGAATTACATTTCCCTGTTTCTTTGCATGTTGTATGATTTCTGCATTAACACTGAGCAGTTTATATAAGACCTTTTATCAACTCTGGATTCCAATATATTTTTCAGAGTTTTTGTTTTATTTGAGCTTTTATCCCATGCCTAGATTTAAACTTGCGAATCTGCCTTCCATGCAGTGTTTCTCTCTTCATATCTCCACTCAGTCATTTTATGCTTATTTTTCATTTTAGACAGGCCTTCTAGTGGTTTGCCCTATAGATTCTGCATAGCTTAGTGGTCAGTCAGTGATCTGGGGAGAAGTTGTGTTTAAACACCTTGTGTCAGTAAAGTTTCCACCCACTGCTGGTCTGTCTGAGCCAGGGCTGGGACTACATTCAGCGTCGAGCTATTTTTCAAGCCCATTTGGCTTCTGCTTTCTTTGGTCTCTCTGTTCATGCAGTTTCCTAGATGGGCAGGGGTATGTGGACAGCTAAGAGTACAGCTCATCTATGGCTTTCTCATTTCAGGAGTTCTGTTAATTCCTCATCGTTCTGTTATTTACCTCAACTAAGAGCAGAACCTCAGGCTGACAGAAAACAGGTTTCCTCATTTATTTCTTGTCTTTCACATTTAGCTGATGACGTTACAGGGTTTGGTCTTCTGTCTCAATTTAAATTCACCTTCTCTAGAAGCAAAGTTGTTGGTTTTGTATCCAGTGTTGCATGTTGGTAAAACTGTTATTCTCACCGACTTAGCTATGGGCTAGGGGTAGGTAGCCCCAGACAAGAAATCCACGGACTCTAGGTATTCTTACCCAAAGATCTAGCTGTATGTGTGCGTGTTTTTAAATACACACATCAATTATTTGTCTACCTTTGTCAATCTCCGGAGCCCTGAAATGGCTGCTTTTGACAAATTTACCAATTAAAAAAATTTTTTGAAACAGTTTTCTGACTTTTTCACACATCAAAGATGGTAATCACAAATGACAGTATAGTTTTAAATTATTTCTGATGCTATACTCTATAAATTAACATATAGATAAATACAGTAATATCTCTATAAATTATAGCTATATAGACAGATCTACATATAATTGTATATATCACATACATCACACACAAAATGAGAGAGAAAGTTTTGTATCACTATTTAAGAAAACTGAGCTCAGAAATCTATGTCCTACATTATACCAGATTAAGTTGAGGAAGTGGTGGAGTCAAATATAAAATAAGGTCTTCTGAATCCAAATGCTATGCTTTTTACAACATGCCATGATCCCTTTATATCAGAACCCCAATTAGAGACACACCTGAAACTGAGGATTTAGTGTGATTCAATGGAGCAGACAGAGATACTAAACCATTAGACAAAAATTTCACCTCTTATATTGCCAACCTAATTGCTATGACCCAAGGACAATTGTAGAACCCTGTATAGGAAAGGGCTAGTAATCTCTTGTTTTCATTGTCATTTACTTATAATGCCCATAATCACCTCACTTCATCTGTTCTCTCTCTTTCTCTCTCTCTCTCTCTCTCTCTCTCTCTCTTTCTCTCTCTCTCTCTCTCCCTCCCTCCCTCCCTCCTTCCCTTACACCTCCAAAACATCAGAGCCATAAGCAAATTCAAAACCAGGTCTTCGTGAGCAAAAGTTCAGCGTTAATTCAGAAGAAAGGAAAAATAAAGGTAAAGTCACTTGTACCAGTGGCTTCACTACTAATTTCTAAAGATAAATATAAACTTGCCAATAGATTATAGTGTTAAACAAAAATATTGGAAAGCTGGCTGGCTGGCTGGCTGGATAGAGATACAGACAGATGGATGGATACATGGAGATGCACGGATGGATGGATGGGTGGAGGGGGAGAGGAAAGTGGAGAGAGAGAGAGAGAGAGAGAGAGAGAAGAGAGAGAGAGAGATGGATTAGAGTGAGCCATACTGTGGGTCAGTCACTGGGCTATATTTGATCAGAACTATGAAACTAAGCCTCTGCTTTTGATGGAGCTTTGTCTCCTGGAAGTACTGGAAATATAGGATAGTTAACTTTTTATTTTTCTTATATTATCTAACATCACTTTGGGCTGTAAATACAGCCTTTTTGGCTAATCTTTCAGCCATTTTCATTTTTAGAGAGGTATAAAGAAATAATGTCTAGAAATAATTCCAAGTTCTATAAAGGAGTAAATACCCACAGATCACAAAATTTAGTCATGCTATTTTGTATCCTTCTTGTTTATTTAATAAAAGATCTCAATATCTCAAGGTTATGGGGAATATTATAAAATATTTACAGAAAACTTTTACTCTCACTACTGTATATAAACACTTGCATAATTACATGTTACTTGAACATAAAGTTATTCAACAAGAAGAAGAGAGGTGGAAAATTTATACAAATAGGTACATCTTAATTCAGGGTAGGTTCACAGTCAATAAAATGGCTGAACTAAACATTTATATTTATTTTTGTACCCTTTGCTAAGCAATCCCTTGTTACAGGGAGTTGTCACTCTTGCAGACTATTTCTTAAGCACCTATTGCCATAACAACTAAGAAATTAGGAAACATGTGCCAGGAATGCTGAATAAGGAATGCACTATTCACCATCCGTGGACAGAATGAAAAGCATCAAGAATGAGAGTGTCAGGCTTATGGATTGGGAGAGAAGAAAGCGATGCTTTGGCCAAAGTCCAGCCCCTGAACTCGGCCTTGGGTTTGAAGGACCATAGAGGCAGCCCACTCCACCCCCGACGCGTAGCTTCTACACATCCCACCCTGCACTGATGTACACTGACTCTGAACACCTGCTCCTGATGATGAACAGCAGATTGCAGCGTTGCAGACCTCTTCGGGCTAATTGTGCATTGGATATGCAAGCTGCAGGGTGAGTTCCGATGTCAGTGTAATGGTGAGTCCTTGATTAATACGCTTGCCCCCAAATTAACATCTTTTAGTGTATTTTTTATCTTTCATTAGAGGACCAGAGTATTTTCGATTGCTGGTGCTGTAAACTGTGACAAAGGTGCAAATTATGAAATCGTGTGGGATTCCAAGGCCTACGAGCCAGAGAGATAGCATATTGTGCAGACACAGGAAAAGGATGGGGGTGCAGTGCGTGGCGGTGGACACGCAGCACTCCGGAGATGTCGGCTGAGTTTTTTACCATCCGTCACCATTTTTACGACTCACGTTTTCTTCAAGCACTGCCTACAGCAAATCTTGTAGTAAAAAAACAAAACAAAACAAAACAAACCTGTGTTATTCTGCTTTGACTACTCCACATCGTTGATCTCTAATAAACTACTCGAATGTGAACACTTATGCATGCTGTCTCATACGGAGTGTGAGAAACATGTCCATTTATTAGCTTCCATGGCAGTTCTTATGAGTTAGAACTTGCCATTAATTTCCAGATTGTTTAAATGATAAGATAGTTGATGAAAATTTTCCTAAATACTGAAGTTGTTTTGTCTGAGGGCTTTTTGCACTAATCTTTTAATTGGTAAATACAATTTTCAGCATGAACTGTGTCTCTCATTTGCATGAGAAATATTTAAAAATTTTTTAATTCATCAATGAAATTTTCATGATTTTTTAGAATGATATCAAAATTACTTGGGTATATTCACGCAAGTGTGTATTTATATATATATAGCGTATAATATAAATTGTAATATATATAATTTATTAGATAACATACATTAGGTAGATACAAAAATTTGGGCTTCTCCAGCTTGACTAAAAATAACAGTAAATTATAAGCCCTTTGAAATAAAGGTTAGAGTTGGGTTTTATTTTTATGTTTATAATTTTATTTGTTTTTTATCTAGCTAGTACCTAGCAAAGCTCCTGCACGAAGCACTCCCAGTGAATATCAGCATAAATGATGATGAACAAATGCATAAACATACACATATTTACTACAGATAGAGATATAAAGTATACATCACCATGAGTTTGGATGTTTGCAAACACATGTTTTATTATTCTAATCTAGAAAAGAATATTCTAATGCTAACAATATGTTTTTTTTTAAAAAAAAACCCTCTAGATTACATCAGCAAAACGACACTTAATGAAGTTACTGAAAACGATCCACTACCATGTTCTTAAATCTACTTTAAAAAATTATTCTTAGGTAAGTACCATATTACTGTATCCTTAATCATCTTTAATCTATCACATGAAAATGTGATAGAACCAGTGAGCTGCAAATAGAAATAGATTCTCGTTGATATCTTTCCTGATATAAAAGAGTTCTGACCAAATAAAAACAAAAACAAAAACCCAGCATGCAAGCATCTTTCGGTTATAGGCAGAGTTGGAAAACCATGAGTTTAGTTCTTACGATGGCAAGCCTCTAATAAGAAGGTAAACCTGACAGGTTATTTTTCTTTCTTTATTCATCCACTGAATCATCTATTTATTTATTCTCCCTTTAGACATTGGTAGTTTAATAATTAATTTATTTAGCAAATATTTATGGAGCGCCTACTATTATAGGCACTAAAAATTCTGAAGTGAATAAGATCAGAGTCTTTGCCCTCGGGGAGTTTATAGTTAGGAGAAATGTCTTTATAAGCATGTAGTTATAACTCAAAATGTAAATGCAACAGTCTAGTTTCAGACTTAATAAGGAAATCAAACCAGCTTTGGGGGTAAGAAACACGAGGTGGTGCTCGAGGAAACCTCCCTCAGGATTATTCAACTCTATTTAAGGGGCACAGCATCTTTCAAAGGGGCCACTTCAGCAGGGGATAAAACCGACCCTATTTTCTTGGAGAGATCACTTCTCTTTTCCAAACTCCAGTTTCCACATCCGTAAACTGCCAAAGTTGGACATGTGTCTGAATTTGCGTCTATCACAATATCCCATCATTCTAGAACAGCAGGCAAGGAGGAAAAACCCATCACCACGCCACATCTGACCGCCTTGAAGCCGTCACTACAGTTCTACAACCACAGATGGCTGGAGCAGTTGCCCTCCCAAAGCGGGCGTACCAAGGTATTTGGGGGAGTTTAAAGAGGCAGCGCACTGTTTGTGCACACACTTTGCAAAATAATCATAACAACGAGCACAACCAAATTCAAATGAGAATGGTGGGAAATCATCAAAACGCGCACAGAGGAAAACCTTACAGAGAGGGGAAAGGCTAGCCTGACAGCAAGGCTGTCTCTCACGGCATAGTCAAAAACCCTGTGCCAACCCTACAGGTGTGCATCGTGAGAGCCGCAGGGGACGAAACCAGGAAGGGGTGTGATGACAGTTCCAAATCAATGTGAGGCTCATCCTGGAGCATACTTCTCTAACTGTTAGGCTGTGCATATCCTTCTCATTAGTGTTTTCTCAGAGCCCCATTTTTTTTTTCACTCTCTCTAAGAGCCCCTGTAGGAGCATCAGCAATGAAAAGAAAGTAAGAAGATGAAGAAGTTAACAAGGCCTGTTTTCCTTGAATTGGAACCTCAATCTTTCTCTCTCATGCACAACACTGACTCAATATTAGTGTGAAGTATTAAATATATATGTGCGTGTGTAATCTCTACCAATCATCGATCTATCTTTATAAAATTGTATAGAAAATTAAGCAATCTTTCAAGATGGGGTTTTTTTTAACTTCCTTTTTTACCACAAGTGCTTTTTTTTTTTAAAATATATTTTTAGTGTGGTATATGTAAGATAAAATCTACCGTTTCAGCTATTTTTACATTAATTATGTGGCATTAATTACATTCACAGTGTTGTAAAACCATGCCTACTATTTCCAAAATTTTTCATCACCTCAAACAGAAACTGTGTAACCACAGGTGCTTTTTAAGAGGTTCATTCTGTTCTGCACTAAAATAATTTTATCTGGCTCCAAACCAAGTTGCAAAATTACCACATTCAGTAACTTTAAAACTAAGCAATTTTGAGTGCACAATGAATCGAGGTCACATAGCTCATTTCAATAAAGCAACTGAGGGCAAACTAAGGTGCAGGAAATCACAGAATTATGTGTTCTAGTCACCAATACTTGCACTTTCTGGAATGCTAAGGATAGCTACCAAAAACACTTTTTCTTTTCTTTCTTTCTTTCTCTCTTTCTTTCTCTTCTTTTCTTTCTTTCTTTCTTTCTTTCTTCTTTCTTTCTTTCTTTCTGTCTGTCTGTCTGTCTGTCTGTCTTTCTTTCTCTTCCTTCCTTCCTTCCTTCCTTCCTTCCTTCCTTCCTTCCTTCCTTTCCTTCTTTCTTTTTTCTTTTTTTTTGCAAATTAGAATGATGATTATTATATATTTTTTTAAGTAGGGCTGGACAGAGAGCAGAGTGCAGATCACTGAGCTGTCTGTCATGGCGGCTGTTCTTATTTATTACGGATAAGCCCATAAGGTGATGGTGACCGAACAACATGTTTAAAAAAAAAAAGGCAATGGAAAAGATACAGTAAAAGAATAAATTCATTGTTATTTTTAATGTCTGTGCTAAATAATGACAGTGACACTCATTAGTAGAAATCCAATTTCTCCCCTGTGATAACAAAATCTCTTTTAATCTGTAAACCTTAATCATTCATACGTTCATTCATTCACTTGTTCATTCATTTAACAAACTGAGAGCTTACTGTGTTTTAGTCATGATGTGAATCATTGAGCATTCAAACATAAAGACAAAGTTCCTTGCTTCAGCAACTTTATCATCTGCTGGGGAAAACAGACATTTTCAGATATTATAGTATAACATGCTAAATGCTAAAATGGAGATACTTATAAGTTACAATAAGCAGAGAGGTGGGAACACTTGGGACTATGTTGGGGGTGAAGAGAGGTCAAGGAAAACACTGAGAGGAAGTGTCACTTGGATTAACACTTAAATGGGGATAGATTCATCTCAAGAGGGGGACTCATGTCTGATCGAGAGATCTGTATGTGTAAAAAAATGGCAGAATGAGGGCAAGGTCAAACTGTTTTGACTTTGAATGAGAGATTCACAAATTGTTTGACCTAAATGAGGGAGGAGAAAGGACTGATTAAATAGGTATGATGTGAAGGCTGAAGGAACTTCTGTGTCTTGATAAAGAGTTTACATGTATATTATAGACTATAGGAAGTTACTGGATGATTTTGAGAAAAGGAAATATATAGTTAAATTTAGTTGTAGAAAGACTTAGTTTCCTAAGATTGCTGTAGCAAAATACCACAAATTTAGTGGCTTAAAACAACAGAATTTATTTCTGATAGTTCAGGTGGCTAGAAGTCTGAAATCAAGGTATCAGCAGAATTGGTTCCTTCCTGAAGGTTCCACATTTCATTCCTAGCTTCCAGTGGCTGGCCAGGAATTCCTGACATTCCTTGACTTGTGTAATTATAACTCCAATCTCTGCCTTTGCCATCACATAGATTTCTCTTTGTATGTCTCTGTCTCTCTGTTCAAATTTCACTTTCTTATAGGGCACCAGTAATATTAGATTGGAGTCCGCACGAATAACCTCATCTTAACTCGATGTGCAAAACCCCTATTTTCTAATAAGGTCACATTCACAGGTACTTGGAGTTGGGACTTGAACATTTGAGGGGTGTGTGTGTGTGTGTGTGTGTGTGTGTGTGTGTGTGACACAGTTCAATCCACAACAACCCCTACTGCAGCATCCTAGAAGATGGAAGGCAGAGAAGAAAGACTAGAGTCCATCGGTAAGGAGGCTATTACAGTCCTGATAAGCATCATTGAGAGACTCAACTAAAGAAACAACCATAGGAATGAAGAAGAGGGAGCCCATAATAAAGAGATTTGAAGTTAATAATCCAGAACATTCGATGACTAATAATCAGAACAATGATGGTGTTATGAGCTGAATATTTGTGGATCCCCCCAAAATTCATAAGTTGAAAGCCTAACCCCCAATGTGATGATATGAAGAGGTGATTTTTTTTTGGGGGGGTGATCAGGTCATGAGAATGGAGCCCTCTTACATGGGATTAGCACCCTTATCAAAGAGATCCCAGAGAGCTCTTTCACCCTCCTGCCCTGTGAGAACCAGCAAGAAGATAGCACCAAAGCTGCCAGCGTCTTGCTACGTGAGAGATAAATACTGTTTAAGCCACCCAATCTACGACATTTTTGTTATAACAGTCAAAACAGACGAATTCAGAAATTGGGACCAGGAGTAGGGTTCTAGGGGAACAAAATTTGGAAGATAAGTTTTCTGAATTGGTTCTGGGGCTTTTGGAGTTGGATCTTTAATCTGATTCGATTTAAAGATGCTAATGACTCTTTCTAGTAGTAAACAGAACACTGATACTTCTCTGGGGTTAACTGTTTACAGAGATATGCAAAATATCTGCATTGGATATGCATAATCAACCACCTATAAGAAGCAAGGAGCTAGGAGACGCTATACGTGATACTTTTGAACATTTCTGCAAAACTAACATATAATGACATTGGTTTTGGTTGCTCCTAATGTTGAATTTGCAATAGCTAATTTTATGTCAATTTGACTGGCTGCAGGGTGCCCAGATGAAACATCATTTCTGGGTATCTGTGAGGGTGTTTCCAGATGAGATTCGCATTTGCATCGGGGGACTCAGTGAAGCAGGTTGGCCTCCCCAGCGTGGGTGGGCATCATCCCATCCATTGAGGGCCTGAGTAGAATGAAAGGTGGAGGAAGGATGACTCTGAGCACCCCCCACCCCTGCCACCTCACACACACACACTTGTCTCACTGAGCTCATCTCTTGCCCTTGAACTGGGATTTACACCATTGGCTCCCCTGGTCTCAGGCCTTCAGACTTAGACTGAATTATATGCTGGCTCTCCTGGCTCTCTACCTGGTGGATGGCATGAAAGTTTCCAGCCTCCACACTGCATGAGAAAACTCCTCGTAATAAATCTGCTTTATATATATGCTGTTGGCTCTGTTACTCTGGAGAATTAATTAGTACAGATGGGCTCCCGGTTGGACGGAGTCCCAAAATAAACATTTGCCTTATAAAGACCTATTTTTTAAAATCCTCTGTATTTACTACATAACTTATAATTAGGATTTTCCATTAAAAAATTCTCAGTTATTGATTTTAGAAAAAGCATCACAACTGCATGACTCTCGTATTCCTTTAAGCCACTTTCCTTAAAATAAAAGCCCCCCTCCCCCGACTTGAGTTGCCTTTCATGTTTCCTATCATCCCCATAGTTATTCATCCTGAATTATTTCTTCTCAAACAATGAAGTGTGTAAAGCCATCAGGGAAATTTGTTAAAATGCACATTTTTGTCCAATTTCCAAATATTGTGCATCATGAATTCTAGAGTGGCGATCAGGAAATGGTCTAATAATCCAAATGCATATGGTCCCTAGTCACACTTGGAGAACCAGCCCATGTCCTTCCAGGACTAGAATGCCTCCCCGGTATGCCTCTCATTTTGCAAACTCAAGGATTATTATTTTTACTAAACAAAAGGACATTGAGTAATGTCATTCGTTACAAGGAATTCAGTCAGTATCAATTCAGCGACATCATTCAGCTCTGCCAAGCTCTTATCCTCTACTCTGGATAATAAAACATTGACTTTTCTTGAGAACAGGAAACAGCTGTGCTTTGTCCCATGCAAACCATTATGGAGAAGAGCTGTTCATCATGTGTGCCTACGTCCAGCTTACATAACATAATACTCAAATCTGTCTCTTTAATGTAAAGTATATTTATCAACATGCTAAATATTTAGGATGACTTGCTTATAAAATGTAGTTGTCATTTATAAGCATAACAGCATGAAGAAAAGATAAATTTTGTAGAATTAGAAAATAAATTGGTAATAGGTACAGATTCATGGGCCCAGATGTATTTTCAGGGTTTCGCCAATCAAGAGCAATCTACCATTTCACCAATCAGGGTCCGAAATATGTATATACCACATGGTTTTATTCTATTTTATAATAGAATAAATGGGATTTATCCTATTTTATAATAGTTTACAATCTTATTAGAGATAATTTTAAAAACTTTTAATGTGACTAATTCTAATCTTATGGAATGCAAGCAATAGTGAAGAAGGAATTCAGGAAAACTATTTGCCTTACTGTAAATTTCTCATTTTATGAACTTGCCACATCCTTTCCTGTTTAACCAATATTTATTCAGTATTTACACAACCAAGAAATCAAAAGTAGCTTGAGTCTTGTCATATTCAACAGACTTAGTATATTGCAAGATTCTAAGTTTGACTATCTCATTACTTATTCATTGATTTGGCAAATCTTTTTGAGGGCCCACCATCTGCTTCCTTTCATTGCCACTGTAATATAACTGGAGTTCTAAATAAATTTATTCCTTTGTTTATTTCATGTATACCTACAACCATAATGTATTAGTCTGCCATTTCTTCAATAATGCTGAGTAAACAAAATTCCCGGAAATTAAACCTTTCTCTTTTCTCATGGGTCTTCGATTGAGCTAGAAAAGCTTGACTTTAAACTGTGTTGTGTTTCAAATGTGCTCTAGTAACTCATTCGCCAAGCAGTGGCTACTCAGAACATACTTTTTCCTTCGGCAGAGGAGAAGCAAAGAAAGCCAAACTAAAACAATGCAGCACGTGTAAAACCTCTGAGCCACGCCCCCTTTATCTGACTGGGAAAGATAAGTCACATGGTTAAGCCCCAAATCAGTAGTATAGAGGAAAAATTTACTCCACCAAGTCTAGGGGGTGGCACATGTTTACAGAGGAGGAGTGAGAGTTAGACACGACCTACAATCTGTTTTCGTAGATGCCGGAAAATGTTTAGATGTATTTCTAATCTAAGTCTTCTACCTTCCTTTTTGGCATCCCCACTTCCAGTCTTGTTCCCTTCACTGCTACTGCCCAAATCTCCTCTAGTTGTCTCTCTGATCATACTGTACACACAACACCACAATCTTACTTCCCATCTTAATGAGCATCAAGTCTAGTAGTCTCAATCTGTCCTCTATATGATCATATCCACTGGTCTCCATCACATCAGGCCATTTCAAGAAACTTTTAGCAATTTACGCAGCTTTAGCAATTCCAGATCTTATCATCCAAATCCTCACTGATAGCTTTCCTCAAACATCACTGGAGTTCCAAATATCCTCCTTCAACACTTAGCATCTGCTATAGACAGAATTATGTCCCCTCCAAATTTACATGTTGAAGCTCTATCACCCAATGTGGTTACATTTTAAGATAAGGGCCTATAATGAGGTAATTAAGGTTAAATGAACTTATAAGGATGGGGCCCTAATCCAATATGATTGGTGCCCATGTAACAAGAGGAAGAGAGTCCCTGCCCTCAATACACACATATACCAAGAAAACACCATGCGAGCATCTAGCAACGAAGCGGCTGTCTGCAAGCCTGGAAGAGTCTCGCCAGGAACCGAATGAGCCAGCGTCTTGATTTAGACTTACCAACCTCCAGAACAGTGAGAAAATAAATTTCAGGTGCCTAAGCCACCCTGTGTGTGGTATGGTGTATGGCTGCTCAAGCTGACTAATGCAAGGTCTGATTTTCATTACCTTCATGTCCTTTTTAAGCTTCCTCATGATGCTTACATGACCAAATCTGTTACGTAGCCACTTCTAAATCCATGGTGTCACATAACATTTACTTATCACTTCTAGATGAGACCACATGTATGTCGGATGCATATACACCTACAATTTAAACACACATATGAGATGCTATTATCGTATGCTTCTACATGTTCCTATGCACCTACTGTTGTCCAGATTTGATAAACTTCTAAAAGCTCAGTCATAAAAGCAACTCTGGCTCTTACTAAGGCCTAGACAACTTGAATGTATTATCTCTTTTTATTTTCACAATGAACTTGCCAGGTAGGTTTTATAATATCATAGCCTTGAAAAGTGAGGATTATCCTTTGCCCATGTTCTGATTCTCCTGAAACCAGGATCTGAATGCAGGTCTGTCAATATCCAAGGCCGCTGTTTAATAACCAGACCACTCTGTCGCTCAAAGGTAAGGGTAATGATTACCTAAATCCCGTGGCTCATTCTCTAACATGGCGGCTATGCAAACACATGTTCTTATTTGTTTGGGGATGACAGAAATTATGTCTGATAAAGCGTTGATTGGTCAGGAATAGTTTGTGAAGATTTAACCGCAGGTTCCAGACAACAGGAAGTCTGTGTCTCTTTGTTGTATCTTTGCAACATTCTCACTTTTCCTATAGCTATTCGAATATACACATGTAATTACTTTATTGCTACAAATTAAAATACTAATGAATTTTATGCTTTATAAAATACATCTTAGGACATTGGAATATTACATTCCTTTTTGCTGTTGGACAACTACCTTAAACTTGACAGAGATCTGCCTTCAAACATTACATGAGTCTGTTAACAACTGGCAATTTAAAGAACAGATTTATTGTTTGCTGATGAGGTATTTCCTTTTATGCGAGTGTCGCGCCTAGTTGTTCATTTTTGACTTTTTGTCTAAGGTCAAATGTAGGATCGATTTAACATTTTATAAGTCTCTGTCTAAAACCCTGTCCTACCATAACCATGATGATCTACAAGTCCGCTTCCATCTCTCATTTCAATATATGAAGGTTCTATTAGAATTTCAGGGGACAAATTGCTTGCAGCATGAAGCTGTGAAAAACAAATCAGAGAACGGCAAAGCAGCGCTGTCAGGGCATTTTCAGTTGAAAATCAATTGGATTATACAAAACGCATTTCTCAGCTCCAGCTCATGTTTCCCCTTTCCATGAAAAATGAGAACAGTGAACGCAACAGGGATAGGAAACAAGACTAGAAATAAAAAAAAATAAAGTATTGAAGAATCGAAGGCCTCATCTTTAAGAGCTACCACGTCGGAAACTTCTTAGTGCTATAGGCCCTGCTACTGTTAAAAACACGAGAAATGCCCCCCGCCCCTTTTAGAAATGTGATGAAAATTTAGGGGAAAAATGTGAGTCATATTTTCTCAGGACACAAACGAGGTTCTATGATAAGTAATGTACTTTTCACAGCAGCATTAACTCTTTGCAAGAAAAAGGTTTTCCCTTTATTTTTTTCATTGACTTACTGCCTAAAGATTGAGTATTTGACCTTTTACTATTTTTGTTCTTCCTACCCAACCATTGTACCTCATTGTTATAAAGGGTTATAACAACCTTTCTCAAATCCTCCTGTGACCCTTATTCTCAACTTTTAAACCCCTTAACTGCCACATGTCTTCAGCCCATAGATCAATAACAATATACTTTATTTTCTGTCTCTTCACAGGTATTGTAATGTTGTTTTATTTTTCTATTTTTTTCTTTTCTTTTTCTATTACCTGTCATGATATTCTGTGTATTATATATAGCAGTCTTAATAAATATTTCTTTAGTTTTGTTGACGATGATGGTAAGAATGATTTTGACCATATAAGTACATGGCTGTCATTAGTAACAATTTCATGGTATACAGTCTTGGGCCCCTCTCATGTTCATGTTCATCATTCCTTCATATTTGACTTAAACCTGAGTCGAACTTTGCATAATTTGAGATTTAGATAATCGAAGTAAAGAAGGAAGAATATTCTTGGGAAACAAACCAGCACATGCAAAAGTGTGGGGGAATGGACCTTGGTTGGTGAGTAGAAAATGAGCATGATTTGAGTAGAGAATATAGTTCACTTGGGGGTCTGGCTAGATTGGAATTAAGTAATAAAATATAATTAATTTAGTGATCCAAAACTGGAAACAACTCAAATGTCCATCAAGCATAAAAAAATAATTATATGCTAATATAAAAAAACACTACACAGCCATGCAAAAGAATAAACACAACAACATAAAGAAGTCTCACAAACAAAACTATATATTGTGACTTCATTTATGTTAAGTTAAAAAATAGGAAAAATTAATCTATTGTTGGAAGATAGGAGAATTCTTACCTTCAGAGCATAATGACAGAAGAGGCATAAGAAAATCTGATATTCTGGGGATGTTCTATGTTTTGATCCAAATAGTACTTACATAATTTAAAGAGATATAAAACGTTGAGCTGTAACCTTTAAACTTTGTTCTCTTTACTGTTAAGTTGTAATTTAATTAAAAAGCAAAAAAAAAAGAGAATGTAGTAAAAATATATATATATATATAAGTTCTATACCAATAAAATATCAGCGACATTTCTTGCTATTTTAAATGGAATCTAAATATTATCAGCAGAAAACATAACTACAGTACAGCTCTTTTGTAGATTCCACGTACTCAAATGAACTTAAGGATGAATACTCCAACGTGAGGCTGGATGGAGTTCAAGGTGAACTTGCCTGTCTCTGAATTTTTCTACCAGGAGCATTTAAAAATAATGTGATCCAGAAATATAAGCCTCAGAAAATTTAATTATGCTACAGTTAGAGTTAAGTAGGATCACTAATGCTACAGTGAATCTTTGATGTACAGAAAAAGTTTTTATACCCCTTCCTCATCATAGCACTCAATAAATGGTAGTTATTATTGCCTGCCAAGCATAGTGCTATATAGAAAGAATACGTTATCTCATTTACCTCTCACAGCTATTCTGTAAGTTTGGTACCACTATCTTATTTTAAAGGCGAGGTAAATGAAGTTGAGAAGTCCAGTAATTTTCCCATTAATACAAATAGGAGGTGGCAGAGCCAATATTCAAAACAAATTTGTCTGAAGGCAAAGCTTGTGTCCATTAATTATTGTACTCCACTATGTCAAGACACATGGAAATTAAAAGTCAATATAAATGGAGGTACTTTGGGAATAAATGTTGGAATAAGAATGCTTTATATTTCTCTCCAACTTCTGTCCTTCACCACATAATGAAATAAAGAATAAAATATAGAATGAAACTTCATCTATATTTATATGAAAAAAGAACATGTAGTTAATGTGTAACAGTTAAAAAACAGAAATTTAACCACAGACCTTCAATGAAAGAAAATTTGAAACAGTGAACGTCAGAAAACTGACCACTTAGGAAATTTTAAAAGGTGAACTTCAGAAAAAAGAAACAGCTCCCAAAAAGGTCTTAGAAACAAGGGGGGGGAAATACAAGCAAAGAAATTATTTAAAATGTGAATAAATATTTAAAACATTTATCAGAGGAAATAATGAAAATTATGTTGAATTTAAGAGTAAACATAAAAGATAAAATTAACCTGGACATAAATCATACACAAGATAGGGGTAACCAGATTTAAAACATTCTATGATTATAATGGAAGGGAGGGAGGTACAATATTTAATATAACTATAATATAAAGTAGTATAATTTAAGATGATAAACTAAAGAAGCAGAGTTAAGAGTGCAAAACTTCCAAAGTAAAGGGAGAAAATAAAACACAAAAGAAAAGAAAAGTTTAGGAAAAATAGAATCAAGAGGAAACACAAAATGACAGAATAAATTTGAAGCCAAATACGTCGATACTCATAATAAATATAAATGGAATAAAATTATTATTGGAAAGACCAGATTATCACTATGGCAAATACTATTAAATATCCTCTAAAATCTGTCTCCTTTTCTTTTTGGGTACAGAAAAGCTCCACAGCCCAGATGTCTTCAGGTCTGTGTTACTGATTATGTTCTAGTTAATGAAATGTAAGCACAGGTATTACTTCTAGGACGTTCCCACAATTATCTCCCACACGGATATTTCCCACTCTTTTATCTTCCACTATTTGACACAAGCGATAAAAATGTCCTAGAGAATGGCCATCTGGAGGAGAGTCAGAATTATTCTATGAGAAATAAACGTATATTGTATCTATTACACATACTTATAGCAATCTAGGCTACCCTAATTGATAAAGTCAAATTGGATTCAAAAGCAAAATCCAGTTCTGTATCTTTTAAAAGAGACACATCAAAAATATAAGGATACAGATGCATTTGAAAGCCAAAGTGTAGAAAAAGATGCGACAAGCAGATACTGAATAAAGGAAAGCTGAAGGAGCTGTATCAATATCAGAAAGTAGAAAGCATTGAGGGAGATAAAAGCTATTCCAAAAAAACGTTTCATTTCTTGAAAAAGATACAAAAAATTAAACTTTCATGTGGCTAACAGGCTAAATAAAAGCTTGTCAGAACTACAAGGACAAATAAATCCAACTATAATGTAGAAGATTTAAAACACATTTTAATAATTGACAAAAATTAACAACTTTATAGGAGACTATAACTACATAATTGTTAACATACCTAAAACCCAAGAGTTAAAAAATAACTATATTGCAAACACACTCAAAATCTTTATAAAAAAATGAGATTTTAGAATATTTTAATATTTTGTTTGATAGTGTTTTCTTAAGAATTTTTTCACCTATATTCATAAGAAATAACGATCTGTAGTTTTCTTTTGTGTCTTTGCATTTGGTGTGAGGGTAATGCTGGTCTCAAAGAATGAGTTAGGAAGTGTCACCTCCTTTTATATCTTCTGGAAGAGTTTGAGAAGGATTGGTATTAATTCTTTAAATGACTGGCAGAATTCACCAGTCAGATTTCCTATTTCTTCTTGCGTCAGCTTTGGTAGGTTGTGTTGTGTGTTTTGGATTTCGTCTACTTCATCTACATTATCTAACTTGTTGGCACACAATTGTTCACAGTATTCTCATAGAATTATTTGTTTTTTAAATTTTCTGTAAGGTCAGTTGTAATGTCCCCAATTTCATTCATAATTTTAATAATTATAGTCTTCTCCCTTCTCTCCTGGACACTCTTGCTAAATTTTATCAATTTTATCAAACTCTTCAATAAATATATGCTTATGGTTGATTTGCTGATTCTGTTGTTTTTCTAGTCTCTATTTCGTTTATTGCACTACAATCTTTATTGTTTATTTCTTTTGCTGGCCTTTGGTTTAGCTTACTTTTCTTTTTCTAGTTCCTCGAGATGAAAAATTGTATTATTGATTTGAGATCTTTCTTTGTTTTCATTTTAAGTGTTTACAGCTATAAATCTCACCTCTTTCACCAACCTGCACCACTGGTTTTGCTGCATCCTGTAGGTTTTTGTGTGTTTTGTTTTCATTTTCATTCATCTCAAAATATTTCCTAATTTATTTTGTAATTTCTTATCTTTGACCCATTAGTTATTTAAAACTATGTTGTTTAATTTCCACATACTTGTGAATTTGCCTTTCACAAATTTCTATTTTCTGATTTCTACTTTCATTCCTTTGTAGTTGAAGAAGATATTTTGGGTAATTTAATCTTTTTAAATTTACTGAGACTTGTGGCCTAACATAGTCTGTCCTAGAAAATATGTACACTTGAGAAATCTATGTGCACATGAGAAAAATGTGTGTTCAGCCATTCGAGGGTGAAGTTTTCTATATATGTCTATGAGGCCTAATGGTTCATAGTCATTCAAGTCATCTCTTTCTTTATTGTCTTCTGTCTCATTGTTCTATCCATTATTGAAAGTGGGTATTGAAGTCTCCAAGTATTACTGTAGAACTTTCTATTATTCCCTTGCATTCTGTCAATTTTTTCTGTATATATTTTAAGACTATGTTATGCTATGTTATATTAGGTATGTGTTAGCCTTTGCAGATTGGCTCTAATTGGGGGCACGCTTTGAAAACTTAGCCAGGTTGTTGATAATTCTGCCTTAGCCTTTACTTTCAGTTTGTGCTGAGCCTAGAGTTCAGCCAGAGGTGAAAGCTTAGGGTTTTCTCCTGCCCTTTCTATGCATGCACCCCCGCCCTGAGCACATATGTGGCTTTCTAAATTTCTGATATGAGCAAGTGCTCGTTTCAGTAACCTAATTTCTCAGATAAACTCTTCCCAGCTTTTACTTCTAGCATGTCTATTATTTGCTTTAACTGTAATCTTTTTGCCATTGGCTTACAATGTTTACAAAGAATACCCTCTGCATTGCTGCTCTTCTGCCCTGAGATGGTTCCAAGTTAAGTCAAATAAAAGCAAATGCCTTGCCTCAGTTTTTAGATAGCCCCGGGTGGGTCAAAACAGACAAACACAATGCTTTGAGATAGAGGTCTGTCTGAGCCCTTTGGGACCTGGAATCACCATTCTACACGGGGAGCGCAGGCTGCCATGCTACTCAAGACCAGTCCATGCTGGGGAGCGGGGTGGACAGGGCGAGCAGGAGTACTGCAAAGCTTTCCTACTGTTCTTAAATGCCCTTTTCCTTGTATCCTTAGACAAAGTTGATCCTGATAGGTTTTGCCCAGCGTTTTCAGGGCTGCTGTAAGGGAACGAGCCCTTGGAGGTACCTACTCCGCCATTTTCACCAGCATCTTTTAAATGCGATATGTTCATGGAAACACTTCAGGTGCTCTACAATGATAGAGTTTTTTAGTTTAACCAGAATTGAATAATATAATATTCTTCAATTATATATATATATATCTTTATTATGTATCTGTATCATTATAGAAATATTTGCCAAATTATTCAAATGGAAGAGTGGAAGAACTAGCTATCTTGCAATCAAACTTTAGATAGTCTGGTATATTGGAAATCCTGGTTTCTCGCTGTAGCCCATAGTTTAATTGGCCATGTTGCTCTCATTTAGCCCCTCTCTTGCTAGATTCTTCACCTGTAAAATGAAGTTGTTGGATTAGCTTATCTGTGAAGTCCTCATTAGCCTCTATTGAGTGTCAGAAGAGAGACTATCACTCATAGTTTTTAGTTAAACATGCTTTACAACATATGGTTTAAGTGAAGGTGAAGCAAATTGGCATGTAAATACAATGCAGCAATTTGGGGAGAAAAGTTCACTGAGCATCTTCCTAAGCCTGCTTCAGAATTGGGGTGGAATGCTTAACGTTGCCTTGAATCCATTCCACATAATTTCTAATAGTTTGCAATGAATATTTAATTTGCAGTGTCAATATTAATTAAAACAGGTCAAATTTTGCATTTGCAGATATTAGAAAATTCAAATAGCAATTTTGGAAGATTTAAAGTGGTCAGTACTTTCTTATAGAACATTGAAACATGTGTCAAGTGGCCTAATTAAAATGTATTGATATAGAACTGAAAAATAATCAAATGCCTAATCACTTTCGAATTTTTCTTATTTGAAATTAAACATTTTATTCAGTGTCCTGAAGATCAAAATGATACTTCTCAGATTTCCAGTGACCTGTAAAACCCCATGTTTTTCACTAATACTTAAAATTTATCAAATAAACATGTGTAGACTTAGAAATTGACATCTGATTCTAAAATGTTTTCCAAAGAAATGAGAGCAACAAGTTTAATTGCAATTTGCCAAGTAAAATAATATTGAAGTTACAGAACTTAGGAAAATGCTTGTGTTCAGCTACTTAGCTTTTATACAGGTAAGATTACATCTAGAGACTTTCTAAAGGGAAATAATTAAGAACTTGCATTCCACATCAGTTTTGCTCACAGTTGATATTAAAAATAAATAGCATCAAAAATCTCCATTTGTTATCGCTCCAATATAAAATAAGTACTTGATTGGTCACTACAAATTTAGCCAATTTCGAGGCTTCTTTAAAGGACTATTCATGATTTATAGTTGATTTAAATCATATCATTGTGCACAAAAGGGAATGATAGAGCTGGCTAAAATAAGAGCAACAATTTTCTTAGAATTCCCACTGTTGACAGGTTTTGCAGTAAGTTCTACAGATATATTTTTATTTAAATCTCACAAAAAGCACACAAAGCAGGTAGTATCATCACCATTTTATAAGTGAAGGTGGTAAGGGTCAATGAGGCACGTTGCGTTGTATGAACGTTAACACACACAGCTCAATAGGAATCAGATACAATGCAGAGAGGACCAGTGTGGAGGCCAGACCACAGTGACTGTTTGACTTGTACAAAGCGACTTTTTCTTGGAACCCCAGGTCAGTCTCCCCATCCATAAAGTGGAAGCAGCAGCGCTTACACTATAGAATTGTTCTAAAAATTAACTAGAATTTCCAGGAATTGTATGATACATAAGAGGTACTTAGTAAATGGTAGCGATTATTACGAGAGCAGCGGAAAGAGCATCCAGTCCCACGTCTATTTACTCCAAAAGCTTTTCCTCCATATGCCATTTTGCCTTTTCATTTATAAACAAAACAAACGCCCACTTTTGCTGCATCACTACAAGGTCACAAAGGCAGTGGTCACGCTAGGCTTGCCATGGGCAAATGTGTACTCATTTCTTAGTTGGGTCCTAGAGGACTAAAATAACTGCGTATGCTTGGAAACTCACTCAATTTCTCCAAAAGGCCAATCCTTGTTCTATAAAAAGAGACTAAAATAGGATTTTCCTTGGCCACCTAACCAGGTTATTTATGTGTGAAATAAAGTTAAGAAATATGAAAACATGGTATAAGATTATAGTACATAGTATATAAAATAAGGAATTGTTATAATTATATGGTTGTGTTTTCAATTTATAAAAATTTCACATTTTCACTTAAAATCAGACTAAATATGAGCTAACCAAATAGGAGAACCAAAACAGAAAGTGTTTATTTCACTAAGTGACCATTTTTAAGTGTACTTAACTAGAGATAATAGCCACATTTATTGAGTAATTACACGTGCAAGCTCTGTTCGAAATATTTTATATGTATTTGTTCATTTATTTCTATGCACATGTCCTTCTAAAAACCTGAGTGTTCAGTATTATCTTATAAAATATTAATGAAAGAATCGGTAAGAGTTTCATATTGCAGCATGCATTACCTTGTTGCATTTAGGTAGGTAATTTAAGGAACCAAAGAGTAGGCTGATTTATTAGTCATCGTAAAGTTACTCTATAATTTAACTTCAAAGGGGGACATTTCTCATATGAGCCAAGATCTTTTTCACTTTCATTCTAGAGTCTGTCAAGACAGATGCTGATAGGTCACAGAGAGATTTTTCAGACATGCAAAGAATCCATTTGAGAGCTCAGCCAATGTTCCCATTGTCAGTTTATTTTAATGACAACCTTCTGGCTGAGTGACAATGAATGCCCAATCACAACTATTATTTGTCTTCAGGATCAAAACCACAGGCTTAAAATTTTGAGTCACTTTAAAAATATTAGGTTCCCTGATTTGACCAAAATATATTAGCAGAGTTAAGGTATTAACATCAGCTATCAAATATGATTTCTATAAGTTATAAGGCAGTTTGCAACATTTTCTAAGTGTAAGACTACCAGAATAGAGCGTAGACTTACTTATTCATATTTATACAAGTTCTTGAAGGTCATACAACCAGAATCTCATCTGCTGTGGTCCAAGGACAGGTATGATTTAGTAAATTTTTAATGGAGAAAAACATGTGAAATCTCATTACGCCAACTAACATTATTCTACCTTCATTATTGCCTTATTAATTTATTCTTATTCCCACTCATTCTTTCATTCATATTTTGGACTTTTATCATGAGCAAGATACATACAAAATCTAAATGTCAAAAGGTTCAAACAAGAACAATTACTGTCCTGCCTCTTTAAGGATCTGATGAGGCGTGGAAACAATTGGCAGTCACGCTCGCTGCCTCTCTTTATGATCTTCAATATGAGTCCAATGTTCAGAACGGCAATCAACTAGCAACCAAGGTATATCAATATTTAACTGTTCTGCCTAATTAATAGACCTCATCAGTACTTCTCTTATGGCTCTTAACATTTTCTCCTGTCTTTGTACTTACTTATTTGCATATGTTAGTTCATCTATTAGAATATAAGCACAGGCTGATTCGATTCATTTTTGCATTTCCTAAAACAATTATCCCAATGTACATTGGAGATACTAAGAAACAATACTAAGACCAAAAAAAAAAAAAAAGAATGAACTTCAAGTTAAATTTTTTGCTAGTAATAGAACATTTCTTATTCCTACTATTTACTTCTTCAATGATCATTTTTTTTTAAAGTATGTAAATTAAAACTTTAACAAATTTCCCTAAAATTGGGATCTAAGTATTAACTATTTTTTCAGCTTGAGTTTAGATGCAATTGTTTAGTAACTAATTGAACAAAAATGCATAAATTGCAAATTTGAAAATTTGAAAAATTAATATGCTTAAGAGTAAAAATTTGTTGACAATGAATACTACTTATGGGTGGATGGGGAAGTTATGGTACTTAAGTAAGAGACTTTAATATTTTCAATTGTTCTTTTGTTTGGTATTTTCCTACCTCGCGGCAACACGTAATATGAGTCAGAATGGATAACAATTATGTCTTTCTTTTGTTTTTTTGTCTTGTTTTGTTTGTCACAAAGACTACTCATTTTATTTAAGGCTGATGAGCTTTTAAAAATAATTTGATATAAAAAAAGCTAATAAAAATCTTTGTGAGAAACTTTTTTTAGATTGGATAAACATGGCAAACAATAATATGTAAATCTGGTTGACTGGGGGTAAAAGTTAGAAATCTTTCCATTTAAATTAAAAAGTAGATTTTTTTTTCCAAAGGCAAGTCATTTATTTTCTCATCCTTTTTATAAAATTAGGATTAATTTTTAATTTGGTTAACAAGCAAAACATTACCATGGAAATAATGATCCTCTAAAATATTCATAGACATACCTATTTTCCCTTTTTGATGAAAGAAAACCTGGAATTATTTCGTAGCACATTTATTATTTGCTAGTTTCCATATAATGAAATGCTGTAAAGGAAGTTACAAAAATAGGCAGTAGAAATATCTTTGGGGAGATGCTATGACTTAGTAAAGCCTGCATTTGTTCAAGGTCATCATGAAGAAGCAAGCCCAGTATCATATTCTTTGATGTTACAAGTCAGACATGATTTAATAACTATTCGAGGCAAAATTATTGTGCCTCAAACCTTTTTATTTAAATGCAGTAGAGCATTTGTTTTTTCCTAGTTTTATTGAGAGATAATTGACATAACACTGTGTAAGTTTAAGGTGTATCATGTGATGATTTGACATAACGTATATATAGTGAAATGATTACCACTGTAGGGTTAGTTAACACCTCAGTCCCCTCACATAATGACATTTCTTTTTTTCTGGTGAAAACATTTAGGTTCTACTCTTTAGCTACTTTCAAATACAAAATACAGTATTGTTAACTATTTATCGCCATGCTGTACATTAGATGTCCAGAACTTCGTCATAACTGCAAGTTTGTTCCTTTTACCCAGAACTCCCCACTTCTCTCTCCTTCCAACCCATGTCAACCACCCTTCTACTTTCCGTTTCTATGAATTCAGTTTTTGGTAGATTCCACATATAAGATATATCCTACAGTATTCATTTGTCTCTGTGTGACATTTCACTTAGCACAATGCCCTCAAAGTCCATTCATGTAGACACAAATGGCAGGAGTTTTTTTCTTTCTCCTGGCTGAATAATATTCCTCTGTGTGTGTGTGTGTGTGTGTGTGTGTGTGTGTGTGTCCGAGAGAGGGAGAGGGTGAGAGAGGGGTCACATCTTCTTCATCTATAAACACTTAGGTTGTCTCCATATCTTAGCTATTGTGAATAATGCTGCAATGAATACGGGGTGCAGATAACCTTTTGATGTCCTGTTTTCATTTCCTTTGGGTATATTCTCAGATACGGGATTGCTGGATCATATGGTAATTCTATTTTAATTTTTCAAGGAACCTCCATACTATTTTTTACAGTGGTCGTATCAATTTACATTCCCACCAACAGGGCACAAGGGTTTCCTTTTCCCCACAGCTTTGCCAATACCCGTTACCTCTTGCTTTTATGGAAATAGCTGTTCTAACAGTTAGGAGGCTACACCTCATTGTGTTTATATGTGCCTTTCCCTGATGCGGAGTATCTGTTCACATACCTGTTGGCCATTTGTATGTATTCTTTGAAAAAATGTTTCTTCAGTTCCACTGTCCATTTTTTAAATTGATTGTTCATTATTGTTGTTATCATGTTGCATGACTTCCTTATATATATTGGAAATTAACCCTTTATCGGGTATATGATTCACAAATATTTTCTCCCATTCTACTGTAGGTTGCCCTTTCGTGTTGTTGATTATTTCTTTTGCGTGCAGAAGCTTCTTAGTTTGAAGTCTTGGAATCTTATGCTGTTGACTTCAAACCTGAGGTAAGCGTCAGCCCCTCCAGTCTTTATTGACTTGACTTCTGGAGCAAAATACCTTCTGTCAGCAATGCAAGAAATTTTGAGGCTTTCTCAGATTTTCTAGGAATAATCCTACCCATACTTCTTGCTATCTCCTGTGAGGATTTTAAGCTTGGATGCTTTTCCTCGATCCTGAAACACAACAAGGTGTGTGCCCACAACCTCATTTTTGCTTTCTCAAGGGAAAAGCCAAAGTTCAAGTTTGTGGTCTCTCCCTGGTCCACAGATTCAGCTATTTTTTGAGCATGCTCACTAGCCCTCTGCCAAGGCTGCTAAGGACACAGGAGTGTGTGCAGGGAGCTGGCCACAGGGCGAGTGTGGTGTAGACAGCTTTGGGCATGCCTGTGTGCCGTTGTGGGGGATCTGTAGGTGAGGCATCCCCAGAGGCTTGTGGGTGGGAATCTGTAACACAGCTAGTAGGATCCATGGCTCTGTAACGCCCTCTGAGAGTCCTGTCTGCCACTCTCCCCACCCCTTCCCACCCGCAGTCATGTAGATCAGGACTCAGTACTCGGAGGGGGTGAGAGAGGATGGGCTTCTTTGCCATCATTCTGCATAGCTAGGGAAGCCAGGTACTCACTCACATCACCTCAGCTTCCCTGTGGGAGAAATCATGGGCCAAGGAGGTTTCTCTTGGCACTGAGCTGTGCCACCTTGAGAGAGGATGATGTGGATCAAGCGAATCTGTTCCTCTTAGCGACTCTAGTGTGTCCAAACTCATATTTATTTTTGCTCCAACAGTGTGCTAAACATCTCTGCTGGAAACCTGCACTTCCACAAAGGCTCTCTTCTGGGGGCGACTGTCCGAGACGTTGTTCTCCAGGGGCTCCCAGACTGTGGCCAAGAGGGCTGGAGCTAGTTTGGAGGTATTGCAGGGTCTACAGCTGTGCCCAAGGTTACCGAACACAGGGCTGGGCGAGACTCCTCCCAGGTGCCTTGGTGCAAGTTTCTGCCACAGGTCCCAGAATGGCAGTTTTGTCCATAATGGATGGCACATTTTTGGCGGGGTGTGTGTGTGGGGGGTATAAACAAGGAACATCTTATCTGGCCATGTTGCTGATGTCATCATATGAAAGCTCATTCGGTTTTCAAAAGACACTGTTAGTTCCTACCAACACAGACCACACACACACACACACACAAAGGCTGATTTGGATGCAGTGGAGATGTATGTCATGGAGAGTGTAGTGGGTGCTCAGGCAGGGTCCCCTGAAGGCGTGGTACGCGCGCATGATCGTGGGTCCTCAGCTTACGAGATCACAAGTGAAAAAAAAAGTCAACGAATGAGGCATCGTGCTGTGTAATGTGGTAACTGATTTCATTTCATCTCTTACAATAAATCTGTAAGGGAGACATTACCTCGATGTGGACAGATTAAGAATCTGAGATTCCTGTAGCTCGCCTCTTGCCCAAAGCTATGCAGTTAGGGAAGTGCAAGATTGCGATAGGCACTTGGGCTAAAGTCGCTGTTTTTTCTTTTTTTAAAAAAAGCTGTATGTTTATGATTTAAAGCTGTCTGGGGTAGAATCAGCTCTAGGGAAATGATGTCTTTTGTCTATCGAGAAGGAAAATTAAAAAAAAAAAAAAGAAGAAGAAGAAGACGGAGGAGGAAAACCAAGTAGGCAGCACCACGCCGAGAGCTCCGGATTCCCCTTCGGTGTGAGCTGGGTCCGTAGCAGCTGCTCGGTTTATCTGCAGAGAGCAGTCTCTTCTCTGGTGCCCCGGGCAACTAACGCTGGGATTTTATATCAGTCTCCTCAGGCTCCTCACGGCTATCCTAGATCTAGGGTTTCTCATTCCATGCACGTGCATCGGCCATCCATGCTGACTGGAGTTTCAAACCATATCAAAACAAGGTACACTTTTTAGTTCTTAATATTTAAAATCTGAGGGAGTTGATTTCGCCTCTCTCCCTACTTTCCTTGCAAAACTTCACAAATGCCATCAGAGAAGCTTCTGTGCAGGCGCCCGAGATCAGAACTACTTCTACGAAATGGGCAGAAACTTAATTTGCAGCAATTTCTTAGCAATTTCAAGGACATTTTTCTGATTTAAACAGTGAGAATAATTGGGTTGAAGAGAATTATAGTCTAGTACATCTTGACAATGTTTGACAAGCATTTTTCCCATCTAGTACAGAACCCTAGTTTTTGAAGTATAGAAATAGAGTTTTTGAAAAGCACCATGATGTTCAACATAGACAAAACTAACAGGAAACTTAGTTGAAAGATTTTGTGCCATTTCATGGTGCATCTCACCCTCAAAGGCAAAAAGAAAAAGGTACGGCCATTAAAATGATGCCCAGGGGTGCCCTCTAACCCCCAGCAGTGGGAATAGAAAGGCAGACTATTGGTCGAAGTGGACTGAAGAAACGACAAAGATGCATCTTGAAATGAACAGGCATCTCCTATGTTTTGCCTTTTTCTACTAAAGTCTCACCTCCGTTGCCTAAAACAACCTGCGTTGCGCTGCCATGTTCTCACTTCCTTAAACAGCACTTGCAATGAGTGATAATATAACAACACAGGGCACAGTGTGAACAGCCAACGAGAGAATCATTTAAACAAATGGATTTGTAAAACATGATTGTTTTAAGCCCGTCCGCGTCAGGACTGCGGTTTGCATTAAACATAAGGTGACTTCTTTCACTGAATCAATAAGTGCAAATAGCATTGCTCCCGACGATGTTTCATTTCACAGACAAAAATGGTTCTTAACAACTTTCCAAAGGCTATGCTCCGGCCACCTGCTGTTAAAGTTGTTTCTTCTTTTTCTTCTTCTTTTTTTTGCAAAGTTTGTTCTTTTGCAACACTGAAACAGACTTACAGTCGGCTCACTAGAGGCTAGCGTCCAGGGATGTCTGAAAGGCACTGCTGTTAATGAACGCCATAACTTCCTGTTCCCTTCCTACTCGCGAATCAGAACCATAAGAGCACAGGAGTTTTTCTGAAGCTATTTGCCTAAAAGTCTCAGTAGTCACCAGCTGATTTGCAAGCAGAGGCAATTTCTATCACTTTCCCAAAGAGTCTTCTAGTGGTCCATGTGAGTTTTGGACTTCTAAGAAGTTAGTGTATTGGCAACTAATATTTCCACTGTAATCCTGGTTAGTGACGATTTGAGGAACTAGATGGCATTTCCTCTTCATTGTGGCTTTATGAGACAGAAAGTAGTTAGAGGACCCTGCTAAGCTGTGCCCAGACTCCTGACCCAGGGAAACTGTGAAAGGATACATATGTGTTGTTCTAAGTCACTAAGATTGTGGGAATATGTTATGCAGCAATAGAAAACAAACACAATTTTATACAGGTGCGTAACTATCCTTACATTGTCCAGCTCCACCCTCATCTCCTCTTCCCTCCACACAGACAGGCACATAGTAGAACTCAATTTAAATGCCAACATGATATTTTGAAAGAAGTTATTTTAATAAGTCTGGAAACTTTGGAAGGTATTGGCCACCAGACATAAATTTTAAGCAGAAATACTACACAGCTTTAAGAGGCCCTGCTATATTCAGGGAAAAAGTAAAAGAATTCTTAGCTCCTCTTCCTTTGATGGAAGTGCACTGACATTGGAAAAGAAGAAGTAAATGTATCTCTTACGCTGATTAACAAGTGCAGGCAGGATTTGAGAGGGCTGCTCTTTCCCACACAGCAGTCAGTGGCCACACCAGACTTGGGAGTACAAGGACTGCCCTCACCCTGCGGCGATGTTTCCTCACATGCAAGACAGCAAGACCAGAAAGGAAGTAAGACCCACCGTGTAACCTAATTTCAGGTTGGATAGAAATGGACAGTTAACGCTTGGTACAGAACCATCACCAAACAAAACAAAACAAAACAAAACAAAACAAAACAAAACAAAACAGCCAGCGAAGAAGCTATAAATTCTTTTAAGTCTGATAGTTTACCCATATTCCAGTTTAAGATTTGGAAAAGAAAATTACAGAAGCATCTAGATGAGTTTTGAAGGGACCCAAAGATCCATGCCCACTCATTTGGGATGAATACCACATCTGATTCATCTTTCAAGAATAAATGACAGGTGAGGTCAGAGGGCTAGCTAGATAGCTAGATGGCTATATTCTTACCGTGGCGTATGCAACCCTGCTCAGCCTCTCCACTATTCTTTGTTTCTTTGTTCTCATCTATGATTCTGCCCTTGGCCCTTCTTGCTCCAGAGGCACTAGACTCTTTGCTATCACTGGAACATGTTAGACACAGTCCTCCCCTGGGCCTTCTCCCAC
This sequence comes from Eonycteris spelaea, assembly GCA_003508835.1. Taxonomy (NCBI): domain Eukaryota; kingdom Metazoa; phylum Chordata; class Mammalia; order Chiroptera; family Pteropodidae; genus Eonycteris; species Eonycteris spelaea. The sequence goes on from PUFA01000056.1 coordinate 927,859, forward strand.
TCAGCTCTCTCTGTCTGGATTGCTATTCCTATTTTTCAATGCCTTCAAGTTTTTCTCTAATTTTGCTTTCTTGGTGAGGCCGATCCCCAGGCCTAGCAGCACACCCCAGCTCTCTCGCCTCCTTGACTCTTTTCCAAAGTACTAACTACCACCTCACATGTTATACACTTATTTTATTTCTATTTTTCTCTAGCCACCGAATATGAGCTCCCAGAGTACAGAAATGTTTGTCTTTTTTGTTCACTGGTGTCCCCAGTACCATACAAGGCACTCAATAAATATTTGTTGAATGAAATAATGTCTTGGAATTATTGAAAAAAACAAAAACAAAAACAAAAAAACCCAATATAGTCCATAACCAGAAACAGCAGAAAAAATAAAACCATGTTATGGATGAAATGTTTGATGATACCCTTTGAGACTATACATTATTAAGAACTAACATTACACAAATAGTAGAGACCACAATCAGATGAATATTCCAACATAAAACCCATGTATGTATGTATCACTGAGGTTCCCGAGGCAAAAAAATAAAAAATAAATAAGAAAGAAAGAAAAAAGGGCACTAATAAAATGTAATAGAAGAAAATGTTCCTATATGGAAACCTAACTAAAAAAACAGAACATAATTCAAAAGTTAAAAATCATTTTATCCACAAAAGGAGAAACTTTGATCTCATTTCAGACCATTTCACACAATAAAATCCAGTAATAGTTCAAATTCTTTAAATTTTAATGAGAAAAAATTACTGCCACAAATTACATGCTGAGCTAATATGTTGTTCATGTGATAATTTTCCTTTAGGTGCGTAAAGGAAAATCATCAAATAGGAAACTCTTCATGAATATTTACCAACTATTCATTAACAATTTACTCAAAAAATGTATAACATTAATGATATTTGTTCCATAAAAAATTCAAAGGAATGCGACGTTGTAATATAGAAGAATTGAGAGGAAGCATTAAAACCATTTCAATATAGAGTTCAGTACAGTCTAAGGAAACGCAGTTATTATGATTATCAAATACAGCTCAAGTGTTATAAATACTTTTTTAAAGAAAATAACATAGAAAATATACTTTAATAACAATTATGCAATAATGTAAAATTATATCAATAAAACGGGAAGACAATAAGCAGTTAAACTAATGTTATCTTTAAAAGATAATAACATTAATGCTAATGTTATTATCTAAAAGTATATAATCCACATATGTGTTTAACTATGGGAATTAAATATTGCATTTTATTTGTTGCAGTAATGTTTAGTAAACAAAGATAATAACAAAACCAAAAATATGATGAAATGTTCCAAACAATTACATTGCATTAAGGGAAAGAAAACTCAGTTTATATAGTGCAATACATAAATCTAAGAAATCGACTGTGGATACATATTAAAGTGAAAAAATAAAATAAAATGACAATAAGATTAAACATATTAATTGTGACAGTAATCCCAAACAACTAAACAGACTATACTATTTAATAAAATGGAAAAATTACACGATTAAGATAAAAAAAGCAATTAATCAAATCCAAGTACTTAGACTAAACAAAAGTAAGTCAAAAACAAATGATGCAGAAAGCCTGAAAATAAAATAACTACCATAGATATTAGATACAAATCAAAAACAAACTCGATGTTGCTATTTTCAACAAAGATTGTTTGTCTAGTATATTCTTCCAAACATTTAAGCAATAATCCAATTCTATACAAACTCTTTCAGCAAATGTGAGAGGATATACTTACCCATTCATTTTATGAGGCCAAAATTACCCTGATACTGACAAAACCTTTGCAAGAAAACTACAGACAAATATCCCTCTCATGAAAACAGACATAAAATTTCCACAAAATATCAGCAAATTGAATCCAGCAATATAAAATGTTGAGATATAAATGAAAACTGTGAAGAACGCAAAAAAAAAAATGCAAAAATGGATTAAAATTTGTTAAATTGAATAGTTGGTTTTCATAAATATACCCAAAAGATTATTTGGGAGATAAGTAATAAAAAATCAGGCAAAAATAGAAAAACCATAACTTGAAAATTAATGTTATCAATGAAAAAATAACATAAATTTGCAGAATTTGTTTCTATATTCATATATGTGAAATATCAATAAAATTCATGATATACAATCAAAATTAAATCAACAGCAATTAGAAAGATGAATAGGAAAATAACAATGCTAGATATTGAAGAAATAAATGATCAAAAATCTTTCTCAAATAGTGCGATATCAATTTTTAAATAAATATTTGCTAATCTACCATGTAATTCTCAATATAACTATTCCATAATAGAGAAATATGGGAAGTTTCAAAATCATTCTTAAAATCAAACATAACCAGTATATCAGAAATTCATAATTCCAAAAAATAAAAAACTGTAGACCATTCTAATATAAGTAAAGTGCTAACAGAGTTTACCAAGAATATTACTATATAGACCCATGACCAAAAGGTATGCCTATAACAATGCAAGGATGGTTTGACATAATAAATGTAAAACTAGAATTAATTACATCATCAGGTGAAGTAGAAAAAATTTTCTTTTAAGGAACACAGGAAATAATCTTGATGAAGAAAAAAGACTGAATCACAGGATAAAGTCTCAATACTATTACAGTTCATTTGAAGGCAACAATGAGCAACTCTTAGCTAAAAAAAATATTTTGTATAAAGCCCATTTAAAGTAGGGCTTATAACATCAGTAATTAAAATATATTTTTTATTATTTAATTATCATAGAGCACTGATAATTAAAATAATGATGTATTTATTTTGAAAAACTATACTAAGAAAACAAATTTCATAAAAAGATTTTATAATTGGGAAACAGACTATAGGTTTAGTACTTAATAAATAAATACACAAATACACATGAATAAAATAACTTCTTGAGCCCTGATTAATGATTGGAAAACACAAAGTAATAATTCCTGCACATTATATGTTAAAAGTAAAATAGGAAACCATAAAAAAAAGATGAGAATATAAATATAGCCTTTTAAACAAATTTAAAGGCAGAAACATAATTTATAACAGAAAATAAGTTTAAATTTTGGAACCTTTTATTTACTCAAATGCATTAAATACATAAGAAATAAACAAATGATAATTTGATACAATATTTACATCCTATGAGAAATATGCCAAAATGGAACTCATTCAAATAAAGAGAAAGATGTGAATCCAAGAGTGGGAAAATCATAAATCTTTTGCAAGGAAATTCAACAAAGGAGAAATATAAACTGTAAATTCATATTTGAAGAAATTTACGGTCAGTATCATTCGAAGTGATGTGAGATCAGGCAATTTTTGTATACTTCTAAGGGCGATAACCCTCCCCACTTACCATCCTCTCGCCAACTGCAGATTTTACTATTGCTTGTGACTAAATAGCACGGATATCTGCACATGGTTTTTGAAAATCTAAAAGTTATATGCACCACACCTTTATTAATGAACGTTTTCCTTCTCAAAAACAAAAGTATTGGGAATAATAACTAATGAAAAGATTAAAACAGAACGATGCAACAGAATTTTATACTAGAATGTGATGCTGTATATATATATTCCTGATAATTCTGTGAGATTTACTTAATACCTACCTTGAGGTATGTACTTTGCAATGTGCTTTAAAATGTGTTCTTTTATATTTTTTTGCCATTATCATATAATAAAGAAATTTTAATTTATTTTAACTTAATCAGGGCCATGTGATTGTAAATTGACATGATCACACATGATGAATTCAGAAATATTTGTTGTATTTTTTAAATGCTCTACTAAATACCATTAAATATACCCCAAACCGATTAACTTTACATGCCATAAATGTGTTTTATGTGAATTTGTTTTCGTAATCAATTAAAAAAGTCAAAGCAGCGTGTGTCTCCAATGAACAAAGGAAAATAGGAAAATCTCCTTAATAAAACCACTGCTTTGTCTGCAAATGCACCAGAGCTGGTTCAACTTATCACAGACTAATGCTCAACACTTTTCTAAACTCTTCACATTTTTATGCTTGATCTGAGACCATCAGCCATATGGCCAGGTTTTCTGTCCAAGTCATTAAGAAACAGCTGTTCAGTATTAGCATCAAGAAGAAATAGACTGATTCAAGAATACAGCACTCAAAGATTGTTTTCAAATAGTGTTCTTGCCATCTGGAAAGATTTTCCATGTCCACCAACTAAAGTAGTCCAACAGGAATTCTGTCTCATACTTTGACTTTATTCATAACGCTGTTACTACTGAATATTTTCTTATTTATTATCTATTGGACTAAAAAATGTCAGTTTCAGAAAAAAAGAAGCTTATTAATATCCTTTTTAATAACTGGGGCTTGATGATTTATTCAAAAGTGAATTCCAGTTATGATATGGAAATAGTATCTACTTATATCTACTACTGGTAGATCAGAACATTTGAAAATTTAGCCTATGACACTGCTTACAAATTGGAATTTAATAGATTGTTAGGCAGGATGCGGTCAGATTGCTGGCTAAGTTGTTTCACTTACTTTCCATTTAATTTCATGGAACGTAATTCAGCTATTTATCAATATACATAATATGGCACTGGCTATGCTGTCAGAACACAAAATCCAAACTTGCTTTGTCAATAAAAAACTACTCAAAAAAGAAACAAAAAATCTTCACGTCCTACATTTCTAGTTTCTCATCAAAAAATTCCAATAAAAAAATTCCGATGAAATACAATCACCTTACTTAACTTGCAACGCTCCACAAAATAACATTCCATAACAAAATAACTGGAAAACCCATATAATAAAGCTTCCTATTAAAGATACTCAATTCGTATTAACATATTGAAGGTCTTGAGAAACTCAGAATAAGGTAATTTTTACTTTTTGTTAACTTCTAATTAACAAAATTAGAACATTAAACCTCTTAGTTTTATTTGGAAAACCTCTTAAAACTTGTATAGAGTTGGTCAATACCCTTTGGTAGTCTTGGACTACACGGTCTTTTGAATCTTTTGCAAATTTTTACATACAATAGGATAAAAATATACCACAGGCAGGTCAGAAGCATTTAAAAATTTTGACAAATTTAATTATTTGATTTATATTAATAGAACTAAATATAGAACTAAATAGCATATTTAATAAAGAAGATATTTGTCTTTGTACAAATGTCATTTTCTAAATATTAAAATATAATATTGCATAAGGAAAAATTTCAATAAATTTCATAAGGGTAAGTAAAAGCTAAAATTACTGATTAGCATGAAGAAAGACTATGAATTAGTGGCAAAAATTTAGAAGAGGAAAACTCTTTACCTGTAAATTTGGTGGAAATCCTCTTTAAAACTCTTGAATCAAAAAGAAACCAAAATAAAAATAACATGGTATTGAAAATGGCTAAAATTTTGCACACAAGCAAATATGTAAAAAAAGAGAAAAGACAATTAAATATTCCACACAAAAAGAAAAAAAAAAAAAAAAAAAAAAAAAACCAAAAGAAAGTGAGTAGCAGGAGAGAAGCAAAATATATAGGCAAAAATTATAAATAAAAAATAATCATTTTAATGAATATATTCAGAATATTTTTCTTGGAAAAAATCAATAGATAGATAGCTTAATTTAAAAATCCAGAAAAAAAGCACAAAATTAAAATTGAGAATGAAAATAGATAAAAAGGAATAGAATAAAAAGGAATTTAAGATTATCATTGGCAACTGCCTCAATCTGGAAACATATTTTAAAATCTGAGTAAAGTACGTAATTGCCTAGGAAATATAAGATATTAGAAAAGGGCAAGAGTGATAAGATTAAAATAACAGATGTCTTTTGTTAAAAATTCTAGGTTATAGGCTATTATAATTTCCTGATATAAAATGGGTGATTTTCAGTTTTAAAAATTTAGAAAATAACTGAGAAAATAAACTCTGAGTTAATAACGCTTGTTTAGTTGGTAAACTAGTACAGAACAAGTCACAATGCATCTTAAAGCCATGATTTAACCACTCTTAGCTGACTGTGCTGAGCATACAAAAAGCAAATGACATGGATAGAATAATTGAAAATAGCCATATTGGGAATTAGTAGTACCTTAATTAAAGATGAAATGCCAGTTTAAGAAACTCTATTTTCAGTCCTCTGTTCGCCATGGTGTCTCTCTCTCTCCCAGACATTGGTGTCTATTTTAGCACCTGTCACTCTGCCTATAATTACGCACTTATGTTCTTAGTTCACTGTTTGAAGTCAGTGATTATTTTTGTATTTCAGGGCTGCCACAAAGTGCGGCTCATCATAAGGATTCAAAGACTATTGAATTATTTCATTATCATTTATATCATTCAAGAAACACTGTTTGAGTTGGGCTGGTTAATAATAGAACGATTCGCGTGATCTCATGGCACACTTTTCCGTGCAGTCCTCTGCGTTCAAAGCCTTGTGTTCGGCCAGTGCTTTGTTGCAATCCTTCTTGTGCCAAATGAGAACACCTCGGAGAAGCGTGGTTACTTATCGATCTCTAGCCAATAGAGCTCAGATCATTGGGGGAAGGATGTCCACCAGAATGCCAAAACAATTAGAAGGATATCCCATCTGGAGTGACGTGTTGGCCACGTTAAAGAAAGGGCTTAGCGGCAGAGTTGAACACAATACAAAAGCTACAGGGAGGAGCCTGGTCCAGCCCACTGACTGACAAAACCTCTTTGGCCAAGGCATCTGGAGATAAGGACAGCATGGCCTCAGAAGGAATCTCCTCACGACTGAAGATGCTGTTTGCTCGGCATAGGGTTTATCTTTTAAAAGTAATTACTAATGTCTCTTAAAAGTTAAACCCTTATTAGTACAGCTCACTCAGTCCATCAGGAAGAAGGACTGTCTGAAGAGTCTAACTGGCTTTCTCGGGAGAGGAGTCTCTGAGGGGGTGACGAGTACAAGGATCCCGTAACTCCCTCAGCCCTTCAGATACCATTTCTACAGCCCAGAGACTGGGGACATACCTGAGGAAATGCATTACCTAGATCGTGCACAGACTGAATATATCGCTCCAAGTCTGCAGCCTAGATCATGAAGAACATAACCCATGCGTCAAACATCCTCATCCAACGGGTCCAATGTCCTTTCCTACTTGGGGACCCTCTAAACATAAGAGTGCTCCATGTGATTCGTTAGGAAAAGACAAAAGGCTACAGAAAATGTTCTTTCCAGAGTCATGCTCAAGCTGGAGCTGTGCCCGGTGATCATCATTATCCTGAACGAAGGAGCACAGGGGTGCCATCAGTCTTCAGAGCACAGGGCTGTGCGGGTCCTGGGAGGAGGACGCCCCCTTCTGAACACTGTGGCACTTCCACAGAGATCTGGTCATGCTGCCACACTGTTCCTTTCACCTTCCTTCTTTTTCAATTCCTGCCATCCTTGAGTTTACCAGAAAGCCTCCCACGCAAAAGTTTAAATATATATAGTACTTTTATCACTTCATTCAATACACCCTGAAATAATTCTTGAGGTACGAAATTAATTTTTTGAAAGAAAAAAAAAAAATGATGCAAATAGAGAAATAAATTACAGCTGAACAGCCACAGTTCTGGCATGAAAACAGTACTCACTAAATGTTTGCGGAATGAATGAATATTAATCTGTCGTGAAATCAGCTGAGCCTTCCACACAGCCTTTAAAAAGTAAACAAAAATAGGTTTCTCTAAATTGCTTGATATTTAAATGGTGTATCTGTTTGTTTGCATGAGAAAAAAGAAGATAATGAGTGTGACATTTGTTATCCTCAAGGCTCAGGGGCCACTTGATTTCATTTTGGAAATTAACCCAAGGTACCTGCCTCCCGAAGTCACCATCTACTTGACAATCTTGACTTAATTTTCCTGAGGGACTATTAGGCTAGGTTGCCTCTAAGGAGATTCCCCATCATGGCATAAAAATCGAACTTCCCAAGACTTGTCCATAGAAGGTTATCTGAGAGAGATGTAAAAACAGACCACCCAGTCATGGCGTTTGATTTTATTCCCTAGAAAATAAACTCTCTACCAAAATGTCAAAATAAAAGTCTCTAAAACTTTGATATCTACATGTACACCTTACGTTAAGAAAATACTAACCGGGGCAAAGCGATAAGAAAAATGAACGTCGTGTTACACGTGCACAAGAGCTGTCCAGAGTGTGTGAGGGGCCAAGTGCTCACCGACTCCGAGAGCCCCGGCTCGTTCCTCCTGTCAAATCCTCCTTTCCACCCTCCGCTGCCCAGACCCGCACTGCACACTGGTTCCCGGCTCTGTTTTTAGGACTGCTCTTAGGCAGCTGATCATCTCAGCCTTCTCCAGATTTCTATACACCCGGGATTCTGTCCACCCACCCAGCCCCAGTGAGGCTCCTGCTCAGCAGCTCATCTCATTCCAATGATGCCTTTGTCTACCACGGGGCTCCAATTAGTCCCTGAGCTGGCGAAGATGTCTGGGGGTCACCCTGCCGCATTGGGAACCAAATCTCCTCTCTGTGTTGACTTTTGCTTGGCCAAAACAAAACAAACAAACCAAAAATCATAAAAACAAAAAACTTAGCAAGGGATCTGTAAAGACCAAGTCACCAAATGTCTCCCTCTTCCCTACTCAGGGCTTCGCACACTAAGTGCAGCCAGCATTTACCTCTCTTCTCTTTAACCTCTCCTGCCTGAGCAGGCTATCTCATATGGTTATTGAACATTCAGAAAACGACAAAGTATCATTGTTTCGTACTCTAGAACTTTTAGACATTTGACCACTTGTACATTTCTACTGTTTAACAAAAATTTTAATATTTGAAACAAACACGTCATTTTCTGCACTGTGGGGGAGGGCTTCATCTGATGGCTGAGTAAAAGAGTCCATACCCAGAGAACACACTTCTGTTTCGCCACACAAAGCACATGAAGCTTAGCGACACGTACCCTACAGCTCAGCTAAGTGTTTTACTTCAGTTCATGAAGCAAGTCCACTTCTCTATTATTCTAGTTCTATGTCTTTCCTATGACATGAGATGTAATTTGTCCATAGCTTTTGCTTGATGAAAAATAAGTGCTTTAGCTCTCTAGTAGAAAAATCAGCATGCTTTGCATTGCATTGCTTCCTAGGCTTGCAAAATACAGAAGCAAGTACAAAAGGGAAGAATGTTAGTTGGTTAAGTTCTAAGAGATGAAGTTTCTTTCTAGTCCAGATTTTCAAATGCCGTAAGTTTTGGTGTTGGGCCTTTTCTTGATCATCTAGGCTTCATCTTTCTGGTGGGATGTTAGACTAGGTTTCTCTAAGGAGATTCTCAATCATAACATCCTAAAAAACTCTATTTCACATACCTTTATAGTGAAAGTCAATTACTTTTTAAGTTACGCTAACTTTTTTTATACTGCTATATAAACTAGTGTCGGTGGGGTGGGAGCTTATTCCTGCTCTTACACCTAAAGTGTTTGGCTTTTCCTTGGCCCACTAAGGAAATACATATAATATACATTTAACAAATACATGTTGACAAAAGAGAGGAAAGAGGAAAGAAAGAGAAGAAAGAGAAATAGAAAAAAGAAAAGCAAACTTTCTCTCTGAAATCAAAACATCTCGTAGTCACCTAAATTGATGATAAGTCACCAAATTATCATCTGTCCCGGAAACTAACATCCTTCACGATTTGTTTTCATTGGCACAGGAAAGCTCCTGCATTCTTCACCCTAGAATTTCTCTTCTCTCTTTAAATTAAGGGATGATGCTTTCTTTCCAAGACTGGCTCCCCTCCGCGCTCTTAAGTACTGCAGTTCTTCAGTATAATTGACTACGTGACAACCCGAGATAGAAGTAATGTTAGGTCAGCAATCTAACGCACATATCAAAGTAAGATGGTATTATGGGACAAATCACATTTTAATCAGTCGGAGCTTAGATAAATGCAGGACTATTGATAGTATTTATGATTTGTCTAACAGCCGGTGGTGTGACAGAGCAATAGCACTTTGAAATACAGTCTGTGGATGTTAATTAACAGTAAATCATAACGGAACTCCTGTGGTATTACATGATGTCCATGTGAATTCTCAAATAATTTATAAGGCTTGATGTGATCCCACAGCGTGTGACAAGAAGTATGATTATTTGTAGCTCTGCTTGGTCTGCAGCATAAAATTGACTTTGGAGGCAATGGGACATGTTGCTAATACACACCCCTTCAGGGACTGTTCCTCGGGCACAGGTGTTTCTGCTCCTCCAGAATCAAGATACGGAGTCAAGTGCTCAACTGAAACACAACTGTACAGTGACTAAACATGATCTCTCAGGAAATACATAAATACATTCCCACCCCCCACCCCCAAGGAAATAGTATGTGGAAAGTAGTTTCTTAAATTACTAGTTCATAGCTGCCTGGTCTCAGATGCCATGCTTCCGAGTCCCTAACACTCTAATCTTAGACTAATTGCATCCTTGACATCTAATTGTTCTGTTCCAGCCCTGACAGCCACACTATTTTTTTTCAACTGCTTCCTAAAGCGGGGGATGGGGGAGTGTTAAGAGGAAAGGGGAAAGAAGAGACTGATAATAGCAGACTGAAACATGTAAAGATACTTAGTCTCATTTCCCAAATTTTCCAAATTTCTCCAAGCCTTTAAATCCAAGAGTACAAGGAGCACGCCTCAGGTTAATGATACCTTTCCTCTACATTATTAAAGCACTCCCACCAGTGTTATGTTAGGTGACTGACAAATGAGTCAAAAAAAAAAAAATGCTACAAAATGCTAATGGCATTCAACTGGCCTTTTTTTTTCTTCTAATTTGTACCCACAAATTAGCTCATGTTAATCTAGTTGTAAATATCAGTTGCAAAAATATGAGAAGCAAATGAACAGTCTTCAAGCAAATAATACATACTTTTTCCAGAACCATCTTTCCATTTTCCTGCCCACTTATCTATACATTGAAATTGGCACTAGAGAGTGAGATGCAGAGAATTTCAGCTGGAGTGAAGGACTTCATTTGCCTCTTTCTATACAAAACCAACAGACCCTCAGCCTGTGGGGAAAAATATACAAATTTCTTCCTTTTGAAAATATCACAGAAGCAGCTGCTCCTCAGCTATTTTGAGTGGATTTTCTCTGAGAACAGCTTGTAACTGCAATATCGTATATGGTGGATGTTTGGCAAGAGCCTGGCTCTGGGAGGGAAATAAGTAAAACCTAAAACCAGTGCAAGTTCTAGTAACTAACAAATGGGGGTCAGAGAAAGAGAAAAGCCATGCCCCAGATGGAAAGGAACGGATGGCAAGCCCAATTATCCCAGCGGCAAAACTGTTAGCCTTTTAATTGATCTAAATCAAGCTCAACGCTGCCAATCTGTTCACACAATTTTAAGTGAAAAAAAGACAGAGATTAGTGGTAAAGACAACAGAAAGAATAAAAAAGAAAATAAAGGAAGAGAAATAAATTCAAGTGTAAATGAAATTCCATGCTGCGGCAAAGTGATAGGTAACAGCCTCCTGGCCTTCGTGCTGGCTTTGACGACAGCTCAGCAGAGCAGAAGCCCACCAGGTAGCTCCACACGGGCTTGCACACTTCTCTGGCTAAGGCTGGAGAGGTTTTAGGACCTTGCTCTGGGTTATAGTTACTAATCCCTGTAACACGGTTAACCTGCAAATCCTGAGATAGGAACTAGAGTGCCATTGGAAGAGCTTTGGTAGCTGAAGTCCAGCTGGGAAAACAGAGCCTCTCAGAACCCACGATCTTTGTAATTGGACAGGTTCGAAGCAACAGTTACTTTGAGACCTCGTGTTTTCAGAAAACACACTCATGACAGACAACCTTCTGTATCATTCCCCAAATCCTACATACTTTTATTTAGACACCTACTCTCTAGACCATAGCTACTTATAATTTCGACATCTCAAATCTAGCTCTGTCCCAGATCCTCGCATAAAGAGGTCTTTGTGTTCCTAATAGCATTACTGCCTTTTGTCTCAAATATTTAGAAATAAACAACTCTTCTGACTGACTCATATGGGAACTCTATTTTCGATCTTTGTTTCTGATTAACTCCTTACCCCTGCCCTTAACCGACTGCAGCTTTGAACACATGCAGACATTTAATTAAAAAAAAAAAAAATCACAGACTGATGAGTCATATAAGGCAAATAGAAAATACCAGTTTTCTGAAAATTCTGAAACATAAAATAGACCCCTAAATTAGGAATTTACTAACATGAGAAGAATTATTCTCTGTGACCCTGTCATGACCTCTCATGCTTTGGCAGTCGGAAAGCGTGTTTTGGTAATTGCAGTGATCAAGTCACTCCTGGACTTAATGTTCGAGGGTCAGGGATACCAGATGTCCCGAAGTACACTTCCTGTCTGAAACAGCTGAAGAATTGCCATGCGTTCCATAAGATTCTCGGATATCCCACAGGACGTTCTTAGAGATGAAATACAGCTTTATAACTTCCTAAATCTACAGCATAACTCTGTTTTAAGTATACACATAAGATATTTTTTATGTATTCTTGATATACATGAACTATTCTAGGAATGCAGTTACTGTGTAAAATGAGGAAAGACTGTACTTTCTTTGGACTTTTACCAGGAGTGGATTATCGTTTTGTAAAACCACAACATCGGAGAAATGTCATTCACGAAATCTGAACTGCAATACTCTGCACCCATATCTGATGGCATCTGCAGCAATGGCACCATGGTGACGTCCACATGTAGGTGCAAACACTGGCCGAGCATTTGCATCTGGGAATGCAAATTTCCTTTCCCTAAAAGGAACCTCACTAGACCAATTACAGATATATCCTTAACTGCGATTTACTTCATTTGAGTGAGACCATTCTTACTATCACGTAATTGCCACGGGGCAGAGGGTCTATTTCTTGACCTTTGTAAGTGAAGCATCTTCGTGCAGCCTTGCTGAGAACCCTCAACTCTCTCGACTTGGCTTGATGCCTACTGTGTTCTTTGCCATTCCGACTGCTGTAGTCACGTTCTGCCACTTATCTCTTGTGTCGTCTTCTCCTCTCTCAAGTTCTGACCGACAATTTTTCTGGGATGTAATCGTTTCACTCTCTGTCCACAAGTGAAGCTTGGGACTTTCCTCCTCCTCTCTAAGGCGTCCTCTTCCCAGTCGATTCGGACACAACCTCATCTAATTGCACTCCATTCTGTTGTGCTTTCGGGTACTGTACTTTTCTCAGACTGAAGGCTCATGGCAGCCCTATACTATATATACTATACTATATATAGTATAGTATATAGTGGAAACCTAACTTTTATGTGTATTAGGAAACTGAAGAATTCATATGATTCTCTTTATTGTGATACTGGCTTTATTATGATACTGGCTTTATTATTATCTCCAAGGCATGCCTGTGTATAATTCTTGCTGTTAGATGATAAAATTATCCAAATCAGAATTAAATGTTCTCCTTTTTCTTCAATAGGTTGGGCACATATTAACACAAAGACTCAAAGGTCTTGGCCTTTTAGCAAATAGGTTCCTAAAGTAGAAATGCATGTATTAGCCATCATGGTCATTAAAATCAGCCAGTTGCCTTCCCTTTTCTAAATCAATTGGTTCTAAATAACTCATTATATTGGACTCTCTATATAGAATTTCCTACAGAAACGAAACTGAATTGATAATTGGCACAAGTTTTTTATACTCTTTGCACTTACATTAACTATTACAAATCAATAAATTGACATTCTTATTTCTACGTACATTTTTTGTTGAGTTTAGTTTCCCTATTCCATTGCCAGGGTCCAAATAATTTTGAGTATGCTAGTAAAATAATTTGTGGATAAGTGAAATTGAGAACCAGACCACAGATCAAATATTCACTTTCAAAATTATGTGAACAACTAACTTCCAAAGGAAGAACTCCCAACTACATAGAGACAATATGCTGTAACAGAGGAAACTTCAAGTGCCAACTTTTAGAGTAAGAAATACTTGGAATTTAATCTGTACTTAGCCATTTATTTCTGTGTGACATTGAAGAACTAAGTGTTTTTGAGACAGTCCCCAAGACTTATTTTAAATGCTTAACACACACACATGCCCACACACACATTAACTTGGTATCTGCTACTTTAAATTTCTAGATGGCATACGTATCCTGCTGTTTGCACTAATAAGAATGGGCTTCGTTATAAAGGGAATGGCCTTGATTCTGAGAACTAAGGGAATGTGTAAGTAAAGGATATATAACAAGTTATTTTTTTTTGGATGTTTGTCTACCAGTTCCCATGCTGTTCTGGGATGCCAATCACTGTTATGATGAAGAAAAGCAATCCTAGACATTTCCTTATGTTTAAAGTATAGCTAACAGCTGACTTCATTGCCACTCCCTCCTTCCTGCTTTCTAGTAATGAAGACATGCTAGAATTTACCCATGAATATGGTGTCCATGGGACATTTTCAAGTAGCAGCCACGAGACTCCGTCAGCTCAGCGAAACTATACAAGTGAAATGAAAACACCCTCCATACCTACAGGGGTCACTGGAGCTAGAGCTACCTACCTAGCTAGTGCTTCATATTTGAGCTGCCTGCCAGTGTACCAGATTCTATCATTTTAAGGCAGGCACTACAGGAGGCCTGAGGCTGGACCATGGACAGCCATGACAAGAAGAGAATGCCAGGTGACACTCAGAGTCTACCAAGCCACCACAAGCCAGGATAAATCTCTGCTTGAAACAGGATAAATCTCTGTTATAGTTTTAGTTATAAATAATCAAGCTTTCTCCTTGTTAAAGCAATAGAAGATTGGAATTGCTGTGTTTGCTTTTGGCAAACCCATAGATCTTGATGTGGAAGGAATTGATCAAACACTGTCAATACTTTTGGGGCTGCAAGTCTTACAGGAATCCCTCTAAGACTCATCATCTAAAACAGGTATAATACTGTCTACCTAATTGTGAAAAGTCAGACATAAAATATGTAAAGGAATTTGTATATAACAGGAACTTCAGACAAGATAGTTTTTAAACTCATTCTTATAAATTAGAACTGGCCAGGACTTTCTACCCTAGTAGGGGAAAAACTATAACTCATCCCAACAGCCACATGCTGATGAATAAGCACTCATTATTTTTGTCACATTTTCACTGTGGGAACTTTCCAAAGACTATTCGCATAAGGCATCTTGTAAATCATAATAATTTTCTACATTCAGAAATGCAAGTATCCTGTCTTATCTGCCAGATTTTCAAAAAATTCCCAAAGAATTAAAGATAAATGAGTCTATATATTCAAACTGGGTTAGCATAATGGAATTGATTATATTGTGTGGAAGTATTAATGGCATGCTATTGAATCAGTGTATATGGGGTCATCATTTAACGGGTTCGAGAGAGTCGGAGGGAATATATACTTTAAATTATGTGATTTTTATCAATTGCGTGGAATAGGAGGCATTCACAGGAGTGAATGTTGCATATTTCACTCGTTTCGTGACCTTCAGCATGCAAAGGGGGGAAAAAAACTGGAGTGAGCAAATCCTGAGCATATAATACCGAATCCAGGCAAAGGAATACTTGTTGCTTTCCTGCGACTGTTTTGGGATGTGCTGTCATTAAAAATATGGGGGTGAGGCTGGGAGGATCCTATAATCCCTGAGGAAACAGCACTATATTCTAGCCAGAACAGTAATCTGATGCCCAACAATCTGGGAAAACTTTATGTTGTACTATATTTAAAGATGAAGAAACTTAAAAGAAAAAAAAATGCCCTTGATGAAGGATTTTAGGATAAGACATCATCTTTGGTAAGAAATAAAATACAAGAGAATTCATCTCACAGTATACACATAGCTTATTTTTTTATAAAGAATTAAATTAGACCCTTTACTCACCATTTCAACTCCAAAAGGGAATTCTAATTTTCAGCAATGTCACAAATCTGACAGGCTGACATGCGTAATGAAAGACAATCAAAACTATGAAGGGATACAATAATTAATGCCGAGAGAGCGGAAAGAAAACCACATATTTCGTTATCCAGAAGAAAAAGTCCAATGTCAGAATAAGAGCCATCCAAACGGATAAATATTCTGAGATAAAATCTAATGAGATGCAGCTATAAGGAATCAAGTAAGAAAATACATTTGAAGATGCATAGTTCTTTGCAATTATAAACACATCAAATAACTATCAGAAGTCTAAAAGAGAGAAAATTGTTTGAACTGTGCCTTTACATATGTTACATGAAATAATTGTAATACATGGTGTCATAAAATATGTTAATTACCTGTTATAATTTTTGTTGGAGCTTTTTTTTTTTAACAGCAATTTAAGGTTCAAAGCAAAGCCAAAGAAAGATACAGAGATTTCCCATATACCCCCACGCCTGGCCTCCCCCCTATTAACAATTTTTAAAATGTGTGTGTTTGGGAGGGGTTGTAATAATCACTACTGAAAGAAAAGCCACAAGTGTCCACAAAACTTGGAAATAGTGAAATCCACTAATCAATGGGATTGGCCACCTGTATGAAATAACACACAAGATTTTCTGAAGACATGTCATAGAGAAATCTATGAAAATATAAAATAATACAGAACAATGACCAAAATATCCTGTGGTCACACCTAAGGAACCAGGAAAAAAAATCCCTTCACTTCGTACACCGTTTTTCCAGCAGCAAAAGACAGTTGACAGAGAATGAGGATGGATCCGTCTGCCTCACACAGACTGAGAAGGGGCCCAAACTGGGGGACGAAGCCATTTGATGAAAAAACGCAGTTCTCAAAACCATTATGCCCCCCAAATAACTTCCTCCTTTGCCCCCAGGTTTGGCATCTACATTTCTGTCTATAACTGATTTCTTATATTGACTGAGAGAAAATACACAGATCTTCCCACACAAATTGCAAGACTACTTGCAATAATTTTTTTCATAATATGCCAATTTTTGGACTCTGGTTAAAAAAGTAAACCACCTTTTTCATCCAAATTCTAAGTGAACACTGTCTATAGTCATGTTAATGTTAGACTTTATGTATGCATTTGAAAAGAATTTTTTTAATTTAAGGATAAGTGCTTTTTTAATATCTGTCATTGATCGAGTATTGTTAGCCTGGCTACTCTCGGTAAATTGTTTAAAACAAATACCTAAAGGTGATCTAAAATAAAGCAAGTCCTTAAAGTGTATATCTACTATTACAAAGAAGTCACCGTAAGGAATATGAAGATGGATGTGACATTTTTTTGACATCCATACATTTACGACTATGTAAAAAGTGTTAAAAAATGTTTAGTTTATTAGAAATTCAAGTAGTAACAAAAGTAGCACGAGAAGTACATGATTAAATGACAGGTTAACCATATAAGTGGCTTAAGACATCAAGTGAAATGTAAGTTTTCAGACTGAAATTAAAGAGGACGATAGGAGACAGAAAATTATTTTTTAAAAATATACATTATTGTTTCTACTTCCATTATAGAGATCTAGAAAAAGCATCATTCCCACCCTTGTAACAACATGAAAAATGACAAATTGCGAGTTTCCAACACCTTTTGAACCCATCGAAAGCTGAAATTGCAAGGTGATAAACTAGCTCAAAACCGTCAGAAAACCAGGTGTGCATGGGGAGAGAGAGAGAGTAGAAGCTCTCATCTTTCTGACACAGCTGCAGCCAGACACTGTCACCAAGAATTCAGCTATAATTGTTCACAAATTGCCGGATGCCGACTATGGGCCGATGGCAGTGTGAAGCCCCGGGAGAATGTGGATAGAGAGAAAGTCCGCACCCACGTAAAGGCCCCTCTCACTGGGCTTCCCTGGACGTCAGAGTTCTGGGGAAGCACCCTCACGATGCAGGCCTGGGGCCGGAGAACAGCAGCAGGGCGGGAGGCGAGGCATGAAGTCCCACGCAAATCCTTGTCTTTCATGTCCCCTAAGAGCCACAGCACGAAACTTCAGGGGAAACAAAACTATCATCTTTAGGGCACTGCTGCAAACCCACTGGTATGAAAAGGAAAGAGAAAAAACAAAAAACAAAAAACAGAACAAAACAGAACAAAACAAAACCACCCTCCTTCCCTGGCTGAGCGACAGGCTCAGAAGCTAAGCCCAGAGTTGGTGGAGAAAGGGAACACGAAGAAGCCACGCCCCCAAGCCAGGGACACGGCGAGGCCTGACAGAGAAGGATGCTGTCCCTTGTCCCAACCAATCTAATAAGTGACAAGTAGCAAGTACCAGCGAACGCTGCTGGGAGAGTCGCAAGAGCACGCAGAGAGAGACACCTTTGGTGCAGCACACAGGGGAGGCCTAAAGGTGAGGGTGCAGGGGAGGTCGGGAGAAAAGCCCCCTGGGGTCCATGCTATAAGCCACGCCGGAGCCTGAGGCAAAAGGAAAAATGTGTGTTTCTATACAAATACCTCAAAACACCCTGCTTGTAGTCAATCAGTGGAAAAAAGGAATCAAAGTTGTACGATAAATGCCCATGACCGAGGAGCCGAGCTGCCCACTGAGCCTGCATGCCACCGCCAGTGCTCAGTAACCTGCTCAACAGGGCGGCGATGCCGGAGCACCGCCAGCCCCCCACTGACCACAACAGAGGGTGGACACGAACAATACTTGGCCTTTATTTTAAGTAGATATTTGCTCATATGGATTTTTTTTCATTAATTATTTGGCTTTTTAAAATACTGAATTAAAATATTACTTACCTTGATGACTGACTTTTCAGCACCCCTTAAACTTTGCACCCGAGGCACGTGATGCTTCCTTATCGCACCCTCACCCCAGCCTTGCCCGCTGGCGAACCAGCCTCCATCCTAAACATAGATATGTCCAGGAAGTTTTGAACCTACGGGGCGCTCAGAGCACCACACAATTACAAATCTCAAACCTAGCTCACCTCCTCACTACGTTGACTCGAATGCCCACCTGTCGTAAGTCACTCAGTAGCTGACTCGGTTATTGGACTTGGTTGTCAGGGATCAAGGGATCTCAGTGCTTGTGTCTGTCACCCTTATTTTACTTAATAATGGTCCCAGAGTGCAAGCGTAGTGATGCTGGCAGTTGGGATATAGTAAAGAGAAGCTGTAAAGGCTTCCTTTAAGTGGAAGGTGTGTATGGATGGATAGAAAAAGGACAGCACTATGCCTCGGGCTCAGTGCTACCTGTGGTTCCAAGTGCCCAGTGGGGCCTTAGTAAGGGAGGATCACCATACATGGAGACACACGCCTCTTTCTCTGCCTGCGTGTGCGTGTCTGTGTGTACAAACTGTCAACATAAATGTCAACAGGATTTCTTACTGGTTAATATGTAATTTTATTTTAAAATTTCCATTCTGTATATCTAACAAGTTTTCTAAGATGAATCTAGAATATTCACATAAGTTACTGAAACCAGAACAACAAGATCAGTACAAAATAAATCTCAATAATGCTATTCTTTCGAAAGAGTGGCTCCTATTTAGTTTGAAATTTTTTACTTAAAAATATTCGCATTTTATTTTGAAAAAGGCTACATTTCTCTTCTTGCTGAGTGTTACAAGAAAAACAGTGCTAAATATTTATGTTAGGTTTATGATTTGCAAAGCCCTTACATGTACGTTTTCTCATTCAATTCGCACAGTAGTTCTGTGGATTAAACATCAGTTTCCTCATTTATAAATTGGGACAAGGAGGACCACAGCAGTTAAACACCTTTTGCTTTTTCTGTATTTAGTGTTCGGTAAAATCACACTTAAAATAAGGGTTTTCAACACCAAAACCAGTGCTCAATATAATTTGATTTTGTCGCTCCTACTCCGTTACAGATTTAAAAGGAAAAAGAAAATGACAAAATCCTATGGAAATTTACTCTTCGGATAGTTTAAGGTTTAGTCCTACTATTGTGGTTAAGGCCTTAGAGATTTGAAACGGTCTTTTATGCATTATCTCTGTAGAAAATCCCAGTCATTCTGGAAAAAGACTTTTAGAACTAAAATATGATTTTAGCAAGGTCATATACAAGGTCAAAATGCAATAACCACACTGCCTACGATTACGGTACTGTGGCGGGACCATCTGTGGGTTTCTACAAAATTCACTGGTTGTTTCACACAGTCTTTCGGCTTTGCCTCATCAGAACCGGATCTCTCCCAGGTTTGGGGGAACTCCAGAATTGTTCCACTTAGAATTCTTAGTTTTTCTCTCAGCTTTCTAAACGTGCAGCTTAATGTTCAGCAAATAAACTCGAGTAACCCCTGCAGCTTCTTGAAGTACTTTTCCTCGTAGTTTTTTCTTCTCTGGACTTCTGCCCATTTTTCTGGCCATGTCAGCCACCCCTAAACTGCTGTTTCAGTCTCCACAATTCATCGAAGCCCTGGGGCCTGCTTACGATCCCCAAACCCCAAATGGGATTCAGTGAATGCGTCCAAACAGAAAGCTGGGATGGTGTGCGGCTCCCCTCATTATTCCCCTTCTCTCGTGGATGATGGCTGTTCGCTTCTTGCTGCCCAGTGTTTAAGCAGTGATTCCTCACTTTGTCCAGTTTTCTAGTTCTTTATGGCAGGAGGGAAAATCCAATCCTGATTTCTTCATCATGGCCAGAGGCAAAAGTATAAACTTTAATTAGCATATTAAGATAAACCGATCCATTAGACTTTAGTGCAATATTTACATTAATAGTAAAACACAATATAAGATTTCACAGGCATTTAATGGCCATGGTTATTGTTGTTTATTTTCCATTTTTAATAAAGCTACTGGAATGGAAAGTTTCAGATATTGATTATACTGCTTAGTTGAGCATGTGGCCTTCCAAGCAGGGACGTGAAAAAGTGATACACAGATAGGATGGGTGTTTTAACGTCTTTTTATATTGAAACAGTTTCAAATGTACAGAAACTGGAGGAGGGCAGCACAGAATATCTGTTTACCTATATTAGTCTTCTGTGCTGCGTGACCAATTACTACAAACTTAGCAGGTTAAAACAAGATATGTTTTATCTCAGAATTTATGTGAGTCACGAGACCAGGCAGAGCTTCGCTGGGTGTTCTGCTCAGTTTCTCAACCAAGGCCTCAGTCGGGTGTCCTCCTTTTCTGGAGTTTGGGATCATCTTCCACTCTCACGTGGCTGTCGGCAGAATTCGGTTTCTTACAGCTAAAGGAGTGAGGTCCCCCTTTCTTGCTGGCTGTCAGTTGAAGATGACTGTCACTCCTAGAGGTCACTTGGCACTCCTTGCCAGGTGGCCTCCTCACAGACCTTCTCAGAACACAGTAGCTTCTTCAAAGCCAGCAGAAGCGTATCTGACATCTAGACTATGTTTTAAAGGGCTCACCTGTTTAGGTCACACCCACTTCGGATAATCCTCCTTTACATCAACTTAAGACAATCGATTTGAGATCGTAATTACATCGGCGACGTTTCTTCACCTTTGCCAGACAGCGTAATCTAATTACTGAGTGATGTCCTTATAGTCACAGGTCTCGCCCACACTCAGGGAGAGGGGCTTATATAGGACATGTGCAACAGGGGGTGGGGATCTTTGGTGCCATTAGTATCTACCCATCATAACACCCTTTACACTGCTCCCCTATTTTAACATTTTGCCACATTACATTTGCTTTCATTTTTCTACGTGTCTACGTATGCATATGTGTGTATGTGTGTAAATGTATACCACGTGAGAGTATGTTGCGTATCTTGTTCCTTGACCACATAAAATTTTGATGTATATTGACGGAGAGTAATAATATTCTACTACATAACTATACACTTTTCAAATACAGGAAACGTAACACTGATACATAATTTATAATTTTTCGTATAACCTATAACTCATATTCCAATTCCATCAATTGCCTCAATAACATCCCTTCAGCAGTTTCAGCAGTAAGAATATAGTCCAGAATTATGACTGAGTTTAGTTGCCATGTCTCTTTAGTTTCCTTCCCATGACCTGAAACAGTTCCTCAGCCTTTCTTCATCTTTTGAGCCATTGTTTTTGAAGAACAAAGGACAGTTGTCTGGAACAGGGTTTGACAAACTACATCCTACAGGCTAAATCCAGCCCTTGACCATTTTATGTACAGCCATAGAACTAACAATGGTCTCTATATTTTTTAAGGATTTTAAAAGAAAATAAACTATGAGATAAAAACCATATGTGACCCCCTCTCCCTGCCCCCCCCCACCCCCAGCAACCTAAAGTATTCCTGTTTGGTCTTTTATCAAAACAGTTGGCAGATACCTGTTCTAGAATACATCTCACTTTGGGTTTCATTGGTTTCCTTATGATATGATTATATGCAGGTTATGTATTCTTTGGAATACTATATAATGATATTATATTATTTTTAATGTATCATATCTAGAGACACATGACATGTGTTTACCCTTTATTGGTGCTGTTAGTTTTGCTCTTTTGATTAATCTGGTTTCTTAAGGCATAGCTACTAGTTTTTCTTTGTGTAATTAATAAGTAACTTGTGGAACAATACACTAACACTGTGAAAAATTGATTAAAACTTTCCCTTAGATATAACATTCATTGATGATTCTTATCTGAATCATTTTTTACTATGATAGTTGTAAAATGGTAATTTTCTAACTGCATCATTCTGTCTACATTTATTAGTTGACATCCTATCTATAAGGAAGCACTTTACTTTCCCCTTATTTATTTTCTCACTTAGTTATTTGCTAATCTATTCTCAGTATGGACCCATGATTCTAACTTTAGTGAAATTTTAGTGAGTTGGCTATAAACTACAATTACTCTTATTTATTTTGATGTTCAAATTTTCCCAAACTTTTCCAGGGAGAGCCCCTTCATGAGAATTCTTTTTTTTTTTAATATGCCTTATAATTGTTTGAAACATTTATTTTCTCACACAAGATGGACTTTCTAAACTGCTCCAGCCATGAAATAAGCCATATCGCAAGGACCTTAGTTTCCTTCTAGTGGGGAATAATATTTAGAAGCCAAGTTATGAGTGCAAAGTGTACTGATTGTCACTGAGGTGTCAGGGTTTCTAGGACACAAGAGGCCAAGGTTCGATCGAGGCAGGAGATAGTGGGAGATCTGAGGCATGGGTTACAGTAAAAGCCAACAGGTCACAGAGAGTCATAAAGTGAGAAGTCCTCAAAACAAAGACAACATCTTATTCTGGGTGTTTTGGTACCAAAAGAGAACGAGAGAGCAGAACAAAGATGTCGGTCTTCCATTTCACCATCTGCCATTCAGTTGAGGAAATATTTTGATGTAGACTCTCAGAATGCCTAAATCAGAAGGAAATTTAAATTCTAAAACACTAACTTAGGGAAAAACAAAATTAAAAGAGACCGCTTTTTGTGTAAACAAAATAATTAAATGCTTTCTATGAATCAAAACATGTTTTATATTTGGGCTACTTTTTGTCCCTTACAATTAGCCATTATGTTAAGAAATCACATACTTCATTAAAAGGAGACATAAAATCTCTAAGACTGGCTGATGTTATGGAAAATTGGAAGAATAAAATCAAGAATGTGCTCATGGTCAAATACATTAATGTATCAGAACCTCTGTCACTGTAACCCTGAAATTACTGAAACCAACGACGTCAGCCATAATGGCAATAAGAAGGCTCAGAACGTAGTTAAAGGAAGTCGTGGCAACAATGGAGAGCCTGTGGCTTCACGATTCAGTCATGATTTTGGACCTGCTTTGCCATTTAAATTTATTTGTGGCTTTTGGGAATCTTGAAGATGTTATTTAGCTTCTTTGCATCTCAACTTTATCATGTTTAACATATAAATTTAGCATAAGGATGAAATGAGATTATGAATCTCGAGGGTCTGTACACAGAAGGTGCTTGGTGAACTATGCTACTGTAGAAGGCAACCACTATTCTGACCAGGAAATGTGATTTTGCAGCGTTAATTTTTAAAATAATAGTACAATGAGTAATTGATAGGACTGGATGTTTAAATAAGGAAACTTGAAGTATGATACTGACATAGACAGTTCACTGTCAGTTCCAATCAAGACTTCCAAGGCACAGACAAAACTGTTTGTGTACTAATATTCAGAAGTGTGACCCAATCTGTGATTGAACAGCTGTTACAATGGCAATCACTAATACGTCAAATCCTGGAAAAATGTTTCCAACTGCTGCAGATATTCTCAGATCAAATACTATTTCTATGAAAAATTGTGTGAAATAGTAAAAACTGAGGCACAAAAGAGAAGCTAATATATATTTGCATCACCGTTTAAAAAGAATCAAGTAGTTATCTGAGAATCTGATAATTTCAAGTATCAGAGAAAGCCTGCCTATTTGGACTTATCAAATATTGGTATAAAAATATAGAAATTGCTACAAAAAATTGTGACATTACAATGATTGTTACACTTTCTCTCACACTGAAGTAATCTCAGATACAAATAAGCACTTTGTAAAAAAAGAAAAGTAAAACTTGGTTGTTGCTATGCTAATTAAAATATCATAGTGTTAAGAAAATGATCATTTTAACTGAAATCCTGCCACTACTTCATATCATTTTCATGAATATAAAAGTACAATCCCAGTAGTGTAGCAAGATAATTATAATGAAAACATTTAATTTTTAGTCAAACTGTTCTAAAACTTGATAATATTTAAGTCTTACTGAAATACTGATGCTGTTCTAAAATATCTTGCCAACTAGTAAGATATTGACCTACCCAACAAGCACATTATTTGGTGAAAGCAGATAGGAAAATTGTATCAACTGTGGTACAAATTAAAAACCAGTATTTTCAAAGGCAGTTTCATCTTTTTTGTGTTAATCATGATGTCAACATGCAATTATACTAAGAGATAGCTGTGGGCCTTGTTGGACGGGAAGACTGGAGTAGAATATTTGCCCTAGGACACATGGTTCACCAAGGCAGCTCAGGCACATTTGAAGTTGCAGTGATTTACCCACAAATATTCACAGACCTTCTAGGATTTCATGCTCTGGTTTAAAAAAAAAAAAAACATTTAGAGGATGGATTAAGGTTTTTAAAAAAGGTTTATGATGTAATGGGAAGAAACTTTTTATTTAAATGAATATTCATTTCTCTAAGATTTTTAAAGCTCTGGGCTAAATTTTAGCTAGTTTCTCCAAAATTTGGTTTGGTTTGAAGTAACGATAAATGAAACTAGGCTGACTCATTTTTCATAATGTTTCTTCATCTGTCCTTTTTCTGCAGACCTGACTGCCTGAGCCTCGGGCTCATACCTGGATCCCTGCAATCTGGGAGATGAACTTGGCAGTCACTAACACATATTTTTTAAAGACAAAGACGCAGATGAATCATTTAAAGTAGAACTAAAATGTGAGCACAGAAGCTGACCCGGAAGGGAACCCCAGAAATGGCAGCCTTTTTTCTAGAGATGATGATATTAAGGAATAAACCTGTGAAGAGGTAGCCAAAAAAGGGTAGGTATAAATCTAGGAGACAGGTGGAAAATAGACTGAAACTTCGAAAAAAACTGAGAAATATCCATAGGATTGGATAACAAGGACATCATTAGTTAAATTTATAAGACCGGTTTTGGCAAAGAGTTGGAGGCAGAAACAGATCGAAGTGTTGGAAAAGTGAAATCTTTGTGAGCAAAGAATGTAGATATGATCAGCTCCTTTCCAGGGACAGCCCGGAAGGAGAGGTCCAAGCAAGCGGAAGTAGAATGTCAGAGACAGCAGAACACGTTGAAATGCTGAGGGAAAGTACAGGTCGGGTTTCGTTGTTACATAAGAGCTTGATGCAACATGTTAAGGGAGGCTGCAGATACCACACTGAGGAATTCAAGCTTTATTTTGTGGGTGACATGGTGTCTTCTGTGTCCTCCTTCCAAGCTTCTCCAGTGCTCTAGTCGGTTTTGATGGCGTACTGATAATTGCTCAAACAACCTCACTGTGGGGTCCTAGTGACCTGAGACATGGTCGTGAATGCACCATTAAGCAGAACGTATTGCTGATATATAACATGTATACTTCAGAATGTCACAGATCAAGACGCAGTGGAAACACTTTAGTTATAAAGGTTATAGCACTGTGGAGAATGCTTCAGAATTTCACATAACTGTCCCTTCTTCTTGGGGAGGGTTTGTTCTGCTCTGACTTTATGTAGAGTTCTATTTTCCTCCTTCAACTATTCCATGTAAAATAGATCCATGATGCTAGCTGCCCACCCGAAAGGAAAATACATGCCGCCCAAGCAGTGAAGTGAGTTCAGCCCTTACCAGACATTTAGAAACCCAGGGTGACTTCTTACTCCCAGTCTTTTAAGAGTACTCTTGATTTCCACCATTAGAATAAAGTGTGGGGGGTTATGCAAAGAATCCATGCCGAATTGGAGGAGAGGGAAAGCAGGATGCTATGTATGTCGTTGAAGAGAAAGGTCTAACCCACAGGAAGAAGCGAATTCCTCTGGGACTGTAAGAGGTGGCGTCAGAACGGAGTGGAGAGAAGGGACGGGAAGGTTTGAGAAAGAAGAGTCGCGGTTACCACTAAGGATGGAACACCAGTTGGGATGGAATAAAAACACTGAGGTAAGTTGACATTTGGGGGAGTGCTGAATGCGAAGCATGACACCCAAGGTGCTACGGAATGAAAGGAGAAATGGCCGACCGAGGTTCTGGGCGGGTGAGGCTGGAAGCAGCCTACCTCTCTGGCTTGGTGCAAGAGCGGTGATGCGTGCCCCTGCGAGGATGCATGTGTTTTCCAAAGGTAATTGTTTTTGATGGTTTATTTTAAGTAAATAATTTCCAGATGCTCAAATGCCAAATATACTCCCTCCAAAACTGTACTGGCTTGAGAACTCATGAAGACCTCACCCCTTCTCTGCTTACAATAGCCCATCCTCCATTTTACAAAACAAGGACATGCGCCGTCTTCAGTACACTGCCTCCGTTGTGAAATCTTATGCGACCCAAAACGAAGAGGCAATTTGAATGATTGGTATTTCTGTTGAGAAAGTAAATGTCTCTAGTAATTGAGTTAAAAATTTTGGAACTCAGATAGTCATCCAGTCTTCATGGTCAAAAATTCAGATTGGGTCAGTAGAGTTGTCAACTGTTAAATCATTAAAAATATTCTTGATTATAGATCACTTTGTGATATTTGGCATATAACCAGGGAAGACATAAAGCAACTAAATGACATTGCTATAATTAAACCAGTCATTCCCATACACTTATGTACGTGGACGAGATTTCTGAACACGTACATCCATAATTTTTGCGTGTGTGAATAGAACTTATTCTTGCTTCATTCAACAATATGTAATATTGCCCCTTAAATACTTAAAATAATTGAAAGAAATCTTCGATCCCTTATTATGAAATGGGTTTTAATCAATATTCATTAAATTTTATAATATATTGGGTTCTTTATGTTAACTAGCTACTAGTAGTAATGAGATTGCTAAGCAAAAAGTAACACTTTTAACCATTTTTAGCTTATGGTCACAGAAACAAAAAAGATTAATCTTATTTTATAGAAAAGTATGACAAAGTGAATGAGTTAAGATTTTACTACACTAATGCTGATAAAAAAGCAACATCAAACCTCAGCGTCATACAGAAATAAGCATATATTTGTTCATTTGTCTGGAGCAGCTGGAGGCTGGCTTGGTGATTCTGCTCATCTTGGGTCGGTCTTGCTCACACATCTGTGTCCTGACTGTTCACTATTCTAGGTGACACTCAACTCTGCTGCACGTGTCTTTCATGCTCCAGCAGACTAACTGGGAGAAGCTAAGAGAGGGGGCCAGCCCAATCACTCCACGGCTTCACGAGCCTCTATTTACAACACATTCTCCAACCTCACATTGGTCAGTGCAAGTCTCAGTCAATCCTTGAGGCAAACTGGAAAAGCAGAACAAACTTACATGGCAAATGATGGCTGAAGCATTAGGACCAGTTTCGCAATCTACCACAAGGTGATAATGAAGACTTTCAAGCATTATAATATATAAGACGAATCCTGAAGGGAAAGTGAAATACAGATACAAACTGTAGGCAGAAGTTGCGACTTTTAGGGAAGAGTTTGTTCAATATTTTTAATGTGAGTGGTGGTATCGAAATTATGAATTCAAGTACATTGGATACATTTTTTTAAATGATGAAACTGTTCTATTTTAAAATGTCAATATTTACCACACACGAAACTTACATCCTTTGCAACTATTTAAATGTATAACTAAACTAAAAATGTGTGAGTAGGAATTGAATAGATTTTCAAAATTATTTTAGATGGTATGTAAGAAAAAGACATTGAATTCACTGATAATGAATTTCCAGAATTCAAGGAGGTGTAGCATTGCTGAAAGACTAGTGACCTAAAAGAAGCCCAAGGCCAGTCAAAGCTTATCATGCTTGGGAACCTCACAAGGAGAAAAAACAATACCAGCAATGCCCAACTTTTTTTTTTTTTGTAAAGACATGGATATAAGATTTCTGTATCATATGGAAAGTTCCTATATGAAGTTAAAAAATTCTAGGCCTTATGCCATAGCTATACATCCACTACCAGAAATTCCTGAATTAGACCTCAGGTCTGGGTGCACAACTCACAGGGTAATTACAAGGTGAAGGACTGAGACAGGAACTGCATCATATGGCCTCAAAGACTGGTAGCAGAGAAGATACACATGAGGAGGTCTCACCACCAAACCGTACCTTCTTTACGATTAAAAACTATAACTAGGATCATTTGCCAAATCACATACCAAATTTCAGGCCAGTTCACTTCAGCAGCAACAGTATGGAAAAGCATGGAACAAATAAGCCAGGCCACATTACAGTGGACACAATGAGGACCCAGGCCAATGGCTAGAAACCAGAAGGAACAGCATCTCGACCGGAGGAAACCTTGAAGACCAGAACAAAGATTTTCCCTGCACCTGGGCAGGTCTTGGGAAGAAGGAGGGGCAAGGGAGATCCTTTGAGAAATAAGTAACCTTCTGAGTTATGACCCACAAAGACTGTTAAAAGAGTCTATGTTTTAAATAAAACCAGTAAATGGTTTCTGACAACCTCAGGAGTGTGTGCCTGAGAGCACGATGTAATCCATGATGAGAAGACTCCTGCTCCGTAGTTTGTACATCTAAGCTGTAATGCCCCTACACTGACCTGGCCACGAAGAACAATAAAATTTACGAATATAGAAACCTATGTGCTTTATAAAATGCTGAGCAAAATTAAAAGTCTTTTTAAATAATAATATAAAGATTATAAGATTTTTTTTTATAGTGTTTTCTTTCATGTTTACTAAAATGGACTATTTGATGCAAAAAAAAGAATATATGTTTTAACTCAAGGAAAATATCAATGTAAGGTAATTTAGAAAAAAACCCCACAGATTTGGGGGAAAAATCATCCATCCAGATAAAAAATTTCTTATCAAGTCATTATAATCTTTAACGGCTAGGTTGTGGGTTTCTTTCA
This sequence comes from Eonycteris spelaea, assembly GCA_003508835.1. Lineage (NCBI taxonomy): Eukaryota > Metazoa > Chordata > Mammalia > Chiroptera > Pteropodidae > Eonycteris > Eonycteris spelaea. The sequence goes on from PUFA01000056.1 coordinate 957,261, forward strand.
TCTACTCGTTTTATAAATGCCTAGTGTCTAGCTTTGATGGAAAAACTAAATTACACAAGTATCGAGATGTAGTACCGCCTAAAGCAAACAAATTAACTAAATGATTTCTCAAATTCCCTTCCAAGTCCTATGATTTAATGAGGTTGTGCAAAAGATGACTAAAGACGAAATGTGTGAAAACGCTGTCATCCTTGGTTGTTTTCCTTCAGAGATGTGGGTGGCTTCGGAGCCGCGATAGTAAGGGAGATTTCACCTTTTACTGAAGGACTGAGACTCATTATATGTATTCATGAGGTATTTACCAAAACTCATCAAAGCAACTGCTTAGGCCTCTTCCGTGTGAGGTCAGAAAAACAGGACAGAGTCTTTTCTGGGACTGGCTTCAAGAAGAGACCCTGGAAGGAATATACCAGGAGAAACGACTAATGGCTTTGTGTCAGTCACAAGCTGGTCAAGAGATAGAAATCATAGAGCTTTCTTAAAAGAGAGGATCTAATATGCAGAATTAAGCTGGCAAAAGAATTGGTAACTATATTAACTAAAAAAGGAAACAAAACCCAAAAGCCCTGGTAGGAGGCAGCTACCACTCCCAGGCTGAGAAGACAGGGAAGGGCTCCAGGAGGCTGAAAATCAGACCCTTCAAGGGCTGGCTGGTGCAGGTGTCTCTGAGGCTGGTTTGTAAGTGTTACATCAATTCCAAAGTGGAGTTAATTGCTGTTTCTCTAAAGAACTACTGCTATTGGGGAAAGAAATAAGACTGAGGGAATTAGGCTGGTACTGTTTAAGGGTACAAAACTTGCAACTAGTAGATAAATAGGGCCTGGAGAACTTAATGCACAGCATGATTATAGGTAACAATACTGTGTTACAAACTTCAAAGTTGCCAGGAGACTAGATCTTAATTGTTCCCAACACACACACACACACACACACACACACACCACACACACACACACATGCATGCATACACATTGATCATTCTGTGATATGATAGGTGTTAGCTCCCCCTAGAGAAGTAATCATATTGCACTATACAAATGTATGAACTCAACATGTTATACAGCTTAAACTCACACAATGAAATTATCTTTGTAAAGGATATATCATTTTGGCGTAGAAAAAGTTACAAGCTACTGCTGACCAAATAAAGTATCTTTATATTTAATCGGGAAAAAAGATGCTGATGTTGAGGGGTGAAAATTTAGATGGTTTGGGTTTGAAATATCCTTGGGGTTCAGATTCGTTCTTTCGGAGAAGAGTGATGCTGATATCATCTGCCAGCTCCCCAAGACCGTCCAGCTCAGGGGACATGTTTCAGCACTCAACAGCAGTACAGACAGAATCATTCTGACTGTTCAGGTAGGACCTGCTGAGGAAACCACCCTCACTGAGCCTTTCTGAACCTGACGACCCAGCCCCAAACTTGCTCCGAGTGTTCATGACTCCTGCAGAGCTGTGCTATGTGACTGCCCTTCGCAGAAATAACGTGGTCCCATCGGGGCAACGCGAGAGGGCACGCACACCGGATGTTGTGCTGTGTATGATTTCCTTTCCTGCCCAATTGATAATGCTCTTTCACTTTTCTCCATTGTTCATGCCACAAACCACACGCCAAATAAGGTTATAATCAAAATGAAGATCCGAACAGTGAACACGAACGCTGATCTAAGAAGATACAAAGATGTTCTTGCCAGACTCACGAAGACGTGGCAAGTTAAAGAGTGAACCTTTCCCCAAATCATAGGCCTAACGTACGACAGAATTGTAGACCCCAACTCACTGACAGTTAATCGATAGTAATTTTCACTACAAAATGTCGGCTCCCTAACATCAATGCAAACAGCTTTAGTGGCATCATAGAACACACTGGGGATGAATGAGATGGTGCCTTAGAGTTAGGCGCAAGCCACCCTGGAGGCTACGATGACATAGTCACTTCCATTTGGCCCCATATGCGCAGGCCAAAGACGTCTTCTCTCAAGAATTAGACCAGATCAGCCGTTGCCATCCGCAGAACCACATGCTTCACTCTGATTCGATGAATAAAAAGTGCCTTAAAGAAGGTACGGTCACGAAAGTCATCTCCAGGGGACACAGGGAGTAGGAGAACTTCCGATTCATTTAACAAAACTGTCACCAGGTTCTAGAACGCCAGTGTGTGCGAGCTGCTGAATAAGTAAGAGGAAAAGAACTTGGTCCTTCTTGCCAAGGAATTCATGTTCTAATCGAGGTGTCACAGTGGATAAAGAAGATCTGCAAAGTGTCGGCTGGTACATCAAGATGGACACAAAATGCCCTGAAACGCAGACGGGATGAGAGATTTGTGTCATCCTTACACAGGGATCACCCCGTCTTCTAATTTTTCCCCGCTGAATTACATGCCAAATATGTTTAGTCACCATAAAGCGCCTCCTAAATTATTAGGAACATTTTTCTTTAGTTCAGTAACAGCTACTATAACTTCTAAGACAAGAAGCAGGCTTTCACAGACAGACAAAGGTTCACACACAAGTCTTGGAATTAATTTGGGTGAATCATTTAACAAGGACTTCCAAAGTATTTAGTGGCACAAAATATACCTGCAGCCAGGTCAGTGTGTTTCGTGTGCGAGAGAGAAGAATTAGTGTGGGCGTCTAAGGCCCTAGCAAAATGCAGCGACATGACGGGTTACAAGAGAAAGGAGGCTCAGACCAAGAAAATAAAGCAGAAAATGGGAACTAGTAACCTGCCAGGAAAACCCATTTGATCTTATGTACTATTGTTTTTCTTCTATATGCCAGAGACCTATGAGTCATGCCAAAAAGCAAGTGGATGGTGGGGGGAAAAGTGAGAATATATATAAAATAGTTGTAGAAATGAACAATCATATTTAAGTAAATCTCTAAGCCCCACCAAATAGATATTCTCAGTATATGATCAAAATTACAATAGTCTTCATTGCTTCTAAGTCTCTCTCTCTCTGCCCCTCTGTCTCTGTCCCTGTCTGTCTGTCTGTCTCTGTCTCCCTCTCTGTCTGTCTCTCTCTTTCTCATAGTCACTCAAAGCGAACCATTTTAACTCCAAGTACACAGCAGCCTCAAGTCAGACAATTCTGCATTTTGAGATGCCAGCAGCAGCAGGAGTAAGCGTAAGCCCATTCCATGCCAGCATAGCAGATCTGAGCCTCTGTTTCTCAAGAATCAGAAACAGGAGGGCTATTTCCACCAGATTACATCTGAGTCTGAAGGACATCAACAGATTCTAAGGACGAGAGACAACCTGATAATTTAAGATCTGTCGATGAGTCAACCTATACAGACCCTTCTCACGTAAGGTTTCCATGTTCCTCTCCAGCAAGCAGTCCTGAGATGGCTGCTAATCTAGGGGTAGTCACAATCACACCAGTCACAATCCTTGGCAATTGCCTTCTTGATTCGGGCTTTCAATATGCTCCTGAAGAATTCATTTATCACTTGGGCCATTCGGTGACAAATGGAGTTCCTTCAGTGCGTCCTCTAATTAATTAGTTTGCTTTCCATGCTATTAATGGAGGCACAAGTGTATCCATTAGCCCTTGGGGAGTTCGCTCACACACGGCCTCTGAAGAAGCCGTGTTTCACAGCCCTGGGAGGTGCTGACTCTTGGTAATGCAGTTTGGACTTCGATGGGAAGTGGAAGATCTCCCAGGCAATCAGGTTTTCCTCTAACCCAAAAGGGAAAAAGGAATAATATCTGCACGATTGTGCTTCTCTTGGAGTGGCTACAGTTTCGCTGCAATTTCTATCCAACCGCAACATGCATTTTGGCAGGCTGGGGTTCAGCCTTTAGGTTGCTAATTAAGTTAACAAGTGCTGTGTGCAGCTTAATTTGGCAACAAGCGATCCTACAGACTGTTCGATGAGAAAGGCAGCATTTCTGTAATGGTTCTGTTTTTAAGCTTGGAATTAAGCTAAAATTATAATGATCCCTATGAAGGGACATCTGATGCATGTGTTCAAAATGCAGAAAAGGAGAAGATACTGTTTTGAGCATTGGATATTCATACCTTCTATTTACAGATTTACTGCTCAGCGTAGCTGAAATAGGGGTAATTACCTGTGTACATTTTTAATTCATCAGGATTCGAATAAAATGTGTTTCTCTGCCCAACGTCCTTCTTGCAGCTGTCATTTTGCCCAACCTGCAAACTGACGTTTGATAATGAATTTCCATCGCAGTGAGCTAATTGTGGGTGTGATTTATTCTCTTGTTATCCTCTGTTCATTTGCCTCTCCTTGAGTTTCCTGGGACTAAAAAGAATGATTCACTGGTTCATTTATTCAATAAGTACTTATTTAACATCTACTGTATGCCAGACATTATGCTAGGCTCTATGGACTAAGAAGGAAAAAATATACCTAAAGCAGGATCTTGATGGAGATTCCCAAAGAAGAATCATGTGTTTATTCCACCAAAGAAAATCATAGTTTGGGAGGAATGTACAGAACTAAGATCCTGGAGACCAGCACGTAGGTATGTGGTATATATATGCTTAAACTCAGCCACTCACCAAGGAAAGAAAATGAAATAAGCAAGTTATCTAATCTCTCTGGGCCTCGTTAGTTTGTTTATAAAGTGGAGGATTGGGCTGTTTGTTAAACTCTCTTAAAGCAGATTTATTTATCTTTTTACAAATTTTCATTGAGGTAAAACTGGCATATAACATTATATAAGTTTGAGGTGTACACTATTATAATTTGATCTGTATACCCTATAAAGTGATCACCGCCAAAAATCTAGTTACCATCCTTCACCATACAGGTGACTGACTCCTTTACCCATTTCGCCCACTCCCACGACCCCCTTTCCCTCTGATAACCGCCAATCTCAGAAGATTTCTTGAATAATCCAAATGCCCTCATGACCTATCCCCAACCCAGTGCTCCTTCCTCAACCTAGAGTTCCTGTCTCCTTTCCGCCCCCATTTCTGCATATGAAAAGACTACTCAGTGACGTCAGTGCTCTAGTTAATTCTGCCGTGTCCATTTCCTAGTTTTGAATAATGTACTGTTTATATCAGATGGTTCCATGGGGAAGTTGGGTGATAAATACATGGGAGCTCTCCATGCCATTTCTGCACAACTCCTTAAGTGCCTGTAATTACTTAAAAATGAAAAAGTTAAAAAAAAAAATCACAACCTCCCTCAGAATGAAATCAAAGCTGAAATCAATCTATTCTTCCCTTCCCCCATCACGGCATTCTGACCTCACTAGAGCTAGCTGCGAGGCTGCCCGCCCCTCTAGACTTTAAAGTGAAAGGCAGAACTGCATCGTATTTATCTTTGTATCCTCCATGGGATTTAGAATAGGTGCTTCTCTAACCCAGGTTCCTTCAGTTAAATTCAACAAACGAGGCTCAAAGCACTGGGTAAAACGTTTCCTTACATCTCTTCTCTCCTCTGGGGAGCTGCATCTCACACCCCGTCTTCCCTTCAGCGGCCTTCAACAGAATCTGCGTACAGAGCGCGTGTGGGTGCACTGTTCATGTGCTCATTTCCCAAGGCGCCTACCGTGACATGTGCCTGGAGAAACACTCGCCTGGACACCAAGGACAAAGAGAGTTAATTCACCAGGGGTGGCCGCACCTAGTACATAAATAATGGAGCATGATGGAAATCGGGGTTACGTCGTGTAAAGAGTCAGGTCCTGCGATATCCCGCTCTGGATTGGGTTTTTCAGACAAATGACAGTTAAAATGAAGTGCACTTCTATTTGGTTTTGAAGAGGCTTTCCCTAAGGCTTGTTGAGACCTTGTGACTCCAACATTAAAATATACACACATAACGTGGATACCCAGAGATGAGCGCGAGAAGGAGCTCCAAACGGTCATTGTTACCTGTACCTATGACGTGTGCGTGTGAAAGTTGGTAGCATTTGGGGTCAGTCATCTGCAGCTAACAGATGCTGTGCCTGACATTCTACTACTTGTTAAATACGTCATTGCTAATTATTAAAATGTAATTTCATGAAAATCAAAATGGAATTAAAGTCAAGAATCAAGTCAAAGGCAACCACTATTTGAGAAGATAGGTAAACTATTAGAAGAAAAATAGTATGTATCTAAAAGAGAAAATTGCAAAAGCTAATAAAAATTTTTGATTGTTTATCCTGTATGATTTAAAATGATATTTGTATTTGATCTTGCCTCTAGGAATATTTATTGAATGTTTTGAAATATTCCAATCATGTATAAAGAGAATGTAATTTCTAACGGTTACTTATTTTCCCACAAAACCCTGTTGAGTATAAATATAAATTCTATTTTATCAAAAATTTAAATAAAAACTAAAAAAAAATACTATTTATCTACTTTACTTGAATACAGTTAAATAGTTAAATTTATACTTGTTTTGTATTAGCAGTCTTTCTTCTATTTGCCTTTGGACTGAACATATAGTAATGATACTTAGACATAAAAGTTGCTGATATGACAAACTGGACCAATGTGAAAAATGTGGCCACATGAATTAACATAATTAAATCCATCAATTTCTTTTTATTTTGAGCTATTTTGGAGACCTTAATACAATTAAGGAGATACCTACCATACTGGATATACTAAAACTCAAATGTGGACCGTTTTGTAAAGTAAGATTGATAGGCTTTATACCAGAAAGCTAAAGAACTAAAACAAAATGACATCTTTATGACAATATTAATAGACAATGGAAGACATGTTATGATCTCTCCTACTGCAAGTAGCTATTATATAGGAGTCACTGGTTGTCTGAAAAGCTGCCTTCAATGTCACAAGCTATGTGATTGCTATGGAGGGCAGGTTAATAGCCCCCCACCAAAGATGCCCATGCCCTAATCCCCAGAACTGTGAATATATTATGTTACATGGCGAGAGGGAATAATAGTGGCAGATAGAACTGAGGTTGCTAATGAGCTGAATAAAAAAGAGGGACATTATCTGTGATAATCTGGGTGGGCCCCACAAAATCGCAAGGGTCCTTAAAAATAGAAGAGGTAGGCAGAAGAGTCAGTGTCAGAGTAATGTAATGTGCGAAAGATTTCACCAGCCATTGCTGGCTTTGAAGATGGAGGAAGGGGCCCCAAGCGATGGACTTGGGGTGGCTCCTGAAGCTGAAAAAGGCAAGAAAATTTACTGTCCTTAGAGGCTCCAGAAAGAACACAGCTCTGCTGATGCCTTGAGGTTGGCCTGGTGAGACCCATTTCAGACTGCTGCCCTCTAGGACTGTAAGATAATTAATCGGTGTGGTTTCTAACCACTAAGTCTGTGACAATTTGTTACAGCAGCAACCAAAAACCTAATGCAACTAAAACTTCCAGTTTCTGGTTCTGGATGTAAGGAGCTTCTAAGCCGCCCCCCTATCCTAACGACAAGTACAAAGCTGAACGGATCGAAATACTGCCGTGCACCCCTTAACGGTGTTCCGGTCAAAGATGCAGCACACAGACAACAGCGGTCCCACAAAATTATGATGGAGCCGAATTTCCCATAACATGTGGAAGGAGGTGTGGCTCAGGAGGAACTTTTTCTCTGAAGGGAACAATATCTGTGGGGCTTGGCAATAGATTCCTTCTCACAGGACCTCAATTCTGAGGGCACAGGTGACATCGCACTCAGCCACTGACCTGGTACAGCACAATGGAGCCTGTCCCTCCCCCGCCCCGCCCTACACACTCAGAGGTGCTGCGGCCCCCAGATCTCGCTTGACGTCTTCAGAGCACATCGCTGCAAATTCTTGGTTGAGGACCTGAGACCCAGTACAAGACACGGGTCCACAGGAGCCACTGTGACAAATATGAAGTGCCACAGCCACCTTAGTTAAAGCCTCCTGCGACCACCTCTCACTACCTACTGGCAGTCACTATTCCGTGGTCTATGCCCCACCCAGCCAGTCCCTCCCTGATATTTCCAGTCATTCCGGCCCACGTCCCTGTTCACGGAGCAGCACTGACAGCTTCAGTGCTGTTTCTGACCCTGTCGAAGAGAAGCAGGGAGAGGAGCGTGTGGGGCCGTGTTTATAGATCTAGAGTCATGAACAGTAACGTCTTAGGCCTTCACATCCACTCACCCTCACTCAGTGACTGCCGCAGAGCACATTCCAGTCCTGCGAGCTCCATTCATGGTAAGTGCCTTATGCGGGTGTACCATTTTTTAAAAATCTTTTATACCGTATTTTTATTATACCTTTTCTTTGTTTAGATACATAAATACTTATCATTGTGTTACAGCTGCCTACAGTATTCGGTACAGTAAAATGCTGTACCGGTTTGCAGCCTGAGAGCAACAGGCTATACCATCTAGGTTTATGTAAGTGCACTTGATGATGTTCATGCAACAAGATCACATAACAACGCAGTTCTCAGAATACATGCCCTTCATGAGAGACACGGGACCGCATCAAAGCAATTCCAGAATACATGAGAGGTGGAGACACAGAGCAAAGCACTACCCCCCAGGCTGGAGAGACCTACAGGGAATACAGGGAACAATACTTCCCTGGGACAGAGACTGACGAGTGGAAACGGCCCACTGCAGAAATGCGTGCCGGTTGCTGAGGCTGGGTGCGGACGACGCTGAGAGTGACTCAGGTAGGCTCAGTCTTTAAAAGGCCGCTGCGTTTTCTGAGATTTACCTCCAGGACTTTGACCAGGTTCGTATCGTGCATGTCTAAGAAAAATGCCCAACTGCTTCCAGCAGCAGAAAGAACAATGGAACCATTCCGCAATACCCCAGGGCACTCTTAACCACTCCTGCCCTCAGGGGAAACTAGTTAAATGAGTCCAACCTGCTAGGATATCATCAGAGCATAGCAAAGGGCAAAAACCAACCAACCAACCAACCAACCAACCAAACAAACAAAAACAACACACACAAATTAAAACGACAGAGCAAGCATCAAAACCAGATATGACAGGGCGATTGAAGTGATCAGAACAGGAATTTAAAACATTAGATTACTCTGCTGAGGACTCTCATGGATAAAGCAAACAGCATGTAAGAACAGATGCGCAATGTAATCAGAAAGAGGGCAATCCTAAGAAGGAATCGAAAAGAAATGCTTGGACGTCAAAAACATCATAACGTAAGTGAAGAATGTCTGTGATGGGATTAGTAGTAAATGGCACACAGCTGCAAAAGGATCTCTGAGATTAAGGCTCTCAATAGAAACCCCCAAACTGAAAGCAACGAGAACAAAAACTAAAAGAAGAAAAAACTCAAAACAATATTCAAGGACTGTGGGACAGCTGCAAAAGGTGTACCATATGCAGAGTAGAAATATGGAAAGGTGAAGAGAAAAAAGGAACGTAAGAAATATTCAAAACAATAAGGACTGAGAATTTTACCAAATTAGTGTCAGACACCAAAACACAGATCCAGGAAGTTCATAGAACACCAAGTAAGATAATTGCCAGGAAAACTACACCGAGGCGTATCATTTTCAAATATAGAAACAAAACAAAACAAAATCCTGAATGAAATCTGAGAGGCGGCGGGGGAAACCCTTTACACAGAGGGACAAAGATAAAACTTAAATCCACTTTCTCAGAAACCAGTCAAGAGAGAAGAGAGTGGAGTGAAATATTTAAAGTATTGAGAGGAAAAAAATCCCATCAACCTAGAATTCAGTACTCTGTGAAATTATCCTTCAAAAGTAAAGGAGAAATAAAGATTATCTCAGACAAAAAAAAGATTGAGAAAATTTGACGCCAGTTGACCTGTCTTGCAAGAAATGTTAAAAAGAAAGAAGTTCTTTAGAGAGAAGGAAAATAACGTAGGTTAGAAAATCATATCTATATAAAGAAAAGCATTGAAGGATTAAGTGAAGATAAAAAAGAGTTTTAGTTTTCTCATTCTTAGTTGATCTAATGAACAACAGCTTGTTCAAAAAAAATTACAACAATGTATTCAATTATGTATGCTTATGTCTAATATATACTATGTATGCTCATATGTAAGAGAAGTGAATGACAGCAATGATACAAGGGATGAGAGGGAGCATTTCAGATTATTTTGTTATTACATAGTGAAAGTGGCAAGATTAATAAACACACTTCTAAATAACACACAGGTCAAAGAAGAAATCTCAAGAGAAATTAAAAAGATATTTTTAACTAAAAGAAAATGAAAATACAACTTATCAAAACTTGTGGGATGCAGCAAAGTAGTGCTAGAGGTAAATTTATAGAATTTAACGCATACATTAGAAAAGAAGAAAGATCTAAAATCAATAATCTAAGTTTTGCCTTAGGAAACTAAAAAATGAAGAGCAAATTAAATTCAAAGTAAGCTGAAGAAAAGAAATAACAAGAATTAGAGCAGAAATCTATATAATTGAAAACAGGAAATCAGCAGAGAAAATCAATGAAACTAAAAGCTGATTTTTGAAAAGATTAATAAAATTAATAAGTTTCTTGCCAGGCAAACTAAAAAAAAAAAAGCAAATTACCAATACCAGATATGAAAGAGGGGACATTACTAAAGATACTATGGACATTAAAAAGCATAATAAAGGAATACTGTGAAGAACCCTATGTATAGGATTTGATAACCTGGATGAAATGGACCAGTTCCTGGAAAGACACAATTTGCCAGCACTCACATGAGAGGAAACGGATTATCTGAATAGGCCTATATCTGTTAAAGAAATAAAACCAATAATGAATAATATCCAAAAAAGACAGCACCAAGCCCAGATGATAAATTCTACCAAACTTTTAAGGAAGAGATTTTTCCAACACTCTACAATCTCTTTCAGAAGACAGACGCAGAGGTTCTTCCTGACTTATTCCATGAAGGCAGCATTACCCTAATATCAAAACCAGACAAAAACATTATGAGACAAGAAAAACACAGACCAACATTGCTCAGGAAAATAGATGCAAAAATTCTCAACAAGATATTAGCACATCAAACCCAACAATATAGGAAAAGATAAGTCCCACCACAACCAAGTGGGATTTATCCTAGGTATACAAAACTGGTTTGACATTTGAAAATCAATTAATGTAACAGGCTAGAGAGGAAAAATCCCATGATTGTATCAATAGATTCAGAAAAAGCATTTGACAAAATCCAATATCCATTCATGGTAAAAACTCTCAGTAAACTAGAAATAGAGGGGAACTTCTTCAAATTGATAAATAACACACACACACACACACACACACACACACACACTATAGGTAATGTCATACTTAAATAGTGAGAAATTTAAAGCTTTCCTACTAAGTTCGGGGACAAGACACGGACGTCCCCTCTCCCCATTGCTTTTCAAATTCATACTGGAAATTCTAGCTAATACAACTGGACAAGAGAAAGAAATAAAAGGTCTACAGATTGGGTAGGAAGAAACAAAATCATCTTAGTTCACAGTTAACATAATTGTCTATGTAGGAAATCTGAAAAAATTGAATCAAAAACCCCTGGAACTAATAAAGGTTAGAGTAAGGTGGCGACAAACAAGTAGAACATACAAAAGTCAGTTAGTTTCCTATATACAGCAATGCACAAGTGGGATTTTGAAATTAAAAGCACTACTATTTATATTAGTACCACCAAAAATAAAATACATAGGTATAAATCTAACAAAAAAATGTACAAGATCTATATGAGGAATACTAAAAACTTTGACAAACAAAATCAAATAAGAACTAAATAAATGAAGAGATAGTTCATGTGCATAGATGGGAAGACTTAATAGTATCAAGATATGAGTTCTTCCCAACTGGCTCTACAGATTCAATGAATCCCAGTAAGTTATTTTGTGGAACTCGACAAACTGATTCTGCAGTTCATATGGAGATGTAAAGGACCCAGAGTCGCCACTACAATACTGAAGAATGACAAAGTCGAAGGACGACACTACTTGACTTCAAGACTTCCTATAAAGCTACGGTCATCGAGACAGTGTGGCATCAGCGGAAGAACACACAACACATCACTAACTAGATAAAAGCCCCCAAACAGACCCGCTTAAGTACAGCCAACAGATTCTTGACAAGGTTGCAAAGGCCACATGATGCAGCAAAGATATTCTATGCAGCAAATGTTGCTGGAAGAACTGACCATTCACATGCAGAAAATCAGTGTAGATACAGAACTTACACACTTTACAAAAATCGAATAGAATACAGACCTGAATGTGAAATTGAAAATTATGAAAATTTCCCCAAAACATTCTATACGTGTTCGTATGAGTTTATATCTTTATAAAAATGATATAATGCTGACTCACTTTTATCAGCTTCTTAGTAAGTCTGGTATCTGATGAGTTCCCACTCTCTTTTTCAAAAACAGTCTAGCTAGTTTGGGTCCTTCACTGTTCTGTAAAAATTTTGATGACATCTTATTAAATCAATACCTATTGAGATTTTGATTAGAAATGTATTGGAAACTTAATGCCTATGTAACATGAGAACTTGCATTTTACTTACTCAGTGTTCTTACGCATGTCCATGAGAGTTCTTAAAGCTTTTTGCGTTTAAAATATTTTTTAATAATTTTCCTGTAGATTCTTACATATTTTTATATTTATTCTAAGAGTCTTGATATTCTCTGATACTATTGTAAATATCTTTTCTTTAAATGTTTCTAAGCACTTTGTTGCTGGTATTTAGAAACTCAAGTGACATTAATTTTATATCTACTCCTCTTGGGGAATTTTTTTTCTATAATTTCTAATGATTTATAGACTCTTTTGAGTCTTCTGAAAACAACTTTATCATATATTAATAAGGATATTTTAATTTCCTCCATTTCATTCCTTATTCCTCTAATTCCTTTTTCTTTTCTCATTACACTTTCTAAGATTGTCATTAGAAGTTGTAATGGGGCCATTCTGTCTCATTCTTGATTTTAATGATAATGCTTTTGACAGTCATAAATTGACACTGATGTTTTCTCTTATTTATCATAGGTAGTATTTATCAGGTTAGGGAAGTTCCCTTCGATTTCTAATGTACTAAAAGTTTTGTGTTGAATGAGTAATTTTATCAAATTTATTCTATCTAAAGAGATTATTCAATTTTCCATTTTAATTTCTTCCTGTTATAACAATAGGTATTTTATGCTAGAAAATATTCTTGTGTACCTGAGATAAATTAATTTATTCATGATATATTCTTATTTATACATATTTGCATTAAATCTATTTTAAGATTTTTTTGTGTGCCTATACATTAAAAAGTGAAATGGCCTGACCCATTTTTGTATCTTTTTGTTTAGTTTTGTTTTGGGATGAGGGTTGTACTACCCTCCCTGAATGATCTGGGAAATGTTTCTTCTTTTTCTATTATGGAATTTGGGAGGAAAAGCATGCATAGATGTATGTATTCTTATTTTTAGAACTGAACAGGAAATCTATTATAGTGATTACCTTGGGGAAGAGGGATAAAGACTGAGCAAAGGACCAGAAAGATGATGGAGGAGGAGGAGACCTCTGTCTCATTGCAATCTTCCCAGGCCATTGGGTTTATTCATCATTCATATAGTGTATTATATCCTAAGGAAAGCATGTGGAAGAATGGATTCATTCTAGTCACCGCAAATATAAACTCATCTCATCAACCCCTTTATAACAGTACAGGTCGCCTCCAGGATACACACACGGAGACCAAGTTAAATGCCTGGGACTGACTTTGCAGTTCAGACTTTCACTGTATCGCTCCTGCATCTGATCCCCATGCAGGCATGTTTGATGTTCGCTGCCCGGCACGCAGCGTTCGCCATCCCAGTAACTAACTCCAGTTTCCAGTTGGAGGAACCGCACACTCTTCCACTCTTAGTTTTATGAACAAGTGGACTCCACCCCAGCTTTGGGAATGGACCACCTTGCCTAATCCCAGGCCCACCAAAGAACCACTTTCAGCTGCCTGATGACGTTGGCCCATCCAATCACACCGAGTCGCAATATTCTCGCTGGGAATGCCAACAAAGAAACTCTCCGGGCTCCTGGGCGTAAGGAATATAGGCCTGGAACTGCACCATCTGTTTTGGGGGTGAGCCCACTCTTACGCAGCCAGACACGGGAGATGTGCAGGAGGAGCTGAGGCCCTGGTGCTGTGACTAACGTCTCTGAATCAATCCGTTTCTGAAGCTCCAGACCCACCCAGTGACTATTCCATTACTCGAACAAATTAATCTATTTTCTGTTTAAGCCGGTGTGAATTTGGCCTTGTTTTACTTACTACACAGAGCTCCTTATCTGCCTGCACCCTCCTATGTAACGAGGAATTTGCCAAGCTATTTCCATTCCTGGGAGAAAGACAGGTACAAGCAAAGCAGTGTTTACACACTCGGTAAAAAAAAAAAAAAAAAAAAAAAAATATATATATATATATATATATATATATATATATATATATATATATATATATATATATATTTAAAACAAATTAAATGTCTGTATTCCAGAAATTGCTGCCTTTTCAAACCAGTTGTATAGCTTTAATGACTGCATTCAGTGGTCCCCAACCTTTTGGGCACCAGGGACCGGTGCTCTTCTGAGAATCTAATTTCTGAGGATCGGAGGTGGAGCCGAGGCAGTGATGCTGGCGCTGGGGAGCGGCTGCAGATAGATACAGACGAAGCTTTGCTCGCTCTCCCGCTGCTCACCTCCTGCTGTGTGACTTGGTTCCTAACAGGCCAGGAACTGCGGCCTGGGAGTCTGGGGGCCTCTGATCTAGATTGTAAACTTCTGTGACACATGGGCTCCTAAGTGGCAGAGATAGACGGTACAGCCGGTTGGAAAGTTCACGAGACCTGCAGGAGATGAATAAAACTCCTCTGCCATTCAGTTTCCTCCACTCCGGGGTGAGCGGCACATTTCCGAGCACGGTCCTCATAGGAGCCGTACTTACCAAGTGCCTGACACACCTCTGCTCGGTGTTCAGGAAGCCACAGACATTGTGGTATTCTTTTTATTACAGAAGTAGTGTGTGTTTTACCTCAAAGAATCATTATGTGAACTGAAACGGTCTGAGGCTTTCCTAGCCTGGGGTCTGTTATGTTGCAAGTTGGACCTGATTTTTATTTTTTTATCTTTTCATTTGAGATTTTTCCCTTTCAATATTTCCCTCTTCTAGAATCAAGAGATACCCAGGGCGTGTGTCTCATCTTACGAGCCCCTGAGGCTGCTGGCTGGGCTCCTCCTCACGCCCACTGCTGGGACGGCCGCTTCAGCCCGCGTGCTCCTTCGCTGCGGTCCCCGCTTGCACGGCAGCCACCAGGCAACTCCGAGCTGCCCCACGGCCCTCTCACGCGTGGTGCTGGCAGCAGAGTTGTCCTCTCCCTCTGGGTCAGCACTGTCAGGCACCCCGTTATCGGCCTTGCTCCTCCGCTGGACCTCGCTGCCACGCGTGCTGTTTGGCTCCCTGCCCTTCCGGCCCCTGTCGGAAGTGTCACCCTGGCACGTCTCACATCTGTTCCCCGCTGCCCGGCCTGGGCGCCACGGCCGGATGCTCTGTTCCTTTTGCCCACCCCCACCCTGATGAACTCCACTCCACGGCACTGCATGAAACGTGTGGCACCGTTTCCTCTAAGCTGCTACTCTAAGCTTCAATCCACCATCTATCTGTACTCAATCTAGACAAAAGCTTACCGTAGTCCCTGCCACTAAGCAGCTCTTGGAAATAGTTCTCTATTTCTGTATTTCCATTCTGCAGGACAGCTTTCTCCTCTAATATAGTATGTAGCTATAAAGTAGTGGATACAAATGTGGTCCAATTTATTTTTTTATGCAATCAGTATGGATTTAATGTTTTATTATAAATTGCCGCGAGTGTAAAACTTTACCTCTTATAATAGCATACTTTATTATTTTTGAAGTTACCACGGTGATCTTTTTATTTTTATATAGTTGGTAATTTTATTTTGCAATTGACAGAAATAATTTCAAACCAGGATATGCCATCCCTACAAAGCAAATAAATTGTATTTTCTTGTGAGTAGAGAAAAAAAATAGGCCTCAGCTAAAAGTGGAATAATAGAAAGGATCATGTTTCAATTTTATAGGCTTTCCATCCATGATACAACATTTGACTTGTAACCTTCCTTTTCTGTTCACCATCTGCATACCGCTACTACGATCCAGGAAATGCGAGACGCATCCAGGTCATCTGGACCTGTAACGTTAGGCGTGAACATAATATCTGAACAGAACGAGCCTGGTCTAGGGCAGTGGCCTAGAAGCCATGTAATTTCTATCTCCCAGTCACTATTCATTTGTTATGTCCTTGAGCAAATCATTTAACCTTTCTATGATTCAGATTTTTTATGAAATAGGATAACACCTATGCCCAACAAAGGCATTTGTAGAAAAAAATTCAGCATTGAAACTGTCTGGCTTTTTACATAAAAGGGCTTTAGAAAAAAAAAATAATTCCTGGGCAGTAATTTGCAAACGAGTCCTATCTACCTCAGCCACCACCTTTATATAAGCAGATTTTTGGTTAATCTCAAGAGAGGGTGACAGACATATAACTCTAGCTAGACTAATAAAATGATAACAACATCTCTCAAGTACTTACTATGTGTCAGGTGCTGCTCTAAGTGCTTTACATGTATTACCTATATGAATCGTCACACTAACTGTACGACGCAGACGCTCTAGTTAGTTCAGTTGAGGGAAGGCCATTAGGCAGTTGAGGAAAAGCAGGCTCCAGAAGGCTAAGTCGACTGCCCAGGGTTATACAGCTGGCATGGGACAGAGCCAGGTGGAACCCTGTGGTCTGATCCAGAGGCTGGGTAGTTAGACACCCCCCTGGGGGCACAGCCAGCCTCCCAGGATCACACTAGGCCTCTGCTCACCGGGGCTGGATGGGTTCTGTTTGCCCAAAAAACCGAGAACCATCCAGGGGAAAACGCAGCCCAGTAGAAGAGAAGATCATAGAGCACAGATTTGGATCAAAACTGTCAATATCAGAAGAGGCACGATTTTGTTTTTAATCTCGTGATGTCTATAACGTGGAACATTCATCAGGCCAGCCACTTGATAAGTCAGCAGATAATTACTGAGCACCTACTATGTTCCAGGCACCACGATGTTGCCAAAGAAACCATCAGTGAAGGAGAGCAATAGAGTCCCTGTCTTCAAAACAGTTCCTCCTTACTGGGCTGGTGAGGAGGAAACGCACAAATAAACAAGCAAACAACTCAATAACTAGCATCATTTCGGATATTAAAACCTGTATGACAAAGACATGAAAAAAAAAAAAGCTTTCTCCTGAGTCCTCGGGAGAGCACAAAAGAGTAAAATGAAAGGAACTGACTAAGCACCATCAAAAGCAGAGTTTGTCATCTTTGTGCCGATGGAATGAGTGAGAGTGTTGTCCTCTTCCTACCCAAGTTGCTATGGAGACAGCAGAAACACAGTAGCCCAAGCTACAAGCTGGATCGGCCTTCATCTTTGCATCCATCCGTAGTGGAGAGTAGACACTGTTCTTTATCCTAACAGAAAGATGGGCAAAGAACAAGAACGAGGAACTCACCAAAGAAATTAAACAGAAGAGTAAACATGAAACCACACACACATGAAAACAGATCTCACGACAATTAAAGAAGTGAAAAAATCTAATTGCGATGAGGTTTTTCCTTTAAGTGGGTTGGTATGTATTTTTAAAAATATGTCTAGTGTCAGGAAAAGATGTGGAAAACCATAAATTATTCCACTTAATAACACTTTATTGAACGCTTACTGTGTCCTAGGTATTTTGCTAAGCACTAGTAATACACACATTTATTCGGCAAACATTTACAGAGCATCTATTTTACATGAGGTGGTGTGCTGAGGATTGGGGGTTGCTGTGGACAGGACAGATATGGTTCCTGTCCTCTTAGAGTGTGCATGCTAGCAGAGGACAGAGACACTTAAAACACACACACACACACACACACACACACACACACACACACACACACACACGTAACAGATTCTCTATGTAAAATAGTGAAAACTACCCTAAAGAAGATACTATGGATCCTACAAGACTTAATAATAGTAGAACGAACTTACTTAGGGCATGGGACGTTTCCTTTGAAATTTAACATTTGATCTGAATTCTAAAGATGAGTAGAAATTAGCAGGACAAAGAAGAAGGGAAAGTACATCCCAAGCAAAATCACACACGTGAACCAGAAAGAACATTAGTGTGGCTGTAGTAAGGGCGGGGGGGTGGCGAGGAGGGGGCAGCAGGGCTGAGGGGGAGGGATGAAAAGGGGGCCGACCGTGCAGGGTGATGAGAAGTCACTGCAGAAATTTAAGTAGACATGTGACATGACCCGAAATAGTGGTGAAAATGCAGATAAGGCTGTGCCTTCAAAGAGCCAACATTGTTAGTGGGGGAAACAGGTATTTTCAAATGTAATTGGGGAAGTACAAATTAATATAAAAATGCTGTTGGGCAATTAGACAATATCTCTAAATCTAAAATACATTTGGATGTAGCAACCTTTCATAGTCCATAGAAATCCTTGCATACATATGATGGTAATATTGTTAAAAATTAGAATCAGTCTAAATGGCGCTCAAAAGGATATCAAATGAATACTACATAATATAAACACAGAGTGAAACATAATGCAGCTATTATAAAAGAATAAGATGAATCTGCATATGTTATTATTCCGTAAAGATGTTTTTAAAACAGCAGCATTAGGAGTTGTAGATATAGTTCTATCCCACTTTTCTTAAATTAACAAATATACTTATATATATTAGGGAGCTTTATACTTAAACATCTCTATCTTGCAAGATATCGTTATATACATTATTCATTAAAAGGTAATATTTATCAGTAAAGATACTCAAATATATAATAAATGCATAGAATATACTTTTAAGGAGAGAGTATGCATTTTTTATAATTAAGGAATAAAAAAGATAGTTTGCAAAGAGGAGCTAAGACAAATGGACAAGCAGAAAGTTAGATGCTTGCCATTTTTGGTTGGAATGCTCCTCCATTAAAAATCGATGTCACCTAGGAGAACGAAACCACGCAAGTTTTCATGGGTAGAGAACAAATTCCATTTCCAACTTTTTCCATCATTTGTTATTGTTTATTTTATTGGTGTTTGTTTACTACCAATATAGCATGAAATATTTGCAGGCAGTAATGTTGCTATTTGTTTTGGGCCCTCTATGCCTTAGGACACTGATGGTTCATTGTAAACATCAAAGAAATAATTGTTCAATCCCAAGACTCTTCTAAAAGCTGACTTCCTCCCTTAAAGTCAGGAAATCAGCCCAGAAAACTGAAAAATGCCTGAGGTGATTAGGAGAAGAAGGCAATCTCACATTCAAGAACCCCAATTTGTCATCTGAAGAGAATTGACTGCTAATGAAAGTGATCGTAGCTGCAACTCAGTCTGACGTAAATGGTGCTTCTCCAGACACTGGAGAAACTTCCTTAAGGATAATGTTACTTAAAAGATCTCATTGTTGACCTCTCATGCCTATTAAAATCATTTGAAATGCTCTCAGCTGAAAAGCCAGCAAGTCATCACTTAATTACACCAGATTTCTGATTGCTTATCGTCAACCTTTTTCTCACTCAGCTCCTCATCCCTGTGCATCTCTTCTATGGAGAGTCCGCATCACTGTGAACAGCGGCTTTTGCTACAGAAGGTGTAACCAAGTCAAAGAGGGGAAGCAATTCGCCGGGGTCTGAAAAACATTAGACGGCGAGCAGGTCTTTTCTCCTAATTCCTATAATATTGCCTCATTCACCAGCTTGTTATCGGATAGTCAGATTTACAAATTTTAAATCTCACTTCTGTTCTTACATGGTAACAATTGTTGATATATTTCAGGTAATGTCCCATAGAATACTGATTAAAAGAGATTTAGAGATAGAGTGAAAAGTAATTTTATATTCTTTGCATAGAACGAAATGAGAAGTGACTTTATCCAGTTTTCATAGGAAATATGCCTTACGTTTCAACATGAAAGATAGTAACTTTGTTAGGGAACAATAACATAACTTATTCTATGGGAAGAACCCTGAATTATATGATTTGAGCAATGCTCATCCACTCTGGTTTCAGTCTTTCAGCTTCTATGGGTATTCCAGATTTCAAAGTCTCAGCGTACTAAGATTAAATCACTCAGGACAAAAATATATGTTTAAGTTATTGTTTTAAGCCTACCAAAAGAACCATTGCTCTTTAAACTAGAAAAGATGCAGATAAATCCTCTTTTTTCATTTTTTCTATCTCTGTGATATGGTATATATTTCCTCCCCATAAAACAATTAAGGATTAACTATGGATGAGCCAATTTGGATAACTTTTCAAGGAAACACATGAGCTCTGTTTTCAGTACAGTCCCACTGCAAGTCATTGACAACTGATATTTGACAAGCTGAAAGCATTTCCCGATTTGGAGCAGGTTCAGGTTCGATAGGCACACTCTGCAGACGGAATAGCAAAGCCCTCCTTGATGCGATTACACTTGTTATTTGGTGATTCCTGCTTCCTGATCAGGGAAACATTCAGTCTAAAAAATATGCCGTAGGATTACCCATGGATTATGTATGAAACTGATGGGGGAAGGGGAAAAGCAGAAGAGAAGGCTCTCAGATATTTTCAGTTGATGGGGGTGAATGACAGCTCCAGGTGGTATTCTGTACAATAGTGGAAGGACCATATTTAATACACTGTGTGTATTTAAAAAAAAATAACGGGGACATGGAGTATAGCAGAATATTTCTGAAGACATTGTTTGTGGTAAGGATAAATTGGTATAAAATACAAGGCCCTCATTATTCGACTATGCATCATTTAAAGAATGAGATGCTGATAGAATCCCAGTAAGAATAATACTCATTTTTTTGTTGTTGTTGTGAACCTGAAACTGCTCTAAAATATAAACTGTTTTTTAAAATTAATTAATTATAGTGGTGCAAAAAAAGTCAAATTATAGAACAAGATGTGCCATATGACCCAACTGTCTATACATACACATACAAGTACAAAAGATAATTAAATGATAGACACTAAAATATATATAGAGGTAATAGAATTAAGGATTTTAGTTTCTTTTCCTGATTTTCCAGAATACCTTCATTATATTTTTAATAGGAAATGTATCAAATGAAAGTGCATTGCCCCAAAACTCTATCATTAATGCTCTTTATTGACTCCTTAGTGCCATGAAATGTGGAATACACATGTTATCTTCTGTCTCTTCCCTGGTTCTTTAGGATGACTGCCTTGCTCCTTCAGTGGGGCTGAGAACCAATATAGCAAGCATTTAAAATGTTTATAGAGCCACCTAATAATTTCTTGTTTCTAGAGAAAGTTCTAGAATTATGGGGAAGGGAAAAGAAGTGGCAAATCACTAAGTAGGGGCAGGTCCTTATCTTTCATTTTAGTCATGCAGCACTACCTGAAACAGCAACTGAGGTTTTGCATGGCCCCATTCGATGAACATCAACTTAAACGTGACGCCACATAGCAATTTGGAGAACTATGTTGTTAGCCGAGGCCTGTATCAAACGGTGGGTCCGCATTATTTTCTCCTCCCCTTCAACCGGTGACACATTTATGACATCTTACTTTTGCAAATGGCTGCACTATTTTTCATTTATGAGCATAACACAAGCCAATGAACATGATCCTTTGAGGGCAATACATTAGGTATTTGTCCTTGAAGTTCCTCTATCTCTTTGGCCTATACAGAGAGAGCTGAACACAACTAGTTCACCCAGTGCATTGAAGATTTTTGTTTTTATTTTTTATTTTGTACTAAATAGTATCAAATTACCTGAATCCACAGTTGCATTTTTCATGTAGAACAGCTGTCACTCATGTTCAGAGCTTCTCAATTCCCTGCCACAGCAATAACCAACCAGTAAATCTAGATCAAAATTACCAGTTATTTCTTCGACGTCTTAAGATTTCTGCCACAGCCTCTGTTCCACTAAACCAAGGAAAGTTCACATTCACCTTCTAGGCATTCAACATTTTTCTCTTCTTTCCACCTAAACATCCACAATTAGGATTCCTGCTCTTTTACAGCCAGACTATCTACTTTGCCATCGGCATGACATCCACGTTCCATCCTATGCCTTTACTCTTGGATAGGTTTCTCCTGAAAGTCCCTTGACCCTCTTTGCACAATGTTGAGTGAAGTCTTCCTATGGAGACGGCAATAAGCTGACCCTTGATCATAACTCCTAAATGAATATCTTACTCCCCTTCCCAAAACACAACAGGTCAAAGACAAAGATTAAGCTGGATGCGTTCTGGTAATTGAGTTTTCACATTTTGAGAAATGCATGAAAATGAGCAACATTAATATGAAATCTTTGAAAAAGACAGAATAAGTATATTATATCATAAACCACTTTTCTTTCTCTGATATGTGCACCTCTGAGTATTAAAACACACTAAATTGACCTTACAGACTAACTGCAAGCCTCATTTTTCTTTTCATGAAATAACTGTAGACCAAGAGATGTTCTGTGGTATGTTTCAACAGATATTCAATAGGAATATAAAATTATTGATAAGACTATTTGATGCATAACCAGGGGGCAATATCCAGACCTCCAGTATGAAGAGTGAATCCATTAAATAAACATAGTGAGTCTGCAGTATTTTCTAATCAATTGGAGGGTGAATTAAATAAAGTCCAATCGATTCCCTTTTGTGCTTTCTGCTAGGGTATTGGTTGAGTAAGGCTCAGTAATGGGGTCTACCAACTGGGGGACCCACATGAAATTAGTGGCTGTGATATCAGAGGAGTGAACCCATTTCAGGTATTTTTATGTAAATATAATTAAATGGTCTATAACTAAGGGATTTCTAGAAAACATATTACAAAGAGTTATGTTTGATCTTGAAATTAACTGTAGGTGTGTATCCACACACACACACCACAAAAGTATACAGAGGTATTTATAATTAAATGTAATTATAAATATAATTAATATGCAGTTTAGTGTCAGTTTATAATCTTTCCTGTAATTTTTCCTATCCTGGTATTTGCAATGCCCATAGTCAGGTCAAGCTAGGGTTAGATTTCAGTCCATTTTTCCCCAATTCTATGCCAATAATAATAATAATAATACATACATACATACATATTTATCAGTTACTATATGCGAGGCACTATTCTAAGCTCTAAGTATTTATTAAGAATTATTAAGTATTTTAGGCTCTGAGTCTTTCTACTTATTTAATTCTCACATCAATTCTCCATTTTACAGACAAGGAAACTGAGGCACTAACTCGATCCTTCTCAGTGACTCAGAAACTCTTAGATACCCACAGGAAACTCCCGGGATCTCTTTCAGGCCTACTCACTACTGGACGAGGCCTTGTAGTCTTTACTGCCCCGCCACACTTGCGGCCAAGAATCCTGAAAGGGACTCATTGGAGCCTCTGGCTTCATCTGGGAAATTTCACACAAAGCTGTCGAACCCATCCCACTCACCCGCTATCAACATGGCATATATTAATCACTCAGTAGATGGGGGCCAAACGAGTAAACATAATTAACTAAACATGTGTCAATACAGGGTGGGACGTGCATTTATGAATCCAAACTTCAATTGTCTACGTCTGGAAACCACATAAAAATGAAAAAGGGCAACACTCAGGTCATGACTGAGAAAGCAAGGGTTTTAGAAGCAGATTTACCCACGCCTCACTTTTTTTCTGGGATCCACTCATTGATCAGTATCTCCGTATTATTATCTAATAATAATGGGAGCAAACCTACCCATTATGATTTTCAAGCTCATACAAACCCAACATTCAGTTTCTATAATTGTTATCATTGAGACTAAGAAGAGCAGTCCTGAATATTTTATGATTATAATCTACTTTAATTCAGTTGATTCAGTATGACCTAATTATATGACCATGTTTATTATTATTCAGTATGTCACTATAGACTTTACGTAAGCAAATAAAAACTACATTAGCAGGAAAGTCCTTCAGATGCCACTTTTTAAATAAAAGATATGAATAAGCTGATAACTTAGAGTACGGCTAACTTTGAAACTAGGCTTGATTTCACCTAGGAAGAAAAAAGAGAAGTTTACAAAAGCCAATATAAAGTTAAGTAGTAAAATTTACTATTATCAAACACTGATATTAAGTATGCAACCTGGTCACAGTACAATTCTTAAAATCTGGAAAGGCGAAAAGAAAAGGTTGCTCATATCATAGGCAGATACATTCAAGCTTTCAAAGAAAATAAATTAAAATAAGCATACTGCTTTCCATAACAAAAATATGTAAATGTATCCAACTTCTCTACCCAAAACATTCTGGGAAGCTACAATGAAAGTGTGAGTCCCATTAGCATGTATGGCATGTTTCGTTCAATGTCTGTGCAAGTTGTATAGCAAAATGATAAAACACGTTAGGAAACAATATGGAGGTCTGTCTTGAGAACTATAACACAGCTACTGTTTTAAGGCAATGATCCTGCTTCTGGGAAACTGATATTAAGAAAGTAATTATACAAAAAAAAAAGAGAGAGAGAGAGACAGTTGCATAAAGATGCCAATTACAATGTTATCTACAATGTTGAAAAAAATCGAAATATTCTACAGTATATGAACAGTTCAATCAATTCTGGCATAGTAGATGAGTTGATGTAATATTATTTATCCATTGTAATTATAATTATAAAATCCATGCAAAACAGAAAACTTTAATAATCGAAGTTAATTGAAAAATGCAAAATACACAATATAATTATAGCGATGGTAAAATTTTTTAATCCAGAAAAATTGAGGAGGCTTCAATATAAATAGTATATTTGATTAATGTATTAAGAATAACAAGGATTTCATTTTTTTCACCAAAAAATATCCTTTTACTTCACTGATTTTCTATATTATCAAAAGTAAAGAAAAATAGTAGGAGTATAAACTCCAGATAAAGGTAAAATTAATTGAAAACAGAAATTTCATAATTTACAGTAAGCAAAAGGTATAGAAAGTACTAATGTTTTTCTTTTAGGCTCAGTTCAATCAGATAACCTAGAATTATCGTGCAAACTATTTGTACAAATGGAAAAATGAAAAGATGGCCTGCTACATATTCTCACCTATTAAGAAGACTGCTCAGAGTATCATATGTACTTCGAAAGCCATAGATAGTAATATTTAACGTGGAATAGCCCATGAAATATGTTTAAATGCCAGTGCTTTATTAAATGTGGCACTGGATATTTCACGAGCTTTCACACACTTTGCCTTAAACTCGTCTCTTAATTCCTTCTACTTGCTTTTCAGATGTGACCGTAAGACATCCTTCCATTTCCTGGAAAATGCCAAGAATGAATCACTACTAACACTGTAGCAAATACCTACAGGCCGCCGTGAGTTTATAGTTACAATAAAATGTTTTATCTAATGTAGAATTTTAGCACTTCCTGGTGTCCCTCTAATACTAAAGTAATAATTGCCCCATTGGCTGTTTTATGAGGCATTCGTTCACTTCCAGAGTAGATAAACCAGAGGAATAAAGGTTAGAAATCTCATTCTCACGGTAGAACTGGGTTACGACTTTGGAGTGTGTGCCAAAGAGGGCATGATAGACTGCTTTGCACTGATTTCTCTTCTGCTTGTGTTTTCACTGGCCACTAAATTAAAAATTACAGTACAATTACTACAATATTAATATTGCTTAAAAAATACAAGAAGAAATTTCCAGTTGAAAAATGAATCCCAAGTAAACTGTAAAGAGTTAATGTATGGCTTATTTGTCATTGATAGAGTGTGTCAAATTTAGCAAAGTTAAGTGATGGATTTCCTTTCTTTGTAGATTTAATTGCCCCTTGGAGCCCCTACTTAAATAATTATAAGAAATACTAAATCATCCTGAGTTTTTCTTAGAATAAGTGGCAACTAGACTGAACACTTTTATAAACCATGGGCCAACATTTTGAATCTACAGCATTGTTAGAATTTCACATGAACTGGCTCTTCACTACAACTTTCATAATTCTCAGATGGAAATTTAGAGACAGCATGCTGACGATAACATGAGTCATAATTACTTTTTGAATCAACTTTTTACTTTGAATTCTTTTAGGTTTACGGAAAATTTGCAAAGATAGTACGGAGAGTTCCCATACACCCTTCGTCCAAATTCTTATACTGTTCACATCTTACCATAATCCATTTGTCAAAACTGAGAAACCAACATCAGTCCATCACTATTAACTAAACTCCAGACTTTGTTTGGATTTCTCCAGTTCTTCCAATAATGCGGTCCTTCTGCTCCAGGAACCGATCCAGCACACCACATTGCATTTAGTATAATTACTTCTTGTAGAGAGATAGAAAAAAAAAAAAAAAGGTGCATATAAATTATTTAATTACCAAATAACATTCTCACGTCGCTATTTGCCCTTCTTCGTCTTGCTTCTTCCCAACTAAACTCGTTGTAAACTCACAATAGAAAATATCCATCACGAAACCAAAAAATGTCCAAAAATACGCATAGATTGTGTTGTGCAGCCCGTGGGCACTGCCTGGAAGCCAGGGAAAACCTTATTACTGTTTTTTTTTTTTTTTAATTCTCCAAACCAAACCTGCTAAGTGCCTGCCTGCAGGATTAACTGGTCTCTCTGGTTAGCTCCTTAAGGAACGCCCCATTCCTCTGCATTTTTCCCCCTAACACGCGCTCAGCTTGTATCCATGTCAGTGCAGGACGAAGTTGAATTTTACAGTCGCGCGAGAGCACCGATGGCTGATGAACTGTCTTTTTCAGTACGTCATTCCCACTGCCTCCGATACTCAGTAGGCTTCCTGAGGCTGAAAGCTGTCGAGGGGCCATATTGTGAGGCGAGGGTCACTGCCCAGGCCTCTTCATTACCTTTACCAGAAACAACAGCTCGGCCTCTGAGCTCACGCTGTTCAAGCACACTTTTTCCTGATGCCCAGTTTCCATTCCCTTGTTCTCAAATCTCTCCATTTAGGTATCACGTAGCCATTCTCGCGAGGTGGCACACATCAGAAAAGCACCGTCGGAGAATGATTCTGAATTCGAGGCTTCTAGGACTGAGAGGTTTTTGTCCTTTTCTGTCGCTGAACTCATCTTTCCCACCCCAGACACAGGAACCCCCTCAAAGGCAGTTCCTGCAGCCTTTCTTCCCCCAGTATATGAGTCACGCTGTTCCTTTTCATATCTCCTAATTTTTATTGAAACCTTGACATTTTAGATACTACGTATAGCGACTCTTCTGAGACGTATTATTGGGGGTGCTGTTGTTTTACTGGGATAAATCCATGAAGTCCATTTCCCCTGTGGCTCAGCCCTGATGTGCAGGCTCGCTATTGTTTCCCGTGTTTTTATCTTCAGCCCAGATCCCCAGGGTCCTCCCCTGGGTCTGCGTAAATCACTTTTTGGTCTTAGTTGGTGCCTAAGTCCTCTTCGCTGGCTAGGTTCTCACCCTCTCCCATTGGACGTGTGTGCAGTTTGGAGACCGCTTTCATAGCTCAGAGGCTTGATGGTTTTGACTGACGCTTCGCCAGGGACTGGTAGCTTGGAGGTTCTCTCCCTAGTCATTTTTGGAGGGGGCAGCCTTGAGCATGTACACAGTATCAGACCATGAGGGACCAGTGTGATTTTATTTTTAAGCCTAGCTCGTTAGAAGTCACCCGTGGGCCAGAGTAGCTCACTTTTCAGCCACTGTTTGGTCAGAGGCTGTTCTTAAGCCCCTTGAGCCAAAAGGCTCAAGGCCTTTTGTCGACAGACCTGTGAGTAACTTGAGGACTGCTTTCAAGACTGCCTCACTTTCCACACTGACTGCTTCTGGCTGCAGCCTAGAGACTGTGCACAGCCTTCTAGACCCGTGCGCTGAGCGGTACCCCAGAGGGGTCTGCTCTCTCTGGCTCTCTCTGTTAACCTCCTGGGCGGTCTGTCCCTTTACTGGCTGCTGATAGCATCGCGGACTACCAGCTCCCTCTTAACTGCTTACCTCTGAGATCTCCACTGTTTCTGAAAATGTCCTTTGGCAAGAACTTCATTATGCTCCATTCCAAATAGTCTCCTCAGGCAGAGTCGTGGCAACCTCAGCCCTTACAGCCTGCCTCTCTCCCTGGGGAGGGTCTCTACAACATGGTATCACTGCTGTGGGCAGGGAAGCCAGCCAGATTCTCACAGAGTAACACCTCCACCATACAAGTGGTCCCTGGCAGTGGAGGAATGGTAGCTACTAGTCTTTATGGCTTACCCCTCCCAGAAGGAGCCTCCAATTTATGAGCAAGCTGGCAGAGGGCAACTGGAGCAATTATGCCTGGGTAGAGCTCCCACCGTAGCAGTGAGGGCTGGGTGGGTGGCAGGAAGGAGCCCTTTCCTCTTGGCCAAGCTCGCTTAGAATAGACAGAGCCTCCACAGCTTGGAGCTGGCGTGGGCATGGCGAGCTGAGTGATACTGATGGCCTACCCATCCTGGGATTACGCTGTAGACCTAGACTGGGAGATGTGGGGACAGAGAGTCTCCATTCTGGAGTAGAGCCAGCATAACGTGGAGTGGGGAAGGGGGAAATGATAGGAGCAGCACATGCTCAAACGCAGCAGACTCACACCGTTCTTGGAGATTCAGTCATTTTCTTGAGTAAGTACATCTCCCTTTGCTGTACGTCCTTATGACATTTTCCAGAGACTTCAATGGGTTTTGCTCTTGCTGTTTTTGTTGTTGTTTCATCATTTTCACTTTAAATAGGTCTAGTGAGATCCTCACACAGATACCTCTGGCAGCCCTCACGTACACTGGTTTGATGGTCTGTAATTACAATTTTATTTTTCTCTTTGACAAAAGAGTTATATGAAAAAGAAGTATGTGCTTTGCTTTGTTTTTAAACTTCCAAAAGATTGGATTTTTATTATTTTACCTTTTAATTTCTCATACTGCTATTGATACTATTTTATTTTATTGTGATTTAAAATAATGATTTTTTTCCTGAAATTAATTTTAGATCTTTTCTGTCATCTATTATATGATTATATTTGCTGTATTAGGGCATCTGAGGGAGATGAGAGTGAGAAACAAGTTGTCCAAGAAAGAAAAAGAAAGTCTGAGTTGAAGGATACTCATCGGTAAATTGTCCTTCATGCTGATAGCTGATGTCATCACAAACTAAATTTAAGAAAATCTCAACAAGTTCTTGCTTTGCTAACTGATCCTCACCAAGAAGCAGGCCATCTATGAATCACACAGCACCAATTTTGTAGAACATTTATGGCTATTAAAAAGCGAAAGATAATTTTCTCGCTAGCCTTTATCATTGTAACACAGAAGCACAAATCCATGGAAGAGGACCAGGAGAAGCGAAAAGCCATGCGCTGACATCTTGCTTTTTTGTACCAGCTGAATTATCACAGCTGATGATATAAATGTGTCTGAGCAGTCACATATTATTATTACCTAGTAATACACCAAGGGAAATTACTGCGCAATGTGAACTTGTATTAAAATATCCATTATATCAAGAGGGGCATTTATATACTGTACTATGAAATGACAAAGAGACACAGCAAGGTAGTTACAATGGTGTTAATAAGCACATTATTATGTATATACAGCTTTTCATTCAAAAGAGACAAAGGAAAAGAAGGCGTTCTCTCACAGAACACTCAAAAAATCATTTATTTTTCCTTAATTTTGTGGATTATGAAAATATATGGTCTTTCTTGGGCTTAGAATTATTGTCCCTTCAGAAGACCATGGGAGGAGATGCTGGTAGCAATTTACCTCTGACTGTGCATCCAAGGTCCAACGTCCCATGTTATTGTTAAAGAGGAAAAATAATTTGAACCAGAAGCTTCATTGGCCAAATTGCCAACAGTATAATTTTCTCGTGAGCCAAACAGAGGCACATCACTGAGAGCAGGGAGGAGGGGAACTTGTTAATTGACAGAGAACTCCTGGGTGGGAAGGGGGAATGTTCAAGGTTATCTTTTGTTGCTCATCTAAGCGATAGCTGATGAAAAATGATTCATAGATCTCAAAATGAGAACAATGGAAGTTGACGAAATTACTAATTCATACAATGAATATTGGAAAGAAAAAAAATCGGAAATTGAATTGGCACTTCAAAATTAGGCAGAACATAGAGGTTCAGAGCCTCGGTTTGGGGGATTCAATTATCTGAGTTAGTATCATGACTTCATCTCTTATCCACAGTGCGTAGAATAAAAAAGTTAAAGAAACATATTCATATCAATTTCTTTGAACAATTCTAGGAAAATGGTGAGTACTGCTTTGTAGTTGTCAATATCATCATCATTATTATCACAACAGCATTCATCAACTACTACTAAGACCCCTCCTTATTAATCAATCAATATAATTTTTAAAACAAAGATTTAAATCACAAAGCAAAAATCTCCTAATAGAACTATATATAGGAAAAGATTTTCAGACTCATATTAGGGCAGAATGATTATTATGCCTATCTGGGATTCCCTTTGAATCTATAGCTCTGTTTGAACTTAAACAGCTAGCCTTACAAAATGCCAAAGATTAAACTGAAATTAATTGTCTCTTAAAGTTAAAGAATCCATGATAGATTTGACCTCGCTCAGAGGGCATAAACAGAAAAAGAGAGAGTAGGGAGAGTTCTCATTTCTTAGGTGAGGTTTGTCTCCTTAAGCACGAAATATAACTAAGGCCTTGTAAATATTTTAAAATATGATCATGTGAAACTCTGGAGGTGGCTACGGAAATATAAACAAAGAGACAAATACATAAAAGCCATGTAGGGATATGTCTATCTGTCCCTAAAAGGAAAGATGACATATTCCACAGGATTTTCTTCTTCCCACCAGCGCTCATTTTGTCAAGTGTTACACACCCTCCAAACCACTTAGGGAAGACGTGGGGACTTACTGAAAGTAAGTCACAAATCATATAAACCCACATGTGCTAGGATGCCTACAGAACTTAGGATTCAGTCTTTTTGCCCTGGCAGTACCATTCTTGAGCTTCCGAGGGATCGATGTGAAGACCACCTGGATCTTTTCAAAATCCCCTTTAAGATCCTCAGAGTCCAAAGAGGCAGAATGAGAATCAGGTCTAGGATGTTCCCTCGATGAGGGTCACTTAAGCTAAGATGATTCAGTCATATGCTTTAGGATCCGGGACTGCACAAGTTGTAGATTCTTATTTTCCCTTCGTGTTGTTAGTGGCACTACTGAGACCAAACGTAGTATGGCCTGAGTAACTGGACATGGAAATCGAAACTACAACGAGACACCACGATAAAACAGATAGGAACTTCCGAGGCCACATCGCCAAAAACGGAGGGCAAAGAAAAATTTTGCAAAGCTGTTCCTCATCTTGTTCACCCATTTTATCAGATCGGGATACAAAGGGATCAGCATATAGAGACGGTTAGAAGATTATAATGAAGTATTTGGGGGAGATAGCTGTTGCTTGATTTTTGAGGTCCTGTCAACCCCTTTGGGGGAAAACATCAGCAAAATTCTGTCCCCCCCCCTCAGACCTACTGAGGGAATCTTCAAAAAGACTACTTGGAGAGTGTGCCACATGTCTTCTGTAGCTGTGGGGATAGTGGAGTGGGTCTGGGTCCCCCTGACGAAGCTAGCACAAGTTAGAGATGTTGCACTAGGGTGTCGTGCTGCCTTGAGGTCACCGTGCAACTGCAGAGGCTGCAAGCAAAGGGTGAGTACGTGTTCCTCGTTAACCGTATATGGGATACATAGAAGAGAAAGAGTGGGCACGAGGCGCCCTGTGTCCTGGTCAGTAAGGCCACCAAAAGAAAACCAAGAACAAGAAGCTGGAGGTGAGGAAGAAGGTGCAGGTGGACCACCTGGAATTAAGCTGCATCTGTGGATGTTAAGAACATTCCCCTCTCCGGGGAGGTCCCAGGAGAGAACTTCTGAAGGTCCCATGAAAATGCCCCACCAGAAAAAGAAGCCAGTCCTAAAGTTTTAGACCAGACTGTGAGAAGCCAAATTGCCAAGAACTTGCTTCACCAAAGACCTCCTCACTTTTTTTTTCCAGTTCTTCCCTTCCCGTTTGCCAGTCCCCCGCAAAATGCAACCTCAAGAAGCCAGATTGGAGAGGCAATGAGGAGAAACATATAAGCCAATTACAGCCCCACTACAAGTTTCCACCTGAAATAGGCCCAGGTAAGGGAAAAGATTCTGATGTTACATCAAGTTTGGGACTTTGAAAAAGATCAAGGACTGAACATTTTAATTACATAATTAAGATTATGTTTATGACTGAACATTAATGAAGATCTCTCTGTAACCTACTACTAAGGAAAAAAAGGCATCAATCTGTAGGAGCATTCAGTAAAGGCTAGAGAAGAATACTCACCTTTAATAAATGTAAAGGAGCAATGAGAGACAAAAAACAAAGTTGCCTTTTGATTGTCATGAGTCATGTTTGTCCAACAACTAGTTCTACCTACGTCAATGAGCTACCGTCATTTTTCATGGAGAGTGGAGTTGTGGGCAGGGCTGGCACCCAGTCCTCCTACAAACCCTCTCTTTGGCCCTGAGTTGCACCCATTAACTCCATCTGGTTTTTCAGAGCACGGTTTGAATGCTAGTACCCTGGACAGCTCCACTGAGCCTCCCCCCCCCCCATTTATGCACCTGCTTTCTAAAATCCCATTCAAGCAACTTACATCTCTAAGTCTATATCTAGGTCTTTCTCCTAAATTTAGAAATATATCTAATTGCCTGTTGCTAATCTTCACCTGGATATACCATCGGATCTCAGATTCATTATCGCTTCTTGAATTCTTTCAGAATTTGTGTCACCCAGGTTCCTGTGAGTCATTCTAGATGTGGAATATACCTTCTCCCTGAACTCTTCCTACCCAATCCAATTAGCAGTAAATCTTATAAATATTCTTTTCCATATGTTCTGAAATCTATTCTTTCTTTTCCAGATCCACTTCCCCAGTTTATATTAGGTAATAATCATTCTTTCATAAACTTAAAATACCTCCAACATACGTTCTGTCTAGCTGCCAGGATATGTCTAAGATAAAATGTCTGTATCACTTGTGAAATTCCCTACAAGCACCAATGAACAATTTTAAGTTCCTATAACAGTATTTTCCCATCTATAAGTGTGCACTGAAATCACTGGATTCTGATTTCAATGGCATTTCCACATTGGCTCCTTGTGACTTACTTCTAGGAAGTCTGATGTAATGTCTGAAACTTTGCTAAAGTTAAGCTAATGTTTAACATGTGCCATGGGTGATCTTGATGCAAATGTTCTGTTAGACAGTTGGCTAACTGTCTAAACAATGTTTTAGATGTGTGTGAGTGTGTGCAAGACATCCATACTTTATCATGCTGCTTTCCTGCATTCTCGAATGTCTTTCCTGAATCCATCCTTTAAGACTGAAAGTTCACTTTCTTCATGAAGATGTTACTAATTCCTCTTTCATATAACCTAGCTGAATCTATTATCAGAATATCTTGTACATCTTTTGATTATGGTATTTATCCCTTATATTATATTATTTAGTTACATAGCTAGTTTCCAACTAGACTGAAATTTTTGGAGACAGAAACTCTACCTTATTCGTCTAAATGTCTCTAGGACCAAGCACAGAACATGGTACAAAGACATTATTAATTGTTTATTCAACGAACAAATTGGCAAAAGACCTGTTCCTTCTGGAACACTTTGAGATTCAAGACAGGAGATTTATATTCAGTACCATTTCTTCCAAATGAATATTCCCTTTTAGCATCTTTTTCCATTTTCTAATTCTCTTGGTCACCGTGCTAGAATAAGTAAGAAAGAAAGACCACAGCTGTGTGTCAGGAGACCATGGAAAATTATTGAGATGTGAGGAACCCCTAATAAGATCAATCACACGGGAAAGAAACTGAATATTAAATTGAGAATGCATTTGTAACATCCAGCTCATTCACTAGGAATAAACTCTGATAAGGTAACAAGTATGCAGTGTGCTTTATTTTTCTGTCTACTCTGCACTCATACATTTGACCGCAATATCTATTTATAACCAAATCTATAGTCACCCTTCGAATTTTATATGGATTTAAGGAGAATGAGTTGAGGAATGACTGAAATAAGAACTATGAGTCAACATAAACAATTATGTACAAAAATGACTACAGAATTCAGTTCCAATATCTGTCTAAAATTCTTCTTACTGAAGAGCAAGTCAATGATAGAAAGCAGAATGGTCAAGAAATTATCATTTATGTTTACTGTGTTCTGAATTGCTCTTGTTTTAGACTCTAAGTCCTATCGATCCTCCACAAACTTTCTTACTTCACATGGTTTTGTGCAGGGATAATCACCTCCTTATGTCAAGCTCCTTATTACAGAAAATCCTTATTCTGTTAGTAATTGTTTGAAGTTAACATTTTTGGTGCATGTTTCTCGTTAATTGCATTTTATAGAGTTTCCCTGCTATGTCCTCTAGGTACCTGCCACTATATATGTTTAGCTCAGTCTTGACATCTTTTTCCATTTGCTTTGCCCTGGAACTCAACTCCTTATCTTTGAGTTTCTTGTCATAAACCTCTTCCCCATGCTCTGTGTTCTACCCACAAAACAGACTCAAGAGGCCACTTTCTTTTGTTCAGGAAACCTAAATTCCATCTATACCAGAAATATGGACACCATGGTAGTTCTTGTAAAAGTCTATTAAATGAGAATTTCATGCCCATTAAATATGCAAGCTACATCAAGCCAAGCAGATCTACTAATTTGATGTTTGCCTTTTGAGATTAACTAGTTGACTTAATTGTTCTGA
Organism: Eonycteris spelaea; assembly: GCA_003508835.1. Taxonomy (NCBI): domain Eukaryota; kingdom Metazoa; phylum Chordata; class Mammalia; order Chiroptera; family Pteropodidae; genus Eonycteris; species Eonycteris spelaea. The sequence goes on from PUFA01000056.1 coordinate 992,006, forward strand.
CACTATAATTTGAAAGCTGTTAACCAGTAAATAGAGTTTATATGTAATTCACTGTGAAACAAGGCACCACCAGCAGAGTTTTGGGGACACTACCTGACCAGAGATGCCCCTGTTAGAAGGTAAATTTGGCAATGCTGTATAGAAAAGTTCAAAACAAGAAGATCCTAAAGGTCAAAAGATGAGTTTTAAAGGCCTGCAGCCAGAAAGAATGGCAATGGCCATGGTATCCATGGAGATGAAATCCACCAGACATAGGAACCTCTCTGCCTTTCCACACTCCTCGGATAGCACAGTTTACAATAGTGTGTTGAGTTCTCATGCTAGTCATATGGTTATGACTCACAGAATTCAGAAAGCCTAACCAAGCACGGCCTCCATTCTCTCTCTTGCCATGCTTCTATGATCTCATTTTAGGCGTTTCTTTTGAAGAGCACACATACAATAATAATTCACATCAGCAGGTAATCCGCATGTAAAATAAAACATTTAAATCTGAGGTCTAAGATGATTTCGTTTCTAAAAGGGCAGAAAGGAAAACTCCACAGTACTGTCAGTCCTCTGTTAATGAGGACTGAATTCACAGCTCCAGGTTCTGTAAACCTCATTTAGATGTGTCAGCAAGAGCCCGAGCTGTATTAAAGGTCTGAAACAGGAACAATAATTAGAAGGCTCAATGCCAATTCCTTTTCATCTTTAACTGCTGCTTACAATTCGTACACAACAAATATTAAAAGGTCATCAGCACTCATTCTATAATGAGTGCAGATTTATTTTTCCAAAATATTTCCTCTATAACACAGGTAGTGATAATGGGCTGAAAAGAATGGGGTACAGGGATAGCCTGGGCTGGAAAGGAAGTGGAAGCCCAAATGCAGGCCACACAGCAGACTGTAGACTCTGAAAATCCCTTCAGAATGTCACCCCCAACGAGGAGCAGTTTACACATGATTTAGAGGAAATGCTCTTAATAACAGGAATCAGCAGACAAGGTTATTTATATCCCATTTCAGTCACTTTCTAGCTGTGGAAGCTTGAAAAAGTACTTACCCCACAGAATCTTGGTTTTCTTGTCTATATAAAATTGGCAGGGGCATACCCAGTAATCTTTGCCCTAGGATTTATCTCCCAGTATTATTATGTTGATCAAATGCATTATCTGAAAGTATTTTAAAGAGATATGAACCACACTAACGGATAACGTGTTGTTCTTTAACCCTTCTCTCACTTTCACTTGTTTCCTCATAAAAAATTATTTTTATTCCATAGTAGATGATAAATTGGAGATTCTGTCTTCAGTATAGGAGAGGACTTGGGCTGGTTCATCTATGCTCCTCTTGTGACTAATCAAGAACATCTGTGAAATCATCTTCATGGACTGAGTTACTAGTAACTAGTCACTCATAGTTACAGTTACTACTGAGTTACTGGTACAGCTACTAATCACCCAGATTAATGAAACCAAAACAGTCCATCTTCTCCCAACCATCTACCATTTGTCACCTGGGCTACTGCGGTATCCTTGTGCCTACACGCCATTCCCCAGCCACTATCCGAAGATGTATTTTCAGAATCTACGTCACTGAGCCCCCTCCACTGAGATTACTCCGTAATACTGTTAGAGCCCCCTATCACTGTCCCTGTCCCTTCTACCTCTCTCACCTCATTTCCTTTCACGTCCCTCCTTTCCCCTGGCATTACTCCGGTGACCTTGCTTTTCCTTTGCCATCATAAGCAAGCTCCAGCTTAAGGGCCTTTGCTCTTGCTGTTCTTTTTGCCTGACATGCTCTTTCCCAACTTCAATGCAAGAGTCAGCCCTTCAGACATGCCTGTCCTAACTCTAAGTGTCTGAAGTAGTGCTTGTCACCTGCTGCTCCCCGTCATTTAGCCCTATGTATTCCTTTTATAGAAATTGGCCAACATCATCAGGTAGTATATGCGCTTATTTATTTTCATTCTCTCTCACTGAAAGGTAAGTCTCTCAAGAGCACACACCTTGCCCACTTTATTCACCACGGCCTAGAATCATGATCGGCATGTAACAGGCACATCAGAACTATTCGCCAAATGAGTGAGTGCTACAATAAGAAATACATGGGAAGTGGTTTTTTAAAAGCATTTTTGCATGTTAAAATGTTTTGTTTTGTTTTTTTAACATTCTTACAGTGTTGGTTAAAAAAAGGATCCCTTTCTGAATGGAAGACCTGAGAAAAGATTAAGAGAGCTGAGTATTATGAAGTTCTATTTTTGTGTTTTATATATAAATATCTATATAAAAGAAATAGAACTGAGTGAAATAAAAAAAATTGTTAAGTTAAATGATTCCTAATTTGAAGTTGGACTACGATTCTAAATCTACTTACAAGTATTGCCATCGCTAGTACTAATCTGTAGAAAAAGCACTAATAACAGTTCTGCCACATGTAAATATTAGCTATCATCATCATCATCACATCATCACCATCATCATCATCATTGTCATACTGCCACTCCTACAGGTGAATATTAACCAAGTAAATGATATGTGGAAAGTATCTGTCACAAGTTTCACATGTACTATCTCAAAAAATTACAGAAAAATTCTAGGAGGTAGGTGTTCTACAGAAAGCATGTACGTGACTTTGGTCGGTAAGTGGCAGCATGTGGATTCACTAACATTAAAGATAGGCGTCAAACCATTTTAAGAAAGTCCCTTGTGTATCGAAAAGCATAGTATTATGCTGTGGAGCTGCATTTCATCTTCCCATAATGTAAAATGAAAACCTGGGTTTTGACTCTCTGGACATGTGTATAATAGTGTATTATATATAAGTTCTCTCAGCATCTGTGAAATAATGACTGGAAAGTGGTCCCTTTAGGTAAAGAAATGGGCAGACCACAGATGAAATCATGCCCTCGTGCTTCCGAAGGACAGTTTTAGTTCCCTGAATATAATGTTTCTAGGTTAAAAATAAGTTTTCATCTCATTTTGACAACAAAAATGGTACTGAATGAAAAATCGCTCCCAATAGTTTTTACTATAATTATATTATTTTAGGAAGAAATTATATGTTTCCCTTGATACACACCTGTATTTTCTTACTTTGTAGTGAAAATCTTAACAACAACAACAACAACAAGATAAAATTCTGGCTTTAGAGGGAGGTAGTAAGATTTCTCAAATTGCCCCAAAACTTGCCTTATGGTTTCTGTCATTTGCTCCTGGAATCTTCTGGATTCTCTAGCTCTTGTTGTGCTAGTGACATGTACGTCTGTCTTACTCCTACTAAAGAAGATAATGAGCCTTTGAAAGCCAAGCCTCTTCGCATGGTAACGAGGGTGATGCATTTCACGTGTTTTCACAGCCACAGGACTCACCACGGAAGCAGATGCTGATGGGGGGTTATCAAGAGAGAGTTTTCCAGAATCTACATTTTTAAAACCCATTTCGCGGAACTGTTACAAACACATGAAAAGGTGCACACAACATAAATGTACAGCTTGATGGATATTTCGTGAAGTGAACATACCTACATAACTAGCATCCGGATCAAGAAGCAGAACTTTATCTGCACCCAGAAGCCCCCCTTGTTCACCCTTCTACTCTTCTCTACCCCTCAAGAGTAACCACTACTCTGACTTCCCACATCTGGGATTGGCTTTTCCCTGCGTTTTAAACTTTACACATAACATGTATTCTTCTGTGTCAGGTTCTCGCTGTTGTGTGCGCGAGATTAATCCATGCATCATTGCATGTAGCTGTAGTCTAGAATCTGAGATTCTTAAAAGCTCCAAATGAGGATTCTACGGATGACTCATTTCATTGTCCTAAACTCAGTTGGCTATTTTCAGTCAAGAAATATCTATACCACTCCCATTATAAATGAGTAAGTTCTCCTGCCCTTGCTGACCCAGACCATGAGCAATTTCTTCAGTGTATATGAATATTTTTGACATTGTGCATCCCCTCAAAATATGTATGTTAAAATCCTGGCTTGTAATGTGTTGATATTAAGAGGCGGGGCCTGGATCATGAGGGCGGAGTCCTCACCAGCGGGGACTGATGCTTTACGTGAGGGATCTGGGAGCCACCTTGCTCTCCCACCTTTTGCGAACCAGGGGACAGGCCCTTGCCAAGCCCCTAACCATGCTGGCAATCTGATACCCATCTCCAGCCTCCAGAACTGCGAGAAATAAATTTCCGTTGTTTATAAGCCACCTAGTCTGTGGTATCATGGTATAGCAGCCCAAACTAACTAAGATAATGGAAATGATGTACTTGGGCTGTAGTCATATCTTTCGCTCTTCTGGCAAACAATGGATAAGGAAAACATAGCCCAAATATTAGTCTTTAATAGAGGTGCCACTTATGTTTCTCTATTTTCAAAGGTTGCTAAAAATAGAAACATGCAATTTCCCTTTAAACGTCAATAACCTTCATGCTGCAGCTGGAAATGTTGCATTTTCTCTGCGTCTTATGTAAGTCATTTGCCGATGTGTCAATATGAGGTCCCTTGAAGGTATCAGAAATGCATGTTATGCCCCCGAGCGACTCATGTCTGCACAGTGAGCTCTGTTTGAGCTGAAACATAGCGGGGATCAGAGCACGAGAAACACCCTCAACTATCGCACGTTGTGGTGATTTCGCGGCTGCAGACGCTCACGAGCACACGTCACGCATGCCAGCGGAGGCTGGCACTAGTCTAATCGCAAAATCCTCGCTGCAGCGCAGCCTATTAACGAAAGCGTCACAATTCCAAGATTTGCTTTCAGCCAATTTGCCCCACTTAGCGAAAAACCGTATCCCCCTTTGGCGGATCTGTTTCACTGAAATTCAGAAGTCATGCTCATCTAAAGATCTTCATTTTGGAAGGTTCTAAGCCTATCTGCAGCTTTGCAAATACATGCAGAGGATTTGGGTAGCTCTTTCAACTAGGTATAAGCTGTATTTTGGAAATAAATATAGAGACAGCTTCACAAGTGTTCACTGTCTCTTGATATGAACAAATGACAAATGATTGTTCTTTGAAGTCAAGTGTTATTTTGATGTAGATTTTTACTCTGACTTGTAAGAAACAGACCTTGACAATACAAAAGAGGGTGCATTTACATACTGCTTCCAGCAAGTTCCTGAGAATGAAAGATCACCACGAGAATATAAAACATGTAGACCACAGGCCTGTCAGAAGCACCGTGATCAAACCCACTGTTCGGCAATCTATATAGAAGTAAAACGTGCGTAGTGCATTTCAGGACATCTTTGGTCATGCCTCCGGACAGCCAAATGAACCCGACTGCTTGCCATTTTCCACCCACATTCCACTTCATGTCTTTCCAATGCTTCTTTTCTAGCTAGATTTTTTATACCCTCTTCTCTAGGAGTCCTTACCCTACCTATAATTTAAAGACTATCTCACATTCATACACCCATACACTCCCTCTGAGCCTTATTAAATACATTATTATACCATTTTTCTTTCAATAATTATAACAATAACTGCTATGATCTGAAGGCCTGTGTCCCCTCGAAATTCATGTGTTGAAATCCTCATGGCATTAGGAGGTGGGGCCTTTGAGGTGACTAGGTCATGAGGGTGGAGCCTTCATTAATGGAGTTACTGCTATTACAAAAGAGACACCACAGAGCTCCCTAGCCCCTTCCTCCCCGTGAAGATACAAGAAGAAGCCAGTAACCTGGAAGAGGGTCCTCACCTACCCACGCTGGCCCCCTGATCTCGGCCTTCCGACCTCCAGAATGGTGAGAAAGAGATTCCTATTGTTTACAAGCCACCCCATCTATAGAATTTTGTTATAGCAGCCCCGATAGACTAAGACAATTATAAAAACAGCAGCACTGACAAGAGAAGCTTCCATTTTCTTTGAGCTCCTGGTATGTGCTGGCATTTTAGACGTTGTCTACAGCAATCCGCACAATCCCCGAAACCAGCAAGTTTATGGTCCTCATGCTACAGGAAAAGAAAGTGAAGCCATGGAAAGTTAAATAACTTGCCTTAGGTCGAGGTAACATATAGCAGAATATAGGTTTGCCTGACTCTAAAAACCATGCTCCTCCTAGGGCGGGGGGTCCCCAACCCCTGGGCCACGGACCTGCACAGGAACTGGGCCACACACACAGCAGGAGGTGAGTGGCGGCAGATGAGCAAAGCTTCATCTGTATCTGCAGCTGCTGCCCAGCGCTAGCATCACTGCCTCGGCTCACCTCAAATCATCAGGCATTATAGTCTCAGAGGAGCACCGTCCCTGGTGCCAAAAAGGTTGGGGACCACTGTTCTAGGGTGCTGCACTGGCTCTATGTAGATACTGTCTGAAATAAAGAGGCAAGGTCTCAAGCCGCACCTGGGCAAGGCCCTTCTCAACGTGGAAACGTCAAGTAAATTTGTCCCCTTTAATCTTATTAAAACTGGTTCTTCTTTTAAAAGAGAAATAGTGCAAATTGTACACACTATCACTTCATTAACCAAACAGTTTAATATGATAACATATTACAAGTATATCTCATAAGTAGATGTTTCATGGTGTCCATCAATCATTAGTCATGCAGGAAATTATTTGATCGGTGTCTCAGTACAGCTATATCTAATGTCTTCTTCAATTCCTCCCTCGACCCGTCCTGTCACGGGTTCCCGTGTGAAGGCATGTGCGGGACCCTTTTCTACAAAGGGTTAACACCCGATCATCTGAATTTGTATCTGTGCTTTGCTTTTCTCTGTAAGACACCTTACAGACTTCTATTGCCCCTCTCCATCCATCTGGTTACTGTGTGTTTATTTTTTCCCTTCATGCACATTCTTCTATTCTTCTCCCTCGGAGAACGAGGCCCTGCTGCTGCTGCTTCCACTGCGCGAGATGCCTCCCATGCATCTTCACACGTTCCTCTCCTTCTTAAACGGTTTGTGCCTGGCCCGGCTTCCGCCTCAGTTGCCCGTCATTGAGGTTCCTCTGGTGACCACTTTCCCCAGTTCTTTTTCAACCCATTAGTTGACGTCTGGGAGCAACACTAAAAGCATTCATTCCCTTGGAGTGTGGAGTGGTTCTGAGTTCATCTTTTAACCAACACTCTGAACAATGTAATTTTCTATTCATTTTCCCTCCAGAAATCAAGTTATTTTAGAAACAGCTCATCTTCTGACAGATGACTTCTTTGACCATTCTTTCCAAAAATAAAACAAACACAGATTGTAATGCGTGTCCTAATTTCCTTAACCTTAAAGATTATTATTCCCCTATTAATTCCAAAACTGTCCTTGAAATGTGTTGGTGAGTCATTTCTAAAGATGTAGCATTTGGTCTTTAACTCTCTGCTACCAAATCATATGTTATGGAAAGTCACTGTAAATGATTGAATTGGTCAGAAGTTAGCCAAACTTAAGGTAGTTCAACAATAATTTTCCCTGAATTGTTAGGAAATTGCAAAGTTGCTGATCTAAATATAGTGGACTGTATATTAAATTCATTTGAAGTGCATTATATATTAACCATCAATAAGTGTGGCCTGATTTATTATGACATAACCAGTATTCTGAATGGAAAAATTAGCCTGTATCTTCAGGGACTTGAAAACTAAAACTGTAATATGATAATACACACAATTAAAGAGCAAACTCAATAAAATGAAAGAGCCATTCTGACCTCTAACTCAGGCAGTAGGTTATTCAAGTATGTGCTGTTAGAATAAACCATACAATACAATGTTAGAGGAGATAACGGTAGATCTTACCATCTGGATCTTGGTTAAGTGCAGAGATGCCATTATTACGGACAGAACGTCCATGTTTCAGATGATAAAAAATAATTTTGAGGCTCACTGAACAACGTGAATAACTCCACAAAAAGGAATATTATTTTGAATACAATAAAGGATTCTATGAATTGTTCAATGGTTTTTAACAAAACATCATTTTTGATGATTAGTGGAGCATGAGCTATGTATGAAAGAGAAAAACTTTACCTAATTCATCCAAAATATCATGTTCCCCAGACATTTATTGCTTCATATCACTTTAAAGCAAAGAAAGTATTGCTTGAAAAATCCCTGTGCTTGAAAATTGCCATTCAACTTGTTAGGATGATGAATGTTATTACTGAAAAAAAAAAAAAATCTTCCTGAAAAAAGGTTCACACTGAGAAGACAATGATGCAGAATTCTGAAATCAGTTGCTTCAATCCAAACATGTTAGCTGACAACAGTCTACAGTAGAAATTTTTTTTCTCCATTTAGAAATTGTTAATTTTCTTAATGATGATTTAACAATCAACGCCTTATTCTGTGGGTAGAAAGTGTTTAATGCAGGACTTTGTGTGGCTTGACGTTTCTCAACTGCACAGTATTACACCTGAGCCACTTGAATTGCATCTGGGAAAAAGAGGAATCAGTTGGTCTCCTCAATTAATTTTGCATGTGCATGGCTTCCCAAGGAAAAGGAATGCTTTTCCAGCTTATCTAAATAAAGGGCGGTCAACGTTGCACATTGTGCTCAACACTGCATGCTGAGAAAAACAGAACTTGTGAGTCTTAACAAATAAGAAAACCCTGTCAAACAGTTGTCTGGCATTTCAAAAGAATGTTTTTGAGATATTCAAAAGCTCCATGACATATTCTAAAAAATCTGATGGACCCATTCACCATGTCAGCTCAACAGTAGATCCCACCGCTGCTGCTATAATTCTGTGGTCTACAAATTCTTTGTTAAAAATGCTAGTTTATATTTCAAAAGCACAAAGGTCTAGAACAAATGTGAAATTTTAAAACTATTCCCAGAACTGAGAACATTTCCTTTCTTAAACAAACATTGAGAGGATGAGCTAGAATAAGGCAACATTTTAAAAACTTGCGAAGATGTAATTAAATTTTTCAAATCTGATTAACCAAAATCTCCTGCATTTGTAAACATCAGATGCCCCTGTGGAAGTTAGCTACTCTCTAAAAGAAAAACTGTCATTATATGCACATCAAAGCGAAAAGCTTTAGGTAAATTTTCTCAGCAAAATTACTTGAATTTCAATCTCACTGTCATTTTTCACTATACGTTAAAAAAAATAAAACTAGCATTTTGCCAATGCTAAGAATCCCTTTACCATAAGGTATTTTGCAATAAAAGAAAAGAGTATTTTATAGTGATACAATTTTTAAAAATATATTATTCTCTCAATTAAAAATAATAATACTATGTAATCTATATTTTTTATTAATCTTACAAAGTCAGCAAGCAAGTTTAAAACTGGCTTGCGGGAAACAAATAAAGTTTATCAAAAATATCCTCTTCCATGAACAGGTAACAATTTTTTTAGGAAAGTTGTCCAATGACGACATATTCCCTTTGTAGTACAGAAGTCCTGGACTTATGATGGTCGACTTAACAATTTTTTGATTCACAATGGTGCAAAAACCTTACTCATTCAGTAGAAACTGTAATTTAAATTTTGAATTTTGACTCTTCTTGGGTTAGCAAATACAGTATGGTACTCTCTCTTGTGATGCTGGGCAGTGAGCCAAAGCATGATCATGATGGTAAACAACTAACAGTGTACAGTGTACTATGTAGCCAGCATTTTTTGGACATTGTGTTTATATCCCATCATGTCTACAAAATTCCCATCTACGTATCCTGCTTCGGTGAGAAGAGAAAGGCAATTACTCTTGAGATGAAACTCAGAATAATTGCCCAACTGTGGGCTAATGAAGTGTTCTGAGCATGTTTAAGGTAAACTAGGCTAAGCTATGATGAATGGCAAGTTAGGTGTAGCAAATGTATCTTTGACTTACAATATTTTCAATTTACAATGAGGTTATCAGGACAAAACCCCATCAGAAATCAAGGTGCATCAGTAAATTACGTTTGTAACACCCTGTTCAGTTTGTATTTATTTGTTCTTATCTTTATAATTACGGAGTATAATTGAATGATACTATGGGTGCTTTCTAATATGCTCTTATCTTTATAAAACTCTAAAAGACCTCCAAAAAGAGTAATTATATCTTGTTGAAAATATAGCAATAATACGTAGTTTATTATAAATAGATTTCATCACCTATTCTTTTGAAATCACAAATGAGAGAAATAGAAAGCAACTATTCTTTTTAGGCGTCAAAAGCTCATAAAATTGTTGTCTGAATTAAATAAAACGATATAAAGAATTTAGCATAGTCCCAGAAATATAGTAAATATTCACGATATTATTGTTTCCCTCAAGCTTCATCTCTTTATGTGCAGAAACCATCTCCCTTTGTACCCAACATTCTGGTATGTCACACAGCATGTGACCTATAGAATGTATGGACAAATATTTGTTGAGTCATCATTAAGTATCAGGCACTATTGAAAATTTTAGGGATTGAGTCAGAAAAGAAAAATAATGTCTGACTTTGATGAGTCTTGCTTCTTGCCATATTTTGGGTGCAGAAAGACGTTCCATGATGCACAAATCCAAGAGGCAAAGGATCACAATAAGTTAGAATCAAACCTCTTATTAGTATTCAGGTTTTAAAAATTATACTAAAATAATACACATATAGGCCAATTTTAGACTGATTAATCAATCAATAGAACTGATTGGGAAGAAACTAGAGGAAATATAGCTACCTAAGGAACTAGTACAATAATAGGTGGGCTTGACAAAAGGCTTGTAACCTAATTTTCACTATTTAAAGTTATTGGTTAATATTGTTTGGAAAATCATCCTTGATTCTTTGAGATTTTCATATAATGCTCAATATACTTTACTCAAGTTAGAAATATATCTTTAAAGGGTTCAATCCTAAATTTATCAAATCTTTAAATTCAAGCAGTGCATTAGGATTCCTCAGAGAAAAAGAACCAATAGAATGTGTATGTGTGTTGTTCGTATATACATATGTAATATGTGTTTAATGGCATATGCATATAGCATATGAGAGAGAGAGAAATACAAGGAATTGGCTCATGTGATTATGGAGACTAAGAAATTCCAAGATCGATATTCAGCAAGCTAGAAACCCATGAGAGACAACAGTGTAGTTGTAGTCCAAAGCCAACAAGATCAAGAACCAAGAAGAACCAGTTTCAGTTCAAGTTTGAAGACAGGAGAAATCAAAGTCCCAGCTGGAGGCAGTGAGACAGAAGCTCTCCCTTACTCATGGGAGGGCCTGTCTTTTTGTTCTATTCAGGCTTTCAGCTGATTGGATGAGGCCACTAGGGAGGGCAATTTGATTTATTCGGTCTCCTGTTCAAATGTTAATCTCATCGAGAAAAACACCCTCACAGACACACTCAGGATAATGTCTGACCAAATATCTGGGCCCTCTTGGCCTAATCAAGTTGACACATAAAATTAACCACTAAGGCAATCTCTTCTTCTACTTCTCGAGTCCCATTCTTCAGCTCTTCCCCTACTCTTCACTTATGGTAGGCAATCAGGTCGCTGAATTTCAAAGATGGAGGCTCCATAATTTCTTTTTTATCATTTGGGCTCTGAAGCTAACGGGGTTTTCACTGTGTCGAACACATGGGAGTCACTCGGGATGGTTTTTTTAAAACATCATTTCTAGTCTTTGAAATAATTTTATATGAAATGTATTAAAATAATTGCCTTCAGATACCAAACACTGGATTGGCATATGCTGATGATCTATTTGTAAAGGCCTACATGTCTCAACACAAGAGTTTCATCAACGGATGAGAAACAAGTTGGACACATTCTCAAGGAAGTGCTGGTAGTTGTATGTAATGGTGCCCAACCAGCCCTAATTCACTCTCTCAGCCCTGGCCTTCACACACATCCCTGCTAAAGGGATAAACTTGGGCAGCCATTTATGGTTCCACATGAATATTTATAATTCTTCCTTTTACCTGTATTTCAGCAATCACAGCTTACTGAATCAAGGAGATGCAATCTATTAGTTTGTCAGTAATAAATCAAATTCTTTCTTGAGAATTTTAAAACTAAAAAATATAGAAAGCTATGGTTCTTGAAAAGAAATATCCTGAAGACTAGGAACAGAGTGGTTATTCGTGATCAATAGCAAAAAAAAAAAATGGTAGTGTGCCCCAAGAAAGTTCAACTCCTTAACAGCTTGCAGGGCTTTCTAAGATCTGTTCTATGCCAGGCTAGTCCTGGCATTCCAGACTCCTACTACTACCCTTGCTATGAGCTCATCTATCATACATCTCCTAAAAACATGTATTACGCCATTAGTGAATGATTTAACATTTTTTTCTTCCTTGTTCGTGACTTAATCCTCATCAAGCACCCAACTGACAGCAACAGTAGTGTCTACAAATATTTGGTAAATGAGTGAATAAATAACAAATGAATACTAAGCCGATTGACAGATGCGAAAAAAAGAAGAAATGAAATGCGATGTGACCCATAAGCGTCAGAGTTGATCCTTAAGCTTTCTGGTTTTCTGGGCACCGGTGTCTAATAAGCCTAGCACATTTCATCTGATTGAGATATCGTTCTGTATCCATTAAGTAACAAAGCTATTCCACTACGTATTGTTGCTATGCTTCTATATTTGTTTCTATGCTTTAAACCAACATTCCATGGCCACGATATTAGGCTAACTAGGAGGCACTGTTTATAAAGAGTGGCCAATTATTACAGATCCCTCATTTTCCTTTACAAGAAAAAAAATTAAAGTTGGAAAGGACCAGAGGTCAGCAGGACAATAAATACTTGCCTTTCCTCTAGGAAAATCTGACACGTATGAAAGATGATTGAATTTTCCTCTCCCCTAAACAAGAATACTATCTGGATAATAAAACTTAGTAAATAAACGAAAAGAGATGAACCTCTGAAAACTTACTTATTCTCTTTTAATTATGCAGTTGCAAGGCAGCCATGAAACAGTTTTTCAAAGAGAAGTCAGATGATTCAAGACACATTAAAGAATTTTAGAATTTTTTTTTTATGTCAGAAATACTCTTTCCTAGATGTGGATTTACCCAAAGTAGTCATTTGCACAGATAAATCTTTCTTCTTTTTTGAGGAGTCAGAGCTCAGATAGAAAAGAAAGAGGATGGGCATAAGATTGGAACAACTGAAGATCTTCACAAATAAAGAAAATGGGGTGGAAATCAGAATAATGGGGAAAAGCAACAAGGAAACAGAAAATGCTTCCATACTCAGCTTCTGCATGGAGACCCTTAAGATGTGATGATGCAAGAGGGATGAAAATATCTGACAAAAATTCCCCGAGACTACCCTATTTCAGAATACATGAAAAACAGTAAATCCATTGAGAAAACCAGTGTCAGTCCAATATGTTAAGTTATTTTAATCAGTAGAAATTTTTTTTTAACTTTCAAAGAAGGACAAATATATTTTCTGCAAGCAAATGTATATCTTTTTTTCTAACAATAAATTAATTTATACCTAGAGAGCATTAGAGTACACAAACTATAAAAAGCCTACTCAAAGACTATCTATTCTCATGTTGACCAAAAATAACAATATTGGCAAGGATAAACTATATTTTTCCAGAGTATAATACTAAAGATGTTATACAAATAAATGAGTGTTTATTGTGCCCTGTGAGTCTGTATTATGTTGCCTTAAATACCTCAGCATCAGAAAAGCCCATTATGGAAGTGCCTTCAGGCAATATCTAAATGTATCAGGCCCATTATTAATTGTTTTCATTCTTTTTTTGCAACAAATAAGCATGCATGCTTTGTAAAATATTTAGGTTAGTCCTTCATATAATTTCATTAAAATAGTTCCCAATAAAACATAGTGTATTAAGTTTTAAAAGCTGTTAGGAAAATATTCATAGGCACTAGAGGCATTAGATTATTTCTTTCCTTTAGCATTATCTTATGTGCAGTTAAGATGAAAAGATATTAGAACTGCTACTCCACCAGAGAGTATTAGTTTAAATATTACAGTGAAAGATCTGAGGTCTAACACATTCTGGGAAATCTATAAATCCTGCTCTAACGGTAAGTTGGTACATTAGGGAACTATAAATGCATGATTTTATACTATGTGGGGTATTCAAATGAGAAATATATCAAGTTTACATAAGTCTATTCTTATGAGAAGCTCGGCAGACATAAAAACATTTGGAGACATATTTTCCCAGCATATAAGATATTCACTAAAGACCAGTAAAAACTTAGGAAATTGCATTATCCGTGTGGGATTATTTGAATGGCTCTTAATATACTGAAGCCAGAGTATTCCACGAGAGTTCTCTGACATACTGAAACAGTTCATGCATCTTTTACATGTGTTTTGTTTTAAACGAAGGGATATTTCATAAACGAGAGAATTCAATCGACCCTTTACCTAAATAACTTCTACGTTACGCAAAGCCTTTTCAAGGGTAGCATTAACAGTACTGGTTTTCTTGTCTCACATTTTCTATTTGATTTAACTTTAAAATTTTACTTTGAATGTTATAGTCATTTTCAGTTATTCAAATACATAGTCTCTATTTCCCTTTGTCTCTAACATGATGCTAAAACCGAGGACACATTTTTTAAAACAGTTCATTAGATATTATGTTACTAGTACATGACTACATAAATTTATTGTTTCAGAAGGCATAAGTAACAGAGAGTCATTTCTGTAGAATGTGCATTTTCTTTAAGATGCATGTAGTGAGAAATTTATTTCCTGTAATGGTATTGGACGAAGTGAAGAAGTGACGAAGGCTTGGCCTGCAATATGATTCTTGCTGAACCTGACTGACAAAGCTGAAGAACTAATTTAACTAATCGTACTCCTAAGCTACTTAAGTAATCTTAAAAACATTTGTTTTGGCATTAACGTAGTATTTATTAAGAATCTGACCAGAAACTTTTTTAACTGAAATTCAACAATAGTATGGACTCGGCTTTAGACATATTGCAAAACAGAACACAAGGCAAAAGAATAGAATTTCTACTGTCATGTGTGTGCATACTCACAATAGTCATGAACTTATTAGAAATGGTTTAGCTTGTATTAACGGTAAATTGAATTTTGCAATGACTCTCTTTTTACCATGCTTAGGCGTTTTATTTTTTAAATGTTTCTTGTCTTACTTTTTATTTCTTTTAAAAATAGTTTTATTAAAATGTAGTTAACCTACAATAACATATTATTTTCAGGTGTACACCACAGTTGTTCAAACTTATAACCTAAAGAAATGATCTTAAGCTTTTTTGGTTGAAGCAACGTATGATTCAAAAAAGAAGCATTTCTGCAGAAATTATAATGAGATAAACATTTCTAGAGAGGATATAGAAACAGACACAGGTAAACTTTATAAAGCACCTCAAAACCTATGAAAATAATTTTTTTCTTTGCCCTTGGATATTCTAGAAGATTCACCACTGCAATACTAAATTTGATATATGAGATAAATTCATCTCTGTTCATACTGTTTATTGCTGGAAGTCTAATAAAAAATACCGGCAAATTTGCTCCACAACACCTAAAAATGTATTTAAATTATTTTAAAATTGCATTTTATAAAGTAGATTTTTTTTTCAGCTAAGTAACCTAGAACTTTTATCCAAAATTTATTTTTCAGCACTTAAAAAAACAGATTTCATTTCTTAGTTACATACCAAAAATATACTATAATTATATATCTATATATATATATATATAGTTATAATATAGTGATATACGTATGCATAATTATAAATATATAAATGATAATAGTTATATATTGTATTAATATATAATCATATATTATATTAATATATAACCATAAAGTATATAAATATTGTTATTTAAAAATATAGTTCCCCTTTATTCAGTTTACTCAAGTATAGATTTCTAAAGTAAATATAACATTAAGAAATATATTATTTTGCTAACTTTCAGAATTTTGGGAAACACAGAAAACTTTTACCAAGCTTGGTCTTATGAAACAGAATAGGTAAAATTTTAAAGTGGGAGCATCCTAATAGCCTCAGCTCCCATGTATTATACTGATTTTAACACACGTCCCGGCTCAGAAAGAGTCCATCCTTGATGAAATGCACACAGGCTGTAGGAGTAGATGTCAGATTGTCCACTCACTCGCTGTCAAAGTGACCATTAATGAATCGGACACCGCTACACACACTGGTCTCATGGAACATACATTCTAACAAGGAGAGACAGAAAATAAAAGAGAGAGACAAAGAAAACAAATTACGGTCTATGTTAAGGAGTCACAAGCACTACGGAGGGAACGAAAAAGTGAAACCCTTAAGAAGATGAAAGAGTAATGCAAAGAGAAAGGTTTGTCACCATAAATATGTCGATCGGTATAGACCGCACGGGAAAGGTGACACGTAAGCACAGAGTAAGAGGGGAGAGAATTGCCCTTGAGGAGATCTGAGGATCGAATGCTGCCGCAGAAGGAACACCAGATCGAATGACTCCAGGCTGAAGGAGGCCTGGGCGTCTGTGGGACCACGAGGAGGCCTGAGTGGTGGGTGGAGGGGGAAGTACAAGATGAGGTCTGAGAAGCTGTTTGGGTCCAGGTCATAGGAGCCCTACAGGCCATTCGTTATCCAGTCAGGCAGAGGGCCCTCGTGGAGAACAAAGCAAGGGAGTGACTTGATACGAATTTCATTTAAACAGGTTCCCTCTGGCTGGGCTGATGAGAAGACCCTAAAGAGAGGCAAGGAAGAGGCCGGGAGATAACTGCTGTGGTCCAGGTCAAAGACAACGGCAACCTGAACATAGGCGGTAGCCACAGAGATGAGGAGACGTGTCTGTATTCCTCCTGAAATGGGTAGAGTCAGTGTGAAGGGAGAAGGTTCAAAATACCACTTGGGGTACATGAGGATTGCTACAGCTGTTGAATATGTGGCTGTCCCATAGGCTGCTGGACACATAAGAAATCTGTGTTGAAGATATAAAACTGGGAGTTTTTAGTGCAGGGATGGCATTTAAGACTATGATACTGGGTAGGTTTCATCAAGGAGATAAGCATACAGAGAAGAGAAGGAACCCAAGAACAAACTCCAGTTGCATCTGTGTTGAATATCTTTCATACCCTGAATCCCATCCTCTCTGCCACACTTTTTTCCAGTCACTGGTGTGGCAGCTAGCTGCTGCATGCGTGCAGCCCAGTGTGACAGACTTCATGTCAGCCGCACTGCGTATCTTTTGTTTTTTCTCTAGAAGTTTTTCGTGGCCACTGATAGGCACCTATGGTAGCTTGATCGACTGTTCCAGTGTATGTTCACACCAGAAAGTTTTGAGGTACAGTTAACAGCCACGAGGGGAAACTTTGGCCAGTGGGATACATAAACATTCCCCTCATCAGAACCTTGACTGGGCTCTCACTGGGTTCATTTTATATGGTTTCTCAGAAAGCCCACAGACACATGAGCTCCAGCTACCCACAAGTTATAATCATCGTTCATTGGCTTTCTCTCCTTCCCTGATTCATGCTTCTCAGTCTACCTTCCCATTCTCTTTGGAATCACTTGATAAAAATAATTACTTTCAGGAAAGTCTTTGTTTCTGGCTTTGTTTTGGGGTTGGGGTGGGAACCCAAGCTATGGCAGCACTTCGCTAAGGCCTTGTGGAAGTGATGGACAACTAACAAAGGAAACTGGGAAGAGGCAACCAGTTAGGTAGGAGAAAAACCAACTTGAGAACAGTATAGGAGGAGAAGAGGTAATCACGATGTCGAACAGTCTCAAGTTCAAGTAAGATGAGGAATGAGGGCTGACCTTTGGACACAGACGGCATTGGAGATTCTGACATGAGTAAATCCAGTGAATGAAAATGGAGGCAAAAGCCTGAATAATGAGGACTTAGAGGAGACGGAGAGAAGAGAAACTGTAGACAGTTGGTAACGCCAACGCCTATAGGAAGAAAGAAATGGGTAAGGAGCTAGCAGGGTGAGTGACTTCAAGGAGGTTTGTTTGTTTGTTTAAAGAAATCAGAAATAACAGTGGGTTTGCCATCTGGAATGATCCAGTAGAGAGTGAAAGTCAGCAATGAAGAGGGCCAGGGACGAGCAGGTAGCTCGAGTAGGGCTCTCAAACTCCCAGGCACTGGAACTGGCTTTCAATCTGTGATAATTTGTGAGAAAGCAAAGTTTATGGGGCCGATGCTACTCAGTGAGGAAATGTGAGGGTAGGCAAACGTGGATGTTTTCGTCTGATTTGTTTTATTTCTGTGAAATAGGAAGGAAAATGAGCAGTGGAGAATGTGAGTGGAGGAAGAGTATTGGGGAATTTGAAAAGAAAAAAGACTTTGTATTTCTTATAAAATGGACATTCATAAGAAAAAAAGACAGCAAATAGTTTGTTCAAATTTATAGGGAGGAATTTCTTTACACCCCGTATCGCCCAGAGAAAGAGAGACACCCCCACCTCCCATTTTCATGAGTCAAGTTCTGTTCAACATTAATGCTAGCTCTATGCATTAAAAATGCCAAGGGGAGTGTCATAAAGGCATCTCAGATTTTACATTGGGAAATACGTGAATGGCTATTTGGGCTTAAGGCTTCTTTTTAAAATAAACAATTCCAGGTACATCAGAAGAAAGTTTCTCATCTTCATTTGCTTCAAAAGTTCTGTGCCCAGGTCTTGGATACACCCAAATGAATATACCCTGCAGGTTCAAGACGGCAGCCCTGGCTCAAAGTACTTGACATGCAGGCGCACATATGCCCCCTGCAGAGGTGGGGTTTGCCTCCAGTGCCCTCTACTGCCAACCCTCAGCCTCCACCCTCCTTCCTACTGCAGGCCCCATGCCTTCATCCTTATAAACGTTCGTTTTCAGTTCCTTCATTCGCACTGAGGTGCAAATAACTGATAAAGCCCTATGCCACCGTTCACAGGGTCATCAGCTTTGTAATCAAGCGATGGAGGAATTTTGGACATCAGTCAACAGAGACTAGTGACTTGAAGCCTTCCTGGAGCTCTTAACACTGCACTATGCAAAGAATTGTTCACTTAGATTGCCCTGCCCAAGTGAAACGCCTTTTATCTCCCTATACAAAATCGGTCATCCTCTATATTTATACTCAATTTCTATGATCTATGGATTTTTCCCACTGAGACTTACAGCTGCTCTTTGCAATACTCCCTCTAAGCAATATGTGTGGTGGTGTCAGAATCCAAATGTGGTCTATGGCAGTGATTCAATTCTTCAGGTGCACACTGCTAACACTGATGAGAAGCTCTTGCTTTTGGAGACACAATGGTTTTTACAATGTGGTTAAATATACCGTGAGTTCAAGAGATTGCAGGTGAGCCATTAAGACCCTGATGTGAAACAGGTGCCTTGTGTTCTCCGCCTTTTATGAACGCAATCATGCTGGCATGGGAAACAGGAAAGGAGCCCATTTCTTTCCCCTAAACGTCTACAGAATTAAAATCCTTTCCACAGTTTAAAACAATGTAGTTACAAGCTTCTATTTCAAGAAGAAAGACTGGGCACAGAAGTTTGATTCTCAAATTATTGAAGACCTTCCAAAATAAAAGCAAGTATAAATAAGTGAACAAATGAAATATGTAAAGGGAATACACCTATAACAGCTAAGAAAGTACAAGGAGTGTGGTCACCACTGGAGGAGAGATTTCCATAAATTTCCAGGAGAAAGAATGTGGATGAAAAAATGTGGGCAGATGAACAGGCCAAAGAATTCTGTAGCCTGTAATATACTATAAGACTGCCTAGAATGTGGGAATAAACCCTCCTGGCCAGAATCTTGATGGTGGAAAAATAAGCTCAAAGTTCTGCAGTGAGAAGTAGAGCCCAAAAGGGTGGAAGGGAGCGGCGGGACTCACTGAAAGTCTGTATATCGGATACAAGGCAGAGCTTT
Source organism: Eonycteris spelaea (assembly GCA_003508835.1). Lineage (NCBI taxonomy): Eukaryota > Metazoa > Chordata > Mammalia > Chiroptera > Pteropodidae > Eonycteris > Eonycteris spelaea. Next base: position 1,011,756 of record PUFA01000056.1, read on the forward strand.
ATCTATTTATTATCTTCCTTTCCTTCACCAGCTCACAGAACAAGATGGGCTTCATTTATCCTCTTACAGAAAAGCTCGTTGTACAGTAATGAAGTTGAATGAAATATCTGGAAAACGTTGAGGCATATGATTTGGGTGTTGTATCCACAGAAAGCCATCACCTTTCTGGCACGTGGAGGTTCAGGGGTCTGACAGCTACCTCCCATTTGCTCACTGTTAATCAATTGGCTAGTTCATCCCACATTCTGTCTTGTAACGTGGAGCTCCAAGTTAGAATTTCTACTCATGAGGGAAATTGATTAGAAAAAAAAAACCATATAACAGCAGAAGAAATTCTGGTCATTTAAATATGTAAATAGATATCCAAAGATCACCAGGCATGTGAACAAGGTGAGTAATGTGAGAAAGCAAATGAAGAGAAAGAGAGAAAAAAGAGAAGAGAGAGGTGTAGTCAGAAAAGAAAGATAACTCATAACAACAGAGTTTTGAAAAAAAAAAAAAACACTTTAATTTTCTCAAAAATATCTGAAAAGTTATAACTATAAAATAAGAACAGGATGTTATGAAAAGGGAACAATTAGAGAAGGAGAAAGTATTATTAGAGTTTTTTTTTTTTTGAAGTCCAATAGGGAAAGAGAAATGGAAAATATGAGAAAAGCCAGGACATATTGGGGCTCAAGCTCTAATTATTAGGTATCCTTTAAACTAGAAAAGAGAAAAGAAATGAGGTAAAATTACCAAAAGTATTACAAAGAATTTCCCAGAACTAAAAGATACTAGTTTTCATATTGAAAAGCCCCATTACACAAATGTACAATAAATTCAAATGGACCTACATGTAGATACTTGTTTATAAAACTAATTAAACCAAGAATAAAAATAAGCTCTAAGATGATATTCCAAATAGGGGGAAATATTCAAGAAAGTTGAGGAAAAAAATCACGGGACATCTACAAAAAAAACTTAATGAGACTAGAGTCAGAATTCTCATCAACAGCACTGGGTCCTACAAGAAAACAAAAATCCTTTAAAATTATGAGCCTAAACTTATTTTTAACCTATTATATTGTATATCCAACCAAACCATTATGTTTAACAAGGAAAGCAGACATTTGCATACATACAAAAAATCAGAAAATTTAACTCATAGACACTCCTTCTTAGAAGATGAATTCCGAGAAAAAAATAATAAACCAAGAAAATTGTCTCCAGTGCAGGAGTGCAGTAATGAGCACCTCGTCATGAGAACTATGCCACCGGTCTGGAAAGAGCCTGCCAGACTGGCACCAAAAAACAACCCCCAAACTCGGGAAGAATGACACTTCGAGGAGGAAAAATGGGTTTAATTACTAGAAGGTACTATTGAGATGCTAGGGGGAAAAATTAAGAAAATTAAGGCAAATTGTGGAAGACAATAAATGTAATTAGAAACTCAAGAGGTAAAAAGGGGGGTATGCAAGAAATTCATGGTTCAAATACAAAATGCAAAGCAAAATAAAATGTAACATTATTTTAAGTATTCAATGGCATGAAAGAAAGGAAAATCCAATTGAGCTTCTTGTGGCCCAGTGGTTCTGATCTTCAACACATAAAGAAGGAAATGAAATCCCAACACACTAGGCTGGCCTTGATATTTATAAGGTCACTGTGCAGTTTTAAAACATACTTGAACCCTATTTCACACTCCTCCCATCAATAGATAAGATCTGTGTCTCCTTGCCCTATCCTTGGTGTTGGACCAAACATAGTGACTCCCACTTAACCAAGAAGGTGAGGCAGAAGAGGCATCGAGTAATTGCTGCAGCTAGAACAGAAAAGAGCCCACGGCTTTCTCCTCGTTCTCTTCGGACACACACCTTTGGAGACCTGAGCGACCATGTAAGCAGTCCAAGTACTCTGAAGCTGCCATGCAGTGACGAAGCCTCAGCCACATGGAGACTCTGAGTCCAGATGCTCTGACTGAGTCCCAGCTGAGATCCCAGCAGCATCCAACATCAACCACCAGATATGTGTGTGATAACACCTTTGAAATGACTCCACCTCCAGCCACCTTATTGCAACCCCCAGAGAAACCCGAGAGAGCTCACCCACCTGAGACACATCAGTCTTGAGTCTTTTCAACTGAGGGCCCAGGCACTGTGGGGCAGAAACAAGTTGTCTCTGCTGAGTTCTGGCTGAATCTCTAACATTGGAGTCTGTGTGATGAACAAAATTCTTATGGCATGCATTATGGTTTTTTTTTTGGTGATTTTTATGCAGCAACAGATAATTGCAACACTGTCTATGGCCCATTTGAGAAGAATGATTTAAGCTGATTACGCACATTTACAAAACTCAATAGGAGAATAATAGCAAAATATAAATATCAAACATTGCGAAAAGGAGAGGGGAAAATGTGTGAGCTAAACCCTTATTTACATATTTGGGACTCATTAGAGGAGGTTGCTGAACCAATGAGTGAAGATAAAATATGTGAGAATCAACTTAGAATAGAATCAACTTAAAAAAAGACTCGTCCTCTGCAGAATAATAACTGAATTTAGGATATAAGGCTCAAGAAATAGTTCATGTTCATCAAACAATCGTTTGTATTATTTTGTTACCAAGTGTATTATTACTTGAATAAAAAGTTACTTGAAAAGTTACAAATCCTTATTATGATTTCTAATTTTGATTCATGATCTCCAAATGCAAAAGGAAAATCAATTTAAAAGTTTAATGCAGCAAGATGTTATATTTTTCCTTATCAAATTACCAAACAAGAAAAATATTATTTGTTGATATTGTGAAGGGGTGATCAGGCCAATGTTCTCATGCGCTGTTGATGCAAATAGCACTTGGTAAAAACAACCAGTCTTGGAAATAATCTATCAATATATGTCATGAATTTGTAAATGCAAATAAATCCGTATGCTCCAAGTTGTTCATTTCAGCATTAATTGTTCGGGAAAGATCTCAGTTAGCTTAGACTTCATCCATGCTGAGCACATGTGCTTGCTGTAGGAACTAGTGGGGGGGAACTGATAAGATGCTTATTTGAACGTGGGCTGAAAAGCTTCCTGGGACAATACGAATGCTCTCTCTTCTGCCGGTGTTCAGACAGATCTGAAGAGGCCTATGAAACTGATGGCATAGGATGCTAGATTATTATACATCAAGGGTGAGAAACTCCTAGAAATAACTCTCATATTGCATGTCTCAACCCTCCGAATTAAAAAAAAAAATGATAATCCATTTCAAGGCAATGGACATAAAACAACTTGGTCAGCAGTAACAGCACAGTTTCATTACTCTGAATAAAGAGTAAATCAAAGAATAGAGAGAAATTCTTTTCTTACTTCTTCTCAGGCTACTACTGAGTTAGGTCCAGTGGAGGGTTTAGTTCTTCATTCTTTTGAGAGCACCAAGAAGGTTCCACAGAGACTTGGTCACGGAAGAGTACAATAATCCAGGTAGCACCCAGCAGGAATCAATTTATTCCTACACATATGTGGGTCAAACCTGAGGACGCCCAGAAATATTCTGGGGGAACAAACAACATCCTTGGTTCTAGTCCAAATCTGTTCATGCAGGAAGTTAAACAGATGTGAGCAAGAACAGGGAAGTTAAAAGCATGTATCAAAAATATTGAAAAGAATGCGCAACTGTTTACCTTCAGAGGTATGGTTAATGACGGTATAGTTCATTTTGAAATAGCGATGGTTGCCTACAGCAATACGAATGCTTGTACAACACAGTAAAAAAGAAAAGAAAATGATCCTAAAGTTTATATGGAGAGGCAAAAAATACCGAATGGTCAACATGATACTGAAGAAGGACAGGGTTGGAAGGCCGCCGCTGCCTGACTTCAAGACCTACTCGGAAACTAGAGTCATCAAGACAGCATGGTACTAGAGAAAGAACAGGTAGAACCATGAGACACACTGGAGAACCTGGAAACAGACGTGCATCAATATAGTCAACTGATTTTTGGCAAAGGCGCAAAGGAAATAAAATATAGAAAAGGTAGTCATTACGACGAATGGAGCTGGAACAACTGGACACCCATGTGTAAAAAAAAAAATCTAGACACAGACCTGACATTCTTCACAAAACTAACTCAAAACGGTCGTAGACCTAACTGTAAAACACAAAACTATAAAATCCTAGAACACAGGAGAAAACCTACATGACCTTGGGTATGATGATGACGTTTTAGATACAACACCAAAGGAACAACGCCATGACAAAAAGAGCTGGTGAGCCAGGCTTCATTAAAGTTAAAAATGCGTGCTGTGCAACAGCCAACATCAGGAGAAGGAAAGACAAGACACAGACTAGAAAACATTTTCAAAAAAGACATCTGATAAAGGACTCTTTTCCAAAATATACAGAGAAATCTTAAAATTCATCAATAAGTAAACAAAGCACCTGATTTAAAAAATGGGCCAAGGACCCTAAAACACCTCATTCAGAAAATGCACACATGGCAAATAAACGTACAAAAGAAGCTCCAAACCACATATTCTCAGGGAAAAGCACATCAAAACAACAATGAGACAGATATCACTATATGCCTATTAGAATGACCACAATGCAAAACACTGACAACAGTAAATGCTGGCGAGGACGTGGAGCCACAGGAATCCTCATACACGGCTGTTGGAAGGCAAACCAGAACAGCCATTCAGAAGACGGTTGGCCGTTTCTTACAAAATTAAACATACTCTAACTATACAATCCAGTGATTGTGCTAGTTGGAATTCACTCAAAATTTTGAGTTGAAAATTTATGTCCACTTGAAAACCTGCACATGGATTTAATAGCAGCTTTATTTAAATTGCCCACACATCCTCGCACCCAGCCGTCCTTCAATAGATAAGTGGACAGATTCACTGTGTCCATCCAGACAATGAAACGTATTTAGCACTGAAAAGAGAAATGAGCTACCAAGCCATGAAAAGACCCAGGGGAACTTTAAATGCATATTCCTAAGTGAAAGAAGGCAATCTAAAATACACACATCTGTATGATTCCAACTCTATCCCATTCCGGAAAAGGCAAAACTAGGAAGACAGTGAAAGATCAGTGGTTGCTGGGGTGGGGGTGGGGGCTGAACAGGTGGAGCACAGAGGACTTTTTAGGGCAGTGAAAATATTCTGTATGATAACGATAAGCGTGAATACATGTCATTCCACATTTGTCCAAACTCAGAATGTCAAACACCGAGAGTGAAGCCTTGTGGAAACTATGGACTTCGGCTGATAATGAGTCGGTGAAGTTCACAGACCGTAACAAACGGCCCACTCTGGTGGGGAGTGCGGATAATGGGGGAGGCTGTTCAGGCATATCCTAACTCCCTTTATGGTGCTTCATGGAGCTTTGTTTTTGTTTCTATTTTTTTTACAAATTGAAGGGAAGACCCTCCGCCAACAAGAGAAGATTAAGACTCACTTTATCGTGGTGGGCCGAACCGCACCCACACCACCACCAAGGTACACCTGTACGCGGGTGCGGGCAGAGTCATACGCAAAGCTTTAAACTACAATGAAAGCACAAACGGAAGTATGTTACAGCGCAGTCAATTCTTGCTCACTGCTCAAGTTAACATCACGGTCAGCAGAGGAACTCTACTCATCAGAGACTAGAAACTACTAAACTAGAAAAACGTTCAGTTAGTAGTACCGTGCAGGGTGTAACCAGGCCAATGTTCATCTGCCGTGGATGTCAGTGTGCCTTGGTGAAGCGCAATGCTCGGAGATGTGGGCTGAGGGAACAGCCACTGTCTGTGCAGAAAGAGAGGGATCTCGAGGAGCGCGCATCAGCAAGCCAGTGCCCCAACCCAGAAGTGGCACGCGTGACTTTCACCCAGTCGCTGTCCTGAACTAGTCACACAGCCTCACCCGACCCAACCAGGACAGGAAGAAGGATCCTACCTTGTCCCTATAAAGCTAATAATGACTATCTCAGATTTTTACACTGATTCCCAAGAGTATCCAAATTATTTTGCTAATCAAAAAATACAAAGGAAAAGGTTTATCTAAGTAAACTCTTGTAGACCTTGCTATTAGATTCATTTGATACAATCCCTCCTCTCTTCTCCTGTTCTCTACTCTCCTTTATTCTCTCGACCCTCTTCTCTCTTCTCTTCTCTTCCTACCTTCCCTCTCTCCTTTCTTCCTCCCTTTCTACTATTATTATTATTACTGCTAACATGTAACCAGAAGATATTATGGTTATTCTTATTATGATTATTCTTGTATTTAAAAACTTCTGTGCCTTATTAATTAACTGAATTTCATGGTGACCCTATTTAGGGATTCTTCTCTGTCAACTGAAGCTGCCTTCCATCACTCATCAACAGAGAAAATGGGAGCCGAATGTCACAACTGACAGTGGAATGACGTCCTCAAAGTGTAGTTAAAGTTCTCACGGTTGCTATTTTTTAAAAAAAGGAATTTAAAAACATATTATTGGACATGACAAAGATATCCCTACCTCCTGTCTTCTGCCTCTCATTCTACAAAGTGTTGCAAAATGAATCTCCTGAAAGCACAGTTCTGATGACGTCATCCCTGCACTGAAAACGTTTCAACCGATTCACATTCCTGGCAGAATAAATCTGATTTCTTTTTGAACATGGAAAATAAATCTTTATTGTGGCAAAATATCAAAAGACCTGAGGTAGGAATAGTGCTGGAGAATGATGCAATGGTGAGTTTTTAAATTCGTTTTCCCGTTGTACTTGACAAACCGTCTACGTCAGTTTTCCGTGTGCAGCTATCAGCGTGATGATACTTAGGCGCCTTGCATTGCGGCAGAGAGGCCCACGGGGCTGCCAGCAGTTCCAAGTCCACACCCTGTTCTCTAAAACTGCATGGGCAGGTCACGCCCCACTCTGGCCTGGGGAGGGCCACCCCTGCGTGGCCTGGTCCCCTTGGAGGAGGCACCGCAGTGCTGTGGCCCTGCGTGCTGTGAGGGGACACTGACGAGCACTGGGGGTTGCTAATAGGTGGTGTGTGGCATGAGCCAGCCAGACTCCTTATAAATAAGCCTAGGACAAGGGGCCCCTGGCTCCCAGGGCACCCAGCCGTTTTTCATCCCAGGTCTCCCAGGCCAGCTCGTAGAACCCTCTAGATCCTGCCAGGTCAGTCTTCCTTTGGGAAGTGCCGGTGGCGGCAGCAGCACCTTGGGCCTGATTCCACCATCCTCCAGGTATCCCTGATGCTCAGCGCATCACCGCCCATCCCTCCCTGCCCTTCCATCAGGAGCCCCACTCACCCCATCCCCACATGCCCGAAGCCAGGTAGCCATACGGTGCACCATGTTTGCCCTCCTGGGAAACCCCAGCCCTCACCTGGGGCAAAGGCCAGACCACTCTGTGGGTAATTTGTCACTACACGACAGTTTTTTAAGTGCCAAATTGGGCAATGCCAATTCACTTTACAGAAATAGCAATGTCATTTATTCTCTTAAATTATTAATGAAAAATGGTATTTAAAAACTTCTCTATAGAGGATTCTAGTTATTACATGATGAATATTTCTTGCTTTACTCCAATTTCACTGGTGTGTAAAAAATTAATGAGGTATAGCTCACAGACTGATGTTCCTATTTATTAGTTTTTGTTCCTTTGCTAAACATGCCCTGTGTAATCTTGGATAATCACTCAAGTCATTGAAAAGGAGTTTGCACAGCCTTAATATTATTTGCTTATCAATCTGTGACAAACCATAAAATTTGATATTTTTATCATGACTACTTCGTGAAATTTTCTTACTTTGTCTCCGATAAGATCCCAACAACCTGCAGAAGTGTTTTGGGGGAGAGCCATGTGAATATCTTTGTTTCCACTTGAGATATCCAAAGGACACCAAAAATGTCCTCCAACAACATAATCACAGACCTCAGCTTTGATCTGAAGAACTGTATCTGATGCCTGTTCAGTCCTGCCCTGCTAATATGAAACACCAACAGATCTGACACCTGCCAGTAAGAATCTTCTTGAGATAACGTCTCTGCTGGAGATCCAAACTGTGTATCCAACTGACGCTAAAACTTCCATTAAAATTAATTTAGCAGTGGCCTGATAACATAAACCCTCAATTTGATCAAGACTGGCTGCACTTTGGCTGCAGCCCACTCAAGCAGCTTCTCCCATATAGTTTTAAAACCACAAGGTAGGTAAAAACTGTTATTCAGATGACAGTCTTTTGACTTATGCATCCATCCGAGACAATTTGATGTGTTAACAAGTGACTAAAAGAAAATAGTGAAACTTTGCCCTCCATAAAGTTCACCACTTACACATCATTCTACTTTTTAGTGACTCTGTATTTTCATTTTAATGGTTAATATTATTTCTTAGTCTTTATTTTGTGACCTTATAATCACAAGATGATGACCTTGGAAACCTTTGTGATATAAGGTAGGAAAGCTCTGATGCCAGTAACAAAGCTCTTGAGTTAGCGATTCTCAACAATTAACTGCTGAGTTGGAGTTGGCTCACATTGATGAATATATATACTCCCAAGAGCTGTCATGTTTCTTTCATTTTCTCATTGTAAATATCCCACTCATGTACCACCTCTTCATGAAGCGTCCATCCAGAGGATGCTTCTTCAGTATCAACAATATACGAATAAAAAATTAACAAGCAATTCAAAGCAGACTGTGGCTTGTGATTAAATGTTTGTTGATCGCAATCATAACGTCTGCCCAACCCAACTTTTGCTTGCTCTTTTCATCACACTGTCATTCTTTACACCATTATTGAGGGCTTTTTTTTTTTTAAATAACACTTTAACATTCCCTGAATTAAACTTATTTATTCATCTTCTACCTACTCTCATTAGACCCTGAGCTTCAGAAGAAAAAGCCCTTTTTGGAGGCCCTTTCCACTGAAAGAGGAAACACAAGCATGATTACATTCTCAGTGCCTAGGACAATGTCTGGAAGGGAGAGCACAATAGATATTTGTTGAGTGACTCAATGTATAAGTGATGAAGTCAAAAGTAAGGGAGTGTCCTGAAGTCATGGACCAAACTGTGAGTTATTATGGGGAGAAATCATGCCTCATATGTCTTCATAGCTTCAAAAGACCAAGAAAAATGCCGTAAACTCAAGAATCATTAGAAAAATTATCTGTTAATTAATCTGTTAAAGAAATTCCTAAAATAAATAGCCTAGAAGACAATCCAACACATAAACATTAGTTATGAATATATATATACACCATCGTTAATGTAGAAATCATGGTCCTGGAATGAGGAGCAGCTATTCTTAGGGACAGTGCTACTTAGATTGTAGTCAGTCCTCCAAAACCACAGACATTCATAGTGCCAAAGACATCTACCTTGCGTCTCTTCCTCAACCACACCTTTGAAAATGCTTTTAGCCTTTTTAAACTTGCATTCTTCAAAACTTTTTCTCTGTTTCACTGTGATAGGTCTAACCACTTAAATCAGGATGTTATTATAGTGAGCTCACTGGTTGAGCTCTTCGGAGATATTAATACCCAATAACATATTGTTGAATAAATAAATAGACATGTTCGGAGACATGGATCTCTCACACTTCTACATGTCTTGTAAGCAGGACACAGGTTGCCATTTTGTTCTGGGCAATCTTTACAATGATATTTGCACAGCGAAATATAAAATGTAATATTTAGTGTAGATTTGCGCTTTCTGTCTCTGTAACACAGGAATATGCACTATTCCAGACATTAGGCATATAGTAGTGAACACAACCTTATGCTGGAGTTTCTAGGGACTGCATGAAAAAATAAAAAGAAATAAAAGGTAGAAGAAATGCAGAGGAATGAAAGACTGTCATTATTCACAGATTAAATCATTTGAAACGCATATGTGACTGTATTAGTTTCTTAGGGCTGACATAGTAAATTACCACAAACTCAGGGTAAGCTTAAGACAACAGAAATGTATTCTCTCAGAGTTCTGGAAGCCAGAAGTCTGAAATTAAGAGGACCTCAGCCCCTCCAAAGCCTCTAGGAAAGAATCCTTCCTTGTCTCTTCCAGCTTCTGACGGTTCCAGGCGTTCCCTGGCCTGTGATCACTCCAATCTCCGCCTCCATGTTTACACAGCTTTCCCTCCCGTGTCTTCCCCTGCGTCTCTCCTGCATCTTTTCTTATCCTTATGGGAACACTTGCCGTTGAATTTTGGGCCCACTCTAATCCAACAGAATCTCATCTTAAGTACATCTATAAAAGTCCCTTTTCCAAACAAGCTCATATTTATAGGTTCCAGGTAAACAAATCTTTTGGGGACCACCATTCAACCCAATACAGTGACAAAACAACTAATATCTAGAATATTTAAAGAAATTCCACAAATTAGAAAGATGAAGACAAAAACAGAACCTAAAAATGGGCAAAACCCCCCACAAAACCCTCAAACAGTTATTTCATAAAAGGTATCTCACTCAATTAACCAAAAATGTATGAAAAATGATCAGCCTCATTAGCAGTTTCCCCACCACAACTTTTCACAGCCTGTGGTAAGTGACCCGTTAGTCTAAGTCTCTTCTAGACCATGAGCTCGCACCTGTCATTTTCACACTTGCATCACCAGTGTCTGGTACACGGTCTGGACATAGTTTAATTGTCAACTTGAATATTGGATTTCTTAGTTCATGTAATCTCTTACTGTCCTAGTAGTTTTGGGAATAGAAAGAGGGAGAAAGAAGAATAAAAAAAGTCAGGAGGAAACATGCAGCCCCTGGCTGGGTATCTGAGCATCTGATAAAACAAGTATGAGAGACAGCAGAAAGGGAACATTTCATGGGGTACAGAAGTTCTGGGGCACCAATTATAAAACTCATTCTTTCACATTTCCTGAGGCTGCCCTGGATAATAGGCCAATGTTTATCACAAAGTAGAAAAGGACTCCCAAGTACGGAGCAGAAAAAAACATTTTCTCTTTCATATTGCAAATTTCAAAATTCCTCCCCTGTCTAGAACTGTCTCAACTTCTGGCAGTGATGGTCTGCTGCCTTTGTTACTCTATATCTCCACAAAACTTGACTCAAAAAGTCGATTTTACGTCTTAACTCTGCCATTGGCTAAAAGCTAACTTGTGCAATTGACTATAAAATGAAGGCCATCTATAGTTCTGACATTCTGGATGGATGCTCACTTGGCCCCTCAAAATTTAAGACCTTAAGATCATGTGACTGAAGTCGTAAAAGTCACCAAAGATAACTTTTCACATTTTCAGTTTTGTTTTGGATTCAAATGAGATAAAGGCTGTTTAGTAAGTCACTGACTCAAATAATGATATAGATGAAGGTGACTCATTCTCAGAAAATGTTTTAGTCAACCATCACAGTAACTCCTTATGTTAAATGCACTCATCTCCTCTTTAAGGCTGAGAAAATCACGGTACAGATGGATTATGTGACTTAGCCAAAGCCTCAGAGGTATTAAGCATTCTAGTCAGGGTTTAAACCTAACTTGTCTAACGCACTACAGTTTCTTTACATCTCCCATATACTGCATTCCTTTTCTTGGACATTTAGTGAAGTATCACATTTCAAAATACACCCTGTCTGTACATATGCATAACCTCCCTATTTTTAATATCCTCTTTTAATATCTTCTTCCCTAGTTTCCTAAAGTAGAAGTTATATTATTGGATTTAGAGCTTTCCTAACATACGCATCCATTGCTATAAAATACCCTCTAAATGCTGCTTTTGCTGCATCCCACAAACTTTGACAAGTTGTATTTTTATTTTCATTTTGTTCAAAATAATTTTTAACTTCTCTTGAGACTTTTCCTTTGATCTCTGGGCTATTTAGAAGTGTGCTATTTAATTTCCATATCTTTGGGGATTTTTCAGTTATCTCGTTATGGATTTTTAACTTAACTCCATTGTGATCTGAGAGCAGACACTGTATGATTTCTCTTCTTTTAAATCTGTTAAAGTTTGTTCTATGGCCCAGAATGGTCTACCATGGTCAATGTTCCAGTAAGTTTGAGAAGAATGTATGTTCTTCTGTCATTGAATCAAGTAGTCAATAGATATTAATTCTATCCAGTTGATTGATGGTGATGCTGAGTTTAACTATGTCCTTATTGATTTTCTGTCCATTAAATCTGTCCATTTCTGAAGAGGAGGGTTGAAGTCTCCAACTATAACAGCGAGTTCATCTATTTCTTTTGCAATGATCTCAGTTTATGCCTCACGTATTTTGCTGCATATGTCAAAGTGGTTTCTTTCCCCTCCCCCTTCCAGAAGCACAGTGAGATTTTTCTCCAGTATTTACTGTGAGAACCTGATGAAGTTCATAGAGATTAAATCATAAAAGCGTGGGGTCCCTATGACTTATTCCCTCTGGAGTTTATACCTCTCAGACTCGTCCACACTAAGACTTCAGCAGTTCATCGATTACAGCTCAGGTTTTCCCGCCCCAGCACTGGTTCCCATGGAGGGTGCTACCAAAGAGTTTCTGCTCCAGCAAGTTGGGATGCTCTGTATTCGGCTTCCTGCCTCTCCAATTTTGGGTGCAGCAATGGTCCTATGGTCTCACTTCTATAATGGATATAAAAAAGAGCTGATGATTTTTCAGTTTTTTCAGCTTTCTCCTTGTTGTTAGACAAATTCCATTCTCTGATCTACCTTGAATGCTTATCTCCAATTTCCACAGTGTTTCAGAAAACAACACAAACTCTGTGTGCTGGAGTTCTTCAGGTTCTTAACCATTTTAGGGTCACAAACTCTTGAGAATCTGCCAAATGCACAAAACTAGATTCTAGAATACTGAATAAACAACAATCAACAGCAACGAAAACAAAATTTAATATAGTTTCAGGGGAGCTCATGGGTCAAAGGTTTAAACATCCTGCCCTAGAGTTTTTTGCCCATCTAGCATTGTGACATTAGCCTCAGATAATACACCTTTATCTAAAAGTATTATGGAGAAAAACATGGACTTTTCTAGTAGTTGGCAATACCTTCTCCCCACGCTCACACTGTAGTTATCACATTACTCTCTCCCCTTCTTTAGTCCTCCCAGACTCTCTGCACATCCTTTCAAGTTGAACCCAGTGATATCTATTTCTCTCAACAAAAATCCAAGTTTACATCTGCTGAAGTCTCTGCCATATGTACAAATATCACACTCCACAAAAAGTAGAACCCAAAGTGAGAAGAAGAAAAAAGGAGACAAAAATCCAAACATATACGATCTGTAGAAACCTACTCCAAAAGAGAACATTCAAGAACTGGTAAGAATTAGCAGCCACTAGCGACAAATCTTTCTTATTTGGAGGCCTACCTTATTTTTGCTTGTAATGACAGCAGGTCTGTTTATTTACAACAAAAAGAATGATAAAATGGGCAGATCCATACTGTTGATATGAATAGCACACTGCATTAAAAGGCAAAGGCAACTGTAGCTTTCTGTCTTCATTTTTGGTTTTAAATCTTAGCCTGCACCTTCCATATTGAGAAAAAAATACATTGAAACACTATTATTTCTCTTTTCTCTACAAGTGGAAAGTGACTGAAGTCTGGCAATATTTATCAACCAGAGAACTTTATTAAAGCCCTAACGCTAAGGATGCCGTTTCGGTTTACTTCATTCAGGCCTTGCATGTAACGTACAGTCAGGTCTTAAAACTTCACTTCAAGAGGAACTTTTGCAATACTAAAGGAGTTTCTAAAGGAAAGATATATCTACATAAAAATTCCCAGTCCAGTTGCCCCAAAGCTTAAAAAATGAGATTAAATTGCTAGATCTTTATTGAAAGAAAATGTATTTTTCCTTCTTTGTGTGCTTTTGCTAAAAACAGGCTTTCTCTAAGCAATGGTTATCATAATGGGTGAACACATCTGTGCTTCACGGCTTATGACACCCAGGGTGTGTTTATCTCCGCTCTGCTTTTATGTTCACAGCACTCCAGGGTGCAGCAAGCTTCTAATGGCTCTAGAAAGCATAGCCAGTAATTTTTTACCACTTAAGACAGTTACTATCTTAGACGATGATTACAAGTTGGATGAGATTCTGTTCTTCCTTCATGTTCCTTATCCCAAATCATTTAACAATTGTATGTAGTATTACAGTCCTGGAGACATACTTTCTGACCAGGTGAAATTTTCAGACAAGAGAATATACCTAAATGTTCGTATTTCCCATTCAAATTACATAGTTCACTCATTGTAAATCAGGTGTCAAGATATAATAACAAAAGGTAATAAAAAGTAATACTTCTCTCAAGACCTCAGTGGAAATGGCAATGATGCTTAAAGTGTAACAACAACAAAAAAAGTATTGTTAGGATAGAAAAGAAAGCACCTGCTGGAATTAGTGTTGAGATTGGCAGCATGACAAATTATTTCTTTGTGTTTCAGTTTTATTGTGTGTGTGTTGTGTGTGTGTGTGTTGTGTGTGTGTGTGTTTGAATCCTTCAATGGACCACCTCATGAGAGTTCTTATATAAAATTATATTTTATATTTGTAAATATGTTATATAGGTATATATAGGTGGATATATACTTATATATGTTATGCACATAAGCAGATATAATTACTATTTTTAGGCAGTAGTTCGAATTTAACAGTAACAGAGCAGTAGTTCACTATGATGGCATCTTATAAAATTGAAAGAATTATTGTTTAGTCAATTGATTCAGGTGTGTTAGCAATTCATTCAATGAAAATGATGTCTCTAAGGCCTCATTTTTTTTTCTAATTTATAACTTAAAAACAGGTATCCAACTCTTCCAAACTATTTTCACCTTCGGTAACTAAATTAACAATTTATTAAATTTAACACTACTTAAGCCAAAAAACTATCCATTATAAGAAATGCCAGCCTTCATTTTGCTATCATTTTAAGCACACATTGATGACTGATAAATGTAAATTAATATGCTAGTAGCATATTTGTAGTAATGAGCTTATTTCGAAATATTAAACCCTGCAATTTACATGACCATTGAGCCTGAAAACCTTAGTTTTTCAGTCACTTTCTTATTCCTCATAGCGCACTCTTTAAGACTATGAATAGGTCTAAATAGTTGTGAATTTCCAGTATGACACACAGAATTTGCAGAGAATCAACTCTGAGGCAAGGTTAAAGGCAAAGGTACTGTGCCCATCAAAAACCAAAACAATAACAGACTTTCTGAAATTCACCACAGTACTTAGTATTAGACATGTATGACAGTAAATATATTATTTTTAATCTGATTGATTGGGGAATTAGCCAAATAGTGGAAATTGACTGTGGTTGAGAAAAGATTAGCAAATAAACACCAACAAATGAAGAGTGAATTTAACTGTTTTAAACCATTACATTAGGATGACTGAAAAGAAAGATGTCCTTGGAATGTATGCCTTCTCTACAGGTTTGAGGGCCAAAGGAGCAAAAGTAGGAAAACAGGAGAATAGTGAATAATCGAGAGACACTGGAGATCATTATTACCTCATGTTTGGAGACAATTTTATGGAAGGATCCCAGAATAATAATATCCAACATCACATTCGCCAAAGTATATCCTAATCTATCACAGGGATTAAACAAGAATTAAGAAAGTAAACATCTTTCCAAAAAGAAATAATAAAATAAAAAGCTTACCTGCCTATCTCATTGTTGGCAATCAACTAAAGTAGGAAATTCTTGGAGGCTTTAAGAGATTTTAAAATTTGAAGCAATGACGATATGACCTATTTAAATCCCATATGCAGGTGACCATTTCTCAGATTTAATTTATATATGGTTCTCGTTATCTATCTCCATGAGCTTTGTCTCTTTTCTCCCTCTTCTATCATTTTTACTCTTCTTTTCCTGACATACATGCCAACACTCCCTTATCTGACAAATACTAAATTTCAAAAAACAGTAAGTCAGCAGAAAAAGAAGAAACAAACCAACGACTGTACAACATTTGAACTCACGGACTACTCTTATGAGGAGAAAAGTGAAGAGTCGATGCTAGACGAAGAAAAATAAATAAAAATTCAGTCAGATCATCGGTAGAACTGATATGTTCTCCACTTAGCTGACATATCATCCTACCAGTGGTCACACTGCCATGTGGGACAGCCCAGTGGAGACAGCCCAAGTCGGGGCCTGCTTTGTGTAGGCTACAGTCACACAGGCAGACCGAGACCTCAAGCAAAGCCTCTTCTGTCCCCAGGGGTTTAATGTCCCTGGGCAAGCAGCCAACTGGCTATCTGCAAATGATATAAGAATGTGTAAAGTGCTCATTAAGAATTCGTCTGAACTGTTTTTTCCCAAACAGTGCACAAGAGAATATCTCTCGACAGTACAGAGTCGCATACGTGTTATTTATCAATAGAGTCCAAGTTGCTTAGTGGCACTTTTGCTAGAGCACTTCCCCTTTATGATTAATAAATTTCATAGAAGTAGGTATTTTTACTTAGGGGACTATTCCCAGTGAGGGAAATTCTATTCTTATCAGCTCCTTTTATGTATGTACATAAAGAGAGATGTTTGTGAGTCTATAAAAAGTATCTTTGATCTAGTTTGATAGACTGTGTCCTTCTCAGAGTGAATAAGCTTCCAAGTGGGTGACTTTGCATTTGCAAATGAATGACAATACAGTGTGCCAAATTCCCTCCCCAACCACAAAAGTAACAGGATGAGAATTTTATTTCTGGAAGAGGATTTCAAAACAGGTCAGTTCTCATTTACTCCTCAGCAGGTGCTGCTAAAACACTAGAAAAAGTGAGATGTGGCCATTAAACACAGCAGATGAAACAATATACACATCAATCAATGCCTAGAAATAGGCTTTGAAATGTTATTTATTACCCATTTTCATCAAATATGCATTACTCTAATGATCGGCATATTATGAAGACAGGCATTTTAGAGACAAATTACAAGACAGACTAAAAAAGATGCTATCATCTTGGCAAAGAAGGGTAGTTTAATTTTTTAAATCACATCATTGTTATGGAAAGAATCTGTATAAATCAAACATTTCAGAGAGACACAATTGTTATCATTTATGGCAAGCCTCTCTACCTTTCCACACAAAACCACACTAAGATACAAACAAAGTTAAAATTTAGACTGTTACAGTCAAAGTCATGCTTTGTTGCTCAAGTTCTGCTCCATTTACTCAGATGAGATTAGTGCGAATAGATTAAAACCAATATGAAATAGACTTTCAACCCTGTTTTTCAAAAGTATTTCTAGGTTGGCACCTGGAGGGTTGCAGTAGTTCTTGAAAAGTCAATACAGAAATCTAGCGCATGCTATTCTCTTCCTTCATTAGAGAAGATGACAGCGGAGGGGAGCCCCCTGGTTGTCTGACACCAGTACAAGTCATGTTAACAAACAGCTGTCACCAGACGCAGCCTCAGGCAGCACAGGCGGAAATTCTCAGCGCCCCTTATAAGTGATGCTATATACTGTCGCGACTCTTCTGTCCAATTAAATGTTACATCAAACCTCACAACTTGTCCAATGTCTTCTGTTCTCCAACCACTCTAGCGGCTCAGCATTTTATATGGCAAAGTGACATGCATCTGCATGGGCCACGTCTATGAACCTAGTCAGAGTCCTGATGTCGATATGCACTTTGTTCCGCCAGCTCATGGTTGGAACTAATTGTTGAGAATTAACAGATTCCATGCCTTGGATTTAGATCTTTAAACCCTTGCTCGGTCGTGGGGTTTCTGAGCGCTAAGTGAGCAGACAGTACCCAGAGGTAGGTTAAGAAGATGCCTAAGACAGGAAGACAAGGGAACAGCTATCAAGAGTTCCAGGGAGCATTTCCGGTGGAGGAGGGAAGCAGGCGTTGGAGGAAAGTTTAGGATGAGGCTAAAATTAGCACTGGAACCTCCAGTGACCAAAGGGATTAACCCTGGAATTAGCACTGGGACCTCCAGTGACGTAAGGAAGTATGGGACAGGAACCAGACGGGGGGAACAGGTGAAGCAGAAGGACCGGGGTCTCATTCAGAAGTCGTTCGCCTTTTAAATGTCATGTTGTGCGTAGATGAAACAAAACTGAAATTTTAGCAGAAATAAAGTAAGCTGTTTCTCTTTCTTGCTATTATTATTTAGTAGACATGATTTATTTTGCAATTCTAGGTATTCTGAGTCTCCAAGTGTCTAGATAAACCTAGTAAGGATTGCTTGTTGATGAATGGTCTGTTTCATGCTAGTCTGAAACCTATTTGCCTACTCCTTAGAACGTCCTTTGTGTTACCTTTCCATCTTAGCTTTGTCGTTACTTATTTAAGCCTTCCCTAAAGCCCAAAGTAAACTGAAGGATCGCCAAAGTTGGATCATTAAGGTAGTTTCTTTGGCAGTCTACCAGAATCATAAGAAAAAGCCAAAATCCAAAATAAAAAGGAAAAGGAAACTGATGTTTGGTTTTAGAGGCAAAGAGAGCCCCCTTTCCCAAAGAGGAAAGAAAGATGGTGAAACACAGGTAAAGACATCTAACTACTTAGAAGGTTGAGGAAGGATTAGTATAAAATGAAAGAATCTATTCATAAATTAACTGCAGAGCTCAGAGAGTTCAAAACAATTATATTAACACGCAGAGCCAGATTCCAAGCACCCCTAAGACACAGAATAATTGAGCATGCATCTGAGGAATGACACAGTAAGTATATATTGTGACATAGTTACATTTTCAGGGAAATAGCTAATGAGTTATATATGAGGCACTCAATACACCCTGATACACTCCGTCTCATAAAGTCTACTGCAGAACACAAACAGCCAGCATATCGCCCCAGGCAAGACTCCAAGGAATTAAAATGTTGGGCAAAAGTCAGAGTCTCATGTTGAGCATCCTTTCCCCCATTCCCTCTCCTGCTGAATATAATGCTGCTGTTGTTGACTTTGGCTGGGGAATGGAGTTTATGGCCTGCCCCCTGGGCCATGTAGCTCCACCTACCAAAGCAGCCTTACACAGAGCTCCTTTGAGAAAATATCTAGAAAAGCATTTTACCTTCCTGGCACCATAGAAAGCCTATATTCTTCTTAAGCATGAATGGGAAAATAAGGAATGCCAGGTATGTGAAGAAAACTAGCAGCAAACAAGAAAAAGAACAAAACAAACATTTTCAATGGTCTTACAGAAGGCTAAGAAAATTGGAAAGAAAAAAAAATAGGACTTTGAGAAGCTTGAATGTGTTCAGAGTGATGAGAGAAAGTATTAACATTATAAAACAAAAACATAAAGCTATGAACAGGTAATAATTAGAGAAGACAAAAAAGGTCCCAGAGATTAGACATATTATTGTAAAAGTGAAGAATGGGTAATAAGACTGAAGACATCTCCCAGACTAAAAGCACAAAAGGATAATAAAGAATCAGAACACATGGGAGAGGAGAGGAGAAACTGAAGGCACATCCAGGTAATAGGAATTCTGGAAGGAGAGAACAAGCAGAATAAAAGGAGTAGATGTCAGAATAATAATAGAAAAGAGTTTTCTAGAGCTGAAAGAGCTGAAATCACCAGGTTGAAGACAAATAGAAAGAGTCAACAAACAAACAAAAAGACCCATGCTTAGTACGTCAAATTGTCAAACATTAAAAATAAAAAGAAGATCCTAAAAGCTTCTTTATAGAATAAAATAATTGCCTTCAGAGGAAGATGAGGCAATCTGGTGTCAGATGCCTCATCGCCCACTGGATGCAAGATAATATTAGAGCAGCAATGCCTAGAAAACAACATGGGGGTTCTTCAAAAAATTATCACTAGATCCACCATGCATTCCAGCAATTCCACTTCTGGGTGCATAAACAAAAGAAATGTAAATAGAATATTGAAAATATATCTGCGTCCTGTGTTTATTGCAGCATCATTCACAAAACCAGGATATGGAAACTCCTAAGTGTCCACAACAGATGGATGGATAAAGACAACGTGCTGTATATATACAATAGAATATTATTCAGCCAAGAGAAAGTAGGAAGTCCTGCTCTCTGTAACTTCATGGATGAGCCTAGGGGACATTTTGCTAAGTGAGATAAGTCAGACAGAGAAAGACAAATACCGTATTGTATCACTTAATGTGAAATTTAAAGCCAAACTTAAAACAGAGAGTAAAATAATGGTTACCAGGGGCTGTGACATGCTTTAAATAAACAAGCTTCCTTCGCGCATGAGTTACAGTGCTGTTGGTCACAAATTCAATGTTAATGAATTAATGTTGTTGATTATGTTGTTAATAAATCAATAAATGTTGGAAATAACATTTATTACTTATATATAATATAAGCAGTCTTCAAACGGAAATATACATAAAATGAGGTTATGTATTGATCAGTTTATTTAAAACAGTGACCAGCCACTCACATTAACCTAATCCCACATTTTCTATAGTAGCAATGCCCAGTGTTCATGCCAGCTTTATAAATTACTAGGAATAAGAGAATCTACTAGATAGATAGATAGACAGATAGATAGATAGATAGATAGATAGATAGATAGATAGATAGATAGATGACGGATGGACAGACAGAGATAAACAGTTGACTATAGAAGTACATAGATTCATATATGTGTGTGTAAACATACACACATACATGTACAAACACACAGCAAGTAAAACAACAAGTAAATAACAGCTGCTGAATCTGGGGAAAAGGTATATGGTTTTCCCTCTT
This sequence comes from Eonycteris spelaea, assembly GCA_003508835.1. NCBI lineage: Eukaryota > Metazoa > Chordata > Mammalia > Chiroptera > Pteropodidae > Eonycteris > Eonycteris spelaea. Next base: position 1,032,364 of record PUFA01000056.1, read on the forward strand.
TCTATTCTTCCAACTTTTCCTTGTGAAATGTTATCAAATAAAAATTTTCAAAACGCAGAAATGGCTAATAAATCATTACAAGACACTCTTGATTACGTTAGATACACATCGGTTTCTTTTCTGCCTGAAAATCTGAAATCACGTGAGAATGCAGTATTCTAGGTGGTAGTCCAGAGACAAATGAGAGAGAGATTGAGAAACTGGTTTGATGAAATCCGGGGACCAGGAGAAACAGGCCGTTCATGGAGTGAGGATGAAGAAACCGCTCAGGGAACACGCCGCGTGAACGAGACCGTAAGTAGCAGGTGGAACATGACACTGGCCCGAAGAAACTGTGTTCCCGTTGGGGACCTACTACAGGAAGGAGAGCGCAGTCGTGGGAAAGAGGCGCAAGCTCTCAGGGGCAACGAGGGCCGGTCTGGGACGCTCTTTCAGCGCGCATAGGCTAGCTCTGTCCCGCGGAAGCGCGACAACTGCTTCGACTGGAGCAGCTCTGGGACGCTCTCTGGTCCTCTCATTCCTCGCTGGCGACCATTCAAGTACTGACCGCAGCCAGGCCATGAATTGTACTTTTAAGTAAAATATGTTCCTTCTGTTTTGGAGCCATTAGTTTCTGACATTAGATCTACCACTCGTTTTCTTATTTAATGGATCTGGGCTCTCAACACTGCAGTTATAATTTTAACATTAAGGCTCATATTTTTCAACCTATCCTTAAAAAACTTAGTTTTACAGTGACACATACACATGTGTATGCATATTGTTTCTACGATGTCAAAAATCTGACTTAAAAAAAGAAACCGATACTGCTATTGTTTTCATTGTTTTTATTTTTTGTTTTACTTTAACTGATTATTTTAATAAATGTCAGATTTCACACATCCTACTTTTACTGTCAAATTCTTGAAGATAAAATAATAAACTAAAATAATAAAAATTCATGCAGTAAGTCATTCATTCAACTTAAATGAAAAGATAACAGTTTTTTGAGACTACAGTGTTAATATTGAAACTAAATGAAAGACTTCGGACTCAATTCAATTCAACAAATGTTTGTTGACATTTGCTATGTACTAGAAGGTCCCTGTCTTCAAGGATCTCACACAAGATATAGAAATACATACACAATCACACACATAATGGTAATCGATGATATCACAGCTTGCAAAGGTTGCAGTGAATACTGGGGAAAAACACCAATATTTATTGATCGCCATAGCTTGCCACTATGCTAGCTCATTTCATCTTTACAAAAACCTCATGATGTCATATTTACATATATGTTTTGAGACTCAGAGAAGTGAAATCACCTGTTCATATACACAGCAGAGCTAAGATTCAAACCTCTGTTTCCAATGCCTGTTTACATCTTTAAAAAAAATTTTTTAAAAAAGTATGCCATCAAAGTACAAGCGAGGGCAAATTCTCCCTGTGATGATTCCAGGAAGGCTTTCAGGAAGAAGTGGCATGGAGGCTTATCTTTAAGAGTGCTGTAATGTCAGGCTTTTGGTAAGGTCAGTGACTACAGGGATGTTAGATACATATTCCAGATATAGGATCAACTCGCCAGTGTGGATTTGACAGACAGTAGAGAACTCTAAGTTGATTCTGAGGTTTATAGCTCCAGTGATATCATTCATTAAAGCAGGGACAGCAAAATGGAAACAGGTTTGTGGAGAAAGATAACTCACCGCAATGACTGATTCATAACCAATTATAGTATCGAGACATTATCTTTACCTGACTTTAATGGTAAAGGAGAAGATAATTGGACACAAGAGGAAAAGAGAAAAATATGCTTTTGTAGGCTGAAATATGTGTAAAGCCTCAGGAGTATTTGAAAATTCCATAATGAAATGCTTTATACCTAAAGGTGAAAAACATATTTTTCAACAACATAATTATTTAGCCAAAATTGTTTTAGTTTTTGTTTGTTCATTTTTCCCACTCCATGCTGGTAAAACTGTCAGCAATTAATTAAAGGCTTTTGAAGCTGCAGTCTTTATAAACTGCAAGAAAACATAGTGGAAAACATTTTGAGCCAAATAATAAATTATTGCACCCTTAGCGTTCAGGCTCATGATCATGTAGGGTGCCTGAAGCTGTCCCACTGGGGTGTTTACATTTGTGTGGATACTCCCAAAATAACCCCTTCTGACCCTGAGTTAGCTGTCATCTTCTGAGGCCAGCTCTTGCCAGGAGAGCTGTGGGTGACAGGAAAACAGAGGCCTCTGGAGGGGCTGTGAAACTGGGATCCTCCACCTCTTGCTTCTCTGATGGCCTCCCATTGGATGAGTGTGTCCAAGGCGGGAAAGTTTAAGAAATAATAACATGAAACTTACTAAGGCAAAAGTAACATAAAATTACTATTCTAAGTCCGTGTCATAGTTTGTTCAAACTGTCATTTGTTAATTTAGAGAATTAACGAGTAACGTTCGGGGGAAGGGATATCCTACTGCCCCCATAAAAAGAGCGATCTTATGCCATCAGGTTAAGAACCCTACACATCTCTCTTCTGTCTTCCCTAAGCTTCTAGAAGCCTCTACATCTTCCTGGGGTAATAAATTCTGTGGCTTTCCTGTTCACTATGTAAAGCAGTATTTTCTTGCCATTCTCTAAAATTCACTCTACTAGATTTCAAGAGATGCCTCTTAGGTTAATGCTACAGGAACTATCAAAGCCTGAATTCACCTAACACTTGGACTTCAGATCAAGTGATGATCACATGAACTTTACCCCTACATCTATTCAGGTTTGACACTTAATTTATTTTGCTTTCAGGAATGACTCTACTGCTTACCAGGTGCGTGACCTTGAGCTAACTGCAATAATTTCTCTGTCTTAGCTCCTTCAGCTTTAAATATATCTTAGTAGAATCTATCTCAGAGGATTACTACAAAAATTAAATTATTCAATGTATAGAAAGACTTTAGAATAGTTGCCTGATTTCTATGTGGTCAATAATTCTTAACTATTGTTTCCATTATATACATAGATGATCTTGGCACATGGAACAGTTAAGGATGTCCACCTCTAGGGTGATGAAATAGAAGAAGTGGGAGGGAATATGAGAAAAGTGAATCGAAATTATATCTAGCCAATAATAATAATAATAATAACACCATTTTATATTTACATAGCACTCATCATTTATGAGGCACTGTTTAAAGAATTTCACATATGTTAACTCATTTGGTTCTATAACACTATAAAGATATGCATTGCTTTCATCATCACCCTTTTACAGATGATGCAAGTGAGGCAGCAGCAACTTAAACAACTGGCCCAATGTCACACAGCTAAGTGGCAAAGTTGGAATTATCCTAGGAGGTCTGCAGATAGATTCTACACCCTTAACTATTATGTAATATGTATTTCATTATGGTTGTTGACTAAATGTTAGTTATTACTTCATTCGTCTCGTTATAAATGTTGCTCTTTCCGTGGTTGTTGACCCTCATCCTTTTAGAAAAATCCAGCTCAGGAAAAACAGCAGGTGAGAAAATGAGGCAGAGCAGAGCCTTCGACAGTATCATGAGCATTGAGAGGGCAAGGAAACCGGGTCTTCTCACTCGACGGTGTCGCTGAAATCGGGAGGGCTGGATGTAGACAGGAAATCGAGCCAAGTTTAGCTCCGAGTTTGACTGAGCAAATGTCACCCACTAGTGGCATGATGGTCGTGAGAAGCCTAACTTTTCAATAAACTACTTTGAACCCTCAGATAAAACTATGGAGGATGAGCCGTGGTTGGGGAAAACGCAGAGAATACACAGATCAGAGAGGCAGAGTGGCTGAACGGGAGACATCAGTGGGAAAGCAAGGATACTTTTATGAACCCCCCCCCCAAAAAGACCTACAAGTAGTTAGTGCATGAAAAGTACTGTTCAAGTTGGATTAAGAGGTGGTATCATGCAGGGGTTGGCAAACTATTTTTGTCTAGCCTTAGGAGCTACAAACGATGTTCACTTTTTTGAATGGTTGAGGGGGGAAAAAAAGAATATAAGAATATATTTTGTAACACATGAAAGTTATAAAATGCGAATTCCAGATTCCACACATAACGTGTTACTGGAACACGGGCAGCCATTCGTCCATGTTTTGTCTGCGTCTCTCCACAGCAGCAGAGCCGAGTGGTCCCAACAGCGACCGTATGGCTCACGAAGTCAAACTGTTTCCTACCTGGTCCTTGACAGAACATGTGCTGACCTCTGGCACAGTGCAAGAAAAAAATAACTAAGTTTCTGCCAAAAAAAAAAATTCATTAATGTCACACAGATAAAAATTGCTACATTTCTGCCGCCTCAGCTGTTCGCGCCTATAAAATGAGAGTGTTGGCATCAGCTCCAGTGGTTCTCAGGCTCACCCCTCACACACTGGAGCTGACTCGGAGTGCTCGCTGAAGGGCAGAGGTCAACAGCAAAGACCTTTGCCCTTCCTATAATCCCCCTTATTCAGCCGGAACCATGACTCTTGTATCCAACTTTCTAAAAAATGTGTTTAATGCACTGACTGCCATTCCAAAACAAAACAAAACAAATTTGACCAGCCCTGGAGGGTGGCTCTCTAACTGTGGGTGGGCCTCGTTCTGCCCCCCAGCGTTCCTATCTTGTCCCCAATCCCATGGCAGGTAGAGCTCTTTTCACGTATCAAGACCTGTCCTGGACCAGAGTAGGCAGATAAACTTCCTCCATTGTAAAGTCTATATTTCATCAGTGAAAAATTTTAAGCCCTTACATTCAAAGCTTTGGGTCTATATGCTAATGGTAGAAATTTGCTCCTTGAAAAATTTGCTCCTTGTCTACATTACTCTGGGCTTTAAAATTTCTAAGCACATCAGCAAGAAACAATGGATAGTTTCTTGGATAAAAGGCAAGAACAGGGTAGGGGACGAAAAAAATGAATTAGCCCCTGAATTTCATTCTCGTTAGTCAAGAAAGAATTGAGCTACCTCAGAAGCGAAAGATTCCACAGACAAAGTTGGATGCGGAAGAGAAATACACACGTGATATGGAATAACCACTTCACTACACCCCCCTTTGTTTCATTTACACTGATCTTCTGATAGAACCACCAGGTGACTGGTTATTTGCTTCAGTGCCATGATGATAGCCTTTCCCAAATTCCATTTGCTTTTGGAGGATGTTAAAGAATGGAGCATCCTCTGGCAGATGGATTTCCTTTTATTGGATGACAAAAGATCTGAGACACATTTTTTCCCCTCTTAGTGATTTTGCATTTAGGAACTCTATGTATGTTATTTTTACAGTCTGATTTCCACTTGGAGATGGCAAAAATGCAACTTTATGGTTCAAAGAGAAACATTTAACATGGCTTATAAAAAATGTATAGGATTTCTCCAACATCAAATAACTCTTCGAATACTACAGTTTGGTAGGCTAAGTGTAAATGAAATGGAAACACACTCAAAACATACCTAGGTTTAAAAATTAAAAGAGAAAAAAGACCCTTGGCAAAAAAATGTATCATGATCTTGCAAAGCCCGACTCGTTTAGAAAATTATTAGAAACATTTTGCTAAACACACCACAATTAGTGCTTCTTGTCCAGTCAGAGGAAAAATGTCTGCATGTGGAGGAAAGACATGATATTTTTGACACCACGATTTCAAATTGAAATAGTCTGCTATGCTTCCTGTCTGATGCTCCTGATGCTCTTGCTCTGAGCTGGTAAACACTGGCCAGGGCAGAAGCAGCTGCACTGCACTGGGGTGTGAAATTATCCCTAAGCATATTTGGTGGAGGAGTTAAGTTTATTCACTGTCATCACAGAAGTAATTGCAAGGACAGAGCAGCAACAACAGACCTGGTGTTGTTTGGACAAAATAAGAATTCTTTGTTTCTCTTTCTGTAAACATATATTCTGCAATAGTATTTGCAATGAAGTTTCTTTTATTAAACATTTCTAGCAAGGATATAAATAAAGCTTAAAGAGAGGTTAGAGTATGGTTTCAATTTGACCTCCTCTCTTACCACGTTTCCCATTCTTTATCTCTGAGAACTGACCAGAGCGTGGCCATCTCGCAGGGCTATCAGGAAACGTCTCTTTTAAGCATTCTTCAGAGACCGACATTACAGGCACTAGAATGGTGGCGTCATTTAAAGAGCAAATGGAAGTCAGCTATGCAGATTTTAACACATGGTTATGAAGCTACAGCCATCATAATTCCACCAAGAAACAGAGTTCAGTGGTCCATTGATGAAGCAAGTGTGCAGTTGACCTGGAGTTCAATATGGAAATTAGAACAATGGATTAGGCCCCCGAATGAAAATCACCCTTATCTACAAAGCAAGAATAGCTCTAGAGAAGCGAACTGATTCCTCTCGCAGAGTTAGAAAAGTCTTTTTTCCCCTTAGTGAGAGTTTTCTATTTAAAAGCATTGTTTAAAAAACTCAAGTAGGAGGAAGCCAAGATTGAGAGAAAGGCGCCTTCACCTTGACCCCGTCACAATTTCCTGGTTTTCTCTTCTCACCTATAATAATTACACCTCCCCTGGTCCTCTTGACTGTAAAGTGCTTAACCTGCTTTTATTTTGTGTTATATTTTTCTCTTGACACCTTTATTTAAATGTATGTAAATACTTGTAAAGTGACTATCCCAAAGCTCAGTGCAAGGACTCTATGTGCCTGACCCCGACACTCCACAACAGTCTGGGATAGAAGAGATGTTATTGATCCCGTTCTAGAGGAGAGGGGCCTGCAAGGCTATGCAACTTGCGGAAGTAGCCCAGCGGTGTTGGAACCAGGTCTGACTAATATAGGTTCTTCTAAAACAGTCTGTTACACACGACCCGAGGATATATTGAGGCGCTTAATAGTTCTCCATATTTTTAGCTTTCTTTATTCTAAAAAAGTAGTAGGAAATTTGCAATTCTCCCTATGCACCCAATAAATTAATGTACGTTTTGAAGTTTGATGATTCTTAGAAGTTACTATGAGCATATTGGCATGTCCTGTATCCCCTAGATGATAAAGTTAAAATGAAGCTTTGCCACAGTTTTAGGGCCCACATCTACCTTCTAATCTTGCTCCTTCATATCTCGTTCGCTCTATAGTAGCCACATTTAAAAATAGTTATGTATATCCCCTAAACAAAATCCTCCAATGACTTCCCACTGCCATATAAAGAAAATCCAAATTCCCTTGCTCACTTTATGAGACTCCACGTGAGCTAGTCTCTGCCTGTTTCTCCAGCCTGGTCTCCATGTCTTCGAACTCCCACTGTCCCCCACTCAGTAACTCTTGGGGGCTGAGTCTCTCTCCTGGATTTTCTTCTCTCCCATACCTATGACAGTGCCTCATAAAAACAAGCAAGCAAACAAACAAACAAAAACAGAACAGTAACTCACAAAACAAATACTTTTGAATAAACGGATTCATGTGATGGCACTAGATAGTACAATTCTAACTGCTGAGAGCTTAGAGAAAGAAAAAAGTAACCAAAAGGCAGACCTAATAAGTAAGTGACAGAACAAATCAAGGAAAGGCCAAATTGTGGCATGTTACATTGCCTGAATGGACCTTTCTCAGGAATCTGAATTACAAGTCGGGGATGATGTGGGTCTTCCCACACACTCACAGTGTTGTGACGTGCTGAGGAGAGACCCTGACACAGTCACAATGCAAATGCTGCTTTCATTTCCTCAAAATAGCATCGTTAATCACATTAAGCTAAAGTTGCTAATCTGAGTTTGTTTTTATACTTTCATTTAACTTAAATTCAAATTACATTATATTAAAATGTATAATTTTATGTTAGATCCACTTACAATTGCTTATATACACTGTTATATAATTTATGTGCATTTATATACAAATATAAATTATAATTTACTTGCAAATTATAGATTTATCAGTTACATAAGAAGCTTCTACCCAGTTTTTGATGACATAAACTAGAATTATCATACAAGTAACAAAACGGTTCATATATTACTCAAGTCTAGAAAACATTGTTTGATTCCATGCTGTCTCTCACTTCACATCTCTAAAATATCCTTTGAAATCAATTAGTTTTTAATGAAATATTAAATATGAATTGTGATTAAAGTATCTGGCATATACATCATTGACAGAAAGGACTTGAGCGTGTTTATGTTATCCTTCAAGTAATTTATGATAAAAATCCTAGGAGGGAGAAAGTTTGCACAACGGGTTAAATCAGTGGTTTTCGAAGTATGATCACAGTAACATAGAGAGGGGGCATAAGAATTAAATGTTAACTCAAGATACCTTCAGAGCCTGCGAGGCGGTTGCTGGGGTCTCTGTAAGAAACGGGGAACCAGCAGGACAGAAGAAGATTCCTGCTGGGATGCCTAAGAACCCACTCCCCACACCATGAAGGGAAAACAGAAAAACAGAGTCTTTACGTCAGCCCTCCACAAAAAAAAAAGAAAAAAAACAGAGTCATTCATCCCCTATGGCTAAAACCATGGGGAACTTATGGCCTGGAGGTGAGCATGCCTTTCACACTACATGCCCTTACCTTTCCCACTGCACACCCATACCATCAAAGGACAACAGGTGAATGAAGTCTTTAAACTGTAATTTGTAGAAACTAAGAATGATATATAAATTGAATTCCCCAAACACCCAGGGTCTTTTGTCTCTGTCCTTCTCATTGTCTTTTTTCTCTGTCTCTCTGTCCCTCTTGGCTCTCTCACTCTTTGTCTCTGAGAGGAGACCATGCTCTGTCTGTGGAGTGTTACCCCTTCTCTGAGAAACTTCCCTTTTGTCTCTGACTCTGGCGTATGCTTGAATTCTTTCCTGTGCTCCGTCAAGAACGCTCTTGGTGCAGGGCCTGAGTCTCCGGGGGGATTTGTCCTATCCTGCATCAACGACACGAAGCACCAGCATCTCCATCCTGCATCAACGACACGAAGCACCAGCATCTCCAGGGGACATGCCAGAAATGTGCATCTTGGGTTCCATTGCAGACCAACTGCACCCGGAAACCTAAGGGTGGGGCCCAGCTAGCTGTGTCTGAACAAGCCTCCCTAATTCTGACACCCCTGACCTCGGCATCGCTGGAGGAGATGATTACTCGGATAACAGTAAGAATGTAGCTGGACAACAGAGAAATAGCTTCCCCCAGAAAAAAACAAACAAACAAACAAACAAAACTTGCTTTTCAATGAATTTTTAAATTTGAATTTATAAAATGTATTTCCCTTTCATGTGCATCATAGCTTTATAGTTTTTTTTTCTCTCTCTCTTTTTCTTTTTTTCTCTTCTTTTTTTTAGGCTTCTAATGTCAACGCCAGTTAAACAGACAAAATACCTTTTGGGTAAACAGACTGTGTTTATAAGATGCTAAATCAAGCAGTAAACTGGATCATCTAATTCAATTCAACACAAAAGTGAAAAAGGAAGCCACTCATTCCACCTGTTTGCCTTTGCCCACGGTGTAAGGAGAGAGCAGCCTCAAACACAATTCTAAGTCAGATGGTCACACTCTGCAAAGCCATTTCCAGAATGAGGTCTGGGAAGAGTCCCACAAGCTAGTGCGCGGCTCAGGAATCTGCATCCGAGTCTCACACTCGAGCCACCACACTGCCGTCATCCCCATCAGCGGTGCCCTCTAGATCTCTCAACTCTGTGATGCTCACGGAGCAGGCATCTTTAAAGCCAGAAGCTTCCGAAGGGAGTGAGTTGCATTAAACTTGCAAATTACTTATCTTGAATGTGTCTCTAAGAGGAACAGAACCGTAGTTCCCCCAAGAAAGATCAAAAAAGGCCATTATCCCTCTTAAAAATACCATTTAAAATAATAAATTGTTTGCCTACAAACCAATTTCCTCATTGGCCCCTCAGTGTTCTTGTATTGTGTAAAACAACAATGGAAGAGTCTCCTCGCTAAAGAAAGATGCCACGTGACCCGACAAGCACTCCAGGAGAGCAAAATAACCTAGGGGGTTCATCTCGGAGGCTGGGTCCTTCAGCAGCAGGGGTCTTGGCACCAAGGAGGACCGCTTTTCACACCAGGTCCCCTGACAAAATTACCAGCCGGCAGAGAAAAGTGTCTCCTGTTGTGCCTGGAGTCACAACACAGCTGGGATTCTGAAGCTGCCTCTCCAAGGAAGCTGCTTTTGTGGGGAAGTCATTATGGGAAGGGAAGGAAGTTAAAGAGAAGAAAGGAAAATTAGAACCAAAATAAAATGCATTGTCTCTCCCAGACACGCACTCCTATTATGTGACATGTATCCCTTTGCTTGGCTGTAACCTGTTTAACTATAAAAAGGCCCTGTGTCCTCTAATCCCAAGGAGAATTTATGAATACGAATGCCAGACAGGAGCCCTCTGACTAATCTTGCCTGAGCTGGCAGCAGTTGGAAGAATCAGTGCTTATTTATTGAAACGGTGGTTAATGTGTTTATCTGTGCTAGGATCACTCTTTCCTTTCTCTATTTCTAAGACAACTTATCCAAGAAGCATAAATTCATTTCGGGATTCATGAATTCAAAACCTATTATAAGTTCAAAAGGTCTCCTTTGAACCAAAATCTATAAAAGGTTCAATAATGGTAGAAAACCTATATTCCTTTCTGAGAAAAAAAAAATGTTATAATAAACAAGATCACTGCTGGCTGTATTTGTAAGAGGTAAGGTACAGTTCAAGGCGACCATATGAGAAGTAAAAACAAAATAGCCAACCATGTCTTAAAGGGTCAAAATGTTCCACACACATTTTCAAGGAAACAAAAATCTGCCTTGTGATGGTTTATATGTAAACTCAGGAAAGAATGTTTTCTAAGAATCCTAAAATCTGAACATTATTTTTTGGTACTTATTTTAAAGCCACCAATTTGGAGCCATCCTCCAAAAGTAGAAGCAGCGTCACACACAGGAACAACGAACACAGACAGGTCTAAGGTCCTGGCAGCTCAGGGTTCAAGTCCAAGCTCTGATGGCTCCTTCGCTGCATGTGGTGGGGTAAGCAACACTATATCTCAAGATCTGACTGATTTAACTAGATTTATTTATGTAGTGCTTCCTGTGTGCCATTTCTAGGTTCTTGGCCAACGGAAAGGAACAGCGAGGAGGCTAGTATGGCTGGAGGTGAAGGAGTGAGGGGAGAGGAAGCCGGAGAGCTAAGACAGAGCCAGGCCAGAGAGTGCCCTGAGGCCATAATAGTCTTCAGCTTTTATTCTTCCAGAGGGATAAGGCCTTAGAGGGATTCCATCAGAAGGACATGCTCTTTCATAGGTTTCAGCAGGACCACTCTGCCTGCTCTGCAGAGGGGAGGCGCGACCCAGCAGGAGGCTGTCGCAATCATCTGATGACTGATAATGTCATGAATGAGGGCAAGTGGTCACTGGAGACACCTGAAGGCAGAGCAAGTATAATTTGCTGATGGATTCAATAATGGGTGTGAAAGGAAAAGAAAAAGCAAAGAATGCCAAGATTTTTGGCCTGAGCAAGTGAAAAAAGAAAGTAGTCATGAACTGAGGGAAAGGTGAAAAGGAGAAAAAAGTGAAAGAGCCCAGCTCTGATGGATTAAATTTAAGATACATATTACATATCAAGTGGATATGCAACCCAAAGACATAGAAGTGAGGTGTCCAAGGACTAAGTCTAGAGGAACTCCATCATTAGAAATCAAAATGTGTGTGTGTGTGTGTGTGTGTGTGTGTGTGAGAGAGAGAAGAGAGAGAGAGAGAGAGAGAGACAGACAGAGAGACAGAGAGACAGATTGAGAGAGAGAAAAGAGAGAGAGAAATAGGTGAAGAAATACGTGGAAAATTAGAAGAGTGTGATTTTTTTGGAAGCCAAGTGAAGGAAGTGTTTCCAGAAGAGAGCACTGCACGGTGTTAAATGCTTCTGACATCAGGCAGATGGAGAGTGAGATTCAACCACTGGATTTAGCAACGTGAAGACCATCTAACTATGATCGTCAAGGGTCAGCTCTTGACAAGAGTGGCTTCAATCAGGGGTAGAATGTGGCATGATTGGTATGGTTTCAAGAGGAGAAAAGAGAAATTGGAGTCAGCAAGTGTAGAAATCTCATTCAAGAAGCTTTTCCCTCACAGGAAAGAATGATATGGGGTAAGAAGGAAGAGAGGAAAGTCGAGTCGAGGGAGAATTTTAAAATTTGTTTTTAAGATTGGAGAAATAACAGCCATGTTGTAGACCGATGGAAATTATTCAATAGAGAAAGAATTACTGGTGTAAAATTGCTGGAGGGATATCTTTGAGTAGACAAGGGAGGATGGCATTTAGTGCACAAGAAGGGCAAGTCGTAGCTGGGAACACGATCACTCACTTTCATAGGACTGGCAGAGAAAGTAGGGAGTATATACATCTTACAGAGTGAAAATGGGAGGAAAGAGGGCAGGACATGACATTGGCGTCTGGCAGAATGAAAGAATAAATGAAGTAGAGAAATATAGCATGGCTGCCAGACACCAATCAGGACCCACCGAGGTTAGTTGGTTATGAACACGGTGTGTAACTTTCTCCAGCTATGTTTGACTGCTCGGGGCTGGGGCAGATCGGGGAAGAGTTAGGGTTAGCCAAGGGAGTTGACCGAACAGGTACTACATAGTGAGGGTAGGGCAAGGGGAGGAGAGTGTATGCAAGAGTGATTATAGCGACTGAGCACAGAGTTCACGCTGGGTTAAAAAGAAACGAGGTGGGTGAAGGATTGTGAAAAGGGAGGGATATTGTATGGATATGAGATTCAAACCTACATTTTTTAGAGATAATATGTGGTCTTGGAATATCAATAGAAATCAAAGACGACACCTATCTGACCTTTGGATTCAGTGGTATGTGTTATTTGGGAAAGAAAACAGCTACTCTTGAGGGCTTCATGGTCAATCAGAGAAAAGCCAGGTTTCTATTAAAACAAGAGGGTGAAGGAAACAATCACAGCAAACATTGAGGATAGTGGGGATTTTCAGAAGACAATTGTGAAAGGGATTCAGCAGGTGGAGACGGATGGAAGATAGGGTTAGAGAAGCTGGTACTCAGAGTCACGTGGATATTAGACATCAGGGGTGAGAAATGCCCTCAGGTGGCTGGACCTCACTGAATGGGAACCAGCCAAGATGAGATTAGCTCATGTGGCCCCCTGTCCCTCCTCCCCCTCCTGTTGACATGTTCCGTGTTCGCACTGGGAAACAGGAAGGAGAGGGCATGACCAAGAGCAGGACAAGTTGTGAGACCTATCTGATTCCAGAGAGATGACTTTACCTCTAGTGGGCATTTGATACGCCACTTACAAACCTAGTTCTAATTACTGTCCACACTTGAAAGTGATAAAACACTATTTATTAAAAAGAATTCTAAAAATCACATTTGCCTGAACTATATGTACTATCATTAGTTTAAACTTTCGCTCCAATTAGTTTAGATGGATCTCTTTTATAAAAAGACTATCCCATTTACTAAACAATCCTTTACCCCCCATGTTCTGCGTTTTCTGAATTTATTATTTTCATAGAGCTGTCAGCATTATCTGCTTGAGCGTGAGCCGTTTACTGAAGTGAGGAGCAAGTGGCGTTCAGGAACGCACGGACGCACCGGCCAAACGGAGGCAATTTCCTTCGGTTCCTTCACGTCTCGTTTTTAATGCTCCTGGCGCCCCTCCTGGCGCCCCTCCTGGCGCCCCGGTGTCCTGTGCACACACAGCGCCTCCCTTCATGTCTACTCCCGCAGTTCCCCCCTTCCCGCCTGCTCAGCCCCCCAAACTCTCTCGCTCAACAGAATAATCGCGAGTGTCAGAAGAAAGTAAATCATATTAGATAATTAGCTCTAAGCAATGACCGATTTGAAGGTAAAAACAGGTACTTTCAGCAGGAGAGAGAAAGAGCTTGCTAAGGCAAAAACGCTCTTACTAGATAAAAACATGTGTCCTTTAGTTGAGGAGCTGTGGGAAAGGGCTCCTTCCTAGCGGCCACCATCTACTCCTAACTGATCCTGCCCTCATCACTCACCCTCGTGTGTCCATCATGGCACACGTGCCCCACATACCGAAAATCAGGAGTCACGACACCCCAACAACACTCCAAACCAGGAGTTGCAATGCGCCATTCCGTTTCTAAAATACTGTTTCCTGTACCATCCTTGTTCGTTTTTCTTTTCCACAGCTGCTTATTAGTAGGGAGAACATTTTTTTTTTTTTTAAAGAAAGTGCCATCAAACATTTGGCCGTATTAATCTCCCATCTGCAAAGCACACTTTACTTGGATTATCAGCAGGATATATGTCCTCTCTGAATTTGTTTTCTGGGGAATGAGAATTTATTCAAGTAAATTAATTTGCAAGCGGATACGGCTATTGCTGGATGAATGAATTTTCTCTTGGCATTTTGAGGTGTAACTCTGTGGGTATCTGGGCTATTGGCACTCATTGAAGTTCTCAGATTGTCTGCCAGACCCACTCCTATAATGCTGTATGAAAATATATGTGACAATTTTGCAGCTCAGAACATCCAGCTTTCAGCTCTGAGTATTTAAATGGATTCCGTAAACTCTTAGTTTTATACATGTGACCATTCGGTTGCTTTTCTTTTTTTTTTTTTACTTGTTAACATAATACTTTACTTTCACCATTTCCATTCCCTGCTTAAATATTCTCAGGGTTCCACCACATGAAAACAAAACTTCTTGAGATTCAGCAGTACACAAAGTCCACATAGAGTTGGCCAATTTTGGAAATTCTTCAAATTAGAGATATTCAGAAAAACTTCGCTATCCTAGTGTATTGCTCTGAACACAATAAAATGAAGTGTCAGCTGATAGGCATCCACCCCCACCCCCAGGCCACCAGTGTCTAAATGAATGGTTAGCGGTCCTTTGATCTATCATGTTAAAAAAAAAATGGATATAAGGCTGAATGGCAGCAATTTGTTTTGGTTTTTGTTTATTTTTAAATGTCCCTTTAGTTCTTAATGTAAAAACAAAATTCAACCAGAAGGACCTGAGGTAATATTAACAATTGCATATTCATCAATCTATATAGAGAACTTTGGTAAAAAATAATGTCTTGGGAAGCCTTCCACTATGACGTAAAAAGATCTTTCACAAAAACTTACGTGCAGTCAATGACATTATGATTCCTTGAGCATCAACTAACCCAGCAGCCCTAGATTTGGCTAACATCGACGATGGTTAGTCCATGTGAAGAGGTGACAATAAAGATCCAGTAAGAACAGTCCACAGTTTACATGGTAAGGCTGAATATAAGGACAATGGTGCCTGTTTACCGAAACTGTGTTTGATCTCAGGTGGTACTTAACCCTTCTGGGTCTCGGTTTCACCATCGCTAAAATGAGGAAGTTAGAAACAAATGAGCTTGATGTTGTAACTTACGTTTCAGAGTGTCTCTCAATATTTGATTTTTATTTTAACTCCTGTGAGACTTTCTCTTAAAAACCCTAAAATAAAATTTCAAAGGGATAACTAATTCACAATTGTTTTATTTTCTAAAGCAAATGTATGTGCATCTCTCAATTGAATAACAAAGGCCTACAGGAAGTATATTTTACCAAAGGAATGTTCTTTCAGTGGCTCTTTCATAGTTCAGGAAGAGGTCATCTTTATGCAAAGAGTTCCTGGAGGGGAAGAAAAGAGGCAGACACTCCTGAGTAATCAGAATAAGTGGAAAGAACACGAGAGCTAAGTTGAATACAAAAGGCCCACTCACAGCAGAAGGCAAATTTGCTTTCCCCATTAATTGAAAAACCTGTTAGAGATTTTTCAGGCAGGAGGGAAAAGAACTGTAGGGAAAGGAAATTGTTTTTCCTGGTTTTCCATCTGCTGGACTCCTGTTCATGGGGAAGAAAAATCATTGGGAAGAAAACACTGGGCTCTAAAGGAAAGTAGGACTCTGCTCCTGGCCTTTGCCTCCGTGCGAGTTTCCTGGAGTCTTTAAGAATGTGAGTATTCTTGCCTCTTTTTATAGCTTACAGAAGAAGAAGAAAGAAGAAAATGAAGAAGAAGGAAAAAAAAAAAAACCAAAAACCTCCAGCGAACGTAGAATTAGACCTGGGCTGCTGGTTTGCCCCTTGCGAGGCAAAGTCTCAGGTGCCTATAAAATAGCTACGTGACAGCAGTGACCACACTACTCTCCTCTTAGCGGTTGGTTCCAACGTAATATATTCAAATGGCCCCTCGTGGGGGAAAAGAAGCTGAGGAGGGTGTAAATCAATATGACCGCAACTCTTTAACAGTCAGAGCTTCGTAACACTGAATGTCCCCACCCGCACGGGAGAGCAGCTACTCTGATTCTTGTTAAGGGACAGCTGTAACGCTCTCCACAAAATGGATCGCTTCATCAATAGCCAGATGATTTGTCTCTGTTTACCTTGGTTGTGCTATATTCCTTCCCCAGCTGAGAATTAGTCTTAGGATTCTAAATTAATTATTCATTTTGAAAAATAAGACAAGTTTGTTGTTATTCTATAAACTACGTGTAGGGCGTGTGTGCCTGAGTTAACCTCCCAACCTTTATTTTACAAAAACAAACAAACACACACAAAATCTTCACTTGTGTTTTGTTGTCTTAATTCTTAGCATGATTTGTAAAATGGCTGTTAAAGTTGACTTGTACGATGTGTAGATATCCAGAAAAAAATAGCCTCGGAAGATGTTCTATGCATTTTACCTGGTTTCCCCCACTTTGAGCAGCAGGCTCTCGACTCTAATAGGCAAGGGAGCACTATACCACGCTGTCCAATTCAGCAGCCACTGGCCGCATGAGACAATTTCGATTTAAATTAATAAAAATTAATAACGTAAAAATTTAGTTCTGTCGTTGCCTTGGCCACATGTCAATTGCTTCAGTAGCCACATGTGGTTACGGCCATCATGCAGCAAAGCACAGGTCTACGACATCCCATCGCTGTAGAAAGTTCAGCTGGAGAGCGCTGCTCTATGCAATTTGAGCTTCTGTGCATTGCAGTGCCGAGAGAGGGTTTTTAAACCAAGCCTTCCAGAAAGTTGCAAAATATTTTGAAGAAAATTACCGATTTCAGTCTCTGCAAAACAATTAATACATGATTTATTTTAGAGGCGGTCCTTGTTTTCTAGTAAAAACACAATTTGACACCTTATGCAAGAGCATCTTCTAACTGCTTTCACGCGTTGAACTGTTCCTTCCATGTGTGCTGGCTAATGAGTATTCACTGGGCCTGTCCTGCCGGCTCACAATTTAGGTCGCGCAATGTCTCTACAGTGGTTTGAGTAATCATTTCAATACTCTGCCAGTTTTTACTCTGATGCTTTATTTAAAATAATGAGAAGATAAAAATGGTAATATTCATCCAAGGATGTGCATGAAGCATACGTGTAAGGTAGCTACGGGAACCAGGGAGTTAGACAGATGTACACAAAGGGGCACACCTTTAGCTCGAGTTGTTTATTTTAGGGCAGAATGATGTAATCAGGTACGTCCAAGCGGCGTGTACTTAGCTTCAGCTGGATGGTGGAGGAGTCAAGACAGGACACGCTCCGTGAAGTAACACAGTAAAGGTTCATTTGGAACCTGTCAGTAGCTCCATGACTCAGCTCCCGCCACCTTGGGGAACCACTAACCACTGTGGCTGCAGAATCTCTCGGCTCATGTATATTTGAAGGACATTCCATTATCCAGAATTCCGTCCCATGGACCCTAAGTGCAAGACAACCTGGAAATCTAGATATCCTCACTGCCTATGAAGAGGAAACGTGTCTGATGACATATCACATTGTTTCTGCCACAGTCTGCCCATTCGAAAAATACCTACCCAGGCATTTTCATTTGGTTTCCCACCTGTGGAACTCATCACCCCCTTCTCCAGGGAGAAAACCCATCTCGTCACTACATCCCGCTTAGAGTCCGAGATCGCAAAATAACTGGCATTAGCCTCCATGTGGTCTAGATGCGGGGCCTCTGAATCCGGCAATCTTTGGATTAAAAATGAGAGCTTTAAGCTCCCTACATATTCTCCCAATACAAAATATTGGAGCAAGGACAGAATTCCTCCAAAGGAGAAGAATGCAGACACAAAGTAGCCACTGCACCACAGCAATCTGTATGTCCCTCTGGCAGAATTTGTGTAGTCTCTGACCCCAACCAGGGAACAGGAGAGGTCCCCACTGTAGGCTCTGGTTCTGCTTTCTAGCCACGGTAGCTCCTGGCTCACATTCCTGGAGGCTCTTCCTTAGTCATTATCCTCCTCGGCAATATCTGAAGTGTGAGGGAGATGGGGAGAGGAAGCACGCTTTACCTAAGGGCTTTTCATAGCCTTTGAAGTCTATCTTCTGTTCACGGAAGGCTGGAGACCAACAGCTGTCCTAGGCACTGAACAAAGGTTATTTATTAGTAAAGGCTCATGGATTCTTTGTCAGTGTGATTCTCTCAGTAGCTTAGGCTTCCAATCCATTTGCCTTCAGCCAATTCCTTGTGCCAGTAACTACAATCAAAATTCTTTCCAAATATAGTTTTCAATGTAATGATGACTACCCTGAGGTTCTATGAAATAATAAAAAAGAGCCATATCCTTAACCTGACCTTTTCCGTGAGTCATTGGATTCAGCTTAGAAGTTTTACGGGACCTTGTCACTCAAAGCCTTTTTTAAAAGTCCCTAGGAGCAATAGGTTTTTCCAAAACTCAAGGCCCTGAATTTCGGGAAGCTCTCTATCTTTTTTGTGTCTGCTTACAAACTATGTAATTCTTTCCTGAATACCTTGCCAATTCAGCTAAAACACAACTATACAACTTGTAGTCGGCTACAAGGACATACTACTACAATTCTGTTTTCCAGACTCTTCCCTGCGAGCTACAAGCGGAGAAGGTGCAAAGTCTACCTTCTCAATAGATAGTAGATAAGCTTTACAATATTTTCCATAACATGTGCCACCATCTTTTCAGCCTCCCATATCCATTTCTTTACCGCCTGCGTCCCAATTAAGCAACTGCCAAGTATTTCAGGTCATTGTGGGAGCAGCTCCCTATTTCCAGTATCAGATGCTTTATCAGGAGGGTTTGATGAAGTTCACAAAAACCTTTCCGGGAGTTTCAGGTAGGAACAGTTTTGTTACAACACTGGAGAGCTAGTGCAATGAAGATGAGGAAGCCACCTCTAGCGAATCCTTAAGGCACCTGGCCAGGTGCCATCAACTGTAAACACCTACTTGATAGTTCTGAACTGGAACGTAAACCCCGGATCTGTTTCGCCCTAAGCCCACATATTCTGCTCCATGCTAGGACATCCATCTTTGCTTCGACGCTCTTATGGAAGATCCCAGTGGTGCCGGCAAGGCTGCCGTATGCTGCAGCGCTGTCTCTTTACCCAGATTCTCTGTCTGTGGTCTTCTCTCAGCTGCACGTACCTGTAAGCTCAGCATTCCTGGACTGGTGGCTTCTCTTGGTCCTGAGAAGGGACCCCCATTCGGGCAGAACAATGGCATGTCTTTTAGGCAATAGTAGTAGGGAATATCATTAATGGTCAATATTATGTGGGTTGCAGGTTTCAGAAATAGGTAGAGGAAAAGGATAAGTACCCTTTGATGATGAGACAAAGATATTTTGACTTTAGTGAAATGAACCATTTTCTTCAACTTCATTGTGGGTCCTGCTGGATTATGGCTTCTTAGAGTTCACAGCAATACAACCTCTAGGCAGTCTAACACTTTCTAGGGATGAGGGACTTAATGGAGAGAAAGCTGGTGATCTGAGATTTCCTCTACTCTGGCCCCTTTCTGCTTTTTACAGAGGATCGAGAGAGAGTAAAATATAATAGCGGTCTTCTTATAAAAATTATTTTTAAAAAATGCCAGACAGAAGAATGCCACCAAAGGACCCCATAACATCTTTGCTTCCCATATCCTAGGAAGGTAACGAAACAGCCAGTCCTTTGTTCTACTGGCTTCACCATAATGAAGGCTTCAGAAGTCATGGTTAAAATTCAAGTATGTTTCAATCACAAGTCTCCCTTTGCCATCTTTCTCTTTACAAAGCTATAGACCTTTCTGCCTGTTCACAAACAAAAAAGGAGCATCAAGTCACTTTCTAGGCAGCCAAAGTTTTAGTAGGGAAATAAAAGACATGGAATGAACAATGAAACATCACCGGAGACCCCTAATGGTGGTTGACAACCTGCCAGAAGACAGAAGAGACATTTTCTAAGGCAGAATTAAAACCCAGCAAACAGGCATGCTGACGTGCCACAATAAACTGTTCGAGGCTCCCGGAAATAAATCCGCATTAACACACGATTGTTGTTTTTTGATTTTTGTTTCCTTCAGACGGAAATATGAGAAAGGTCTTTTGTTATTACATTTCTGCTTTTGAAAAGGCACACTAGCAATCCTCCTCCTCAAAATACGAACCAACAATTTTTTAAGCATGAAAATAAGGAAAGGGAGGAAACTATACAAGGGATTCCAAAAACATGAAGGGCATAGTGAAAAAGAATGAGTCTTTTTTTTTTCTTCCTTTTACCCTCTTCAATAATATGAGGGCAGAGAGGCGCTCAATGAAATTAGTAGGCAGTAAATTTAGATCTAATAATAGGTAATACTTCATTAGCTGGGTATATGGAATTCTTTGCAGCGAGAGGTCATGAGATGAATACAGTGGCTGGAAGTTAAAAAAGACTGGATCATTTTATGTCTATTAATAATTTCCTGAGTTTGGCATGCGAAGGTAATGAGAAAGGTAATCTATCACTTGTATCAGGGTAGAAACCAGCTGTTTCAGCTGGCATTTGAAGGAACGGCTTCTCTCTTGTACAGAATACCTTACGACTAAATGAATGTGTCATGTGTCTATACATCTTCCTCTGAACCCAGGGGGTTTTAAGTCTTTATTGGAGAGATGATTCCAGGCCCATTGATTCAATATTCAAATGCTCACAGCATACTATAAGTCCCACAGACTTGAGATTTACTCTTACATGATGTAAAACACATGTATTAAACTGTTTCAAACCAATGGGAGTCTCCTTTCTTTCATCATCGGTCTTCCACAGTCACAGAGACTAATGGAGCCATAGCTGGAAATTTTGCACAAGCCACTTAGGCAAAATCTCAAAGATACAATCAAAGATACAAAGATACAAAACCTCCTTTATATATGTCAGCATTGCTATGAAACAGTGGAGACAACAGCTGATTCTTTTGAATGTCTGTCTATATATTAATATTATGTAAACGCACATCGGACTGTGCTGGGCACTGCTTATGGGCAGAAGGGCCACAGTGTGGCGCAGCCTGTCCTCAGGCAGCACCCAGCACAAGGGACAAGGCAGACGCAGGCTGCTAAATGCCCAAATCCAGGGCTGCTTTCCTTCTAAGAGAAGTGAGTGACTAATTCAGAGGTAGTTGCTAACCCAGTCCTCTCTGTAAGAACTGTGAGGGAGGGATAATTGTTCTGATCGCCCAGTCTCTGTTGGAAACTGAGTTCATCACAGTAAAATCAATGAATTCTAACAGTGAGAATAATACTATCCTCTGGGTATAAAAGAAATCCTTTTACCTAGTAAGCCAGGTACTATCTTGTCCAACTGCATATGCAGCAAATAATGGAATAGTTTGTGTGGCTAGATTTAAGCAAGCAAAAAATAAAGCATATTCCAGGAGGGTCAGGACCAGGGAAGGAGATAAGGCCAAAAATGAAACAAGGTTGCAAACATGTATTAGAAACAAACACAGTGTTGAAGGCTTTAAATATCAAGCCGCAGAGTCTGGAATTTATTCTAACAGGTACTCTCGAAGGTTTTGAGCTGAGTAATAGCATCATTAAATATGAGTTCTCAAAATATCACTCTGATGGGACTATAGATTTATTCAAGAGGAAAAGCAAAATGTTGCTAAAAAAATTATTTCAGGACCAGGAAAAAATGACCAAGGGTCTGAAATAGAGACAGACACCAAGAAAAGAAATCAACGAAACGGAACAAACGAAACGGAAGGTAATTTGTCCAAGAATGACTTGAGAAATGGCATCTTCAAAAACATGGACTAGCCGGATATGGGGAAGGGTTAAAAAGGAAAAGTTCTTAGGGTAACTCTAAGGGATTGGATAATGCCATGATTTCAGACATAAACATGGTTCTCTAACCTATCCATATGTCAATTCCCCGGGAGTTTTATAAAAATACAGATGTCCTGGCCAGCCCTAGACACTATGGGACACTATGGAGGAGCAAGACCAGCAGTAAAGCCAGGCACTTGGATTTTTCACAGATCTCACCGCTGAGGCTACTGTGGAGCCAAGGAGAAGATTCCAGAAACCTGCAGATCTATCTGGCCAGTGAAGGAGAAGACAACTTTTTTTTTTTTTTTTTAATAGAATGCCATTTAGTTCCTTGGAAATGAAGACCACCGTAAGGGGGACTGGATCCCTTCTACATTATGTGCCTAGCCCGTGTCTGGCATGCTAGGCATTCCAGGAGTGTTTTGTTTAACTGAGGGCGTGAACATCAGCGGGCAATCAAAAACATGGAAGTGGATTTTAAAGGAGACGATACATGGAGGCACAACGTGTCACAATGGAAAGAAGACAGGCTTTGCAAACAGGACAGGATGCCACATGCCAGCTCTGCCACTCACTGGCTGTGTGACACTGAACAAATCACTCAGTCTCTCTGAGCTTCAGCTTCCTCGACTTGAAATGGAGAGAAGAGTGTTGATTTCCAATGCTTTATGAAAGAACTAAGTTAATGTACATGAATATACATTATATATAGGTATCATGAAATGTATAGCTACATAACATGATTAATACAAATCATCTTGGATTGTGTACAAACCCAATAAATGGCAATTATTTACATGCTAATTATCCTTATGTAGACTTTGAAGTGAGTGAGATCTTCTAGGAAAGTCTGTAAGTCAAAGAAGAGGGGCAATAACATAAGCTTTAAGTATGTGAGCAATAAAAGGGCAGACAGGAAAGCAAACAAAAATAATAAGAACTGGTGATAAGGGAGGAGAAGCCAGAGAAGCAGAGTTTCAGGAAGGAGAGAGTAACTAGTAGTGCCGAGTGCAGGGGAGAGGCCAAGCGGGCAATGGCTGAAACATGACTGTGGATTTGACATCGAGGTGCTCATTGGTGACTTTAGTCAACTCCAGTTACACTGGAATTAAATGGACTAGATTGAGAAATATATACAAGTTGAAGAACTGTGGACAGTCGGCGTGGCCTGCTCTTTTACAAATTTAGTGCTCGAGAAAAAACTGAGAGTAATAGCGAAGAGCTGAGGATTCGCTGCTAGGTCTTGAGCACAAACGATACCATTGGGTGTTCTGAGCTGGGCTACCTATTTCCTCCCCCAGTAGCTGCCACACATTAGCTCTAGTAAGTGTAGTTCTTGAGTGGGCGAATGAGTAAGACATTCAGGTAAGAAGAAGGATCGAAAGGCATTTTCAAGTTAAGAAGGAGCTTAGCAACAGAGGGTAGTCCAAGAGTCTTGGAGGAAAAGGAGAGAGGATATGGAGCAGTCTGTTTCATCTCTCGCCACCATGCTGGGTTCATTTTCGCTTCTAAAGATTTGCCTGGGACTTCAGTCCCAGAATCAATCCACGATCCTGAGATAGCTTCTTTACGGAGCAGAAAAAATCACCTTCATGCTGCCTCATTTCAGAGCTGTCTCGTTTATCGGTCTTCCCGTCTTCCTCCCGTTGTGGCCTCGCTGATGGGTTGTTAACTGCAGACGTGGCCCTACAGCCTCAGAGGGAAGGTCGTGAGCCTTTGGTCTTCCCTCTGTTCCCAGTTCTTAACACAGAAGCCTACGATGTCCAGACCGAAAGAAGAAATGCCACGTTCCCAGTGCTGTCACACCAGGAAAGGGCCATCAAGAAGAGCGGATAATTTCAGCAAAGGCAGAGCGTCTAGCTAGTCCTGTGTCACAGTTCCTGAACCTGGAGATTTATCTGTCCTCTGGTGACTCACAAACACGTTAAGCCTAAATAGAGAGGAATGAAAGAAGCCCCCCAAGGATATCTCTATAACATAAACAAAATATATGGAAATTAGAATTCATGCTCACACACACGCACACAGACGCACACACAAACTCACCCCACGCTCTTCAAACCACCAGCTCCTCCGCTGCAACTGGGGCTCCTCCCACAAAGCGTCACCTGCACCTGCCCAAAGGATGCTCACCTGCAGAGAAGCATCTGCACCACTACAATTTCCCTTTTCTATTTCCCATTGGCTCAGAGTTTCCATATAGCCAATACGGCTGACAAATGACTCGATTTAGATTTAATAACGATCTCCATCAAGTGAAGTGAAGGTTTAAAGCAAATGAGGTCACAGCCACACAGATGCGTGAGAACCCAGTCACAGGACTTTCAAACAGTGTGAGAGGTAGGAAGGTGCTTGGGGCAGGAAGACGCGGTGCTCACAAAGGCCTAGGCTGACGGTGGGATCTGTTACTCTTTAGAGATGAGGGTAAATATGAAGAACGCTGTGTTGAACCATTATAAGCATTCTACCATAAAGTTAAGAAATATAAGGTAAAATAAAACTTGACCAAGTCCTACTAATCTGAAAAATCTTTTTCCTGAGAGTGAATAAAACTCCAGTGGGGTATCATCAACTCCCTCATGCTTCCTATTTGTCCTTATTGGTCTCTGGTGAGAGAGAGAGAGAGAAAGGCAAATATTTGAAACCAGAGAATGCTGGATATGAATTTGCAAAATATTGAGACATTTCTTTAGTATGTTTAATTTTTGCACACTTATTTGGAAACCATTTTGTTACTAGTTAAAAGATTTTTTAGGGAAAATGTATTCAGCATTAGGTAGGCACCAGAGTTGAAAGGTAGCATCAACACAACACGTTTAAGTAAGAAAGAAAAAAGTAAACAACAGAAGGCTTTGAACTGTGGTACAAGCTGCATGAAGCAAGTTCACAAACGAGCCTGGCCCTCGCTAAACTAAATATGAGGCGGTGGTTTGCTTTGAGTTTATCGAAGTAGCCCTATTATGTTAAAACAGAAAAATGAACGCGTTAAGAGATTCACGTTAATACAGTCAACAGCACATTTCTGCAAGACCTTCTCCGCCACCGGAGCGCCTTTAAAGGTTTAGATGGAACGTCTCAGAGCCAACTGCTCCGGCATTTCCTCTTCTTTGGGAACTTACATTTGGAGAAAATTCTTATTCTTCAGAAATATTACCCCAATTAATCGCACAAATTCCTCTTCCTGAATCCTCAGGGTTTCAGCAGACATATAAATAGCCCTTTAAGATCACAGCAATTTGTTTAAAGCAACCAGTTAAAACCTTTCTTCCTTATTCTACGTGACACAAGCTAGCAGCTCTACTGTAAGAAAGCTGGGAACAATGCCCGCGTTTAGGCATACACCCAAGGTCAGGGGCACATGTACCTCGCTCCCCATCCTCCCGCTATGCACAGAGAGAGCAAAGCAGGCCAGTGTGGTCTTGTACGTCAGTTGAAGCTTAAACTTATCCTTATATGTCAGATAAAATGAGTCCGTAGATGAACATGTCTAATATTGTGAAAAGTCAAAGGCAGGTCTTGTATATTCAAAAAAAGCAGAATATTTACCGAAGAGTATATGACGGCACTAGCACACACATGACTCACTCTCACACATACACGTACGTGTGTGTGCATATGTCTACATAAATGGATGTCTTGTTTTCCTAAACACAGAGATCAAGATATCCTTCAGTTATTCTTATCTCGCCCCTCCAGTAATGCTAAAGGTTGCCGGTGCAGACTTAAGCCGAGAAGTGGATTCAGGTGATTCTCCACCAAGAGAGTTAAGGTGATCAGCAAAGGTGAGGGGCGGCCCCTTGGGGAACACTCCAGCAAGGGTTCAGGGTCACTCACCTTCACGGTCAAGTAAGAAACAAGGTACCAACTTCAACAAGAAATTAGTGTCTGAGCCCCCATTTGCTCTCCCTCGGCCATACAGACTCCAAACTCATCCTCAGACAACCTTCCGTGAGAGGTCATCAAAATAATTGCGCCCCTGGTCGCCGATCCCATTTTCTGGCTGGTGTTTCAGCATTCGAGGCCGTGACTTCCCCATTTTTTTCCTTCCCAGCTAGTCCAAAACTGACTCTAATTAAGCTACTCCGCACGTTGGTCGCAGCGGGAGGACTCCAGTGGACAGCCTCAGGGCCATAGTGACCGTGGCCTTTGAGAGACTTGCTTCCTATTTCCCATCCACCCGACACTGATTCTGCAACCTTGGGCAAGTTGCGTGACTTCTGACCCTTATTATCTCATCTTTAAATTGGGGATGATAGCAATTGCTCGGTTGTTTTAAAGATAATGTATATAATCTACATATATGGACTTGTCCAGGGTAAAACTCAATAAATGGTAGCTATTATTATGAAAAGAGGTTGCCCGTCTATTATCTGGTGAGAGTTTACATATCAGCCCTAGATTAATTTAAAACCAGGCTAACTAAATTCTCCTGTAGTAAACACACACACACACACACACACACACACACACACACACACACAATTTAATATCATCTCTAGAAGCAATTATCCTAAACATTCTTATTCCCTTCTAAAGTGCCTAGGGAGGCGGGCGGTGAAGAAGAAGGGTGGATAACAAGGCACCACAGATTAGAAGAGGGTTTGCAAACTGGGACCTCTGGGCCAAGTCTTCCTTGCACTTGTTTTTGTAAATAAAGTTTTATTGGAAAAATCTCTCCAATTCATTCACGTGCTGTCTGAGGCTGCTGCGGTGTTACAATGGCAGAGCAAGTAGTTCAGCAGAGACCGAACCACTGAGAAATGTAAAATATTTCCTCTCTAGCCTTTTACAGAAGAAGTTTGCCAACCTCTGTTTCAGAGCTTTAATTAAAACACTTCATTGTTAGAGGCGGAGAAAAAAAAAAAAACTTCTATTACCTTCTGGCCACATTTGTAATTGTAACATTACACCAAGCGGCAATCCTGAAGTCACTTACTGGGGTTGATGCCCAGAGAGACGTGTGTGGAGGGACTGGAAAGTGAAGGTCTCCAGACAAGTCCAGAAAAAAAAAAAAACGTCAGGCAGCAAAATGATCACGTGGGAGGAAGGGCGAGAAAAGATGGTTACTACAAATAAGAGGAACCATGTTTTCTTCCCCCGGAAAATGTAACTGCTGCGAACAGGGCCAGGACTAACGGGACAGACACTAAGACACCCTCCTCAGGCACGAAATGTAAGGAGGGACCAAAATTCTGATTCAAAATAAATAATATTCTACATGTTTTTAAAACTCGAAGCTAATGCAGATAGATCCAAGATGAACAAAATATCAGAATGTTAAAGAGACAAGTTTTCTTTTGTCTCAAGCTCTAACGCGGCACCATGTGGCACTGGACCAGCTCGGTCCCCTAGTGACTGAGCAGGCCAACGTCCTGCGAAGCAGGGCTCCACGAAGACGAGCCGTAGACAACCAGGGCGATTCCAGCGCAGGTGTTTGGATGCAGGCAACGCAACTCCTGACAATCAAAATGCAGCCTTTTCTTTTTTTATCTGCCACCGCTACAAGCCTCACTCGATGTGGACGGCCTTCAGCTGTCCCAGGATGCGAGTCCCAGCAGAGTCGTGACCTCTCTGCTCACTCTCAAGGGTCAGACAGCCCTAGGATCCCGTGGGAACGCAACCACATTCAGCAATGAGAATGGCCAGTCTCATTTTTAAAAACCTAATTTATAATTAATTAACTAATTAATTAATTAATGGGAAACCACCCTCTCTTGGCAACTTGCCCCAGCCTCAAGCTAGAATCCCGAGATACAAAAGTTCCTTTCTTCTTGATTTCTCAGCCCTGAGACGCTGTGATCCTCCCTCCCCTCAAACCATCCCTGTCTGCTAGCCTGTTGCTTATCTCTACGATCAGGTGTTGGAAGGAGCAGGGAGAGCTGGAGAGACCTCATGGATACTACGGAACACAGGCTCTGTGCGACCCCAGCCTTGCAGTTTAGCGAAGTCACTGCTTTCTTTACAGGCGCTTCGGGTCTCCCTCCTCAGCCTCTCTGACTTCAGTTCCTTCACCGAAGTCGACACTGAGAGCCAACTTGTGATTCCTTCCTCCTCCCCAAAGGATGTACTGATGACGAGATTCTTGCTTTGGGGGCCCCTCTGGCCCTCCAATTGCTACTATGCTACTAGAGCCAAGGCAAACCCTTCCGTCTGTTTCCCTTGACCCATATTTGCTCCGTGAGAAACACTTACTGACCCCTTCCTTGCCTTGACAGACACCAGGAGAGCTGGGGAACCCCAGGCAGCCACGTCTTTCCCGCAGGCACAGGAGAGCCCGACCATGCATGTCTCCAGACCACAGAGAACACAGAGATCCCAGGGAAGCCGCTCCTTAGACAGGGGGGTGCACCGAGCATCAGAGCAGCACCTGGACAAGACGTCTCCCCGCAACTCCTTTCTCTTCCCACTCTGCCCCACGTGTACACGCTGAACCTGGCGAGGGATCCAAGCATCACAGAGTGAGTTCTCTACCCTGTCACTTGTGCGTCTGTTATATTGCCCGATTCCATGTTATAATTGGCACCCCGATAAACGCTGAGACAGCCATCGTTCCATCTTCTCATCTGATTGTACCATGTCACAAAGAAACAGCGACGAATTCGGCCCATCACCTAGGTTTGACAACTGCAGATCAAAACTTTTCATCCATAAAGGAAGGAGGTTGCGTTTTTCTAAAACTCAAATAAATTCATGTGTTTTTCATGAATCACACTTATTAATATAAGCATCTGTCCGACGGCATTGAAGGTATTTCTAGAGGTGCAGGGAAAGGACCATCTGCTGGTTGGGGGCGTCCCGGAGACCAGTTTCCCGGAGAACTGATGCAACAAGGTGAGCACAGCCGGCGGGGCCCAGGGGGGCGCTTTCCTGCCGTTGGGGAGCCAGGGCCGCGGCTTTCGCTCGCCTCTCAGCTTCAGGAATTCAATTCTTCCTCAGCTGGCAACGTTCATGCAGAGCATTTTGTGCAGAGCTCTGGAATTTAATTTGCCCATATGGATCTTCTGGAGGTGCTTTTTTGAGTGCTTTAAATCTGAACTCCTAAATGCACCTTCGGATAAGTGTTAAAATATGTACGGTACGAATGAAAGTTTCACATGCCCGCATATTTTTTAACAGCCCGACTTGCATTTACTAATGTCACTTCCATGCCTTCTGGAACTACCTTCTCCTTCTACTTGCTTCCCGCATCATTAGGCCTGCAGTCCAGCCCGCGGAAGTGGCCCTCGGACACTGTGTGGAGGAACGCGTGGGATGGACGTTTCCATCTGCCCCGCGGACCTAATGAAATGCTTTCGTGTGACTTGAGACCCTTCCTTGATCACAGGGGAGCTTCTGAGAAGTTTCTCCTGTGACGTTTCTGGCCCATATCATTTATTGCCTACCTTTGGTTATTATCATCATGAAAGAGGAAGTGTTCCGTCCTGGGACAAAGGCATAATCCAGGGGATAGAAGTGACAGTGGTAAGAGTCAGAAGCGCACTGTGACTTTTCCCAGGAGCTCCTTCCTTCCTTCCGGTCCCCTCAAACTGCTTCATCTCCGCACCAACCTCTGCCACTTTTCTCGCTGGAAGTGCTGGTGACGTATCGGCCAGTGCCCTGCGCCATGACCTCCCGGCTTCCTCTAAACGTCTGGGCCCCTCTCTCAGGCAGCGCGGGTTCCACCTCCGCCCATCTGCCTGGAGCGACCGGGAACTCGGGATGGAATCGGCGTGGGCCAGCCTGGGATCCAGCACGGAGTGCATCACACGTGACCCAGGAACATTCTGGAAATTCGACTCATTCTGCAATGACGCGCGAAGGTAAAAGCTGGCTGTTGTTACATCTGGTCTTCGTTTCTTTAGGTGGTTGTTTCTGATCATCGTTTTCTCATCGCGCCTATCTTTTTATTTCTAACACCAATGACAACGATATGGGAAGCAAGGATAATAAAAGCCTTGACTGAGAAAAACATTCCACTGTCAGTGCCCACGTGGCTTTGCTAAGTTGGGGACCCTTTTCAAGAAAACAGCTGTCCGGCTGTCTTCAGTCCTTCCATTTCTATTTTGTCTACTCAACAAACAGGACCTCCCGGGAGTTAGTAAGGGAGCTCTATGAGCGCATAAGGATCCCGAACGTGGCTGAAGAAAAACAACGGGATGTGAGGATGACTTCGTCGTCTTTCCACCCCGAATCCCAAACTTAGTGTCACTGATTTCCTTCTTGGAGGCATTATCGATATTTTGCCTATTTCATCCTAAATTTTTTGTGAACTTGACTCAGTGACTGTATTCAGAAACTACAAAATATCTAGGGAAAAAAGACCCAGAACAATAACTCATACTTCCAGAGACCAGGTGTTCGATGCCATGCAGATAAAGCAGCCAGGGGATTTCTGAATTCTATTCGTATGCTTTTAACTTATGCACACTCACCCCTAATCCTGTTTTCAGCAGTACAGAGACATAATTCTTTGAAATAAAGAAATTCAAAGTTGTAGTCCAGACTTGCTGACTTTCCTTTATCTAGTTATCACTTCTTGGTTAACTAAAACACACGTACATGTCCTAAAAGTAATTTCTTCCCAAATTATCACATCATTTACAAAATATTTGCAATCTAAAAATGGTCTTTTGACAGAAGAGCTATAAAAAGAGGAAAACATAAACGCTTTATTCTTGGGAATTCTCCCCTCAATATCGCCAGTCCTAGTTTCTCGTGTCCGTCCTCACATTTACCATGAGAGGATGCAGGTGTGGACTGAAGAGTCCTTGGGCTTACTCATCAGCTATGTAGTGTGGTGTGAGCTGGTGATAAGGTGGAAAATTCGCTGCATTACATCAAGCTGCTAACTCTGGGGCTTAGTGTTCATCCAGGACTCACTGCAAACTTCCCTGTAGCCTCCAGGTGCTAACCTTCTTGATAGGGGATTGCGCCTTCTCCCCCAACAGTCAGGGCCTGGGTGTGTGCACAGGACAAGATTCATCCCGGTTCACGGACTCCTGCCGATGATTACTTCTGTGTGTTAAGCCTGCTAAAGTCTAATGCTCTAATTCCATAGCTGTGCCCCCCAAACTATTAGGTAACCAACCCCAATGCCAGCTGTCCAAGATTTACCAAAGCATTTGTCAGAAATAATGCTTTGAGCAAAAAATGGTAGAGAGCACTGATCTCTCAAATGATTAAAACTAACTTCCTGGTATTATTTTTATGAGTCTTGTCCTCATTATTTTTGTCATCTGTTCACTGTAGATATGCATAACGAGTGGGATATTCTTCATTCTATGCCTTATGGTTTCATATGAGTAAGTGGTTCCGTTGAAGGAACGTAATCACAGTGATAAAGACAACAGTACAAACAGAGGAAAAGAAAAAAGAAGAAGAAAAGCTCATTTGATGATGCCAACCTAAGATTTGGGGGAAGCAGCGGATCTTTATGGCAGAGGAGTGAAAATATTCGTGTGTGTGTGTGTGTGTGTGTGTGTGTGTGTGTTAATGAAACAGAATTGCTCGGTTTACCTTCTTGCTTTTATGAATTCACGGCAATGACCTTAGAGCAGAAATATCGGAATTCATTGTGGGAGCCCTGCCTGAGACAGCATGACTGATCAGCGCTCCGCCAACCCTCCATCCCCCTTCAGATCATATCTAACTGTGCTTCTTCCTGTCCTCGTGCTTTCTAATTTTGCTCCGTTTATTACTGGCCTTCTGGCTGAATGCATTTCTTTATTCACTTGATGATTTCTTCTTTTTTTTTTCCCACCTATTCTCTCAACCCAATACGCTTTTAACATCATGTCAAAGAGAGCAGCTTTGGGTATAAAATACATAAACACACTCAACGATAAACAATGTCCTGATTGATTAATTATATCCTGTTGCTAAACAGTACTTTGCTCAGCCACAGTGTGGGTTCTCAAAGATACGTGCATAGACAGCACCTGACTATAAAGCTTGGCAAAAAGCTTTGTACATTGCCCTGCGCCCGAGAATCCACTGTACGTGCTGTGCACTACGAATGCCTTACGTGTGCCAGTGAGGGACATACAGAGTCAGTTCCGGGGCCTGAGGATGCTCTGATAGAAGCTGCAAGGCTCTAGCATGAACGTCACCAGGAAAGCATTTCTCTCCCCTAGAGCAGCTACCGAGGATTTACGAAAACTCCCGAGAAATATCTCCCGAATGCTTTGGTGAAAACGTTCTGTCCTACTCTCCTCCTTAACTCCTGCTCACCACAAGACGTTCATTTTCAACATCGATGGGAGCTCATCGCCACACAGTACATGCCCTTGTCACAACGGGTTGTAACTCAGATTGCACATCCTTACAGGAGCAACATTCGTACTCATGGGTACGCACAGTTGAAACACAACTCCTACTATAATACCGCCAGTAAATTGTGAGTGACACAGTTTTTGTTGGCTGATGTGCAATTTTAACTCTCATGAGTTTTATAGTTTTAAATGGGAAACCAGGTTTCTTGGTTCTGAAAACTATCAAACGAAAACTTTTTTGCAGGGGGTGGGGGTGAGGATAGAGCATGTGTTGACTGACTTCATTTCAGGCACTATACTTTAAAAAAAAAAAGGCCTTCAATACAAGTATTATTATTCTCATTTCATAAATGAGAAAATTGAAACTCAGAAAGGTTAACTAAATTGCCCAATTTATCATCTAAGTGCTGGAGCAGAGATTCAAATACAATGGTGTCTGTCTATAAATCACATTATTTTCAAACTCCCCTGGCTGATAATTTCAGAATACAACTGATTCACAGATTGGAAATTGGAATATATTGAAAAAAGAAAAAAGAAAAAAAAAAGAAGTATGATCATGGCTTTATTTTGCCATTAACGAACATTAAAGTGAAAAGAACATATCCATAATCCTGCCAACAGAACAAGTCAAACTGTTTTCATTTTCCTGTATTTCTTTTCAGGCTTGTTTGTGTTCAAATTTCGACTCAGCAGCTCAAAACCCACAAGACTTTTGGCAAATTATTTAATTTCTTGATACCTCAGTTTCTGCACCTGTAAAAATGAAGGTAGTGACATCACCATGCCCACAGTATCGCCATGAGCATCCACTTAGATAATGCGTGCACCATGTCCGGGATGGTCCTGGCATATAATGCAGATTCAGTCAGTGCTGTGTTATTACTTGTGATCACGGCAGTGTAGCTACCTACTCTTATTCAGTTTAATTCTATGACTGATCTATTTTCCTGTGAGCCTCCTCCAATAAGTAGCAAGAAGAAAAATGTACACTTGACAATTATGAGAAGTTTATGCCTAGTCAGTTGGTATCTCCAGGTAAATACTCTCTTAGATTCCCCTCACGCATACCCCACCACCCTACTGCTCCCCAACATGGTGGTTGGGGTAGGGGGACCAATGGGCACACATGTCCATGGGGTACTCTAGACAGGAAGTCCACATGGCGACCTCCGGATCACTGCTGGTCTCTGCTGAAGGAAGGCCGATCTGCTTTATTCCTTGGGTCCTGTTAGTTTCCTATCGCTGCTAACAAATTACCACAGATTTAGTGGCTTAAAACAGTATAATTATATTATTTTAGAGTCTGGAGGCCAGAAGTCCTAAAATCAAGGTTTCTGCTGTGTTCCTTCTGGAGATTCAAGAGGAGAACCTGTTTCCCTGCCTTGCCAGCTTCTAGAAGCTCCCAGCTTTCCATGGCTTGTGGCTGCGTCACTCGGATCTCTGTTCCCATCAGCACATCTCCTTCTCTGACTGACGCTCCTGTTTCCACCTCTCCAAGGCTGCTGTGGTTATGCTTGACTCCCCAGGGTAATTTCCATCTCAAGACCTTAACTTTCACAGTTGCAGCGACCTTCTTTGCCATCTAACTTAGCACATTTCCAGGATTAGGACATAAACATCTTTAGGAGGGTCGCTGTTCTGCATGGCCAGCTCTCTGACATCGGTGTCTAGTGAGCAAGGAGCGGCACATGTGTGATCTGTTCATTTGCCTCAGCCCGATGTGACGCCCCTCCCCTATTTTTGATATCACCTTAGTACTCACTCCCTAGGTGTCTCAGTCTTAACCCATTCCTTTTGCCCGAGAATACTCGCAGGTGGTTCTTGAGGCTGCAGCATTTATCCCGAGGTAACTCGCGGATCACAGTCCTGACCTGACCCCCAAAGTTTGCCACGAAACATCTCACTTTTATTATTATTTTCAAATCACTCTAGTGTATCTATAGTCTTTGGAAACAAATGACATCATTCTATTCATGGCATTCTGTTCTTTAGTAGTGGTATTTACATTTACAAAATAGTGTAATTCTCGAGTGCCGAAAATGTCAAATCCTAGAAAACGTAGCATTCCTATGTGTGTTGTGAACATCGTTCTCAAACAGCTTAGCCAGAGATTCATTTGATGAATCCGATTTATGTAAATATTTCTGTTACATTAGGATTAAAGACAAGTTCTGTTTAGAAATGACTCCAAGAGCCGTTTTTATATTTTATTTCCACATTTCAAACCAATCGATTTGCTCCGGCCTCAAAGAGCATGTTTGTGTGAAATTAAATTAAAGCAGACAGCGAGCTCTATTTTCTTTTTTCTAAGTGGGAAATGGGTTAAGGACGCTCCTGGTTGGACCGAACCTTTCATGGATTATGTGTCAAGATCATCTCTTCCTCAAGACAAACCTTTCATGAAATAATCTCATCTTAGCAAGTTTCTTAGTTTCTCACAAGTGCATATGGCATGCTCTCTCACTTCTGGCCCCATTCTGTGCCAATGGGTGCGAAGGACAGCTCAGTAACTTGAACTCACAGCGGTGTCTCTCGGCCAAAGGTTCCTGTACCACCACTTTCATCCTGCTGGGTCTGCATCGTGGCGCCACGAGAGTACGCGGGAATGGCAGACTTGCCCTTGTCCCACCGTGGAAAGTGGGACGCAAAGGCTCTTTGGTCCTGGCTTCTCCATCACTATCTCATAACAACGACTCCCTCCAAGCTTTCAGCCAGAGGTGGAGGGGGGAGACAATGACCGGATGGCCTCGTTGCTTTACTTCTCTTAACTCCTGCTCCGTCTCCACCTCACCGGGCTTAGAAGAATGGGAGGGGCAGGGAATCGCTTCCCTCCCTCTGTCCGCCATGTCATTTCCCTTTCCTTCCTGAGGAGGCATTTGCCCTGCCCTCTATCCTAGAGCTACAAGGGTGAGGGAAAAAAACCTAGCAATAATGAAAATCATAAAAACATTGGTTACAGGGACCATTTTATATCTTACTCATGGAATTTGCTTTCTCATACTAATGTTTTTTAGTTGACTAAGTAATCCTTATAATTATTATTTGTAATGAATACATAATATTCCTCATAGAAACATTTTAAAGCATTGAAATAGTATGAGGGATATGCAAATCATGCAGTTATCATTTTCCCTTTGAAGTTTTTTTATAGGATAAAGAAGCTTTAATTGGAATCATTGCATCAAGAGTATAAAGGTTAACAACTCTTATGCCATATTTTCATATCGATTTTCACAAAGGTCATTCCCATTTACACTGATAGCTGCAATATGAGCATATGCACATTTCACAGCATGTTTTTCAGCATATAGTATTACCATTTTTAAAATGTTGGGATGATAATAATAGCAACAAATAAGTATAGTAAGTCTTATTCTGAGACAGGTAGTATTTCAGCAATTTTCACGAATCATGAATATAAGCATGAAAATGCATTAGATGGTCACAGTGTTCCTGTCTTATTTTTACCCTGCTTAACAGATGAAAACCTAAAGCAGGGAAATTAAGTAATTTTCCAGGTTCACACAGTTAGAATATGAGGTAATTTCATTGATGCTTTAAATTTAATTTCTTCATAGCTTAGTTGGATATTTATCCATATGCGTGCTAACTAATTATATCTCCTCTTAAGCAAGTCTTAGGGGAGTTACATTTTTTTTTAACCAAAAAAAGTATGAGCTTTTTAAATAATATATGTTAAACTTCTGGTTATTATTTTTGTGATAGATGTTTTCACAGCCTATTATTAATAACTTTTTATATGTTTAGTCTGCCTGCTATGCTAAAAATATGATTGTTCACATAACCTTTTCCTGGTGCTTTGTTTAAAGAAGGAATATAAGGAAAACTCTTAAGACAAGTTTCTAAACAAACAAACAAGCAAAAAAGCCTATGGGACTTCCTAATACTCAAAATTACACATACTATCTGAGAGGACATTTCATTACATATAATATTAACTTTAATTTAGATCACCTGGCATGCAGTGAGCCCTATTTCTTTCAGTGGCTAAGCTGCCAGGTTCTAAATGAGGCCCTTATGGGAGCTGCATTAACTCCTTCAGGATAGCATTGCAGCAGGGAGTGCAGATACTGCATTAGGAAGAGCAGGGAGATCGGACTTGCTGGAGAGAGCAAGACCTCAGCCAGGGGAAGCCATGGAGCTTGGTCACTGGGTGCCTGCCATGCAGACAGGCTGCCTGCCCCCTGGGCTGAAGGCAGGGGCTACACTCAGTTCAGCTACGACTGCCAGTGTAGCTGGCTGGCCAGTGGACTCATCAACACAGCACAAACCGAAGAGCTAAATGGAGATAGGAAGCTTGACAAGGTCGTGCTCTGTTCTTGGCAGAATGATAAAATGTGTAAAGCTTGTTTATTCTGCTATAAAAGCTGCTCTCGGTTTCCTTTGCTCTCCTCTCCATCTGTTTCCCCACGTTTGCCGCCAAACTTCTACTGTGTCTGCATTCTTATCTAACGCAGCAAATGCAGACTCCGGAACTGATTCTAGCATCTTCCATCCAGTCATAACATTTATTAAGCACCTTTTATGTGCAAGCAGTCGAAACTACAATAGCTATCGAGACACATTCCCTGCCCCGAAGGAGCTGACACTTGACTTCTTAATGTGAATTCGGTCTCCATGCTTCCTTCCAAAGAGTATTTGTAATGAAGTCTTATTTCTTGGAAATTAAATTCCATGGAACAATAATCAGATGCTGGTAAGAATTTGAGTGACAAAAATACTTCCCGATGCCTTCTCAATCTCTCCCTCCCTCCTCACTCTCTCGATTTCCCTCCTCTTATATCCCTAGACACATTCTCAATACTTATATTGAGACTTCACAACTCCAATGTTTTCTAATTTTCTGTAGAAGGAAAAGCGAATTGAGTGTCAAATTCACCATACTACTTAGCCGATGAGAAATCAATAATAAAATGCTTTGCCAATGTAAAATATGTGTTGCATAAAAATGAAGAATATCTAAATGAAAATAGAGACAGAACAACAGTGTGGGAAATATATATTGAAACTGAACACACAGTGAATAACTTACGATGGCTACAGACCATTTCAACCTTTATCTTTAGAAGGGAGTGATTACTCACAGCCACGTGCTGTATATGGATTATCATTACTCACTTGTGAAAGCAAACGTGTAAATGTCACTGTCCGCACTAATAGTCATGTAATATCACTCTACTTTTAATAGAATATTTGTGCTGAGACAGTTAGTAAATTTAAAAAGATGTATTCTTTATGTATTGAAGATCCTGTTTTATAACAAGGGAAATAAAAAAGAAAGGAGAAATAAAAAATACAAAAAACATGAAACAGAACAGTAGGGAAAGAGACAAGAAATAGGATAATAAAACTCTACTGAGTGGTTGGTGATGCTACATGTTTTTACATGAATTACCTCATTTAATATTTATCTCTATATCCATGAAATAAGCATTTTTATTATTAGATTAACCTCTGTGGTAGTGTTCTCCAAAGAAACAGAATCAGTAGAAATATGTATGTTTTAAGTACATATATCTGTATGTATGTACATATATATGTATAGAGAAAGGCAGAGCCAAACACAGATATCAGTAGACAAAAAGACAGATAAAGAGAGGAAAATCTGGTGAGTTGCTACTGTCTGAGGTGTTGAGTGTGAAAGCTGACAATTCGGGCAGAATTTCTATGTTGCGGTACAGGTAGAATTCCTTCCTCTGCTGAGGACATCATCCTTTTTCTTAAGAGCTTTAAGAGACTGGACAAGGCCCATCCGCATTAAGGAGAGTAGTCTGCTTTACTCAGAATATGCTAATTGAAATGTTACTCATGTCTTAAAGATACTTTCACAGCAGCATCTAGACTGGTTTTTGACCAAAAGGCTGGACACCATAGCCCAGCCAAACTAACAAATTAACCATCACGTCTTCATTTTTAGAAGTGGGAAAATGGGGGCCCAGAAATGTTAATAACCTATCCAGGGGCACACAGGAACTGTGGCTCACAGGAAAAGAGCAGTGCACAAGCTTTGGAAAAATGTCTACAAATGCATCCCAGCTGCAAAAATGTCCAGTTATGGGAACTTGGGAAATGGACACACCTGTGCCATCTCTTCCACCTATGAAAGGGATTATTCCGCAGACCTTTCATGGTTATTTTAAGGACTCGAGATAACGTGTTTGGGTAATACGCATGGATTATAAACAGGCCTCCAGTATACATGTGCTTCTACTTTACCATCCCTCACAGGGCAGAACCAGCTTCAAATTCAAGGCTGGCTACCTTCAGGATGATCTGCTAATTAAAAAAACTCATGTCTCAATGTGAAGAATATAAAACACTAATTTGTTTCACACAGATGTAGCACATGCTGTGTATTTATGCTACTGCTTCAGCGAATACTGAAGTACTCATCTTACAGGTACCTAAACCTTCCACCAAGCTCTGAAAGGAGCAAAAGGACAGAGGGCAGAAGATATAATTTAACAAAATCAGCATAACAAAGTCATTACCCTCAGAGGAGTTTGCAGTCTAGTCTAGTCCGGAAAGCAACATGTTTGCATCACACAAAGTCCAGAACTGGGCAGCTCAAGGGGCACATTGGAGCCCTGTTAGTAGGGCAGATGCCACATTCAGGTAGCCCCTCCCTTGAATGATCGCTACCAGCAAAAATGAGTAGCGGGTCCGTTATCATTTCCAACCATTTTGTGAAAGCACAGTCTCTGCAGGGGTCTAAGGACCACGTTGGCCAGGTAACTACAATGCACACGGCATAGAAAACTGTTCAGCCATTGTACACGTTCATGATACGACACCAATAACCTGAAGAATGACGCTGGTTACTGACCAGCCTGCTGTATGTAGCATTAGTGCCTGCTTTTAACTTTGGGCTGTTAAACAACAAACCCCAATCTTCTAGTCATGCTCTGCTCTGTTGGGATGATAATTTGATAAAGCCTACCTTTCCATATATATAATTAGGTACAAAGGTATGGATCTGTAATAAGCAATCTATCTTTTTCACTCTTTAGTTTAAAATAATACATGGAATAGGAGTGCTTTTCTGTTTTATGTTTTGACCCGTTACAAGCACAAGAGAATAAAATAAAAAAGCAGTTAACTACATATTTACAAAGCTCCCTTTTAAAAGTTCCCTCCAAAGGATGACTTAGTTCTCTACCTTGGGAATACCTTCCTACATCTCAGAGGTGATCAACACATTAACTAATAATCATAATTCCCTGGTGTTGATATAAGAAGTGGAAATTAATTCACCAAATATGTGTGTTCCCTTTGAGCCTAAAACTGTAATTTATTGTAAGTGAATAACTGTTTCAATGAAGTCTGTGGCTCTCCGCTCTTGCCTGCTCTGTACCAACCAACATCATCTAGTGAACTCATAATTTAAGAACTTATGCAATTATTTCCTTCTCTAGAAAGTCTTTCCTGTCATCTCCCCTGTGTCCAACCAAGCAGTGGCATGAATTTCTCCCTCACGTGCACCCCCTACACCCTCTACGTGGTACAGAGTTTTAACGGAGTGTAACACTTTACAGCACACTTGTTAAGGGGTTGGCTCCCTGTAGATCGTAACTCCCCCAAAGCCAGGGACTATATTTTATTCATCTTCTATTCCCAACGCCTAGAGTATACCTGGAACAATTAATACTATTTGATGAACAAATGAATGAGAGAGAATATCATCATTGCTCCCAAAAGTGCTTTGAGCTTGTAATTTTTGCACTGGAGAATTTGCTGTGAGAAACACGAGTCTTGGAATCAAAACATTAGAGACAGAAGGGACTTCTAGAACCATCTAGTGCCTATATTACAAAAGCAAGCAAGTAAGCAAACAAACAAACAAACAAAACCCTGGTCCACAAAGATCACTTTTTAAGGCGACACAGATTGTAGGTGCCAGGACTAAGATCAGAATTTACATCTCCCAATTTGTTGCATGTTCTTGACCCTCTACCATGATGTCTCTCTTGAAAATGAAGTGCATTTCCTTTCAAAGACATTGTATACTGACATACCTTTAATTCACAATGGATTCCTCTGACTTACTCATAACCAGTGAGCTTGTTACGATAGCATTAATTCTGCTTTCCCCAAAGGTTGTCACTTTCTTTAAAAAAGCTCCCGGGACATAGCTTCTTCCAAAGATACATTCGGGTTTTAGGGTTGCTGTTTTTATGCACGAATACTGAGTAAAAACATGAAATGTCATTTTTCTGGGTGATACATAATAGATGTATAAGATAATACATTTCAGCAACATATGGTTTCTTTAAAAACAATAGTACATGTACTTGGATCAGAGACCACCTAGGAACACAAGGTACTGCAGGTGTAAAAAATAAATTAAAAAAAGGGATTGTAAACTGTAAGCTGACAAGGTCCTTGAAATCTGTGAGGTCAACCAAGGGTTGCCTTGCCTAAAAATATAAATATAAAATAAAAAATAAATAAAAACAATAGTATATCCCCTGCTGTGCTCTCACACAGTACACTTGGAGCATCCTTTGGCGTCTCCACTGCATCAGCCTCAGTCATGAAAATAACGATGTCAGTGAAGCAAATTTACCTGCATGAGTAGAGATTTTTCTAATTTTTTGTAATAGCTAAAATAGACATCTATAGGTCTGCTAATTCCAGTTGGGACTTTAATTATAGGTGTGCTGGTGAGACCCAAAAGCAGAACGTGGGTTCGACTCAGCAAGAATAGTTAGAGATCTCAAGATTATCAGTGATGGGATGCCAACAGAAGGAGGCTTGGTTTGAAAAAGTTTAAGGCACATTTTAAAAAGTGAATTACCAACTTCAAAAACTACAGTTTAATTTTTTTTTGTTTATATTTTTACATTTGTTGTGGCTTAAAAGTTTATATGAAGTCAGCTTTAAAATGACAAGGAATGGTTGGCCTTCAAATGACAAATTATGATGTAGGTTTGGAGTTGTTAGAATGTCAGTCATTTTGACTGACAAATTTCGCTGCTGAAATAAGCTTTAAATTTTCTACAAATCTGACTGCCAGTTGGAGTGTTTAATGTAGTCTCTAAGTCTCTAAAAATGTTGTTTGCAAGATAGAATCGAAAATGTCATATGCCCGGTAATGGCGGAGCATACATACCTTAGACTTTGCTTTGGATCACTGTCCGCGTGTCCTTTCATAGGAATAGCTGGCCAACCTTTCACTGACCTCAACAGAATATTTTCACTCTGAACACCAACACACTCAGAAAGCACTAACATAAAATTACACTGTGGAGCACAGAAGCTAAAAGACAAAAGGCACCATGGAAATTATCGAACACAACCCCAAAAATACCGTAAGTAGAAGAGAACTGACACATCGCTAGTGAGACCCATATTGAGACCAAAGCCCGTTTCCAAATTCTCTTCCCTCAGTGTCCTCTAGTCACATATTTTTTTTCATGTCCGCACTGTCATATGACAATTCTTTCTTTAAAAAGTCTTAGGTGTATCCCTCTTTAGTGATTTAGTAGCATCTGTGTTAAGTGAAGGAATTATCCACATCACATGCCTAAATATTGTGATTCCACGCCACGGTTTGTGAAAGATTTGTGTTAAAATGTTTAATATCAGTCTTTGAGAGCAAAGTAAGAATAGATTTTACCTTTCAGCCCATTTGATGAAATATATTTGTCCCTCAATAATGAGGGACACTGTTGAAATGGTATGACCCTTGGAAGAACTAGAATGCAGGGTAGTGACCGTGAAATGAATTCCTGTCAAAAATATATCTCAATGATCTAAAAATTAATGTGCTTGTTTATAAAGCAACAGAAGGTAACCTATAAGTATAAACAGGAGGAGGAGAGTCAAAAGAGTCACCATCTATGTCATCGGTATTGTATCTTGAGTTTCAGAGAAATAAAAATTCTCAGTGAAAATGTAGAACTATATTTATATACATGTAAAATTAACCTACAGAATTTTACTGGGGAAAATAGGAAGTTCAAGTAAACGGTTTGTATAGATAATTTACAGAGGACACATGATTAAATGACAAACATAAGAGATGCTCAACCTCATCAGCAATCAGGCAGAAGTAAAATAATATGCAATTTTTCACCCATCTTACTGCAAAAATTATAAATATGGACAATAATGACTGTTGAACATTTTATAGGAAATCAGGCTT
This sequence comes from Eonycteris spelaea, assembly GCA_003508835.1. Taxonomy (NCBI): domain Eukaryota; kingdom Metazoa; phylum Chordata; class Mammalia; order Chiroptera; family Pteropodidae; genus Eonycteris; species Eonycteris spelaea. The sequence continues at coordinate 1,074,764 of PUFA01000056.1, forward strand.
TAACCGTTAGAGGGTGAATGTGTAAACAGGAGGAGCTTTGGGAGAACAATTCAGTATCATCCGCCCAAACCTTAAAATGCGCATAACCCTCTGGCCAAACAATTACATTTCCAGGAATCTCTCCTTCAGAAATATTCACATGTAAGAATGGTCATTACTGCATTGTTAAAGTAAAATTTTAAAAACATTCTAAATGTTTACAAATAAATGCAATATTATGTACATACATGGACTATTATGAAGTTATTAACAGGAATGAAGAGAGCATACATGAGCAAATATAGCAAGATCAAAAAGAGATGCTAAGCAAAAACAGCAAGTCACAAAATATAATTTCATTTTCATATTTTCAAGAACTGCACCTGTATGACCACATCTACATAAAAGTAGTCTGTCTATGACTCTGAGTGGATAGAAAATTTCATTTTTACTATCATATAAAAATAAGCTGCTCTAATTTTTTACAAGTGTTAATTCATTTATTACTTTCATAAATATATATATGCATATACAGACATTTAAATTATATTAACCAAGTGCTGATTCTGCCAGTTCATACAAGTTATCAGTAATTAGCACTCAAATTATTCATATGTAAGAAAGGGTATCAAAGTGTCAGAGGGTGCTTAAAACAAGTTTTCTAACAAGATTTTTAAATATATGTATATATATGTATATGTATATACTCGCTGTCAATTTGTTTATATAATTAGACTCATAACCTATAAAGGATTTGTGAAGTACAGGGAAGTTTCTATTTAAATCTGTCATCATTACTAAAAGTTCCAAATTACTGGAGCCAAGATTAATGGAAATTTACTGAAAAGATATTATTCATATTTCTGGATATTGGTGAAACATAAGACTTATCTTAGCCCATTTAAAATATTCACGGCTATGAAGTTTCTTCTAATATAATTTTAGCCACATTCTGATTTTTAAAATTATTTGATTTTCCTTTTTGGAATTTTTTTCAATGTCTTAAGTGAAGAAGTAGTCAGACTTTTGAAAGCAGACCTTAAATTATTAACCAAAACAAACTAAAAACATTTAACCTAAGAGGATAAAAAAAGAACAATATAAATCAAACTAAATTTGAAGTAAAGAGTTAAAATTCTAAAATAGTATCCAAAATTAAAAAATTTTAAATGTTTTATTCATAATATAACAAAAATTGGCTCTTCTGAAAGAGTAAATACATGGACAAATTATGGAAGAAGTGATAAACTAACAGACAAAAGCAACATATTTGCAATAGATGAGACAAAATATAAATAGTAATCATATGTGAAAAGGTACAAAATTAGGAAAAAGTAAATAACCTAATAGTGTTTAACTGGAATTTGTAATGTGAGGGGTTTTTTTGGGCATAGAATTCAGTCTTCAATTTACCACTATATTCCTCTGCACCCTATTGCTTATACCTACCTGGTTCCATCCACTTGGCCCTTAAAACAACTGCAGTTTGTAATCCTGAGCAAAGCAGATGTATAGGTAATTTTTTAGGAGAAAAATATAAAACACATAAATCAATTTTAAACATAAATATGATTTCTCACTCTGCAATTTGGCCAAAATGAAATAACTGACATTAACCGCCATTGGCATGGTTGTGAGAAATGGAATTCTTTACTTTTTACACTGGTGTTATCTTTTTGGAGGACATCTCATCAGCATTTGTTCAAAATTTTACATGTACATCACCTTGGATCCAGAGATTCCACTTTTAGGTATTTACCCACAGGAAACATACACACTCACTATGATATTAATGGAAACATTTTTTTATGATAGTTAAAGAATCAAAATAATTTTAATGTCCACCAACAAAAGATTGGTTGGGTTAAGTCCTATAAAAAAGAAATAATGACTGCTAGTCAATCATTAAATAGGATTAAATAGATCTATACTATTATAGGGAGAAAAAGTTGCAAAAAATATGCACGGTACTATCTTACTCTGAAAAACACACCTAGACAACCGCATTACGGACACTGTTTAATTGGATGCTGCATAACGCTCGGCTGACCCATCACAGGCCCTAACCCTGCTGGCCAAGTTAATTTGCCCAATTTGAGCAAATGACCAGGCCAGACCAGGAAAAGACCTTGTTTTTTTCCGGGTCTGGGAGGTCAGGGAAGACTCCTGTTCCTGCCGAGTGCCTTCCCTTTATGCAAATTAAAGTGCTCTTTAAATACTCCAACCCCTCTGGACAAACAGTCAATAAACATATGAAAAGGTGACTATGCAACTGGTCAGGAGAGGAAAGAAATTAAAACCACAATGCAATACCACTGCACACACAGGAGAATGGCTTAAATGAAAAAGAGGAATAATTTTTAAATGTTTGTGAAGATATTAAGCCACCATACATGATGATGGAATAAAATCGATTCGACCACTATGAAACTTTCTTGAACGTGTCCACCAGAGCTGATAATTTGCATATCCTCAGATCTAGCATATACCTACCCAAAATGAATACTCTTCCAAAAACATACACTAGAATGCTCACAGCAGCACCACTGTAATAGCTCCAAACTGGAAGCTACCCAAATACACATTTTTCCAAGGATGGAGCATGCAGTGTTCAAAAAGAAATCTGTAAATTTTAAATATAAGTAATTTTGACGATGACCATAAAAAATCAAAATTAAAAGGCTATGTGTTTATTTCATCCTATGGTCTACTTATGTAAAGATAGCTACTTAGCAGACAGATACACTTTCGGGAAACCCAGAATCGTATTAACCCTTCTCCCATCTAGAAAAAAAGTGCAGCTTATTTCCAGCATTAATTTAACATCACACGTACGGATGCAACATTTTCTAGAATTGGACATTTTCAGTGATGGATAATTACTATATTTTGTAAATAGACATATCACTACTAAAATCAGAATGCTTTAAAAGAATGATGTCATTTGTTGCCAAAGACTCGATTAGACTAGAGCGGTGAAAATAATAATAAAAGCGATATTTCATGGCAAACTTTAGGGGTGAGGTTAGGGCTGTAATCAGTGAGTTTTCTCGGGGTAAACGGTGGAGACACAAGCCCCACCCGTAAGTGTTCTCAGGGCGAACGGGAAAAGGTTAATAAATAATAATAGAGGACTCTAGGGGCAAAGCAATATAAAAATCACTTCCATCTCCCTTCACTTTCTGTTTCTTTTCATTTTTTCATTATATGTTGTACGTATGAGATCGCAGAGAAATTCTAAGAACTTTTTTTTGCCGGTCAACAATATCATGCATCAGTTGGCAGACTGGGAGTTTTCCGATGTCTAAAGGAAATAAGGAAGATGCAGTCATCAGAGCAGTTCTTGGCACATGGCAAATACTCACATTAAACATTAGTTGCTCTTCTCTTTCTTATGCTAAGATTTGGTTGAAATAAGGATCCTCAGATGGTTAGATTAGATTAGATATCGTTATTTTGTCATCTAACCCAGTTTCATCAGTCACTGAAAGATGCACTCAGCCAGCTGTTTGCTTTCTGCCTCTGAAGGATTTGTCTCACCTTGTTATTTCACAAAATTAGTCTCATCTACAGACTTCCAGTAACATATAGGAAATGCCTGGTTTTTGTGTGATGTCTGCCCTACTAAAGAACTGAGAAGGGAAAAGATCAGGGAAGTGGCTTTGTGCAATCCGCCTCTACTCTTTTGTGACTTGATTCTAAATAAAGCAACCCATTTAATCTTATACTGCATATGATAATCATCATCTTTATTTTACAATAAGAAATGAATATTGCATTAATAAATGTTACTTAATCATTTTAGAATACTATATGTTTCAATAAAAATTGCTATCCTGATCAAAATACTTCCTGTCTCATTAAAACTGTGAATTCTCCCTCATGACTGTAAAATGAGCAATAAAGTCTGATAACATGGCACAGTCAAGATTGCCTATTGGATAAGGGTGATTTTTCTCAAAATGTGTTATACAAATGTATTAAATATTTGATGGTTAATAAAAGCAAAATAACATCCCTTTCCACTAAGCTGCCTCAAATATCAATTATGTTAAAAAAAGATTTGCTAAGCTAATGATTTTCTAAGTAGCCACAAATGCTTCTTTAATTCCCAATGTGTTCTTTGTTCCTCGGAATGAATGTGTGTTGTTGTTTCCAATATCTGGCGGGTGTCACTTTTTTATAGCAAGGATTTACTTAACGAGTTCTTTTCTTCTGTCTTGGATCTCACACTGATGCCTCCAACAATGAGTATCAGGGAACAGTCCCTCCGTCATGAAAGCACCGACATAAAACCAGGACTCCTCATGCCTCTCCATTCTCCCTGATCTCTGGCTGGCTTGCCCTAATCACATCTGAGGACTTAACAGTAATATAAAGAATATATCTCCTGGTCTATCGTGCCTGCAAACATCACCTAGCGCGTTCCCTTAATGACTCACTTCTCCTCCCCTCCATCTATGATTCTGGGATTAGCTATGTGACCTTCGGCCAATGACTCATTAGCAAAGGCAATGCAAACAGAAGCTGGATAAGTGCTTGTGCCTTAGGTCTTCACTCTTTTGGGACTGGGCTGCCAATTGCAGAGATCACATGGAGAAGAACTAAGGTGCCTTGGCTGACAGCCCCGAGCAACTGCCAGACATGGAAGGCCGGGGCCCCCAACTTCCCAGGCCATGGATTGGTACCATCCATGGCCTGTTAGGAGGTGAGCAGTGGGCAAAGGAGCAAAGCTTCATCTGTATCTGCAGCCACTCTCCAGCGCCAGCATCACCGCCTCGGTTCCACCTCAGATCATCAGGCGTTAGATTCCCATAGGAGCACCAGTCCCTGGTGCCAGAAAGGCTGGAGACCACTGAGTTAGGAAGCCATTCAGAAAAAGCCAGGCCCAGCCTGCCTGCTGAGCAACCACAAATGTGTAAACCAGTCCAGGCAACACCACGTGGAGCAGAGATGAAACCATCCCAGCTGAGCCTTGTTCAAACTGCTGACCTGCAGAACTGGAAGCAAATAAATGGTTCTCGTTTCAAACCATTAAAAATGACTTGGCTTCCACTCTGTCTTTCACTGTTCCTAGAGCCGGAACAGGGGCATGAGACTGATGAGAAAGGCTCAATCACATGGGAGAAGACAAAGCTCGGAGAAAAAGCTTTTAGGACTGAAACAAGGAGTATTTTATCTGACCAGGGCAGATCACATAGCAGGCGACGGGCATCTCGCCTGGGGCCACTGGGGCTAAATGATGGCTGGTACAGTGATGTAACCATTGGACACATTGTCAATATGGCAGCCACATGAAATTAAATCTAACTCGGCGGGGATGACACTGAATTGCTTTAATTGTTTCTACCTGCTGAATCAATCCTCAAAACAAAAATCAGTTTTGGAATGATAAAGTTATTCTTCCTTGCACCCCTGGCTTATAGGGTATTTGGACAACTAGATGTGTTCATAAGTGCCTGATTACTATAACTAGAAAAATCAGTATTTGAAGACATAATCCTTTGTAATCCCCCAACACACCAGCATATAGTTGATCAATTATTGACATTATTGACCAACCTTGACAATACTCTATTTTTTTCTTTATTAATCCATACGTTTAGCAATTATTTACTGAATGCCACCCCTGTGCCCAGATTGAGCTAGATATTGACAGATAATATAAGGTAAGTCTTCATGGAACTTCCAATTTAGAGAATAATTCTGAGGAACATTTAAAAAACAAGACAAACTAAAAATCCTGGTAAGTTCTGAAGGAATGAACAAAGAGTTTTTAAGAGGAAAAGTGCTTAGACAAAGGCAGGGCTTCTTTAGATAGGGTAGTGTCCACAAGGACCTGTCTGAGGACCAGATATGTAAGATCTGAAGAATGACAGGGAGTCGTCCAGGTGTGGTCATCACAGGTCACTGTAGGTCCAAAAGTTTCTGCGATAATGACTATGTATCAAAAAGTGGCCTCGCTTTTACATACTGTCAGCCAACATGGCAGGGGAAGGCAACACCCAATGCAATTTAGGGATTTATTGAAAAATATTTGGTATTAAGTAGATGAAATTAACTGGTGGTCTTTTTCCCCCACTTTCCAACCAGTTGTGATGAAGTTTTATAAAAATACAAGTCTATCTTTATGTCACTATGCTACTTCTAAACAACTGTCTATTTAAAATGGTACTTACGATAAAGCCAGTCTTGACCTCTAAATCAATTTGCTTGCATGCATCCTTCCAATGAGTCTGAGTAGGTAATAATATAGATGTCTATAGTACTGAGCCATTTTACAGATTTAAAAAAAAAATGAAGAGAATTATGAAATGCCAATTCCAGGATGAGAACGGGCATTGGTTTGTTTTGAAGATAAAAAGAAGAGTCTAGAGCTCTTGACTTCTAACATTCAACTCATCAACCTGAGGTTTGTCATCATATTCTTCTTAAAAGTTTTAGTTTCACCCCAGAGAAGGATGTTATATTTATATTTTGGACATAAGAAAGAATTCTTATATAACTTTTTGGCTAAACTAGGTTCACAGAAAAGAAACATCCCAAGCATAAAAACAGAGTGGAGGCAGAAGTGGGCCACACACAGTAATAGCTACTTCACACTTTCAGAAAGTTGATGCCAGTCTGGTTTGCAATCACAGGAACAGAGAGGCCCAAGCTAATTAGTTATTGAGTTCCTATGTTCTTCTTTAAGGAAAGCCATCGATCTTTGCCCTCAGAAAGTTATTTTTATACAGTCACGTGTGCAAGCTAGTGGGTGACAGGCCACCTGTGGGGTCCTCCTGTCAGCTTTGGTCTTTGAAATGAAAATAATCCTACTTTTATTTACAGGGAGTTTTGAGTCTTCCAAAGAGTCCGGAATATGGCTATAGTTGCCAAGTGAACCATATTTAATTACCTATAACTAATTACTTGTGCATCACTCCAACGTATTTCATATTACCATTTCAAAGCCATGTGGGAGGTCTTTTAACTCTCCCTTTAAATCTTGATAGAGAGGGTCCTGTGGCTAGGTTATGTGTACTATTGCTTCCAAAATTCTGGTGAGAGAAAAAATTCTGGTAAGATTTAGAAAAACATTATTTGGACACTATTGAGCTTAATAAGAAATTATGTCTGCTGTAACATTGAAGATATTTTTATTCTAATATAGTTAATTTGAGACCTTGTGTATTTCTAGTCCAAGGATGCATTCACTATCTTAAAAAAAAAAAGATAAGTTAATGTATTTATATATTCTGCAATGTGAATAAAATTAAATTTTCTTATACAAAATATTTTAATGCATTTGATTTTTAATCTTTTATTCTATTACATTACTAAAACTTCTGACTAATATTAAAGGCATAGCAATTACCCCTTAAGGAGTCTCTGAAAGAAGAATTAGGATTGGGATCTCTGATGACGATGCCTATGAATCCAGGCAGGACTGCACTGAGTCTGGGTCCTTGTCCTGGGGTTAAGAGTGAATGAGAAAAGGCACCGAGGAAAGACGCCCTGCGCCATGACTGGACAAAGCCTCCCTTCCCTAGTGTCTCGCCTTGGCTGCCCGCTGAGCCTGCCAATGGCGAGGGCGACATCCCCCCAGGAGGAGCCCGGGGATCATTTTGCCGTACCAGCCGCATGGGACTTTAAGAGAACATACTGATTACCGAAAAGGCGTTTCATAACGACCCCAGGACTTGTACCATCTGTGCCGCTACCATAGAAAGTTCTGCTCATTGCTGTGGCCCAGATTTGATTCTCCGACGTTCTCACCGGGGGAGTGTGGTGAAAGACGGGAGTCGTGGGCTCTCCTCCTCCTGGAGTTCAGACTCTGCCACTGACATGCCTTCATATTTGGCACTTTTCATTCAGGTGAATGGGATTGAAAAATAAGCCAGAGGTCTTTCTATTCCTATAGTTAGGGAAGGAGGTGGGTGTCGTGTCACTAAAGCCTTTTCAGCATTGTGCCAGTCACTACCTGATGACCCTCGCCATTCCTGGAACCAACGAGGTGGACAGTTCGGTCCCACCGGGCTTTAGAAATATTTCTTGAAAAAAAGGTTTTAATCTGCTTCCCAGGGTCTCCTAAGCCTACAGGACCTCTTTTTTTTCATCTCCACTTTGAACTGAATCTAGCAAGTTTTTATTAAGCAAGTTACAGTGTGGCTGACAGGTAGCTTCTTACCTCTACAGATACAAAATCATTTCTACAAAATATGCCGATACACCTCACCCCAGAACACCATGAGGCCTCCCCTTTCCTAGTCACTTGTTTGCTCATAGAAGTGAATGTATATTTGAATGTAGAAATGAATGTTCAACAAAATAAATCATCTTTGACCTGTCCACACAAGTACAAGGAAGTGTCAGAAATGGGCAAAAGCGTCTAACATACAGCGTTTTCATAAGCGAATCCTTCATCTTCCCTCCACTCCAAACCTATTGCACCCATACGCTGAATCTACTGCACCCACACCCCAAACTTACTGCACTCACACCCTTCCGCACCCCACACCCTTCCCCACGTCAGGACAGCCTCTCCTCCTCACGCTGCGTATCAATCCATCGGCAAGTCCTGTCACAGTAGTTCCCGCTTATCCGGGGTTTCAGTTACCCACGGTCAACCCCGATCCGAAAATATCAAATAGAAAATTCCAGAAATACATAATTCGTAAGTTTTAAACTGCGCACTGTTCTGAACAGTGCAATGCAATCTCGTGTCCCCCCCGCTCTGGCCCACCAGGGACCTGACTCATTCCTTTGTCTCTCTCATTCATGCTGCATGTGCTCCCTACCCCGGTCCTCAGTAGGCACCTCTGTTATCCAATCGACTATCACGGTGTGCCAGTGCGTGCTCAGGTCACCCTTACAGGAGCCCGACACTACGTCACGGCGCCTCCGCGGTTCATCTCACCTCGCATCGCAAGAAGGGTGAGCACGGTGCGACAAGAGAGAGATCGCATTCACATAGTGTCATTACGGTGTGGTGTTGTAATTGTTCTAGTTTAGTATTAGTTGCTGTTGCTAACCTTTTACCGTGTCCAGTTTCTAAGTGAAACTTTAGCATAGGCATGTACGTACGTAAGTATAGGGGAAAGCATAGCATCTACTGAGTTTGGTACCCGTGGTATCGGCCTCCACTGGGGGGTCTGGAACATACGCCCCGTGGATGAGGGGAGATTACCGTGCTCTGCCTTCACTTTATACCCCAAAAGCCACTCCTCACCGCCTCCACTGCTGCCACCCTGGACAGAGCCGCCCTCCCTCTCTCCTTGCTCCCTCCATACAACCATGAGACTCATCCCTTTAAACTGTGTCAATCGTGTCCTCCCTTCATCAGATCAGGTATCTCCCCATTTCACTGAGTTAAATCCCAAATCCTTACGGTGTCCACAGCATTCCTTACCACCGTCGGATCTCATTTCTGGCCACTCTCCCCCTTGCTCCCCACTGTCGTGATGGCCTCTTGTGTTCCACTAACACTGTGAGCCTCTGTCTGGAAGGCTCAGCCCTCACCAGTCCTCCCAAAAGGCGAATCCCTCACCCCTTCAAGTCGTCGCTTGAATGACAATTTCTAAAGGAAGTCAACACTGCAGACCAGGCCCTCGATCCTACTCTACCTACCCTATTTTTTTTCCCCCAAACACATACTTCTTTTTACTATATTGACTATTTGTCACAGTCCACTAGAACGTAAGTTCCAGGGACAAGGATCTTGACTGTGAGCACGTAGAACAGTGTCTGCCACAAAGCAGGTGACTGGCAAGTGTCTGCTGACTGAACTGTCTCATTACTGGGTTCCGCCCCAGCTTGAGAAGTCTCACCTCAGTTCCCAGACGGAGTCTGGGGCTCTCCTTGAGCAACTGCAGCCTGGGGTGATTGCAGCCTTGAACACTTCCATCAGAAGCGATGACGGACTCCCCCAGACTGAGCACAATGCGTTCGGAGTTCCCAGGAGTTGTCAAAATACATATAAATAACACCGTAAGATTTGGAAACACGTGAAATCTTGGAACTAAACGTGACCCGTTTAGTTTGCACTTTAAGCACAGGTCTATGAACTTCAAGTCTGGACCAAGAATCTCTCATTTCCAACTGGTGACAAGGCCCACGAGAAGTGACAGTCACCTGTGCAGAACATCCTGTTTGCGTGCATGGGATTACACACAGCTCCTTGCCTCATGGTGTTGCTCCAGTAAGACTTGCCCGTCCATCCTGGAATCCCATGTGGAATTAAGAGACTCTCTGTCTGAACTCATCTCTCTCCTGTGAACAGATAATCCACTTTCTAACGTGTGATTATCTAAATTCCAAGCCTTAGATTCTCTGTGATCCCAATTTTTCAGTTTTGCCCACATAGAGCCAGACTGGCTCTGCCATTCCCATAACATAATGCTCGTTCAGAAATACTGTCAGCTTGCGATTTCCAATTACCAAAGGAAAGTCACCCTTTATGTCCGCTTTTGAGTGGAATCCCTCTCCACAGGCTTCAGAACTTGACATTACACTCTTATTTCATTCTAAGTCTGACCTCTAAGGAACCAAGAAAAATCTGGGAGAGTCCAAAGGCTCTCCCAAACTCTGCCTTCCTCAGCTTTGAAATTCACTGGAGCACAAGCAACTTTTCCTATTTTGATGGTAATATAAATGTTGCTAGTTTTTAAACTCTTTTCCAGCTACGTCAGGATCTGTCCCTACCTCCTCTGGGTTTCTGGGCCTCTCAGGCGTTACCTTACCCTTCAACTGGGATTTTTGTATACTTTCAATCATTCAAGTTAGAGCAGGAAGAGCCTTCTTTTCTGAATTGGAATCTTGATTCTGCTTACACTTTCCCACAGTTTCTGTATTGACTTCAATAATTTTTTTTCTCTCCCAGTGATCTGGTTTCCCCTTAAATTCCCCAGAGATCTACTTTCAAAATCTACTCAACAGTTTTTTTTTTTGTTCACAACCAAGTAATTATAAACAGGGGTCAAGAAAGCTTTCATAGTTATCTCTGTTCTAAAATCTGGGTTTGCTCAGCCACAAGGAACCCCAAACTTTGGTTCTCTTAAAGTCCATTTTTAGACTGTAAACTGTAAAAATTGTAAATAAGTCAAAAAAAATCCCCTTTATAACAAAAGCTTCGTCTGGCTGACATTCTGAATTCTCAAATTTAAATTACCGTAATAGAAGCTGAAAAACACGCCTACCTCTTATCCTTGGCTAAAAGTCAGGAAAACAGAAAAGATAATCCAGGGTAGAAAAAGGAATGCGAGTTGGCAAGTCCAAATATACGCACAAAGGCAGTTTGCTGGCTTTGGTGTGAGCCCTCTCTGGCCTTTAAAACACATTTCCATCCTATCCAAGACTAGATTCTTCCCTGTTCCATGAGGGTTGTTACCCAGCAGACATGCAGTGCTCTTGCAGAATCTGTCCTGGCACAGAAAATGAATTCCCATCCATGCCAACGTGAGTTTCTGCCCACCCCTTCTCCAGCAAAATCCATGTGCCCTCCATGTGGAAAAAACGTCTACAAATTTAGAGCTGATCCCGCAGTTTAAGTTTCCCAAGAGGGTTTGCTCCCCCAAATCCAGCTCTCTGTGCATGCATTTGCCTTACTCTGCCAAATTATGGCAGTCATTAGAATCTCTGACTCTCGTAACTAACCTGCTCCGAATCCTCATGGGGGCTCTGCAGAGGGCACTCAGGCACCCTGACCCTGCTTATTATCACTCAGGTCTTGGACCTCAGCACCAGCGTGGTTGGCAAGCTGACTGACTGTCAGTGAACCGAGAGACTTCTTGACCCACCAAGTTTAAAGCATAGACAAAAAACAAGCCATGTAGTCACTTTGATTTCTTCCTCTTAGCTTTTGTTGGTGTTGGTAGCCATCTGCACCCCAGTCCTCTGATAATGAGAGAGAGAGACAGAGAGAGAGGCACATGGATATATTACTATAGAGTCAAATTTATCAAAATGGATCAAATGAGGTAGTTACTTAAAGCCTCACTTATATGAGGATAAAGTTAGATTTCAGACACAGAATAAGATCACCATAAACCTCCCCAAGAATGCAGAATGTTGTCCATGAAAATGTTTCCACGCCACCGAAGTACAGTTGATCTTAATTATGCATTATATATTTCTGAGGTAAAGTAAAAATCCATCTCTGGGGGGACAGAGCCACAGTAATATCAAATAAGCTACACAGCTGAAAATCTGTACAATGTACAGTGAAAACTCACAAGCTTAATACTAGCGAGAGGAAGAATGGCGGTGACTTCCTTGAGCATCAAACTTATATGCCCGCAGCTGCTGATGCAGAATATCTTCCCATTCTGTCCACAGGCCTTGGCTCCTCAAACCCCTAACTTATTTGTTTAGTCATCCCTATCGTTCCTCTCCCCATCCCTAAAACCTGAATCTCCACATTTGTTTATCATCAGGTTTAATGGGATTTCTGTGTATGTATTCCATTGTCCACATTAGAAACAACAAAACCTCAATTTCTCTCATTTGATGGTTTATGCATCAAACAGTTTTCTGAGCACTGTGTTGGATGTGGAGACATGCAGATGAAAAAGAAATCTTCCAGAGCCATGGAATCGATTATTCTAACACACTTGAGACAAACAACTATGGGAGCACAGAGGGAAATGTGCTTAGCTCTGCCAAGGAGAATAGGAACGAGTTCCCAGAAGAGGTAACATTTGCTGTGGTTCCAGAATGAGGAGTTCGACCTACAGACAAAGGGACACTTGCCATCACTGACAGAGACAAGCGTCTGGCAAGTGCGCAGCCGCACAGAACGGTGTGCGACACTGGGGAAACTATGGGTGCATCAGCCTGGTTTCCGCACGAACCTCAGTGGTGACAAATGGTGGAGGTGGAAAGGTAGGTGGCAGTCAGCCGCCTGGGGCACCACGGTAGGGAATCTGAATTTGCTCTTCTGGGGACTGAATACTTTTAAGGAAATTTTTTAATACTAAAGTGGCTGAAAAGACGCACTTTCTGAAGATCACTGCGGTCTTCGCGTGGAAGGCAGAGCAGGTTCGCAGGGACCAGAGGGGGGCCTGAGCGAGGGACGCAGTGGGAATGCGATGCAGGTGTGAATCGCAGCCTGTCTTCCCGCGCACAACTGGGACAACCAAAGCTCCCCCCAGAAGAGTCACTCTGAGCCTTTCAGGAAAGAACAGTCACCCTGCCGTGGAGCAAAGCCTGAAGCGCGGAAATTGACCTGATGACCTCACCCCCCTGAAAGCCCACCGTAGACCTCCCTCCCACCTCCCTTTCTCCACGGACTTCGACCCCGACCTCCTCCCCGCTGTAGGGTTGGAAGAGCTGCGCCCAGCTCCTCGAAAGAGAAAACCGCTCGACCTGAGCTCTGGATCCCACCGTCTGGCACCAGCCCGCGGGTCTGGACACACATCTGCCCCAGCAGCGGCCTGGGTCTACCAGAGCGCCGCTTCCGACCCACAAACATGCTGCGAAATGTCCTTTTTGAAGAAAAACATTACTTTTCCCTGAACTCCCCTCCGGTTATGTCGATGCTCTACTTTTCTTCCCCCAAATCTTCTAAAAAGATTGTTACACTGTGGCATCTAATTCATCGCACATTTACTTCTTAAAATGATGAAGTAGGTCAACGTATGAAAACGCTGTTTCCCACCGCCCTCCGGCCCCTCACCCCTGGGGCCTCCCCTCCTGAAGCTTCAGGGAGCCCCACACTCTAAAGCCCCCAGGTTTGGTTTGGTTTTGGTTTGGTTTTTTGTGCCGACACAGGATGTCTTCTTCAACTTTCTCCTCCTATGAAAATGTCATTAATCGTTCAAATTATAGTTTATAAACCAATTATTCCACATCTTTCTCAGTCTCTTCAGTCAGATTATAATTTTCTCTTTGCTTTCTGCTTTTATCTCTATTATACCCAATCTACTCTGCCTGGAATTACACTTTATAATTCAAGGTCATATGTCTGACACCCAAAATAAATTACAAGCTTTGTAAACGGAGGACACTTATCTTCATTTCCCCCACAGTATAATCGAGCACTATGCCCAGTTTATAACAAATGCTTGTTTGCTTAAATGGTTAGTTACTTAATTAAGAGTGAATCAAGAGAAGAATGAAGATACATAAATGAGTAAATAAAACTGGTTTTTTTCCAGACTCTTGAATTCAATACATTATATTTACTATATTAAAATTGTTTTCTTCAAAGGGTCCTGGATATTCAATACTGTCAAAGCACTGGGTCAAAATTTATCAATCCCTTAATATCTAAAGTACTAGAGACTAATACTGAGCATAAAAAGAGAGGCTGGAAATAAAATGTTATCATCTAGGGAAAAAGATAAAGATAGACCGACTTCCAAACAACCAACTCATTTCCCATCTCCAAGTTGTTAAGTTTGAAGTTTTAAATCCGGCAGGCATGAACGTAATAATTAATTCACTAAATTCAGTTACATCTGGTACATTTAAACATGATATTTACTTCTCAAGATCGATTTTGCTTTACAAGTTTAAATGGTGCATAAGCTAGCTTTTAATGCCTAACACATCAAAGCCTAGCGGCTTACAAAAGTCAATAGTCTGTTTAGTTCATGATTCAGAGAGGTGGCGATCCGAGCTGGGCTAAGCTGGGTGGTTCTTCCTGTGTAATCTAGGATTATTTATTCATGTGCCCACGACAGCAATCCAGTCAACCGAAGGCTGGTTGGTGTTGAGAGGTCTCCACCAGGAAGCTTAGTTTCTGATCCTGTGTCATCTCTCACCTCCAGCAGGTGAGCCTAGGTGTATTCACAGGGAAGCTGGGTACGGATCAAGGAGAGAAACTACTATTTGCAAAGTCTCCTGCGGCCCAGGTGCAGAGCTGACACACCACTTCTACCACAGTCAAAGGAAATCACAAAATCATGCCAGTGTCAGGGAGAGAGGGAGGAGACCCTACCTCTTATGAAAGGTACTGCAAAGTCACATTGCAAAGGGTATAAGTATAGGGAGAGATAAAGGCTTATGGTTATTTTTATTCAATCTACCACTCATAGGCAAAATTTCACAAGTATATATTGAAAATTTAATATGAGATCATCCCTAACTTCAGGGAATTATAGCCTAGCATGAGAGACAGACAGACATTTGTCAGGCAATAGTGTGATAAGTGGTATATGCTGTTTCTACTGCTTAGAACACTTCCTTCTATTTTCATAGCACTGCCTTAAGATCTCAAATAAATATCAGGTCCTCTGGAAAGCCATCACAGGGACAAATCTTGTCCTGGCAGTCAAAAAGTTGGCTAATTGCCTTTTCCCATGTGACAAACTTTTTCATCTATGTCCATACTGAATTGTCACTTAGAAGGACTAGTACATTGAAATTCCAGAAATTAATTTTAAAACATGATAACACAAAAGACATAAAAGTATAAAACTTTCTGCATTCTTTATGTCACATATGACATCACGAGGATCTTTGCATTTGTGGCCAACTTGGTAATGGCTCTGTTTGAGAACAGACAACGGAGGTTTTAAACAGTAGGGGGTCTTATTTAATCAGATTCGCACATTAGAAAAATCGCTTGTCCTGTATTATGTGCAGAGATCCATTTAGAAGCAAATGCTATAATCTCAGTGAGAAATCGTGGTGGCGTTTGAAGGCAGCAAGAAAGTGCAGATTTTGAGAGCTATGTATCATGCTGCATCCTCACAACGTGATTGGTTGATTAAAGGCTGGGAGTGATGACTTCCAGGAATGATGACTTCCCAGTTCCTAGCGCAGGACGCTGGAACAAGCTGGGCCCCTCACTAAACGAGAATTTTAAAAGATGGGTAACTTGAAAAAATATAATAAACACTTTCGGAAAGGGTTAACTTTCAGATTCGGGAGCTGGATATGGACTAATAAATTTGTGGACAAAATGTGGTTTATCACTGTTATCACCATAATCCTTTACTGATGAACCGAAGCCCTAAACCCTTTGGGGTGTGAGCTATCTAGAGAGCTTGATGAAAATTATGAACTTTATCACTAGGAACCAAAAATACCTTAAACCCCACAACTTAATAGGTTCACCAGTGCCCTATACCCTGGACCAGTGGAATCTGTGTCAAAATCCTCTGTCCAGTAAATTAGATGTGGTCACATTAATCCAATCTGGGTCCCCTCCCCAGAAGAGGGCACATGTGAGTGAAGTGTCCATGAATTGACCCATTTCGCTTAGTAGTTTTATCATCTAATAATTACATTTTTAAAAACTAAAAATATCAGAACCTATGCTTTTTTTTTTCATTGACTTCATTTTTGTTAACTTTTGTCATGAGAATTTGACTCAAAGACTTTTGTTTCAATGAAATGTGCCCAAATGCATCTGTGGAAGTGAGCGTCTGATTCCATTTGCATGCTTAATCGCAACCAGGCCACCCTCTTCAGCGAAAAAGCGTTTTTGGAAGAGTCTAGAGACTGTCCACGCATGGGAGGCTTACACGAGGGTGAAGACGGTGCTAGGGAACAAGTGAATGAGTTCTCTTAGGTTGAATAAGAACGCTGAGGTTAAAGTCACCGGGATTTAACTCACTCCAAATCCAACATCTTATTGAACATATGAAATCCCTTCCATTACATATTGTATAAATAAAATAATTATTTGTCACATTCATGGTTTGGATTCCAACTAAAGCACAGCCTTATAGTAATTTTAAGTTGTCCATCAAACATTAAGCGGCTTGTAAGAATAACAAAATTAATGAAATGCAGAACCCCTCTCGAACAAACAATTCTGTTTCTAAACTAAGTCAACAACACCTGAGTACGTTCAAGCAGAATTCACACGAAGCAGACTCTGATCATCAGATCATTAAACAGGTAACCTGGACAGCAAGAATGTAGCCTCTTCAGTGCCAAAGACATTGAGGTCAGCTCAGTTCAATATTTTCTAAACCAGCTCACAGATGGGAGTGTTAATGATTGAATTAACGTGTTGGAGGAAGAGCATCTAGTTTTTATTATTGCTTTATCCAACGTATTTATAATGCTTTTCCTTTTCTGTATATAAACAACCACAATGACATATAACAATGATTTAGTCAGGAACAAAGAATGTTCAAATCCCTCCCTTGTGAATTTCTATGTAACGAATAATGAAAACATAGTCATTTTTGTTTGCACAGCTATTTCATGTTGTTGAATGATCTATAAGGAAGTTACTATATTTTTCTCCTTTTTTTTTTTTACAAAAGAAATTGCTCTTCTATAATTACAGTTATATAGTAAAGGAGTTTCTTATTGGATTTTCTTTTTCAACAGAACTGATTTCTTTATTGACTCTAGAAGTGAAAACTAGTAAGTAGAATCTGGCATAAAAGGAATATTTATCCTTCTGCTTCTATCATTTGTTATAACCTGAACTCGACTGGAATACTAATAGCTTTTGACTTCTCATACAGACGTAAGGACACATTTACAAATGGAAAAGCCGGTGACTATTCCAAACAGGTATATAAATCCACTCCAAGAGTCACTTCAATCTGTGAAGAAATTATGCAAAGGGAAACCAAACAAGAGATGTATGTTTGGCGCAGTTG
The DNA here is from genome assembly GCA_003508835.1 of Eonycteris spelaea. Classification (NCBI taxonomy): domain Eukaryota; kingdom Metazoa; phylum Chordata; class Mammalia; order Chiroptera; family Pteropodidae; genus Eonycteris; species Eonycteris spelaea. The sequence continues at coordinate 1,092,292 of PUFA01000056.1, forward strand.
GCAACGTTCTGGCTTGGAGAGAATCAGCATACAGTACAAGGAACAAGATCCGTCTGCTTTTGTCACATGGCTTGGACTGAAGATAATAAATGACTATGGCTAGGACACTGGTTGGCCAGAAAACAAGCCAGGGGTCCAAATAACTGTGTTCATTTCTGGACACAGAGGGAATGCCAAGATTTCTAATCAATATGCATATTTAGTCATCAGAACGCTGGTTTAGAGACTGTAAATGTCTCAGTTAATCTCTATGATCCCTCTGAGAAAAATAAAGGGCGTTACCTGTGCGAAGTGGAATTTGGAGGGCATTATCATGGCCAACGTTCATGCCCAACCTGGCGAAGGCTAATTTCTCTCCCAGTTTAAATTTGGTATGCTTGTCTATTTGGCACAATCCACTATTCCCTGAGACTGGTGATGATAAACCTATTTGTAATCATGTGAACTCCTTCCTGCATCTTGACAGGCAAGCTTTGAGTTATTTGTGGTGATAAGGGTAATGATTTACCAGTGACATTCTACTGTCTGTTAAAGAAAAAAAATGGCACCGTACTTACATAATGCAGACATGAAAGGTACGGCCTGTTGAAGACTGTGACAGAAGAGGTCTCATAATGAATTAAAAATAAGGCCATGATGCATTGTATTTTGACTGTATGTTATAAGTGTTAGTATTGTTATAACTACAAGGTTGCTTTGTCTTTGAACTGTAATAGACTCTTGTGTAGTTCTGAGACACTTCAACGTTTTTCTCATAATGACAGTTATTAGCAAATATTAAAAGGTTCATTTACAATTTTGACATGAAGCTATAACACATGAATTTTGATTACAAAACCTGTTCGCTTGGAAAAATTAAAGCTCTTTTTGAGCAGATATGCTCCTGCTTAAATACACAGACAGATTTTTCTTAAAAAAAAAAAAAGAAAGAAAGAAAGAAAGAAAACTTCAGGAAAATTTCAGGGGAGGAGCAAGTTAGGTGAAACAGAAATGGGAGAAAATATGTTTTACTGAACCAAATAACGAAACATGTTTTGGATTTGTTGGGTTATATTGAGGGATACTCTGCATGCACCAATAATAGTTCTTGCTGATTTAAACGATGACTCTGAACATGGACCAGAGCAAAACTTTCTCATTCTACTGAAAGCATGAATAAATATCAATCGACGGCAATCTCAGGATCAGTACTCAGAGAATTCACTCCCTCTAAAGGGCAATTCCCTGTCAAAGTTAATTCTGGGAAAGCGATACAAACCGTAGCCCTCTCAAAAGGACATCTCTACTTAAAAAGTGCTAGCGTACTCAGATCCCATCATCCCCAGCCCTTACAGTACCAGGTAGCATAAAACTAATGCAAAGAGATTTGCCCTCAGAAGCTTAGAAACCATTGTGTCTACTTGAACTCCACTGTACTACTGAAGCAATGTCTGGTAACAACCTGGGACAAGAAACTGAAAACTGAAACCGTCATTAAAAATTCATGAGCTGTATTATTCCACTGTCTTCTTTATTCTCCCTTAAATTGGTTCCTTCTATGACGTAGGCTCTCAGACTATGAAAGGGTCACAGCATGAAGATTGTCATGTCTCCATGCCCACATATCTGTTGATATTCCACGACTTCCAATATTGCCAACATATTAATATCATCATGCTTTAAAGAGCTCATGTTTTCTGAATTTGCATATTAGTGAAATTCGATTCATCTGGGAAAGATGTGGAAAATTAGAAGTTGTTTTTTAAAAATAAATTATTGAGGCAATAAGTGAAAACCAGCTCGGAGACTATTTTGCCATAGTATGGGCACTCTAGGCCATTTTACCTTAACTAGAAAACATGGAGCAATTAACAAAGTAAGTACAGATGCTGAGGGTTCACACGTTTTTGCCTTTCTGTGTTCAGACCAATTCATTTTAAATATTAAATCTCTCTTTGGTCTCTGTGTTATTAATATTCCTTCATATCTGATGTGAATCTAAGCTAGACAAGGAGGAAAACGGAGGAAATGAAGAAGAAAAAGACAGGGGTTTATGTATCAATGACATATTTCCACAGCACAAAAAGCTACCAATTCTTTCTGGGAACTTTAGACCAAACAGTGGAGAATATAAGAGACAGTCAGTCTACCCAGATGTTCCACTGAGACCCAGAAACCAGCTATAGGCTCTAAAAAAAAATGTTTAACATGGAGCCCAGTGCATTCCCGTCATGATGACATTCTGACTTGATTTCCCCGGATGGAAAAAACATAGATTTGGAGTCATGCACCTGTCCTAGAGTTCATCCACATGTTTTAGAAGAGAGAAATCACCATCTTTGAAAAGTAGCTACATGATCATAACTTTAGATAATTTGGAAAACCATTATAGTACAAATTCACTGAAATCCCAATATTTGAATGTAACTATTTCCATTCATGAACCAAATTTGTTAAGTACTATTACAATTTTATTTGAACGTTGAGTTTGCCAATTAAAAGCTGACGTTTATGTCCCCAGATGTTGCACTTCTCAAATTCACAGTAAACTCACATTCTGCTTTTGCTTTGAGGTTTGTCAACACCAGCCTCTAAGAGTTCTTCTGGGAATCCTGCTGGTGCATATGCCCTGAAGCTTAAGCAAACCAGCTCCTAAGCTCAGTAAATAAGCAGACAGTAACATTTCACTGGCAGAAACAACAGTCAGGTTTCAGATACTAGGAAATGGTCCTGAATCTTCCCTTTACCTAGAAAACAACAACAACAAAAAGCCATACGAAGGACAGGATCCACAGAGAGTATTCGATGGCTTGATTTGGACATCTGTTAGTTAAAACAATCTGGATCCTCTCTCTGTCTTTCTCCACTACTAAATTCCTCTGATCGGTACCGCCATCCATCAACACAGAGGAGTACACGAGACCGTATGTGTTGGGGACATGGGAAAAGGTGGACCAGAGTCCATAATTCCATCAAACTTTTTAGTAAACTTAATTCAGTCTTTTGAACCGCATAGCGCTTTTCATGATTTGGAGGATTTTTAGTATTGCTCTCCAATTTCATTTCCGAGGACCTCTGGAGCTTTCTTGACTGCTTCTTTTTAATTCCAACAAAGTATTTTCTTTCCCTCTTAAGCAATGAAGTCATTTTTCCTTCTCCATTGTAAAGCGTTTCCTCAGTCTTTAAAATCACAATGATAACACTTCTCCAGTGCTTACTTTAATTCTACTTCTTTATCTTCTTTTCATGACACAAAAGCTGTACTAACCTTTAGAATAAAAAACAGTTCAGAGCAGGCCAGTCTCTTTTGATATGGAAGTTTCTTTCAGGTCAATATGATCTAGAGGTCTTGAAATAAAGAATAAGCCACATGAAAATCAGGACTCTTATTTGATCAGATGCAAAGCTCCCTGCCCACTTAAGTTTTCCAATAATTGCTTTCAAATACCAGCTCTCATAAATAACGTTATAAGCAGCCCGTTCTGCACATCCCCAGAGCTGCTGTGTTCTCCTGAGGTTGAGTACCTAATTTAGGAATTCTATCCAACCACAGCAGACAGCAGAGAGAATACTCCCATCAAATAGGAAGAACATTCTTGGGCCACTTTTTACAAATAAGGTTAAGGCACTACTGTTTTAATTTTCAAAAGGAGTCTTACTTCTCCTTCTTACCATCCAAATACATATACACATATACATCATTTTGGACAGCTCTTCAATAGTGCAGTAAGGATTTGATGTCTTTTTTCCAGTTGATGGCTTCATAGATTAACTGCCTGTCCCAAATGTCTCGTTGAAAAGGTTAATATAACCTGCTCCATCATCATGTCCACTCATGGAGCTTCTGCACCTGTTTCACTCGATTTCTAAGAAAAGAATCGCACTATTTATTTCTGTAATTCAATAACTTCAAATATATAGGCTACTCTTTCATCCTGCCAAGAGACAATTTGGGGTGACTGCTAAGATTTAGTCACATATACTACATGATACTAAATGTTACCATATATCACAGTCAAGGACAGTAAGAATATAAAAATTTATGCCCGTACCATGAGAAATGTTACAGAAATTGAGTCTAAAACTAACTACTAATCCAAAGGACTTGAATGAATCTTGTGTTAAGAGTTGTGATTTACTGAAAATCATAAAAATGATATTGTAAATCAGGAATACATTAAAGGAATTTTACTGTTATAGTATAACTAGTGTTGATTTAAGTAAATACATTTAAGATTCATGTAAATATTTTCACTTTATTTCATTTACTCTCCCTGAAATTTAGAAATGAATGGTGATAATAGGAGATATGTATCTATTTATCCTGGGTCCAATTTTTGAAAAAAATAAAAACTGTATATATTTAAGATATGCAATGTGATTATTTGAAAAGTGAATTTTTCCAAGTAATTCACGTATTTCATTTTGCTGTAGTAAAAGCTTTATAATGAAAAAGAGCAAACCCTGCTCCACTACCAATTCCCACTTCCCTAGACCAACGACTTTTATCTTTCCCTATTTCTTCCATTATTTAACTCTGTATGTTTTTAAATGGGCATACACTACTATTTCTAACTTCTCAACTTGAGGAATTCTCTCTCAACTTCCTTTCGTCTCTCAGATACCACCACCATCCCACGTCCACGTACCCATCTCTCTCTACACTCTCAATTAACTTGAATGTGCATCTTAATACGTTAAATAAAATGTCATATATTATTTCATATGTAATTTAATGTATTGGCATATATACGTTAATACAGGAAGTAAAATCTAGGACTTACGTCATCACGTCTGGGCAAGCACTATGCAAAGCCTTGAATGCTATCTCTGTAAATGCATACACGACATCTCATGCATCAGTTCACTTTTTTCTTCTGTAGTTCTCCCCACAGAGCCCTTCAACGCCTGCTTCAGCCTGGACTGCTCCATCCCACCCTGCATCACTACAGTGGTCCTAAGGTTTCCCTTCACTGTACTGACACCCTGGATGTCCTTTCATTTCTTTCCTGCGTTGGATCCCTTTTCAGGTATCCTATGTATTTCGGTCTTAGTTTATTCCTTATTCTGTGGAAGTGTATCCTCTGGTAATTTTCTAAGAATGTGTGTGTTAAAGTCATGTGTTTTGAGTGTTTCCATGCTTGAAAACATCTTTCGATGTTGCTTATGGATAATTTAAAATAATTTTCACTGTGAATGGTGTAACAATTGTGCCATCATTTCTTGCTTCCCATTTCAGCGTTAAGAGAGCCTGTTCCATGCAGATCCTTTCTATGCGGACTATCTTTCCCCATGCTGGAAGATTGAAGATACCCTCTTTATCTCTAACGTACTAAATATTCATGATAACATGGTTTAACGTTCCAGCCAGACCTCTCATTTGGAGATTTATGTCATCCATTCTGAAAATTTCTCTTTTATTTCTGCCATAACTGCCTTCTCTTTGCTTTAACTGTTATTCTTTGTTTCTATAGTCCAATTAATAAGACTGAATTTCTATTCTGGTTTCAGTTACCTCTCTCTTTTTGAATTACTCTTTGAAACATTTCTTTGACCTTATTTTAGCTATTCTAAGTTTTTAATTGCCACGAGCTCTTTTTTTGTCACCTGTATGTATCTATTTCAAGCCATCTTCATTTTGTTGGCTAATTTAGCATGTTTCACTTATCCAACTTAGAATATTCCTTAAAGATCTTCTTAGATGTTTTTTCTTATTCCCTCCATATCTCTGCTTCTTACAAATACATAGTTTTTCCATTTAGATAGAAAGCTTTCCTCAAAAGTCTTCTGATTAGCGATTTAACCAAGTGGACTAATAAATTAAGTGGACCTTGAAGTAGAAGAAAGGATTTCATTGCAGCGATTAAAAAGTTTTGTTTTGTTTTGTTTTGTTTTTCTCACTGACAGGACATCAAGGTACAGTATCTGGGGGTCTTTTCAGAGGTCTGTCAGTTCTCTAAGGATAAAAATCTGCATTTTTCTAATGGGGATACATGCCTAGCTATAAGAATCTTGCAAGAAACGTATAAAAGCTCCTACTATTTGCTAATTCTTACGCGCCAAGCTTTTGGAAAAAAATAGCTGGCTTCTCATTAATATCTCCCTCTAAAACTCATAGGGCTGCTTCTGCCATTTGCTCAATCAGCTACTACTTCCACCTGAGATTTTAATATTAAAAAAAAAAATTTGTTGACATCCCTTGTCCGCTGTTATCTTCCCTCTCATTCTATTGGCCCTAAGAGACTAATAACTCTTTAACTCTTCGCTGTCACTTAATCAAACAAGTGTGTAGGAGTAATTGACCATACATACTCTTCCAGAAGCATTAGTATGATTTTAATATGTCCAAAGATCTTTTTTTTTTAAAGATATTCACTCTTCTTAACAGGAATCCCGAAATCTCAGGTTAAAAGAAAGTGAGAAAGAAAGGGAATGTGTTTTAATTTAGTGACTATTTTTTCTGTTCCCCTTTGAAAAATTAAAATCTAAAGATAGTCCACTGAGTTAAAAATATTTACTTCTGTATCGGATAAAAACACAACAATCTTGAATCATTATAGTACTTTCTCAAGCAAGATGACACAATTAACTCACACAAGATACAAATATAAGGATGAACAAAACAGTATGATTACAGCAGTGAAGTTGTATCAACAGAAAGTTTGATACTGCATTATGGCATATTCGTAAGATGGAATACTATCTAGCCATTGAAATATGATCTAGGTAAAATGTTTAAATGTTGTTCTTCAAAGACATATTAAGAAAAGAAAAATCAAGCTGTAAAGTGGGAGACAATATTTGCAAAACAGATATGATAAGAAACTTGTATGCAAAAATACACAATTCAGTCAGAAAATAAGCGACTCTTATTAAAAGTGATCAAAATATTTTAACAGACGCTTTGACAAATAAGCACAGGTAGACATTTCCAACATCGGTATTTACTAGAGAAATGCAAATTAAAACCTCAAGAGCATACCGCTACAGAGCTACAGAAGGGACAAATTACAAAGACTGACAAGGGTATCCAGATGTGAAGCGACAAGAACGCTCACCAGCTACTGGTGGGAACGCGAAACAGTGCAGACACTCTGGACGACAGTTCGGCTGTATTTTATAGTGTTAACTGTCTGATGACTGTAAGACCCAATAATCCTGCTCCTAATTACTTATCCCCCATAAAGAAAAACATATGTCCACAATGGGCCTGTACTCCAATGTTCAGAGAAACTTTTATTCGTAATAGCTAAAAACTGGAAACGACCCAAGTGTCCTAAAACTAGTGAATGACGTGGTCTATTTATACAATGGAATACTACTCATCATTTAAAAGGAATACTACTGATATATGCGACACCATGGGTTAATCTCAGAACTATACAAAATGAAAAAGTCAGACAAAAAAGGCTATACCTTGCATGATTCCATTTACATGAATTTTTTTTAAAAAGCGAAACTATAATGCCAGAAAGTTGGTCAGTGTTTGCAAGAGGCTGAGGTGGGGAGAAAGACTTAATTGCACAGGGGCACAAAAAAAATTGGGGAAGGAGTTAATGGAAATGTTTTATATTATATTATAAATGTGGTAGTGGTGGCATGCCTATATTTGTCAAAGCTCATAAATTGTATACTTAAAATTGGTGAATGTTATTATATGCAAATCATTCCTCAATAGAAATGATAAAAATATGATGCAGGTCTTATAATATAGGGCCATGAAAAAGCATTTACGATATACTAATAAAGTAAGTAGATTTATCAATAGATTGTCAAGAAATGGGTACCTTTGTCAAGCAGTTTAATAGAAGAATTTCATTTGTGGGAACTAAATTATAAAGGTGTTGGAAGAACTGAAAGGCTAACTAGGGAAACATGATCAAACTAGACAATAGCAACATCTGGAAGTCACTACCACACCTAAGGCTGGGAGAGGTATGAGAGAGAGAAAGAGAGACAGAGAGAGATGGATGGACAGATGAACAGACGGATGGACAGGTAGACAGACAGATAAAGAGATGACATTATTACATCTTAGGAAACAGGGCCATCAAGAGGAGCCAGAATGATGGCAGGGGTTGCCCAGTGAGAACCCTGGAACCACTGGTAAAGACATTGACCCTTTGACAGGGTCAAGAAATGGCCTAAGCCCCTCTTTCCTCCACCTTTCCACATTGGCTAAAACTAGCAGGGTCCATTTGGCAAGAAAACCAGAGAAAGGAGTTTGCAGGGGTCACCACCTACGATACACAGCAGAGCAGGAAAGGATGGTTTAGATACGCATAGAAAAGGCTGCAAGAATATGGTCACGACCATAATTGCCTCTGGTAGAATGACGGGTAGTTCTTAATGCCTATTTTATATTTCATCTTTTTTTAAAATATACACTTCGTTCACAATCAATAATGAACAAAGTTAAAAATTGAATCAAGTCTGAAGAATATATTTTGACGAGATCAAAAGGATTGCAAAACAAGCATCCAAAGTTTTCCATAAATTTCATTTTCTCCTCTTTAAAAATGCAGAGAAGATGAAGCTTCTGGATTCAACTTAGACTTGACTCTAGTCAGCGAAGGCATTAAGTCTTCAGTCATCCCTCCTTAATTACGTTATATGCAATGTTGTTCTAAAACGTTCCAACAGAGCCTGGCATGTGGGCTTTTCCACCAAGCCAGCTGGAAAGACGACCCTGGCAGAACAGAGCCAGAAAAAGCTGCAGACGCGAGCAGTGAAATCACATGGGCCGTTCACCCAGAGGCCAGATGCCTTTCACCGTCTAACCGAAGACGCTAGGCAAAAATTGGGGGCCCACCAGACCTCACGAAATACATGGGTGATTTTTTTGGCAAAGATTTATGAACAATATCTTCCCAATTTCACAAGCAAAGATCATTGTTTTGAGTATAAAATACACATTAAATGAGATCACAGTATTATTTTAAAATCTCAGTACATCAAAGTTCAGCCATAGAAATAGAACCAGTAGGAGTACATACATATATAGATAAATAGATACACACACACCCATCACATGTATCTATATACATAATGCACTTTATAGAGAATATATCTGTGTATATCTATGTATTACAGATAAAGAGATTTATGACAAGGAATTGGCTTATGAGATCGTAGAGCCTGGTTAAACATTTCCAGAACCTGTAGGCAGGCAGTCAGGAACACAAGAGCACAAGCAAGCTGGAACCCCACGGGCACAGGCTGAAGCTGTCCTGAGCAGGCGAGAAGGGCAGATCTGGCAAAGGTAGAGTGATTGTTGACCCAGCTGCCACTAGGAATCTCTTTAGCCATGAGGAATCCAGTCCCTTTTAAAGACTTATCTGATTGGATCTGGCCTATTGAAGACAATCTCCACAGTTTAGGGTCAGCTCATTAGACACTTTCATTATCTCTGCCAAATCCCTTCACAGAAGCACCTAGATTGTTGGTGTTTGATTGAATAACTGCAAGGTGGTGTATGCAGCCTCCCCAGAATGGCTGCTGCCCTCTCCTTTGCCCCCACAGTTTAGCCTAGCTAAGTGACACATCAGAAACTGTCACGCTAAGAACTATATATTTAGGAATATATGTCTACACATATGCATTATCACGTATCATTGTTCTAAAAATCCAGATATCTCCCTGATGCCTGAAAGTAACCGTCTTCTTCTTCTTAAGAGTCCCAGTTGTACACGATAGGGGATCAACAGATGACAAATAAATGAGTGACTCAATGATGACATTTTCGTCTATAGGTGCTGAAAAATCAAAATACATGATAAGTCTGCTGATTTAAATTCATCTTATTTGAAAACAAAGTAAAAATTAAACTACACAGCTATGAAAAGAGATAGTGGCGTGAAAAAAAATGACATTTTGAGAGTCAAGAAGAGTGACCCAGCGCCTTCTCCTCATCCTACTCACTTCCATGTTGCCCCTAAGCCTGCCGGCACCCTTTCCAGCGTAGCTGATACAGGAAGTGTACTCGCATGGGCTACAGAGTGCTCGCTCGAGTTTCACAGTCAGATGAATCACTAGGAGGCTTCTCTGGCTTTGTCCTCATTCCTTTTCATAACAGGAAGCCTTTCCGTACATAAGGAGTGCGCTGTCTCCAAACTTATTCTTACCGTAACTTTTATCAAGTGCCATTACAACTGGCCATTTACCTGTGTATCTCATCCTCCTCTATTATTAACTGCTTGTCAAAAGGGGCGATTTTGTTCACATGATAGACTAAGAGCCACATTTCTGGAACACACTAGGAGCTCCCTGAATGAGTGCTACAATAAACGAAGAATAAACCGTGCCCTTGCCTTCACCTCCTGAAGATCCCTAGTTTCTTGAAATTAATAAGTTTCTGAGTAAACCCCTTCCTTCTCACCTCAATCCCATCAGTAATCCTAAAAGAGGGGACAAAAAAAAAAAACTCAATGTCAGTGGATATGTTATTGGCCAGTAATAGAGCTGCTATTTCTCCGAGGATTATGTATATACCTGGGAACTTTTTAAAAATTTTTTAAATTAAAAAAATCTCATCTTGATGAGCTCTACAGACTCAGTGTGGAGAAGCTTGGTATTGATTAATGGTGGCATTTAAGTCTGAGAGAACATAGTCAAAAAAATAAACTCCAGAGAAGACTCAGCAAGCAACCTCATATATCAAGGACAATCTCTGAGAAACCAAGGCTGGATTATGAGAGTTTCATGCTTCTAATCCCTATCATACACTCAATTTTCTCTCAGGAGAGCAATTGAAAAAAACAAGAACAACCAAAAATAAACCTCAAGAGACAGAAAAAACAACCTATAATCTATTTCAGTTTTTAGTGAAAAGCACTAGCTAGCAAGGTTCATTCTGCTAACAAACTAATGGCAGTATAAAGCCAGGAAGTTGCTCCATTCAGCATTCAAGTTCAAGTTCATTTTCCCTTGAACTGTTTTAGACTAACCAAGTGAATATTTTATTAGAATTCCCAAACAGGATTAACTTTTTTTTTTTTACCAGTTTGTTAATAAAAAGCTTAAGTTTCCAGTCACTAATTTATGCCAAGTGCATTCCTCTGCTCTTTGGCTGAGTTTTGGGGTACCTCATGACACATAAGTAGTGAAAACTGCTAAGGTCCAGAAGGAACATTTTAAGAAACAGACATTTTATTATTTTCATAATTAAGGAATCGAAATGCCTTTTTATGCTAACTGCTATTGAGAAATTTGCCTATATGCTCAGACCCTAAAGCTAAGTGCCTCTAGTCCACAAACCCCCACTTCAATGCTGGTCCAGACTTCGGCCTCAGTCACTGCAGGTGGGACACTGAAAACACAAAGTTAAGACTTCAAATATCATCTCGCATTCTTTGGAACATTCTGGAAAGGCCTAAGTTGACCTGATTTTATCCTCCAGCTAAGAAAGGTGATTGTGAAGAAACCCCATGTAGCATGCAAATAACCTAAAAGAGTAGTTATCAATCCATCCACAACTCAGCAAGAAGCGCACTGGACATCTGTTGCTATGTAACAAATTACCACAGCCAATCAGATCACGTATTTTGCTTTACGATCCACCTGAATCTCATCTTCTCCAGGAAACTTCTCAGGCTTCCAGAAATCCAACACTGTGTTCTGTGTCATCTTGGATTATTGCTTAATTGCTTCCACATAGATTTCCCATTTCCTAAAATTAATTATAAGTTCCTTGAGGACAGCACATATGGCATCTAATCCTTCCGTGCCCAGGTAAAATAGTATTTTCCTAAAATATCGACTCCAGTACATGCACTCAGAAGTCAATCTGAAACTGATGGCCTGATTTTACTTAGAATTAGAACCGTGCTGAATTTATGAGAAAGATAAATTTTTAAAAAGTAAAAGGATTTCATGAAGAAATAAATGAAATGAAAAGGGTTTGTCCGGACCTCTCGTTTTACCCCCACAATTTACCAGTTCTGAAAATGTCAAATGTGGTGTGACATGATACTGACACCTCAAAAACAAAAGCAAGACAAAACGGTCTTCTGGGAATCATTTCCTTTGGCACCTGGAGGAAGAAATAATTTTCAAGGAAGTCTGAGGTCTAGTTTCTAGTTGTTCCTTCATTTTGTGACTTTGGACAAATCCTTCAGCCCTTTAGGCTTTATGCCTCTGCTGTTGAGATGAGAAAGACTGCCCTGGATGATTTTTCTGTCCCATACAACCGTAAATTTCCAAGCTAAGGATTCCTAATCTCACTTACAGTTTGGAAACGCACAGCATGGCACCTGCTTGGCAATTAAGGTGCTTTATGGGAAATGGAGCTCAGACCACTGATCGGGTTCTACCTTATCCTTCCTGTCCTGCTGGACCTTAGAGCCCACGTGACGGCCCGCGGAGGCAGTGAGATGGTCTTAATTACCTTCCTGAGAACGCTGCGAGCTGAGCTACTCTGAACCATGAAAGCTTTCCTTCCTGCTTGACAGCCTGGTTCTTCTCCTTCTATTCTAAATGTGTCTGCATAGCAACGTTTCAATATTTAAATGAGCGTGTCTTCCAGCTCGACCCTAAGCTTACCTTTTGCTTCACTTAGAAAATGCAAACAAATAATGAGAAAAATCCCAGGAAATAGCGAACGAGAAACAATACAAAATAGAAAAAGATTACTTAGGCATTATTTAGTAGCCCAAGAAAATCTGCAACTCCCAGCTTTGCAAATTTTTCCAGAGAGATCCTTATGCCCTTGTTCTATGTCTTTTTCCAATCTTGGAGAAATTCATTAGACACTGGATGGCATTACAAAGTGTCACAGTTTAACTGATTAATGCCTGTGTCAAACAGAAAACTCTGCAACCATCGCTTGGAGTTGAGAACTTAGGGGAAAGTCTTTAGAAGATAACCAAATAAATCTCACAAAGGCACGGGGCGCAGTCAATCCTTAAATTTGAAGTGAAGCCGCAAGAAACATTTTATTATGCCTGTTCACTTTTAAACCCCTGAAGGGAGATTAGCGACAAAGCAAATACACATCAAAAAAAGAAAAAAAAAATCTTTACTATCCAGAATGCAATTGTTATAGGGGACAGGTTCTTAAAATTTCGTTCTGACATAAAGTGGCTTTGAAGTTGCCTCTGGTTGGCATCAGGTAGCTTGGCATAAAAAGCTAAGCAGGACAAGCCCAAAAGAAAGGAGCATTTTCTGTGGGGGAAAAAATGCTTGATAAGTGGAATGTTGACTTCGTACTGTTGACGGCCTCAAGCTTCATCTATTTATAAAAGAGAGGCTATTTCAGAGCAAGTCATACATGAGATAGTAGCAGGGAAGCAGGGTGGAGATGGAAAAGGATAATCTCCCTGAACATCTGTCATGATTACACATAAAACCTTACAACAAAGTCAAATGCAATCTGTTCGGTGTTTTGGACTGCTAAGCCTAGGCTATGCGAACGAGTGTCTGCGGTCACGGCTATGTGTTTTAGGGGTTGTTATGATGCCTATCACTATAGACCCAGGCAACCAAGGGAGGCATAACCCACATAATCAACAGGTCAATAGATGAGATGCATTTGACCATTTAAGTCGGAGAACGAGGCTCGCATCATCATGAGCTCTCTTGTTCTTTCCCAAAGGAGTCGGGCAGGGAAGTAAACACATTCTCCCTTCGAAGAGCTGCCAATTCACTATGCCCTTCCCAATTGATGAAGCCACAGGCCACCGTCACTCCGAATCTTGTCAGCAAAGATGGCAGGGGAAGAGCAGCAGCGGCAGCCTCTCCCCTCCCACCGGAGCGGAGGAGGGAAAGCATCTCCCCCACAGAGCCGGCACATTCGGTGCTCCGCAGACCCCAGCATGGCTCCTCCAGGCTTGGCTGCCTACTGCACAGTGAGGGCCTTTTGTAATTTATTTAGATGCATATTGACCTTATTTTCTTGGCACTGTCATGTGAGAGTATGGTCTTTTGGAGGCTTTGGGGTCGGGGGCGCCCGGCACTGTCTGGCTTTATCCTCTCCTTTGAATTCGCCAGTGCGAGCGGCTGGTCATTCACGCGTCTCCATCAGAGCATCGCCGTCAACGCTGGAGACAGGATGTTCCAGCTTTTGATTTATCTCAGAACTTTAAAACATCCCATTTACAGAATGGAATACGCGAGTGTCACTTATCACCCTTTAGACATTAAAAACCAAGTAATGATTTTTTCTTAAAGTGTTCACTAGCCAGGTTTTTCCAAGCAATAAATGTCCCAGATTTCAAATAATCCTCCAAGATCAAAAATCCACCAACATTTGAAATGAAACAACACTGCAATTCTTTCCTTAGACAAGACACCCTTATAATCATGAGTTTTAAATGGGCGTCACCTCCACACTTGTAAACAGGCATCCTTTTAGGGACCATGACAGAGCTCGCCATTGTTTTAGAGGCAGTGGGATCAAACCCCGTGTTAATCCATTGAAAAACATTCAACAAATATCTTTCCAAAAAAAAGTGACTTCCCTTGTAATTTTTATTCTTTCATTACATGATACCACAGATGAAACCTATGAGTAGTGTTAAAATTCAACTCTCCTTCTCATCCTGTATTCTTACAAAGTGATAAGCATTTATATTTAAGTATTTATTTTAAGCAAGTATTTCAGTACATCACAAAATCATCAATGTCTATATTCCATAATACTTTTGGACTAAGAAAAGAAAGACACACGTATCAAATTTGCGGCTGACACCAAAATAGAATAAATAGTTGTGACACTATGAGTCAGTGATAATAAAACTGGAAGGGGCTGCAGAATTCAGTTCCTACCTAATTCCTTCATTTCCCTTATGAGGCACAGAAAAAAAAAATGTTACATAAACTAGCCAAAATCACACAGTTAGTCTTCTGAATTTGGCCAGTATTTTATGTAACACTGTACCAGGAAGATGGTGAAGCCAGAACTAAAGGCATCTGTTGAATTAACTCTTAAAAAAAAAAATTAATTGTAGCTCATTAGCTCCTCTTCATCTCCATTGTTGCTCTCAAATGTCACATTCTTTTAGTTTTGTTCATTGGTCTTATCGGGATGGAAAATTATATTATACATGTTTTCAGTTGCTTGCTCAAAGTCTGTCTCCCCAACTAGACTCGAAGTGCTGTGGAGGCCTGAATCAGCCTAAATCACCAATAAGAAGAATGCCTGGCGCATAATAGGCACACAATAAACACTAGAAAAACTGGTTATTCGGTTTACGGTTGAGGTTTTAGAAGGCCAGCTCGCACGCCATTGTCACCGGAAATCACACAGCAGCTCCACATCAGGAGGCGTGTTTCCTAATACCACCACCTGGTGGTCTCTAAGTCTGGCTTTTTGTCGACATTGACCTAACTGACTTCAACCAAATTTCTGCCCCTGCTACTCTGTCAAAACTGTGTATTCAAGTTTCCCAGAACATTCGAATTCTAACATCCGGTGGCCTTTTCTCCTCTTGGTCCTTTTTTGCTCTCTCTCACAGTATTCGCCATGTTGCAAGTCTGCTGTGCCGTGGCCCCTCTCTCTTCTGAGGGACTCCTGCTTTGATTTTCTGGATACAAGGCCAGCTCTCTTCTCCTTCTGGCTTGGACCATCAGAGTTAGCACCAGTTCTCACTGCTCCACCTCCCCTCCGAGCACCTCACTCCCGATCTCAGTTTTCGGTCCAATCTTCTCCTGTCAGGTCTAGAGACTTTTCTCTGAACTTGTATGAGGTATGAGGTATTTCTTCTTACACAAACCGCTGTCACCTCAAACTCACTGTGTCTAAAACTACCTATCGCTGACTTTTATTTTTATAAAAAGATATCTTTTCCTCCCAACCAGATTAATGGAAGAGTGCATTATTCCTTTTTGGATTCCTATATCAACAAGCAAGCCTAGTGTCTCAGGCTTTCTAAGTCTTGAATAATAACTATGCTTGACAATTATCAAGTATGGTGATTGTTATCATAGAACTGTATCTCCCAGAAAAGAGATACTGGAATCCTAAACCCCAGGACCCAAACGTGACCTTAATTTGGAATCGGTGGTGTTGTAAATGTAACTAGTTAAAACGTGGTCACACTGAGGCAAGGTGGGCCCTTAATCCAATAACACTGGTGTTTTCATAAGAAGAGGGGAGAGGAACACAGGAGGAAGAACGCCAAGGTCAGTACAGGCAGAGGGGCCAAGGTCAGTGCGGGCAGAGACTCGAGCGATGCATCTTCAAGCCGGGGAAGGCTGAGGATAGCCAGCAAACACCAGAAGCTAGATGAGACAAGGAAGGTTCCCCCTCTACGTGTTCAGAGGGAGCAAGGCCCCTAATTTTTAGATTTCTAGTCCCCGGAACTATGGGAAAATAAAATTTTGCTGTTGCGAGCCATCCAGTTTGTGGTACTTTACACGGCAGCCCTGGGGAACGAAGAATACACATGCTTCCCAGGCAAGCTCTGCAATCAGACGACTCTGACAAGCCCAGCTAATTATGTGAACCTGGGAAACTTATTAAGTTCTCTGTGTCTCAATTTTCTTACCTGTAAAATGAGGATAATGTCTGTTTCACAGGGGTTTTATAAGTTATATCTGTAAAGTCTACCACAAATTTTACACAGAACTTAGTATAGAGAATGTGTTCAAAATTGACATCTTATTTGCCCTTTGTATTTTGAAATGATCCTTTTATTTACAGGAACTAGTATATTCGTCCAACAAATATTTATTGAATGTCTTCTTGAGTTAGGCACTGGTCTAGGCATTTGGAATACAGAAATAAAAGAAGCAGAATTCCTCTAGGAGCTTACCCATAAATACTAAGCCTATTTTTTTCTCCTAATGAATGGATGAATGAACTAAAACTGTCACTACATTTTATCCTAAACTTTGTTTCAAAGAATTGTTATAATCAGAAAGACATGAGTGGATTTGGCTTTTAAGCTACAGGATCCTTTTCAAGGTATCAAACGACGATGAGCCATCATCACACGATACCTTGCTTGCCATGGCATGAAGCGACAAACTAAGATTATCATCCCATTTAAGACACAGAAGGAAGAAAAACAATTTTATTACTTTTCTTAACTGCAACTCCACATATTAATGAGATGCTGTATGAACACAATTAAATTTAGCATATACAAAAAAAAATTTTAAAGGTTAAACTGTGATCTATAAAGATCTCTCCAAATAAACTTTCACCATTGAAGAAGCAAAAGTATTATGCTCAATGTATTTTTCAATTGTAAAAAAAACTCATGCAGTTGATCATTTTTATCATTTTCTGGAATTTATATAATGGCACTAGGGTAATGAAGAAAATTTTAACTAAATGCTGCTGGAAGTGTAGACATTGCATAAATCAGTGTAACAAAACAATAACAGAAAAGTCCTTAACTTTAGAAAAGAAGGAATGGGGAGGGGACCAACACACGGCACACCTCGTTTCCTCACGCTTTGCTTTATCGCGTTTCCACAGGCAGTGCATGTTTTACAAACTGAAAGTGTGTGAAAATCCAGCATCGAGCAAGTCTCCCAGCGCCATTTTTCCAACAGCATTTGCTCACTTCATGTTTCTAGATCACATTTTGGTAACCCTCACAGTATGTTAACCTTTTCTGTGAGGATTATATTGGTCACGGGACCTGTGATCAGTGATTGTCTATGTTACTTTTGCCACTGTTGAGGGTGCCACAAACTGCTGTCAGAGAAGATGGTGTCTTAACGGATAACAATTGTGTGTGTCTGACTGCTCCCTTCCCCTCATCTCTCTCCTTCCCCTTGGGCCTCTCTATTTCCTGAGACACAACAATATTGAAATCAGGCCAATTACTGTAATACCCCTACGATGGCTTCTAAGTGTTGAAGTGAAAGGAAGAGTCACGTCTCTCACTTTAAAACAAAAGCTAAATATGGTTACGCTTAGTGAGAAAGGCACATGTTAAAAGCACATATTGGCTGAAAGCTAGGCCTCTTGCATCAAAGAGCCAAGTTCTGAATGCAATGAAAAAGTTCTGGAAATAAATTAAAAGTGCTACTCCAGTGAATGATAAGAAAGCAAGATAGCCTTACTGCTAATGCGGAGAAAGGTTTAGTGGTCTGGAGAGAAGATCAAACCAGCCACGACATTCCCGTAAGCCAAAGCCTCCTCCAGAGCAAAGCCCTAACCCACTTCAGTTCTACAAAGGCTGAGAGAGGCGTGGACCTGCAGAGAGAAAAGCCGGAAGCTAGCAGAGCGTGCTTCATGACATCTGGGGAAAGAAGACATCTCTGTGACATAAAATGCAAGGCGATACAGCAAGTGCTGATGGAGAAGTGGCCACGAGTTATCCAGAAGATCTAGCTAAGGTAATCAATGAAGGTGGCTGCACTAAACAAGAGACTTTCAATGTAGACAAACAGCCTTATATTGGAAGAAGAGGTCATCTGGGACATTTTGGCTAGAGGGGAGAAGTCAATGTCTGGTCACTAAGTTTCAAAAATAAACAAACAATTTTTAAAAAAATCAACAAAAAAACCCAGACTCTCTTGTTAGGGGCTAATGCAGCTGGTGGCTTTAAGTTGAAGCCAGTGCTCATTTACCATTCCAAAAATCCTTGGTCTCTTAAGAATTATGCTAAATCTACTCTGCCCGTGCTCTATAAATGGAGCAACAAAGCCTGGATGACGGCACATCTGTTTACAACATGGTTTACAGAATATTTTAAGTCCACTGTTGAGACCTACTGCTCAGGAGAAGATTTCTTTCAAAATATTACCACTCTTGGACAATGCACCTGGTCACCCAAGAACGCTGATGGAGATGGGCAGTGAGATTAATGCTGTTTTCATGCCTGCTAACCTCATATCCTTTCTGCAGCCTATGGGTCAAGGAGTAATTTCAGCTTTCAAGTCTTCTTATTTAAACAATACCTTTGGTAAGGTTACAGTTGCCTTAGATAGTGATTCCTCTGATGGATCTAGGCCAAGTCAAGTGAAACCTTCTGGAAAGGATTAGCCATTCTAGATGACATTAAGAACATTTGTAATTCATGGGAAGAGGTCAAAACATCAACGGTAAAGGAGTTTGGAAGAAGTTAATTCCAGCTCTCACGGATGGCGACGAGGGGTTCAAGACTTCAGTGGAGGAAGTAACTGTAGACGTATGGAAAGAGCAAAGAACTAGAATTAGAAACGGAGCCTGAATTGCTGCGATCTCATGATAAAACTTTGACAGACGACGAGTCGCTTTTCACGGATGCGTAAAGGAAGTACCTGAGATGGAACCCGCTCCTGGTGAAGATGACGTGAAGATCATTGCACGCTGAACGACTTAGTGACGGATTTAGTTGCATAAAGTTTGTTCAGAAAACGGCGGCAGGGCTTGGGAGGGCCGCCTCCAATTTTGAAAGAAGCCCCGTTGTGGGTGAAATGCTATCGAACAGCACCACGTGCTACCGAGAATCTATGTGTGAAAGGGAGAGTCGATAGATGTGGCAAACTTCATTATTATTTAAGAAACTGCCACAGATACCCCAACCTTCAGCGACCACCACCCTGATCAGTCAGCAGCCATTATTACATCAAGAAAAAACCCTCCGTCAGACAAAAGATTACAACTTGCTGAAGGCTCAGATAATGATTAGAATTTGTTAAGACTATAGTATTTTTAATTAAGGTCTGAACATAGTTTTTATAGACAGAATGCTATTGTATACTCAATAGACTGTAGCATAGTATCGACATAACTTTTATGCACTGGGAAACTAAACACTTCGTGTGACTTGCTGTATTGCTCTATTTGCTTTATTGTGGTGGTCTGGACCTGAACCCACAGTATATCCAAGTTATGCCTGTAATTTTTTATCTCAAAGATGAGGAATTACTTTATAGATATTTCCTATGATATATTATCAAAAAGAAGGCTGTCAGACTGCATAAACTAGCCAGAATCACGCAGTGAGTCTTCTAAATTTGGCCAGTATTTTATGTAACACTGGACCAGGATGAATGGTGGAGCCAGAACTAAATGCATCTGTTACAGTAACTCCTAATAAAAAAATATTTTAATCATAGCGCATTACCTCCCTTTCATCTCCATTGTTACTCTCAAATGCCACATTCTTTTATTTTTCTTCATTGGTCTTATCAGGAAAATTATACTACATTATGTTTTCAGTTGCTTTGCTCAATGTTTGTCTCCCCAACTAGACTAGAAGTGCTACAGTGGAAATTCCAGTTCTGCGAACCAGTATATTTCCTATTTTACTTAAGCCTTCTTCGGTCTAGATTAGCTCTTCTGCATCGGAAAGAGTTGCTCTTAATGATCAAATCAGTAAAACCTTTGACTTTCAACCTTAGTGTCAGTGCTAAGCTACCCTAAAAATGACAGAAAGCTTAAAATAAACCAGGAGTCATTAAATATACATAAATTCCATATATATATATATATATATAAACCAAGCTTAAATGTGATATTCCTTTCCTCGAGCTAAGCAGGTTGCGTGGAAGTCGATGTGCCTCATCTGTGGCGTGCGCACACATCTATCACAGCGCTCTCAAACCTGACGGCATTTATTTATGTACTTGTTTGTCTCCACTACTGGACTTCAAGCCTCTTGAGGACGAGACACACTTAATTTATCTTTATTTGGTGCTAGGCAATGAATGCTGCTTGTAGAAAGGAATTCAAAAGAAGAGAGAAAAGACACTGTACACAGCTTAAGCAGGCACGTGAATTATGCTTTCACATGTATGAGGCAAGTTTTTGGAATCTTTTTGTTTAACTGTTGGTGTGTACCATATATACCAATGGAGGGATGGTCTGCTCCTAATGAAAGGACAATGTCAGAATCACCATAATCATAATGCCACCTAACATTTTTGTGTGTTTTCTGTATTCCAGGCACTCTTTGAATCGCTTATCTCTCTTCTGCTCGGAATGTGGAGTTTGGCACTGAGAAGATGAAAATAAATGGATCACAACACTTTATCTTATGGCGTGCTGGGGCACTTCATAGTTTGCAGAATACTTCCTCATATTATTTTCTTGCTTGCAATTCTTTGAAACCCAGTAAGGTAGATGGGGAAAAAAAATTAATATCTGATAATTCATATGAAAAAAAGCTTTGAGAAGTTAGAAGACAATTCTGAAGTAACCATACGAGTAAGTCAGAGTGAGAGTCCAGGTCTCGTGACGCCCTCCCAGTACTTACTCCAGTATAAAAAGAACATTTGACATCATTTCGAATTAGCCTAAAAGAGACAGACACCTGGAGAATCTGTGAATCATACTGGTAATGGCCTCGTCGGTGCCCTTACTTCCCATTTCCCAGGCATTTTCAAGCTTAATTTCTGCATTAAAATTCTCTGTCTCCGACTCCCTCCCATTCTCTTTTCTCTTAATAAATCCACTTACTGGAATGAAACCAAGTACCACAAATGTAACTGCTGGAAGGTTTTGCTTGCAAATAGGAAGCCACAGACCTTTCCCTAAAAATAACGCCTGCTTCTTCTAAAGAAAAGACACTGAACCATGACAAGGAAAACTCCCCTTCTCGTGATTCAAGAAAAACCTTTCCTTGATATTCCTGCTCGAATGGATAGTTCTGACCGTGACAAATAATGCCCCGGCTCATTCTGGTCTTGATATACTAAGTAGGAGAAGTTGTAGCATAAAAAGAACAAATTTTGCCTTCTCATTACTGCCCTCATATAAGTCCTCAGATCAGGTACATTTTTAGCTACCTAGTGAGCGCACCATAAAATCTCACATATATATGTATATTATACACCACACACACACACACACACACACAGAGAGAGAGAGAGAGAGAGAGAAGAGGAGGGAGAGAGAAACACATTAAGATAAATAAAAGAATAGAATCTGTGGTTTGCAGTTCATTTTATGTTGACACTGGAATTCTATAAAACAGTGGGTGAATAGATTTCATTTTTATGATTTTTTTTTCATTTTTTAATGACAAATTTTAGAGTCTTTATATAGCTGTGATGACTTACCAGTCCAAATGCTTCGTTCAGGGCAGAAAAAAGAGAGGTGGCACTCGAAGAACACTGCAATAATTTCATAAGAGCTATATTCATTTTTTTTTCAAAGACTATAAACGAGTGGGAATCCCATTATAACCTGCCAGGAAAAGAAAGCTTAAAAGTAAATTCTGGGAACTAATTTTTTTATCCTTCTATAAAGAACATTCAGATTGCTACTGCTTTGAGCCAAGGAATGTTAATGGAGTCCTACTATGCTCCAGACCCTGTGTCTGGGCTGGAATTATCCTGGTGAAAACAGCACATCTCCCTGCCTCCTGGTACATCATTTCACTTTCACTCAATAAATATTCATTGAGTATTTTGTATGTTCCAGGTACTACATGCCAAAAACGCATCTGAAAGCCACACCTTCGTCGAACTGACATCCCAGTGGGGAAAGGAGATAATAAGCAAATAAATGTGTTAAATAGACTATTTACATTCAGAAACTGAGAAGTGTTACGAAGAGGATGAGAAATGCAGAGTGCTGTTGGGGGGGGATTCTATTTTAGATCCAGCGATCAGCAGAAACCCTTTAACGGGCAAGACGGAAGTGGAAGCTGAAAGTGTGAAGAATCCAATTACCCACAGACCTGGAAGAAGGGCACTGCAGGCAGAGGCCGCTGCGCAGAGGACAGTCGGACTGACGTGTGCTGACGAGGGCAACGCGGTAGTGGACAACACTGGACAGAATGTCGGGAGTCGGAGAGGCAGTGAGACTCCTGGGAAGCTTGGACGTCATTCTGAGTCTGACGCAAGACCATGAGAAAAGCGGCACGCTTAAAAAGAGCTCACTCTAGGTGCCCCGGAAAGGATAAGCTGCACGTTTGGGAGGGGCAGGGCGAGGCTCTGCAGCAATCTAAGTAAGACACAGCAGCGGCTTTGACTGGCGCGACAGTGACAGAGATAGTGAGTGTGATACGAATGCGAACGCCAGAACAGTGCCCTGCACTCGGCTGCCGGACTGACGTGCACTGATTTATTTGAACTTTTGGATTCAATATTTGTATCATTAGATAATAACCCTATGAGATAGGTACTATAATCATGCCCACTTTCTAGCTATGGAGAAGAAAGCAGGGTGAATTTAAGTAGCTTTCCTCAAGACTACACAGGTAATAAATGTTTAGGGGGTAGGAGAGCCAGCTGAAAAGGTAAAGGGAACAGCCCACACAGAAGACCACCTCACTTCTGATTCCAACTGCAAGTTCAGGGGTCCCCAAGACCATCCAGCTTGTGGTTCCACAACCCGCTAGAAGGACTGACAGAACCCACCCCGAAGGCAGTTATGCTCATAGTTATGGTTGATCATAGGAAAAGGATACAGTCAAGGGAAAAATCATAGAGGGCGAAGTCCAAGAAAGTACCAAATAGGGAGCTACCAGGTGTCGCTCCTGCGGAGTCAAGACCCACAAAGTGCTGCCAACCAGAGAAGCTCACTGGAGGCTTCATGTTCAGAGTTTTCTTTGGTGTCCCATTATGTAAGCATGATTGATTGCCCAAGTGGCCGATCTCCGTCCCTAGTCTCTCTGGCAGTAAGACTATACTCCATGATCCACACGGACTGTTGGGCCAAATCACATCATTGGTCCTTGTGGCCGGCCCCCATGCTAACGCAAACTGTTAGAATATACGGACCCAAGGTCCAAAAGGCAAAGATGCTTTTCTGTAAGTCACGGCATATCAAAGGCTTAGAGATCACCTCCCAGAAACTGAGGGCAAAGACCAGAGTTCTCTTTGCACAAGGCTAGATTCTAGATTCTTTACCACACAGAGGAAGACATAGATAAGGGCGGGGGGGGGCGGGGGGGGGGGAGAGTCCCTTTTCAGCCATGTCAAATTTGAGATGTTCATTTTATACCAAAATAGAGATGCTGAGTAGCAGTTATATATACATATCTAAAGTTTGAGCATGAGAGGACTGGACTGGAAATATAAATATAGAAGCCTACACACGGTAGCTGATTTAAATGCCATGGCGTGGAATAAGATGAACTAGAAGAGAAATGAAGAGAAGCATGGCCACAGGTAGAGCTCAGGAAAAGGAAGAAGATCTAAGAAAGGAGACGGAAAAGGAGCAACCACTGGTACCGGAGGACAATGAGGAAAATAAAGAAGAAAGTATATCAGGAAAGTGAGGTTGTATAAGAAAAGACCCCACATTTTGGAAATGCATGCTGAAGGACTTACAGATAAAGTAACACAATATTTTCAACCTTCGAATGCTTCTGTAAAAACTAAAAGATAAAAAATGTCTTCATAAACAAGAGAATACAGCAAAATACGTTAAAAATTATTGAATCTAGGTGGAAAGCGAAGTTGGGGAAAGGGGCGGGGGGTCACTGTATTTATCCAGTGGTAGAAACTGGATGGGGAATAGGAGAGTTCTGGGCTTCAAAGGAGCTGATGTTTAAGCTATGCTGGCAAGGATTAGGAGGCTTTCACTAGAGTGAGAAAGAAAAAAAAAGACAGAGAGAGAGAGAGAGAAGAATTCTAGGCAAGAAGAACAACATCTGGAAAAGCAGGAAGGTGCGAGGCTACACTTAGTCTGAGTATCTATACTTAAGCTAGGACAGAAGCTGGAAAGATGACTAAAGGTGACCCGCCAAAACAGCTGGAGTTCCTCCAAGAAGGGTCTGAGGATACCCTGGGGGACTGGTTAAGATTCACACTCCACCAAAGACCTATCGGAATCCCTGGGGGCGGGACTTGAGCTGGGAACGGGAAGGGAAGACTTGAGTGTGAGAGAGAGACAGAGAGAGAGAGAGAGAGAAAGAGAGAGAGAAGTGTGTGTGTGTGTGCACGTGTGCACGCGCATGAGTGTGCATGTGTGTATGCACGTCTTTGTGTGTGTGTACGTGTGTGAGTGTGTGTGAGTGTATGTGCATGTGTCTGAGTGCATGCACATGTGCATGAGTATGAGTGTGAATGCATGAGTGTGAGTGTGTGCGTGTGTGCATGTGAGCGTGAGGGTGTGTGCGTGCGTGCATGTATGTGTGAGCATGCATGTGCATCTGAGCGTGCGTGTGCGTCTGAGTGTGTGTGCGTCTGAGTGTGCATGTGTGTATGCACGTCTTTGTGAGTGTGTATGTGTGAGTGTGTGAGTGTATGTGCATGTGTCTGAGTGTGTGTGCACATGGGCATGAGTGTGTGAATGCATGGGTGTGAGTGTGTGCACGTGCGTGTGTGCACGTGCATGTGAGGGCGTGTGTGTGCATGCATGTGTGAGCGTGCATGTGCATCTGAGTGTGCGTGTCCGTCTGAGTGTGCGCGTGCGTCTGAGTGTGCGTGCATGCATGCATGTATGAGCGTGAGTGTGCATCTGAGCGTGTGTGTGCATGAGTGTGCGCGTAGGCCTCTCCCTGCATCGCGTGTTCTTTCGTCTCTGCCATCCCCACAGTTTTCTGCTCTTTCCCTTCCTTCTCGCCTCTTTCTTCAAGCTTCCGGTCTTCAGAACCTTGGTTTGCCTGTGGCTTCGTCCTGCATGGTATGAGTTCCAACTAACACCCTCCAGCATGAACACACCCACAAAACTGATGTTTCCATCTGGATGCTCTACACCTTTTTGTTCCTATTACACAGAAACAAATGGGGAAAGATCGAAAAGAGAGAGACCAACCGAATATGGCGAGAGCCAGCCAGGAGTCCACCTAGCTAGCGTCAGTAAGCAGTGACTAGGGGCATGTCACGTGTACCCAGGGGCAGGTGCTCGATGGCGGCGCTGCTCAAACGCCAGTCCACAGTGAGAAACACCTGTGCCAGAATGTAACCGATCGCACTCTTCCTTCATAAGCATACTATCTACTGTGGAAAAAACAAACAAACAAAAGAAGTCAGTGAATTAAACAGAGTGCTTAGTGACACAGATAATTTACACTTTGGCACAAGCTCCTTATCTTATTGAGGACAGCAACAAACAGCTCAAAGAACTTACAGCCACTCCATGGACCACATTTTAAGGAACACGGCTCTAATAAGAGTTGTGGATAAGACCGGCATTAAAATAACACAAGATACAATACACGTTGATGTCAGTGATCAAAAACCAACAAAAATGTCCTTCTAGCAAAGCCCTGAGAAAGCATTCTGATGAATGTATAAAAGCATTAGACAACTTCATCCCCAAGCCTCAGACCAAATTTCTAAAGATAAGGAGAAATAAGTTTCAAGTTTAATTCACCACTGAAAATAACTCGGACTACTAGAAAGTAAGATATATGTTATTATTTAAAAAGAGAGAGGAGAGAGAGAGAGAGAGAGAGAGTGCGTGTGTGTGTGTGTGTTGTGTGTGTGTGTGTGAACCCATGAGCATTGTAGGAATGCCTTTATAGCTTACTTTTATTCCTCCCCATCAGGTACAGTCACCGGAGTGACCCGGGAAGCATAAAAGTCAGAGAACATTTTTTTAAACTCTCTTCAAGGCTGTTAGGAGGTATAAACACACACCTTGAGTAAAATAAATGTATGCACCTCTAGAAGGTAATAAATCACTTGTAGCTTTATTGTTGTCAGTCACTGGCTCTTGAAGGGCAAACTGTACTTGATTCTTGACTTGTTCTTTGCTTCGCTGATCAGCAACTTTCTTAGAAGTTACAAGTTTTCACTGTTGACAACTCTGGGATTTTTTTTTTTTTAAAAGCCACACAGAAATAAGTCAGACAGAAAAAGACAAATACTGTATGATTCCAGGATGTAAAGTGCAGCATAGGGAATATAGTCAATAATATTGCAATAACTGTATGGTGTCAGGTGGGTACTAGACTTATCAGAGTGATCACTTGGTAAGGTATGTAAATGTCGAACCACTATGTTGTACACCTGAAACTAACATCATATTGTATGTCAACTGTAACTGGAAAATAAATTCATTTTTAAAGTCATAATGTTTTTTAAGTATTAATCCATGGCCATATTGGTGTGCAACTGAATTCTACAAACTTCCATTGCCTGCCTGCTCTGTGCTGGGAACTGCTTCCTACCCACTCTGAAGGGACGCAGAAAGGAATGAAATGTCATCGAAGAGCTCGTACAAGCCCACAGAAATGAAGGCGGGCTGCCACCGGCGCTGTGACTGGGCTAGGAAAGGCAACGATTCATTCCAACTAGGGGAACGCAAGAAGACTTCACAGAAGAATCAGTCCTCGAAGGATATGTAGACTTTCCAGAGGCAAGGACAGAGAAAAGTAAAGCACGTCCCAGGCAGAGGAAATAATCGACCTCGAAAAAGTAAGGATCATTCAGGAAGCTTCTGGTAATCTTCTAAGATTCGTCCATAAGATGTGCAGGAGGAAGGGCGGACGGCGCGAAGGAGACCACGCGGGCTCGCAAATGCCAGCTGTCCTCACGGGATGTTGAGCGGCCGAAGATGAGATCTCAACAGTTGTACAGAAGAGCGTGCGCTCTGGGGCTGGGACGTCGGTTAGTGCCACCATGTGAAACGCTCTGAGTATCATGCCGAGGCGTTCAGAGTGAGCAAGAAATGATATAAGACTTGCAGCCCTGTGAAACAGCCTCCGTGGCAGATTATAACATTCAAAATGTTTCATTTCCTCCTCTCATAGCAATGTCCCTACACCACTGCCTTTGGCCTCAGGCACGTGATTTGTTTGGGCTGACGGAGTCAAATACAAGCAGATACACCTCCTCTGTCATGCTCAAGTCGAAGCTCTGAGGAGCAGTGAAGGTATCCGCCCTGCTCCTTCCTGCCATGGAAAAGAGTCTGCCTCTTTAGCCTGGCTTCGAGTGAAAAGAATCATGGAGAAGAGCTCAGCATCTGACTGGAGAGGACCCAGCCCAGCCGACCGGTGGCCACCCGCACAGGTAAGCAAAACACTGGGCATCTGCTGTTGTAACCCACTGAGGTGTCACGATTTTTTGTTACACAGTTTACGGTAGTGAAAGGTGACTAAAACTACTGAAAATTTTAAATAAAAATGTAAAAGATCTATAATCACGATCCCCAGAGAAAATCACAGGTAATATTCTGACCATCCCTTGCACTAAATATCCATCTAGATGAATCACAGATGTAAGTAGGAAAAGCAGAGCGATGAAAGTTTTAGAAGCAAACACAGGACAATATCTTCATTACCTTGGGGAAGACAAAGATGTCTTAAACAGGACACAGACATCGCCAAAGTAAAAGACGGTCAAATTGGACTACACCAAAATAGAAGATGCCGACTCACAAAAGCCACCATCGAAAGAGTGAAAAGGCATGCCACCGAGGGGGACCACACCCGTGCAAGCTCTAAAGCCAGTCGAGGGCTCACATGCAAGACACGTAGAGAGAAAAGCAGACACGCCAACAGAAAAATGGTCAAATCACTTGAACTGGCCCTTCGACCAATAATACTTTATTTTCTCTTCTGGTGTTGGTTACATTGGTGTGTCAACTTTGTGAAAATTAACGGAGCGGTATGCATATTTTCATGTGTGTGTGTGTGTGTATCATGTATGTCATACTGCAATATAAATATACATCAGAAAGAACAGTATCCAAATTCTTATGTTTAGATTTAATTTGAAGTCTTAATTAATAATTAAATTAATAAGCAGCTTCTCCATTAAAAAGGGACAGAATCTTTTGAAAGTATCAATGGAAGCTTCCCAAGAACTTTCCTGGTGCACAGCATACTCAGCTACAAACTTCTAGAGATTTCTGCAAAACTTCATGACTGGTAACATCACATTGGTTGTCAGAAATCTTGACATCATACCCAGATGATTTAATGAATATAATTTTTGGATATATATCATCCTTAAAAATCTTCTTATGACTAAGACTAACCCTGAACAATTCTTCAGTCAGATATTAACAAATACGAAAGATAAATTTCCTTTTCATTTGCCTCATTCTTCCATTAAGTACCACAGAAATCATATGTCAATCAATACATCTGATCTTTTCAAATTAAATCATCTCGTTTTAGAGAGCCAAATAAAAGATATTTTGAATAGATGATGCAATTTTGTTTATTTTATATTTTTGTCATAAATTCTACTTAAATGCAATTCCTTTACCAAGTAAGTTATGTTAGTAGCTGCTGCTAGTTGTTAATCTCTTTTTTAAAAAGTCAAAACTAAAAATTCTGAGTGTTATTGAAAATTTTATGATTTGATAGTTTAAAAATAAAAACTTTTTCATAAAACATTAAAAAATTTTTTTCTGACATCCAGTATTCAGGCTGTTACGAATGAATTCTTATAGCATCTCGCCCATTCGTTACTTTTGTTCACATCAGTGGAGATATAATATAGGGATTAATCACAGAACGATTCATTTATTCAGAAAGTATTTATTCAGTGCCCGCTCTGTGGCAGCCCCGTTCCCAGAGTTGGAAGCCTAGAGGTAAACAGAGACAAAGTCCTTTTTCAAAAAGTGTACTTTTTATGTGAGGAAAATAGTTACAAACACGGAAAGGAGGAAGCCTGATGTGTGAGAGAGGGCCTGGGGAGGCTCGCTTAGACAGACGAGGCCCCCGAGGCACCAGGACCTGAGTCACAGGAGTAGCTGCATTAATTCCCTAGGGCTGCTATGGCGAGGTCCCGCTAACTGGGAGACTTAAACAACAAAAAATAATTGTCGCCGCAGTTCGAAAGGATAGAAATCAAAGATCCGGATGTTGGCAGGGTCGGTTCCTTCTGTTTCACGGCTCCCCCTGGCTTCTGGTGGTTTGCTGACAATTTTGGCTCACCCTGGCTAATAGAAGCATCACCCAAATCTCTCCCTTCATCTTCACATGCCATTCTCCCTGTATGAATGTCTGTCTTTGTGTCTACATTTTTCCTGTCCATGCCTTGATCTTGGACTTCCAGCCTCCAGAAGGTGAGACAATAAATTTTTGTTGTTTAAGGCTCCCAGATGGCAGCATTTTGTTTCAGCAGCCCTAGGAAATTAATATACAGAACAAAACTCAATGTTATACAGTAACGTGTCTTTTTAATTTCTAGTTTAGGGATCTGCAATGAAAACTTTAAATACATTACAGTCTCAGATATGTCTAAAAGTTATTATCTAGAAGCAATGTATCTAAAGAGCAGATCAAAAGTTTGTCTGAAGAAATGGCCTCTGTATTTTGAGTTCCTCAAATAAATAAATACTTGTCATTGTGCTGAGGGTAAAAGCACCTATTTTCAAAATTCGTTCAGATATTTTGATACCAACGTAGACACATGTTCATCGCATAGTTTATAATTAGACTAAGTTAGTGGAATCATTTCATTTCGTGTATTTGCCAGTAGCAAATTTGGATACTGAATAAAGTCGTTACTCTTTATCTAAGACTTTTCATACTAAACTGACATATCCCATTGACCATATATAAGCTATGGATAATTTTTAATCTCCTATGCCAAAATTAGAGTAAAAGAAACCACAATTATCATCTGTCAGTGAAAAAGCCAAATTCTCTTCCTCATCTCTGAAACTCAACTCTACATATCTCTACGGAAAGTTCGCGAACATGGTTGAGTTAAGAGTTTATTAGTGCTCTTTTCCCTGGAGAAGACCGCAGCCAGAAGGCAAAGCAGACCTGTGGCCACCCTTTAGCCTGTAATCAGGAGGTCCTGTCAGCGGTCCCCAACCTTTTCGGCACCAGGGATGGGTGCTCCTATGAGAATCTAATGCCTGACGATCTGAGGTGGAGCTGAGGCGGTGATGCTAGCGCTGGGGAGCGGCTGCAAACACAGATGAAGCTTCACTCGCTTCCCATCCCACCTCCCACACCCCCGCCACCCCCGCACTCCACCCTCCTGCTGTGTGGCCTGGTTCCTAACAAGCCACAGATCAGTGCCAGTCTACAGACTGGGGATTGGGACCCCTACTGTATCTAGTCCTTAATAACAAAGTGATTGTTCTTCCCAACAAGCCACGTGATATCAGCCAAGGTGGAGATTTCCCTCAGACACTGACAGCACTTGGCTTTCCTAAGCCAGGTAAAAACCTGAAAACAGCATAAAAAGCTCCCGAGAATCCCCTTTTAAACTGCTGGATCAATATGTGTATCATCCGACTTATTCTAAAAACTGAAAGCTCATGAACCTTAGGTAACATAATTACCCTCTACACACATCCCACTGCCCTAAAGTGGCCACTTCTTAATTGCCTTGAGAGTTGGAACGTCATCATCCCGAACCGAAGGAGATCTCTCTCTTAATTTCTGACCGAAATTCCTTTGTCTGTTCCTGCTCTCTGTGACAAAGGCTGTACAGTTCTTCTGAGACGGATAGCAGAAGACAGTGCAACAAATTAATACAAATGAAGTCATTCCTGAGTGACTCCATCTGCTTTAGAAATAAGGCTCGGACAATAATGTGGCCAAGATCCAGATAATTAGGCCTGACTCCAAATGAAGGCCCACAGGTAACTTATAGCTTCATTAACTCTCCTCAAGAAGGCAGACGTCCAAAAACTAACCTTAATAGAGGCAGCATATGATCCATTGACAATCTGTTTGATATTAAAAAATGAACTTTGTTTCTGCAACGTTGCATGAACGGTAGGCAAAGAGCATATGCAAGTCAAAATACCACAGACCAAGGTACAGTTTAGCATCCTAGTAGCCGATCTCAAAATTTAGAGAACAAAGAGACCTTAATTTTTGTTTACAGACTTTAATCAAAAGGCATTAATAATCTAGCAACCAAGGAAGGCACATAAGGTGTCTGCAAGTGTCTCTTCTCAGTAATCAACAGGAAGATTATTAGCTAATAACAAATGTTATTCATCTTCATAATGGCTAAATGACAGCCTGTTTAAAAATAACAAATGACTACTCCTCATTGACGATTACAGGGTGAGCATGACCTTCACTTGTTTTAAGCAAACAAGTCCTCTTTTCAAAGACTTCAGGAGCACTTTAATTGATAATGATGAGATGTTTTAGCTTTACCAAGGGACACTAAACCTTTAAAGATGCTATTTAAATTGAGATAATTTTATACAACCCCCTGAGTTAGAAGAGACTCTAAAGGTCTTACACTGATTTTTTTTCCCCATAAACAAGATATTAATGAACCACAAATGTAATTAACTATATATAGAAACGTTATATAGAAATGTTACTTTTGTCCTTCCTGATATTTCTATTGTACAACAGGCAAGTTTCAAGTCGCAGGCCAAAAAAGTAGGTAGATTTTAACACTGGATTTTTAAAGATTAGCCTTATTTCCTTAGACGTACAAGCATTTCACATCTCTGGTTGCCGAGGCTATCCGGGCTCCGACTGAAAGCTCCCCGTGGCTTCCAAACAGCTTTGCCAACCGGACAACGTGCCCCGGGCCTAATTTACAAACGCCTCTTAGGACACTTCAAGCTTTCAGCATGCCGCAGCTCACCACGAGTACTTCCGACAACGTTATATCATCGGCTGCTCCGATGGGACCCAGCGGCTGAGACACACGGAGACCAGTTCGGGAGACCCTGGGAGGGGAACCTGCTGGCCTTCCTGGCACACAACCGAGTAAAGAGAGCAGCTCCCGGGGCTGCTGCCACTGTCCCAACATCGCAGGCCAAAAGTGGCCGCTCGCCGCCGGCACTGTTAGAGGCCCTTTTCACTTCCCAGAACCCCACCGCATAACGGTCCCCCAAAGACGTCCACGTCCGGGTCCCTGGAACCTGTGACTACCTTACCATAATGGTTGCGGGTGTGAGGAAGAGTCCTGCGATGGGAGGAGGGTGGAGTGACGGGCTCTGAAGAGGAAGGAGGGGGCCTGGAGCCAAGGCATGCAGACGGCCTCGACGCTGGAGAAGGTGAGGAAGCAGACTCTGTCTGCCCTGAAGGCTCCGACAGGAACGCGGCCCTGCTGACATTTGATTTTAAGCCCATGGCAACTGGTCTGGGGCTTCCAACCTCAAGAACGTAAGATAATAAATGTGGATTGTTTTAAGGCGCTTAGTTTGTGGGCATTTGTTGCAGCAGCCACAGGAAGCCAATACACCTACAGACACCTTTGGAATCAGAACCTAAAAACCAGCCAGTGGCTGGCACTCCTGGGTAGTCACGTGTGCCTCCCTCTGCACAGCAAAAGCTCGCTGCATTTACGGGAAAAGCAAAGGCAGGATTCCGCAGAGGAAATGTTTTTGAGCCAAAAATTAAGCTAGTTATTTCTTTTCTATTTCAGATGCATATTTTGAAGTGACACCAAACTTGTCTTTGGTGTTTGCTAGAGCAACTTAATCATGGATTATAAAAGTGACACCGGCGAGCTATTTTGTACTTTAAGCCAGCATCTCTTCTGTAACTGACAGGTTCAATCAAATATTCTCCAACTGTATTTCTAGCTCTGAGATCCTAAAGTTGTAGCCTACCTGGAGTCTTCTGCTAATTTCTAAACCGTGCAAATACATTTAATTTTACTTCAAAAGAAGGTAGGTTTCCTTTTGTGCTTTATTTTGATGATAATCTTGATTATCTTACCTTGGGTCCCGTTTCCTCCAAAAGGAAATTTTTGCTGCAAATCGGCAAAGGTTATTTATCATCAAACTGCCTTTTCTCTGGGACTGAGTACACACATTGATTTTGTAACACGGTTATCAAATTATCTTCATAAATCAGCTAATGGCCAAACAAACAATGCCATAGACAAAAGTAAAAAATATCTCAGTCTTCAAAGGAAGTGGTATGCCTTTATTTCCAAAAAGCTACGTAATGTATACCAACCACCATAACTAAAAGCATCTTTAAAAGTCCTTGTCCTAAACTCTCAGGACAAATTAGGAGGCTGTCACACTCAAGTCTGTGACTTTTCTAAATGAATTTATTTAAAAGGGAGACGAGGAAGAAGTTGTTTTCTGATAAAGCCTTAGGCACATAGTTTAAGTTAACGAGACATGGTAAGAGCAGGTGGGTAATTCGACGTTCACACACTGTAATGGGCCAAAGGCTAATTACTATTCACTGTAAAATGAACATAAAAGTAGCAATTACGCCTTCATCCTAGTGGATGTGATGTATTAAAAGCTATCAGCTTCACCTTCTGTAATAACAGCTTTTGTCTGTTTGTATCAGGATGTGCGAAAATAAGACGGAAGTGGAGAGGGGCGGGGGGCTCTGTCAGTTTATACAAGCACGAACGCTGGACTCTTACTGTCCCTCCTTCTGTGCCCAAGACACAAAGGAGAGAGGAAGCCCTGTGGCTAGAAACATCATTTGTAAATATGAGGCTTTTTTCTTCCCTGGCTGTGAAATGCTGCCAAATTAACTGTTCACATAAAGCTCTGCCCTTGCCAACTCCTCAAGCCACATGTGAACCACAGTTAACTACTGAGTTCACGAGGGGAAAGTCTCCACGGCCAAGTTCACACTGTCAGTTGAGAACACATCCGAGTACTGCTGACAAGCTGAGCGGAGTGTCCATCATCTTCATCTTTGCCAAAAGAATCTGACAAATGGGGTCAAGCGATCTCACTATATAACTAATGAAAACCTGAAGAGTACACGTAGAAGATACACAAAAGATAGAGTCAGGTTCGAAGATGCCAACATTATAAAATAACTCACGTTTGATACTACAATGAAAAGCGTAAGCATTCTCACGGAAAACCATGGTCTCCAAGCAGAGGGAAAAGGATGCCGAATGCCTGAAAATGAATCGCAAAGGGAATTCTTATTTCCAGCTCAGGGAGATGAAAATCAACTTTGACCTTGTCTGTCAAGAGCCTCCCGCTTGAAGACTTCTGAGACATACCGAAATGGTGTTTCTAACCAGACATGAAAAGACTATTCTCTGCAGCCTGGAGACCGTTCCCATGCTCCGCTCCGCCTCGGCTTGTTCTGTGATTGACCCTCTGCTTTTCCCCTCACTGGTGCACAGAGAATCTGGCACACCAGCACCATGGGAGGAAGCTGCCAGCTCTCTGTCGTCTGCAGCTTGACCTCAGCCTTGAGTCGCTGTGCCTTGCGTGACTCTGGCACACCTAGCCTGGGCAGGATACTCTATGTTTTAAGTTCAAAACCTCCCCACGTGTCAGAGGTTAGGTACTCAGCCGATTAATAGAGAGCCACCCATGAAATGCCAGCTCACTTACAATCTGGTAAAAATGCCTATTATGGTAGTAATATGTCTACGTGCGCAGTCAATGCAATGCTTGCCACGTAGCCCAAGCTAGAATTCCCCAAACAACGTGAACGTAATTTCATAGGGGAGGGGGGGAAAAAAGTTCTTATTTGAGAATTACAAGAGGGAAGCCTAGAGCAAAGATTGTGCCCAGTTATGTGTATCTTTGCTTCTGTCTCCACTTCTCTGCGGCTCAGTGCCGACGCCAAATTGTAAAGGGGAAGTCCAACCGCAGCGTACGGGGCAGATGAAGACTGACAGACCTTACGCCCAGAGCCTGGCGGGAGCTTCAGAAAAGCTCCTTCGAACCTCGAGTTTGGCTTAATGTCGGCTCCCAGAGATCACGTGGGCAGAGCGCTGAGTTAAGTTTTGTTCTGTGCCGAATGACATCTAACCCTCTCACTCGGACTCACTGAGTTCTGCCTCGCAGGCCTCCGTGCCAAGACGTGTCCCAAACCATGATGCAGCCGCCAGGGCGCCTGAGCCCCAAGTCTGTCCTCAGGATAGACGGAGTTAGAAAACATGACGACCCTAGAAACTCCTCAGAGACATACTTAAAGCCCGCGATTTTGATTTTGTCACACGCAAGACAAGGTGAGAGGGTTGTGAATAGTTTACAGTACAAATGAAATCCCAATGTCCTACTGCCTGCTACTCTATGAGTGCCGCGATCCAATACTGATTTTATTTAGAGCAAAAAGAATTATTTGATGACAAAATTTAAATTTATACTGCATAAAAATTCATTTTTTACAAGTTTTACTTCCAGATATATTACAACAACTACTCTGCCCTACCGAAGTCTTTAACTCCTTCATTGCAATGACCTGAATCCCAAATGCGGTTAATGACTTCTTTCCATTCTTTAATACAATCATTTTCCTCATCAAGATCACATCGGAGACCACCCAGTGTCTCCTGGCTTCTCAGGTCTAATTATGCCGCATGGTTTTCCTTTAATCTGACTGCTTCAAAATGTGTCTGAAACAGGCTTTTACTGCATTTGTGTTCCCATCCTTCTTAGCCTGCCTCCTGATTTTATGTACCTTTGTCTGCTCAAAGAGATTACTAAGGTTACTGATGTGTTTTTAATGTAAATATTCTCTCTTTGTCATGAAAAGGGAAAATTACAAAGATGTCAAGTAATATTGAATGTAAATAAGCCTCTCTCACCTCAGCTAATGTTGGATTTCTGTCACTTAGTAAATAAACTGGGATCAGAGTAGGATTAATGTCAACGATGCACTGAAGGTTGCTAGTTTGGCAAGACAATAAAGCAAAGACTACAAAATACTAATGATTCTTCTGGGTGTTGGTACCGCTCGCTCTCCACGGGTTCATAGTTCTAGATTCTGTCTTTCTGTTATTGACATGGTCATGGACTATTAAAACACAAGCACAGGTAACTTAAAAAAAATGGATATTAGGCAAATGACCCAGGTGTTCACTGTGATTCTGAGCCTCAATATTCACGTTACTCCCAGAAATGTAAAGGCGCTGAAGGGTACTCATTCATTCTTGACCAGCCATCACCAGCAACTAAATGCTAGTGAGGGGCAGACAGACATTCAGTGTAAAAACACACGGGTGGGTGAGAAGTTAAAACCAAGAGGAGACATGTCCTGCACCAGGGGTCAGCAAAGCAGCAGAGGCTGCTGCATGGACCTGCAAAGACCGAAATACTGACTCTCTGAACCCTGCCTAAACCCCCACTCTAAACACACAAGCCCGAACATGGAAACCGGATTGTGTGACCTCCGAGCTGCAGAGAACTGAGGACATTCTGCAGAGTCCAAGCCTGGGCATGTGCGTGTGCCTTACCGAGGAACCCAAAAGCAGACGATGAGATGAGAGTTTGTGTGCAAGTAATATCTTAAAAAAGACTCCGAGGAAAAGCCAGTAAGGGAGGGAGACGCAGAACAGGGCAGGGAAAGTAGCAAAGCAAATGTGAGATTTCAGGCCCCGCCCCAGGCTGCAGGATCCTGTGGGGAGCCAGGAGTGTACGTCACACCTCCAGGTGGGTCCCACCCCCAGGCCAAGGAGGTGGCCTTCCATACTCACGCACCAATTACTGGCTGGGATGGGGCGGGGGGCGGGGAGGTGAGGGTAGATAAAACTCCAAGACACTTTCTGCTCTCTGGGGTACAGGCAAAGCAGCTCCATCACCCCAAGGACAGGAATGTCACAGGTGTGCATCATCACCTCAAGGCTCATGGGAGCTGATCAATGTCACAGGAGCCCACAGAACATTCAAAGGGCGCTGAGAGGATGCGGGTTGAGCACACACCCGGTCCACTGGCAGCCGTGTGTGCAATGGCACGTGCCGGGGATGTGACAGAGAGGACTCAGTGCTGAGTGCAAACGAGGAACGCACTTAGCAAATTCATCTAGGGGCCTCTGCTCCACTTTGCCATAGAGAAACGCCTCTGTCCCCAGCATGAAACACGATAACAATATTAATAATGGTTCATACTTATTGAGCACGGTCTAAAGGTACTGAACTCTTCGGATATGTCATTTTATCTGAACCTCATGAAAACCCTACAAAGCTAGTAGCATTGTCTGTTTTTTTGTTTGTTTTTTGTTTTTTTTCAGGATGAGAAACATAGGGCTCAAAGGGGTTAGCCAAATGATCCAAAGATACTCAGGAGGGAAGCAGCAGAGACGAAATTCAGAGCCAGGTCTATGTGACTCCGATGCCAGAAGTCTCCTCCCTACCCCACCTCCTGGGCCGCTTACAATGGCGAATGTGCCTCTCCCTACAACAGCTGAAAGGGAATCTCAAGAAACAAACACCTCTGTGACACATTACATGTGAAAATCTCAGAGAACAAAAGCACAGGAGGGAGCAAAAGGAAAAGAGAGAGGAGAAAGAAAGAAGAGGAGAGAGAAAGAGAGAGAGAGAGAAGAGAAGAGAGAGAGAGAGAGAGAGAGAGAGAGAGAGAGAGAGAGAGAGAAAGAAAGAAAAAGAAAGAAAGAAAGAAAGAAAGAAAGAAAGAAAGAAAGAAAGAAAGAAAGAAAGAAAGAGAAGAAAGAAAGAGAGCAAGCTGGTTTCACCTTCTCATTCAAGAGGGTGCCTGTGCTTGAATGGGATGACTCTCCTATGATTTAGGTTTTTCAAACTAAATAAACAAAACTTATTTCTTAAATAATTCATCTTGCAGATTTGTACCATAGCCTAAGGGAAGAGGCCTGTGTGTATTTTAGAGCAATGGTTCTCAAACTTTCATGTACTCCAGAATTACCTGGGGAGTGAATTTCAGTGCTCAAACCCAGAGCGAGCTCTCCAAGATTCTGTTTCACTAAGTCTAGGGGAGGCCCAGGCACCTGAATTTCTTACAGAAAATTCTAAGCAGATGGTCTGTAGACTGCATTTTGAGAAATACTGCTTCAGAGGAATGGGCAAGACTAACAAAAAGAACCCACTCTACCCAGGATTCTCTGCCTGATGTGGTGCTAGGGTAATTTTATACATAGATAGGTAGATACATACATACATACACACATACGTACATACATACATATATACATACATAGACAGACAGATAATTATCCAGTCTGACCAACCAGGCACGGCAAGAGTTTTCACTTACACATGAGTTAGCCGCATGTGACATCTCGGTATGAAATCTAATTGCTGATCTAGAGTTAAAAATTAAAGTTGTTAACTTCTGATATCAAGTGCAATGGCCTAGATCCATATATATTTTTGAATATAAATATGTGCACCAATTCAGTGTGATTTTTTTTTTTTTCAGAAATTCCAAAATGAGTAGGAGGAAGAACAATTTGGTGTGCTGGCCAAGTTCTATTCTGGGGTAATAAAATCTGCCTCCTTAAAACTCTTTTTGGAAATTTCAGTAGCTACATGCTTCTTCCTCACTTCCTGTTCTTAAGGGTCACAGAGTGGTACCCTTCAATTTAGTCCACTAGTTCAACTTAGCGGAGTGCCGTAGGTGACACTCTGCAGCAGACGTAGGGGTGGCCATGAGGAAATTAGAACGTAAATTAGATAAGCCGTTAATATCAATGGTCTATATTGAAATATGTTCGGGTGACGTGTCCATGTTTGGCTTTGATTCCGGAACCTTAAAAAATATATATATATTTCTTATATA
Organism: Eonycteris spelaea; assembly: GCA_003508835.1. Taxonomy (NCBI): domain Eukaryota; kingdom Metazoa; phylum Chordata; class Mammalia; order Chiroptera; family Pteropodidae; genus Eonycteris; species Eonycteris spelaea. The sequence goes on from PUFA01000056.1 coordinate 1,131,420, forward strand.
TATATAAGAAATATATATATATTTCTATTGTTCTTATATTTGGATCTTATAGAAATAGCTTGATATAGCCCAGTAAATGCATACTAAATTAATATACGTGATTTATTGAGAGTGCATCTCATTATCTAGATAAATAGCAACTTGTCACAGAAAGGGCAATCTTGTGCTATTATGTTTTTTTCTACCCAAATGGTTCCTGTGTGGCCTTAGAATATTTAGTCAGAATAAGGTAGAGGCTTCTGTCCCGTCTCTTTCTAAGGACTTTCAAATACTTTGCAAACAATAATTACTGACTCTGACACTGTTCTTAATCCGATTTAAGTGGATGAAAGCACGATCAATGGGCGGGGGGCCCTACCACATGGTCCATGAATGAAGAGGAAGGGACAGCATGCCACCAGATGGCCAGTGCAGCTACAGCCGCTTGCAGCCGTTAGAAGCCAAAGCGTTCCCTGCAACTTCTGATACTGTCTTTCTGTCTAAAAATGGCGACAAAGCCCTTCTTGACTGGCTGGAGCTTTGGTGATGAAGCGCGGAAACCTGTTTGGCACAAGGAGAAGCCATAGAAGAAACAGAAGGCCAGATCCCTCGGGGACTGAGGGTCTGCCGAGACACAGAAACCAAGCAAAACAATAGATTTAGATCACCGGCTGTGACACGCTACAGAAGACCATCTTGCATTTCAGAATAAACAGTCACAACACCCTCACGGTAGAAGCAGACCTTGTTTCCACTAGTGTGCCTTCCTCCACATTTTAGCACCAGACTTCTTTCAACCAACAGACCCAAGCAACATGCGACTCCCCGGAAGACAGCCTATTGCTCTTCTGAGCTCTCATGTACACTTAAGCTTTTTCAGAAATCCGACCAAGGCTACTCTGTAAAGCAACTCTGAGGTTTAAAAATCTAATTATACTTAAAATCAAAATAGAGTATTCTAATCTAGATGTATATAAACATTAGACCAAAAGGAAAGCAAGTTTAGAAAGACACAAAAATAATGTTAAAAATAATAAAAGATATCTTAGGCATTTCATTTTGCTCATATTCACACAATTTGCATTTTAGAGAAATTCGCATTTTTTACAAGAAATAATTCCACCCAATCCTAGAAAATCAAAAGTGTTTAGAAAACAAAAAGGTTGAATAGAGGACAGCTGCCTGAGAAATACGCAGCTTTTTATCTGAAAATGCTCAGGAATGTCTTGGTTGATTGAAATTGCTAATCAAGGTAAAAGATGTATAATTCAAGCAATTACAGAGCAAATATAGTTTCTTATTTTCAAGACACACCATGGATGCCTAAACAGAATTTTAATACACATTCGGAAATAGTTACATCTTAGATGTTTTCAATTATTTACTGTCTCTTCCTTTCTTTTTGTTCCCTTCTCTATTACATGACTAGCTAGCTATAACCATAACAACACATCTCAAGTTTTCTTTTACCCCTGGCACATATTACATAACGAATAAGTCTTTGGTGCATGAATAAATGATGAATGGACGGATAGCGGATGATAGATAAGTAAACAGATACATAAGTATGGCCCTGGGTCGGGTGGGGTGGGATACAGACTCTGAGAAGGAGATTTGTGAGCAGGTGTACTGTTACAGCTTGTCAAGCATGGGAGAAGCGGAGTGTGGGGAAGGAGGAGCTACTCAGTGATCCGATCTCAACAGATGTCTACTCAGCAGATCCCATAAGCAGCTCTGCGGCAGGGACAGCCCTCCGAGTTGTCCCACATTGAAGCGAAGCGCGTGGGCTTTTACATCCCACAGCTACCAAGAGGGGAGGGGGCATTACTTTGGGTCTTTCAGTGGTGGGTCTTTCAATGGCAGATAAATCCTAGAGATGGACTCGGCTGACAGGCACTGGTGACCAATGCTCTCAGAAACAAGGGCGACAGCACGAATTAGTCAGATGATTAACTTTCTTCCCCACGTCGCCAGTTGTCATTGATGATCTGGAGACATGGTTCTTCAGTGTCCTCAAAGTCTAAAGATGACGCAACACCACAAAGCAAGCACCCTTACTGCAAACGATCTAAACTACATATAAATATCTTATACATACACAATAGGTAATGTATAAAAATACACATAATCTTTTTAGGAATCAAGAAATGTGTAACTGCGATTTTTATACCATGCTTTATAAATCATTACAGTTTTAATTAATCAAACAGTAGTAAATACTCACCGATGGCCTTGAATCTTATCATATCTCCCTATAACTCCCCTAGATTTAGATGGACATTCAAAAGCCACCGCAGGCCAAAGGTAAGAGACTACACATTTAGCTGCCAGTTTCCCCAGGTTTAGTTCACTCCAGCGCAAAGCTGTGCCTCTTCAGAACAGGAGACAGACAGATATTCTACAACTTCGATTCCTAGAGGTCAAACCGCCCCAAGCTTCCCAAGGTAATCCACACAATGAAAGGGAGAGTGGAGTGGGGAGAGGGAGGAGAGAAAGCTAAGTTCCAGAGATCCACGGATCCATTAGACCTTGTACCAATCACTATTATAACTGCACTAATCCTAGAGACGCCTCTGTGACGAGACTCTGTACCAATACAAAAGTCTTCTCAACGCCTGAAAAAAAAAATCCATCATTCACTATTTGTGAGCAGATTAATTTAGCCCAGATATGAGCCTGCATGAATTATATCTAAAGTTCTCATTAGAAATCTTTTTCACAGGAAAATAATGTCTCATCGTATATAACTTTGTGGAAAAATGAAACTACATGGAGTTACTTGGTATGCAAGGGCAACCCTAACCTACTGTCAAGAAGGGGTGATTTGTGGGTGACACTTCTCCTTGCACTTCAATTCTCCTAATTACTACAAATTCTACAGGAGCCTGAAATGACTTAAGTCTAGATTTTTCAGTCCAACACCATCATGGTCTGTTCGTCGACTTGCTATGGAAATTATTATATGTGGGAAAACATTATCCCTAAATGGATTCCTTGTTCCTGTATTATCTAAGCGATAAATCCAATGGCTAATTTCTTTCCTTTTCAGGTGATATTTGCTTGGCATAATAGTCAAACATAGAAGTGATACCACTTCAAAAATAATGTTATAATTAGGACATATTTTCATCTTCATTAACACTAATTTCGACCCTGAAATTTTATGTGAAAATCTAAAATACAATGAAAGATTTACTTAAAGTTACTAAAAAGAATGAAAATTAATAAAATGAACTTCACAAATGCCAGCAATTTTGCTTAAATTTTTAGGCTATCAGATATGCTTTTTGCTTTATAAAATTGCCTACTTTACGACACTTAACATTCAAATAAAGATAGGTAATTCACATTGAACTGCAATAAAATTCTTCTGAAAATACTTTTGGAATCCAATATACCTCAAATTAGTTATTAAAGATTAATGTTACCACTGAGAATTCTAAAATAAATTACCACAAAAGATCAAATTAGTGTAAATGTCTTTTATCCTTAAGATAGTCTAGCTACCCACCTATTTTCTTCTTGTTTTAAAATGAAATGATAATTAAAGCTTGGTAGAGTTCCCTAATTTCCAAAATCGATCCTTCAAAGAATGTGTAGAAGTTAAATTTTATTGGCAATAGAGAAAGAAACTGATGGTATTATTTTTTATTAGTTCCTTTATCAAAGGAACTAATATAAATGTTATAGGTTTATTAATTCAATATATCCCTGGGACTGTTAACTTTAAGATGTCTTTACTGGTAGACAGGGATCGCTTACTCCTGTGTCTAACAGCAAAACAAACAGTTGTCCGATCATTTGCTTAATTTAGAAGCATCTAACTCACAAATAGCAGAATTGTATTTGGAAAGAATGATGGTCAAGTCGTAACTTCAAGGATAACGGTACAGTTTTTCTCCACAGAAAGTGTAGGCCAGAACAGGGTGTGAGAGTGGATTAAAAAGTCGGACTTGTTGGATTTGAATCCCATTATGGCCACTAATGAGACGTTACCTTTAAAAAGTTAAACCTTTAAAAAAAGTTTTTAAACTCCCTTGGCCTCAGTTTCCTTGTTGTAACATGGGATAATAACAGAATCTGCTCTATGGAGTTGCAAGGATTAAATGAGTTAATATATGTAATGCTTTTAGAATAGCACTTCGTGATCAATAAATGTCATCTACTATACATAATCTTAAATACAAAAAAAATATTTTGTTCTACTTTAATGCATCTGACTGGAAAAGTCAGAATAAAAACTGCATCACATATGAAATCTTTGACTCTATTTTAAATGTAGACAGCATTATTGCCCAATGTTCAATCGGAACGAACCAAGAATGACTCAATTCTAAATCTATTCAGAGGCTGTTTCTGGGTCTCGGTAACCAGGATCATGCTTAACACATTGTGGGTAAGATTTGATCTTATGCTCCATTTAAGCAATTGAGCTTCTGTCTTAATCCATCGAGTCTGAGTTCTTGACTACGGTTTGGTTCTATTAGGTCTCCAGCAGAGGACAGCCTTATTGCTGATCAGTCCTCACTCGCTTTTAACTCCTTCCTGACAGTCTCTGCTTATTTTTCCCAGCATTAATCTATGGCTTCAACCACCAAACATTATTTCAATATTCATTATGCTAAAAGGACTGGCTTAGACTCATGGTACAGGAAGGAAGAAGGTGACGCATGGAGTCATCCTTTTCCTCTGGGGCTTCACCCTCCTACTGAGATACCTCCTGGGTGCTACCAACACATCTTCATACCCTGACTGGCTACCAGAAACCTTTCCTTGCTTGCTTCTGAGATCTGTCTGAATCTGTCAGACGGCTTTGCTGCAATTTCTCCAAGAAGTCAGAGCATCATTCAATGCCCAAGAAAACCAGCCAAAGACTGCAGGAAATCAGTGGACCCGAGAGGACACAGAGACCCTCCACGTGGCACCTGGGCTATAGCCTTGCCGGAGCGTGGGACTAGGGCATCCCCTGCTTAATCAGGAATGGAGTCAGCCCTCTGGCCCGCTGGCACCAGATTGCTCCAAGCCTCTGCATGTCTCCACTGTCCCTCCTCTGCTGAACATGAACTGAAAACTCGATGCTCAGAATGGCGCCTGCACCCATTTGCCTTCCGCTGAATCCCAAACCCAAAGAGGCTTCCACAATTCTAAGGCCACCACGTATAACCTAGGAACCCACGAAGATGTGTCTCACGAAGTTGGTGACCTCTGCCCTGAGCCCAACTCTACAGAAACACAGGAATTTAGAAGAAGGGGCTCAGATTGAAATAAATTCACCCATTGTGTTGCAATCACGCCAAGGAACGAGCCTTTCCTCAGGGAGTCCTTGTTCCCCAAGGCACACACGATTCAGCACAGCAATGCTGTGTGTCCCATGGAGCGTGAGCGTGCGCGAGGAGGTGCCGCCTGCCGGGAGCTGGCTTTCACCGGGGACAGCGACGGGAGGGCAGCGCGACTGCTGGGATTCCTACGGAACCTCGCTTACCCCCGACGAAGCTCTCGATTCCACAGGCCAAGCTGCATTTTACTGATGAAAGAACAGACTCAGAGAAGTAACCCGTTTGGTCAAGGCCACAAGACCCTGAGGCACAGCTGGGACTTTCTTGCCACCATATAAGACCCTCCCCCAGGAAGAGCACAACCACACGGCCTCCATGGGTGACGCGGGGATGCAAAGATGAGCCAGTGACCAACTCCAGGTGCTGAACAACACCACAGGGAGCTTTGAGAGCAGCACAGAAAAAAACAAAACAAAACAAAACAACCCTAGGAGGGACACTGGGTGGCAGGGACATTAAAGAGTCATTATCGCTTCAGCCTGAGCCAGTCAGTAAGCCAGCAATCATGACCCAAATGGGTCCTATCTGACTAGAAGGAACAGAAATAATAGGAGCTGCGTAACTCCCAGGGTCCCCTCCGCTCCGCAGTGTGATGCAGGACAGGGCAAAATTCCCTGAGTGGGTCTGCACCGAGAGAGAGACAGACAGACAGACAGACAGAGGAGGGAGAGGAGGGAGGGAAGGAGTTCTTGACTTAACACAGGAAAGAATTCAGTTCACACTAAAGTCAGAGTCAAAAAGAAAGTTCTTCACGGACAGCGCAGTCTCCTCTCAGCCACGAAGAGCGTGAGAGTCTGAGAAGACTCAGAGGGACAGGGACGATTCAAGGACTGAGACGAGAGTAAAAGGACCCGAGTGTTCGGGAAATTCAGTTTATATGTCGTTCTTGGCTTCTATGAAGCACAGTTTAAAGACGCTGTCTACCTATTTCCCTCGGATGGCGTGGGTGCGCGGTGTGAAAGGGTAAGCATGCGGCGGGAAGCGGGCGGTTCCCAGCCTCTGACCCACAGGCCGCGCAGGTTTTACTGGAGGAAGGAATGATCGCGTTTATTTCGTGCCGGGCGAGACGTGACAAGCCTGTTTCCCAGTCTTCCCTTCCAGCGGGAGGAAATGGGTTGGCAGTCATTCCAGCAGGAATCTTCCTTCGCTCTGCAGGTTTCCTCGTGGTCTGGCCAGGCCTGCTCAGCACACCGCAGTCTCTGAATACGGCTGCACTGAACTTCTAGTTCTCTTGACCCTTCCTACATGAAATGAGCGCGCAAGTCTCAGAAGCAGTTTCCGCTCACTCTCATGAGCAGCTCTGGTTCTGAATTCACGTTCCCAACGCCAGTGCCTCTCCAGCTTTCTGTGTGCGCTTATCCATTTAACAATCAGCAACTGTTGGAAGCCATGAGAGAGCTTCCTGGGCTTTAGAGATGTCATGAACAAGACTAGGTTCCTGTCCCCAAAATGCTAACGTTCCAGTGACAGTAACACGCAGCTGAACAGCTAAGCTCAGCATCACCTGAAAGGTCTTATGAGAGGTGTGAGCCGAGGGGTTTTGAGGCATCAGAGGAGGAGAACAGGTGCGCTGAGGAGTTTCACTCAGACGGCAGGTAGCACCCAAGCTCTCTGTGAAGGATGAGTGACGTGCACGATCATTAATTCGGGTCTTTTGATGGAGTTTACAGTTCTGGTGATCACGGCTCAGCTCCAAGCGAAGTGGCAAAGTTTTCCTTATGAATGTTTATGACATACTTCTTATCTTGAACTGAATGGAGCTGCTACTGTTTTTCTTCCGGCATTTTTCATGAACGCTCAATCCATTTTTATCCCAAACTCTGCAATATACTCACCAAAGCCTATAACTCTGGCTAAGGTAGCGTTTGGAATATCAGCCTCAACAGCCCACACAAATTTCATCTAAGCTCCAGCTTGGCACACTACTTCTTAACTCTAGAGCATATTTATTTTCATAGAGTTTCCAACTTAAAAAAAAAAAACACCTAGTTAAGACAGTTTTATGTAGCATACCCCAATTTTTTAAAAAAAGTGTTTTTTAATCTTGGTTTGAAAGTTAAAAACACACTGGAAAATATTTCCTGCCTAAAAGGTAAATACTGCAAGTGTCAGGACAACAAATGCAAAAGCCTGAAACCTAGCTGACGAATTCTGAGTCCTTAAGAGGGTCTCGTTGTGGGCTCTGAATTATCTGTAGGGCCCACAGGTAGAAGCCTACTCGGACTACTAAAGGCTGAATGGTAACGTTTTCAAACCAACCTTTCCTGGAAGGCAAGGTAAACTCTTTCGTGAGGAGAGTAGATGCAGATTTAACTAGTTTCCAAAAGGAAAGATGAGCTGCCGAGTTTTATGCCTTTTGGAGGTTATATTTGCCCAGCGGGAAGACCAGTTAAAGGAGAATGACAGTAGTTTAGGCTTGAGAAAAGGAAAAGAAAAAAAAAAAGGAAAGCAATGAATCAACCCTCTTAGATTTTGAGCGGTGCTTTTAGGCTTAATGTTACAGTACATTATTTTCCCCCCAGAGGAAAAGAAAGACTTTAAACTATATTATCCTTGTAACTCATAAATAAGAAGATGATGCTGAGTGATTGCAATCTGACGCTGATGCTACGAGCAGTTACAGTTTTCCATTGCCACGGAAGGATGACGCTGTAAGAGGCAAGAAAAAGGAGGCGTGACTATCAGCTGTTTGTTTTGATTATTAAGTCTGTTTTTAAAAGAAAGTAATGATAAAAAGTAAATCTACTAAGGAATGATCCTGATATCCTTGCTGTATCTGATTAAAGACCTATCTGATCAAAGACAATATTAACGCTATTTAATGCATATGCTACACGGGATGTAATAGTCTCATTACCAGATTTAAAGCACTCGAGGGCCAGCACGGTCTTGATTTGGTTGTTGTTGGGTTGTTGGTTGTTTTTGTTTTTACTTGACAGCATTTGTTGGGAAGGGAACAAATGAAAAGGTAGAAAAAAAAACTTGGTCTCACAAAGTTCAAAGTTAGTACCTCTGGGGTCTGACTTGATGCTGGAGCCAAAGGTTCTAAACAAGCCAGAGATTTCCAAGCAAAGCAAAATGCAGTTCAGTTTTTCGAAGTGTAGCAACTGCTCTTGTTCCTTTGCTTAACAGCCTGGTTGACTGGTTGTAGAGTTAGAACCCAATTTTTATAGATACTGAAGATGCAAATGTCAAACCAAACAACTCTTATTTTGAAGTCTATTCCACATGAATCAGGTCATCTCACTTTCAGGGTTTGAGTGAAGTGAGCACCACAAGGTATTTTAAGTATGCACCGTAATTAGCCTGTTCAAAATGCAAAAACTTCTATATCTAGATTACTCAATACGCCTTTGTGGATCATTTTTATCAATTCTCCAAAAAAAATTAATACTATCGGTTACCAGAAGGGTGATTCATCCTCCATGATGTAAATTGATCAATCTTTGAATCTGTTTAAATAATTGGAAGATTAAACATACACAGTTTCTCACCTTCTCTGGCACGGTGAATATTAGTTGAAGGAAAAGGGGCAGTGATGGAGGCGTGCCCGTGTTCACTCACGCCAGAGCAGGGACAGAGGGGAGGAGACTGCTCAAAGCCAGAGCGGAAGAGCTCGCTCTCACAGCAACCGCCCTGATGTCACCACGAAAAGAGTAGGGTTATCTGGAGGTAAATGTGTCACCAAGAAGCATTACCTTTGCTGAAATAGCCCCCTGGTTTAGTGCACAAACTGTGGATAAAATAACCCCCTTTAGATAAAGAAGAATGTAATAAATTCCATTCTGAAAACATGGTTCGGAACTAAAATATTTATCCCGGTCTCAAATGTCCCATGTCCCTGCTCTATTCAGCTATGAGTCCTGAGTGTCTAGTCTGGCCCTCGTAGACATAAAATAAATGTTTATGAATAAATGAGGGAACTACTGGAATAGGTCGATGGGTCTCATCATCTGAAAGCAAACAAGAGTTACACAATTAGGGAACAACGTAAGAAAGCCCGGGATGTTTTTGTTTCTAGTTGTTTTCACTTTATTCTACGGCCCTTCGTTCGTGTTTGAACTGCTCTAGTCCGTAATTTCTCCTTCTGGAAAATAGGGCAGATCCATTCGTTGTGCGAGAGATACCCACGACGACAAGAAAGCCACTCGGGCTCCATTGGCTGCTGAAGACCACCCCTGGACCCCTGGGAAAGGCATTCCGGGAGAGAGGTCACAAGTGCAAATGCGGCTGGGTAATAAAATCCTCAGCCCTAAAAGCACAGGCCTCTAACTGTATATGTAACATATACGTTTTGTTTATCTCCCTACACAACCCCGCAGGATGAGGTCCCACGAAGAGCACGTCCAGCGTCTTCGGAGATGCTAGCATCCCAAGGGGCCCGCTTCCTAGACACGCAACACCACATCTCCCCTGAGGCCCTGCCATCTCCTCACAGCCCTGTCACGAAGTGAATCCTACTCTTAAGACTCACAGATGTTTCCAAGGTACCCACTCTGAGGAACTTCTCCCGGCCTCTCCCTCTCCTCTCCGAACAATGTCCCTTTACGCTCCTTCTGTGTGATAAACAGCATCATGTCTCCAAAGAGCTTTGGCTTCTAAAAAAAAAAAGAGGAAAAAAAGAACTGCCCTTGCTTTCAAGCAGCTGCTTCTTCCTGCCCACCTGCTTTACACTCTTCCCGAGAGAAGAAACTGCCAGGTCTGGACACCTGCTTGAAAAAGTGAGAAGGAGAAATGTAGTAGGAAAATAAACTAATTGATAAATATCTCAGGAACAGTCACACCCTGTCTACTTCTATTACCTCTGAAACAACGCCCTGGCCCCTGTCCACCAAAATCAACCTTCCGTTCGTTCATTCAACAAGAATTTAGTAATTACTTCCGATGTACTCAGCACTGGGAAGTGGTTCATACGTGCAAACGGCCAACATGGTTCCTGCTCCCTCAGACTTTACTCTTTGGTGGGAGACAGACAAGTCAACAGGCAAATGGAAGACAGCACAAAAGCACTGTGATGGGAAATACACAGGGAACTCTCAGAGCCACCAAGGGGACACTGAAGCCCAGGCCTAGTGACTGGAGCCAAAGAAAGTTAGCGACGTCTAAGAAAACCACGGAGGAGCAAGCCATGGAAAAGAAGGCAGGAAAAGAGAGGGAGGGAGAGGAAGGGAGAAAGGAGGGTTTCGGGCTTTAACAATAGCCTGTGCACAAGTTCAGAAGTTAAGAAATAGAAGCCAAAGATTTAGAAACCAGTTCAACGTGTCTGGAGAAATCAAGAGATGCGGCTAGAGGGGAAACAGGTGTCAAATCACGCAGAGCCTTTAGCCGAGTTAAAAAGTTTGGGCTTCCTACCGGGGACAACGGGGCTCTTCCGGGCTTTAAACAGAGAGGAGAAGCCCCTAGCTATGCGGTGCAGGGAGCCCTGGCAGAGGCGAAGCAGGGCCGGGGCGTCCAGCACGGAGGCTGTTCCAGGCGTCCAGGGGACAGATGACAAGGCACAAACTACGACAGTGACAGTGCAGACAGTGCGGAGGAGAGGGATTTGAGGGCAGTCGAAGGGAGAACAGACAGACTCGGGAGGCCAGAAGTTTGGGCAAAGGAGAGCGGGGTCAGGATTAATCCCCCCCGTGTAATAAATGTTTACTGAGCACCTACCACATGCCAAACAGTGTTCTTTGTGCCCGGAATACAGGGGTAACCTGAAGAGTCACACTTCCTCACTAAGGTACAAGTATCAAGACTTACAGACTAAACCTGCGACCACAGGTAAATTTATCATTAAAATTCGTATCCAGAGCGATGAAGGAAAAATAAAGACATGGTAAGAGATCATGATGGGGGCCCGGTTTCGCCTGAAAGATGAAAGAAGACTTCTCTGAAGGGATAACCTTTAAGCCGCGTCCGGAAGGATTGCGTCAAGTGACGAACGGGAGAAAGAATGCCCAAGGCAGAAGACGAATGCAGAGAGAAGCAACAGTATTGAGATACATTCAAAAGGAGAATCGATACACCTGGTGATAGATTGGATGTAGAAATGAGGGCGAAGGAAGCCGAACGGATGATTACCAGCCCAGACATGAGCAATAATCAGATAGTGATTAGCTCTTTCATCATCCGTCTTCATAACAAACTGCCCAAGCGCCAGTCATCAGTCACTGCTCCTGCTTGAGGCCGTTCTCCGCTGCGAGATGCAGCCCCTCGTCTCCTGGTAGGCTGGCCATACGGAGAGGCAGGGGAAATGCGAATAGGACCTTCTGTCCTCACACGGGCCACTCCTCCCTTGTGTGTTCAGCTTTCCTCCTGAGTCTTGCCACGTCGCACCAGGGACCAACGCCTTCACCCCAGCTTAGACACTTCTTAGCCCTACTTGAGAATGATTCTGACAGACAGGTAATGGCCGATGAGATATTAGCTCTTTCGGGTCAATCGTTTACATTTCAACGGGAATATTCCATGCCTCCACCTACTGATTCTCACATATTTTAAAGAACAGGATTCTCTTATCGAACTTACAAACATTCTGACAGAGAAGCTCCACCTGGGCGTCAGTTGAAAAGGGAGCCATCGCGACAGCGGCTGCACAAAGTGACAAGTGCGGCTTCACCCCTCTGCTCTTGACCCTCCCCTCTCCCAGCGATCCCTGCGAAACCTTCGGGTTTCGCCTCAATTCAAAGTTAAGTTGGGAAAAACAGCGCGAAAGTCTGGGATAGAGTGAAAAACACTTTCTCAAATTCTAACGAAAGTTAGGAAGGAGTAGATGAGAATCATAAACCTAATGATTCCTAAGAACTTTTTCTCGTTATAAAAGCAATCTTTTAAGTATTCATTACATTTTTTTTGCTAAATCAGGGGTTCCCAGCCCCCAGGCTGTGGACTGATACTGGTCCGTGGCCTGTTAGGAACCGGGCCACACAGCAGGAGGTGAGTGGTGGGCCGGCAATCGAGGGAAGCTTCATCTGTATTGCAGCCGCTCCCCAGCGCCAGCATCACCGCCTCAGCTCCACCTCGGGTCATCAGGCATTAGATCCTCATAGGAGCACTGGTCCCTGGTGTCAAAAAGGCTGGGGACTGCTCATGCTAAAAGACAAAAGGAGTCAATCAGGATGACTCCTTTTGGGAGCTGAAGGGAAGTTTCATGGATGACTGCGTAAACGGTGTGAAAGGCCACAGGGGTTCGCGGGGAACCCCAAGAGAACTGTCCTGAGTTATGAAGGCAGAGAGAGGCTCCTGACAGGAGCAGGGTCCTCAGTCAGGGAGCAGCCAGCACGGGGAGCCCTCAGGGTGAAAGCTGAGGAAAATGTTCCCCTCCGCCCTCCTGTAACCAGGAGCCAGAAGACAAGGAAGCCCGAGACAGACCCTCTGAGCTGAGAGAGGAAGCGTAGAAAGTAGATCTGGAACAACAAAGAGGAAATACACAGCACAGGCAGTTGGCCTGATCTGTAGGTAAGTGAATATTTCAACGTAATGTTCATACTTCGGCTACAGTAAAATATGACCACTTAGCACATGACATGATATAAGATGGCAATTTACGTGATGTTAAATTCAGGAAAATGTTCTAAGCTCCTAAGTGCTCAAAATAATCCCTTTGACATGGGACAATGATTTGAGTTTTTAAATATTTCTCTGTGGGGTGTCTAGGAAAAAGCCGTCTGACCTTTAGTTAAAGACCATCCGTCTCAGGCAGAGGATTGATTGTATTTAACCCAAAAGGTGATTCTAAAGACAGTTTCCAGCACGAGTGCTACAATAAAAGCTATTTCATCGGGGTTTTCTACAAGTGATTTGGTGAAAACATTCAGCTGACAGCCGCATGGCCAAATGCCTCCAAAATTCGCCTCCAAATTTTGAGGGCCCTAGTACGGAGGCTGCTTTGTGAATGTCTTTTCACAGCCATTGTCTCCCAGAACCAGCACACACAGACACATGTGGCCGGCATGCTAAGCAGGCACTTGGTGGGTGCGATTAAAACACAACTTCTTTTGCGCTCCCAAAGTCCCTTTGGAGTGGCCGCGTGGGGCGATCCTCCCCAGGCCTGGACGAAGACTCCAGAGCACCGGAATTCTGGAAGCACTGTTAGGCGGCAGGCAAGGCCACCACCTCTGTGCTCTCTCTCTGCTCACGTCTGCCCCAGCCCCCAGGTTTGAGACTGAAGGCGGGAAAACGAGGAAGGGACTCCACAGGGAGCCCCACCGGCTGAGAGCTGCTTCTGTGGTAAAAGCCCCAACAGCCATCTGAAGGTCACTCTTCCTCCCATGGGAGCTTTCAACACATTCCTGGGGGGGGGCCCAGCTAGACCCTCTGACCAAGGCTCGTCTGTCCTGGCCTCTGGTCCACTGTGCTAACAGGCTCTGGTTCCTGGTGCGCCCCCACACCTCACATCACAGCGCTCTTTTGGGGCGCACTTCGTGCAGGCTAGCTCTCTGCTCCACACCCACAGGGCTCTTCAGCGAACACTTCCCTGGTGGGAGGTAGTTAATCCCCGTTACAGCCCTCCCCCCACCCTCTCACCCCCACTTTCCTTTCTCTCCCCCTCTCCCCTTCCTCTCTCTCTCCTCCTTCCTCTCCCCTTCTCTCCTTCCTCCACTCATTTTCTGTCCCTCACAAACACACCCATTCCATGTTGCTTCTGCCAGGCACCAGACCCCAGTGTCCCCAGCTCCAGGAAACTGGGCTTCTCAAGAGGTCCCTCCCTACTCTCCACATACGACAGGAGGGAGCAGTGTCACCAGGCAGTAACGGCGATCTCCAAAGAGATCTGGTCAGACGCCCTCCCCACCCGTGAGTTCCTCCCTCGCGGATTTCCGAGCCTTCTCACGAGGTCTCAGTCACTGACACCGAAATTTCCTCTTGGAGTTTGGCACCTCCACCTGCAAATTCACTTCCATTCTCTCTTGGCGCCTTAGACAAAACTAAAAGGTTAACATTGTATGATGCATCTACATTCTACTTCACACTTTATACTTCCACAGCGTAGGGTTTAGATAGTTCAACGCTGGGACTCCTCAAACTGCTACAGTCACTGATGGCGAGGCTTTTGTAGAGTAAATAGGGCAAGACTAAAACCCTCCTATCTATTTATCTATCATTTTCCAAAATCCATCATTTCTAAAAAAGAGCTGCAAATAACACAATAACACGTTTTTAGTGGATGAAATCAGAAGGTAAGCATTAACTAATTTCACAGAATCCTCTGAGTTTGGGTTGCCTTGTATTTAACGACGTGAAGGTAAGTAATTAAATAGGTGACTATTTTGTACCCCTGTGGGGGTTTTTTGTGTAACCATCACATGGAGGCCACTAAAATTAAGATCCCTAGGGTCTTCCCAAACATCTACATTTCAATTAGGTGATTGTACTGCATGAGTCCAAAGAACACACTTGAGAAACTCTGCTGTGCCTCTGGCGAAGGGGAAGACTAGACCTGTAGGTGCCACAGCACGTGGACACTGAGCTTCCAGGGACCCAAAAGAAGCCCCCTCGCCTGCCTCCGTCAGTGCCCTAACCGCTCGATCAAGAAGGTCATTTAAAGCTTAAGTCACATAAGTCATAAAAAAAATCTACTTTTTATAATTTAAAATATGATATTTATCTATTCGCCCATCTTTTTTATGGGGTAAAAAAAACTTTTGTTTTTTTCCAGTATGGTTCTTCTGCTAGATGTTCTAACAGACCACTCTCTCCTAAACCACGTCCCCAGTGACTCTTCTGCAATTCCCTTTCTGATTTCTTTAAAGTGGAGTCAGAACCTAAACACAAAACGAAAGTCATATTGTGTACATCTACCGTTATAGCAACATACGTTAGCTACTCACCTGATGCCCCTGCAAAACATTCAACTTAGTTTTCATGAAGACAAAATCCCAAATCTTTATTTTTTAATTGAATTCCTATGACATTGGTTGATATAGGTGCAGTTAGGTTGAATGAACGCAGTAACAAGAACTTCTGGCACAAACAAGTTTGGGAAGGAAAGCCACCGGCATCTTGACAAGGACGTACTCAGTGTGGGGCAAGGCCGGGCCAAAGTGGGGCTGGTGTTTCTTAAAGGGCTACAGAGTAAATGCTTACTCGCCCCTAAAATGGACAACACCAGGTAAGTAATGCATTTTGTAGAGGTCTTATCTGGGATAGAAGAAGCTTAACATATGATAGGTGTTTATTAAACATCTAAAGTGTTCCGGTTAATTCTGGCTGAGTTAATTTGAGAAAACTTGCTTAACTTCTCAAACTTGGACTATTTATCTATAAAACAGAGATGACATCCACTGTTTATGGTTTAGGGACGTATTAAATAAAATAAAATAAATAAAATTAAATTAAATTAAAAGTAAAACTATTATTTGTTTCTTAGCAGGCACTAAATTATTGTTAATGGATCCTAAATTCTTCCATATATTTGCTCACAGACAAGACCCCAGTGAAATTAGTCTACTCCTATCAATGCTCACATACAGTCTCCAGTTTCTTAGAGAAAAGAAAAGCATTTTGAATGAGTTTTCCTATTCTTGAGAAGCCTGCCAAAAGAATTATTGCAATTTATGCAATAGACTAGTTAAAAAAAAAGTCTACTGGTCACTAATTCCTTGCAAATGTTTTGAGTTGTCTTCTCAATTACTCAGTGCTACCAAAACATTTTAATAACAGAATATTACACATTTGGTTACATATTTACTCTGATATATTAATTTTAAACAAGAGTTTAGAACAAAAGCTTTGAAACAAAAGAAACTAAAGGCTAACAACTAGTAACTTGAAGACGAAGGAAAAAAAATCAGTGTATTGCTAACCAGGCAATGTATCATTATGCACAAGACTTCAGTTTGTCCTCAGAATATGAGAAAGAGAATTAACGCGCTATTAGATTTTTACTTTGTTCATATTTAAACAAGCCCCACAATGTCCATTGATCTGCATTTAGACAAGTTCTGAATTTAGACAAGGGCCAGCATCTGGGCGGAAATGAAGAATCATGAAACAGTAAATTATATTCCCAAATCACATAACCTCTGTTCTTTGGGGCTCCAAATGAATACAATGAGCAATTACGTGCCCATCAGATGCTTGAGATAGCAGAAGATTACTAGAAATCAAGGAGATTAACTTTTGTTGAGTAAGTAAGACACAGAAATTTCTAAATGAAGAAGGGTAAAGAGCAAGGCTTTGAAAGAATAAAAGAATGCAAAAAATCGGAAACCATTTAAAATATTTACAAATTTTAGCTCTCTCAAGGTCGTTTGGACAAAAATAATGAAACTATACCTCGATATAAGAGCTTTACAATATAAAGAAGGATTAAATGCGCAAACACCAATACTAAAACAGGAGGGTGATGGTAAAACCCTACATGAAGGGCAGCAGGGGGGTTGCAAGGGGCGAGAGGGTGGAGTGTTCAATGTGGGAATTGACAGCCATGCTTTTTCCCAGCCCCCAAAACTCTAACCTCAAAGTTAAAGCAGTTAGCAGATCTAAAGATATAAAAAGCTTTCTTTGTGCATTTACGACAGAGAGATGAGATTAAAAACTCCCACGGGTCAGAAACACATCATCGCGAACTGAATTTCTGGGCCATGTGGGCCCTCTCTTCCCAGCCCAGGACCTCCCGTCTCAGTCCATGCCTCTGGATTCCACACTTGACAGTCCCATTAGGTGGAGTGCTCTTTCTCACTCTGGCCTCTGCAGAAGAGCAGGGGCTTGTTTCAAAACTCAGAGTCAATGATGATTTTTGCACTGGCATGCACGTAAGGAGACACAACTCTGCACTGATCAAAATGGCCTTAATGCCCCCGCCCCACCCCGTGAATAAACTTCAGATGGGTTTCTTCCAAACTTTTCTTCCTTAGAGCGCTTACTTTAGAAAACTTGTAATTGCAAATTTCTTTTCTCCGTCCTTAGAAATGTAGATAAATCTTCTCCCAGCCTCCCACCAGTTTCACAGCCCAGGGATTTCTTTCTCAAGGACCTGGGAGCGTTCCTTTGAAAATCATCAGAAAGATATTGCACCATCTCCCAGTCTCTGCAGGAGGGCAGGGCCTTTCATCTTCAACAAGAGATGATCGGCCAACATGGCGAAACTGATTCCACTGACCAACCTCCCTCGCTTCCACCCTCAGCTACACTAACTCACTCCACTTTGAAAACCCTCCTGTGTTTTGTTTCAGCAAAGTTGTGTTCAATTTCTTGCTCTCATTACAATACTCCTGAATAAAGGCTTCCTTGCCTGTTTAACTCTGTGCAGCTTTTCTTCGCTGGCATGCAGGGTCTCTAATGAATTGTTTCCAGGTCTGCTGTCCTGTTAGGAGATTCCAAAATTAGATGAAACAAAAATATGTAAGATATATATGCAATAATACACTTCATGCCAAAGTTTTAAGACAAAATAATTACTTGAATATACGTTGAGAACACTTAAAACCACAGTGTGGCAGAGATGGGCAGTTGTCTATCAGAGGACAGAAGAATATCCTTCCTGGAAAGCGAAGGAGGTAAAGAAGGTTTAGAAGGTGAAATCATCAGCAGAGACACATATTCAGAAATGTCCAGTAAGATAAAGCAGGAAATGACTGCTGGGATGACCTTTGCAAAAGCGATTCTAGTTAAATGGCACCACTGAATGTAAGGCAAAAGAAAAAAGAAGGGGGAAAGAGAAATAAGCCAACTTCCCAAGAAAACTAGTGAATTAATGATAAATCTAGTGTTTTTGTCCTGCGTCTGCAGGCTCTGAAGGGTGGCGCCCCGAATAGCCTCACGTGGGTAAGCACGGCACAGATTTCCAAACGTAGCATCTAATAATCAGAGTGCAAAACTCTGCATTTTCTCTTCCAAGCCACCATGTGGAGGACAGAGGTAACAAAACTATTGGTAAAATAACTGAATGGGGTGAAACTGGAATCATCCAAAAAGGAACAGTTGGTTGTCTGGGCAAATAGCAAAATTTTAACAAGTAACAGAGTCAAAAAGAATTGTTCCATAAGAGACTGATCTTTAGTGTTCGCACTGAACAAACACTGGTGAGAGAGAAATGAAGCTCATATTTGGTGAAGAGGTTGTTGGAGAACAGCTGAAAGTTCAAATTCTCCCCACTGAGCAGCCTGACACAGACCCGGAGACTCTACTATGGAGAGTGCAAACAAACATTCCTGAAAAGTCACAGAAAAGGAGCCGCTCTGGAGACCACAAAGGTAATTCTATCGAATTTCAAAACTGGGCAGACCTCAAAATATCATAGAGCCATTTCTAAGTACAAATGAGAAAAGGTACGTTTACAGTGGAGCAACTTGGTGGAAACCGCCTTAAACAACCAAGAGATAGAACTAAAATCCCCAACCATGAGATAAACAGATATCACCTGTCCCCTCACGGAATGCACTGAGCAGGACACGTCACCCATGCAGTATTTTTACCAAAAATGTTTAACCAGAATTTGATCATGAAGAAACAATCAGTCAAATCCAAAGTGACAAATATTCTAAAAACAACTAAATAAACTCTTCAGAAATCTTCAATACTGTTAAAGATAGAAGGTAGGGAAACATCTAAAGTAAAGAAGACTAAAGAAGCATGACAAATAAACATGATATATTAGCCTTATTTAGATCCCAAAGACTTTCTAAAGAATGTCACTATGATGATGGGGAAAATCTGAATATGAACCACATATTAGAAAATATGTTAATGATAAATTTCTTGAGAGTGATAACATAGTTATGTAAAAAATGTTCTTTGTGACTATCTTTCTCATTCTGAAACAGTTCTGCAAAAATTATACATATGTATATTATACATCATAATCTTAAGAAAGATTCTATTTAAAAAGCTAGCAAGTGCTGAGAGGAAGAAATCATGTTTACTAGAAGCCAGCTGCATGTTTACTAAATTAAGTTAGACTAATTTTTGAGCACTTAGAAAACAAGCTGTTTCAGGAAACTGGAAAAGAATTTAGTTGTTTTTTTTTTTTTTCAAAATTCAAAAAGACAATGTCCACCTTGATATCATGTACACAAACTTAAAAAATGTGAGTTGAATGGTCATATGGCAAAGTGAATTCAAACTTATCTGAATGGACACAATTCAAAGGGTTGACATCGGCCTTGCGGGAGCTCTCTAGTATTAAGATATAGGATTCCGGCCATCAATGGGATAAGAACACGAATGGCACAATGATCATGGTAAATATTCTAGTGACACAGTAATGAATTCCCAATCTTGATGAACTAAATGGGTCAAAACCAACAATATATTTAATGAAAATTATTTGAACTTACATTATTACAGGTTAGTCAATATATGTATTGTGAACATGCACAAGGAACTAGGAATAGAAAGATAAATAGAAAGGTCACAGAACCACAAATCTTGCATAAAAATTAAACATTTAAAATAATTACAAGTGAGTTAAGTTCATGAAAGTGTGAAGCACAGAGCCTTGGAACTGTGCATTAGGGAACCGTAACATAGCAGTCAGGAGAGGCTGTCCTTGAGGGACAGTGTATACCCAGAAAACTTTAGGGTGCTCTGGGGATAACCAATCAAATGGGAAGGCATCGCAACAGAGGGGGAGGGGAACTGGGCAGGACAAACTGCACCAGCCTGGCAGAGGGAACACATGCATAAGGCCCTAAGCAGATGTGGCCATGGTTACAGTAACCAGCTGAGAGATGTCCGGTGTGGCTGGAGCAGAGAAACCAAGAGGGGATAGCCCCAAAGAATATAGGGAAGACGAGGCAATCCTAACAGCTGCCTAAGTTGAAAAGGGTTATGGGTTTAATTGACTGTAATTTCAATATGGTTCAGTGATGTATTCTTCACTGGATACATCCCAGATGAGGGTGGTGAGCGACTGTGCTGCTCCTTGTTGACCACACCCAACTTCGAACTCGTGCTGAGCTCAAATAAATCCAGAGCACTCTGTCTGCTGAAGCCAAATGAAATCCTGACAAACTAGAACCTAAAAAGAAGAGGAGGGAAGAAGATTCCATGAGGCATGATAACTATCTTCAAATATCTGAAGGGCCATCACGTGAAACAGGAATAACGGCTGGTAGGTATTTAGCAAGAGTTAGTGAATGGGGCTGTTACCAACGCATACTTAGATCGATCTTAGGAAGACTTTACTAACATATCCTGGCTGAGGATGGGATGGCTGGCTGGGAAAATGCTGAACCTCCCGGCATGACTTGCAAACAGCCAAGAAATTTATAGAGAGAATTCAAGTCCTTGAACTAGGTAAGTAGTAGTAGGTCTTCTCTCAAATCTGATGTCCCAATATTCTATGATAGTGCCATTTTCATTACATTAACAACATATTACAGAGCTATTCAGAATATTCTAGTAGACAGAATTTGAATAAACCAAGTTGATAAATCTATAAAAATAAAATATATAGCCAACATCTGTAGCACAAAGTTAAGACTGCATCTTAAAAGTCAAATGTGGAATGAAGGCAAATCTAATTTCTGAGATGAAGGCAGCTTAGCCATTAAGAATGTGAACGCTGGAGCAAACCTATGTGGCCCCGGGCAAATTGCTGCATCTTAGTTCCTTATAAGGATACTAAGGATAATAGTAAAAAAAAAAAAAAAAACACCTGGCTTAAAGGATTGTTCTGAGAATTAGTGAGTTAACAAATTTAAAGTGCTCAGAACAGTGTTTGGCACACAGTGAACCTTACAAAGCATTTCGTTTGATACCTGTGATCCATCCCAGCAATTAGATGAGAGATTCTAGAGTCAGGCGAACTTAAACTACGCCCTGGCTCCATTGCTAACTAGTCAGGTGACCTTTCCCCATCCATGACGTGGTGACGGAGGTATCCACCAGTCAATGTTCAGGTCCAAATATGAGAAACCATCCTGGCCAGCATAATCAGAAGATTTAGCGCAGTGCGGAGAACCAGGAGTTTGGAGGATCAGGAGTTTAGAGAAGTCGGTGGCGCGCTGCGCGCACCGGCCCGGGCTGGCATTTCAGGAGTGACGGCACCCAGAACGAATCCACACCACTGGGCGCCCAGCAGTGCTGTCTCTGGCAGAATCAGCAACCAAGGGGCTGGGGAAGTCACTGTCCCGACTGCTAACTCCAAGCCACTTGTGCCAGGATCTGGAAACCTGAACCCGCTACAAGGGCAGGCGTGCAGGGCGCATGGCCAGGAACGGATTCCTGCGCTCCACCTGCCATACGCAGCCGCGGAGCATCGCTACCGCCCAGCAGACGCCTCCGCCATCGCCCTCGGAGAGCAAGGGACACGGCCTTGACCTCGCGTCCGGGTTCTAAACAGCGCGGAGGCACGTCGGTTTGCACCCGAACCTGAGCTGTAAAGAAACCTGAGAAATGGAGACGAACTTTTCGGCTATAGCAGCGACATAACATTCTAAAAGGGAGACAGGATGGATCTAAAAGCGCTAATCCACGGTATCCATCATCCTCTCTCTCACCGCTAGGGTAAGAATTAAGGAGGATGTAATGCGTGGATAGTACTCGGCCCTGTGTTTGGCAGGCAGTAATCACTCGCTATGTCACTGGTTGACTTCCAGCATAAACTGAGTATGAATTACCTTTCCATTTCTCACCTGAAATTCAAGAAAAAAATAAAACGACAACTCGAAACTCCATTTTCAGTAAAACTAAGAGATACGTAATCCGCTGAGTCATAAACATACATCAAGCCGTCCAAAATTCGCAGAAATCAAACCCCAGTCACACGGGAGATCGCGTCGAAAGAAAATGCAGACAGCGCCGACCGACAGGGCCCAGAGATACAGCTCATGGGAAGAGCCCGGGAGGAAAAACGGACTTCCTGCAGGGGGGACCCCCGCCGAGGCGCCAACGCGGTACCCCCGGCGGGGGAAAATGGTGCAGAAATAGAAGTGAGAAAGCGATCTGACAAAGGAACTCCCCTGGCTGAGCTCTATTTTATTTTGAGAAACAGCGAGGAAGGCGCCCCAATGACTCACTTTCGGGAGCCGGCTCTGGGTGTGGCCGAGGTGGAGGTGCGAATGACTCCGGGCCGGCTTTGGCCTCTCGCGGCAATTCACAGGTACAGCTTCCTCCTGGCTCCCGGACAGACGCAGGCGATCTCATTCTGTAACCTACTGAACTTGTCCTTTTTCTGTTCTTTTCTTTTCTTTTCAGTTTCCTCTCCTCTAATCCCTATTCTGTTTATTTCAATGGGAAAGTCTGAATCTTCTCTAACTTCTCTCTCCTTAGTGTCTTTGCTCTAGGTCAGTTAGCCTTCTGTCCGTCCTAATGGGTTTTCTTGTCACTGTATTACCTGCATTATTGGGCCATAGCTATGGGTTTGGGCTCAGGCCTCTGGCAGCGAGTCTTTCCCAAGAAAACCCTACTGTGATTCCATGGTCCACAGGACTATTGGCAAGCGAGATAGTAAGAGGGTCGTAACTGCATAGCACGTGGAGCCAAATGCCACACCATTCTACATGTGAAAATTCCGAGGAAAGCATCTATCCAGTAACTAAGACTGGGTTATAAAGGCTGACAATATGAAGTTTCACTCGTTGGAAAAATATCTGTTGACAATAGAATCTGCCTTGGAAAACTTCAGCCTGCCAAAGATTTACCAAAGATCTCTTTTTTCTCTCTCTCATTAACATCCATCACAACTCGTAGTTATCAAAACATTTTCTTCTTGTGATTAGGACTTTTAAGATCAACTCTCTTAGGAACTTTCAAATATGTAATATGTATTATCAACTATGGCTGCCATGCTGTACAGTACATCCCCAGGAGTTATTTATTTTATAACCAGAAATTTCTACCGTTTGACCCCTCGCCCATGCTTGCCAGGAAGACACAACTACATAGTTCTCCAATGTCAATAGGTCACCCTGTACTTAAGACTTAGGAAGAGTGGCAGGTTGGTATAGTAGTTTTGTACAAGCTCTAGACCAGAACCTGGATTTGTGCCCCAGCTCTGCCACTTAGTCAGTGAAGTTACTTAATTCTCTCTGCCTCAGTTTCCCCAGCCATAAAATGGAGATAATAACAGCACCTACTTAAAAGTGTTTCTGTGACGTGTAAATGAGTTATCTATGTAGAACACCCAGCTGATTCTATTCAACAAATATGTATTAAGTATGTACTACAAAGCAGCACTCTGTGTTAGGGATGGGAAGATAGTAAGGAACGAGACACAATGTCTGTTCTCCAAAAGCTTGTCGTCTAAGCTCCGCAGGGGATCATTCTCCCATATTAAAATAATATCTAAGCACCCAGCAATATGTCCTAAACTCTGTAACTATTCTCTAGGACACTCCGACCATGAAACAGATGAGCCGAGATTTTTTTTTTTTACAGGAAATCTTGAAAGCAAAATTTCCTGTAAATGGGAAAATTGCAGCTATTATTTGGGGCCATCAATAAACTACATAATATTTCATTTAGACAAAAATACTTTTCACCCGGATCACTTAGAGAATTTTCTGAGTCCCTCCTTCCTGAGGCATGTCTGAACCAGGCTCGGGGATTCGGATGCTAATTCTCTACCAAGCCTGCTGCCAAGTTCCCACTACACCTAACCCTGTAAGAGACAGAATGTGACTGATATGTCAACCCACAATATGCACAGGTACTGAAAAAAAACAGATTACATTTCGCATAATCCAGCTTCCATAGGAGAAGTCCCTAGATTCAGACACAGATCTCCGATGAACGCGGCTATCGAAAGTAAGTTACGAAGCTAAATTCAAGAGGATGACATGATTGAAACCTTGGCGTCCACACTTTTGAAATGACAAAGTTGTGATTGTAAAAATGAAGATGACGGAAATCCACTTATCTTTAGGGACTGGTTGAAGATTACTCCATAATTGGCAAACCGAATGACTACGGCAACTCAAGTTGCGACAAGGTAGCATCATTAACTAGGCCTCCAGAGAAGCTATAAGAAATCTTGACCCTCGCTGTTTCTTTCAAATAGAATAATGCCCAAGTGTGCTAAGTTAGTTATAAATATTAGTATCCGAGAACATGGTGAACGGGAGCACCGCATTTTGCTCCTCAGCTCCCTCACCCTGCCTGCAGAGGAAACACATTTGATGTAAGAAGTGGGGAATGCCTCTCTCCTAGGATCTGTCCTGTAAAAGCACAATCCTTTTGTGGGACCAGCTCAGTTGGGATGTGGCAACCAGTTCCTACCAGCTTAAGAATTCCCCACGGGGATTCGATCTGCAACAGAAACAGATCAGTCGCCTAAAGAGGGAGTGTGGTGGCCTTGGGAGTCGAGAGGAAGGCGCACACTCCTCCGAGATGAAGGGGTGGAGATTCAGAGAAACAGTCAAGAGGCTGAGGTGAAGGTCGGAAACCGGCCCATCACGCCCAAGCTGAACACTCAGGGCGCTGCGGGAGCCAGCCAGCCCTCTCGGCCCTGTCTTCAGAGCAGAATGCAGCACCAGGGCTCTGGAGCAAGCGTGACACGGACCCTCTGGAATCCGGGTATATACGAACACAGAGGCGCATGGCGCCTCTCGTCTAGGAACTTTTGAACCTAGGGAGGCAAACCACTCAGAACAGCAAAACAGAAAGGAGGGCAGCACTGGGTCAGTCTGAACTCCCGCTGCGGAGTACAGCAAGGATGGCCTTGCCTCCTATGGGCCAAGTAAGTCTTGGAGGGTAGCAGGGCTTACGCCATCTCTGCAGATGCCTCATCCAGCTGGGGCGAGACCTCACGGTAGGAGGTTACAGAACGTACCGCACGGGGCAGAGAACAGGCTGTTTACAGGAGATCAGTCAAACGGGAGAGTATGAAGGCCTATATTTTGGAAGTGTGTGACGCGGTGGTCTTTAGAAGGACTTTGAAATTCCCTGCCCTGTAGATGCCTACAAGGCGGCCTGCAACACAGGGTCTCCACCTCTGGACAGAGTAGCCCCACCTAGGTCATTGTTCCTCTCATCATCTACCTCTCCAAAAGTCAGAAAAGCAAGGAAAACAAGGGAGAAGAATGAAATGCAATAGAGTGCACCTTCTCCCCATGACAGAGAGTAGAGATTCTAACAACTGCATGAGATAAATTAGTTTTTACTTGGACTGGATTTCTTTTTCATATTTGAAAGAGTCACAACTTAAAAGAAAAGGGACTGACCTTCATCACAGCAGAGACCAGCACGTTATTCAATCTGCCTGAGGTGTGATCACGGGATGGAGAACATGTCAAACAGGGTTAAAAACACAAAGCCACTTTCTATCTGTTGTCTAAGACAATCAGACTGTACCGTAATCAACCGACCCATCATTCGGAAGCTTTTATTGAACATCAACTATGTGAGGGAGTGTAAATAACTTACAGTGCCTTGATTATGTCTGGCAAAAATCGGGGTGGACAGTGAACGGAGCGGGACTGCACGGTGGTGGGGATATCCCACTAGCTCTGTGCCTGCGACCCCACCCCGTGCGAACGGGAATGGACTGAGGGAGAGGCACTCGCTAGACTGGCACTCCTGAGGACTGCCTGGACAAGGACAGAGGCTGAACCTAATGCTGCTTACAACGACGGGGAAGTTTAGGTTAAAATCCATGATAAATGGGGAGGGGAAAAAATAGCTGATGATAAAAGAATGACTAAATGGATTATGAAACAAAGAAGATACGGTATTATACTGGTGCCTCGAGAAGGATTCAGAGTAAAAGACTGATAATGTCTCAGCACCAGGATGAAGTCATCTATTTGCCAAGACCACCTTTGCTTTTGGAATCCGACAAGGTCTAATAGCAGCCTGCAGACTTGCATAGCATCGCTCTGGGAGGCATTTGGTCATACAAGGTGATGATGAACTGGGCAAATTACTGCTGACTGGCTATATTCACTGGAATAAGAAGTGCCCTCCCCCTCCTGGTATTGGCCATTAGTAATGTGCCAATATATTTTGACTCTTATTTTTCAGGTGACATAGACTATACCTAATGTTACTTGGGAAGAAATTTCTGGTAACCATGCAGTGTATAACTCCTGACAGGCTGATCACTGTGCGACTGTAAACCCTGATGACCTAATATTTGGAAAGGTCCCTGGTTATAATGGAGAAAACACAGCAGCCGTGTGCCTGACACGCCACGGTGCGCTGGGTACATTACTACTCTCGTGTTTGCGGGTAGAAAGCTATTAAATGGAACAGAAAAAAAAATGGATTTCTGATGAGAACAAAGCAGGAGGCTTCACACGGCAGGTCCAAATTCCCTTGAGAGCAGCCCAGCACCGAGGGGAGGATGGCTTCGGGGGGCCTGATGGCACACTCAGACCACGTCGCATCGAGGCGTGACGGCCACTCGTTTCGCCTGGTGTGAGAGACGCACCATTGTGGGTACAAAGCACGCATCCTAACAGCACTCGGGCCGAGAGTACACAATGACAATGACACTCCTGAGGGTGGGTTACGCAATACAGGCCCGCACAACAGGAAGCGCTTCCGAAGAGACGGCTTCCAGTCTAGACGTCACAGGACAAGCTGAGTTCGCTCTGAATGAGGATCAGTACTCAGAGGAAAAAGATGTATTGACTAGACTAAGAAGAGCCACGGGAATTCTCATCCAGGAGGAGGAAGGCAAGGAAGCCGAGGCTTTCGCGAAGTGAGTCGGTCCGAGTCCACAAATCAAGCTGGACCGCGCTGGTGCCCACGCTGAGAAAGGGCTTCGGTCCTGACCCACTAGCATCTCTCGCCCATTTTCATACGGACTGAGGCTAAGTAGCCACGGGGCGACGGCCCTCCGTCCAGCTGCTGAGGCTTAGGGGCGCACTCCTGGGATCGTGTGGCTCTCCAAACCTAGGGAAGTCCTCTGAGGCAACCGTAAATCACATGGAGGCACACCGGCTGCTGTCACCCCTAAAACAGATCAGAATCAGATCTATCCCGTGGTGCTGTGCGCAGGGAGAGAAACATTCTGAGTAATGCTCGTGTCCTCTCCACAGTGAGCAGCTGAGTTTGGCTATACAAGAGCACCCAAGAAACCTGTCTCAATACAGGACTCTGAACGAAGGCAGGGTAACAGGTTTTGTCCCCAAACCATGGCCGATTTTAATGATTCCTGTCCATAATAACGTCTGGTATAGGACAAGCGCCAATTCGGCTGGGAAGACATTGCCAATGCCTCTGTGATTCTTACTGATTTGTTCTGTAATAAAACTGAATTGTACCGTGACTACATTGTAATGTGGTGGAACACTGACCTTACTAGTAAGATTCGACTGCCCCATGTGAATAAGTTATACAATAATATTCATATGGATGACCCAATGTATTGGAAGAACTGAATTTGGCTAAACATCATTTCGATGCTAAATAGTTCTGCACAAGTGTATTACAAGGCACAAATAACAAAAGATTAAGACCAGCAAGTAATCAAATTAGTACAAATATATCAAAATCTGTGTAAGGCCAACACAAAATGAATTGGTTGTTTCTTTGAGTTTACCCCTACCTTACCCTAGACCCTCCAAACATTAGGTAGTTCGTGCTGATGCTATTGCTGCATCTGTTATATAAGGCAGGTATCCAGAAAAATATGATCTTTATAGGAAAGAGTCTAGTCCAAGGGCAGAGGTGCTGGCTTCGTGGGTAAGAGATGACTCAGCCAACCCTGCACATTCCCCAAAAATGCCGACTTCACGTCTGGCCCTTGGCTGGCTTCCTCGGAATATTCTGCCTGAGGACTGCATGCCCAAAGCCTTGAGCCACCCAGCACCAGTTTGATCAGCCAGTCTGTGCTAACAATGAGACTCACGGTGAATGCCTATTCTTGCTGTGGGAGCTGGAGTCTGAGTAGTTGAGGTCTGTGACACTTACATAACTAAACCCAATAAAAACTCTGGACACCAAAGCTAAGGTGAGCTTCCCCTGCTGGCTACAGTCCACGTGCTGTCACACATCATTTCCGGGAGAAGACACCTGAAAGCTCAGGCCTGGTTTCTTCTAGACTTTTCCCTGTGTGCATTTTTCTTTGCTTATTTTAATCTGCATCCTTTCACTGGAATCAATTATAACCATGAGTATAACCGTTTTTTCCGGTACCTGTAAGTCCTTTAGTGAAGCATGAAGGTTGAGAGTGGCCTTGCCCTGCAAACCGTGGAGTAACCAGAGAATGCTACACAGAGGAGGCGGAATGGGAGCTGTGTCCTGAGGGATGATGGGTAGGTATCCTAAGGAAGAATAGATCATTCAAGACAACAGGGAAGAAGAAGAAAGTCCTCTACAGCAATTAGGAATCCTGAAAGGGGATAAAGAAAGAGTTTCATCTCATCTAGAATCTTTATGGATTCCTGAGAATCTCTCTTTGACTACTTTCTAACCCTGATGACAAATAATAAGAAACTTTATTTTTTGTTTTCTAAGAGTTATTCAATAAGTTTGGAAGCTCATCAAGAACAATTCTCTAGTTCATTTGACTTCCCTAAAACGGCACTGAAACTCTTCTATTTTGAATGTTGATAAGACATGCATTTTATCTTTAATAGATCCTAGGTCTTTCGTTTTTACAGATAAAACCCACAAGCACAGGCCTCCCTTGACTGTCACTTTTTTTTTTTGAAAAAATTCACAAATCGTGCCACATGATAGAATATGTACTATAAAAAGTTAGTCCACATCAGCTGTCACCAAAAGCATCTGAATTCTTTTTGTTTGGCCAAGGCTTTTTGCCAAGCAGCTAAAAATGTTCTACATGGACACTTGATTTCCTAATAAAGCTCCTAGTGCATATCTATGAAAAAGCCCTGTTAAGTTATTTTAATTATCAGATCCAAATTTGCATAATGCTCTAATCGTACCAACATCTACACCACAAAAAGGCCTCTTTTGCCTGTTTCTTATCACTTCCGCTCTTAGTCTTTTCTCTGACTGCCTCCTAGTTGGAAGAAATTCTTTCTTGGCTCTCTGGCTCCCCAGTCCAGTGCTCTGAGCTGTCAGAATGAAGACCTTCCACGACTATTTCAAGAGCTGTTTTTCTCTCTGAAGCACCAAGAAAATTCTGGTTAACTATGGGAGTTTCTCTTCTACATTATATATGGGAAAATATAAAATAGGAGTGAAGGGAGGCAGCACCTCTACAGGAGGCAACTGATTGAATTGAAGGGTATTTCTCTTGAGAGAGCACTGAACTCAACTGATTCTTCTGATTTGCTTCCTATTTAAGATGTACCTTCCGGGATCCAACAGTTCTCGTGAGTTCATACAAATAATGAGACTCGGATGAACATAAGGCAGCAAACTAAATGACAGACTGGAAACTCCAGAGCTATCAGTTCTCATTACTGTATTAAAATATTATAATCCGGTCCAAGTCCATTGATCTCCTTCTGCGTTTGTGTCCCAGGGTATGGGACAGCACCAGGAGTATTAACTTACCTCACAGGTGGCTGCTTGAAAGATTAATAATTTCAAAGCATTCTCCCGGCAGAAAACATTTGCTCAATGCAAAGTAAAAGCACATGAATGATTTTAAAGCACCATGGTGAAAGTGTGCTGTAGTGGAGACTTCAACAGCCCCCCGCACTTGTGTTGACACTGACAAGAACCACAATGTTGGCATGGAATCTGCGTGGAAGTGGCAGCAGCAGCCAGCCGAGGGCTGGCCGTGAGTCTCGAGGTAAAGCAGGGTGACTTGGGCACTTCCGAATCGGGCACTCTCAACTACAACCCATCTCTAAGCCCAGATATTCATTTAACTTGTATGAATTAGTCGCAATGGAGTGAATTTTACCTGAGACTTTGTCTAATTGTGCGATTTGCTCTGTTCTGCAGGCACCTGGCACCTGACAGATTCTAATTTCAATATTTTCAAATCATTAGTAAGATTGTGCTAAGCTTTAATTTCAAATGTCTTTAATCACTTGGTATAATCTGTCTCAACAAAATTTTTCTATTTTTAATACTTTTCAACTGTAAGGAATGAGTGAGAAGTAGCTTCTTTGCCCAACATCTACCCACAGCTTCTTTCATGAGAAAGATGAGAACCTGAAATCAAGCGAGCATAAACGACAGCAGAAAACAACAAACCTGCACCCCAAAAAACAGATCTATTGGAAACTGAGGATCAGATCATCTCTTCTCAAGTCAGGTTCACCCTCAATGCCCCTTTCCGGTTTCTGAAACTTATAAGTTCAGACAGCGTTTGACGCTGAGCGGCTTCTGTACACGACATACTTACCGTGAACGACGCACTTTTCAATCGCGTGACGGTCCCTGCGACTCTACCCCACTCAATCCCAATCTCCGAGCTGCATCGCGGAGGCGCTCGGCCTAACGACAACCCCGCAAACTGTGTCAATGCAGAAAGAGCGGCAACACGCCCCGCAGGCTCACCGTGCTCTCTGCAGCCCCACTTCCTCGGGGGGCGGCTGCCCGCGCGCCCATCAGTGACAACAGGCTGCCGTGATTCCACAAAGCCAACACATGCTCCTAACCCAACGGGAGGACAAGGAAATTGAATTCCCCTAGTCTATACACATGGTAGAGTACAAACATATTTGTTTAAACAGGAATACATATATCAGCGGGAATCCAAATATAGTAGTAAGAGGAGCAAGAATCTGAGCCACAAGTTTAACTGCCACATTTCTGCGGAGGGTGGGTCACGGGCAAGACCCTGCAGAGACAGGAAGCATGAAGCAAAGGGAGGCACCGTGTGGGAGGCCTGCGAGCGCGTCATCCGGGTTGTGTACCTGCCAGAAAAGCGTGATTCCACCTAGAAGCACGACTTAGCGCTGTGATTGAGTCTGCCGTCCGGCTGCCCACAGCTTGCCCCCTCCCAGGCCCTCTTCCCCGCTGTTCCACATCTGGCCGAGCTGGTAAGAAAGCCCAGGTGCTCCCTCCCTCGGTGCCTGCGAGAAGGTCCCACATGCAAGCCCCAGCCGTGTGGGGGGCCTTCACCCCAATGCCACCCCAAACCGTGATCAAAGCCAAGCCAAGCTCCTTTCCCTGCTCCCTCGGCCCATCTTCAGACCTGCTTGTAAGCCCACACGGCGCCTCCAGAAACCTCGGCACGTGAGAAACAACCTTTCCTACCCCGCCGGGTGCATGTGTGGCATCGCCAGTTTTCAAACCAGAACCAAATGTGGGGGGAAGTACACACCCTGTCTCTGCGGGGGGACCAGAACAAGTGCCACCTATGCGTGCATGGCCATTAATAATTGAGAGAACTATTAATAGGACGAACTAGGATTAGAGTCATTTCTACTTCCACTGTTTAGTCCGGCATTTTTATCTGTCAGGGAAAACTGGCAACAAGTATTTTATAGCGCTGTCCATGTACAAATGATTGCAACCCTTTTAGCAGAAGGGACTATGGGAATAAAGGCCCTGGTTTCTCTGTGGGGGTGACAGCCTCTGTCCAGACACCTAGAGAAACTTCACTGGGCAGCCCAGCATTTGGGTACCAACTCCCTACACTGTAAACACACAGAGAATAACGCATAAGGTGAAACGTTTGGCTAAATAAAATTTAAAACTAATATTATATCGTAGTGTCCCATATCACTACCTATCATAATATTTTTCTACACCAATTGCTAAACTGCTTCCGAAGAATAGAGGAGTCTTGATTAAATATGGCGGCCATTTAGGGCTACTGAAAATTTAAAAAAATGGGCTTTTATGAAAATCTCAATCTGTTTCTATCTTAAGAAAAGCAGAACAAACTAAAGAAGACGCAGTAGGAGATAGTTCTGAGACATACAGTAGCGCCACCTGGGCCTCAGGCTAAAGTGTTTAGGAAGGAAGAATAAAAAGGCAGAAATTTGAAGGGCCGACTCCAGTGCTGCCCCTCCTGGTGGAGGCTAGGGTTGCAGAGGTTATCCCCTTTCTGAAAACCTGAGGCTACGGGTATTCAGTACAGGAATCCAAACGGTACCAAACCGCTTGCAGTTATGAGCATCACACAACTTTATGTACTGGAAGTGCTTCTTAAACCCGAGCACTGCGTAATTACTAGTTGTGATTGTGTCCATCATTCCCGCTCCCCACACGGGTCTCTTAAGAAGTCCTAAAGAAAGTTTGGCTTGATAGAACTGCTTCCTATTACCTTTTCACTTGTCTTCTTGAATACCCGTGCATGTTTAAAACAAGCAGATGTTGTATGTTTGTTGATCGACCAACAATAAGTTTAAGGAGTCCATTTTGTGTAGCTGAGACAGAGGACTTCTAATTAGAGCTGCTCTACAGAGAAATGGGCTTTCTCAACAAAGGACTGAGCTTCCAATCCCTGGAAATACTCAAGTAGAAGCCATCTGTCATGGGGTCGTAAACAGCATTTCCGGAATGGGAAAAAGACTGGAATACATGACTTGTAAGGTCCCCTTCCACTTCCAAAATGTGATGACTGATTGATCACGTGGGTAAGACAACATGCTGTGAACCTGAAAACTTTGTCCTCTTAAAAAATTATTTTGCTTTCTTTTCCAAAATGTTTCTAAGGAATGTGACATCAACAGCCCCCTAGAGGAGAGTAAAGACAACTACCCAACCTTGATTTCTCCTCTCTAAAACATAATGTCGGATTCAGAGCTAAGGGGTGGAGGTGTGATGGGAAAATAACACAGTTAATAAACCTTATAGCACAGCCAGCGCCATCAATCCACCAACAGGTGCATATTGAATAGCTATTGTATCGCAGGCATTGCAGGAGATAAAGGCTGTACAAATACAAGGTCCCAAGCTTTAATGTCTGTAAAATATGTTTGAACAAATAAGACATAAAAAGTAAATGCTTGTAAATAAATGAAGAGGTTGCAAACTAATTACCAGGGACTAGATCCAAACTGCCTGCCTCATTTGATCAACACACGGTTTTCAAAATTTTTAAATTAGAATGCCATTAGGCAGGACACGCACCTTTCTATTCACCATCACCACTCCTCACTATATTATCCTGGCCCACTACACGCATTTACGTACGTCAAAACACCTGACCCCTGCAGGCGGCTGCAGTTTTGACATCATGATCTACGATATAAATGATTAATTGCAGCAATATCATGAGATCTTATATGTCTACTTTCAAATAAATGTCACAGACAAGAAATACTAGAGAGGTTTAAAGGGAGAAAAGATCCTGAGTTTTCTCCAAGGCTTCGTGCAGAAGGAAATTTTTAATCTGAGTTGTAAAGAACGGGAAGGACTTAAATGCACAGAAAGAAGATGAGCCATCCCAGACACTGTGATGACAAGAGGAAGTCAGAGGCGGAGAAGTAGGAATCATTAACCAGGAAGACGAGCTGAGAATCGTGGAGAGCGGAAGAAGGAGGTGAGGGTGAGAAGTAAGACTCGATCGAACTGTAGAAGGGTCTGCAAGCCAAGTCATAGTAGTCAGAGGTTGTGACTGAAAGTGACTAAAACCCGAAACCAAAGCAGGTTACTCAGAAACAGGGATTTATTGCTTCCTCCAACTGATAAGTAAAAGGTAGAACTAAATTCAGACACGCTGGATTCGGCCTCACAAGTGACATTTTCGTCTCTTTTTGTCTTCCCTTCTCACTCTCCTGACTCTTGCAATCACTTATAATTTCTTCTATGTGTAGGATTTTTTTTTCTTTCTTTCTTCTTGCAGACGGGCTACCATCATGAGACTGAGACCTTGGCCTTCATGAGACTCAACTTCTCCAGATTCACAGCCCACCAAAAGGAACTAGAACTTCCCCTCTGAGTATTCATTAACGGGTTTAAGGGAAGGACTCTGAGTCCAGGGAATGGGCTCCTGGATCACATGCTGACCACTGTGCTCAGAGGAAAGCACGTCTACGAACAACAACGATGCATGTGCACCGCCAGCCGTCATAAATCAAGGTATGAGACGGCTCACTGGTGCCTTCGGGCTATAGAAACCTGTAAGGTGTTAAGCCTGAAAAATCACATGGCCGAAGCATTCTCTTAAGAAGCATACATTATGAATTGGAGGGAGAGGCAAAGGAATAATGGGGAGGACAGTTAAGAGACTCATCCAATAGCCTAGGACTGAGGACATCTAGCTTAGACTGAAATGGAGGACAATAAGAAATATACAGATGCAAGAAATATTTAGGAAGAAAAAATCAATAGAATATGAACATTGATTGGATATGGGAGGGAGGTTTTCAACAATAATTCGATAAATATTCATGACTGTTAATTCTGTTTTAGATACTGTCCCAGATACTGATAAATGCGGCAGACACGATGTCTGCATCACGGAGCTTCTGTTCCTCTGGGAAATATAAGAGAGAGAAATAAGTAATACTATTTCAGTTTCTAATAAATGCTCTGAAGGAAAAAAAAAAAAAACGTGTAAATGGCATGGAGCATGGCCAGCAGAAGGTGCCGGTTTAGGTAAGGCCGTCGAGAAGGGACACGTGAGCGGAGAGCTGGATGGCGAGAAGGAAGCAGCGCATCAGGGTCTGAGAGAGAAGCGTTCAGGGGGACGGACCTGCACGCGGAAGACCCTGAGACAGAAACAGGTTTGGCAGAGGAGAGACAGGAAGATCGCCCTGCTGGAGAAGCTTGCACGAGGGGAGGAGAGAGGAGGTCAGAGTCGGGCCGAGGCCAGGTCTGGCAGGGCCTCCTGGCCACGGAACAAAGGGCGGATTTGACTCTAGCTGCCGTGCAGATCCAGGGGAGGCTGGGAAGACGCGCATCTCCTGCAAGCTTCAGGCGGAGCACCCAGGCTGCGCGTCCAGGACGCGCTGAAGGCAAGAGGGAAGCCAGAAGAGGTTCCCGGGGTGCAGACGAGAGACGACGGCTCAGGCTGACACCCTGGCAGTGGAGATGGTGTCACACAGTGAGAGGACTGAGTGACATGTGGCATCATCACGGAGAAGAAACCAGAAACTAACGATCGTCCCTGTCCCAGCGCCCGCGAGCGCCCCCTTCCCGCTCTGCGGTCGCTCCGGGAAACCCGCGACCTTGTGCAAAGTGCGGCTTCCACTACAAGTTTTAACCAACAGCGGAAAACTGTTGACAATAGCTATTTCTGACAGGGGAAAAGCCCTAAAGGATGCCCCCAAAGAAAGAGAATGGATGAGAAAGAAATATAAAAAATAAATCAAAATGAATTTTTTAAAAGAAAAATTATTTCACAGAAGAATTCTTGAAAATGTCATTAAAAATGAGTTCCTTTGGCCTCTGGGTTTTTACAAATTTTGTACAACAGAAAAGTCATAATTCTATCCCTTTTTTTTCACTTTCTTCTTTCTATTGAATTTTTGGTGATTTTTTTAGAACAAAAAAATACTGAAGAGATTTCTGTACATTGCTGTTAAATGAGTAAATGTCTACAAATCTTATAAACAGGATTTTGGCAGAATGTATAAAAGTAAAACACATTTGCGTCCTTTATTCATTCTGCTAGTTATGAAATTAATCCTAAAGAAACTTAAATATGTACAAATATTTATATAAAAAGTTATTCATTACAGAATTTCTATATGTATCAGTTAAACTCTGAAATACTCTAAATGAACAAAGATAGGGATTGACATCAACATCACAGCTAAGTCTCCTGTATCTTTGTTGTGCTGAATGATGAATACACATGGCTGGGCCAGGGTAGTGTAGCGAAACCCAACAGCAAGGTCCTTCTGGGGTTTTACTGGGTAAGGAAAACCCTTCATCTGTACCTGGCCATGACCCTAGAGTGACGGTCAAAATGTGAAATTGTGGCTTTGTCAAATTGTTGGATCATTTGTTTTTCAGACCTCAAATTTCAGTTTTGAAAGGAAAATAACTAATAAAAAAAAAAGAGGACCAAAACAATAATAAATTTAAAAATTCAGAAGAACTATAGTTCATCATCTTGGGATTGAAGCCAAGGATTAGCACCTTGACACTGAAGACAGAGCCACTCTGCTAGTTGTTGACATTTGGATCCTAGAATCATCTGGGGTTTGCAATGTTGCTTTTCTCACGTGTTATTTGGCCTTATTAGGTACCTATTGTTATTGTTCCTTGAAATGTCTAAAAATCTTTAGTCTCAGCCTTTATCAAGTTTAAAGAAGGGATCCAAGGAGCCACAACAAAGAGTTGGTTGTCACTGGCTGCCTTGGTTTCATGTCAAGAGAAGGGGGTGTGGGGTGGGCTGAGGCATGCGAACTAAACAAGAACGTTCTGAAACTATGTCAACAGCTGTCTGTGACACCAGCACCCTGTCTCCTTTGGGCCACCTCTGAACTATTTTTCACAATTAATGGAAGAACTAAAGAAATAAATGTCAGAAATTTAATTGCAGGTGCTAACAACCCTCAATACTTGAGGCAGAGAATTTAATCTGATGGCTTCATGTACCGAACCAAAAAAAAAAAAAAAAGAAAGAAAGAAAGAAAGAAAGAAAGAAAACACCATGTGTTTATATTTTAATGGTTTTCATTTTTAATTAGTGACTTCAAAGATTTTTAACAAACCTGAGTGTGGCCCCTCAAATATCATATAATTTTAATTAGTTTCCAGATTTTGCCAGTATTTTCCAGAATGCATTTGGGGCTTATTTTCCTTTGAGTGACAAACATCGTAATACATGTGACGAAACCCACTTCAGAACTTTTTAAAATACATATGTGTTATAAATAAGATTTACATTTTGGTGACTCTGGTTTAAGATTTATTTAAAAGGTAACCATGTGCCCTTGGCTATGATGACATTTGTATCACTTATTTAGTTAGCAGAATTCTCCAGAGAGATCATTCATATTTAACAAAACCTATCTGGTGCAATCAAAGCTGTATTTTAATGTCCTCATTTGCAGTATTGTCTTATAACATTGGCCTCTGCTTTGGACCCTGAGAAAAAAGAAACAATCCAGATCCTTTATATTTTTCTGTTTCCTCTGACATTTAGTAGTTTGCCATGATTGCAAAATAAGACTTTTTGTTCCTTTATGCATCATGGTGTAGGCTCTTCCCTGGAGACGTTTTACAGCAGAGAGATTCCCACTCAAGGAAGAGTAGGAGGATATGAACATCGCTACAGGGGTGGACTCTGGCTCCTTCCAGGTGTTTGAAGGGACATCTTCATCCTAATGACAGAAATGCATCTAATTCTTACATTAAAAGACTGCTATACCCAAAGATTCAAGTTCAATGAGGAACGTAATCATGATTGAAGCTATGCAAACAATTATCACCAATGTGATTGGGACACAGATGACTTCGCTTGCATAAGTGATTACCCAGGTCACTCAGCACTGCCCCGCCGCAATCATAATGGTGAAAGAAATGAAAGCAAAGCCCAATGTGCAGTTTGACATTGGCTGAAGCATCTGAAACTTCTACAGCACAGCTTGAAAGTATTTATTTTGAAAAATACTGTGGTGACTGACTGCGGCCATTAGCTTTTTCCTGTTGTGATCTTCTTTTTTTCATTTTGTGTGAGATTAATTTGTGACTGAGATTTATTAGCCTAAAGGAGGCTGGGGTTGATGAGATTTTGCTGATATACTGCATAGAACACACATCAAGTCAAAGAGAAAAGATGAAAAATTGAAATGATAAAGTTACGTCGCTAGCTTGTTGCTGAGGTAATTGAAGTAGCTTGTGTTCTGCTGTGCCGTGATGGGTGGAAATAAAATATGTACAAATTTATCTAGATCATCCTTCTGAAGAAAAGGACTACAAAATATATTCCCTCTCTCTTTTTATGTGTTGAGGAAATCTCCTAATTCTTTGTTGACAGTGATATTGAAGCAAAATGAAAATGAAACCCATTCAGAATAAGCTCAAGTAGGGAAGCCAGCCCTGTTATCCATGGGAATACGCGTGAGGGTTAGCACAGATCATTGAAATATGAGCATAATGGAAAAACAGCGTTTTTGTCTATTAGGTTAAACCGCAACTCCATATAACTCCGCGATGAGTTCTTTTAAACAGAACTGAAATAGCAAAATGAATTCAGTTTTTTCAAACCTGCCCAACTTTCCCTCTGATGGAGATTCTAATTATCAGTGAAACGCCTAAAAAATACATACTCGCCAGCAGATAAGGGAGTGAAAAGGGGGCCATGCCACAGAGCGCGAGAATATCAGCCCCGCGGGGACAGGGCTCCTCGGCTCGCTGGCATGTCCCCTGCGCCCGGAGCTGTGCTGACCCGTGAAAGGTGCCGGTGGCCTTGGCTGAACCAGTGAAATGCCGACCGACCCTTCCCGGCTGAGGGCCGACTCGTTGCTGTGCGTACGAGCACACACACCGCGCCGTCACTTCCGAGGGCCACCTGGCATGCTCTGTGTCACGTGGAGCTCTATGCAGGCCACCGGATCGTGACCCTGGGGACTGGCCCACGACCACGTCTGGCGAGCGTGGGTTTGCACGGAAGGCGGCGTGACCGGGAGGGGGCAGGTCGCCGCCTCCAGAGCTGCAGGGTCATCGGAGTGTGCGGGCTGCCTGCCCCCTCCAAAGCCACGGTGACACTCCAGGGCGGCTCTAGGGCCCCTCGGTTGCGTCGTTCTCTAGGTCACTCGAACGCGTAACAGCCGCCAGGCCTTACGCGCCCTGCACAGAGCTGCGCAAATGAGAATCCGGACATCGCTGTCCTTCGCACCCTTCTCTAACCCGTATTCTCGTGCAAGCAAGGGCAGGTTTAAATCAGCAGGAGGATGTCAAAGGGAAAAGAAAAGCACAAAGGACATTCTGAGGGAGGTTCGTAAAAGCTCCCGCGCTTCGTTTGGGTGAATGAGGGCCATAGCACCTGACTGCGCCCGCGAGGGCCCAGGTCTGGGGGGACGCGTGGGGAGAAGTCCTCCCTGTCTGTACCCACCGGAATCCGCTTCCTTCCGCTTACACTGCCCCCCGCATCACCCTGACAGCAAGCCAGGAGTCTCCGTCCCCAGCGTGTATTTTTCTTTCAATGCCCCCAGGATATTTTTTACCCTAATCCTGAGAAGAATCTACCACTGTGTTAGCACCTATTTACTTTAGTTCTCCACACAGTAGCCTGTGCTCCAAGGGGCACCCAAACCATAACTCACATGTCCTGAATGAGGGCTCTCTGGCACCAAGGGACCCATTATGGCCCTGCTCTCTCCCAAGACAACTCCAGAGACAACAGGGAACACCTAAGACCCTTTGCTGCATCAGTCTCTGGAAGGGCATCAAAGTCTCAAACTGCCCAAGCTGAAAAAGCTTCTCATCAACCCGGGCATGGCTACGAGTGCTGGTTCTGGATATTTATTAGCTGGGTGACCTTGGGCAAGTCACGTAATTATCGTGAGGCTTATTCTGTTCATACGTTAAATGGAAATGCAACAGAACCCACCTCCGAAGGCTGCCGTGGTGATTCATTGTGTGTACTTAGCACAAAGTACTGAGCACAAAGCTACAATTTAGGTGGGTCTTGAAAGCATTATGCTAAGTGAAATACACCAGTCACAAAGACCAGATACTCTGTGGTTCCGCTCTTATAAAAGTCCAGAATGGGGAAATTGTGGAGACAGAAAGCAGATTCGTGGTTACTCAGGGCTGGCGGTGGGGATGAAGGGAGAGGAGGAGAATAAAGGGTATGAGGTGTCTTTTCTGCTGATAAAAATTTTCTAAATTTGACCGTGATGATGGTTGCACATATCTGTGAATATACTAAAAACCAATGAATTGTACACTTTAATGGGTGAATTGTAAATATGTGAATTATCTTAATAAAGTTGTCTTTAAAAGGATGTTTGACACAGTGTCTGTCACCTATTTAATAGTTGAAAATGTCTATCATCATTTATTAATTCATTCCACAGATATTTATTAAGTTCCTACTATAAATCTGGCACTATTCTTCTTTTTCTTGTTATTATTATTTGTATTCACAGTCACATTTTAAACTTTCCATTTTTGTGAAATATGCACAAGTTTTAATAATGCGGGAAAAGTCCAGAATGTTATTGTGACTACGATGCCTGACTTGAACAGATAAAATCAATTTAGGTGAATAAAGTGTTCTAGGTGTAAAGGTTTTACCTGAGAAATAGTCACTGAAACTCTGCAACCGAATAGGTATGTTGAGAACACCAACAAGAAATGTCTTCATTTATTCAAAAGAAAAGCTAACTTATTTATAGTCAACTTAGAAAGTTTTTCAAATGAGGAATACATAATTTAGTGACAGCACAGCAGTTCTAGGTTTCTGCGGATCTGAACCATTCATATTTAAGAAACGGAGAAATGAAATTCTGCATTGAATGATTTACGTCAAATGACAAACAAAACCTAAAAGCCGTATCTGAGTCTCAGAAGACACTAGACAATGATTCTAAGTAGCTCTCCAAACAACATCATCCCTACCATATTTCCCATGACTTTTATCAAATCATCAAATTCCACTTCCTCTTGACCTTCTCTCCACCTTCACTCAACGCTTATTTCCATCTTCTACCAAAGATTGCGGGTAGTGGCTAAAATAATAGAATTCTAACCAAAAAAATATATAGGAAAGACAAGGAAAAATTAAAACACTAA
The DNA here is from genome assembly GCA_003508835.1 of Eonycteris spelaea. Lineage (NCBI taxonomy): Eukaryota > Metazoa > Chordata > Mammalia > Chiroptera > Pteropodidae > Eonycteris > Eonycteris spelaea. Next base: position 1,172,129 of record PUFA01000056.1, read on the forward strand.
AAATCTACGTCCAAATGGGAAATTCTTCTACAAAAAAAAAAAAAAAGAAAAAAAAAAAAAAAAAAAACGCGTTTGGATCTGTTTCGGCAAGTGCAGAGATTTAAACGGCACTGGGTTATGCCAAGCCGGCGAGCGCGCCAGCTCAAAGCTGGTTGTTTTCACCATAATTGCAGCCCTGAGCACAAAGAGTACAAAGCAGCAAACTAAAAGGACGAGGCAGCCCGCGGCCAGATCCCCTCTGTGAATCTAACTCCTCCGCGTTTTATTTCAGATCAGATAGGCCACTCAGCAGAGTGCTCCCTCGGCTTTCTAGTCAATTCTCCGAGACCCGCAGAAAGCATTGAAGGCACCTGTAAAACCCAATTTCTCCCAGAGAGTCACTGATACCTTGGCTGCTGGGGCTGGGAACACAGGTCAGAAAAGTAAGTGCGTGCTGGCGAAGAACTTTTATTTTAAAATAATGCTCTCCTGATATCCTCTTTCTCCATAAACACTCCATGGGTTTGTTCATTCACACTGTTTGCTAAACCACTGGAAGCCAATGAAAAAAGGAGGAAATTGCTCTAAAAATAAAGTATCCTAGGAAGTATTTTTTCCATATATACATATTTAGGATTTCTTCACAAGCACAGATTCTGAAGCAACCAAAGTAAAAAAAAAAAGAAAGAATGAAAAATGAAAAAACTAAAAGAGTAGGGATTTACTCAAGGTCTATAGGCAATTTCCATGAGGATCACACTTATTTTTCTTCTTGAACATATGGCTAACTTACTTGGCCGGCTATATTAATACCACAGTTAATTTAAGACATGAATCAAATTTAAATTCTTTACAAAAGCAAACTATCAGTTTTATTTTTATAGACCAGCCTATATAAAGCAAAATAATAATAATCCAAGTGAGTTTTTCTTTCTATTAAGACATAAATATTCTAATGAATCAAATTTCCTGGGTTACTAGTGTAACTATGCCCTTGTAAACAGAACTACATTTATCTGAATACAGTTGACGAAATTCTTGACAAGTGCCTTCCTCCTATGATAGCCTCATGATAACTTGCTAGCTCGACCCTAAATATCTTGAGAAAAGTGACTATTTCTTATTATTCGTTTTTACCTGTCTTACCACATACACATAGTATGGATTCAAAAAATTGTGCAACAAGTGAATTACCACCTGAGTTATTAATGTGTACATGGCATCATTTTAGAGACCTATAACCAGTTAAGGCACCTTCTCTCATAAATTATCAGTCTAAACCATCACAAATTTTCATGGACTGATGCCCAGATTACCTCTGAGAAGGACACGTCACTCTGCTTCCTCTTTCAGGAGGCTTTGATAGTTGCTAGGGAAAAGGAAGGTCATTCAAGGTCATTTTACTTTGTCTCAGCAAATATTTCCTGTTACTTTTGGGATTAAGTATGATGAGAATACCCCAGCTCGTCTCTGAATTGCCCCTCTAACTGTAGTTGCCCACTATTTCCCACTTTGCTCCCAGATCCAGGCCTGCTGTCGCGGGAACCCAGATCAGGGTAGACAGAGACGTGGACGCATGCCCTTCCTCCTTGCTTGCAATCACATCGCTGGCAGCGAGCCTGGGATGGAGGGGATGTATGCCCAGGGCTCCTGACAGTTGCCAGACCCATACTCTGTCTCGCTTTTTCTTTCGCATGCCTCATTCTTTGCTTTCTGCTCAGGATATGTATTGACTTTGTGGAATCACTGCAGCGAGCTGTAAATGATGCATTTAATGAAAAATCCTTGCCTAGCTCTCTGAGACAGAACTCAAACAGTGTGGGACAAGCATAGCTGTGCGGTGCTGGGTGCTGCGATGCCCATTCCGCCTCACCGGCAAGACAGGTGCACCAGCTGGCACTGCTTCAAGGGTACACTGTAAAAACCTTAACTGATATTTTAATGACATTATTTATTGTTTCTCCTCTCCCTATTGCGGGAATCCTTTAGTCTTAAAGGTCGGAGTCTCTTTTGGCTGAATGCCCCAAATCCTATATCCTGAGAAGATACACAAAAGGATTCTGAATGATTACTTTTTTGGAGGAATTACATTAAAATTTTGATCTCTGTGGAGCTCTATAGTTATTGCTACCATCCCCTGCATTTCCACATTGAACTTTAGGTTATTGAAAAGACAAACTATTTTTTCTTATTTCTTTGTTTCTCTTCTTTCTTCTTTCTCTTCTTCTCTTTCTTCTTTCTTCTTCTCTTTCTCTTCTTCTTCTTTTCTTTCTTCTTCTTCTTCTTCTTCTTCTTTCTTCTTCTCTTCTTCTTCTTTTCTCTTCTTCTTCTTCTTCTCTTTCTTCTTCTCTCTTCTTCTTCTCTTCTTCTTCTTCTTCTCTTCTTCTTCTTTTCTTCTTCTTCTTCTCTCTTCTTCTTCTTTCTTCTTCTTTTTTTTCTTCTTCTTCTTCTTCTCTCTTCTTCTTCTCTCTCTTCTCTTCTCTTCTTCTCTTCTCTCTTCTTCTTCTTCTCTCTCTTCTTCTCTTTCTTCTTCTTCTTCTTCTTCTTTCTTCTTCTTTCTTCTTTTCTCTGTTTCTTCTTCTTCTTTTCTTCTTCTCTTCTCTCTCTTCTCTACTTTCTTCTCTTCTTTCTTCTTCTTCTTCTTCTTTCTTCTCTTCTTCTTCTTCTTCTCTTTTTTTCTTCTTCTTCTTCTTTTCTTCTTTTCTTGCTTTCTTTTCTTTTCTCTCTTCTTTTTCTCTCTCTCTTCTTCTTCTCTGTCTTCTTTTCTTTCTTCTTCTTCTTTTTCTTCTCTCTCTCTCTTCTTCTTCTTCTCTCTTCTTTCTTCTTCTCTTCTTCTCTCTTCTTTCTCTTTCTTCTTCTTCTCTTTTCTCTTTCTTCTTCTTCTTTTTCTCTCTTCTTCTTCTCTTCTTCTTCTTTTCTTCTTCTCTTTTCTTCTCTTCTTCTTCTTCTTCTTCTCTTCTTCTTCTTTCTTCTTCTCTTCTTTCTTCTCTCTTCTTCTTTCTTCTCTTCTCTCTTCTCTTTCTTCTTTCTCTTCTTTTCTTCTTCTTCTCTTCTCTTCTCTTTTTCTTCTTTTCTTCTCTCTTCTTTCTTTTCTTTCTTCTTCTATTTCTCTTCTCTTTCTTTCTTCTCTATTCCTTTCTTTTTAAATAAATAAAATAAAATAAACAGGATTTGGCCTTTTCCAGCAATGCCAGGAAGTACAATCCAAGTGACAAAGTCTAATCGAAACAGGCGCCTGATGGTGACAGAGAATGTGATGGGAGGGCCTGGTCCGGAGGAGACTGGAGATCCAAGGCCCTGTGGCTGCTGCCCTGTCACTCACACTAGGGATGAAGGAAAGCACTGTCACTGGGTTTCACGCCCTCTGGGAGGACCGCGCACAATGCCTCGGCATGCTGAGCATGCTTCTCCCGCTGCAGCCTGACTCAGCGGTCCACCAGCTGGTATGCTAAGGGCGACCCCATCACGGAACAGCCCTGAGACCAGAACGACATGGCACAGCCAACAACGGTCACGGGGTACGCAGCCCAGAACTCTCCCAGGAGCTCTTGGTGCCACTCCCTGCTGACCTGGAGTTCTGCAGGTCCCGGGGAAGAGCTGGTTTAGTGAGGACAGTGGCAGGTGCCGACGTCTGCTCGCCAGCACTCACTACAGGTGGAGCAGGCTGTCTAGCTGTCCCCTGCACTTCCCAGAAGTCACAAACACACCAGTCGCCTTGTGTTCATATTGCCCGAGGCCCATCCTCCTGGAGACAAGATCTTCCTGTGATGCTCCAGTTTTCGACGATTTAACTGCTCTATAAATAGTCTGTCCGAACTGCAGCCCGTGCTTTTCCTTATACACATTACTATTCACTATATTAATTAATTAAGAGACAGTTTCTAGTGTTTTTGTTTGTTTGTTTGTTTTTTGTTTTCATTTTTTGGCATAACCCAACTACTAGAGCACATTTGCACGTAAAGACAAAAATATTCTCTATACGATACCTAAAGATTTGGCCAGTTCTGTTGGGGGAAAAAAAATGAATCAAACCATGGTCTGAGTGTCATATAAATACAGTAACTGGTTGATACGATTTTGTTGTTGTTTGTTATTTTGGCTTGACACAGATAGAGTGGAAATGGTCACTCATTTTTTTCTATTTATGTCTAACTTTGACAGGTGTCCTGAGGCTCCAGAATGGCATGTTGGAACATACCTGAGCCATCAGAGAAGACTAATTAAAATTGTGGTTAGAAAATCTTACTTCCAGTCATATCTAATCATAGAAATGTGGAGATCCATACAGGATGACTAGAATTCTAGTAATTGCAAATATTAGAGGACTCCTCATATTTATAAGGTTTTTTTTAAATTAAATGCCTCCCTTAATTTCCTATCATTGAATAGATTATTAAAATAATTCATATACAATTTACAGATGCATATTTTCTCCAAACTCTATTTCTAGAAATACACCATATCTATTTCTTACAAACTCTGTATGCTCATGTTCCATTTTATTTAAATCATCATTGTTTTATCTTTATTTTCCTATTTGTTTCACCAACTGTACTAGTACCTTTGGAGTCTAATACATCGCTCAGTCCTCCACGTTTAAGCTATGCCAGGCTAAAGGGATGTTATTCACCTCAAATCTTGTTTTCATGCTTTCTCTCTCTTGAAAAAGAAAATTCTTTTTGTTACTTCTACTTGCTTCTTCTTCCTTCCCCGATAATCTTGTCTGCTTGACTCCAAAAATATTTTACTGCATGATATTTGGGAGATAAAATGTGCTGTCACTTCCGACGTTTTCCTGGCAAATAGGACCTTCTCAGGAATATTACATTGGCTTTATGCAGAATTCTGCCGTATAAAACTTCGCATATGACATTGATACTTCACCCTGGCTTTTCTATTTTCTGATGCTTTTTAAAGATGATTTGAATGTTCTCACTCTAAATCCTGCAATTTCTGTTTTGTAAGTACAAACCTTCTTTGACACTTTTTTGTGAAGCTTCACTGGTTTTCCACGTAAGAAATTCAGCTTTTATCTCCCTATTCCATCATCTCCCTCACCACGCCCCTCTAGTCGCCTGTCTCTTCCTGCTTTCTGAAAGCATCTGTTCTGCGGCAGACACTCCTTTCCATCAGGCATGTAAAAGGAGGAGCTCAACCTCCCACTCCCCCAAGGTATCACATTCCACTTTCCTAACAGAGAACCATGCAAAATCCAGTAGTAACTCACAACTACTTATAGCCCGCAGCAAAATGCGTCATTAAATTAGCCTGGATTTTCCACAGAGCTCGACAAAGTTTTCGACAAATAAAATTTAATATGCATTCTCTGATAATGGCTTATGACTGTCCAGTAGCATTTTCCTGCATCTTAATTTCCATTTCTATTTCATTTGCCCTTTTGTCATTCTAAACTACATGCCCAAACTGTTACTGTCCTTGCCCTCATTGAATGGATTTCAGTACTTTCAATTTCCTTACATTTTTAGGATTTTCCCTCATTCTTTGGGGATCACCCAGTCATTTTCCTGGCATAATTCTTACAATTCAAATAACGACTCTTTTTTTTTTTCTCATTAGCAGTGGGCCATTGTCTGCAGATGTCAACATGGGATTCGGGCTACCTGTTTCTTCTCCAGCCTTAAATGACATAACTGGCTATCTCCATGTTTTTTTTCCCCCTAAAATCCACACTATGACAAGGGCTATGACACACCTCTTATTTCTGCAATATTGTCCTCTCACCACTGAAAGTAATAATGGATGCCTTTCACTTTTGTGCAGATTCTCCATACATTACAGCAACTTGGCTGGCACCCACAGCTTTTGATGATCTTAAAGAAAAAAAAAATAGGTTTGCTGGATCCAAAAGTGGTTCTCGGTCTAAGCCTAATAAAAAATTCCCTCCCTTGGCACCTTCTCTCGTTTCTTCCCTCAGACCAGCATTGGTCACCTGTCTTCCGCCACAAAAGAATCCGCAGGACCTGTTAGAACCTTGGTTTAGACTCCTCGGTATAGCTGAGCTCCTAGCAGGCAGCATTCCCCCATGAATTCTGCGATCAGCATTTGAAATATCCATGAAATCAGGTTTCAGTACCTGCCTTCTCTTCTTCCTACTGATCATCTCGCTTCTCTCCCCTGTGCCATATAGGAGTCTGAACATTTGTCCACCCTGGCTGCAAAAATGCAGAAAGAAGCCATCTAAGTAAGAACTGTTTGCCAGCCCTAAGAACTTGATCACACTGCTAACTTTGAACCACGAGTCCATGATATGTCAAAAGATACTATCAACAATGTTCTTCGTAGAACTGTTTCAATGGCAGGAAACTAACTGGCTTCCTTTAAAACACACACTCAGACACACACAATTCTTTACACACCCAGATCCTCTTAGGTTATTCTCTCTTGCTGGCCGTCCCTGTCCTATGAACCTGGATGAGCTGGGTTTACCCAGTGAACACAGTGGGGTGACGAGGAGAATCTCAAAGAGATGGTGCCTCTCAAGGGACATGAGTCAGGAAGACAAGGTCCAGCTGTCCGTCCCCTCGTGGGGCAGCTACCTCTCTCCCGCTCTCGGAGATTGGAGGTTTCTCTGCCATTAACTGCTTTACGCCTTTGGTCTTTCTTCCATCATTTCTGCATATCCTTTCATCTCAGAGTGTAGCTCTTCCTGCTCGGGAAAGAGCTCTTCAAAGTGCTTTATTATCCACATTATCTCTTTCAGCACCACTTAATCTACTTGGTTTCCTCCCCAGCCAAGCACCCGCTTTTCTTCTTACAAATCAGGTGGATTTGCCATTGTGTGACTTCTTTTCCTTCTCCATCAAGTTATCCTGTATATAAATTCATCCTTTTCTGTTCTTAGACTTCTGTTGTTCATGCTCTAATTCCTTCATTGTTTTCCTATACAAATAAATTTCTTCTTCAAAAGCCTTTAGTTGCATTCCCTGCCTTGTAAGCATTCTCTCTTGCTCTCAATTAAGACATGTTCCACCCTTCCATGATCTTTGCAAATGGAGTCTTGCCTTATATCTTTTAACTTCGATATATTCTAAAGTGAATTTATTCTTCCACCATAAAGCTTAATTAAATTTTTGATTCTACAAATTAATTTGTCTATTATCTTAAAATTATAAGGAAAAAGAAGTATTCATTCAGATGCTAGGAAATTTTTTTCAATGGAAAAAAAAAACATAATTATCATCTCTGTCTAGCAGATGCTACGTTAGGCATTTGGGATATACAAATGATAAAGAGACCTACTCTCCATACCCACCGTTTCAGCATTTACTGTGGAGCTCGGGGTGCAAAGGAATATCTCCATCCAATGAAGCACGTGCCACCTGGAGGTGGGTCCCAGAGGTCTCCATGGGTGGGAAGTGATCACAGAGGTCCCAACAGAAGAAGAAAGAGAAGTGTTGAAGGAGGAGCCAAAGGTTGCCAATTAGCAAGGCACAGAGCATGTGAGAAAGTGGACAGGAGAGGCTGTTCCAAGCAGGGTGGGGAAAAAATCATGTTCAAAGTCAAAAGAGGAGAGAGAGCAATGTATTTAGGGAATGACATGTGCTAATTACTTCAACAAACAGGAAGCCGATGATGCGGCCAGCCTATCAGTGACAACAGCCTACGTTTGCAAAAACTCAGCAGTTTGTTACCTCGTTTCACCACATCTTTGCAATGAAGGCATTATTTCCATTTTATAGAATGAAGAAACCGAGGGTCAAAGATCTTTTTTGAGTTTATCCAATGTTAATAAGTGGTGGATGCAGGACTGAACCAAGCCGATTCTGACTGCATAGCCCGTATTTCCTCCACTACACCAGCATCCCTTCCAGATCTCTGTAAGTGCTGCAAAGCTGGCAGAAAAGAGGAACCTGTTCGAATTTTCCTTTTGGAGAGCACGGTTCGAGGAAGATGAATGGTAGGTGGGAAGTCCGTTAGGGATACTATTTTAATGTTTTAATAATGTACGAAAGAGATGATGAGGACTTTAATTGGGATAGGAAATTGTAAGGATAGAAAAGAGGGTACGACTTCAATAAACGATGAGGAATGTGAATGGACAGACCACAGTGACCGGCCAGGCATGGGGATGACTGAGAGAAGGCATGTCAGCAGCATCTCTTGGATTTCTGACTTGTACAACTTGGTGAGCAGCTGTGTCACACTCGGAGACAGAGAAAAGAAGGGAGAGAAAATGCTGGTGGCGAACTTGTTTCTTTAGCCAGGTGGCCTACGGGACCAGCTAAGGTGTTCAGCAGGCAGTGGGTCCCGTGAGGGCTCGAGACTGAGGTCAGAGCTACAGATCAATGTAGGAGTCAGTATAGAGCATATTGACTAGGGAGCAGATGAAGTGTGGGAGGAAAAAAAAAGACATACAAGGACAGAACAAAGGGGGAAGTTATTAAAGGAGCCTAAAAAGCCACCATTAATGTCGGAAGAGAAAAAGAGGAAAGTGGACCTGGAGACATAGAGGAGTGATTACTAAGAAAGAGAGCATGCTCGTGGGGGTGGCCACGATGCTCCCCAAGGCCACCTCCTGCTACTCCAGCCCTTGGGTAACCCCCTCCCGTGAGTGTGGGCCACCAAGTTTGGGACGATTTGTTGTGCAGCTGTTGATAACTAATACAATCACCCTGCAAATGCAGCCAAGAATAAGATAGATAAGAACAAAAGAGCCCCTGCTCACTGTGCAGTCATAATTTATATTTTGCTACATGCACGCCTGTCAGTTTTGAGGGGTCACTTGTCACATATTCTGGCCTGTAAAATAGGAGCCTAAGTGTGAGCAGGGCAGTGTCGTGGTACAGGGCACAGGCTGGAATCAGAAGACTCAGGTTCAGATTCCCACTTACTTCTCACCCCCATACAGCCTCGGCGCCCTTATTCTTACGAACGATACTGACAGGATCCGCAGCAGGGCGGGTGGGGGCTGTGAACGTGCAGAGAGAAAGAGAAAGGGGGAGAGAGATGAAGTCGCGAGCCTACGCCCCCACACTGACGAAATCTTCGCCTCCGTCAGTCACTCTTTATTTTCCATTCCATCACTTTCCCCCCCTGAGATACAATTCCTTATTCAATATGTTTACAAACCTGACCTTTTTCTTCCTTGGTTGAAGTTCATGATCATGCAACCTCCATCTCGGATTTCACCTAGTACACTTCTAGAACAATCACTGACCTAACCCTAACCCCAAACCTACCAGCGCATCCCTAATCATTAACCCCACTGACAAGCATTATAAAACCATGCATCGGATTTCTCACGACACAGGAATGCCCAGTACGGTACCCTGTCCTTACCCCACACCTGTGCCTTGTGGTCCCTCCAGGAGCCTGAGTCACCAGCCTTCCACCCTCCAGAGTTACTTGCCTTAGAGTCTGTGTAAAGCACAGGTCCCTTGTGCCCCAAGCCTTCCTCCTCCTTCTCCTGTTTACTCCAGGGCATATCTTATTGCTCGTCTTTATTCTTACCTCTGGGATGAGGGTCCTGCCTTTTCCAGATTAACCGTCTTCATTGTTTTCGGTCTCTCCAGATCAAGACGGCTGAAGGTCCCCCTACTTTCTCCCACTTGTGGCCATGGCCTTTCTGACCCAATCGACTCTCACCTCCCTTGTTCACAGAGCTTCTTACGCACTGGGGCTGCCGGCCCTGCTGGCTCACCGCGGCGGGGTTTGCGGCCCTTCGCTGCTCTCTTCCCTCCCGTCACCCGTCTCCCCTGGATGTTTTTAACCCTGGCGTTTTCTCTGGTCCTTCCTACTATCTCACCTCCCCCCCAGGTGGCGCCCTTGCATCGGTCAGGGCAGAGGGCAAACAGCTCTGTCCTTTCCTGTTCCATTCTGCACTGTCCCCCTGACGGCTGCCTGATACGCCCTCTTCCTTACCCAGACTCTGCACCGTCTTCGTACAGAGATCGTCGCTGTGCCCTCGCTCTCCACGCCTGAAATACTTCCGCGAGCAGCGTATTTACGGGACTAACTTTTAAACTGCACCTGTAATCCGTGTGTCTTCAGACTCTGATAACGTTAGGCATCCTCTCTGAGCCTCACTATTCTCATCTGCAGGGACAGCAATAGTAGCCACCTTAAACTGAGGCGAAGTAATTCCAAGGATGTAATGTGTGCAAATGCTAGGTGCAGCCTCTGGCCCCCTCGTCAACATGGTCAGCTGTGTCACATACAAATTGCAGGTTTTCGTTCTTTAGGTGAAAAATTACTGGAATGTGGTCTAACTCCATCTTTCCTGGGGTATACTTCTATAGAATCCCCAAACGTCTTTCTTTTCCAAAAATATCACCACCCCAAAAGAAACCCCAATTGCTCAATCTGTTTTATTTCTGAAAATAATGGTGAGGATTTTTAGTCTTAAACATGCTAAATAAAATCTCTTCCAAGAGTCCTGTCTCTTTTTCTCCTATAAGATCACCAAAGTAACTCTATTTTCCCTATTTATCGAAAGCTCACACCAAACTTCTTATTGGGAAGAAACTGGTTTGCTGACAGTCGGGGTGCCCAGCTGTATATAATCTCTTGTTGGACAGCTGTTGCCATCCCTTGTAAAAACAATCCTCACAACAACAACAACACAACAACAACAACAACAACAAAATGTGCTTTTGATGGCATGTTTATGGTGTCCCTATCCTCTTTCACAAACTTTCCAGGTTGTCTTTACTTCTCTATTTATCCTATTCCTTCCTATCTACAAACTATACGAAAGTCAAAGTAGACAGAACAGACACTCAGATCAGAGTCTTCCCCTTCCTTTCTCCTCCTCGTTCTCTTCATCCTCGGTCCCTCCACCCTCACCCAGTTCTTCCACATTTTGCTGTCCCTTCTCCTCCTCTAAGTTCCCACTGCGATGGGAACCAGGCAAAAAAGTCACATCCAAAATCCTCTGTCCACGACAGGGCGCTCATGCAGAGTCTGACCCCAAGAGGTTATAAAAACCAGACCTGCCTCCAGCTCTAAGGGCCACCACTGTCTTCTTCTTGAGCCACTTCTGAGATTGAAGTAACATGTAACATCTGCAGCCTCGTCCTAGTACTTCTGACCGCTAACTCTGTTTGGAGCTCCTGACCACCCTGGGAGGTCTCTGATCAAATGTCGAGAAAATGCAAACAAAAGACAAGATAAAGATGAGAAAATGCAAACAAAAGAAAAGAAAAGCTTGCCTGAGGTGAGTAGAAACACGGATACGTTCACAAACCGCACCACTCTTTCTGTGAGAAAAAACTAGGCTCTTTGCAAGTGTTCTCAGTGGAAAAACACATTTCGATTTCCATTCTTTCGTCCCTCTCCCCTCTGTGTATCCCATGCTTGCCCCTGCCCCGCCCAAGAGCAAGAATCAGACTAATCGGTTCTGTAGATTTGATTTGGTTTATAAATCTGCATGAATAGGGGAAATATCCTATATGCACACGGAGAGGGAAAATGGTGTGGCTTCGGGCAAGTTCCTTTGACCCTCTGTACTTAGTTTTCTCAATAATAAAATAAGAGGGCTAGATTTGACCATCTCTAACATCCCTTACATTCAAACATTCTGAATTTTATTATTTTAACAATAGTACAAATGATATTGAAGAAAATATTTCAATCTCCTTTCTTGACAAAGATATTAAGAAACATGCAAACACTCAGGTATTTATAATATAACTCTTTCGTTAATAATGGTGGCTAATCTTTAACGTATGCTTACTATAATGCAGACAGTGCAAATAATTGTCATGGTCTACCTAATTTAATCCTCGTAAAAGCCCTGTGAGGCAGATTGTACTATTAATACCCACTTTACAGATGAGGAAATGAAAAATGAGGACTCATCAAGATTAAATAACTTGTTCGAGGTCACTGGCAAGCAGCTGAACCGAGACTCGGACCCAGACAGTGAGATTCCAGGGTCAGCCTCCTCAGCCACCGGACTCTGCCTTCACTTTCTTATGCTTTCCAATGAGAGAAAAATATGAAATCAGTGGTCATTAATTTTCCACGGTTACACAGCACTAATCCTCTAATTTAAATCATCTACAAGGTTGCCTTTAATAGTTTACCAATAAGCATATCTACGGCTATTTCTTGCAATTACTTGTCACCATAAGTATTTCAGAATAATGTCAAGAATAACAAATAGTTTTTACTTATAAAGGGACTTGCAAATTGAGTTTCTTTCCTTCATCTGCAAAACCTCTCCACATAAAATTAGTCATCCTCTTTTATACTTTATTTTTAGGTTGCTTTATGTTCTTTTAACATTTGGTGGAGATGAACATCAAAAATCGCAGCAATTGTATCGGTATGTGAGGACTAACTTACCAGAGGCTCCTATTCAAAGATTAATTTACAGTCCATGCTAATTTGAGGAGTTGGTATATTTTTAAATAACAAGCATCTTGTCCAGTTTTTGAAGGCTTTATTGTAAATAAGGAGTGATCATTACAAATACGTGTCATGCTGAGTATACTTGGGAGTTTAACAGTGAATATATTCTGAACATTTTTCTGCCATTTACTCTATTCTTTGATAAAGCATCAAAACTGAATAATAGGCCAAACCTGTATGTTGCTAAAACACAGAAATTCCTGCTCAGCTCCTGACAACTTACATTTTTCATGTGAAGATACAACATTTATCATTATTATTATTACTATCATTTTTGAATTATTAAATCATCTCACATGAGACTTGTAGTACAAATAACAATGAAAGTGAAAAAAAAGAATGATTTAAACACATTCTTCCAAAAGACATGCATGCCACTTGAAAGTGAACTATAAAATGAAAATTCTGAAATTGTTTTGTTTCAATAAAGCACAAATTGGGTGACTCAATAAGGTTATAAACACACATCGTGAGTTTTGTGCCTTCGTGCTGTGTTTCACAACTCTGGAGATGCTAGTGTCCTGTCCAGGAGTATTGCCGCCAGGACTGCACAGGGAGCTTAATTGAAAACCATCGGCCTCCTCATTGCACACAGTACGAAATAATCAAAGAAATACACTCTGCCTTCACACCACTAAAGCTGTCGTGTGTATTATATTCAGACCAAGATTCGGAACTTTGTAACAAAACTTATTTCTGTGGTTGAATCTAGGACATCACGCAACCATCGCTCACGTAGTTTGGGGCATTATGTACCTAATATGTAATAATAAAATCCAAAATAGTCAGCATGCTGGTTACCCTTCTGTATTAGTTTTTTGCTGCAGTAACAGATTACCGCAAACTCAGTGGCTTAAAACAGCACCAACTTATTATCTTACAGCTCCAGAGGTCAGAAATTTTCCCCTTATCTCACTGGGACAAAATGGAGGTGTCAGCAGAGCTGTGCTCCCCTCCGGAGGCTCTGGGGAAGGACGTTCCCTTGCCTTTTCCAGGTTCCAGAGACCACTCTCCTTCCTTGGCTCATGGCCCCTTCCCCCATCTTCAAAGCCATCACCGGCCAGCAGAGTCGCCACATCGCACCTCTCTGACTCTGACTCTTGTCTCCCTTTTCCACTTTTAAGGCATTTGTGACGACATTGAGTCCACCCCGATGATCCAAGGGAATCCCCTGATTAAAATGTCAGCTGATTAGCACCCTGAACTCACCTTTGCCTTGTCATCTAACAGAGTCACAGGTTCTAGGGATTAAGATGTGGACATCTTTGAGCGACCATTATTCAGTCCACCACACCTTCAATGTGTCTAAAAGGAAACCTTGATGAAATGTCCTGATGTTCGCATGAGAAGTTTTTTCAGACTTCAGAGGAGATATGGTCCAGCCATGAGGTTTTCCGGCTGTGCTCACCATCAGCGTCGCCAACTTTCTTCTTCTCAGACATTTCTACAATCCCAAGTCATCTTCAACTCTAGACATGCTCTTTTTTTGCCAACACCAATTAATAAGAGACATGGGAGAACTTCTGTAGTTTGCCTAGCAAAATCCAATACTAGGCAGGATCGATATTTTGCAATTCCTTTTCTCCCCATCAATTATTCTTTATTCCATTCAGCAAACAATTACCAATGCCAACAAAATGCCTCGCACTGTGCTATGTGTGTGCTGAAACACATAGGAAAATGCAAACCATGCTCTGAGGGGCTCACTGTGTGTCTACTGCACGTGTACATGTGCATGCATGTGTGCCGTACATGCGAGTCTGTATGCATTAAATGCATGTGTGCATATTTGTGTGCATGTGTCATGCATGTCTCTGTGTGGACCTCTGTGTGTGCATGTGAGCACGTGTATGTGCTATTTAAGTATCACATATATATATACTCAAAGATGTATATGTATATAGAGACAGACAGACAGAGAGACAGAAACAGACGGAGAGTTTTTGAAACAGGAGCGTCCAGGCCATTATTTCATCGTAACGCTGACGCACACGCTGATACTTTTCTCCCTCTACTCTCCCTTCAGGTCCTGCTGCCACATTCCTGCTTCCGGCCATTATCACATCTTGCTTCAGCTACTGCAAGTCTCCCAGCTGGTCCCCATCCCTTCAGTCTCCCACCTCTGAAATGCTCCGCACTCGAATATAAACACAGCTGTAGCTGTGTCACTCTCTGGCTCAAAAGCAACACCTTCTTCATCGCCTCTGGAGTAACACGTGCATGTCTCCACATGGTACCCAGGCCCTCTGGGCTCTACCTCTCCTTCTCACTGTACCTCCGTTTAATGCCACGTGTACTTGGGCTGATTGCAATCACGTCGGCCCCTCAAAATCATGCTGTGTTTGCCCAGGTCTCTACCTCTGGCTACTGATGGTCACTCTACCCTTTCCCCCACAGCCAAATAATATCTATTCTTCAGAATCCAGACCAACCATGACTCCTTCCATGGGACATTCTCCTGTCCCTTCTCTGCTGAAAATAACTTCTCCCTACTTGGGCTCCCACGCACTTCGATACCTTTTAATAGCAACTATCCATTTCTGCCTCAGATCCTTTACTTTACTAAATAGTAAGGCCCCTCTCCCAGATTATACACTCCTTGGGGCAGTCACTGGTTTTATTCCTCTTTGAAGCATCTCTAATAACTGGCATAGCACCTTGCCTATAGGAAGGACGCCGTACTTAAGTTTGTTAGATTCAGCTGACTGGATGAGCAGCATCAACTTCCAGAATGTTGTCACAAACACTGAACGTTTCTAAGGCTAGTTCTCCTTGGAGGTGGTGGTGGTGGGGGGGGGGCGCATTTTTCTCTACTTACTCACAGAGTAAACCGGACAAGAATCAACAGACATCACAGTGAAGGGACCAAGTTTTTCGGAGAATGACGGAAAGTCACTTATTAACCCACAAATTCAAAGGACAAAGTGAATATGTCCATCACACTAAAACAAAAGTAAGGTAACAGAACTGAAAATGGCCTTAGTAAAATCTGACTTGTACATCGATGCCATAGAAAATAAAGAACTTATAGATCAACAGGAAGTTTCAAGTCGGTGAATGTGTGTGCATATATTTTTAACTGAAACAACTGTTCCATTATGAATATTTATGGTAAAGACAAGCTATGAAACCAAAAGTGTTTTTAGTGTGTCATTGTCATCAGTTCTACTAAATAATCATCATTATAAGTCCAAAAATATCTTGAATGGATAATACTGAATAATCTAGATCATGAAATTGCATTACAAGAGTATTAGCTGACTCAGGAGACTAATTACCATGAGGTACTAGCCACTATCACTCATCTCAATGGTAACACGGTAAACCACACCTATGGGAGTGGCTGCCAATCAGAGTCGGTGTGGAAATCTCTGTGAACAAGGGTTAACTCTGTGACCTTGGGAGCTCTTAATAAAGACCATCTCATAGGAGAAAAGCAGATCCCTTCCTTAGGCAAACACAGCTACCCTAGCCTCTAAGGCTGCTCAATCACAGGAAACAATCTTAAACTGCAGAAAGAGTGCATGCGTGTGCAGACACACAGACACGCACACACACACACACACACACACACACACACGTCATTCACCTTTTTCAGACTAACATCTTGTTGCTTAATGGGCCAGTTTCGTATTACTATTAACCACATGATTATTATTTGAGCAAGTGTTATTCGTCCATGTCCTAAGTAACAGCTAACATAAAAATTATCAAATCGCTTTCTCACCCATAGAATTTATCAACCAGAGGTCAAGGCTAAAATCATGACATTTGTTTCTAAATCAACTTGGGAACAGTAATAATATCATTACCTGGTGTTTTTAAATTCCCAAAGCACCTAGCCACTACTGCATCCAATCCTAACAGCGCGGTGCAGTCGCTGGGACACACTTTGGACGCCGTGCGGACCTGCTGCTCGTGGGCTTTCTCGGGGCCCCCCACAGCGCTGAATGTGGGGGCACAAGACGAAACGACAGGGCTCCTGACTTGAGGCTGCGTTTGGTGAGCGGTAGGGACCACGCACTGTGTTCTCATTATTTCTTTACGCATCACAGAAATCCGGGGGAGCACAAAAGAGGGGACTATATTTCTCTTGGAAAAAGAAATGTAGGGGTGCTGTGGAGAGAGGGAGATGCCAAAGATGGCTTCGCAGAAAAAGTGGCTTTGTCGTTGAATTAAGGTCTATTCACTTTATCTGGACCTAGGAGAAGCTCTGAGTGCTACTGACTCTCTGTGACCTTGACATGCCTCACCAATTAAATATGGATAACGACGCTGAATTCATAGGGTTACCAAGAAGATGGGATGAGGGCATAAGGAGAGGATTCTGTAAGTAGCAAAGTACCCAATAAATATGGTATTATTACTACTTGCACTTCGCACAGGCAAAGCTAACTTGGTTTGCTCCAATGGTGACTGGCTGACCCAAGATCACCCCAGACCCTTACCCTGTGCCAGTGTCTCACCTCGGACCTTCCCTCCCCCACTACCCACTGAAACTCTGGAGCACATATGGAAAGCACTTGTCCTAATAACATTTAATGGGCCCTAAAATCACGTTAACATCGTCATATATATACATATATAAACAGCCCAACATCCGAAGACTTTTCTGTGAAACATTGCTTCTAAGTCCTAAAAGGATACTCTGTAAAAGAAGGACCCAACAGAGCATCGTAAGGAAGGGATCATGATGGGGAACATCTTAAACATTTAATATAGGGTTAAAACAGTATACACATTTTTTAAAAGGGGTTTTAAACTATCCAAGTTTCAGATAAAATATGGCAGATCCTCAATGGTTTTAAATGATTTAACTGTGAACTTCAACAGAAAATATTTGCATAGAAATGTGCCCTCCATTTAGTAAGTATTCCTGACCATTTTTACCCCTGAAATTGTAATACTGAAATTTTTCCTCTCCTATAATATCTATAAATCTTTGTTTAAGCCAAACTTTTATAGGCCACTTTATAGTTCTTTAAAGAAAAATTTCATTTAAATTTGATTGATGCCATTCATATATGTATAATTGTTCTTTCCCTATTAATAGAAGTCTGGAAAATCTTAAGTAAAAAAAAAGTATATACTATATACCAGACGATGTTGGGAGATGAAAATATTCAAATCTTCATGGGATATTCAGAAATAGTTGTGTTTATTGAGTATATCCTTCTTTGTTAGTCAGGGTTCTCCAGAGAAACAGGAGATAGATAATAAGGAATTGGCTCATGCAATTATTGAGGCTGACAAGTCCCAAATCTATAGAGCTGATGTCCCAATTCCAAGGCATTCGAGTAGGAGAATTCTCTCTTCTTACTCAGGAGAAGGTTGGCCTTTTTGCTCTATTCAGGCCCTTAACTGATTGGATAAGGCCTATCCGCATTGGGAAGAGCAATCTGCTTTACTTAGTCTACTCATCAAAATGTTAATCTCCTTCAAAAACATCCTCACAAAAACATCTAGACTGACCAAAATATTCAGGCATCCTGTGGCCCAATCAAGTTGACACATGAAATTAATCACACCATCCCCCCACCAAAAAATCTTTTTTTCTTCTAAATTTCAATAAGAAATTAATCAAGGGCAAATCAATTCGACTAAACACCAAGAGACTGTTTTTGTTTGTTTGTTTGTTTGTTTTTTAGGTAGGAGAGGCAGTATAGGCTGCTGGTGACCTAAAGGCTCTGGTATACTGACGAGGCTACTCTAGGTCAAAGTTCATCTCCACCACTTATAAGCTAGGTGACTTAGACACACTACTTACCTCTCTGAGACTTACCTTCCTCATCATTAAAATGGAGAAACTAATATATTTGAATATTGGAAAAATTAAGTGAGATGACTCATGTAATGCATGTCTGTCATATAACAAGTTCTCAATAAACATTAACTGCTCTAATAATTACTGTTATAACTGTGAGCTCCAATTCTAGGCCTTGCTGAAACCTATTAAAATATGGCACAACTGTGTTAACAAGGATATGTATTTCTATTGGCACACGTTTGGGAATGTCATCAGTTACTTAAACACATAGTTTTATCAGTTGTTTATACACATAGACAATTTGGCCGCTAGCACAAGTCGATCATTTAGTAACCAAGAAATTCAATCAAAATAACTTTCTGTATTTAGAAAATCAGTAATGAGGGAGGAAACCCTCAAAGCACCACACAAGATTATAGAGGGAAATATGGATGCAGAACTCGGCAGAGTCTCTTTCTGGCTCTGCCTCACTGGCTCAAGCCCAGCCGTCATCAGTAACGAAGAATGTGGCATTCCAGGGCAGGAGGCAGGACACAAGAGGCTGACCCTCCTGTCCACCTTGTCTGTTTGTCTGTTTGACCCCAGAACCTCGGACTTTGGGTGGATTTGCCTTCTAGAATGGCCCTGTCATACTGTGTAAACCAGGAAGCCCTTCACTGAGGCTGTCTCAGCTTCCTCCTCTGAAACTTCTGACCTTTAAGGTACCTCTGCCCCATCCCTGCTTCCCCCAAAGTTCTAAAACTCTATGGTTTTGCTCTGATGACAAAGGAAGGAATCCTGAGCATTTGGAGAAATCTGTAAAAGTAGATCGATGACTGAAGTTTTTCTTCTCCCTGCAATCTCTCCTCACCCGTTCCCTTGCAAATTATCAGTCCCCTGCATCCTCAAGGTCAAGGTTAAACCTATGTTGATCTCTACCTCCTTTCTGATCCTGTTTGCCTATCTTTTTTACTGTTCTCTTCAATTGCCTCTTCCAGAATCCAGAATCTATGGGGAATAAGTCACTTCAGCTTTGGGGGAGTTTGGGGGGGTAGATATGCCCTCCCACCCCCCTCTACCTACCCTATTTCCTTTCTTCCTCTTAACATTTCCCTACGCGCTCAACCAATCGAGGAGTTTAAACATTTAAATGCAGTATGTAAACTGCATTTAAAGAATTAACCCATTTTGCCCCTCGCTGGTCTAAACCACAGGGTGCCAACCGGACGTTAACTGCTTTCAGCTGGTGGGGTTCCAGACAGCTCCTCGGAAGGAAGGAGCGCACATTCCTGGCACCAATTGGCTAATTCAATTTACTTCACCGGCATTAGCCTCTGTCAGAATATTCATGAGCGGGGGATGAGGACCAGCGACACAGGCAGGCGGCAGCCACTCGGGCTAGGGAAGGCGCGAGGGGCGGGCAGCGGACCGTGCGCCGCGCTCAAGGGAAGGTGACCACGACGAGCCGCCTCTGCTCCCCGGCCGGGCCCAGCGCAGAGGGTCGTGGGAGGGCGGGGCAGGGCACCAGCCGGGTAAGCGCGCCTGGCATTAGCGCCCAACTCCTGGCGACCGTGTGGAGACTTTGCAAAAGATCCGGAGGCAGAAAAGCTGTGACACTTTTGACAGAGGGGGTAGGGGGTGGGGGGGCGGGGGCGGCGCCGTGCGCAGAGCGGAGCGACCCAGCAGGACCCCGTCCGCGCGGCGGGGAAGGCAGCGATGTGAGCTGGCCGCCCGGCCCGGAGGAGTGTGGACCGAACATCCCCGGAGAGTCGCCGTCCTGCCAGGTAAAGCGGGGAGCTTCGGGGGCGCGGGCGGGGGGGGGGGGCTGCGCGTCTGTCCCCGGGCTTGGGGCATCCAGGGGCGCGGGGCGCCTGGAGCCCGCTCTCTCGGAAAAGTCACCCCCCCCCCCGGGCACTGCGCGGTTCCGCGACGCGCTCGCCCCGCCACTGCCCACTGCGGCGGCGAGCCCGCGGGCTGGTCGGAGTTGGACTTCCTCGGACTTTGGGGCGAAGGGGCCGCGGAGGGACTGGGCTGGAGAGCGGCTCCCGGGGAGGGGAAGCCGGGCGCGGCGGGGCCGGCGCCGGCCGCGGAGCCGGGCGGTGGGAGCGCGCGCGCCGGGGAGGCAGACCCGGCACCCCCGGCACCCCGAACGCGGCTCGCGGGGCGCCTGGCCCGGCGGCGCCCTCGCCTGCCCCGCGGGCGGCGGCGCCTCCCTCCGGCGGCCGATGGAAGGCGCCGGCTGCGATGCGGGACGGGGGGCTGGAGACAGGCTCCGGGGAGGCTCGGGTGCCCGCGGGGCCGGTTCCCGTCCGCGCCTGACGCCGCGCCGCCCCCGAGCTCCGCCGTGGGAGAAGAATGTGGCGGCGACTCGTGGTCCCGCCACCTGCCGGACGTCGCTAACTCCCCGGATTTCCTGTCTCCGGGCCCTGACCCTCCCAGGGACAGCTCTGAACTGCTGGATCGCACCCGGGTTGTTTGGTTGCTTGGGCTTTGCGCGTTGTAGTTGCCTGGGGGAAGAACCGGGGGGTCAGGGGGCGGCGAGGGGTCAGATCGGGCCACAGATGCAGATTTGTGAAGGAAACGCTACTGCGGAGTCCCAACCTGCCCTCAGCAACAGGAGACTGTGGGCTGGACTTAGGCCGAAGCAGGGGCCTCTGCCCGGCTGTCCACCTCGGGGCGGGGTGGGCGCTGGAACCCGGAGGGCAGCCCGGAGGCAGCGCCGAGCCCTCTTTTCCGCTGAGGCCAGGCCGGGAGTAAGAGCGCTGGCAGCAGAGCACTGGGGGGT
Source organism: Eonycteris spelaea (assembly GCA_003508835.1). NCBI lineage: Eukaryota > Metazoa > Chordata > Mammalia > Chiroptera > Pteropodidae > Eonycteris > Eonycteris spelaea. Next base: position 1,193,014 of record PUFA01000056.1, read on the forward strand.
TAGTCGCCTGGTGGATTCGGGGTTTACTGTTTCATTCTCGTTGCCATTACTATGACTATTATTATTGCTGTTGATGTTGTTACTGGCACGGGTGCCGGGGAGGATTTTGTCTTCTGATTGTTATAAGTCGTCAGCAAACTGAACTGCCCCACCCCAAATAAAATGTCCCCTGACCCCCTCTAATCTCTGAGGTAACACCCAGCAGAGGAAATGACCCCTCAGAGCTGTGGAGATGTCAGGGACCCAGCTGAGGAATTGGATCCACCTAAGAACAGTGAAACAACACAAAGTCACAACTGTTCCTGTGCTTGCGCCAACGGCACCGATGAAAATTCTGTTTCTATCGGATTACCTTCCTCAGCCTCATCCCGCTCAGGAACCATGGAGGCGCTGCCAATCTTGAACCCCCTGTCTGACCTAGCTTTTTCCTTTCATGTCGTATACAATCTGGAAATTAATCTGGCTCTTAGAGCGCCCCTTGCAGCCCCGCTGGGCTTGTTACACCCTGGCAGGGGTAGGCTTGGGTTCCCAAGACTTGAGGCAGCCACAAGGGCACCTGGTCGCCTCCTCGGGGCTTGGCCCTTGGTCAGAGCGCCTCCAGGGCACAGACTTGGCCAGCTGATGACACAGAAAATAGGGCAAGAGTGTGGGAGAGCAGCCTGTCAGAGTCAAGCCAGGATTGGAGATGAGGTCAAGCCTCCTTGCTGGCCACATCCCTTCCTGCCAGAGAAAAGAGAGACAAATGAAGAGCAAGAGGGAAGAAATACTAATTCGAACCAAGCTCGCTCGCTCTCTCTCTCTCTCTCTCTCTGTCTACTTACGCTTCTGCCACTGACTTTGCTGCAATCTTCCCTTCCTGATGCCGATTTTCCACATCTGCCAATACACGAGTAGCCATGCCTTTCTAATAGGACAGCTGTCTGAGATGATCTAATTTTGCATCCACCAAAAAATGTTTTGGGCATCCTGGGAAAGGACAGTCTATAAAATATGCATTTTTGATGTTTTGTGAAAAGTTTGCTACACTGCAGGTTAAGGAGATACATTTTTAGCATGTGTGCCATGTGGCGATGTAAAATGAAAATGGAAAGGGAAAGTATAAACATAAAAATGACTTAGCATTCTTGACATGCTTGTGCATACTTGTAGAAAAATTATCTTTCATTTGGGGAGCATTGCGGGAATTTAATCAGTGTTTAGAGTGAACCGCCCCCTTCTACCTTTCTCCCCTGTTAAATTTTATGACCCAGTTCTCACAGGAAAGGCGATGCCAAGGTAGTGAGTGCTGGAGGCTGAGAGGCGGGATCACAGGGGCGTCAGGGGAACTATCACTGAGGATTTGGAGACTGGGATGGGAAGAAAGATGCCATCATCCTTGCAAAGCAGGAGACTGTTCTTCTGGGAAAAACAAAACCAAAAAAACAAAAAAACGGTTGGACAGTATAGGGTGATAGAACCTGGCACTGGCTGTCATCTGCTCTCAGATCCAGGAAGGGGACTCGATCAGATGGTTCAGGAGGGCTAACCTAGGTGCTTTTCCCTCTCCCCTTCGGTAAAGGCATTGCCTTGGCCTCACGTTTGGCTTGGTGTTGACCTCTAGCCTGTCTGTACAGTACAATAGTCTTTCCTTGCCATTCCAAAGAGATTCAGATGTCCTCTCTCAGCCCCTTATGTATTTGTAAATATTCCCCAAGTTCTGAAGCTTCTCAAAGACGTGCAGCTGTTGGCAAATTTAAGTAAGTAGTTGGAAGTAATCAAGAGAGCCACTGAAAGGAGAATATGTTTTCCCCTGGTGGAGAAGTTATTGAATGCCTTTTGAGCTAGAAAATTAGCAGTTTAGAAAGCGGGAGGGATTTCCTTGACTTCCCTCTACCCATAAACCAGTACTTCTATTTTTTCTTTCCCTCATAGTGGTGAGCACTGTTTGGTTAGGCATTTTTTACAATTTTGGACTCGGAATGGGGGTTTGCCTGGTGGTGTTCTACGGAGAGAGAAAAAAAAAAACCGTAAAGAGATACGGAAGGAAGAGCTGCAGAGGCTAGAACATAAATCAGCCAGAATATATTGGGGGGTGATGAGAATAGGTCTTTTCACCCTAAAAAAAAAAAATGTCCACTTTGGAAGAAAAAGAAGTCTGATTATTGGCATCCAAGGCCGAAACCAAGGCAGCTGATGCCGAGAAGAGCGAAAGGGCAGTTCTTCTCAGTTTAGAAACAGCAAGACAGCCTCTGCCAAAGACTGCTGTAAACACGGAATAAAGATTTCATTGTGGGCTGGTGTGACTGGAATAATTAGACAGTTAATTGTTCATTCTGATCTGGTGGTGTTGCAATCGGTGGTGCAGAGCAGCGAAGATGAGAGCAAGGGGAAAGTAGAAAAGTAACGCATCTCATCTTCACTTGCTGCACTTCGGTGGTACTTTGGAAAATCCCGGTAGTTTTCAAAACAAAATCATGTCTATGTTCCGGGACGCTGGCGAGCTGAGCTCCATTACAACTATTCAGCCGCGGGTTCAACTCTGGGCATGGACAGAACTTCCCATCTTCTAAAGACAGCATGGGAAATTATAGTGTAAATGAATGATTGACTTAATTTTGTTATTAATTAATAGATTCTAGGTGCAAACCTTAGAGTCAGCTCACTCAAAATGTATGCACACCAGATTTTTGCATTTCTCCAACATTTTTTTTTTGTAGGCATATAAGGTTTAAGAAGTAAATATTCCATTTTTGACATTTAATTATTTTCTATCGTGAAACAAATTGCCTAGTGATTAATCTTTCACATTTAATTGAAGGAATCGTCTTCTCTGTATTTTCGTTTTAATTTAGAGAAAAAATGTATTTTAAGTGATAAAGGTGATTTTAAGCAGCTGAGCATCTACAGTTATTGTAGGCAGTAGACTGTGACTTATTGTCATTTACTGAAAGATGGCACTGTCATGAATTCCTTCTGAAATAACCTGTGCAAATGAAGAAATGAGCAAGGAAATGTAGAGCATTAAGTGCATGATGTCTGGGGAGGGGGAAAGGAAGAATTCTGTATTCATTATGTCCAAACCGTCCCTGAATCCCGATATGGACATGGAATATAGAGCAAAGTTCCCATTATTTGAATTGAAAAAGGAATATCTTTAAGTGTCAGTGTTAAGTATAATTGTTCTGGGAAGAAAAGCACTATGTTATATATATATATAAAAGCATAAGGTCGGAAAGTCTCATAAAGAGGAATACTTAGTTTTTCCAAGATATTCATTTTGTCTAATGCGTTTAAGAGATATAAAACTATCTTGACTAACCTTTCATTTTTTATTCATCATGAATCAAAAGGGATGGCAAGGGCAGAATACTCACTACAGTGTTAAAAAGCATAAGTGGTCCAAAATTATGGAACTCTCTGGCTTTCAGAAGACAAAATTCTACTTTACAAAATTTTCTGCAGAAATTAAAAATAGAAAATCATATTGCCACATATTACGGTAACAACCCATTTTCAAGAAAAGTTTAGCCTTTTCTCATTTAATTGCTATTCATGGTTTGCTAGATAGTTTTTTAGAATAATCTGCCAATCTCCTGCTACCCAGGGCTGTCTAGTTAAGGATGTTCCTAATTACATATGGATTAACTTAATTTTAGAGCCCTCAGAATATTCAACTCAAAGTATTACTCAAGTGTGATGAAAAATAGAAATGATCCAATTCCCCTCAAGGTATCTGTAATACTTTTGTCACTTTAAGGAATCATAAAAGAGAGGACATTTGGTATGGAAACACATCAGTGAATAACTACAATAAAGGAGTAAGGAAAGCTATAAACTGTGGATCTTTCTAAAATATGCCAAGTAAAGTTATAATGGTACCACTCATTTTTCCTTCCAAAGCACTAAGAGCTCGTCACATAAAATACCAGGAAAAGTACAGATGTCAAAGACGTGCCCAGCACTGCTTGAAACTGAGGTATCTTTGCTATTTATAAAAATGTGTCACAATTTAATCCAAAGTTTAGAGTCTATTCTGACTAATGCCGTGACCATGTTCGGAGTAAAGAGGTATCTTACATGGAAGAGATGTTTCTTTATAGTTCTATAGTTGCTGCCTGGAATCTTACAAATGGGAAATTCTCAATAAATAGGTATTGATTTGATTTTTTTATAGAGAAAATAAAACTGAATTAATGGAATTTCCAAGTTAGGCGAGTTTATATTTTAAGTCAAATCCGTGAATGGTCTTTGTTACTTTAAGTTCTTTCTCTAAACTGACAAGATATGCCTGTGACAAATAATAATAATTATTAGCAATAATCGGTGTGGGCACGGGGAAGGTTAAGAAGTGGGCAAACTTTAAAGGCTTTATTTTGGGGGGAGTGAACTAAATATTGAGTGTGTTTATGCACATATAAGTGGTTAAAAATGCACAGTACCTCTTTATGTTAAAGATGGCACTTCCCCAAATGGTTATTATTTATAAGTCATCACACAGGTCGATTCTACCTTTGAAGTACTGAGTATTAGACCAATTATGACTAAATGGCCGCATGTTCTCTACTGTATCAACTAATTAAAGGGCAATTAATAAAATAATAATTTCATTCCATGGCAATGGCTACAACTGGTTGTCGCAGAAGTTTGTCTGACACATGCCAACGGTCAACACTGTATTCAACATCTGGCAGAAGGCCAGAAACCTAACCCTTAATACCTCACATCGAAATTACCTGTGGCCAGTACACTTACACTTACCTGCTCCTGCACCTAATTTATAACTACAATAATAAGCGACAAGAACCTTCCACCAAAAAGAAAAACAGGGGCTCAGAAGGAATGAAATGTCCACAGATACCTTATCAGCCTACTTTTTTCATTCTTTCAGGTCTGACCTTAGTTGAACGAGCAAGGTGGTCTTAGTGTTTTCCTAGAGAACAGTACGTGGTGTAATAATATATTGGCATAATTGGGAGCTAGCAGTCCAGAGAAAACCGGAATAGTATTACCATGAAGATTCATGTACCCCTTGTTCCCAGAGAGCTGTTTACTAGGATCAGAGTTAAGGCTGTGGTCAAACTAGCGTGGGAGGATGCGCGGGGCAGCATTCTCATTCTCCAGCCGGCATCTTTGGATGGGACCAAACTTTGGTACCCACTTTCCAGCAATACATTAAAACGCACCTTTATGGAAGGGTAGCTTATGCAAACTGATGGATAGACATCCTTAAGTGCACACTTAAGCATAAGTATTTTTAAAGTCTGTGGCTAAAGCTGTTGTATACATAATATTTTCCTGAAGGAATAATTCACTTGATCTTTATTTCATTTGGTAACGTCAGTATCTTTGAACCCTTATCAAGTCCTAATGTTGGTTAATTCGCAATATGAATAATCAGTGAACATAACCATCATTTGTTTTTAAACCAACAGAAGTTATTTCACTTAGCAATTTAATTAGAAATTGGCTAAAGAAATTTCATTTCGAAGTAATTTCTAACAACAACCGAATACATGGTTTTTTTTTTTTTTTTTTTTTTTTTTACTGGAAAGATTATTAGCACTCTACTAAGAGTATCAAAACACAGAAGTGAACACTCAAACTTTGCATCTACGACTTTTTCCCATGCAAATGTTTTTGACTAGACGTGCAGAGTGGGCAGTAAGGTTGAGGGGAAAACCCGACTGGCCATTACGGCCGTCTCTGTGCCCAAAGTTCTCTTATCTTCATGTCCTAATGCAAGGAACAACACAAACTCCAATCTCTCTCTTTGCAAATCCCTCGATTGCCGGCATCCGACACGTCATCGGGAGCATGAATTTGCACGGGCACCATCCTCACATCATTGAAAGAAGCAGCGACACTTGAGAGCATGTATCTTGTAAGCTTTGTTTTGGATATTAAATCGGAATCTAAATCTGTGCCCTTACTTTGCACAAACTGGCAAGAATTCCCAAGCTGCTCATCTTAAAGTAAATGCAATATTTCATGTGGGTTCATTATTATCACTACAAATTGTATTTAAAGCAAATAGCACCCAACAATCAAAATACATCATCATTAACATCATAGTTTTGAAGCGTTAGGGTGGTATCCAGCTTTACCCGCAGCCTATGTTCTCATCTCCATAATACTGAGAACATTTATTTCAGTCTAAAACTGGGAGGCATACTTGTATTTGGAAATAAAATCCTCGAGTAATCATAAAAAAATGAATCCGTTTGGCGGTGCAGCGTCTCAGTGTGATACTTCCCGCAGCCAAGCACAGAGACTGCCATCGGATTCACGGGGCCGGTAAACCTTTGGAGATCAAATTGCTGAGAGGTGTTTTTTAAATACAGGAAGATGATAGGTTTCTTCATGATCTAGAAGTGCTGTCCAGTTCTTGGACGCATCCCCATAGCTTGTGTGTGTCAATTAAAATGTGTAGCAGTCAGAGAAAAAGCAAAGAGAGCGATAAAAATAACCACCGCTTAGTCCTGCCCGGGTCCCAAACGCTGTGCCGAGCGCTTCGCGCGCATGACCTCGAACCCTCTTTGCAAAGTCGCTATCGCCATCATTTTCATCTCGCAGATGCAGAGAGTAAGGCCCAGGGTTCAGTGGTCCCCAAGGGCAGACTTCCAACCCGGGCCTCGGCGGCTCCACGGTCGTGGTGCTGACCATGCAGTCACACTGACGTTTGGGTCAGATAATCCTTTTTTTTTAGCATTTTTTTTATTATTAGTTTAAGTATGCAGAATGTTAGTTGGACATTTGTATAGTCTATGAAACAATCCCCTGATTACTCTATCACCCCCCTGGCTCTCCACCTAGCCATTACCTACCTACTGCTGACTGCATTCTCTATGCTGTGATCCCCATCCCCATGACCGTCTATCAACTACTAATTTGTACTTTTTTAACTCTTCAGCTCTCTCTACCAGGCCCCAACCCTTTCCCCTCTGTCAGTCACCAGACTGTCCTCTATATTCATGAGTCTGTTTTTGATTAGTTTGTTCTTTTTGTTCCTTAGATTCCGCATATAAGTGAAATCATACGGCATTTATCTTTCTCTGACTTATTTTGCTCAGTACAATAACCTCTAGATCCATCCATGTCACTGCAAATGGAAAGATTTCATTTTTTCATGGCTGGGTAATAATGAATATATACATGAACCACAACTTCTTTATGTAATCATCTGTCGATGGGCATTTAGGTTGCTTCCATATCTTGACCATTGTAAATAGCGTTGCCATGAACGTGGGGTGTACAGATCTTTATGAATTATTGTTTTGGTCTTCTTTGGATGAATACCCAGAAGTACAATTGCTGGACCAAAAGGTAGATCCGTTTTTAATTTTTTGAGAAACCGCCACTGTCTTCCATAGGGGCTGCACCGATGTGCAGTCCCGCCAACAGGGCAGGAGGGCTCCCTTCTCCCCGCATCCTCCCCAGCACCCGTTGTTTTTTGCTTTATTGATGATAGCCATGCCGACAGGTCTGAGGGGATATCGCATCGTGGTTTTAATGTGCATTTCTCTGATGATTAGTGACCTTGAGCATCGTTTCATATGTTGATTCGGGCCAGAGAATTGTTAAATCTGTATTGGAGCAGTGAGAGGGGAACTGTCCTGTGCACTGTAGGATGTTTAACAGCATCCCTGGTCTCTACCCACTAGATGCCAGTAGCATCCTCTCAGCTCTGATCACCCAAAATGTCTCCAGTCATTGTCACATGTCTCCTTGGGAGAAAAATTGCCCTGATTGAGAACCACTGCCATAAAATGTAACCCCTGTAGAGCTTATTAAAGCACAGATTTTCCATTCAAGGATAGATGATTAATTTTTCAAATAATAATTCAGATAATTCTCCTAGTTCTGTGAGCCACACTATAGAATATTTATTTAAAAAAAAAAAAGAAAGAAAAGAAAAATTTCGGAGAAAAATTATTACGTCAACATGCCTCATTCATATCAGATATTTTCCTACTAAACTCATTTTCTCTGGGGCTAAAACAGGGTAATTAGAGATTGCTGTGATTATATCTTTGTACTAACAAAGAGTGATACAATGGTTGAAAAAAATTTAAACTATAGTGCCACAAAATCCAATTAATAGACTCTCGATTTCAGGAGGAGAGGGATGGGAACTCTCTTGTTCACTTTCATATCCCCTGAACCCAGCATGTGCCTAGCATGTAGTCAGTGCTCAATAAATACTTCTTGTAAGTAAATGAAATTATGATTAACCTAATACAGGTTTTTGAATGCCGTTGTAGGCCTCCATTTGGACTTGACGTGAATTCCATTTTGCTTTAATTAGTAGCGTGGACGTGCACGTGATGGAATGCCGATCATATTGATAAACATAATGAAACCAGAAAGGATTGATAATACATTATATGACAAAATAGAAGGAAAATATAAAAAAAAAAAAAAAAAAGCTGATAGGATGGGCCAGATCTAACAAAGTAAGATTTAACATGAACAAATGCCAGCAGGGGCAACAAACCATGTGGAGGTGGAGGACGTGCTCCAGGCCGCCCTCAGCCAAGGAAAAGGGCAGAGCTGGGACTCGAACTCAGACCGCTCGATGCCCACTCTTCCCAGGGATGAGTCAGCCCTAGCTCTGCTTTGTCTTGGTCAGGCGCACCAAGGTCCTGCTCTGTCCACTCACCGTGCTCCACCAGAGTTGTGTCTGTAGGTAACAGCCACCGGTCTATGAATGGGCTCAGAAACATGCCAGATGAGAAAAATGTCTGAAGGTGTTCAGAATGGCAGACCTGGCAGAGAAAGGACTTAGAAGAGCCATAATAGTCCTTTGCAAGTACCTGGAATATCTGTATGTAAAATAAAAATTAAACGTCCTCTGCATTGCCATGGAGAACTGAACCAGGACCCCTGAATGCAAGCCACAGAGAAGGAAATTTTATCCCAGCATAATAATGAGCTTCCTAAGGATGAATTGTTCCACCCTGGAGCAGGCTCCCTGGGGAGTAGTGAGCTCTCCTTCATCAGAGAAAAACGTGCAGACGACTGGCCTATGGGAATCAGTGCACGAACAGATGGGGGAGAGTACCAGAGCTTCTCCAGGGTGCCTTCTAGCCTCGTGTATGGCTTATTGACCTCATATATATATATATGTACATATATATATATATATAGCCTCGTCTTACAGGCTTATTGACCTCATAAACTACGCTGTGTGATTCTGTAAATAAAAGCACAGTCTCTGTTTTCTCTAATCCACATATTCGGAATCATAAAGGTAAAGAAAATAGGAAAAGCAGGAGAAAGGGTCTTACGGAGTGCCATGGGGAATAAGAATCACTTCCTATGTGCCAAGTACTGCGTAAAGCACCTCACCAGCATGTTCCCATCTATTCTTGGTAAGAACCCCATGACACAGAGTCTGGTATCATCACCATTTTGTAACTGAGGTAACAGTCACAGATAAGTTAAGTAACTTGTCCAAGATCACACAGCTAGTCATTCCAGCTTTACTACTTGAACTTGAATCAGTCCAAAGTTGTAAAATCTACTTCATAACTACTATAGTACACCACCTCGACCTTTCAGCAAAGATACACTATTCTGTTTGGAATGCTGGCAATTTCCAGAGTATGAGACATACAGCTACTTAAATGCAAACATCTATGACATCTTTCAAGGACTAAAATACATCGTTTTTAAAATTATTTACAGTGTTCTATTATCCATGATATCGCTCCCTTCAAATAGGACAACTTACGAGTTGACCTTAAAGTCAATGAACAAAATAAGGTTTTCAGAGATTTATTTTTAATCCATAGAAGAAAAATGGGTAAGGACATTTCAAATACTAGTCTGTAAATGAGGAAACTAGAACCCCGGCCTCCAGGCCGAAAGGGCCAGGATGCCAGCAAGACTGATGATCTTCATGTTTACAAATTCAGGAAATGCTAGTGGTCTGGTTTTTGAGATAATTATATCATTAGAGATTGTGTTCTCTTCTGATCAGGATTATCTTGTTGGATTATCTTCTGTTTTACGATTACCTTGGTGAACATTTCATAAAACCAAACTGATTTTCAAAACTACTTTCTCTGCCTTTATTACTTGGGTGCCAAAAAAGCTGCTAAAAAGCTCTTAAACCACTCCACCAAAAGCCCTGGATTCAGCCCATTTGTGACTCTGACTGAGCGGCAGATAACGTCAGCTTCGTAAATTTAACCTGGTGACTCCCGTTCTTAAGCAGTGCAGCTCACACCCACCATTCCAGATACTAATCAAAGGACTGAAAACACGGTTCAGCGTTAGCTTTCTAAACTTAACACTGCTCTGGTGCTTAGAAGCGCTTCGACGCTTAGGAAGTCCATAATTCTATGTTTATCCTTCCTGCAAAGCACCGAGGCAGTTGGAGGGGGAGGCCCAAGCACTCATCACGTGACTTCAAATGGCATCTTATGCAGCTCCCTGTGGGGCGGCTGCTTTGCCAAAAGGCAGGAGGCTCTGCTAAAAGCCCTGTGCTTTACATGCCATTGCTCAGGGCCATCCACACGCTACCAATGAGATCGCCTTGTGCTGTATGCTCACAGCCTCCCAGGCACATGCCTAAAGTTACTTCCTGGCTGAGCCTCTGACCATAACAGTCACGCGTCAGGCACCACTCTGCCGTGCCACATTGTGGCCTGAAGAACGTTTATATGATGACCCTGTAACGTGGAATGGAGATTTGCACCCTGATGCTTTATTCACAGGTTTTCTCCTGTGTCTTTACGTCATCCCATAGGGGGAACCTTTATAAAAAGAGTGTTGTTCTCCATATACGTTCTGGTGGAACGTATTCTAAGTCAAGAACCAAGACCTCTCCTAAAAGAACACATCATGGGAAGTATCTCTACAATTCCAAGAAGCACAGAGTGTGAAACCTGAAAGCACGCCATCAGTCACACGTGAGCTCCCCGGAATGGGTGGGGGAGTCAGACAGAACAAACCGGAAATCGACCTGAGAAAGAACCGTCCTGTGAGTATCGAGGAATGGAGGAGGCAAATGCTGCTGCCGGACCCTGACTCTGGACTTCCGAACTCTCTGGACCACCGTGTGTCAAAAGCCATAGGCAGCCATCTCTACCCTCACGCGCAGTTCTAAGAAGAGCTGGCCTCGGGTCGTGGCATCTTTAGAAGTCACTGTCTACGGGAACTAAACAACTGGCCCAGCAATAAGTAATGTACAGAAGTAAAGAAGAATGACCACTAAGGCATGGCCTTATTTATTGTGAAGATAGAGAAGAAATACGTCATTATTAAAAGTTCATCTCATTATGATATGCAGCCTTTAAGCAAAGAGATCTGTTAACCTACCCTTCTCCATCCCAGCCCAACCATTATTTATGTCCTAGGAAAGACACCAAAGATGTCTCCTGCCTCTGTGAGATAAAAGGAAACCTTTGTACATTTGGTGCTGGGTAAAAGAAATATTTAAGCCAAATCGAAGACATCAAAAATAAGTAACTGCATTGAAAAGTCACAGCCATATTGAACAATAAACAATTTATGGAAAGAACTCAGAAAAAAATGTTTTTTAAAAAATTGAAAAGCATAGCTTCTGACAAGTATTCTTTATTTATGAGTATAAGTAGAATTTTTCAAGGAACACAAAAATACTAAAATAAAATGCAAGTTTGACACACAGGTTTCTCTTTGAGGCTTGGCAAAAAAAAAAATCTAAGTATACAGATATGGGGTTAATTGCACAGTTTAATTCAATGACCATTATCTGTACTAATTGAAGAGAATAAAAGAGGTCAGGATTCTGTGAAACTGTAAATGATCCCAAATCACTGGTAGTTGCCTAGGGAAGTGGTTTGGCCCTTTCACTTGAATACAGGTAAGCCCAGGGATCTGCAATTCTATTTTTAAAAAGATAAAGAAGTCTCATTAGTGAAGTCCAGATTCCTGGGCTTGAATACTTCTCTCATGCCCCTTTCTCTCTTAGCTTAGCTCCAGACCCTACTGGTCCTGGGGTGCTGGTGGGCCATACTCACCAGACCAGAGCCGGGCTTACTTTCTACTGAGTACCCCAGATCGCAAGATAACCTGAGGGTTCATCAGTTGTATTCTTGCTATCTGCTCCTGTAGAGCTCCTGTAATTTAAAAACATCTGGGGTCGGGGGCCAGTGGGGGCAGGGAGTGAGGCGTAGGAGGAGGTGCTGAGGTTAACCCAGGAAGTTTTTGCCTTGGAAACAATGCTCCAGGTCTAACAACCCCCAGATTGTTTACCACTATCAGAAACACGCAAAAACCACCATCTCTCTTACGCATTTCTCTGGTCCCAAGGCAACTGGAATATGAGTTGTTTCAAAAGGATTCTGTGCATGCAAAGTGAACAGCTGTCAACAAAGCTATAATTAAGGAGATGAGATGCTGTCAATAAACCTGAAATAATGATTTTCCTCGGAGCTGCCACATTATGTCTTATCTTTTTCACTCTCTCCTCACATGACCTACCCTCCAGGTTAATCTAGAGTTTTCTCAACAGAGTTTAAGAGCCGAACTCCCTACATAAGCTCTTTATAGACGGAAATTCACGGCACCCCTCTTCCTTTGCAAATGGACATGTTGCTAATGTTGTCTTACAATTCATGCTGTATTTTGGCCAGTTATTATCAGCTGTCCACCCTCCAGTGGTCTGTGCATCTAAAGAACCAATACAGTTTCATTAGTTGATAACTACAGCAATAAAGGGGCCCCTGGTGCACCGAGCTGGCCTCGTGAATCAGTTCTACATGTGCTGTTTCATGTTTTCAGTGCCATCTGCCAGCAAACCTTCTGGCGACAACTGATTTCACATTATTTCTTTGGTCCACTGCAACATTTTAGGTCTCAACAAATGTTTTTAAACAAACGTATGGACTCTCTGTGCCAAAAAAAGAAAAAAAAAAAAGAAAAAGTCACTTCCCTTGCTCTCGCTCTTGGGAACTGTTTCTGCACAGCCTTGCTCATGACACCCACACTTTTAAGGAAAGCACATTTTTTTCAAACCATCCTTAACCTTTTTACCTACCCCAAAAGATGGCTCAAAACTTCTCTTCCTGAATGAGACCTCAAACCTCTGCCATAGACTTCTCTGCCCCACCCTCAAGGCTCGGTTCTTCTCTACACTAAACGCCATGTACGGCACATCTGATTGTGTTTTCACCAGTGACGGTGACAGTGGTTGTTCAGGCGGGTATTTTCTCTCCCTCCAGCTGAGGCATAACGTCTACAGCATAAACCCCCCCCCACACACACACACACACACTCTGCACGGCAGGGGTTCATGGACACCAATGGCCTGGTGCTCTGTGACAGCCCTGAAACATCGCTCTGTGCCAGCTCAATGCTGGGAATGTCCTGAGTCCACGCCCCCATCAGCTCGGTGTCTGACCCACACAGCCACAGGCAGATGAGAACGCCAGGTGGTCACCGCCACTTCTGGAAGGGAAGGGCTGTGAGGGTGGCAGGTGAGGCACCAGAGGGCACAACTGGAGCTGAGAGAGGAGAGCAGAAGGGGCTTGGGAGGGAGGAGGAATAAGGCAGAATTGTGTGGAAAAGGAAAAAGTTTTCAGCTTTTTAAAAATACGAGTAACTGCATTTGATGTTTACTCCTTGGAAACTAGGCGTAGCTTCGCAATGTGTTGGAGCATAAATTTATTTTTAAATAGCATGAGGGCTGTGCTTTAAAGGTTGAAGACTGCAAAGGCTGAAATGTACACTCTTGAGGAGAAGCTGCGAGAAACATGGACGTGACCAGAACAGGGGACCACGGTCTCCGTCTCTGAATTCTAGGCACCAGGTGCCGTTCCGGCAAATCTGTTCTCGGCACCCCATCAGCCAAACACATCTTGTTTGACTTTCATCATCTGCCTCCTCTTAACAAATGAAACCCAAATCCAAAGTCAACAGGTGGATTTGGGTCCTAGAGACTGGCACTTCCCTGGGAAAAACTAGAGAAATTCGTTAACCATTAACAATTTGAAATACTCGTTTACAAGGTGAACCTAAAACACAGTCGTTTTCTGAATGTCTCCCCAGGGGGAGATGTAAGAGTATGAGACACCCAGGAAACAGGCTAATTTAGAAGGAGTTTGAGTCCTTGATGAATGTTTCCTACAGATTCCGTAACGACTCCACTCTGTTTTTGCCACGTAAAGAAGTATGCTCTTTTCACTGTCGTTCGCATGCACTTTTTATGGATACACTCCTACGAAGTACAGTGACAATTATTTTTCCATATATATATCTACAGATTCAGCACCTAGCGGTTCTGCATTGAAAATTAGAACATATTCATTCAAGCCATATCTCTCCTAACCAAATCTAAAAACCAAATGCAGCAACATCTCAAATCAGGCCAAAGTGCTCTATAAATTCCTAAATTGCCACATGCATGAGATAAAAAGAAGAATAAATAATATCAAAGTTGGATGTTTTGATCAATCTCACAGCAGTAGTTTGCCACAATGTAATTTAGTTTACATCTCCACCAGCGAACATGAGCTGAAAATTTAGACAGATGACTAGGGAATCAGGGCAAAGGTGGTGTGTTAGTCTGCCCAGGCTGCCATAACATAGCACAGACGGGTGCGGGTGCTAAAAACAATAGAAATGTATTTTCTCTCAGTTCTAGCACTGGAAGTTTAAGATCAAGGTGCCAACAGCTTTAGTGTCTAGTGAGGCTCCCTTCCCCTGGGGTTGATACGTTTTGTATGTTGGAGAAGTGGGGGAGAGAGGGGAGAGGAAGGGAGGGGATAGGAAAGGAAGGAAGAGGGAGAAAGAGAGAGCTGGTGTCTCTTCTTTAAAAGACACTAATCCTGTTGAATCGGGCCCCACCCTTACGACCTCATCTAACCTTAATTACTTCCTTTTTCCAAATACGGCCACAATGGGGGTTAGGACTTCAACATAGGAATTTAAGGGGGAGGGACACATAACATTCAGCCTGTAACAGTGACGTTTCAACAGCTTATTAGTTCATGAGTCTGTCACATTTAGATTGACTCAGGTGCTAAGGAATTGCTAAATGTTGTTTGAATCCACTGAGGTTAAGTGACCTTCCCAGTGGTCACCCTGGGGTTGACTAACCTGAGACTGGACTCAGGACCCCGGCACAGTACAGTGCTCCTCTGCCCTCCCCCCTTTCTCCCTGCTACAACGTCTGGCGTCCTGTTGGATGGTCCTTCTGACCCTTTTTCTTTCGAGCAGTGTCTCGGAAATTCAGGCTGAGACATCGTGTGGCTCTCTCTCCCCAGGAGGAGAAATCTATGTTTGAAATCTGCAGAGGAGCAAAGATGGAAAGTGTCCAGGATCTTTTGGAATGTTTAATAGTAATGAAAATGGTGTGTGTCACGCCCTACTGCCTTTTGTTAACCAGAACCAGAAGCCTTCCATATGACCCCAAACTCAGGCAAGGGAAGCTGGGAAACGGACCCTTCCTGTGTGGCCAGAAAGAGGAAATGGGGCGCATTAGCATCTGGTCAGTCTCTGACACAGCTCACAATCTTTTCTTCACTAGCAAGAAGTATCTTGGGAGAGCATCAGATAATTCTCAGCAATTCCACTTGTCAAACTCCTTACAAATCTCAGGAGATTTAACACAGCAGTACTGGATAATGCTTGAGAGTGCTGTCTCAGGAATCAGACAGTCTGGGTACAGCTGATGCCACCGGCCCCAGGATCATACACCGAGAACCGCTTCCATAAGCCGTCACCTTCTGTGCATAGGGGTCCTCTCCCCATCTGATGACTAGCTGCTGTACCACTGGTTGGGGGTTAGCCATCAGATGCTGGAGTCTGCTTGGCTTTCAATTAGTTCCTGACTCTCCTCGAACACCTTATTTAAATTATTGGACAAGTTACTTCTCTCTGAGTAAGTTCACTCATGTGAAAAGTGGAGGTAATAATACCATCTCAAGGGAATTATGTTTGCTTAGTTATATAAAGCGTTCCGTACCTTCCCTAACACCTAGGAAACACGCAATAAATGCTAACTGCAAATATTATCAGAAGAATATAGGGATATGTGTAGTTTGCCTCTACACTACCTCTATCCAAATAGTAGTAGTAGTAGTAGTAGTAGTAGTAGTAGTAGTAAAGTAATAATAACTGAAAAATCAAATTTAAAAAAACAATTTTTAGGTGGCATGAGGTTGTTTAGAAAACAAGTTTAGAATACCTAAATTATGTGCAAACTGTGTGACTCTGGCCAAGAAACTTGTTGTGTTTCTTTAAAATCGATTGCTATTTCCTATGTCATAGGATTGATGTCATGACCACCTATGTCACGAGAGTACGTGTGGGCACATCCAGCACAGTACTCAATGCATGTCAGGTAGTGGTTCCTGTCAAAATGATTCTACAATGGAAAGTAATGCTTCAAGCTATGCAAGTGAGGAAAAGCCATCTTAGACATGTTTGAAGAGAAGAAATGATTATAGTTTCAAGCAGATGCTTATTACGCTGATTTTCTGATCTTTGACCTTCATTGCTCCCCACCCCTATCTAAGAACAGCTTCTCACTGCCTCTACTCAAATGATAAGCACCGTGCATAAACGAAACCCCTCTTCATTCAGAACGTACAGCACACATCTTAATAAACCATAATGAACTGAGGACGTGAAGGATAACGGGATAAACAGGCCTCTCTCTCCAGCTGTCATGTCTGTTTGTGACAGTAACTGGTATTTCATTGTAAAAGATGCTAATTTCAATCTGAGCTGCGGCAGCGCTGAGAGGCGCATAAAAAGAATTCTTGATTATCTATATCAGTAACTGTGGTCCCTGGGGAAATGCTCAGAAACTTCGAATCACATATGGCAAGAGGGCTGGGTGATAAAATATGCATCAATGAAGCTGCACAATTTATGGTAATAAAGAGATGGAAAACTTGGCCCTCTATGATAACTATTTGTGGCTGGCATGTCTCCCCTTTTTACTATTTCTGGAGGCTTTATAAATGGCACTTGTACTAATTATTACACCATTCTGTACCTAGGCCACCATCTTACTTCTGTAATTGTTCTGTCAACTTCCTGGAGGCTTATCATAATACTGTTCAACAATGACCATGATTTTCCCAATCTAAATTTGAGAAATAATAATTACCTGAGCTGCAGGACCACACTGGCTGCCTCTCGGAGGTAAACAAACACTAATTATTGCTTATTAGCATTGGCCAAGCTACAGAGGAGAAGAGGGAGGTCAAAGTTCACAGAGACACACAGCGCACATCACTGAGATGAGAGGTGAGAGGGTGAGATCAGGGTGACTTATCTTTTTCTTGAGAATGGGCCGTTCTTTATTTTAGAATTGTCTTCTTCCTATTTTGAGGTCAGGGAGTATCTTGACCTTTTTTTTTTAATCTTAAAAACTGATAATACTAGATGATTAGGTTGGAGGCATTTAATATTCTTACTTGGCAAAAGTTAAAGTTAGCAACTGTAAGTGCTCCCTTTCTCTGTTGGATTCTGCCCTATAACCATCCAGCTCAAAATCCTTAGGTGGCCAAGGGAAGCTGTCATTATTAAAATGTACTCATTGTTTGGTTCAGAATCTGCCTTCACATATTTGCCACCCTATTTTGGTATCCCAGTGCTGGGCACAATCATTCTCGTCCCTTTCTCATAATGGGCCTTCGGGCCCGGCCTCCTGGCCAGCCTCGGCTTTACCCTGGCAACCTCCTCGGCTGCCATGGTTCCTACTCGGTGGCTGCTCTGCGGACAGATGCTCCCCCACTTCCGGTCACCTCCATGACATGTGCCCCCACAAAAGAAGGGTCTGATACATCCATTTCCAACTTAGAAACATTCATTTAACTATCTCGAGAGCAAAGCCCAATGTTTTTGGAGTGGCACTAGCTTGTCCGCCATCTGCTTCCAAACGAGCCTTCTGTCCCCCAGGGCACCCTGCCGAACGACACACACCACACTACATCCTTCTCTCCAGCCTTCCACTTTTCTGACCCTGGGCCTTTTCTCGTCTAAACTCTGATCTCTCTCTCTCTCAGTGTGACTGCTCTTCAAAGCCCGCCTCTCTACCAAACTCTCACAAATCCAGAGGTTGCTCTTCACGTCTCCATCCCCTAGATCCTCATAAAATGGACTTCATATGGTAATACCAGCACTCGTGACTTACTTACTTGCGTTCCCATTGTTTGCAACAGAGTGATAACATATGCGATTGCACAGCCTCACTCCTTTCGAACACCCCACAGTGTCCACCACAGTGCTGTGCACGTAGCTTAATGTTCATTAAAATTCTCTGCAGTTGAATGAAATGCACACAACCCATCGAATGCCCTTTAACCACGATTCCCCAGTCTGCCACCCCAAACCCCACTGAGATTTCTCGACCCACGTTGTCCAATACAGTAACCGCTAGCCACATGCGGCCCGTTCACTTGTAAACTGACGTTAATGAAAGTGAAGTAAAATCAGACCTCCAGGTCCTCCGTCTCAGTAGCCACACTGCCGGGGCTCATCAGCCACACGTGGCTGGTAAGTACCGGCCCGACGCACACGCTGACGACACAGAGAAGGGCCGCTCGCTCGCACGGCTGCAGACGGCCCCGCTGCGGCGCGCGGGTCTCCACGCGGGTCCTACAACGGGTCCCACAACGGAAGCCCCGCCCTCCTCGCTGTTTCCATGGATTTTATACAGATAAATATGAAGAAATTTCAGCAAAAAAAAAAAAAAAATGGACAAAAAGGTCCCATAAATTCATGTTGCTAAAAGTCAGCTAAAGGTCATACATAAGACTGAAGGACAGAGGTGAAAGAATAGTAGTAAGACTGAAAGCAGCGACAAGGGACCCAGTCTAGGCTCCACCTCTAACTCCCTGGAACCGCGGTCCAGTCCTTCGTCTCTGCCAGTGTTTCCTCGCTCACCCCGGAAACCATACTTGGCTGCACAGTGGCCAGGAAGGAGCAGTGATGCCCCCTCCCCCGCAAAGACTGCATGCAGAGACCTGAGCCCAAGCGTTCTCCCGCTTTAAAATTCTGCAATGCCACCTGTAAGTTTAGGAGGAACTACTTAGGGCTTCTTGTATCCCGCGAAAATATAGTTCTCGTTTATAATGGAAATGAACTCTTTTTGGACTTGTCATTTAGTTTTCGGATCACCATGATGTGTAGCAAGTGTATACTATCCATCTTTTGTGCTTTAAGACATTTTTAGGGTACTATATAATATTATTCCATTATGTCTTTTATTTATTTTGTTTGTTTTTCTCATATAGATTATTTTAACCTTAAACTTGAAATCAAATATCTGTAATTAGGTATTTATCAGTGAAATATTATTTCAACGAAATGTTACTTCTATTGCCCTCTAATACTACTACTAAAATGAAGATTATATTATCTCTTAATAAAATGCTATTTTCCTCTGCAGCCTAAATAGAGAAAAACAACTTTCTAATCCATAATTCGTGAGCTGAATATGCATTATCATTTTATTTTGGCCCTTATTTTAATTCACAAGTTAATAGCAATTCACAGGCAGTCAGAAACCCAATTTGATCAATTTTCCAAGTCCCTGTTTTTCATTAGGATAATCCTTAAGGCAGGTGGCCTTCAATTAGTTTCGCGGACAGCTCGAGCTAATGTTCTGATGACCCCTAACAAGGCAAACAAAAAAGATTTTTAAAATATGGTGGAGGGAGATTTACAATGCCGAGGATAAGCTAGATCAGGCGGGGAGACAGAGTGCGCAACCACTAATTACCTCTCGTCGTTGAAACATCTGGAAGCCAAAAGGAGCTACCAAGTACTCCTGCACCGCTGACAAGTCCTTGAAGCATTTGTTATAAAGAGCGGCCCCTAACCCTATATTCCCAGACACGCAGGAACTTGTCAAACAGCCTAGCTAATAATATTATCATGACATCTAATTTTTGAAGGCGTAACTACACCAAAATATTTGTCGTACGACAAATGGAAGGAATGACATCACGTCTTCCAACAGCCTTCGAACCGTCCTCTCTGCTTCCATGTTGCTTCTCTGCTGTCTCATTTACGTAGAGCAGACAGAATACTCTGCAAGAATAAACCAGATTCTATTGCTCTTTTGCTGAAAACCCTCTAAAGGCTTCTGTTGCAATTAGAATAAAATGCAAAATTCTTTACTGGGGCAAATAAACCCTACACAACCACTTCCACTTTCAGCTTCCTGAATTAGAAACGCAGCTTAAACATGTAACACTTAAACAAGCAAGAGATGTAAACACTTTACTTTTAAACCAAGTAAAAGGTTTACTTTCCCCGACCCCCCCCCCATGTAAGTCTAGAGGTTGAGGGGCTGATACAGCTGCTCAACAGTCATTAAGGAACCAAATTCTCCCTAGCTTCTGGCTTCACCATCCTGAGTGTGTGGCTTTTGTCCTCACAGATGCAAAATGGCTGCTCTGTCCCCAGGCACTGTGTCTATATTCCAAGCAGGAAGGAAGAGAAACAGCAAAAGGTGATGGTACTATATGCCAGCCGAGTCTGACTTTTCATGAGGAAAAGAATCGTTTTCCCAGAACTCCACCCAGTAGTCATCATTGCTCAGGACAACGTCACAAGCTACTACAGTATGAGGAAAGTCAGCTGTTGTGGGTTTCTGTTACTCCGTTTCCTAATCTCGTCACTTTCCGTGCTCCAACCACCCTAGCTTCTCTGTCCCTCCAACACCCTTCCTCATTCCTATCTCTTGGTCTTAGCACCTGTGGGTGGTTCCGTTTGCCTGCACTCTTCCCCAGATGGCTGTGTGGAGTCTGCCTTCGTCATTCAGACCTCTGCACAAATGTCAGCTCCTACAGAAAGCTTTATCTGATCCCTGTAAAAGACACAGTCTCCATCGCATATCAGGTCTTCCTCTAGCTTTTACTTTGTTTCATTGTTGTTATTATTGTTGTTACTTTATTTTCTTCATACTGTTTCCTGATATCTGAAATATTTTACTGTTTCTGTTTATGGGCTTATTGCCTACCTGCATTAGGATACAGCCTGATAATAACGAGGTTTCCCTGTCTTTTCTCTGCTCCCTCCAGTACCTTGAACAGTGCCTAACAGAGGGTATTGGCGCTGAGATAATAGTTTGATTGTGATCATGAATGGATTATTAGTTTTCCCAACCTATCCTGAATTTTTAACCCGTCTCTTCACTGCATTCTTCTTCATCTTTGACTATAAAATAAGTAGCATAATACTGCTTGAGTCTATTTAAATTTTTCACTACATTTCCTGTTTTCTTAAATTTGTTTAAATGTTGTTTATTTGGCTTTTTAGGCAAGATTTCCTTGTTCATCATATGTATTTGAGAAAATTATTTCCAGTTATTTGGTATATGCATTGGACATTTTACTTTTGCATCATTTATAAGCTTCTGCTTTTATTATAAATATTTGCATCATGAACAATTTTTTTTTTCACATTTTCTGAGTGACTCTATATTCTAGGGACTATTAACACTCACAAACATCTCCAGATCCCTTATGAAGTAAACAAGATATTCAGTGTTCACATCTGACTGTTAGGCAAACCTCTAAGTCTCTGAATACAAATATTTTGACTGTCTGATTTTTATTCCTGATTCGAACTTCATAGATATAGTAAATGACTTTAATGTGACTTTCTACCCCCCCCCCTTTTGTGCATTCCCCCGTGACATATTCGGTAAAGTGCTATAAGGGACTAAATTTTCCTTATCCCAAAGATTTAACATTTATTATGCTCAAAGCTTCTACAGATTTTTTTGGTATAAATTTTTCCTTTATATTCATTTGTCTTGCTGCAGGGACAAAAAAACTAGGAGACTAGAGGGGGAAAAAAAAAAGAAAGAAGAAAAAAAATACACCGAGCTTAGAAATCTTTTTCCCTTTCCCTCATGGGCATAAATGAGTACCTTTTCATGACCAATCTTCTAAGAATTCATTTTTCTTTTCACTCTAACTTCACTGAATAAGGGTGGAGAGCATGCATTATCTGGATAAAGTAGAAGTAAAAATAGCATTTAACCAAGATATGTCCTTCTTGAGAAGCCTGAGGCAGGGTACGTTAAAAAAAAAAAAAATCACCAAATTATCCCATCACTGGGGTTTTCTTTCTAAAGAAGCAGGAACATTTGGATATACTGTGAAGGAGAGTTAAATGTGTGTAAAAATAAAGACTGCTTCTTATAGGTGAACCAAAATTGACCTTTCTGGCCTTGAGTTCTGCTCACTGGTGATCATGATCATCCATCATTAGAGCTATTTCTCTGGCAGCCCCGACTGCAGGGTAGGTGCTGGCCTGGCCTGTCATTGCCCTGGGTTTGGCATCCAGCCCTGGCTCCAGCCCTGTACACAGGGAGACAACACACAAGCTGTCCCTTGAGCAAGATAAACCCTTCCGGTCTACTGCGGAATCATCATTAGCAACATTCCAGAGAAAGAGTGGCTGTCACATTGTAGGGTGCGCAAGAACCAATGGAGAGCTTGTTGAAAATGCACTCATTTTTTTCGTTTCACTCTGCTTTCACTGAACAAGGGTGGCAGGATAGATTGTCTGGGTGAAACGGAAGTAAAAATAGTGCTAAACTAAGACTGGATAGTTGATAGGTGGGGTGTAGGACCTGGGAAGCTGCATTTAGCAAGTGGCTCAGGTGATTTCGATGTAGATGATCTGTAGGCTACACTTTGAGAAAAGGTGTCCCAAAAACATTTAAATTGACAAAAGAAAGGTGAATGGCCCATGCCTGACAATTATGCCATTCTTCAAAATCGACAGTAGATATTAGATTGCTGAATAGGAAAAAGAAAAAGAAAATGCATACATGTATAAATGAATGAATGAAAACGTTTTATTCACTAACATTTATGGGCGCCTACAAACGGAAAGGAACAAACCCTGCCCCAGAAGTGCGCTGTCTCCTGGATGATGCGTAGGCAGCCACCACCCCCACTGGAAAGTGTACAGTGGAGAAGTGGCAGGTGGCAGAACGAGGGGGGGCTAAGATTTATGGAGCAGTTAGGCGGTGCCGAGCACTGTGGGACGCCCTACATGCTGTGCCTGGTGGCACTGAGTCAGGCCTCAGAAGGGAGACAGCATTTGAAGAATGAATAAGAATTTACCTGGTGACTAAGGTGGGGACACTGCAGGGAGAAAGAAGCAGCCTGCTAAGCACAGCCAGGCAAAAGGATCCGACGCTTTTCCAATTCTGCTTGCCCCAGGGCTGGGCACAGGGAGAGAAATGGTGGGAGACCATTTCCTGAAGTCCCAATCAAAACCATGACTGTTTTTCTGTATTCAAAACTTTCTTTCATGTGTCAGCTGCAATTTGCAGAAATCATACCATATTTGCCACACTCGCATTAGCAATGTAGAAGCCACCACGATTTCTGCCACAGAATTTTCAAGCAAGTGCGTGTGGATCTCAGCCTGAGTCCTTGGCGCTGTATCATTCAGGTGGATGATTCGTTTGATCATCACTCCTACAGACTAGTTCTCAGGAGGTCACTAACAAGCCTGTGTGGTGACTACAAGTAGTTCAAGTAGTCTGTAAAAGCGAATTCCACTCACCTTTTCCCGTTGCTTCAAAGTTACCTTCCCCCTCAGCTAGAAGCGAGCTTGGGGCAGTACTGAGAAGCTTGGAGAAGCCCCTAGGGAGAGCGGGTAAATGCGTGCACTCAAGGACATCCCTGCACCACCCAGAGCAGGCTCCCTGTTGTCCCTGCTGTGCACGTGAATGAAATTTTAAAATGAAGGGGCGAACTGTCTCTCTCTAAGATTTTACAGTGCTATTTTTTCTCTATCAGTGCTTTTGTCCTATTTTTTCTGAGTTCATTTGATTTTTGTTTATGAATTTTATCATAAACAAAAATCTAAGACAATTAGCCATAGGGGAAACCTAACAATTGTTGAGCTAAGAACAGAGAATAATGATAAAAAATATATGCCCCTCTGATCAGTCACTGGTTATAGTAATCGAACCAGGAGAATCATCAGAGGGCATCGAAGTGCCAGCTAGCACCATTCCATAACCGCGACTGCGAGTAAGTGTTCATAAACATTTCCAGCAATCTGACAGAGAAATCTTTTGTCTATTAACTCTAAAAATAATTTTTTCATTTGGGCTCATAGTTTTTTCATTTCATTTTTTGTCAAGTCATTTTGATTGTATATTATAAAAGCATCAGAACATAATGCATTAGAAAATAAAACCAGCCAATCACAGCACAGATGGTTCAATGTCCTACACTGGGGTGATCCTCAGAACTTAATAATTCTTACAATATTAATTAACAGTCGCACAGAGCTTTATATGTTCTATGCATTCCCTTGGTAGCATTCTCTTAGTAGCAACCTTGCTAATTATTCATCTCCATTTTACAGAAAAAAAAAAAAAAAGCATCTCCAAAGAGGTTAGTGAACTATCCAGAGGCCACACAGCAGGTCTGAGGCAGACCTGGCACCAAGACCCATAGCCTTTACTCCAAGAAAGGTTTCTTCTCTCCTACCATAATTTGAAACCATCACCTAAAAAATGTAATTTCAGAAAATTTAAGAAAATCTACCAACATTAAAAAGATATGTTTTAACATTTTTCTAGAAGATGGTTCAATGTAGTATTTAAAGAGTCCTTTCCGTTTATGGATCATGTGAATGTCGCCAGAGACGTCAATGACCCGTAACCCACACCCCTCTCTCCTGCTATACGGGAGGGGAAAGGGAACCCCGAAACTATCAGCGCTACTTCCCGACTCAGCCGGAGAGGCGCGGCGTCCCCAGCCCCAAGGCCTTTCCCCTCGTGAACCCCGCCTCTTTCACTAATTCATTCAACGCCTACGGGGCACAAAGTTGGTAAGGATACAAGCAAACAAAAGTTGCAGTTTATAGTCTACTGTGGACAGACAGATAGATAATAAACATAAAACCTAAGTACATCAAGCATGCACCACTCAGATAAAAAGAGAAGAGGGAGCGTGCGAGTGAAGGAAGCGGCTATTTGAAGCGATCATGGTGTACATCACAGCAGCTTCTGCTCAAATATACATATTTATGTTATAGATACATGCGTATGTAATTTATTCAGAGTTTCTCAGAAATGTTATCGCTTTTGGCCAAGGATGGAAGTGTTTTAGGAGCAAAATCATAGTTCACCTTCACAGAAGGCAAAGCCTTCGAGACGAGACTGCGAAGGCCTCGACGCCCTGGAGGAACTCTGTCTCCCCCTCGCCGTCTTCGTGATCCGAGGGCACCCGCACCTTTTATGATTAATTGACGAGCGTTTATCCTGCTCCCCTCACGTGCCCAGATCTTTGCTCTTGTAGAGAAAAGATGTAGAAGATATTGGGCCCTCTCTTTGGGGAGTTTACAGTTTAGCTGGGGTGATAAAAATAAACACACTTGAAACATCCCAAGAGCCACTTGGGATGCAAGCAAAAGATGGAGCAGGGCCTGCCTCGGGCACGTGGAGAGGCTTCTTCCAGAAGCCTGGAGTGTGAATCTCTTTATTGGGCGGTGTACGTTTTATGGAACCCTACAATTCCCCTAGTAAGAACTGTACCCTCCATCAAGTAATAATGTCACAAGCATGCTAAATACGATATCATTCCTCCGCTGTAGCTCATTTACAAGCAGCGGGAGAATGTCTCAAGGATAAGAATGAAGACTAAGAAAAGATGAATATGAGACACTGGAAAAATAAAAACATAGCATTCCTTTAACGTATTTGGTATTGGTTTAATTAACAATGAAAAAGCATGCTTCGGTACATTTGAACTATTTTTGTTCTTTTGACTGAAAAAGAAAAGTGTAAATCTTGAATACTCTGTGGCTTTAAAGTGATGCTTATTTTCTGGGCTCCATGAGATGTGTCACAGAGAGAATAATGACTTATTGTGGGTTTGTGAAGGTCTGTAGCATTTTATCTCATCTTGCTTACAACAAGAGTCAGGGGATCTATCCCACCGGATGATAGTAACAGCCTTCTATCACATCAGAGTTGATGATAACTGACAGAGGAAGCAGCAGCCTTCGATGGGGTAAAGCTTCCTGACCTCAGTGAAATGAGGTGGGGCGGGCTTCCCCTGAGTGACTCTTTATATCATTTTCCTTTTAAATAGAAAGACGGAACAGAAAATACTGGTAAAGTTCAACTTCACGCAGTACAGTGTTATCCAGATCACGTGTGCCAAAGAGAGGCTGGTTAGAGCGGCTTAGAGCTGAATCTTTAGTCCAACTAACAATGACCTCTCTATGATAAATTTAAATTAATTAAAACTTCTTAAATTGTAATTGCAACATGTTAACAATTAGGCAAAACAGAAACAAAAACATGAACAGCTATGGCTACAGGAAGGGATGTTTGGGGAATGAGTCATTGTAAACCGCGAGAGCTGAGGTTTTATACCTTTAATCTCTAGGCATCTATACTGTTTTTATTATTTTAACTTGGATAGAAGTCCTGTTTTCTTAACTGGAAAAAGCCTGTGCTTCCGGAGTGTTTTGTCTCCACTTTGAGGGCACGTAACCTCCCATCTAGAAATCCCTCCTTTTCACATCTGTCTGCCGCCCAGTAGCCCGTACTTCATTCCCGGAACAGTTTCATTCATCTTTGCTCCGCACAGAGGGGGAGTCGATACCCTCCGTGGAATGAACCAGCAGTGCCCTTGCCACGCCTACCGCAGTGGCTTCAGAGAGACCCTGTCAAGGGAGAGTCAGCTGTCACTCTGAACGTCCGACTCGGAGCTGGACTGTGGCACAGATTCCTCTGGATCCTAGTCAGGGGTTGCAGGACTGTTTGCCTCTGTATTGACTGGTCCCAGACGCTGTGGGTTTTCCAATTCCTAGTCCAAGTTTTGGAGATTAAACTATGTCTAATCTTCTGTGGAACCAGACCACCACACTTTTTCTCAGATGCCTTGGCATAGTTATGGATTTCCAGGATAGTCCCAGGAGAAAAAGGGGCCTGTGAGTGAAAGTAGGAGCTCTAATGAAAGGACTTTGGTGACCTCTCTCCTGGCAGCTCAGAACGACACCCTTCCTTTCTTAAACTTATTTTTTTGGTTCTCAAATATATATCAGAGAGATGAGGGTGCTGATTGTATAGTAGAGATATTGTATTTTTCCAAACCTGGAACTCTGTAGTTATAGTAAGTTTACAGATTCCTGAAAATCAAGTCCCTTAGCAGGAACTTGTGAACTCTATAAACTTGTAAGCTACTCAAACAGTGAAAGTCATCTTTCAGCGTGACACAATGTTTGGCCACACACTACCTCTTGCGAGTCTTCAGTCTGCTTACAAAATGGAATTGACCTTTGAGGACTTATGTATCTAAAATTTTAAAGTATTTAAAACCCCTTAAGTAAAAAGTTTGGGGCAGAAATATTGGAGTTTTATTGTTATATTTATAACTTTTCCAAAAAACAATGCTACTTGTAACATTGACATTTTAAGCCTCTTACAGTTTTCATATGCGTTATCTAATTTGATCCTCGTGGTGATCATTCATAAATATAGGCAATTTTGAGATCTATATTAATTAATCTGTAACACTAAATTCTTGAATTTCACTTGGTTCTAAAGCTGGACTCCTGAATTCTCTTAGCCTGGATATTATTCATTTCTTGTGTAAATGTCAGGGGCCAGAAAAAAAAAACTCACATTCTGCCATTTGGTATGAAGCAAGGACTCTAAACCAACATTATCAGTGTAGTCAGTATTTGTGATAAGCACTGCAAATACTGAGAATGTTTTTTTTAAGTTAGAAAGAAAGGACTTCTGCTTTCTGATGGCCTTCTTTCAACTATTATAAGTTTAAAATTAGACTTTATTAAAGTACATCAGTTACGTCATCAAGAAAATTTAATGTTTGTAATATGAATGTGGCATTATTTCTCTAAGATACACATTAAGAAACTGGACATGCCCATAAATTCTTCTTATTTTTTTTTTAATAATAGGTATTTGATATTTTAAAGAATAGCAGCTGGTATAAGTTAAAAAATAATGGGATTTGTATTTCTATATTTTTAATGTAAAATTAGCTTATAATAAGTAGCCAGCATCTCTGAATGTTGGCATGCTTTAATCATAATTTAAAAACATTTGTTACACAGCTTATTCTAAGAAGATTTAAATGCTACTTGGAGATTTATAATTGCCGCATACACACAACACACACACAACTTTTCATAATTCCTTTTGCTGATTTCATTTCCAATAGTGAAACAAAGGAGAGAGGGTAACAAAATTTCTTCTTGCGTGGTTGCATTTTCCCTAAAAATCCTCTATTAAGTGTTACTTTATACAGTGCTAAATTTACTGTGAAAAGAGCGTGGAATTACAGAGGAGTCTTGTGGGAATACAGACCTGAACATATTGGGACTCAAGCAGACAAACTCAATTCCTAATACTTAGTATACAAGGGCATCTGCGGTGTGACTTAAGGGGAACATCCAGGATTATAAAGTGATTTCAGAGAAGAAAAGAGGGGGAGAAATGGGTCTATTGTGTGCCTTCGTATAAAAGGCTTCTCCAGCCTTTTTAGAAAAGGTACACGTTTTTAAAACATTTCCTGTTATGTAGAGCAGGGGAACATCCTGAAAGGGTTTGCAATTCTTAAGAAAGTGAGAAGAAGCATGACAAGTTCCTTTAAAAATGTTTTACATGTTCTCTAAAATAGCAGAAAAAGAAAAATGAGCCCAAAAGCTTTGAACCCACAAGAGATAAGAAACCACAACAAAAGGAAGCCAAGCAGGATCCTATGGAAATCAGATTTCATACCTAAGAGAAATTAAATTCACTCACAGTATATGGTTTCTCTGGCTGCTATAACCAACTACTGCTTAATGGCTTAAAACAGTACACAGCCATTAGCTTACGGGTCTATAGTTCAGAAGTCCAAAATGGGTCTCCCTGGCCCAAAATCAAGAAACTGGCAAAGCTGATGCATTCATTCCTTCCTGTAAGTTCTACGGGAGAATCCATTTCCTTGCCTTTTCCAGCTTCTAGAAGCCGCCTGCATTCTTGGCCAATGGCCGCTGACATCCTCAAGTCAGCAGCAGCAGGTCTAGTCTTTCTCACACTGAGTCACTCTGTGACTCTTCTGCCTCCCTCCTCCACATCTACAGGAGCTGTTGTGACAAAGTACCACAGACCGGTGGCCTGAGCCACAGAAACTGACGCAGTCTGAAGCCTAGAAGGCCCAGATCAAGGTGTCGGCAGAGTCTGTTCCTTCTGAAGGCTGCGAGGGCAAGACCTGCCCCAGGCCTCTCTCCCCAGGTCGGCCTGTAGATGACACCCTTCCCCGTGTCTTCACGCCGTTGTCCCTCTTATACCTGTCTGTATCGACAGCAGTCAAGTTTGCTTAAGGCCTGCTTGAGCAGCCTTAAGTTAACTTGATTACTTCTGCAAAGGCCCTATTCCCAAATAAGGCCAGACGCTGAGGTAATGGGGGTTAGGGCTTCAACACATGAATTTGGGGAGCAGGGTAGGGGACACGATTCACTCCTAACGGGACCCCCGTGATCACGCTGGACCTCTCTGAATAATCCGGGATGACGTCCTTCCGGTCAGCAGTTGACTAACATCCTTAATTTCATGGGCTTCCTTTACTCGCCTTCTGCAGTAAACACCACACGCGCAAGTTCTGGGGCTGCGAACGTGGAGTCTTCGGAGGGACCACTATATCCTACTGATCACACTTGCGTTCTCTTTTATTTCATGTCAAGTGTTTGTCAGGGAATTTGATATTTACTATATGTTGATGACTCGGATATTTCAAACAATTGATAAATGGGGACTATTAGAAAGAACTGCTGTATCAGTGAGGGGCGAAGCAACCGGTAAATGTAAACGGGCAAAATACATGTTAGGGTTAAACAGATAATTCTAGAAATTATAAAGATATATATATATATATACACATATATATATGTATATTATATGTATGTATGTATATATAATATTTTTAAAAATTTGAGTGTGTGTAGACACAGCCAAAAGTCCTAGAAGACTATGTTATTTTTATGTTGATACTAATTATATCTGAACATCAGATAATATAATAAATGATTGCATTAATATTACATATCACACCTCTTAATAACAAATTAGAAACCAACTGCATTTGAAGTATAAGTACACTATTACTTCCAAAAACATTCTGTGGGGAAGAAGGCAAACATTTTCTCGAATGACAGAAAGGAAGTAAAATTTATAACCAAGATGTGGATGGGTTCACAGAAAACCACCCTGATAAAAAATAAAATAGAAACAAGTTCTTTTTCAGAAAAAAATAAGTTCCAAATTAGTTGGGAGTCCTGTAAATCATATTTTCCCATTCTACAAGTCCCACTGAAAAGTTGTGCCTCTCATTTAATAATTTAAAAACCTAATTTTTTTAATCTAAACTGTCTTCCTTTATTTACGTTTGCAGTAAGAAATTGAAGCAAAACCTAATTTCTAATAAATAGTTTACTGAAAATAAATCAAAAAAAGATAGTTCTAGGACCTGGAAATGGGCTACAGAAACTGTGATTTGGAGTTTGGATTCAAATAAAAGAGCAAGAGGACAAAGCAAAGTAGCACCACTTATTATGCAGGCCTACTATGCACGAGATAGATACTATCTAATAACATAGAAATACTATGTTATTTCAAGTGGCAATGCTACCAGGTAGGACGGTAGTATTTCAAAATACGGAAACTGAGGCTCTGTCGAGGTGTGTGATTTTCCAAGCGCGAACAGCTTGCAGGGGCAAGTCCAGAACCTGAACTCGGGTTTATCTGACCGCAAAGCTCATGTTCTACTCCACATCACTTCCCTGGGTCAGAAGAAAATGTCCTGTGAGGGTTTCCAATCTCTTCAGTCCGAGGATATACTTGTAAAGTCTATACATAATATATAGTCGATTTAAGTATTCTCTTCAAAAAAAACCTAGCTTATATATTAATGATTATATGCTGAGCCCAGTAGTTTTAGGTAATAAATTTTAAAAGGGATAGATATCCTATGTTTGAAGTTGCATTTCTAAAGTTGTCTCTCACTATAGAATTTTTAAGACTAAGGATTTTCACTCTCATCAGGACAGTTACAACTTTATGGGATGCTTTATCTGTTGTTTTGTCCACTTGATTTTCTTAGTAAGTCCTTTGTGCTAAGGAAATAAAACACAAAGTCTCTCATCTTGAACATAGTGTACCTTGTTTACAAGGATACTCTGAGGTTGACAGGGTGCTTGCTGCCTGGAGCATCCATTTTCGAGTGGATCAGGGGTGTTATTGATTTA
Source organism: Eonycteris spelaea (assembly GCA_003508835.1). Classification (NCBI taxonomy): domain Eukaryota; kingdom Metazoa; phylum Chordata; class Mammalia; order Chiroptera; family Pteropodidae; genus Eonycteris; species Eonycteris spelaea. The sequence continues at coordinate 1,224,250 of PUFA01000056.1, forward strand.
GTTATTGATTCAGATTGTTTAAAAGTGGGAACATCTATGCTTTAGGTCAAGATCAATTTAATTCCTACTGAATGTAGGATAATTTTCATAACTGATGTTATGTGATCACCATGCTACTTTTCCAGTATTAACTTTTTATTTGCAATATTGGCCACTCTGATGGTAAATCAACATCAAAAGTATCCTTTTTGCAAAGTATGATCATTCAATGACAGATCAATTTTTAGCTTGAAAACCACAATCAGGACAATTCCTTTTAAACAAAAGTGGAATTTTCTCCAGCTAGAAAAAAAAAAATTAGACAAAGCAGGTAGCTTCAGTAATAATACTGATGGCTAATAAAATCTATTGAACAACAACTTTTAATACAACTCTTTATTGATAGAGCTACGATCTCAGATCGGATCATCTAGAGTAAGAATTTTAAGAAGAAATATTCATTAAAAAGAAAGATCATCTTTTCTTGCACTTGTATTTTCTGGGTTTGAAAAAAAAAATGGGAAAGAGTAACCTGCAATTAACCTGCTATATTTGTGTACTTCTCATTAATCAAAGTGCTTTCCATTTTAACCAATGAGATGGAGTCTCAAGGCAATATTTCTTCATTAGTGTTGCTTGGCTTGTTTTTGGTTTTCGTTTCCTACAAAAAAAAAATTAGCTGGTGATAATAAAAGGGTGTCTGGCTTGTTCCAGGTGTTGTATCGTGATCACTGTAACCTGCTTTGGGGTTCCTATCCGTACTATTGGAACACGGCATTCACTGAGTCAAGAAGGCTAGACTCAGGGAAATGAGGTCATGTATTTTGTAATCCATTTATATGTATGGATATAAAATATACCATCCCTTGTATATAAGGAGTGGGGGGGAAACCCTTTTACTAGAACTAAAGAGAAAAATGAGGTATTTTCTTTCCCAAAATACCCTTGCCCTATGTGTCATTCCACAATAATGATTGACAGCTGCCTGGAAGGCTTAGTCTCAGGAAAGTCTAATAAATGGCCAGAAGCAAATAGCTCATTAGGAGCTAGAAAGCAATGACTTTTCATATCCTACAGCTAAATTTGTGACAAATATGATTATGGGCCCTACATTTTCAGAAAGGTTTCCCTTCTTTCTTTACGGAATAGGAATACACATAAGTCAGCATGTCTTACAGACGGTTCCAGCAGAGGAATGCTCCCTGCAAATAGTGTGGTTACTCAGAAATGTAGTGACTTCAAGAACAATATTTCAATCGCAGTCATTCCCTCCTCATACTTGAAGGTCATGATCTTAAAAATCCCTGTGGGAGTAAACTTACAGGTTGAGAAACTACCACTGTAAAAATAAAAATGAGGCTGGAGGTCACAGTCAAGAAGGAACCTATAAACACCCTTACACTTTTCACTCACCAAGTAGTTCTGTGTGTTGTGTGTGTGTGAAGTCACGCGCACTAAAGAAAGATAATTCACAAAGATGTTTCACTCATGTTGAAGTGTGAAGTAATTTATGTAATATTCATTTCCATTTGTCTTTCCTAGCTACCTAGAAATGGCTCAGTACCTTTTTCCGATGTCCTAGATTTTGTTTTGTGTTGCTGCACAGATTTCCACGCTAAAACATTTTCTTCTGTGTCTGTTGATCCATTCAGAGTTCAACTCATTTCTAATTTGATAATGCCTGATTAGTAAAAGAAAAATTTTATAATAAAATAGCATGTAATAAAATGCTCAGGAAAGACTTCACTGGAAGACAAAAAAAATCTCCTAAAATATCCCAGATGCTCCCTAAGCTCGCCTAAGGGACGAATGCGCCCCAACAAGAACCTCCAATGTAGACTATGGCTGCTCACTGATTATTTCGTAGTGTCCAAAAGCTTAAGAATGACTTTTGCATTTTTAAATGGTTGGCGGGGAAAAAAACAAAAACAGAAGAATATTTTGTGACATTAACATTATGTGAAATTCAAATTTCAGTGTCCATAAATAGCTATATCAGAACTTGGCTACGCTCACTCGTGTATAGCTTGTCTCAGTCTGCTTTTGTACTACAACTGCAGACGAATTGGCCCGCAGAGCCTAAAGTACGTACTGTCTGACACGTGACAGAAACAAGTTGGCCAACCCCTGATCTAGACTTGATGTCTAAATCATCGAGTTATGTATTCTCAGCCCTGTCATAATCCCATGACCACGTCTATGTCATCCCTCCCTCTTCTCTGATACAGTGTAATTCTGAGACAGGATTTTACTTCGTCTCTTCTTTTTGTATCTTGCTCCAACTCAGGTTAACTCTGCTTCGGGTTCTAGTGTTTTGTTTTTGTTTTATTTTCTTTTGGGTTTTAATTTTCTCCAATAGAAATGGATTGTATTGTGCATAAAACCAATGTATTCCTGACCTGAGAAGATTATGTTTGTTTGCTATCTAATTACTATTTCATGAGATTCCTTCCCCTAACTGCCAGAAATTAGTTCCCATCAAATTCTCCTACCATTTCTCAGGCTACTGCCCTCAAGAATTCCCTAGCAAGTTCCATGGGGACTTCTGTCCCGCCACAAGCAGTGCCACTCTGCTGACCAGATGTGCCTTCCATGGTGACCACTGCCCATGGCTTTAAGTTGCTGATTACTCTTCTCCTGGATGCTCTTCCCAAAGCATGGGACAGACTCTGAGTCCCCAGAGTACACATGAAACTGAGCCTTTAATAAAGGCTTAAGGGTGATGGGAAAGGTACAACACAAGACATTCGAAGGGCTACTTTTAAAGACCATGCATGGCCCCTGACCTGCTGGGACCAGAACCGCCATTTTCTCAGAAATCATCACCCACTTCCTTGCCCTGGTCTCTGAGACCAGCTGAGCCCTCATCAGATGTGAAAGCACCTGACCTTCCCAATCCAAGGCCCACTTCACACCTTATTCCATGTCCGGAGAGATTAACCTTCTTCCCAGACATCCATTTGCCTCAAAGGAAACCATGCCCTCAAAGACGAGGGACTAATGTGGCACCATGGCCTAGACAACAGAAGTCCAAGTCTGTCAGTACGATTTTCCCAGCATCTGAATTGTCTTTCTCTCTCTGCTACAATCTTTTCTCTAAGATAAAGTGACAAGAAAATCTGTGTGCTCTTCTGAGTCCTGTTTTAACTTATGATCCTATCTAGACCAAATCATAATTTTCAAGCATATAGCATCGGTATTTAAATTTAGAGTGTGTATATATAGAGGGGTAAATTTTTCATAAGTCATACAGCCAATGTGCATTATTTAACACAACTCTTAACACCTCAGTGTGAAGCATCTTTACCGAATTGCCTTGCTGTCAAAACATCCTGAGAGCAAAGGGTGGGTATTTGTTTTATATTTACATAACTAACAATATCCACCATAGTGGATCCTCCAGGAATAAAAGATGGTCTGTTCCAAATGGGGGGATATTCCTGCAATCCTTTAAAAGGTAATTTTCAATCTAAAAAACAAAAATCAAAACCATAAAACTCTAAGTCTAATCCTTTCGAACAGAAACTAACTAAAATTATTACTATTTATAAAAAGTTATATAGAATCACTTTATTAGAATTCAAAAAATTGAACTCTTTGTTTGGGGGATATTTTTATATTCTGCGTGTGTTTGTTTTAGAAAACACTAAAAAGAGATCAAGTAGCATTTTACAAAAAATTATCTACCCACCCTTCTTTAAACCCTTGAAAAACTTTGTTTAAACCACTTCTAAACACTTTCAGAGTTTTTAGATTCTTGTGGACTTGAAGACTTTGGTTTCTAGTTATCTGCTAACGGTTTAATTACGTCCTCAGGGCTTCAGATTGAGGTCACTAGGGACCTGCCTACACAGAGCAAGCACAAATGAAAGATGTGGGTCTTGTGCATTTTGCAGATGGTGCTACTTTCCTGGTCTGTCCACTCCGAGTCCATCTTATTATAGTATTTATTGGTTTTGCCCCACTCAATTTAGGTGTCTTTAGCAATGGAGAGGTTATTTTAATGTGAGCCTTTGTAAAAACACAAAAACATTGGATTACTTGAGAATGAATAAACCCACAGTATAGGATAAACAATGTATGATCTATTTTAAAATATTTATGTAAATCAAGTAATATATAAATTGGTCATAAACCAATAAATACTTACTTTACTCTGTAACCTCTCTTTTTTTTCAAAGGGAAAACAATTTGGCCTTAAATAAGACCCCCAGGAAGTAGAAAAGAATTACCTATTGATTTAAGAAAAGTATCTAGTGAAAGTATGATTCTTTTGATCATATAGGAAGCCATAAAATATACACAAACATATTTTAGTTTTTTGACCTGAATACCAAACATCAGACACTGATAGAATGTTTTGTTTTGTTTTTTTTTAATATAATGAAGTTCTGGAATGCAGCTCTAGCTTGCAAGTATTTTTAAAAGAAGCTTCATAATAGCACAAGGACATGTGCCCTGCATCCCTAAAATAGAGGCGGGCCACCAAGATTCCCTGGGGGCCCATCATGAGGTGTGAAAGCAGCTCACCTCCAAGAGGATTCCAGCAGACCCTGTTCACACGTCAAAGGAATGCATAGGTCTATACATAGCAGTTGGTTCCTTCTCCTGAGTCCCCCATCAAATGTATAAAAGATACAAGGCAGCACAGCTCGTCTCTCTTAAGGCAGCATTTTTTAAACCAACCAACTCAATTCAAAGGAAAAAGAATTGTGCCTATCGAGCTTTGCTGAATTTTTGCGTACACATTTTTCTGGGTTTGGGTTTACATTTGGATATAAAATATCCTCATATATTATTTTTCCCATCAGAGAGTCACTTTTCCTCAAACTACCAGTAGCATTGTTGGCATTGTCCAGAAGATAGATCTCTAACATTACGTATGATGCACAAATGGATTGCTTCTTAGGTGTTGATTCCCTAAAAGACAGTTTTCCAATCTGATCTTTCCTTCAAAAAAAAATTTTTTAAGTACCCCTTATTGGATTTGTGATTAGCTGTTCTAATTCATTATTATTAAAATGCATTGTATGTGTATGTGAGAGAGACAGAGTCAAAGAAAGAGAGAGAAAATGAGAATAAGAAGCGACAATAAACATGCTAAAAACCTTAAGCCTGGAACTTTACTGGCCAGACCAGTTATTCTACAGTTTCTCTATAAGTATCTCAAATATCTCCTTGGAGGTGTGCTCTAACTTATTCACAAGGTTCTGTGTATAACATGTGAGCTATTTCAGGGTGTAACAGCCCCCCAAAGACCAGCAACTGGGGCGAGAAAGGTTAGGAATAGGTGTGCATGCAGGCACAGTCTGGCATGTGTGGAAGGAGGTGTAAGAGGGGAGAATGGCGGAGACCTGGAAATTCTGCTGTGGCTTCATTACGAAGGATTCCTAACTATTAGCTAGGCTTGCTAAAGGCTGTAACAGAACAACAAAAAACATAGAATCAAAGTTTATTTCTCTTTCATAACAGGTATAGAGTGAGAGTCCTACTCCATGAAGTCGTTCGGGGACACGAGTTCCTGCCAACTTGGAACTCTCAGAAGTTACATAGTCCAAGTGGAGCTCACCCCCACATCCCCTTTCCAGTCAATGGTTCTCACAGGAAATGGGGGAAGGAAGTCTGGAGGAAGTCATTTCCTTCTAGACATAGTAGTACTCGGTACGCCTATTTACATTCACTGGAGAGAACTGAGTCTCATTACCACATCTGGCTGCAAAGGAGCTTGGCCAATGTGGTCTCTAACAGGGCAATCAGTACCTAGACAAACTCTTTCACGGTGGAACAAGAGAAGACCAGTGGGAGATAACCAGCCAAGTGCTTATCTGAGCACTTGATTATGGGTCCCCAGTATTTCCATTTACCTGTTCTTACACTATGTCTAAATCTTGAGAGAAGAAATCATGTAATGGGGATCCATGTTACTCTTCACCCCAGACATCTGCACGTATTAGGCCACTTACTATCTTTTAATTAGATCGAGTTCAAGTCCCAACAAATAATGGGTTTCTTCACATTTTGGAATGTCCTCTTCATTACAGTATGGGTCTTCACTTTACCGAAAGGTCTGTCCAAGCAGGAGAAATTCGTACGTTTTGCCAACCTGAGGATGTCTGTGCGGGAATCTAGGCATCTGCCTTCCTTGCAGACCCCCAAGGGCTAACAGACTTCTGTTTACATCAGACAAGACTAAGATGCTAACCAGTGGATTGCTCACTGTTGGCTTATTCTACCAGTATCCGATTAAATACTTTATGAGCATTCAAAATTAAATCTTCATACAATAGAATTATGAAATAGCTTCATTTGCAAAAGTCTGTTGACTTTGGTTATCTGATGTGTTAGTCAGGGTTCTCTAGAGAAACAGAACCAATGGGAGAGAGAGAAAATGGGAAATTGGCTGCTGTGACTGTGGAGGCTGAGAAGTCCCAAGAGCGATAGTGGGCAAACTGGAGACTAAGAAGAACCAATGGTGTAAGTTCCAGCCTGAGTTCCAGTTTGAAGGCAGGAGTGGACCAATGGCCCAGCTCAAAGACAGCCTGGCAGAGACCGTGAATTCCCCCTAACTCAGTCTTTTTGTTCTATTGAGATCCTCAGAGTCCTGGATACCAGCCTACAATGGGAAGGGTGATCCGCCTTCCGCGGTCTACTGACTCAATGTCAATCTCATCCAGTTACACCCTCACGGGCACACCCCAAATACTGTTTAACCACGTACCTGGGCAGCTCGTAGCCCACTCAAGTTAACACATAAAATTGACCCTCATGGCTGATGACTGTCCTTATTCTCTTTAGTAACAGTTCTGAATTAGACCAAGTATGACAAAAAAAATATATATATATATATCAGGTAGATGATGAGGAAAACAGTTCTGCCTTTAAAAAAAAAAATTCTGAAGGACTGGCATTTGGCACTTCAGCTTAGGTGTGACTTGGGATATATTTTTAAGGAAACAACCACACTCCAAGCAGAATTAATATGAGACACTCAGGGCTACTTACCAGAAATAGAATATATACTCCAAATAGTCAGTTTGAGAGAGAACATGTAACAGTTTAAGAAGATCTTGTGATAAATTTGGATGGTAGCCTTTTTTCTCCTTCTCAGTAGTTTTCCCACAGTTTAAAAGACCTTCTGAGATAGCAACATAAAAATGATGCAAAATAAATATTTAAGATTCACATCTACGATCAGGCTTTTTCCCCTTATAAAATAATTTGCAGGCTTTTAGGCTATCTGTATCTCTTGCAATGATGTATAAAAATGATAATGACTCAGACAGTGTAACACAGACAATCAGTTCAGATAATTATGGCAAAAGAGTGGATTTCTTTTATTCCAGTTGGCCATTTTAATTGATCATATAAGCCTATTAATCAAGCAATTTCTACTTAATTTGTTCTAGGCATATATAATTTTAGCAGAATTGAAGCATCATTATAATCCCTTAAAATTTTTGTTAAGGCTCTTTGGGAAAATATAATGTAGAAATTTTAATGATTTCATCAAGGACACCAAGCCTTAAAACATTACAGAAAAATCTCTTCATAGTATTGCATTAGAGTATCTGGTTTTAAGATACAGAATACACAAACTTAGCAACTTCTCTTTCTATTCTTCAGGCTCACAGCACAAAGCTTAATAAGAAATAAAAAAGACCTACAAAATATTCTTTAGAACCAAAAAGACAGAATGTCTATTATTGACTGATAGTTCTCAAAATTGTAAGATAGTTCCAGTATGAATCCCAAGAATATAAAAGTTTTAGTGTGCATTAAATAGCTAAGAAAATATCAGAAGAGAAACCTAGCCTACAAAACGGTGGACTTGACATTTCTGTCTGTCTCCCTCTTCTAGCATCTTCGTATATAAAATGGTGATTGTTGGGAGTATTCTAATGTGGTCTGCTGACTGACCAAGATTTTTGCTCAGATAACTATTAGCACTGCGAAGGCAGCCACGAGGGAGAAGACAGGAAGGCATGCCTCTGATGACTGCGTTTGGACTACAAGGTCATGAACTACTCGCAGTCAGACACTCCAGGCTTTATGCCTGCTCCCCTCTGCTGCTGGACTGAGGCACTGAGCAAAGGGCTTCTGAGGACTGTCGGCTCATCGTTCATACAGGCAAAGCATCCTTGTCAAGATTAGTGATGCAGGCAGACAAGTGGATGTTTATTTTAGATCATCCATTCTGACAAGGCTGTCGATTAAGAGTTGCTGCAACTCTGGGTTAAGAGAAGTACTGGAAGTGGCTGCAGGCAGAGAAAGCCCCCTAAAGGGGGATTCTGGGGAGGACGGTCAATATCCTGATGAAAAGTCTTCTTGGATTTATCCACAGCTAGCTCTGAACTTGCAAAATCTAAAGTGAAATCGAAGTGTATTTCCAGAACTTGATGCAATAAAGAAGTAACCATGGCAATTTCCTACATTGCACTGGGACTGAGGAAAGAAAAGGGGGCAGTGTACTCTCAGACTGAATGTATATGATAAATACCTCAGCAAAATTGAGGAGGAAAAGCATTGGAAAAACGTGAGGTGTGTGAGCAATAGATGACGACGTATTGCTTGCTTTTTTTGGCTCACACAAGTAGAAACTAAAGTTGATTCACATGTGCTGGCTTGAATTTCTGCAATTTTTGTTTTAAGAATTAACAAGACGGGCTCAGGAAGCATCAGCACGGAAGTATTTCGTGGTCAGTTGGTGGCACGTATTGCTGATGTAAGACAAATGGGTTCCGATTTTGAAAAGCAATTATTCTGCAGAAAGGATACAGCCACCCCTCCCCTTCGTGTGATGAACAATGTGTTTACTATAAAATGCTAATTAGCCCTTAAAGTTATTAATGTAATTATTGTTCATCTAAGGACATAAATCTGACAGCCCCTGAGGACAGGGGCATTGCTCATTTGGAAGAAGCAGGCTGAAAGCACTTCTTGCTTACCTATTTGTTTATTTTAAACTAAATTCCTCTTTAAAGAAAGAAGAAAATAAAAGATCACCAAGCTACCGGTCATTCAAAAAGGACTTGGAGCTGAAATAAGAGGTTAAGAGACACACTGACATTTGTGTTCATGAGAAAAGCATTATATTTTAGTCTAACGAGAACAGATCATGGATTTAAAAGTATGAGCTGTGAATGCCTCATTTAATCTCTGATAGAGCGTCTTATTTGGAGTACTGTCTGAAAGAAGCGTTTGGGCAGAGAAGAAAATGAAAAATAGCAGTGCTCTATTCATAAATATAGAAGACTGTGGAAGGGGTCTATTTATTTATGTTTCTTACGGAACTTCCAAGTTACATGTCATGAACCAATATCGCTACCTTGTCCTCCTTGCCTTCTTCAAATAGAGAGGTATCGCTCTAGTTGTCTGAGTAAATAAAATTACCTTGCTACAAAGATAAAAAGCATATTAGAAATTCAGCAATCGTGTTAACGCTATTTAACTGAAAACAAGGTTAGGACTTCTCTTTAAGACAAAAAGGAGTAGGAGGATTTGTTGCCCAAATTTCCAACCCTCTCACTATAAAAATCCTTCATGTTGCTTGCAACAGAAAATGCACTCTAATGTGGCTTAAGCAAAAATAGAATGGCTGTCCCTTTTATAACTCGACCATCTGAGGTATAAGCAGCTTAAGGTACAGTTTGATCCAGAAGTCGACCATGTAATCAAGGTTCCTACTATGGTTCACTGTGATTCTCACATCCACGCCCTGCTCTCTGTGTGGTCCCAGTCCTCAGGCACGGACCCTCAGAGTAGCAGTACTCACTACATCAGTCTTAGAAGTCAGACCCATACATCACATAGTCTGTAGAAAGAGAGTGTTCGCAGGTCCCTTGAAAGAGCAAGCAGGTGGGCGACAGGCAGAGTGCCTCTGGAAAGAGCTGCTCATGTCTTCAGAGTCACATGTCCAGTAGTACAACATAGTCTAGATGTGGCCTATCCAACAACTCTTACCCTCTTTCTCCTTGATTTTGTTTAAGAATGAAACAGCGACGGGCTCAGGAAAGTGGGCCACTTCCTCTGTCTTAATAATAAACTATAACTGAACTAAGTCAATCTTGGTGATACTATAACTTTTCCAGTGACTGGCTTAGGACATGGGTAATTCTGGTCACTAGAACCTTTTGGGTGGTCCACTGGGGATCTGTGGAAAAGATTTTCCTCTTTAATTATACAGAGAAATCTAGGCAGCTATCTCCACGCTCTCTCCCCATCTTTAAATGTTGTTATATGAGGAAGTGATCTCTGGAAATGTGGCGGCCACCTTGTGAACATGAGAACCTTGGAAAGGCTCGTCCAGACACTGAATCTGCTGGGTTATGGAAAAAACCTTGGAGCCGCCGCCTTCTAGAAATGTCGTTGGGGGGAAAGAGGAATAACCTCCTGTTTCTTATGATACTTTGAGTCAGATGTCCTATTACCTGCAGCCCAAAACATCCTAACTGATAAAAACCAATCCTGAGGTGTCAAAAATGGATGTGATGATGAGTTTAAGCCCTCAAGGCCTACCTATTAAGCAGGGGGTAGATTAGTCCCATTTAAAGAGCTCAGCTGAGACTAGAAAAAGTTCTCTAAAGCAGCGGTCCCCAGCCTTTCTGGCACCAGGGACCGGTGCTCCTATGAGAATCTAACGCCTGATGATCCGAGGTGGAGCTGAGGCGGTGATGCTGGCGCTGGGGAGCGGCTGCCAATACAGATGAAGCTTCGCTTGCTTGCTCAACTGCCACTCACCTCTTGCTGTGCAGCCCGGTTCCTAACAGGCCATGGACCGATACTGGTCCATGGCCCAAGGGTTGGGGACCCCTGCTCTAGAGGAAAATCTGAGTGATTTCACAAATGGCAAAGGGAAGAATGGATGCTGGGGAGGCAATTCAAAAAAGTGTTTGAGACACATGACAATCTACCTCCATCGAAAACACCATTCAAGGTTTTCATCAGGAGCCTATGGGATCTCTGTTAAAGATACTAGGATAATAGACCCTCGTTTTCGGATGTCTGCTGAGCATTTCTTCCTGGATGTCCCACGAGTTTATCACACACAAACGTTTGAAATAAAACTAATCCCTCCCAGACCCAAAAAAAGTCATTCCATCGTTTATATTCCACATCTCAGAGCACGAGATATTTCACCAATTCAAACATACGAGAAACTTCAAAGGCATTCTTGACCCTTCCTTCATCAACCTCTCCCACGAAGGTCAAGCTCCGTTGAATCCATTTCCAGGATGTCTCCCGATTCGGCCCCTTGCTCCCCATTCCCACTCTGGACTTCAGACACACGTAACTCCAATCCCTCATCTCGTTGCTATTAGAATTACAGTATCACTGAGCAATGTGTAAAACAATCCTTTAAAAATTTCTTAAACAGTTCCTAATATAAAGTCTCACACCATTTTGCTCCCTAAGTCTATACTTCAAACCACTTCTAAATACACCATAGTAATTAAGCTAAGGCTAAGCAAGATGATTTGAGCAGAAATAATATCTGCTAAAGGAATACCTACGTTAGAAGAATCGAATGAGAAAAGCCCAGGTTTTGGAGTCAGGAATTCCTAGACCTAAGTTTCGGCTTACCAGCTGAGTGAAACTGGCCAAACCTCCTAACGTCTCAGAGCCTTGCATCCTTACTCTATTAACATAAGGAGTACAGTCCCCACTTTGGGACGCACTGAGGGCTTTTGATGAGGTAGCAGAAGTTACGCATCTAGTGTAGAATGACAGTGGAATCTCAACAAGTAACTGCTATTATTGCTGTTCTGATAACTAGGTTCTTAGAACCAAACTAGATAGCCTCATAATAAAACCCTAGATATCCTTCCTTATCCAGAACCAAGACGATTGCAGAGATTTTATTTCAAAATCCACAGATTCGTGTAATAATGCTCAGACGCTTTCCTGGTAAGAGAGCATCCCAGGCTTGTACTTGGTGACAATACACAATTCTAATAAGCTTTCTTATTCTGATTTCTCAAGCCCAAATCCAGTGAACAGCCGCAAATTGAAAGGCAGGGAGAGTGAAAATGGAGAGAAATAGTAGATGACAGCAGGGAAGCTTAAACAGACACCTTGACATACAGATGTAAGAACTCAAAATGCACAAGAGCCCAGAGGGACCCACCAGGGAAGGTACCAAGAAAAAGCATCACATGGCGCTTATGGGCACAGATTCTGAACGTGGCCGCACGGGTCTGAGCTCCAGCTCTTCTGCCAGCTAGCTCACGGTCTCAGACAAGGTTCTCGACCTCTCTGTGTCTCAGTTTCCCCTCTGTGAAATGAAGACAACCCCTTGTAGCCATGCCACAGAGCCACACATACATGTGTGCAGAAGGTGATCACTTCACGCTGTACGGCACTCAGGGCCTGCCCGACTTGCTCTCACCCCTACAACACAGCAGCATAGGCAGTGCTGGCCGGGGACACCGAATCCTCCGGTATTGTGCCCTGGGGCCTCGGTTTTTAAAGAGAAGTCGCAATACCTTTGAAAATGAGTTCAATCAAAACCTTTACCTTCTTAAAAAGATCTGGTGCTTGTAGTGGAAAATTTTAGGTATCTGAAATATTTGCATATCCGGAATCCCACTGAGAAGACCAGGAAAATGAGATACGGCATCTAGATTCAGAATTTTTAACTGGATGTTATTTTCAGTACATGAAAAGAACTCTTCCCTCCTCTGCCCACCACTGCACCCCAAAGCAGGCCTTCCGAATTGAAGAGGGTGATGGGGAAAAAGACACGCTCTTTTGAAAGGAGCTCCTGAGCAAGACCATGGGAGGGCTCGGTGGAAATGGAAATTCTGGGTGGGAGGGACCCGGACACAATTCCGATGTGTCTAAGTGACAGAAAGATCCCAGCCTTGCGTTTTGTGAGGCTGCCAGGTCTCGGAACCAGGCTACCCCGTCTCACGCACAAACCTGTCACAGAGACATCACTTCCCTTTCCTGAAAAGAAACCACAAAACAAATGATTCCTCTTAATCAAGAGAGGCAGGGCAGTGGTTCTTGCATATTTACAAAGAATGGGTAAAAAATGCTTACTAAATTTTTGTCAGCATGTTGCCTCAGGCTAGTAGGTATCTTCACTTTAGAGATTTCTTTTTTAAACAGTAAATCACTCAGAAAATGTTGTACTCAATTTTCAGTCCAAACGCACATTAAAATCATTTATCATCATCATTCATAAATTTCCCATTGTTATCTCATCAGGAGAAACTAAAAGTTGTATTGATTAATGGCCCTAATTCAGTCTAATATTGACAATAAGTTAATACAGTCTTCAATATTTCCATCTTTGGAATAAATCTTCTAAAGGGAGAAAGAAATGCCAGCCCTATGCCCAGAAAACTGAAGCCACCATTCGTGTGCCCTCTCGTGTACCATCTTTTCTCACTTAATTACTCCCCATAAATCTTCAAAAATCTAAAACAAAAGGGTGGCTAGCCATTTGTGGCCAAGAAGATCGCCTGACAATGTCCTTTAACTGCAATCTTGAGCACTAAGTAAATATCTGATAAATCAATGACACACTAATTCTATTTTCTTCCAGAATCTTCCAGATTCTCTCAGTATTTAGGGCTTAATTCAAAATAATCAATTGTTTAAGTTGGTGATTTCTAGCTGAAAGATTATTAAAAGACCCACATTGATATTTACCCTTAAAATAATGAGAAGCAAACAATTTAAGAGCACAAAAACATTCCACTGTAACCAAGTACTTTATCCCATCAGCGTAAGAATCTACTAGTAGACAAACGACAAATTCGATATGATTTGCTCAATAGATAGTAAAAAGGAATTTCATAAAATTCCCACCTTTTCCTAAAAATAACAAAAACAGCCAAAACTAATTTTACGCCTCCTACGTGCCAGGCCCTATGTTATGGTTTAGTTAGATACATTACCTCCTTTAACCATCTCATCCACCCCATCCAGAAGATGGCATCACACAACTCCATTTAGAAAGTAAGGCTTCGAGATGCTGAAGAATTGGCCAAAGACCTTATTTTCAAAGGTAGCCCTTAATTCATCATAAACCACTTATACTCTTCATAAGAAAAAAATAATAATAATACAAGGCAATGGTCTTAATCTGGTAAACTGTACTTACCTTAAGCCAACAGGCAATATCGTATTAATGGCAAACAAGAAATCAATACTTAAGAACACTAAGACCCCACATAGAAGGTGTTAACAACTTATAGAGAAAATACAAGTAGACAAGTATGTGAAACAAGTACCAAGTTCACGAGTAATCAGAAGACTGGGATTTTTAAAAATGAGGTACCCTTTATATTTATCAAAATAGCAAACATTTCAAATATAATACTCAATATTTTTTCTAATGTAGTGGACCAATTACTGGCAATGTCTCTAACTTTTCTGGACAGAAAGTCATCAAGAAACATAAGGACTCTGAGATATTTAATACCTTTTACAAATAATTGACATGTTTATCCTAAGAGAATAGAAATTTGGACAATTTGCATAGAAATATATCCTTTGAAATGTTACATCTAATTTTGAAAAAAATGGGGACCAGCCTAACTAATGAACAATAGAGAAATGGCTACATTAATTTTAGTTCATCCTCATGACAGAATACGAAGCTAACTTCTAAACTGTTGTTTGAATATTCAGTTAACTTAAAAATAATCTATATCAAGATACAGATACCTAAAGCTAAATAAAAAAAAACAACAACAGATACACTATATACTATATGATCCTAAATAGGTACCTACACAGTAAGCAAAAAAGACTGAAATGAAATACATCACATTGCGGACAGTGGTCATTTATGTGTGGCAGGTGTTGGTGGATATTGATTTACATCTTCATTTCTGCATTTTCCAAAGTCTCTAAAGGGAACTTGCACAACGGTTATACTCTTAAAAAATGCTAGAAAAACAAGAGGGTCTTAAGTAACGGTGTCCTGTAGGCGGAAAATTCGAAACGATCTTAATTTTTGTCAGCAAGAAGCTCGGTCTTAGTGATGTATTTTCATCCCTACTTCTATTCAACTCTCACAGAGGAAACTGCTTCCATCACACTGTTGATGTTCATTAGAGCAAACGAGTGCCAGCCGCCATCAGCGTGGTCCCCACAGCAAGGACGCCTCTCCTGCTGTTCCGGTGTCTGGCTTCCTTACTGCGTTTGGCACAGACTGTCAGTCCTGCCAAAAGAGGCAGGGAACGAAGGGGGGGACTGAAGTACACAATTTCCAAGCTTCGTGCTCAAAGTGTAAACAACGACCGCATTCTCCAGCGTAACGATGAAACTGTCGCATGACGTCTAGTGTCAACACTGTCTTCCCAACTAAACTCAGCATCTATTTGTGCATAGTGGGGAAAACATCAGAATGAATTATTTCAGATCCTAAACATTGACTATATTAGGGCGATGGATCCATGAAATGATTCTTTTACATTTTAACTTTTATGCATTATCCTCTTGAGTATATATTACTTTTATAATGGGGGCTAAACCTTTAAAATGTGTAACAGTCTCTGCCCTTGCATGAATAAAACCTGGCAAGGGGGGCAGAGTTTTATAATTAGCGATAGGACCGTATAAAGAGTGTTACACTCACAGGGCGAAGTTCCTGGGGACCCCCCAGGGGAGGGAGCAGATTAATTCTCTCTAAGAAGGAAGAGAAGCCATGAGGTTGAGTGAGCCTCATAGGGAAGCAGCTAATGAAAGAGGCCTTGAAGGGTGAGCAGTGGTTTTATCTCATCAAGAGGAGCATTCCAAGAGGGAGGTCAGCATGAGCACACTCAGACATGAAAGGCGACAACGTGCCAGAAGAAGGGCAGTTAATCTGAAGTGACAGCCCTTATTTGACGTGGCCACACCAATTCTCACCCTCTTCCGACCCAATGTTTAATCTTGATTAAGTTTTAGTGCCTTAATATGCATTTGGGTTAAAATTGATGTCTTATTTTAATATGTTCCACATTTAAAAAGGCTAAATGCTTTATCTGTCTCAACGTGAAAATTATTTAAAAAATGAAACTGATTTCAAAATTAAACAGATTTAAGTGTTCAGTCAATTCATTTGACTTGCATTACAGTGATCTCTGTTGAGAAATTATAATGGTTCCTCACAGCCCATTATTTCTTAGCAATTTGATTACAGGTTCTGTAACTTAGCTAATTCAGGTGTAGAACACTATTCAGGAAAATATATTTCAGTGGTTTTATGACATATGTGAGGATGTGCACTGTGAGTATATAGTAATAGTTTCTAGCAGAAATCATTTCAATAGTTTAACCAGAGACTCCACTGAAACAACATCAGAAAGCCAGGTAGAAGAAGTCAGTTGATAATGATAAAAGGACTTCCCAGACAAGGAACTGAAGCCTGAGCTCTAATCCTAGTGTCTCTACTTACTAGCCATGAGGTTTCAGCAAATGATGAACTGTGAACCCCAGTTTCCTCATCCGTGAAACAGATAGAACGATACTCTATATTCCTCACGTCACAGTATTAAAATCATATCAAGATGTGCATGTCATCAGTTACACAGTCGTTAAAGACCTTAGAAATGACTTATTAGGTTTCTAAACTCAGCTCCGAGAAGCCTCATTTGGGGTCCCCGAACGACGAGATGGAGGGTGAGGTGGAAACGGAATGAAGGTTGTGGCTGCCGAATGGGTAGGGCACCCTCACTCACACGCCGTTCTCATTGGAGGAATCTTCAATCATCTGCTCTACACACTGGGATCCAGAAAAGCTTCCATTTGAAGAACATGCCCAATATCCCAAAAGGACCAAAAACCACTGATTTATTCCAACTGCCTCATTTTACAATATAAATAAATAAATAAATAAATAGATAGATAGATAGATAGATAGATAGATAAATAAAAGCAAAACCCAGAGAAGTTATTAACTTCCCCAACTTTATGTAACTAACTCTAAAGTGGCTGGAGAGATAGTTAAATCCAAATCTTCTGTTTCTAAGGCCAATGCCTTTTCTGCTGGAAAAATTAAATAAATGCTATGTACTGACATGGAAGTACTAAGAATCAGTGCGAGTTTATATAGGAGATATGACATCGCTTGTACAGGATGAAAATTCTGTTCAGCAATATAAAACTGTAGTTCGTTTACTAATTCGTGTATTTATTCAGTAAATATTAGGTGTCAGATATGTGCCCCAGCCTTGTTCTAATCTCTGGTTTCAACATTGCATAAGATTCAGTTTCAGACAAAGAAGTGATACTATTCAAGCTTAACAATGGAATAAAACATTCCAATTTTTGATGAAATTGACGAATAGACCAAGTATCATAAATTTAATTACTGCTCATCCGAAAGCACCTCTTTAATTTCAGTAGTGACACAGACAATCTACTTGTATCTGGGCCCACCCTCACTGATTCTCTTTCGCTCAATCAAAAGCTAATACTCGTGAAGGACGTTACATCTACTCTCATCGCCAAGGGATTAGAACCTGCAGGCACTTCCTTCCTCTTCTGTGTATTTATTCTCTCCCTTTCTGGTGGTCTTTCTGCAGCATATAAATATGTTCTAATGTCGCCCATACTGACAACAAAGCAAAAAACCTTCTTTGCCCCATGACCAACTGCCACCCAACTTCGTTTCAAAGCAAACATGTTTGGAAAGAGTTGTCTACAGCTACTGTGGCCTTCCCACCCTTACCCCCACCTGCATCTATGGTAGAAGGCAAACTCCATGTCTCTCCTCGCTAGAATGTGAGAAAGGGGGTCCTGTCCATCCACCGCTATATCCCCAGCACTTGAACAGCACTTACCACATGACTAACTCAGTACATATTTATTTATGAATAAGTCATCTAGAACCATGTAATGATTTAGTGAATAACGTAGCTTGCCAATTCCTCATATATTTCTGAAGGATGCTTCACAATATATGCTAAATTTTATTCGATCTCAAATTAAGTTATTTCAACCACTATTTGGAAAAAATTATAATGACCCAAGACACTAGAGTAAAGTTAATCTATAAATGTAATTGAATCCCAACGAAAATTGCAACAGAGTATTTTTACATAATTTGACAAAATAATTCTAAAATCTATTTTGAAGAATATTTTTAAATAACTAGGAAAATTTGACAGAGAAGTATAATGCAGCCAAAATTGTACAACCCGATACAAATTATGTTGCAAAATAACAGTGATTAAAACAGTTTGAATCTGGTGTAGGATGAGAGATCAGAAACAAAATACTGAGTTCAGAACTGAGTTCAAATATATTTGAGGATTTTGTAAATAAAAAGATAGCATTTCAAGTCAAGGAGGGCAATAGCGGTTATTCAATAAAAGGTGTTGGGATTACTGCTGAGGTACTTGCTAAATAAATAACCCTTCCTTACTCCTCAGACCAAATTCCAAATAAATTCATAATAGAAAATAATACAAAAAAAATGTATAGCCTCGGAGTGAGAAAGTTCTTTTAAGTAAATGAACAAAGCTCGAACAATAAAGAAAACCACTGACCTATGACAGACTCAACTACTTAAAAGAGAAAAATAATACACATGATAAAAACAAACCAAAATAAACTAGAAAACTCTGTCAGTGAAATTAAAAGGCAAACAAAAAACTAGCAAACATTTCTGCACTATCCATTTGATAAAGGGTTTCAAAAGGGTGATGTTAAATCAACAGGCAAAAGAACATCCCAATAGATAAATGCATAAAGGAAAGAGATAATTCTCAAAAGGATAAATGTAAATGGTCAGTGGGCATGTGAAAAGACAGCCAGTCTCATCAGTAATCAAAAGAATGCAACTTAAAATATTAAATTTCCCTTACCTATTATCTTAGCCGATTAAAACTGAAAGTATTGGCAATACGCTGGGTTGACAAGAGGGTAAGGGCAGAATTTTCCTGCACTATTATGAGAGAATAACGGATACAACGCTCCCAGGAGTGAGTTTGGCATGAAATGTAAAATATCCATTAAGGAATAACCAGACGATTAATACATAAAGGGTGTTCTCTGCAAGTCATTTATAATTGAAAGAAAAGTCCATCAATAGGAGATTATTGAATATGTCATAATCGATCTGAACAAGGAACGACCATGGAAACCTAATTATGTAGACCTACATTTCTGAAATATAGAAAAATATCCACTCTCTGTCAAGTGAGGAACGAGATTACAAAACTCTGCTACCTCCCAGGTATTTCTTGAATCGGTCCCATCTTTCATCTCCATTATTACGAGGGCAAAGCTAACAGTCTCTCTTTGTTGGCCCCCGGCTTCTTCTTGGCCCTTCCTCCTGTGGACTGTCCACCTGCTGCCATGGTGATAATGTCAGAAAGCTGATACCTGATTAGCTTACTCTTCACGGAAAACGTTTCCTGCCCGTAGCCGGATGTGGTCCTTGCTTGCTCCTCCAGCTCGCTCCTGCTTGCTCTAGGTGCCCCAACCACAGCGGCCTTCTTTCCGTTCTCCTGTTCCCCTGATCACTCCAACCCTGGTCTCTCACACTTGTGTTCTGTCTGGAACCTTCTCGCCTATCCTGCCCTCCATCTCCACACTATGCCTTTCGATGCCTCTGTGCCTCTCAGAACTCCGCACAGACACCATCCCTAGGTGGGGACCCCCCACTCATGCCTCTCTTTTTCCTGGATCGCCTTATCATAGTTTGCAATTATATATTTTTGGATTATATCATTACGATCCATCTCCCTCCACCAGCTGAGGGCAAGGACCATGTGCACCTTCTTCATCACTATATACCACTGATATGCATTAAACACAATTTAGAGACGTGTGTAGGGCACTGAAATACCTCATGAGTGAAAGAAGGAAGGGAGGGCCAAAGGAAAGGAGAGAATTTAAAGATTCAGTACTAGTCCTCAAAAATCAATTGAAAATCAAGAGCTAAAATAATATCTTATAATAAAATGTGTACACACATCACAGATTTTGAACCATAAAAGTAGTAAACAGGCGTCTCATAGAAGATCATATACAGAAGGCAAATACACATATGAAAAGATGTTTTATATCCTATGTCATTAGGGAAATACAAATTAAAAGAACAACGAGTTACCACTACACATCTATTAGAATGGCCAAACTCCATAACACTGACAACACCAAATGCTGGCAAGGGTGTGGAGCCACGGGAACTCTCAGTCATTACTGGTGAGAACGCAGAAGGGTACAGCCACTTTGGAGGGCAGTTTGGTGTTTTCTTACAAAACTAAATATACTTATACTCCTATTGTATGACCTATCAGTTGCCCTCCTTGATATTTACCAAAAGCCTGAAAACTCTAGTTCACACGGAACCCTGCACATAGATGTTTACAGCAGCTTTATTCATAATTGTCAAAACTCGAGAGCAACCATGATGTCCTTCAGTAGGTGAATGGATAAGCTGTACATCCAGACAATGGACTATCATTCAGTGCTAAAAAGAAATGAGCTGTCAAGCCACAAAAAGACATTAAAGAAACTTAAATTCATAGTCAATGCATCTTCCAGCGATACGACATTCTGGAAAAGGCAAAATTATGGATACAATAAAAAGATCAGTGGTTACCAAGAGTTAGGGGGCAGAAGTGATGAACAGGTAGCGCAGAGGGGTTTTAGAGCAGCAAAACCACTCTGCATCACACGATAGTAATGGATGTTATCATACCTCCGTCCACAGAATGTACAAAAGCAAGAGCGAGCCGCGTATAATGTATACCACCAAGAGCGAACCTTAAAGTAAACGATAGACTTCGGCGGATAATAATGTGTCCGTGCAGGCTCATCAGTTGTTACATACATAGCACTCCGGTAATAGATAGTGGGGCAAGGGGCAAATTTGAAATCTCTGAACTTTCTGCTCAATCTTGCTGTGAACCTAAAACTGCTCTAAAAAAAATGGTCTCTTTAAAGAAAGTGTAAAGTACTTTTCCTTACTATTTATCCTTTCCAAATCAGAGGATCGATTGGGCATTGTCTGGTTATTGTTCCTCACTGCCACAAACAAGATGGCAGATTCATTTCCGGCGGCAGGATCCCTGTCTGGGTCAAGTTCACAGGACCTCAGGAATTCTGATGCCACGAATCAGACCTGCCTCTACCCAGAACCCTGATTTCCTAAATGCTATCAACAACAAAGCCAGCTCTATTTTCCGTTTGCATACAGTAAATCAGAAAATTCTATGTTGAACAGATAATTCACAATTTCTACGTCTCACACCCCCTTTCCATGAGCCTAAGCTAGTTCCACTTTCTTGGAGAAATTTCACTATGAACCCAAAAGGAGAAGAAGAATTTCCTCTTCTCTTCTCACCTCTTTTCCCAGGCGTTCCATACCCTACAGCACAATGCCCACCAAATCCACCCAAAACCCCCTGTGAAACTCGGACAGACATTCTGTCCCCCACGGTTATCCAGTTTTGTTCCACGGATCCCGGCTCAACATTGTACTTTTAAAATTCAGAACCGCACTAACAGTAACCAGTGGAAATCTCTCAATGAGGTAGAGAATCTGGGCCTGCGCGCAGAACCCGGCCCATTTCTTCAGTGAGGTTATTCTGATCTCACCTAGGAAAGTGAAAAATATTAAGGCAGAAGACGACTAGTGGTCCACGGTGGCTAATGTGTTACTCTTAAAGGATTCAAGAAATGCTGTACATGTTGGCATCGAATACGTATTATTTAAATTGTGTGTAACGTAGGCAGGTTGGCACCTGTGGGTGGTGGGTGGGTGAAGCTTTATAGTCAATATTTAGTCAACAGCTCAGTCACTTCGTTCTAGAGAGAAACGTCTATGACTTCTCTTAAACATTATTTCCACTGTGCCTACGAGCTCATGTCCTCTTTTTCCCAACCAGTTATATAAAAGTAATTTTTAAAAATACATTTCAAAGGCATTTGACATAGTAGAAAACAGCTCTGCAGGTGTGTTTATATAGTGTAATCGAACGAGTGGACTTACAGTTGGTCGACCTTCAGCAGATCATTCGACCTTTCTGGAACTGAGATCCCTTACCTGCATTAAAAAAAAAAAAAAAAGCCAAATTAGCCCAAGGCCCCTCTCCCCTTCTCAAATAATCTTTAAATGTATATACCCGCCTGCTTATAGCTCACTCATAGCATTTATCAGCTCCTTCTTCCATTTTACTCTTCCGAGTCTTTCATGCTCCGTCTGCTCCTGGCCTCCTCTAACTCCAGGTCCCTGAAGCCAGGGGTTTTGTCCCGTGTGTCGGTATATTCCCTACTGTCCCTGGTAAAGTGCCCCGAATGCTCAGGTGCTCGGGACAGACAGTGGATTGCACGGAGTGGCCGCGAGTAAGCGGCGCTCCTGACGCCCTCTGCGATGGGTCGGATCGTGCGCCCCCCAAATTCTGATGTTGCAGTTCTGACTCCAGGACCTCAGAACAGGAACTTACTTGGGAGGAGGGTTGTCGCAGATGTATTAATTAAGATGAGGTCATACTGAAATAGGGTGGGCTCTAATCCATGTGACTGGTATCCTTATAAAAAGGGAAATTCATACCCAGACACACGCAGAGAACACCATGTAAAAATGAAGACAGGCATCAGGGTGACACTTCTACACACCAAGAAACAGCAAGAGTGCAGTGCAGCGAACCACCAGGAGCCGGCGGGGAGGCCCGGAACAGACCCCTCACAGCCTCAGAAGGGACGAACTCCGCGAGCACTCGATCCCGAACCTCTAGCCTCCAGGACTATGAGACAATAAACTCCCGGTGCTTAAGCCATCCAGTTTAAGCTGCTTTGTCACAGCAGCCCTCGCAAACCAGTACACTCACTGGCGGTTAGTGAAACGACCCCTAGGGGCCTCCGTAGGCGTTTACCACGATGGCCGCAAGAAGCCCAAGACCACATGGCCACTGTCGCCAACACCCTCATCTGCACACCGTCCGTGCCATCCACCACCCCTCGCCCCTCACGGGCCCAGCCTCCCCCGGGCCCTGGAGGCTCCGCTGCGCTCTGCCTTTTCGAAGATGCTCCTTCCGGGCCCTGGCCTTCGTGGGAACCTGTGCTCACCCGGGAGGGAACGGCAGTCAGGAAGCTGCATCCCTCTCGGTGGAGATACTTTGTCATTCATACCCCTCCTGCCTTATGGTCAGAGTCTGAGTTTCCAAGACTGCCTCTTCCTCTTTCTCCTGCAAACTCTCCTGCTTCTTTGAGGGTCGCACTCGACCCGCTGGCCTCCAGGCCCCTGCTGTGATAGGTCCACTCCCTGGGGCAGCAGAGCAAGGTGGGGCCAGACTGCCTGGGCCTGAGAACCAGTGGACGCTCACTGGCAATGTCACGCGCAAGGTCATCAATCTTTGTGAGTCTCAGTTTCCTCGTCTATGAAATAGGAGTAACACTGACATATAAAACTCTTAGAACAGTGCCAGGCACTCGGTAAGTGCTGAGTAGAGAGGAGCTGTCGTATCGGTGTTCAGGTCTGAGCTGCCACCCTCACCTCTACCTTATGGCTGTCTCCTTTCTTGGTGGATGAGCCATCACAACTCTGGACTTTTAGTCCCTTGATTTGCTTATCTCTGATGACCTTCTCCTTGACAGCATCGGGGCCACTGATGTCCCCTCCCCATCACATTATCACCTCATCAACTCTAAAATCCAAACCACCTCCAACTTATGAAATCGAAAAGACCCCATCCTCTCATCACGACCTCCAGCCTGTTCTGAGAGTGCGCTCGCCGTAAGACTCCCGCGACCTCCCGCGACCTCCTGTGACTTCTGACCCACTGCTGCCATTCTCCGTATTCATCGCCCCCTCCTGTCTTCATCTGCCTCTGGCTTTCTTCCTCTCCTGGAAGAAAATCTTCCTCTTCCTTTAGTATGTAGAACAATACTAAAGGAATGTATAAAGCCATTTAAACTGGTACAGTGGATTAATCTCCTTAAATACTTCCCTCTTCCATTCATTAGTTACCCATATATCAGCGAGATCCTTCCTTTCGAATATGGGAATAAGCCTGACTCTGCTGACTCCCACATGACTGGGTGTGCGAGCAGCCAGCGCTGGCTGCGGACCTGAATGCAGCCCCTCGTCGGGGTCGTCAAACCTGATCGTGGATGTCTGTCTGTTCCAAGAGGCAAATGGACACCCTCCAAGCCGAACCTCCACTCGGGTTCTTTCCTGAGACCCCAGGACACCCTTTATGTCGTCATTGCAAGATGTGAAATTTATTTATGGAGATATTCTATGACAAAATGTTCATTTCTTTTTATAAAACAATTAAAAGAAAAAAAAAGCATGCATGCACTTTCCCCGTAGTCGTAGAAACCGCCCCCCCCCCCCCCCCGTGGCTGGGCATCGGCCTTGCAGTGCGATCTGGTTTTGCACGCTCTCCCCAGGCCTCGTACCCGCCCGGGTGTGTGTGTGTGTGTGTGTGTGTGTGTGTGTGTGTGTGTGCACATGCACGTGGAAGGGTACATCATTGGCACATTAGAAGCAAGCACAGTTGAGGGAATTTTCAATTCGCTTTCACCTTGATAGACATTTCTTAGTGAGATTAAAGAACGGTGTTCTTACTTTAGCTGGTGCGGCTAAAATTGCCCTTTCTTTTTCTGAAAGAATAACTGGAAAAATCACAGTCCAAGTTGGAAGCCAGAAAAATCATTTTCAAAACTCCCCTTTTCTGGGTATTCTAAAAGTGTAAAATCGTTTAAAAAAAATAATCAACATTCATGGGTAGCTTCATCTACTCTCCCATTTCTTCTACAGACCACCTTTTATCTGCCCGGAAGGTTGAAAACACTCTCTTGTACATTTTCAGACTCAGCCTCGCCGCAGGCCACTGTTATTCCCCAAATCAGCAGTGACTTCAGGGGGCTGATCGCGTCCCTATTCACTTTCTCCCATGGGTGCCTCCAAAGGGCGTGGCATTAACCCCAGGGTGTGTGATCAACCCACTGCGTGGGTATTTGCTGCTGGTGGATTTTGCAAACCTGAAAGATGCCTGTATGTGAAGCAAGTAGGACCCTCACTCCACAAACTATGGGAGGGACAAACTATTTTTCCATTATTCGACCTCCATTCTGAGTCTCCATTCTGTGGGGACAGTAGGCAGTAATCCCCAGCAATCAGCAAGCAACCCCACTTTTCCTGGGGTTGGCCTAACTTTCTGGGGAGAGGGGAAAGATTTCACAGTAGCAAGACATTGCCGAGAGCATCCACCGCTTGTCCACACAAAGTCTCCCCTTGACAGCCCCACGGCTGTCTGCACGATCCCCTCCAGCCCAGATGCACTTTCCGCTGCTCGGGTCCCTGGCGTCACGCCGGGGCAGCAGGGTGCTCTAACACACTGCAAGGTCCTCTGGTAAGACAGGCTGTTGTTGCTTCTGTGTCACTGCCTGGGACAGAGGGACTCCATTGCCCCTGATCTCGGCATTTTGGAGTTTCTTGGGGGTAGGTCACACCCCTCAGACTACCTCCGAGACCCACCTACACCTCCGCCCTCCTGCTCCCCCTCCATGTACTTTCCCAGGCCCACCAAACTTTACATATTCCAAGAAATATTTTTCTCAGCTGGGTGTACAGTTTTCTCAGTCTCGTAACATTTATTCCAATGGTCTGTGGAGTCCTACTCTGGCTCACTCCCTCCTGAGGCGCCAAGCACGCCACTGTCTGTCCTAAATCCTCTCACCCCCCTCCAGCCCCGCCCCTAGCCCCTACTGAGTTCCTTCCCTTGGCCTAGATACTCTCTCAGCCCTCCACTTGGCCGGCTCCTTCTCTTCCTGCCTCATTTTAAATGCCACCTCCTCAATAAAGCCTTCCCTGATCACTCTATACAGCCACACATTACCTTCCATTTCTATTTGTTTCTTTCATAGCCCTATCACAGCTCATCATTTCTTGTTTCTCCTTCATTTACCTGTTGTATCCCCTATGGAGGGTAAATTCCAGCAGAGCAGAAATACATCTGTCTTGGGGTTAGGAGCATGGGCATTGGAACCAGCCTGCCTGCACTCTAATCTCAGCTTGTGATCTCGGGCAAGTTACTCACCCTCTCTGTGATCCAGGTTCCTTATCTGTCAAATAAGGAAAACATGCCTCGTAGAGTTGTTACGTCCATCAAACGAGTCAATGCTTGGCACATATTAAGTGCTAGCACATGTTCGTTAGACAAAGTACCTGACGCTAGTTATAATGTCTAAATCATATGAGATGCTCAAAACATATTTATTGAATGTGAAAAATAATAAAATGAATGCCAGAATACATGCATATATTCATACATACATACCTACACACATATGTACATACTACCGCAAGTCCAAACATATGTGCAGTCTTGTATCTGTGACTCACCTGCTGTGCCAGCTGAACCACACATGGTACAAAGTTAAGGTCATTTGCTTGAATCCAAAAAAGGGCAGCATGGTTTATTGTTCCATAGCAACTAACTATATCTCTAAGCCTCTGTGGCTGCCTTGCAATTGAATAGTGCTGTTTTTAGCTGTTAGAAATGAGAAAGTCTAAATGGGTCAATGTTTGTCACAGTACACAAATGAAATACGAGACGTATCTTTACTGTAGTTTCTTAGTTTCAACTGCTTTACACACGATAATAGCTCTTGTTTTTAATCATCCTATGAAAACCATGTGATTTTGCCAGTAATCCTAGAATGTGAAAAGAGCAAGAGCAATTTAATTCTGATCTCCTTAAAATTACTTACATACGTATGAAGTTAATGTATCTATAGATATAATTTACCTATATACCAGGTTATGTAGATCAAAATTTGTGTCCAATATTTGACTCAAGGGATAGTCCATGAAAGTATCTGCAAACCTTTCTGCTGATCTTTGGGTTGACATTTTTTCAATGTCCAAAAACAAATGAAAAAATAAGGAAAGAAAAAGCAAAATTATATAAGATACAAAAATGATCCTTAAAGATGGGTCATAAGTACACATTTAAGATTATCTCCCATATTTACAAAGCACAGTGCTCCTGTCTTGCTGGCTTTGTGGGCTTTAAGGCTCCTACATATGGACCTTTCTCTTGGCTTTGCTTTTCCTCCCTCCACTCCAGGTTACTATAAAGGAATCTCTGGCATAGGGAGCTGGTCTACCACCACCCAGTCAGAAAATTATCCTGATATTAGAAAACAGAAATGAGTTAGAAGGCTGTGCTTACTGTGGGAAGACCTAGCCTCTATCGGTATGTCCTGGGTAGCCAGCACTCATCGTCCGAGAAGGACAGGATGGTCCCCTTGACCCTCTGACAAGGGGAAAGTGTACTTTTCCCCCAGTCCCAGTCCATTATCAGCTCTTGAGGAGAGAAGGGCTGTCATGGGTAGGTGAGAGTCCATTAATCTATTTGCTTATACAGTACATTTGAAATTTAGTCAGGCCTGGGGAATATGAAACTCTTATCCACACAACTAATGGGATAAAAACATAAGATGGGCACATCTGACTGACCTGTCAGATCCGGACCCTATAATCATTCAGAATTCACTGCTAATTCACATTAGGGCCCCAGGTGGACTCACCGAGCACTCAATGATATGCAGCCTACTGAGTAGAACTGGAGAAGTCTCCGGTGATTAATGTGCCTAGGAGCAAAATGTCCTATATTGCATCACTAATTCCATGACGCACTCAAAGCAGCCTAACTTCTAACACGCACTCTCTTTTCTGCCTTCCTTGGGTCTCATGTCCCAATTTCAAAACCTCTAAGGCTATAAGGTGATATATAGAAATGCTATCTCCCTGTTACACTTGATTTTGTGCCAATACCATGATTCATTTTATATAGGTAGCTCAATCTAGCATTTCCTCTCCAGCCTAAAATTTCATCATGTTTTGTTCAGCTCACTGGATCAAAAATATATTGCCACATCATTTTCTCCACTGGAAAACATACTATCATTATGTTTTTTTATGGAAATCAGACTTTATCCTCTGCACACTGCTTCTCTTCTCTCCCATCGCTACCTCTCTCGATCCCTGCCTGAAATTGTTCATTCCAATAAACTGATACATTGGAATGGAAAAAAATTAATTTCATTCTCAAAGATCAATTTATGATAATCTTAAATAAGCCGCATTTAAATTGATGAGTCTACTGCAAATTACATACTTCGGTTTACTTTGTAAGGAATACAATTAAACTAAGGTGAAGCTGGTTATGACTCATGTATAATGAAATGAAAACAGTATCATCATTAAATACCAAATAAAGCCATTGATTCCGTGTATTATTCTGTCAGTTTTAATTGAATTGCATTTTCCCCCTTTCAGTTCTTAATTATGCAGCTCATGCTGAATCTTTATTTTTATGCACAGAATGGGATAATGTTCTCTTCCTCCTTACCTTAGTGTCTAAAAATATAAGCCTGTTGAGAACGGAAAAGTCTTTGTTGGTCTTAATTAAAGCAAAACACCTGCTTTTATCCTGGGAGCTGAATGTGTTGCTATACTTCGAGACTGTCACCAAGTGAGGGGACAATAGGACTGCTTCCTGCTGCATGTCCCTCTCCCCAACCTGTGGTCTCAGCCTCTCTCCAAATTCTATCGAAAGAGAGAAAGCGTGACATTGCACTACCCGGCAAAGAAGATCTAGCGACCTCTCCACCCTGCTAACGAGCGTTAAGTCTTCCTAGACTGTCAGGTCTGGACAACACAAAGTGAAACAGACACTGCTTAACATGGCAGTCGACGTGGGCAGTGAGATAATAACCCCAAAATTCCTCTTCTTCAGTTAACTCGTGAAAGATTTCAAAGCAAAGGCCAAACTCTCTTCTCGGATACGTGCCACATAACTCAGATTATACACAAGTGAAAATGAAAAGGGATATAGAGTCAGTGTGGAAACCAAGAAATCCCGCGACCACAGTGTAAGTCCTTTGATTCAAAGGGAGCAAAGGGAAAACAACCTCTTTCCCCCCATGTGGCTCTTTCTAAAGCGCGTCTGCCAGATTCCAGTACACGCGTCACTCTAACACCAACACAACTTTATTTCTAAGATTCAATTCACAGTGACCAGATGTATTTAACTAGAGGTTTCAAATAATAGTGAGTAAAGAACAAGTTATTCACCTTGTAGCATATAATTAATGTAAAACTGTGTGTTTTCAGCAAGGACGGCGCCCCAACAGAAACCTAGCTTACTGAATAAATCTCAGAATTGAGAATCAAGGGATGACCTGGGGTCAGTCTTTGATGTCCTAATGGCATTCTGTATGAATTGAGTAAATAAAGATTGAACAGTTTGGCAACCCAGATGACCAGGGCCTTAGTCATGGAAGGGGGAAGTGGCTGCCATGTGGACGAATCCTAGGAGCTGAGATGAGAGACTGGCCTTCTTCAGCGGAGAACATCAATCAGCCCTGAGGAACTGGCTCTTCTAGCTCTAGCATAGCAGACCCTGCCACCCACGCAGCTGCGTCCCCAGTCCCCATGCGAATAGGGGAAGCTGTCTTGGAATGAGAAGAGGCACTAATCATTCTTGTACTTATTTCACCCATGTTGAAACTCATCCACCATTTCCTTATACGACGTGCCGCAAAGCATTCTAATAAGCTTCTTCCAATTCCATCTCCTTTTATTCCCAACCTACCCTTTGAGGGAAGAGAGGGAAGAAAATGCCCCAAAATGAGAAGGGGGATGGAGGATGGGCTGAGGGACCTCACATCTATTGAGTTCCTTTTATGTTATAGGCATCGTTTAGCTTTTTCTATCGGTGACCAATTTTGCTTTTGTTTTGTTTTGTTTTTACA
This sequence comes from Eonycteris spelaea, assembly GCA_003508835.1. Lineage (NCBI taxonomy): Eukaryota > Metazoa > Chordata > Mammalia > Chiroptera > Pteropodidae > Eonycteris > Eonycteris spelaea. Next base: position 1,253,950 of record PUFA01000056.1, read on the forward strand.
TCGGTGATCAGTTTTTTTAATATCAGTTTCTGTTTAGGCTAACAGGGAAACAAAGTAATGTCACTGAGATACTAGACAACCAGGGGTTAAATATAAATGTGAGGACATGGGTCTATATGTTTTAAAATATTCCTGACTCAGATTCTACAGTAATAGGTAGCTGGTAAGTCTATAAATAATGTTGATTTTCTATGTTCATTTTTCCTAATGTCGCAAACTAATGCTTATGCCACAATAACATCTATTTCAAATCAATTTCTTGCAAATGCCTTACACAACTATATTTTTAATTAATAAATTAAAACAGCATATTTGGGCAGTGTATTTTTCGTTCCATACAAATTTGCAGAGATCCAAAAAGATTATGGAGGAGATAAAATTGTCGTTGACAGAGACTCGCCTTCAGAAGGGCTTACGAAATTATGCTTTCACTATTCAAAATGGGAAATCATGAAACAAGAAGATTATAACAAATCCTTGGCAAAAATTCACATGAAAACTGCCTGCCAACATTTTAATTAAGGAGAATAAGTTGGCTTATCAAATGTAATTGAGAGAATACTGACTGAAGGTTGGTTTGTCTGAGTGGTGGCTGATGGGACCTCAGGTTCTAGACCTGGTCTCTCTCACATGCCCCTTGATGCCGTTCGAAAAGCAACATTGTCTCTCCCCCTCCCTTCCAAGAGCTGAACCACTTAAGCCAAAATACCTGGCTGGATCCCACAGATTCTATGGAAGTATAAACTTCCGGTGCTGGAGGGACTTGGTGAAAGTGAACACCAAAGGGCTCCCAGGCCTCTGGGCATTGAGTAGGACCCCCACACCGGGAGAGGTCACGCCTCAGCCTGGCTGTAACTGGGGCCTCAACCAATGCTCTGACAAGAGCTGCTGAAGAACTTCTGAAAGCAGGATGACCTAGATTTACCCTGCCAGCACACAGGAAAAGCCAACTTCCTGAGATTCAAAAATGACTTATATTCAAGAAAAAAAAAAAAAAGTGGAAATCAACTAACAAAAAGGTCCCATGAACTACATCGCTTGATTTCTTAATGTTATCCTCTTTATGAGCCAGATTTTCTCATGGCCTAAACTGTCCCCTAATTATAAATTAAGCACCATATGAATAATTTGCTTGACAGTTTTCTAGTGATCTAAGGATAACGTTTAACTCTGAACAGAAAATAGGATTCCAGGTACTATGGCCTGGGAAGGGTACCATTCGGGTACCACTTAGCAGATTCTGCTCTCTTCTAATAAAGAAGTAATTCATGTGATACAGGACTCTGAGGCAATGAAGAAACTGACGTGAAAAGAATCCATCCCCTGGGCTCGGGCATTTTATGTTTCACTATTGAAACAGGAACATTTTTGCATCGAAAAAGTTATTCTTAGTTGTTGGCAGAGTAAATCCATGTTATCTTGCATTCTGAAGCAGTTCAGCTGAATCTAATTAGAACATCTGCAGATTTATGCAGCCTTCTGTATATTAAAGTCCTGACCCTCGTGAAATAAATATTTCTCCTCACTCCTTTATTTTTACCCATCTCAGTGTTAATCAGACTAATATGGTATAAATTTTAACAACTACTTTTATGATCCTGGGATGAATGGTGCAAAACAAGTCTAAAATATCAAGGCCTTATAAATAGTGTCAGTGTGTACTAGATTTCAATGCCTTCCTCCTGGCCATCAATTTTGGCTTAGAGAAAGGGAAACAATTATGAACTCAGTCATTTGTTTCTTGTTAGTTTTTCAGAGATCTTCGAGGTGACCCATGCATCCCTAGGATATTAGGAGAACATCTTTGGTCTCAGTTTCTCTTGACGGAGAATTCATTGAATCCCATAAACACTGAGATCAAAACAGAGTCAACTTAATTTTGCAACTTAGAAAACTTACTCAGATTCATATAGAAAACGATATCAAAAATGAGTGTTTTGCTAGAGTTAACTTTAACATATTCCCACCCTCTTGGTAAGTAAGTCTACTTAGATGCTTTACTTCACATTAGGATTGTTTTTATGTTAACCAGCCTTCTGTTCAGATCAGGCTCACCTCAAGCTAATAATTTCCACTTTAGTCTTACAGCAACACCCCAAGGTGTTAATAGCCTTAAATTAAAATTAGTTTGATGTTCTCAGGCTGAGAAGCGGCTTAGTGAAAAGTAGCCTAATCCTGTAGTCAGCCCTGCTGAAACTCAACTTTACCACTGACCAGGTGCGAAGCACTGAGCAGTAATCAAACCAGCTTCAGGCTTAAATTCTTCTTGGGTAAAATGGAGATAGTAAGATTTACTTTTGCACATGATCAAAAAACTTAAATGATGTGTGCAATTACTACATGTTCAAAAAGTAAGAGCTGAAATACAGAGATGGGGGCCTGAGGAGAGAATGCAAAAAGAGATCCTTTCTCTTGGCAATTAAAAAAAAAAAAGTAACATTTGTTAAATTTTAAAGAGAAGGCACTGTCAACTCCCAAAATGTAACTATAAACAAATTCCATCGTTGCTTCTAGTCCTGCAGTACTGTAAAGTACGGCAGGGGTTCTCAAAGTACAGTGCCTGCTGGGCCAGCATCAGCAGCACTGGGAACACGGTTAGAAATGCAAACTCCTGGGCCCCACGCTGGACTACCAAACCAAAAGGAAAGTCAGAAGGTGGGGGTCCCAACCGGTGTTCAACAAGCCCTCCAATACATGCTCGAGTTTGAGCAACGCCGGTCCAAGCTGGTCCAAGCTTTGCCTTCAACGTGAGCATGACTCCTAAGGTTTCCTCTGTGAGGATGTGAAGCTTCTTCGCAGATTTGCTAAGTGATCCGAATCCCCACTTCCTGCCTTTGGCATTCGCCTCCTGCTCTTTATTTGGGACTAATTGATGTCCACACTGGTCAGTCAGTCAATGCTACAATTCAAATGGCCCCAGCTGTGTCCAGAATTAACATGAAAGCTTTTCTGAAATATTTGAGTGGTTTGTTTTTTTTTCCAACACTGCAGATTTTTGTATTTGAAAAACAAGCATCTGGACTTATTTTTATTCAAGTACGAAGGTGTATTCATGTATTACATTCATGTACTGCTTCCTCCATATAATTATTTTACATGGTCATTAAATACAAACACTGCTAAAACTAGTTAAGACTTTGACAAGCTGAAAAGAAAAGTGATAAAAGCAAATATATATATATATTTATAAATATATATTTTATATATATGTATATATATAAATATATATACATATATATCTTCATTACATAGCTGCTCTAACTGGCTGGTCATGCCTATCTTATTCATCCATCCATCCACCCAGGTCACAAATGTTGCAATGTTTACTGAGCACCTGTTAGGTTCCTGGCCCTGTTCCAGGTTTGGGAGTCCAGCCATGAACAAGAGAGATGAGTGGGGAGTTGGAGAAGTCTCTCCCTTCTGGAGTTTGCACTCTCATGGAGGGGAACACAAGAAAGAAAAAGTTAAGAAATCATAAACACCACTCACTAGAGATCGTGTTAAGTACTCTGAAAGACAGCGATCGGATGACGTGGTGGATCCTGGGACACGTGCCTTCCCTAGCCAGGGCAGTGGAGAAGGGCCTCTGTAGGGAGATTATCCCTAAATTCATTCCTAAAGAATGAAAGGAACCACTTGTATCAAGAGGTGGAGGAAACTGGGGGATTTCAGGTGGAGGTTAGTTATAAGCAAGTAACAACCTGATGTTTTTCAAGACATGAAAGAAAGCGACAGTGAGTCAATGAAGTAGAGCATTGGGGAAATAGAATTAAAAACAAAATCTCCCCCCAATCCAGAAAACCTCTCCACAAACATAAGAGAGGAACAACACAATTTTGTTATTGAGTAAGCATTAAGCCAGATGTGATACTCATTACAAGCAATCTGCTAAGACATTACAAAGACCGAAAGGCATCTCACCCTTTACTCAGCCGAGCAGATACAGCCCTGTTCTCAAGATAAACAAGAACTAGTCAACTAAGACGACTTGACAGCACCATTTGTCACAAATAGTTCTTCCTAAATTTACTTAGTAGTTGGGGTGACCATCTGTGTTAGCTAATTGGCTTTATCCAAAAGAAAAACAAACTTCTCTCTAGGACAAGAGGTAGTTTTGTAACCTGGAGTGAGGCGCCTGCTGCAATTAAGCTCCCACACTCCCACAGGGACTGGGCCCTAGGGGCTCTATCTTCCTCCGTGATGGCATGAGCCGGTTCCCAGGTCCTTGAGAAAGACATTCCTGGGTCCTAAAGCTGGCAAGAGTCTATTTAGCTTCAGAAAGATTTACATACGTTTCGAAGAGATGAGAGAATTTACAAGTTTTCTAAAGTACATGTTCTAAGAATAGGGAATAGGAGGATGTCTCTTCTTTATTTTCAATAGGGAGAATTAAGCCTCTTATTTTTCATTCATATTCGCCCTTACAAGAAGCCTGCATTCAAGTACACAGGAGACTAGATTCTGCCAGAGCTTAAAAGAGTTTGTATTTTACTCCCAGAGATATGGAGACTCACTGAAGGTTCCTGACATGATCTAATGTCTACCTTTAATAGGACCCCCTGATAATGATGTACCGAGAAGGGCCTGATATCATTTTGTAAGAATTCTTGCCCCCCACCCACAAACATACATAACCTCAATCTAATTGTAGAAAACAAAAGATAAACCTAAATTGAAGGGCATTCTATGAAAGAACTGACCGGGGCTTTTCAAAATTGTCAAGGTCATAAAAGCCAAAGAAAGACTGAGGACCCATCACGAGTTGCAGAAAACAAGATTTGACGACTCAATGTTAATGTTGGATTCTGGGCTGGATCCTGGATCAGAAACATTGGTGGGGAAATCGGTGAAACCTGGACAAGATCTGGTACCTTAGTTCGCAGTATCACATCAGTGTTGGCTTCCCGGTTCCCATAACTGGTTCCGTACGATGCTAAGGGCAGAGGAAGCTGGGGGGAAGGGTATACGGGAACGCTGCACTACTACTGCATCTTTTCTCTAGGGCTGAAATTATTTCAAAATTAAATTTTTTTATTTTAACATTTTTAAAAACATCATTTAACTACTTAGTGTATAAATTCACAGTGTGTGAAGAAGGGTTGCAGTGGTGAGGCCAGTTAGGAGGCTAATGGAAAAAAAAGTCCAGGCGAGAGACTTCCGAAGATAATGGCAGCAAAGATGGAGAAAACTGGGAGTCAGGATGCATTTTTGAGATGCAACTAATAGCATCTGGAGATGTGCAGAGTGTGAGAAGCGAAGGAGAAGGATCGTTTCTGGGATGTTAACGTCGCCGTTGGGGTGTGCCAGTCATTCAGACAAAATAAGGGAGACACAGGGTTTTAGGCAAGACGATCTGTAGATCCATCCTCTCCTCTAAAATGTCACCTCATAAATCCAGCTCCCCGTGAATGAGCAGAGGGCGTAGGTCAATGCTATAATGACCAACATGTGACTTGAACATTATCCATCACAGAGGCGGCCACAGACCTGCGAATCCCAGCGCAGACTGTGTGGGAAGCGCAGCCCGCACACGTGACTTCTTTCTCCCCAGTATTTAGTTTCGGATTCACTGACTTTCTCTCCACCCGCACCCTAAATTACTGCTAAACCTCAGGTAGCAAACCAGTTAGAAATAAAAGAACACCTAGAACCCTGGCTGCACCTTTGGGTCCTCTTAACTCAGCCGACTGTAGAAGCCGAAAGAAAACCACCCCTTATTTTTCACTTAAGAGTCAGTGAACCAGGCGGACTTACCTAGTTTTGACTTCACAAAACTGACAAGTGCAGACAGAGGATAATACTAACGAGAAAAATGACAGAACTGACATTTATACTTCTAGTATCGGCTCTTCATCTGCCACATAACAACTTAAAAACACAACTAAAGTACATAAAGCCATAACATACTGCTCTGCGTTAAACAAACAAACAGAAAATAACGACTTGCCCCTTTCCGGGTAAGGACGCAGTTCTCAAGGGGCAGGAATGAGGCCCCAGCAGTGCTTCTGAGGCGACATTCCCACCTCCCGTTCCCGAAGACGAGAAAAGCCTGACTATTAAAGGAACGAGCAGTCGTTTCCGTCCTTGCTGGCCTGACGCCTTCAGTATGTGCCCACGGCCATCCTGGGGAAAGGACAGCAGACTCAGGAGTCCCTGTGCGGACTCGGAAGTCCCACTGCCTGGGTCCACAGCCTGCTCCGGCCACTTACTAGCTAGGTGGCCTTGGGCAAGCTGTGTATCTCCTCGAGCCCCCGTTTTTCATTGGGAAGTGGGGCTGACATAGTGGCTCCCTCATAGTGATGCTGAGGGGGTTTAATAAGCCAAGGAATGCAAAGCTTTTAGCACAGTGCTGGACAAAGGCTGGCTACCGCCGTCCTGGTCCCCTAGTGGTAGGAAGTGCCTTAGCTTTGGGCTTCAGAATTGTCTTGCTTCTGGACCAACCATTATGTTCTCCTTAGATAAGGCCTGAGCTGTTCCTAAAATATACAAATCACCTCATATGTGCACATGAAACTGAAAAGATCTAAAAACATTGCAAACGTGAACAACTATGAAAGAAAAAAGAATTCAGCCTTCCCAGTAATCAAAAATAGATACAATGAAGGTTATCAGACACTATTTTTCCCCTATGAAATAGGCAACTTAAAACAACATGTAAAATACATGAAATACATACATACAATTATTAGGAAGGTGCAGTGAAGTGAGCGTTTGCATAAACTACCAGTGAGAGTGTAAACTGGTACAACCTTCCTGGCACCTTCAAACCATGCAAGAATTTGACCCAATAATATCACCTGAGGAAGTAAGTAATTTCTTTTTCTCCCTTCCAGGAGCAAGACACTGTATGGCTACAGTAATTAAAACAATATCATTATTATTTGAACAAGGAACAGAATAGAGAAAGAGAGTGAATTAGATATGACCAGTTAGTGTATTAATTTGATATTTGAAATGAGTGGCAAAAAACGGTATTGAAAAGAAATGGTTGGAGATGATTGGATATTTTTTGTGTGAAGAATAAAGGTAGAGCCTCTCTTTATACCATTAAGCAAAAACTAATTTCAACTAGATTAAACATCTAAACAGAAAAGCCCAAGCAGAAAAGATAGAAAGTTATTTTATAATATTTGGACTAAGAAGTCACACTGTCTGGATTCACGGCCTGGTCCGCCCATTTACTAGCTATTGGAAGGAGAAGGTCTTTCTTAGCAAAGGCATAAAAACCTAGAACTCATAAAGAAAATGACTAAAATTTGGATTATGATTAAAAATAATTGTATGGTCAAAAGAAAAAAAAACAGGTAAAACAAACAGATAAATGATGGATTGAAAAAAACACATCAGCCAGCTATATAAAAACTAAGGGTTAAAAGTGTCTACAAATCAATAAAAAAGATATAATTTACTGGAAAATATACAAATGATTCAAAGAGAAAATGACTCACTGAAATTGAAATACATTCAATAGACGATAAACACCGAAATGATGCTTAACTTTTTAAATTATTAAGGCAATGAAAGTTATATTTGAACATTTAGCTGTAAGAGTTAAAATTTTGTTATTTATAATGTTCAAGAGGGCATAGAAAATGGGAATTCACACTGTTGTTGGGGGCATAAATTTGTACAGATTTTTGAAAAACAATTTGGCAATATCTATTACTTTAAAAAGTCGCATATCCAATTACTCAAATTCTTCTCCTTCCAGAAGCTGCACTGTGTAAATAAATGCTCGACATGTGCACAAAGAAATATGTTCAAGGGTGATTACGGCAGTTTTATTTATAATAGGAAAACAAATAGGAAAAGCCTAACAACCCATCATTTGGGGAAGATGAGTGGGACAGAGAAACAGTGATTTGATGGAAAGGGGGTATAGAATAAAAAATTAAAATAAAAACAAATAAAAATCAAGCTATTTAAAACTATGGTTCATCTATAATGAAATATATTACAGTCATTAAAATTTTCTTATATAAGGAAAGGTTCATGGTATATGGATTAGAATGACTTTATAATATATGTTCTAACATATGACCTATTTTTGTAACATATATACTGCAAAGGAAGGATACACGGCAACATATTAACAATGAACATCTCTGGGTGGGGTAAGGAAGGATGTTCCAAGGTAGCTTAATTCATTCTTTTTATTTATATCTTCCAAGTTCAATAACCACAACTGATTCCTGTAGTGAGGGAAATAAAAGTTCAACAAGAACAGCAGAACGAGGAGTCGGGAGGGGAAGAACAATTCCTGAATTAAAGCAGAGTGCTTCATTTCCTTTCTCCTCAAGCCTCAAGTGCCTGAAATGACATGCTTTGTTTATTTTATATATCCCAATACAAAACGTTTTAATTTCATCTCCAAAGCATTCGTAATACCATTCACACTCACTTCTATTAATCTCTTTTTTAGGGATTTGGGATTTTGTATGGCAGGGACGATGAAGTCCACATTCTGCTGTCAATCTTAACACCAGGGGTTTCAGAAAGTAGAATGGATGAAATGTGCTAACCCTGGCCTTGGGATACAATCGTTCTATGAAACACGTTTTTATTTATTTATTTTTTTAAAGAATGAATACATGTTTCAGTTGCTATATATAAAAATATTCACTTTTCAATATGAAAGCTCGACTGCAACGGGAAGAGAATATAAAGTATTGGAAGAAAAATTTAAAGTTATAAGCTTGTGTGGCCATGCACAAAAACTCTTAAAAACTGTGACCATCCAAGGGTTTCTCTCTGAATGGGCCTTTTATTCCAGAGAGTTGGCTCAGCGAAAGATGCCCTGCATTGTCCTGACATCACACCACGGGGAAAACACACAGTTCTGTTGACATCAATACAGTGCACGACAATAAATTTTTTATAACCTCTGTAGGTGTTCTGAAAGAACGCCATTGGTGGAAATGGTTTTTTTTTTTTTTTTTTTAATTTCAGGAAAATTCGTGCAATAAATAGAGCACAAAAGCATTCCAATTTCCTAGGAAAAACCAAGAGTCTACTTAGAAATGTCACAGTAACACTGACCATAGAATAAAAAGAAATTTCAAAGGGAACATATAAAACACTTTTCCTGTCACAGTTCATTATGCAAACTCCATACATCTTAGGATAATGCAGTATGCTTAAGAAAATTAGTTTATCAGGAAATTTTCTGGTAATAAAGCTCAGCAGATCGAGAGAAACTCAATTTTGATGGGGACATGGTTTGATCTCCCATTCTGTTCTGTGCTGTCATGCCTCCTGGTCTTAGTCAAAATTATCTTTATCTGAATTCTTATAAATGAGTCTTCTTCTGGGCTTCATGGCCCCTCCATCAAGTTCCAGAAACGAAAATATTATTAAATGTAGGCATGGATGGTAATATGCATAGCGTGGGATGAAAGTTAACCAGTGGGGAAGCAGACAAGTAAGGGACAGATGGAAGGTCTGGACTCCAGTGGATCTTGGATAGTGAATATTCAAGTACAAGAAGAGCTTAGAATCTTGTCACATGCAGCGTGCCTCAGAAACTGGAGAAGGACAAAGGCAGCGACTCAACAAAACCCATTCAGCTCACCCATGTATGTAGCAGCTGCTTCAGCCCTCACGTTGTACAGAACACGAGCTCCATAGAGTCACAAACTCGCAAAACTGAAAATTATTTTACAACTATCTTTCCATTGCATAGGATGATTCTTTGAAAAATATCTTTGGAAGCTCGTTAGCTAAACTCTGTTTCAACTCTTCCAATGAAAACGGAGCCAATAACTGGCAACCAATTCCATTTTAAAGCATTTCTGGCCCCAGAGAATGCTCCCTTACATAGAACTAATACTCTTATCCTGTTCTCTCCCTGGAACCATCGAGAAAAAGGACTTGAACAATATTTCCACATATAAATCTTCTAAATTTTTACTTTTTCACTTTTATTTATTTATAACTTCCACTTATTCATTATTTCAAAAATCATCTTTATGTAAAAATTATAATTTATACAAATAAAGAGCCCCACAGAGGGGACCATTATCATCACCTTGTTATGATTTATTCCTAATCATTACTCTATGCACACAGAGGATGATCTGCATCATTTTGGGGGGGTTTCCATAAATTATAATGCATATTATATTCAACTTACTTTTCTCACATAATAAATCTTGATGACATTTTGCACGTCAGAACCTACAGATCTGCCTCTTTGATTTTAACTGCTGCATGGTATTCCATAATTATATCAGAGAATACAATCTACCCATGATTAAACTTTAGGGTATTACTCTTTGGGGCAATTCATAAAACTATGAAATGCCCTTGTGAAGGTCTTTGGATGTGTACCTTTGTGCACATGCACCTATGCACAAATTTAAACTACTTACAAAGGCGCGTTTTTAAAAACTGATGATTCCGAAGGGCTGTGCAACACAGCTGTGCCATTCCACAGCCATGAACAGACTACGAAAACTTCCATTTCCTCACATTCTCACCAGTACTAGTGCACTTTTTCCCGATCTGAAACAATCATTTATTTTTTTGAAATCATATGCAATATTTCTAAAATCTTTTTTTCCAAGCATAGCCCTCCAGTTCCTCCAAGCCCACCTTTACAGGTCATGGTTTTCAGACCTGTCACTAGCTCAGCTCGCCTCCTGGAGAGCTGCTTCAATTTATCATCATTACTCTTAAAATGCATTTCCAAGAACCAATTATGATGGTACAACTATACCGTGACCTGACCTGTATACAAAACAGAACTGTTACCTATCTTCTGATCTGGTAGATCTTAATATCTGTGAGTCACTCTTCTCATTAAGAATCTAAAAAAAGTATACACATATACAACATGAATACAACGTCAGAGGTCCATGAACCACAGGCCCGAGGGTAACCATTTGTGAATGCGGCAGCCCAAAATCACCGTTATAGCATAGTAGCCACATCGCATTACTGTCGGTTCACATCGAGTCTGCAATCAGCTACATCTCCAGTCTGATATACATTATGTTATTAACTACCAGGAAATCACATCGTCGTCAGCCTGTATTTTTTATACTTTTTAAACCCTGGTGTGTAGCATTTGCATTATTCTTTTAATAGGACATCTTTTTACTTTCCATCAGCCCACTGGAAAGCTCTTTGTGAACTGTAAGTTTGTTGTCACCTAATTTATGAATGTCTTCATCTCGATGGAAAAGATTTAAGAGCATAACAACGTGCCATAGAGCTTCTCTCCAGAGGCTTTTTTTTTTCAACAAATACTTTGATCACTGTGGGCCAGGCCCTGCAGTCACTAAGCTATGACCTAACACCCACTTGTCTTCTCCCAAAAGATATCATGTACCAGTTGATCAATATCTTCCTGAAATCCAGGTATACTTTATGCACTGTATGTATCCCGTAGTCTACCAAATGTGTAACCTTAACATAAAATTAGGAGCTGGTATTCGCTTGCATTGCCCTGATTTGTTTGTTTATTCTGTGCAAAGACTGACGGAGTGTGCTGTGTGAGAGGCACTGTCCTCATGCTGAACCCGCCGTGGCGCACGCGACAGAATGACGCCTCCCGTGCGAAGCGTGCAGTCCGCTGAGGGGCTGCAATGCTCACGCCGGCTCCAAGGCTTCCCCACAGCCCTTGCTAAGTGTTCAAAACCTTCTGTTGAATAACTCGTTCTAAATTTGACCCGCTATAAAAAAACAAGAAGTCAGGGGCCATCGTTGATCTTTCCACACTTAAATAGCTAACTAGTGATTAAGTTTGGCATTATCTGATCAACGGTAAGGTAGTGGGATTATCAAACTGGTGTCTAAGAAAAGACTCAAGAATCTTTTTTGTAAATAAATGAAGCAGAGCAGGGAAACAGAGGACAGAAAGGCCACCGCAGCAAACTCAAAACGCTAAAAAGTGGTGTAACCTAATCCACGAACATGAAGATAAATGTCACTTAATGAAATTCACGAGATTGTATCACATCATCTTTGCCAATTCACTATTGTCACCAGATTCTTACTTCATATTTGAACATCCCAAAATGGAAGTCCAGCATCTAGATCTCTGCGTCTATGGCAATCAAGCTTAAATGCCTCACTGTGTCGTCACGTCATCTATACCTAGGAAAACGCCCGGCTCTATTCCTGGATTTGTGCATCTCTCACAAATATAAACCAGCATAAGTGCTGCTTCTTCAAAGGGGTACATGGTAACAACAGACTTAACAATTCTGCTGGGGGGGGGAGGAATTAGTTTGGTTTCGTGTCAAAGGGCTTTTAAAAATAGTAGTTTTCACCTGAATAGTCACAAATTCCATTTTCAGCAGCGTCTACATCATAAAGTGAGCAAGTCATTGTTCAAAAATCTACACTACCATGCTCAGTGTGCTTAACATCCAAAATAACACAAGAAGCATGTCAACTTGGGATTAATGTGGTTTTTAGGTCCACGCATTCCTGGCCTTAACCAGGATGGTCACATAAAGAAAATTCATGAAGTGCAGTGTTAAATTAACATGAGTAGATCTTTAGCTTCATGGGACAGAAAAGTGATTTCTACATAAGCTTAAAGACATAATTAAATGTCTATTTCATTTCTCTTTCAAGAACATTCTTGTGCACACTTTAGCTACAGCTGTGGGAGAGCAATGGCGGCTTCCAGTCAGACAGAAAACTTCTCGTTCTGCATAAGCTGCTTCACGGCTTTTCGAATTCTCTTTGTCTCTCCACCTTGTCCTCCTGTTTTGATATTATCCATTGAATTTAAAATTAGTGTTTTGCTTGAAAAAATAATGTTTCTACAAGTAAAAAAAAAAAGTAGCCAAATTAATGAGAATTTCTCTAATAGTTAGGCATTTCTGTTGACTCTTGCTCTGTGTTTTTGAGGGAAGCTGTTTAGAAGACTACCACATAGTTATAACTGCAAATTACATTTTAAAAAACTCAAACTATTTTTACATTTCAGAGAAATATTATTACTCAGCATGGGAGATAGGATTCTGAAAAAGATCATCCTACTGTGAGCTTTTGATTACATGAGATTTAACAGAAATTATTCATAGCATAAATTACAAGTAACGAAAATATATATTTGTTAAATGTCCTATTTAATAAATTTGATAAACTACATAAATACATACCTATATATTTATATATCAAATATATGAATATATTCTAAATATGCATTTATGTAAATGGCTATCTTTTCTAAATAGAACTAGTGGGTGTGGAAGGGCCTATAATTAATAGGTAAAACTGCCCATGACCCATCTACTTAAGTTTACTCTATGAAACATGGCAGTGGGGAAATATGTTCCAACAATTATAATATTTTGCTTTTGACTTTGTTTAGATGGGAATTCTCTTTGGCATGGAGAGTGATGTGTTTTTCTATTACTTTTGCTTATTTGTTGTCCTGAGTCTTTAAACATTACCAATCAGCCATGGAGGAAATAGTTTCTGTAAATTTAAAACATTTGTAATTCTTCTTTCCCTTCTCCTAGGCAACTTAACTTTCCCTGAAGTAACAGGGGGAAAGGGAGGAAAATATACAATGATTAATTGCATAACTTAGGATGATACTCTGGTGGACAGGCAACTGGTTTCGCTTCTTGTTCTTTCCTTTTGTCCAACAATCAGCATTAGCTACTACAGACAATGGTTACCCACGAGGTCTATCTTAAGTAAAATTATAAAACTGACAATCATGTTTTTACTTTAGAAAACATGTGAGTAAGCCAAAGCTCAGTCAGCCAGGCAGCTGTTAAAATCGTCAGGCATGGAGGATGTGTGTCTTTGTCCACTGGGAGGAAGGGCCCCTGCCCCTCGAGGCCCCTCCCATCAGTCCTGCCAGGGAGTCTCCATCGGGGTACTTAGTGTTATGCTAACACAGCCTGGATCTTCTTTCATCTTGAGCATCTCTACACATGACTGAGGACTCATTCCCTGTTGTGGAGAATCCACGACTGTGAATTACACTCTGGCAGTAAAATCCCACTGATGTGTATGTGAGTGATCTCTGCTTCATCCACCAGGACCTAGGCCTGTCCTCCCTCTACCCAGGCTCCCCTGAATATGACATAACAAATTTGAAGACCTCCTAAGTCCATGCAGATTCTCTCCAAAAAACTTCTTTTCAACTTAATAGATCTACGCCGAGTTACAACATCTAGCCAGTGAGAGGTGCCGCTTAATCATGATGTGTTTCAGCCCCCCAGTTTCTGCTCCTCCCTTTCCATCTCTCCATAAAAATCCCTAAATGTAAGGCTTTGTGATCGAATTCTGCAAATCTGAAGTTCTACAAATTCTTTTTCTACATATACGTTGTCTGTATTTCACTTCCAAATGCCAGAAAATGGGTTGCCTATTTTTTACTTCCAAATGCTAGATTAAATTCTTTCAACCTGACGGTGCTTTATTGTTTCCTGAAGCACCAAAATTAATTTAAAAATGAAACATATGTACAGAGGTAATGATCTCATTTTCAAAGATTTTATTCATTTAAAAGTTGTGATTTTTCCAATTTTATCTTTGTCCTGTTCTTGGGCAGGGATACCCCGTTTAGCCTCGTCTTCCTAAACTCTTATACCAAAGAAACAGTGGGCAAGGGCACCTCCAGCACTGCATTCAACGCAAACGCGAGAAGAAGCCAAGGTCTCTGCAGTCACGTCTGCAAGCCGCGTGCCAAACACACGGAAGGCTCGCCCGCAGCCTTGCACAGCATTTACTAAATGGGAAGCCAACTAAGATTTTTAAAATCTTATCTCTCTGGTCATCGAGCAACATGGCAGTTTAGCACGGATTACATTTGTGTCTAAATTAGACTTAATTTTCTATAGGATAGAGAAGATGCCCTTCTCGATCAATACAATATCTGTCACACTAGGGAAGCTTATAAATATACAGTGATTACTGAGATCTCATCCATCGAGACTTGTATATATTAATTTTATCTAATGTCAAACAACGTTGATTTAAGATTAATGTGGTCTGTGAAAAACATTTCCCAGAACGCTTACTTTTTGACATCTGCTTTGAGGTAGCCTTTTTAGTATCACTAAGAAGGAACCCAACCTGATAAAAGAATCTACCCTCTGCTGCCATAATTTTAAATCACATATAGGCAAACCCTGGAGATATTGCAGGTTGCGATCCAGACCATGACAATAAAGCGAGCCATAATCTTTTAGCTGGAGGAGGATCTTGCTTTCAATTTGTAAAATAAAATGCAACATCTGTGAAGTCTGATAAAGCAAAGTGCAATGAAATGAGGTAGGCCTGTGTTTCTTCTTCTTCCTTTTGTATTTTTGCTTTCCAACAGTAAAAGAAGTAATATAAGAATCTGGCCCTTGACTATAAATGATTTGGGGGAATTCTTCAATACTCTCACCCCAATTATTTAAAAAGCAGTGAAAAAGGTAAACAATGGTAACATTAATAATTATTTTCCAGAACTTTCTTTTCTCTTTCTCTTTCCCTCCCTCTCTCCTTCCCTCTTAAAAACACTTTCCTGAAAACGCAAGACAGAGTGAGGATTATGTTTCTGAAAGGAAAGCAACGTCTAAAGATGCTTAAGTCAGACTGTATTTCCAGTCTGTAAATACAGGTCTGTATTTACAACTCCCCCAACTTCATTATTCAGATTCGTTCTCAAACACAGGAAGATGGGCAGGAACTGGTGGGGACTTCCAGCACCGACCCTGTCCTTGGCCCACAGAAGAGAAAGTGTAGTCCTGTACTCTCCGGCAAGAAGCTCAAAAGGAGACAGAGGACAAGGGCCTGAGGGACAGCTGAGGGCCAGAGACTGATTGCCCCGCAGGTGGTGCTGAGCAGGTGACCCCAGAAGACGCCTGCTTGGAGGATGTTTGCCCTGCCTCTCCCTGCCACTTTCCGTGCCCCAACGTAAAATGGGGATAAGTTCCCAGGGGGAGCATTAAGGATGAAATGAGTTGTCATACATAAAGCTCTTAGAAAAGGGCCCAGCACACAACATGCCCTAATTAAATCATCTGTGAAGAAATACAATATGACATACAAGATGTCCTAGAACATAAAATTTAGAAAGAGTTTTAAAATGATTTTTCAAAGTTTTGGGGTAGAAGAACTGTATGAGGAAACAGTGTTCTTCTCAAAATATTGAATTTTTTAATAGGCCTAGCAAATGAGCAAGGGAATAGTTTTTTGTTTTTTTTTTAATTTGCTTGTTTTGTTTTTTGACAAAACAGAAGTAAGACTGTCTTCAATCTTACAGGTAACTTGGTTCCTTCTCATGGGAAGAATCTGAGTAGAATTAAAACATCTTGCCCAGACTTCTGGTCAAGATGGCGTAGTAGGTAGATGCTGTGTTTGCCTCTTCCCATGACCTCATCAAAATTACAACTAAATCACAGAGCAACCATCACTGGGACACGCCTGAGGTCTGGCTAAGCAAAAGTCCTACAAGTGGGGACATATATAAAAGTCAACCTCGAGACAGGGAGGAGGCGCAAAGATGCAAAACAGGCTGGTCCCACAACCACGTGTGGCAGTTGAGAACTGGGAGGATTATCTTGGCTTCAGAGGTCCCCCCGGAGGGGTGAGGGGTCCCAGCCCCACACAGAGCTCCCCAGCCCAGGGTGCCAGTGCCAGTAAGGAAAGTTCCTAGTACCTCAGGCTGTGAAAAACCAGCAGAGACTGTGGCAGAGACAGGGGCTGCAGGAGTCATAGACAATCCTCTTAAGGGGCCCACGCGCAAACTTACTTGGTGACAGACTCGCTGGCTCTGAGCTCCAGCTCTAGGGCAGCTGCTTGAGGAGCTCCAGGGACACATGGAGAGGAACTGGGTTGCCTGGCTTTAGGGCAAGGACTGGAGAGGTGGCTTTCTCCCAGACAAAAGCGCTGGTAGGTCCATTGTTCTTTGTTGAGCCCGACACCCTCCCGGCGTGCAGACACCAGCAGGCACGTAGCTGAGTCTCTCAAACCTGGATAACACAGGTCACCCTGCCCAGGTGATTTCCTGAGACCCTGCCCCTCTCAGCATGCAGGCCCACCCAAGCTGCCTCCGGTGACTTTCCACACAAATGGCATGTCCTTGCTTATGCTGTAGACCTTCCTAAAATCTCTCGAAGGTTCACAAACCCTAAACACGCAGCATCTGGCCTCGGCGTGCCCTGCATCTCTTGCTGAGCAGCCCCAAGCCCGGCACTAGCAGCAGCCAGCCTCGCTCCTGGCTCAGTCTTTCAAGATGCGCTAAGCCCAGCCCAGGTGGTAGCCATCTGCAGATTGCTTAGTGATTCTTGCCAGGTGGCCCTGGGAAGTGCACAGGCTGCCGCTGAATGTGGCCTATGGCTGGGCCCCTCCCTGGAGGCCCTTGGGCCGGCATACCAGGTGGTCAGCATACCCGGGGCCAAGTTTGACCAGAGCGGAGCACCACCCAGGGCTGCAGAAGGACACACCCAAAGGGCAGACTGGGCAGGCACCAGAGCCCTGCTAAGTGAATCCTGCTCTGTAGGGTCAGCCCATCACTGGCCAGTCCTCAAAACCAATCAGCCCACGGGTCAGTCCCTCCCACTGATGTACAAACCGCAATCAAGGCTCAACTATATCAGGAGAGCACACACAACCCATACAAGGGACACACCTGAAGTACCTGGCTCAGGTGACCAGGGAACACTGTGCCTCTGAGCTCCACAGGACACTTACTACGTAAGGCCACTCTACTAAGACCAAGAGACTTAGGAGCCCTACCTGTATAGAAAAAACACAGGGAGCCAGCCAAATGGGGAGATAAAGAAACATGTCCCAAATGAAAGAATAAAACAAAGCTCCAGAAAAAGGATTAAACCAAATGGAGACAAGTAATCTACCAGATGCAAAGTCTAAAACACTGGATATAAAGATATTCTGTGAACTTCGAGGAAGCGTAGATAAACTCAGTGAGAACTTTAATAAACAGATAGAAAATACAAAAATGGAGAGAGAAAACATTAAAAAGAACCAGACAGAAATGAAGAATACAGTAATGAAATGAAGGATACCTTAAGAGGAATCAACAGTAGACTAGCAGAGGATTGAATCGCATAGCAGAAACACCCAATCAGAACAGCAACAAGAAAAAGAATCTAAAAATATGAGGATAGTTTAAGGGAATTCTGGGACAACATCAAGCATACCAATATTCACGTCATAGGGTACCAGAAAGAGAAGGGAGAGACAAGAAATTGAAAACCTAGTCAAGAAATAAGGATGGAAAACTTCCCTAACCTGGTGAAGGAAATAGATATACAATCTTAGGAAGCTCAGAGAGTCCCAAACAGGTTGAATCTAAAGAGGCCCAAACTAAGATACATCATGATTAAATGCCAAAGGTTAAATACAAGAGAATCTTAAAAGCAGCAAGAGAAAAGCAGTTAACTACCAGGGAGCTCCCATAAAACTGTCAGCCGATTCCTCAACAGAAACTTTGCAGGCCAGGAGAGATTGGCAGGATACGTTCAAAGAGTTGAAAAGAAAGTACCTACAACCAAGATTACTCTATCCAGTGAAGCTATCATTTAGAATCAAAGAGAAGATAAAGAGCTTCTCAGACAAGAAAAAGCTAAAGAAGTTCATTACCTTCAAGCCAGTATTACAGGAAGTATTGGAGGGACTACTTTAAGAAGAGAAAAAATATATATATATATACATATATATATAATGAATAATAAAATGACAGTAACTACATATATATCAACAATCACTTCAAATGAAAAAGGATTAAATGCTCCAGCAAAAGATAGGGTGGCTGAATGGATAAGAAAAAGACCCTTACGTATGCTGCCTACAAGAGACTCACTTCAGACCAAAAGACACACACCGGCTGAAAGTAAAGGGATGGGGGAAAGTATTTCATGAAAATGGAAATTAAAAATAAACATCTTGGGTGGCAATACTTGCACCAGACAGAACAGACTTTAAAACAAAGGTTGTAACAAGAGACAAGGACCCAGTTTCCCATTTCTAGGTATTTATCTGAAGAAACCCAAAAACCGACTCTGAAGGGAAATGTGCCTCCATGTGTTCATCGCGCAGCCCAAATATAGAGGCCGCCTGGGCGTCCGGCAACAGGTGAATGGATACGGAAGGGGTGGTGCATACATACAGTGGGATAAACAGAACAAAACCTTGCCATCTGCAGCAACACGGTCGGACCTAGAAGGCACTGTGCTGCGCGGCGTCAGTCAGACAGAGGGAGACAAACGCCATCGGATGTCGCTGACGTGTGGCATCTAAAGAACAAAAGAAACAAACAAACCAGAAACAAACTCACAGAGACAGAGGACATTTTGAGGGCTGCCGGATGGGAGGGGGCCTGGAAGGGGGGGTGACAGAGGGGACGGGAGTAAGCACACATTGACAGTTATGAAATAGTCACAGGGGTGTGGGCACAGCGCAAGGAGCACAGTCAGTAATGCTGTAACAGCCGTGGACGTGCCAGGCGGGCACTCGCCCTGTCAGGGCGGCCACTCTGGGGGTCTATAAATGTCTCATCACTGTGCTGTACCCCTGAAACTGATGCATGCCGGCTGTGAGGGAAAAATAAAGAAGTGTTTAACAGAAACATCTTATCCGTTGTCTCCCGCGACAGGTCACCAGTGCGTGTCCCACAGGGGTTGACTTAATGGCCTGCATCGGCAGCATATTGCGAGATTCGTTTTCTTTGCAGGCAAGTCAGCCATCATTTTCATAAACATGTGCAGCCACCGCTCACCTTTGCTGCAGTGTTCCTGCGACACGTCCCAATTGCTTCGTTAAGCAGCGGAGTCCAGGTGCTCTGTCAGGCCCCTGTCTGCCCTGGTGATCTCCGCGACGACTCGGGCAGGGAAACTGAAGCCCCTGAATATGGGGGGCAACGGTCGGCCTGGGGTCAGGGAGGCAGGGACCCGACTGAGACCACAGTGAGTGAAACGTGTTTTAAGAATAAACAGTGTGAAAGGGGCGCGGAGTGAATTAGCGGTCAGAGCCCAGGGAGAAGGGAGCGTGCAAGAACTGAGAGGCTGTCATCACTGCTGGCGGGGAGAGGGTGATCTGGGCTAGACAGAAGAAACAGAAGAATCTGTTGAGATGTGTGGGGATCTAGGGCCCCCTCTGAGTAGCCGTGTAACCTCGCGCAACTCTCGCCACTTCTACGAGTCTGTCATTTGCAAAAACGGTGGCGGCCAATAACTGCGTAGCGTTCACCGTGCGCCAGGCCCAGTCCTAACTGCTTCACACGCGCCAGCTCCGTCTGTCCTCACAGCCACCGGACGAGGTAGCTACTAAAAACCATGTCTTCACCGTGAGGAGGGGAGCTTACGTAATTTACCCGCGGTCAGCCGCCCACGAAGCGGAGGAGCCGGGACCCGTGGGCCCCTCCGAAAGGCAGAGGACTGAACTGCATGTGCGTCTCAAACGTTTGTCCCAGGCGGCACGTGCGAAGTACTAGAGAAGAAGCCGAAGGCTGCATGTTCCTGCAGTGCGAACTCCCTGCGCACGCTCCCGCAGCAGACCGATGATGCAGCGCGTGGGCCGGCTGGTCCACAGGCCCCGCTGAGCGCAGGACTGAGCTAATGAGCCCCAGACGCCAGCTCTGTGGTCCTGAAGAGCAAATTTGGAAAAACGGTCCTGGTCTCCCCCGTGCCTAAAAAACCTCGGTTCCAACACAGGTTAAAGCTGAACCTGTTAAGCGCCTAGCACAGGGCCCGCTGCAGGTTAGGCGCCGTCCGCGGCTTCACAAGCACCGGCCGAGCACCCGAGGTGTGTCCGGTGTCAAGGAGAGAAGGAGAAAGATATAGCTCCCTGCAGACTCAGACTCCAGAGGGGAGGATGAAAACACACACCAGATGCTACAGGATTGCCGAAAGCCGACGACATTTAAAGCTCGAAGAGCAAATAGATGTGCTTCCCTGTCTCCCTTCGGCCTCTTGCAAGGCGCTCAAGGAAGGAGAGCTGTTTCCCGCGCCTCCTTTCTCCAGCTGGGTATGTGAAATGTCTGGTAGAGTCAAAGCACGAGCCGGGCCCTGTCCTCACCCACGCCACAGCCGCTCTGGCCTCTCTCGCCTCAGTGCTGGGTGGTCCCCGAAGCTGTCTCACATGTCTCCGTAACTAATCCCCTCGAGGCCCACGCGACATCATGGGCCATTTCCCTCGGCGTCTAGCTGGTTTGCCGTGGTGGCATCTCCACTCCCCTCACTTCCCTCACACGAGCTCGAGCCTCCGTTCACAGGGCAGGGAGGACAGGGATGGACTCCGGAGAATCACCACTCCTCCCAGGCACCGGCCATGGCTCTCTGAGCAGCACATCCCACCTCTCCCTCTGACAGGAAACCACCCACTTCTCTCAGTCTTTCCAGTAAGAGACCCATCATGGGCCCACCTGCCAGTCCTCCGGAAATTCCTGGCCCAGGCTTAATCGGGAACACCTGCTCAGGGGTATGCCTGAGGCTCCCCGTATGCCCCACCCCCTCTCTTCATTGTGAACCATCGCCACTTCTGTACGCCACGGTGATGCCGGCTTCCAGAAGCCTCCACACTGCCACATCAGTAACATGTCTCGGGGCAGGCAGTGGCGAAATGCTAGGGAATTCCGACGTGATGATGGGGGTTTCATCTGAACCTCTGGGAGATCTGGGGGCGTGCAGAGAATCACAGGTCTGTGATTTGTGTGCCACACACAGGCAGAGAAGAAAAATGTTTTCGAGAACCGCGTGTTGGAGTTTTGAACCCATTTCCCGCTGGCTCCAAGAACACTCGCCGGCGGCTGCAGCATCTGCCCCGAGGGAACTCGCGGACTGCAGCCCTAACCGCACCTCACGCCCAAAGTTTGCCTCGGAGTATCACGCCGTTAGCCCTCTCTCCGCGTCGCTCTCGCGTAAGGACAGCCTTGGGAAACAAATGACATCGTTCTAGGCATAGCACTCGAGTCCTCCTCCTGGCGCTTCCACTTACAAATCCTGGGAACGCAGCGTTCCCGCACGTGACGCTAACATCGTTCCCGGACGGTGGTTAGCCGAAGAGTCATTCGATGGATCTGATCTATGTCTACGTTTCTGTGACATTAGGATGAGGGACAGTTCTGTTCAGAAATAACTCCGAGAACAGTTTTCATATTTTATTTTCACATGGAAAACTAGTCAGATTTGCTTCAGCCTCAAAGAGCATGTTTAAGGAAAATTAAATTAACGCTGGCAGGGAGCTACACTTTGTTTTTCTAAACGGGAAATGGATTAAATGCTCGTTCACATGTCTTTTGATTTTCGTTTCGCTATTGTCCTCCTTCCAAACACAGAGCATCACACTGGGTGTTGATTCTGTGACCGGGGATTCTGCAGGCTACACCTACATCTTAGAGCCGTATTTCCTCTCAATTGTTCTAACTACCGAAAACCTGGCTTGTGCATAAGATACGTTTTTTTGTATCTTCGGTTCTTTCAATTGTTTATAACCTCCGATAATCACAATTATGTTTGTTGTTTGCATAAACAGCAAGCCAAGTCAACATCTCCTGTGACTTCTGTTCTGAAGGGAAATCCTGTTTTTTCAAATGCAGCCACAACTTTATCTAAAATTTTTAGCTTTTTACAAATTACACTCATCTTTCCCAAACCCCTTTGAACAAGTGCAGACTCCTCTTTCCTCTTCTCCCCAGCACACCTGGACAGCCCTCCTCCCGATTCGCTCTAGCACAAAAGAGTCAAACCAGCCCAGCAATTCTTCCAATGTGTGGGCAACATGTCTATGAAAACGAGAGCAGAGGGAAACTTTGGGGGCTCATTCTGAGAAGTGGTTCTGGACTAATCCCTTCTCAGATAAAGAGTGAGGGCTTACAATTATTGTTTCTTGTTTGGAATTACAGTTACCCTCCTCTCTTATCTCCATGACCTCCAGTTCCTTTGTAGTTGATACTTTAAACAAAAGACTATAGAGTCCTCACATTTCAGATCCTGTGTTTTATGTCGCTTATCCTACGCGGAACTGTGAGGAAGCTGCGACTTCAGATGTGACCCACACGGGCGTCCTGACGGCACAGGGCTCCTGGAATGAGCTCAGGAATGACAGTGGAATGTGCAGCTCCTCCTCGCTGCCCCCTTACTCCTAAGTGTCATTTTTCTTCCTTCTTTCCCTCCTCCCTCCCTTTCTCCTTCCTTCCTTTTGGGAAATGCCTGGGTCGTTTTGCATATTGGTCATGCTTTCGGGCATAAATAAATCTCACAGTATCTAGACTGTAAACTCTCAGAAAGGAGCACATCTTTTTCTCCTTTAAACAGTGATTGGTAGAAAGTGGGTTCTCAACAATTACCAGCCAGCTGGTTTCAGAGGTAGGCCATGAACAAATCTCTTGGAAAATGTCAAGAAAACATGTCTGATCAGAATGCTGGCTGTCACCTGACTATGAAAGAGGATGAAAGGGGCCAAGTTGGAGTCTACGCACTGCCTCCCACCTGGCAACTCCACTCCCACTTTCCATGCCTTTGGCTCCCCAGATGGGAGACCAGGCTGTTTGGCCAGTCCAGCTTTTACTCTCAAGGCTCTTTACACATGTTACTAAATCGTCTCCCACAAAGGCTGCACCAACAGCCCCACCAACAGTGCTAGAGTGCCAGTTACCCAGCACGCTCACCAAAACTGACTGTGAGGAAACAGACGGCAGTTGGTAGAAGTTTCTCACTATTGGACTGAGAGGTTACAGGTAAGCCAGGTGAGAAGCCAGAATGAACCACGTGGTACTGGATGAGAACCAGGGAAATAAATGGGAGTTCATGTTTAGAGCAACAGGATAAGATGGCTATAGATATAATTAGACACATAGGTGCACATGAGTTACCATGCACATATATATTTCCTAGCTCTGTCCTCCAAGAGGGCCTAGAAGTAACAACAATCCAGCAGCTACAAGCATGCACAGGGCCCAGATCCTGGTTTCTAACACCATTCTCCAATAAAAGGACCAGGGCTCCTTGAAAAGCTCGCCAATTCTGGGGCTAAGGTATTAAATACACAAGGTAAGCCTAGAGCATCTTCTAGTGCCAGAAAGTAAGAAACTACTCAAAAATCAAATGATAAAGGCACATCAAAGGGTCACAGGAGCTCCCAATAGCCAAAGCTGAACAATTTCAACAATATATCAATATACACATAATATAGTAATATATATATTAGATTACAACTCAAAGTATAAGATAAATATCCATAAGTCCATACTAATATGAATAATAATTAAATAAACAATTAAGTGATGGAGAGGAGACAACTCTACACAGAAGAACGCCAAACAATTTATGTCGATGCTTCACCCTCAAGGAGGTGGAGCATAACTCCCCGTTCTTTAAATGTGGGCTGCATAATAACTACTGTCCAAAACATAGCGTATGGAAAAAGGTGAAAAGAGTCATTTACAGCAGAGACACCTGACAATACTACCAGGTGACCATGGCTGACATCAACAGGGACAAACCATGTTGATAGTATGTATCCCGGATGTAACGTGATGAGAATGGTACTCTTCCTCTGCGGTCTTCTTCCCAAAGGAAGACCCATAACCCCTGTCTAACCCCAAGAAAGATATCAGACAAACCCGAACTGAAGGCCATTCTACAAAATATCTGACCAGTACTCCTCAAAATTGTCAAGGTCTTCAAAAACAATAGCACTAAGAAATTACAGAGACACAATAACTAAATGCAATGTGATAGCTTGCATAGAATCTTAGGACAGAAAAGGGACATAGATAAAAACCCAAATAAAGTATGAGCTTTAATTAACAATAATGAAGCAATATGGGTTCATTTTTGTGGAATATATACCATAGTCATGTTAAGAGGAAACTAAGTACGGGGTGTATGGGAATGTTCTGTAATATTCTTGCAACTTTTCTGTAAATCTAAAACTATTCTAAAATAAAAACTTCATTAACTGTTTTTCTAGTCTTAGAAAGTCCCCAACATATACAGGAAGAGTTCAATAACTAGAAACTCTATCGATAATTTTTTTAAATGATTTTTGCCATTTTTGAAAAGTGAAAGGGAATATTTTTATTGTTTGAATTGAAATGCCTTTAACTACTAATGAGGTTGAACTTTTCCTTGAGTTTGTATTTGTATTTTATATTCACATCCTGTGTCTGGTTTCTATAGCTTCTTTATTCTTCTGATTTATCTGGCTTCTCTAGGGTGATCAAACTCCTCAGTTGGTCAGGGGCAGTCCTAGTTTATGTCTGCTGCCTCGGCTAATGATTAATGTGCATCCCTTTAATTTAGAAAGATAAATTAAACGGTCATCCTGCCATGTCCCACTGCTGCCCTCACGCTTTTATGTGTTCCCCCACGTAGGGGCACTAGCACTCGAGCTACTGACCCCTATCCTGCCCCTTTGCACTGCTGGGGCCCAAAACATACCTTCCCTGGCAATTAAGCAGGGTAGGTGTTGTCATACCTAACTGTCTTATGCCAAATGACTCGAAGCATTTTGCTAAAAGACTACACTTTGCAGAAGATATGGTCTTCCACATAAATTACGACTCAGTTGGATCTGCGATGCTTAATTTTCCACGGCTGGAAAAAAACACAGTGTTCAAAATGTGTAGAGGGTCTTTCCCTAACCCCTGTGTTTCGAAGGCCATATTCTTCTGCTCCTGTCGTCTGTGCTGGACTGAAGTCAATGCCACCAACAAGAGGAGACATGATGGTTCAGAGCTGTACACACACACCGTCT
The DNA here is from genome assembly GCA_003508835.1 of Eonycteris spelaea. Taxonomy (NCBI): domain Eukaryota; kingdom Metazoa; phylum Chordata; class Mammalia; order Chiroptera; family Pteropodidae; genus Eonycteris; species Eonycteris spelaea. The sequence goes on from PUFA01000056.1 coordinate 1,279,633, forward strand.
TACAGCCACCACAGGAAGACAGCCTCCCTCTCTCCCGCCTTTCTTCCTTCTTTTCTTTTCCTTATCTTCTTTCCCTTCCCTCCCCTTCCATCCCTTTTTTCTGCTTTCCTTTTATTTTTCCTTTCTTCTTTCTTTTCTCCCTCTACTTCCCTCTTCTGCTTTGGTAAGAGGAAGTTGTTTAATAGTTCAATTTATTTCCCACTTTACTAATTATGCAAATAATTTCACTGAAGAAAAATTGAAAAGACAGACTAAAAGAAAAAAATTCCACCACCCACAGATAACAATTATTAACATTTTTATGTACTGTTCTCTATATCCGTTCGGGGTGTACCAGTGTGAGAGTTGGAGTTGAGACTCTCACACATACTGGCTATGTGACCTTGAACAAGTTACTTAAGCTCTATAAGTCTCAGTTTATATATCATGTACCCTTGTTTTAATAATATACCATGCTATTATTTGTCACGATTAAACAAGGAATACATGTAACCCAATTACCATGGTGCCCCAAACTGAACAGGTGCTCAATAAATGAGAGACGTTATTAACAATACATGTTTTGTCAAACACGAAATCATGGCCTTTGGTACCTGGTGTTTTGCTCAACAAAATACAGAACTCTTCGTGATTAGATATAAATCTGCATTCTCATTTTTGGTATTTATTTCTTTGTATTGCATTTTTATTTGGAAATATAATGAGGAAAAAATACTAAAAAATAATTCATGAACGTCATCTATTACCACTACTTAGAAACTCTCTGGGGATTACCATTTATGTCCCTGTGAGTTATCACTGCTCTTTCATTCCAGTCTCCCACATGAAAGCAGGGCCATTTCAGAGCAAAAAGGCTGAGACAATGATGTGTGTGGCAGCCCCTTGTCCTCCCGAGCAGCAGCTCCTCCTACCAGAAGCACCATCAGGCTCAGCAAGGGGCCTAATGAGCTCCAGGGAACAACCCCTGCTAAATCAGTACTGACCACCAAAGTACGAATTTAAGGTGGTGTTTTCATAGTTTTACTTGAGCAATTGCCTTTTCTGGAGTTTACTGTTCTATCTAAGAGACTCTTGTTTGTTATCATTGCTGTTGTTGTTTGTGGTTTTTAAGAGCGGGGCTCAGCTTGTATTGGCTTTCATAACTGAGAAATAAGGAACCAGAGAACAGTATAGAAAGTGTAATTTCTGTTTACTCTTGGAGAACGGAACCTTCGAAACAAATTCTGGGGTAAATCGATACAACACAAAGAGAAGGTATTGAGTTCCTCGGTGTTTGACTAGGTTTTCCCTGGAGAAAAGCCTAGGGGGGCTAATTATTGGGGGCACACGTATGCACATGTTCACTTTTAGAGCTCCAACCTAATAGCAGTAATAGCCCTCCCCGCCATGAGATTTGATGCATTTCGTAAGTGGTCTGTATGGTTCTGAATATAGTTTCACTAGCATCCTGCATTAAAAGAAAAAAAAAACAAAACAGAAACATGATCTGTATGAATCAATTAAGGAAGACTTGGTGGTCCATTTCATCTATAAGAAGGAGTCCCCAGCACAGGCCGGGCTCAGTAAGAGTCCCTGCATCACAGGCAATGACAAACCCCTGTTGAACTGATCTGAAGGAAGGTGCATTGCTGTGGCGTGTGGTACGGAGCGCTGGATTTGGTTTCTAGGTTATGCAGAGAAAGTGTCTTCAAAGTGTCCTTCAGCAGAAAGCACGTTTGCTAAGAGCCTCCCGAGCACCAGACACCGCGATGAGTGTTTTACACGTTGACCTCAGACACCCCTGAGGGTGCTGTTAGGGCGACCTGACTTACAGACAGGGAAACGGGGCTGGGGCGGTTACAGCACCTCCCAGGAGGCTACGCAGCTGACAGGTGGCAGCGGAGACCGACGTGAATGCCCCACTCTGAACCACCGTCCTCCACTGGGACCTGTCCCGGAGCTGCCTGTGAGCAGAGCCGCCAGGACCCGGCCCGGGTACCCGGAATCAGACCCCCCTTCTAAGTCTTCATCTGTCGTGCAGGTTCCCTCCTGTGGCTCATAATTACTGAGCTAAGACCGATGACAAGTCTTAATATAACGCATATTAGAATCATAATACACGGGGACACTTGACCCGTAATCACTAACTGGATTTATTCCAATCTTTATACAATTGCCTAATACTTTCTTCTAAGTGTCCAAGGACTGAGAGAGAAAACAATAGAGTTCCCATGCCTACCCCTTTACTGTGACAGTGTCTAGAGACAGGACTAAAAGTTAAAATAATAACAAAAAACAACAATAACAAAGCATTTCACCATATTACAGACAACTTTATATACACCCTCATCATAGCTTCACAATTCACAGAAGTAGGTATTACTATCCTTTCTCTACGATCAGGAAGTTAAGCAACTCGCAGAGGAGAGCTAATTATTCAAATCGCCCAGCTGGGTTCACGGCCTGGCTTCCTCATTTACCATCTCCGCGCCCTTGAGCAAAGCTTACACTCTGCCCACGGTATTATACCGCCTCTCATGGTGCCGCCGTGCACCACACGCAGGCCGACCACAAACAGAACTGTGCCGTGGGCAGGACGCCCTCAGCACCTCCTGATATCCCACAGCCCCTATTTTCCCTCCACTCAATGTGCCCATTTCTCCCCGGTTCCCACAGGTCTCGTCCTGTCCAGGTTCTCCGTGGTGTGGGGGAAAATGCTACTGTCCTCCCCAGGACAATGCACATTGTAAAGAGGACCTAATATGGGCCAGGCATGCTGCTGAATGCAGATGGCCAAATATGAATAGGAAGCTGGCCCTTGCAAAGAACACACGGCACAGCCAGGGGACACAAAAGGAACACCATTATCCTAGAACAAGGGAACAGTGGAGCAAGCTCCGTTTTTTAAAATATATACAACAGCTTTACTGAGATATCATTTGCGTGCCGCGTAAATGTACAGTTCTGTGTTTTTTAGTATATTCACCAAGTTGTGCAACCATCACCCGTCAATTTTAGCACGTTTTAAACATCCCCAAAAGCAATCCTGTACACATTAGCCCACACTCCCCATTTCCACACGCCTACACCAGCCCAAGCAGCCATAATCTACCTTCCGTACCTGTAGATGTGCCACCCTAGACATTTTCTGTAAATGAATTCACGTGACATGTGGTCCTTTGTCACTGGCTTCTTTCGGTTACCATAATGTTTTCAAGGTTCATCCGTTTTCTAGCACATATTAGTACTTCATTCCTTCTTCTTGCTGAATAATATGCCATTGTACGGGTATACCCGTTTGCTTTTGCAATCATCAGCTGACCAACATTTGGGGAGTTTCTCACCTTTTGACTGTTAATAATAGTACTGTTGTAAACATTCATATACAAGTTTTTGTGTGGACACGTTTTAAACTCTCGAGAATATGCCTGGCAGTGGAATTTCTTGCTTTAACGACAACTGTATGTTTAAACTTTTGAGGAAATGGCGTGCTCTTTTCCAAAGTGGCCGCACCATTTTCCATTCCCGCCAGCCAGATGTGAGGGGTCCGATTTCTCCATACCCTCAGCAACACTTGTTACTGTCTCTCTTGTTTACTGTAGCCACCCAGGGATGGGAAGTGCTATCTGTCTCACTGTGGTCTTGGTCTGCATTTCCTCATGACTAATTCAGTCCAGTTCTAGACACTTTGAATTTGAGATGCCTATGAAACATCTAGAAAACTTCTGGAAATGTGTTTTCAAATTTAGTAGTAAGTCTGAACTGCAGACAGATGCTGTATTTACAGTAGGAAGCCATCAGTGTATAATCTAAAAGAAAGCATTTCTCTCTGTGGGATTTAGTCACTATGGCATTAAGTGGGAACCATCTGGGACATGAGCTTCTCCCAAGAATTACAAATTGTATCACACGGATAATTACTAACTCTAGCTGCACCCAAGACTAGCCTTAGCTAAGCAAAATATAACCAGGCTTTTCCTGTTTTGTGGCACGTCTAGAGTCTTTCTGATGGCAGGGGAAGCTGTATACCTAGGAGTTAAAAGCTCAGGGCGTAGATTTATTTTTTTTAACCATTATTTATGCCTCAGCACCTGGTCTTCCCATCTAAGTACTAACCAGGCCCAACCCTGCTTAGCTTCCAAGATCAGACATCAGGCTTGTTCAGGGCGGCATGGCCATAGGCCGTAAACCGTGACTCCACTGGGGTGCGAACCCAGAACCATCTGCGTGTAAACCAGACGTGCTGACTGCTACGCTATGGAACCACGTCCTTGGCCTGTAGATTTAAATCCAGACTTATACCCTACATAGCTTCATGACTTAGGGACATTTACTTAACCTCTCTAAGTCTGCTTCCTATGCTGTTAACTGAAGAAAAAAACAGGTGTCCCTACATCCTAAAGTATTGTAAAGAATAAAATAGAAATAGAACAGGGCCTGGCAGAGAGTAGGCACTTAGTAAATAATGGTTGAATGACTGAAAGAATGAATGAATGAATGAACAGAAATGAATGAGTGAACATATGGATAAACAGTACTGAGTACAGTGTCCTTCCTGTGCTTAGTAAGTAAGTGTTCAACAGCTACTATTAATACTCGATTCGTGGGAGCAGTAAAGATTAATGTGCAGCAAGGGCGAACCCACTGCTACCATCATCCTTTGACCAGAACAAAACATAAATGGTCGATGTCTCTGTACGTTCAGCCCACTTGGCAGGTGGCTCCCTGTGGGCCTGTCAGACAGGAATAATTCATGTCCACGGTCACTCAGCTCTTTCAGCCAAAGAACCGTGATTTGTGAGCCGCCATGGTCATCGTCCTCTTCCATCAGGCCATTTATGGCCCTTACAATTTCACTCTTGATGAGAATGCATAAAACATTATTGGCCCTGTGTGCTTATTGTATAAGGTACGGAACTGACAACAGACATTATTAAATATTGTTAAACGAAGGGCTGAATAGGCACTAAAAGGCCTGCATGTTGAAAGGATTCGTTAACCCCGCTGATGCCACGGAAAGTGCCGGTGACATTTCCCTGATTTCTCCTTGCACAAAATCATTGTTAAGTGGTTCGAAGGGGCATGAAGAAAGGAAGGTCTGGATTGAGAGCAGCAGTCCAGGGGTCAGGAGCCCGGGTTCAAGTACTGGCTCTTGCATTCACATTACCTTAAGCGAGTGTCACCTTCCTTCTCCGAATAGCGGTTTCATCTATAAAGTCAGAGGTCAGACCGTAGAGCGTCTAGTTTCCTTTCCAGCTCTGGCATTCTCTGATTCCACAAAAAGATTCAGCGTAGAATTTATTTCTACTACTCTTTTCCCCGCCTCGGTGAATTCTCATGTTATTCACACTCTTTTCAGGCTGGATTAGATGAAACGTTAAACACGGAGAATCTCAAGGTCGAATCGCCTAACCTGCTTTCACTGGGCACGGATGTGCCACCGGGCACAGAGGACAGGGCCAGTAGAGTGAAGTGTGTGGGTGACCAAGAATAGATATTTTGAAGCAAGAAAGTGGGATCAGTGGTGTCTCAACAGGCGCCTTTCAGCTCGGCCGGCGGGTCTCCACCTCGTCTGCACTCCAACCTGCCTGTGTCTCCTTTCCCCCATCCCCTGTGCACCGGTCTCTGCAGAAGCTCTGCCCTCCCCTGCGTTTCCTGCCCGCATCTCTTGCTTTCTTTTACCTCAACTCCTCTGACACTGATGGCTCCCGAGGGGCATACGGACTTCTTCCCTGGCTCCGGTTTGTGGCTGGTGACAGAAAAAGAGAGAGGAACTGATCCAAAGAAGATAGGGGAGGTGGAGAAGAATTCTGGAGGGGGCCCTGCCTTCCTCCCGAGCACATGTGCTTCTGCCAGAAATGCCCCAACACATGCAACACAGGGGACAGACAGACAGAGGTCACCTTTCAAGGACAAGTCCATAGAGCAAACCGACCAAAAGAAGTATAGTACTTCTTCTTCTTCTTTTTTTCCAATGTTATTTCAAATCACTTTTTCTGATAAAGTTGTAGGTATTGAGATACTGGGCTATATTCATTTTAACAAAGAATGATTTTGTGACTGTCTTACTTTTTAAATAATAAAGTGGCAGTGAAAGGAAGACCAATCAATGAAAGAAGCAATTTTAACAGTCTACCCCAAAAAGCAATGTCTAGATTCTAAGACTCTGAGATAGAGAAGCGTGACGTACCATATATAATAAGGTGTTTAGAGAATTTTTCTGTGTAGCCCGTGTGTGAAAGTTACAGTCCTGCATGTCTAGAAAATAAATTTCTTCTCTTGTTTAACTGTTTCAACTCATTTTATAGTTCGAATTAAAAACACTACATAATTAGAGTGTATATTAGCTCACATATTCATATGACTTTTTGTTGACTCCACCATTTCTTAAGTAGAAGAAAGTATCCTGTGTTAACGATACTGTGAACCCAAGGAAACCTCACTAAAGGAGGGGTAGATAAAGTTATAAAACCAAGAGAAGCACAGAGACCGTAAAACCAAGAGAAAGAAATATCATAGAACACCCAAATGTAGCAAACATGAAGAGAAACTGATAGGGGAGTTGATCAAAATAAGTGAAAACATTTTTAGCATATCCTATTCTAAATAGCATATGTTTCAGGGGAAAAAAAAATCCACATCGCACCAGCACATTAACTGCTCCAGGTCTTTTATAGTCTCGTTTGCCTTTTTCTGGAGCAAACTCTTTATTGCATCACGCGTTTCATCAAGTTTTTCAGAAAACAGTTTCCCCAGTTTTTTCTTCTGGATCATTTGCGCTGTGGTCGATTACTGTTCCCAGTTCTTCATTTCTTTTCTATCATAGAGGAACAGCATTCCCTTTGTCACGTGACTTTGCAGGGCCTCCAGTTCTGTCAGTAGAGTATACACCGCCATTTCGACTTTTGGCTCGGCCATGTGACTTCCTTTACCCGACAGCGTGTTAGTGGGCGTGATCCAAACAAGGACTGAATCTGCTTATATAATTTAGCTTCACTCTTATGTTTCTGCCTTCTGTCATGAGAAAACCACGTCAATAGCCCCTGCTCCCAAAACAAAAGACACATGCAACAGTCCCAAACCCCATCCCCTCAGCCTGAAGCAGCCCACCTCAAATCTATGAGGGAAAGAAAAAAGAGAAAATAGATACTGTAAACCACTAAGAGTTGAGAGTTGTTACACAGCTTTACCCAGCCAAAGCTGACTAATGCTCTCCCCCCGTATCAGTTATCTATCACCACAATCATGGTGTGTAACAAAGCAACACAAACTTACGGCTTAAAAACAACAATTCAAATCAGCTGGCCAGTTCTGGCCTTAGCTAGGTTCAGTGAAACTTATGCATCTGTACACGGCTTCAAGCCAGCTGGGAACATTTCCTGAACTTGGCTAGACGCTTCGCCTTATCTGGGAGCTTGGCTGGGACAAAGGGGCTTACTCAGCAGTGCCCCTCCAGGTCTCTCAACCCCCCGCCGCTAGGCTTGCTCTCTCGATGTGGCTGAGCTGGGGGCTGGGGAGGTGGTGCGGCTGGGAAGGAGGGAGAGGGAAACACACAAGGTATCCTGAGGCCTAGACTTCGAACTTCTGCATGAGGTCACTGTCACTTCTGCTGCATTCTACTAACCAAATCAGGCTCCGAGTCCGACCCAGATGAAGAGCAGAGCAAGCCAACTCCCCCTCTTGATGGGCGGAGATCCGGGCACACTGCAGAGGGCGTGGATGTAGGAAGAAGTGGGACTTCAGAAAGAGACAAATTAAGGGCTGGAGCGCACCTAGGTGCTATCTGTTCTTTTTAGCAGGTGAATCAAATAAGCAATAAATATAAACTCTGCACACAGAAGGTGTTCAATAAATTACACTGAAGACAATGAGACAAGGAAACACTGAATGGCTTTTTGTGCCTGTGAAATCCAGCTGCGCTGAGAGCAGTGGGAGCCCGTACCTTTGACAGAGCCTCCTTCCTTCCAGTGTTTAACAGCGCCCCACTTCGATTACGCCTCTCTTCTGTGTGCCTTCAACTTTCCTTTCTTCTGTTTATCCTGCAGAATGTTTTACATCTAGTGAAAATGCTTTATTTTTCATTTAGACACTTATGTTCTCCAAAGTGTATTATCTAGATTTATTATAATGTGATTTTTTAAGTCCTTCATGCACACAATTCCACATTCTCTGCCAAGCCACCTCCAGTTAGGGCTCCCGCTAACACGGAGCTTATAAACCCGTTGTTTTTGCTTTCTTCCCCTGACCACGCCTTGCTTAAAATTCTGAGTTTAGTTTGCTTTAGATTGAGGAAAAGATGATCCCAGCACACCGTTCAACTCCCATTCTTCTCAGTTCAGGAGCCATGAAACCTTATAATATTTTACAGCAAGTAAATAAACACACACACACAAAAAAAAATTCAGAAGATTCCAAGTTAAGTGCTAGTCGTGGGGATTTGCGAGGCAGGGCAGCTGTCTTCAAACATCACAGCGGGTTTCCAGAACTTTTTCAAAGTCTAGCTAAATGAGGGTTTCCCAAAATCAAGTCTTATGCATCGCAAATACTTATAATTTTCACTTTCAATTAGTATACTTCATACGGCACAAGAAAATGTAGTCAAGGCTTTAAACAGATGAAAAAACATCATCAAGAAATAAGACTAAAACTAGAGACTATTGTGTGCTTTCAGAGAAGTCAGATCAAACACCACTTTGTAAAATTTGTAAGGATTAGAGGGAGCAGTGAAATGAGAATCTTTCTAACAAGAAGATCGTTGAACCATTAGAAAACCAAAAGGCACTTTCTAAAGCAGTACTTTGATATAACCTCCTCTCTTGGGAAGGTTAATAGTAATTCATCTCTAAGCAGTTAGCAATGGTACACAGGGCTGGCCCTCTGAGACACCCTCGTCCCTCTCACCGATTTGCCCTCAGGTCTATGGATCTAATGGCTCCCGGGTTCTGGGGAAACGGTGCTTGACAGATGGAACTGTGACTTCGCTGCGCATGAAAGAGCATATGCATATTCACCTTTCTTCCACCCTCCCCTCCCAATCTCATCACCGAGCAGGTGCAGCCCAGTGAGTTCTGAGTGCTTTTATGATGGAGAGGGTATGAGAGAAGAGTCCGCAAATGGACAGAAGGAAGGAAGGGCGTTCTTAATCACAACCCAACCGAGTCCTTCTCCCGTACCGGGGCTGACACACAATCATGCTTGTTTTTCAGTGACCCCGTGATCTTAGAGGTTATAAAATCAAATGCCTCTAGAAGGCGACATAAATAAACGAGGTGGGCCAAATGGGGCCCTTGGGTTCCTTGAAGGTGCACGTCCTATATAGGAAGGAGAATCACTTCTCAGTTTCACGTGACTGCGGCCATGTAGGAATGTGGAACTGCCAGACATGAGATGTTGAAGGGACACAAAACAAAGTCGTGACTCAGAGGTGTTGGAAACGTGGAATCTTGCGTGAAACCTTCCCATTTCAGTGCACAGGCCAAAGAAGACTTCTGCAGGCAGCAGCACAGGTCCCCAGTTGCAATCTGCCGCTCAGAGCAGTGCTACACCACGCGTGGCTCACAGCCTGGCACCCGTGCACAAGCTAACTGTTCCCACTCTGACAAATCAGGGAGCCAACACGAGAATATAAACCAAGTGCACCATCAAGAACGGTGTTTAGCTCAGCGACGCCTTCTCCGTAAGATTTTCTGTAGAGAGGACGCAGGGCACAAGCTCCTCCTTCACTGCGGGTGGCATTTGGGGTAGCACTACTCTGGAGAGAAACTTCCAGAAACCCTCTCCATGGAGCTGCCTCAGAGGCTTGAACAGACTGCTGCGTTGGCTCCCTGAACCCCCGTATCCTGTGAGGGATGGAAAGGAGAGAGGAGAACTCCAGCGGGATCTGGGAAATTGCTCGTGGATAGCCCAAGACTAAGCCGGGGAAGCAGGACCCGCCTGCACCGCAGTGGATCTGAGTGCGTGATGTGGGCAGGCGGGCTGGCGGTCAGCCGTCCAGGCCAGGTACTCTTCCTCCTTTCTCAACAGACCTGACACCTGCACTCACTCAGGCGCCTAAGAGTTTGAGGCTTGTAGCTGGTCAAGACAGACTGCATGACATGGATGTTCTTTCTAGTAGGATTTGTTTGCCTTCTTCATCACGTCCTCACCACTGCCACCCTCCTCCCCCAGCCCTCACCGTGGATTACAAGCTCCAGGAGGATAAGAGGTCTAGCCCAGTGTCTAGTACATGGTAGAGACTCAGGAAATATCAGGTGAACAAACGATATTATGGCAAAGGTATATAAGACAGGTGTACACATCATGCTAATCAGATAGATTAAAAACAATTTTTTTAATGTTTTCAGAGGCTGACATATACCTTTCTAGGGAACTGCTAAGTATACCTTGTTTTTATGTTCAGGCCAAAAAGGATGTTCAATGACTATTAAATATGGTATGGGAAATGCCTGAAGGCAAAGATGCTTGTGCAAAAGACTGAAGTTGGTAGATATGGGAAGAATTTGGGATGAGGGTTCCCAGACATTGAGCTAGTAAGTTACCGATTGAGTCTTTTAAGAATATTCCTCAGACAGGATGTTCAAGAGAGATTTAGCCCCAAGGTAGAAGACGAGCGGATGAACTCAAGTCCTCTGCAAGCCTACGTGTGTGGTCACGTGGGACTGAAGAACAGGGCTACGACTGTGAGCTGTCTGCTGAATGATGGAGAGATTTAAATCTCCCTCTTCTTTACTAAGATTCCTTAAACGATCCTACCTACCAATCATCTTACTTTCCTTTCAGTCTCTTGACCTTCTTTGTTCTCCCATAATTTCAGACCCATTATGTTGGAGTGTTGTGGCCTTTTCTAATATTTAGAAACTCATTATATTTCTGAACTCCTTAGCCTATTTCTTCCTGTTCTCAGTATTAGTAGAAAGGAATTGCTCAAAATGCTTTTTCCAAGTCTTTATATTACTTTCTGCATTGAAAATTTCCTTCTTTTGAAACATAGTGACTATTAGTACCACCCTTCCCAAGACTTCAGCACCACCTGCCTCCAATCACTCGAAGGTCTCAGCGCTCACCTCGGGATTTTCTAGTCCGCCCCACTCCTGCCGATTGCTACCAGACTAGTCACTGTACTATATCTACTGTTTATTGAGTGCCGACCACAAGCCAGTCGCTCTGCTGTTTCTAATTTGTTTTACAGACACTATTTTTAGTCTGTAACAACGCTGCAAGGTGGATTTCACCCTTCATTCACACAAGAACACGTGTTTCAGAAAAATTACATAATTTGTCCAAAGCCACAGTTAGTTAGGAATGGAACCTGATGCCAAAACCCCAGCTACTTACCAACTTCCCTAACAAGAACGGAAAAAAGGATAGCTACCCTTTTTGGAATGATTACCACAGTACAGCCATTGGCCTTATACCAATTATTTCTAAATCACACAATAATCCCCAACATCCGTATCATTTTCACTTTAAAGATAGAAAAAATGAAGCTCAGGAATGTTAAGTAATCTATTCTAAGTCATACAAGTGGTCAAAGATTTGAATTCAGGTCATTCAAAATCCAACATTTTTGTTCTTTGAACAGACCAGACTTACAGAAACATCTCTGTTAATTACTTTGCTAAAACCCTATTCGTTTTCCGTTGCTGCATACAAACCTCCCAGATTTAATGACTTAAACCAACAGTAATCGCACATTTTCCTCACTAATCTGCAGTGTGGGTGGGGCTTGGCAGGGAAGGCTCCTCCGTGCTCCATGCGGCACCTGCTGGGTGGTTCAGCCGAAGGCGTGAGGATCCGCCACACTACAAACTGTGTGGAATTCTGCCTGGGAGCTCAGCCCAGGCTAAGGGTCACAGGCCGAAGGGCCTTGCCACACAGATCTGTCCACGTGGCCTGCTCTTCCCCAAAACAGAGTAGCTGGGTCCCGAAGGCAAGCATCCCACAGGACGGCCAGACAGAAGCTGCATCTCCTTTTATGACCTCGCCTCAGAAGCCATGCGGCATCTCTCCCACTGCAATTTATTTATTAGAAGCCAACCAGTAAGGCCAGTCTTTGTCTAAGGGGAAGTGTATTACACTATACCTCTCACGGGAAAAATATCCCAGAAGCAGGCATGTTTTAAAATTACCACACATGCTGCCCCACAGCCTCTCACCCATTTCACCTCCATCCTGCCAAACTACCCATGATAACCACACACTTCAACTACCTCAACATCGCTGAAAAAAGGCACCAAGCACAAGACTTTGACTCTGGGGCTCACCCTCTTTAACTGTTTCCTGCTCTCACCTCTCTTATTTCCTGCTCCTGAACTTGACCTTCTCTGTCAAAAACTCCAATCACTAAACTATTTATAAAGAAGTCACCAATTACCTCCTAATCCCCGTAATTAATTACCTTTTGCCTTTTCTTATTTTCCTTATTGTTTCTGTATCCCTTGAGATGGTTGCCTACTCTGTCTTTAAGCTTTTCTCTTTTTTGTATCTTGAGATATATTTGTCCTTGCCTCAATTCATTCCAGTTTAACAGAAGAACTCAAAAAAAAAAAAAAAACTGACAGGAAGGCCTATCCTAAAAGCAGAATTAAGTACAAAAATATGATAAATGATAGCACAGCAAAGCAAGTTGCCATGTGTCGTAAACCCGGTAATTGTGATACCCCCACAAGGACCATGAGGTTGAGATAAAAAATCTTGCAATTACCAACATGTTTGTAACTCTGCACAAAGTATCTGCCCCAAACCAACCATTGGGATCATGATCCACAAAAAAAAGAGTTTTACCTTAGGATAAGTGCATAGTAGTTCTAAATTTTTCTTGGACCATGGAACTTTCAAGTACCTAAGGAAAGCTCTAGACCCTCCTTTGGAATAAATATGTACACGGACAGGGAGACACAAATGTTTGCATGTGGGAGCTCGGCACGCTCTCCCTTAGATGTATTGGATTTGAGGTGCCTCTGGACTCTAAAGTGGTGTTTACTAGGAAATGATTGGACACAGAGTGATGATGCTCACGAGAGAAATTCAAACTGAACTGAGATCTTGAAGGCAATAGATACAGGACAGCTAGCGCCTTTGGGTGGAGTTTATAACCCCTAAAGCATAACTACAGTAGACAGACATTTATATTAAGGGTAGATTCTTGGGAAACACCGGGAGGTCAAAGGGAAAGTAGAATATACAAAGCGACTGGTGAGGAGCAGCCAGTGATTTGGGAGGAAAATGTGGAGAATGTGGTTTCACTGATGTCTGAGAATTTTGAGAGGAAATGGGTTTGCAACATTCAATATTTATTAATTGCCTTTGTATTATGGGTTGACGATACCGCAATGAAAAAGGTGAGCAAAGTCCATGATTTACGGGGTGGGCAGACATGTGATCAGCCATTATGAATGCGATGAGCTACACCAACAATTCTCTTTGAGAAGTTAGATTCTATGTTCACATCATAACTTTAGTTACCGTCCCTACACAGCCCGTCTGGGGCTATTTTACAAGCGCTCACACATACTTAAGCCTTCTCTTTCACTCCCAACCTATCTGTCCCAATTACATTCTATCGCCAACTTAGACTTCATTCCTGCCACTGTCACACATGTCCCTGAGCAGCTAATTCCTGCCATGGCGAGTACTCCTCTTAGCAGTGCTCTATTACTCTATACCTGACCAGGGAGGGCTCAGCGCTGATTTAAATCCAGGCTCCACTACTTACTAGCTACACAGCCCTGGGCAAGTACCAACCTCTACGAACTTCAGTTTTATCATTTATAAATGAGGTGAAGCTGCCTCCCTTCTATTGATACTGTGGGGCATTAAATCAGATAATATATATAAAGCACAGAATGCCATGTTTGGTCTGATGTTCATTAAATATCAAAACAATAAAAAGGAAAAGACTAGAGATGTGTTTAGGACAATTCAGGGGAAGCTACAGGAAGCCCAACCCTTACCCGAATCACACCGTGTAAGGAATTAATAGGAGACCACGTATTTCAGCATACTCACAAGAACCTTCCTCCTCTCTCAAATGCAACAGAGATCATATAACATAAGCCTTACAAGTACCTGTGGACTGGGCAAGAACACCTTGGGTGAGTTTCAAAAGCCATTTCAACTGATTAGAGAAGGCAAAGCCAGATATCACTAGGTTGCAGAGTGAACAGGGCCTGTGGCTGTTGCAGGAATGAGGACTAGGCACTATTTAATTCTAATTAGCTTGTGCTCCTCTGCAATCTCCTGAACTTTCCCTGAATAGAACTGAATTGGTCTTCTTGGCCTTATGTGAGCAAAACCTCATTTATTTTCTCTCAGCTACAGAACGAGTTAAGGTCGTTTTAAATATTTATCCTGTTCTAATGACCGGCTTTCTCTCGTTCCTGCCAATATGATGACATTTATATATCAGAAGGAGTGGCTGAATCTCTCTTTTTGGAGTATTTAAGAAATGGATAGACATTTTACTGAAAGGATTAAACTTGGGTTTAAAGTAGGTGACCTCTGAGGTCTCTTTCTCAAAAGCAGAAGTTAATGCTCTTTGGGTTCCTCTAACTAAAATCAATTCTAAGTGGTCATATCAATCTCTTCACTGAGAAAGGACTGATATATTCTTATACTACATTCCCTTTCTGACGATATCAGCTGTACACCGATCCAGTACTTAGAGAAGCTACTGATGGCTTTCAACTATACCGCCTCATTTATGTGTCGCTTTCAGTGCCAAAAAAAAAAAAAAAAAAAAGGCAAGAGGACCATATTCACATAGCACTTTTCTCATTAAAGCCAAACATGAGCCTGAGCCCCCCACCCCCAACCTTTACGATCAAACCAATAACGACCTCATTTAATTCCAGCACAGAACAATGTCTTTCACTTAAAATTAATGTCTTGTCCACATAAAATTGAAATACAGAATGCAGCCTTCCTGATGATAAGTAGAAAGCATAAAGGTGACTTTTAAGGAGATAAATTTATTCTGTCAGGGAAGGAAAAAACCTTTTGCTATTCACCTGTGACTTGAACACTCCTAAGCAATGAGTTCTTCCCTTATTTGTAACTAAATACAATCTGTCACTCAGCCTCCCTTGCTGTTATGTGTTAAATTAAAATATATCATTAATACATACATCATTTCTGATCCTCACATGGTTAATGGCTCTGTGTTAAAAGACCAGGCAGTGTGTTGGCACCTGATAGCCATGCACACAGAATAATATACTAGACACATGGAGAGGTGGTAGGGAACATGGCACTTCAAATTATTTAAGATAGCATAATTGTATCATCTCCATTTATGGAGAATATCAAGTAAGGAAGTAAAAATTGTTTTGAGGTAATGGAATAATAAAGAATTACAGTGATCCAATAGAAAGCTGGAAAAAAAGATATAGAAATATTTGTTATTCAACAGTTCTGATTTTAAAATAGGAAAACATATTGAACGATTGAACAGAGAAGGGGTGTTTTCTTCGATGATCAAAATCAAGAGTCTTGTGTTCAGTCTTCCGTTATCTATGTTTTAGATTGACCTAAGACGGATAATGTTGGTTAGTCTCTTGCAGCAAAGCTCCCAGTCTGTGTTTTTGTTGTATTATGTCCGATGTAGGCGTAACCATCATTTGATAAATACTTACTAGGTGTCAAGTATTTAATCCCCAGGACAAATCTTCAAGGCTTTTCATCATCACCATCATCCCATTTTGCAGATAATAGTACTAACGATAAAAACTTCTTAAATACATGTCATGTACTTTAATTCATTTAATACAACTCTATCAGGCGGGTACCACAATCACCATCATTGCTGTCAATACATCATTCCCCAAGATGGGGAAACTGAACAACAGAAAATTTAAGCAACTGGTTCAAAGTTACCGCAAGCGGAAAGTATGGGTTAAAACAATCTATCTTGCCTCTCAGATAAGGAAAATAAGGCCAAGTGGATGATTGTCTCAGTCAAGGCCACAGAGAGAGAGAAATGAAGTGAAATTCAACCCTCCTTTTTTTTAATGTTTAGTTTTTTATATGGGAATTTTCAAAATAGATACTCGGCTAGAGAGAATGGTATTATAAACTCAAAACAAGACTTTCAGTTCCCAACCTAAAACCCTTTTTCTAGAACATGTCTCATCTAAGAAATAGAATTTGTCACAGCCATTTTAATTGCAAGAGCTTTAGTATTATTTCTAATTTGAGAGGCAATACATTCTACAATACCTCTATATTTTAGAGGTAAAGCCATTCATTCAGAACGGAAAGCTGTGCCTCTATTAATAACTGATGCATATCCTTCCAGACTTTCTCTACACATAGAAGGGTATGTAGAGGGGCATAATTATTTTTTTATAAATGTAATCAGTCACGCTACACACACTTTAAAAGCTGCTGATTTTGCTCTTTAAACGTACCAGGGACATCTTTCCATTACAACAAACACTGACCTACAACTTCATTCTTAATGTTCACACTGTATCCCATGTGTCAATGAACCACCGTTCACTTGGCCAACCCCTTGCCGACGAACGTTCGTGTTTTTTCAATGCTTTGTTACCATAAAAACATTGTGACAAATTTCCTACCTTATGCATCTTTATATGCTTGTAAAATCAGTTCTTAGAAGTTCCTGGAACATAATTGGTTCTCGATAAATTTGCTTAATTAATAGATGAATGAAAGTGAAATGGCTTGGCAAAGAATTGGTAAATCTGATATTCTGATACATATTGTTAAACTATCTTCCAAAAAAGGCAATTAATCCATTTTCTGTTACTTACATCTTATTTTTAACTTTGTTTATGGTTTAAATATTTTAGAAAGTTTTAAATCTTGTACCTGTGGTTCTGTCTTAAGGACACTGATTTATAGACGGAAGAGCCCAATGGCTTATAAAAGCCAACTGCCGAATTTTCAGAAATTCTGAGAACCAGTTGTAAAATGTAGCCATTGTTTAAAAATTATGTCAACTTACAATACATAAATTACATTTAAAATAAAGGTAATAAATGCTCACACTACTTTCCAATTATTTGACTAAACTTTACTATCATTTATGCTCTTGAAGTCAATTACAACTATCATATCCGAATAGTGACAAGCTACCACATTTCTTCCCAACTCCACAATCAGTTGCTTTATGTTGGTAGCCTGAAATTGGCAATGTATTCTTTGGTGGGGTATTTACACCACAGGAATCAGCAAGTGCTATAAATCAGGGCTTGATTTAGTGGTGAAGTTAAAAGAGTTTTTAGTTTAATTAATAATTTATATGATGAGAAAAAGTTTAACAATAAGCCACATACTAGACTTCATGGCAATTTACTGAGAAAAGAGTTAGTAGACTCAGATAAACTCGACCTGTCAAGTGATGGCTGAATATTAATTACAGATTCCAAGTTAGAAAAGAAAAGAAAGAAAAGCATTCTGAGAAAGTTAACGGAGTATGTGGAATTACATTTATTTATAATAAAGAGTATTGTACATTTTTACACATTTTATATTTTCATATTTTTTAATTATTATTTGTCACAGATATTTTACCACTACTTAGAATTTGGGCATTAAAAGAATGCTTTATTAATGACTCAAATAGTATATAACCTGTTTGAATTGGCTTTCTCCACTCGACATAATTCTCTGGAGAGTCACCAGGTTACTGTATATCAGTGGTTCTCTTTATTGCTGAGTAGTAGTATTCCATGGTGTGGATGTACCACAGTTTGTTTAACCATACAACCACTGAAGGACATCTTAGTTGTTTCCAGTTTGAGGCTATTATAAATAAAGCTACTATAAACATTCATGTATGGGTTTTTGTGTGAACGTAAGTCTTCATTTCTCTGAGAGAAATGCCCAGGAGTGCAATGCTGGACAGTATGCTAGTTGCATGTTTAGTTTTCTTAAGAAACTACCAAACTTTACCAAAGTAATTGTACCATTTTACATTTCCACCAGCAATTCATGAGTAATCCAGTTTCTCCACATCCTCGTCAGTATTTTGTGTTGCCACAATTTTTATTTTAGTATTCTGATTGATGTCTAGTACTACTGCATTGTAGTTTTAATTTACATTTCTCTAATGACTCATGATTTGAACATTTTTATGTGCTTATTCACAAACGATGGACCTTCTACAAAACACCTAACCAGTATTTTCAAAAGTGTCACTATCATTAAAAACAAGGAAAGCTCAGGAAATTGTCACAGATTAAAGGAAAAAAAGAGACACAATGGTTAAATGCAATGCAGCATCCTGAATAGAATCCTGGAATAGAAAACATCAATTAGTGGAAAAATTGAGGAAATCTAAATAAAGTCTGTTGTTTACTTAATTAAAATGTTGGTGGGTAAAAATTTTAATAGGACAGTCTGCAAGATAAAGGTTCTGGAGCCACTAATGATATTATTTTTTGGGAAAGAGGTCAACTCATCTTTTAAATGTGAATATGCATACTTACATAATCTTAAAATGACACAGCTTTTGAGTAATTTATTCCATTTTTTGGGGTTTCTCCAATATGGTTAATTATAAAACCACTGTAAGGTCATATTATTCTCTTAATAATATTTTTTTGGCCACATTATCATCTTCTAAGAGATTCTACAAGTACATAATTACTTGCTAAATGTGGGAATATAAATATATTATGAGAACTTGAGTTAGACAAGCAAGCAAAAACCATAATTTACACAAAACAATTCCTGTGCTATATAAAAGAGTGCTAAACTGCATCAAAAAGATGACCCTTTAATTTTATCTCACATTAACATTTGTTACATAAATTGCACTATTAACATCATCTCCATGAGCACCTCTTTCAGAAAGAGTTTTTAATAAATTACTGAAAAATATTTTAACAGAAGCATATAAATTAAATTCTGCATATCTCTTCACCGTAGAATTTACCCTACAGAGTTCTAAAAATGAACTCCTATAACTCTATCATTTAATAAGCTTACAACTTGCAGTGCATCATTCCACAGTAAGTTGCTACAGTCAATCCTCTACCCTTTAGTTTGGGGTGGTCCCATTCCTCTTATTTGCTCCTAGGTGGGTATAGAATCCAAGTGGCTGCCCGATTATAAACTTTAATACATTTGATGGTAATAGGCTCAGTTGTTTTTTTTTTTTTTCTTTCCTACTTTCAGGTTATCAAATACAAAACATGACCTAGCATTCTGTGTTCTGATTGGCTGGATACCTAAGTTTTCCCAGACCTACAACTGTCTTTATTGGTTGTTCATGGGTAATACCTCTAGATGATGCACTCCTCATATTTGGTAGTTAAAACTTGCAAGTCAAACTTCTTCCAATGCTTTAAAGACTTCGATTCTATTTTAATAGAGCTGCTTTTATGTTTAAAAAAATAAAAGCTATTCATGGTTAGACAGAACTATATAATTACATAACAATTTTTTTAAGTGTAGAAGGAGAGGATCTTGAGAGCAAGACAATTTTAGCCACAAGAACCGAGGTTTGCATGGGAGACATTTTGCAATGGAAATTTTTTTTCCACACCATTTAGAAGTGTATTTGACTGTTTGGGTGAGTGTAGGGGTGTCGTACAGGTTTTGGAGTGAGTTTGGGAAAGAAAACAAGTGATAAACATTCTTCTTTTGATCTTTGTAACCCTGAGTTCCTTGATAATCTTTCCGAAAATCTCAGTTTTTCTTCCAGTGGCTAATTACTCTTCTCTTTACTCTCAAGAAGGAAAAGAATCATCACAACCTCTCAGCCAGTCAATATAGATGAGAGGAGAAACTCGGTAGGTGCAGATCTGGTTACACCACTCTCCAGAGTGTCACCCACTTGCAAGCCAGGTCCCTTCCCTCTTCCAGAACGTCCAGCTCCATCAGAGGGTTGGTTTGGGGTCAACATGAAGGATGAACACAGAAAGGAAAGAATCACCCTGACTAATGGAGACCCCTCTGAGCTCCAGAGAATGCTCATTCCATTTAGTCCTTTCTTCTTTCCTTTTTATGAAGTCCATTCTGGCTGCTTCTGTCCTCCTCTGGAAACAGATTATCTTAAAAAAAAAAAAAAAAAACCCTTGATTAATGAAGCCATTTCCAGTAGATCTTCTTCCAATCAGAAATTCTCCTTAATGGACGCTTGTATACCCAAAACTCTGTTCTTTCTTGCACTGTGGAGTCGGTCTTGTCTTTGGAGCATTCCCAGAATCTGAAGAGACGATGACCTCTGTTTAACCTTGATGCCACAGGGGATAGCTAACCGCAGTTTATTGATATGAGCGGTGGCTGTGACTCCAGAACGCCAGGTCCCCGAATGGCTTCGTCTCCATTAACAATTACAGTGGCAATAGCTAGCATCTACTCAGCACTTAAGAGTTTTGCTAGGCACTGTTCTAAGTGCTCATTGTACTATCTCATCCAATGCTGATAACAACTTCGAAAGTCAGGTACTCATAATCCTCCCCAATTTACGGATGAAGAAATAAAGGCACAGAAAGGTGAAATTACTTGCTCAGTATATCATAGTGGCACAGCCCCTCCACGTTTAGCCACTATGAATATTAATTACTATTTACACTTCCCAGCTGGATAATTTTCCCCAAGCAAGTCAATCCCATCTTAACTTCCTCATCTGCCATTTGACTAGATGACATCAGTATTAATGCCTGCCGCCATCTACTTCAGAGACTTGTTGGAAAGATTGAATATGATGAGAGGGGAATGTGTTTGGTTTTTTTTTTCTTCTTTGGAGCTGTTATAAAACATGTAGAATACAGAATATGTAACATATGCAGCAAGAGCTTAGCTACTGGGGACTGAGTGCTTTCTAGAGTCAAACCAACACTACAAACAGAGGAAGCTGTGAATGCTCCAGCCTCTTTCCCCCAACACCTCTTCCATCCAGCCAAGCCCAAAGCCTCCACCCTCCACCTGACTGCATTCTCATTCTCCGTAACTTCTTCCCTTTGCCCCTCGCTCCTCTTTTAGTTTACCGATTAAAATATTGAACCAAAGGATAACCTATTATTTACTCTCACTCAGAACAGGCTTTTGCCTACTGAAGGGGAATAGTGGAATGTTCTAAATACCCATTTCCAAAAGAACTCCAGAATACCTGAAGTTGTTAATGATTGACAGTCCCATTTCTATAATATTTAGGGAAGAGGGGGGTCGGGAAAGTAGCTTGTTAAAGAGACACCCTGGAAGCCTTCTCTTTCCACATGAGGCCCACCAGAGCCCACCCCCTTTCAGAGCAAAGCAGCCGGGTCTGAGCTCTACCAGACAACAGGCAGCAAATTGTTCTCCACGATCCTCTCTGGTTCTACATAACATCCACGGGGTGTCCTTCTGGGCTGGAGAATCGAGCTGAAAGGCTCATCGAGTGTGTAACCTATGGTTCCTTCAGGATCTAAACAGCAGCTAAAGGGCCCATGTGCAATAACTTAACTTGAAGGGAGATTGTGCACACGCACCAGAGAGCGGAAGTCAGCCCCACAGTGGTTTGTGAAATAATGAGAGCAAATTAGCTCCGGATTTCTCTTTGTCGTGTGGGAAGGTGATGGCAGAGCAATTCTTCCAAATTTAAGTATATTTTATGTTAACTGCATAAAGTAGCATAGATTTGTTGCTTTGAGTCTCATCCACAGGGAGCTAGAATCGGGTTTGTTGATTTCTTTTATTACCCAGTCAAATGACTCCAGTCCTTGTTTGTATTTACTTGAGAAGTACCAATCTATTTCTGAATAGCTTTGCAACTTTAAGTGTTTTAAGAAACTTCTTTTTAATACCATCTAGTTAATTGCACCGTGATCGCGCCTAAGTAGAACATTATATCTATCAGTCTTAAGTGCTGAGAGAGATATAATAGCTTCAGTCATATTATTATACTTTCTTTTATATAGTGCACTTGGAAAGCTGAAAATTAAATATGTGTCAATCTGCTACCGTTCTATTACTTACCTTAGTGTTAAGTAAACACTAATGAAACTCTATCACCTCTGGTAAAATTATATTCTGAATTCTTTGATGATAGACTACAGGTTCAGTGTAGACCTACGCCTTTCCTTGTTTTCCTCACTCTCTTCAGTTAAAGAGGTTTTCAAGTTTCTGTGTTTTCTGATTTTTGAACTTTCGGTTAGTGCACTTAGTGGGGAGAGAACTAGAACGAAGGGGAAAGAATTAACCGCAGAATCACACTCACGTGTGGGAGACACTGCTGAAGCTAAATCCTAAATGCACTCCACATACCACACCCAGAAATGGCCACACGTTAGGAGAGAGCCAGGGCCAAGAAAATGGGCCCTAAGCTAGATACACCCAAAGTGGACCAACCCTTACCATTCTCCATGTGGTCCAACCCACCAAGGGCAGCTGTTTACAACACCCATGAGGTCCTTTTAAACGCAAAGGCTCAGGCCCCACCTCAGGCCCACCAAATAGAATCTGCACGTGCTCCAGGCCCTGGCGGGAGGATTCGAACGCACTTGCCCGTCCGAGGCGCCCGTCTGTGCTGTCTCGGGGCCGCCACTGGCAGGCAGAAGGTCCACCTTGCTCACACCGCAGGAACTGAGGAGGAATGCCAGTCATTCCCCTTCGCCAAGAATGGTGCGACAGACGTAATGAAAGGGAAAAAGCTGCACTTCTTTCAAAATTCAAATCAACCATTGAGATCTGGTGGCCCGGGAGGTAGCGACAGGGAAGAGGGAAGGCGTCACACACTCCAGGCCCACTCAGTGTTGAGACAAAAAGCTCTCGTTGCAACTCTTTTACCTTCCCCAATGTTATTGGATTTGAATTTTTTTTTCTTCTTGAGAAGGATACACTAAAAAAATTGACCTAAATTCAGTATTCCATCCAGATGCTTTCAATTTGGCAGATGGGAAGTAAGTTTTGCATAGAGACTGAGCTCACTGAAAGGGATTAGAATTTTGAGCTGGAAGTCCAAAGGCATTTTAAAGTCAAGAACCTGTTTAGGAAAAAATAGCTACGAGTGACCTTGATATAATTCTGCAAGGATATTCACATCTGAGAGCCATCTTAGAATAAGCTCCTCTGGGTTCTTTGGTACCTACTCTCCCTGGCACTGCATTCAAAGCAACGTACTTTGTGCAAATTTCACTCAGGCAATGACAAAAGGTGAGAGGCGTCACAGGACTGAAAACACATGTAACTGAAGTAGGTGAGCCAGCCACAGAGAGCTCGGGCAGGACAGGGCGGTCACCACCCGAAGGGGCCGCCACTGCAAGGCGCGGCCCCTCGGCAGCCGACCACAGCTCCGCACCTCGCGCTCAAGACTCACGGCCACGGCCCGGTGCGGGCAGCTCCGCCGTTCTCCCTGACGGCGACCTGCAGTCAGACGGACTCTCATCTCAGAATAAACCCCTCGGCCATATGATGTGTCGACTACGGAAACTATTTTCAGGTTTATTTTTTCCAAAGACATTTGTGTTTTCCTCAAGGTTTTGCCATTTTTTTTTTCAATATGTAGATAGCCTAGACACCAACAGCTGCTAACGTCAGATGATATCTAAATACTTTTTTTCCATTTATTTTCAAATAATTTATTGATTTAGGAGTAAATACATCTTTAAATATTCTCCAGTATCTCAAGGCAGTAAGTGCTAAAGAATTGTATGACATTGTTATTTCTATTTTTTCCACTAAGATAACACAAAGGAGTTTTAATTTGAAAAGAAAAATAGAAACTTTGGCTTTTTGTGAAAAGGTAAAATTGAACCACAGTATACATAGATTATATGAAAATTACGCAAGTGGCCTATACAAGCAGGGGGTCTCAATTTAGCTTTGGGAAAGGTTTGAGTTTCTTTAATGACTATAATGATTATCCCATCTCAAACAGGGGGACACAAAACTAAGGAATTCATTCAAAACTGGATCAAAATGATGACTAACTACAGAAAAAAATAGTTCAGCATGGTATATCAGTTTCCTGGACTGCCATAACGAAGTACCATAAACTGGGTGGCTTAAACACAAAAAACTTATTGGAAGCTGGAAGTCCAAAATCAAGGTGCTGGCGGGGCCACACTCCCTCCAGGACACCGGGCGGGGACCCTGCCCTGCCTCTGCCAGCTCGGACAGCCCCGAGAGGGCCTGGGCTTTGCAGCAGCATCACCCACTCCAACCTCCACCTTCCCATGACCGCTGTCCCTCTGTGTCTCTGTCTTCTCTCCTCCTGAGGACACCAGTCATATTGGATGAAGGGCCCACCCTAATGGCCTGATCTTAACTTGATTATATCTGCAAAGACCCTGTTTCCAAACGAGGGCAATCCGCATGTCCTAGGGGCAAAGATTGCAACATGGCTTTTGGAGGGGGACCCACTCGACCCGTAGCACGTGCAACATGGCCTGTAACGTCACCGAAGTAAGAGTATTATTCTCTTGCTCTCTGATTCATCATTTATTTTCATTTGCCTTCACAAAGCAAAGAAACCATTAGAAATCAAGCCAAGTTGCTAATGTAACATGTCCAATGAGTATCTGATAAAGGTTCTCTTAGAAAAGAGAAAAGGCCATCTAGAGCATTATTGGTGATGGGTACACCAATAATAGGAGCTAATAACTTAAGATCCTTGGGACTGTCAAGTAACTCACCTGCCTGGGTGGCACAGTGTTTAAGAAAACAAAGTTATGGTAAGTTCAAAAGATTCATCAAGGCGAAGAAACAGAAATCTGTCTAAAGTTATTTTACTCCATAAATATCATAAATAATTTCCCATGACAATTCTTTGATACCACTTGAATACTTAGAAAACATAATTCACACTAAGTTATGCACCATTCATGATTTAACAAGTTGCAGTGAACAATTTCTTTTTGTTGTTACAATTCTGGGCCTATAGTTAAATACATCACTTTCTTCCCAGACTTAAAATTTTCCCAACTTCTCCCTGCGCCGCACCTCGAGGGCCCTTTCCACTGTCTCTTCCCTCCTCCCGTCTGGGCTCCTTTCCCTTCCTTGTGGTCCCTGATGGGCACCTTCACAGGCACCTCTCAGCAGCACTCCTGGTTGCTGGCTGCTTCTGTCCCCGGCCCTAGCCCCCCGCTCCTATCCTAGTGAGCTCAGTGGACACCTGTGCTTCTCAAATTCGAATGTGAGATCTTGTTAAAATGCCGATTCTGATTCTGCACGTCCTGCGTCTTTACCAAGCCCCTGGGGTGACCCCCGTGGACCACACTCTCTGTGGCAAAGCTGTACACCCTGGCCGACTGGCCCCCAAGGCCTTCGCTCTAAGTCCCACTATCCTCCCCCGTTGGGTCTCTCCTGCCCCACAAGGTCTTATACTTCAAATGATCTCTTACCGCTGCTACCCACCTCCTCTCATGGCTCCTGCTGCCTTAAGCGCATCTCAGGTAGCAAATGAATACAATAATCCTACTGAAGAATAAATGGCTGATATGCTCTCCTTACCTGCTCTGCCCTTCCTTCCAGAGGTTTTCTTTGGCGGTTTGTCTGAATCTCTAAATCAAATAGTCTTCCCTTGAAGTGTAAATATTGGTACATTTTTCTGGGGAGCAGAGTCAAGATTATTATGAGACTTTCAAAGAATTCTCTAATCCCAAAAGATAAAAAAACGTTATACTCTAAATAGCAAAATGTCAGGCACTGTCAATACCACGTTGGAAGGCCGTGAGAGGGGTCGGGGTGGGGGCTCCCCTTAAAGCACACCACCTGGCTTTCTCCTCTTCCCATTGCGAGGCTGCTCACGAGGAGGGGTGGACACCAGAGCAGGGGACTCCGGGGGTGTCCTGCTCACACTCCCTCAGCTCAGAGGAGGAGCTTCCTCCCAGTCAAACGCAACTCCCATCCCCAACTCCCACCCCAAGGCTGGCCTGTGGGCTGCGAGGGCGACTCCCAGGCCCGAGAGAAACTGAAACTAAGACCAGATGCGGAGGGGGAAAGCTGTGTCCCCTTGTCCGTCTGCGGCTACGATTTCAGGGCCCAGGAAGCCCACACTCCCAAACCAGGGAGAGGGCAGAGGTCCCCGGGCCATCCGGACAACGCGTGCCCCAGCGGGACAAGAAGGGCCTGGACGCTCCCTTCTCCGTCCCCCACCCGCAGGCCCCTGGACGCGCCGCGTTCAGCTGCGCAGGAAACGAGACGGTGAGACAGCGTGCGGAGAGCAGCCAGCACGCAGCCCAGCGAACGTTAGGGAGTCAATAAACATTAGTTCCCTTCCCCTACGCCGTTATGCGATTCGCTTGCCGTTACTGCCATCGAGCACAGTGAGAAGCGTGCGCGTAATTAAGTATGTACTGCTATGGTCATTTTGTTTTTAAAATTTTATTGATAACATCATTATACGCCTTATGTAAGCTCAGAGTTTTTCTGCTTACGCAGCATGCTCATCTGTTCCTAACTTTCCAAAAAAAAAAAAAATGCAAGGGAACGTCTGAGGGAAGAACAGTTCAGTGGTTTAACAAGGCAAAAAAAAAAAAAAAACGTTCAACATCTTCCTGCAGTGTGAAATCTCGCTTTCCTCACTGTCCCTCCTGTTGGAACCCAGAACCCAGTCGCACCCCTCAACACCGGTGCTCCCCACCCACCCTGCCCTCCCCCGCGCAGCCAGAAAAGGCCAGGCAGGCAATGCCCAGGAACACCGGCTCCCGTCCGCTCCTGGACGCTTTGATTAATGCGTTGCTCGGCCACAGCAGTGTGGGAACACCAGCCACCCGGAGCGTGCTACGGGAGCTGACAGTCGCCTGTCTCAGCTATCCTCACGACAGAATCCCTGCCCAAAACACTGGCTGGGACTTAATGCCACAGGCAGCTGAAAGCAACCACGCCCATTTATCAATATCTGAGGCTAAGAGGAAACTGTAGCACCAGAGCGAAAAACAGCCAGGCCGCTCAAACTTGAAAGCAGACCTTAATGAACCAAGCACAGGGATCAAGTTGAAGTAGAGGTTGGGGTGAAACTGGCTGGAACCCTCCATCATGGTCTAAATGTGAATGATTCTCCCCCCACCCCCCAAAAAAAAATCTATGAAGCCATTGAAAAGTATTTAGAAAATCCTCCACAGTATCTATCACGGTAGAACAGGAACCTTGGTTCGTAACTAACTACAGGAAACGACAAACCGCAAATGAAATGGATGATTTCAAAGCCCTTGTAACAGCGAACGGCTTCGCCTCCCAAGTACGTCCTACAGAGGCCTTTAAACATGCTCCTCGCAGGGCTCGCCAGAAATACGCTTCTTGGCCCAGTTGCCCAAGAACGTCCCCTGATACTTTCTTTTCGCTGAAATTGAAAATAGGGTCACTGTCAACAGACGCGGGCACTCATTACTCTCCTCATGGGCACGCCCACACGCTGAAGAGCAAGGCCTGGAAAGCGAAGCACCAAATCTGTTAGCTCTGCATCCTCCGACCCCCGGGCCTCTCGCGACCTGATTGTTAGGACTGCCACTTCTGACGAGGATGGCGCCACTCCCATCCTCTCTCCTTGTGGACCTTCTGCTGGTAACACACGTTTCCCACTGCAGTGAAGACAATAAAGCAGATGCGGCACTAAGAATCCTGGAGTTGGTTAGAGTTACCAGGTTTGCAAGAATGAATCGATATTTGATCTCCAAAATATTTTTGTACTTTCATATTTTGGCAATAAAAAGATTCTTAACTCTCAGAAAAGAGTAATGATCTGGCATTTTGCTATCAAATCAGGTGAGTTTTAATAGCTCATTTTAAAAATTAACATTGAAATGAAATATGAAGGTTAAACAGAATAGTGGATCAAAGCCTCCAGAAAATAGATGAAAAGGGGATATCTGTGAGCACAGAGTCAAAAAAAAAAAAATCCTCACTCCAATCCGACAGAGAATCGCAATAACCCACCCAGATAGAGGACCTCCCCTAGAAAGCAAGTGTCCTTGTCACCTACACCAGCGGTCTCCAACCTTTTTGGCACCAGGGACCGGTGCTCCTATGAGAATCTCATGCCTGATGATCCGAGGTGGAGCTGGGGCGGTGATGCCGGCGCTGGGGAGCGGCTGCCAATACAGATGAAGTTTCTCTAGCTCACCTGCCGCTCACCTCCTGCTGTGCCGCCCGGTCCCTAACAGGCTACAGACCACTACGGGTCCACAGCCTGGTGGGGTTGGGGACCCCTGACCTAAACAAATAGAGCTGAAGGAAGGCATATTCCCTAAGAAAAGCAAACAACCTCTTACTATTTGAAGAGCAGCCCATTATTTTTGAAATACAAATATAAGAGAAATAATTCTGAGTGATTCCCCACCCACTCAGTGTTCAAACTTATTTTCTAATACTTACAATAGAAACTTACTACTTGACTTAAATGCTGTATATATCACAGTGCATTTCCTTAAAAATTAGTATGCACAGATCTTTCCATGACATGATGCTTTATCATGCAAAGTTAGAGAATATGCAGCTCACGGTGTCACTGCCATTTCTTTCAAAGCCTTTCTTGTTATGACCCTACCTTCCTCAATTCACCTTGTTAAAAATGAAGGTGTTCAAAACAATCTACAAGTCTGGAGAGAGGATAAGTCTATGAAAATCGTGAAACCATTTTTCCCAGGACCCACAGCTTGAGGCCAGTTTTCCATGAGATACATATAATTCTTGCCATTAAAGTTTTGATTTAAGGGAATGGAAATTCCCTCAAACTGGCTTTAAAGGAAACAGAGAAATCGGTGTACAGTTACAGAGGCAGCTAGCTCACAGAGTCTGAGGGCAGGAGGTCCGGCTCGGCTTCCTGAGGAACGCCAACTGGGAGGAAGAGTCTTCTGTCGTCCCCTGCCTACATCCCCACCCCCACTACGCCATGTGTCTCTGACCTCTCTGGCAGACTTCCTTCCGTGCTGCCCCTGCGAGACAGCACCCCACCCATCCTTGCACATCCCAAGCCCACGGTCCCAGGAAACAAAACCAGCTGAGCCCAGCTTGACTCAAGAGCCCATCCCTGTCCCACGCAGCTGGGCTGGTGAAGAAGTGGTGTCTTTTGTTACAAACAAGGCTGGAGGGGCTCGCCCTTTGGGGGGTGGGAGGAGGCAGTTCTTAGACAAGGCAGAAATACGCTGTGCAGGCATCCTCAAAGGTACCTGGGACCATTTCTAGTAAGAGATACACATAAAATGGTGATTCTGCCATCAGGGAGATATACTGCTAAGCTATCCCCAGTTGGAGTCTATCATCAGAATCATGTGCGAATCATTTTATTAGAAAATACATTCCACATTCTTTCTATATTTGAAGAGACCTGTGTGGCATAATTTTCCTTCCCTCCTCTTGAGAATCTGACAATTTCCACAAAGTCAAAATGAAGAAGCATGTTTCGATCTCTTTTTCCCCAAAAATATGTCAAGAATAGTATCCTTTTGACAAGCCAGGTAAAATTTAGTTCCTATCACTAAAAAGCTTCCACTTCCCATTATCCACCAAATATAGGTTTGCAACTTCAGTGGCTTTAGGAAGATCACCACCGCTGGCCAATAACTGATGTGGAATCTCAGGTTGAAAAGAATTATCCACCACCCCCCGCCTTCCAAATTAAGGGAAAGAGCCGAGCAAGAGTGAGGAAAAGAGACTACCATTACAGTCTGCACCGTGGGAGTGCTGTCTCTTCTGCTTCTGGAAGGAGTTAAAACTCTCATGGAGCAGCTGTTATGTTCCACATACTATGCTTTGCATGTTGCACACATGAGATAACTTAATCCTTAGAGCAACCCTGCAACTCTGGATTGGAAAAACCCACATATGCGTGAAATCATGTGGTCCTCAACTTTTTCTGTCTGACTTTTTCTGCTTAGCATGATTAGCTCAGGATCCATCCATGTTTTCACAAATGGCAGTGTTTCATCTTTCTTATGGCTGAGTAACAACAGTCTGTTGTATCTAGAATCTTTGTCCCCTGCTTGCTCCCTTTAGAGTCTTCGATTTCAAACCGCTACAGTGCGGCGGGCTCAGACAGTGAACTGTGACCGTCCCTCACGCACTGTCTCCGCCAGACTCACCTTACAGCAAGTGGCACTTTGCAGCGAGCTGGCCACGGCTATCACCTGTGGGGGCCCCAGGGGCCATTGATTGTAAACTATGGCTTGTGGGGGATGCTAACGAAGTTCTTCCAGAAGCCGCATTTGCTGGACTTCACACTTTGCTGTGTGTTGTCCCCTGTAAAACTGTTAACAACACGCTGACAAATGTGTTCTTTATCATTAATTTGTCCCTTTCTGTTCAAAGGAAACCATTTCCATTTGTTCCACTAGACCGTACCCCCTCATGACCACCCAAAACCAAACATTCCCCCCCCCCAAAAAATCTCAAAACCCTCGTGCGGGCACACCGTTTCTGGCGTCCCGGGACCAGGGAGCGCGCATGCGCGCACACGCGCCCTGCGGAGACGCAGCCACTCGCAGAACCCGCTCTGCAAAAGGAAATGCCAAGTTCGCTCCACGTCGCCTCTGCTTCAGACCCGGAAAAAACGCCGATCAAAGTGAAAACCGTTGGTCCAGCTGGCTATTTCCGGGCGAAGCAAAGGGCAGATGGAAAGCCACGGGCAGGCTGTAGTGCCTCGTCTGGCCACCCCCACCCAGTTGCTTTGGAAGAAGCTGAGCAAAACTGAACCCCTGTCGAATGGGAATTCACACACACACACATACGCACACACAGACACACACACAGACACACACACCACACACACGTTTACTTACATAACAGTATTAAGAATATATAGGCTGAGCTGTCACACCGACAGCTGGTCTGGCTGCTTCAGCAGTTCGGACACATCAGGCTGGCTGCCCAGCTTGTCTAGGGCCCTGTCCCGCAACTGCCCTGTAGTACACAGCCTTGGTTGAACACAGAGCCCTCAAGCCCAACACGTCTCTCATTAAGGTGGAAGAACATCCAGAAGCAAGCCTGTGATATTTGTATATTTAAAATCAACCTCCTGAGCATAATATATATAATATAATTATAATATGTAATATATATTACATATATTACATATAATATATATTACATATTATATATATATACATATATAGTGTAATATATTACACATATATGTAATATATATTACATATTAATATATATACATATATATTATGCTCAGGAGGTTGATTTTAAATATACAAATATATATATATTAGAGAAAACCACCTCTGCTATGTCATCTGTTTGCATTCATTTACACACATTATAGTTCCCAACTACCTACATATATGTGGAATTAATTAATAAAAACATGTAGTCTCACACATGCACACACACACACCCAAACCCAGAAAGGGTTCTAGATATACTGCAGATATCACATATGAAATATGTTAATGATTCGTAGAGATTCTGATTTAAAAACTGTGGAGGAAAAAAATGTAATCAATTTTTAAATGAGTTTCTTGCCCGAGTCTTCAACTTTCTTACCAAAGACCGTTTTTCTCATTGCTCCCTGGCACAAACGTTTTGAGTGTTGCCTCTGCTGCTGGTCTTCGCCAAACATAAAAACACAAGCACCGATCAGTCTCGTGCACGCGTGCGCACCTCTGCTGGCTGGCTGTGCGCATGTCCCACTGACTGTTCTACATGCGATCGTTAATACCGCAATGCCCAGCAGGTGTCAGGAAATCAAGGCTGGGTTAGCTCGGTGATTCTGGGGTCACGGCTAACCATACCTGCACACAACATACCCCGTGACTGTCATCTGCAACACAAGTGGGCACTGGCTGCATCCAATCTATTTCTACGCTGTATTATCACTGGGCAGAAATGGCCTTGTTCACCCATTCCCTCCATTTTCCAGCAGAAAAAAGCAAGGAACCGATAAGCCTGAGCTCAATTTGTTCTGGCAATTATTGCAAAGTTCCTACTGTGAGGGAGGCTCTGCCCATCCGTGTGGAATGACACGCTGCCATCCAGGGTCCAGACAAAAGGAGACCCTGCTTTTCTCCAAGTGTATTCAGCCATGTGTAGACATATTGGCCAAGATGCCTGCCCATTCACATCTTAATGGGAAAAAGAGAGAGACAAGAACCTGGGGGCGGGGAAGAGAATGAAAGATTATCAAGTAATACCAGACAACAAAGCATGAACTTGGTGACGAAGAAGAAAGGAAACTCTTCGACCACAGGACAGTAAATCACTGATCTAATGTGGATATATATGTTTTAGTACTATCCAGCAAAATTATGCTGTTATTACAGATAAAGGTTTCTATAATGACACTGAAATATGAAACTAAAGAAAGTTATGCTAGGAAACTGGATTATATGAGCTTCTCTCTTCTGTCTTCTTTCCCTTTTCTCTCTCTCTCTCTCTCTCTCTCTCTCTCTCTCTCTCTCTCTCCTTCTCGCCCTTCCCATTCACTAAGGTACAGTTGCACATTAATTCAACCAAATGAAACTCTTAGGAGAAAATACCACCAAAATGCATTCTAAAGTATAATTCCTCTGAAACAAGTATGTAACTTTATTTAAAAAAAAAAAAGTACCAGTCAAAAGGTGAAAAAATATATTACATTATGATGAAAAAGAAGTCATTTAAGAAAAAGCTGAAATAACACTTCTTTTTGAAATGGCATATGGAGGCTTTTATAGCACTAAAAAAAAAAAAAAAGGTGACTTTTTCTTAATATTTGTCCTAATTCTCTGCTCATGATCAGAAGGAAAATGTTTGAAGATAAGGTCACTCTAAATTCTAGGCCATGGCACATGTCCTCGCTAGAGCCGAATGCCCTTCCCCCAACCCCCCATCTTCAGCTATATCTAATGATAACTGTTCTACCCATCAACGGTCCTATCTCCTAGGAAAACAGCTGACGGGGAACGTCCAAGACACCAGAAATCATTTCTCCCAGAGAAAGTCACTTATTTCAAAGGATAGGTAATGAAGTGAACTGGGGAAATTAAGTTAATTTTAAAATCTGTTTGTTATTAAGTTGCTTCTCTTTAGTCATAATGGAAATAGGGGGAGAAATCACAGATTCAATAACAACAAGCATTTTTTTCCATTACAGAGAATGGCTAATTCAATGGGTGAATCATTAGAAAATGATCCCTCTAGCCTTATGGAACTCCAGACACAGAAACAAAAAGGAAGTTTAAGATATAAAATACAGTGTAAAATTGTTGGGAAAAGTGAACTACAATCCCCAACGAAATTACCTCTTATGGCAATTAAGGGCCCGTTTGTTGGAGCATTAACAGCCTCAGGCAAACTCGACAAACCCATTCCTGGCCGCCGGTAATGACAGATTTCTTAGGGAGTATTATTTAATTAACAATAATTTGAAAGAGCAGCTCAGCTGAGATACTGCATTTACTTACTGGAAACACTAAGCAACGGTAAGTGAAAAAGACGTGCAATTTGTAAGCACTACCATTATCTTTTGTTTCTGAAACACATAAGGAGCTGCTAGGTATTTGCCAG
The DNA here is from genome assembly GCA_003508835.1 of Eonycteris spelaea. Lineage (NCBI taxonomy): Eukaryota > Metazoa > Chordata > Mammalia > Chiroptera > Pteropodidae > Eonycteris > Eonycteris spelaea. The sequence continues at coordinate 1,312,990 of PUFA01000056.1, forward strand.
TAGACATTTCCAGCTGTCTGTAAGGCCAACATGTCCAAAGAACTTTAGCTCTTACTGTACAAAGCTGCAAACAGTCCTTTGCCGTTTGATCCTGTTAAGAAATCCCCCAGGGCCTCAAACGTTCAGGGACAGCATTCTTTGTCCTTCCCCCCTCTAGACAAGGGCAACCGCCAGCCCCCCTTCCTTGTATACGCCAGGCTGCCTCCCACCCCCATACATCATTTGCTGCTAATCACCTAACATAAGTGATGCCTTTTGTTCTCACTCCCTTCCCAAGTAGCTTTGGGTTGCATCAGCAACTTGGTGGCTCGCTGGGTCTTATCTCCCCCCAGAGATGCATTCTGACCCCATGGCACTGGCAAATTGGGAAGAAAAGCCTTAGCTGGGTGCAGACTTCTCGCCTCAGAGTTACTGGACTACATGCCCTACGTTCAACGGCCTCCTTTAGAGCTGATTATAATTTAAAGACCAATTTCAAATTGGCAAAGGAAGGGCCACTTGAAGTTGCTCTGATATACGGAGGAGCTGGCAGCAGGAAGCGAAGAGCTCCACAACTAAGTGGCAAGCTCAGGAAAATGCAGAAGTAGCGCGTGGGAGAAGGAGAAAAGAGTAAGTTGCAAAACTTTTCATGTCGTCTGTTATTTCTATGACATATCTTCACAAAATTAGGTTTAAAACTAGTCGGTGGCATAGAAAGCCTGTCTTGGGAAATGACTGTGTCAATTTAGTCCCTGTGGGCGCCAAACAAAGCTACAACAGTAATTTTAGATTATTATCGGGCAGCTGTTAATTGTAGTCACCAGCGTCCACTGAAATTCCTGCAACAGAAAATCTTTATCTTGATTTGATTTGCGATAAGCTTAGAAGGGAACAGTCTGTGTTTAGTAACGTGGTTACTAAACAAAACAAACTGTTCACGGCTTCTGAAAAGAGAAATCTGAAATCCCAACCAGTTAGCAGTGCTTAACATGTGGGAACAGATTCGGATGGGTGTGTATAGAGCACTAGCATCCACAGTGGTTAAGACTGACTGCAGGAGCTAAAGGTTTTCCTCTTTGATTCTCTTGAATCCAAATAATATCAAAGGCATCTTACTAAACACATCTCCCAGCAGGATTTTATCACAAGGCATGCTTTATTATGTACAGTATAATCAGACTGATATAACATGGCATCAGCCAGTAAATGTCTTGTTTTGAAACAACTTGTGGAAATAGATTTTTATCCCTTTCTTTAGTCCTAATTTGATGCTATTAGCCAATTCCATAATTTAAATTGGCAATTAAGATAGGAATCAGTTTGATTTATCAGAATGTATTTCCTATTAATAAGGCTTTCTTTTTAGCCTTCTTCTTCAACCTTGATTTACTCTGAGTACTTTGAAGAGAAAATTTGCAGAACTTTTTCCTTAATACGGATTAAAGCATGTGGACTAGTTCCTGTTAAACTATTCTTAGCCGTACGGTATAAGAACAAAAACTTGTAGAGTTTATGTGGGTTTCTCTTAATGAGTCTTTACTGTATAGGAAAGATGAAAGGAGTGATAAGAGAAAGAAATAATATATTAAATTCTGAAAAAGACACAGAAGAGCATTTTCTATGTTCTTATCGACATAGAAAAGAAATACATAGGAATCTTAACTGCTAATGGCAGTATCCACCAGTAACATTTGAACATCTCTGTGGCACTGCTATATGATATTTAAATACCAGAACGGGGGGAAAGTGTCAGCATAAAAGCAAGCGAGGCACACGATTTTTCCAGACAGCAGAGCTTACAATCCCATCTTGCCACAAGTGTTACCAGGTCATTTTAAATTTTCTCTCTCTCTCTCTTTTTTTTTTTAACTGAACTTTAGAGCAAGTAAAAGTAGAAATAGTGAGAAGCAAGTATCACCATCAATTCCGTCAATCGAAGGCACTTTAGAGAGAGACCACTAAGTTTTTTCACTGTATGTTTGTAAATTCAACATTTTTTCCTAAGCAAAAATGAGTAAAATGTTGTAAATGCTTACTATGATGTAAAGTCAGCATTTGAGAATATCATTGATTGACAGGATTTTGAAAAGGCCCGAAGCCCCTCTGGTTCCACCCCCCTTAGCAGACCCTCACTGAAGTCGGTGGGAAACTTCCTGCCCAGTCAGTCTCCCACTGTCTTCTGCCCCTGCCCAAAACGCGGCGGGAGATTTCTTAATCTCCATAAGCATCCTGTCCCAGTTTATAAACTTCACTGTCCGTCTTTGTTTAAATCTGTTCTGCTGCTGATTACGGCCACGTCCCCTGCCCCTGTCCTAGGACATGCCATCTCCAGGGAAGATGGATTTCTAAAATCTGGATGTATGAAGCTGCGCCTCGGGCCTTAGAGATGCCTTTCCTCGGCCACTGCGGCTTCATCTCTAGGGCCCTGTGGACTGCTCTGTGCCTGCTCCCATCCGCCCCGACCCGCTTTTGGGTCCTAGCTCCCAGAAAGAGACGAAGCCCTGGCGAGGATCCCAGCCCCACCTGGCGGTACCAACACACAACTGCCACGACTCTCCTGAAACAAAACTATTGTGTTGCTGCATCATTGTTCACTTTTTATTTAGCTTTATTCCAAGTGTTACTAAATTCCTGTTTGGTGCCGACACTGTGCTCATTCTGAGGATACAGAGGTGACATTCACTGCCCTCAGAGAATTCACAGGCTAGTGGGGAAAGCAGACCATGTGACCTGTGCTGGCCTAATGGGACAGGGTGGCATGGGGACACAGAGGACAGGCCTGGTGACTAAAGTGCTTCCTGGAAGAGAGCAAAAGCACCGGGTTAAAGCACAGGGTCAGGGGCTTATTCTGATGGACCGAAAAGAGGGTAAAGGAAACAGAGACGAGAGATAAGGCTAGAATGGTCTGTAGGAGCCAGATCAAGTAGGCCCTTAAGTGCCTTGTCAAGTAGTTTAGATTTTTATCAGTTAAGAAATGAGGAGCCATTAAAGACCTTTTAGCAGGTAAGTGACCTGATAAGATAAGATCCCTCTGGCTGATAAGAGAACACCTTAGAACAGGGACACCAGTCAGGAAGCGGCTGCAGTGGTGAGGGTATGAAATTTAAAACACCAGAACTCTCAAGGGCAGGAGGAATGGAGAGGAAAGACAGATTTGAGAAAGACCTAGAAGGTAGAATTGACAGAATTGACAGGTTAAGTAACCAGATATGGGGCCGTGGGACGGAAGGAGTCTCACACTGACTTCTGGAATTCTGCTTGTATGGCTAGAAGCGCCATTCACTCCCCAGACTAGAGTAAGCAGAGCAAGAGACCTAACGAAGATACAATGAGGGCCCAACTGGGAGAAGTGACGGCCACAACGACCCACCCATCTTCTACTTGTTCAATGAGTTCTCACTCCCAGATGTTACCAGATTTTCTTCATTATTGCTCTGTTATGTTCTAATATTTCTCCAAAGAGCCATGTGTCTAAAGCCAAGCTACATCCTTTTTCACCATCATTTTAATTGTTCCACTTTGGTAAAATCCCAATGCTTAGTGATCATGACTTTAGATAGCCTTAAAATTATGGATGAATATTAAACATTTGATACAGAGCTTAACTCCTATACAATATTACTTATCATTGCACTAAAGTTGAAAGGGATTCGCTGTCAACAACTCTCCACTCAGTCCTGAACACACAGAAGCATATTTTCTCATTTGTTAAGCCTAAGCACAATCGAAAGTTTTGCATATATGGCTCATATAGAACTCCCTCCTTTAGATACATCATCTTTTGCAACATAAATGGAAATTAGGCTATTTGGACAGAACTAGCTCTATATATGTCTTTTTAACCCAAAGAATAACTATTTCCCCCATCCCTTTCTAAATACAAAAACATGCCTTTTTATCCTTGACAGAAATTGACCCTTTGTTGTTCTGACGTCATAAAAATTCTTCCACATTGAACTCACTTGGCCCTGGATGACTTGATTGATATTCCGGGTGTGGCAGAGTGTATTTCTTAAAGATGGCTTCAGTATCTCCCATCTCACAGGCTCTTCCGGTGCCAATGAGCAGTGGAGTCTAACTCCTTTCCCCTCGTATGAGTGGACTTGTGAGTGGCCCATAACCAACAGAATGAAGCAGAAGTATAGGTGACGGGATTCCAGGGCTAGATGAGAAAAGCTCCATTTTGAGAACAGGAGCTCAGACCATGTACACAGTCCAACTGCGCTCATCGAAGCCACTATGCTGAGAGGCCCAAATTAGTCCACGTGGGAATGTACGGCAAGGTACAACATGAGACCACGTGACGAGGCAGAGCTGCCCCGGGCAGCCTCCACCTGCACCAGACCCCAGCCAACCCAGTCGAGCCCCCATCTAGCTGCAAATGTCCAGGAAACCCCCCTCCGGAACCACCCAGCCAAGATACATCCAAATCCCCAACCCACGGGAATGGACAATTGGTGTCTTATGCTACTACATTTAAGATGATTTGTTTCATAGCAATAGCTAGTCAAAAACAGGAATTAGTGCCAAAATGATCCAGTACAAGGTCAAATGATGGAGGCTGGGTGGATGGGATCTTCCACTCCTCAATGCTTGAGACAACATTTTGCCCCTTGATCCAGACCTCAGTCTAGTTGGTGATCTTGATGCCAAACTAGATTGGACTCGGATGAGCCTGAAATGACTGAAACGATCCTGGATTCAGAACAGTTCTCACCCCTTGCTGAATGCTGACCACTTCTGGGATCCGTGGTAGCTCCACGTTGCTTGGAAAGGCCTAGTTTAGGACCAATTTGTCTTGAGTTGTTTGGGAATCTTTTTTCATAAATCCCATGTTAACATGGTAGAACTTCCCAAAGAAGAAAACACACTCAAGTATACAGTCAATGATTCTATCAGAGGTCAATTAGATTAGACTTTCAAGGGGCAGGATGACTTTATTTGGGGCTCAAATTAAGACGATCTCACACACTTGTTTGAAAGGTGATTCCAGTTACTAAGCTAGAAAACACAACTGGGGAACCATCAGGAAATAAAACCAGTCCAGAAAAATGAGGACAATTAACCAAGCTCTGCCCCTTGATTGTATTGCTATGATATGATTAGAGGCAGGCTGCTGCTGCAGTCTATAGATTAAAAATCCACTCTTGCCATATGCTATGGCTGCGCATGCTGAGTTGGGGAGATCCAAGAGACAGTGGTATCAAGGGGAAGAAAAGACTGAGTCTCAGGCTTATAAACAATGTCTTCTACAATTACCTCTATGAAGGTAATTGGGATCCATAGATAATGTACTATATCAGCCTAGTAACCAGCTAATTCTAACACAACATGGCTCACTGTTTTAGTTCAATTTGAAATAATTCTACAGTAGATTTCTTGCTTTCTGAAAACTATAGAGTGGCTAAATTCTCTTTCTCCAACTGAAGAGTGTGCGGCAACAATGAGTTAAGAAGCTGATAATAAACGGTGTTTTGAGAATAGCTTTAAAATCAATTCTCAACCTTTCTTCAAAGACAGATTTCATGGGTATATTATAATTCTTTAAATCATCTATTGTCAGAAATTTGGATTAGTCTAGCTTTTTTGCTGTAATAATATTATAACAAATATGTTTATATCAAGTATAAATATATTTAAATTCAAATAAAGTATATATCATAATTATTTCCTTACAATGAATTACATGCATTTTAAAGACATGACACATATTGCAAAATTGCTTTCAAAAAAGCTTTTGTCAAGCTACACTCCTATCTGAAACCTGTGAGAATGTCCAGTTCCCCACATTCCCAATGACACTGGTTAGCTGACTTTTTAATGCTTTCCAATTTAATAGATCGGAAATGGCTTGTATTGTTCAGCTAATTGTGAAATAAAATGTATATATTATAGGTCATTTTATTTCCTCTTTTATGAATTCCTTATTGTCATTTGATCATTTCCTATTGGAATGATCATAGTTTCTAACATTGAACATAAAAATTCCTTTGTATGTTGAGGATAATGAGTCTTTGACTTCTCATGCATGTTACCCAATTTTTATACATAAAATATAACAATTTTTAATAATCATGTCGTTCAACCTATCAACACTTTCCTTCACTGCCTTCGATAACGCTTTAGGAAGGCTTCTGCAATGCAGTATCATAAAATTAATATTCGCCTACATCTTCTCTTAGTATTTATTTTGTTTTTCTATATGTCCTACCACCTTGCATAGTTCAACTTTTCCCATTTGACTCTTCAATGAATGAAGAACAGAGATGGGTGGTGAAGGACAGGGATACAGCCTTTTCCACCCGCACTTACTGAAGGAGTCCGCCTGGCCAAATATATAGTACAGATGAAGGTGCACCTTTAAAAGGGGGAAATAGTAATAAAGAACAGGGGAACTAAGAAGGGAACAGAGCCTAGCAATTTCACCTGGAAAGAGCTTCAGAACTTCTAGCGCCTGGAAAAGCAGTTTTGAAGAACCCAATACTAAAATATTTCCAGATCCTTGATCCTATGAAAGTAAAATTAAAGGACAGCAGAGATATAATGATCGCAAGTTTTGGAGGGGTGGGGAAGGAGCACTAATACATAAGTGCCAATAACATAAGTGCTTAATAAGAATATTGATTGTTATAAGATCCATTCTGATCTCAGAAACATTGAAAAGTTTTTAAAAAGTCATAAAAATCATAATATATATTCATGAAGTCTGTTTGAAGGCTTTCTTTTCACTTCTTCAGTAATTCCATTTTAAAATGCTCTTTTGAATTTTTAATCAGTTTTAATTTTATGAAAAGTAAAATATTTGCGTTGGTCAGAAACAAAACAAGGTGACAGTGGAAGAAAAGAAAAAGATAGTCCTTGGCCCCAAAGGCACCCCAGCAGCTGTTTCTGCAAGTATTCGCCAATATATTTCTAAGTAATGTGCTTATACATATATTTCTTAAAACAGCCATTCTCAGTATTAGCAGGTGACTTCCTAGTAGGACGGTGGAGGATCTAGGTCTCTTTAAACATATACCACCCACTCTCCCTCCCTCACCCTCTCGACAGAGTTATATTTCAATCTTAATTAAAAGAAGTCAATATTTACCTTATTATGAATGTTGTTACTATCAACCAAAGTAGTGTATAAGATTTTAATTCCTTTATTCTAGGAATATTTTTGCTGTTCTCCATTAACAATTTTCTAGTATTTTCCTTTCTCCTCTTCTCTATGTATGTGTCTCTAATTTATTTTTCAAATGCTAAAAATATCTGTCTCGTGCCTCTCAAGAATTTTTCCAAATTCTGCAAGAATTTCTCAAACATTCTGCTATCAGTTTCATCTGGGGGAGGGGGCCTCCCTCCCCCAGCCGGGCTTCTGCGGTCAGGCCTGGTGTACAACTCTATCTCCAGGGCTTTCTGGTGCCAGTCCCCTACGTTCAATCCCCTTGCTCTGGAGTCCCATTTCTTTTTCTTAATTATTCTATCATCTAGATAAAGTGGACTGACCTTCTCAATAGCAAGACTGGGTTCTAGAAGACAGTGGAGCAATTTTCCTCATGGACTTCTATATCTAGCTGAAGTATCACTGAAATACAAAGATAGAATAACAACATTTTAAAAGGAAATGTAAACGTAGCCATGTGGTGAGGACTGAACTAATTAAAAAAAAAAAATCTAGGCTCCAGAAAGAGGAGATTGTCAAAGAAACAGGTAGAGATTGTCCTTGAAAAGTACTAGAGAAAAAAGATCTCATGTCAGCCTCCCTCTCCCAAATTAAGGAGGTAAAAGCTAAAACACCAAAGACAACCTCCTAGTCATATCCTTTTAACTAAACGACTAAAAAAAATCACATAATTTTAGGACACTGTAATGTTTCCTATCCCAATTCCCGCACAAGGCTTCCAAGCACCCCTGTAGAAGACTCTTTAACTTTACATGACAGGAAGTGATGCCAAGGTCTAGGGTAGGGCCCTTCCGGACTGTAAGGGTTTCTTATGTTTGCTACCCAAGAACACAGATATCATTTGTAAAGGCTCAGTGCTTTCCTGGCTTTTGTTGGCTTTACACTGTCTGATTATCCTTGCCTCTTAAGAAAAGATATGGAAATCAGCATTTAAAAATTAATTAAATCAAATTAAAATCTTGAAGGCAGAAAGTATAATAATATCAAACTTAAATAACTTTTTTACAGCTTAAAAATACATTGGCACGCATTCACTATTTCCTAAGCACCAAGTATGTGACAAATAACTGCACTAGGTATGAGGGCTACATGGATAAAAGACACCATTCGTGTCCTCAAGGAGCTTACAATATGGGGAAGAGAGAGAAAAGCAAACACAGTGCTGAAGAACGAAGAGCCATGGCAGGAAATGTGCAGGTGCTTCGAGAAAACAGGGAAAGGGAAACACACGGGAAGTAAAAATTAAGCAGAACTTAATCTGTAGCATTAGGTCGGATAACCTATGATAATCCTTTAAACATTATTATCCTCAAAGTTGAGGCTCAAAAAAGGTTAAGCAAACGCCCAGTGTCACACATCGAGTGGCAGAGCAGAAACAGTCTTAAACCAAGACATCCTGATTCCAAACTATGTGCCATTCTCCAAAACAGAGACTTTTTTTGAACGTATGAGTTAGAAGACAAGTTTCTATTTTCCTTTAACGGAATAAATAACAAATAGCAATGAGATTTTCATTTTGTTTTGTTTTATCGGGAGTTTTCTTTTTTCCTTTAATAGATTATCTAGTGTCATTTTTCTGTATGTTCCTTACATACTAGAAGAATGAAAGATAAAGTACCCACGACTCCAATGGGAGACTGGGGATTAGGTAAAAGGAACAACAGCTGAGGTCAAACTGCCCCAGATGAGTGAAGCTCCAGATCCGTTTCACCAAGTCGCCCTGGGTCCGCCAGCACCCGCGAGCCTGGATTCAGTGTGCGCGCTCCCTGTGCCCAAAGCTCTCTGAAGTTTGGGACTAAAACGAGAGGGAAAGTTCCTGTTCGCCTCTGTTAATAATCAGGCATAGAAGGATGAATTGTTTATCCCTCAGTCCAAAACCAATTTGTTACCTCTCCTCTGACGAACGCCTCCTCCCGACTTCCTGCTGTCACCTAAGCACAGCGGGTTTCCTTGTCATTGATACGCTTTTTCCCACAGCCACCTTCCTTCATATTTAACCAGTCTGCAAACGTTGGAGACTTTGCCTCCTCAAGAATTCAGACATCTCACCACCCTTTTCCACCCCTGGGATCCGTGGGCGAAGTTCTCCACACCGGGTTTCCCTGATTCCCCCACCTTTCTCGCCTTCTCCCCAGCAACACTACTAAACAAAGATTTGATCGGTGACGTTTGTTTGCTCAAAAACCCTTGACTGCTTGCCGTGCACAACTGAATATATTTAAAACACTTCAGTCCAGCAATGATCAAAGCTCCTAGCGGTTTTGGCCTGTGTTTTCTGCATCATCTCTCATTCCTCTCCCGAACAGATGCCATTCTCCCAGACAGAAGCTCTGCATCCGGCATCTGCAAACACTTGCGATTTTCTTTCACTTGAAATGCCCTTCCTCGTCATCCTTCACAGCCTAGTTCATGTGCTACCTTAAACCTTTTCCTCTATGATGGAAATCACTTCTTCCTCTTCTGACCGGGCCTAGCTTTTGTTGGTAGGGGTCTTGTGGCCCTTATCACAAAGAGAGCATGTTACAGCCAGTCGCGTACAAAGCACATGCTACAGTCACCCCTGGAAGATTCCCAGGTCATGCACTTGCGTGTTATGTCACACTTCCTGTAGCTGTGGTGTGAACGCTCACACCACCGCCAATAACAAGGAGTTCGGAAGACACATGCGAATCAGCTCCCGTGACACCTGCTAGGAGCCGGACCCCAGCCTACTACTACCATTAGTTTGTTTCTTTGTAAAATGGGAAACAAATACCTTTTCGTGGAACTCTTGTAAAGATGAAAGGACAAAGTAAACGTAAATTGCTGAACACGGCCTGGCATAGAGTAACCGCTGCATGCCGCTGCCTCTGCTGTGATTGCTGTTACCCCTGCCGCCGCTCCCACGCGGCTAGTAACGGCATTAAGCCTACACCACTCCTACCACTGTTTTACTACTGGTACTAGCGGTAGTATCCCCGCCCCAACAACTGTAAACTCCTTGAAGGAGGGAACGGGAACTAACATTTATTAAGCACCTACTATTTTTCAAACACAAGGCTTTCACCATCTGCCAAACACCGTGCCAAAAGCTTCATATATACCTTCTCACTTAATCCTGACAATCACCCTGTGAGAGTCTGAAATGATCTCCAGTGTGTAGATGACAAACTGAGACTGTAAGTCTCTTGCTCAAGACACACAGGGGTAAGGCTTGCCAAGGGGTAAGGCTAAAACCGAAACTCACTTTTGTTTGGCTTCACAAACCATTTTTGATTAACATAGCTGATACTCAAACATTTATCAAATTAATAAATTAAGTCTTGACTTTAGATGGCAGCAACATTTGCCAAAACTCTTCTTCCTATGGATTAATCTTTACGGTCCAGAGACACTACAGAATTATCCAGCCTTCTTAAAGTTCTGTACCAAGGCAAAGTTGTAAGAGAAAACACTGAGTAGCCATTATTTGCAAGTTCTTATCAAAGAAAAACTATAGCCAAAAAATTACATTGAAAACACTTGTTTTTTGTCTACGGCCATGGCACCCTGAACAACCCCAATCACGTCTGATCTCGATGTGAAGCAGGGTCGGGCCTGGTTAGTATTTGGATGGGAGACCACCAGGAAGACCAGGTGCTGCAAGCTTTGAATAGATAGATAGATAAATGAAACACTTGTTTTTATAAATGAATGAGCACAAATTTAATGCAATTATAAGTGTCGTATAATCATCAGGTAAGATCGGAAATAGTGACTGTGCAATAACTCTGGAAAATCAAAATTGATCAGTCTGGTCTAACTGTAGGCATAAAAACTGCCCATGGACTGAGCTGCAGTTTCATTAGCTTGATTAAAAGTGAAAACAGGAGGAAGGATAATTAGGTCAAAAACTGCCTGAGTCCTTTAGGATTAGAACATTTAATAGAAACTAAGTGTGCGTGAAAGGATCAGTGAGAATCTATTTCCCATTCTTGCAGGATATGGAAAGGAAGACTGGGAACCCTCAACTGGAAAAATTGATTCTAATAAGAATGAGAAGCAAAGAGGAATTGGGCATGAACTCTAGAGAAAGGGTTCCTAAAGTGGAAATTCCCCTTTCTGTGACCCAAGCGAGGGAATTTACAGCGAGAGGGTGTATAGCCAGGACTCACGCTTGCCTCCATTGTTCTTGTTCTACTCCTCTCATTCACGCGTGGGCACACACATACGCCCCTCTACTCTTACATAAAACCAGATGCTGCTCCTGAATTCTTCAATTAAACCACCCCAGACCTCCCTCTCAACAGCATCAACCCGCAGTTCCAGTCCTGAATTTCAGGAACACCTGTCCCTTTCCTACACCAGTTTGGCCGTGTAAAGGAAAAAGAGAGCAAAAAGGAGTGGTGAAGGGGAAGATTTCAGACCCGCAATAGCTGAAACTTTAGGCTCAGGATTTCCAGTTTTGAGCAACTTGGAATCCACAGAAATATAATAAAACTAGAATAAGGAGGAGTGATAACTACCTTGTCAAAGAAAACTCCACGAAAATTAACTATTTTTAGTTTTTCTTCTATTTGAGAAAGTGATACTGTAATACCTCAATTCCAGTCGCACCGTTAATTAATTCATAGTTTCTTTGAGGGGTGGGGGAAGGGATCACGACCACATGAAATGCGCACACTGGTTCCCAGAGAGACCCATTTCAGAAAGGTGAGCTCAGGGCGTGGAGGGCAGTGTTGCGAGTCAGGTGATGGGGGAAAGAGGGCGTGGAAGAGAGTGCACAAGCCAAAGGCAGGAAATCCAGTACCTGGACAACCTCTTCAGGCTCTGCTGAGAGTCGCCTCTGTAGATGGGGGTGGCTTTGAGTTGGCTGGTGAGTTGTTGGCCACAAAGGGCATGAAGCTTCTACTCATACTATGGAAAGTCTGTAGAAAATGAAAAAGACTTCAAGTCAGAGAACTGTCTAGAACCTTTCAGCATATAAACCTTCCGAAACAGACCCCCAGTGGTGGACTTTGGTCCATAGCACAGATGTGCACATCCAGGTTTGGGAATGTTCAAAGTTGTACAGAGCCCTGAAAATATTCTTTTAAGGAATTCCACAATGGGAATCTTGTCGTCTATGAGCTATACATTTTCGAAGATATCATCATACGAACTTTCACTCCGATTCATACTCACACCACCTATTCTATCCTCTGTACTAAAGAATGTGGGCCCCTGAGTCAATGCGTCTGTGTTTCTCAAGAGAGACCCTGGGTTGCGGCGGGAGAAAACACTGTGACACTGAGGTGTGTTCTGACTCGATGGTGCTACACCTCATGGTCCACTCTCACGGTTCGCTGTAGTTTCTAGCATCTTCGCAGAGTTGCTTTTTGCTTTTTAGGTACATTTCTGAGGCTCTTTCTATAAGTAAAAGGAATAGCTTCAGAAGTTTAGGCACCTAAAACCACGACACACGGTCTACACTTTTAGCTCTATGCAGGCACGAGGCCACGTGAGAAAATGAACGCCCCCACCCCTTCGTAGGGAGTCACTGGCGGAGGCAAGGACTCCCTGCTTCCAGAGAGATGTCATTTGGGCTTACTGAGCAGCTCTTCCACTGAGGTGAAAAGCTCAGGAAAACTGGAATAATGCAGAAGAAATCAGAGGGAGACCATTAGCGCCCAGTTCATTTCAAGAAGTAAGCAGTTACCATCCTTCCCCCTACATTTTAAATGTCACAACGAACTCAAGTAACAAAATAAACAATTAGCTGAGAGCACACTTTATGTACAACTTTAATTTCTTCCTACTGTGTTCATTATTGAGCTATTTGCTTTCTTCAGGCAGGATGGGGGGACGGGGAAACTTTTAAAAGTCTCGTTTAATACAGAAGTCATTTCCACTAACGTAGTCTTTGTGTGGCACACGTGGCCTCGCAAAGCAGGTCCGTATATACAAATGTATGTGTCTCCACCTCTCTCTGTATAAGAACGACAGATCTGGGCCCACCTGCAAACACGCATCCCTATTCCTATCCCGCAGGGAAAACCATGAATGTGAGGAACATATTATTTATAATAATTGCAAACTGGTGAGTATTTCCAATAGAACTGATTTTCCCCTTCACTTGTATAAAAATAGCTTCAATTGCGACAAGAATAACGTAACTAATGTATAACCCAGACTTTACTCTGTAAAAAGTTAGACAGGAAAGATTTTTCCTGCACTCCGCCACGAGGAAGCAGGAATAAAGTGCTTTCCAATAACTACAGCTATCGAGTTATTTAACAAGGAGTTTATGGGCCCTACGGGCTTTGACGCTTCAGGTTTGTAAGCGGGAGCACGAGAGGGCCACACAGGCCACCAGCGCTAACCATCCAGAAGCCACGTTTGTATGTGTTCAGGACCCGGGAAGAACATGAGGGCTTCGCCCTAGTGTAGAGGAGGCCACAGCAGGCAGGAGAGAGAGGAAAGCTGAGAAAGCCCATCTGCCTCTAAAATACTCATCACGAAGATTCCAAAGAACGCCTTTTTTTTTTGAGATCTTCAGAACCACACCTATACATAAAGATGGAGATTTTAGTTGGCAAGAATATGTGTCCAGTTTGTAAGTGATAGGAGAATATAAGGGAAGGTACTTTAAATCCCTCAAAATTTCCTCAAATCTCATTCCGCCATAAAATTTAGCCAATGGAAGCAAGATAGGGACATCGGCACAGTTCAAATCCAAAGCAAGATGCTAAAACTAGCTAGGAAAATAATCAAATATCGAAAATAATTATTAGGCAAGATGTGTACATATGAAACACAAACATTAAAGGGACTACATTAGAGTACATATACTGAGTTCTATCCTCAATAAATGCATCCAAAAAAAAAAGAAGAATTTTCTTTGGTCTATGGAGTTTTTTAATAGCTAGTCCTTCGTTAGGCTTTCTCACATGGAAAAACAATGTCTGGTTATCGCAGAATTAGGCTGGGCCAGAATCTACTGCCCAACAGCACTTATCACAGATGTAGAGATCTGTGAAATAATATATATACATTAAGCCCTTTCAGAATTTTGGTCCAAAAACTGCCCAGGCTCAGCTTCATAATTTTTACACATGACCCCAGTCATTTCTCCTTATGTGGCTATTTAAATGTCAGTTGGCACCTTAGCCATTTACAGAGAACTTTCACCTACATTATCCCAAACACAACGATTTCTCACCAACGTTTTCATTAATTCATCTCTTGGTTAAGGCTCCTTTTCCCAGAACATCTTCCCCTTCGATGGGGATCAGGAATCAGGAGCTACATTTCTACCGGTCCGAGAGAGAAAAGACCACTAACAGAACCCGCCTTCTGGCATACCATCGTTCTTCATGAACAAACACGTCCCCCTACATAAGGCACACCTGGCTTGCTTTTACTGAACAATCACTCTGTCGTTAGAACTTGCGAGAGGCACAGCCTCCCGTTCTCGTACAGGAATTCTATCGTCTCCCTCTTACACAGAAATGAAATGGCACATTGATGAAGCGGTTGTAAGACATGCTTTTAATCCTTTCGTTCATGTCAACAGTACTTGAGGAAAAGCTAAAACACGGAAGGTGGTAACTGAGCGAGTATCAATGCATTCTTTCCAACCACTTGCAGAAATAAAACACTTAGTTGCATGGAGCTGAAATCCCCAAATACATGCATTTTTTCCTGCGAATATGACAGCAATTCTCCACATTAACAATGCAAATATTAAGCCCACAGAAGGCATTTTGGTTGTTTTTGGACAGAGTGGCTTGAACGCTATGCCACCTCATTAAACCCAGATGAAGAAAAAGTTGATGAGGTCCTAGCGCAGGAGTGAGGTCACCAGCTAATTTGACTTCGTAGAACAAAAAAGTTTGACTGATGAAAAGGCAGAAGTCAACATCCCTTTGCCCAAATGAGTCTTTCAGATCAGCGGGCAAGAATTCTGTTGGTTAGACACCCTGAGCGTGCCCACAGCAGCATGTGACTGATGGCACTGCAGAGTCTCTTGTGAGTGATACAATGATTAACTGACCGTTCCAAGCCTGGAAAGGTCACACGAGCAGCCCCTATCAGTGCTTCAGAGCCGAAGCAGTAGCGTGTGAAACTCAAATTCCACCATGAGCTCGGAGAATGATTAAAGTCAGGAGTGATCCATGGCCACTTCCAAATGAAGCCCGAGACCCCTAACGTCATCCACAACGTGGAGCGGGCACGAGATGATGGCGGGCGGCGAAAAAGAGTCAGATTTGGCTTTTGGTTTTTTAATGAGCCAAGGAAAGCAGTTGAGTTAATGAAAATATTAGTTATTAGCTGTAAATTCTGGAAATGAATGCCGTTTTTAAGAGTTTAGGAGGCTGTCTGATCATAAATATTTCAAAGAGTGCACTATTAATTCAAGCCAATCAATAATACAGCATGACCCTCCAGCTACACTACCGGTGAGAAGAAATTTATTCATTAGTTTTATTCCCACTGAAATCCATATCCAAAGGTTTCGGCTTGATTATTGCAACAAAAATGTCTTTTTATCAAAATATTACTTTTATTACTCAAACATTTCTAAAGCAATAATATGTTATGATTCTTTTATTTGTTGAGGAGAAAACTGAATATTTACTGACATTTCTTGAGAACTCGCTGCAAGCCCACAGGAAAGAATTTGACGTCTTTATCCTGTGTTTTCCTTAACTTGACAGGAAGTCAACTTCAAGTGGACAGACGTGAATTGGGATCTCATTTGGGAAGCCTAAGCATCCAATAAACGGCGTTATTTTGTATTATTATTATTATTGGAAAAAACTCACGCTCCAGTGGCTTTTCATCCTGTACTTACTTCCCTTTCTGAAAACCTGGCAATCCCATGTGGACTTCTGGTAGAATGAGCAATGCAAAGAGCTGGCTTGGCCTCGGCATGTCCTTGTACGTGTGCGGATTGATGGACCTGGCGACCCCCGTTCTCTCGGGCACCCCAACACCGCCGGGCAAATTAGAAGCACTGCTGTCCGACAAGCCACAGTCACACTCGCGGACGAAGCGGAGCTGGGTTTGGAACCAGTTTTTTGTTCTGGAAGAGTACACCGGAACTGACCCTTTGTATGTCGGCAAGGTAAGAACTGTCAGAGGGAAAGATGAATTATCAGGATATTGAGTACTGACACTGAAATGAATCTGAATTCAATACGAAGCTCCTCTGACACGTGCCTAACGCTTGAGAACAATTTTAACCAGCGGTATGTTACCTGGCAGCTAGCTGAATCTCATTTCCGCTTTGTCCGGTAACCAGTCCGAAGGAGAGATCTCTCTCCTCACTCACGCGTCTGCTCTGAGAGGGGTGGGAGGGTGGGGAATGAGAAATTGGGTTTGGGAGGGAAAGCTGGGGCCATTGCAATAGCCATTCAAGTCCCCAAAGCAGAGGCAGCCTTGGAAATGACAGGAAGGGGAAGAAAGAAACTGGGGCGTGCAAAGGGGAAGCAGAGGGCTCTTGGCTTTTTTTTTGGTTTTTTTCCAAAGCATTTCTAAAGGTATTGCCTGAGGCTCACGTTTAATACGGAAATAAAAAAGAATAAAATATTCTTCATTTCAGAGGATCCTAGCACATGCTTTAGGATAGGTGGAGACAATCAATGAATATATTTATAAACTTTATACTCAAATTCCCTTGATTTATCTATCATTTCATTTTTAATCCAGGCTTTCTCCTATGTTTACATTATTTGGTTGTTAATCAGAGAGCATTTTATGAAAGCAACCAAGTGAGAGAAAATGGAAAACAAGGAACTAATTAGAAAATAAATAATTCATTCAAACGATCATTTAAACGCTTGTTTAGCACAGAGGCTTGAGAGTGCAGGTTTCAAAGTCAAACACATGTGAGTTCAAAACCCTCTGCCAATTGCTTCCAGAGTGACTCTGGACAGGCCACTAAGCCCCACAAATGTCCACGGGGGATGACAGGGGAACTGCGACCTCTCAGAAGTTGTCTGCGCAAACTCCTTCGACTCCCACCACTGCTTCGCTCACTTCTCTGACTTCTGTCCCCACCGCTGCACCAACGTTGTTTGTGATGCTCCTAAGGGCTCGTCCACTACCAAAGCAGGTTTTACGGAACTGCCGGGCAGCGGCCTGGACTCTGCTGGCCAGACCCTCCCTCCTCGCTCACAGGCCTCTCCCGGCTCCGCGAGCTTTGCAGTCCTGTCTCCCCTCCTTCCTCTCACGCCCTTGGCCGGCCCTCTCCCTCCACCCGGCCCAAGCCCCTGGCAGTCTCACATGCTCCGCCTGGGCCTCGTCTCTACCCACACTCGTTCTCTGGGTAGATTCACCACCCATGGTTTCAAACTCCACCTCTAAACCAAGGGATCCAAAACCTCCATTTCTAGCTCAGACCACTCTTTTGAGCTTCAGACTCATAAACCTACTGCGTCTGTGACAGACCCACGCTTACGCTCGAAGGCCTCCCAAAGTGTATCTTCAGTAAAGAATTCTTGTTTTTCCTTCCAAACCAACACTGCCCCAGCCTTCTCTATATTAGTGCTGCCATCATCCAGTTCCTAAAACCAGAGACCGTGATCACTCTTCACTTTCTCTTGCCCCACCCCTCACTCTCTCCACCTGCTTATTCTGTCAGTCCTACGTGAAAACCCACCCCAAGTCCTCCATTTCTCTCATCTCCACTTCTACCGTCACCTCTCGCCTGTGCAAATACTCGGCCTCCAAACCAGTTTCCTCACTTCCGCCCACACTTCCTTCCAAACTATTCTCCACACACATCTTTTAAAATGTGAGTCACACCACGTCACTCTGCTTGCACCCTTCAACGTCTTCCCGTTACACCTTGAATCATTCCGACCCCCGCATCTACCTGACGGCTTCCAAGGCCACCCCTGACCCGCCTGCCTCCTGGCCTCCCAGCACCTGACCCGCCTGCCTCCTGGCCCCCAGCACCTGACCCGCCTGCCTCCTGGCCCCCAGCACCTGACCCGCCTGCCTCCTGGCCTCCCACCCCTGACCCGCCTGCCTCCTGGCCTCCCAGCACCTGACCCACCTGCCTCCTGGCCTCCCAGCACCTGACCCGCCTGCCTCCTGGCCTCCCAGCACCTGACCCGCCTGCCTCCTGGCCTCCCAGCACCTGACCCGCCTGCCTCCTGGCCTCCCAGCACCGACCCGCCTGCCTCCTGGCCTCCCACCCCCTGACCCGCCTGCCTCCTGGCCCCCAGCACCTGACCCGCCTGCCTCCTGGCCTCCCACCACCTGACCCGCCTGCCTCCTGGCCCCCAGCACCTGACCCGCCTGCCTCCTGGCCTCCCACCACCTGACCCGCCTGCCTCCTGGCCCCCAGCACCTGACCCACCTGCCTCCTGGCCTCCCACCCCCTGACCCGCCTGCCTCCTGGCCTCCCAGCACAGCACATGCTCCTCTCTCCCCACCTCCCTCTTCTGTTCCAGGGACACGGCCTCGTGTCAGTTCCTACGACTCGCCAAGCCTTGCCCATCTGTTCCTGCATCCTGCAATGCCCTTCCCCAGCCTCTCTCATGGTTCCTCCTCCTCCTCTTGGATCTAGGTCTTTCCTGACCGTTCTCTAAGGTGGGCCCCTCTGTTAGACAACCTCGCTACCATTTTTTTTTCACAGCTCTAAACACGACTTACAACATGTAAGCTACTTGTTTCTTTACGTGCGTATTGTCTGAAGCCCCATACTAGACTACGAGCGCGATGAGGGCAAGGACGCTGCCCCCCTTTTATCCCCGAGGCCTGACGCAGCACCTATGACACAGAAGATGCTCAAAAAAAAAAAAAAGAATGAATGAATGGACACGAAATAAGCTAACACACGTAAAGCACTTAGCATAGCACCGGGTCCAGAGGACGATATTAATAACTGTCACCCCGCAGTAGTAGCAGGAGGAGGAGGAGGAGGAGGAGTCACACTAGTAGTGGCAATAGCAGTAGTAATCAGTCATTTCGCTTGACTTCTCCCTTCCCTTTGTCCTTTCTTCATGCACGGTCAGTCACCACATCCTGTCAACATCTCTGCCAGTTTCTCAGACCCACCTCGTCGTCTCCAGGCTCCGTGATCACTGTGATCCCTCTGCCCTTCACGACTAGATTAACTGAGCAGGCGCTGCCTGTCTCCCTGGAGAAAGGCTCGTCCCATCCCTCCCCCGGGACTCAGGACATTCGTCTTCTTGAAGCACCCTTCCATCACGTTGCTCCTCTGACTAAGAAAGCCCGTGGCTCCCCAGTGCTTATGGCAGCTCCAGCACACAGTTCAAGGACTGTCAGAAGACGACCCCCCCTTCCCCGGCCCTCCCCTACCACTCCTCAAACGTAGTCCTGATCCCAGCTGAGCGGGCTCTCCTCACCGGCCGTGACACACATACCGCATGTGCCTCCACCCCAGACGTCTGTCCGTGCCACTGCCCTGCCCAAGACATGCGGTCACCTCCTCTCTGTTCGATCGCTTTCCAGTGCCTCAGGGCCCTCGCTGAACAGCCACTTCCATCATGAACATATCCTTCCGGCTATTCAGAATTCCAAAGACTTCTAGCTACTCAATATTTGTAAAATGTTCCTTCCAACTAGACATACCTAGCTACCACTGAAATAAGTTTAAGAACACACATTTGTATTCAGGAATTGCTTTGTATGCATATACAATTTAGAGCCCTCTCCCCTCCTCCCAAGGGGGAAACCGAGACGCCACTCCCAGCCTTCCCTGCACCTCCCAGCACTGAGTTCCCAACACGGCCCTGGACACAAACGCAGAGAGACAAGGCCACCTAACACTTTCCTGGGCTGCCTCAGCACTACGGGCAGCTGCATGCGCACAGAGCAGATCATTTAATCACCATCACAATGCTGTGAGATAAATAGAATTCACCACTCTTAGATAATGAGCCTAGAGAACTTGGCTCAGTGAGTTATGTTCATTGCCCGAAGTTACACAAGAGGTAGCAGGAAAAGCCCAGATGGAGATCCACACCGCAGTCTGACACTGAAGGAAGCGGCTTTCCAGCACGTAGCCCTGCACGCGAGCGGCCGTGACCTTGGACTTGCCGTTGAGAGATGCAGAAGAGTCCACGTGCTGGGGCGGGACCAGGAATCGGGCCAAGCCCGGCTGCCTGCTGCCCTGGGAGCACTTCGCTGTGCACCCCATCCAGTCCTCATGAGCCGTGCTCACCCTCTCCTGATCACCCCGACCCCGCGCACAGGGCACCCCACACAGCCCCACAGCGATCCCGTCCGGCCAGCGCACCAGCGGCCAGTGAAAGTGTTTGACCTCCTCGTGACAAAGATAATTACACATTCACTTACCCAGGCACTTTACCCCTTCACTTTCTTTTTAAAGAGAATTCACCCCCTTTTTCATTCCCTCGACCCCAGGGGCAGTCGGCTTGTCACCTTGAGCCTGAAAGGTGTCTGTTTAGGGAACCTGAACACGTGCTTATTTCAGAAAGGAGCATGGCAACAATTACCAGCTGCAATTCGTAGGGCCTTAGAAAGTCCACGTGGGCTCTCCAGGGACAGGCAGTGTCGGCTTTAAGCGAGACCCTACTGACATATGCAAGGGGGGATGCAGAGAGCGTGCGCCGGTGCACGAATCCATGGTCCCGAGTCATGCTGGGGTTAACGACACGGAAGCCATCTACCCACCAACTGCAAGCGCTTACTGCGTTCCTGGAACTATACGAGGCTCCGCGAAGGACGGCAAAAGGGTTAGCGCTCACCCTCGTTTCTGAAGTCCTGAACCAACTGAGCTTTGTCATAAGCTATGTGTGCTCCCTATCATTCACGATTCCTCTGCTGAAGAATTACAGACTGGAGAATGATTATTATAGGTAGGATGTCTACCTGTCTTACTCTGTCCAGATTTGGCGGAAAAATATTTTCGCCAAGCTGCACACCACTACGTGCTGCCAATTCAGCTCTAGATGGTCCTCACCGTCCCTTCGGTCAGTGTGAGCTGCATTAAATACGGATAAATATAAAACACTTATATTACACTGCCAACGTGCCGAGTGACTTAGAGAAAAGCTGTCACTGTCTCTTCTCTGCAGTTCTCTGTGGCTGGTAACCCCCAATGTTAAATATGCGTTACTGTGCCAGTTATTGAGCTGGGTCCTTAGAGCCACCTTGCCCTACTCCACCTCGTGACCCTCGGGCTGGGGCCCGGCAAGCCACGATTTCTCTTTTTCCGACCAGCTGCCAGTGGGTTCTGACAGTAGATGCACCAGAGAACCACCGGAGGCAGGAGGAGACGGAAGAGCCCCACTCCTTTTACCCGGCCGGCAGTCCATTCCCACTCTCCCAGCACCAGCCTCATCGCACCCCCTCAGAAAGATCAGTACCACCAGAGGGCACCCCCTCCTGAGAAGTCTCAGCTCTGTGGGAGGGGGTGCCGGGGACACCTGCTCTAAGCTCTGACTCCCCAGTCCAGAGGGCAGCGCTCCCTCCTCAGAGGGCTCAGGCCCGGCCTCCTCCAGACATCTAGATTCCAAGAGGCCAGCTCCATCCAGAGGGAGCTGTGTCCCCTACTACCCCTCCTGTACCTCGGGGTTCCCTTTTTGCCTTTTCATATGAAAGTCTCTCTGCTAAAATAACGTGGGTTTGTTCTCTGATCAGATACTGAACTGACACAATTACACTCCTCAGGAAGCAGTTCTGGTAAGCGGACCCCGGCCCCTGTCACAGCTGGTACTCCTCCCATTCAGGCGAGGCCCCTCCTGCGTCTCTGTGGGTATCACCTCACCCCCCTCCCTCACGATTCTCTCCTTACCTTCCCTCTCTCTGGCACAGATGTACTTGTAAACACACACTCAGAAGCTACTAGAAAGATACTTCCTAGCTCTTTTCAAACAAAGGTAAAATGATTTCACAAAAAGCCTTAACTCTAATTGTACACCCTACACTATGCTTTCCACGAAAATGTTTTGAGCATTTACTACATGTGAACGCAACATGGTTTCTGACTTCAAGGAACTCATCGTCTAGAGAGTTCTTCAAATTCTTCCAATTCGTCTTAGACGAAAACAGAGATCACAGGCCCGAGGTCGAGCTCAGACGGTTGACATCAGCCAGCCGGACGGCTCCCGAGGAGCCAGCACCGCCCCCGCCGCAGCACACGGTTTAGCCCGCAGTCACTTATTAAGCTCTCCCCATGAGCAGAGCACTTCCACCTGGCCTACGACGACCACAAGTCTGCTCAGCTTTGTTAAGGCTCCCAGGACGAAACTTTTTAGATGACAAATAGGACATCTCAAACAGCCCTGGGTTCGTTCTTTGTGTCAGCTTCTGTTCTTCTCTCCCTACATAACCTGCCATGTCCTCGACTTACCATTCCACTCTAAGTGAAAGTCCTATGCCGCATGCCTCAAAATTACCTGGATCTATTTATATTTACACGTATATTTTATATACATATACATGTAAACACATGCACACATATATCCGTTTTTTTTTTTTTTAATTTTAAAAAATCCTGAGATTTTTGTCCTCCCTCTCCCAATTCCATTCCTCCACCTGGAAACATAGTTCCACAAGGAATGGATTTTCATTTCTTTGCATCCAGGTCTGAATAAAACGGCTTTTTATTTTACACAATAAGAGCTGGGCACCTCTGCTTTTTTAACTTTACAAATAGAAGATTTAGATTGTGTAAAAAAAATAATGCTGTATATGGAATGAGGAAATGTGAGCACTTCATATTCTAAATCGAATTCTTTAAGTAGGAAAAAAAAATTCACAGCTATTTTTTGGTCAATTTTGTTCTTATTCCCCTTCCCTAGATAAGACACAGCTGAATTCCTCTAGGCAGCAAAATCACTGCCTGTGTGATTTGGCCGTGAGTCAATTTGAGCTCAGCTCAAAGCCAGCCACAGCCTCCAAACCCATCCTTGTCTGAGGATGTTGTGAATACATTTTCAGGTGTCTTCTTGGTGTCCGTGCCATTTAATCCTCAGAATAACACTGTCCCAGCAACGCTGCAGGCAGCCTGATGCAGCTTTTGCCATTGGACTGTGCCTAACAACAACAACAACAAAGCCAACAGGTTGTGTTTTTCCATCTCTGCAACACTCGTGAAGGTCCGATGGGAGCAGAGGGGGGCCAGGCGCGTTGATACGCTTGTCTCTGTGCGTGTAATATCATCGTCAAATCGGTGCCATGCATAACGTTCCTATGACGAGAAGCTCTGTGCTTTACATGCGTTAATTTCTAATGATCCCAACACCCTTCAAAGTAAGTATTAATGTTGTTCTCTACACTTATATATGAGAAACTTGAGAATTACAAACATTAATTTGTCAGGGACACTCGATTTATAAATGACCTAGTGTCTGGGCCTGATACCTCTGCCTCTCTGGCCTCAGCCTAACACTGGTTGTCCATTGGTAAACTACATCTCATGAACTTCACTGCCGAACTTCACATGCAAAGTGCTGACGACCCAGCAACGACAGTTAATGGTAGCTGACGAGATGTAACTAACTTTTTGTTGCTCCCTTCAGACAGAGACTGTTACGTATTCATAGCCCAAAATTCCAGGGTTCTTGCCACCTATATGGAGATGCAGAAATTTATTTCTAGGCTTAATATAAAAAGTGCCCCTAAACTCTTTTCAAGAATCATTACAAAGTGATTTAGGAGGAAATACAGTTGGATGAGCGGATAAAAGCATGTCCCTAACGAACCGTCCACAGATGAATTTGACTGATGCAGTTATGAGGCCAGGAACCGGTCCCCCCGAAAGGAGAGACAGACCCATACAGAGAAGAATGAATGACCAGCAGTTAGATTCCATGTTGACACCGGAAACACAAGCCAGTATAGTCCTAGCGAATGACATTTACAGAACTGGGGCCACAGAGTCAAAGCAGGGTAAGAGTCCAGAAGTCACTTAGTATTTCCCGTGCAGTAGCCAAAGAATATCAATCATTTCTTCAGCTTTTCAGCCAACTTAAAGTTGTTATAAAGGTTTTGAAACTCCAAGACATAATTTATATCAACACTTTCTTTAAAATGTTTAGGCTTTTTTTTTTTCTAATTAAATAAAAAGGCAGGGTTCCTTCTTATGAGACTGGCCCCTATTCTCACGCTGGGGACCTATACTTTCCAGAATTCCTGTTTTCTGTACTCTTCAGGGAGAGGAATTTTGTTTCTTTTTTTTTTTTTAGAGCAGTAAGTTCAGGATACTGAATGATATGAAAAACTTTATTTATCAACCTACATTAGCTCTTTGATACAATCATGTTCGGTCAATATTAGTTCTTTGTAGACAGACATTTTAAACATTGACTAAAAAAAAAAAAAAAAACTCTTCTTGTTTAAAAGGTCAGATGTTAGGACCAAGCAGAAAATCAATTTATTTCTGCCACCTGTTCACGTCCATACTGAGATGCTGGTCCTTCTTCTCTCCTAGCTCCATTCGGACATGGACAGGGGGGATGGATCCATCAAATACATCCTCTCAGGAGAAGGGGCGGGCGTCGTGTTCACCATCGACGACACCACCGGGGATATCCACGCCATTCAGAGGCTCGACCGAGAGGAAAGGGCCCAGTACACCTTGAGGGCTCAAGCCCTGGACCGGCGGACAGGCAGCCGATGGAGCCGGAGTCGGAGTTCATCATCAAAATCCAAGACATCAATGACAATGAGCCCAAGTTCCTGGACGGACCTTATATGGCCACTGTGCCGGAGATGTCACCAGTGGGTAAGGTGGAGTTCCCCGATTCTCACAGGGAGCGATTCCTCTATGGAAGGTCCTTCCGCCTAAATGGAAAGGAGAGAAGGTGCAGATCGACTCACAGATTACAGAACTGAACCAAAAGTGACAACACGTCCTTAGGCAGAAAACTACTTAGACACGAAATCAGCCAGAGTAAAAACTAATATTAATAATAAGCTTAGTATCATTATTCATTCTAGTTCTTAAAAAAAAAGATAGAAGTAGATAAGTGCATTTTGATATAAACAAAAGAGCCAAAAGGCTGTGCTGTCCTTACCAGTTATTAAGTACCTGAAACAAAGAGCTCCCATCCCCAATAAAGAGGTATGAGAGGAGTGACAGATGTCTCACCTAGAAAGGAGCCCGCCCAAGGACGCAAACCCAACACTTTCTAATGCTTTCAGCCTGACCGTTCAGGACTGCCTCCAGCCTTCAGCAATTCCACTTGAACAGGTCTGCCCCATCTCTCTTCCTCAGGAACCTCTGTTATCCAGGTGACGGCCACAGACGCTGATGACCCAACCTACGGCAACAGTGCCCGGGTAGTGTACAGCATTCTCCAGGGCCAGCCGTATTTTTCTGTGGACTCCAAAACAGGTATTTGACGCAACGGTCCAGTCAGGACTGTTTGCTTTGTTCCCTAATAATTTCTAACTGCTTCTATGATTGACTCAACTCCCTTTCAAGGGCTCTCCAGAGATTGTGTCAACCAAAAAGGACTGTGTAAGTGTGGGGGTTAAGAGAGGAAACAAGCTGCTGCTCCAGGGGGCAGACGGTGCCCACGGTCTGACTGGAGCAGCCAGGAGGCCTGCCCACACAACCAAGCTTCTCGTTCGCCTGCAACATTCCTACGGTTATAGTTATTCACAGGGATTAAGGTCTTTTGTAACTCTGAGAAAACCTGACAGGGCTGATGTATTAACCTGGGCTCCCTACAGAACCAGAATCATTGGTTTTGAAACTAGGGGAATCCTCCAGCCATCACTGGTCACGTAACGGAGAAGGAAACTGGGACTCAAGACCTAACAAAGCGCTTCTACTTGTAGATGTGCCCCCTGCCAAGCGGTCTGATGTTCTCTCCGCTGGACCAGAGAAAAAGGCCCAAATAAATGTATGCTGGGACAGACAGGTTCGAATGAGGAGGAAAGAGCACGGCTCATAAGATGTAACCCCCTTCCTCCCGCCCCCCGAAAAAAAAGGCAGGTGCTGAGTGGGAAGCTCTAACAGGGAGGACAGCATATAGAACTGAACTGTATGGGTAAGGAGCGATGTGGCAGAAAAGGACAAATCACACAAGCGTGGTTTTAACGTTTTGTTTTGTTTTCAGTTTTATTTAAGAGCTTTACCTACAGAACTTATGTTTCGTCTGTGAAAAATTCCTTTTAATATTTTTGAGTTGGGCAGGATGATGATTACATCAACATTATCTTACACTTGTGCCAGGCTTTCTCCCTTTTAAAAACACTTTCATATACAGTGCCATATTTGAGCCTCCCATATTCTTGTGAACTCATGGAATATATGTAAGTATTGCTATTCCCATTTTACATACAGGAAAAATGAGGACCGACAAGTAATTAACAAGGAACTTGAGTAAAAAAAAAACCTTACAGCCACAGAGGTAAAGTCAACGATGAATGCTCAAAGTCACCTTTTTATTTGAAAGAGAAAAAATGCATTTCTATTAGCAACCTGATAGAATTTTTTCCCCAGAAGTCCTAAGGGGAACCAGGCTTTCAGAAAATTATGCAATAAAAGCGAAAAGTGAGGGAGCGTAAATTAGGAGGAGGAAAGAAAAAAGATTGCAGAGACTTGTATAAAACAGGAACTTTAACAATGGAGGAGGGTCAGGGGTGCCCAGGAGGAGGAAGAATGCAGACAGGAAGAGGGCGACGAGTCCTCGGCATCCTCAGAGGAACTTACGTTATTTTGACAGCTCCCAGAGGGCATCTTTAGTGTTAAGGTCAAAAATACATGAAAAGATAGTTACTGCTGTGTCCATAGGGCATTAAAAAAAAAAAAGATGCATATTTCACGTGAGAATGCCGTTACTATAATGCAGTATGTTCATTACAGGAGGAAACTGGGGACAGGTTTGTGGTTCCCTCCCTCCCTGTGGCATGCAAAGTGTCTGTTTAGCCAAGGGTCGTGTTGTGAACTCGCGGTAAACAAGTCTCTAACCTCTGTCTAGAGTGTATAGAAGTCAACTTTTCTAAGTGGAAGGGTTGAAAGAGAGACAAAGCATTACCAGACATCGCTGGCAGGATCAAAACACATTTCGCTGGATTTTGATTTCGACTCCTCTTAACGAAACCGTATCACACTGCGATGCCGCCACTTACTGTCTGGGGAAGCTCACCCCTTATGCGTGTTCAAAATAAACAACTCACAGAGCAGTCTTCATGTCCTAGCTCATGGTATTCAGTGAAGCACAGAGGTAAGCAAAACCTAACAAAATAGAATGAATATGTAACAAAAGGAAAAGCAAATCAGAATTCCAGCCCTGCCTGCGGTACGCGGGAGGCAAGAGCAAGCAGACCAGGAGTGAGCTGCCTAAGGCAGAGCCGTTCATGCTACAGGGGCTTAGGGGCTGAAGAAAAAGCCGAAGGAGACCTGTCTAAAATCACAGATTTGCAGACGTACGAGGTTTTGTTTTCTGGGCCCTAAGCCCCAATTTTCTTTAGTGAGATAGAGCAGCAGCCTGACGTGGCCGTGGACGTGGCACAGCTAGCAGCTAACTTTGGAGAGCCGCTGCTGCCACCTGCTGTTCTCTCTCAGTAATGCCGCCAGACAACATCGGCCCTCAGCTCTTCCCGCTGGAACTCTGTTGTTCACCGTTTGTTTAAGCACAACACTTTTTGAAGCTGGGATTCTGACCTCAAGTTGAATAAAATACAGATGACTTGCAGCTCGACTCTAGGTATTGACAGTGCACAAGAAAGAAACCTATAACTAATCTTAAAAACGTGACTTAAGGTTTTATTTTTAAAAACAAAGTCATTTCTATCCCGCAGGTGTAATTAGGACAGCACTCATGAACATGGACCGAGAAGCCAAAGAATACTATGAAGTGATTATCCAAGCCAAGGACATGGGGGGACAGCTTGGAGGATTAGCTGGGACCACAACGGTCAACGTCACCCTCTCGGACGTCAATGACAACCCACCCCGCTTTCCCCAGAGTGAGTATCTAACCAGTGAGGGTGCAGGTCTCAGGCCGGGCGGGGGCAACTGTGACAGAGATGGACGAGAAAGACCCGAGTTCTCTTTACGTCCGATTATTCACATAACCATTTCCCTTCTCTGTCCCCACTCCCCGTAGCGCTCAAGCAGTGCGTCTCACTTTCTTCATCATCCCCTCCCATGGAGCTCTTTTAGACTTTTTTTCATTGTCGTGTCCTACCCCCTTCCACAAAATTAAATAATACGATTTTGTTGAGTAATGTTGCACTTTAGAGACCACAAACCATTGTAACACCTAAGATTCTTTTCACCTCTCCCCCGACCCACTGAGAAGGCATGCAGGGAAAGGAAGCCAAGCCACTGACCATTTAAGCCACCTTAACCAGTCAATTCATAAGCAGGTACAGAGTCCCTGCCTTGTACGGGCCCTGGGCGTGAGGGGTGCGAGATACTTAAAATCCAGTCGGGGCGTGCTTATTCCACACTCACGAAAAGCTAACCAGGCAGCCTCTTGGTTAGTGCAGAACGAAGCCTTCACCATAAACTAAATGACGGCTTCACAAAAGGATGAGACTTCGTGGGGCTAAAGGATATAAAGAATTTAAATAACAGAAAGCAGAAAATTCCAGAAGGGGGGAGCCACTCATTCATTCAAAAAATATTGGTTTCAGGCCCCATTCTAAGTATGGGATATGGAGCAGTGCACAGAACAAATGAAATCTCTGCTCTCCTAGAGCTCATCTGAGTAGAAACCTGAATGGAAGGGGAAAATGCATACAATGGCCTGGAAATAAAGCTGCAAATGCAATTTTACGTTTAAAGACCCCTTAAATGAAGACCTGCTCTTTAGTGTTTCAAATGTCATGTGTGTAACAGAAGTCACTGAAAAGTGTTTGAGCAAGGGAGAGAGAAAGCCCAGTTAGACAGCCTAGAATGGGTGGGCGGCCCTGGACACCGGCAGCAGGAGAGTCCCTTCGGAGGCTCTGAGAGTGGTCCAGACGTAAACCAGTAAGCGCTGAAGGAAATGGAAGGAGGAGCAGAGTGAGGCAAATAAGAAAACGTGGATTTCTGCCTCCTGATTTCCTGGCTAAGGGAACCAAGGCAGAGGGTGGAGTCACAGATGCCAACGATGTTTTACGCCTGGGTGGCAGGAGGAGGAGACAGGGGATGCGCAACGGAACTAGTGTCAGGGAATGAGGAAGACCAATTCAGAACTGAATATGAAGTGACAGCAGGACGATCAGATTAAAAGTCCTCTAAAAAGGTGGAAAGACAGAACTATGACTGTGGAAAGAAGCCCAGGAACGGAGACGTACACTGAGAAGCAGATGCCTAAAGGGAGCAGTCGAAGAAGTGAGGGCCACAGACACGATTCCAGGTGAAAGGCGGAGCTCACGAAAGCAAGTTAAAATAAAAAATTAAAAACAAAAAGACTAAACTTAAAACAGAGAATCGAGCCTGACTATCAGCAATAGCTGTTTCCACTCAGCCGGACCAAGTGACCCATCTATTTTACCTATGTGAATACAGCCAGAGAGCTCAAATATTTGCACATAGCTGGTATACACAAATCCCCATGACATTCCATGCAGCAAAAAGGCAGGGCAGCAGATCTGTATCTGACAAGCGGCACACGCAAGCGGGTTAGTAAGTTGGTTGGTTCTACAGTACAGAACAGCAGTGAGTCCGGGAACTGTGTAAAATGCCAAATGGGTTGGTTTCCTAACTGCTTTGCTGATCTGTGGGTTCCATCTTTATTACTTCCTGAATGGCTCACATTGTGCACACTGTAGGCTGTAGATTCTTAAACACCCTTGAAAACCCATTTGGCTGTTGACACTAGTTATTTCTGACGAAGGCAGAAAGAGCAGAAGAACAAAGTGATTGCAAAGCTCGTAAGCGTAGTTTTGCACGTGCTGTCGCAAAGTCGTGTCGCCCCAAACGTGGCAGCTTCACAATCGCTGGGGTCTTCGTCCTGCTCCACGAGCCAACTTCTTAACACTATTCCAAAACATACCTTTGAAGTGTCACGTTTTCAAAACCATGGAGGATTAGGAAAGAGCGGGATTATAGAGCATGTTGCAAAATGGAAGTGTGTAAAGGCGGTCTGTGCGCTCCCACAGTCCTCACACGTCGACTCCGCATCTTACAGTCATTCGTTTCGGACTTCTGAAAAATCGTCTTTATCTCATCGTCCAATATCCCCTGCCTACTTGCCAAAACTAAGTTCAAACGATCTCGTTATTCCATGAACCTACCTTAGATCCATTCTGCATTCTTCGAATTCCACTTTCCTCTTTCTTCACAAATATTACCATAACGTCTTATGGGATGCTGACGAAATGACACATCTACTATTTTTATGTTGAACAAGCTCAGTCACCTTTTAACTGAATCAAATATAACAGAATATTAAGATCTCACGTTATTTATAATATAATGTATTACATGTAAAAATTTTACGTATATTTGTTTAAACATAGAACATACTTTGCCTGTTGTGGAGAAACTTGCGAGCAGACACTGGTTTGCTTTTCCTAAAAGTCCTGCAATAGCAAAGTCTAATCCTTAAACAACTTTGGAAATGAATGGAAAGAGATCGTGAAATCCAAATGCCTGCCAGCTCAGTACAGACATCAGCCATGTCCCAGCTCATACTGGCAAAGAACAGGCATCACTTCTTCTCTGATAGAAACAGAGAGGGAACTGGGAGCTGGCTGGGTGCTACCAGCCTCCCGAGTCTTTGTGAAATCGAGCCCACACACCCCAGGCCTCCCTGTAGTTTGTATACATGTTGAAAATGTGACTGTGTGATTTTCTTTGTTATTTAGTTATTCACATTATGGTTGACAAAATAATAAAGAATGTCGAAAAGTTGAGCCCAGAGAAAGCAAGTTAGTGAAGATACGACTCTGCAGTATTCTATTCTGGAACAGGAGAACAAGAAGTATCTGCGGTCTGTCCAGGACGAGGCCACCAGTGGTCAGTCCCAGGTGCAAGGACACATTGCTGGACAATACAGAGCGCTGACGGAGCTCGCTCTCTGCGGCTGTTCCTCTTCATAGATCACTGGTCACCACTAACTTTGGGCAGGTGGTCACAGAGATGGACGCTCAGGCCGCTGGCAAGACTGTGAAGGAAAATGCAGGCATTTGCAATGTGCACAGAGTAAATTTGTACTTTGTGACCACACTGTTTTCTTCTCTCTCTCAGAAGAAATTAACATGTGGGGAAATAGTTCAAAGGTGGGAAAGCGAGGTACCTCCTGCCACCAAGAAGGCAGGTCTACTGAGATAAGAAATATTTTTGACTTTGTCCTGCTCTTAGGATGACAATCAAGCTGTTTTGGCCCCTTCTTACCGCACGTCCAGTACAGGCTATGACCTAACACCATTGGCTCAGGCTCTTCGAATCTCAGTTTTCATCTGTAAAATTCAAGGTTAAATCACTGAACCAGGAGAGAGCTGTTTTGCACAGCATGCCCGATATAATGTGATGGTGACGAGGCATTTTTTTATAATGACAGATTACAAGACTGCATTTTCTGACCTTTCTCCACAGAACACTATCAGATGAGTGTGTTGGAATCGGCTCCCGTTAGCTCCACCGTGGGGAGAGTGTTTGCCAAGGACCTGGACGAAGGAATCAACGCAGAGATGAAGTACACGATTGTGGATGGAGACGGTGCCGACGCCTTTGACATTAACACAGACCCCAACTTCCAAGTCGGCATCATAACTGTGAAGAAGGTAACCCGGCTCCTCTTTCCAAACCACCTCCATGGAGGCTCTGAACACATATCTATGAGATGTCAGTAAGGGCTGTTGCACTACCGATATGCATTGCTTCAAATCTGCTGATAAATGCTCTTCCCCACTATTAAAAAAAAAAGCTCACTCCTTTTGCTTACATGTAAACACTGGCTGTGTCATCATTTTATAGAGAGGGTACCAGGTCATGATAAAAAATATGAGAAATATGTCATTTCTCCCAGATCACTATTTAGCCATTTAAAAAACTGTTATAGCTTAATTCCCTAGTCATGTTAATGATTTAATCACTATTTGCACTTGAATACCACGCATTTTCTACCATAGTATACCATAAATAACAATAAAGCCAGCTACAGTATTATTTAGGAATCAATAAATAACATGCAGGGATTTTTTAATTGCTATTCGAAGAGCCACAGATGCTAATTACACTTGGAAAGCTTATCAAACATAACTGCTGAGTGAGGTCATCACTCGAAACTCCTTTGCTTCATGATAAGTCACCAAGTTTTACGAATGTAGCTACTGATTCTTTTTGTAGCATAAAGCACATATGAATGGACATATGCAGGTAAAAAGAAAACTCTTAAAAACAGAAGTTTTAACATCCTAGTAAATATATGTAAGGAAATACATTAATTCAAGACCTCATTGATTGAATCGTCCTTCTCTTTCATTTTAAATACATTTAAAACCCCAAGATATCTTAAATTATTTATTCAACAGATAGTTGTTGAATGTCTACCTATTGCCAGTTATTCTAGACATTTAAGGTAGAGAGTAAATAAAATAGCCAAAAATCTCTGCCCTCATGGAGCTTACATTCTAGTAAGGGGAAGAGGACAATCAAAACAGCAAGTAAATGGATAAAGTGCTATGGGGGAGGGATAAAACAGAACAAAGGTGACATCAGAAGAGACAACATGACTTCAAATTTAAATTGGGTGGTTGGAATTGGCATCCCAATAAAGTGACAAACACTGACTTACAGACACGGGGACTGAGCACAGAGCTAGGCAGGTGCCCTATAAGTGACTTATGGTGAAAATTACACGCGGCAGCCCTGGAGACGAGGGAAGGCACGTGGAGATATTGAGAAAAGTGTTTCAGGAAAAGGAATAACCTGTGCAAAGGCCCCGAGGTGGGACTGTGGGACTCTGGCTTGTTTCAGGGACAAGGAGCCTAAGGTGACTGAGTAGAGGGAAGACTAGTAGGAGATGAAAAAATTCAGAAAAGTGACAAGTGGGCCAGATTCTGTAAGGCTTTACAGGCTGATGTAAAAGTTACTGTAGGTTTGGTTGAGAAAAGACCATCGGGGGCAAGGACGGGAACCGCGAGACCAGCTGAAAGGCTCCTGCCATAATGCAGTAGGAGAACGTGGCGGCTCGGCCTAGCGCAGCAGGAATGCAGGCGGTGAGCTGCAGTCAGAATCTGCATATATTCTGAAGGTAAAGCGAACAGGATCATTCAACAGACTGCATGAGGGCATGAACGAGAGAGCGGAGTCAATGAGCAATAAGAACAAAGTTGCCATAACTGAGGAAAGTCTACAAGTAGAGAAGGTGGCAGGGGGCAGCTCTGGACATGTCACATTTGCAATGTCTAACAGACAGCCAAGTGGAGATGCGTAGCAGCTCTTGGTTATAGGAGTCTGGAGACAAGTTCTAGGCTGGAAATATAAATTTGAGAGTCATAAGCATACAGATGTGCTTAAAGCGAATTAATCAGAATATCCAGAGTCACTGAGCATAGATGGGGGGGGGGTTAAAAAACAGTGAAATGGGCGCTGCGGTACCCCGGCTGACGAGGTCAGGGAGAAGAGCAAGGAAACGCGAGCACACTGAGAAGGAGAGACCGGCGGGGGGGGGGGGGGGGGCGGAGGGAGGGGGAAAATCAAAGGAGTGTGGTGTCCTGGAAGGCGCGAAGAAGGGAATGGTCGCCTGTGACAAACACTGCCGAAGGTCACATAAGAACACTGAAAAGTACGCACAGACTTTGGAAACATAGAAGACCTTGACGAAAGCAACAAAGTCATAATTTAGAATGTGGCACAAGTTAATGTGTTTAATAATAACTTTATTCTATGCTGTCCCATAGAGTTGAATTGAAGCTGCTTTAGAAGGGAAGAGTCCTGTATTTATTTAAGGTGCAATCAAACACAGCAAAAAACAGATATATCCAGCATTCTTCCAACCAGAAATCTTCATAACCAGCACACAATGACCTCAAAACAGTGCAAAATGCTGAGGTTAACTTTGGAATCATCATATAAATCTAGATGTAATTTAAATATTGCAATTTCTTATTTAGTCTCATTCTTTGAAAATTAATAACACATGCTACAATTATATAAGGGAGCTAGAAATAATAATTACCAATTTGCTGTATGACATAGGACTAAGAACCAAACCACCCCTATTACATGGTATGTCTCTCAAGTCAACAGTTAATATATTGCTTATCATGACTATTAATTGTAAACAAGGTAAACACTCAAAGTTTTAATTTTAACGCAAAAATTCTCTTTAAAAAATTAAACAATCAGAAAAAGGGTTTTTGGGGTTCTCAATATATTTTAAATTTTATCTTATATCTTTACATAGAAGATAATTCTAAATAATATAATATTAATTTGTGTCAAATTATTAAAACATACTTTAGACCTTATTATAAGGTCTAAAAATATTAACTATTATAATTTTGTATCCAAAGGGAACCTCAAAATGTCATTTCTCCAGCACTCTTACCTGGGAAAAAAGTTTAAAACGAACAGTGTCTTTCATTGTCATTACTATATCCATGTTTAATCAAAACAGGTATCATTTTGCCAAGGTCATCTGAATTTCTCTTCCGAACTTACGAGGTGGTAGAAAATGCAATTAAGAAAGAGGTCAATAAGTTGGGTTGGATGGACAAGTCAAATCTAATAAACACTTTAGAGGCTACTGACTGTCCCATCTGTGCCTTGGAAACAACATTCACTAAAGATGGTCCGCACCCATTTCCCACGTAGTCATTACTAATGTCATACAACATGGAAACAAAAGTTCTGCTTTTGATTTATTTCCCTAAGGCTTGGTATTCACCTAAAAATCATCATATGCTTTTTCAAAAAGAGAAATTAAGTTAAATTGATAGAATTGGGTCTTCACACTAATTACGACCCAGTACCTTGGGTCGTTTTGGCTTTTAAGTAATCAACCCACTGATCTTCAGTCTCGTAAGTGCTTGAAAGACGGCTGGAAATGCACATCGTCCGGAATGGGCATCACCCTATGAGCACGCTGCTGCGCCATCCCCCGCCCTCAGCATGTCCTCCATCTCCCAGCAGGCGCTCAGCAACTGTCTGGGGTCCATTCTCCCCTCAGGCAGGCCACAGCGCAAAACTTCTGTATTTCATCAAACCTAAGATGCCCGTGAAATGTAAAACCTGTCACTGTTTTATATGCCACTTAAAAAAAACAACAAAACAAAAAAAACAAAAAAAAGACTCTTGCCAATTCTCACTCCAGAGCACATAGCTTTTGGAAAAGCTCTTGTAGACACAGACATCCTTTCGCTAACGGATAATTACTCCCTGCTGTCGTTTCCATGCCATTCTGCCTACATGGCTTTTGCTTCATATTGAATCATAATAAAATCTTTTTAAGACATGTTGTACCGACAATGGACAGAACTCAACTGAAGTACAGCGTGGACAATTTGACCAGGTTTGACTTACACACACAGAGACAACTGCATCCTATCTCCTGCTGGGCTTAAAGGTGCCATCAATTGAAGAAGCAACCCTATCACCAAATGTCACAATGTAAAAAAATGTACACTGTAGAATCATGAAACATGGTAGCATAAAATCTATAAATATATATGTGTGTGTGTGTACATATACATATTGCCATTCAACCAGTACTCATTAATACTCAAATTGAAAAACTCTTCTTGCACAATGTAATGACTTTTTTTTTTTTTGCTGCCTTTTGAGTTTTAGGCCCTTACTAGGCACTAGGGAATAAAAAATCCAACTAAGTGATAGCTTTTGCCCTTGAAGGACCAACATAGAAATAAATATTTGTAATACAAAATAAGAAGAGCCATATGAAATTATGACAAAGTACTATGGGAACAGAAAAGGGAATAGTTAATTCTGCTTAGGGGAGCTGCATTATTATTTTGTGCCATAATCTTCATGACTCAATTTTCAAGAATATAATGGCATTTCATTTTTATGTGCTCCAACTCTAGGAGATTTCTTGAATTTGGAACTTGAGTTCTCAGATATTACTATTCTTTGATTTACTATTACGGCTATGAAAATAACAGTTCTTTGATGTTAAAAAAAAAGTGTACAAAAACTTTTCCAAAAAGAAAAGTCAAACTCATATTTTTTTGTGTGGGCAATTTAAAGCTTAGGGTATATAGGGCAATGTTTTCTTTCAATTTTAAATAATGAAATTATTTAAGTGAGGGAGACAATCTTACATGATGAAATGATCACTAGGTAACCTATTTTAAAGGAAATTTTAACAGTAATTAAAAACTCACCTTAATCTCAACACATGGTACTGAAACAATTGTATATCCATTAAAAAAAAAAAAAAGCTTGAATTCATACCTCACAAAAATAAATTCAAATGAATTATATACCTAAATGTAAAAAATTAAAACTACAGAATTTCTAGAAGGAGACATAAGAGAAAATCTTTGTCACCCTGATTAGGCAAAGATTTTTCAGATATAACACCAAAATCCCAATCTAAAAAAGAAAAGGTGATAAATAAGACTTCACTAAAATTAAGTTTCTTCTCTTTAAAAGACACTGTTAGAAAAACGAAGACAATCGCAAACTGCAAGAAAATATTTTCAAATCACATGTCTAATAAAAGACACGAATACAGTATATAAAGAACTCTTCCAAAGATCTACAGAAATGCTCATCGTTAGGCATAGGGAAATGGAAATCAAAACTACAAAAATATCACCTCACATGCATTAGGATGCTAAAATTAAGAACACTGACAAAACCAAATAATAACAATGATGTGAGGCAACAAAAATGCTCATATATTCCTGGTGGGAATGCAAAATGGTACAGCTACTTTGAAAACTGGTTTAGAAGTTCTTATAAAGTTAAAAATATACTTAACCATACAATCCTGCAATCCCACTCCTAGATATTTACCCAGGTGAAATGAAAGCCTATGTTCACACAAAACCCTGTATGCAAAAGTTCACAGTGGCTTTACTCAAAACCATCAGAAACTGGAAACAACCCAAACGCACCTCTAGTGGAGGAGGGATAAACCTGATATATCCATACAATGCAATACTACTTGGCAATAAAAAGGAACAACAAATCATTCACGTAGGAACATGGATGATACATGTTCTTGTGAAGGAAACCAGACCCAAAAGAGTATGTACTGAAAGACTCCACTTACATGACATGCTGGCACTAGGGACAGAGCACAGGTTACTGGCTGCCAGCAGGGAGGGGTTTACCACCAGGGAGGCCAAGGCCGCAGAGAGTGGGGGGACTGAACTGTTCGTCTCTGGATTATCACGGTGGAAACATGACTGTTTACAGTTATCAAAACCCGCAAAACTTTACATTTAAAAAGATGAATTCTAATGTATGTTAATTACATCTTAATTTTTTTAAAAAATACAAAATTTACACCAACTTAGAAATATGACTTAAAATTAAGAGAAAAACACACTTTACCTAGCTCAAATCGAACGTAAACAACATTGCCCACTGTGGATTACCCATATTTAAGAAAAGATTTTTAAAAGGCTATACTGTAATTTGCCAGAAAAGATAAACATGTAGATTTAGAGAGCAAGTATAAACGAAATAAACGGATAAAACTACTCCTTCAAATACGTCATAATTTCAGAGGCAGATTTACCTGTTAGGAAAACTTGCCCTTTGACTAAGAAGGAGGGCGGCAGGCAGGCGAGGTGTATGGCTGCTTGGTTCAAATGAGACTGGGGGACTCCAGGAAACACAGAACAAAGCGTGTGGTGCTAACACCGAACGCACAACAAAGCTTTCTGTTAAAATTTTAAAATAAATTTAGTTAAAGTGACTATCTCTGCTTGTTTCTCAAAAGCAAAGAAGTTGCTTGAATGGACACATTCCTCTTACTAACATGAAATGTGCTTAATTCAGCATATTTTATGAAAAAAAGCACGAGTGAATAAGAAGCAAATTTATCATCTCCAAGTTCACATGTGACTTTTAAGCTTTAGTAACTGCTTCGTTATCCTGTGTAATTATTTTATAGGACTGACCTTCCAAGATTTTTTTTATCATTGCTATTTTGAGGTAATTGTTGTTTAAAACAGTTAAACATTTTTATCATTTAAGAAAATGGATTATTCTTAAAAGGTAGCATTCAAGTTCACTTTCTGCCCCAAAGTGCTGTATTTATTTTGACATAAAACATTCTGAGGGGGGAAAAAAAAACACGGGGAAGGGAACCACCAAATAAATTAGACTTGATGACATAGAATTTTATTTTGTGGATGAGCCCTGAATGAGGAATTTAAAAAGCAAACCAGCATTTCTACTCTGACTAGTCTTTGAGCTCTCTGGGTCTCAGTTTCTTCAACTGTAAAATGAGGCACTGGATTACTTGATTAAAAAACTTTTAAAAGCGGTAACCTATGACAAACTACACACCCAAATATCAATCTGGCACAGTGCCCTGAGAGCCTGTGTGAAGTCCTATGGCAGTTTCTTGGAAAAGATCATGATGGTCTTTGTACATACGAAATGTTTTCAAGGAAGAAAATGAAAAAGCCTAGGCCTCACTTGGATGGATTCTAAAACAGAACTCGAGCTCTCTCGTAATTAACATGGCATCTTTTCAAATGAATAAACATCTCTGAAGGTGACCAGGCCGATTAAAGAGTAGACACGTTAGAGTCAGTCTTGCCCAGAGTACAATGACTCTCTCGATCAGCCAACTGGTTTCTGTCACTATCTCTGAAGTGTCTAGGATCTTCCTTACCTTCTTTAGCTGAGTGAGATGTTGAAAATGACATTAAGACCAAGAACTATGGAACAAAAGAAAAGTTCCCCTTATTTTTCCCCTTGCCTCTTCCCCACCACCTAATGAAATGGGGAAATCTACCCACCAGCCATCAATGCTGGCCATCTTTTAGGACCTTGACTTATATGCTCCTGGCTAATCAATTCTCTTGCTATTACTTTTCAGCCCCTGAGTTTTGAAAGCAAGAAAAGCTACACATTAAAAGTGGAGGGAGCCAATCCTCACCTGGAGATGCGTTTCCTGAACCTGGGCCCATTTCAGGACACGACAACTGTGCACATCAGCGTGGAAGACGTGGACGAGCCCCCTGTATTTGAACCTGGCTTTTACTTTGTGGAGGTACCTGAAGATGTGGCAATCGGAACCACCATACAGATCATTTCTGCCAAGGACCCAGATGTGACCAACAATTCAATCAGGTTTTTCCACAGATTTCACCTTTTTTTTATATCCTGGAATCTTCCCTTCTCTTATATCTAATTTTCTAGCATTTTTTCCCCTCGCTTCTTTCATTTCTGGAGACTCTTCTATTTCCTCAAATTCTTTCTGTTTAAATACCATGGTCTTTTCATGTTATTGAGAAGGGAAATATCATTGTGCCTACAACTCACCGTCATGGGTTCGGCAACACACACCCCCCTTACTTCTCAATCCTGACCCTACTGCCATTTTCAGATGGATAATTCTTTGTTGTGGGGGTCCTCCTGTGCATTGCATCTCTGGCCCCTAACCACTAAATGCCAGTAGCACCCCCTGAATTTAACAGCCTAAAATGTCCCCAGACACTACCAATGTCCCCCCAGAGGGTGGGGTGTGAAACTACCTCTAGTCGAGAAGCACCAATTCAGATAAAGCATAAACAAATACACAGATGTCAAAACATTACATACAAATCGTTGAATATTAGTGATGAATATGAAAGGTGATCATCGTACATTCTTGCAATTTTTATGAACCTTTGACTTTTTTGCCTTATAAAAATAGGGGAAAAAATACAAATATCGATCCCTATTTCCATATACTATAGAAAGAACAGACTTAAAAACTACTGTTGTCAATGGCTTCGATGCCACATAGACTGGCCAGGCGGGGCTTCCCACGGCAAGTCCACTTAGCAGTCTCTCCGAAGTGTGTCTTGGGCTTAAAGATTCTGACCAAGACGCCTCCCCTCGAGAGGGGAGGGAGCTGCCCTCACGACGGCCACCTCCTATCAACTCTGGGACCAAAATGCAAACAGCTGGTAGACAGGTTGACACCACAACCTCCCAGAGCAACTGCCAAGCCTCTGAAGCTTGACACAAAAGACCAGGATTCCAAGCCTGGTTGAGGCCATCTGTCACATTAATCGTTGAAAGCCACACAAATGGTCTGGGGCTTAGTGCAGACGACACATTTTAAACACACCCCAATTTATCGAACGCTTTTTCTGTCAGCTACTCCCATCACCTGGTGCTATTTTGTGTGTAATGAAAACACGCTTTGAAGTCTAACAAAGACAGTTCTCTCCTGAGAATAACTATCCTGATTCCTCTAACCAATTAGTAAACATTTTAACTTTCAGGCGTTAAAATGGCTAAAATGATTGTTTGAATTCTGATATTTGATTTTTAGAAGTCGACTAATCTTTATGAGTTTTAACGACTCTATAGGAGTGATAGTTCAACCTCAAGCTTTTTAAATGTATAATAGGATGAGGGGAAAGTTAATTAAACCATATCGTCCCCAAAACCACAACATAAATGAAACCTATTCCATTATAAATCTATATTTTCAGAAGCCAAGAATGTGTGTGTGTGTGTGTGTGTGTGTGTGTGTGTGTGTGTGTTCTTATCGATTAATCTAGTCATATCAAGGAAAATACTATAGGGAAAACTTTAGAGAATAAAACTTTGTGGAGGGAAATGTTTGAAATGCCACAAGTACAAGCTGGGAAAAAATGAGATCTCATTTCTAAAGAGTCGGTTAGAATACTCAGAATGCTCCGCCTCCTTTCCAGATTCGGACTGTGCTCCTCCAAGGTAAGCCCTGCAAATACAATTTTGCTAGGTCACCACTGCATATCAATGACAAGCAAAAGGGACTGAATGCAAGGAAACACGCACACACACAGACCCACTCAGGGGGAATCCAAGCGTGGACGGGCCAGAGGCGTAGGGCAGGGCCACTGAGCTTTACTCTGGGGCAGGCCTCTAGGTCCCGAGACTGAAACTGGCAAGAACAGGGCGACAGCCACAATCCCGGAGGAACAAACACGGGTTCAGGCACAGTGGCAGAGCGGACTTCCACTTACCGGAACTGGGGATAATTCTCCCTCTGCATTTTGGTTGCAAAAAAGGAACGGAGTTCACATTGCTAGGTATATGGTCCCTGACTCTTTGTGCTGTCCCCCAGGAACAAAGAATGCTCCTTGGACACAAGTGGAAAATTGTGGGCCCTGGACTCTCAGAAGGAAACGCATCTAAAAGTCAAATCTCTGGCTATCATTTA
The DNA here is from genome assembly GCA_003508835.1 of Eonycteris spelaea. Classification (NCBI taxonomy): domain Eukaryota; kingdom Metazoa; phylum Chordata; class Mammalia; order Chiroptera; family Pteropodidae; genus Eonycteris; species Eonycteris spelaea. The sequence goes on from PUFA01000056.1 coordinate 1,354,321, forward strand.
ACAAACTCATCAGGGAATTACTTCCCTGCGTTATCTTCTCCAGATTGCTCATTGTATCCTTATTTTTCCTATACGTTATTTTCCTTTAAAATAATTTGCGTATGTCATATGCTGCTTGGCTATCTAATTCATTATCTGCATTTTTATTAAAAGTAAATGAGACTTATATTCCTAAAAAGAAATTACGTATTAAATCACCCAAAATTCAACATATCACCTAAAGTCAAAATACTATAAACAAACAGCCATTTAACATTTTTTAAAAATTATGACTTTTGTAATCTTCTTTCTAGAAAGTTCATGGTATGTTCAAGCATATAAACTGGTCATCATTTACTAGTAAGGTCCAAAAATTAAGTCTCCAGATTTAGTTATATATACATGAAAAATACAATGTTTGGATTGCCTGAATTTTTAATAAACGTTTAAGGGATTTCTGGCAAGCAGGAAATGGAACCAACCATCTGGCAACTGAGAAAGGTTTCTGCTGTGTAAAACAGCCTGCCCTCCTATGCCGCCCCAGAGTGTGCGTGTGGATTTAGCGAGCCTGCCCATGATACCCTGCCTCCAAATTACTCCCAAGTCCATGAGCCAAGCAAACAAGCAGGGAGCCCAAAGAACACTGTTTGCTGAAGGGGGTTTTCTATGTGTATGTTATGCCTATACTGCCCATAGCAGGGGAGAATGTTACGGCTAGAGAAAACAAAACCACCTACAGTGCTCACAAGTGTGTCCCAATTTCCTCATTGTCCATCTGTATCTACCTTTCATGTGTTCTCCTGCCTCCTGAAAGTTGGCCCGATGTCCCATTCAGAGTGATAAATGCTATACTGCCTCAATTCAGGCCCTATGTGGGCACCGAAGACTCCACTTGGTGAAGGGAGGCTTCAGCGTGTCCTCTCGGAGTGTCGCCGGGCAGGGCTGTCATGGGTTCTTTTGGCTAGTTAACTTCGATCACTCCATCTCCCACACCATCTGTGACATTTGCTATGGCGCTGTACGTCTGAGTGCAGAAAGCTGGTTCATCGGAGGCTGTCTCTCCCTTGGCATGACGCCTACGGCTTGGAGAGCTGCCACCAGGATGACGGCTCCGTGGGCCGAATGGCTGGCTTTACTCGTGTGTGGGGAGCGGAAGAGGAGACTGTCGTGAGCCAACCGGTGTTTTTTTCCTAAGACAAATTCTACTCATAAAATAGCCCGTAACTTTAAAACTCACTCACTAGTTACACCTAGGAAAAATTAATTTTTAATGAACACTGTAGGCATGTGTCTGTCCTTCATGAAAGAGTCAGCCATTTGCTATCACGGCTCGGCCTACCTCATGAAGAGAAAAAGGTTGTTTCCTTAAACTATCTCACGCAATGCGCAGGAAGGCAGCACGGCCCAGGGCTTACCAGCAGGGTCCTGAAACCCAACTGTCTACACTTGGTTCCCAGCCTGAGACTCTGGGCCAGTGATTTAACCTCCCCAAGCCCCCGCTTTCTCCCTTGTAAAATGCGGATGATAACAGTATACGCCGTGCGGTTGCTGTGAGGATTAAATGAGGCGAGATAAGTAAGGTAGATACAGCAGCGCCCAACGACAGAAGGTGTTCGTTAAAGAGGGTCACAGGCAGAAATGTTAATTTGCTTCTTTAAATTTCCCAACTCTTGGAGAGTTATAACTGAAATGAGTCTAACTTTTCTAGCCTTTAGTCATCACCTTTCCCTTTAATTCCTAACTTTGAACAGCCATCCTGAATCTTTCCAAGAAAAAATACCTATTTGAAACATTTTCCCAAAAAAATACATATACCTACATATACATATATATACTACATATATGTATTTATATTTATGTGAAACAGAGGTTTTACCATCAATACTTACTCTTGCTACACGTGACAGTCTTGTATGCATATATTCTATCCCATTTCATTTTATTTCAACCCTAGTCATAACCCACCACAGTGGTTTCACTAACCTGCGGTTTGAAAAACAATGCACTAAAGAAACTGCTTACGCTCATCAAAATGGCAGTTTTCCAGTCTCAACAACTTCGAGATACAGACTGTAACTGCTAACAACCTTAAATAGAATTCTGAACCCAATATATTAAAATGTGTGTGTATATTTTTTCAAATCCTACCTCTGCGAATTACTAGCTGCACAATTGTATGGAACTGACTTGACTTCTCTGAGTCGTAGTTCCCTCTTCTGATAACTGAGATAATACCTACCTCCCAGAGAGACTGTAGGACTTAAAAAAGAAGCTATGAAATGTCTGGTATCCAATAAATGGCAGCTATTACAATAACCGGCCATTACCAAGGACCACAAGGTCCTCAAGGATGGCTCTTGGTCATGGCTACATATCAAAATCCCTTATGGAGGGCTGGAAACATGCAGATGCCTGAGCTTCCCTTCACATTACCGGATGTCAATCTCCCAAGATGGGGGCCAGGTGAGGTAATGCACGTGAAGTAACAAAAAGGGTCAGGTTGCCGAATCAGATTCAACAGGAATTTCAGATCTTACCAGTATCATGGTAAATAACGACCCAAAGGGTACAAACAACAGCAAAACATAAGCCGAGGACTCTTTCTTCAAGAGGCCTGAAGCCATCAGCCACAGGTGCTTGTAAACATCCCTCGTTCCTGCGTAAGGATGCGTGTTGCTTCACAGTGACCATGAAAGGTGTGCACAATGCACGTTGCTGTGCAGTGTGCCACCTGAACAGGAGCCATTCTGGTTGTGAAACATCTGTTTTCATACTCCATTAATTACACAGCTCACATGACATTATCCAGCAAGCTGTGCTCCATAAACTCATAAATTCCAGGCTTATTTACAATAAACAACCTAGCCAAACCTTGTTGAGATTGCTAAAAACATTCCGTAGATAAGGACTCTCCAGCTAGTAAATGCATGATAGATAGATTATGCTGTTTGCCCATAGGTCAGTCATTAGCATGTTTCTGAAGGGCCTGATACAAATCCTCTCTTCTCAATAGATGATACTAGCGAGCTACAGGACTACAATCACACTGACCTATGCGGTTTTCAGTTCCAATTTAGCATTTCAGACTTATAAAATCTATTTCGAACAAAAAGATGTAGGGGTTGATAGAGTGTCCCAAAATCCTTGGGCAGTTTTAAACAGCAGAATTTGATCTTTAAATAGTTTAAAACGACCCTAAAGCTTTAGCACCTGTTTTATTTCATTTAATGAATCAAGAAATTAAAGGAGTAACAGTTTGTTGTTGGTTTTTATAGGCTTTTTTTTGGGGGGGGGGGACATGATGAAAGAGCAAATTCAGTCTTCCAAGCATCCATAACTCAGAGTCATGTTTCACATGGTATGCCCTCAGTTCTCTCATGTAATATGCTGTGGTATGTTTATCCAAATAAATGAAGTATTTAATCTGTGTTTCTTGCAGATATTCCATTGACAGAAGCAGTGACCCTGGGAGATTCTTCTATGTCGACATTACGACAGGTGCCCTAATGACTGCAAGACCCCTTGACAGAGAAGAGTTTTCTTGGCATAATATCACTGTCCTCGCTATGGAAATGAGTAAGAAAACAATAAATTGGTCTCTATATAGTGACAAAATACAAGCATTGTAGAAACTGGAAGTTTCCAGAATTTATTGAAACAAGAAGTGTATTACTTACAGGAAGAAATCATAGTTTATGCAAGTGAGTGAAGGCTTCTAATTCAAATACTTACTGAGCATTTCCTGTATACACCTAGTCCTATGCTAGAGATAAAAACAAAACATGTAAAAAAGCAGTGAAAAAAAAAAACAGCATCCTTAAACTAAGGAGCTAGACTACCGTATGAAGGAAAAAGGATAGTTAAGAGGCTTTCAATCTTTAACAAGAGATTGAGAATGCACAAATAGTATAAAATATTATCAGATGAAAGGAAGATTTATAACATATGACCTTTATTACACATGCATGCATACAAGGATGAGCTATCTTAAAATAAAACGCAAATTATCATAAACTTAAAACTTATATTATTTACTACTTCATTCAACTTTTTTCCGTAACTCCTAGTAATAGTAAAGGTGCAAGGAAGTGGCAGACTCTAAACACACTGATAGATGTGTGTCCAGCTGTTCAAAGGGCAATCTGGCAATTAGTCTTTTATATTAAGATTCTCCAAAATAGTCATGCTTTTTCTAAATAATTCTAATTTTAATAATTTTGTTAAGGAAATAATCATAGATGTAAACAAAGATTTATATATCAAAATGTCTACTGCAGTGTTATTTTTAAATAAGGGGGAAATGCAAGTTACCTACATGTCTAATAATAGGAGTCTCACTAAATTAAATGAAGTTATAACCATACAGTAAATTGAGAATATCACATAGATATTAATACCCATGCTTTCAAAGCATAGCTCAATGACACAAAATAATCTTGTCCTAAAATATTAAAGTTCAGAATACAATTTTCTCATTTTGCTTAATGTGTGTGCGTATGTGTGTGTGTGTGTGTGTGTGTGTCTGTGTGTCTGTGTGTGTGTGTGCAGCTCCACATTTTTGGACACATACGTAATATTATATATAACAGTTATGCGTATTCGGACTGTGGATCATATTTATTCTGTTTTTCTGGAATTTTCATTATTCTTTCTATAAACAAGTACACAATACAGTGTATTTTTGAGAAAGAAAAAAATGAACCAGCAGAACACGGCATTCTGAGATTTAATTTCTGTCTTATGCTTTCTATTTTGTCTTCTTGGGATGGTGATCAAAACAGAAAAAGACAGGAGGGGAGCTACAGGGCTGTGAAATTGTCCCTATGTGGCAGTGCCAAGCAAAAGACAAACCAAAGACATTTCCCAATGAGTGACTATGAGAAACCTCTGCTCCAGCCAAAAATACTGGATTTGGTGTATGTCTGATCCTGTAATATCCCCTTAGTCCCTAAGCAGAAATAAATGTGCAGTGTTAATCTGTATTCCTGTGAATAACTTGAAACCTTCTGAAATGTAATTCAAAAAACGATTATTTCACAGGAATATGCCAAGCAATGCCACACCGTAAGATTAGAAATGGGCTGTTTCCAAGCCCAGAATACAGAACTGACCTCTCTTGATTTGAGAACCTGAAGTATGAGCCAAGTGAGAGCTTAAAAAGCTATTTTTAAGATTCAGTTTGTGATGATGCCTGCTGCCCCAGAGTCTGCCCCTTCCCCTCATCCTCCTGGTACCACACATACTCTGACACACACCTCTTCCCGTCCACGTTGCCACTGGGCACCACACGCATCCTATGCCTGGGCTGCCATTTCCATGTACTTTATCCATTCCTTTAAACCAGACCAACAAGGTAAATACCTAACCAGCAAAGGGCAGCTTTCTTGCACTTCTGAACCCTTGGTTTTCTTTGTGCTCTCTTTAGACAATCCTTCCCAGGTTGGAAGTGTTTCTGTCACCATCAAAGTCTTAGATGTGAATGACAATGCTCCAGAGTTCCCAAGATTTTACGAAGCTTTTGTCTGTGAGAATGCCAAGTCAGGGCAGGTAAGGCGGCCTGAGGCATGCTCCTTGGTTAACCCTAAACATGTGGAAACGACTGTTACAGATAACCAAATCTGCCATGGAAGAAATTTAGACTCCAGAGTCCCCAATGTCTGAATATCATGCTGCACTGGCTTATTTGTTAAGACAAGTATGTGGAGCCTCTGTCATGTTTTATGATCTAAAGAATGCTCCGGTGACGCTTTGATTCATGGGCTGGCCTGTGAGAAGGTACATACACCATCCTTGTAACTGAACTACACAGAACTGATTGTAATAACATGCGCTCTGGGTCCTGGAGAGACCACGAAGATCAGAAGAAAGAAGAGTCTTCTCTTTTCCTCTGTTTAGCACTAATCCCTGAAAATATTTACAGTAGGGGAAGCTTTCTGAAATATATTCCCACTTCCCTTTCTTAACTCTGACAGCAGAGACTGCCCGCCCGATTCTCAGAACACTCTTGTTACCTAGAATTACCTTTTTGCTTTCCTCCCTGAACTAAAACACCCATCTTTCAGTGCTGCTCATGTCAGGTAAGTTTTGAGAGGAAAGGACTCTGAAGGAAAAAATTTCTACTTATTTGCAATAACGTGAGTTCATAATCTTCAGAAATATATTTGTATATTTTTTAAAGTCTGCTTTTAAACTTAAATGAGTATCTGATCAAACTCCAAGTGGTGTCACTAAGAAACATCCAGAACTCTGTGTGACCATGTATGGATGCACGTGTCGGGCCGTCGCCCGCCCTGTACCCACCGTCCCACACCTCAGATCACAGGCTCTCCCCCGCTGGCTCCCGCTCTGTAAGCTTTCCTCCTCCAGCTATGACCCAACAGATGCCGTGACAGTCCCACTTTATTTCCCCCAGAGCACATTCTGCGGTCCTCTGGATTCTGGCAGCGCAAATGGATCAGGAGAGTTTTAATGTATTGAGTCAACGCATCTTTACCATTCTAAGTCAGAGCAAAAAGTGATTCCCATCCTCCAGGGGAAAAAATGCATCCTGCAGTGATTCTGATCCAAATTATCTCATCCATTATTTCTTGAAACTTGGTGCAAAGGTCTATAGCACTCCTTAAAATTTTTTTCAACAAGCCTAGGATAATTCTACTTCCATATCAAATTTCTAGTCTAGAAAGACCTGAAGTATTACACAGCTAATAAAAGTTACAAGACTGTTTGGCATAAGAAATGATCCGTGTTATTATAAAGAAAAGAGGTATAAAAACTACAGCTTATGTAAATTGCAGTTATGTAAAATTATGTCTGTGTGTGAACAAAGACTAGGAGACAGGACGCAGAAGAAACAGCAAGAGTCACTATGCAAAGGCAGTTGAATTCTGAATGAGCGGGGTTCGGACTTTTAAAGTTTTGTTTTATATTACGACAATTTATTATATGAAGTATAATATGTAAAATTTTGTTTTACATGATACGATTATATTATGACGAATATAAAATATTTTATATGACAATATGATAGGAGGCTATTTATTTATAATATAAAGACAGTCATAAGTAACACAGTAAATTAAACCCCCTCTCAACCCAAAAATGAAACATTTCCTTTCTTAAAGGGCTTAAGAATAGGAGCTGCATTCTGACAGGTTAATGCACTGTAACCACCGCGCCTGTTTTGGGAGCAAACATCTCCCACTGTCACATCTCTAGACACACCTTTCAATGGACTATTATACAGTCTTTTGAAGCACAGTTTATCTGCGACTTAAAATTCAGGTCATGAGCTACAAGTCCGTCATATTTGTCATCATTAGCCCAAAATACTGAAAATCCTACCCTTTGATTTTGGCACCGGGACACGTTTTGAAGATTTTCAGAAGCACGCAGGTCAGTAGGTACGTCTGGCTTATAAAGAATCAGGCCTCTGCGGGTCAGACTTGCCGGACACTGTCAGCTCTGCGTCTGCCGAGTTGGGGTATGTACTTTCCTCTTAGGGAGCAGCCCACATCCCAGAAAGGAATCAGATGACACGCTTGGTGAGAGCTGAGGGCGGACTGAAACTGTGAAGGAGAACACTGCACAAGGGGCCGAGGAGGAAACCTGACCTGACGGGAGCGCGGAGGGCAGAGCGGCCCATGGGCCCCCGACTCGGGCTCGGCGAGCGGCGTCTTTGCTCGCTCATTCTGTAAAGCCCCGTAGCCAACCTCCCCGATACAGAAACGATTTCACAGCTGTGATATTCTGAAATGACTCTCCCACTGGTTGCCAAGTGATACATGATCACCTATTTATAACATGCATCAAGAAACATGTCTTTACGTGTTTGGCGCGATAGGCAAGATGGAATGCACAGGATGTGTCCGGAGGGCTGAGACAGCAGGGTGACCCTCGTGTGTACACAGCACGGACATCTCGTTTACCGTGGCGCCATTCCCCCCAACTCTCAGACTGCACAGCGGCCAGCTGCCAGTTGGGGTCACCAGGAGACAAACCCTGAGACAGAGTCCTCGTATAAGGTGCTAACTGAGGACGGCCCTTGGGGCCAACACCACGGAAGGGAAGGATGCTGTGGGACGGGGCGAAGGGAGAAGTCCAGCTGCGATGCAGACCCACTGACAGCCTCGGACGACTTCACGCACTCCGGAGCTGGAGTTTTCCCGAGCTGAGAGGCAACGGCTGGGCCTTTAGAGTGCTGCACCGGTCCCTGGATGTGGGCTGCCGTGGAAGGCTGAGGTGACCGCGGGCAGGTGGCTCTCAGCAACTGAGGCAATGCCCGAAGAGACAGACAGGTGAAGGATGGGGCATCGAGTCCTTCTCTGAAGGGCGATCCGGGCAGCTCACAATCCACCAGAAGGCCCCTCACTGGAGCTTCCTGCTCTGTAATTTCATCTTAAGCACGCTGGGAGGCAGCATCACCTCCCCAGCCCACAGGTGAAGACGGAAAGACTAAGCCAGCCCACCTGGGCCCCCAGCTGACATTTGCTGTTCCAGCTCCTACCCTGGCAGAAAAACAGCTGGCTTTTAACAGCAGAAGTGTCACGGCTACAGGGCCTGGCCCAGGAGGCGTAGGGGAAGTCTCTGCTACTGGTTGACAGAGAAGCAAACAGGACGACCACCCATTCAACACCTTTCCTGTCTCCGTCCAGTCGGCCTGCCAATGTTCAAATGTGTATTTCACGCCGCTTTCTCAGCAGCTTTTCATCGTGATCTTCACAACCATAAGGCAACTTACTACTTTAAAAAGCATTGTGGAAAGGGCAAAGTTTGGGCCAAAGAGCTCCAGAGCACGCCACCCCACCTCTTCCTTCAGCCCCAAGCTCTGCTTTTCCCTCTTGTCTGCACTGTGCACCCCACCCTGGGGGTTTTGTGCTCGACACCTTGTATAGCTCCCCTTCCTGCTAACGGTGACGGCCCTGTGGCCCATTACGTCACGTTTTCCATTAACCTGATATAGCCAATGTTCCTCTGTCTATTGACTTCTATCCTAGGTATTGATCACTTTTAAATAGGGACCTCTCAAAGATAACAATTTGACCCTGAAGCATTAACCCCAAAGTGGGGTTAAGTAGGTGGGGTGGGAGGATGGAAAACGGGAGACAAGCAGGACCATGTAGCATCCTAGGGTTCATTTACTCAAAGTCTTCTATTTAGATTGCCTAGAAGTTCTCACCAGCCTTGGTGTGAGAACATTATGTCGCTGTCTAACGCCTGAGGTATTTAGGCAACATTCACCCTGAGCCTGTTAATGTACTCAGGGCCAGCAACAAACCAAGACAAAATCCTGAGTTGTGTGACAACATGGAGATTGTCCAGGTAAGTTTCAGGATAGCCTTCTCATCGGGTAAAATAATGTGCTACTGGATTTCAGGGTTTGGGCCCTGAAGCTCCTTCCTTTGGCTCCAATTCACCTGATCTCTCGTCCCCCCAGATGATCCAGACAGTGAGTGCAGTGGACCAAGACGACCCACGTGATGGCCAGCACTTCCACTACAGCTTGGCCCCAGAGGCGGCTAACAACCCCAACTTCACCGTGAGAGACAATGAAGGTAACCGGTGGGGAGTGGGCTGGATACGCGGGGTTATACCACGCAAACAGCATCGAAAGCCATCTGCTCTTTAATAGCAGGGAAGATGTTAGTGCTAATTTTTATTTTAGAACCTCAGAGACAAAGAATGTCCTCTGCTGATTCTGAGACTCTCATTTGGTCAGTCGGCCAGACACAGGGCGGGACACACAGGCCAAAGCCTTCCCCATCCCCACAGACAGAGGCCATGTTTGTGTGTTCTGGAACTAGGGGAAGAATCTGAGAAAGATGACAGACTCTGAACTAGGTTAAGAGAAAAACCTGAGGGAACATTTCTAAGCAAGATCAAAGGAGCAAAACCATGAAAAGCTCCCAAAACAAAAGGCAGCCACAGGCTAAGTAGCAGAGGTAGCAGAGGGCAAACATGGGCTCATGAAGAATAGTGTTTGCACTGAAATTACTTTATTATCTTAGCATGATTCAGGAAGACACAGCTGGGGCTCCCCATTCCAGAAAGTGCCCCCCACCACAGCTGTGCAGCTATGGGATTCCAGACACATTTCTCCAGTAAGCATCAGATCAGCGAAGGGGTTTCCGGACCTCACACACTCTCCACAGGCACAGATGGGAAAAGGAGGGACCTCCGCTCTCTACCCAGATAATTTTCCAGAAAGGTCAGAGCAAGCGAAAGCATAATTCCGGCGTGTCACGTGAACCCCTCCTGTTGTTAACTCTGACACCAACGAGCTGTCTGACCTCGAGGAGGGAGGGCGTCACTTCTCTGGGCTGCAGTAGCCTCACTTCTATGCCAATTCTAGAATATTAAGTGGCGTTTTATAACAATCTAACCAAGGGGAAACAAAAAAGTCATGACTGGGCATGCCCGATCTTAGTCCCCAAACATCAATTATCTGAGACTGAACGTGTTAATCCCACCTCATGTGATGTTATGCTCCTAAAACTTGAGAATATCAAACCTGTGTTTTCCTAAGTGGAAAGCATTCTTCCAAGTCATCCCTTTAACCTTCTACGTGTCATCATTAAATCGCCACAACAATCCTGGGAGGAAGGATAATGTCAATTGCCACAACAGAGCTACTACAATTAAATATCCTGATATTTTCATTGGGTCAGATTTTGAACTGCTCATTTCCCTGCTTTGCAGGAAAACCCTTCCTGCCAAAAGTGGTTTTAACCCCCTGAGGATTGGTTTTCGCAGTGGAAACAGCATATTGTTTCTTCACATTTGCAGCTGTATCGCTGCATTCCTTTACTCTGGTTATTTGTCAGAATCAACAGAAAAATAATATGCAGCAAAATACTGCAAACTTTTAAAGACGACTTTCCACACCAATTCATGGAGCCAATGCCTTGAAAAGGTAGACCACTAGAACGTGATGACCATAAAGAGAAATGGCTCATCTCTTGGGAGGTTTTCCAAAATGGAAGTCAGCACATCTTCAACAGAAAGAATAAGCTTTAATTTTCTCATGACAATTTACCCCACTGGTAGGCTTTACTGGAGCTCATTAAAAAACTGACGAGCATCTGATATGGTAGATATACATCAAGCCTCCAACTCCCGTGTCCAAAACACGACACCCTTTTATGGACACAATAGAGTACTATCTTGAATAAAGCCTTTCTTACTTTTTTATCCCCTAAAGCATTATGAAAAGTATTGTGTATATATACCACATAACAGTTTCAAATGCATTTTCCCTACTTTGCTTTATTTGATGTTTATAATAGTTCTGTAAGGTTTTAAGGAAGTTACTAAAACCCTAGTTATCAATTCGACAAAAATTCTACAAGTGGCTACTATATGCCAGAGCCCTTCTAAGGCTAGACTCAGAAATACAATGCTCTGATCTTTTTTCTTTAATCTTAAATAATTTTGAGACCAAGAAACACACGATGTACAGTAGGCATGATGTAACATGTTTATGAAATTCAGTTCTGGATGGGTTTTCTAAAATTCTTATAACCTAGCCTCGATTAAACTGGAAAATAAAAAAGATGTGTAGGAAAACTTGGTTTCTGAAAAGAAACAAAATTAAAACTGTGAAGCAGAATTAATAGTACTTAACTACTAACTCTGGAAAACAGAAATGAGTGAGTTGTATAGTAGACGGAAATAGGAATATAATCCTCAAGTTGGCAACCCAGTGTTATCTTTCTCCAGTGAGAAGGAAAAAGAGGAAAGCCCTACACAAAAGCAGGAAGAAATTTCAATTAGCTGAATAATTTGCTACACTTAATGTCATTAAACTAAATAAGCAGTTATACAGCACAACAGAAGGAGTACACATCTGGAGTCAGAGAAACCAGAATTCAAAGACCAGCTCTGCTACTAAGTTAGTGACTTTGAACAAATTATATCATCTCTCCAGGCATTAACTCTCTCACTGTAAGGATGAGATTCTCACTGTCTCTCCAAATGTCATAGAGATTAAATGAGATAATGCGTGTAGAGTCTAAGTGCCAGGCACATAAGTACTCAATGAACAACAGCTGCTACCTTGAAGAAGCAGGGGAAGAAGGTAGAAAAGTTATTTAAGAGTTAACGTATTAGTCAGAATAGGCTATATCTACCATATCAGATGCCGCAAAACCAAACATCACCAAAAGCTCAGTGACTGAAGTTAATTTCATGCTCACACAAAGCCGACTAGGGTCCGAGTGGCAGAGGACAGCTGGCCACAAGCACAGCTCAGTGTCCCAGGCTGCAAGGATCTCCACCTCAAACATTCTTCATGAAACCACACCAATGCAAGAGCAGAGAATCGCATGCCAGCTTCTACACGTTTCTGCCTGGAAGCTTCAATGAATGACTTTTGCTCATTTTTCATCACCTAACGCAAATCACAGAGACATGCCCAAACTCAAAAGGGTAGAAAAGTATCAACTTTTGTTATGTCCAAGAAAAGGAGAACTGGAAATACTGATACTGATATTAATGTTTACATTGGTCAGGCTCTCGGAATTCTTTGTGAAGTTCTAGATTCTCCCCTGTGAAATGTGAAACACATCCAGAGAACCTTCCACGTTGTTATTAACTTTGAGAGTCAATGCTTGTATGTCTCACCCCATCTCTCAAACTTTTCCTCTGCAGAAAATGATCTGAGCTTTGCGAATATATATATACACATGTAATTTATAATTCATAGCCATTCAATGAAACTTGAGAATATAGATTTAAAAAAAGATCCCAAAACATTATAGTAGGCAAATATAAACAAATACACACACACCAGCTTTGTAGAAACACATCAAATAATTTTGCTAATCCCCTTTAAAACTGGATGGGAAAAAAATACTAGTAATGCTGACAGAAATGAATTTTCACAAAGTTCATATTAACAACTTAAACTTAGACCACCAAGTAGGGGGGAATAACAGGGTGTGTCATATAATTGGGGGATTTCAAATAAGCTTCTGCTAAATGAGCAGTGTTTCAGAAAGCACAGGAGTTGGTGACTGCATTTCAGAAGCATAAAAGAAGATAGCGAAAGACGTGAATTCCAGCCAAAGTGACAAAAAGATGAGCAATCTGCCACAGCCACTTGGGCTCTTCGGCTTTCTTCTCCTGGAGGCACAAAGCAGCACTGGGGCCCGCAAAGCTGCTGAGCAGAAACCAACGGGACCACAAGTTGCCAGTGATTGTTCATTTCTGTCAAGCTTTCCCAGGGACATTTAGTTAGATCTGAAGTCGGACAGCTCGCCCTGGGCACTTTATGTCACAAAGGGTAAGACAGATTTCAAAAAGGGTTTCTCTTCTAGGCCTCAGGGTTCTGCCTAGAAGCAGGCAAAAATTTTGGTTTCTGCATCCAAATGCTGACCAGACAAAGCTGACCTGGCTGCAGCTGAAGGCCTAAGGGAGCGTCTGCCCACCCTCTCTCTCCTTCACGCCCGTTCCTGCCCCCTTGCTTTCCTCAATCCAAGAGAAGAATTCATCTATTGGTTCTTCCACTGTCTTCCTCCTCCTTGTTCTTCCTCTTCCCCTTTTCAATCCCGGAATCCCTGCCTTCTTCAGATAACACTGCCCGGATCCTAACACGGAGGTCCAGCTTCCGGCAGCAGGAGCAGAGTGTCTTTTACCTGCCCATCCTAATATCAGACAACGGGCAGCCGGTGCTGAGCAGCACGGGCACGCTGACCATCCAGGTGTGCAGCTGTGATGACAACGGCCACGTCCTGTCCTGCAGCCCGGAGGCCTACATGCTCCCAGTCAGTTTGAGCCGGGGTGCCCTCATCGCCATCCTGGCCTGCATCTTCGTCCTCTTAGGTGAGTACATGGCTCCCTTCCGTACTGTGTGGTCCTGCGAGTGCTTTACGGAGACATCATTCAGGGATTATCCCAACAGCTGTTCAGAACTGCTTTTCTGCTCTAAGTTTATTGAAAACGTGGTAGAGTAAGGCTGAGAAAAAAAAGTAAAGAAATTGAAGGCAGTCCCTTCTTCGAGAAACTCCCAGCCTCTCTGGCCAAATCAAAGCACATGTATTTCTCTATCAAGCATCTACTACGGGCAAGGGCACCATGCTGGGCGCAAAGATTAATAAAACAACATGTCCCAGCCTTCACAGAGCTCACTTCAGAACAAAGCAGTTTGTCTGGAAATCACAGAACCAAAATGACAGGTTGGAACAGGATATGATGATCACCTCTTCTAACCCCTTCATTTCAGATAAGTACTAGCTATATCACAAAGAGACATGACAGTCCCAAGGTCAAATGTCACAGAGAGAGCCAGGACTGAAATGCAGGCAGGCCCTACAGTGTGCTTCCCTGTATCTGAGCGGCACAGCCCTTCTCCTAAAAATTCATCCCAAATTCTGGAGGTGGTATCATATGGAAGGGAAGAGGGACAGCGTGTCCTGAGGGGACAGGGGTATAAGCCATTTAAAACAGGGTGATCAGGAAAGGCCTCACTGATCAGAAGATCTTTGAGCAGAGATCCAGAAAAAGTGACAAAGTGAAACCACATGGGTATCTAGCAAAATAAGCTGTTTAGGGCATTAGCCTCCCATCCTAGGCACTGTGGTCACCCAACAAGGAACAGCAACCAAACAGGCCCAACCTGCCTCTGCCAGCGAAATGAAAAGATGTGTTGACAGGCCAGCGGAAGAGCACTACTGGGTATGGGGCCCTGTCTTCCTTGTCTCAAGTCATACTGCAAGGCAGCCACCCAGCTCCCTCGTTCGTAAGGCCATCTGTGTAATTGTTTTTGAACTCCACACTCAAAAACAAGCAAGAAACACCTAAACCAACTCTTGAAACTGAGAATTTTCTGTACATATAACTCTTCTGATTGAATTAATTCATAGCACACATATTCCACTTAGAAAAAAGCAGACTCAGTAGATAGTACTATTATTAATATGAAGGAAACCTAGCATTCCATGAAAGAAAAGAGCAAAGCACGGGAGATTTAAGTGAGAAGAGACGTGCAGATATCCATGTACCCCCTTGATCCTTGGTTTACCGCTACAAGAGACTCAGTCAAACCAAAGAAAGAAGGTACTGACCGTACAATGTTAGCACTTGATTGAATTTTAGATAGGTCTGCGGAACGTGCTTCTGAAAAAATTATTTTAAGATACAACATGTGGTTTAATTTTGTTGTTTTAGTTCAATGCTACATGAAGGGATGAGTAATATAAATAAGTAACATTTCTAAGTCCTTGGATCCCTGGATAACAGAATTGTCCTCTTTCTGGTGCTTCTCAGCACTGACCAAAAAAAAAAAAAAAAAAGCTTCCTGCAATTCCCTAAATGTCCATAAGGTGGCAATGGGAGTCCTTGAGTGAGAGACAGGATAACCTGCAAGAGGCCTTTGATGAAACTTGTTCTTAAGGGAAATTTCCAGTCTGTCCTTAGTTCTATCTTTGGCAAATGTGTATGTTACAAGTTCACCCCGGCCCACGAACAGTACAGATGCCATCATTAAAGAAATACTGATTTAAAGAGACTGGCACACAGAGGCTCTCAAGCTAGAAGCGTTGTGCAAGGGACAATTTCTTTTGTGCTTCCCAAACCCATTATGTCTTGTCTTCTGAACTGTATGAAATAAACACAGTTTTCAGGAGCTGAACAGAGCAGAGCTGTTGCAAAATCCTCACAGTTTTAGGCACTCTTATTCCTAAGAATGCACATCCCACATTAAACACAATTCATAAAACTGAGTAAGAGTGAACTGCAGTTGATCTGTCAACAAAATACTATACTTTGTGAACAAATAAACATATTAATTTTATTTTGCAGGATTTCTTCTTATATCTCAAGTATGCCCCTAGTTCCTAGAAAATTTCTTAGGCACTACATGCTGTGCTTATAGATCTAAAAATTAAAAATCCCTAGAATTGATTCTCTTAGGTCAGGGAGGCTTATTCAACTAAATAGGACTATTTCAGCTAAATAGGACCCCAAATCTAATTTTGCAATTCTTGTTATTTAAATCAGATTACCTAAAAAATAAGATATGTAGTGATCTTTATTTTTCAAGAGATGGCCCCGTTCCATGAACTGCTTAATTCTTCATCACCATCAGAATTCTTTCCAGCAGAGACTCAAAGACTTTTTTAATTTTGCTTCTTAGCATATTCTAAAATACTACTCCAGTATCACCTACATGAAGGTTTTCCTAGGTTCCTAGCCCTGCCTGCATTCTCTTCACTACACTTATAACCCTATAAAAGACCTTATATACCTGAGTTGTATTAATCATCGGTGTCTATAATTTCCTTGAATTGTAAACTTATAAGAACAGAAATCCTATTCAATGTTGTTTCTCCACGGATTAACACAGTGCCTAAAAAATACTTGAGTTTAGTAACTGTTTACTGACTCCTACAAACATAGCATGTTTACTTAGAATCTCATTTTCCCAGCCTGCATCCATCCAAATCACACCCCAGCCTCTAATGCCCAGTTAGTTCAAGGCTCCACTTCTATAGATTCCCATTAGTCCACTGCTCTGAAATCCTACAGTCCTATTGTCTATGAATCATGTTTTTGCACAACGAGAAAATATATGAGTATATAGTTGTTTCCTGCGTTTTGTCATCCAAGCTATTTGGATTAACATCATTAATTGCAATTTACAAAAAAGCACATTTTTTTATATTCAAATTTTAAAAATCATCATCATAAGCTTCTAAGTCCATCCGTTATTTTTCTGTGCATTTGACTATACTCTTATTTTTCCCCCCATGGATAGACTGGGGTCTTATTCTGCAGTGCTGTCAAGCTGTCAGTGTTCACAAACTGTAACAACACACACCAGAAAAATAATCAATAGCAGTTCTACAGCTAAAACCCCAACACACTTCCTGGAAAACATTTTTAGTCACAGAAATAAACAGTTCAATGGGATTATCTCCATCTCTCCTTTAAACTTCAGTGAACACATCCTGGGGGGAAAATATATATATATATATATATATATTTGTTGGGATAAAATTTTATCCAAGCCTGCAAAGGCACATCTAACAATGTGGTGCTTCTTTGATAACATGATAAATTCTATAAAATGTCCTTGCTCATTCCCTCCCTTCCACGAACATCACTGGACCCAGAAAGTCACAAATGAGTCACAACCTCTATAAGGAAAGGCTTTTCTGAGGAGTTGAGTGTATTGGACAGCAGCGGTCACTTACGTTGTCTTATTTTCCGGAGGAGGTGTGAAAAGCCTAAGTCTTTGGCCGATTTAGTAGATGAGTCTCTACGCATGCGCAATAACATAACGCTAGGAATAGAGCCTAATCCTGAGCCGCTGCTGTTAGAAAGCAGGATCTATTTGCATAAGAGAAATGCACACTCGTCCTCATATAGTCGGAAGACAAGATCTGATCCTTATCACATACTCCATGCAGGCTGCGGAGCTTCGTTAGCGGGATGTTGCATCGGGTGGTGGGGTGTAGGCCCCACATGCAATTCCAAAGCAGCAGGTTGATGCCAAGAGGCTTTACACGCAACCTTTAATTCAACCACCTGTTTAAAACATAAGGCTTCGTCTCCCTGCGAACTCGCAGTGTCCCCGGCAGAATGAGCGAGAACGGGGTAGACCCTGCCGTTTACAAACACACAAACGCTGTCTCTGAGCGCAGCGCTCAGAGACTCCGGCCATACCTGGGGTTAGCCAAGAGCACCTCGCGGCACGGCACATCTCCCGCCGGGCCCCTCCGGTAAATGTCCCGTCCTCTTTCCCCCGGCAGTGCTGGTGCTGCTCATCCTGTCCATGCGGCGGCACCGGAAGCAGCCGTACATCATCGATGACGAGGAGAACATCCACGAGAACATCGTCCGCTACGACGACGAGGGCGGCGGCGAGGAGGACACCGAGGCCTTCGACATCGCGGCCATGTGGAACCCCCGGGAGGCGCAGGTGGCCGGCGTCCCCAAGACGCGGCAGGACATGCTGCCGGAAATCGAGAGCCTCTCCCGCTACGTGCCTCAGACGTGCGCCGTGAGCAGCACCGTGCACAGCTACGTGCTGGCCAAGCTCTACGAGGCCGACATGGACCTGTGGGCCCCGCCCTTCGACTCCCTCCAGACGTACATGTTCGAGGGGACGGCTCGGTGGCCGGGTCGCTGAGCTCCCTGCAGTCGGCCGCCTCGGACTCGGAGCAGAGCTTCGACTTCCTCACGGACTGGGGGCCGCGCTTCCGGAAGCTGGCGGAGCTCTACGGGGCGGCGGAGGGGCCAGCGCCCCTGTGGTGACGGAAGCCGGGAGGCGCGTGCGCGCCCGGACGCGGGCGCTCTCGGCGGCTGCTTCGCGGACGCGGTGCAGCCCACACACACACATACACACGAGCAATACTGTGCTGGAGAGTTCGAGCATGCAGTGAGCGGGAGAACAGGGCTCTCTCCGGATCAGCTTTACTACTTGGTTCGATTACATACACACGAGGAAATGCAAGAAGCAGGGGGCAGGATCTCCAATTCTCTTTTTTCCTTTGCTTTTTGATTTTTTTGTGACACTATTCAAAGGCTTGGAGTCCAAGGTTAGGCGTGGCAAGCTTGGCTTTTCTTTGCCTTTCACCAAGGCCTTTGTCACTTTTCCACCACAAAGAGGCTCTGATATTAAATCTAGAGGTGGCCGTTGGAAGCAGACAGAAAGTTCTACTCTCACATCCTCTTTATGTTATTTTCCAATTCCGAGTTTTGCTGGCTCGTCAAACCACACAAACCAATCCACGCAAAAGAACGCTGAAAAAAAAATGTCACTCGGTGGAGTTAACCTACTGGTCCTGGGATGGATGGAATTTCTTTTAACCCTTTTGCGACAAAGTTTAGGAGAATCGGCCTTGCATGGGGGCTGGGTGGGGGTGGGAGGAGGAAGAGGCTTTGACTTTGTGCTCAAGTTTAACAGCTGAACCAAGAGTCGTTGGCATTACAACAAACCCAACTCCACCAAGTTCGAGTGCTCTTGTTCTCTCAGCTCTTTCACTGTGCCCTGCAAAACCGTTCAGAACGAAACCAGAAAATCTGCCTCTTTTGCACTGTAGATATCTCTTCCATGTGCCAAATGTGAAGATAAGATGCTACAAATGAAAGCCAAATAAAAAGAAGTATCTGATAAAAGCATGGGTTAGAGGGCTTTCCTAATCTGTGTGAGGTCAATCCAAGGGATGTTTACATACTGTAGATAACCTACTTGAACAAAAATCAGTATTATAGAGAATGGATGTAAGAAAATTACATGTATAAGTTTTGTATATTTGTTAATAATTTTGGTAATAAATATGATGCACTGCATCTCAGTACCTTAGCACTTCTTTTAATAAAAGTTAAATAGAAGGGAAAGTCTATTGCCAATTTGTTTTCATTGCTGAGCAGGTGAAAGATGGCTTGGTGAGTCCGACCTAGCCTCAGATTCTTGGGACTAGAGCTGATTCATAAAGCAAGGCCAACAGCAAAGAAGTATGAGGCTGTGCGTTCTATTTAAGTCACGGAACAAATGAACACAATAGTTCAAACTGTTAAGCTTTTCATGAACACGCTTTATTCTCCCATCTCTGAAAAGAGCAAAAGATTTGAGAACATCAACAATGCAATGGTGAATTTCACCCACTTTTTTTTTATTCTGTGAGAGGGTTTTACACCTAGCCACCGAGGAGGCAGGCCACTGGGCTACTTTCACCTCTGTTCTATTGGCAAATCAAATATGCACAAATAGTCCAAATATGTATCAAATATGTATAGCTCATCAATACTGGGTGAGCTCGCGTAAGTGTGGGACATAATTCATTCCTCTTTTCCCCACAGTAGCTAATAAAGTCCTCTGCATACAGTTGGTGCTTAGTGTATAATGAGTACATGATAAAAGGAATCTCTCTACTTACAATTGAGGACAAACTGTGAACAAATCAGTTTTCTGTGTGTCTTGGTTAAAACAGTGATCTCAAATTTGAATGTCTCAGAATCACCTGGGACGCTTGTAAAACTCTAGCTTGTTGGGCCTTATCCAGAGAGTTTCTAAATTCAGTTGATCTGGGGCCATTTGCATTTCTAACAAGTTTCTTGTGGATGCTGATGCTGCTAGTCCAGGGCCCACACTGTGAGAATTCAGATGTATAGTTTCTCTCTCTCTTAAACATAAGAGATTAGATTATCAGCCTACCTGCACTGGGGCCCACCCCATCCATAGAGTGGAATTGTGAACCTCTTTTCCAGTAAAAGGGCAATTTGGCAAAAATGTGTGAGAAGGCTGATAAGGGTCTGGGAGCCAGAAGGATGTGCTTTGTGTTTTTTATGTAGTATATGAACAGCCAGGCAAATTCTTATTTTCAGCTTTCAGCATACTAACCCTTTCCTTCCATGAAAAGCATCTCTCCTCCATCTTTTTTAAAAGTAAGGTGTGATATAAACATTAATAAAGAAAAAGCATGAACTTGAATCCCAACTAGGCTCTAAAAAAAAATAAGTTTATCTGAATATGGGCAAATTAACCCCTATAACATTCTTTCTGTCACTAGCCCTGAGGATAATTTTGTGACTATTTCACTTTGTGTTGCATGTGTTAAAAACTGGGAACAGCTGTTATCCAAAACACGGAGGGTTATCATGCCCCACATCCTGCAAGTATAGTACCCCTGGTACCGGGCATGAAGTGATTAAACAGAACCACCTGGAGCTTCTGCGCCCTGGGAGGATGTTTAATGGTGTGATAGAGGAAGTGTGAGGGAAACACAGAATACGAGATCCATTTCAGCTCACATTGCAAGCCAAAAGAGACTCTTCCCTCCTAATGAGTTTTAAAGTTCCTTTCCATTGCCACAGTTTGCCACAAATGCTGGCCCCTCTGCAAAGAAAACACCATCCCCACCAGACAGACTGCAGAAAGCATGATCGGGTTAAGGCAAGAGAGCTGTAAAATTATTCAGCCATTTCTTTGTTAACAGGTAATGCAGCTCGCCTATACTTTACACATTGGAGGAAAACAAGAGCATCTGGAGATATCAATTAAGACTCAGTCTGAAACTGTCTTCTGAACAAGAAGACAGCAAAGATAAAAATTAGCAGTGAGTTTTCTGATCAAAAAAGCAGACTGTCCCAACATGGCAGCTAGCAAAAACAAATTGGAGTGATTTACACAAGAAAGAATCTATAAATCCTGACAACAAAATTCAGGCAAGCCAAAATCAGTGCAGGCACGTTGATTAGGGATTGTTGCTAGTTCACTAGTAATCCAAAACTAGACCTTGATGTCAGAATTCACAGTATATTCTTTTGCAGATGGACTCATTCTCAAATCTGTTTTTCATCCCCATAATAAAGAACTTTCAAGACATTTTCATGTATAAATACCTGGATTTGGGAGGCTTCCGCTTGATCCTAAGGGGTCGAGGTTCTGACATAGGGAGTGGACAAAATAAGATCAAGGAGTCCTCTTTTTAAAGTGTTCTACTAATGAGACATCTGTCTTTTGATTCATCTTATACAAAACACCCTGAGCACTAACTTGTAGTATGTATAATTACAACATTAACTCAAAAGACGATATTTCTTAAGTCTTTCTTCCTGGGACAGGAAGCTGGCCAATCTTGCCCATGTGTTTCCACATTCTTCAGTTTGTAAGGATTGTCGATGGCTGATGGGGACGGAATTTCTTCCACTGCAGTGCTGAGCTATTGTAGTCACCTTCCTGGTATGCACAATGACTAGAGCTACTTCGCATCCCAGAAAGACTGAGACCACTTCTCCGAGAGTATTCACTCTCAGAAGCCAGCAAAACTACAAATCTTGTCTCATTTTTCAGGAGGTGGAGCCTAGCTTTCCTTTTATTATTTCTCTTTCTTCCCCTTTCTCCCAGTCACCTGTGTTATTGCCATTTCTGCATAAAAGCCCTTTCAAACTTAGTGGTGTAAAAGGACGACCATTTTATTGTGCTCACAATTTATGTGCTCACATTATTGTATGTCGAAAATTCAGGAAGGCTAGCTACATCAGTGGCACCTCCTCTCTGCTCCACAAAATCAGCTGGGGCGATTTGAAGCTGGGGGTGACTCATGTAAAGGCTTGCTCGCCCATCTGTCCGGGGGCTGGTGCTGGCTTTCGTGTGAGGCCTCGGAGGGAGCTTGGGCTTCCTAACATCATGGGGTTGGATTCCAAGGCTAAACGTCAAAAGAAAACCAGGCAGAACTGAATCACCTTTTATGACTTCAGAAACCGCACAGCATTACTCCACAGGGGTCACAGTGCTTCCCAAATTAAAGCGGGAAGACGCAGGCTCCACCCCTCAGTGGGAAGAGCGTCAGAGCTCCGCTGTAAGAAGAAATAATGAGCTCATTGTTGGCAAGTTCAATCAGCCACGTCACCTGTCCCTTTTTTCTATCCTGCTCCAGCCTCTATTCCAGGAATCACTTTGGGTTCCATTCACCATTTCCTCTCTCTCGCTCTTCTTCTCCACAGAATATGTTCTTGTTTTCTAGGTATTTTCTTCTTCTCCGAAATTCAGGCATATCCTTATCACACGGTGCTTTCAGAAGTAAATGAATATTTTATGAAAACACCCAGCAAAATATCTGGCATTAAACAGGCATATGTTTTTATTTAAATACAATTAACATACAATTAACTACACATATTGAAAGTGTATAATCTAATGTTTTGACTTAAGTATACACTCGTGAAGTTATCGCCACGAACAAGATAATTAACATATCTGTCATCCCCAAGTTTTCCTGTACCCCTTTGTAATACCTCCCTCCCATCTCTGCCTGCCCGCCCCCAACTCCAAGCAACCACTGACACCCGTTCTACAGATTAGTTTGTAGTTTTATATAAATGGAATCATACATCATACACTTCTTTGTGGGGGTGGGAGAAATCTAGCTTCTTTCACTCAGCATTATTTTGAGATTCATTTATATCGTCATGCTATTTGCTTCTCATTAGTATTACTCCATTATATAGACACACCACAATTTTTTTATTCATTCATCTATTAGTCTGCTCAGGCTTCCATAACAAAATATCATACACGGGCTGGTTCGAACAATAGAAAGTTATTCGCTCACAGTTCTGGAGGCTGGAAGTCCAAGATCAGGGCGCCAGCATGGGCAGGTGCTGATGCAGACTCCCTTCCTGGTTTGCGGATGGCTGCCTTCTCCTCGCATCCTCACACGGTGGAGAGAGCAAGTGAATTCTCCGGTAGCTCTTCTTCTAAAGACAGTAATCCTATTATGCTAGGGCCCACTCGTACAACCTCATTTAGCCTGAATTACTTCCTTACTCCAAATATAATCACGGTGAGGGGTAGGGCTTCGGCATGGGAGTTTGGGGAGACACAATGCCGTCCACAGCAACTCAGTACATTTAGTACTGAGTAACTTAGTACATTTGCAGCATTTGGCTGTTACAAATTAAGCTGCTATCAATACTTACGTATGAGTCTTTGTGAGAGTATATATATATTTTTCTCTTGGGTAAATACTTACGAGTGGAATGACTAGAATCATATGTTAGGAAAATGCAGTTTTTGGTTTTTTAACTGTCAAACTGTTCTCCAAAGTCTTTTTACCATTTTACATTCCCACCGGCAATGTAAGAGTGTTCCATTCCTTCCGCATCCTCGCAGACCCTTGGTACGGTCAGTTTTTTGGGTTTTCTTTTTCATCTTAGTCACCGCAATAGGAGTGTTAGAGTATCTCACTGCGTTTCAGGTCATTATACCCTAATGCCTTATAATGTTGAGCATCTTTTCATGTTTCTTTTCATGTGCTTATTTACTATCCATATAACTTTTTTGGTGGATGATCCGGATGTACATGCCCATTTTTAATTGAGTTGTTTTCTTATTGTTGAATTTTGAGTTTTCCTTTTATTTTCTAGATACCAGTCCTTTCTCGGCTATATGCTTTGCAAAGATGTTCTCCCAGTCTGTGGCTTGTCTTTTCCTTCTCTTAACAGTGTCTTTTGAAGGACATGAGTTTTTGATTGTGATACAATCATTCGTGTGTTCTCTCATAGACTGGGCTTTTGGTGTCATTCCGAAGGATCTTGGCTGACTCAAGGTCACAAAGATTTTCCTCCATGTTTTCCTCTAAAACTTTCAAGGTGTTAAGTTGTGATCTATAATGTATCTTGAGTTGATTTTTGTAGATTGTTAGGTATGAATTCGGGCTTTCTGACATGTTGTTCTAGTCCCATTTCTGGAAAAAGGCTATCCTTTTTTTTTTCATTGCATCACCTTTGAGCCTTGGTGTCGGTTGAACTGTGTCTGTCAAAAAGATGTACGCAAGCCCTAATCCTCAAAACCTGTGAATGTGACTTTGGTTAGAAATAGGGTCTTTTGAGATGTAATCAAGGTGAGAGGAAGTCATGCTGGTTTAGGTTGGGCCCTGATCCCATGGCTAGTGTCTTTATCAGGGGAACTTTGGACGCAAAAAGAGACACCAAGAGGAGAATGCTATGTGAGGATGAGGAAGAGATTAAAGTGATGCATCTATGAGCCACGGAGCATTAAGGAGGGCCAGCGACCGCCGGAAGCTGGGAGGGAGGCGTGGGACAAATTCTCCCCCGAAGCCTCCGGAAGGAACCCTGCCCGCACCTTGATTTCAGACTTCTAGCCTCCAGAACTGTGAGAGAATAAATTCCTGTTGTCTTAACGCCCCCCCCCCGCCCACATCACCCCAGTTTGTGGTAATTAGCTATGGCAACCCCAGGAAACCAACACAAACCTTAGTACATTGTCAAAGATCTATTTTAAGGAAAAAAAAACCCAACTAAGTATGAATCCTTTATGTCCTGTCACTTTGGCTGGATCTACAACACACACACCCTTTTACGTACCAATTAATGAATTAATTAGCGTGCTCGTGTTTATTGTGTGGGATCGTCTTTTTGTGTTTTTAATTTTCGACTCAGCCATCCTGCGTGTTTTGAGTGCATGGAGTGCGCCTCTGAAGATGCCCTGCTCGCTGGTAGGTCGCAGGCAGCAACAGTGCTCTCCAGCTCACTTGGCAGCCTGTGAGCAGCTCTCACAGGTCCAGGCAGGGGGTAGGCAAGAATGAATTGCCAGATGGCCTAGAAGAGACACTTCCATTCATATGAGCCCCTGCCGCGGGCGGTGCAGAGTAGGGCTACAGAGAACGGAGAAAGGTGTGTGTTTGCTGAAAATAGCACCAGCGCACGCCGGCCCTGAGGGCCGCATCCTGAGAGCTGCCCCCTCCCTGCTGCCTCGGGGAGCGTAGGTGCCACGCCAGTGAATTCCCCTCTCCGCAGGTGAAATGCTGCATTGCAACGGGAAAGAATTAACCTTCAGAGAAGGGGCTGCATGTCTTCCTTCTGTCTCTTGTACTTGACATTCCCCAGCTGCCCCGGGAACCGGATCCAATCCCCTGTTTCCCTGCCGGGCCCATATGCAGTGAAATTCACGCATTCTAATTGCTATTCTTCACTGGCCTACCAAGGGGCAGGAACTGTCTGACCTGGTATTTACTTCCAGGATTAGCCTCATCGACCTACCTTTTATGTTTGCCAAAGAGTTCTTGGGACCTTTGACTGTTGGACTATAAGATGGTGCAAGATGAGATTAGCCAATGAGAAGCATTACCACTCAAGTGAGGATGAATACTGGTTACACCCAAGACTGGGCACAGGGCCTCGCCAGCATGCCCCGGGCTGGCATCACTGCTGTTGGGCTAGAGTTTAGGAAAGAGAAGGGAGAAGGAGAATGCCAACAACTGAGCACCTATCATAGGTAGATGCCGTGCTAGGCACCTTCGCACAAATTATTTCACACACGTTAAAACAAAAGCAAAACACAAATCTAAAACCAGAAAAGGGTACAGAGCTGGGTGTGAACGACACACCTCGGGTATTGATACCGTTGTCGCCTCTGGGGATTGTAATATGATAATGAGCTCTGCACGCATTCAGAGCCATTGATTGTTGAGATCCCTTCTACACCCTGAGCCCTGGAAGACCGAAGGCTGGCCTTCCCAGTGGGCAGCGACGCCTGGTGAGGACAGCTGACGTGAGTTTTCCGAGCCATTGTGAGTAATCATGCTTTTAAAGTTCGTCTCATGTTCTTTCCAGAAATCATAATTCCACTATACGTGTAAGGGTTTTATAAAACTAAGTATCACTGGATAGGACCTCACTTATATAACCCGGGTTATTTTCTCAGAGGATCGGGAGGCTATTTCTGGAGGACACTGGCATGCTGCCATGTTTACTGTGTGTCCCTTACCTACAAACCGGGTACAAATTCTCTGTAAACTCAAGGCCACTTACCACATCCAGATTCCCACGTGGATCTAAGCATATGCCATGTACACCGCAGGCACACTGGGCAAGCCGATTATTTATGGGACTTGGCAGAGAAGTCTTCATCGGGGTTTTTAGTCACAGTCTCTGTGACAGCACCCACTGCGGCAGTGAGCAGGTAAAGTGAATAATAATAACACATCCAACTTAGAAGGTCAATGCCTGCTCATATTTCTAATTGTTAAGTACGCCGTCATTGAGGGCCTCCCCACAGCACAGCTTCGTACTGTGAAGGTAGACGATTCGTTATTCAAAGTTGTCCTTTTGTTGCAGATTATATAAAAGCGCAAGTAGAAATTGCTCGAGTGCAGTCCCTTTACTGTGAAGAAAAAAGACAAAGTTCTGAGGCTTAGTGGAATGAAAGGCTAGTGCTTACATCTCCTCTTAGAGTACATTGGTAAATCTTAAGGTTCCACTAAGATAGAACTTGATTATGGATCATCCTTTAGCAGCCCTTACTTGGTTTGTTTTCCTCTTGACTATATACTTCTCTATGAAGGAAAAGAAAATGATGAGATGCTCCCATTTTATCTCAAAGAGAAAAAAACAAGACACTTGAGGTTACAGAAATAGAAACTCACAGCATAGAGGTCTCTGTAGGCTCCTTCTCGCCGAAGACAGACTAGACTCAGAAATGCCAATACAGGAGACATGTAACCATCTAAATGAGGGTCACATCGATTGTACTATTTAACCATCCCTGGCCAAGTTTTCCAATAAGGCCTAAGTGAATAAACTAAGTCAACAGCAAGCTTAAGTAGATAGATAATTTTTATATTCCCTAATTAACTAGCACACTTGAGAACCTAAATTATTGAATACTAACCATAAGGCTGTTCAAAGGACGACCATATAGTCTTTGTCCTTCTAAGTCTTTGCTTATGAATGGCAATTACCACACATGGCCACGTCCTAAGAGTTTTCTCAGCATTGGATTCAGTTGATTGGCCGAAGTTCCATTCTGCAGGGCAGAACTCTCCCTCTCTCAAATGCAAATGAAACAAAGAAAAAACAAATGCTGAGGTCCATGCGTAGTAACTCCGGAGCTGAGAAAACCCTCATCTCGATGTGGGGGACGCGAGCGCTACTCATGAACATGCCAGGTCTCTTCCTCCCAGGTGCTCTTCTCCTCCTTGTCGCAGTTCGACCTGGCCACGTGACTGTGCGGGGCCAATGAGACACGAGCCAGGATCTGCCAGGTCCCCTGCCCCCTGCTGCAGCCATCTCTAAGTCTGTACCAAGATGGAGCCTCTGTCTGCTTAGGGCTCTGAGTGACTGGATTAAGCACAGATTTCCCGCTGGCTTGAGCCTGGGATGGAAGTGAGAACGAACGCAAAACAGAGACATCAACTTTCGTTGTGCTAAGCTACCGAGACTTTGGAGTTCCTTGTTACCGCAGTATGATTTAGCCTGTCCCGACTAATACGACAACAACAGTCTTCACTTCTTAACTTCTCTGGAGAAGAGAAACAGACCAGCTGGTGGGACTGTTATGAACAGAATGATGACAACGGATGCCCATCAAAGGACATGTCCGCTGTTGTTGTTGTTGTTTTCCATAACGAGAGTGTATTTCATTGGCCAATTTGCTTTTTCCCATTTCTCCTCAAAATTAACAGCACACATTTCCAAAATTAGAGACACAAAATAGCATTGTCCCCAGAGATGGACAGACACACAGGGAACATGGCCATGTGACAATGGACACAGATTGGAGCTACAAGCTAAGGAAGCTAACGACCACCAGAAACCAGGAGAGGAGCAAGGATAGATACGCCCTCTGAACACCCGAGAGAGAAGCGACCCTACTGACATCTTGATTTTGGACTTCCAGCCTCCAGATCTATAAGAATAAATTCATGATGATTTTTGCCACTCAGTTTTGGGCTTTAGTTACAGCAGCAGCAGGCAATAAATAGTGATTTTTAATTACATTTTCTACCACTCAGCCTTTTGGGCATTTTTACAATGAGTCTTTATATGATGGTTGTGCGAATCCCTGCATTTTAAACCTTAATGATTCATTTCCAAGCCGCTTCCTGAGTTGAATAAAATAGGATACGGGGCCTTATCTCTTCTTTCACCAAATATACCCCATCAAGACCAAAAGCAATGTCTTGTTCATCTTTTAATCTCTCCTTAACCTTCTCAGAGCCTAGCACAGCACCTGGTCACAGCAGAGCCTACAAAATATTTGTTAAGAAAATTACAGAACAAACACTGGATATTAATTTTATCCTTTCTCTACCTTTCATTTCATACTAAACAGTGATTTAGGACAACTGAATGACTAACTCTGTTAATGTTGGTTCACTTCCTGGCCAATTACCAAATAATACATTGGTCCCTTGGCAGCCAACTGAATCAATTCGTCCATATATGGGTGCCAACTATTCCATAGTCCATTAATGCCATTCCCACCCATGATTACACCAGGGCAGGCAAAGGAACAGCTGGCCATCAGAGCCAGGCTTGGAGTATTTGAAATCACAGAACATCATCCATTGCTGAGGGCAGAACAAGAAACCTAAGACTTAAGAGGCGAAAGTAAAAGTTAATCTGAAAACATGAGCCTCCTTCTGCATACAGCCATGTCATCATCAATGATTGTGTGCACGTACCACGTCCCTCGACAGAAAGTCTGTTTGTTCATTTGTTATTCGTCTTAATGAGCTGGCTCACATGTTTGGTATCTGTTGGCTTCCACGTACATTTGACTCTTTCCACACCTAAGGCAAAGCCAAATTCTCATTGTGGCCGAGAAGGAGTCCTAATTACCTGAGACCCAGCACATTTCAGTCTGTGAGGACGAAGTGTCACTGTATCGAAATGCAACCAACGCACAGATTTCGGTCTCACACGCAGAGAAAGCCATCTCACGCTCTTCTCCCCAGCTCGATGTCTCCACGGTTCTCCGGGCAACTTCATCGTTTGAAACCGATTCCTTACGGACACACACATGGTCCTCGGAGCATCCCTGTCACCATTCGTCTTCCCAATATGCGGGATTTGAGGGAAGTTTCAATTAGCTCAGCTGTTGTATCATTCGCTGACGTATCTCACGGTATCTGCTGGCTTCCTACAGCTCTCAGGAAGATGGTCCCCTTCCCTAGAGGTGGTAAGGGAATCTATATTTGCTTTAGAAGTTTTGCAGCTTTCTGAGACACGCAGCTCATCTTCTAATTTCCTTTCCACGGCTCATCAGTAAATGCGGGAGGCCTTGCCGAATTCTGGGTGTCCTCATCGCAGTGAATCCGAAACGACAGAAAATCAGTTGAAAGCTGATTGGGGACGTTGTGTGCTCATTCCAGGAACGCACTGGTCACAGAGCTGGCGTAGGTGAGTGTCCACCATGGGTTCCAGACAGAGTCACACTTTCCGGCATCCCCTCCCCCCGCCATTTTCTCTGAAAACGCAAATAAGCAGGGGATAAATCCTCTTCATCGAGACTTTTTTTATCCACTGCAGCACTAATCAGGCACCAACGTGCTGACAGGTTTTGCAGAACCAGGAAGAAAGGGCTCTGGCAGTGCCCAGGTAGCACAGACTGCAGAGCCAGAAGGGAACCAAAGAGACGTAGAGGACAGAATCCTCTACCTCTGACCACACAAAGCAAATGTTACCTTCATTTAAGAAATAAGACAGCTGAGGCCCTTAGAAAGAAGAATGGCACTCTGTTGAAGCAGAAGAGAACAGAAAAGGACAGTGGGAGGTTTCCGGTAACCTAGCTGGCTCCTTCACAATTGTGCCCAGAATTGTCAACACTGTGTGAAAATGCCAGTGCCACCCGTGGAGGTCACACAATAAGCCACCACCAATTATGGCTCTGAAGAAGGAAATAAAAGAGGCTTTTGCATGAGGGTGGAGGTGCCTGATCCAGGAGGCGTTGGTGGGGGTGAGAAACAGGGTAGATCGTCAGGGACTCGGAGCTCTCTGGACGTCTGTGTGAGGAAGCTGAGCAATGGGAAGCAGCAAAGACCAATCTCGCCTTTATACTGTCGGGAGCTGGCGCTGGCACTGACTTCATTCCGGCCTTCGGGAATTGACGGGTAGCTGGGGGAGAGAGAGTGGTGAGAAGGAAATCAAAGAAGGGGAGACGTGAACCAAGCCAAAGGTTTTGTGTGTAAAATCCAGTGTTTTAAACCTCTACAGTAATATTCCAGGTCAGAGAGCCATACCTGCGGCCTGGGCAGAGCCCATGCCGTGGTGGGCGTGGCTGTGCCTCACTTGTATCTGTCTCTGAGTTACAGAAAAGTGTACTAAAGGTGGCCTAAGGAAAAATTTCTTTTTCCCACAAACAAGAACTCCCTCCCCTGTTGCCTAGGTGACTCAGTGCTGTCAGGACCAACATCTCTGCAATTCGCAGGTTGCGAGATGGCGACAGGAGCTCCGAGGAGCCGATCTCGTCCTGAGTTCAGAGGCAGGAGGCCTAGAGCAGGGCCAGGGCGGCTTCTCGTCTGGGCCCCTCTTTCCCATTCCTGCTGCTCTGTGCCACTTTCAACCCTTAGACTAGGGACTGCTCTAGATTCCCTAAAATAAACAGACCTCCATCTGATGCCCGTCAAAAATGGGTTACCCCTACTCCTTCCCATGAGCGCAGAAGACGCGGCCAGGGCCTTTGGAGGGCTCCACATCCATCGTTGATGAGATCCCAGGGTAGACAGAGCGCGGCCGTATCAGAGCAGGGCCACCAAGACCAGCACAAGCAGCGACGGCCGGGACCACCAGCAGAAAGAAAGGCAGCGGCCCCACACGGGCATCCTCTCCCAATTTAGAAGCAAGAACAAGCTTTCCCAGAGGCTCCTTTGAAACTGTTAAGAAATTATAATTAGACTTTGTGCTTCTGCGAAATCTTTCATCCCAGGAGCTCAGGGCACTTCTGTGCACCGTCTCATTAATCTTCGCAACACCGTTCGCGGCAGCTGGCATCTACTGTCATCTTCATTTCAGGATGAAGGAACGGAGATGCAGGTTCAGGTTAATGACTTGCCCGATGTCATTTGCTCAGTGAGTCACCTGCCAGTGGGGGATGGGACCCAAGCTGATGAGGGCTAACAGCCACCTTGACTTCCTGAAGACCCTGCGCAAGTACACGGCGGCCCTTTCCCGCCCGAGACGCTGGAGCGCTCACAGGGGACTCGGTGGCAGGACGTCAGGGCTCGGGGGCAAAGACGCACGGAGTTCAAGCTGTGACTCCCTGTCCAGGCTCCTTGGGAAAGTCACTCAGCTGTCTCGAAGACCAAAGGAAGGTCTCGAGTGGAACCATGGGAGCTGGGACATTTTGTAAAATCTCAGCCCACGGAGGGCGGTGACAGAACCGACCTTTAAAATCAGCCTGCTGTTCAGGGGCACAAGGGTAACCCTCAGCGGCCACCCAGCGATTATGCAGGACTCCCCCAGGGGCGAGCAGTTCCTTTCTGCTCTCCGAGGTGCTATGAGCCGGTCTACGCACATCCCACGGGGAACGCGCCCCGCAGGCCGCAGCCACAACTAGGAGATGACCCGTGCCC
This sequence comes from Eonycteris spelaea, assembly GCA_003508835.1. NCBI lineage: Eukaryota > Metazoa > Chordata > Mammalia > Chiroptera > Pteropodidae > Eonycteris > Eonycteris spelaea. The sequence goes on from PUFA01000056.1 coordinate 1,386,117, forward strand.
TCTAGTCCTCTAGAAAACAGCCCGGCGCAGAAGGCAGACAAATGAACCACTGATGTCGCTGGGAGGCAAAATGAAAGCAGACTCACAGTAGACAAGGGGGCCAAAAAGGGTGGAGGTGCGGGGCGGTGGTCCCGGGGAGGTTTGGGTCAGCCAGTGGGCTGCGGGGTGGAGGGGAGCAGCGTACACAAACTGAAACCGGAAAAATCCTTAGCTCCTCTTTTCCTTCTCCAGCATCCATCATTCTCCCCTCTGAGAAAGGCAACGTCAAGGTGACATTGAGCAGCGGAGGCTGGCTGAAGGTTGGGCTTGCTTCGTTCACATCTGTGGGCAAGGACATTCGCAGCGAAAACGTTTCCTCCGGGCACCCTGGGCGCGCCTCTCTCTGCGGGCAGTCTCACTTTCGGCCACAGGAGGCGCGTCTCCTCCTCCGCGGCTTTTCGTTGCTGCCCGCGCAGTCCAGCCTCCCAGCTACCTGGGGCTCAGGCAGGCCGTGCATCCAACACCTGCGGCCTGAGAGCGCTGCCGCGACAGCAGGGGGACCTGGAAGAAGGGGTCACAGGCAGGCCCAGCTTCTAACACGTTATCTTTTTTAAATGAGCCAAGAAGGATGTTCAGAACCAGTTATTCTCCCATCGAGAAGGTACACTATGAGGACAACGATGTCTACAAAATTCCCAGGGAGCTACTGGGAGACTTGTCTACCAGAGAGAAAGAAACTCAGATTCATGAGGAGATGGAAACAGTTTCCCTGGCCCTGGCAGCAGCGAGGTCCCCGCCCCGCCAATCCCAGGTTTAAAATGGAGAAATGGAGTGGTAACCAATTAACACAGCAGGACACTGTCCCTGCCCAGGGACATTCAGCGTGGTGCTAAGGGGGCCTAATAAAAGAGGTGGGGGGCAAGAGCTTTCGGATCTGAGACAGGACCAGAAAGGGAAAGCGGTCGCCTTTCATTTATTTTTGTTTTAACAATTAATTGTTAAAATATCTGAAGGGAGGAAACCCTTGCCACTGGCTGTGCGCCAGACAAGAATTCCCAAACTGCACTAGTGTGGGGGGGGGCTCCCCAGCCCCTTTGCTCTCGCCACGCCCTCCTGTAAACACCCCCCCCCACCCACCCCACCCTGTATTATTGTCCCCACTGAACTAGGAAGGAGCTTTTAAGAAGAAACAGGATGGGACACTCACAGCCCTTCAGGACCTTTTCACTCAAAACTCCCCGTCAGAATTAACGGAGGACTCGTTTGTTTTTGTGCCTCCTGAGAGTAACTAATTGCATGATTTGGAATTAGCCACTGGGTTGGAGTCTCTTTTGGTGTTGAAGCAGCTGAAACTTTCTTAAACTTTCAAATGAATAAGAACTATCAATCACAGCATGCAAAAATCCAAATTATCAGAACGCTAAAGTTATCCCATTCTCATAAAGAATCTCAGACTATGAAAAAGTGTTTAAGCAATCTAATAACTACACGCTAACACTCGATATAGATATTAAATAATCTGAGAGATGCTTGAGCTAAAATCTCATAACTGTATTGCTTTAACATATTTGTCAAGACACATATCCAAAACGTACCATGTATAGTCACATGCACTGTTAAATGAGTGGATTATCACCATGTTCTTCTCCGTCTTCCTCATCTTCCTCCTCCTCCTGCTCCTCCTCCTCCTCATCATCATCATCAGATGAGTGCTCTATCAGCCAGAGGCTGGCTCAGGTCAAGTCCAGCATTAAAGATTTCTAACCCTAATTTTTCCCCTTTATTTGCTGAGTCTGGGTCCTAGTGTTTGGCACACTTGCTGGGTGACGGGCTGCCTTAGCATTACTGCGGACGAGAAAGGAAACCTCTCTCCAGACCCCTCCCCACAGCAGAACACTACAGATTACATCTGAATCGGAGCATAAACGGAACAGTGTTTCCGTGTGTAATACTGGGCTGAGAGCCTATTTCCGGAGGCGTCACTAAGGATGCTATGGGTGATATGGAAAACAACGATTCAAGTGCTTCCTACAGTGGCCACACCCTCGCCATAAGGTGTACATTTCTGAAGTCACACCAATCACTCACTCCAAGGAGACCGGAAGCTAGAAACATTAAGGAAAATAAGAGAATAAAGATTATGCAATGGTTAATTTTACGTGTCAACTTGGCTAAGGCAGGATGCCCCGTTGTTTGGACAAATACTAGTCTAGATGCTGCTGCAAAGGTCTTTTTTAAGTGTAACTAATATTTAAATCTTGCTGGATGTCCAGGACTAACCTTCTCATATCTCACTGGCCCTGACAAAGTCCCATGACACCTCCTGAATCATTGATAAGGGGACAACCCACCCTCAGGATTATCCTGGAAGCTGGGGTCAGGTCAGCTTCCGGTGAGAGGGGTGGACTGCTGGGGAGGGGCTGGGTACGATCAGGAGTCCATGCTATGTACAATATCATGTGAAATAGCATGACTGTGTACAATATCATGTGAAATAGCATGACTGAGGTCTCTTCATTATTTTAATTTAGATAATATAAAAAATAAAATAGGTTCCGTTGAAATCTGTGTCGGAGTTCTCCAGAGAAACAAACCAAGAGTGCACACATGCCACGTAAAGATAATTATTTTAAGAAATAGGCTCTATTGTGGGGCCTAAGAGATCTGAAATCCGTAGGGCAGAGCTGCATTGTGGAAACGCAGCTGGAGTTGACTTAGCTGTCTTGAGATAAGATTCCTTCTCCGATAAACTTTAGTGTCCAATCTTTACACCTTCCACTGACTGGATGAGGTCCACCCACATTATCAAGGTAATCCCTTTCACTCAAAGTCGACTAACAATAAATCTTAGCCACAAAATACCTTCCGAGCAGCAGGCGTTTGACAGGCTGGACAGAAGCAGCTCTCTCTGTGTGTTGGAGGGGAATAAGGAAGCAGTCGCCCAGGACTGGTGCTGGCAACCACCCTTTGCTGAGAAATCACCTGGGTCCCTGGTGAGGCTGTTGGGCTGGCCGGATCGACCAGCCCTGAGCCTGCGCTGATTCTGGGCTTCCTGTTAAGTGAACCAATACGTTTTTTATTGTCCAAGCCAGTTTGAGCCTGGCTTCTTGTTCGTTGCAGCCAAAGATCAAGTTTTCATGCCTTTAGTTTCTTACCTATAAACTGGGAGAGCAAAACTAGAGAACCGAAGATCTTCTCGAGCCCTCAGTGTGCAGTGTGTGTGAATTGCATGTTTAGGCACTGGCACTAACTGTGTTTGTCAAGTCCTGGCTAGAGAATCTACTAGGGTAGGTATATTTCTAAATACATCTTCATTTTTAGAAACAGCAAAGTAACATCTGAATTTTAAGTCCTTAAAGTGTAATTGGATACAGTCTTTTTCAGTGGCCTTAACCCTAGTCAACCACTGTCAGCAATAATCACTTTCGCTAATTTTTTAACATATAAACAAGCTCTAACAAATAAACGATAATTAGGAAAAGAACCTAATAGGAAAATAGGGAAAGGATGAGAACAGTTTCCAGCAAAGGAAATACAAATGAATCTTAAAACTATGACGAAATGTTCAATCTCCCGAACAGAAAGAGAAATAAAAATTAAAATGACAGTGAGATTGTTTTTTCACCTAAATGACTGGCCATTGATCAAAATATTTAATAAGACACCGTTGGAGAAGAATAAGAAAATAGCAACATTCATACCAATAGCGAGGATTATTAATGAAGACCAGCAATTACAGGTAAGGGCAGAAACGGTACAACTTTCAAGAAAGGCAATTGGCATTACCCGTCAAAATTACAAATGCATATACCCTTTGACCCAACCATTCCCCTCCTAGAACTTCATGCTACAGTTAAACTTATATACATATAAAATGATGTTATTCGTAACTGCGATCATTGGAAACAAATGTACATCGATAAGAGAAAAGATTAAATTAACACAGATACATACAATGGAATAATTCTCAGCCGTTAAAGAAAAAAGCAGCTCTCGATACAGTAAAATGTAATAATCTCTAAATTATGCATGAATAAAAAGAGCAAGGTGAAGAACAATGAGCGTTGTATGCTACTACTTATATTTTTGAAAATGAATAGCTACGTGTATGTTTACATAGGAACTAGAACGCAGGGATAAGAGAGGTTACCTTTTCACTGGGTATCTTTTTAAACGATTTTTTTTAACACATGAATGTCTATTAGTTATTTTTAAATTAATAAACTTAGGGGGAAAGTAAAGTTTATTATAAATACATTTCCTAATTCGCTATAATGACAGTTAATTCTGATGCTAAATTACAGCCCTTATGTTTTGGGTAAATGATAATAAATGATTAGATACAGAACGATGATTGGGTACATTTGTTCTCATTTCCCTTCCTGTCTCAAAAGGGCAGTAGAAAAGAATCTCGAGTTAAGGAGAGGAAATGAAATTTATCCATAACATTTAAAAAAAAAAAACGAGTTTGGTAGGCACGTGGCTTTTCTGTGCGTTCCAGCCCTGAAGTGGCTTTCCCAGACTTCTTCTGATCCAGCCTCCCATCCTCCCATCGTCCTTCACATCCACTCATTCCACGAATACTTACTTACCAAATGCCTTTGGCGTGCCCCCGGGCCGCGGAGAATCAGCCCCAGATGACTGCCATCTTCCCGAGCTCACTCTTGTCACTGTCCTCATCCTTGTCCTCCTCCTCGCCCTTCGAGCTGTGTGGGAAGAGTACGGAATACTGGTGTAATCAGTACACTAAGAGCCGCAGGTCCTAAAACACAAAGAAGTCACCTGCCAAAAAAGATCACCATCTGGGAAGGACGATTCTCACTCAGGGACAAACAACACTTGTGGGTCCACAGAAAACCATTCCAGAATGAACCTTTTCCGCTCTGGGGTGTCGAAGCCCCAATAAGTGTTTGTTTTAGGGGAAAAAAAAATAAGGAAAGAAGGAAGAGGGAAACAAAGAAAGGAATGGGCCCAGCTGACAAAAAGAATCCAGGGGAAACCACTGAACCTGGGATTGATACAACCGTCAACTCATCCGCTAACAGTTTGAACACACGTTTGCTAACGCTCAGAAAGTGCCGGGCACTGATCTAAGAATCGGAGATGAACGAGACGCCCCTGCCCTCGAGACGCTAGCATGCGCGAGAGAGACACGCTCAATAAGTACGCGCATCACGTCCTGGCAGCGGGTCATCCGCGCTGTGCAGAAGGTGACCGGGAGGGCGGCCGTTTGAGGTGGGTGGCGAGGGACGATCTCTCTGAGGAGCTGCTCTGAGCAGGGATTGGAAAGACATGAGGGGACATGGGGCCACCGGGGAGAAGTGTTTTCTAGGCCGAGGAAGGTACTCTACATGGGAATGTACTTGGAAAGGTGAGAATCCAGAGCCAAGACGAGTGAATGTCCTCGTGGAGTTTAGGAAAACACAGGAGAGGAACCTGGTCGTGTTTCTTCCAGAAAACACGCCTCCCCTCCCCCACCCCCCCCGACAGTTATGTAACTTCACACAGACCGTCGGGGATCTTTAAAGCAGAAACGGGTCCTATTCAGAGGCAGGCAGGCATCTGCCCGCGTGGGACGGCGCCAGGGGCCCTCGCCATGTGCCCTCTGACCAGGAAACGCTCCCTGACACGCACTGGTCCCTGCGTTTCCTCCTGTAGGGGGTCCGCCTTTCCAGGTGCACTTCATAACTTAAAACGCCTTGGGAAGGTAAGACGTGGATTTGAATTCATACCGAGGTAAAGCTGGCATCATCTGATGCTGGTGTGAGCGCTCTAGGCTTTCAGAATTCAGAGGAGGCCAGGGCGTTGGAAAAAGTTAAACACGTACAGCAGAAAAGCTGGGAGCTCCCAAATCCAGCTTTCACAGCTGTGCTATTTTCTCTCAGACAATCACCGCACAGAAATATTCTTTCCCCCAGAGAGAAAAAAGGTATTTCTGTTAAGCTTCCATAGCTTGTTAGAAATACGCCTTGGGACATATAACTCCCTTTGAAGTCTAATTATATGTTCCCCAGGGGTTGTTCTTGTCTGAGTTTAGCTACCTGGGAAATACCCAGGAAGAGAATGCCATTTGCAGACAGCTGTACTAGGGAGTGACACGCTGCAAATGAATAAATGTATTCTGCTTTATCTAATTCCAATTCTGATGCATGTTGCGAGTGTGATAGAGCCCAAGACCCAGCCCTCAGGAAGCGCCACTGGAGTCCAAACCCGGGAGCCCTGGCAAGGCCTCCCTGCTCTAAGCCCTTCCAGATGTGGGAAACTAAGGGAATTCCTGGTTGTAGACCACGGAAGGAAGGATCCGGTCATTTCCCAAAGCTGTGGGTGAGCAGATGCCCTGTGCCAGGTGCAGGACTTTTTCAGGACAAATGGGACCTTCGCCTCTCCACCCAAGGCCACCCATGCCCAGCGGTGCAGCAGGTGTGACGGAGCCCCCGAGGCTGAGTTAGCACTCACACTAAGATCCTCAGTTACATCTGCTTCAGCGTCTCAAAGAAACCAGCCACTGGTAGAGCTTAGATTCTAGAGCTTTTGAGCTGACCTCTCTGTTCTCAATAAGTCCCTGGGGTGTCCCTTTAGTGACATGCATGTAAGTCCTGTACCCACCCCTTGGTTAGGGTGAGGTGGGAGGTTTGCACGAGGAGCACGAGGCCTCTTGGAAGGAAAGAGATAGAACCCTCCACCCCTTCTTGCTAAGATTCAAACTGGTGTGTTGCATTCAGGGTTCCCCAGCTGAGGCCAGATGCCAGAGGGGCAAAGGGGGAGCAGGATGAGAAGCTCAGAAAAAACAACATTCGAGCTGACGATGAACAGATGGAAGGGGAAGGACGTGGATTCCAAACCAAGGGGAAAATATCTGCTGAGATCGGATTGTGTGAACGGCCAGCCATAAGCTGCGAAGAGCTAAGGGTCCATCGAGAGAAAACGGCTAAACAAAACGTGGCACATACAAATGATGGAACACGATTCCACCCAGAAAGGGGGCAATTCTGACACGTGCTACAACAGGGGTGCGCCTAAAAAGATGGTGCTGAGTGAAATGAGCTAGACGCAGGGGGGCAGGTATCGAAGGTCTCACTTAGATGAAATATCTCGACTAGGCAAACTCGTAGTGACAGAAAGTAGATTCGAGGTTACCGGGGCTGGGAGACGAGAGGAAGGGGAGCTGGTATTTAACGGGCACAGAGTTTCCGTCTGGGAGGACGCAGGTTTTGAAAACAGCTAGTGTGCATGGTTGCACAACACTGTGAACGTCATTAATACCATTAAACTGTAGACTTTAAAATGGCTAAAATGGCAAGGTTGATGTTATTTATAGATTGTGCCACCATTTTTTTTTAAAAAAGAGACGGTTGTGTGAAAGGTATACGTAAAGGGAAAAAGTGTCTTAATGGTCTCTAATTTCAAACATTGAAAAATCTAATTAGAGAGCAATTTGGTAACGGCGATAGCCTGCAGCTTCCTTTTCTTTGCATTAAAACGGGGAAGAACTCAGCAAGAAGACCAGAAGACAAGCCGCCCTCCGACACTCAAGGGCGGGAGGGCCTGCAGGCCGGCCCCACTCAGATTCCCCTTTCCCTGCAGTGGGAAAAGAGCCCCGTGCGCTCACTTCAACTAGGACTTCCTTCCAAGCGTTCCTTGTCTTTGGCACGAGTCCATGAAATTATATTTCATTAAAGCTGACTTGGTCGATGGACTAAGATCGCACAGTCAGTCTCTCCAAAAGACAATACGGGTTTGTGTCACTGATCCCCAACACTCTTCACGTGTTGGCAACCCCGTGGCAAGATAGTTTATACCCTTGGTAAGAGCAGGCAATGACACTATTGATCCACGGGCATATCACTGGCGTCGCCCCTGTGCAGCAGAGGTTCTTAACTGTTATTAAATCAGCCGGTCGCTGGCCGACACGTCACAAATTGAAACTACACACACAAATCACACGGCTGAACTGGAAAAGCCAAACCTGCTTGTATTGCACTGTGGAAACCAGAAATGGAATTTCATTCTGCTGAGGTTATCGCACGGAAATGAAAAAGAAAAAAATGCAAAACATCCCTCCTTTTAAAAATAATAAATGGCATAAATCATCTTGACAGCTGACCATTACACTGTAACATTCCAGTGAGTTTTGTGCTAATAAGAAGCTGAACCAGATTAATAACTGTGCATTCTCCTAAACGTTTCAAGGAAATTAATTTCGCTCTTCACATGTCTGAGCAAAATGCTTTGGAAATATTAACTACCCAACTCTTATCATGAAAAACATTTTCTTTACACCTATTTGCACATGGGGCTTTGCTAAGCACTTTCTAAGCAATTCAAACTGATGGATCACATCATCTAAAAATGCAGTTTTTCTATTAAAAAGACAACCCGGAACTCGTTTAGTTAAGTGCCAGGCAGCCCTGACATTTTTTTTTAAGTTGGATTATTTCTGGTTATAAAAATGTGGGGAGGTCTTATTTCATACTAAGAATGCCTCTCTCACAAGACCTCGTGTAAGTTGAACTTGCATAATTCAAGAATGATTATCTCAAGAGAATAAACAAAATAAGACAGATGTATTCTCAGAGCACATTTACAAGTCGTAATATAGTTTCGCTTCAAAGCCGCTTTTCCTGTTCTTGGCATTGTACTTAATATTTTACATACTCACTGCTCTGTGTTTCGTCGTGGCTGTTTGCCCTTCTTCTTGAAGATAACTTCCCTTTGAAAGCTACTGATTTAGGGGCACGTTTTTCAGCATGAGCACACTGTGCTGCTCTGTCCTGCCCAGGACATGACCGTCACTTTGTCTAGCCTCTCCACGCTGCAGAAGCCCTCATGGAAAGATTTTCAACATCGTTAGTCATCAGGGGAAAGGTTAAAACTACGATGAGATATCCCTACCTACTTGTTAGAATAGTGAAAACTAAAAGACTGACATTGCCCAGTGTTTTAGATGACCAGTATACACGCAGTCAAACTCACTGAACTATACACTTTCAATATATATGATTTAGACTATACAAATGAAATAAAAACTAATTAAAAAAAAATCAATGGCTTAAAGCAGTGGACCCCAACCTTTTTGGCACCAGGGAGGTGCTCCTATGAGAATCCAATGCCTGATGATCTGAGGTGGAGCTGAGGGGGTGATGCTGGTGCTGGGGAGCGGCTGCAAATGCAGATGACGCTTCGCTTTGCTGGCTCACCTGCTGCTCACCTCCTGCTGTGCGGCCCGGTTCCTAACTGTCCACCAATGGGGCCAGGGGCGGGTTGGGGACCCCTGTTCTAGAAGACAATCTTAAAAAGTGTTTTAAAAGGGAGTGTCAATTACTGCTCCGTGAACTAAATAAAACTATTTTTCACTGCTGCCTGGTTCCTCCTGACGAGTCGAGTCGTGTCACTGTTGGGTATATGAATATGCTAAACCAGGACACAGAATCTCCTAAAGAAACCCACCCTGCCACACCCACTTTCCCGAAGACCACAGATGAGCCCGTTAGGATAAGCTGAGCCCAGCCTCAAGGAGAACTCCTGCTGCATTCATTTAGTCCTAGATGCCAGGGTAATTTCCAACATTAGCAAGATCTGTGGCCTCATTATTGATGTAACAAGCATTTATTGAGGACCTCGTCTTGCCATACCCTACTCTAAGTAATGAAGCTATAACAGAAAATAAGCTATCATAGAGTCTATATTTCAGTGGTAGAAATAAACACAAAACATAAGTGACTCATCATATAAATTAGCAAGTAATTTCAGAGAGCGTTGTGATGATGATATAGCAGAATACTGATGCTGGGGAGGGAAAATTATTCCTCTACCCTTCTATGCTCTTCTGGCTAGTCTAATAATTAAATTAACATAAGACAGATTAACAGGAGAAAACCAATTTAATTATGTATGTACAGGGGTTCCATAAAGACAATGAGACCCCAAGACAAGTTGAGGCTTATATACTATTCTGAGCTAAGGATGGGATGGGGGCCTGGGGCTTCACAGGGGAGGAGGGTAAATCACAGGACAACAGGAAGAGCAGATGTCTAGTAGTTAGAGGCCTGCCTTGCCATACAGATAGGCCATTTAGATAAAAAGTTACCCCTCTTTCTGGCCAGATGCCTATCTAATTAAGAGAGGGGTAAAAGTTTGTTGTTTGTTTGTTTGTTTGTTTGTTTTTGAGTCTGCTGGATCTCATTGTCTTCAAATAAAAAAAGACCACAAGCCAAAGTGGCACATTTGGGGAGGCTCGTTCCAAACCCCTTCAACGATAACATAGTGACTGGAGGAATCACTTTGGATCGTATGGTCAGGGAAGGCTTCTCTGAGGAGGTGATAAATGTCTGAGCTGTGAATTGTTTGAATCAGACAAATCCTCAGTGAGTTTCGTTACAGTGCTTTGACCTTCCAGCACTCCTGGGCTGCTACACAGGAAGGGGAATCCCAGCATCCTCCTGTTTTCCCTCTTGCTGTCCCCTCCCTCCCCCTCCCCGCCCCCCCCCCCCCGCCCCCAGCTGTAAATAAAAGGAGAGAGTAAGAATACAAGAATACAGGGGGACATATGCCAGACGCCCACTGGAACACGTGACCACAAACCCATTCTCCTCTGGCTAGATAAGAGCCCTTTTGGAGAATGGGGCCCAGTCAAAGTTTGCTGAAAATCAAAAAGGTGTCATTTGATTCAGCAACTATGCTTTCTCGGTAGCAGGAAAAGAAGGCATATCATCTCTGCAGAAGGTGAAGCTATGACTGATCCAAAGCCACCTTGCCTGGCTGCACCCTTCCCACATTCTGCACCGAGAGAGGTGAAAGGAGGTGCTGAGCGAATCCTATGCACACGTTTCCCTGAGACCCATCAGCAAACCAGGATAGTAGAAGTTATCCTGTGAATGAAGGCCCCGGCTCAGAGGGATTAAAAAATGTATCCAAGGTCATCTAGTCAATAAAAGATAAAACCGGAATATGAACCAAGGACTGGCAGTTTCCAGACCCCATGTTCTTTCACTAAATGCCCTGCCAGGCTGCCAAACTGGACGTCAGAACATATAACCCATTAAAAGATACCGGGCAGAAACGATTCATCTGCAAACTTCTTCTAAGAGGCAAAAAAGCGAGGGAGAGGGAGATCAGTTGTGCCGTGTCGTATTTTTAGCACGAGGCAGTGAGAACAGATACAACAATTTATAGAAAAGGAATTTGTATTCCCTGGGGCTGGAAAGTTGTTAGACATGAATAGTAAAAACATCGTTAGGGAGCTGACAAGAGATAGAGGAAGTGTCCTTGCTTTGTCCCCTGCAAAAGCCTACTGTAGAAAAAGTGGAAGAGAACACAGGATTGAACATTAAAACTGATTTGGGATAGAAAGAAAGCAGGAGGGGTACAGCAGAAAGTGTGGAAGAAAACAACACGACATGAAAGAATTTCAGAGTAAACAGAAAAATAAGCCTAGCTGTTGGAAGAAGAGCAGGGCGGTTAATTAACAAGGAAGATAAAAATGGCCTGCAGATGATATTTATCACCCTTCCTGGTTTTCCTGTGGCTTTGTGTGTGCCCATCTGCCAGCTCCATCTTTTCTGAGTGTCTGCTGCCACAAACACGGGCCATTAATTTATTGAAAATATTACTGAAATTAGATTGTTTCTGGCCTACCCATTCTTTTTAACTTAAAAAAAGGGGGGGGTATTTATTTGCCTGTTTTTGTTTTCATTTGGCAAGTATGGGAGATGCCCAGGCTTGAAAACATAGTCTGCTCAATCCATAACAAAAAGAGAACAGGAAACTCTGCCATGCTCAGAAGCATTCCATCTAGACTTACAAACCAATTTTGCCAAATGTACCTGTATGCACATCGCTCTTCCCTCTGGGGTGAGAAATCTGAATGTGAAACATTCTGACAAAAACAAAAGCAATGACAATATGGCATTGATTTGCCTTAGCAAAGAACATAGTTAAATGGGTGGTTCTTAATATCAACACATCCAGTTTACATTAAAAAAAGAATCCGTTAGACAACCCTAAGGAATAAGTAGGTGATACATTTAGATCTACCCATTTTAATTGAAAAAACAAGGACCAAGAGCCTTCCTATCAACTCTGTCACAAGCTGATATGTCAGCCCAAGTTGCAGCTGCTATCAAAAAAAGATAATTTACAACATTTTCAGTGTCACATACCCAGATTTTAAAATCAGCAACTGAGTATATATTAACAGCTTCATGAAGAAGCAACTCTGCAAAGGGCTTGAAGCCTCAATTTAAGTTCTTCAGCTCCCCAAGTTTGCCCCCAAAGAGCAAACAAGCCACCCCAATCCTTCAGCTTGTCACACCACAAGCCACCCCAATCCTCCGGCTCGTCAGGCCGGCTCGGGCCCCAGGAGGGGTTTATGAGCTCTTCACTTCAAGGAGCACCACCCAGGCTGCTTGGCTGCAAGTGTGAGCTGCCTATTATTTCTCCTTCATTTCCCAGGACGGCTGGGTGAGAGCGAGGAGCCTGATGATGGGCGCGGTTTCCCTGCCTCCTCATACCCCCTTCTCACACTGAGCAACTTTCTAAGTGGAGAATCGCAGCTGCTCGCCCTGGCTGGCGGTCTGGTGTGCAAGGCAGCGAGAGGGAAACGCAGAGGAGGGATGGGAGAACCAGGCGGCTCTGGAGGCTTCGCAGGGGAGAAAGATATTAATTTTCTCTTTACCGATCTTCGGTTCATTGGCTGGGGCCCTCGAATCAAATGATAAAAGCCAGGTTAACTACAGAAAAAGTGGATTTAATTGCATGGGTACGCATGGGAGTTCCACAAAGAAATGAGACTCGAGGAGGTGGCCAGATGATTGTAGTCTAGCCTCTTAGGCTAAAGGAAGTAAAAGGGGCTTTGTGGCATCTGGGTGGGAGAGACGAGTTATGGGAAGGTGACAAAAGGATGGGAAACAAGAGCTGTTTAGTAACGTTTGCTAAGCAGATGTCCGTAGGTGCCTCTTCAATGATGAGAGCTGACTCCACCTGGTACGGGAAAGGGAGCCACCTTTACACATAAAACTTCCTTGATAAATGTCAATTTCCAAATAAGAGGATAACTTCTGCCTTGTTTTTGGAGCTCTCCCTACAGCTACGGAGTATTGATAGGCTTTAACTCAAAATAGTTAATCTGCCAAAGAGATATTTTGGCGTGTCATATTCTGGTATCTTTCAACTTGCTTTTGCCTAAAGACAAATATTTAAGAAAGAAAAAAAATGTTTTAAAGCATAAAGGACTGAAGATTAAACAATTAGTTTTCATAAAATAAAACAGAATATATCTGTGGGGGTTCAGAACGAGTCAGCTCAAGAGGCGCCTCAGTAGTACGTGGACTGTTTTGAGCTGAAGGCAATGGTGACCCGGAAGAGAAACTTCTGCCCCCTCCCACTACCTAGAAGCATTTGAATTCGGGGTCATGTTATCACAGATAAATCATTTTGACCTGTCTATAGAGCAGGGCAAACTTCGAGTTACTGAAAGTCTGTTCTTCCCATCAATCTGCATCCTGTTTAAAGTCTCCAAGGCACCTTTCCCCAGCCTCAGCTCAGAATGTCGACTATACCCATTGTCCCTTTCTGTCTCTGAATCTCTCAAGTACGTGGGGTCTGTAACTCTGTCATGTATGTGGGGTTCCCATACGTGTGTGTATCATTAAATTTGGTTATTTCCTCTTGTTAATCCGTCTCATGTCTACTTGATTATTAGACTACCCAAAAGACCCTTGGGGGTAGAGAAAGGTTTCTTCTTCTCCCACATATCTCGGTTATAAAAGTTCAAAAAATACATAAACGACAGAAGATCCCACCTCCAAAACTGAAGCGGTTCGGGTGAGAGCGGTCAGTATGTTCAGATGCAGGATGAGAACGACAGGGTACACCACCCGAAACATGCCTCTTGGCATGAGGATTATTTTGAGTAAACTACATAAGACTCGGAAGATATAAGAGCAGAGCAGCTCTGAAGACAGAACCTAAGTTTCCCTTTTGTAAGGAAAATGTACATTTATATAAAAAAAAAAAATCTCCATTTATAAGAGGGTCTCATTCTTTATATAAGGAAGAGAAGGGTAACGCTTAATCACAAAGACTCAAACCTGGGTAACAAAACTGATCTGTTTACTGTACTTTCCCAGCCTTTTTCCATAACTCGACCCCCAACCCAGAAGCCCCAAACCTCTTTTCCTTTGGTGGTACTTTAACCTGTGAGTAAAACGGGGGAAAGGGTTCTATAAGAAAACTGACAAGTCCAGGGAGGGAGAGTAACCTCACAGGGTGATCTGATCAGAAATCCTAACTTGGCAGGTCAAGGCAGGCAGGCAGGCAGGCACCAGGCTGAGAACGTCCGTCCATAGTAGGTTTACCTTTGCCTTAAGCTGGGCTGTCCACTGCATCTAGGCTCACACACCTTGGAAATGCCCGAGTGACCCTTCCGAGGCATAACCACCCTCAAGAGAGCACGAAATCTTGTTAGCTCTCCTGTAGTGCAATCCCCGCCTCTCTCCCACGTTCATTTCATCTCCCTGTGTTCCTCCTCGATTCCAAATACAGAAAAGAAACTGCAGACTGTCACCTGGGACGCAATTTTCTCAGTCTGCTGAGGTCTTGCCTCCGGCTGTGTCCTCTGGTTGGCTCAAACTCATAACACTTCCCTGCGAGTCTCGACGTTCTTAGTTGACAAACCCCAGTTCTACCCACCCCTCTGCGTCCCTTGTACCTGCTACTCCCATGCGTTACTAGCAGAAGGGACACGTTAATGAACTTCTACCTGTTTCTCCTTTGTTAAACCGTGCCTTTGAGCCCCCCGTTGAGCACTAGGAAAGGTATGGTCAAAACCCCAACTCTGCACACTGAGTAAGACGAAGTAGAAAGATGAGTTTATCGCAAGGGTTTCAACCTGCGAGGAAACTCGGGCTATACGAGCAACGAGTTTTGAGCTCCTGGCCAACTAACAGGCTTTTGTGGAGCAAATGCAGAAGTTATTTGTTGTTTTCAGCTGACAGGTTGCCTGGTGGTCCCCTTATTTGGATTAGGCTACTGACTCGGGGACACAGGAATTCCAAAGATGGAGGGAGCGGACTTGGCATCTAGGGACCAGCTGACAGAACACTTAGAGGAACACGAAGGTTATCTCAGTTTCCGCTGCTGACTGACAGAGCATCCCTGGCAGGCACAGCTCCACCTGGGACCTACAGATTTATTTTAACAGGTAGAAGGAAAAAAAAAATTCTTCCTGCCCCTATGGAACCAAAGGAAATAAAATTAATGTCTGAGCCATGTGGTTCTGCAGCCCTAGACTTATTACTCTCTTTAGGGAGGAAATTCCCCCCCCAAAGGTATTCAGGGCACCAAAAACAGTTCATGATAGGAACTGCCTGGGAAAGCCACAAAGAGGCTTTAGGAATTGACCAAAGATGACCGGCTTAGAGTCTACAGTAGTGGTCCCCAACTTTTCTGGCACCAGGGACCAGTGTTCCTATGAGGATCAAATGCCTGATGGTCTGAGGTAGAGCTGAGGCGGTGATGCTGGCGCTGGGGAGCGGCGGCCGATACAGATGAAGCTTCACTCGCTCACTCACCAGCCGTTCACCTCCTGCTGTGCAGCCCGGTTCCCACAGTTCGTAGCCCGGGGGTTGGGGATCCCTAGTCTACGAGGTGAACTTCAAATAAGCCACAAGTCCAAATTTTAACAGATGCCTCTGATGGACTGAACTAGAGGAAGGATTTGATTTTAGCCAAAAAAATTTAAAAGAAAGAAAGAGAGAGAGAGAGAGAGAGAGAGAGAGAGAGGAGAGAGAGAAGGAAGGAGAAGGAAGAAGGAAGAAGAAGGAAGGAAGAAGAGAAGGAAAAAGGAAGGAAGGAAGGAAGGAAGGAAGGAAGGAAGGAAGGAAGGAGAAGAAGGAGGGAGGGAAGGAAGGAAGGAAGGAGGGAAGGAGGGAGGGAGGGGAGAGAGAGAGAGAGAGAGAGAGAGAGAGAGAGAGAGAGAGAGAGAGAGAGAAAGAAAGAAAAAAAAGAAAGAAGAGAAGAAAGAGAGAGAGAGAGAGAGAGAGAGAGGGAGAGAGAGGGGGGGGAAGGAAGGAAGGAAGGAAGGAAGGAAGGAGGGAAGGAGGGAGGGAGGGAGGGAGGGGAGAGAGAGAGAGAGAGAGAAAGAAAGAAAGAAGAGAGAAAGAAAGAGAGAAAGAAAAAGAAAGAAAGAAAGAAAGAAAGAAAGAAAGAAAGAAAGAAGAAAGAAAGAAGAAAGAAAGAAAGAAGGAAGGAAAGAAAGAAAGAAAGAAAGAAAAGAGATTCCTTCAACAGGGAGACCACGAGTCATTTCTCAGGCTCTGGCGTCACTCCTGACAGCCCAGGTCTCAGTCTGGCTGTGCGCCAGGATCCTCTGGGGAGCTTTTAAAAAGTGTCCTCAGCCCAGGCAAGATGAACTAATCCGGACCTCGGGGGGAGGGGCCCTGGCACGCGAATCCTTTTAAAAACTCCTCAAGTGACTAACATACAGCCAGCTCCATGGCAATCCTATGACATCTAGGTCGCCCCTGGGACAAGGATGGGGTGCCCTCTCCCCGGCCCTCTCCTTGGAGAGTCTCCTTGAAAACATAAAAGCTCCAGGAACAGGCCTGATCTTGTGGTTTTACGCCGCACTGCCGCGGCCTTCCGCCCCTCGGAACTGCCAGCACGTTCCCCAGGATGAACGCAGGGTCTCCCTGGAGGGCAGGGGACCGATAGAGGCCTACGCATCTGCCTCTGGAGGAGTGAGAAGGCTCCGTTGTTCTTTCTTCTGCTTTATCACCCACATTCGAGTACCATTCTGTGCAGATGGAGTCATCTCTCACAGATTGCCTGCAGCACGTACTCTGATAACGCAGACGGAAAAAATAAACGGTGTTCTCTCGGTATCTTCTATGTTGGATTCCCGCCCCCCCCCCCCATGCAGGACTGGAGGTGCAGGTCAAGACAGGGAGCGGCAGGCATACGATGGAAGCAAAGGAGGGAATGAGGGCCGGAGCCCATGGATGAGACCGAATCCAAGAGCACAGACCGAGTGGGAAGTGATCAGTGACCGGAGCCAGCCGTGCCCTCCCATCCCATCCTTCGCTTTCGTTTTTCCCCTTAAGCCCTCATGTTCCTGGACACTTGGCAGGCTGCAGCCTCTGCCCTGTCCCTGGTCTCTGGAAACAGGCGGCTCCCTGACCGAGAGGCGAGAACCTCCCCCTGTCCTTGTGATGCCCTTTAGACAAGGTTTTAGCGTGTGCTGACACCCGGTTCAAGGAGGTACGGGAAAGAGCAGAGAGTGATAAGGCAGGGCAGGAAATGGGCGCTGCGCTCCAGGCGAGTGCTCAGGCGGGCGACGGAAATTTTAGAAGGGACGTGAGACAAGAAGTCGCAGCAGCAGGACCCGGTTAAGATTAAGTTGAAAAAAGACTCCAGACAAGGCTACACGAGATTTCAGATACAGATGACTAGACCGGCAGGGTGACTGAGCTATAGGCAGGGAGGAAGTCAGGCGAATGAGAAGAGGGTACTGGGGTGGAAGTCAGCAGATTAGTTTAGTTGTAGATATAATTAATTCAAGACAGTGGGAGGACATCCAGGGTGAATATATTCTACGGAAAATAAAACTCTTAGACATGCTCAGGGGAAGGTGAATTTTGAAATTCATTCATTTGTGTTGAAGCGAGGGCTGGAGCTGACCAAGGAGTGCGAGGGCCAAATGCGTAAACAGAGAACCGAAACTAAAGTACAAAATCCTGGTCCGCCCTTAGCACTAGGGACCAGGAGGGGAAGGGGAGCCAAAAGAGAGAAGAACTGTCAGAGAGGGAGCTGGAGAACCAGGCCCCTGCGGGACTGTAAGATGTTTAAGACTGGTGTGTTAATTCCCTTGGGCTGCCATAGCAAAATGTCACAAACTGGATGACTTAGAAACAACAGAAATGTATCGCTTTACAGGTCTGGGGGCTAGAGGTCCAAAATCAGGGTGTTGGCAGGGCTTTGCTCCCTCTGAGACCTATAGGAGAGAATCCCTCCTTGGCGGGTGGTTGCCAGCAATCCTTGACTTGCACCTCCAATCTCTGCCACATGGCCATCTTCTCCCTGTGTGACTCTATCTCTTTCCTTATGAGGACACCAGTCCTATCGGATTAGGGCTCAAACTAATGATCTCACCTTAATTTGATCACATCTGCCATGACCCTATTTCTAAATAAGGTCACACTCTCAGGGGGTGAGGACTTTCCACATCTTTTCAGGGGACACGGTTCAACCCATCATAGTCAGCAATCTCAAAGAAGGAGAAAGTGATGGCATTAAATGCTTTTAAGGACGATGGGACCGAGCGAGGGTGGTTGTTAAGAGCTGACGAGTGAGCGTTTCAGTAAATGGCGGTGATGAAAGCCAGCTTTCAAAAGCTGAGTAGTAAAGTAAAAGAGGCAGCAAGTACAGCCTGAAATTTAGAATTGGCTGGCGAAAGTACTGGGTCACCAGCAGGGTGACTGAGCTATAGGCAGAGGAGGAAGTCAGGCGAATGAGAAGAGGGTAGAACTGGAGTGGAAGTCATCAGAAGCAGCATGAAGAAAGTAGCCTTCACCGCTGATGCCCTGTGGCCCTAACCACAGAAGTCCCCTTACTTAGATCCCTCCCTCACTGCCCTGTCATTTTCCTGCTTCAAGGTCTGTGCACTCTTGGGGGCCACCCATCTACATCCTATTTTCTGTCTGAAGGACATGCTGGCCCATCTGCAGGGGAGAGAGAATGGATGTGCCAGTGAATGACGAGACCAGGGACCCAGCCACCCCCCTTTTCTTGGAAGGCTTTCTGGTGACTCACTGCTCCAGCATTTCCAAAGGAAGTGGGAAGATTTTTCTGAGATAATTAAATGACATTATTAGGGTTTACACATGAGAACTAAGTAACTAAGGGTATACACTTTTAAACAGTAGAGCAATGCAGCCGAAATTCCTGTAGTGTATACAAGGGTGTACGAGCCCAAGCAGCGAGATTTAGGGGGTGACCCAGGATGCAGGCCAGGGAGGAGTAAAGTAGGACACACTGGCGGGTTCACTCAGGCCTGAGGACTTCGACAGCAGCGGACTCCAGGCAAGGAAGCCAGGGCCAAAGCCCAAGCGTGGCACGGATTTCTCTCCACGAAGGACCTTCCTCCAACGTTAGAGGGTGAATGACAGACTCAGTGTCACGACAGTCTGTCCTCTGCCCTGGTTCCCCTCCCCTGTGACCTAATGAGCTTTACCGCTCTCACTCTCAAAGGACAGGCCGACTGGACACCCTGGCCCAACCATGTGTGCTCACGCTCTCCACATATGTGAACAAGGAACATGCACATGATTCGTGCAGAAGACTGAAAAATGAAGCGCTCTGAGCAGGACCGAACCCTGCAGAACTCTAGGTTCTGAAGGGACCCGGAATGAGCCACCGGAATGAGCATGAAAAGGATTCTGAGCTGAAAGCACTTGAGTTCCTGAAACCCTTTATCTGCCTAAAAGCAGAGCCTCCCAAATGAAATAAATTGTCATAAATGCCCTCCCCAGAGCAACTCTAATCTTCAAGTCTCAGAGAGAAGTTGGCACCACACCCAAAAAGACACTACCACAAAACTATCACGTCTCCCATATGTCTCCTAAGGGATCATTTATCTTTCCAAAAAGTCATTTATTTTTCCATAAGTGCCCTTTATCTTTTCTCCCAAAAGTGCCGCTCTGCTTTTCCTCATTCCCTATTAAGATGGCACATAAGCCCCAAATTCTAACCACCTCCCTGAGTCACTTTTCTCTGGAAACTTCCATGCATATATACGTAATTAAATCTATTTTTTCTCTCCGCTCATGTCTTTTGTCAGATTAATTTGCAGGCCCTCCAGCACTAAATCTGAGAGGGTAGAGGGAAAGTTCCCCCTCACCCCCCACCAAGTCTTGAGAAGCATATTCGCATTTCAGGCCATAGTAACTGAGGGCTGCTCTTAGCCAGGCAACTGTGTGGACAGAGTTAAATCCATTTAGGGACAAGCTCAGGAGCAGCTGTTCAGGCCTGGTCAGATTTCCTCTAGAGGGAGAGGGGCGTGTTACCACCACGCTTCTCCAAGATCTCTGGACCCTCCAGACTGAAAGCAACTGTCCATGATGATTCGTCAGCCATCCTGGTTAACCAAACACTGCCAGGCTGAATCAAGACCCCCAAAGGTATCCGGATCCTAATGTGTGGAACCTGCGAATGTTACTTTACATCTTTGCAGATATGATTAAGTTCAGGACCTTGACATGGGGTGATTATCTGGATCATCCACGTGGGCACTGAACGTAATGTGTGAGGCGAGGGTGGTAGCAGAGATTGGAGTGGTCGCAGCATCTAGAAGAGTCAAAGAACAAATTCTCTCCTGGAGCCTCTAGCAGTAACCAGCCTCCCAACATCTTGACTTTAGTTCCACAAGACTCGTGGCAGCCGTCGGGCCTCAAGAACTGTAAAAGAATGAATTTGTGCTGTTTGGAGCCTGAAGTTTGTGGTAACTTCTTACGGTGGCAAGAAGAAACTGATGCGCGGGGCCAGCCTCGTACGAGGAGGCCCCAAAGCCCCCCGGCACGGAGCTCACGCTCTCCTTTTTGTGATCGCTCGACCATCCTGATTTTGGTTAAATGCCATTATATTACTGCGTTCTCATTGTTGCCCTGGTGGAGTCGTCTCCTTCTCCCCCTTCTTGTCTCTTGCTGTTTCACCCCCATTTACCCTTCATCTCTTTGTAAGCCAAAGGAAAGAAAACGTGCGTCCCACTCGTAGAGAGACAGCAGGATAAGGGTGAGAAGCGGGCAAAGGTGCCCCCAGGATGCTACGAACTGAGAAGGGGCGTGATTAGGAACTACGGGCTTGCCGGTGCACGTTCCGGCACATTAGCGAAACTCTGGCAGGTTCTCTACATCGATGAATACACTACGTGCTATTTTTTATAATGTTCATAAAGAGGAATGTCATTTGGACCTTGCTAGGACCTCTCCTAAGAAGGTATGAATTGTTAGATTTTTGGAAAAGGATTGTCCCAAATTTCCAGACAAAACAAACTGAAGAAAACAGCTGCTTTGCTACCTGACACTTTGGTCTCTATTCACATCTTCTGGATTTAGAAGTTTGTATGGAGGAGTCGAGAATCAACATCTTAGGTCAGTGCCTGGGCTATATCAGCACTGATCAAATGGTTGTTGTTGTTTTTGTTGTTGTCATTGTTGTGTTTCTCTAATGATGCCGAATTGGCTAAATAATTACCTACTCATTTCTAAAAGGAACTTCGGGAATGTTAGAAAATTAAAAAGAGACCCACAAAGGTCTCACTGAGCTTTGCTTCTCTTGAGAATTACCTTCTGCTTCAAGGACAACTTTGTACATGTGCACACTGCATTAAGTGGGATTTTCTTTCCTTTGTCTCTCACGGAGGAAAAAAAATGAAATAAATCTACTGCCTGGTCAGAAATACTTAATTTGTCTTTGTCCATGGATTATTCCAGACTCATCCAAGTTACCCACCTTACCCACACACAAACCCAAAGAATGGATTCCAAGTAAGGAGATAATATGGTGGAGATTTTAGAAACTTGCCCCAAATCCTAGAAGGAAAGCTTAAGGAAGAATGTCCGCCTCTTGCTGCATCCAGGGTCAAGACTAACTGAGGTAGAGACCCAGGTAGGCCGACCTCACGCCTGACCATGCTCTGCCCTCGCTGTGGACTGCACCCCCAGCTCCTGCGAGGGTGGGGCCCTCAGAGCTCCGGCTCTTCCCTCCCTCTGCACACTTCTTTCCACGGGGGCCCTGACTCTCCCCCTGACTCTCCCACCTCCGTCTCCACAGCAGGGTTCTCCATGCCCTGCCCATTTTCCTCTGCGTGGAAAGAGTCTTGGAAAAAGAAAGGCAAACAGAGCTACAAAGCTGGGATTCATTTTTGATAGCTGCACATGCATTTATGCATAGAAAATCAAGGCGGGGAATAGAGTCACAAAGAATGATCTTCAAAGTAGATCGCAGCATCTTCTATGGCTCAAATTAACTTCCAAGCTACAGAGAAATAAATTAACTCGTGTTTTTCATCTCTTCTTCCTTAGTCACCTGGGTGTCTAACATCCAGCACACATGTCATTGGGGAATTGTAATGTACACAGACCATTTCATGTAATTGAAGGACCTGAAATTTATATGCAAAGGTGAGAGTCTCAGTGGTCAGCTCTTTTGCAGCCTTATTCAATCTCAGCTGCCTTTTCCTTGGAGGCTCCCATAAAGGCCAGCACTCCAACATGGAAATGTAACGTCAGCTCGTGATCGATCCCGGCGACTCTCGCTGCCCTTCCAGATTACACCGGTGGGAGCAATCACTTGTATTTCCAAGAAACCATATTTGTCTGAGAAGTCTTTACATCTACTTTCTCGCTTGAAAACAATGAAAATCAATCCCGAGTGGAGAAGTGGCCACCCACTTTATGTTGCTACATCCTTCACTCAAGCATGCCCCTCATAAGGGTTGTTTTCGGGTTTGTGGGAAGCATAGTTGTTTCCTAGCCGTAACTTTAATGAGGAAAAAAAAAAACGAGATATGAGACAGAAACAACCACTCACTGATCTGACCATTCCATGACTTCAGGATTGGGCTATCGAACTTACTCCCTAAGTTGCTAACGTAAAGTGTTTGCATTGCTCGGTACACACTACCACGTCAGAAGTCTACCTGGTTTGAACTAGACGTCTCCCACCTCAGTATCTAAGTCTCTTCTGAATGTGTATGTTATTTATTAATAATAGAGCAAGCTGAGTAAGCATTCCTAAGGCCTAATTCAAGTCAAGCAGAAGATAAATCAGCCACATCCTTGGATTTTATGCCATGCTAAATAAATAACGATGTACAAACCTTCAGGAATGTAGTTAAAAATGAGAATGAATACACATTCCCCCAGAAGACTCATGGTTGTCTGTGACAGTCGTCTGAAAAGATGAAGAGCACACATCTAACCCCAAGACGCACCTGTCTCAATAATTTAGCTTGGCAAAACTTTGACGATCACCTACAATGTGTAAGTGACCAGGCTTGTTATTTCGGTGGGAGTAAAGATGAATAAGACATAGCACCTGTACCAGAAGAACTTATTCGCTCTTTATCCATCAAGATATTGATACCCTTTTAGTACCCAATTTTATTTTCTGTTCCCAACAAGCCTTGCATGAGACAGAATCAAAGCATGTCCTGCCCCAGGCGGCATGCACTGACGCCACAGTGAAAACAGCAATGCTAAAATAGAGGAGGAGGAAAATATTAACAATTTTTCCTAGAAAATCAGTGTGTGTTGATTGAAATCCCTTTTCTCCAAGCAAGTTTTTCCCCCCAAAGAATTCTTAGATGAGTTCTCAAATATTTGTTCTCATTATAAGTTTCCTTCTGATTTGCTTTAAGACCAATAGGGAAAATCTTGTGCTTTACCATATGAAAACAAGGGAAACCAGCTGCCTTCTCCACAGCAAAACACAAAAACAGTGAGATAAGTCCGTTGAAAGAATCGTGTCTTATGCAATTTGGAGAGTTCCTCTTAAGCTAAAATTTTGAACACAGACAAAATGCCAAATAGCTAATGCCCATAGACAACTGATTTTAATAAACCTTAAGGAGATCCACTGTTTGAATTCGAGTCAGTGGTGGGAGATAAAGAATGTTCTGTCTATATCAGGAGGGCTGGCCTCAGGACAAGCAGCAACCTGAGGTTCTGCCCAGCCCAGACAACTGCTCAGCCTAATGCACTGTCATCTGAGAAAATGCTCTAGCCTGAGTCTGGACTAGCTTCGAGGCTACATACATCCTAGCAAAGTTGTTGATGTGTAGGGGAGGAAAATAATCTCCCTTCTATTTTTTCTTTATTCTTAGCTGGGGCCCCCAAAACAAAAAACAAACAGAAGTCTAATAACATGTATAACTCATGTACACATAGGAAACACCTCCCCCCCCCCCACCACAAAAATGAGTAACTCAAAGAGGTGGCTTAGAACTCTAGCTTAACTACCATCTTCACCTAAAGGCAAAACCAGAAAGGTGTGGTCACAGGGAGGCTGGTTATGAAAAAGTTACCAGAAAAAGCATCATAAATAAGGGTAAGATTTGTTATTTAGATTTAAAACGACGCCATCTTCATCAATAAGATGCTCTTGTGATTTAGATCAATCCACTTCTCTACTGATACAGAGAGGGAGACACCCCCCCCCCAAAATGGAGCTTTACTTTATAAATGTGAATTTCCCTTACAAAAGGGCAACTTCCACTATGTTTTCAGAGTTTTCTTTATTTACCTATGATGACATTGATGATGACTGAAATACTAACAACTATGAGAAACAATCCTGTTACAACAGAAATCCCTCTGCTCGTGTGCTCTATCAATATACCTGATGATGATCTGTGTATGTGTCGTAAATTCTTTAGTGGTCACCGATTTCTCCCAGCCCCTTTGCAATTTGGCATTGCTAATCCTCCCAGAGATTGGGGCAGTCCTTGAGATTATTTTCTGATCAAATAAATGTGATAAAGCTGATACTCTATGAGTTCTGGGGTCTAGGCCTCCAAGAGACCCCTGGGAGCCTCCACATTATTTAAAAAAAAAAAAATCTCATTTACTGATAAGCTGCTGACATGCAAGAGTCAGATGTTTTTGATATTGAGGGTTATATCCTCCGTACTCCAATCTCAGTCCCTGGCACGACATCACCGAGTCCACAGTGACACAGTCAGTTCATGAAGACGCAGCTGAATGTAACATAAACAGGAAAAGAGTTCGTGCTTGAGACAAGCTCACTAACATACGTCCCCAGCTGACCACTGTACACTTTAATTCTTCCAGCCACGCTCCGAACTTGGGCTCCATTAGATGGAGTCTACTGTTTGCATCTCTTTTGGTCCTGCCCAGAAGACCCGATAGCTCTGTTTCAATGCCAGACCTGGTCATTTGACCAAGATGGCGACAGACCCACCTCCCTCCCACGTTTCTTCCCCTAAGGTAGAGGTTCTTCTCTTTGTTTTGAAATTTAACTTGCATGGGAAAATCAGACGCCCTGGATAAAATTATAAAGGCTTGAACGGGTCCAGAGAGTACTGATTTTGCGGCCTATTTTTTCCCAAGTTTACCTAGTAGCTCAGCTGGCATGACTTCAAAGACACTCGGCATTCTTTGGGGAGGAACGCCTCCCCCTAAACCCTTCATTGTAGTCCTGAACCCTTCCTTCCGCTCTCTCCACCCTCCTTCTCCTGCCTCAGGATTTGGAGTTGGAGTTGGTTCCCATCGAAGCCTTGGGGAATTCTGCAGGCACACCACGGCCAGACGCGCAGTTAGACCCGCACCGTGCTTCCTCTGCCTTGCCTCAGCTTCTTTACAGAGAGAGGAAGAGGGCATCACCGGAAACGGAAAGAGCGTAGCAGACATCGCCCTCCTTCTCTGGTCTCTCTTCGGCTATCACAGAGGTAGTGGGCACTAAGGGCACTAAGGGAAGTAAAACTATTAGACGTGTTGAAGAATAGAGTGAGGATATAAAAAGGAGTTGCTGTAGTTTTAGGCTGTTAAATTACTAAAGTCAAGCAGGTTGAGGCCTGAGGAAACAATTCTATTCTTGTTCAAACCAGCCTGGGAACTTACGCTTATTGAACTTTCCAGCCCTTCATTACTGTCTGGATATAGATCCGTACATACATCAGACCTCCAGACAACTCTCTGATGACCCCAGAAGGATTCACATACTCAGACCACATGACATCCATGATCCTTACCACTGGACATGACCTGACCTCCTGGTACCCATGTTCCAGACCACCTGACATGTGACTGTAAATGTCCTAGACCACTCACTCCTGGGGCTAAAAATGCAGGACTGATCATTCTTGAGGATGTACGTTTTTACTGTAAGAACTGTCGACGTAAGAAGTGTACAAACCTGTAGAGAATCTTAATGAGTTCATTTGAGCCAAACTGATGACAATTGCTGGGAAGCAAGATCTCCATGGATTGAGAAAATGTGCCTGACAATGGCAGTTTTGCAGCTTATTTTATACATTAATCAAAGGAGGAGACATAAGGAGGTTCACTGGTAGTGGATTAGGGGGCAGGAGGAAAGAAAGCCGGAAATCTCTGGGATTGGATAAAAAGTAAAACGGAGGGACACGTGCTTCCTTTACATTGGTGGGCACAGGAGAGTTCATAACGAACATTTACAGCCACAGAGACGGTCTGTGGGGACAAGACGACCATGAGGGGTCCTGTGGCCTCCTGCTCTGGTGAGGCGGGCTGTGCCCTGAGGTGTGGGGAAAAGACATTACTTTGACATTCTTAGGGTACGTTCCCTCAGATGCAAAAATACAATAGACGGGCTCACCTAAGGTAACAATGGACCTTCATCAAGCAAGCTACAGGCCCAGGAGGTGACAACCCGCCATGACCTGCTTTGGGTTAGAAATCTTTAGATGCAGACCATCCTAGGATTATTTTCTCTCACTGAGTTTGGAGGGCTTCCCCTGAGCTTGTCAGGTTTTGTATGTGGTCCCATTTTTTTGTCCACAGAACTCTGAACTTTTCTTTGGAACACTCCCAGAGGGGGGGGGTGCCTAGCTGTATGTCATTATGCGAACTCTAAGGCCCTTGCATAATTCTTTATCATTTATTTCTAGCCAAAGCCCCCAGACCTTTCTGAGTCCATGTGACAATGTCGGGATTTGGGGGACATCCTTCTGTGTGGATCCGTGTGGAGCAGCAATCGACACCAAGGACAGGACAGGAGGACCAAACGGGGACTGGCAGTGTGAGATGGGCCAAGGGCCCCTGCGCTGCACAACCCCAGTCACACCGAGGAACGGGGACAAATTCGTATGTCCATGGAAAACTACGCATTGTCCAGACTTCAGGAGTCACATGATTGCATGGAAGCTGTCTGACGACCCTGTCAATTGTATGTAACTGATAGCAATGCAAGGTCATTTAGCTATAGACATGCAAATTCTGTCCTGTCCCCAGAGGCCCCATTGACTTCCGCCTTACTATAAAAGCTATGTTGGGGCGCTTCTGCACATTCATTTCGATATTCCTGTACTCCGTGGGTGGGTGCCTTTTTTTCCCTCTTTTTTTCATGCCCATTGAACTGGCCAGTAATAGCTTACCAGTTTGAGTTAAATCTTTAACGTGTTCATTCACCTACTATATGAATTTGTGTTTTTACCCTTTCTTCAATTACCTTAAGGAGTCCAGAGTAAGAACCTACTTGTGATCCAGCACAAGCGTCCAGAATGTGACCAAAGGGAAGCCATAGCTGAGAACCAAATGCTCACACCAGCTCAGGGCGCATTAGCATGATAATAGATGCTTCTCTCTCTGAGGCCCAGACTTTTTTTCCATTTCTTCCCCAGGGGCCCCAGAGGTGAAACCGATCACCCCAGAAGGGTGTTTTAATTCACGTCTAAGTGACTGGACCACAAACTGGTGTACATCATCAATCCATGGAGCCTGGATTCATTTGCAAGTAAATAAAATTTAACTTTTCCTTTTCTAACTGTCCTTAATGTCAGTGACAACCAGGAGCTACTGTGAAATTTTCATAACTAAAGGAAAAACTTTGGCTTTGAATGCTAAGGCTCTTTAAAGATAAAAATCAAACCCTGGTCCTTTTCCTATTATGTAACTCCAAGCTCTTCTTTTTACCCCCTTCCTGCCTCCTTCCATTGGAAAGCATAATATTCTTTGTATATTCATCAAATATATTGCTACTAAAATACCCAGAGCTTTGCAAGAAATCAGCCTGTTGGAGCTACCTGAGGGTTCCTGGGTCTTTTATTTTGCTGAAGCTCAACAGATATAATGGATAAGTAGAGAACTATGATCTAAAATTAGTGGTTTAAAATTCATTGCTTTTTTTTTTCCTTTTCCAACATCCTGACCCTAGGACATTGGTCCTCAGATTAAAGTGTAGGAAGCAAGTATATAAATTTGCTTCAAGTTATTTTTATTTTTAACTTAAATTTTATTTATTTTTAAATACGTGATGCTTATTTTATAATATAGCAGGACTGTAGTATATGTATGCGATTTATAAATGAATGGATAAATGTATGTCACGGGTATGCGCTCAAAACATTTATGATAAGGCTGACCAGTCAAAAGAATTGAGAGGACTTTTCTTTGGTAATGATGTTAAACTTTGGTAATGATGTTAAACGAAGCCCTGTGGTCAGTGAAAGCAGGGATGGGAGAGGACTTCGCTCACCACTCTGTGTTCCCATGAAAGACACAGGGCCCCAAGGTAAGACCCACCTCTGTCCTTCTTCAATGACGTAGGGTCTACAAAATAATGATGAGGACCAACTAGAAACCATTAGAAAAATAAGAACAAGCAAAGGCTGATTCTGAGACAATCAGAGCTGTCTGACCCTTAGAAGCCAGTTATGTGTTGTTATGAACTGAATTGTTACCCCTTAAATCCATACATCGAAGCCTTAACCCCCAAATGTGACTGTATCTAGAGATAAGAATTTTAGGGAGGTAATTAGGGGTAAAAGATGTCATAAAGTTGGGCCCTACTCCATATAAGAAGAAGAAATGCCAGGTATCTCTTTCTCTCTGTCTACTCTCATGTGAACCCACAGTGAGAAGGTGGCCATCCACCAGCCAGGAAGAGAGGTGTCCCCAGAAGCCATCCCAAGGGCACCTTGATCTTAGACTTCTTGCCTCCAGAACTGTGAGACAACAAATTTCTGTTGTTTCAGCCACCCGGTCCCTGCGGTAGTTGGTTATAGCAGCCCAGATGGACGGAAACTGCTCAGTGCCCCAGGGATTAAGAGGGAGGTCAAGGAAGGGGACAGGCAGTGGGGTCTGAAGCGTAGATGCTGAGGCGACGTAGCTGGAGATGGCGTCAGATGCCATCTTGGCTGGGAAGCTGAAGGTCGAGGTGCCAGCATGGTCGTGCTCTGGCAAAGGCCTTCTTGCTGGGTCACAGCCAGTACCTTCTTCCTGGGTCCTCACGTGGCGGAAGAAGCAGAGGTCTCTCCGGGTCCTCTTTCACGGGGCGCGCGTCCCATTCCGTGAAGGCTCCACCGTCATGACTTAAACACTCTCCCAAGGCCTCCGTCTCCCAGTGTCATCATCTATGGGGGTCGGGATTTTAAAACGTGACTTTTTGAAGAGACACAAAGGTTTGTCAATGGTCTCGTGACTGCAGGTAGAATCACTGTCAACCAGAGAGGAAGAATCCACAGACGGTGCAGAGACATTTGCTTCGACCAACCACGGTACTGCCCTGAGGCCAGGCAAGGACCGGGCTTCTGGGAGGCGAGAACTGTGAGGCGGTAGGAATATAGGAGAAGGGGATAACCCTCAGACAAAGTCAGTCCATCTCCGAACCTCGCCTCCTCCTCCAGGATCCTCACTTTTGAGGATGCTTTGATGTCCATTTGGACAGCGCTCAGCATTAATCTGGGCCTCCTTTCTTGTAGCCCTTCTTGAGCCCAACATGCGTAACATCTCATCCTTTGGATCACATTTTTCTTTATTCCCGAAAGAGATTTTTTTCCATCATCAGGATAAAATACCAGGCTAGAACAAAAGGCCCGTACAGTCTAAATGCTGCAGCTCCGGAAAGATGAGGAGCTAAAATCTAAAACGAGAGCCAGATGTCTCACCGGGACCCCTCTTGGAAGAATCACACCCAAGTCACATGACCGCACTGTGCGCCTCAATCTTTTTGTCCTTAAGCAGGGCACATTCACTCTTGAACTGGGAAGAGTTTTATAAGCTTGGGTTTGCAAAGCCAGTTTGAAAGGGCTGTAATTCCGCCCACTGCATACCCTGTAGCCCAGGTACGTGTTAATGCTCCTGCATGGTTTTTCTTCTCAGGATCCTCGTGTTTCAAAGCCACTGTTAATTGGACTGAAAATATTACCTTGTAGGTCCTACGAGTTCTGCGCTGAATTCTGACCTTCTGCAACAGAAGCCGATAAACTGATGTTGAAAAAATACTTTAGATAGTCTCAAGAATTTCCATTCCCAGTTTTCAAGAGACACGAAAGATAGAACCTCCATGTGTTTTATTCTGTCTCCCTTCAACCCCCTCCCTGGAGATGTGTTGCAAAATAGCCTTTGCTGAAGCCAGGCTACCACAAAATGCTGCTGCTGCGATTGCCATGACCTTAATTACCATTGCCTATTATTCAAAAACATTAATCGAGTCATGGTCCCACTGCAAATGTGACTTAACTTGCTGTTTTACTGCTTGTTCAGGCACTGCAAATAAAAAACTAATGACAGTTGTAATTAACTGAGAACCAGCCATATAACCCGCCCTCGGCCCATGAAGGGTAAAAGTTCAATTAAAAAGTAAAGTTATTAACAGAGTAAAGTTTGGACACATATCTGTCATACAGAGTGTGACAGGACACAGAAATTACCCCATGCTACCAGACAGAATTACTAAGAGCCTGTGTGGTAACTTTATTTGGGGGGTTTGTAAAGATAAATAGCTCCACATATTAAACAATTAAAATTACTCCATCTATAGATTTATACGATTAGTCACTTGCTTAAAAAGTCTCATAGAAGTGTTTACTCTAGAGTCATGAAAGGCATAATAGTGGTAAACTACAAAACTAAAAGAAAGAAAAAGATCATGATGTAGTGCTGAGGACATAAAAGCCTCTCAGAAATATCTGCACACTATCCGAAATGTTATCAGAAACTTTCAAAAAGATATTTGACACAGCGAGATACTGCTCACATCCACTAGGATGGCTATCATCAAAAAGCAGGACAGTAACAAGTATTGACAAGGATGCGGACAAATCAGAAAACTTCACATACCACCCGTGGGAAGGTAAAATGGAGCAGCCATACGGAAAACAGTTGGGTGGTTGCTAAGAAGTTAAACAGAGTATCCAGGTGAGCTCCAATGTCCACTTCCAGGCGTACACTCGAAATGATTAAAAACATGTCCACACAAAACCTGTACACAAATCTTCACAGTAGCATTATTCACAAGAGCCCTGAATGAAAACAGGCCAAATATTCATTGATTGATGGATGGATAGATAAAAGGTGGTATGTCCATACAATGGAATATTATTCAGGCATAAAAGGGAACGAAGCACTGATTTAGGCTACGACATGGATGAAACTTGAAAACATTCTGCCAAGTGAATGAAGCCAGACACAAAGGCCATATCATCACATGATTTCATTTTGATGAAAACACCAGAATAGGCAAATCTGTACAGACAGAAAGTAGATTAGTGATTGCCAGGGGCCAAGGGATGGAGGGGGCATCGGGAGGAAAAACTCTTTTCATGGGCTAGTCCCACAAATCATAGTGATAAAAGATGTACTAACAAGAGAAAAAAAATAGTTATGTATGTGTACATAGTAGTTTCACAGAGAAATGAGACCCAGGGAGGCAGCTTGATGACTGAAGCTTCATGCCATCTTAGGCTAACCAAAAGAAAAGGAGTTTGGGCTTCTGGGATGCGGAGGCAGGTTACGGGGGGGGGGGGGGGCGGGGAGGAGAGCAAATGTATGGCAAGGACAGAATGTTTCGTTGTGCTGTTAAGAGTTTGTCAGATGGTAAGCCTGTCTCAGAGTGGCTCTCTTCCTGGCCTCTAAGCATCTTTACAAATACAAATTTCCTTTACGGAAGGAGAAATTTATATTTTATTTTTAGGCAGTTAGAAAGGGGCAGTAAAGAGCTTTTGCTGCTGGTCCTCATTTGTCTTTAGTGCAAAATAATCTATGCCAAAGGGTACAGTCATTAGTCAATTTATTCTTCTGTTAATCCAACGTCTCCTGACCATAGCGTCTCTCTTTATTCTAGACAGCTACTGCCTCGGGAAGCCGTGGGCACCGGCAAATAATTGCAACAATGAAGACATAACTCAGAGTGAAAACAGAAGAACTGATATAAGCATAGTCCTTGATGCATCTGCCTAAGCATACTTATTGCATCAGGATTGCAAAATTTAACACACATATAGGGCAAATGCAATTTTTTATTTTGTTCATAAGTAATCTGGCCTCCTTCCCATGGTCTTTACGATTTAAAAAAGTTGAACTAAATGTCCAAAGTGGTTTAAAACTAAATCCAACGTGATCCTGTAACCCGTGGTCCATAAGTCTTGGATAAAGGTGCTCGGCTCTCTGACAGCTTCTCCCCTGGAGACAGTGCCCTATGACTGCTTGCTCTACCCGGATTCTTGGGTGAATTCTGCAACTAGTGTAAATTATGGTCTGGTCTTTCCTGGTCCAGGCAGGTCTGAGAATTGATCCAGAGGGATTTTCAAGGTCCTAATGAGCATCTTGGTTTGACAATGTCCTTCCTTTGCTCTTGGCTTTTCTCTCCCTGGAGCCAAAACCAAAGGAGGCGAGAATCCAGCCACACACAAGCCCTTGGGCTCCTACCTCCCTCTACAGGCCTCTTCACAATTCTCTGGGGCTGGAAGCATCACACTTTCCCCCTTGGATCCTCTGGTAATAAAGCTACTCTCATGTCCCGTCCACCTTCGTGGACAGGAGAACTGTCTGGGCTGGGTTACCCAGGCCTGGCCTTACTACGTCAAAGCGGGGAGGGGAGTAGGAATTGAGAACTGGAAAAAAATCTCTTGATTCGCCTTTGAGTCAGGGGCCCAATGTTGGCTCATCTCTCCCTGCATTCACACTGTGGCTTGCCAAATCTCCCAGTCCCATTTACTCCTCCTCCCCGACCCAAGGCAAATGGCCGCATGGGGCCTTCTAGGGCAAAGCCTGGTACTCAGTTTGGGGGGGAGTTTAGTAGTTAAGAATATTAAGGAATGCTGGAATAGTTTTGAGTACTCAAGTACTCAACACGATACCATAATGCATCATTTTTCTCGATTAAACAGTGCATTTTACTGTGCTAACAGCAGATGCTCTTGCACCACGATGAAATAAAGGGGAGACACGTGATGTCGGGGTCCATAAGAGGGCTCTGGGACCAGCCCGGATTCAAACCCCGACTCTACCACCTACGTTGTGCAAATTGCCTGTCCTGTGCCTTCGTTTTCTCATTTGTAAAACAGGGGTAGTAATTCATACAGTATTTGTGGCCGATACATAAAATAATGCATATACGGCTCCTAGCATATAGTAAAAGGTAATAACTTGTTATATGTGCATATGTATAATTATGATATGCATGTAATTGTGATAGGAATCTGACTCTAGCCCCCAAAACTATGGGCCACATAATGCTGAGCATTAAAAACTCAGTATGAACGAGACAGACACAACTGTGCTCTGTGTGTATGGCAGAGGCAGAGACAGAGACCGCACAAGCACACTGCCATCTAGACGAGATCAAGGTGTTCTCTCAGGGAGTTTCTCAGCCTGACAGATAGGGCTTCCAGATGCCACGCGGGCCGCCCCATCCGAAATGTCACCCCAGTGGGCATGTGCATCCCAGCCTTTCAGCTCCATCCACAGCCTCCCAAGGTCATTGGTTCTCGCGCGCGTGGGCCGCCGGGGACGGAGTCTTTCCAACAATGAAACACAAGGGGGCAGTGGTGGCACTTTTGCTTGAAGGTGATGGGGCTCAAAACTGAGACCTAAAAAGAAAAGCAAAGCAAAACCATGGGAGGGAAGGAGAAGGAAGGGAGGGGTGCAAGGAGAGAGGGAGGGAAGGAGGGAGGGAAGGGAGGTGAGAAGGGAGGAGGGAGACACAGAAGTGCAGAGTGAGAAGAGCTCGAGGCAAATTTTAAAGTTTTGGCCCAGTTCCTTGCTCCCGTCTCATCATCAGGCAAAGCGTGGGATTAATCCCCGAAGTGCATAGTGGGGTAGAAGGTCTGATGTGGAGGGAGGGGTGAAAGGCTAGAGCGGAAGGCCCGCCACCCTCAGGCCGCTCAGGGCACAGATCCGCTCATTCGGCTCCCTGTTCTTGCTTTCCACGGGTCCTGGGGAAAAGCCCACATGTCTTACTTGCTTGAAGCTGCCATTGGCCACTGTAGCCTTTGAGGCTTCTACTCTGAGCCAGCTGCAGAGTGTGGGCCCGTGTCCCAGCTGCCACACCCTGCCCAGCCCTGAGCAAACCACAGTCCATTTTCTTTATAAGAGATTTACTATTGGGAAACAGATAAGAGGTAACAAAAATAAGCAGAGAGGGAATTACAGAGATAAAGGCAATCGTTTACAGCCCCTGGGCAAACGCCTGATTATTTTCTTTGCAAAACTAGATTGAATCGAATGCTTTGCTTTTTCCGAGAGAGTTAAGGAGACCAAATGTCCAGGTTTTCCCAGGACAGAGGGAGGTCCTTAGACAGGAGAGCCGGCTATGCTAAAACCAGGAGGTATTGGGACAGACTGGGGAGAACTGGTCACCCTGCAAGTGGCTCGAACAAAGCTCCTGACTTAAACTTGTGGGAAGACCCGCGGTCAAGGCTGAACAAAGTGTGGGAGCTCCAGCTCCTCCAGGTACTTCTCCTCCCAAGTGGACAATTTACATCACTGAAGACTGGGACTAGGGCATCGCTCTGGGGTGGGGGCTGGGGGGACTCGGTCCCCTAGGACTCCACACTGCACGCTTGCTTCCTCCGGGCCCGGCTTCCTCAGCTAGGCAGGAAGGAGAGGTAGAGCAAGGCTCTATCTGGGTGTTCATCTGGCCATTTTTAAGAAAGTGGTTACTTTCTCGAACCCAGGAAACTCTCTGGTGTCCGACCCCCACAAGGGAATTTTACAAACTACTGTTTCCTGGAAGACTGTCTCATAACGCATCTTAAGTTAAACCGTTGTTTCTTTTCTCCAGGACTTCCAACAGGATGATATGCTAATGAGCACCCGACATCTCCCAGAAGGACACAGAGGTCGCACCCCTTCCCAAACCAAATAAACCAGAGACTGTCCTCCCTTTTCTTCAGGGCGTGACTGTAACAGCCCCCAGACCCGTGTTCAGAAGAGCATATGAGCTCAGGAGCGTTGTTCGATCCCACCTAAGCGGCTTCGAGCCCCCTCTTAGTGCACTATTGAAGGGACCAGAAAGGGGCCTCCCTCAAACTGTGCCACTTTGGCATGTGGATTATTTAGAGCTGAAGGCAGTCAAGACCCAGTAAGACTCAAGAAAATTTTATCTTTACTAAATTATTTAGATAGGGAACCTGGTCTAGAAAAAGAGCTATTCTCCGCGATCCGATAATTTTTACCTGAATGACCTGTCTATACCGCAGGACAGACATCTAATTACTAACCACTTGCTCTTCTTATCATCCTGTTAACTACCCACTCCCAACGCCCTGCCCTGCCGTGAAGCCTCGGGCCTCTACACCACTCCTTATCTCAGGCTGGCACAGAAGCCTCAACTGCTTGACTTGCTTTGGGGTCTCATTGTCTTTGTGGGGTCCCCACAGGCGTGTCATTAAACTTGGGTTTTCTCCTGTGAATGAATCCCAGGCTAATTATTTGACCAGAAAAGAACGTAGAAGGGTAGAAGGAAAACGTTGCTCTCCCCTGCCCTGTTCTCCTGGACACATCACCTCTGACGCCGGGGGATTTCACTAGGGTGGGCCCGCGGGCCGCCCGCCTAGCCATGCCAAGCAGAGAGCGTGTCGCGTTCTGCACGGGCGGCGGGCGGCCCGCCTCAGGCCTTTGCTCTTCCACCCAGGCCGCGGAGGCTGCCGCTGTGGGCTGGGAGAGGGCCGCGCCGTCCCTCTAAAGGCCGCTGCATCTACACGGCTTCTTACACTTCCTAAAACACTGGGGGGTGCCACTGGTGACCATTCCAGCCAGGACCGCTCTCAGGTCATCCCCTCGTGTGCCAGCATGCATGGGACTCACGTCGGGTCACTGAAAACACACAGTGATTTTGTTATATTCTTGCTTAAATGTGCTATTACATATAAATATTTTACGTTTTCTAGTAGCACTGAAGACTGTTGAATGGAGATTAGTTAAAAGCAGCACACGTATGTCTTTTTTTTTCCGAATGATACATCTTTTTTCACTTTTTTCCTACTTTTTGTTTTCACAGTTTTCTTTTTAAATGGCAAAAAAAAAGTACTAATTTACATACCGAAAACAGGCTCTCTGAAGTAAATTGGGAGTTTGACTTTCTTATTTATTTTCCCCTCAAGCTAAGGTTGCTTGCTTGTCATTCTGAATCTGAGTGCGGAATTTAGGAAAGAAAAAGGGGTGCCCTCCCTCGGGGTGTCAGTCACCTGTAAATTTCCACGAGGAGCTGTGCCTCTCATCTCTGAATTCCTTCTCTCCAGAGCAAATGGACTTTCACTGAGGTGACTCTGGAGCCAAGTGGCAAGTTCAAGGAGGTAACCCCTGCTGGCCACACAGCTGGGCGCCCCCGCCCAGGGGAGAGGCTGCCCTGTCACACCCGCTCCTCTGTGCCGGGTCCACCATGCAGCAGTCAGTCGGTCGCCGGAGAAACAATCCAAGTTGTTTAATTAAGAGACTGCCAGCTCCGTGTTTCCTCAGCGACACAGAACAGGAAGTGTCCCTGCTGTCATGGAAATAATGGAGACCCGTCTCCTCTCACACATCCTGGAGGGAAATCGCTCTTAGGAGAGCTGTCAGCCTTTCCGACACAGTCCTGTGGGCTGCGTCCTGCACCGATATGCTATTAAAGTTTATTTCTGGCAAGTGCCATTTGTTGTATTTATTTAAAAGGAGCCAAGTATTTAAATGGAGTGGAAAAAAAAAAAAAAAACCCCACACACAGGCCTTTCACTCGCCTCCTCCCGGCCTGCAACCTCCGGCTCAACCTTCTCTGAGTTTTGTTTGGATTTAAAAAAAATTGACGCCGCCCTTTAATAAATTCCCTCTTTCTGTACCAACCGGTCTCAGCTGGCACTGGAAATGCTGAAATGCCAAAGAGAAGGCTGAAGCTGTCTAAGTGGCAACTTCCTGAGAAAAATGAACCTCCCTTGGTTTCCTGCCTGGGTTGTAGAGCGATTGAGGTCACCTTTTAAAGAACAACCTGTCCACTCTTTCTGTCTGCGAATGAGGGTGGTTGCTCCCAGCAGCTCGCCTTGGGACCCGACCCTTGGCAGCAGTGCTGGCCTGGGTGTCCTGCTGGCTCAGGGAGAGATGATCAAGTTAAGACTGAATTTCAATACCAGAGAATGTGAGCGCTGGAAGGGACCATGGAGTAGGTGAATTCCCACACTTTCCTGAAAAAGAAGCTGATGCCCAAGGCCATGGAGCTGGCAGAGTGAGGGACAGGAGCAAAGCAACATGACTGCTTGTTCCTAGCCACGCTCCTTTTGCTCTCCAGACTTGGCCACCTCCACACCGCCCCAGCTTGAATTTCTTTGTTGGGGGCAAGAGAGGGAGCAGTGGGAGGGACAGGGCAGGCCCAGAAATGACTAGTGGCTTAAAAACCTGTTTTCTCTGCCTTCCCTCTTATTTTTACTATCTTGGACTTATGTGGAAAGGTTTCAGTTAATTATGTTCCTCAGTTCAGGGAACATTATCATCTTTGTCCTCTCAAAGGCCCTCTCTGTTGCTTTGTTTATTTATTCTCTTTATCTCCAAATCCCATTCATGTCCCCTCATAGGCCACTACTCTAATCCGTTTAATATGTATCCTTTTATTTGTATGTGTTTTAGCAAAATGCTATTATTGTTTGATACATAAGGGTATATGGATGGTTGGATGGATGGATAAATGGATACGGAGTGAATTGTGTGTGTGTGTGTGTGTGTGTGTGTGTGTGTGTGTGTGTGTGTGTAAGCTTTTTATCTTGAAACAATTATAGACACAAAAAGTTATTTAAAAAATAGTACAGAGAAGCACATGAAAGGATGCTCTACATCATTACTCATGAAGGAAATGCAAACCAAAATCACAATGAGATACCACTTCACATGTGTTAGGATGGTTGTTATTAAAAACAAACAAAAATAAAACACAAAAAAATAACAAGTGTTGGTAAAAATGTGGAGAAATGGAAAACCTCCTGTATTGCTGGTACATATAATGAAATTTGGTAGTTCCTCAAAAGTTCAACATAAAATTACCACTAATACTCCCACATTTACACCCAAAGTGCCTGCAGTTCCCCACCACAATAAGGAAGGCTGCAGGAGACACCTCTGAACCTGTCTTATGAGGGGACCGTGTGAGAATTTCTCAGGGAAATTCCTAGAAGCCAAATTGCTGGGACATTTCGAATTTAACCAAGTGCGGCAAGGTCGCTCTCCAGAATGTCAGCCCTGGTCCACTCTCCCTCCCATGGGCAGAGCAAAAGTATTTCTCTGTCTTCATGTTCCAGGCAACACTTGGCATTACCAGCTTTTTAATTTTTTGCAAGTCTAATAGGAAGAAAGCGTTGTTTTAATTTGCATTTCTCTGATTGTTAATGATTTTGATCATCTCTTCATGAGCTTATTAGCTTTTTCAAATTCTTCCTCTGTGTAATGGGTTGAATTGTGTGTCTCCCACTTACTCCGAGGAAAGATGCTAAGGTCTTAGCCGCCAACACCTTGGAATGTGACCTCGTTAGAGAACAGGGTCTTTGCAGATGTAATCAAGTGAAAATGAGGTCGTTCCAGTGGACTCTGATCCAGTATGACCGGTGTCCTTATGAGAAGCGGGAGTCTGCACACAGAAACCGATGTCCTCCCGGGACAGACTACGGGAACCGATACAGGGAGAATGCCGTATGAGGATGGGACCTGTGCAGCCACGAGCCAAGGAACGTCTGGGGTCACCAGAAGCTGGAAGGGGCCAGGAAGGATCCTTCCACTACAAGTGTCAGAGAGAGCCTGGCCCTGCTGACAGCCGAATTCGGACCTCTGGCCTCTGCATCTGTGAGGCAATGAGCTTCCTTTGTGCGAAGCCGCCAGTGTGTGGTATTTTGTTATGGCATCTCTAGGAAACTAACGCACTGTGAATGGCCTGTCAGTAGCATCTGCCCATTTTTCACTGGGGCCCCTGCTTTACCCTATAAATATGCAGAAATTCCTAGTCTGCCCCAGATTCACCTTCATTTTTGCCTTTCTCCTGCGCTCCGTCACCTCTGCCTGCCTCCCTGGGGCTGCTTTGAGAGCAGAATTTCAAGTAGAAAGGAAGAGCAACCTAGGCAGCTAGAGGCGAGAGGGAAAGAGGCATCAGGGGTATTTTTAGGTGGCAAGGGCTCTGTGCTGCCCCCAAACAGAGGTGGGAAGGCAGTCCTGGTTCGGAAGAGGATCCGCTTGGAGATACCGAGAATTCTCTGTGATTCCCTAATTGCCTTGAGCCCTTTATCTCTGAAGACTGTTGTCCACTTGTGCTTAAGAGCAGCAAATAAGCCTCAACTCAACCCCCAAACCATTTTGGAGTTAGGTTTACAGGTGCTTCAGGCCACCCAGTGTCCACACCTTCAAGGAAGACTGCAGGTTGCCCCTGCACCTGGGGTCTAGTAATACCAGACCCAGTGAAGAAATCGTGCCTCAGGCCATGTTAGGTCTTCTGAAACTCTATCCTTTCATTGGGTTTCTTGGAGCCCTTCGGAATATCCAAGTAGGAAGGCCGTGAAATATTCAAAAAGTTTGCTTTGAAATGGCACTTTCATTGCCAGAGCCGGGGGACACTGAGGGAAGGCCTGCCGGCGGGCAGACAGCAGCTTCCGCACGTGAGGGCAGGGCCAGGCCCGCAGAGGCAGAAGCTGAGGAGTCCGATTCCGTCGGGATGTGGTTTCTCAAATGAGCTGGTTTCGTCCATCATTAATTTTTACATCCCTCCACTATGCCATTTCACTGCTTTCTCATGAGAGGCCTCCATGCATCCCCAAACACATGGCACCTGGATTTCCAGGCCACATGTCTGGGAAGCTGCCCTAGGTGTGGTGTGGGGAGGTAACAGATACAGGACACTGTGTGTAAGAAGCTCAATATCTACTTCACACCAAGAAAAGCAAGAAGACTCCATCCATACCCCCTTAGTACATTAAGATTTTAAAATATTTTTTAAAAGTCCTCCCTCTTGAAAAAAAGATCAAATGACATGAATGAGAATACTTAAAGAGCTATTGCCAGTTTGGAGAACTCAATCTAGTATACACGTGTTAGTAAATCAAACCCCCTTTCCAAGGATGCCATTCGACAGTTTGACAAGCATGCATTGCCTATTAATTCAAGGCAACTGGTGGTTGTATTTTTTTAAATAACGTATCATTACTAAACCAAACTGAACCATCTCTTTATATATACATGAAATTCAAGGTTCTGTATTAGGTTTGCTAATCTTGGGATGGGAAAGAAGGACTTCACAAACAAGATCTGAAATTTAGAAGGCATAAAGGAAAATGTGCAGAATATATAATAATTTTTTTTAAAGCTTCCGCCTGGCAACAACAAATATGAGGCACACAAAATCAAATTAAAAGATAAGCGAGAGACTGGGAAAAGATACAGTATCATGTACAAGATACAGTAGCATGTTCAGTGGCCTACTATCCAAGACCTGTACAAATCTAAGAAAAAAAAAGAAAAGAAGGTGGGGAATAGGTACAGGGAATTCATAGAGAAATATGAATGGCAAAATAATATGTGGAAACACAGTCAACCTACTAAAGAAATAAACATATAACATTTTTTCCTCGTATTGATAAAAAAAAAGTTTAAGAGTGTGAAAAAAACCTGGACCTTTCATGTGCTATTAGTAGGCAAATAAAATGGTACAGAAGTTTTTTGGAAGGCATTTTTGCAATGTCTTTTAAACTGCAACATGAACCCAATAACCTTGTAACCTTGTCAGTCTACATCTAGAAACTTACTCTAGAATAATGCTTGCACATGTACACACTCACATGTATACAAGGAGGGTGATCAAATAAATTAAGCTACATCCATTCAACCCACACCAGGTCCTCCTGAAGAAGAATGGAGTGTCACCCCACATACTGTGATATATTGTTAAATGAGAGACTCACACTGCAGAATGTGATACATATGCGTCATGATCCCATTTATGTATACAGATGTATTAAGACAAGTAGGTGAAGCGGTTCAGAAAAGCCTTCCCAAAAAGTGCCACTTTGATATGCAGATTATTTTGACCTGAAGGCAATTAAGACCCAGCAGTTTCACGAAAAACTTTTACCCAAAGAATTTAGACAGAAGGCCTGGCCCAGAGAGAGAAATAATTTTTTTGCCCAAATGACCTATCTGTGTGGGAGATTACAACAGAGCTGAATTTCTTGTAAGAAAGGAAAGGATATAGTGGCTTCGGAGGAATTTTTTTTTCCTCTAATGGGAGCAGTTATCTGTAGGGCTTGGCAATTGATAGCCCCTCACGCACAGCACCTTGATCCTGAGTGCACAGATTACAGTCCAATCAGTCAACCTCTGATGTCTGCGCACACTGGAGACCCTCAGCCCCTCCCAGCCCCACACACTCAGAGGGAGCCGCGGCCCGCCCAGATCTCACCTGATGGTCTTCAGAGCACATCGCTGCAAATTCTTTGTTGAGGACCTGAGACCCTGTACAAGGACACGGGTCCACAGGACCTACCTTAACAAGTATCAGATGCCACTGCCACTTAGTGAGAGCTCTCTGTGGTAGTGCGGAGCCAGCCTGTCCCTGCACTTTAGAAATACTTGCAGGTTGTCATGACCTAACGCATAGAGAAGCTGTACTTCTTCCATCAGTCCAGTGCCAGAGAGAGCCCTCGGTGCCTGACAGCGTCAACGGGGCCGAAAACAAACTCCCAAAGTCAAGATACCAAGTCTTCGGTTCTACGTGCCCTCTCCACGTTAAACACCCTCTTTTTATGTAAATGCCACAGTGTTCCCTAATCTGACCACTGCTCCAACATGCAACAGCCGAAACCACGTTGCCATGACGATCCCTGTGCCCCTTCATCTCTCCATCTTGATTTCTTATTCCTCCTGCCCCTCAGGCCGCCTCTCACTGCCTCCTGACAGTCACTATTACGGTGCCCTGTGCCTCACCAGCCAGTTTCTCCTTGATATTTCCAATCAATCCAGCCCATACCCCTGTCCAGGGAGCAGCACTGACAGCTTCGATGTTCTACTTCTGACCCTGGGATAAAGGACTATCTGGTGAGATGGTGGGGGCAAGGAGGGGACGATGCTGGGGACAGAGAAACAACAGAGAGAAAACAGAGAAGGGACGAAGCAAGTAGGTGAAGTCAGGAGGTGTTTACTGAGAGCCACCCGGAAGAAATGCACAAGATGTTATATTTACATATAGAACAATTCACAGAAAGGCCTTATCTTTCAGCTGCTCCTGTTCTAGTCAGAAATCTTTGTTCGAAGATGACACAACTAGACAACTCTTTCCTAAGTAAGAGATCACACACATCAGTAAAACGCACTCCTTGAAATAAATCTCCAAAGTGGGTTTTCAAGCTTTGACTCTCAAGAATGCATCTGTGTGTGGTTGTCCCTTCAGATGGGTGCCTGACACCCAAGACTTGTCTTATTCTTCTGTGTAGGGTCATATTACTAAGAGCTAATATTTGTCAAGGTCTTACTAAATGTCATTATTTAAGTTTTGTGTATACTACCTCTTTTAATCTCCACACCAGCCTTATAAAGGTGTATAGAGTAGGAGCTTCATTTTATAGTTATAGAAGTATTTGCGTGGTCAAGTAACGTGTCCAAGATCACTCGGCTAGTCGATCCTTAGACAGCACTTCTCAAACCTTAACATAACATGCATTTGAATTACCTGGGCTTCTTATTAAAATGCAGATTCTGACTCAGGACGTCTGCAGTGGGGCCTGAGAATCTGCATTTCTAACAACGATTCCTGGAGGACATCATTGCTGCTGGTCCCACGGGCCACGTTTTGAATAGTGAGACTCTAGAACTCAGGACACTGTAGTTATACCTTCAGGGCCAAGCTGCAGCAACTCCGTGTGCTCCGAGGACTTAGATTAAGGTCTCTGTTTTTTTTAAAAAAAAATGAGATTGGAGGATCTCCAGACGCCGTTCGGCTCTGAAATTTTATAACTATTGTGAAATCCTAGCAGAAAAAGTTACCATCACATTCCTGGGCCACACTCGAAGCCCAGGCCCCAAGTCATACGCATCCAGTAAATACTTATTGGGGTACCAAACTAGGCTTGGTGGCTACAAGAGTTAAGAAGACAACCCACGTCGCTGAGATCACAGTCTTCTGGGGAATAAATAGTGTGGCCCCACAGTGTCACATACCCTACCAGGGAGAAAGAACAGGGCACAC
This sequence comes from Eonycteris spelaea, assembly GCA_003508835.1. Lineage (NCBI taxonomy): Eukaryota > Metazoa > Chordata > Mammalia > Chiroptera > Pteropodidae > Eonycteris > Eonycteris spelaea. The sequence goes on from PUFA01000056.1 coordinate 1,429,263, forward strand.
AACAGACAAGGCTTACCGTAGAAAGTGACCTCTGAAGGGTACCAGAATAGTCCACCACAAAATACGCCTCTTTGGCACATGGGTTATTTTGAGCTAAAGGTAACTAGAGAACTAGCAGATGCAGGAAAAGCTCTTTACCTTCCCCTACCTGCCTAAAAATAAAGTTCTATAATCTGCCCTTTTTATAAAGGCAATTTACATTGGTAAAGATGTCTCTGTACTGGGAAAGAGCTACTCTGCGGACGATCCATCATCTGAGAGACTCTTGTGTGCATAACAACACAATCCTTATGTACCAAACAGTCCTCTCCTTCTCTCCCCTAACTTGCACCACCCCCAGTCCAGAAGCCCCAAACCCCTTTTCCTCTGTTGAGCCTAAGATGGTATACGAGCTTCAATCATCTGGCCACCTTCCTGAGCCCCATTTTCTTTGTAAAACTCTCGCGCAAAGTATACAATTAAAACCGTTTTTCTCTTGTTAACCTCCTTTTTTTTTTTTTTTTTCCAGTTTGGTTTACAGGCCCTAGACACTGAATCTAGGAGGATAGGAGGGAAAAGATTTTTTTCTTCCCTACGCATCTAAGTTGAGACATCACAGGTAGGTACCTGGGCACTAGCCCAGCGAAAGCGGATGGGGAAGAGAGGTAGTTAGGCAAAAAAGTGCAAGAGAAGGCCCGACGTCAGCGAGTGACGCATTACAAGGCATTAAAAGAAATTGCAGTTGACCTTCGGGTCGAAGAGGAAAGAGAATGAGAGGCATGTGAGAAGGCGCAGCTCCCATGGGTTTAAAGGCCCGACTTCTTCACCTGGCGGTGGCCTAAGGTGAGGCGAAGCCTCTGAGGAGTTCTAAGCAGGAAAGCGGGGCGTGGGCTTTGCAGAACGGGACGCGGGGCGCGGACGCGGTGTTGCTCAGGGGCCTGGCGCAGGGATCTATCTCCGTGAAAAACGACGGTGACCCCGCGGAGAGCAGCAACGGGATCGCGGGGAGCGACCAATGAGAGAGACGTTTAAAGAGAGCAGCGTGAACAAAACGAAGGACAAGAAGCTAGGAGGTCTTCAAAAAAAAAAAAAGCAGTGTTAAATTTTTTTTTAAAGAAAAAATGATTCGTAAGGATATAAAGTGAACACATGTTAAAGATTTTATGTTACTCATCAAGAAGGAACCAGGCAGATGTTATAACTGGTTCGAGGGAGAAATTAGGAAAACACACACACACACACACACACACACATACGTGCGCGTGTTTATACGAGGCATATCGAAATGAATGTGCATATGGAGCCCAATCAGCTTCTTCCACAGTGGGGGACGGAATTCAACCGAATCTCTGAAAGACAGGACAGAACCTGCAGGTGTGCGGCTACGAGTTATTTTGCATTGTATCCGTGCGTGCAGTTCACGGCGTGGTACGACAGGCTGCATGACCCAGAATACTCACAGCGGCGTCCTCCAGCCAACGTATAGCTTTCCACGGAAGCAGACGTTTTTCCTAGCAGCAGGACGACACTGTGATGTCTGACTTGGACACCCCGGAAGATGGTTGGGTAGTCACTCTACGGGGAACACAGGAAAAGAGGAGGTTCTGGGGGGCTGAGACAGAAGAGATGGTGACAGACTGACTTGATCGCATTTCAGTAGGTGACACTTCCCTCTGACGGAGGTATGGCGGGGCAAATATTTGAAGATATTAAGGGGAAACTGCCCTCTTGTGGAGGTTTAGAATGAACCACCCCAAGATGTGCCTCTTTGGTATGTGGCTTGTTTTGAGCTAAGGGCAACTTCAGCTTCAGGCTTAAGAAAAACTTCTGCCCCTCTCTTAACTACCTAGAAGAACTCGAATTAGGGGCTTTGCCCATAATAAATTATCAGAGATAACCATTTTTGACCTATCTATAGGTCAGGACAGACTTCTATTTGCTAAGCATCGGCTCTTCTCATCGTCCTACAGTGACCCTTTGAAGCCCCCAAGGCACCTGACCTCACCCTCAGGACGTCTCATTGACCCCAGATCCTCTTGTCCATCCTGCAACTCTCGTGCATGCGGGTGTGTATTTTCCCATACGTAAGTACACATTACATTTGGTTTTTGTCTCTTGCTAATCTGTCTCATGTCTCTTTGATTTAGACTAGCCAGGAGAACCTGGCGGGTAACGTTTGCTCCTCCCCCACACTGGCAAGCAGTCCAAAGGCAGGAAAGGATTAAAACTGTACAGGCAAGAAAGGCTAAATGTCCACGGCCGGTTGCCCTGACTTGGCCAGGGTTGGTCCTGTGATTTCGAGGACAAAGTACCTTGGCTTTAATGTGGGGGAGGCGTTGCTTTAAGAGCCTCCCTGCGCTCAGCCACGCTTCACATCTATCGAGCACCGTTTCACAGCAGGCCCCGCGTGCGGCTCTGTGGTACATTCAAACAGATCTTGTCTGGACGGAGGTTCCTATGTGGCTGTTTCAAAGTTAGAATGCATTTTTCATCAGCAAAAAATGACCCCCGTGTGATCACTTTCCCAACTCAATAACAATGTTCTTTTCTAAGGCAACCCCCCCCCAATCCCCGACATGGGGGCTGCTTTCCAAACCCAAAAGTGGAAAATTGGAGGTGCTAAAAATTGTCTTTAATTTGTCCACTTATAGGAATGAACAAATAAAAGTTATTTTAAAAACTTAATTTGGTTTCAGGACTTCTATATATTGAAAACAATAAAGTCAACTGCAGTTTGGGGCTGCCCTGGGCATTTCAGATCATATGGTTATGAGATGCAGGATATAGTTCTAATAGCATATATTGGATTTTTTTTTTTTTATTTTACTAAGGAAAGCAATATGGTGCACTAGTAGTAATTAAATGTAGAACAGAAAACAGGAAGAGGAGGAGAGAGCAGCAGTTGTCTGTGCAGATTCTGGAAGCAACTCTGGGTTTCTCAGCCTCTGCTTCTCTCTGTTCCTCAGAGCAAGTGACTCTGACCCTTACCAAGAGCCCAGTCCCACCTTCAGTCTAGGAAGCTGTTAAGACGAGGTGTTGGGGTTCTCCTAGGTGTCTGTGAAGGTTATGAATCCTACCACACAGACCGAGTGTCGGAGGGGCCAGAGTTCAAGGTCTGTGAACAAGACCCAACTTGCTCTAGCCAGCCCCCTTCTCGGAGCCCAAGCCTAGAGATCGGAACCCTAACCCCCGCTGAGGCGAATCTTGCTGGACTTTGAGTACCTCCTCCTCCGCATTCTCTGCGGTCATGCTCGGCCTGCCTGCTGGAAGGACCTGACCACTAGGGCCAGGCCCACCCACTCGCCCCCTGCCGAGTGCCCCCACGACGCTGGCCCCCACTCGAATGCTGCAGGTGCCCTGCCCTGGACTCCACACCGAACCTCAGCCTGACACCGGCCACTGGGCTGCGACCAACAGCATCACCGCCCAGCCGTGGGCCCCAGGCTCGCCCCGTCCCGCCTGCTCCTCGGTCCACCCATCTGGGTCACGTCTGTCTTCACTCTGAACATCTGGTTAATGCCTGTTTCCCGTGCTCTCGAAATCTACATCAAATCCGGGCCTGCCTTTCTTCACAGATTCATATAGGAGGGGAAACACCGAGGGACACACGGCCTTTGGCTCGAGTTCGCTTACCTGTTTCCCAGTCCTCCTTTTGGAACAAACTGGAATTTTAGTCTCCAGAAAGTCTCTTCCTGCCAGCTCCCCTCCCTGCTTCCGCTCCGAAGCCCCCGCTCTCTTCTGCACGTCCCCATCAAAACTGCTAAGCTTCTTGACTTCCCGCACTTTGTTATTTAGATGTATTGGTTAGTTTGACAAAGATAATGTGAGACCAAACAGTCACCCTTCTTCTCCCCAATATTAAAAATCACTACCCCCATGTACAAATGTACGTGTGCGTGCACACGCATGCTTGCCGAAACGCACTACATCTCCGCCTGCTCTCCCCTTCCATGACACTGTGGCACACTCCCCGAGCGCTCACAACGTGCCAGGCACCGAGCTGAGGGCTTTATATGCACGCCCTGTCCAACCTCCCAGCGGTCCTACGAAACAGGCCTCTGATCAGCCCCAACCGCGGGGTGGAGAAGATTTCCAGGCTTTGCAACTAGCGTGGTGGTGCAGGGCAAGATTCCACTCCCGGCTGGCGAACTCGGGGCGCTCTAATCTCAGCATCGCCCTTGCACGCCGGCCCCTGCACAGCGTCAGGCACCTCGAGGGCCCTCAGCACATGTCTGGTGAGTGAATGGGACGCCTCACCGTTAGAATCCAACACTGACTAACAGATTACGGAGCTGCTTTGTACCAGCCAGGGTGCCCTGACGTGAAGAAGCTGTCAATGGTTTATCTAGGATAATAGCCATGATTATTAAAAAACAAAAACAGTTGTCATATGGCAGAACCAAGTCTAGAACAGACTTTTTTATATATATATAAAAGTATATCACTGACTCTTTTCTCATGCTGGCTCAGGTGTCCCTGGAGAGGGAACAATAAAGACGAAGCTGGAGAACAGGATTCCTGCTTTAATGTAAGTGAGGAAAACCGACAATGACGCCAGCTTAGGAGATAACGTCTGACATGCACTAAGCACAGCTTCTTGGCAATGTAGGAACTATCATCTTGTTATTAATTATGATGACTTACTCATAAAACACACAATGAAGTTTTAAAATAACTTTGAAAAGAAACAAAGCCTTCTGTGGAAGTCAACTGGCAAAGACCCATCATCATTCAAAGTGCACTTGACATATTTGCAGAAGCAAAGAGAAAGGAGTCACTCCGAAGAGGCCTGAAACCAAGAAATAAATGTTCCTACCCGGATATCCTGGGGCAAGCCAATATGGTGCGACCAATCAAACAGACAAAAATATCCCAGACCTGGAAGAAGAACAAATTCCAGTCCAGGACCATTAACACTAATTAAGGGTTTAAGCCAATTCCTTAACAAAGTGGAATTGATATTTATAACAACTCATTTTATATTTCTAATCGTTCATCACATATAATATAAAACCTGTCAATAACTACTATTAAAGAGCGTGGCTCTAGTCACTTCCAAATTATTTTATTGTTTGTATTAAGATCTGGAGCTTAAAAAACCCTCCAGGTACTGAAACCTCCACCAGAGAGACCTCCCGTGGAGACGACTCGCCTCCCCAGTAAGGTCCTAACACGGAGTGGAAAAGCGAGCTCAGCTTATTTCTGACTAGGAGCTAGACAAGTTGCACAGTCATAGGAAAAAGGTCACCTGGAGTGAAATTAACTAGGCAGTCAGGGCATAAATCAGAGGGGAAGGAGTCATTTTTTATACCTCCCTCTCTGTGGTTCCCACATCCAGTGTGTCAACAGGTCCTGTTGATTCTCCCATCAAGACAGAACTTGAATGCCTTGCCCTCCTCCCTCCATTGCTCCATTTTTCTGGCCAACACCTCTCCTCCCTTGGTTACCCCACATCAATTCTCCATCCAACAGCTAGAATGATCCTTTTAAACCTCAGCTCGTCTCCCCCACACTGCATTGCTCAACTCTTCAAATGAACAGATCGCCTGAGTCCTTGCAAGGGTCACGTGGCTCCTGCTCACGCCTATCAGTCACTCTGGACTTCCTTCAGTTTCTCAAACTGGTCTCCCTCCCAGAGACCTTCAGGCAGCCTGTTCCCGCTCCCCGGAGTTCTTCTTTCCTATTATCTAGACCCTACCCACCCTCAGGTCTCAGCCCCAAAGTCCCTTCTTTAGGAAAGCCATTCTCAGCCACCCCAGGTTCAAGTACGTCTCTCGTTTCTTTTCCTTCATATCATTTAGCACAATTTGTAGTTTGTGTGTACACATGTATGCCTATCTAAGCATGTATGTGCATCTATATGACTTACATATGTGTACACCTCCATATAAACATGTTTAATGTCTCTGCTTCAAGACTGTAAATTCTACGGAGGGAGGACCCATGAGGTCACCACCATGTGCCCAGAATCTCGCAGAGTATTTCTGAAGGGTGTCAATAAACACATGTTGAACATCCGAATAAATTAATGTGCATGGCTGACTTGAAGGGGAGAAAGGAGGTGGCAGGGATGAAAAGTTCCTAGCACTCACCACCCAGGTAATGATTTGCCTAGGAAAGGAGACAATATTTAACCAGTTGCCGACAGATGCAAGAAAATTAAAGACCAAGTATTTTTTTAAAAAAACAGAAATTCCATAGACTTTCTTTAAAATAGAGAGCACAAACGACCACTTAAATGAAGACTGTCGTCATAATTCACAGGTGAAAATCTCTTTCGTGTACTTTCCTTATGCTTATAAACTCAAAATAGGAGACGATTTGATGATCAGGACAGAGAAATTGCTACTGAGAAAGAGTTCCTTGCTTTTGATTGGTGTCTTTTCTGCACTTTCTCAAGAACAGCCTGTTTCTGCCTGAACTTGTGAGCATTAACCTACCTCCCCAGATCTCACTTCTTTTAACGGTCGGTTTGTGGCAGCTTTGCCTTCCACTCCTTTAACGGGTAGACTTGGAAGTCAGCAGAGGTAAGTTCAGGTGGCGTTTAGGATGCAGGCATCGGCCCCAATGAGGTGAGGACAAAGACTCCCTTCCAGGAAGAACCTTCGAAAAGGGAGACTTCCTTCCAAAACCCCGGCCCAAGTATTCTATCTTCCAGAAGCTTTTCATTTCCTCTGCTCCCGCCACTGGAAAATGTTTGGTCTCAAGGGAAATGAGCCAATTAAGCAGTTGCTTAAGGGTGAAACCAAAATAAGTGAGGAACCTTTAACAGAGCCACTAACGGCTCCTCCTGAATCCTAATGAGGAGACCCTTGGATGGAAATGCGGCAGCTAGATATCCCCAGTGCCAGCCACACATGCGGTGACATCGGCTAGTGCAGTTCAGCAGTCTGAGGCCAGGGGACGACACGGCCCTTTGATAAAGTTTGGGGGACAGAAGCTAGAAATATCTTAAGCCACAGAGGGCACGTGAGGTAAAACTGTGAGCGCTTGGGCTGCTGGAATCCAGTAATCCAAATCCATCACCTGGAGTCTCCCAAGGTGAGGGCTCTGGCCGGCTTCTGCTTGACCGAGCATTCTCGACTCGGGCCGCTCATGATCTTTACCGAGTCCCTCAGAGCCCAGCCCTGCCCAGGCGCTGCAGGGGTGAGGATCAGAGCGGGAGGATATGTTCTGAACGCGGTGGAATAAAAGCAGCGCGACTTTCTAAAATGTTCCAATGACATGGAAAAGAATATTAAAAATTTAAGCCTCTTAAAATGTAAATGGTGCCAGCATGCCTTGCAACTTAAAGACTCTTGCCCATTAAAATAAGAAGAAGAAAAAAAAAATCAAGAAAGAAACCCAGAAAGCTGAGATGAAGTACTGAGATAGAAATCAGGGAGATCGTGCTTCTGCTCCCGCCTGGCCTTATTAGCTCACACCACCGCCCTGGTCCCCACTGTCCTCTCTGGGCTTAATGTCACCCTCCCTACCTTTCCCGTAAGGTCGCTCTGAGTACAAATCATTCTGATGACCCTAACACTCTCTTGAAGGGTATGAAGTACGTCTATAAATGCCAGATACTATTCTTTTAAGCAATTAGCTCTCCACCCAACATGGAGAGAGAGGAAAGAGTCGTTTTCGTCAGAGTGTAACGTTTCAGGACGCTTCCACCTGCCCCCCACCCCACAGACACACACTCAGTCGCTGGAGGGAAAAGGGAAGCCCCTGCGATGGGGTCGCCTTCCTTGGTGGGTGACCACACGTCCCGCCAGCCTGGACTCAGCGATTCTTCTTGCTACGCCCTGTCTCTGACAGCCGTGTGGTGCCATGCCCTCCATTTTACACAGAGCAGGTGGCTTCCCCCACCCGTGTGCCCCCAGAAACCACTAAAGGCAGAGCGCCAGGGCCCCACGTCTACACAGCCCCACCAGGATTAAATGCCGCTTCTCGTGAAGCTCTACAGCCCTGGGCGTGACATCTGTTTGGCCTGTCATTTGTCATGCCCTGTGCATTTCTGTGTCCTGCTAGGCTGGGGACCCCAGGGGCCCAGGGTGATGTCTTCCTTGACTTTATTTCCCTCAGACTGACCAGCCAGGGCCTGGTACACAAGTAGGGACTTGATCGAATGTTCCCTTAATTGAACATAATTGTTTTTTGGTTTTTTTTTTGTTTTTTTACACAACTCTTTTTCAGCTCTGGGCCTACCAGCTAAAAACAATGTTCTGTGGCTTCACAATCGGAACACTGGAAATTTGCCACTGAGGTGAGCAGAAATTTCCACAAGGTTATTTTTCTTCCTCGCCACGAGGAACGCCGTGTTTCCTGACAAAATGCCATTCTTTCTCCTACGTGATGAAAGAATCGCAGAGCTGGGGCAGGACCGTGTATGGGGCAAACACTTGCTGTTGTGGCTTCACACACGTCAAAAGGACTTTTCAGGCCTCTCTAGCCCAGGTGGCGGTCAGCTGCTCACATAATTAACGCCCGCGCAGCCCCCAAATGGAGGCATGCTGTCGCTTAGCTCTTCCACACTCATTCAAGATTTACACGATTTTCAAGGTTCCAATTCCAAAAGATACATTGCTGATGAAAATCTTCGGTAAAACGAAATTGCAGACTACGTGTAATATCATTTACTTGTGATTGTTTATGAATAAAAAAGGTGTGGAAACATCTCGGCTTTCAATTAGGTGGGAGGAGAAAAGGGAGAGGATCATGGATAAATTTTGCTTTCTGATTTCTTTATATATTTCTTCTGTGTAATGATATTAAAGACTAAGATTATTGAGGACTTAATACGTGCTAGACTCTGTTTTAAGTGTTTTATAAATATTGACTTGAGTTAGATTTCTTTTATTATCGCCATTTCACAAATAGGGAAACTGAGGCACGAGGAACATGAGAACTTCCTCAAGGTCACAGAGTAGTAAATGGCAGAGGTATAACCTAACCCTTTAGTCTGATTCCAGAATCCAAACTCTTAACCATTATGCTGTGTTGCTTCATATTCTGTACTGCGTTTTAATAATTTAAATATTTTGGCTGAGCCATGTGACCTTGGTTGAGTCATTCAACTTCTCAAGACAATGTAGTATAGAACTTAACCTTGCACACAGAGAGGTCTGGGCTTTGCTGTTGGCTTCTAGGAGGTGATCCTTGTTGGAGTGATTTTGTTTAGAATGGGACTGGCCACACCAGAAAAAACAATGATGTGACTTAGGGTGGGGGCTTTAGGTCACACCCAGAGAGGCTGGAGACTGAGGGCAGTTTGGGAACCCCTTGAACTTGCAGTTGGTGTCAGACGTGCAAGGTGGTCTTGTAAGGAGACTGTCTCTTCTAACTTGTAGTTTGCCATAACGCCTCAGTTTATTCATCTTTAAAATGATGCTATTGAAAGAAATGATCTCTAAAGTTTGCCATGGAGCCCAACGGTGCTGCCCTGTCAAAGGTGTCTGCATTTTAGCAAGGCTCATGGGGACCTGAAGTCTTTACCCCAAAGAAGCCCACGGAGTGGAAATGGAGAGACAGGCGAGAATTTGAGACTGAAGTCTCTCCTGCATAAATCACACTGCCCACGTCACTTACAAGTAAAGGAAATGGCACAGGGATGATGGAAATGGTGGGAAGGGACTTGAGGGGGAATAGACCTTCCTGGTTCTGAGTCTATTTCTGTATCGAAATAAGTTAACCAGGGGGTTCTGTTCTACTGTAGGCCATTTGGCTTGGTGGAGGAGTCCACACGCCCAGAGCTCATTTCTGCTTCAACCTCAGAAGTCAGAAACTTCTGAGAGAAGTTAGACCTAGGGCTATTAGGCTTCCAATGTCCTCAAACGCAAAACCACAGTCTGGGGCATTACTCGGAGGCTGGCAGGCCCCACACTGTCTTTTTTGGCCTGCATTCAAATATTGCGAACCTTTGCGGGGAACTCCACAAAGGAGTCTCTTGGCTTGGATGCTTCATCCAACGTTTTACAAAATCTTCAGAAAGCTTTTAGGCACAGGAGGAAATGGTTCAGAAGAGCTGTAAAGCCCTATTTTTCTCAAGTCCCAATTCTCCAGGTCCAGGTGGGTGGACCTCACTTGACATTGCTTTGCCTACTTGCAAAATAGGGCACCCGTCATATACTTCAGTCCCAGGTGGAGACCATCAACCCCACACTCGTCCCCTCCAGATTTCAAGGACCCTATGTCACCTAGCCCATGACAGTAGCTCCTGGCTCGTGTCTTAACCAATAGTGATGAGAATAGCAGCTACCTTTCTTTTCTGGGCGTGTTCATCATAATCTCATCTGATCCACATAATGGCTCAATAGATCAAGTATTATTATTATTATTATTATTATTATTATTATTATTATTTACAGGAGGAAAGTAATCCCTAAGGAGATTAAGAAATTTACCCGGGTAACACAGTGTGGTGGACAGAATAATGCTCCCCCACAGATGTCCATATTCTAATCCCCAGACCCTGTGAATGCGTCACCTTCGTGGCAAAGAGACTTTGCCAATGTGATTAAGCTGAGGCTCCTGAGACGGAGAGTGTAGCATGGATGACTCGGGCGGGTATGATGGACTCGGAAGGGAGGCGGGAGGACCGGCGTGTCAACGGAAGCAGAGGCCGAAGTGACGGGGGTGGGGATGGGCCACAAGCCAGGGGTGCGGCGGGAAAGCCAAGGCACGGATTCTCCTCTAGAGCCTCCAGAAGAAATGCGGCCCTGCTGACACCTCAATGTCAGAACCCCAGAACTGTAACAGAAGCCGTTCGTGAGCTTCTGAGCCACTACGTTTCTGGTAATTCGTAATAGCAGCAGGAAGAAACGAGTACGCGCGCTAGCAAGTGGTTGCTTGGGGTTTGAACTCGAGCGGTCTGCCCTCAGAGGTCCGCTCTTACCTTCAGTATCTTTATCTGTCAGTCCCACCAGATCTGGCATCTCCACTACTGATATTTTCAACATCGGGCGGGGTCGCAGTCCTCTTCTTTGTGGGTTACGGGGAGACACTCACAGGTGGAGAGTCCTGCAGGCAATACAGAGGCTGAGTGCCCGGCGGTGGAAGGCCAGCACGTGGGCCCCACTGTGCCTCAGTTTCCTCACCCGTAATGATGGCACAAGCCTCACGGGGATTTTGAAAGGACTCATTGAAATTGTCCACCAATAAATCACTGACTGCAGTGCCTGGCACAGAATAACACACTAAAAATATATCATTCTCCTAAAACTTTATCGAGTGCTTAATATTACCTTCTAGCCTTTTGCTAGGGAGTTTTAACTTCAGAATTTCAGGTTTGCAATAGACCGTAACGGGTTTCATAAATAGAAAAACATGATCTCCTCGTTTTTATATAATGCTTTAGATTTAGTGTCCAATTGTTAGCTGTTCTTTCTGAATAAATGGTGTACTGGGTTGAACAGTGTCCCTCCAACATTCACATCCACCTGAAACTTTGGAATGTGACCTCACCTGGAAACAGGGTCTTTGCAGATATATATAATCAAGGTAAAGCTTGAAACGATATCATACTGGATTCAGGCTCTAACTCCAATGACAGTGTCCTTATAAGAGACAGAAACGTGTACACGGAGACGCACAGGGGGAAGGTCACGTGACGATGGAGGCAGAGACGGGGCTGATTCAGCAGCTGTATACCAAGGAATGCCGAGGACTGCGGGCAGCCACCAGAAGCTGAAAGAGGCAAGGAAGGGTTCTTCCCTAGGGCCTTCGGGCATTATGATTTCAGACTTCTAGCCTCCCGAACTGTGAGAGAATAAGTCTCCGTTGTTTTAAGCCACCTGGTTTGCAGCAACTTGTTAACAGCAGCTCTTCAAGAAACAAACACAAATGGTGATTTCTGGTGCCTCTCGAGTCACCCCACGGCGGTGGGAGGGACTGCTCCATCTCCTCATCCTGGCTCACGCAGGGAAGAAATACTTCACCTACGAGATCAGTTCCTCCTCACCCCCACTTCGCAGCATATGGACTGCAGCGAGGCTACGAGGAAGGCAGCTCGAGCCAGTGAGGATTACTCACGCGGCATGCGAAGCACTGCTTGGCAGAAGCGTAGCAGACGGTTTCTCTGCTACTAATTAGCTGAGTGACCTTGAGGGGGTAATTTAACCCTGTGAGGCGTGCACTGGTTGAACAAAACATCTTCAAGGGCGCTGACATCAGAGGATCCTGGGCAAAAAACGCCTTGAGACCAAAGGGAAGACGACGAGGAGAACATGCAGAACCCTGGGAACCCTGCGACCATCCCGCCCAAGGGAGCGTAGCGCACACAAGTGCTTAGATCCTACGCGCTACCTCGCGCCTTAGTGACAGTGCGACTGCCGGCCTTGCAGTACCGCTGACGTCCCGGGCTCCGACCACAGGCTGTCCGTTTAAATGCTCCTGTTAAGCTGGCGGCCTGCGGTCATCCTTAGGGGTACTCACATCAGCATCAGCATCTCAGCATCAGTCACACTCACACACACACACACACACACACACACACGCACACGCACACGGTGTCTGACCCTCCATCTCTGCTGAGACGAACACGCAGCCCTTGTTTCCGTAACTCCTGCTGCAAATCACAACCATACAGGTCTCTCCCGGCCTTCCTGGGAATCTAAACACGGCAGGTTGAATCTTGCCTGCTCACCTTGCAGGCACTCCGTACAAGGTTAGAGGAGATTTAATTAGAGAGAAAATGTAATCTTTCAATCTTTAGACTTGCATATCAAGGATCGAAGTCTCCCAAAGCTCTCACTGACTGTTTGCAGCTTTGCATAAACTTCCTGGCAGCAGGGGTGGGGGAAAAACCGATGTCAGGTTAATGTAGGTCCTGGGCCACACTGATGTTTCTCTCCTGCTCAGTCCAAGACCTTTCGCCTGTTTCCTTCTCCCCTTGCCACACTGCTGCTCCCTTTCCCCTACATCTCTCCTCCGCAGTGGCCAGGGCGCTGTGTGCTTTGTTTTGCTTATGTCCTTTGCAGCCTAACTCTGTCATGTCCGTGTGCATGTTCTGCTCGAAGGATCGGTTAAAGTCACCGGCGTCTTTCTTCCTTGTAGAGCTTTTAAATGTTTTTCTGCCATGTTTTCCTACTTGAGGAAAATAATCAACAAAGCGTCTGCTTGCATGGAAGGAAAGGAAGTGAGACTGTTGGTATTTTAAAATTGCTCCCAGTAGACCGGTGTGGAAATCCGAAGAGTCTGGGAAATCACACGAAGGAAGAATTAGAAAAGGGATTCGACCCTTATTGCTAATTCCTTGAAGTATTTAACCGTCAGAGTAGAACCGAAAACAGGTTAATGTACGAGAGAAAAACATAAAAATAAATTACCTAACGAAACCACTTCATTAGAAAAATGTACAGCGAGTGAAAGGTGGCGACGACTCTCGCGTGAAGATGGGGACGGGAAGTGCCGCGGTAGGGAGGGGCAGCGACTGCACAAGCAGATCCTCGTGTGTCGTTCTTCCGGCGCCACTCACCAGTCTGGGGTAACCTTGCAACGTCCTCTCTGGGAGCAGCCTGAGCCCCACTGACGGGCAGGGCCCCGAGCGGCCCCTCTCGCCTCCGGAGATGTTTCCCACGGGGGAACACGGTGGAATACAGAACCAGCACTCTCCCCGCGCAGCCCGGGCCCGGCCGAAGCTCAGAAGAAAGCTCAGGCCACATGAAGACCTGAGCTCTCAAGCCAAGAAGCCAAGGTAGGCCACTCAGCAACCAGCAGTGCCTGGTGACTAATTTATCTGTGCTTGGAGGATTATCTTTGAAGGTATAAATGAATGTCACTCTTTGAGCCCCAGAAGACCATGATGTGAATCATGGTGCTAAGCCAGCACAGGTCTCTGTACGGTACGGGCTGTGTTATTTTCCTGAGCCCCGGGGAGAAAAGCGAGGACACACCGAAAGCAGGGTGTTTTCAGAGAGGGCGCTAACGCTGAATTATACGGAGAGTGCGGAGAGTGCGAATGAAAGAACAGTGAAAGTGACCTTGACTGCTGCAGTTCAGACCAGTTCCCTGTTAGCTAACAGCCAAGCTGAGAACATCAGGAGCGAGGTTACAGATGTTCTGTTTACCAAACAGAAAACATTAACAGCTTGGTTGCACATTGAAATACACTAAAGCATGAAAATAAGCACGGGGCAAAGGGGGAAAGTTCGTGCATTTTCCTGAGCATATTTATTTATTTATTTTTTAGTGTCATTTCTGCCCGAGCATTTTTTTTCAAATATAAGTCAAGGAAAAGTTCATAGGAGGATTTTTTTTTTTTTTTTTAGAGCTGTTTGTGGCCCTACACAGCTGACTATCTTAATGCAATCCACTCCGGGAGCGCCTGTCAAAATATAAAGCCACAGGTCCTATCCTGGAGTAAGACGGTAGTATACTTTGTCCTTTGGGGAAGAGCAGAAATGGAGACTGTTAGAGTGCCAGGGGATTTTCTGTTTTACGGGGAAGGAAAGGGAACATCAAGAAATTCAAGTGACGCGCTCAAGATAGTGATGGACATAAGTCTAGACCTGAGACTCCTGTCCATGCAGGGACCCCGCGTCTTCAAGCCACCATGAGTTGTCACTCATTCCCCTGATAAGGCTTGGGCTGGAAAATGGAAGACTGTCATTGCAAAGTCACCTCTGAGTAACTGTAAGCCTGCTACACTAATGAAGTCCTAACTTCCGACAGACAAATATGGCTTACAGCAAAGCCTTTATTTCTTACAGGACTGAAGTGCACATGTGACTATACATGTGACTAAAAGCTCTCCACATGGCCTGAACTCACCTATCGCTGCCAGCTGAGGTCAGCCCCATCCTACCTCTCCATGTAGAACCCCCAAATTTGACCTATACGTTTTTTCCGGCTTTGAGAATGGGCTCCTTAATTGGCAGCCCCGGCTTCGACGTGGCTCCGAGTTCCTTATCCTGCCGGAAAGAGCCTTGCCTCATCCTTTCTTTGTGTTGGGTGATGCCCACTCACCACACTGCTTACCCGTGGGCAGCTCGGGCAAGGTGGGCAAGCTCTGGCCAGGGAGATTCCAAGTAGATTAAAGCACAGCCTAGGCCCTCCAGGAGTTTTCACTCAGCTCTCTGGCCTCTCTGGGAGATACGAATCGGGCTGCCTGGCAAAGTGTCAGCAGTGACCACCTGGCTGATGTCAGCAGCTGGAGAAGCAAAGCTTTTTCCCCTCCCCCCCCTTGGATGGTCACAGCTTCACTGAAGAAACTGAAGAGATTCAGAAGCCCTGATGACATTTCATGAATTTTGCCATTTGACTTATAGAAGGTCAAGAGAAAAATCTTGAGTTTGAATCCACTTTTTCATTTATACAAAACCCACTGCAAGAGTTGAGCCAAAAACAAAATTCTAAAAATTAAAAATTAGCCAATGCCTACCCAGAGAAGGTGAACTGTTGAAACTGATGCCAGGGATGGTAATATACAGAAAAAGAGTCATCTCTACACCAATAGGCATTAATGGTCTACAGAGGTTTTTCAGAGAGTTGTATGCCTTCCACATAAGCTCAGCTGGAACTCTGAGAAGCTGAGCATGTCAGATACTTGGCTGTCATCACTCTGCTCCTAGAAACGTAAGGTGACTAAGCCCAGAGCAGAACGAGCCACAAGCTCGCTTCACAGTGGCTTCAAGCCATTATGCCTCTGTGGTCACAGACAAAAGGAATTTTATTCCCAGTGCCTTTAGGGAAGGAAATTTTATAGTGTCTCACACTAGTGCTACTCATCAATAATCCTCCATAGCCAAAGGAGAGAGGAAAAACTCAGGAAGGGACCCACCAGCAGACCTAGGCAACTTGCCGGATCCCCAATAGACGGACACTGGGAACCAAGAGACTTGGATTATACTCCCAGTTCTGCTTCCGAGAAGCTACGTGAGCTCAGGCAAGTCCCTAAGCTTTCGCTTTCTCATCTATGAAATGAGACACGTACTTTCCTACTTACCTCGGGGGTTAGTGCGAGGCTCACAGGAAACCTTTTTGTGTAAGCATCTTGAAAAGTTCCCTGCAAACAAGAGAAAGACCTATTTTAATTAATGACAGACGCTCTTGTTGGTGAGTCTGTGCCTCAGCTGGCCCCCGCCCCAAGTCAGCACAGCTATTACTCATCTCTCCAGGACCTGCCCATTCCCAGTGGCTCGGGGGTCCAGGTAAACCGAGCAGCTGCTAAGCCAAGAAAGCATGGCTGTGGAGGGCCAGCTCCTGAGGATGCTGACGCTCAGGGAAGCCCCAGGGCCGACGTCCTCCCTGCGAGCTGGGGATGAACTGAGGAGCAGGCACACATTTGCTTTAATCAAACCTTAACTGTTGACAGCCCTGCCACCCTGAATAAGCCCGATCCTGTCTGATTTCGGAAGCTAAGCAGGGTCGGGCCTGGTTAGTACTTGGATGGGAGACCACCTAGGAAGACAAGGTGCTGTAGGTGTAAAAAGAAAAGAAAAATAAAGTCGAATCTTACTATAACATGAAAACTTGCATATATCTCAAAAGAGGACCTGCTGCTCCCCTTCTGTACTTGCTGATTCAGCCTCCAAGTTTATGCAGAGATCAGATGGGTCAGATTTTGGAAACAAAACTGTGGCTCATGCAAAAATCAGGTCAACAATTAGCAACTGCAGCCATTCATTAAGAGCTTCTTGGAGACTGCATTCCGCTGTCTAATGAGATGGCGTGAGTAAACCCGATTCTTACCTGGACTTAGTCAGACTCACTCCACCCTCCTATGGGGAGCTAATTCACAGCCCTCAGTAGTTTCCTTCCAGTCTTTATCCATTCTAATGCTGACAACAGGCTGGGTACTAGAGAGCACCCCTTCCCAAAGAGGTATTCGAACTGCTTGGTTAGTGAGGAACTAAAAGCGATTTGGAGATGAGTTCTTTCTTTTGAAAAGGATGAGTTGTCCATGCTCGGCCTGGCTACGAGCACAAAGGGAAGATGACTCAGGGTCTTTGAATCCTGCCCAGCTGCAGTCACGAGTCCTTGAAGGACCTATGCGGAGGTGACATGCAAACAGCCCACACACTATCACTGGCCAAGGTTTCAGCCACAAATCCTCAACGGGTTCCTGACCTGATGAGCCGGCTGGGACCACAACGGGCAAGAAGGCCCTCCTGCTTGGATCAGATGAGGGCTCCGAGCAGCATTCATCCTGCACGCCCCTTTTTCCCGGACACGACCGTGAGGGTTTTGAGGGCAGAGGGTCCCCCTAAGTAGAGGGAGTCTCCGGCCCAGCACAGAATTAAGAAAAAGAAGGGGGCAGGGACAGAGCTATAACATGTTGTACTGAGTCGTACGTATATGGAAGGGATAACGAATTAAGAAAAATAAGGGACATATATATTTCAAAGAGTCTGATACCCAAAAGATGACATCCCAAAATGAAGCAAGAGCCTTAAACTTCCGTCTGTTCCCTTCCCCTGCTGCTCCGCACCTCAACACCATCATCCAAGTGTGCTCGCGATCCACATCAGAGCTGCTAAGCAGAGAATTCCAGGAAGGGGAGGACAAGGTTCACACTGCCTGGGCGACCCTAATAGCTGCGCATCCCTGAGGACAGAGGAGCCCGAGCAGGCCAAGGAAGATGAGCGTATTTAGCATTCAGAAGAGAAGGACAAAAGTGACCAGCTGTGACCGAAGCTCCAACCGAAGGAGCTGTGATGGAAGAGTCAGCTGAGAACATCGACAGAGCAGGAACAGGAGTCCTCAAAGAGATCTCATTGGGGCATAGAAAGACTTTGCGAAACCAAATATGTAATTAATTTGCATTTTAAAACGAAAAATGTTCATTTAAAATGAAAAACTTTAGCATTTGAGGTATAAAAGCGAACAGTCATGAGAACCAACGCAGAGGCCTACAAGAAACACATGGCCACACAGATAAAATACAAAGAGAGAGACATCACAGGATATAATGGAGAAACTTGAAGGCAGGTCCAGGAGACCTTTCATGTGGAGAGGAGGTCTGGAAGCTATAGGAAGGAACAGAAGGAGGGGAGTTCATAACTCCCTAAGCACTAGAGAAGAAGCTTCCCGTCTGAAGAGAGGCACGAGTCAGCAGACCGACCGAGCACATGGGGCTCCAGACGGGATTAACGACAACAGGACACAGCTCCCGGGGAAATCCCTAAAACCTGAGAACAGAGAGGGAGTGCTCACGTACGTCTCCCAAGGACGTTGTTCCTCAAGGTAGAGTCCATGAACTTGCAACCTCGGAACAAGGAAACTTCTCAATCACGTCCTTCGGCGGGTCTGGGGAAATGCAAACGGCTCACACAAGTAGCCCAGGGTCGGGGTTCTTATAGTAGCAGGAAGGGTCCCCGAGAGACTTCTGAGTACCGAATGATAGGAAGGACCATCGCATCCAACAGAGTCTCCCCTGCCTTCGTGAAATGCTGCAAATGCTCGCACGCATGTGCACACAGACTCGGGGAGGCAACTGCACTAGGTAGTGTTGATCTATCTGGGGGAACCAGATGGAACCGATACGAGCGACTTCACAGCCCTTTTTCTTCGCTTAAAAAAAGTTTTCAACCTTGACTTTGAACTTTGTAAAGTGAAAGGAAAACGTAAAGCTGAAGTGTCTCACGAAACCACTTCCCTTACTACCACTTACGGAACATCCGTAGAGCAAAGCCAACACGCCCACTAGGCAAGTTCGGTCCGATTCTCAAACTGGCAACGACACCCTTACGTTTCCCTAGAGAGGGGTTCGACTGAGGAAAACCTGTACCCACAGATAGTCTCGCTACTTCCAAAGACCATCTGGGTTTAGGAAATGACCACTGCTTTTTAAAAATGAACTTTGATAATTCATGTATAATAAAATGTACCCATTTAAAATGCACAATTTGATGAGTGCATCTCACCTGTGGAACTACCACCACAAGGTAAACGCAGAACAGTTCCATCATCCCAGAAAGATTCCTCGGTCCCTTTGCAGTCCACCCTCCATCCCCAGGCTCAGGCAATCCCTGATCTGTTTTCTGTCACTATAGATTAGTTCGCATTTTCTTTATATCTATGGAATCATATAGTATATTGGTCTCCCAAGGCTGCGGTAACAAACTACCACAGGCTGTATGGCTTAAAGTGATAGAAATTTATTCTCTCACAGTTATGGAGACCAGAAGCCTGAAATCAAGGACCTCGCTCCCTTCAAGGTTCTAGGGGAGAATCTTTCATTGCCCCTTTTAGCTTCTGATGGCTCCAGGTATTTCTTGGCTTGTGGCATTCTTCCAATCTCTCTGTCTTCAGGTACCTTTTCCCCTGTCATTTGATTTAGGATCCACCTTAGATCCGGGATAGCATCTTGAGTTCCTAAACTTAATTACATCTGCAAAGACCCTATTTCCAAATTAGGTCACTGGGTAGGGAAAAGTCGAGTCCTCCCCCTGTGTCTCCTTTACGCATATCACGACCACATTCGCAAGCTTCCTGACACCAGATGCACACACGACAAGTAATTCTCTGCAATACTAGCTGGGCGCCCTCCCATGTAACTCAATTCTAACTACCCGGAGATAGCGTCACATCCCACAGGTGAAGGGCTCAGGCCCACAGGACTGCTCCCACCTGCGGAAGCCAGTCACATGTCCAGGTTGTCATCTGTGCTTCTGACAGATGGGCTATAAAGTAGAGGGTCCCACATCCCCTTCCTCTGACCCGATTCATTTGCTAGAGCAGGACTCAGGAACACCATTTACTTACTGTGTGCCAGTTCCTTCGACATAAAAAGATATGACGAAGGATACAGATGAACATCCTGACAGGGGAGCCGTGCAGGGCGAGGGGCGGGGGAGGGGCGGAGCTTCCACGCTCTCCCAGGATGCAGCGCTCCTCCTGGGCCTCCACAGTCGCCAGCCCGGAAGCTCCCAGAACCCCGTATTTGGGGGGATTTTTATGGAGGCTTCATCACGTAGGCATGATCAATCATTTACTCCATTTCCAGCCCCTCTCCCTTCTCTGGAGAATGGCGGGCAGGGCTGAAAATCCCAAGCTGCTAGTCGTCATGGCTTGGTCCACCATCCAGGAGCCCGCCAAGCATCACCTCATCACAACCTCCAGAAGACACCGTACCACCCAGGAAATTCCAAGGGATTTAGGGCTCAGAGGCAGGAACCAGGATCGAACAGCACATACTAGCACAAAAGATGCTGCTAGTGCTCTTGCCAGTTAGAAAGTGGCACAGGGTTCAGAAGCTCTGTGCCAGGAAGCAGGGGAGAAGACCAACGTGTATTTTTTCCTCCTTGTCTCGCAGTCATGTTCACAGGTATCAGCGGTTCGGACTTGGACGTAGCTCTGCGTGGGTATACCACAATCTAACGATCTATTCAGCAGCAGATAGACATTTGGATTCTTCGATTTTGATTATTACAGATAAAACAGTGACGCTCGTTTGTGTGGAAGCCTTTATGTGTACATTCGTCTTCATTCCTCTTGGGTGAATGTGCTTTATCCAAGCGTGTCTCCAATTTTATTAAAACTGCCAAGAAGTTTCCCAAGGAATCATACTAATTTACCTTCCCGTCAGCAGGTGGGAGAATGCTACTTGTTCCATAGCCTCGCTACAACCTGGTGTTTGTAATGTCAGTCTTTTTAAATTTAAGCCTCTTCCGTGGGTGTGTAGTGGTATCTCATTGTGGTTTTTATTTGCACTTCCCTGATGACTAATGACGATGAATATCTTCTCGTGAACTTAATGACTATTCATATATTTTTCTTTTGTGAAGTGTCTGTTTAAATCTTTGGCCCATTTTTAATCAGGTTGTTTGTCTTCTTATTACAGCCATTACTTTTTGAAAGCTTTTTATTTTTCCAACAAGTATGAACAAACCTGTTTTTAATTTGGGGCTTAGAAAGCTCTGCCAAATGATTAACAAACAACTCAGCAGAGACAATTTCCGATCCAGGACAGAAATTCTCTCCCGAACGGTGCGGGTGATTGTGTGAGGAGAATGATTGCCAATCAGCAACCAGAGGGCTGGCCTACGGCACCCGTGCCATAATCCTAAACAAGGCACTTGCAGCCTGGGAGCTGTGTTTCTTCATTTATAAACTAAACACACTGCACTGAGGTAGTCCAGCTCTCTTTAAATTCCAACACATAAGCAGTTCCTTCTGATAAACAGTTAAATTGCCACAAAGATATTTCGAAATATATCATGTGGGAATGCGCGACACCTCTCTCTTTTTAACTCACTGGAGCTCCTGGGGCTCTGAAAAAAAAAAAAATCAAATTCCAGAAAGATGCGAAGAGTCGTCCGTGCATAACGGCAGAGGTCAGCGTGCTCGGGCGGTCTTCGGGAGGTTATTCTCTCACGAATAGCCTCGTATCAGTGAAAACATCGGCCCGGCCCTTGTACCACCTCTTGCAGCCCTGCGATTACAGCACGCAACAATGCCGATTGCCAAGACACTTTACACACGACATCGCCCATGACAGCAGCAGCAGCATTCGGCATGAGAACAGATGAGTGCGGACAACGCGTGAACATGTCCGTTCACTATTTCTATTTGTATAGAATCTTTCCCGTGGTAATATTTCTGAATTATTTCAATAGTACTGTCAACTTTTAAAGCGTTTTATTAAAATGCTCTCTTAAAAGGAAAATTGTTTACCACCCAGATGAGCTTGTATATACCTAGAAGGTTGATCCTGTCGAACATCTCCTATGGCCTTAAGTCAACTGTTTTGTCCAAAAGTGGTGATAAGTATGCTTTTGATAGGCTTGGTCTCAGGTCCCTCTGTCACAAAGGGCACAGCTGCAAACAATAACCGTAGGATGAGGGTTGTTTGGGGGCCCTGGGTAATGGTTTTATATGAAGCGACTGATCTGTGTGATGACTGGACCCATAATTCTGATATCAAGTCAGAATTATGCTTCTGTAGGCTGAAGGCCGTTTGGCCAACACTCCTTAGGTTTCATTAGCACCATGCTCTGGTCATCAGGACCTGCCACCTGAAACTACAACGTTAGACATGAAGTGATGATAAAGGGGATGATTTAACACACATTTTCCTTGGGAATTTGACTTTCGACTGCAGCAGTTAAAAAATATCAATTCCTCCTTGTTGAAAGTCCAGGCCATGGTTTGAGAACCCCTAGTTTTCAGCTGAATTTAGCCCTTGTCTTAATTTTAGGTGTGAAGGTCAGGTGCTGGAAAGGGGCAAGACCAGGTGTACCTCGTCCATGAGAATGAAGCACTGACTTTAGTCTTTAGAGGTAAAACTTTTTAAGTCTACATGTTTCTTAATGTTTCTCTAAGAAAATATGAGTGACGGTGTCTTCTCTGGGCTTGCTTTGCTGGTCAGTTTTTGTCTAAAATACTGTTTTCTTCATCTCTGTCTTTATCACGACAATTCTCATTTTTTCCCTAACATTATACTATGAAAATTTTCAAACACACAGTAAAACCGAATTTTACTGAACACTCATATACTCACCGAGATTATACTAGTATTATTTTACTCTAGTTGCTTGTTCATATGTCTGCCCATTTATCCTTTCCCGATACAATCTTATTTTGAAATATATTTCAAAGTAAACTAGAGGCATCAGTTTATAATTCTCATTTTTAACTCTTCTTTTGTTCTTCTCCGTCAAGTTTTTGTCAATTTGCACTTGAGTATTTTTCCCTCTATGAAGTATTTTTAAAATGAACTTAAACAGAATTTTGGAGTTAGAAAGTTCTATTCAAATCAACCCAGGTCCCCCAATTTCTGAATAGGTGTTCTTATTACATGTTTTCTCCCCTTTTTCTCTTGCCCAAATGCGCTGGGTGTTCCCCTACACTGATGCTTGAATACCTAGATTTTCTAAAAATGAGAAAGCTGAATAACCTTTGAAGGAAAAACGTCCCCCATCTGTCCTTGGTATTAAAGATCTATTTATATACCTAAGAACATTCCTTGTCAAACAATAGCGTTCTGTTTCTCTCTTTATTATTTTTTCCCCCACTTCTGGATACTTTCCATACCACTTTGTTGCCAACATCAATTTTGACACAGAATTAGAGTATTAGAAAGACTCTAGACGTTAGCTAAGAATTCTATTTAAATGTGGTAGACTGAAAAAAACAAATGTGTCTCTGTCTCCTCCTGAAATACCATAATATAAATAAAGGAATTAAAAATATAGAGAGCCAGAAGCATAAAAGAGCAGGAGCAGAGAGAAAGCCAACAATAGATGTCACAAAGTTTGGGAAGATTAAAAATGGATAGAGGTGTGAAACTCATTTAGCCAAACAGAGAGCACAAATCCACCTGCCCTGATAGAAGGGACTGATGAGAAACAAGACAGTTTGCTCTGCAAAACTCGGGAGAAGCTCAGGGCTTGGATGTACAGGACACCGTGGAAACCTGAGGAGTGGCTTGGCGCTAAAGACCCAAGGGTTAATGAAAAGACTACATTTGGGTACCTGCAGCCCAGCCCCTTACCTCACCACAGGAGATTACAGATTTATTCC
The DNA here is from genome assembly GCA_003508835.1 of Eonycteris spelaea. Taxonomy (NCBI): domain Eukaryota; kingdom Metazoa; phylum Chordata; class Mammalia; order Chiroptera; family Pteropodidae; genus Eonycteris; species Eonycteris spelaea. The sequence goes on from PUFA01000056.1 coordinate 1,452,687, forward strand.
CTGAAGAAAATGAATCAGAGTGTCATCTCTGAAGTGGGGAATACCACAATGGAGAGAAAGTATGAGGCATAATTTCAAAAATAGTAACATTCATTGAATGTCTATATAATGACTAGTGAAATTCCATCCCTCTCTTTCTCTGCCTGCTCTCACAATGCCTATAGTTTGAGGATTTGCTTTCTGGAGAAATCAAGGGACCAGTGAGAAAAATCTATGGATGCTGATATTTGGAGTTTTACAAAATAATAATAATAATAATAATAATAATAATAATAATAATTCCAAGCCTCTGTTAAATTATTTATGTATAGCCCATCCAACAATGGCAAAAATGAAAACACACAAATATACCCTCCAATTAGCTTTTTATTTCTACTCTTCAATATGAGCTAAGAATCAAGGATCAGCAGAAATCTGAAGAAAGTCTATGACAGGAAAGGCAAAACCCAAAAGGAAGAAGAAATGCAGAAGAAACATAAAGGGGCGGGGAAAGTTTTTTTTTTTAAAAAAAAACCTATTATAAAATAATCAGAAAGATAACAGAAAATAGTACATCCATAATAAAGAACAGAAAGCTACAAAAAAAAAAAGGAAAAATCAGAGACTAAGAGGGATGATCAGTTATGTAAAATATGATAGCTGAAATCATAAATTTAATAGAAGCATTGGAAAAATAAAGCCAAAGAAAAATCCCAGAAAGTATTACAAAAACAAACAAGACAATGACAAAAAACAGATAATATAGGATTTTCCATTCTATCAAAGATAGAAAGCTCAAGATTGAAAGAGCCCACCAGGCAACAACAAAATATCCAATCCAATCATTCAATGTCAATTCATTAAGATAAAAGGCTCGTAAGAGCTTCCACAGAGGAAAAGACTGAGCCAAATGCTGCAGAAAGGGGACCAGAATGACTTCAGACTTCTCAGTAGTAACCCTGGACACAGAACAGGGTGGTTTTTATATCTAGCCAACATGACCAGCTACATAACTTGTGAGGCCCGGTGAAAAATAAAATGTGGGGTCCCTTGTTCAAAATTAAGAATTACAAGATGGCAACCAGAGCATTAAACTAAGTGGGGGCCTTTCTAAGTGGGGGGCCCTTCTAAGTGGGAGGCCCTGTGGTGACCTCACCTCGTACACCTATGAAACTAGTCCTGCCAGTTAATTACCAATCACGTGCACGGGTGAAATAAAGACACTGACTCTTCACACACCCTGACTTGGAAGATGTGCTTCATCAGGGTGATGGAATAAATCAAAAAGAGGAAGAGACCCAGGGGAGAACGGCAAAAAGAAGTGCCAGGAAAACCACCGTGCGAAACCTCAAGAGCAATTAGTCCAGATTGGTAGAGATGGAGAGGTTCACAAGCTTAGGGAACGTAGGAAGAGTGGGTAGAAATGGATTTAGATAGTATTTGAAGTTGCACTTGAGTATTTGAAAAAATTTTCAACAGGCGTGTGATATCTGTTGGAGCATTTGGAAAATACACGGCAATATGCACAGAGAAGACCCAGCAAATACAAAAAGATAACTCCAGAGAAAGAAAAACAAAAAGTTACATGAGAAAGGAAATATACTCATAAGTATGTAACATCTAGTAGTAAAAATGTCTGTGTAGTTTGACAATCGCGTAAACTCTTCCTCTGGATTTTATCTAATTTTTTTATATAAATTATATTGCAAAGCAGGAAGAGGGAAAATAAGTAGAAATATGTGAGAGACAAAATCCTTAATTAATGAAATGTAGGTAATGTGTAAAGTTATCTCAATAAATAGATTATAGCATGCCATTATCAAAAACATGATTTACTCATTTGAGTTGGAACTGGCTGTCTCAGGAGAAAGGCGAAGTGTGGGAAGCCCGGGGTGACGGGAGTATAGCAATGCTCCAACGCGTTCCTTATTCGTTTTTAGCACCATTTTTTTAAAAAACTACATGTTTATATTATTCCAAACATTTAAAACCATCGTCGTCAGCATAAAAAAAAAAATTTTTTTTAAAGCCCTCAACTAGTTTCTCTTTCCCCCTTCTTCTCATCTTCTTGAGTCTAGGACCTCCTCATCGGTGACAGCACATTTGCTGAAACCGTTCTGGCCTTCACAACTGACCAGTGTCAGCCCCTAACTTTTGTTTCCTTAAATTAAATTAAAAGCACGGTCTGATCAGTGAGGAAGGGTTGGCTGCAGGAAGTGGAAACTGTTGAGAGCCTTGTACCTGTGTCCTTCCTTGAAGGGCGCACGCACACCAGGACCCTTTGAAAGCTGGCTTCTCACTAGGAATCTAGATTCTCCCCATCCTCTTATCATAAATGGCTTCCTCTGTTATGAGCAAGGAGTAGACTCGGTTTATTCCTTGGACGAAAAACATAATCTAATAAAGATTTCAAAGGAGGTAGGCAGAGATTTTTTTTCTTAAAAGAAAAATCAAAATACCACCTAATAAATTTTGTTTAGTATTTAGTAAAAGAAACACATGCCCTATTATCAAAAACTGGAGTGTTTAAGAAAAAAAAAAAAACTCTATCGCTGCTAAGAAATCAATTAGAAGCACATGAATTAAGACTTTTTACAAAGGAGAAAATGACTTCCGGCCTGTATGTCCTCTGGGTCACATGCGTATCTCCATGTTGGTGAAGAAAGGATAGGTCTAAACCGCTGGAGGCTTATTCCTAGCTTACACTGCATGTCCACCACAAGTCAGCTGAGAGCTCATGTCCTTTTACTCAGGACCCAGGCTGATGGAAGAGCCACCACCTTGAACTGTAGCAGACGGGAAAGGGAGCTTTGGATATCTCACTCGGCAATTCTCTGTTCCAGGCTGGAAGTGATACAAGGCTCAAAACTGGTTGCACGGACCACACCAAGGCCAGGAAGTACAATATCCATCCTCTGGCAAAGGAGGAACATTCGTTCCCTCACTGCCTAAAGACCAGGTCAATCTGAGGCCCTCGTTCCACTTTACAAAAGGGCATCAACCCTGTGGGAACCATGGAGCACAAAATTAAAAGCCACAAAAGCTGGAAAAATTCATGACAAGTAGACCCACATTAAAAGAAATGTCGAAGGAATTTCTTCAAGCAGAAGGAAAATGATACCACACGAAATAATGGATTACACAGAAGAATAAAGAATACTGAAAGTGGTAACTACATGGGTGAATGTATATCGTTCTTATTATTTAAATCTCTTTAAAGGATAATTGTTAAAATAACGACAACTTAGTGTAGGGTGTAAACACTTGTAAAAGAGAAGTCTATGACAGCAATAGCAGTGATTAGGACGGGATAAATGAAATCGTAGCAGTGTTAGTTTTTTTTATAGGACTAAGTGGTATAATACCATTTAAAGACAGACTGCGATAAATCAAGGATGTATAGTATAAACCCTAAAGCAACCACTGAAATAACAAAAAGAAGAGTTATAGCTAATAAGCTTACAAATTGTGGGGAAAAAAAAGTTCAATTAATCCAAAAGTAGGCAGAAAAAGAAAAAAGGAACAAAAAACAGAAGGCGCAAATAGAAAACAAATTGCAAGAGAACCAGTTAAACCTAACCACATCAATAATTACATTAAATCTAAAAGGGCTAAATGTCCCAATTAAAAGATGGAAATGATCAAGTTGAATTTAAAAAAGAAAGCAAGATTCATATATATGCTGCCTAGAAGAAACACATTTGAATATAAAGTAAAAGGTCGGGAAAAGATACATCATGGCAATGCTACCCAGAAGAAAGCAGGATTGGGCTATTTTTCAGACGAGTAGATTTCAGGGCAAACCATCTTACCAGAGATAAGGAAGATCTTTTTACAATAATCAAAGGCTAAATTCATCAAAAGGGTCTAGCAATCCTAAATATTTATGCACTGAATAACAGTTTCAAGATATACAGTCGAAAACTGATAGCACTGTTGGGAGAAATAGAGAAACCCATTTACAGTTGGAGTTTCAAGACAGAAATGACCACTGGTTCAGGAAGTCTTGCCAGCCTCTCGAGAAATCCTGGAACGGTCAGCTCTCACACACTAATGTCCTGCACCGATCACGACTCTGACGGACCTCCTGGAAGTGAAGGAGATCTGGAAGAGAAAATAACTGGACCAGGCACGCTCAGTCTTCCCTAACGTCACCCATCGGGTTAACTCTTCCACATGACCAGGATTAGGTCTCTCTCCTCAGAACCACGTGGCCAGAAAAAAATAAAGGGTCTCCATGTCGGTGTTATTTCACAGCCGTGTTTTAAAATTCTATATGTAAATAATGATAGTCAGAAATGTTGTGTGTGTGTGTGTGTGTGTGTGTGTGTGTGACTAGTACAAACATTTATTGAACATTATGGAAAATGCTCACCACTGTAAAGGAGAAGAAAAATATAGTGCTCTATAAAAGCTTAACTGGCATCTAGCGTGAATTTTTAAAAGCTCGTTCCAAGGTAATGAAGTGATTAACATCAGGTGGCAGGTTTCATACATTTGGCGTGAAAAGCAGTTTTCCTGTATTTGTTCCATGGTGGAGTTTTTGCCCCTAACTCTCAGGAGACATGTCCTATTTATATCTGTGCCCAAGGCCACCACATTTAACAAAGGCAATAAGGTTGGGAAAAGACATGAACATGCTCTACACTCAGTTGATTCAACCTTTGCATTTTTGTGATTCTGGATTAATTTTTTAAAAGTAAAATGTAATGCAACCTAGCAAACGTCCGTCTCAAGTCACCCACTGCTTCCTCTATGCGTCTCCCTCTGCGTGTTGCTTTTCGTTGTCCTGGGGAAGCTAAAATTACATTAAAAGGTGTGAAAATAGCAACAATGTTCTATTGGGAGAAACAAGGAAAGAAATAAAAGTAGCGTTTGAGGGATACAGAAAAAAAAAATGACTTTTCTTCTCTGCTTCAAACTGAAACAAAAAATGTGTCGAGACTTGAAATAGTGTCTCCATTCCCAGCCCTGGTGGCTTATGTAACTTGCGTGGGTCAATTTACTGGCGTGGTATCCTGGTTTCTCATCCATGGGGAGGTAATTTTAAAAACTCTTTGACCTTGTCAGCTTGAGGGTTGCTTCAGGTCGAAGTACAGTATCTGCTCTGTTACCTCTAATTTTCAGGACCCTCTTACCTCAAGATGTGGACCTTGCAGATTTTCGCAGTATTTACTGCTGTTAGTTTTCTTACTACCACAATTCTCCCATCTTTTTTAATCTTTCATCCATTTCTTCACTTGTGAAACATATTTTCCAGGACAGGTCTTTGCTTTTTTAGGTAACAGCATAGAGAGAAGAAGAAGGGAACTAACATTTATTACACTGAGTGTGTGTTCAACAATGCCCCGGGCACTTCACATACGATCTCATTAAACACTTGTACTAATCCAGCATGAATGTTTAGTCCATTTTAGCAAATCAGCTAGGTTAAGGAACATTCCTGAGATACTCAGTACATAGATTTAAGCCCAGGTCCAATTTCAAAAACTTTTATTAGGAAAGTTTTGTTTTGTTTTGTTTTAAATCTGTATCACACTTGACATATGAATATTTCCAAATTAAAAAATCCTCATAAAAATATATAGCTGCACTAAAAGTAGCTTACACTTATAGCAAAGGATTTTCCCATTATAGATTATTTTTCCAACAAGCTCCAAGAAACTGCCTAGCGTGGTGAGCACCAACCTATCTACCTCTTTAGGAGTTTAAACTTTAATTCCCTTCTCATCCCTTCACACTGGAATATTCGCTTCAGGGTCTACTATGGGCCAAGCTGTATCCCCCACAAGTTTTTATGTTGAAGCCCTAACTGCCAGTGTGATGGTATTTGAAGACTAGGCCTTTGGGAGATAATTCAGATGAGATCAGGGTAGGGGCCTGCATGATGGGATCAGTGACCTTAAAAGAAGAGACATTGAAGAGCTTGTGCTCTGTGAGGACACAGTGAGAAGGGGACAATCCGCAAGCCAGGAAGAGTCCTCACCAGAACCTAGCCATGCTGGCTCCCTGATCGAGGACTTCCAGCTTCCAGACTAGTAGGAAAAAATCAGGTTGTTTAAGCCACCTCGTCTACAGTATTTTGTTACAGCAATCTGAGCTAACAGGGGTCCTTCAGAATTCAATCCAGGAGACTGTACCCTTCAAACATTATTTGACTTGTTTAAATCCCTCAACACAGTGATTCTTGGTGATTCTCTGATGGGCCAAAACTGAACCAAAAATGCAAATGCTTTCTTTCTTTCAGATATTTTCTGAGCAGTTAAGAACTACTTACTAGTATACTGCCGAGTAAAGGTTTACTGAGGTTTGGTATTCGTAAGTTTAAATTACTGCCTTAGTTACTAGATCTACATAGTAACACCAAATGACTCAGAACGCAAACTTGCAGCATGCACATGTCCACACGGATACAAAGAATCCAAGATATCTTCAGCAAAGGCCCTTCATTGTACATTTTAAGTCAGTCGTAGTTTTTCATTGTTGGTATTTTTGCTTTAAAAACAATTTTATTTTGAAATAATTGTAGATTCACTAGTGGTTACAAAGGTAGCACAGAGAGGTTCCACGTACCAGTCTCCCCAGTTTCTCCCCTGGTTACTTCTTACATAACGATAGCACCGTATCAAATCCAGGAAAGCACATTGGCATAATGTGTGTACACAGTTCTATGACATTTCACCACCACCACGATCAAGATACAGAACCATTCCATTGTACAAAGACCTCGCTCCCGCCTTCCCTCATAGCGCATCTACTCCCTCCTCCCCGCCATTTCTAACACCTAGAGACCTCTATTTTCTCCTCAAACTCTGTAATGACTCTTCCCTCTTTTCAAGCATGTTATGTAAATGGAATCATATGGTACGTGACCTTCTGAGATGGACTTCTTTCATTCAGCACAATGACCTCGAGATCCATCCAAGTTGAGTATCAGTTTCCTATCACTATAATGAATTACCACAATTTGCAATTTGTGACTTAAAACAACACAAACTTATTACAGAATGGAAATGTATCCATCCATATGCTTATGTATTTAGTAAATATATATATATGTATATATATATATATTTTACTATATACACACACACACATATTTAGTAAATCTCACCCCAAAATGTCCTTGTTCTATAACACTTCAACATCACCAACCGTTACTTGCACCTGGGAAAAGCAGAGTCATGTGGCCTCAGAACAGGTGAAAGATTAGAGCGGAGATGGGGGAAGCGGTCCACACAGTCTTCCGTACGGGACCTCTCCTCCATGGATAGTCTGTCACAGAGACCCACCGAACAAAGGTAAACCTCTGGTAAACCAAGGTCATTTTTCTCAGAGTGCCTTTTCAGCTCTGAACTTGTGCTTGTGAAAATACCTTCCAAGAATTTATCTTGAGTTAATGAAGATCACTCTTTAAAGGCGCACCTGACGAGACTGAGTTTCCTGCCAGAGGTGGGAGAAGTGGGTTCTCTTGGAACGTCTGCTCACTCTGCTTACTCTGCTGTTCATGCCAGTGCATGACAGCGTTAACCTCGTCCCCATTTAACCTCTCAGCACCGTCTATATATGGCTGGGGAAGAGAGTTCATTTTTTAATATCCCACTTCTCCTAATCCATTATCCATGATAATCCATTGTGTCCCTGGGTACTTAGTCATCAAAGCAACCATAAACCTCTTTCTGAAGATCAAATGGCTCTTTAATCCATTTACTCACAGCATCCGAAGTTACAGAAATGAATCACAAGTGTGAGTGGGCTGCTCTTCCAAATTTTTCATGCGCCTGGAAACAAGGTGACCATCAGTAAGAGCTTCTGTGCCAGGTAGGTCAAAACGTGGGACAAATCACCCTGGTTTGCCCTTCGCGCTTCACTCTAACTGAGCTCTCACGGCCTGCTTGGCCGGCCGGCCTCCCCAGAATCCCACCGACGAATTAACAAAACCCAGCCAGCCTGAGAGCTAACTGGACTTTCAACTTTCCAGTGAGGGCACCATTAATTCTCATCTTCCTTTCAGCGTCAGGTTAGTTAAAACCATTTATGGAAATCACCCTAGGTCTCTGAACTCTCAAAGAAGTAAAAAAAAAAAAAAAAAAAAACATTAAGCAAAAGTACCATGTTCCAGACTAAGTTTCCCTTTATCCTTATTCATATCCTCATGTCTGAGGGACTGTATCAGGTTGCCCCAAAATGGCCACAGATACGGGTGGCCACTGTGAAGCCATTTAACCTCAAGAAGATCCCAAAGTCATTACTATCGTTCTCTCTACATTTTTCAGTTACCCAGTTTAGAGAAAAGATAATCATTTCTGAACCACTTGATAAAAAGAAATTGAGATTCCATATTAACTAGAAATAATACATTAGTATGGTCCTTTATGAGGGTTTTCTTTCGCCAGAGGAGCTGGATTAACTTGAACATAAGAAAAACTCCTGACTCTGATCACGAGAAGAGGCTTTTTAATTATTCATTATGCAGTAACTCAGTGTTCTTTGGTTAAGAAAAAAAAAAAAGTCTCCTTCTGAATAAAAAGCCATTCACAGGAAAAACAAAAAATCCTTGCAAGTTTTATGTCCTTCCTGAGAGTCTATTCAACCTAAAGTGTCTTGGTGTGAATTTTATTTATATAAGTACATTTATGAGGGTTTGAAGTATCAGTTAGGAGACTGGGAGAAAGACAAAGAATAATAAAATGACACAGGGACCGAGGAGAAGGACTAGTAAGAGGGAAAAGTAACCCAAGGGGAAGAATGTTGCAGACAGAGCAAAGATGGGGCTCCTCGGGAAGGACCGGCCGGGATGGACCAGGGCAGTTACTCAGTGCGTCTGCTGTCTGCCAGGGATGGGCTCAGTCTAGCTCAGGCTGCAAGCAGCTCACAGAGAAGGAGGGATGCTGCTGCCTCAGCAAGAAAGATAGCTGCATGACCCTTCTGGGAGCTGCAGGGAGAACCCGGAGAAATCAGATGCCCAGAGAAGGACGTAAGACAGCATGAGCCTATTATAAACTGAATGTCTGTATCCCTGCAAAATTCCAATGGTGAAACCTAACCCCCAATGTGATGACGTTAGGAGGGGGGCCTTTGGGAGGTGATGAGGTCACGAGGGTGAAATCCTCATGAATGGGATTGGCGCCCTTATAAAAGAGACCCTGCAGAGAGCTCTCTCTTTCTCTCTCCCCACCGTGTGAGGACACAGCGAGATGACCACCATCTACGAACGAGGAAACGGGTCCTTACCAGATGCTGAATCCTCTGGCACCTTGATCTTGGACTTTCCAGCATCCAGAACTAAGAAATGAAGGTTTGCTGTGTAAGGCATCCAGTCTACAGTACTTCTGTGACTGCAGCCTGAACAGACTAAGCTGGGTTTGAGGAGCTGGCGGAGTTTTAGCCCTTGACAATGTTCGTGTCAGATTCCTCCTCCTTAAAACTGGAGACCTAGGCTGGCCTTCTGATAGGCACACTCTGCTCACCAGGGCTCCTTACTTGGAATTAGAGATTTTGTTGTACCCTAAGCATCAGGCCTGAGAAAGGCACTGTTGGTGACTTTTATGGACCAAATGCTTGTGTTCCCCCAAATTCATAGGTTGAAGCCCTGACCTCCAAGGTGATGGTGTTTGGAGATGAGGACTTTGGGAGGTCATTGGGGTTAGATGAGGTCATGCGAGTGGGGCTTCATAGTGGGATTAGTCCCTTATGAGAAGAGACATCTCAGAGTTGGCTCCCTTTCTCCACCACGTGAGGACACAGTGAGAAGGCAGCATTCTGCAATTCAGGAGGAGAGCTCTCCCCGGAAACTGAACTCTGCACTTGATCTTGATCTTGCACTTTCTAGCCTCCAGATTCATGTTGGTTAGGCCAATCATTCCATGGTATTTTGTTAGCAGCCTGAGCTACTAAGACAATGACTCAGTACAGACACGGGGTCATGATATAAGGGGCACTTGTGGGCATAGCCAAGGAGGTAATATAAGAAAACAGGACTAATGAATCAGTATGTTTTCCCTCGTACACACACTCTGGCTACAGCGCAAGCCTTTGTGTAGGGCTCATCCTTCACATTTCAACTCTACTCCAGAGAGCAAGACTCAGTGAAAATGTCCATTAGGGTAAAAATCAAAGAGACAAAGACAAGCCTTCAGGAAGGGGAATGCAAGCCCATGTTTGCCCCATCAGGTCGACCACCATTCAGCTTCTACGTGAGCTCCCGGCCAATCGGCAGTCACGGTGCCGCCCCCCACACAGCTCCCCGTTTGCACCCCGCCTGCCTTTGCAGGGCGTTCTGACCACCCTCGCTTTTCATTTATTTATTTATTTTTGCTCCTGCCACTACGACACTGTCCAAGACAGTGTTTCTCCATCACTCTGCAACTTACAAGGATCTGATGTGGACCCGAGTGTTCACCATTTATCAGCAATATGACCTTGAGCGAGATGTTTAATGATGTTGATTTACAAAAGACGTTGAAGTACCTTCCTCTTCAGTTTATAGCGAGAACTTAAGGAAACAACATGTAGACGACAGCTGGGCACGATGCTTGGCAAATGCTCATTTTGCATTTCTTGCATCCCAAAAGAGGAGGAGGAGAGGGCGTGCTGGCATGTTACCGGAGCCAGGCCTTCCTAGGGATGGACCGGAAGTCCCGGAAGTCGGTACAGAAGAGTAACGAACGGGCTGCCTCCCTTCTTGGAGTCAGATTTCTGCCTAGTCTTCATGGCCATTCCTCGTGGGACCACAGCAGCCTCGCCAGCTGCCTGGAGCATGTCTGCTTCTACTCTTGATTAAACAGTCAAGGGAGGACAGTCACACACAAAAAATCATTTTCTAGTTTTTGCCTAAAAGCAACAATTTTTTTTTTATTATTGCTACTTCCTGTCCCAGGGCTAGTGCTTTTAATGAACTGCGATAGTAATGTTGTCCCAGAGTGATGGGACTCTATGACTGAATAATGGCCCCGGATCCTGGATCTTTATTAAAGAATAAGTGCAACACAGGCTCACCTCGTGAAGGTGAATGTGATCAAGGCGGCTGCCCACCAGAAAACTGTTTTCATTGAATCGTGAGACAGCGTGCCGTGCCACATCAAACAAAAGGAAATCAATACCTTTCCAAGGATTAAAGTTCCCAGAGGCTGGTGGGACAAGAAAAGTAATCCTATTTAATCAAAATAGTGTTTTTGAAAAAAAATTTTCAAAAAACATCTCCTCCCCATATATGCCGGTTTCAGCGAAACGTTTTATCTCCTTGTCAACGAGGTGTCGAAGCGACTTGACCGGATGTTGGGTCGACACTCTGTTTCAGTCTCATCACACTCTGCGAGCTTGCTTCATGATCAGCTAGGCACTTTCCTCCAAGAACTGGCATCTTCCTAAGTGGGAATCAGGCCAGGGCGTTTATTTAATCTTCACAGACTTAGTTCCCCCTCCCACCCCACCCCTCGTCCCTCCACCACCACCAAGCACCTCTAAGATGCTTGGGTGCCCCATACTCTTTGCCACGTGCCCCTCCCGAAGGAAAATCAGATCCCTGCTTTTTTTTTTTCTCTCTCTCTCTCTCTCCTTCCATATTACCATGAAGATCCCTGTAATTAACCTTGATTAGGCACAATGAGAACAGCCATGGTCAACGTGACTTAGCAAATGTAAAACCAGTGACACAGACAACTGGGCAAGCACATCCGTCCCCAGAACACGAAGTGAGGTGTGTGGTTTACTGAAGAGCACATCCCACCTTCCAGTGGAAACCAGGCAGTGGCACTGCGGCAGGCGGAATCGTCACATCCCGTGCCAGTGGGCTGCGTTATTAGCTTTGGCTTTGTGACCCTGGGGCAGAAGCAAGTAGGAGAAGAGAAGGCTGGGCTCTCGCTCAGTTACGTATTGATCGAGCACGGTCATGTGCCAGCTAGATGCTGCTGCATTTTCTAGAATAAAACCAACTCACAGCCTCAACTCTACAAGGCCAGGTGCTCGTGGGCCGGATAACATTTGCGTTCATTCCTTTTGATCACTAGACAGTAAGGTGCAGATTACTAAAAGCTGCACTGTGCAAATGACTGCACTTAGGATTAGACGTAGGAGTTCCTTTGTAGCCCCTGAGATGGGTGTGACAGACATGAAGTCTTTCTTTATTACACGTTTCAGCTAATTATTAGCATCAGATTACCTAATTCTCTGAAACCCCATAAAAACATTTCCAGTTGGCATCTTGCTCATAAACAAAGGAAACGGTTTGAAAACCCAGCCAGAGACACACGAACAAGAGTGACAAGGGACGCACGGGGTTCCAGACGGTGCCGTGGCCGGCTCTGTGGATCAGAAATCCAAAACCCACTCAAAGCCCATGCCCCCTTGCCTTCCTCTACTACAGAGGCTGGGAAGACGACATGTTTTATCTCCTAGGCACTGGCGGCTAAACGTGGCTCAGTAGCTCAGTTTTAGCCGGTGGATAAAAGAAAATCTGGGCAAAGCGTTCAGGAAAGTTTTTACGGGGACAGGCGCAGCTAGCACAGCTCCTTATCCCGTGTCCCTCAGCACCGCCCCCCACACTTCTTTCATTTCCTGAGACAGGTGTGATGCTTGGGGGTGCAGCAGCTCTCTGCAGACCGTGAAAATGAAAGTCGCTTGCTAAGGACAGAGAGGAGGAAAATAAACCAGGTCCTCGATGATATTTAGGATTGCCTTGCTTGTCCAGGATCATCTATCCCCAGACCTTTTGTTGCATGTGACAAATAAATGAGACAAATAAACCCCTTACGCGTTTAAGTCCTGGCAGGTGTCCTGTTACTTGCAGCTAAATGCAGTTCTAACGGATGCACCTACTCTGAGCAGGCAGTGTATGCTAGCTAGCCCAGCTCTGTCTTTCCGACATACATCCTAATGACAGGTGTTTGTAATATTACTACTGCTGTGACAGTAGACAAAATCTATCTTTTGCCAAAAGTCCTGAAAATGGTGAATCATGATGATTACTCCAAGTTAGTTTGCTCTTTAAATTCTAAAATCTTTATTTTTACCATTTCTTAACTTGGTGAGATAGAACGCGATGTGGGGGGGGGAGGGTTATTCTCAATATCCTTTTCTTTGTGATACTCCACATCACTTTTGTAAGCAAAGTTCTTACAGGGTCCACCTGGAGATTGCCACAGGTCCAATTCCTTCTCCTCCTTCAATCACAAAGCTCAGACATCTTGGCAGACCATCTCCGATGCACAAGCAATCATTTTCATTCAGAACGCTTATAATGGACTCCAGGAGCCAGCTGAAGGACAACAACTCCTGCTAAAGGCCCATAAATATTTGATGGTCCGATCTTAACTGCTCTCAAAGATGAAACCACTCTGTACAGTATCAAATTGTCCCCGAGGACTCTTCTGTCCGAATGGTTGGCTCTAGCCACTTTGCTTATCATTTGTGGCATCTCACCTACCCTTGAGCAACCCGACATAAATCAATAGAAAGCAATTTGTCAAACACATAAAACGCAGCTCGCTCGTAATTATCTTAAAACCGCTACGTCCACGTGCTACGTGTGTGGAAATGGCTGAGAAGCACCATGGCGTAAGGCAGTGAGGTCCTCTCAGACAGAAGGTGGACGTCACCTGTGTGCGGCTGCCGCCTCTCTAGAAACAACACCGGCAGAGAGAACGAGGGACACTAGCCGGCGGTTACCTGGCGGCGCTGTAGGCCCAGCTGTTCTACGCACCTTAAATATAACATCTCATTCGATCCTCACAACTACCTGTGAGGCAGGCACTGTTATTATCCTGGCTATACAAGTGCAGAGACTGAGGCACAGAGAAGCACAGACACTGGAAGACGGAGCTGCAATGTGAAAGCCGACAAGTGCAACCTCCACGTCTATTATGTTACCGCCGCTGGCGGACAGAGCCTACGACGGGCACTCGTGGTCCTTGCCTCCTCGTGTTCACGTCCCTGTGGAACCCCCTCCCCACGAATGTGGATGGGACCGATGACTTGCTTTAACCACTACAATATGGCAAAGGCGACAGGATGCTGCCACCAAGATTGACGGTATCGCATAAGGAGCTGAAAACCACCTCTGGCCAACCGCCGGCAAGGACCTGAGCCCTCAGGCCAACACCTGCTCGAGACTGAATTCTGCTGACACCACGTCAGTTCGGAAATGGATCCTTCCCCAAATTTTCACATGAGTCTGAAGCCCTTGCCCACACACCTCGTGAGAATTCCAGAAGCCGAGGCCCTAGTGAATCCAGGCCTGGCTGCACTCCTGACCCACGGAAACTGTGAGATAAGCCGCATGTGCAGTGGAAACTGCTAAACGTGAGGTCATTTGTTACACAGCAACAGATGACTCACGTACTGCCTCTCGCCTAGTAACTCTTACTCTGGCATATAAATCTGGAGCATCACAGTTGTTACTAAATAAGAAAATGAGATTATCGTTGTTTCCGGTTAAAAGCCTGGGGGTAAAATGCAGCAAAGGGTGTCTAGGTGGAGATACAGGGTCAAGTCAATGCTGTGATGTTTGTGAGAAGAACACTGACTGCTCTCAATCACCTCACCCTTCCAACCTTGTTAACACTTGACCTTGAGTCTACAGGAAAAATGACGAGAAGAGAGCAGACCAGCAGAGAGAGGCACCTTAGGTACTTTTGAAACAATCTGTAACATCTCGAATGGTTTCTCAAGCTTGACTCTTAAGGATTACACGATTTTTCCTGTCATGTTCTATTATGTACAATGAGTGAGCATTTGGGATCTAAGACATAAGAAAACAAATCGACAACCTAGGATGAGAGCGGAGCACAGGAGTAAGTGACCCAGGTGCAGACGGGTGTCGGCTGGGGCAGAAGCGAGCGTCTGAAAGTAGGACGTCAGGGCAGAAGGGCAGGATCCGGGCTGGGCTCAATGGGTCAGGCAAGAACCAACGGTTGGATTAAGCCATCGGTTCAGAATCCAGGGGCGGAGTCATTGGGTGGGAGACAGGAAGACAGAGAGAGCGTGCGACAAAGGAACGACGTGATCAGAAACACCGAGCAGTAAGCCCTGTGCACCAGCGGAAGGAAAGGCGTGGGTGACAAGTGCCCCGTGGCCTCAGCCCAGTCAGTGGCATCCACTCGGGCCGTATCAGAGAACGGTCCTCAAGCAAGGCTGGCTGAGAGTCTGATAGGGCGGAGGAATGAGAACCCCTAACTGGAGAAGAGGGGAGGGGACAAAAAAGGGGGTGCCCACCAGCCCTGCCATGTCACTGATTCACATAATAACCTTTCCGGACAGGTTTTCTCCAGGAACGCAGTTAAGAGTGGAAGAGCCAATCACAGATCCAGAGTGCTGGAGTGGACCTTAGGGGTCATCTCCCCATGTCACCTCAGTCGACAGACTGAGAAAACTGAGACCAAGAGAGGTTAGTGACGTGTCCACGCCACAAAAAGCAGTTAGCGGCAGTACCAGATGCAGGGCCTCGGGCCAGCACGCTTTCCAAATGCCACCCCTGCCTACTCATCAGTGGGGCTGTGAGAGCCGGGGCACTCAGCACTTTGCAGACAAGGGACACTGCGGAGTTAAGCGCTAAATTGCACGACAGGCGGGAAGTGCGAGAGGAGTCTGGAACATAAAGGGGTTGGAACACGCTGGGGTTGCTAGAGAAGACTCACGGAGACGGCTCACCGGAACCGGGCCGTGAAGAACGAGAAGGCGCCTGCGCTTCTCTCAGCAAGCCTGAGTTTAATCAGAACCCCTAACCGCCTCTCGTCGTGGCCAGGACCTTCCGCACTTCCGCACCTCCCCATTCCTCCCTCGCTCCTCATCTCCCACATGTTTGTCTCATATATTATGCACGAGAGGTTTAAAATGCAGGAGAAATCGGCTCTTTATTTCGACCATCTATCCAACGTGTTTTCACAACCGGTCCCCACGGCTTCTCCACTCCAGGCCTGGCTCCGTCTTCCTCTTTCTGAAGCGGACACTGGTTGGTGGGTCTTTCGGGAAGTGTCTCTGAGAGGCCACATACACTCCCGGCCCTTGCACGCCTGCCAACGCCTGTTCCCCATTCACTCTTGAACGATGCCTGACTTGGAGAAAAACTAGAATTTACTCTGGTGGTGAAAAGGCTGCGGTTAATCTAATGGCCATTCTCTCGTGGGTAGTGGACCTTCCCGCATTGCTTTCTTGTGAGATTTTCCGCTTCGTTCTCTATTTTTGGCAGTTTTTTATCTTCACTGGGCTTGCTCTTCACTTCACTCAGGTCTCTGCTTAAATCCCACCTTTTTAGACTTTCCCTTATCTAAAACAGCTCTTCCAGAAGTCCTTAACTCTAAGTTGTTTTTCTTTCATAGGACTTATCCACATGAACTTATATTGTATACATAACATGTATATGTGCTACATGTGTACATCACACACACATTATGTGTGTCCTCCCACTGAATCCCCTACCGCATGTGCGCACGCTCACACACACACACAACACACACACACACACACACACAGATTGATTTTAAGGAGTCACTTCATGCAATTGTGAAGGCGTGGTAAGTCCAAGTCTGCGGGATAGGTTGGCAGGCTGGACCCAGGGAGGACTTGTCATTCGAGTCCAAAGCTGTACCGCAGGCAGAATTCCCTCCTCTTTCAGGGACCTCAGTCCTTGTCTATAAAGGGCCTCAACTGATTGGACGAGGCCCACCTACATTATGGAGGGAGGGAAGCCCGCTTTATTCAAAGTCTGCTGATGTAAATGTTAATCTCATCTAAAATATATCTTCACAAAAACGGATAATATAAAAACATGTAAAATAACTCTCTGGGCACTGGGGCCTCGCTAACACAGACTCCTGCCTCAGGGGTGCTCTCCGCGTGCGCCCCCAGCCTTGCTTTCGGTTCGCACGGCTGCATCTACTGAGAGGTTTAACCTGGCTTCCGGTGCTCCGGGGTTTGGGGTATGGGGATTACACTCTGGAAGCTCTGTTGAAACAAGCAGATTTGATCGGAGAAACCTAGCAGCAGGGCATCGGCCAAGAGTAGATGATGTGATTCCTGGTTTGCCTTGGGCAGTACAGATTTATGCCTCTTGTCCTGGTGTAATTATTTATAGCGCCTTTTCACTTTCCAAGTGTCCTATCTGGATGATAAACTACCAGTCCCCTGGCTGGAAGCCGGAGAGCTTGAGCAACTTGAGGGTAGGGCCAGTGGTCTCTTTGTTTTTGTGCCTTGAGCACACAGTGCCCCACAGACAACAAACATTTCACTGTCGAAAAAATTAATGACCCTGACGTTGAGGACCAGAGAGGTAGCAAGAGATGGAAGGAACGCAGTATGCATGAAACCAGAGCTTCAAAGGGAGGCTGTGGTAACTACTGTTTTAGAGAAGAAGACCAGAAGAAATCAAATGAACATGAGCTTCCTGGAGACACGGTTTAACCCCAGGTCTGGGCTGGAAAAGTACAAGACCGGTGTGAAACACCTTGGACCAGAAAGCAAGGAAGAGCTGTGAGCCTAATTGAGCCCGTGTCGAAAGGAGCCGGCTTAAAGCGGCTCCCACTGGCCACGTCCGTGCGGATTTGAGCATCAGAAAGAATAATGAAGGCTACGGGTTGTAAAACAGAAGAAAAGAAATCTTGAGCCCACACGGGCACTGAACAAAAACGGAGCAACGGAAGCCCTTTTGTGCAGAAGCACACCACACACCCAATGACTGCGGACAAATGAGAGCATTGCCATTCCACAGCCTCAGTGCAGTAACCGGTCGAGGCCGAGGAGAACCGATGCTCCTGAAGCCGCTGGGCGGAAAGTTGTTGAGGACAGCAGATTCATCCACACGGGCTCAAAATAATGCCTGCTAACTACAAATTCATAGAAGATACTTTTACAATGGGGAAATTTGGCAGACGACATCGTTATCAAAATGAATAACGGACAGCTACCTTCTGATGAGATGCAACTGGAAATACACAGTATTTATGTAATATTCTTGCCAAAACAGAAAACAAAACCATATTTAACCTGTATATGAACATGAGGAAACAATCATATCAGTCTAGAATGAGGAATATTCTAGAAGACAACTGGCCTGAACTCTTCAAAAATGTCAACTATCATGAAATTCCACAAAAGACAATGGAACGTTCTAGAATCCAGATGCAGAGCGATCAGAGAAACAAACAAAAAAATGTATTTGGGTCCTACATTTTAAAAAGAACAACAAAACTTCAAGAGACATTTTGGGGGACAATTTAGGACTCTGAATATGGGCTGCTTATTAAATAATAACCTTGTTGAATCAATGTTAAATTCCTTGAATGACTCTTTTCAAAGAAAGTACATGCTTAACTACATAAAGTATTCAGAGCAAATCATTTAGGTGAAAATGTGATAAACACATCTTTCAAACTGCTATGCTAAAACACACGTGCACACATACACAGAGTGGGGGTCAAATATGACAAAAAGTTAGCAATTTGGTCAAGTAAGGTGAAGGATAAATTGCATTATTCTTTCAACTTTCTTATGGATTGGCAACTTTCAAAATAAAAAGGGAAGGAGAGAGGAAAAGGAAGGAAGGAAGGAAGGAAGGAAGGAAGGAAGGAAGGAAGGAAGGAAGGAAGGAAGGAAGGAAGGAAGGAAGGAAGGGGAAAAAAGCCTAGAGGAAAAGCCACGATGACAGTGAAGAGGGTGGCGTAGCAGTTGGGGGGCAGCTGACTTGCAGCGCTAGAGAGAAATCAACTGCCAGGGGTAAAGGAGGAACATAAAGAAGTAAAAGTAAAGACTGTCAATAGGAATGAGGTTGGAGAAATAAGACAGCACAAAAGAGAAAACAGGATCAAATGGAAGTATTTTTGGCTATGTTTTGTTGTTGTTGTTTGTTGTTGCTGTTTTGTTTTTTTAAGAAGAGTTGTGTGACGCTTAGAGGCACCAAGTGGAACCAGAGAGGCCGATGACAGAGGAGCAGGCAGGACGAGCCAAGCTGGGAGAACATGATCTCAGATGTGTATGGGGAAGTCGCTTTGGTACCCTGAGATGCTCTTCTGCTGGGACTAATGGTCAGAAGCCTGTTCCCTCTCTCCAACTCCCACCCCTAAACATTTACACTGGAATTTCCTCCCCAGATTTGGAGTGGCCACTTCTCATTCCCCCACAGCCACCTCAGCTTCCGTGTTCTGCAGATGGCGACAGGGGCAGATTAGAGACTTGCTTCCACAGGGGTTTGAGAACGCTAATTTATGAGCGATTCCCTGAGAGGCCACTTCCACTGGAGGGTCACAGAGGGCGCCTGACACCATTTCTCTCGGCCTCTTTTCAGCCCACCTGTCCTGCATCTTTCCAAGGCAGACATCGGTCCCGGCACACGCGAGGCATGATGATGGAAAGGTGGAAGGATGGGACCAGGAGACAGGTTGAAAACGGAGGCGAGCATCTCCAAGGGCGAATTCATGATTTTAGACACATATCTCTGGGAAGTAAAGGCCTACTGTCATATTCCAGGGTGTGTTTTAGAGAATTCTGATGACGTAATAGGTCACATTCGAGAAGATTTATCTTGAAAGGACAAAGGTAGGAGCAGATTTTTTATTTAAATTTTTAATAACTTACCAAAAGTAATATATCCAATGATACATGTACATGCAGTACTCAAACAGTACCAATAAGCTTGTGATTAACAAAAACAAACAACACTCCCATTTCCCTTTCACTTCTAATCCCTATTTCTATCATTTATCAGCTGCTTTACATATTTACAGCCATAGTTCTACATAATATGCTTACACTAATGTTTCTTGCTTAATTTTACAATTTCTTGCAATTGAAGATAAGCATTTAATGATCTCTCACCACCACCACCCACCCCACAAACACACACCGAATCCGCCCTCCCTCTTCTCATCTTCCCACAAGAGTTACACTACAATTTCCGGTTAAATCAATAGTCACTGATTACATTTTACTATATTGCATGACTCCCTAGGGAGTCATGCAATATCTGTCCCATTGATCACTTTTTAACCTTGCTACATGAACATACCAAAAATTAGCTATTTAATTCAAGAAACAGGGCTTGTAATCATCTTCCACAGATCCCATGGCAGGAAGTCCATCATCCGGGAAGGATAAAGAGGTGTCATTTGTGTATGTGCCAGTGTCTTTCTCCACATTAGTGCACGAAGTGGCAAACTGTAGTATCTAGCTCTTCCAGGGGATTCGCTGGAAAGTTGACAGAATATCAACGGGGGGGGGGGGGGAATGTTATTCAATATGAAAGGAGACATACAAGTCCTTTCCCTAAGCCCTGGGGGACATCGAGCCCCCCTGCAGTCCTATACAAGCTCAGAAGCTACTGACTGGGCTGGGCTGCATCGCATCCCCCCAAATCCATTTTTCCCCTGGAACCTCTGGATGTGACATTGTTTGAAAATAGGGTCTTTGCAGACGCAAACACGTTAAGATGAGGTCATACTGGATTAGGGTGGATCCTAAATCCAGTATGACTGGTGATTCTTCCAAGAAGAGGCAAACTTGGACCCAGAGATGCATACACACAGGGGACGAGGCCTGCGAAGACTGAGGTAGAGATTGGAGTAATGCACCCACAAGTCAAGGAACCCCCAGGACTGCTAATAAACACTGGCAAGGAAGAATTCTCCCCTAGAGCCTTCAGAGGGGGCCCAGCACTGCTGACACCCTGGTTTTGGACTTCCGGCCTCCAGAACTGTGAGAGAACAAATTTCTACCGTTGTCAGCCATCTGGCACTTTGCACCAGCGGGCGAAGCCGAAGAACATGCTGACCAGGTCACAGTCCATCGCCAAGGCAATTGCCCACCCTCTGGACTCTCAGCGCCGTGAGGGTAGGAACCACATCTACCCTGGTCGTGATTGTATTCCCGCCACTTTCAACGGTGTCTGGTACCTATAAGGCACTCGACAGAGTTTGGGTGAACACAAACACAAGGAATGAGCTCATCTGACCCTCACAGAAGCCCCTACTTCGTAGCATGGCGTGCGCAGGTCCAGACCCAGGACCGAGCCCTGTGCTCCCAGTGAAGCGCTTCTTTTTTTACGCTCCTGAGTGTGCAGCTGATGTCCTGGACCCACAGTTTGCAGGACTATGCCTGAAAGATTCCTGGATTCCATGAGGGTGAGGTCAGCCCCCTTGGGGAGTGTCTCGAGCCTGTGGGAACTTGACCTAACACAGCAGGACTTCCTTAGGTTGGATCATTGGACTTTCACACCAGCCGGGTCTGGCGGCTACAGGGGACTCAAAGTTACCAAATCAGCAAGTTCCTTGTAAAACCAAGTAAATGTGGTTTCTTACTCTTTTCTAAATCGAGAGGCCAGCCCTGTATGTGGCTTCATACAGCTCCAGGTGAATGATAGGAGAAACACAGTAACATGTTGACAAACTGAGCTGGCCTGCTCAAGAATAAGGGGCGAAGGTCAAATAATGATCCACAGCCCTGGTTAAGAACCCTTAAATGTCACCAGGGGCACAGGCGAATTGCCATTTTACACAGTAAGCATCAACGACCTGGAATAATGATCCAGATTCTCAGCAACCATCGACCATTTAAAAGGCCTCAGATTGCCACGGAAACAGAATCAAAATACCAGCTACTATCAATAATTTTTCACCCCAAAACTCAGCTCCAGCTCTGATTTCCATAATCGCCTAGAAATTATTCCAAAAGATGCTCATAAAACCCGAGGATCTTCTTAGACGACAGGCCAAGTCCCGTCTGAATAATGGCTCTTGACACCTGCCCGTCAGTGGGGCCTCTGCTTGCTCTCAGGACTCCCGCGGAGGGAGGAGTGGGGCGTGAGGTAACTGTGCTACACGTGCCAGGCGCAGAGAAGGACTGCATCGCGTGGGCGGGGAGCCCGACACTCCCAGACAAACCTTGCTTTGTGCCAGAACTGGTTCTTACAGGGCGTCCATGGCCAGCCAACTCTGTGCCTTTCAGACCAAGGGCCCTAGGTCACCCAACCCTATGCTCCATCACTGAACACTGGTCTCAATGACGGAAGACAACGTGTCCTCAAGACTCTGCTCCAAATCCATCAGTTTTGCCTCCAGGGTTCATCTCCCTTGACTCCTGTGACGAGGAAAACTCTGTATTGTTCGCTGTCAGACACCACATGCAAGTCCAGGCCTGAAACATTCCAGAGTGTTCATCACCTTCCTTCAGCTACCTTTCTATTAAAGGCTCTTAGAAAGCTCTTCCCCCTCTGCCGATAAACATCTCTGGATCTCTGTCCCCAACAGTAACGACAACCCTCCTTCGACCCCACATCGTCACCAAACTGTCACGCTCTCCCTTCCCTGTCCTCACAACAAGCATCTGGAAGTGGCGGTGAGTAAAGCCTCTGCTTCATGTCCACTTCCCTAGACCACAGACTCACCAGGCCCCTCACCACACTTAAACCGCCCGCCAGGACATGACCATGACTTTGTAATTGGCAAGGAGTTCAATGGATTCTTCTCAAACTTTGTTTTCACACCTTCCTATAATAATTCAGATTATCAATGATACCTCGCTTTAAAAATCTCTTCCTATTTAGGTTCCACACTGCTATTTCTCCTTCCACCTGTGGTTACTTGTTCTGTTTCATTCGCTGATTCTTCTCCCACCCCACCCCACCCTCCCCCATGACGCAACACTTGTCTCAAGTAATCCTTAGCATGATTTCATCTGTTCCTTGAGTTCTATCCTCGGTCTTTCTCCAATGTCCTGTTATACATATCCTAGGTAACATCCTCCATACTCAAGACTATCTGTACCAAAAGACAGCTTTGCAAAGACAGACAAATCTCTGTCTTTGATCTTCCTGTCTGGCTCCGCAATCCCTTAGTCCCTGCCTACAGGAGGTTTCCACTTAGACAGGATGCATGCTCAACCAGAGCTACGTGTTCCAGGCTAAATGTTTTCTTTCCTCAATTCTCTTCTGCCAATACACCTTCTCATGATTTGTGTAACACCAGTCTAGCCACACCTGGAAGTCCTTTTTGATTTTTCCTACTTCTCACCGACCCCAAATCGATCACCAAATTCTGCTTCCTAAAGCAGCAAACTAACTGCCTATGTCGGGGCTTTCCTGATTTCTCACCAATGAGGGCAATTGTCGCATAGGGGCTTTCTCCACCCACATCCTCGACAATTCTACTCTATCATGCCACTAGGATTTTATTTCTAAAAATGCACAACATTTTATATTATCACTAGCTTTAAATCACTGAGAGACTCACTTCTGTCTTCGGTATATGGTTCAAAGGCTTTAGCATGACAACCAAGACCTCTGTGACTTACTTGGCCTTTACTACTTCTCTGATAGCACATTTCAACATCTCCAAGGGCAAACAAAGACCTACTATCCATGTCTTTGCATCTTTTGACATGCTCTCTAGCTGGAATGCCTTGACCAGCTCCTCCTGGTTAATGACTGGCGTCTTTCAAGACTCAGTGCAAGCATCGCCTCCTCTAAGAACCCTTTCCTTTGACCCGCCCCAAGACAAGGTAGCAGCCTTTCCCCCCTTTTTCCTAGCTTTATTGAGATGTAATTGACATATAAAACTGCATAAATTTAAGATGTACAAAGTGTTGATTTGATGCACTTATATACTGCAAATAATTACCACCATAGCATTAGCTAAAATCTCCATCATGCTACTTAATTCTCGTTTTATTTTTTTTGGTGAGAACACTGAAGATCTACTCTTGTAACAACTTTTAAACATACAACATAGAATTATTAACCATTAATATTCACCATGCTGTACATTACATCCAGAACTTATTCATCTTATAACTGGAAGTTTGTACCCTTTGACCAATTCTCCCACCTCCCCAGTTCCTGATAACCACCATTCCAGTCTCTGTTTCTATGAGCTGGCCTTTTATAGATTCCACATATGAGTGATATCATGCAGTATATGATTCTCTCTCTCTGACTTAATTCATGAGTAGAGGCCTTTCTAAAACCCTATCCTCACCCATATTATGGAGTATTCATTCACCTTACATTGTAATCATTGTTTGTCTTGACAAGTTGAGGACAGACATATTTGTTCATCTATCTGTCTGCTACTGCCTAGCCCTCTGGTTGGCACAGAGGAATGCTGAATAAATCTTTATTGGATATGTGATCAGAATAAACAAAGTAAATATGAAGAAGAATCAGTAGCTGAGAAGACAGGGGACAATAGTCCTCAAGACGATAAGAAAACAAACAGAAGATTCTATAGAAGGTTATGTTAAGAGAGGAGTTTAAAGTTAAAGCTACTAGACACGGTTATGGCGTTTGTTACATACACAGATGGTATAAGATCTCAGTGATAACTACATTAATTGGCTTTCACTCTATTATATATATAAACCTTACTATAAAAATCAGGCAGGCACTATTATGGCAGCACAGTGAACAAAACATATAATTCTGCCTTCCCAGCCCCATCCTGTTCATGCAGTTTACAGTTGATTATTTCAATACTCACTATATTCCAGGCACCATCTTTAGTGTTTTATAAGCATTTACATTTAATTTCCACAAAACCCTGTAAAGTTCAAGTTATTCCTATTGTATGGAGAAAACCAAGTCTCTTGGAGGTTAGGTAATTTGCTAAAGGCCATACGGTTATGTGCAGAGCACAGAGTTAATCCAAAGTATGGCTCATTACTTTTCCTGCTCTTAATCACTATATTCTAACAACGACGCAAATTTAACTTGGAAATCACTTGTCTTCAATTCAGATATTTGGTTATTGGCATTTTCGTATAATGCTCAAAGTTATATAGGAAGTTTATTTTACCTCTCCTCTTATAGTTACTACCTTATGGAGAAGAGGATGTGTAATACAAACTGATTGAATAGAGAAGTTTTGCAAGTGAGAATTTATGTTCCAACGCTGTGAGAGTATGACTATTAGCGTGATTTCTCACCTCTTCTGGCCTTTGGAGGCTGCGGAATACAGGGAAGGGATGGTTTGAGGGGTAAGAACCCTGCCTGGAGCATGTGCTGTGCCTGCATTAGCTTTGCCTCTTCAGTCCACAAGGGTGATGACATTCGAAGTGGCACGATATAACTGGTGTACAAGAGGCCACTTGCTACTTGGGGCTGCAAAGTTATTCAAGGTGTTCAGAAAAATAAATCTATGTTCTCTTCAACGAACGAGTTCTGCAGAGGGATAAGGAGTTTTACTGCAGTGTTCACTTCGAGAGTAGAGATAGAGCCTGAGAGAGAAAGAGAGAGAGAGAGAGAGAGAGAGAGAGAGAGAGAGAGAGAGAGAGAGAGAGAGAGAGGCCGTGGTAAAACCTACCACAAAAAGGCAGCTGCTTTTCTTCCATGGAGTTCCAGGAAGACTTTCAGGAACCCCAGGTGGGGAAAAATTTATTTCAATAGAAAACTGGATATTGTCCATAGCATCATCGTCATCTGATTCTGATTCCATGGAAACTATTCTACAACTGTGTGATGTGCAGGTAACTGAGAGCGATGCAAGATCATTGTTGTCTATAAACATGCAAACGAACTCTTTCTGGTGTAAGGCCGCCCTTTTCGGCTGGGGGGGGGGGGGAGGGAAACAATTTTGCCTCCATTTGCACAGTCATTTCAACATTCCTTTACTCTTTTTTATTTTATTCTTTATCTTATTCCTTACTGGTTATATCGTCTGCCTGGTTTTTCTCATTATGAGTAAAATAAAATCTTTAACATGAGTTTATATTCGTATCTTTTTGAAAATATAGCCCTTTTATATCCTTTTGAATGTATCTTTATGACAGCGATCTCCCCAGGGAGGCCCTACCCGGAACTGCCCTTTCCTCCCTGACCCGGAACCGAGCTGGGAATTGTGAACGTTCCCAGGCGCTGAGCGTCTATACAATAAAAGTCATCATTTTTTATGATGAGTTTCAACGAATGTGTAGAGTCGCCTACTATCACCACAATCGAGATGAACAACATTTCTGGCCCCCCCAGAGGGTTCTCCTGTGGCCCTTCGCGGTCAGTTCCCTCTCCCACCTGAGTCCCTGGCAGCCACCGATCTGCCTTCTGTCACCATTAGGTTCGCCCTTTGGTTTCTTTCACTTAGCGTAATACCTTTGAGGTGCATCCATGTGTTGTAGGTGTTAGTAGTTCATTCCTTTTCATTGCTGGGGAATATCCCATTGGAGGGACCGACCACAATGTATTCACCAGCTGATGGCAGTCGGACTGTTTCCAGTTTGGGGTTATTATGAATAACAATTAGTGAGATTACTGGGTCACAGAGTAAGTATATGTAACTCTACAAGAAACCTACAAACTTTTCCAAAGTGGCTATCCCATTTTACATTCTTGCAGAAAGTGCACGAGAGTTCCAGTAGCTCGACACCGTCACCAACACCTGACGCTACCAATCTTCTTCATTTTAGCTTTCTTATGGGTGTGTAATGGTATCTCATTGTAACTTTCATTTGCATTTCCTTAGTGATTAATGCTGTTGAGCATCTTTTCATGTATTTATTTGCCCTCTGCAAATCTTCTAGGATAAGTTTCTATTTAGATTTTTCTGCCCTTTTTTTTTTTAAATCGAGCTGTCTTTCGCATACTTATTGAGTTTTAAATGTGCTTTATATATTCTGAACACAAGTCCCTGAGAGGATATGTTCTGCAAATATTCTCTCCCAGTCTGCAGCATGAGAAAGCCATTCTATTTTGACAAATAAGAATTTTCTAATCCAGAACCCTGGAAATGTGAACCAGTACACCATGTCTGCTGATGTCTGCTGAGCAGGAGCCCACTGGGGATGGAAACGAACAACGGGAAGTTCCAAAATCTGGCCTCAGAAGAAGCTGCTCTCTGCTTTTACTCCCATCCTTGATGTTCGAACATTTTATTTATTCTATTTATTTTCTTCCTACATTACAGCTTCCTATAGCTATTGCAGTTTTAGGCAGAAACAAGTATATGGGCTGTCTGTCTCCTTCCTTCTTTATATACAAATGTACACCTTAGCTTCAGTATTTCATAGCGAGCTTAAAATATAGTCTCGAAGGGAACAAAGCTGCTCGCATGGAAATTGTTCCTAATTGTTCCGAATTCAACCTCTGGATGTCATACCATTATCTAACTTCTTCTAGGGACCAGCCTCTGACTTCTTTTTTTTGGGGGGTGGGGGAGACAAGGAGGAAGTTCCTTCTGAAAGGGATCACTATAATATCCATTTTAATAAAACAATGACCCCCCCCACCAAAAATAAAGTAAAGAATTCTGCTGGAAATACAAGGAGCCAAGCATCACAGAAAGACCGCAGGTTGGCACATCTGTTGCAGTTCTCATTACCTCTATCTCCTCTCAAATATGCAGAGGGGAAGTAAACAGGGGTGTTTTATGGTGGCCCACTATAAATGAGGACGCTGGATGCTCCATAGGAGGAAAAACTCCTTTTCCTGCTACCCGCGTTGGTTCTCTGGCCAGGGCCCCATAAATTAGACTGAATACAACAACAAAAAAGGCAGATTAACAAGAGAAAAGCATGCTGACTCATGTAATAATGTCACGTGACACAGAAGCCTTTATAAGGGGACAGACTCAAGGAAACAGTTAAACCAGAGTGTTTTTGTTTTATGTTTGATGAAGACTGGAACGTCTGTGAAAAAACAGGGTAGAACAAAGGTGTGAGCTAAGGGTCGGTGTGAGCTAAGGGCCGTAAGCGGGGCGGGGTGGGGCTGGCGAGCGGGGCCTGCCCCCCCCTGCTTCTCTGGGTGCCCCGTGGCCTTCAGAGATGCAGGTCCTCCTCCCCTCCACCCCCCCACATCCCTGTGAAGGTCATATGACCTCTTCAGGGGAGTCGGGGGACGTCAGAGAGAACTCCCCACCTGCCATGTCTCAAATTCCTTCAGCTTAAAATAGTCAATATGCCAAGGTGCCACATTCGGGGAGAGCATATCTTCAACCTTGTTACCTACTCATTACCGATGTCTCAATTCTTCTTCACTACAGAGGCCTCATTTAACTTAGGGCAGTAATGCACCTAGCTGAAGAAATTATACTTCCTGACCTTCCTCGCAGAGAACGGTGGCCACGTGATGCAGTTCCGACAAATACAATTTAAGCCACGTTGCTTCTGAGTCCTTGCCCTCCCCTACACAAAGATGCTTTCCTGCAGCAACCATCCTGTGACTGCCCTGAGGGAAAGGCCAGAGAGTCACAGGTCCCTGACCGGTGAACCAGCACAAGCCACTGTCTGCCTCTGGGCCTCTCGTCACACGACAAAAACAAACCCAATGTGTCCAAGACGTTCTCGTTCTCGCTGTGGGACATAACACCTGACTAACCACCTGGTTGAAGTTCCCACGTCTTCTACCGATGAGCAGTGGGATCCTGGGCAGATCACTTCCCCTCTCCCATTTCTGGGCTTCTGCATCCCTAAGGAAGGGAGAGGAGGCCCACACACGTTGTCAAATATTCTGTAATATGTGGCCACCTGGGTGGACTCTGAGGATATTATGCTAAGAGAAATAAGCCAGACTCAGAAAGACAAATATGTCATGATTCCACTGATATACGTATTTAAAATCAGTCAAATTCATAAAATGAAAGAGTGGAATGGTGGTCACCAGGGGCTGGGGGGGGAAGGAATAAGTTTTTCATCAGACATAAAGTTTCACTAAGGAAGATGAATAAGCTCTAGAGATCAGCTGTATGACACTGTACCTACAATCGACAACAATGTGCTGTACACTTAAAATCTGTTAGGAGGAGACAGCCCATGTTATATGTTCTTACCACAATAAACATTATTTTTTAGTTAAAAAGAAAAAAGGAGGGAAGGCATAAAATACCTCAGAACCATTCCGGCAGGAAGAGTCCACAATGCTAAGGCATCGTTTCATATTCAGCATTTCAGACAAAGTTTTTCTGAGTCAGATATCTCTGGTGACAGGAAACTCAGGCTTGACTGGGCTCTGCAGCTGTCCCCTATCTTTCTGACGGCTGCTCTGGGAATAGCCCCTTTACTCGGTCCCAGCTCTCACTCAGTTGATTAAATCAACAACTGAAGGACTAACCCTTTTTGTTCTGAGGAAAATTCTTAAATTTTCAAGAGAGTCCCAATTTTCAATATACTTGCCCATACCACTCAGAGGCCAGTAACCGAATAAATCTTCTGTCTCTTTAAACGTATTTCTATTTGTCAGGCCACATGTTGAGGTGCGGGGCTGGATATGGCTCCTTGTTCATGATAACCGCACTCTGCTCCACTCTTAAAGCCTGGCCCACTCTATTGTTCTTCTCACACTCTCCCTGTCACTGGGGTGCATTGGGCCCATCTACACAGCATCACTTCAGATTCCTCTTGGCCTCATCCCCGTGTTCCATGCGTTGCTATGGCAACCAGGTCCACGGAGGCTTTGCCCGCTTCTCATAGATAAAGCCTAAGAAGGCCTTGTCCGGGGCCCTTCTCCCCTTAGCTCCTGCTCCAGCTGGCGCGTCCCCAACACGTGGCTGCCCTGTACTCACACACACAGCCACCCACAGCGGGCTGGGAACGAGTGGGGGCCCTGAGACCAGTTCAGGAGGACTTGTGGCTAAGTACACCCCTTAGGCCTCTTGGGCAGCCAGTTCCGAGAGCGTCTCATGCAATTTCTCAAACGTTTCCAGCAGGAATGAGCACTAGATGCTCGCGGCGGTGACCAGGGGAAGAACGCATCTTTGGTTTGGCGTCCCCTGCTCTGATCCCTCGTTCCGCTCTCGCTCCCGCTCCCTGGGATCACGTACACTCCCACGTAAATCCCTGGCAGGCAAGACTCTCATAGCTCGTCTTCTGGGAAAATGCTAAGACAGAGGGTGTTAAATAAACGTGGGTGTATGTGGTATGTGTGTGTTTATATGTATGTAGGATTTTTTGGGGGGGGAACTCTCCTAAATTGGGGTTTAGTCACTGATACTCTGATACATTCAATCCCAGTCAACCACCCAGTACCGAACACTGTTACATCTCAACGTACGTAATTGTTCCCTTCCAGGCAGTTCTGCACACCCGAATTTTGCCTGCGTCATCATGACTGCTAAGTTATCACCCTGGATTTTAAAGGTGCAAAACTTATAACACAAACATTTACGTGTATAATATCATTTAAAATAGTTTTTACTGTTGAAGTCATTAAAATAGTTTACAGGCAATGAAAGGACTCTGGCCTCTTCCTAAAGAGTTAGCATTTCATTTTTTCCCCTAAATCAACTGTCTAAGGCTTACACATGGTCCTCCGCTCTTGTCCTCCTCTTCTGGTGGCTTTGGGACAATATCGGAAGGAGGTCAATGTAAAGATGCAGACACCTGGAAACAGCACGAGAAACCCCAAAGGAGCCCCATTAACCTGAGAGCAAAAAGTCTCTCCGGGAGCTGCCGCCTCCCCTGAGCCTTTGCCTCGTGGCTTTAGCCTGCGTCCTCGCTTCATGAGCATCTCCATGCTGTAGGCAACCCTTTCCATATCTCTGACACGCCATCAGCACCTTCTGGAACAGTGTGTGTAGGTCAGACTGGCATTAGTCACGGCTTGGGGGACCTGGGAGGAGCTGTCCCTGGTCACAGAGGGAGACGGGAAGCCTTGTTCTGAGTCTTTGCTCAGCCCCTCTCTGCGATACCAGAAAAAAACTGGAAGGTTTTTGCTCTCAGGAGTTTTCTGATGTTTGCAAATGGCCTTATGAAAAAGCACCCTTAGCCTGTTTATTTTTAACTATCCTATTAAACTTCCGGCAGACAAATACAAGATCGAAGACCCCAAAAGTCCAAAGCCTGCTTCCTAGCTGGAGTTTCGGTACTGCTTAGAAGCTTAAAGCTGCCAGATCTCAAGGCATTAATATCCTGGGAAAGCGTGGGGGACGCCTGTCCCTGGGGGCTCCCTCCCTGGGTTTGAAGGCATTTTGTACTCTATCAGGCGAAAGGAAACACACATTAGCCAAATACAGGCAGACTGCTTGGATGCTATAAAAGATTCCCAGTAGAGCTCCTTAGAGCTTTTCTGACTGATCTTCAACTTCAAGGTTATGGCCAGGCAAACTGCACTGGAAGCTGATGTGCTCGAACGGGGCTGACAGTGCACGAGAATGAGACCAACCCTGACCTTGGGCAAATCTCTTCCGTAGCCCAAGAGACGAGTCACGGGGCTTGGGCCCAAAGCGTCTAAACCCTAAGTGGACCCCGGGGACCCCCGGCTAGGTCAGAGGCACTGAGGAGGAGAAGGGGCTATTTCCTCACTGCTGGCTGTCACACTCCATCCCTGATATTATATAAACATTTCGAGTCGAAACTTAAGTGAAAATCAGCCACTGAATAAAAAGGGTACGATTTGGTTGACATGCCCGGAAAAAGCATGTCCAAAGAAGATGCCATCCCTGCCTCCTTAGTTCACGTGTCTATAGGCTCCTGATACGTTCCACACATTCTCGCCTCATAAATCCCTTAAAGTTCAGTGGGATCTGGGCTCACAGATTTGCAGGATCTGCTGAGCGGACCTTGCAACAGGTCTCGAGAGGGCACACAGAAAGAAGCCCCCCCCTTCTCCCTCTGCTCCAGGTTTGGATAGAGTATCAGTGGTTCCTGAAACGCTCCTCCCCAAGGGACTTCAGACAGGAAGAGAAAAGCTGAGGGACTTTGGACGATTGTTACCAGCAGAAGTCTGGGAAAGGACCAGGTCAGGTATCTGCTGAGCCATTTAATGAGGCTGCAGAAGCAGTAAGAGGAGGGTGAGAGGGTGCTGGAGTGACGGAGGTTTCCGCGGGGAATTAAAGAAAGCAGTAAAGTGAGAGGAGAGCGGATTTAAAAATTAACCTGTGTGTGAATGTACTCTGTTCGGAACAGGAATTAAAAAGCAAACAAGGATTAATTGATCCCCTCCTCCCCCAGAAGCAGGACGCTGGCATTTCAGAAGCCAAATTGATTGGCTGAGAATACACTCTGCTGAGTAATTAAACGAGGAGGCTGATCGATGCCAGCAGCTGGATTTAGATGCCCACGGACAAGCTAACAGAGGAATCCAGAACGGAACAAACTGCTGTTTGGCTCAGGCAAGGTGCGAACTTAAGGTCTCCGAGTTAAAAAAAAAAATGGCACTTTGCTCTTCTCTCCTCTCTTGCCCTAAAAACTCCTTTGATTGATTCACTATTGACCCATTGCAAAAATAAGGACCCCCGTGCAGAGCGTTTCTCTCCGTGGCAGGTGACAGATATAAAGGGCCAAATTTCTGATTGCATGGGCCACTTACGCAACTGCAATTAAGCTGCCTGTGAAGTTCACGTAGCTACATAAAAAAATGACGACCAAGTTACTTATTAGCCATCTCGATCCTGCTTCCGTAAGAGCCACAGGCCAGTGTTTAAGCGAGCTGGAATGGCCCGCCTTGTTATCTGTCGTGGGTGATAAATGAGATGCGTCACAAGTGTGCTGTGTGTGGCCGAATGACCAGAGACCCACAGAGAGGTCGCATGACTCCATCAGCCCAGCAGGCCCACCCGCTACTGGCCCAGGCACTCGGCTCCTCACCAGAGAGCACGGGTCGCACTCTCCTGCAAATAAGTGCTGGGCCCTGGGCCCTTCTCCTCAGCACCCACCACATGAAGGTGGGAGACGTGAGGCAGAGGACGAAGGCAGAAGCAGAAGGGGCTTTCCTTCCTCGCCTGGGGAGGGGGGATCCCTGCTGGGGGCCGGTCATGTTGTTGACTGTTCCTGGGATTCTCCAGGGAAGAGGTGGAGTGAAAGGAAAATCAAAGGGTCACAGCTTGCAGCCCGGCCCAGTGACCGAGGCCCCCTCTCTGGCACGCATCAGGGGTGTCCTGGATTCCTGGCCCTTCTGCGAGGAACCAGTTTCTTCCACTCCCTGTGTGTAAACCCACGGACTTCTCGAGATCCATATGCAATTCGGCTTTCTGGCTGGGAAAAGTGAGGAAGCAGATGACCTTGCGGCAAAGGGCCCTTAGAGACGCAAATGGCTACGCCACGGGAAAACACAGCAGAGGAGACCACTGCTTCAACCAGGAGAGAGAGAGATTTATAGAACATGAGCAAGTGATCTGGATCTTGGAAGGATCCATATTATAAATTTCTCAAGAGACAGAAAGTTGAACCGTGGTTAGCCGGAACTGGAGTGGGGAGCGGGTGGATTTCGTGTTTAACGGTGCAAAGTTTCCGTGCGGGATGATGAAAAGTTACAGAGATGGACCGTGGTGATGGTTGTAATGCCCCTGAACTGTACACTTAAAAACGGTTAAAAGGGTAAATTTTATGTTATGAATATTTAACCCTAATAAAAAAAATACTACAGTCAGTGATAACCGTGTAATTTCCTGAACAGTTCTTAGAAACATATAGCCTACGACTAAGGTTTTTCCATGTTAAAAAAAAAAAAAAAAAAAACATTGCTGAGGAAAGAAAGAAAGAAAAAGAAAAGAAAAAAACTTCGCGGTATCAGAGATGCACCCGGCTCACTCAAGCTCGAGGCTTCATGTGGAACATTCCCCGAGCGTGGTCAGCCCAGGGCTCTGCGTCCTCGGCCTGTGTGCACGACGCGTCCACCTCTGTGCCCTGAGCCGTCCCCAGATCAGGCTCAGTCACAGGAGAGCCAGAGTTTGTATTCTTGTCAGTCACAGAAGAGCCAG
Source organism: Eonycteris spelaea (assembly GCA_003508835.1). Lineage (NCBI taxonomy): Eukaryota > Metazoa > Chordata > Mammalia > Chiroptera > Pteropodidae > Eonycteris > Eonycteris spelaea. Next base: position 1,486,262 of record PUFA01000056.1, read on the forward strand.
AGTTTGTATTCTTGGCTCCCAACCACTGTGCCTTCCGCTCTTCTTACCTAATCCTCATTCCCTTTTCTTCTCCTGAATTTAGGAAAGGACCTAACACGTGCGTTTGCACTGAGGCATTAAGGGTCTAAGAAGCTTCACGCGGCCCACCTAGGAAGGCTCGCCTTTCACCTCGAGCCTAAGCGTTAGCAAGAAGAATAAAAATACAGAAATGGGAATGGAGCTTGCAACCTCTCCAAGCTGTGTGCTTTATGCCTCGGAATCGGATTCTGCCTGCACCTCTCACATAACCTTAGAAACTTCTTTTCCAAAGTCTCCTTCCCTGGTCCGTGTCTTCTTCACGAACGACTTTCAGGAGCCCAGACCATACTCTCGCCCACCAGCCATCCTGGCCGGAGCCTCGCACCAAGTTAAGTTGCTCACTGGACACAGAACTGTCCCCAGGGCCCCTTCTAAATCTGCCAAGGCCAATGAGGAAGCAGAGGCGGAGGCCCCGCGGACAAGGTGGGGAGCACTGGTGGAGGACGGGGCTAGCCTCGGCCTGAACGCATCTTATTACTAACGCGAGGAGCGGCCCCGACCCAACAAGACCACATGCGCGCTGGCGAAGAGCACAAGGGAAGCTCTATCTCCGCTCAAGCCTGCAGCCTGTCCTAGCACAAAGGAGCAAAGGTTCCTAAAACATAAACACAGCTGGCCCCGGAGGGCAAGACAGTTTCTCTTTCATAGCCGCAAAAGCAGAACCAGCAAAGGTCAGGCCCAGGAATCTGTATTTTCAAAGAGCTCCACAGGGGAGTCGATGGCCTGATTCATGTGAGATGCACCCTGTACGCCTCTATGTACATATGGTCTCGTTTGTGACATACCCTCTCGCTTGATTACAAATAAAAACCAAAGGAGGCTGCTTTGTGTTAGCTTTTGTTCTATTGCATTATAAACATCAGCAAAAAAGAAAGTGATATTCATCATAGTAACGCACTCATTTTTTTTTTGAAACAGCAGGAAGATGCTGAGAAAAGAAGCTGTGCTCAACAAGGCAGCTCTAAATGACCACAAAGGACCTGTTGTTTCACACTCAAAGAGTCACCAACTGTCAACAGCGACAGGTCCAACAAAAATATGTTCTATGGCTTTGGTTTCTCATTTCTTTCCCTTGATGAATGGAAAATCCTTTTACCAGCTAAGCAGGGCAGAAGGGCCTTTTTGTTTCTGACTGGGGGGAACATGCAGGGGAAGGCAGAAGGCCCCCGACAGAAGGGAGGATCCGTGGAAGTCTGCAGCCTGGAGCGTGAGCTGTGGGAAGCCTTGGAATCCTTCCCCGCGCTGCCCTCAGACGTAGGAAGAGGCCGACTCTGGGCGGACAGAAAAGCTGAGCCTCGCTCACGAGCGGAGTCCACGTCAGCGCCTGTCCTGGTCCTTGCAGGCTGCTCCAACAGGACGCCACAGACCGGGGCGTATAAACAGAAACCTGTTTCTCACAGTTCCAAACGGGATCTACGCATCCCATTCGCGAGGCTCCACCCTCAGGGCCTAATCTCCTCCCAGAGGCCCCGCCTCTTAACACCATCACCTTTGAAAATTAGAATTCAACATATAAATTTGGGGGGGGGGTCACAAACATTCAGACTATCACAGCACCCCTCACGTGGGGGAAAGGCCCCACCTGTGAGGGACCAAGCTGTCCTTCACCTGAGGGTAGCTGCCCCGTCTTTTGCAGCCTGCTTCCCCCCACTGCTCTTTCCCTTTCTCTGGCCTCGTTAGCTTTCGCTCCCAAACCCCCATCCCTCCCAGCCTCAGAACCTCTGAGCTGATGACAGAATGACAGGAGATACTGACTTGGGGTCTGAGTCTCCAGCTCTTGCTGCTTCTGATTTCCTTTGGGTTCCTCCTGTACATTTGTGCCTTTTCATTTTTATTGCTACCACCGCCCTCCTAAACCACACGACGACCCGAACCAGCGGTCACTCAACTGTCAAAGTATTAGGTTCTTGGCCTCCTGGCAGCCTTCAGTGGTTAGAGGCAGTGAGGGCCTTAACTCTCTGCTCCCACCACCTCTCAACCAGGTGGCCTGTTATGACGCAAACAGGTCTCAGACCGAATTCTGGCACGCGGAGATGCGTAACAGCCAGCAAGAGCAAACATCAGACCACCTGGTCTGTAAGCTCAGCAAAGTCCCAGCTCTCCATCTTCTCACTCAAAGCAGATGTCACAGAAGCTAGCAGCAAGATCCAGTTAATCGGCTGGATGACAGAATTCTCCTTAAGCAGAGGGACACAGGATCTAGTGGGATTCTAAGACCTGGAGGCCATTCCAAAGGACCTGAGCTGCTTACAGCTTGCTCATGCAAAGGCAAGGATGCCTGCACGACCTGTCTGACGGGTCTAACAGACATCAGTCATTCCACCCACGAAAGAAATCAAAGTCTGACACCCAGGATGCTAATTAATATACCTTCTGATGATCACTGAAAATAGATCTAAAGTGTTAATGTCAGCCTCTGGAATATAACAGGTATTATATATTCCTAAATAATTCCTAAGTCACCCAAGAGTATCAGAAAACTTCACGTGTTAAATAACTATGCCTGGGGTAACAATTAAACAAACTTAAATACACACCATTACCACATTATTTAAAAAGAGTTCTTTTTTCAAAACTATAGATAGTGCTATGCATAGACTTCCACTTCTCCTTGTCAATTCGTCCTTCCTCCCCACTTTCAACATACCTCACAAGCGTTAGTGCATTTCTCTCTTCCTCTCACCTTAAGGCCCTATTACCTGTCACAGCCTTTCGTCTCTTAAATAGTGTGACATTACCTTTCCATTCGCTGATTCAGAACACTGAACCCCTCCCGCAATAAACAATCATGTGAGCCAGGACGGAAGGGGCGAAGTCGAGCAGTGCTGCGACTTCAAGGAGCTCTCGGCCTGACGAAGAGGCAGACGCTGGCCCCGACAGTAACACCACAAGGTGCACGCGAGGACAGAGCTGTGCACAGGTCCCAGCGGACGCACAGGGGAGGAACTCCGGACAGGGAAAGTGTCCGAGGAAGCTTCCTGCCAGAAGAGAATCGTGAGAACTGGACTGAGTTCTTAAAGAAAAAGGTGAGGGTTAGGCTGTGCATTCTAGGCTAAGAAGATCCCCCTAAATAAATAAATAAACAAACAAACAAACCAAACAAAATAAATAAATAAATAAATAAATAATCTAATCATGATAGCTACACTCTATTAGATTCCTGTTCTATTAAACTCCAGGCACTTTTCTAGGTATATTGCCTTTGCCATTTCACTGAAACCTCACACCACCACGCAAAGATAGACACTAGTCTCATTCCCATTGAACAGATGAAAAACTGAGGCTTAGAGCATTTCCATCAGGAGGTAGCAGAGCCGGGATTCGAATGCAGGGCTTTCTGACTCCTAGGACATCACACTACACTCTACTTAGGAACGGCACACAAGGAACTGAATGTGCCTAAAACTCAAGTTCAAGACAGAAAGGTGCAACCAGATGAGAGAGGTAGGTCAGCCAGAACACGGGTTTCTGCTTCATTTTCTTATCGAGAGTATAACTATCTGAGTGAGCTTCATTTCTCTCTTTCAGAGTTAAACACACAGTAGGGGCTCAGTAGAATGGAGTGACTAAATTTAGAGGGAAAGAATTTACAGAATAGATTGTCATACCAACCACTGGGTAGTGAGTCACTCCTTCTTTACAAAATGAGCTGTGTGTTTTGTTTTCTTTTGTTTTGTTTTTAAATAGGGCTTCCAACATGCCCAGCATCGACAGATATTTGAGTATCTTTCATGAGGCATGCATTGAAATAAGCAGTGGGGAATCGGCAGGGAATAAAATAGACAAGGTCCCTTCTGTGAGAGAGTTTAACACAACCTTCTCCTAATTTGACCTCTCTGGTTCCTAAAAAATGCCGGGCCAATACCAACGGCTCTGAGTGGGCATCCACCACCGGTCCCCCCCACCTCCATCGTCCCCACTACATCCCACCCCCAGGTGACCCAGCACTCACCTGTCCAGCCACCAAGACCTTATCCAGGGGGCAATCTGGACAAGGTGGCCCAGCCAGATAGCATCTGCTGATTGGACACCTGGAACAAGGTGAGCTGTGGCCTAAGGGCTCAGCCTTGGGCAAAGCAGTGGGCTTTTCCCCCTAAGAAGAATGTACCTCTATTCAAATTCCACTTTGCAGGAATGCCTGAGATGCCAGAAGGAAACAGGAAAAAAAAAAAAAAGATTCAAAATATTCTGATGTGAAGTCTGGCTGTCAGATCTGTCTTTCTTACTCTGAACCCCAAACATGCCGAGTGTGGAGCCCGGAACATCGCCCTCGTGTGTAAGCAAGTGGGAGAAGGAAGGAGCGTGACTGGGGAGTCTCTCTTCCTGCCCGGCCACTGTGGCAGGCCAAGCGAGGACAGAATCGCCAACTGAGGCAGGGTGGTGGCCACGTGTGTAGGACCTTGCGTGGCGTGTGACAGGACTACTGAGCCAAAGCGCCGGTTCTGCAGGAAGTGGCCTGTCTCCTGGGGATCAGCTTGCTGAGTGGGTCGAGGCCTCAGGCCCCACGTCGGCTCCCTTCTAAGTTCTCCCCCATCTCCAGGCTGCTTCCCACCTCTCACTGTCCTTACAGATGGCGCCCTGGTCCCCAAGTGCCGCACTCCCGCTGCTCCCATAGGCACAGCCGACTGTCACTGCAGGGCTCCTTTCTGGGACTCTGGGGGCAGAGGAGGCTCATATTTACAGCGCCAGCATCTCCCAGCCTCAGCCCTGACACCAGGACCCCTTATCCTCCCTGGGCCCTGCTCCGTGGGGCCATGGTGAGGAAGACTTCATCCGGAGACGCTGTTTGGCCCACACACACTGCCAGGTTAGGAGCACAGCGGCGTTCCCACCCTAGGAGCTGCTGGGATGCCCAGGACGGCCCCCCACCCCACCCCCCCGACCTCCTGGCCGCCTCCACACTCCCAGAGGCTGGGGTCTGGCAGCAGACTTTCTATAAAGGGTCTGATGGCCAATATTTTAGGCTTTGTTGGCCTTATACAATCTCTGTCACATATCCCTTGGTTTTGAAGGTTGCTCTTTAATCTTTTAAAAATAGGCCATTCTTAGCAGAACCAGGGGACATGTCTGGCCCGTAGTTAGGCATGGACGCTTTGTGGTATTACATCAGAAGTTTCCTCAGCTTTTGGGGCAGATTATCTCACGGTCTTCACCTAGAGCCAGTTAACACCAGTGCAAAGGCACAGGCTTTTTGCAAAACCTCGACAATAAACTTTTTTTTTTTCTTAGAGAAGACAAAATTTCTTTGCCTGAGTAATAATTTTCTAGCTTCTGTGTGAAACTCTTACACTCAAAGAATGCCACAGTTTGGCACCAGAGCAGGGAGAGCCGTGTGGCCCCTCCTATGCGCCCTGGCTGGAATTCCTGGGGCCATTGTCTCTCTCTTCTGGGAGGCCCGATGCAAAGGCATTCCCTAGCAAAAAAGAACAATAGGAGGCAGGTAATAAGTTGGCACTTGTAATGGGAGGAAACCAGTGAGAATTCGAAACCCTCCCTTTGAATAACGACCACAGCTATACAGTCCCAGTGCCAAGATCTGTGGAAGGTTGAGATGGAGGAAATCTGGTGATTGTCTAACAGTGGGGACTGCGACGTTTATACAAAGATTACTCTATCATGTGCTCTCTCGACGGATGGCTTTGGCTCATGGGGAAGTTCGACGAGCTCTATTTAAAGGGGCAAGTATTTTCCCAGTAGAGGAAAGAAGAGAATAAATTTAGGTGAGAAAGCAACAGGCAAAGAGGACAGCTCTGGAGGAAATGCTTTGAAGAAGCTAGATCCCCAGGGGCCAATGTCTGCAAATAATCGGTTTAGTACCTTGGTAATTAGCCTCTACTGAAAGCCTGCTACCAGGATGGCGGTGCACAGCACACACAGCCGCATCGGTTTCAGGTGACAGTTCTAGTTGCCTCAAGCCCCTAAACGCACTGTATTGCTTGACAGCCAGGGTCCCAGCAGGGAAGAGACGAAGCACCCCCTTCCAGTAGCGCCTGGAGCTCTCAGAAAGCAGTGTGGACTGCTTTTGCATTTTCTTTGATCACGTCTGTCCACCTAAGTGCTTTCCCGAACAGGGCCAGGGCTGGTCCTGGAGGGGACTCACGGCTATAAGCAAGCCCATCCCATCTGCTGCAACCAAAGGACCCCCTGATTCAAACCCCAGCCAGGGTATCAGGCACTGTCAAGCAGCACCACCCATGCCACCTGCTATGGTGACTTCCTCAACCAGAGAGACACTGGCGGAGAAAATTCGCCATCTAAGGACAGTTCTGGACCACGGACCGCTAATTCCACGCCTCTCCGCTTGAGCGACCTAGGGGCTAACGTTACTTGAAGGCTTATCGTGTGCATTTCCTTCCTCCTTGCTCATTGACTGCACGCGTAAAACAATTGTCCTGACGTAGCCATTATCCCCGAGGGGGCGGGGCTGCGGAGCCCAGCTGTAGTAGCACAGTTTGGGCTGGTAACCAGCATAACTCTAGGGAGCATCCAGAATGTGCCAAGCTGGCACTCTGTGAGCATGATGTCACTGAGCCCTCACGCCTGCCCCAAATCCAGGCACAAGTTCAAGGACACCCAGGAATAAGGACTGAGGATACAGAAGTCCAGTCCCCCTTTTTGTGCCCCTGCCAGACCAAAAAAAAAGATGCATCTTTACCAAATTTCCTGTAGAAGCAATTCTCAGTCCCTCCATTCTCAGAAGGGGTAGAATGGAGCAAGAGGTACTTAGGAGGAAGAACAAAATTCTGCAGACATTCACAAAAAGAGTTTTGCAGACATTCACAAAAAAAGTGTTTCGCACTTGTACAAACTGGGGGCTGCGGAGCAAATTACAATTTGTCACTCTGGCGATGGTGACTTCTGCTACTTGCCGATAGCAGCTTTGAAAACACGAAAAGGTGGCAAATACTTGCAAAGCATGAACTGAAATAAAGCCATCACCTTAAGTGCTTACGCTGTGCTCCGTACAACTCTAATTAAGCACACCACATTATTAACTCATTTAACCCTATGAGACATAACATTAATAGTCCTATTTTATAGTCGAGGAAACTGAGGCCCAGAGAGGATGAACCAGCTGCCAAAGCGCCTGAGGCCAGCGAGCGGCATAGCCAGGGGTCGAACCCAGTCTGGCCCCAGAGCCCATGCTCTTAATAACCACACTATTTTGTCCCTGTACATAACCGACTAAGCAATTATACCATAAAGAAATGCAAAGCTCTCAACAGGCCAAACTAAACAAAAAAAACCTGGCAACTTCTGCCTTATTCGCCTTCCTGTGTCATGGCCAAGAAAACTTAGAGCGACTGCTGTCACCACCAGGCAACATGTGAGATGTACGCCTAATTGAAAGAAAATATACTGTTTAAACCCAGCGCACAATTCTCTTTGCAGGATTCTATTAAGTTAATTAAACAAGGAGGCTATTAGTCGGAGATAGCCCTAATGCTTTGTACCTGCATAAGCAAACCAAAACCTAAGCCTGTAAATGCTTCAAGGTTAAGAAATCGAAACCTGAGGACAATCAATCACAGCCAACTAGGCTTTAAGCTATAGCCGGTCAAATAATTACCTTGCTTTGTTTCTGCACTTTCTCTCTAAGTCTGTCCCCTGGCTCACGTGGGTGACCAGCTCCCGCCCACTCCCAGTTTGGTACTGCCCAATTCTAACCTATTTTTGCTTAAATAAACTCTTAAAATTTTTAATATGCCTCAGTTTACCTTTTAACTGTTCTAAATATCGCTGGGCAAAGGTTCGCATTTTAGTTAGAAATGAATGACCAGAGGCAAAGCAGCTGTTAAAAATAACTCGAATGAGGCCAGTGTTCTACTTTAAATTTCACTGGATTTCCTTTCTTAAAGGAATGCGGGAGACAATCCTGAGGTCAAATATGCCAAGCACCCAGTGACACCCGATGGCATCCTGTCAAGACTTGTTCCGGAAGTGGGGCCTTGCACTCCAGCCACCACACATACTAAGTGGGAGTCTGGGTGGGCGTGTGAAGAGGCGACAGGCAGCCAGACACACGGAGGGACTTGCAAAATGTGCCCAGGACACTTACAATGCGCCCTCACTCCAATACCCTCGCAGTGTGGAATACTCTCCTCTTTCCTGCTTGAGCAGGGAAGTGGGTCTGAGGGACCAGTGACAGATCCTGGGCAGGATATAACCAGAGGAAGTAGGTGGGACAGTTGGGAGTGTTTCGTGTCTTCCTCGTTGCCATAGACTAAATGTTAGTGCTCGGCCAAAATTCAAATGTTGAAACTTAATCTCCAGTGTGATTAGAGAGTCATGAAGGTGGAGCCTTCGTGAACGGAATTCGTGCCCTTGGAAAGAGAGCCCGGAGCGCGCCCTCTCGCTTCTGCCACGTGAGGACGCAGCGAGAAGGCCGCCGAGGGCCAGGACGCGGGCTCTCGCCAGACACCAAACCCGGGGCGCTTTCATCTTGGGCTTTCCGGCCTCTGTGGGAGTGACAGGGCGGCCTCAGAGACGGAGGGAGGAAGGGGAAGGAGATCACAGGGACACCGACGTGACCCCCACAGTCCACCAGCGCAGGAGAGCACAGAAGGTGGATCCAGACTCTACGGAAAGTCATCGAATGTTGCCACGTGCGCTCTGCTTTATGTGTCTAAGGAAGCTCTACACATGCGCACGGTTTCCTTAGCCAGGTGTCGTTTCCTAGGGCTGCCCTCACAAAAGGACACAAACGGGGTGGCTTAAGAACAGAAACTATTGTCTCACCTCTGGAGACCAGATGCCTCCAATCAAGGCGGCAGCAGGCCTGGCTCTCTCTGGAAGGCAGGGGGAGGGTCTGCTCCTTGCCTCTCTCCCCGCTGCTGGTGGTGGCTGGCAATCCCGGCCCTCCTTGGCTCGCCTGCACCCTTCCAATCTCTGTCTGCATCTTCAGATCCCTCCTCCCTGTGGGTCTGTATCTGTACCTCTAGTTCTCTTCTGACAACGACACTGGTCATATGGGGCCAAGAGCCCACCCGAATCTATTATGACCTCATCTGAACTCGAGTCCACAGAGACCCTATTTCTTAACAAGGTCACATTCGCAGATACCAGCAGTTGGATCAGATCTTCGGGGCGGGGGGCGGGGGGACATTATTCAACCCCCAGTGACTGGATAACGAAGAACGGGGTGCGGCATGATGTTTGCACGCAGACTCACCTCCGTGGACTGCAGCTTTCTCACTTATAAAGGAAGGAGGTCGACTGGACGGCCTCTTCCAGCCCTAAAGATTTCGAATCTGGTTCCTTCTCTGAAGTGTCCTCTGCTCCCTCCTCCGATTCCAGACAAGGGGCTGCTGCCCACGGCCGCCCTCCCGCCCCCTCCACCTGTCTGCGAGTCTTACAGCCGCCGAGGATTTCTGTTTGGTGGTCTAGGTCCTGCCCTCGATTTCCGGTGTCACGACAGAAAAAGCCTCTCCATGTAAGTACAAAACTCCTCAGCTCCCCGCTGGCCTGGTGGCCACTCGCCAGCTGGCTCACCTCAGGCCTTTCATCGGGCTCCTGCCCTGACCCACCCATCTTCCTGGTGGCCCTTTGATTTATTCTCACCCATTCCCTTGTCTTGCCTACACACCTGGTGTCCGGTCTTTCTTTCCACCCATTGTGTAGCTGCCAGCCAGCCTACGCTCTCTATTTTCTGCCTCTCTCCCACAAACACCTTTGTTTGCAGAAAACACACAGAGTCCGGCATCCTGGCTAGAGGCTGCAGGTGTAGGGATGTAGGCTCCGGGCTGAGGCAGGAGGACTGTGTTTTTAGGCAAGCTGTGCTGCTTGCTGGTGGCCCGATGTGGCTGCCCCCACCCTGGTGACTCAGTTTCTCCTCCAAATAATGAAGGAAGGGGATTCAGTGGGACTGGCAGGCTCCAAACAAGTGTACAAAGGCAAGCGGGGGACGTTCGATACCCTCTGCTGACCTCTTTAACCCACTCGCTCCAAAATAACAGGCAGAGAGCTTCACCAAACCCGTGGGCCCAGGGCTGTGAGGATGAAGCCTGACTCGCTTCTCCTTATCCAGCACATTCCCCAAGCATTGAAAGAAAAGCGACAGCGTAAGCCTCTCCGCACCCCCCAAAATACAAGGTTGTTCAGAATTCTAGGGATCCAATCCCAAGGCTGCAGGAGCTCAATGACGCTTCCTGCATTGAAACAGCAACGGCCACCTCTTTTGACTCCCATCTTTAGGAGGAATTCTGGGAGCTGCTCTGTAAACTGCACGAGATGATGCTGTGTCACGGAACCGGTACCGGCCAGATTTCTAAGGAGAGGCCGTGTTTACCCTTGTTACATGGGCAGAAGGTCAGCAGAAATGGAAGAGCCTGCAGAGTCTGACAAGCGAGAGAGAGGTAGCAGGTTCCGACCACTTTTCCAGCAAACCTGCCCATGACAGGAGGACACCTGGGCCACCTTTGTGTCCCAGGTCTTTCTGTGGGGCCCTTACCTGCATGATGTCACGTCTGCTTCATAAGTCTCGCAGGCATTTTTATCTCTGAGTTTCGGCTGAGAGAAGACAGAGCGAACAGCCACTTCCCCAGACACGCACAGCTAGAGGGAAAGCGGAGATCGGAGCCTGACTCCAGCCCGTGCTTTCCCGGACGTGCCTTGCTCCGTGCGTGCGTCAGGGGAAGGACGGCAGCACCATCTCCTTGAAGGGGCGACGCAGTTCAACAAATGATTCTGTTCTCATGTCAGGGGAGCACGTGTTTGTCGGGAGGGACCGGAGTTAGAGGAAGAGGGAGAGGGAGAGGAGGTATTCCAGGACCAGGCGAAGGGCTCTTCTTCGCCCGAGTTGGGTGAGGGGTGTGGAGGGGAGGGACGCAAAGGAACAGAGACCGTGCTCCGCTTAGAATGGTGTGCCAAGGGTCTCGCACTTGGCCCTGCCCGCTGCCTCGGACCGGCCTCTGCTCTAAGAGGCGTAAGCCGGGGAGGTTCCTCGCGCTTCTTGGCCGAGTCATGGCCAAGTGTGCTGAGAGAAGCTGATCCGGTGTCCGTGCCTCCTCCCCCTCCCCCGCCTTCGCCGCCCCAGCTGCAGTGCCGGTAGGAAGAGAGGGGCCCCGACGAATGGGTTCTAGCGCGGAAAGTGTCGGTGAGATGCTACACCTTTCGGTTTTGGTTTCTCTGCCATCAGTGATCCTGGCCATCCTACCAGAACTTTAGAGGGCCGAGGCGACGCCTTTTATTACCCCGTCGCCTCCACACAGTGCTAGGATCTGGAAGATATTATGAGCGCTACTTCAGGGATGAGGAAACTGAGTCAGGGAGAGTGAGCACCAGACAATCTGAGTGCAGCGGGGACAGAGAGGCACAGACGTGAATAACAGAAACGCGAAGCCCGGTCTCCCAGCAGTGGGCGGACGCATATTACTTTGTCTCGGGTAATAAAAATCAGGATTTTAAAGCGTAGTCCCTAACTTACCCTGGAAGGCTCAAGAACTCTTACCGCTTGTTTTTCCTGACTCTGGTTTTGACTAGAGAAGTAAGGGCACTAAAAATCGCAAACAGCTTTCTACCTGCAGCTCCTCCACACTGAGACTTGAAGTGATTACTAGATAAGGTTTCAGGCGCCACAGAATGAGAAGAAACGTCGAGGGGTTGCTTTTCTGCTCAGACTTACCAGGGAGAGACAGTAATTTAAATGGCATTTTACGATCTCGAAAGAGGTGGCAGCAAATACGTGCTGTTACCATGAACAGATACTTAACTAATTTCTACTGCTGGAGACGTTTCCACTGGAATTGGAGGTAAACTCCCAAGTCCAAACGATCTGCCTTTCCTGATGAGACAACCTTGTACGGAACTATCACTCTTTAAGGCCAGCTGCCATTTTGGAAATCGTCATTCCTTGGAACAACGGGTGGAGGTAGAGAAGACAGGAATTCAGCACCTTACTGTCCCATTCCCAGGCGGCCCCACTCATGCTGGACCAAAGAGGTGTGCCTCCGCGCCCGGACGGGAAAGAACTGGCTGACCATCTGCAGGTTGTCTTTTCTGGGGGGTGGGGTTTCAGGTATGTAACAACACTGTAACTCGATGTCTGCATACATGACAGTGTGCTCACCACCGGAAGTCTAGTTTCTGTCATCATGTATTCGGCCCCCTTTGCCCATTTCACCCCCCCCACTTCCTCTCTGGTAACCACCAATCTATTGCCCATATTTATTGCTCTGCTTTTGATTTGTTTGTTTGTTTGTTTTATATCCCACACATGAGTGAAATCTTACAATTTTTGTCCTTTTCTTATTTCACTTAGCATAAGGATCCATCCATGTTGTTGCAAACGGCAATACTTCATCTTTTTATATGGCCGAGTAGTATTCCATTCTATATATAAGAATGAAATATATATCACACCTTCTTTATCCGTTCATTGGTCAATGGACACTTAGGTTGTTTCCATATCTTGCTTATTGTAAATAATGCCACATGAAGACAGAGGTGCACGTATCTTTTCGAATTAGTGTCTTCATATTCTTCAGATAGGTACCCAGAAGTGGAATTGCTGGAGCATATGGCGGTTCCATGCTTAATACTGTTTTCCATAGTGGCCGCACCAATTTACAGTCCACCAACAGTGTGCCAGGCTTCCCTCTTCCCCGCATCCTCCCCGACATTCAAGGTGTCACTTAAACAGGACAACACCTGCTCCAGGCCCCAGGTTATTGAGAAGTACACATTAAGCCGGAATCTCATTATAGCTGTCAGAATCACAACGACTGACAGCTGGGAAATCTCATTATGCACTTCCGCGGGATTGCATCAAAGCTTTGATTAGTGTTTAGGCATTTGCATTTGCAGACGCAGCATTTTTCTTTGTGCTTAAGGAGTATCTGATAACACTGAGGCCCAGCATCGCAACTCGATGATGTGCTGAGGACGAGGCCAGCGCCACACAAAACTGAGGTGTGTTTTGTTTCTCCTTAATTTCATCTTGTCTAGGTCACCTCTGATTTTCCTTCTCTTGGACAAAGGAGGAGCTAAACGGAAGTTACTCAGCCCGCAATTTGTTCCAGGACATAACAGATTTGCGCTTGACCTCTGAAAAACGTTCCCAAATTCTTATGTGCAGTAGAAATGAATGGCGAAGCGGGCGGTGTTAAGATAAATAAATAAAAGTGCCATCTTTCTATGCAACTGAGAAAGGTCACTTGTCTACATTTGGTTAAAGAAAACTCCACAGGTACGAGAAAATTACACGTGGTCAGTGAGGATGTTTGCACAGACTCTTGACGTTTAAAGTCATTGGTGCCTAATGGTGAAACCCGAGGTCTTTCTTTTTGAAAACGGCTCCTGGGACAGAGCACGTGGTACTGCGTCCGACGGGCCACACGTTCTGCTCCCTGGAATAATCGTAGGAAACGGCGACTGTGCTGGTCGCTAAGCTATCGCTTCTCTGCTCCAAACCCACTATTCTGCGCTCTGCTTTGTGATTCTGGGGCTGGGATACTGCAAATCCCACTTCTCTCTCTCTCTCTCTCTCTTTTTTTCCCTACTCTTTTAAAACAGCTTTTTAACTAATACGGAGAGTTTTATTTTACTAACAGCTATTTCAAATTTTAAAATATTTTTGACATCCATTATTTGGAGTGTTTCATTTCCATCAAAATCTTTCTGAACGGGGGATCTGTGGGAATGGGATGTTTGATGAAGCCTCTGGGGTCGCAGCCGGTGCTCTGGGGTCGGCTTCCGTTGGTGACACAGAGCACACAGTGGATGTGAAGACAGCCATGCTCTCTAGAAAGGCCTGCTCACTCCACTAATCTCGTGGTAGACAGGTCATCACAGAAGACTACTGCAAGTCTCCAAGGCTACATAAAACTATTCCCTGTAACAGCCACCTGCTATGGTCTGAATGTGAGTGTACCCCCAAAATTCATGTTGAATTCATACCCAAACCAAAGGAGAATGGTGTTAGGTGGCAGGGCCTTTGAGAGGTGCCTAGGTCGTGAAGCAAGGATGAAGCCCTCACAAATGGGATTAGTGCCCTTATAAAAGAGGCTCCAGAGAGATCTCTGGACACTTCTATCACGTCAGGACAGAAGAGGTACCAGCTACGAACCAGGAAGAAGGCTCTCACCAAAATGAAATCACCTTGATCTTGGACTTCCAGCTTCTAGAATGGTGAGAAATATATTTCTCTCATTTATAAGCTACCCAGTCTGTAGTATTTTTGTTACAGCTGCCTCGGTGAACTCAGACACTACTCCAGCTAACCATTCTGAGTTAGGAAGAAGTAACTACTAGGGAACGTAGCCCAAGGCCCTGAGGAATCTCTTGGAAGGTTTTGCACAACAGGGCATGCTGCTCAAGTTCCCATCAAAAGAGACACAAACTAGAGCTCTCTGCCCCATTCCTAAGCAGGAGAGATGGAGGTCAGTGACACAGGCCCTGGCGAGTCAAATGGCCGAGGAGATGTAAAACCACAAGATCAAATTCCATCTCCAAACCCCAGACTGAAGTTGTTCACTCCCAAGTTAGCCATTTTTAATAAAGTGGCATGCATGATGGATAATTCCTGAGACTTTTTCTTGAAGTTCTGACATTCATAAATATTATTGGTAATTAGCAGGCTTCTGTAGTCCCTATGAAATACTTAAAAGGAAACAAAGAAACAGCCACATGTAGAGGCAGATGCTTCGTAACCCACATCCCAGCCTCCCAGGTGAGAGATTCGGACCATGTATCAGCAACATAAAGCCCTAAGTCATGGCTCCTCCAGGTCACTTGTTAGTGATACCCAAGAACAGTCTAGCAAATAGGCAAAGCCAAGAAAGTTAAATCCTCAGATGCCAAGGGTCTAGGCTGCATATTGACCTTAGTTGGTCTATTTTTATTAAAATCGAGTAACTAGAGATCATATAAAGTGAAGATCTAGCATAAGGTATTGAAAACAGAATGCAATTTGGAGGGTAGATTTTTACACAAAGGTTCCTGGGCACAGCACTTGACCTCCCCATGCCTCAGTTATGTCAGTAAAATGGAGTCAATAATGACATCCACTTCCCTACATTGTTGTGAGAGTAAATGTAAATTTACATTTTACATTTTACAAAACACTGACATGAGGACAACTTCTGATCCCAGGAATCACTTTAGAGCTTTTGATAACCCCCGTGGATAATACAGTACGAGGCGACATGAAAGTTCAAGAAATGTTTGTTGACTGACTGACTGAATGAATGAATGAATGCATTCTATGATTTACTGGAATGTCCTGACAGCACCTTGGTGCTATGGAAGAGTTTATACAGCTCTGTAAGGAGCCCGTGTCAGGAAAGAAGCAAATCGAAAGGGTCTGGACACTTTAAATTCTTAGATTGTATTAGAATTCATTAACTGTGCTCCTTTTCCTGAGAAGCTTGGAGAACTTTCCAAGAATTATATTATTAATCATGAATCTTTCTGATAAGAGACAATGCAAGAAAATGTCAGCTACAACAGCTGTAAGACAGCTGAAGAAACTAAGGCACAACCAACCAACTCCTCCTGACCAGCCACCCTGGGCCCTGTGACTTCTGGTACTCAGAGATTGGCCACTTCCAGAAATCAGAGATAAAGGAAGGCAAAAACCTGCCTTTTGGTCATAAGTAACCTAAGGACATTTCTGCTGGCAGGCCATATTCTAATTCCTTCTTTCCTCTGCTGGAAAGGAGAAAAGGAATTGACACTCCACTGAGTCCTGATATGAACAGCCTGGCAGTGGATTTTGCTCAACAGATAGAGTTGCGGCTTCTGGCTTCCCTGTAAAACGGCCTCAATATTTAGATAAAATAAGGCATGGAGACCATTTGGCCAAGAATCAATTAATTCTCTTATTACCATCCAGATTCTAATGAAAACAGGACCCCACAGCTCAGAACCTGCATGAAAGTGAAAACATATGCTTGATGCTGAATGCCCCTTTCCACACCCCAGCTCTCTGTCACTACGTCTCACTAACCCATCACGGGCCAGATGAATTTCCCAAGTCCTAGCAGTGAAAACGTCCAGGAATCCAAAGATGTTTTTTATGTTGCGTAAAGCACTGGGCTTTACACTTCTATGTTAGGTAACGCTATAAACAAAACTCAAGCCTATTCACGTGTGGCATTATTCCTTCTGTATCTTCTTACAAAAATGCCAAGAATGACACCACCACCAAGTCCCTCACAGCACCAGGGCAGGACAGTCCAGTCCCATCACCGCCAGAGGCTACTCAGAAGCATGAAATATTCTATCGCGGTGATTCATCGTTGGAAATAGAGAGTAGTAAGTACCCTGCGATAAAGGAATTGCAGAAAAGATGAATTTTTTTCTGACCACTTGGAATATAATCAAGTATGCCAAAAGTGATCATTTTGGGGTTGTGTCCTATAACCAAGAGAGATTCTACCAACGTTCAGTGGTTCCTAATAATAGCCTAGATCTGTGGCTGTACCTTTGTCAGGCACATTACAATGAGTTGTCTAGATGCCTGTCACGTTTGCTTGACCCTGAGCCCCTTGAGAGCCCAACATATATGTTGCAGGCATGCAAGAAGAATGAAAGAAAAGTTTAAGTAATGGTGGTAAGAGTCACAGTGGGGAACACCTGGGCAATCTCTACAGAACCATGTCTTCTGAGGATATAAAGGGCCATCTGACACACAGGAGGAGAGGATGCTGGGAGGGGCAGGGAGAAGCAACAGCTCGGGCACACTGTCAAAGGGAAACAGCCCCCTTTGGAAAGGAGCTCAGAGTCATGCACACTATCAAAGGGAAACAGCCCCTTTTGGAAAGGAGCTCAGAGTTGTGCTTGGGACAGGGCAATAAATGACAGAAACCTGTATTTATGTTCCACTGACATGTATCACGTACTCCACCGCTGTCTTAGTCCATTCGGGCTGCTATCATAAAAATGCTATCGACTGGGTGGCTGACATCCCAAACCAAGATGCCAGCAAGCACACCGGGCGTCTCATGAGAGCCAGCCTCCCGGTTTGTGGATGGCCTTCTTCTCACTGAGCCCTCACGTGGCAGAAAGAGTGAGAGAGTTCCGTGGGGTCTTTTCTATAAGGCCACGAACCCCATTCTTGAAGGCTCAGCCTCATGACCTAATGCCTCCTAAAGACCCGCCCCTAACGCCAGCACACTGGCGTTAGGATTTCGACACACACACTCTGGGGGGGACACAAACATTTGGTCCATAACCACCCTTCTCCCAGGACTCCCTCACTGATGGCCACCTCTCTTAGTCTTTCTATCCCCTTTCTTCAGTGGCTAGGGGTGAGTAGAATCTGGGGAGTGCCAGGGAACCCCAGCTCTGCCGTTTGCTAACTGTGGAACGTAAGGGAGCTTCTTCATCTCTCTGAACGTCATCTTCCACTGAAAACAAGAATAATAATAACCACCTGGGAATTCTGTGACTCTTAAGTGTCCAAGGAAGTCTCTATCCTAGTTTATGCCATGCATGCACTCAATTAAAACAAACAAACAAACAACTATTGGATATGTGCTATCTTCTAGCAACGTCCTGCTGTTACGGGCTGGCAGCTGCCAGACTCTATGACACAAAGGGTGGCCCAGAAGAGTTGAAAAGTAGGGATCCCTGAAGCAGAGTATATATATCTAAGTCACATATACCACAGTCGCCACTCGTAGTAGTTCTCTTCCTTCCTTCCTCAGTTACAATAAATGATTATTGCCAACTATGACTTTTTAGGGTCACAGCGTGGTGATTCGATGGAGCAAAAGTCTCGCAGGCACACAAAAGCCCCGTCTCTCCTGAGATAATTCAGACCAAAATCTGGCCAATTTCATGTGAGATATACAAATAAAAGCCATAGGCAAGAGAAGCCTTTCTAATCTAATGCTCATCACTCACTTAAGTGATCGCAATGGTCTGTTGAGAAGCCCTGGGCCGGCGCAGCGAGGATCCATGGGAGAACCCTTCTGTGGGAAACACGCGGCACAGGAGACCGGAGACACAGGTTCCTAACCCAGCCCTGCGTTTACCGCTCACAGACTATAGGCAAGTTCCCTAGCCTTGCTTCAGTTTCTCAGTTCCTAGAAGGGGGTCATTAATGTATACTTTGCAAAGTTGTAGGAGAATTAAATGAAATGAGGCCCAGCAAGCTCCTCTTGAATTTTTCTTATAATGGCATAACACAGGTTTACGCCATATCATCAATGATTAGCTAATTCCGTGCATTATAAGATAGGCTGACAATGGATCTTTACGTAGGGACAGTGCATATCATTATACAGAATGTAATTTGTCTGAGAATTAAGAGATCTGGCAATGGTCTCAACTGACCTCCTAAGAGAAGCTACTGGGCCCTGGGGAAATGGCTTGTGTGACTTTACACGCCGCAGAATGACAAACACAGCAGTGCTCAGTATTTGTGGAAACTGGTCAGTTTGTCTCAAAACATTAGATCTTTCATTTTATTACTTCTACATGGCATCCCCAAAATAAATCACAGAGTCTCAATATTTACAAGACACATCTTGTCCAATGGTTCCCATCTTGAGTTCTTTTTTTTTTAATGACTTGTTTATGGTGACATTGGTTAATGACATCCAGTAAGTTCCAGCTGATACCTTGAGTTTTCAACTCTTGAATTTCCAAAAGGATCTACAGAGGCACGAGATTTGGGAACCGTCAGGTCATTTGTCCAGTCCTTTGACTAGTTCTCCCTCCACCCAGCTGGGCACACGATGAGCAGAATCACCAGGCAGTGTCGCAGGACCCCAGATCGGCCATTTTCTGTGGCACTGTGCACGTGCATCATCACCTCCTCAAAGTCAGATGATTATCCTGATCTTATCCAAACTTACTCAATTGAAACCAAAGGGCTGGATCTGTTATTTCTCTTATTCCAGGGATTGTTGTAGTGTTTCTGCTTCCGGTTGAATTTGGCCTGGCAGAACCATTGTTAAGTGTAAGTTAAAAAGGCAGTGAATACAGGTCTTTGAAGCATTCCTTCCACTCCAACTCACGAAGGAATATTTCCTTTTTCCCGCTCAAGCTTCTCAAATCCCCTGCGCTCGAGAAAGGTTCATTCTCAAGGTTAAGACACTGTCCATCTGCCATCCTCTCACTCAACGTCAACGGTCAGTCTCTTGGCGTACGAGTTTCCATCCCAAAGCAACAGGTAACTTCTTCGAGTGTTTGAAGGCCCTGGGCACTTCTTGGTCTACCAGACTTTGAACTTCTGTCTACCCGGAACTCTTGTCTGCCCATCGTAACTGCTCTTGTAATCCCCTCTCCCCTTTGCCAGACTCTTACTTCTTATCCTACAGGTCCCTTTTGCTCCAGAAAGCCCCCCCTGCCTTCTTCCTGTCTGTTCTCTGAGCACCTGCTTGTGTCCCTGTCACAGTCAGTTTACATCCAATGAAACAAGTGCTGCTTATGACTGTGCGTGCCCCATTACACTGTGGCCTCGGGTGACCAGGCACGTAACTGTCTTATTGTTTCTCCCGTGCTTGCCATGACCCCACTCACCACTCACAGCAACCACACCCATCAACTTCCACCTTGAAAGTATCTCTCTACCAGATTCTGTATTTTTAATAAAAAAAACTTATTTTGCTCTTTGTATGAATCAGTGACATGAATAAATGTATACCAACCCCTGATCGGCACAAATTAGGCTCCTTCGGTAACAAGCAACAGAAACTATGACTATGACAATGCAGGGGCAGGCTATCTGGTGGCTCAGGTACTGGGGAGCTAAGCCTAGAAACTTGGATCTGGTGGGGAGGGAGTGAGGAGAGAGTTTAGATCGCTATTCACAATCTTAGCACGGTACTGCCTCTGGAAACTCTGGGCACCAAACATTCCAGTCTTTTTCTCATTTTGCTGAAAATGTAAATTCCAGAATAGCTTGTGCCATGACCCCAGCCCTTGGCTAGGGGAAGACAGGACATCTCGAGTAACGGCCTTACCAAACTATATTAAATGGGGAGAAATAATTTCCCCAAAGGAAACTAAAGAACCGTTGCTAAAATAGGTACTGGATGCTGGATAGCCAAAGATTTCTTACTTTAATAAATATGCAATGTTACCACAGCCAGTCAATTAACTATAAATTTAACATTTTTTTGTTAGCCTGAGTAAACATATGACGGATCATTTTCTTGAAACAAAAACTTATTTTAATGTACTTTAAGTTAAGCCTTGAAAAAGAATAACTCAAAACATATACATGCAAACAAACAAAAAGAGTGACTCAATAGGATGTAAGCAGAAAACAGCTCAATTCTTGCCCTTCACTGAGTGACTGCTGCCCACACTCTCCAGGATGAACTCTGAGAGGCTTGCTTCCATACCTGGGTCAGGCGCCCTTTGATAAGTCACTTTTAGAACCAAGGACAGCCTCCACTCAGTACCTACAATTCCTTTCCAAAGCGATACATGAAACCATGAACTTCACTGAAAGTTCCTGCCTCCACGAATTAGCCTTGCTCCTCGAAGAAGGGCTGCAGGGGTCGGGGGGCAGGGCTGGTGCCTCACCAGTTCTGCTGCCTTTCCCTTCTTTCTCTCCTAGCTGGGCAGCCCAGATTTCTGAACCCTTACTGGGACTGGGGGGGCAAGCTACTGGGGAGAAAGAGAAGCCCCAGGAAAGCTTATGTGGCTGCAACTGTCAAGAGCTGCTCGGTGTTCTGTGAATACGGGTGGTTCCCCTGCTGCCTTTCTCTCACGGGCACCACCTACAAAACACCCACCTGCAGCTCTCGTGATTGACAAGGCAAAGGCTCCACTCAGCTGTCTTCTTCCTGTGACGTTCCCATCCGCTTCTGCATCCACAAGAGCACCCCCAGCTTCTTCCCGGCAGGATGCCACGCTGGGCTCCCATCAGCGGCGTACGTTTAGTCCACAGGGCACCTCTGCCTTGCCGTCAGAGGAAGCCCAGCCTTCTCTGAACAGTGTCAGCTCAGTGGAGGGGTGCCACAGCATCCCTGTGGATCAGCGATGTTGATCCAAAGACCTTCTCCCAATGTCTTCGACCCCAATCCTTTTGAACACTTAAGTGAATAAGATAGGCGTATAGACACCGCATGTGCAAGTCCCACAAAAGTGGCCGAGAGCCTGACTGTGGAATAGGAGGGTACTTGCCATCTATTACTTTGTTCTGAGTCTTTGAAAGAGTCCCATTTTTAAATGTTGATGTACAAACACTATTATGTTTTTTTAATGTTGATCACACACCAGGTACTGCTAGTCATCCAAAGATGAATTAAGCTTCCTGCTCTCTAGAAGGTCTTAAGATCTACTTTAAGGTAGGAAAAAGAAGTATATGTAAAAAATATAATTATGGTAATCAAGCCTTTAGTATGATCTTGAAAAAAATCGGTCCTTTCCAAACCTTTAAAAGTCCTTTAAGTATGAGAGACTGATTCCTCAAAAGATTAAACATAAAATCATCACATGATCCAACAATTTCACTCCTCAGTATAAACAAAAGACTTAAAAGCAGAGAATCAAACAGATATCTGTACACCAATGTTTCCAACAGCATTTTCACAAGAGCCAAAAAGTAAAAACAACCCAAGTGTCCATCGAGAGATGAATGGATAAAAATGTGGTGTGTGTGTGTGTGTGTGTGTTACAATGGAATGTTATTCACCCATAAAAAGGGGAAATTTTGACACATGCTACAATGTAGATGAACCTTGAAAACCTTATGCTAACTGAAATAAGCCAGACACAGAAGGACAAATATTATAAGATCCCACTTATATGAGGTGCCTAGAACAGTCACATTCAGAGACAGAAAGTACAATGGTGGTCATTAGGGACTGGCAGGCGGGGGACTGGGGAGTTATTACTTAATGGTTTAGTTTCTGTTTGGGATAATGAAAAAGTTCTGGAAGTAGATACTGGTGATGATTGCAAAACACTGTAAATGTACTTAATGCCTCAGAATTATATACTTAACAATAATTGAAATTGGAATTTTTTATGCTACATATATTTACCACCAAAAAAAAAAAAAATGAAGGTCTGAGCATGAGAAACTCGCACATCGCAGTTGGATTCTAACTCTAAATTCTCTAAGTATGGAAATCACTACTATGTGAAAATTATTTTTGGTTGATTAAAGATAAATGTTCAAATTCCAATAGAAAAAAAAAAGAGGAAATTATACTTAGCAAATTCACCTCAACCTTAAAAGGGAGCGGTGGGAAATGGAGTCAGGTGACTAAAGCAACATGATTCTTTTTCTCAGAAACCAGGCTGTCAGGGAGCTCTTTAATTTATTCATGTATTGACTGTGAAAACCACAGCTAAATGTCTGAGGTGCAGCTTCTCATCCAGAAAGTTCAATTATATGGTGTGAAGACATACAGTGAAGCGATATTTTCTGCTGGCGGAAGGAGGGCAAGGGAACTAAAGTTTAAATGAATTTTTGGAAGTAAGCGAAACTTGGAGAGGAAGACTCGTAGCCTGGAAAACTGAGGCTATCACCTCAAATTTGGGTGAGTAAGCGGCTGTTTTATTTTTAAGGAAATTTCAGGACACGGTAGATATGAGATCGCGGGAATGTGGCTAACCATAAAACCTGAGGTTGAACCACCCAGATCATGTAGAAGACTGGCTGCTTACAAGACTTCATTGACACTGAATATTTCACAGGTCTCGTTTCGAAACCTGAGTGTGTTAAGGCCACGATTCCGTGACATGTTGCACCTGCCACTCCTCAGCGCAAAGCCAGTTTAAAAGAGGCAGAGATTGGAAGTAAAAGGGCCACAGAGGGAAAGTGGAAAACGCAGGCTTGTGCCAACAATACAGAATGAGGCCTGCCCAAAAGGAAAAAGCACTTGCAAAGTTTCTAGCAAACACACATCAGCAATCTCTGCTTCTTGCTGAAAACTCTGATGCCCTAAATCGCCTCTGCTAAATTGGCTTTACCCCAGCTCACCACTGAAAAGTTAAATTCTGAGAAGAGGTTTCCTTCTACGTGAGTGATGGTAATTATCCTCGGCTGACAGTGGGGGTGGGCGCTGCACTGACCGACTGACGCTGTCTCCGGGGAGCATGGCCTCTCAGGACAGCAGGCAGGATCTGCAGTCTGCCCCTTCACGGAGTCAGCCGGTTTCGCCTTCTGCCTGGGGGTGGCCCTGCCAGCTCACACCACGTGAACAGCTTTACTCACCAGCCTCACGCACCTTGGAAGTCTCACGCGACCCTTTTTTGTGTGTCCACGTCCTCACAGACCATGCTCCTCTCGTTAGGGCTGCACGTATATTTTTGGACTGAAAACGGCCCCCGCCTTCCTTAACCCTGTTTGCTCTCTCTCCCTCGGGAACGTGCGCTCTGCAGTGGCTGCCCGGACAGTGTCTGGCCTCACTGCTGGTAGACGAGAGAGTCTCCCCCTCTAGGGAGCTGCATTTCAGTTTCCTGCACCTGATTTAGCCTTTTACCCATGCCCCATTAAAGGGGGGCGGGGGGTGTGCAGCTCGCTGCCAGTTAATTTAATTTCATATAAACATGTTCTTTGAGGCTGAAGCAAATCTGACTGGTTTTCAGTGCGAAAATAAAACATAAAAACTGTTCTCCAAGTTATTTCAAAACAGAAGTTGTCTCCAATCCTCATGTAACAGAGATGTGCACATAAATCAGATTCATCAAATGAATCTTCAGCTAACTGTTCGAGCACGAAGTTTACATCACATGTAGGAACGCCCCGTTTTTTAGGATTTGACATTTTCAGCGATCAAGGATTACTATAATTTGTAAATGGAAATACCAGTACTAAAAACAGAATGCTGTAAAGAGAATGTTGTCATTTATTTCTAAAGACTATCGATACACTAGAGCGATGCGAAAATAATAAGTGTGAGCTATTCCATGGCGCACTTTGGGAGTGAGGTTAGGCCTGTGATCCGCGCGCTGTCTCACGGTAAACGCTGCAGCCACAAGTGCCGCCGGCGAGTATTCTCGGGGCAAACGGGAAACGGGTTAACACAATTTTAGAACGCAAGCGGCAGGTGAGAGTTGAGTTCCCATTCTATCATTTACTACCTAACTCGATTAAGTGACTTAACCCCGCTAAGATCCAAGATTTATTTTCTATAAAAGAGAGTAAGAAAACAATCCCCCAAAGAAGAAAATGATAGTGTGTCAAATACCAACAACAGATTAATACGTAAATGGAAGGTCCTTTCCTAATCACTCCAGGCTTTTCAATATATTGCCGGCCTTGGGAATTCTTTGAAAGATTTTATCGTTTAGGTGTTTGTTTGTTTGTTTGTTTTGCTTTATTTCAATAAATGTCGGTATCATTACGCTTATTTCCACCAGCAGCACCAGGTGCCCCACATATTTGTCGTCATTGGTATGGTCACTTATTTTCAGTTTTAGCCACTCTCACAGATGTGCAGTGCTAGCTCATTTTGGTTTTAATTCGCATTTTACTGAGGACTAATACGGGCAGCCTCTAAGACGGCCGTCAACGTTCTCCCCCTCGAGGAGCCGCACCCCTGTGTCATGGGCTGAACTCGATGAGCCGCTACTTACTAACAAAGAGACTGCTGCCAAACTGATAGGACATCCCTCTTGCAAGTAGGGTACATCTTGGCTGCCCCTCTCGTCACCTCTCTTAAAAGCAGGATGCTATGGACCGTTCTCAGGCATTATTATCCTTTTATGTATGTCCTCTGTCCTCCCCTTTATTTTCACCTCCCTTTCTGGAACTCAGGTGAGATGTTAGAACTTCTTATTTGAGCTTCCGTGTGTCTTAACTTCTTTTAAACATGTTCAATCTCTTTGTTTCTCTCTGCTGCATCCTAGATCCTTTCTTCGACTCTTTCTTCCAGTTCATAATTCCTGCTTCGGTTGTGTTTACCCTGCCATGAAACTTATAGGGTCTTTAATTACAAGGACTTTCATTTCTAAAGTTCTATTCATTCTTTTATTTTTAAATTTCTTGCTCTTTGTGCAGGTTTTTTAATCCGTTCTTTTACTTCGTTAAACATTCAGAGAATTTATTTTCTGTATCTGATCATTTGAACATCTGAAGTAGTTTTATAGCTGCTTCTACTATATGTTGTTTCTGATAGCTTGCCTTTACTGTGCTTTGTGCCCTTGTTAACACTTTGTAATTTTTAACTGTTTATTCGTATTCCTTAGAACTTTATCTTTGGAAATTCTTTGAGGCTTGAGTTGAAGATGATTTCTCCCAGAGAGGATTTCTATTCCCTTTGCCAGATGCCTGCAGACAAATCAATCCTGGATGGCTTTAACCTCCTCTTGCCTTTAGGAATCACCAGGTATTGTAAATAATTTTGGCAACAAATATATGTAAAGACAGGCTTATAATTTTGAATTCTTAAGAAAGATTTATTATCCCGTATTCACTCCAAGATTCAAGAGAGGCAATTTCCTTATAGTTCCTCCCTTACACCTTGCACCCCAGTCTAGACGTATTTACAGTTCATCGTTACCCTCGGGACATAGGCCTTAGTTTTGTCTTTACGCATGGGACTTCAAAATAGACACTCGTGGGTGGGTTCTGGCCTTGTCGAATGTTACTGTCCCCGCAAGGCTTTGAAAACCAAGCTCAAGTTCACTGGGTTTCCGTAAAAACATTCAAGGCAAAAGGTTGATTCAGTGCGCCTCCTACTTCTACAGGTTAAAGCTTCTACCTGGCTTTTGGTTTCTGAGTGTCCCAACCTTCTTGCTAGCTCATTGATGCGTCTGAAAATAATTTTTAAGTAGTTTCAGAGGCAGAGGCAGTACAGTATCAAGTCTAGCCTGCTGCCAGAAATAAAAATGTTACTTTAATTTGTGGAGGTTTCTAACACCATGAAACTAATTTGACGACGTTCAACCACGTATCTAGCAAAATAACTCAGAGTTTTGCCTTAGTCACTTCAGGCTGCTATAAAGAGGCTACTACTATAAATTCTGTGGCTTAATCAACAGAAATTTCCTTCGCAGCGTTTGGGAGGCTGGGAAGTCCAAGATCAAGATGCCTGCAGATCCTCTGTCCGGTGAAGGCCCTCCTTCCGGTTTGCAAATGACCGTCCTCATGCTGTGTCCTCGCATGGCAGAGAGCAGAGAATGATCATCTCCCTCAAGACTCTTCTCATAAGGGCACAAATCCCATTCCTGAGGGCTCCACACTCATAACCTAATCACCTCCCCAAAGCCCCACCTCCTAACACCATCACCTTGGGGATTAGGGCTTCAACATACAGAACATCGGTCAATAGAAGGCTTACTGTTTTCCACTGACCTTTATATGGTTTGACCTCGAGCAGTTTATATATAGCCCTAAATGAGGAGGATGTAAAAGGTAAAGGGGAAGTTGATTATGCTTTCTTGTCAATTGAAATAAACTTTTCAAGATACCACTTCTACTTCTCAACTCCATCCCATATCCATCCCCACAAAATGGACTATAAAAATATTGTCAGACATCCCTAACTTGGATAGAATGAACTTGAATTCCTCTACATTGCTCAAGATGAATCTAAGAAAATAAACAGCGTATTAGTCTAAACATCTTTAGGCAGCTTTACAAGAAACCTGGCTATCCAAATCTTCCAAAAGCCCATTTAGGTTACAGTATCATGGAGATTTAGAGCTGCTTTAGAGAGACTTCTTTCCATAGTCTAATAAAACACACAGAAATATTGTTAATTCATGATTTAAACTGAATTTCTCCTTCTATTTTAGGTCACATCTTTGATTTGGCCATTTATAATTTTTATGTGCTATTTGTGCACTTTATAGCCCATTGGAAGCCTGTTGTATAATATGCACAGTGCATTTATGTCCAATTTACAGGTGTTACTATTTTAATTAAATGAAGAGGTTAATAGTTTTATATATTTGATTTTATGGCACACATTCTGCATACCTATTACTTATTTGGTACTACATTCTGGATCAGAAATGTGACCCCCAATTTTAATATGGTTCCCACGGGAAAATACAGCTTGCTTTATGACAGTCACTTTATGACAACAATTTCTAGAAGTGAGTTACTGTCTACCTATAATTTACACAATCAAGTTTATGGATAATGGAATTAGACCACGTAGCTTGTGCACTATAATTCAAAGGGCAATGTCAACAGCAGTAGAATTTTGATAATTTTCCATGGGAAAACTAAGATTTTATGATAATTTGGTGAAGGAGAGAGGATTGAAAAGAAAGCATTTAATGAAAGAGTACATGTTATTAACTAATGTGATTTAAAATTATCTCATTTCACTAATAAAGATACTGAATTTGTCATTTTATAGCAGGCTATCTGTCTCCTAGGGAATAGCAAAATTAGTAATTATTTTTTTAATGGGAGGACTGAAAAATTTGCTTAATAATACAATACACAAAGTGATTTAAGAAGAGAAATAATAATGATTCAGATATTAATCTGTTTTAAAGTAGAGAAGGTACATTAGAGATTTAGGATGCTGGAAAATGTAAAACATGAGGAATCATGGAAAAGGAGGCAATATGAAAATAAGCAGATCCATCGTTTGTTCAAAGGAATTAAGTCCAATGTTGACATAGCATTGAATACTTCCAGAGGTCTGTATTTGATCTGGTATAGCTTGTTGTATCCATAATCCTAGCAAAAATTTCTGTCACCATTTATATTAACAAATCATTGAACAAACATACTGGCCTGTTATGGTAAGCCATGTTGCTTAGTCAGCTGCAAAGTCCTTAACATGCAGCTTCTCCAGGATAGCTGGATACGGATGACCTTTATGCTCTTTGAGAAGAAGCTTGGCCTCAAATAGTGATCAGCTTAATCTGGCGATATTGGCAACGAGTCACAATCGCAACACAAATAATTAAAACCCATTCTAATTATCATTCACTTTGATTATTACTGCCCACCATACTCCTAAAAGAAGTCCTGTGAGACTTTCTCATTTAAGCCTTGTTAAGGGCTAACTTAACATTACCAATAAGTAGGGTTACCTGCCTCTTGGAGATCATGAGCTGCCTGGTAATGGAGGTATTCAGGAAGGAGCTGGAGGCTCTCTAGGGTCATTGCAATACAATGCTTCTCATTCCTGAAGGAAGGTGTACATGACGATCAGCTAGAGTTGGAAATGCTCGGATGGCTGGAGAGCGTAGGACGCAAAGAGCAATCAGGGTTGTGGATTGCCACTTCAAGTTGAAATAAATTCAGCCTGAAGTTGCTGCTCTCACCAGCAAAACATTCACCCACGTGGTGTAAGGCAAATAACAATGGTCCAAAAGTAAGGATTTCTGAGTTCGAATCCCAGCTTTGCCAGTAAATAATTCATTGTATGCTCTTCAGCAAGCTTCTTCTCTTTCCGGGATAATTTACGATTCAATAATCCTGTCCAGCTTCCACCTTTTACCTACTACTTGCCTGTTTAAACTAAAGCAACCTATTTCACATTTCTCAAGGAGACCTTTGTCCACATGGAGGCTCACCGTTTCTCTTGAAGAGAATGCAGGGAAGGTGTTCAGATACACGACCAGCCCACAAAGACTGTTAACTCTAACCCAGAGATCAGACGGTTCTTACCACAGGCAAGAAAGCATGAACCTGTCCAATGCTAACTCTAAACAGTCCCAGGCTCCCTTCTCCCGAAATCCAATGCACGCTTTGCAGTCCTTACCTGGATGGACCATGGAGCAGCAGTCCGTTGACGTCTTCCTCCGCCTTGAATTCGTTTGCCTCTCTTCTGTCACCCCGGCTCCAGACCTGCTGGCTGCCTCTCGGGCTCACTCCCTCTCTCCCCTTCAGGTGTCTTCAAGGCCCCGCTTCCCACGCGCCTAAGCGCTGGGGGGCCCTGTTCCCTCCTGGCTGCGCTCACTCCCGCTCGCAGCTTTCTGAGCAGCGGCATCCACGCTGGGGCCGCAGGTACCATCATCACACGCTGACGGGACCAAAGTCAGCACCTGCAGCGGCCACCTCGCTCCAGAACGTCACACCCTATAGCCACTGGCCCTCTGGACGCCTCCCCCTGAACGTCCCACAAACGCTGTCACCCCTCACGTGTTCAAACGCAAGTCCGGCGGGGGCGCCGACAACATCTTTGCCGCGAGCACCTCGGCCGCCAACACGTCCGCCGTATAACTCATTGGCCGTCAGGCAATTTTGCCGTAAAAGATGAAATCACCGGCTGGCAGTTGGCTTACAGTGGGCGGACTTCACGTGTTTGGGGTTTCTTTCTCTATTGACCAAGTTCTTGCAGTGCTCCCCTTTTATATTATGCAAATCTTAGCTGTCATAATGGCTATACAGTGACAAGTAGACTCAGTGGCTTTAAAAAGCGGGTGATAGTAACTAGGTATAAAGCCAGATTGCTGTACTAGAAAACGACGGCATAGCAGTTTGCAAATCCCGTGGGCCAGTCATGCCTCCCACCCATCAAAACCGAAAGGTTACCAAGCTGTGGGAAATATTAGAGAGGCAGTAACTGATTCACAAGTCTTCAAGAGCATTAATTAACAACTTTTTAGTTGAAAACTGATACCTCTATTAAGGAAGAAATTTTAGCAACAAAAAAAAAAGGGTGATGCCAAACGAGATGAATCAACAAGCAAAAAATAAAAAAGCATAATGCTATGAACAAAAGACTGTTAAAATGATGTATTTTCATTTTTGCACTAAAGTGTTTATTAATTTTGTCATATTGTGTCCTTTTTAGTCTCCATCTTTTATTTTCCATTCTTTTATCCTTTATGGCCAATTTAGTTATGCAGCAAAAATACCTGAAGCAAATTTGCTTGTGGCCAATAGGCTTACTATAAACCTACCTAGAATCGTTCAAACTTGAACTCATTTTGGCCCCTCCCACATACACACACATACCAACTCCTCCTCCCCTATGTCATTCGTTAAATACCCAAACCAGAAAGTTCGCATCATCTTTTACTTCTCTCTCTCTCTCTCTCTCTCATCCATTTTCCATCCGTTGTGATCATGTCATTACCTATCCAGGGGAATCGAAAAATCCCCAGTAAGCCAGTGCCCCTAAGAAGAAAATGTGGTGCTCTGCCCATCTGAGAGGCCATCGATAAGCTTTACGTGTGTCAAAGAAAACATTTTAATGGCGGCGTGATCTGTGTATTGGGGAAAAGATGAATGACATTCATTCGTAATAAATGTTTGGGGATGATGTAGTAACATAGTGTGGAGTATGTTCTTTAAAGTCTTCTTTTGAAATATTCGAATGCTATGTCTTGTAAACGTGTGTATCTAATACTGGTGAATGCAATAAGTTCCTTCTAGAAACCCCAGAAATAACATCAGTTGTTAGATATTAAGGCATCAGTTATAATGCCCCAGAGCCCTAATAAGCAGCGAGAAGGCAGTCAAGTGGAGTTTGCCTGAAAAGCCTGGTTGAGGGAAAGGCTTGACTCCTCCCTGTTGGAGGCTCACCCAGACTTTCAGAGCCCCTTTGAATCTCAAGCACTTGGCTCATTCACTTCAAGCGGGAGTTGCATCATCCCACCCTCTGAGCCCTTCCTTCCCAGACTACTTGGAGCAAAGAAGCCATGTAGAAGGTGATGGCAATAAAATTCATGAAAATGAAACGACACTCTTGGTCCTGAATTGTATTTGCTGTGACCGAAACTTCTTAAAGGGTGTTGTAGATCAAATTGTCCCCCAAAAAGATATGTTTGAGTCCTAACCCCTGGTACCTATGAATGTGAACTTACTTGGAAATGGGCTTCTGCAGATGTAATCAAGTTAAGATGAGGTCACACTGGAGTGGAGTGGGTTCTAATCTTATCAGTGGGGTCCTTTTAAGAAGAGAGAAATTTGGATGCAGAGACACAGGGAAGAATGTCAAGTGAAGACAAAGGCCAAAGATTGGAGTGATATGTCTACAAGTCAAGAACACCAAGGAATACCAGAAGTCACCAGAAGCTAAGAGAAAAACATGGAGCAGATTCTTACTTAAAACCTCAGAGAAAGACTTCATTCTTACTTGCCTGTGGTAAGAACCATCTGATCTCTGGATTAGAGTGTAACAGTCTTTGTGGGCTGGTCGTGTATCTGAACACCTTCCCTGCATTCTCTTCCGAGAGAAACGTGAGCCTCCATGTGGACAAAGGTCTCCTTGAGAAATGTGAAATAGGTTGCTTTAAACAGGCATGTAGTAGGCAAAAGGTGGAGGCTGGACAGGATTATTGAATCGTAAATTATCCCAGAAAGACGAAGAAGCTTGCTGAAGAGCATACAATGAATTATTTACTGGCAAAGCTGGGATTCGAACTCAGAAATCCTTACTTTTGGACCATTGTTTTTTGCCTTACACCACGTGGGTGAATGTTTTGCTGGTGAGAGCAGCAACTTCAGGCTGAATTTATTTCAACTTGAATTGGCCCTTGATTGCTCTTTGCGTCCTACGCTCTCCAGCCATCCGAGCATTTCCAACTGTAGCTGATCGTCATGTACACCTTCCTTCAGAGAATGAGAAGCGTTGTATTGCAAGTGACCCTAGAGAGCCTCCAGCTCCTTCCTGAATACCTCCATTACCAGGCAGCTCATGATCTCCAAGAGGCAGGTAACCCTACTTATTGGTAATGTTAAGTTAGCCCTGAACAAGGCTTAAATGAGAAAGTCTCACAGGACTTCTTTTAGGAGTATGGTGGGCAGTAATAATCAAAGTGAATGATAATTAGATGGTCAGAATGGGTTTTAATTATTTGTGTCGCGATTGTGACTCGTTGCCAATATCGCCAGATTAAGCTGATCACTATTTGAGGCCAAGCTGCTTCTCAAAGAAGGTCATCCGTATCCACCTATCCTGGAGAAGCTGCATGTTAAGGACTTTGCAGCTGACTAAGCAAACATGGCTTACCATAACAGGCCAGTATGTTTGTTCAATGATTTAATATGAAATGGTGACAGAAATTTTTGCTAGGATTATGGATACAACAAGCTATCCAGATCAAATACAGACCTCTGGAAGTATTCAATGCTATGTCAACATTGGACTTAATTCCTTTGAACAAATGATGGATCTGCTTATTTTCATATTGCCTCCTTTTCCATGATCCCTCATGTTTTACATTTTCCAGCATCCTAAATCTCTAATGTACCTTCTCAACTTTAAAACAGATTAATATCTGAATCATTATTATTCCTTTTCTTAAATCACTTTGTAGATTGTATCATTAAACAATTGAAATGAAAGCAATGAGGACTTACTGGATGAGACAGAAACAGGAGCCCAAAGGGAGGCTCTCCAAAACTTCCACCGCAGATTTAAACGGCAGCCTGATCAGTACATTGTATCTCAAACGGCTCTCTGATTCACCTGCCTCTCCCAACTAGGCCATCATGCCATCTTGGCTGGATTTCATAACAGTCACCAACTGGCCTACCTACCCCGGCAAAGGAGAGAGGAGACCCTAACAGTAACTATGAGAATTATGTTCCCGACACGGTCTGAGGCAGTTCGCAGAGTGTGTGCAAGTGCAGGCTGAATCCAACGAAGAGCTTAATCCTCCTTTAACTTAATTTTCACAAGAGTCCTCTGTGATGGGTAGTACTATAACTACTTCAGGGCATTTGGGGAATGAGGAGACTACAGTCCAGAGAAGTTGCGTCATTAGCCTATAAGGTCACACAGCTAGAATTTCAACTCAGGCCTGGCTAACTCACTCTTTACTGTGATACTGTATTGTAGAAAGTATGTGGGGACCACAGTCCGGGGCTTGAAGGAGCAAGCAGAACCCTAAAAGAGAGGGAGCACCCATCTTGAACAGTGTTTTGAAATGAGGAAGAGGCATCATCTTTATTCTCAGTGAAGATGCTGAAATCTGAGATTTGCCTCAGGTCCCAGTGTGAATCAGAACTTGGACCAGAAACACTCCTTTCTACATGTTCTTTTCGTCTACCAACCACTGCTTGTTTCTTCTTCAGACCTCCTTCAGTCTGGGCTGTGAGTAGAGCCTGAAAGATCCCGGGCCCAGGCAACTGCTGACAAGCTGGGTCTCCAGGGGTGACCCAAGGCAAAGGCTTGTTCCCTCACTCGACAGCCAGAGTGTTATCAGTAACTTTCCCAAGAGTGCAGTGAGAGTTAATGTTTATAAAGTGCTCTGAAAACCTCTGATAAAAGCCTTCAAATGGCATTAATGGAACCCATTCTGCAGGCCCCAAGTCTCACTTGAGCTTGATGGATATGCATCCCTCTTGCTCAGTAGGTGGACTCTTTGCTTTAGAAGAATTGAGCTCATTAATTAGAATCTTGCCTGTAGTTTACTGTGGAAGATGCTCGGTGATTACTGTAATTAGGACCCTGAGCCAAGCCCCATACCATCTCACTGTAAACATATGGCGGGGAGGCTGTCTCCTTGAACCCGTTGTGCTCATAGTTGCTAAATTCAAGCCCATTATCTTGCACAGACAGGCAGCTGAGGCACTAATAAAATGAGATCGCTGATTTCGATAGTGCATTCTTAGACAATTGGTGTGTGAGCACAATAGAGATGAATGCATTGCTAAATAGTGTTTCCCTATTTCCAGACATGAGCTCAATTCCGGACCTGTAACACCTCTATACATCATTTCCACTCAACATCTAATAGACATTTTAAAGCAAACCAAGCTTTTTACCCATTTGCCATCAAGGAGTTAGTTCCATTAGCCATAAAAGCTGCAATACCTTTAAGGCAATCCTTCACAAAACTGGCTGCCCATTAGAACACTTTAGGGAGCTTTTAAAAATCCAGATGCCCAGGCCTCGGGCTCAGGAATGCTGATTCATTTGGTTTGAGGACCAGGCATCAGCACATCAGTATTTGTGTGTATGTTGACACTTTCTCTTTCTTTCTTTTTCTTTTCTTTCTTTCTTTCTTTCTTTCTTTCTTTCTTTCTTTCTTCTTTCTTTCTTTTTTATTTCTTCAATAGACTATTTTTTTCTAATAGATTTTTTTAAAGAACAGTTTTAGGTTTACAGGAAAGAGCAGAGTCCAGAGAGTCCCATATACCATGTAGGAAAAAAAAATATATATATATAATATATATTATGAATAAATATATATTAATAAATATATATATATATTTGAATGATTCAAATGTGCAGGAAGGGCTAAGAATTCCATTTTAGTGCAGTCATTACCTACACAGCTGGAATTCAACAGCCTTTAAAAAAATAATTTCTGCTCAAACCACAGCCCAAACTCTTCTAAGTTTTCTCAATACTCTTCCCTAATGTAACAGACCAAGCTCAAGAATGTGATTGGCATTCATACAAATGAAGATGACTCTGCTCACCACCCTGGTTTGTATCTCCAGATTGTATAACAAATGGTCTTATCAGTTATTACAGGTCTTGGAGGATTCTCTTCCTTGTTAGATGAAAGGGAATATAAAGAGATATAAGACAAGCAGTGGCAATCTAGAACTCTTTGGAATGGTTGATGATTTGCATAACTTAAGGGAAATTAACATATTGCTTCCATGAAGGAGTGATTTGAATATTTTTTAACATTAGTAGTCATGTTGGAAAGATAATGAAATAGAGTGAAGACAGCAATCCATTTGATGAAGCATAGAAAATATGAAGAGGTGTTTTACGGTACCCAAAAGGAAGCTCCACATTTAACCAAGTCTTTTGGGTCCATAAGGATTCACACGTCCATCCAGTCATTCAACAAATATTTATTGAGCACTTACATTTCAGGTTCTAGGTGCTATGGATAAACAATGAATCAAACAGGTAATAGAGCTGCTCTTGTAGAGTTTATATTCCGGTGGCATATGTAAACAACGATAGAAACGGAGCCACCTCAAAATGGAGCTGGAGGAACTGCCTTACTCATCTTCTACCTCAACCCTTGAAATGGTCAACAACACAAGGCAAAATAACCTTTGGACTGAGCATACACAACCTTGTTTCCCAAAGAACTGTTTGCAAAGATAGTAAAAAACAACAAACAGGCATGACGACAACTAGACTGATGACTACTCTACTGAAAATTAAAAACATTCTTTAGAATTAACATCACTGTGTTTTGCTATCTGCACCAATAGGAATGCCTTCCCTCTGTTGAGGTAATTGCTCCCCTACCCTTTCTCATAAATGCCCATTGCCTTTGTCTCCTATTTGGAACATTCTCTGGCTTTCTGCCTGAATTAATGATTCCCAAATGGCTATTCTTATTCATCTCAATAAACGCTTGTTTGCCTCTCACTTTGAAAGGCCTTTTTATTTTAGGTTAGCACACATGAGAATATATACTCTTCCATTTATTCACATACTGTTGAAATTGTCTAACAACAGTTGGATATTTTTGGAAATGTGGTAAAATACTATGTAATTTCTACACATTATTAATATTGATATCAGTGTGGCCTTTCATTGCACTGAATTTTGACTTTAGAGAAAGTCAGTGTGCTTTGATATTGATGTATTATAACAATTGGATTGTTAAAAGTATAAATCATATAAAGTATGGAAAAGCAATGAGTCAGGTTTATTCATAAGGTTAATAGCTTATGGGTATGTTGGGTCTATTTAAATTGATCAACATATTTTCGAATCTTGTTAGGAGGAAATGGTATCCTTTTTTATTGAAAGGCACTGGCATCTATCAGCTAGCTTATGCTGTATAACAAACTTACCTGAAATGAAGTAGCTTAAAACACCCATCATTTTATTTAACTTACAATTCTGTGAGTCAGTTGGGAGTTTCTTCTAAACAGACTCACCTGCTCTCTGTTGAACGCTGTCATGTGCCTTGGCCATCTGGTAAGAAGGCCTCACTCTCGTGACTAGTTGTTGGCAGATGGGTTGGTCTAGGGCCCTCCAGCTGGAATGGCTCATCTCTTCTCTGTGTGGCCTCTCAATCCTCCAGTAGGCTAGCCTGAACTTCACATGGTGGTCTCGGGGGTTTCAAAACACAGAAAGAGAGAGCGAGTCCCAGTGCTCAACTAGTCTGAGACTGCATACCATTGAGCAAAGCAACTCACGCGGCTAAGCCTTGAGTCAGCTTGGGAGGGGACTGCTAAAGCGTGGAGAAGAAAATTATTGTGGTCATTTCTGCAAACAATCTACCCCAATATTCCATTGCTAGGGTACTGGTTTTTAGGTGAGAATCTCCCGGAATTGCTATTTTATAAAAGAAGTCCCTCCTTTGTTACCCATATATGCTCAGTTCTAGTTGGTCCCAGCAAATGCAGCCCAGGGAGATGTCACCCCCTACATCACTACCCTTCACACAGTTCCGGGTCCAGACATGCACACTTCCTTCATCCCTGGATTGCACTAAGGTCTCCTCTCAGGGCCATGCTTTCCTATCCTGCAGGGGCTTCATAATCTTCATGTACACCCTTAACCTCCATGAGGACCAAGCCCGTTAAGAGAGAAAGATGTTTGTGATACTAGTGTGAATGCCTCTCTCCCAGGACTCGAATCCAAACTATTTTCCTCTTACTTAAGCCAAAACTACAATTGAATTCTTGTTAGAACCACTGGCAGGGATGGGAGACTCAGAATTTATAGGGACCAGGTCACGAAAGATGCTCAGGCGAGAGAGAGAAAATATGCTACCTCCTGAACAGACCCGGAATGGAGCTCTTTCCTCAGAGACGTGAGAGAGTGTAATTAGGAGCCAGAGTCTCATCTACCATCTACGTTTCCTTTTTGAAATCTGATAAAGCTTATTAAAAATTTTGTTTTATCTGGGCTTTGCAAATCGAGTTTGAATATAATTGCCATGAGTATCTTTGTGCAGGAGATAGTATATCTAGTAGTTAGGAGCACGGTCTTCCCTCAAGGCCTGCTTCTACTTATTACTTATTACCTGTGTAACCTTGAACAAGTTAGCCTATGGAAGCCTCAGCTTTTCCAGAGATACAAAACCAATAGATATAAATATGGATATAGATACAGATACTTTATATGTGTATCATTTATCTATCTATCTATCTATCATCTATCTATATATCATCTATCTTATCTATGTACCTATCTGAGAGAAAGAGGGCCCAGATTTTAAGGAATTAGTTTGAAATCTGCAGGGCAGGCTGGCAGGTAGACATTCTGACAAAAATTGATGTCATAGTCTTGAGTCAGAGCTCCACGGGGCAGCAGGCTGGGTGCTCAGGCAGGATTCTTATGTTGTCCCCTTGAAAATAATTCTTTCTTCTTTCAAGGGGAGGCCTCAGTCTTTGCTCTTAAGTCCTCACTAATAGGATGAGGTCCACACAAATTTTGAAGAGTAAGCCTCTCTATTCAACATACGTTGATTTAAATGTTAGTTACACCTTAAAAAGACCTTCACAGCAACACCTAGACTAGTGTTTGACCAAACCACTGAGCACTGTAGCCTAGCCGAGTTGACACATAAAATTAACTATCATACCATCCATTAAAGGGAGGCGGGGGGGAAATAGTACATATGCCACAGAATTGTGAGATAACAAAGCACACAAAGCAGTGAGAACAGTTCCTGGCACTGATCTTGGTGGTCATCATTCTTACCCATACCCTACAGAAACAGACAGAGAAGTCTGGTCATCCATGTATATTAGGGCTCTCTAGTTCAGGGAGCAGCAGGTTTAGTGAGTTTACGATAGGCAGGTTGTTATGTTCCTTAGAAAACCAGAGCAGGGCATTTGGGGTTAGTATTACATTGATTGGTTTTTGTTTTTGTTTTTTAAAAAGAAAGGAATTTTAAAAGAGCGCTGATCCTTTTAGACTGAACTATTGCTTGGGAGACTCACCATCACCTAGCAACAGGAAGATAATACCTTCTCTCCTCCAACAGGTAAACCTCCGGCTTATCTAATTGAAATTTCAGGCTTCCTGCCACACTCCTGAAAAACTATCACTCTAAAAGGATCAACCATACAAGCCAAACAAAGTCAGATTTGAAGGTGCTACGTTTCAAATGGCAGGCTAATGAGATGGTCATTGGGAGAAGAGATTTGAAGCTTTACATCTCATAATTTAAGTAGCTTTGTTCCATGGTCATTCACTAATTATCACAAAAAGTGTCTGCAGTAACACTCCTTTTTTGACTCCTGTCTGAGTATCAAAAATAGGTGCTAGAAGCCGAAACAAAGTGTAAATTGTCAGAAAAGAATTACGTAGACTTTTCACCAGGTTGAGTTATCTTTTACTCTTCCTTCCCTATCCCCTGACCCTCCCCTCCCATATTCCTTACACATGCTAACCATTCAACGACTCCTAAAACAACTGCTCAGTTCACGCGTTTTCACTCCACTAACACTGCCTTTCTCGGGGCTCCTGATCTCCCGGACCAGACTATCTCCAATCTAATCTACCCTTCAGACAGTCAGCTGGTTTATTCATTTTAAGACACAGCCTTCCCTCATCCCATTGTTCTTCTCTAAGGCTTCAATAGCTACTATTGCTTTTATCGACAAAGTTAAAACTCCTTTGCCTGACATTTAAGACCTTGTATGATCCGATCTCAAAATTTCTTGGTAAATTTATTTCCAATCTTTCCATCCAGCAATTCTTGCCAAACACCAATTTTTTATCCTCTCTTCACATGCCCTATGTGCCTTTTTGACTCCATGCATGTTTATATTAGAACCTCTTCGAATGCCCTCCCCTTGAATTCTAAATTCATCTAGTTCCAGGTCATGTGCCACTCCCTACGAGAAGCCTTCCTTGATTTCCCCTCCTCCTAAGTAAAAGCCAACTCTCACCTTTCAGTTACACCTCTTCTGTGATGTTTATCTCATTTAGAGATATCAGTAGGGCAAGGGTTAAGAGCACAGCCGGTTAATAGAACTGGTTCTGAGCCCCAGCTCCTCTGCTTCCTAGCTGTGTTACTTTAGCCAAACCACGTACCTTCTCTGAGTCACAGCTTATGTTCATTTGTCCTTTTGGAAAATGAAGTAGCCAGTGGTTGCAAAGGTTGGATAAGTTAAATTGTGGAAAGTGCTTAGCACAGAGCCTGGCATGTAGCTGATAGTAAATAATCTCCTTTTTTAAAAAAAATCACATTTAAACTTTATTACAGTCAAAATATTCTCCATCTCCTTCCTCCACTGTAAAATCCTCAGGGAGCAGAATCTGCATTGTAATCCCACCCAGTCCCATTTTCCACGGTCTCTGCCGGTAGTGATGCTTGAAAACTTTTTTTTATAATTCGAAATCATGTTCCTCTTGGACTTCCCTGGGCACCCTATCTAAAGTGGTCACATTGTATGTCTTCACTGGGCCTTGTTTTCCACGTGACACTAATCGTCTCTGAAGTTACAGTGTGTACCTATAGTTTTTATAACCTG
Source organism: Eonycteris spelaea (assembly GCA_003508835.1). NCBI lineage: Eukaryota > Metazoa > Chordata > Mammalia > Chiroptera > Pteropodidae > Eonycteris > Eonycteris spelaea. The sequence goes on from PUFA01000056.1 coordinate 1,525,536, forward strand.
GAACTTTTTGTCATGTTTATATTACGTTATAAAAGATAAGTTGTCACCAGAGGGGATGGGGAGAGGGGAGAGGAAGGAGGTAAATGGGGTAAAAGGGTCAAATATGTGGTGACAGAAAGAAATCTAACTATGGGAGGTGAACACACAATGCGATATATGTATGCCTTACTGTTAAGCTGTACACCTGAAACTTCCTGGATTTCGTTAACAATGTCATCAAAAAATAAAATAATAATAAAATAATAAAATAAAATAAAAAAATAAAATAAATATAAAAGATAATTTGCAACGAGGGCCAACAGTGGTGCAGGCGCAGTAAGTGCACCAGGAAAGAGCTGTCAGGGTGGGGGCGGGGAGACCGGGGACAGCGCTACCAGGAGGAGCCGAGATGAAGGGGAGGCGACTTACGACAGCGACGGGAACACGCAGGGCCGCGAAGCCAAGCAGAGAACGCGAGCGAGGCTTGCTCAGGACGTGGCCATGCGTCCACTGCCAGCGTAATGCGCAGCCACCACCCATCTGCGCCACGGGACTGGGGGAGGGACCTGTGTGACTGGACCTTCTAATTTTCAAGAAAAGTTACAACTCCAGATTCTGTAGGAAAGAGCTGGGTTTTCTAATATGGTCTAGTGAGATAAACAGTGTTTCAGGTCAAAAAAACCATTTCTGGCTGAATTGGACTGATATTTGGCAGCTTGGGGAAAGTTCTTTTTTTTTTTTTTTTTGCCTCTCACGAGAGCTTTTGCATGTCAAAGGACTCTAGTTTTACTCTCCGCAGAATATATTTACCCTGGCTAAACTGATACTAGATGTCGTGCATTTACTTTGCGTAATCCTTAATTTTGAAGAGGAAATTTAAGATATTCCTCCCCCTGCCCATAATTTGCTCCATCAGCGGTAATTGTCCTGCGCTGCAGCCACGCTGGCACGAGCTGTCAAAGACGGGTCGGCTGTGATTAATTAAACTCTGTTTGCTGAGAGCAAATGGCAGAGGCCTCAATCACACTTCACGCCTCTTCGGCAGCCTCAGGAGGAAGCTGTTGTCCAGTTATAAAACTGCTATAGCGTTGCTCCCCATTTACTTTTTATTTTTTTCACTGCGGTAAAAAACATACATAATATTTACCATTTTAACCATTGTATGGCATTAAGTACATTCACAGGGTCGTGCAACCATCACCACTATCCATTTCCAAATCATTTTCATCATCCCAAACATAAACCAGATGCCATTGCGTGACAACTTCCCATCCCTTCCTCCCCCTTGTCCCTGGCAACCTCTAGTCTACTTCCTGTCTCCATGAATTTGCCTGTTCTAGATACCGCGTACAAGTGGCATCATCCGCTATTTGGCTTTTTGCGTCCGGCCTATGTCACGAATCATTGTTTTCAAGATCCATCCATGTTATAGAGAATACATGTTTTTAAGCTTTTGGAAACATTTTCATAAGCTTTGTTATCTCGCTTCGTGCCCAGAGTAACTATGTGAGGTAGTAAGTTCTATCATCCTCATTTTACAGATGATGAAACTGAGGTTCAGAGAGGTGAACTCACTTCCCCAAGGTTGCACAGATAACAAGCCGCAAAGCGTCCTAAGTTAGACCCAACTCTTTATTCTGGTCCAGGTGTACCCTCCACCCCCACCTCATGACATCAGAGCTCAAAACAATTTCCGTATGTAGGCACCCCCAGAAAACGAAACCTGCTTAGCAATGGTCTGTGAGTCAGGGAAATGAAAATTTTCAAAGAAAGCCACAACATTTCCCGGAGCGTAGAATTCTGAGAGTCATGGATCGGGACGCAAATGGCCCAGCAAATGGGAAGGAATGCAGGGCTCTTTCCCGGTTTGTTCTCTAAATAAGCAGTGCAGCCACTTACCCGTCCATCCACACACGCAGCTCCGGCAGAGTTCATAACGAGGACGTCTCGGTGCCTGGCAGAGTGGCTCCGCCTCCCTCCTGCTGCCAGGGTGAGCTGTAAAACCTCTGCGGTAGGTGGAAAGGCGAATCGGCATGAGGATCTGTCTAGATCACGGAGGGAAATACCCGAAAGGCACGTGGCGACCCATTTAGGCCTAATTGCTTTCAGGTTCCTCTGCCATCGTGGGAGCCCGAAGGTGAGCTTCGTTCTGCTCATTCCTACACACTGACTTTGTTGCTGTCTCCGTTCGCCTGTGTCCCAAACACAAGGGCCTTCAAAAAGGCAAAGTCACATCTTCTACCTCTTGCTCAGCTGTCATTTACTTGTGGCTCCCAGACCTACGAAACTTTTCCATCTGGCCGATGCGGCCATTGTATCCATGTGACTGGGCGTGCGTTTTCTGGCTGTGCAAGGGGCCAGTCCTGCTGTGAGAAGAATGTCCACCTAGAGAGCACTGTGGGCTGAGAGCCGCGTTCAAAGCCACATTGTCTTGATGCTGCTTTTCTAAAATCAGTCATTTATCCCAGTGTCACCCCCACCATACCTGGGAGGGGACAGACTTGAAGAAGGTTATGCTGGCAGTCCATTTCCTAAACCCCCATGGGAGAGACTGCCAAAACCTCAAGCTTAGACCCAAAAGAGAGCGTCAACCGAATCAGCAGGAAAAGACTGGCTGGACAAAAAGTAGAGCGGAACCGGAAAGCGACTCAGACATCACCAAGAGTGATTTTCAAGTTTATTTCTCCCAGTAGAATCCCTTTTACTAGACAAAATGCATGCTGACCAGTTGACTTGGCCAGTCTGCACCTAGCTCCTAGGGGCTCCCAAGAGACAGTCTTTGAAAACCTCTCCTGCAGGTCAACTTCTCATTTTTTCAGATAAGAAAATAGAGGTCTAGGAAAAGCTGTCCGTTTGGGAAAATTAAGTTATACACTTACCTCAAAAACAAGAAAAGAAAAGAAAAGAAAAGAGAAAAACGAAAGGAAAGGAAAGGAAAGGAAAGGAAAAGGAAAGGAAAGGAAAGGAAAGGAAAGGAAAGGAAAGGAAAGGAAAGGAAAATGAAAAAGAAAACGGAGGTCTGGAGAGGCAAAGTGACCTACTCAAAGGCCAAAAGCAAATAACAGGGAAAGTGTGTTGTCCTAACAGGTCTCCTCAGCTGAGGTGGGTCATAAAAGGGGGACCAAGGATGGCATTCTGATTCCTCTTTGTTCATTGCAATGTTAGTGCTTTTCCTAGGAGTAGGAAGGGACCTTCGTAAGATGATCAATTTTGATACCTCTTGGGTTTGTTCCTTTCTGACTCCTGTTTTGGGGATTAGTATCTCTTATTTCTTTTCTTTTCTCCTTGAATACAGGTCAAAACTACTAGAGACTTTTCAAGGATGCACAAAATTATCTGCCAGAGCCTTCTCCTACTTACTCACAAAATAAATAGATCTCCAGAGGACAGGGCCTTGCCTTTGTCAGAGCCCACCCCTCACCTCTGGGTGGCCCCCTGCCTTGCATGGGGCTCCTCTCTGCTCCACCCTGGCCCAGGGACATCTGTTCTTCTTGTGTATGTCAAATAAAAAGGCAAGCAGTATGAATCTAAAATGTCAGGATTCAAGAAAACTGTAATACCAACCTGCTTAACCAAGCATTTCTGGAAGGGAAGAGCCCCTTTGATGAATGTTTTTAGACTATTTGCTCACTGTCCATCTATCACAGGTCCTTGTTTGCCAGTCCCTAGCAGATCATTCATATGTGCCCAGAATCCCAGGGTAATGGGCATACTCTAAAAATAAATGGAACAAACAAATTAGTGCTTGAGCTTCTCAAATAAATCCAGTTGAATTAGATACCTAAAGTCAGTCAGTCTTGAAGAGCAGTGGAGACTGTAATGAAATCAGAAATAGGCTTTTTTTTTTTCCACAAAAAGTAAAAAGAGGGAAGAAGCCTCATTCAAAAGGCATGAAAAAAATTCAAGAAGTAAAGGGAGTCATATTTGCAGTCACTGTTATTTTTGAGATATTGTCTCCCAACTGCCTCTTTTGACAGCTTCAATTCACCTTATATTTCTAGAACCCTCCATTGACTATGAATTCAGGTCATTTCAAAAGTGGAATCAGTGACAGTTTCTTGACAATTAAGGTATATAGCCAAAGAGAAGGTAAAGGTTGTTTCACCTCAAACAATTACCCCTCAAAAAGGAGGAAGTAGCCCAAATTTTCACATCTTTATTATCTTTCCTCATATGAGATTCATATACTTGGTTCTATTTGGGTTAGACACATGAGCTAGAAACACACACACACACACACACACACACACACACACGTATACACTTAGGCATCCTTGATTGAGACCCCACAATATACTGAGCACTGTTCTAAATCCTTTATTTGCATTAATAGCTTTAATCTTCACAACAACCCTACAGATCATGTACTATTATTATCATTCCATTGTAATATCAGGAAACTGCTCATTTCAGATTCTTATAGAGGTCACCTTAGAGAACTGGTTTTTTAAGAGGCAAAGAGCACAATCACCTAAGATTTAAAATGTATTATGCAATTAAGGTAAATTACATTTAAAGCAGACATTGGACATCTACCCCTATAAAAGTTTATATTTCAAGTTGGCCTAAATCACATTTTCCTTTTTTAGATCTTTTAACTGGGAAACTGAACTATAACCTCATAATGTGGGTGATTTTCTGCCTGGGCAAATGCAGTATTTACTGAGCACCTACTATGTGCGGAAGATCACTTTGAAAGCTGTTAGGGAAACCGATGATGTGTATCTGGATCTTCACCTTCAATCCAGTCACGGTCAAGAATAGCACTCACATGAACACATACACGTACATTTACTCATGCACACACATGCTCGCACTCACACCTATTCTCCCTTCCTCCTCTCAGAGCTGAGATTGGGGTGAGGTGGGCGGGGCCTCCCACATGCCTCACTGGCCTCGCCCTCATCCAAGCCCCATCCCCTCCCTCCTAAACACACACTGTATGGCACAATGAAACGTAACAAAATAGAACGCGGTCATATATTCAAATGAAGGGACTGTGGGGAACGCACAACATCCTTAGGTGGTCGAAGGGAGAGGCCGGCGTAGACCTGACATCAGTGAATTCTGATTAACAAGCAGAGCTGCCAAGCCAGTGAGCCTTGAGCATGAACATTTTGAGGAAGAGGAAATGACTTTATCTCAGGGAGACAGATGAACAGGAACAGCTCATTAAAATGGGTTTGATGGGCAGGAAGGAGAAAGCAAACTATTCCCCACAGCAACAGCAAGAATCTAAAGGCAGAAAATGATGAGATGTGCAAAGAAGAGAACCCCAACCACCCAGGTTTTCCAAAACTGTCAGTGCCTCGAAGCCTGATGCTACGGAGTTATCCCTGAAGACAAGATGACTCACACACTCGTTCATTCAGCAAATCTTTCAGGAGTGTCAATCATGCCACTGGGTGCTAGGGGATGCAGTGGTGAGCACAAAGCATGGATAGGTCTCGGTCTCCAGGGGACAGGTCCCAAGCAGGATCAACAGAATCTCCTCTGTCAGTGGTCCCTAGTTCAAACTCTCCTGTAGGAAATCTTTCCCCATTTAATCCCACATTCGCTAATTCTGCTTCTCTTCAAAATTCACATATTCAGCCTATTTTTTTTAAAAGCGAAACCCCATTTGCCAGAATATATAAACTGAAACCATTCTGAAATTAATATGGTCCTCATAAAAATAAAAACCACACCAAATATCTTTCTCAAGAAAGACGGGGAGAGTGGGGCTGAAAGTTCAGGAGGTGAAAACATTTTCCTTTGGAATGAATGTTACCCATCTGATGGTTCAAGGATGGGGCAGATTGGCATGGGATAAAAGTGGGACCATTTCTTGGTTGCCCAATATAAAGCTAGGAAGGAGATGAGATTCGTCCTAAGTAGGAAGGCCCGGGGGAATTGGTAACTTAACTGTGCAGTGGGGACCATGTGATAGAAATTTAGATGCTCAGAGAGTCTTTATATTGCCTATATATTGAGTATATTTGAAAGTAAATATTACAACTATTGATTTTGTTCCATGAAATTTATATTTCTATTAAAGCAATGTCCTATAAAGTGAAAAAATCATTTATTTTTAATTCATGTGTTTTGCATGTGTTCAGCAATTCCTCTGCCTAGTCCACTAGCAGTGGTTCTCAGAGTACTGTCTGCGGAGCCAACTGGTCTTCCTACTGGGTTGCCCCTACCAATCCCAAAACTTTTTCTTTAATGCCTGAATGAGATTAACCCATTAGTAACTACCGACATATGTTTTTTTGGCCAAATTTGGTGTTTTTAGTACACCTGAAACTTACCATAATAAAAATAAAAATAATAATAATAATGAATAAATTTGGCATTTTTAAACTAAAATGAATGCTTTTTAGAGTTTAGAGAGTTTAGGCATGGCTCCGAATCAGTATTTTACTAATTCGGTATTTTACTCACATTGCAAGACTCCTACTGCACATGTACAAATATGCAAATAGTTGAATGTCTACAATTTGGGGAAAAGATACAGATTCACTCTCAGTACTGCCTTGAATGATCATGTTTTTTAATTGTGCTCTTCTTGCTTCTTAATACCAAATTATTGTTAGCTTTGTTGATCATCATCAATTTAGTTTGTTGTGGGTTGTTTTTAACCCTATAGTATGTACTAATGAATATTTATGAATTTTCAGGCTATAATTTTCCCAAACTACTCTGGTATGTATGCACTGTGCCCAAGTATGAATCATCCATACTGTTATTACTAAAGCAGATGTTACATATATCCCGCCATAATTTCCTAATGTGAGAACATTTCACTAGTAATGTGTGCGGTACACGGAATTTAGCATGAAAACACTTAAATCTACTACCAAGACAAATCTAACCCAAATATTGTTACATTTGCATAACATTATTTTAAAATAAAAAAGCAAACATGTGAGCTAATGACTTACTCTAATTACATAAACAATAAGTACTTCACGAATTTGTTTTATTGCCGCATTTTATCTGGGGTAAATTAAAATCGTGAATTATTACTCCAGATCAATATTCCCTAAACTGTGTTCTACCAAATGTTAATACGTGTTCTGCAAATAATGAATTCTTTGCTCAGATAAGTTGGAGAGAGAAAGCAATATGTAATATGTTCCCCTTTTGGAGATTTTCAAGGCTCTCCAGCATATTGTGATAGTTACTTTTACCTGTCAACTGGAATAGGTCACAATACCCAGATAGTTGGTCAAACACTAGTTTGGATGTTGCTATGAAAGTATTGAATAGAGGAGATTAATATTTAAGTCAGTAGACTTTGAGTAAACTAGTTTGTTCTCCATGAGGTGGGTGGGCTCATTCAGTCAGTTGAAGATCTTAAGAGAAGACCGAGCTCCGCCGAGGAGGAGGCGCTCGCAGCCCGTCTGTAGGCACGATTGCAGCAGCAGCTCTTCCCTGTGTCTGCGGCCTGCTGGCCTGCTCGGAAGATTTGGGGCTTGCCAGCCTCCACAATTACGTGAGCCAATTTCCTAAAATCAATCTCTCTCTAAATGATGATAGATGATAGATAGATAGATGATAGATAGATAGATAGGTAGATGATAGATAATAGAGATAATAGATGATAGCTAGATGATAGATGATAGATACATACATACTTAGATATAGATATGGATATATACTATATATGATATATGTATAGATGATAGAAATGTACCGATAGGTGTATGTGTATATATACATTCTATGTACTTAGATCTTCTGTATACGTAGCTCTTATATACGTATATGTACATACACGGGGAAAGCATAGACACACACACATCCTATTGGTTCTGTTTCTCTAGAGAACTCATACACATGTTAAAGCTCTGAAAAGGTCTACGATTGAGAACACTACCCGTTTAACCAAGTATTTTTCCAGTTTAATCACGAAACCTTTTTTTTTTCAGATGACCCCTGCTAATATCTCAAAATATAGCTCAGGAAATGCTTTTCTCAAGACTTTACCTTTAGGGGCTGATCTGTAACCTATGTCTGCAATACCAGCCTCTAAGTCCATTTGATTCAGAAACCAAGAGCACAATAAGTATCGGGACAAAGGACTCCATGTGTCCTTTCCTCTGCATGTGACTCAGGCAGGGGAAAATAACCACGCGTTATGCAAGCACAATGAGCCGAAGTGTCCATTGTGGAGCTGGTCTCACACATAGGGATGTCTGCTGAAAATCTGTTCCGGTGGAACAGACCCCACACTGTGCCTTTGTAAAATGCTCCTTTGTGGATATTCTTGGGGACCGAAGAGTCATACTGAGATATCATCCATTGCAGGGGAACATGGCACAAGTCATTGCACAAATGGCAGGGAGCCTAACAAGAAAAGCCGACTCTGTCTCCTAAAAGGCCTCGTGCCTTTGTCTATTGCTGTTCCTTCTTGAATGTGTTTATACAAATGGTCCTCACTGGCCCCAATTTATTCTTCAGATCTTATCCTAGAAGCTGCTTTCTCCAGAAAGCCTTTTCTGACATCCTCCCTACCCTGAACCCACTAGGTCAGCTGGCCCTCTTCTCTGTTAAATGCACTTAAACAGCATGTACCTCTCTCTTCATTGGACATAAACATAGCTTATTTATTAATGCCTGTCTCCCCTACAAGACTGTGAGGCTCCTGAGAACAGGGGACATTTCCATCTTGTTTTTCTCAGCAGCCCAAATGCTTGGCATCTGTGGGACCTGAGTGAAGGAGTGAGTGAAAGGGCACTCCTAACTGTCCTCATGATTCTATGTGAATAAATTATCCTTTCTTTGTAGCAAGATCCCAGTACTTTTCCCTACTCTGATCTCTCGCTAAAGATCTTCCCTCTTTCAACCTTAAAACATATCTGTACCAAGAGTCCATGAAATGTTCATATATATACATACACACACACATATATTCACCTACTCTTGAAAATAATAAAAGACAATTGTTTATCAAGCCCAATAGTGTGGAGAGAGGGAAGGCAGGGAGCAGAAAGTATGTGGAATGAGAGAGACTGATTCCAGTTACAACTGTATCACTTTTTAGGTCAAGTAAAATGGTGCAAAAGTTTTCAAACCTATAAAGAGAAAGGCAGAGGCTCAGTCTAATTCTAGGACCGGTTCCTTTCCCCCAGCTATTTGCCCAGCCCTAGTGCTACATCGTGCACACTGAATATGGGTTAATCTTCCAAGAACCGTCACTGGCAACAAAAGCATTAAGACGAATAATGCCTTGGCAGAAAGGCTTCATTTCAGGAAATCTGGCTGAGCGTTTGGAGGGGATTGTGCAAGGAATGAAGGTGAGGGTGACCCGCAGTAGACACCAGGCCTGGCTCCGTCTACTTCTGGCACACGCTGCACAACTACCCTCTGGACTTTCAGCTACTCACACTCAGCCCTCTTTAGAGGAGCCAGAATGGCAAAGATCTCAGAGCTGACATGGGCTCACTCTCTCCTGCAGGCCCCACCCCCAGAGGCAGAAAACCTGTGCCACTCAAATGGAGTGTTATCTGGAGAAGTTGCCAAAGGAGGTCATCCCCGGACGACGACACGTATGGAGGAATCTCCCATGATCCCCTCTCCTTCACCCAGGCCCCCACCGAGTCTATACAAAAGTCCCCTCCAACCCAGTCCTGGCATAGAAGAGCTAAGACCTGGAGAATCAAAGGTATCTCTATCTGGTAAAACAACAACAACAACACACACACACACACACACACACACACACACACACACACACACACAAACTCAAGCATAAGCAAACAGCTCTCTAACAATAAGAGAATCCCCACAATCACCTCCCCCCCCAAACCTCCACCATCCTACTTGAAACCAGGGAAATTCACACCGGAATTTTCTAAAGTATGCTAAATAAATTTTCATTTTCTAAAATCTGGACTCTTTATTATGAAGGTTACTTTTTGGTACAAGAAATGGGTATTGAATATCGTAAGCTCTCACTTCTTAAACCATGGGATTATTTAATTTCCCAGAGAGAGCCAGAGCGTGCTTACACTGGCATCCACGCACATTAGATGATTAACCTCTTCATTAGGATCAGGCCACCTGCTAAACTTAATTGAAATTCCTTGACGTGATCCATATAGTTATTGAAAGACAGGATAGTTTTTATCAAAAAAGGCACTCCAAAAAGGCTCTCTGTCCCACTGATGAAAACATGTACTGAAGGATATCTTTCCATACTCAGAGCCAAGGCAAGTCACACTGCCTCTCCAGAAATGTAAATGCCCTACGCTCAGTATGAGATGGTCCACCTGGGGTCTGACATACATGGTGTCTTTTCCAAACAATGGCGGATAAAGGTGGGACTGCCAGAAGCTACAAAAACCCAAGGTGCAAGAACATTCTTGGACTTACTCATTACAAATGAGTTTTTCGGCTTCTCAGACTTGAAGGTCACCTCCACTTAAAATCCTTGGCTCAGGAGCTCCTTATTGCTTTATTGCCCTAGTCTATTAAAATTCTAAAGTAGCTGGTGATGAAAATCCCAGACAGTTTTTTTTTTTAATCTCCGTAGGGTGAGGGGAAAAGGAAACCAACACATGAGTCTATTTGAAATAGTTTTATGAATTTTAATCATAGCAAATGTGTTTTAACAGTAGTCATAAAATCAACATTACCACATATACAAAGGACAAGACATCAGTTTGGCATACAAAAATACCATGTATTAAAATTGGGTTCATTGGAAAAACTCAGGACCTGCTATGACACCATCTACAACAGAGAGAGCAAGCAAGAATGCTTTTAAGACATTCAGATTTATAAACAGCAGCTTGATATTCCCCCTTATGAAGTCAATATTTGGCAACATTTGGACAAATTTTCTACACAGCCCAGCAGCTCACTTATCTGTAGGCCGATTTGGCCCTTTAAAAGAAAAGCTCCTAAAATAAATAATCCACATAATTATAAATGAAACATGTCAAGGACTGGAGTTAACAGCCTCTGAGCAGCATTAATCTAGCCATTTGACTGGAGTATTAGTTATCCAAAGGGCCAGGGACCCCACCAATGGAGCCACGAGAATGGCAGGAACCCGTGTAGCAGCTGCATGGCTTATGTTGGGAGTTTGTAACCACCCCAAGCTGAAACCAGCCTCCCCATCTGCAACTGTCAAGCGAGGCAAACAGGAACAAGTGGTGGGAGAAAGAAATGTAATAAATGACACCAGCCAGGATAGAACCCAAAATATTCTTGAACAAGTCTCTCCAATAGCATGAACCTGACCGAAGTCGAGATACAGCCACGGCACAGGCATGCCTCCACGGTTCAGAGGGCATCGTTACTTTGTAATGACTCAGCAACCAATTCTAGGGCGGGCTCAGAAATTGCCTAGCATGCTGACAACCCAGTGCGGCCGCATGGGACCACCTCATCAGCTGAGCACACTCCTTATATGGCAACTTAAATATCTTGACTTAAATTTGGTAGGCCATACTGGAATGACAAATTGTGCTTGGTCAAGTTATTCCCCGTTGCCCTCTGCTTTCTTTCTTCGTCTGGTTTCTGCCATGACTGAACTCCAGCTTCTATATAATTGGTTTTGGAGCTATAATCCCATTCCGGATTTCTTTCCCTTTTATGCAAGTGTTTTCTCACTCGCTGGGCAGATTCGCCCACCTGTTGCTACAGACCCACACAGGATCCACTTAATAACTGGGTTCTCCCTTGGCCAGGAAAACTGGAGCAGGGATTTTCTGAAGCAAATTGTAAGATACCAGCTACTCCACCCCCCCCCCACCCCCACTATTCAAATACAGATGACACAGATGTCAACTAGTTCCCTTTAAGGGTCGTTTCCTCATCTATTTCTTTCCTCTTACAGCTCAAGTTCCTTCACCACCATCATATCCAACCTTCTACTTCTGGATTCTCAAAAGGCAAATGGCAAATTAAAAACTGAGCTTACCTTTGGAAAACCCTTGTTAAACGAGCCCAATAACTCACAACCCAGGGAGGCCCCAGAAGACTTTCACATGGGCTACTAGCCCTATGCCCTGCGGTGATGAATTTAGAGCAGTGTTCTAGAACAGGAACAGCTACGAGAGAACATTCCCAGAAAAACAAAGAGAATACATGCTGTTGCAGACTTCAAGAGACTCCCCCCTCAGCACAATGCCACAAATATTACCGATTGTCCCTAAAAAGATCATAATATGAACAGTATCAAAAACTTTAGACTAGAATAATAAAGTCTAGCTTAACGAGATGGGTGTTTTCAAGCACCACTACATCATAAGTGAGATATACACAGTGGGAGAGACCCCAGGCAGTGAATCCTGGAAAAAAAAAAAAATTATCGGCCTGACTGTGCAGGAAAACGTGTGCAGAAAAATCAGAGCCATCTAGTAAGAGTTCAGGGAGAACAGTGCTTTACCTGCGACGCCTTAAGCAGAGCCAAACAATAGCTATTTCGAAGACAGAAATTAAATGCCCCACCTGCTTATGCCCTTCGATCATCAACGGCTTTCCAAGAAAATGTATATAGATCCCACCTCTTCACGAAGTCTCAAAAGTTTAGTTACACAGAAATTCCCAAAGGTAGTCGATTTGACATAAGGTATGTAGCCTATAGAATTTAAGATATTAACATCTAAATTTGAGATTATATAATCCACAAATTGGAAAACATGTCTAACATATTTTTACTTGATTTTTAACTCCTATTACTGCTAAATTGTGTACATATATATATGTATAGACATAGATATATATCTATATATAGTGAATTAATTGTGTCAGAAAAATCAATGGCTTGACTTTCCATTTATTTTTAAGAAGTGTTTCATGTTTAACAAAATTCATCACCAACTAATCATCACCACCTTTGAAAAAGAGACTACTGTTTTCAAAAAGTTACTGAATTATCTTAACTATCTCATTCTTCGTTAGAGTTTGTTTTGGTAAGGATTATTCTGAGAGTGATAGTTTACCGAGAATGACGGAAATGGTAAGGAACAGCTTCTTCTAGGTCAAGGATGACAAATCAACTGACTAATGATAAATCTTGTGTGGAAAATAAAATGCTGACTAGTTAGCAGCATCATTTTGCTCAGAGAAGACAGAAATTCAAACCTTTTGCATATCACTCCTCTCATACCAATACCCTTTGGACTTCTAACTGCCTTGTAAGTCTAAAGAAGAACTACCATTTCAGCAAAAAAAAAAAAAAAAAATTTAAATAATTTTTAAAGATAAGCTAAAAAGAATAGCCAATGGCCATCCATGACCTCTACGGGGGAAAAATCAACTCAATTCTGCTAAATTGAAGCAAATGTGTTTGGCATATGTTATATTTGGAAACAATGAAAAGCAGACTAACCAACCATACAGTGTAGGTTTTCAAATAAAGCCATGGGAACTATTTAAATGAACATCTAGACTGGAATAAATACTATATTATCAGAAAGAGTCTGAACTTTCTATGAATATATCAAAACCGAATTTTCTGCTTCCCTTTACTCACTTAAAAAGCAATTTTAGTAACTTTAATAACCCACAAGTCTTTAAATTCTACGAGCAATGTTTTTTATGGTTTAAAAAAAAGAAAAAAGTGCCTTTGTGCCAGGCTGCAAATCTTCAATTCTTTCTGTGATAATGAAAATGAAAAAAACAAACAAGACTAAAACTATGTCAAATCTCACTCTAAAAATAGTACCTATGTTTTAGTCCAGCAAATGAAAAATGATACCCATATATGCACATACCAAATACAACGACAAGCTGGCAGACTTCAAGGGCAAAGAAAAACTCTGTGAACAGTGCAAAAGAAGCTTGCTCTTATACGTCACACCTTACTAATGCAGCAATGAAGTCTGGGTAAGATGTTGGATGTGAAGAGGGATTTCATTAGGCTTTTTTTTTTTTTTTCTGTAACATTTACTTTTTTGGCCCACAAGACCCTAAACACATTTTTCACAGTACAAGTCATGCATAGCTTGCAAGTCAAACATTTTACAGCTACTGTCTAACTACTATTTTTGGACAAACAGATTCACATGCAGCTAATGATCCCAGAAAAAGGAACTTCACAAAGCACTCTTTAAGATTTGCTGATCGTCCCTTGATCCAAACATCTAAGTAATAACTCCAAAGGGCAATTCGATGTTACTGCATTTTTTTACTGTCATACTTGAGATCATATACTTTTTCAGCCCAGAAAGAAATTGTTTTCAGCCAACTGCATGTTACTAAGCCACAAACTGTCTTCTTAGCCTTACCGTGACTCCAAACCCTTAGAAGCTACCTTCCATTGCACAACCATCCACAACTGTGCTAATTTTAAATAACTTAAAATTAAATAATAAAATACAAAATCCAGTTCCTCAGCCGAACTAACCCAGCGCTTCAGGTGCCCCACAGCCCATGTGGCTAGTGGCTACTGTATTGGACCACAGACGTTCTAGAGCATTCCCACCATCACAGAAAGTTCGACAAGATACCAAGGCAGCAAGCACCAGGACACGGTGTAACCTTCAAGGGACCCGCTCTTCAGTCATGCACAAGATGAACCTTAAATTATATTCTGAAAGAAAATACCTTATAGCTTTCTGCTCAGAAAATATGACTAGAACTGAGAACAGGTATGCCTTTTCATCACGACTTATGCCCCGAGTCATTATACAAAAATTTTCCAAAAACAATGCGTTTTGACAGCATACTTGGCTCTATTTAACATAGTAAGCATTCTCTTGCTTATGTCAAGATCATTAATAAAGATGAAAATTCATGCTTCTTATAGGGTACTATTTACATAACACTCATTGTCCTTTACATACAGGGAGGAGGGGGGAAACCAATGGTTTGCAATTAAAAAAAAATTCAAATCACATGGTTTTCTTTAAAAGTCTATACTCATCCTTAAATCAACCTTCCTTTCATTTCCCAGAGAGGTAGATGCTAACTGAAGTGAATATGTAAATCTACCAAATTAAAAAACAACAACTTTATAGCGAGAGTTGAGTTAGTGAAGGATATTCATCCACCCTGAAAAAGGTCATACATAGCCCGACAAAGATGTCAACAGGCCTAGGAAAGGGCAAGAAGAAACTGCAGCGCAAAATTCTCGTCTCCCTTTTGCTGCAGAGTCACAAGCTACCATGCACCTCTGTGGGCCTCAGCAGACTCACCTACAAAAGGAAGCCATCGGAGGTTGCTTTCAGTGGTAACTTTCTGTGCTTTCGGTTATGGGTTTTTTTTTTTTTTTCTTTTTCATTGATGTGCAACTGTGAAGTCTGGCCGATTGTGTCACTGGACTTTTGTTACATGGGGTAGATGAGTTATTAGTGTCATTGGCTAATGCCAGACAAGGCCAGAGCAATGGGATGCCAAATAATATTAAATCATTAAGTCTATAAAAACTCTATCAGGCAGGCTGAGACATCTCTCTCTCTCTCTCTCTCTCTCACACACACACACACACACACACACACACACACGAATGCATACCCTAACAGGTGCATAAGGAACTGCAGGCAGAATTCATTTAAACAGTGTTTCTCATGTCAGTAAAACTCACACAGAAAATTCTGATTTTGGTTGTTATTGTTACCTTACCTTGTAAAGTCAAGACTCTATCACAGAGCTGATTAATTCTGCACTGCTTAATTGCAGCTCTAACATGGGATTATGCTCAGTAGAAGTTACATAGACATTTTAACTCAATGGTTTTGCACACGAAAAAAGAGGGCTGTAGTGTCACACACATTAGTGTCTGCATATAACCTACGTAACACACAGAATTCTATCAGATACTATACTACACAGCCAGTCATTGCATACTGTACATAAACATACTTAGATATCATTTACAAAATTAATTTAAACATGGCCTGGCTTCAAATTGCAAGGGTAAAGTCCATTTGAAATGTCGTTTTCTTAGTGCAACATTTCTGTGGGTTGTTTTTGTATTTTTTTTTACCAAGAGAGAAATTAGGTCAAACATGCATTACAGGGACCTGGTTGAGTTTGAGAAATCGACACTAGTCCAACAGTATATTACGTTACGTAATAGAGGATAGTATTCAGCTAATATGCTACCTAGGTTATTAATACCAAATAAATCCTAGATTTGTTGTATAATGCCCAATAGCTTACACAATAAAATGGCATTTTAACCTAATTTCTAGTCTGAGCTTTCAAATACATTTCCTAAAGTTCTTACGAAAAATTTGAAAGATTTGAAAAAACCCGAGTTCATATGTTACATTGAATCCTCACAGCAATGTTAACATTGTTCATATTTTTACACTGAATCCTCACAGCAATGTTAACAGTGTTAACTTTGGATTCTGGTTATTATACTGTCATTTTATCTCACATGATTTCCATCACTTCAATGTGCATATTTTTACTGCTTGAAGGTAATAGTTAGTGTATAAGCAAATTAAATTGTCGTCATCTTACACAGTGATTTCCAGCCTTGCTTGTTGGAACCAGTCACTGCTTATCTTCCTCTCCCTTACTTTCATAGATTCAGTGGAACACAAATAGACATATTTACGAATGAAGTCCTTGTCACATACCACTTGCTTCATGAATTCCATAAGAGAAACTGGAAAGAACTATAAAGCTCACAGCTTTTTCTGAATGCACACCCATCCAGGCATAGGGATTTACCATTTAATACTAGTAGATCTTTCTTCATGAGCATCTACAAATAATTACACATTGAAGAACATTTGAGGATTTAGGATCAACTGGTCTACTTAAATCAGGAATGTGAGTCATTGGTTTACCTTGCTACTTTTCTCAGTAAAACATATTTCAAAATACAAGAGATAGTCTTACTTATACAATAAGAAGAAACTAGATTTCTGAATGGTTTCACTCTCATGGAACAATATCTTTCAAAAAAATAATCATGGACTATTAAAATGCCAGTCCGGGTTTGTCATCAGTTACCAACACTCCTGGCTACTACAATACCCCAAACAGGGAGAAAAGACAGAATACGCTCCTTTCATGCCTCACAGAACATAGGACTTGAATACACAGAAGAGGAGCAGGTGTTGGAAGTGATGAGTGTGTTACATCTCACTCAGTGGGTCCTGGTGCTCAGGGGTGGCCACCGTTTCGGACCCCGAACTCATCCATGTCCACAAAGTCCTACCACCAAGAGTCTTCTGAAGAGATTCAAAACCTGAGGTAAATCAAATCACACCACACACACACACACACACACACACACACACACACACACACGAATACACAATATTTACATTTAAAATTCCTATTTTGTGAGATGGCTTGAGAAAAATTGGCATACAGTTTTCCTGTGGGGTTAGGCATTTCTCATTATTACTCAGTTTATTGCTCCCCCATTGGGCTTTCGATTTCATAAACACACGTAGAGCTCTAATCACAAGGGAAGAAAAATGAAGGTGCATGACAAAACACAACACATTGGAAACGTTCAAATATTTTCCTTGAAAACAACTGTCCGCTTGACTTATTTTCATTTCGGTGCCATTCGAAAAGTATAAAAAGCCTTAGCAACTGAACGAAGACTGGGCTTCATTTTTAAAAAGGAAAGAAACCAGTACGGCACGTTGTCGCTGACATTTTACGTGGATTCTCAGGTTGAATTCTACTGGTCTACACAGCATCTTTGTTTTAATCTACCACATTTAGAGAAGATCACATTGTATGATCACACTGGCACACAGCTTAACGTCTAAGTAGAATGTGTCTATCTTGTAACATGATTTTGGGAAATCATAAAGTACAGTCCATTTAGCAAATGACTATGAGGATGCATGCAATCGTCTTCGAAGCTGCCGCCGTCAACACTCAGAGCGAGCTGCCTGGTATCCGGTGGAGACCTCGCATTCTGCCCTTCGTGTTTGTCTTGGGTTAACTGAGGGGCAGCCCAGAGGCCAGCGCTTGGCACCAAATGATCAGCGTGGCCCCCATCTCCTCACCTCGATCCCATCACCAGCACCCGCTCCACCCCTGGTTGGCACCCACGAGAGACTCCCCCGCCGCCGGCTTCAGCCACAGGATATCACAGTGAAGCGCTTAGAAATGCAAGACATGTTGTGGAGCACGATGCCGAGAAGGAAGACCAGGACGCAGGCCACCAAGATCACAGTGCACACCCGGACCAGGTGGAGCTCTTCACCACGCCCCGCCTGTCTTGCTCCTCCTCCGCCGCCTCCTGGGGAGCCCCGCCTTGCAGAGGCTGCTGCTCAGCAGGGATGGTCACCACGGTGACAGACTTCTGCTGGCTCCCGGGCAGAAGGCGGCAGCCCATGTCTCCTGGAAGCAGTGCTCGCTCCTTGGAGATGGGCAGCGGCAGCATGTAGCACCCATTGCTGGGAAGTTTGATGAAGACCGGGGTGTGCTCGGAGGCGTGCGGGATGGCAATGACAGCAAGGACCTCGGGGTCGTCAGGGAGCTGTGACACGGAGAAGCCTGGCGGCAGCTTGGTGATGCCCCGGCACCACGGGCACCTCACGTCCTTCTGGCTCGTCCTCATCTGCTGAAGGCACACTGAACAGCAGGTGTGTTTGCAGTCCAGCAACTTGGGCCTTCGCCGGGGGCTGTAATAGTTGAAGCAGATCTGACATTCCATCAGAGAATCTTGGGAAAGCGTCTCCATCCTGGACTGGGAGCAGGAAAGTCAAGGCCAAAGGGAAGAAGCTTGTTCTCAGAGTCCGCCACTCCAGCACCTTCCTCTGTCAAGTCATTGGGGGTGCTCACCGGCATCTAGCATATTCAGGTGTGTTCATTGCTGAAGGAGATACAAAATGCACACAAAGTTAATTATTTCAAACAAGCTGGGATGTCAGCATATCCGATGGATTTATGCCACTATTCTAAAGTATTGACACTGGGTCAAAAAAACATAAAAATTCCCCCACTTGTGAGACTGTAGGATTCCTGTAATGTCCAATGGCAGGTGAATGACTTGTCTCAGACAGCTTGTCACAGAGAACCATTCACTCATTTCTAAAGAAATGAACACCTCTGTGGGGGTACACAAGGCCCCCATATTTCATAATGGGGGAGTCTGTTGTTTCTGTTTCATGCATTTCAGTGGACCCCCTTATTCTTCTAAATATACCGGAGAAATTCTCTTGCTTCCGTAAGTTTGTAGCATTTTCTAAAAGTAAATTCCTTGTCCTTGATCTTCTGGCCTTCTTCTCCTGACTCTACTTATCCTCCTGTAAGCACTCATGGTCAGGTACGGTAACTTTAGGATCTAGGTACTTCAGGTAACTAGTTGACTCATTTTATGTGGGTTAGGGCTGTTCCTCCCCATAGGTCATTAGAACGATGCCACGACAGATGCACACGTAGCTGTCTATGTTATCTTTCATCAAATCATTTGACCCAAGGGAATCCTTGTCAAGTGAAATTTAAAAGAGACAGAAACAAAAACAAAACAACAACAATAGCAGCAGCAAAACCGCCAGCAGGGATGCACCTTCAAGAAGTCGGGTCACAAAGGCACACAGGAAAAGAAATATTTTTCAGGCCATTCTTTTAATTTTATTACTATTTAGGCTTGCACCAAGTAACATGGCAAGCAAAGGCTATTAATTTACTGACTCTAATCAAGTAGTATACAGTGAAAGGTGGTCAGAGAATCCTGGTAGGCAGCTCTCACCATAAAGAAAAAAAAAAAAAAGGAATAGTGTCAGCCTCCAAGGATCGACAGGAGGTGGAGTAACTTAATTCTACCTAACTGAGGTTTGAGGAAACCCCTAGTGCTCCAGAGGTGTTTCAATAAAGGCTGCCCAACCAACTGTGTTTCCTGTTGAAAGCATCCACATTATGTGTTTCTGGATGGAGCCCTGAAGATTCTGCAGAGAACTATCCAACCTCTACTGTAGAAATAATTGCCAGTCCTAGAAGCCCACCTATACCCAGAGGCAGGAGCTAAGAGCCTAGAAAACTCCTTCACATTTTTCTTAAAAAAAAAAAAACAAAACTTCTTTTTCTAACTTCCTTTGTAAAATCAAGAATGCACCCCCTCCCAATGATACGCGATTTGTTAAAGTTAAAATAAGAAGGTAGACAAAATTTAAAGTAAAAAAAAAAAAAAATCACTGATAAAAATTAATGGTGACAATCAAAAGACCAACATTTTAAAAAACATTTTAGCCATAGTTAAGAGCTCCTAAATAAACAAAGTAAAATACAGTATCATCGCATTCAGAAAGCACTTATCAGAGCCAACTATTTATCTATTAATTCAAGAACTGTTTACTGAATAACTGTTTGCTAAGAGTAGAACTTAAATGTTCACACACACACACACACACACACTCACAAAAGATAATATGAGGTGGCAGATGTGGTAATTAGCAAGGTGGGGAGAATCATCTCACAGGCATCAAATCACCACAATGTACACTTTCAATATCTCACAATTTTATTTGTCAATTATATCTCAATAAAGCTGAGAAAATGAAAATAATAAAAAATATCTGTCGAGTATCTATCATGCACAAAGTTAGCTCCAAAAGGACATAAACATGAGTCAGACCCAAATTCTACTCAAGCAATTTAAAGTTAGGTGAGAATGAATAAATATATTGTTTCTTCCGTTCATTTATTCATTCAGATTCTCACTGAATATCTACCATGTGTCAAGGCATTTCTTTTTGTCCCTTGTAAACTAAGAACTTGTCACCACCCATGAGACACTCCCAGGCTGGAGGGATTTAGTTATAATAAAAATACAAAGTGATCCTTGCCATACAGGAGGAATGGGTGGAGGAATCAGAGACAGCTCAGTGACAAATCAGGATTAGGGGAGGATTCAGACATGTAAAATCAGGGGACAGGTTATTTTCAGGTCAGAAGGCAGCATGAGCAATTACAGAATTATTTCTATATTCCAGCTGTGACACTGGCAAGAGGATTTTTTTCGAATGCAAGAGTAACTTAGAGATGCCATCTCTAAGAGTTTTATAGTTTTAGCTCTTACACGTAGGTCTTTGATACAGATGCTTTCTAAAGCACCCTCCCGCAGGCCCGGCCAAGGGAAAGCAGGTCCTACAGCGAGGGGAGGAATGAACACAGCCAGGCACAGGCCCTGGGCCAGAGACCACAGACCATGGACAGCCTCGAGTGCCAGGCCAGGCATGTGGGACATTCTACCAAATGGGAAAACACCAGAAAGGTTAAGAGCATGCGAGTGATTCACCGGAAAGGTTAAGAGGAATATAAGACTGATTCATCAGGCATTTATATTCAGGATAGATTCAAAAGGTCCACTGGGACGCTATTATAATATTAGACAAGAGTAATGAGTAGCTGAAGTAAATAGTGGCAATTAGCACGAAGGGGCGCAGACTGTGAAGTCTTACGGAAGTCGCGGGCTCTGGCGGTGTGCCACGTGGCGCTCTAAGAGAGAAGAGGTCGAAGAAGTCTTGGGAGGAGGGCTATCATTAGGACAAACAGGGATCACAAAGAGCAAGACGACGCGTTCTATGTTGGCCACGTTCCATTTGGGGCTCGAAGCCATAAGAAACCTGGCATTCAGGAAGATGTGTAAGAGACAAGAAGAAGCTGAAAACGTGGGGTTGTTATTACAGAGAAGAGTCTGCGCTAGACCCGAGTGAACTAGGTGGCATTCGCAGAGACGGGACGTCAGCAGCCAGGGACAGGCGAAGCGGAGCGGAGGGACGCTTAGGGAGCGTTTACATTGCAGCCCGGTTGAAAGGTGGCGTGTGCAGCTTAGAAACGGGAGCGTGTGTGGGAAGTGGGGAATGCGGAAGAGCAGAGAAATCCAGTGTGTTGGCGACAAGGGTCAAGTCTTCCGATTTTATACGGAATTTATTTTTCTTAAGCAAGAAGGAAAACACGGGGTGTGCTGGTGAATCCTGGCAAATTCTCTCATCTACCCCTACTTTTTAAAGCCCATGGACAGAGGCCAGGCCATGATAGTACAGACCACAGGGAGATGGGTGTGTTTCTGGGCAGGAAGGATTGGTCACATGGAGCGCTGGTGGCAGAAACGATAAAACTGGGGAGATGTGCCCACAATAGGCACAGGTTCCTGCAGTTGTATGAATTTAGAGAGAGCGTTCCTTGCAATGCCGCCCATTGGACAAACGCCTTCAACACTGGGAATGGAGCTGGGAACAAAAAATATTTCATTACGCCAATGTATTTCTTAACTTTCCTCCTTTCCACATTATTTACCTTCCTGCCTTAGGAAACAAAATGTGGAAAGGAGCTTCGCAGAATAGGAAGAATAGGGGTTTGGGCCTCAAAGAATCTTAAGGCGAACCCTTGCTCTGGCACTACCAGCTATGACCCTGGAGCCAGTCGCTTCTTCCTGGAGCCTGCACCCTCACTTGGCCAAGGCTGCTCTCCTTTTAAAATGAGTGATGAAGTCGTGTCTGAAGGTCAAGCGAGTTCAAGTTCACATACTGCCTGATAGTGAAGGACACGGTGCCGGTTCTCGACGTCCTCCCCACTCTCCCTACAATGCCGTGTGTGGTCTGCCCCCGGGATCAGGCACTCCCCAGCTCTCAGAGAACCGCCATTTCGAACAGCTTGGAAAGAATGCAAGTGTTCTCCTTGGCCGTCCCCCAAGACCTGCCACACTGTCATTTTTCAACAAAACCAACATGTAATTTTATTCATGAGTTTATGTTCCAAGTAATACTCAGTTAATTGCTGTTGAGCTTCCTTAAAATTAGATTATACTACTCCATTTCCAACTCCATCCAAGTAGGCTCTAGCCTCACAACGCAGGCTGAACACAAAAAGCAGCACGGTGCGACAGTCCTTACTCTCCGTGTTCAGACACTCAGGCCCCTTTGACAGAAGCCTCTCTGATTTATACACCGATTTGTTCTTCATTAAGCCAGCCTGGACTGCATTTCAGTTTACTTTCTAGAGCATAACTAGTAATGATGATGATTAGTTAGGTAAAGAGAAGAAAATTTATGAGGCTATGGACCAAAGCTAATGAGGAATCGTTCTTTCTCCCTTTCATCACACACTCGAAAGATGTGAGTCAGCTACCGAAGGGACTGGAAACGCGGAGGACATTTGCTAGAAAGGAAAGCCACCGTCCTGGTCGGATGCACAAGCACACACACTGGTGATGGCTTCAGAAACCTGTGTTTGGCACGACGATGATAAAATAAAATGCTCATTAAATTTCAAAGGAAAGAGCGCCTTGCTGGAATGCGTAAGAACAAGTATGTGCTAAAATATACTGGAACAATTTTTAAATGTCACTACGATTTTGAAAGAATCTAAAGTAAAAACCAAAGAGAAAGGCAGACCACAAAAAGGAATAGTGGTGGCTAAGGGAGGGCATTCTCAAAATAATTATGGCTTACAGGACAGAATTTACATGTGCAAACACTCCTTCATAAAATGGTACTTAGTGTCACATATAATATCAATTGTATGATATGCAGATAAAAGGCCTTGAATAATCATTGAACCCGGTACTAATGCATGACTTGGTTTTAAAATACTCTAAAAAATAGATTGAGATTTATGTATATGGAAGAAGAGGATTTAGGGGAAAAACTGTCAAAAGCCAAAGGGGTATTGCTGTTGCTGTTTAGGGGGCAGTGGATATTTGATACTGTATAACATTGATATATTTTCATAAAATTTCTTCTTTTTAAAAGTATATAGTTTTCAGCATCTTTATAAAAGATGTGAGTATGATAAGCACTCTCATGACTTCAGTGAATGGTAAAAATTGCACAGTCTCCAATACTGAATTTTTATAATCCCAGTTGCTTTTAGAAAAAAACAAACAAACAAACAAATAATGAAATAAATAATCCAGAGAGTTTTATTTTGAAACTCTTTCACTCCTATACTCTTAAGACCCTTCATACATCCTGATTTAGATTTGTGACAGTGGCATTAACTACGGAGTCTGTTGCAAGAACTGATATTGATTATATCTGGCTGACCCTGAATTGTTCTCTTTTGATGGTGTACATGAGGACCTTAAATTCAATGGTTGTGCTGAGAAAAATCTCAAGTCAGAGATCAAATCAGCCACTGTACTGATTTTCTTATTGTATTGAAATAGCATGTTTTTCTGAAATGAGACACTTAATTCTTTGAGAAGATGTAAATATTTGAAATGGGATTAAACAAAATAATTACAATTCCATTGTATTCAGCATTTCAGCTGGCAACACCACTTCTATTAGATCTTAGCAAACACTTCAATTAGTGGCAAGAATAGGAATGGCCTGGCGGTGACAGATGTCACCAACTCTTGGTCCTCTGGTAGCAGAAAGCAAGCCTTTCAGGGCACAATTGCCTAATACATGTAGAGTCCAACTGGTGTCACCACTGTCTTTGTTTTAATGGAGAAGGCAGTGGATTCCAGACACTGATAATCTCAAAAGAGAATTCCATTGGCCCACCTCTAATTTCTGCACTGTCTCTTCCTATAAGCATCTTGATTTGCTGCATTTAACGATGCAAAGAATCTGGAAAGTGAAAACTGTCACTTGAAAGTCTTAGATGACCAAGGCGATGGGCAGGGGATGGTGACAGTGCTGGAGGCAGACTGGCCCTGGTAACTACGGCAGGCAAGGCGGGACAGAGAGATCAGTGGTCAAATAGGCAGAATTAGCACATCAGCCAGAAGGTCAAGGTCAGTCCCTGCCAGCACTGCCCACTGGGACAACCACGGGCCTGATGGACCCGGCCACAGCGTAGGTGCCGTCCCTGTCTGCACGCCCCGATGCTGTCACTGCAAAAACACAACGAAGCAGCTGACGCTGAACCATGGTCTCCAGGAGCATCTCGTTTACACAGGAACATTTCACTAGAGTTGAGTTAGGGGAAAAGGTAAATAAATTTGACCCACACCCCAGCATAGTGATGCATATTTAAAATCTCAGTCTATTGGAATCAAGACACTTTAAAGAATTAGAGCCAAATTTCAGTGTTGCCAGGAGTGATGATAACAACTGGTTTTGTTGGTTTGTTTGCTTTAATATCTATCAGATGGTCAGCTGCTATTCAGGGTCAGGAGGCGAGGTTTTCGCTCTAATTCTGCCCTTAAGCAAACGGGTTAAGGGATACTTTAAGCAAATCACCTCTCCATCAACCGCAGAGTCCTCACCTGCAAGGACAATGGACTAAATGATCGCCTAGCGTTACCTTCTGGTAAAAATAATTCTATGACCTAAGTAATTGCTAAACACACTCCTGGGTTTCTGACAGCAAGACAGAGCTGTCAGGCTCTTTGTTCTATGCTCATGAGACCTGACACTTTAAAAATATTATCTATTAATGATCTCATAAGAAGAATGCACATTTACACGAGATAGTGGGGATCTACATAAATGGGAGGCAATTTACACCAGAAGCTTCTTCCTTACGCCTTTGGTTTAATGAGTCTCACTAGAGCTAACAACATACCAGAAACTGCCACCACTTTGTAGTAACAATCACAATCAAAAGAATAACTATTTTACGTCCGATCAATAACCTTCTCAGATCAAGTAAGCTATCCCTGTTACTTGGACTTGCTACAGGGTGACAGTGGTCCCAACTTGTCTTCGAAAAGAAGCCTGCGTGGCTGTCCAGCTCGTACGGAGGCCAAGGTTAATGCTGGCAATAATCAGACGCACTGCTTCACCCTCCCTTACTCTGATCACCCTTGACGGTGAAGAAAAACTTGCGGACAGCCACAGAAGAGAAGAGATATCACAAAAGACCATCAGGAAATCCCCAGGCTCCCTGGAGAGAAGGGATGACAAAAAGATGCCATGAGACAAACAGACAGGAAGAGCAAAGGGAAAATGATCAATGGCCCCAACACCCAGAGTTCTGCGTAGAGATGAAGGACCTGACAAGCCATGTAAGTAAAGCCAAAGAAATGCGAAACAAACATAAATCCTAAGTCTTCCCAATGGCTGGACATCTATGAAGGAAAACATGGACTGGGACCCCACCGTGTGCTGAGCACGGGGGACACCATGGCAAACAAGTCTCCGACCTCGAGGAGCCTGGGTGTGCAACCCAAAGGAAGACCCGTGTGCACAGAACACTGGGAAAGGAGGAAGGCGGGGCCGAGCACCGGGAGGAGACTCTTCCAGGGATGACGTGTCTTCAGCTGACTATGCACAGGCCTTAGAACCACGAAGCAAAGAACTATTGTTGCTTGTTAGCGCCGGAAAGGGCACTGGAGCCTGAAGAGCCCACAGCTGGTCCGCGGTTCTGTCCAATCCAGACACGGAGAGCAACAAAAGTCAGAGGAAGGACACCGAAATTTCATATTTTTTTTTGATGAAGCATCACACCTGACCCAGGCCGGCACCATCCCAGGCAGGTGGGCTCTGAACCTCGAGAGACATAGAAGGGTAGGGTGGTATCTCAAGGTGGCCTAAAGATGACAAGATGCATATTAAGTCGCTGTCCTGGGAAGGGTTTGGGGGCCCGCGGTTGTGCATTAAGGCCTGAGACTTGTGACCCTCCCGGGGGGCAAGTTCCCTGGGCAGCAGCGCCTCTCTCTGCTGCGGCCCTTCACGTGCAGGGCACGCGGGTCTCTGAAGCCCCAAACAGACCTCCGATGCACACATTTGCATTTCCGTAACATGAACCACACATGCGCAGTCCCCACGCCTATTATTTTTTTTTACCCCACCTCGAATTCCAGCACAAACAGAAACATTAAGGCAATTTGTTTTTAAATGTTTTCCGTTATATTTAGTCGACACCAGGGACCCGCGGCCTCTTCTGTAAAGAGGTAGGTAATACGTATGTCAGGCTTTTAGGCTTTGCGGGTCACACAGGCTCTTTCACGAATCCTCAATTCTGCCATTGAAATGTGAAAACAGTCATAGACAATAGACACTATTTTAAGGATGGGCGAGGGTAGGTTCCAATAAACGCATTTACAAAAACAGGCTGCGGCCAGATTTGGCCAATAGGCCATGTTTGCTGACCTAAGATCTATATCATTTCTCATCAGCCCTGTTCTTAATCCCCTAAATTCAATATACTACTCTGGAGACACCTATCCTCAAATTAGCATACTACCCTAACATTCATTATCTCCCCTGAGTTTCCTATCAAGCGATAGAATGCAAAATATTTCCACTCGGGGGAGACAATGAAGGAACACCGGCCTCACAGATGCGACGTCTTGGTAAATGACTGTATTCAGGCCACTGGAGGAAAGACAGCTGAGCAAAGAACACCGACAGTCACCACCATTTGCCTGCCCCGCCAACGACAAGTTTTAAGACCATTCGCGAGAACGTGCAGATAGAGGACCAAACATTCTTCACCCTTAGAAATAAGGATCTCTTACTTCGAACGACTCCAGAATTCACCGTGCCGGCTCCGGATTAAAGGTGACCGACGCTTCATGCAATGGAGCTGCGCAGACACGGTGATCACGCATGCAGTTCCCGTGGCCACCCCTGGCGTAGTCACGGCAAGCCACCGAGCAGCTGAGCAAACTACGTCTGGCCAGATCTCCCCTCTACACAGCAGCACCTCGCAGTGGCTCACCTGTACCCAGAAGGAACGCTGGGTAAATCCCCCCCCACACACACACACAGACGGGGCATTCCTTCGGACTGTCTCAGAATAGGCACCTTTTGTTTTTCTTAAGCTTCCTTCAAATTACCTGGAAAACATTCTAGAGTAAACACTTTCAAAGAACGGTACGTCAAAACCCGGGGGGTCCACAGGTCTTTCTTTAAATACGTTTATGCCAAAGCCATTCGTCAGATCGTTCTCTCTGAGTGGAGGGCTCATTGCTGCAGTCTCCCTACCGCCCCCTCGATACCCATGATCCCCTGCAGGAGTTTAGCCTCCGACCCAAGTCGCACAGATGTCCTAAGGGCATTGGTACTAAAACTAAGCGCCACTGGGAGTCAGCTGTCAGTCTGCTCATTACTTCCGCTTTCTCTTCCTCCGGGGCAGTAACTCAAGGAGGGTTGATTTTCCATTTAGGCAAGGTAAGTAGAAAGAACAAAAACACAAACCCTCTAACTCGGTACTGAACAGCGGTGCCCCCAAATGCCACCTGCCATCAGTCCGTCTTTCCTAATCACACAATAAAGTCCACAGACTTCTTCTTGCTTTCTTCTCTGTAAGTCAACGTTGAGATAAAACTTAATCAACAACGAAAAGCACATTTTAAATGTGCAGTCTGACAAGTTTTGACACAGGTACACAGCTGTGTAACCACCACACCAATCAAGCTCTTCTCATCACCCAAAACGTCCCTCCCTGCCTCGTCCAGTCCATCCTTCCCACCCCCACCCATCTGGCAGCCACGATTCGGCTTTCCATCTTGGAATGTGTTTGTGTGAAGCCCTCACCTATGGGTTTTGGTTTAGGGGAACATGGCAATATTCTGAGTGTGCTGTCAGATGACCTAGGACCGTGTTTTTTGAAAAAAGAAAAAAAAAAGTGTTCATTCAATTTCACCTTCATAGTTCCCAGAGAAAATGCTAGGGTAACAAATACTACTAGGACTGCATTCATTCAAATGCATACTGAGTATGAGGCACTCTTCTAGGTTTGGGGAATCTAAACGGAAGAGATGGGGCCCTCCCCTGTAAAGACAGCCATGTTAACAACCAAAGCGCAGTATGTAATCCGGGCTTAAGGTGGGGATCGGGTAAGAAATGGAAGTAAGAGCACCTGTGTCTCTCTGGAGACACCAGGAAAGATTTTTCAGGAAAAGGCAGCATTTTAATTTCAAGGATGAGGATGCAGAATATGCAAAGGCGCAGAGGCCTGGATGAGGCAAAACACGTGAGGTTCGGAGCAGGGACCAGAGCTGGGGCCTCCAGCAAGTGACTCAAATGTCTCTGTGACAGGGGACGGTAACGGCACCTCCCTCACAGGTTGCTCAGCGTCAAAGGCGCTGATACCTCTAAAGCACTTGGAACACTACCTGACACCCAGTTGTCCCTTCTTGGCGCGATCACCATGTGCCAAGACAGGGAGGAGAAGGCCAGTGTGCCACGCCGGGCAGTGGGGCGGGGGCAGGATGAACTAATGGGGCAGGGAAGCACAGCCCTCCCTCCACGCGCCCAGCCCAGCGGGGGAACAGATGGAGAAGCATGTGGAGGGCACAACATGGCGGGCTACACTGTCCTGACGCAAGACAGGAGCAAACGGCGGGGCCCCACTTTCTCCTCCTCCACCTCCTGGCCCTCAGGAAGAAAGCAGGTGTCCCTCAGGCTGGGACAGGCCACGTCGCTAGGAGGCAGCAGGGGCAGAGCCCAAAATCCGACCCCCGAGGAGGGTGAATAGGCCTGGGAGTGAAGAGCAGGGTGAAGGGGGGGAGGGGAGAAGAGGGGAAGAAGAAGAGAAAAAGAGGAGGCATGAGCGGAGGCGAGGCTGGGAGTGGGGGTGAGAACACAAGCCCAAGCAAGGCCCTTCCCCCCTCCTTCCAATCCTTAGCTGGGGGTACTGAGCAAGGCTGAGGCCCCGGGGAGAGTCCCCAGGAGAGCGGGAGCAAGCCGTTCTTACCCGCATAGTTCCTGGAGGAAATGCTAGGGCACCAAATACGACGACGGGTATTTGGGACTGGGACGAGGCGGGAAACCAAGGGCTGGAAGAGCAGCCCCTCCCCCTTCCTAGTTTAGATTTTATCACAGTTTAGATTTTATCCTGCCAGCAGTAGGGGCCTGTCAATCACAACTACATTATCACTTTTTGCCATTTTAACCATCGGAAAGTGTACAATTCAGCGGCATTAAGGGCATTTATAATGTAACTGGTGCCACTATTTCCAGAACTTTTTCAGCATCCCAAACAGAAACTCTGTACCCGTTAAACAGTAACTCCCGGCTTTCCTCTGCCCCCAGCCCTGGGTAACCTCTCTTCTGCTTTCCGTTGCCCTGAATTTGCCTATTCTCGGTACCTCATATAAGTGGAATCATATAATACTTGTCCTTCTGTGTCTGGCCCAAGTCACTAAGCGTGTTTCCGAAGTTCATCCATGTTGAACCAGGTAACACAAATATCGCCCCTTGTTCATGCCTAAGTAATATTCCACGGTGCATAATGTTTTTAAAGTTCGGGTAGCAGAGCGAAGAATACATGGGCAGGGGTTCAACTGAAAGGGAGGGACGGGCAAGGCTGGGATGGAGGCGGAGGGGAGGGGAGGGGGTGGGGAGAGCAAAGGAGGACTGAGGGAAAGGCCCCAGGTTTCCGGTTCAGGAAACTGGGTGAAGGCAGCATTTTTTAAGAAGTGCTGCTGTAATGAACGTAGCACGGGGTGTCTGAAGGTTGCGGAGATGACCGAAACACTCTGAATCCTGAAAATTTTTCTATCTACTAAAGTCTTGGCTTCTATGTCAAATGCAGATAAATATTAGGAAACCAGCTTTACCACATAATTGTATTAATATGAAGTTACCTTTCACCAATCAATTATCGGACAATGAAGAAACGGGCATTTTCATTCATACGCCTTCTAGAAAACAACGGCAGGGGAAGAGATTGAAGCACGAATGTTTAAGTTTATAGAGATGCAACCTTAAGTGTTCGAATTCTCCTCATCGCTGAAAGGCTACAGCACAACACTTGTAAGGATTCTGGGGTACCACGCTAGAGCTGTTCAGTAGGTCATCACACTGTCAAATAATGACCGTCTAGGCCCACAGCCATTTCTTGCCTCGTAAAGTCCTTTCTCTCTAAATACCGGGCTGTGATTACAGAATCAGTGTAGAGAAACGCTGGATTCCCCATCTCCCCCTCTGTCGCTTACTCAGTTTGAGCTCCCTCATCTTTAACCAGACACATCTTTGCAGAGCAATGGAGTTCGCTGACCATGGTAGGTGCTACATAGTGGGCACTCATTTACTCAGTAACACCCAGATGAAAGGGCGGGCCTGCCCCCCCCCGCCCTCTTATTATTGCGAGAATAAGAATATTCAGCTTTCTGAGCAGCCCAAAACTAAAAGGTGAGGTTATGGATTATCCAAATTTTCACATCCAAGACTACGTACAATAATTAAGCTGCAAGAAAAAATTAAGCAGTTGAGGACACAATGCTCGCCCCCTACCCCCAGCAAGTTCCCTTGAAGCAAAAACGCTGTGAAACCACAATTTTTATGCCAGGCAGAAAGCAATGATTCATTTTATTAAAGAACTGTGCATGTAAATGACTTCTTTAAAAATAAATTTTCTTGTTAAATGCTGAACCTTAAAAGTCTCATCATCAAATAAAAAACAATGTATTTCCAAAACACTTTATTAAATTATATAACCTTTTCAGAATATAAATACATATTCTAAATATAGTAGTGTGGGGGATGTATATGTGTCATAATCTGTAAGTATATTTTTATATATCGGCAACATAAAATCCAATTTTTTTTTATATATAGAAACTACAAGACAGACAATTCCTAACTCTTAAACGGGTTTTGTTACGAAGTTATTTCAATTATTCTTCATAACGTCAACTATATTCAATTTTAGGGGAAGGAAAATATTTAAGTCTTATTTTTAAACAATTTAGAGTCACCTAAATATCAGAATTAATCTGTAATGGTCAACACTTAATAATAATTTCTACCAATTAAAAGGTTGTTGTTGTTGTTGTTGTTAGCATTATTATTATTATTGCTTGGGGTAAAGTCATTCTAAAGCATTTTGGATTTGAATAAGAAGTCTGTATTGTTATTTATACTATATGGATATTTAGTTTTTGTGTTAAGTACACATGTTTATACATATTACTTAACTAAAATAAAACTACTTAAAGCATTAAAATATCTATCTTTATAGTATCGAATGTTTATTTCTCCTAAGCTAGTAGTTTTACTTAAAGAAAGTAATTGATATCTTATTTGGTGAAAACTAGTATCCCAATTCAGTAAGGCAAAAATATCCCCAAGTAGCCATGTACTTATGACCCCCTATTAAAGCCTGTTTAACCTACCAATAACTTGAGCTCCAGCTTTCATTTCACTTGCTCAATCCTCAATAATTTACCTTTCTTAGAATAGTCACGAAATGTGTCTAAAAACACAAATATTTTCTAACTTACCCAAATTCTACTTGTCAATTAAAAAACAGTCTGATTTAACAAGCATGCATTTTGTTAAGTAGAAAATAAATTAAAACAGAGTCTTTCAAACCAGCTGATAAAACTAATAGGATTTTAGAAGCCACCCCAATATTAAGCCCACCTGTACGAGGTCTTGCCTGATATGAAGAATGTGTTTTCAACCACCAAACAGAAATTTACGAGCTGCCACTGCTGAGCTTTGTCAGGGTATTCTCATTTTGTGAGTGCCAAGAAGAACACAGTCGACCCATGCCAATCTGCTTAATTCAAATTTTTATCAAAGCAGAAGAAATGGTGAAGTATATCCCAAGTCACTACGTCGATAAAGTGGCAGCTCCCAGCCATTCCTGACTCTGTTTGTACTAAAATTCACTGACATTTACTGACAGAGCAAATAGCTGTCTCCTTGCCTTCTGCGTATTCCAGCACTCTTCACAGAGACGTGGCAATAATGGGAGCAGAACAACAAACACAGATTTACACGGAAATAGATTTCTCACAAAGCATTAACTGATGTAGGTCACAGGAATCAGATTTAATTGGTTTATTGAGGCAGCAGTCTATTTCAGAAAATAATTCTCTAATGCTCTCAGTTATCGAGTAACCTAAAACAAGGTCAAATTGAACCTACTTTTGAGAGAAGAGGTTGCAAAGCCTCAAAGAAATTCAAAGCGAAGGTGATTCCCAGCGCCCCACTGCTACAGCTGCAGACCCGGCTCCAGGCTCCATCAGGAAGCCCCGTCCTTCGAACAATCGCTTTAATCGCTGCCAACTCCTAACGGAACGTCAGGGAGACCACAGAACCACAGACTCGCGCACACACGATTTCCTGAGGAAGTGATTCTGGAGCTAACATCACCGAACACCAGGACTGTCTGTTATCTCATCTGTTTGTTTTTCCTTTAGCTAAAGGGAAACACTCCTCACAGGGCTCTAAGGGCCAAAGGGACTGTGCAGTTTTAAAATGCCATCTATCCCTGAAACTGGATTATAATAAGCAGATAAAGAGAAAAAGAAAACAGTGTGACAACAATTTGAAGAGATTTCTATTTCTGTCCATCAATCTAGAATGAGGCAATACATCACCCAGATGACCCTTCTCAGTTATGGCCACTTTCATAATCAGATTTCCATTTGCATTAAAGAAAAAAAAAATTCAGTTTCAGCTACCAGATAAAAGATGAAATACACTGAGAACACCAACCCCTTCTATTCTCAGTGTGTAGCAAAACACCACTGTAAAACTGCTCTATTGTACAAATCAGCAAGTCATCATTCATGCACTCGCCCATCCGATGATTTACTGAGCACCTACTGTGCAGGCACTGGAACAAATAACGTGGCCTTTGGTTACTTGTCCAATCTTTTTTGTCATGTCCTGGCTTGAGTCTCACACCCAGCCACTCTGAGCCATTTCAACATCTCTAAAAGCAACACAACTGCCTCTCTTGCTTTTAAGTCTTTGCGCACAAATCTTTCTCTTACCTTGGAAAGCTATCCCTCCCTTTTGGGGACTGGAAAAATTCAGCCCAAATATCCATCACCAATTCCAAGAAGTCTTCCCTTAGGGCCCGAGCTGGCTGAGACCACAATGCTACGCTCTCTGAGGACCCCTTCCTGTAACCATCACATTCTGCTCACCTGTGACTCCCTCATTAGAAAGTGAGTTCTTAAGGGCAAGAGCCTGCACACACACACCCTGTGTTTGGCCAACTGAGGGGTTCAGTGGACTCCTGTTGACCTGCAACTCCCCAACTAGAATGAAGACCCTCAGGACGGCAGCTGATCTGTCTTACATTCTTTTCTCAATACCTAGGCAATGACTGGCATTCAGTAAGTGCTCACTATATGCTCACTGGATGATTGCAAATGAGTTGATGTCAGGCCATTTTTGAAAAATTAAGGGTATATGGTCACCAGTATTTGTAGGCAATGCAGAAATCAGGAGCATAAGGTTCATGCGCTAACAGTGTGCTTTTATTTACCTCCTCCTAGAAGCTGGTGAAGTTTGTTAAAGGACAGAGTCAACTAAACATAGGTGTCTTCTACTAGAATTAGTACGTCTAAAAAAACAATTTGAATCCATGCCTCATGTCCTCTGAAGACTGAACGGATCAGTGTCTAGGGCTGAAGACCCAATGTCCTCTTGGAAAAAGCTCCCTGGCCAATTGTGAAGTCAATTGACGTTTGAGAGCCACTGATAATCCCTTACTCTAACTAAAAGGGCTCTAACAATCTACTCCCAAACAAGCACTCTCAAATATTGCTCTTGTGGGAAGAACAAAATGGTAAGAGGGAGAGATGCCATTACCTAACAAAGCTGTAGATGACTTTGCCCATTGACCCGGCAATTTTACTTCTAAGTATTCCTACTGGAAATATATCTCCATAAATGCAAAATAACATATTCACAAGATAATGCATTTCCCCCGTTATTTGCAATAACAATTAGGCTGGAGTGGGGGGAAAAATCCCATTCACAGAAACGAATTGATGTCTATCCACATGGAGCAGTTAGATTGTGGTGATACAAACGTACGTCCATGAGCTGCTTGGGAATGACGGCCAAGTTGTATTGTGAAGTGGGGGTGGGGGGCAGAGCAAGGAGAAAGAAAGAAGGGGAGTAAGAGTATACATTTAATTATTTTCACAAAAATAAATACAGGACAAACCAACTGGTGTGAATGGTCACGGATAAGGGGGTGGGTGGGGACAGTTCAGGGGGTGGGTGGGGACAGCGAGGAAGGGGCTCTCTCAGTACACCTTTCCTACATCTGTGGCTTTTGAGTCGTGAAAATAAAGGATGAACAAAATCAAACTCTCAAATGAAACAGAAACAGAAACAAGTGGACTGAACTCGTTGACGACATAAGCACACTCACTTAACTTCTGAATATAAGCTCTCTGCCTCCCCTTAACGGGATGCATTCTTCAATAGCGATAACAACGAAAACTTCTAAGCAACCCTGAACTTAATTGGGTTGTTGCTGGCATTAATGCTAGTGTAGTAGTAATTCTGAAACTATTTTGTATATACTGTATGCTAAAACAAGTAAGCAATTCCACTGAGAAAACAAGATGTGCTTGTTGTGGAGAGGAAAAAGAAAAATACCGGAATGAGGGAAAGTGAGAAGGCACTCAGGGCGCTGCATTTAAGGCGGAACCAGGAGAATACAATCGGGATTTACACAGACGGATGATTCTAAACTTTGACCACTGAAAAAGCCGGTGACATTCCAGCAACAAGTAGATGGAGGTCCCAGCTCTGGGTGTCTAAGACCATGTCTCAGAAAAGAACCTGAAACCCCTCAGAAACGGCTGCTTCCAGGTCTGGGAAAATGCAAAGTGAGTCTCAATCATTCCGTAGTGCCACCAAGTAAGAAAGAGGGGGACGTGGACGATGACCATAGGCATCCGCTCGAAGGCACCTGACCTGTGCTGGGCAAATCTGCCAACATTCGAACATACACAAAAACCGTTGGTGCTGTGTGGACTGAATGTGGGGTCCTCCCCCCAGTTCATATGCTGAGCCCCAGCACCCCATATGCCAGTACTGCTGGTGGGGCCTTTGGGAGGGGCTTAGGTTTAGCTGAGCTCATGATCATGGAAACCCCCACCATGGGATCAGTCCCTTAAAATAAAAGAAAGAGACAAAGCCCTCTCTCTCTCTCTTTCTCTCTCTCTCCTTTCTCTCTCTCTCTCTCTCACTCTCTGTGTCATGGGAAGACACAGCAAGAAGTGACCACCCGCAAGCCAGAAAACGGGCACTCACCAGGAATCTGCCCACATCTTGACCTTGGACTTCCCCGCCCCCAGAACTGTGAGAAATAAATGTCTGGTGTTTAAGCCACCTAGTCTGTGGTGTTTTGTTATAGCATCCTGAACTAAGACAGAGGGAATGTCTTATAAGAGATTTAATTTAAAAAAAAAAAAAAAAGGCCATGACTCCATAGTGATACTGAAAGGGAGGAGAAAAAAAAAAATACAGAAAAAGTAGGGGAAAGAAAGAAATGAGGGGAGGGTTTTTCTTCTGTAATTGACAAATGTTAGCTTATATATGAAAAACAACTGATCAAATTTTTAAAACCGCCATTTTGCCATCCTCAATGTAGAGACTATAACTTGGGCAAAGATCATCAAGAGACGCTTATAGCATTGGGTGAAAGGCTATTGAAAGACAGTTTATTTACCTTGAAGCATCGGCTCACAGATTGCTTATCAAATGGTAAAGGAAAAAGACATCTTCACAGTGAGGAGATCTGGCAGACAGCACCTTAACCAGAAAGCCAATTTAGCGCCACCCAACAAATGGAACAGACTGACGTCATGAGGAGATGCGCACGGCATCACTTAGGCGGTACCGTGCCAAAAGGCTCACCTTGAATCTAGTCATGAAGGAATGAGACATGCAGGGATGGAATGGGCCAGGGTCAGGGAAAGGAACACAAAAAGCAAGGAGACTGTTCTAGATGATAAAAACTGAAGAGACGCTCATAACCATGACGGGATCCAGAATGTAGGGTGGGGAAGCTCTACCGTGACAAGAGATTTTCGAATATGGACGGTATATTAGATGATACTGAATTAATGGTGAATTTCTTGAGCGTCATAATGATGTTGTGGTTTTGAAGGAGAATGTCTTTGTCCTCAGGAGACTCATGCTGGAAATATTCTGGGATGAAGTGTCATGATGCCTGCAAATGGGGCGAAATGTTAAAACTCATCTCCATTCCACCTGTTAACTTATTCCTTCTATTTCTAAGATCGTAGGCGAGAGAGAGTCTCAACACAACTAAAGCAAGCCTCTCACACTTACAGAGAAGCTGCGAATCGCCCTGTCAAAACTTCTGTGGGGCTCTACAAAAACACAGCTTCCTGACTGTTATGGGCTACATTGTGTCTCCCCAAAATCCCTATGTTGAAGTCCTACCCCCTAGCACCTTAAAATGTGACTGTATTAGGAGATAGGGCTCTTGATGAAGTCATGAAGCTAAAATGAGGCCATTTTAGCTGGGGGGGGGCGGGGCAAGTCCAAATGACTGCGTCCTTCTAAGGGGAAATTTTGACGCAGACACGTACAGCAGGAAGACCACGTGATGGCAGGGAAAAGACAGCCCTCCGTAAGGCAAGGAGGGAGGTGTCAGAAGAAACCAGCTCTGCTGACACCCTGATCTCAAACTCACAGCCTCCAGAACGGGGAGAGAGCACATTTCTGCTGTTTACGTCACCCAGTCTGTGCCAACTGGTCATGGAAGCCTGAGCCACCTCATACCTGACTCGGTGCTTTTCTTGATTCATTTTTCTATTTTGCCAGGGAAAATGTCTAGCACAGTTCCTGGCTCATGGAGCCCAAACGCAGTCGTTCTTCCAGACTTCACGGGGTGGCCCACGAGGCCTTTCAATTGGGCCCCCCTTAATCACATGGGCCCCGCGGCCCACCCCCACGCCTCCCCTCAGCCCCAGGACACCCTCCAACTCCAGCTCCTTGCTGCTGCGCCATTCTTGAAGAAACACACCCACCATCCATCCTGACCTGAAGGCTTCCCTCCCCAACCTTACAAAGCTGGAGCTCCCCGCCCCCACATTCCTCAGCCCCTATGAAACCACTCCCCGTGCTGCGTTATTACTGCCTGTGCACTCACAGTTCTCTCCCCAGACTTCGGTCTTTCTAGAACAGGAAATAGATGTTCCTTATCTTTGAAAAACACAGCATTCAAACACATGCTAGGCATTCGTCTCTTCAGCGAATTCAATGACTACGAAACAATCCTTTACACTCGATTTCAGACTCTTCTTCTGGTTTTCCTCTACTTTGGCATGACCAAGGGACCAGAACGGCAATCGCAAAACAGACTCGAAAGATCAGCCTGTTCTTCGAGCCAGCAAGATTTTCTAATGAATCTCAGTGAACCAAGATTAATTGAAATGGACCTCAGCGTGAGCTTGCACCAGACTCTCCTTCTAGACTAAACTGTTATAATCCTTCTGAAGCTCCTGGCAAACTCCCCGCAATACCAACTTGGCCCCAAAGCTTCTACAGCCCCTGAGCATCCCTAGATAGCCCTACTATTCATGGCTGGGAAGAGACGGAGGCGGCACCATGGACCAGCAAGGCATGGAGGGCCCAGCGAAGGACGGCACACAGGTTGATGCGTGTACGTCTGCGGCTCAAACCCCACTCACAGCCCCTGCTTTCACCTCCCCATCCAGACCTATCGAAGTCTTAACCCAGCCTTCCTCGTGACTCGACCCCTTGCCTCCCATTGACCTCTTCCTGGAGAACCTTCATCTTTCTGTAGGTTGCTGCTCCTTTAACCTAAACTGATACTTCTTATCTGTTCCTCGGTCTTTCTTGTCCCCGCTGGAATCTGCTTCTCTGCTAAAGACAACATAGGCTGCCAATTCGTTCTTGTCCTGCCTCACCCGCCTGCAGTCCAAGCTGACCTTGGCCATTATCGTCCACCACCTCAGTAAACAGACGAATTACCACAGGACCCCATCTTGTTGCAAAAAAACCCAAATTCCTTCTCCCCTCCTGCAGACCTGAGGTCCTATTACTCCCGTATGCTGTAAGCATCTCCTACAAGGTAACTACAAATCAGGACATTAATGCTGAGACCCCCACAGTTCGGATTTCACCAAATGTCTTAATTACGCAAAGGGACAGAATCCACGGTCACATGTTGCATTTACGTGTCCTATTTCTTTATTCTTCTTCAGCCTGAAACAGTGCCTCAGTCTCCCCTTGGCTGTTACAACATCGACAGTTTTGAAGCTTACTAGAAGGTGTTTTGTAGAATGCCCCTCATTTGGGTTTGTCTGATGTTTTCTCAAGAATAGATTCAGGTTATACACTATTATTAATTATTTGTTTTTTATTATTTGGTGGGAAGAGGGTAGACATCGCAGAAGCGATGCTGTGATTTTCTCATTCCATCCCAGCAGGTGGCTGTGTTAGATTAACTTGCTCACTTTGTCCCCTGGGTTTCTCCACTATAAAGGTACTCTTTCATTCCACCCTCATCTTTCATAGTTAACAAGCATTTTGTAGAGAGATACTCGAAGGCTGTGAAAACATCTTATTTATTATCACACTATCTGGCCCACTAATTTTAGTGTGGTTTAAAATTTCTTGCCTGAATTAATTATAACACGATGGTTGTCAACTGATGATTTTTAATTCTACCCTTTCTTCTGCATTTATTAGTTGAGATTCTACAGAAGGTGGATTGCCCTCTTTTTCCTATTTATTTTATTCATATCAGTATGGATTCATTGACTTTATATTATTCAACGAGTTATATTATCCATTACTGCTATGTTTACTTGATGCTGAAAATGCCCCACAGGTGGCTATTGGGAGCTCCTTCAAGCTGGCCCATGTCCTTTTGACACATGCCTATCATTCTTTCAGCACTTCCTCTGTGGCAAAACAAAACAAAACAAAACAAAACAAAACACACACAACGTTTTAGGCTCTTCTTATATGTATCATGCCCCAGGCCTGGAATCGGTTCTATCTCCACGACGTTCATTCTTTTTAGTGCATAATGGCATTTAGAAGCAGCGATCCGGGTAATAGGTGTGCTTGTGACCACTGGGTATCACTCCTCTCTGGCCCTGTCCGGGGACATGGCTAGGACACACATATCACCTCCGAGCTCCACCGGAAATGTGCGAAGTCATGCTCCTGTGAAGCAGATAAGCCCCGACAGCAGTGAAGTCTCCTCGGACCCTGCAAGCTGGACTGGTCTGTCTTTTCTTCATAACCCCAAGGAGCTGTGCCCTCCAAGCGGAGGTCTGGTCCAGCCCCTCACAGATCATCTCCATCTCCCAAAGCCCACTCTCTGATCCGGGGGCTCCTAGTTCCATTCAATGTGCCATCCTCGGTCACTTCTCTTGCCATACTAGTCTGTGTGTTTGCTTCTAAACTCTTGGCTTCATAGGTGGACGTGCAAAGTCCCTGGGTCCTTGGCAGCCCGAGAGCCAGTCCTGCCTTGCATACAACTCCCCACTCCCAGCCCCACCGCTACCTCCCAGAATCCAGGACTGACCCCTCCTCCTTTCTTGAAAAACAGCATCGAAACAGATTCACATTCTTAACAGCGCAGTCCACCTTACTCTACATTAATTTCTAAGGGATAAAAAAGTTTACGGTGGTGTAGCGAAGTGACATGCACCTTTTCAGGTCTGTGTGGGTGATTTTTGGTCCCAAGGTCAGTGCTTCTCAGCTAGTTCTGCTTTTTCTGAGCTTCTTTTTTCTTTCTCTGCCTCTGACACCACAGTGTTCTAAAGGCACCACTGAATTCTTCCCTTTACTGATCTGCCCAGCATCCACCCTCAAACGCAGGTGTGCATCTAAGTAACCCAGAGGTGACATATAACCCTTCTGGTTCCTACAACCTACTGTAGGAGCCTGCTACAGGGTGAGGAAGTCCCACAGTGTGCACTAAACAGCCGTTCACGGGAAAGGTGATCGGAAGTCAGCCTCAGGCCATTTTAGATTCCATAATCTGTTTTTTAGCAATTCCTACAGGGTTCCTTCCATACATGACGGATGTTTAATAACTCTGTCGGGCTAACGAGCAGTGATTTCTAGTGGGTACCCATAAAAAGTCATTACAAAGGCCTATAATTCTGGACCTCAGCGCTTTCATTTTTCCAAGGTGGGAGAGGCCCATAATAAACATCACCAGAAACACAATACGATATGACACTAGCTATTACGGTGCAAGGAACCAATATCCATGTAATGGTCCCTTGTACATTAATAATAGTTACAAAATGGCATAGCCCATTGCCGTGCTACAAATCTTGTATCCTTTATTTAAGAATAAAGAAATAAACGCGTTCAAGCTGGATCCGACATATCTTGGTACAGCCAGATATTCGTAACTATCCCTTTTCCAGTCTAAGGATTCTACACTTTTGGTGCTTCCAAACCATCCTGAGAAGTGACAGGGTACATGCCCCTCTATCTCTACCTCTCACACCACAGTGTTCTAAAGGCACCATTGGGTATAAGTATAGAAAAATACACATTTGCACACAAACAGAATTGTGCCTACAAGTGTCCTAGGCCGCTGCTTCTCAAACTTTAATGCCCCAGTGCGTCACCAATGCTGCTCTGAGTGGCAAAGTTCTAGCACAGAGCTCAGCACACTTTTTCTCTACAGGGACGGATGGTAAATATTTCAGGCTTTGTGAGCCATGCAGTATCTGTTACAACTACTCAACTCTGCCATGGTATCGAAAGCACCCGTATATAATATACAAATGAAGGGAGCGTGCCCATGTTCCAATAAAACTTTATTTACAAAAACAAAAGGCAGGCTGGCCTGGGCCCGAGGACTATACGAGCCAGCATTACTTTGAAGCCTGCGCGAGGAATCTACCAGCAAATCACAACATTAAACTCAGTTCTGGACTTTGTTTTTTTTTTAAGGGCTCACATTTATTTTTACCACAAGTTTATCATATTCACTTTGTTATGTACTTAACACCAGAAATTCCCATTACTACATTTTTTCCTCCTGAACAATTTGTTATGAACAAGCCATTGTTCCATTTTCCAGCCGACACAATGAAGGTCAGAATAATTCCACGTTTCCTGAAAGACCCTTTGTGGCCGAGTTTTCTCGCTCACAGCACGGTGCTATTAATTGACCGCTGACCAGACGCCAGCCATAAAAGCAGAACAACATGCTCTGGTGTCCCGAGCAGCCCGTTTCTCTTCTGGAGGCCACGGTCATTCCTTTAACAAGCCTGGCAGCTGTCAGACTCAGACCAACAGTCACAAGGCCTGTGTGTCCCTGGAGACTTGTTTTCTCAAGAACGAGGACCGGCACCAGGCTCTTCTCTGGCCTGTGCCCTTCCTTCGTGGCACGAGGTCAAGCGCCTGAC
Source organism: Eonycteris spelaea (assembly GCA_003508835.1). Classification (NCBI taxonomy): domain Eukaryota; kingdom Metazoa; phylum Chordata; class Mammalia; order Chiroptera; family Pteropodidae; genus Eonycteris; species Eonycteris spelaea. The sequence goes on from PUFA01000056.1 coordinate 1,567,432, forward strand.
TGTGGAGCACCTTCTCGGGGGAGCCTCACGGAGTCACTCGCCGCTTCCCGACGGGTTCCGGCGGCTCCCTCCTACCACAATCATCTGACTGCACAGAACGGAAGTGGTTTCCATGGGTTTCCTCCCACGGGTCCTGCATTTTCAAGTCAGACCTGGCCAGGTGCCTGCTGACCTGCGCTGTGGCAAGGAGATTAGAACAGCCCATGAGGTCCCAGGGGCGCCTCGATGACCATTTCCAAGTGATTGAGGAAACTATTTTCTTTTCAACTCATGCACATCCTAACCAAAAAGCCAGCTCCAGCTAGAAATGACCTAGGTCGATGGTGTGTTTCTAGCCATTTTCAATGGTTTCTTAAGTCAAGCCTCATCAGATTAGATATTAACTTTCTGTAGGATTGTCAGCTATTGTTTGAAACTCTAACGTAAGTATCCAGGTGCCTAAAAAGCACAAGCATAAAACGTTACAAAGCACAAATGATGCTTATCATTTTGTATGAAAGCCGAAGTCAAATTCATGAGCATAGTCCTTTTATAAAATCTTATACAACTTATCTGAAAAGACTTGTGGGTAACAGGACATAGGAAATCCTAAAAACAATAAATACCCTACTGCTATCCTTCATCATGGCTAGAAGATTTGTCACTCAATTTGGTGTAATAAGCCACACTGACTCGTGTTTTTTTGTGTATTTATTGTGGCTGTTTATGTGGGCGAAACATATTTGGAACTGTAGGATATTCACAGCAGCATTCTTTTAGTTTTATTTAGACGATAAGCTTCTAAATCACCAGTACACATAGTCCAACAAATAATTCATGTCATCTACCTTGGAGGAGAGATAAAAGTATAACGTGGGTCGCATGAGCTCAAAACCTGTATCTCCAACCAGGGCAATAAGACGCAATGAAACTTGATTTCTCCAGGGACTGTGCAAACACCATCTTCCCTGGTTTATAAAGACTTGATGACCTTTAGATACTCACGATGGCCTTGCAAAAAGGCATTTATTCACCTGCTCATCCTACTGATGAACAATGTATGTGGGGCAAGTAACAGAGAACCTGTTTCATTCATTTTATTCCCTCTGTTCCTCCCAGGGGCCATAAGTGGATACGAAGGCAGAAAAATGTTGGCGACACTGTAGGGTTCTTATACCAGTCGGGAGGCTGGGTGAAGATCATTTTCCTATTCACTTGCAGAGGGGACAGTTAGGGCTGTGCTGTGTAAGCAGGGAAATGATAGGGACTTCAGATAAAACCTGGTCACACAATGAAGTCGCTCTGGGTGCCAGACGTCTGGCCAGGCCCACACGCCAGCTCACGCCAGCTGGGCACTCGCCGCATGCCATTCAGGCTGCCGCTCAAGCCAACTGGGCCGCCTGGGAACTTCTGTGCTAGAAAGCATCAACCTTCCATCGGTTTAGGTGCTGAAGTCTGAAGTTTACAGTCAAAAAGCTTTCTTCCCTTATGAAAGGTTTTGAGAAGTTTGAAGTTTTCCATCGTTCCACTTTAAGTGGGTAGATACATTCATACCTTAAGACGCGGCCCAGTTTCTGCGACTACCCTCAAACGCACTCACACGTCCCACTCTCCGAGAAGCTGGCTTCCCATAGTGCAGGCAGCCCAGCTGACAGTCCTCTCAATTAAAAACATCCTCCCAGGAATCACTTGCATTTGGTGAACTGGACTGAAAACTCTCTCAAAAACTTAGCCAAAGCACAGCACACCTTATAATTCTCAATCCAACTATGCCCGCTCTTGTTCTTGGCTTTTCCCTCACCTTAAAAAGAAAAATCCCCAAAACACGACCTCTGAGAGTGGCCCTGGCATCACGAAATGAAAAGTCAAAGGTTTAACAGTCACTTAGCACCAAAGAGGAGACCACGTCTATCGGCCCTCGGCCCACGTCTCTTCGCCTGCAACCATTGCACCTGTGCAATCTCAGCTACTCCAAGCTCAGCCCGACCCCGGGCCCTCGTGCTGTTCCGGCTGCCAAGAGCCTTATGCCCCGCCCCCTGGGCTGACAATTCTTTGGCTTGGAGGTTGAGGCGAGGTGCACGTGGTCCCAGACAGACCGACACACGCTCGCGGGGCATCTGCTCCTCCCTTAGCCTCGCGCTCTTTGCCCATGTGATTCCTTATTTAATGTTTGCTAGAGTGGCAGCCCCCGGAGGACTCGCTGCCACCTACCAACACAGCACACAGCGGGTGTGCCACCTACCTTCCAGTACGCTCGCAGAAACATTCGTGAAAGGCGCTTCAAGCAGAGAAAAGTATCGACACGGCTGCCCTCTGCTCCCACAGGAAGAAAGCCAGACGAAGCAACGCACCAACACCTAGAAGCACTACACCGCCTGAGAGAACTTTGCTTGAGCACAGGTGAGGCCCTGGACCTTGGAGATTCACTAATCCGCACTGGAATCTCAACTCGTGTCACTAATGAGCTATGTGGCCTTTTGCAAGTCCATTTAGCCTCACTGAGATTCAGTATCCTCCTCTGCTAAGCAAGCACAGTCACGCCTATCTCAAAATATTGTCTTGAGGATTAAATGGGTAACTAGGAAGGCATCCAGCCCAGCAGCCAGCAAATAGCTGCTCGATAAACACCGATGTTTTTTTTTTTTTCTCCCCATACTTATCACCTAACTTCACTTTGGGAGCAACTATGGCATTACCAACAAGAAAACAGAATGTTCAGACAAGAAAAAAAAAAAGTGGAGAGAAAAGCACACAAAAGAGGTACCAGAATAACACTGAAAATCAAAAATCTGTCCAAAAGGGCAGCAAAGCTTTAACGCACAAGCAAATCGGGGCTTTGTCAATGTGCTATTTCCATTCGCACGAGGTCTGCTTTTGTGGCCGACTTGAAACCCTCACTGCCTAATGACGTAACACGTAGCTCTGCTCTAACAAAAGGTTCGGTGTAGTTATAGTTCGGGCTGGTAAAACGGTGCCCGGAGTCTCTTGGCTCAGAATAAATCCCCACAAGTGTCCTTGGATCGGTTAGCTCTACGAAGATGGTTCTGCATCAATGGAAACTATGGGCATTGCATGCTCTGCCTTCAGGATCACGCTCAAAATCACCACAGCCATGGCATAAACACGTCTTTTCCTTAAAGCACATCTCGGAGGAAGCGAGCCACCCAGAACGAGAACACGTGAAACTTAAAACCAGCCTTCAACACTGACGGAAGTCACACATTCGACACCGCCATGGGGTTTCTCGTAGACTCCTCAAAGTTCATGTGTCCAGAATGAAATTCTCGGTCTTCCTCCAGCCCACCCCAAAGCCTGCTCTCCCCACGGGCCTCCCCTCTCGGGGGCCAGCAGCTTCCCACAGCCCAGGCAAAACGCTCAGCTTCATCCATGCTTCCTCTCTCCATCACACCTCATCGTCCGCCTATCCCATCAGCTTCACCTTTTAAAAAACAATCTGGAATCTGACCGCTTTTCCCTGCTCCGCTGCCCCCAGCCCGGTCCAGGATTAGCATCTCACCAGTATTAGCAATGTCCTGCCCTGGCTCCAAGTCCGCCCCCCACCTCAGTCCCCCTACAGTCCGCTCTCAGTACTGCATCCAGAACGATGGTGTGACAACAAATGTCAGAGCTAGCTATCGCTTCCTCAAATCTACAGGAACGACTCATTTCTCAAGAAGTAAAACAAAAGTTCTCACAATGGCCCACGTGGCTCTGCACACACCGGTGCCCTCGCACCCCGGGGCCCCCTCCCCTAGCTCCCTCCACTCCAGGCCCACCCTTCCCTCTCTGCCTCCAATCTCCTCTCTCAGATATGAAAATGTCTTTCACCTCCTACAAGTCTGTGCTCCAACACCACCTCTCAAGAGCCCGCCCTGACTGCCTTTCTACAAACCCAACTCCCGCCCGCAACCCCACTCCGTTTCTTTGGTGATTTTTCTCCAGACAGCCGTATTCGAACACCTGAGGTAAGTTCCCTATTTTATCTTGCTTGGCGTCACCGTCTGGGTTTCCAGAACACCAGCTCCATGTGTCCTACTTGGCGCTGCATCCCCAGCATCTAGAACCACGTCTGGCATGTAGCCGACACTCGTCTGAAACGCCACCCCTGGGCTTCTGTTACATGAGCCCACGAAAGCCCCACGTGGTGGCAGGAAGAACAGGCTCTTACCCACCCCATCCCCCCTACCCCAGTTCAGGTTTTCTAGGTTTCCTAATGTTTTTGCAACAGAGAGAGCTTTCTTCTGACCCTTAATAATTACAGCACATTTGAACAATTCCACAACCTAAAAGAGAAGTTTATATGTCAGACAGAGTCAAGAAAAAAATAATACCACTTCTCTACCGTCGCCTTCCCCCAAATAAAACTGGAAGTCGATGACAGAGTTGCAACAATACCCATAAGCTTAGCATTTTAATACACCAGGACTCAGGCTGTACATGGCCTAAACTAGACATGTCTACATTTTCCTAAGGAGAATGTGAAGAGAGGCTAAGGGAGGGGCCGGATGCACACCTGTGCAGGGTTGAGGGTCCTGTCAACGCTCCCAGGGATTAGCAGCAGTAGAAGACCCCTACCAACTCCAGGGCTGAAGGGCCAGAGTAAGGACCTGTCATCAGGAAAAGCTCATAGCCATGGGATGCAGAAGGGGGCCTGCCCAGCAGGAGCTAACAGAGAAGAAGGGAAATGGGGCTCAGGTAACGAGGGAGCGGGGTGCTCTGGCCTGTCCTCTCTTGTCCTTCTACTTCCTGCCAGTGGCCAAACCAAGCCTGAGGCCAGAAGGCAAGAGAGCCAGGGCGATGCAGCCCAAAAATGCCTGGGAATACAGAGCGATCTGGAGGGCTGAGTGGAGAATGCCCAGCATTCCCGTTAGCCGGTGGGGACCCCGGACTCTTGACCAGTGCAGGAAAGAGCTTAGACAGAGGCCATGAGCTTTCTTAACTTCCTCAGTGCTATCTGTTGATCTGCTAGATTTAGAAATCAAGTCTTTGTCAAGAAGTCCTTGAAGGGGAGAGGGGGATGGTTAACAGCTCAGAACCTAAGTACTAGCTCCTTGTCCAAAGCGAATGGCCTCCAGTACCCAACACACAAAAACAAAGACACAATTGCTGTGTGGTATGGCCAGAGAGTTTCCCTTTTAGGAAATCTGTTTCTGTTAACCTGAAGTTGACTCTGAGTAACTTCCCTAAACCCATGATGACAGTTTTGAGAACACTGCTCTCTTAAGTTATTAAAAACGCATAGCAAGTAACCAACCACTGTGCAGTTTATAGCAAATATCTACAAAACTCTAGGTACCATTAGCATCCACCTCACCACCAGCCACATGAAGGAAGCATTCATTGCCGAGGTGGGGTAACCTGCCCAGAGTGACAGCGCCCTCATGCCAAAGCCTGTGAAGTTTTCTAAAATATGAAAAAAGAAGTGTTAGAATTTAATTCAAATTCTAGTTCCAGACTACCCCAAACAAAATGGATCTCTCCCTCAATTTAAATTGACATAGATTGTGCAACTGTGTAGACTGAGTCTCTGCTGAGTGAGTTTAAGGAGCTGCAGCTAGCTTCTGGATTTAAGTTCCATCGATGATTTACTTTGTGACCTGAGGCAGTTCCCCAATTTCTCAGCAGCTCAGTGTCCCTCTCTCTAAGATAAATACTCAACCAAACCCGGCAGGGACTTACGGGGTAAATTAGCTAATAGGCCCTTCCTGCCTTGTTTCGGGGCTCCTCTCTACTGACCTCAGGGTGGATTTCAACCAAGGTGGTGATACAGCAGTGTGGAAAGCACACCTGAGTCTGCCCCACATGCAATCAAAGGGGTAGACCTTTCACTGATGACCCTTTTGAATATGGACGATTTATCCAACCTTGTTGTGCCTCAATGCCCTTCGTCTGTAAAACATGAAAACTAAGAAAGCAGGGCCTCATACGGTCGGTCGCTGGGTGATGAATGAGAATATGTGTGCAAGGTCCTCAGGGGACTGTCTGGTTCAGAATAAGCCCCGGAAGGCAGAATGCAATCATCATCATCACTGTAATCTTCGTTATCATTTTTCAAATGTGGTTCGAAGTGGAATTGGTAAAAGCAGAAAATTTCTTCGAGCATGCCCTAGAATTATTCTGTGTCCTTAAAATGATTCTCTTTTTCAGTCTTGAAAAGTAGAGTTGAAAATAACACAAATGTCTATTATGTATATGGTCACCACTGAACTTGATTAATAGCTGTAATCACTAGAAAAACCCAAGTTACCGAAAAGCAGGGCCGAACCACATAGACTTGATTAGAACACACGAAATTCACACCAAGGGAAATCTTGGGAAAAGAGCATTTCATTTTAGACTATTTTCTATGAAAAAGGTATAAATTCATGAAAGCAAAGTAAACCTGTATGTGAATGGTACCCAAAAAGTCGGTTAAAAAATAAACAATTTCATGAACCCAAAGTGCCTCTTTGAGCTCAGGGATCTAGTAAAAAAGCTTCCTGAAGCTGCTACCTCCACACTCACAGCACTGAGGAAACGGCCCCCACCCCTTCCACTGTGCAGTCTCCAGCTTCTCTGATACCGCCGTGTGGGGCATGCATTCCCCACCCCTCCCCCCACCAGCTGGCACAGCGCCCGGCCTAGGGAGCTCCCCAGTCACCCTGTTTGCTTTGATAGACGATTGACTGTCTGGCCAATCAGATCGGAGAACCAGGTCCCCGCTGCCGGAGACCATCTGATGCACCAGCAACATGCCAACAATCTTCCTCTGCCTGGTTCCTAAGACCGTCTACTGATATCCACAATTATAGAAACATCTCCTCATCCTACTCTCGTTGGTGCAAATACACCGTTGAAGGTTTTAACATTTCTGATCTATCAGAAACAAGATAGGCCTTTGCTCACCCAATCCCTCCCCATCCCTACTTTGTAACCATATTTTAAATCAAGCTTTTAAACCATTAAAGTTCTTGACAAGAGTATCTACTTCGCATAAAAATTATACCCATAATGTAGTTCCTATGGGCAGCAGGCGTCCAGTAAATATGTATTACAGGGGGAGGAGGAGAACAGAAAGAGAGGAGGATAAAACACTTCTTCATGCTCCGCATGGCCCAGGGTCAAGGGTTAGGGAGCAGAAGGGCAGAGCTATGGGGACACACCCAGGGCTGGTGCCTGAGCTCATCCTTACAACAGCCCGGTGAGAAGGCATCTTATTTGCCCATTTTACAGATGCGAAAACCGAGGCACAGGCAGGTTAAACAGCTTCCTGAGTGTCCCCCAGACAGTGAGTTTCAGAACCAAGATATAAACGAAGACAGTACAACCCAAAGCTACACACACTCAAACACTGCCCTGCTGTCTAGACCACCCAAATTCGTCCAGGGCGCTCTTAAGTAAGCCAAGCATTAACGTTCCCATTAATAGATGAGAAAATTAAACCCAACGGGTACATGACCAGTAAGAAATCACACGCCGTCTAGAGCCAGTGCCTCCACTTGGTCACTAAGAACCCACCTGTTCTTATACATAATTAGAATAAGCTTATGCTACCGCTTTCTCTCATCTTTCTAACTTCAACCCAGAATTCCCAGCGAAAACACAACAGCCACATCTGCATAGCACGTTGTGATTTATAGACACCACTTTATCTATCATACCCTCCCTGTGACACGTATAAGGCAGATAACGTCACCTGCCGTCAAAGGCCGGGGCACTCCTCGTGACAGGCGGCCCGGAGAGGCCCTCAGCGGCACTATGCAGCTCAGGGCACCCGGGAACACAGGGGGTGGGGGCAGCACTGGTGCTTTTCAAAGATCACAGCTCCTTCCGGCGACAGTGGTTCCAAAGAAAGAAAATCTCAAAATGAGTATTTCCTCCTCCAGACGGGAGACATGAGGACAGACAATGTATGTAAAAACAATATTTAATAATTCTCCAGGGGCACAACCCATGGAAGAGAAAGCCTTGATGTTTCCCATTTCTCCCCGTCACGAATGTTGTAAAAACCTTTGGGCAATACGAGGAGAAAAGTGTTTGCCACCAGGGCACACCAATCTGTTTGCCGAACATGTCAGGGATGGTGGCTAATACTTTTGTATTTCTTGCCAGAAACACACCATAGCTCACAAACCGATATGGTAATACCGTTGAAAGATACGACAGAGTCCTTAGCAGAGCCGTTTCCCCCCCAAATTCAAAAGAACACCTCGATCAGCAGACTTCATAGAGAATGGACCTAAAAATCTTACTCATCAGACACGAGACACTGCAATCACCTGGAGAGCTTTTAAAAATACCAATGTTCAGGTTCCACCTGCAGAAATTCCAATATAATTGTCCTAGGGTGTAGCCTGGACATTGGACTTTTAAAAGCTCTCCTGGTGACTCTGGTGAGCATCCAAGGTTGAGACACAGGTACAGAAAGTAAGGTACACACCTGCCTGCTCGCCTAAAAAGTGACTCACAGGCACCAATGATGATGAGCAATCTCCCCATTAAAAATCATTTGATAACATGGGTTTAAATTTTCAGACACAGTCTGTTCACTGCAGAATTGAAAAGTCTTGATTATCATCCCCCCTGGTCTTCTTAGCATATCTTGACCACCCTTAACCTGGAAATGCAGATAAATATACAAGTTTGTTTTAAAAGGACTAACATCTATGTAGTACTTGGAGATTTAGAAACATATAAATACAAAGTCACATGTAGCCATTACAAGAACTATGAGATAAGTAAGTGTACTCATTTCTTACCGTTGCTGTAACAAATTATTCTAAGTTCAGTGCATTCCTCCTCGGGGCCCCTTCCTCATACTCCTCTGCTGCCTCCCCCGTATGAGGATGGACCCTTGTGATTACATCGACCCACTTAGATACTCCAGGATCATCTTTCCATTTCCAGATCCTTAATCACTTCTGCAAAGTTCCTTTTGCCATGTCAGGTAACACTGTCAGGTTCCAAGGACTGGGACAAGGACATCCTTGGGGCCATTATTCAGCCTACCACGGAGGAAGCAAGCATCCCCACCAACCATCGTACCTATTCCCCTGCACCCATCCTCATTATTCAGTGGAAACTGAGGCTCAGGGCTGCACCACTTGACCAGGTCCCATGTCTTGGGCAGGGCTGAAGTTAAACCTAATCCTATAACTCCCAGCCCCACTTTCTGACACTCCTGTCGCTTCCCCGCGATGAGGTGACATTTGCAACATTCTTTTCTTTTCCAAGCTTTCGCCATCCTTAACGAGAAGTGTTTTCACTTTCACTCATTACCTCTGTGCTCCAGCCAACACACGCCAAGTAGCAACCTCCAGTGCCACGTAGTACCGCCACTGGTGAACCTGTCTCAAACCAGACCCCTCGCCACGGTCCAGAAGAACCAGCAAGCCCCCCGAGGCGGTAATTCATTAGACAGACCACGATGCCACAGCTATCTGAGAGATGACTCACACAACAAAGTCCATGGGGTGGGAAAAAGCAAGCCCTCAGTTAGGAGAGCAAAACCATCTTAACTTGCTAAGGCATACGTATGCACGGTAACCGTCTCCAGGAAGATCTGTACTAGGCGATGCCCACATCCTCCATGTTTGAAATAACCTGTTCAGAAGTAAGTACGTAGGGAATTGTCCTCTCGGTCATTGGCCATAGCTCTTTTCTCTCTTCCTCTCCACGGACGGAAGTCAAGAGGGCTGAGGGCTGGTAATTAGAGTCTCAGTATTCTTCTGGAACGTGGCACATTCTGGCTGGGGTAATCGGGAAGCAGGGGGTGCAGGTCTTCTACATGAAGGGCATTCTAATAAGACGGTCACACTGTCACGGCTGCCTTGGAGTTTCAAACTCCTCTGCTCTCACGGGCATGGCATGTCAGGGAGAGAAGAGCCTGGTGCTGAATCACCGCCACATTAACGACAAGAGAAAAAATAAACAAGCCTGGCGAACCTCGCCGCCAAGCTCAGACCGTGCCTGAGTCCGTGTCCAGTCTGCCGTGGAAAGGGCGGGGAAGGAAGGGAAAAATCAATGGCTCATCAGAACACGACTGGCAACCCATCGACTCCGTCCACGAGACAGTAAAAGAACCGCAAACCGGGCTCTTAAAGGTCATGCGGAAGAATTCGGACCACCAGAACGCGGCGCCTTCAATAAGCTGATGTGGCGGGGAGGAGCGGCAGTGCTGGGAGAGACGCTGTGGCTTGCGCCTGTGCCCAATCCGTGCTCTGAAGCTGTAACCTTATGAAATGATAACCGACATTGGGAATGATTCTGAGGGGCGGCGAGATCCTGTGACATCTGAAAGTCAGTTTGGGTGACCCATTCGGAAAAGCAAACCGGTGCATTTGGGGACGCTTTTCAACAAGGGTAACATCATAAGGGAATTCTGGTTTGCCAGGAGTCAACCCTAAACATGTAATAAAATCAGGATGTTCTAGCCTGTGTGATTCATTACTTTGGTAATACCACAACCTCAAAACAGCCTGGCTAAACTAAACCCTGCTAAGTACTCCTTACTCCATCTTTAAATATGGGCACTTGATATTTCCCTGCACCCAGGCAGGAGAAGAAAGAGCCCCAAGTTCACGTCCCGGCTCTGCTTAACTCACAGCACAACCTGGACCAGTCTCTCGACTCCTCTGGGTCTCAGCTCTCATGAGTAAAGTGAGAGGGCTGGACAAGACGACCTCCAAGGGCCCTCCACTTCTGACTCCAGAAGCTTCCAAAAAGCCCATGAACAAAATTTACTGGCTGACTTCAATCTGAAAACAGATTCGAATTGAGTTGGTGAGTTACGGGAAGACAATGCAGCTGATGTTCGAGACCCTCCAGCGACTAAAAGCTGGAGAACGCCCGTAAGGCGGAGAATGACATGGTGATATATCTCCCGGGCAAGCCACAGAGCTTGGGGGTCCCGAGAGTTTGCTTCACAGACCCCTGAGGACACTTACAGTTATCTCAAGGAGGGTCTTGCACCTCCATGTCGCCTCCAGCACTCAGAGCTCCCCACACACAGGCCCGGAAGGGATGGGAGGGGTGGGGGTCATCTTTGGGCTACAGATTCCCTATGAAGCATCATCCCTGGGGCCCTCTGGCCACCGAGGGGTCATCACTGTGATCCAGAGACGGCCATTCACTGGAGCTGGAAACTGACTATCTTAAGGAGTGTGCTACTAGGAGTGGAAGGGGGTGATACTGCCGCCTTTGTCCTCCTGGGGGGTCCGCAGAATCAGCCACAGAAGAAGAAAAGCAGGTTCGCAGAGCTGTTGAACTCCCTCGGGATGCAGATCTCTGAATGGCTAGTTCTGTGAAACAAATGTGCTTGCTTAAGTGGGAGCCCAGAAAAAAAGTGACAGGAAAATTGAGGACTTGCTATAAAACTCATCTCCAAAAAGCCACAATTATCGCAATAGTGTCACCTAAGCATTATTTACAAACATCCTTCTGCATAATTCCTCCTCTTCAAATGGGCCTGATCTAGACTATAGTGCTATTACTCAGGGTAACATTCTAAAATGAGTAATGAAACAAGGAAAAACCAGCATTTTTCAATCAAGACTCTGAGGTGAATATAAATAGATGCAGAGGAACAGAGATTAAAGAGAATCTGACTTCCTACCTTTGTGCTGATAATTCCTATGTATCAGTTGTATAATATATCAGTTTTCAAACACTATTGTGGATATTACTCATTGCATAACCCTCAACACTGTAAGAGGAAGAAAGTGTGGAAATTTTTCTACTTTGCAGATGAGAAAACGTAAGACTTTAAGGAAATTAAATAATTGATCCAACGTCCAGTCACAACAACAACAACAACAACAACAACAACAACAACAATAATAATAATAATAAAACAGATCCCCAAATTCCTTATTGCAATGCCTGAAACAGCTAAAAGAATCTGTATGTCAAAAGCTGTTATACATTTTGGCTGGGTCTCGCTTTTGAATGCATAGGGCCTCAGAAGACTCTGGTTTGAATCCTGGCAAAAGCAAGCAAATGCGTGAGGGCCACAGAAATGGAATTTTCTCTCCGAGCAGAGACAGGCGAGACAGCGCGCCCCCGCGGCCGTCGGGGACCGTGACTGCAGCTCCCCCCCTCACTGACTGTTGCGGGGTGGACAAGCACGGCTCACGGTTCACGACCATGTTCTCATCATACGCGGGCACGGAAGCAGCAACCAACCCCACACTCCACTCCCCCGGCTTCCGGGCCCTGGCCAGCGATCAAAAATCAGAAACACGATGGCACCGTTGCTCACTCCAGTTCCGGGCGGTACCAAATCACGAAACACGTGTCAGCCTCAGCCCTGTTAACCAATAGTCGTGTAAAGTAAACGTATCGTGGAAGTATCGAAACATCTACATCCGATAGTATTTTCCGAAATAAAGCATTTGCCCTGTGATTATAAATAATCGGATGAGTAAAACAGCAGCAGCAGCAGCAAAAACAACTCTAGTCTGTGCTGAGTGGTGGATATGAGTTCAGCTTGATGTTGGGATCTTCTCTGTCACTAAATCTGTTGAAATGAATAAGGCAGGGGTAAGACCCTGTAACAAGGCTGGGCAGGACGACTGCTCTGTCCCAGGCATGGTGTGTCGGGAGGTCAGGCTGCCCCAGCCTGATTCCTCCCAACTGCAATCCCTTCCCCCACCCTCAGGTTCTAGGACCAGCCCGAACCTTAATGAGGACACCCAGGTAGTTTGGGTGCAACCCTCTGGGACCCCACCCAAGTCCCCTTGACTGCCAGCTCTGCTGTGACTTCCTGCCCAGGGCTCCTCTACCTTCATCTGAGTCCTTCCTGGGTTTCTTAGCCCTCCGGGTCTGACGCTCACGGGACTCCTGGCTGCCCCTCCCACCTCCAAGCCACCTGGACCTGCCAACGCCACAACCCTGCGCCCCGAACCGGGAGCCTGCCCCTGCGATACTGCCACCTCTGGAAAGAGTCACCAGTTCTGTCCCCTTCAACAACCTATTGCAATCCGTCGCTCCGAGGGGACGCGGGAGGTCCCGGCCCTCCTGCACTTCCTCCACTTAATCTGAAGGTGGGCGTCCACCCACGGCCCCCGCCAGGCAAGGCCACGGCACGCCTTCTGGGCCCAGCCAGGCCCTGAGAACAAGGCTAGCTCCCCTCAGCCGGCCCTCTGCGTTTCAGACCTAAGCTCTTCCTGAAATGCCTCGGTCCAAGCCGGCTGTCAGCTTTTACTATTTATTCGTGAAGAGAGCTAGTGAGGGGCTCCCCTCACCCTCACCCCTGTTTCCTTGAGGTCTGCCGGCGGCTCGCACACAGCAACCTATTAATTGCCTTGCAGACATCATGATGTAGCATATTTCACTCTTTTCACACAGAGATGGGAAAGTCGGGATCCTTTTTAACAAGCAACGCGCTTGAGTTTAGTGGGCAAGACTGGGGCAAAACCAAGACGGAAGTCGAGGTCCCCTGGCTTCCTTCTTACTGCATGAATGCCGTCTGGGGAAAGCCTACGTTCCTTACGGACGGGGCGATGTCAAGTCCCGAGTGCAGGGGGGCAAAGGAGGCGCTTCCAGCCCACGCGGGCCGATCGGATGCGCCTCGGCCACGGCCCCGTATTACGGACCATTGCGGCCGAGTGCTGGGCCCTGCAGTCACCGTCACCTGCAGGCACCGCTCGGGAGCCGGCCTGTACCCACGCCAGCTCGCAGGGCGGGACCCACGTGTTCGCTCAAATTCCCACCTCAGTATATCGTTTCCAAGGTAACGGGAAGGACTTTCGTTCCTCCCGGTGGTCCCATCGAAGCTTCTCGGTTTTGGGCTCAGCTGACTTCAGCGAAGTGGGCGGCAGAGGGTCAGAGGGCTGCCCCGGGGCTGACTCCGACACTGAGCTGCTTCCTAAAGGTGCACCATACACGGGCACAGACCGTGTTCCCGGGGGCTCGCGACACAGCCATCAGAGGCATAAACGAGGTCACGGCGACCAGCACTGGGGGGAGCCTGGGTGGCCTACGCTGCCCTCCGAAAATGCGCTTGAAGCTGCCAGAGGAGTGAATATCAAACCACCTACGTGTGCGGGGGAGGCGGGGGCAGGGGAGTGAGGGTGCGAGGTTGAATGGTGTCTCCCAAAACGGTATGTTTTGAGGTGAATCCCCGTATCTCAGAACACTGCCTTGTGGGAAGCAGGGTGGTCGCATGTTTAGTTAAGATGAGGTCACACTGGATTAACCCAAGACTGACTTGCGTCCTTAGGAAGAAGAGATGTGACAAGTGAGGAGAGAGGGCCATGTGATGACAGGCAGAGATCAGAGTGATGCATTTCCAAGCCTCCAGCACTGTGAGAGGGTGCATTTCTGCGGTCTTAAGCCACCCAGTGTGTGGTCCTTTGTCAGAGCAGCCCTAGGAAATTAACACGAGGGAAAAACGAACAGCTGAGGAATCATAAAAACCTCTTGATTTAGAAGCAGCACTGAACAGGAGAGAGAAAATGCCTGTCTATGCCAAGAGGCCCCTTTCACAGCCTGGCCGCCGGCCTGGTGGGCCCAGAGGAAGAAAGACCAGCCCTGAGTCCTTCAGAGGGAAGGTCCTTCCCCTGAGGATCCAGACTACCTAATTCAGGAAGACATGGGGAAGGGTAGGAACTGAAGCTTCTTTTTCTCCCTGTTTACAAACACAGTCCTTCTTCCTCACCCTCGTAGTTCCTCTGCCTCACAGGCTCGTAGAAAGGGATCCGGGGTTTTCATACCTATGACCTCACTTCATCTTCGTTACCATTTACAGAGCAGGGAAGGAGGGCAGGCACCATCATTCCCACTCTACACATGAGGAAACTGAGGCACAGGCCAGATCAGGGGCTGCCCACAGACGAGAGGACCATCCTGAAAAGAACTTCTGTTGACAAAGTAAAAGGCTTGCAAAAAACGTGCAGCGGAGGGGAGTAAAAAACAGCCCTAAATCTTGTTGTTGTTGTTTTTAAAAAAAAGATGAATTATGCAAAAGTTCCAAAGGAAATCGAATTTGTTGGCTTTGAAAAGTAGTCCCTTTCCCTGTCCCAGTCGTGAGGATGACGCTGCTGTAGACGCACAAGCTGCCGATCCTTTGACCAGCTTTCCACGCTGAAGGGCTTTCAAGGAAAAGGACGGAACGCGCTTCCCAGGCCCGACAGGGAAGGTCTCCGGCCTCGGAGGTCTCTCTCGCTCGGTGCTTCGGAATGGCCGCATACTCCTGTGCCACCCCCCTGGCCCGTCCGCACTCGTCACCCCACAAAGGCACACCTTCCCGAAGCTGGAATTCAGAGCGTGTTTGTTTGAGAGGCTGGAGCACCCAGACTTTCGTCCGACAGCCCGCCTCCGATGGCTGCAGGAACCCTTTCCACAGCAACGTCCGGTAAGGGACAGAGCGGGTGGCAGGTGTCCCAGGAAAGGATAAGACTGAAAGGCTTGAGCTGAAAAGCACTGAGATAAGAAATGTGGGTGGAGTGCTCTCTCTAATCAGCTGCCTTCTCAGTATAATTTAATCTTTCTTCTCTGGGAAACACCCCATCGCTGGGTCACCAAGAAAACCCGGCTTCATTTTTCCTGCTCCCAAACTTGCAGCCCGGATGGCGGCACATACACCCCTAACACCCACCACTAGCGACTCTGGGCAATGACATCCAGAAATGGCATTTCACATTTTGCCAGCTTGAAAATATTAAACACCACTGAAAAAAAAATTTAAGGTTTCTTTTTCAGATTTAAATGTCGACTTACTTCAAGATGAATTAATAGTTCTCTGGGTTTCATAATGTTTAATTCATTAATGATAACGGCAGCTCAAAAATTTGAAAGGAAATTGCTTCCAGGATAAAATTAAATGCAAAACTCGAAGCAGTGATTCATGGCTGTTCCTATCTAAATTACTAATCCGTGTGACTGAACCTGGTTGGCCGCACAGAAAAGCAATACTATTTCCTCCCATTGCCTTTTTAAAGGTTGCTGAATTGTTTTGCAAACTGACTAAACCCAAGTCCTAGATAATCCCCTGCCAGCAGCCTCCATTCTGTGGCGGAATTTAGTACTTAGGGTCTCTCTTGCCTCAAAAAGGTTCATGACGAACTAATACTTCTGTGCCTCAGAAAAGAGTTTTCTCAACATTAGCGTTTAGACATATAGTCGAATCGATTTCCCAGGAAACTCATTTTAAATTGAAGGCCAACATCCCTGCAGTATCCGTCCACATGTCCCCCAAAGAAACGAGCATAAAACTCTAAATACGGCCATTTTCTTTTCGTTTACAAGGAAGACGAGCCGGCTGAGGTTCAATGTCGTATCTCCCTTTTAGAACAAGTGGGCCCGAGAGTAACCACGATGTCCAAAAGACAAGATAATATAACACTTCTGAAGTTTCATCGTGCCCTGGTGATTCCGCCTCATAAAATTTCTCTTAGGTCTATTGCTACAACCACCGTAGGCTAATGAAGAAGCAGGCAGGGACAGTCCTGACCAGGTACCCGCTACCTCCAAAGCTCAGAGGCCCACGCCCCAGAGGGCTCACCTCACGGGCAACTCCAACCCTGCAAACCAGGTCCCTTGTCTCCAGCCTCTCCCTCACTCCCACCATCCTGTGAACTGCCCCTAAATGGCAAGTCGGATCCCAGCCAGCCCTCAGGGGTGCTGCCCTATGCCAGGGCTTTCCACGTGGTGACTCTTTTATCCTTGGGACAACTTAGGGAAAGCGTCCCCATTGCCCCCAAGCTGCAGATCAAGAGACGGCAGCAAAGACGTTCAAAGCACAGTTACGGAGTAACCGGCAGAGCCGGGATTCTCACCCACACTTTCTGCCCAATGTCCCACTCCTCAACCATCTGACGATGCCACACTATAGCTTCAAATATCCTCCTCGCTTCTCATCACCAACAGAGTAGGGTCCACAGGCCCACCAGGTCCTTTCCCACGAACTGCCGTGGTGAGATAGTGCACAACCTTTGGAACACTTCAGAAAGCAAGAAACAAACAAACAAACAAAAACAGATTGAGGGGCTTGTCCCAAAGTCAGGTCCCTTAGGAGTGGGGAGGAGGAGATGGAAAGAATTTATGTGCACTTTTTAAAAGCTCTGCCTGTTGGGGAATTTTTCTCCCACCAAGCATTCAAATGTCACAAACCGCAGGACGGGGAGAGAGCACCTAGGTGTCGTCTCGTTGGCTAATGGGTTTATGAAGCGAGGCTGCCAGGGTTTAAAAGTGGCAAGAGATAACCCTCGGAATAGGAACTTTAGAGTGGCCCGTGCATCATAAAAGATGACGATCTGAATGCACAAGTCAGACTGGTTTTCACTGGTGTTTCCTGGCAGCAGGACAGGGAGCATAGAGATATTTGAAAGAAGGTTTTCTTTTTTTTTTAATTTTAAGGAAAGCTGTCCTTAGTCCCTGTAGCTCTTCTGTTGAGCCTCCCGCGAGTTGACCTGATGCAAACCAGGCTGGACTCCCCACGGCCTCTGTCTGAACATCCAGGCATCCATTCCTGACCGTGAACTCTGGCATCAGATAAATCCTGAAACCAACAGCAATGCAGCAGGGAGAGCAAAGATAACAACTCTAACTCATGGCAATTATCTGAACTGTAAAATAATGCTCCTCAATCCCGTCAGATGGTTACAAATACCCAGTGCACGCAAATCACGAGGAACCTTGCAGGACTACGAAATTACACAAAATGCACCAGAAAATGCAACTCTGCTGTTATGTAAATTTAACCTTAAAGCTAATAGGCTATAGCCAAAACCAGCACTCTATGAAATCAATTTTGCTCACCTTCTTAACACTTAATAAGGGTGGTTGGATGCCCAAGAAGAGCCTTTTTCACAAAACCTCCCCGAGGAGAGTCACTAAGGAGAGGGGCGGGCGGCTCTCCTGACTCTCCCCGGTCCCTTTCCTGTAGCCAGGCTCAGGATGAGCTGCTGACCACAGAGGCTGGCCTTCACGTGGTGAGCATATCTGCGTTATGTTCAGGGGTGTTTCTCCCAGAGAAAAATGTTTAAAAAATATTTTCCAACATTTCTTCTTTCCATGTCTCACGAGCAGCCACACCTGCTCCGTGACCCCAGGACAGAGGGAATCCAGCCAGCAGCCCTTAGCTGACCCTGCAGGGGACTCGCTGCACTGGGCATCCAGAAAGGCCACTTCAGGTCATGAGGAGTGGGACAGGCTTTTCGAAGCAACTTCGAAGTTGTTCACTCAATGAAGGGGAAGCATAGAGCTGTACGTCGCCTGATAGTTACGTGAGGGGGAAATGCAGAGCAGAGGAGTGTGTAGAAGAGTCAGGGGCAGGCATCAGCAAGGCGTCTCCATGAAAAGGTCAACGACACAGGATTCCTCACGCGTCCCTTAAAATCGAATCGACGAACACTCGCCTATACTGGAAACTCTAAGGCTTCCAACTCTGATGATTAAATAGAAGAACTAAGAAGTATTTATCACTTGTAAGAGCACAGGTCTTTCATAAGCATTTGAGGTTCTTAGAACAGAGTTTGAGAACGTTCGAACATCTTGCAGGTAATCGTGTTTGTTTTATGAACATCCTGAGTTCTCCATTTCTTTGTAAGTAGGACTAGGTAAAGTAATCCCCCATTTCAGTTACCACAGAATTCGAATCAGTGAAATTCATAGAAATGGGAAATCTCTATCTTCCAATTTCAACTAACTATATAAGCAACAGTGAGAGAAAGACAAAAATGAGAAAGTTTATATAAGTCGATACGCATTGGTCAGAAAACCGGGAGAGTAGTAGCAGTGTAATTAGGATTCACGATAAGTATCTGCTATTTTCTGATGTAGACTTAAATGTTGAGCTCGCTCACTCTGAATTCGATCCAGGACGGAAAAGCCATGCACGTCTACTGACTCGGGTTAAGCATCACCATGTTCTCTTGTCAAATCATAGTCTTCCGTATCTCCCAAACCTCACCCTCTCTTGAAAAATAATCTGAAAATGTGGAAATATTTTTTTTTCCCCCCCACCGGACCCATATTTAACATGAATACCCTGTTGTCAAGATTACAAAGGGCCTGGAGTGAGCGGGGCTGTGGAAAGCACACAGAAAGCCTTTGCTGGTCAAATTTCATTTCGGGCATCACGTGGCCCGTGCCCTCCAAACAGGCTCTACCGAACAGAGTGTCTGAGGGCGGAACGTATCATTGCAAATACACACGAGCATGGGACTTGAAAACAATCGTCACATCACACTTTTCGTCTCCTCGTCTCGCATAGTTTTTTGGTGCTCACTGCTCGCGTCAGCCCTGCGTTCCTCCTACCCAAGGGAGACAGGGAGGAGGCCACGCCTTCCCTTCCCGTTCCCACCAGCTGTCCCCTCACCCCTTGGTCGTCACAGCTGGCTTGCTCCCCTTGAGAAAAGACTTCAAAATCCCTGGCGACCCCACTGCTCTAAGGGCCACGGCTGTTCTCTCTCTCTCTCTCTCTCTCTCTCTCTCTCTCTCTCTCTCTCTCTCTCTCTCTCTCTCTCCCCCCATGTCTAAAGGATGCAGAAAGAATTCTTTTTAAGATTAACCAAGAAAGAAAAAGGATCAAAGTCCTGTTTTCCTACCAGAGTGTTTGTAGACCTCACTTCTTTGGATCTAAGGAAAAGAGAAGTGAAGGCAAGGTAAAAGCCCATCCCAGGTAAATGGTCCAGTTTACACCGAGTGCCCATCATCTTCCTGCATCCGAGCCTCCTGCCCGTGTTTGATGTTCACCTTCATCTTCCCGCCACCCATCCCCGAGTCTCGCAGAGCCCAGAGAATGGTACGACCTGTGCTCTCTGTTTTCACAGTCTCTGCACCAGATCCTCCCCCTAACACGCACCTGCTCCCCAGAGGGGATGGTTGATGCAGGAATCAAATGATTAGCCCTATGGATGCGAAGGTGCTACCCTTCACAAGAGCACGCGCATTGCCGCAGAGGACTCATGGACATAACACCTGGCAGGAGAAGAGAACGGAAGTAATTTATGTGGCCCTGTCTACATACCAGCTTCAGACCTCAGACCCGTCACCTAATTTCTCTGGGCCTGCCTCCGGTTCCCACCCCGGATTATTGTTCTGAGAATTAAGGGAGCTAACAAACACATAGCACTTCAAACGGCACCTGGCACCTTGCCAGCGGCTCCACGCACCACGGTTATCATTATTGTCCTTCGCCGTGACCTCCTGAGATAGGTACTGCCCGTCTCCTCTCAGATGAGGCCGTTCGCTCAGGAGTGATTTGCTCAGGATCCCAAGGCTGAGAAAGAAGGAGCAGAGTAGGGACACAGCCCTCAGTCCACCAAGTGACCACGATTCCGCTGTGTTCGCCACACCACAAGGAATGAATCTCTAATGGCAAAACCGTGGACACCGCAGGCCTGCGGGGTGAGATCACGTGGCAGGGGTCGTGTGGCCTGCGGGTGGCACACCGCCGGAAGGAAGGGCTGGGGTGGGCACGCAGTGATTCCTGGAGCAGGACCGGGCTGAAAAGACCGCGTGTTCTATCCACCTCCGACTGCAGAGATCTTAGAATATCAACTCGCCTCACTTAGTCTCCGTTTTCCTGACTGTACAGTGGACCAGTTGACTCAGGATATGGTAAGCCCCTAACACCTAGAATACTCGTGGCAAAGCGAAAACCTCTTGCGAGGGAGACTCCAGAAAGGGATGGTGGCAGACCTGATGACGTCACGTGACTGCCAACATGAAACACGGAGACTTCGTAAAGCGTGCCAGAGATTAGCAAATGTTTATTTTTAAAAAATTTACTGCCAGAGCCAAAAATATTGCTAATGACCTTGTTGTCTGGTTAAAAAAATCTCTGAATTCACTCTGGGCAGTCTAATTTTTCATCTTCAAAAATATTCCTGAAAACTCACCCGTTTCTATTCTATATTACAACTCCATAATTGAACCTCTTTCCTTTTTGGCTTGTCCTACATTCGAAAAGCATTCACTATTCCACCAAAGCAGACTTCCCTCAAAAGAACCTCATTAGTCTCTATTTGCACAATCATGTCATGGATATAATCACTACCATCAAGATTTCAGCAGCTACCTGTTGCACTGTAATTTCCAGAGGAATTTCTGGTGTGGAAACAACATAGCCACAATAAAATAATTAATTACGACTCTGTTATGACTAGAGCTCAGAGTGACTAAAATTAAAACGGACATGTTTAGTATTTCACGTTTAATATCATGTGCATCTTTGTAGCCAGAAATTAATTACTATAAAGACGCTTATTAGTAGTATATTTTGTTTCTGAAAAGAGCTTCTTTTTCTTCTTCTTTTTTTTATACTTTCAATAACTACTTCCCAAAAGTTTGAAAGCCCACCGTCCTACAATGGACTGACAAACCAACGTCACTGTCCATCAGATTTGGGGTACCCATCCTGGTTTTGCCATTTGGCAGCATAACGCTGAGCAAGCTCTTCAACTTCTCTGTGCCTCAGTGTGGTCATCCAAAAAAGTGGGGATAAACACAGAATTTACTCCTAAATTATTCTGAGAATTAAATTGGGTAACCTATGTAGAACTTCGCAACCTGCTTTGGATTCGGTTATTGCCAAGTACGCAATGGCAATTCTCTCTTCATCTTATAAACTCAATCTGAAGATATTCAATATTGAAAATTGTGCAGTCTCATACTTAAAAACGAGTAGGCCTTATATCTTAGAGTGGCTCCCATTACCATTTGCTTCTTTTTCTGCCAACGTACTAAAGTACAATTATTCAAAAGCCAGTTATGAACATCCGTCTACCCAACACATTCTCTGAAAGAATGGAGTTCTTTCGCCATTACCCAAAGAAAGTGGACTTGTTCTCTGAGAAAATGGAACGGGCCAAAGCGTAAGACAGCAGACGCTAACTAAAACCTAATTACTAGAGTTTTTTTTGAGGCTGACGAAACTGAGATTGTGTTAGTAAATAAATCCCATGAAAGGAAACCGAAAGCCTCCTGATCTATCTTAATAAGCCTCGTTTCACCCTGTTTATTCACAACCATTCCCCACACCAAGTGCATTTTGTCTGATTAATTTCAGAAATATAAAACCTAATTTTAGGCTTCGACTAGTGTTTTACCCATGTGGGCTCTGCACGTAATTTGGTTCCTGAAAACCCACCCCAACATCTTGCATGAAACCTTAGGCAAAACCCAATTTGCCCCAATACGATCTCGTTGCTGCCAATCTCACTAAGCACTGACTGCCTGAAGAAAATACTTGAAACAGTCAATATGTCTTCTGAATAGAAGACAAATATAAACTAAGCCAATGGTGGTAACCGCCATATTATACTTCTGATCACAAGTACAGGGAGGACTCTGCGTCCAAGATGCTGCGCCCCCCAAAGAGAAGAGAAAACTCCCCGATGATAACCCTTAACCGCTGAGCAGCATAAGATACCACAATCGGACTCGCATGGGGGTTACTTAAAAAAGCCTAAGAATGCCGCCGTCTTTGAGGAGATTGAAAACTACTGAGTCATAAGATAACAGTCCATGACAACGTTCCCCGGCAGGCATACATGAATACATAAGTAAGTGGGGGACCTGGGACGTGAAGATGCATCAGGCAGGCACAGGCCTCCAAGAGCCCACATCTATCACGGGTCAGCAGCTGGCCACTCCCAGGATCTACACCTGGATCTGCGGGATGCAGGGTGCAGCAAAGGTCACCTTCGGCTGCAATCACGCAGGACTCAGAGATAGGATTTAAGTGGGGATTAAAGGACGAGTTAGGGTTTGCCTAGCAGCACAGAGCAAGAACGCGAACACAGGCATCTGAGAGGCAGCGGGCGGCAGGGGAGTGTAGGCCAGTCCCCAGCATGGCTAGGGGCCGGTGAGTTGGCGGCCAGCTCAGGTGAGCAGAGAGGCCCTTCCGACCAGACTCCCGGTATTCCAGGCAGGGTCCCATACTGAACATTCCTCATGCGCGGTCTGCGAAACATTTTCAGTATTTTAAGTCTAGGAGAAATCATAACCAATTTGGGGATAATAAATGTAATTACGCTATGCTATAACATGAAGTCGCATATCGCTGTTTTTCCATACACGCCGGTGTCCTCTGCTCCAGAAAACAGACTTTTTTCTCTGTTGTTCCCACCCTGTGGGCCCATGTCCTTTCACGGCCCGCTGTCTAGCACCACTCAACCCCACGTGGCGACATGGGTCCACCTCAGACTCATAATGCCTAATCTGGATGTGGATTACTCTCCAAGGCACAACTCCGACTTCTCTACTAAATGTCATTTCCAAAGCGAACTCTGGATTTCTCCCAAATCTGGTCTTTCTATGCAATTTTATACTTGTCACACCATTATTAACCCATTACCTCGGACTTGAAAATCCACTTACCTCACCTCTCACGCAACCAGTCTCCAAAATTCCACCCATTTTGTCTCTGAAACGCTTCCCACACGCACGCCTCCTTTCCGTTCCTGTTGCCTCCCCGGGGGCCCAGGTCTTCGCTCTATCTTCTCTGGACCCCGACTGGTCTCCCCACCTTTGTCTTTTCCTGCTCCAGTCCATATCAAGGGCTGTCAGATTAAGCCTCTGAAAGCACAGCTTCATACCCATATCCTTCCCGACCCCCCAAACCATCAATGGCTTCCTGCCCCCCCCCAAAAAAAATCCCTATGTCTCGATGTTCGCCAACCTTTCTAATCTTTTCCCTCCTAGTCTGGCTCACAGCTCCATGCCCCAGTCAGAGTGCATTACTGGCTGTCACAAAGACAGCTAGCTCCTGCAGCTGGAATGCTACTCTACCTGCTCACCTGTCCAGGTCACTGCCGCCCCTTCAAGGGCACTGTCAAACCCTCTTCTTCCGTGAAGCCATCCCCAAACCTCTAGCAAGAAGTAACCTTTCCCTCTCTGAACTCATCCAATGCCACTTGGCCCTCGAGTTCCTTGTGTACGTGTGTCCCTCTTCCTACAGATGCAGCCTCCTAAAAGACTGTCTCTGTATGAAAATCACTGAACCGGTGTGCTAAGGTAGTACTTTCGTACAAAGAAGGACTATGCCAGGAGTTATGAAAGGGACAAGAGCTAAATGAGGAAATTATGTTCAACCTATACTAAAAAAAAAAAAAAGCAAAAATCTCAACTCTTTTCGATCGTCATATACAGGTGGGTAGCTGAAGTCATGAAAATACAGGACATCTCGGAAACTGAGTCTCCGTAACAGAACGAAAAATCTGAGGTCGCACACCACAGCGGGGTATAGCATAAACTCTGGAGCATTCAGAGCTGGGTTCTAATCCCACCCCTGACATTTACTCACTCTGTGACACTGGCCAAGTTAGTTAGCCCCTCTGTGCTTAAATTTATTGTAAATAAATTAATAGAGATATTAATATCATCTTCCCCATAAGACTATGAGAATTATGTATATGCTGTATGCAAAACTCTTAGAGTCTGGAACATGATTAGTGCCCACATGTTAGCTAGTCTTACCATCATTGTGAAAATATCTTATGTGAAGACAGAAAACACAAGGATCAGAGATTTATTTGGTCGTCAGGATACCAAGCAGGAGTTTTACTAGAAAGAGAGCCTTTACCACCTTAAAATTGTCAAGCTGGATTTGCTCTAGTTTCTGACAGGGATCCTTTGATTGACTGACTGACAGGTGGGGTCAAATTCACCGGGGCTGGCTCTGTGTACAGTGGATCGAGTGCCGTGCAAACGGAGCGGGCTCCAAGACCACGGAATCAAGCACAACGCCTTCAGCCCTCGAAGGGCTCACTCACACACAGCCATTGTTTCCCACAAACACCCCCACCGCTGTCACCCAGGCGGGAGGCAAGTGAAGCCAGTCGACTTACGCATTTTTGCCGGTGGCTCTGCATAGACACACCACAAACACAATTAATTTGTGCAAAAGAAATCTTGAACCGTGCACTCAATTTAGTCTGCTAGGCAAGGTTTGAGTTCAGCTTTTTAAAGGGCACTAATCTGCAGCACTCGGCTGCACTAGCATATATGAGTCCATTTCAAAGCCCATCACATCGGACAGTGATTTACTTATCAACGGTGTGGGGAACAGCTGTGGCTGTAGGCTATCAACATCTGTCATTTTCCCCTAACACCGTGAGATGGCGTGAAGCATAAATTGCCACAGATATCTCAGCTTGAACTTGTGCTGCAGACATATTCACACACAGTAAAATGAAAACTGCTAGGGCACTTGATGGTTCAGGACTTTTGACTAAAATTATTTCCAGCTCACAGCTGCTCATTATTCACATGTCAGAATAATTAGAAGGGCAGAATAACCAATCCACATTTATCATCAGCTTATTTTCTGATAAAATATAGAAATTATAACAATTATGGCAAAAAGACTGATGGTACAGAAGAACAAACCAAAAAAAAAATTGTCTCTTTTTCTAAGGTTGGAATCCATTTTAACTCACGACTTGGAATACTGACATGGCTGCTTCAGCAACGTCTCTTCATTCCAAGTGTGAGTGAAGGTTAGGCAAGGTAGACTGATGCCAAAACAAACACCCCAAAATCTCATTGGCTTAATAAAATAATGGCTTAATCTCCTCTTCACACTGCACTCTGGTACAGCGTGGTAAGGGAGGTTCTGTTCCACACAGTCATTCAGGACCCAGGTTCCTTCCATCTTGTTGCTCTCTCTTATCCTAAGGCTTCAGTTTTCCACTGCTTCCCTGCAGCTGGCCAACAGACCAGAAAGAACGAATGTGGAAACGGCACCCCACTCTTAACTGCCTCTCTATCCACACACACCCCATTGGTGAGAACCAGTCCCATGGTCCCACCTGGTGCGGACACCTGTCTAGTACAACTGGGGGTGTTTTTGAGTCCTAGGGACATGTGGCAATGTCTGAAAACATTTTGATTGTCACAACTGGGCAACTGGCATCTAGTGGGTAGAGTCTAGGGATGCTACTAAACATTCCACCATGCACGGGAGAGTCTCCCCACAACAAAAAATTTATCTGCCCTAAATGTCAGTGATGCTGAGATTTGGGTAAGCACCTAGGCCAGTCCACAATCATACAACGTGTCTAACTAACATACACTCTAATTAATCCCAACAATCCACAATAACAATGGTCATTTCATTCATTTGCTTCTTTGTTCCTTCATTCATTCATCTAAACTCCTAAATAAGACAAAGTCCCAACAGTCAAAGAATTCACATTGGGGCAGGGGAGCAACCATAAGTAGAATGAGCATACATAGGGGTAAGTGGGATTAAAAAGAACAAATGGAAGAAAAATTAATTCTGCCAGATAGATTAGATGCAGGATCCATAGGGCAGGTGGAATGCAAAGGAAGTCTTGAAGGAAGTATTTAGCACTTACAGTTTTCGGTCTAGATGCTATGGAGGGTGTTTATTTTGGGGAGGAGCAGGGGTGGAGAAAAGGTGTTGCAGAAAAAGGAAACTTTATGAACAAAGAAAAGGAAATATGAAAGGATGTAATTTATTCTACTTTCTAGTATGGAGAAAAACCAGGGGAGGTGGGGTTGTAAAAATGCATTTTTATTCAAACATATTTTTTAGTGGTGTATTCATGAAAGTCTTAAGCTCCCAGCATCTGACTGAGTCCTTCACAGAGACAGACCCTGGCTTTCCATCAAGATGCTCTTCAAGAAAATATTTCACACCCCAGACTTCACAGAAACGTGGTAGCATAGGGCGAAAGCTCAGGGAATAGCAGGAAATCTCACTGCAAAACTCAGTCACCAACTCTTTCAAACAACGCTGCCTCAAAGTCAACATCAAATTGATTCAGGCAGGTGATTGACCAAAATCATTTATCTTTGTTCCCCAAATCGGGACTGTGTAGAAGTCTGATCTCTTCTTAAATTATGTTACACTGAACCTGTTCTGTGTTGTTTTAAAGAGTTTTCACCTCTTCTGATTCTTAATCCCAGTTGTGACTGTGCCTCTCGGGCTGTGGTTAAGTACCCAGACAGCCAGGGTCTGGCATATCCCAGCTCTGGCATAAACTCACCACGTGACCTTGGACAAGTCACCTAACTTTCCAGGCTCAACTGCCTCCCAGAAAACAGGCTTAAAGCATGAGCACTGTGCCTGAAGTATACGACAGACACTGCTATCTGGAGCTGGAGTTCGCTCCCACACACCTCAAAACTGTCATGAATTGTGGACTCTAACACAGTTCGGGAAAGAATCTATCTGATAAACTTCCACATCATCTTGTAGAACATTATTAAGTACAATTTCAATCAGCTTTTGGCAAAATATCTTTAATGACGGAGCCAATATCACTATGTAAAACGGTGGTCATTCTTCATTTTGAAGCTAAAATTGAACTTTAAAGACACCAAATTCCTACACAATAATTTACCCCCATTATTCTCTTTCCTTGCTCTCCCCCCGCCCAAACTGTTGTTGCTCTCTATTACTTTTCTTGTTTTAATTGTGATCAGCTTTGGGAAAACAAAATGTATTTAGCTGTTAAGTATTATAGATTATATCGAACACCAGCAGTCACCTAGCACTAAACAGCCTCATAAAAGGAAGAAATTTGTTTCTTTACAAGTCAGAATCTCGAAGGAGAAGTTAAGACGAGGGAAGCAGACTCCAGAACCCAGGGGAGTCAGCACGTTCAGAAACACTTCCTCCCACGGTGGGCAAGGATTCCAGGGCACAGGCAATCCAGTCATCTATTTCTAGGGCTTTCGTCTCAGTGAAACCTCATTCCCCTTTACTAAAAGTGGCAAAGCAAAGGTGAGGAATAAGACAAAAACTGAGCCAACTAGGGGAACTAGGCTGAAATGTGTTTAAACTTCAAAAGTGATGATCACGGCCCTCCTAATTTGCAAGGAATTCTAAATCCTGGGGACAGCAACCTCTTTCTCAATTTGCATTGCAGACTGGTCTTGACCCTAAGAGAAAGTTACTCTAAGGAGCACTTCAGTTAAAGAGCATTTGCATCTCTATGGACGGGTTCCCCAAATCAGGAGACAGAAGTCTGGGGTAAAACCTGCCATGTTCTTTTTAACTTCCTAGTTAAGATTATTTTTGTAGTAAATCAACAAACTTCTTGTGGGGAAGTAAGACTGTCAAGGAAATGCAATTCTGACATACTTTATTTATTATTTTGTCATAAACCTAAGGCATGTGAACGATTGATTTTTGATAGCCCAGACTCCAGTGTTGGGAAAATATTAGAAACTACTGAGTCTGCAAAGACATAGCAACTCTTTGAACTGATATTTCGCGTTTTGTGTACAGAAATAAAGGTAATTTACTAAATGAATTTTGTTTGCTTAGAGTCTCCTTCCACAAATAAGCTATTTACCTTTTTCTTAGATGAAGTAATAGACCATGGAGAAATCTGGCTTATCAGGAACATGCATGAATATATCTCAGCATCCATAACGATTACAGGGAACTCTGACTGAAAGGGTGACGTAGATGTCTAGCAATTACCTTCGGGCACCCTGTGCGTGGGATCTACAGAACCAGCAACCAGCAAAGCGAATTACCGTTTCTGGCACCCTGCTGCAGGTCCCGCCTGCACCAACCTCACATCCCCAGATAAGCAGTCCCGCCTCCACAGACACAAAACACGGAGACCAGAAAAAGTGGCGGTTATCTGAGGGCCTTATCAGTCTCCATTGTGGGGAGGAGCAAACGTTCCTGTCCCCTCCAGGTTAAACAATCAAATAGACATGAGGCAGACTAGCAAGAGAAGATAATCAAGTGCAATGCATGCATACATACGGGAACCCCCCCACACCTGAGAGTCAGGAACCCCAATATGCACGAGAGGTTCAGAGATAGAAGGGGGACTGGCCAATGAGACGTCCTGAGCTGGGGCTGAGGTCAGGTGCCTTGGGGGCTTCAAAGGGTCACTGCAGGATAATGAGAAGAGCAGCTTACAGATGGGTCAAAAGAAATTATCTCTGATAATCGCCTATGGGCAAAGGTCCCTAATCTTAAATTTCTTCTAGATTGTTAAAGAGAGGGGCAGAAATTTCTGGAGCCTGAAACTAAAATTGCCCGTAGCTCAAAACCATCTGCATACCATAGAGGCACATCTTTGGGGTGACTGGCCCTGAACCCCCATACCACCATCAATCCCAGGAGTTAGACATTCAGAGAGAAGGGACACAGGCAAATTGGAGCCAGGGCTTCAGATGTCTCCACTCAGTAGTACAGAACGGGGCCTGGTTCCCTTCGCGACCCCAACGAGGCGCGAACCGACTCATTAGGAGCCCCTCCCTACCTCTGCGAGGAAAGCACTGGAGCACTGCACACACGAGCACCCCCATCACAGCCCAGGCTCTGTTCTTGTTTACAACACGGGCACCGCCCAGAAGCACCCCTGCTGCAAAAAGATAAGGCAACTCCTCGGCTGGCACTGTGTGCTTCCACCAAGGAGAAACAGTCAAAAAGGCGAACTCATACCTCAGTACCCTCCAGACACCACTGCACCAAGGAAGCCAGAGCAGGTCTAGGTTCATGCATTTCCAAATTAGCTACCGAAGGGCCCAGACTGAAATCCTACAACAGGGCCCAGACCGAAATCCTACAATGATTCAGCAACCCAGCCTGAACCGGAACCCAGCCCTCAAAGTTACTTCTGAAGAATAAATTGGGTCCGCCATTCCTGCAACAAGTTGTTATCACTGAGTCCCTGCTCAGTACCAAGCCCTGTGTGACAATCCGACCAGGCACAACAAATACCACTGTTTACATGGGTTTTTAAAAAATTCTTGTTAATTTTACGCTTTAAGTATATAGTCTAGTTTTCTTGCCTTTATGAAAGCGCTCTCTTCTTTAAAATAACAAGAATCCCATTCCAAAAAAGCAGATTTATAGAGGGACTGACAGAGCCACACGGCCTCCTCCCGTCTTATCATGCCCCATTCTCTCCTGCCTCTTCTCTTGGCGGGGGTGGTGCTGCGTGTCTAACCACGTAAAATGTCCACGAAGCCTGTCTCAGGACTCTAAACGATCACAGAACAAGGACAGAACTCCTGTCGGGTGGTGACCACTTGTTCTGGTTCTCTTGGGATTGTTTTGGTTTAAAACAGAAAAGTCCCTCGACCCAGGTATCCTTTTGGTCCTGGACAAATTGAGTCATTGGGTCACCCTACCCCCAAGAAACCAGACCCTAAGAAGGTGAGGTCCATTATGGGAGGTCCACAGCTTGCCAGGGAGAAGTGACACTGCAGGAGAAAAAGGCTGGTGTCTTTTAAGACAGTCCCAGGTGGCCTGGGGCTGTTTCGGAACCCCCTGCTTCCTCCAGAGAAGGCCCATCATCTTAAACTCTGGGAAGCTTCACAAAGACTCTCCCATGACAAGATTCTAATAACAATGGCACACAAAAGAAACCCTCACATAAATGCCAAAGGCTGTAGTGGTTTTTGGAAGTGGTTATTATCTCCATGCCCAGTTGAAGAGCTTCAGTTTAGAAGATGGTTATTCATCCTGAGATTTCAAGAACCCAACACAATGACTGGTAGGTGACAGACACTGAATAAAATGGGAGGTTAATCATAGCTGCCATTTATATAGTGCTTATAATGTACAAGGCAACACTTGACGTAAATGATGTCATTTATTCTCACAATAATTCAATGAGGTTTCCCCCCTTTTCCAGATGAAGAAACCAAGGCTCACTCAGACCTTATTTATTCAAGGTCATTAATGACAGAGCTCACATTTGAACCCAAACCTTTGCAGCTTCAAAATATTTTTAACCACTCAACTGAATTAAGATCAAGCGAGGTGGTCATATATGGTAAGGGATCAAAAATTGAGAGGAAAGGAAGAATCAGATATGTTTCATTTTATTTTCTTCCCTTTTAGCTT
This sequence comes from Eonycteris spelaea, assembly GCA_003508835.1. Lineage (NCBI taxonomy): Eukaryota > Metazoa > Chordata > Mammalia > Chiroptera > Pteropodidae > Eonycteris > Eonycteris spelaea. The sequence goes on from PUFA01000056.1 coordinate 1,598,189, forward strand.
TGCCACTGCCTAAAAAGAAAATTATAAGTTCACACGTTAAGCTACAGAAGGCATGGATTTTAGTTAGAATTGTGCAGAATAATGCCTGGCAAACAGTAGGCACTTAACATTTGAATAAATTGAATAAATGCAATTGTATACCTAATACAGGGTTAAGTCATCACTGTTCAGTGTTCCAAGTGCTATTTTACCCATCACCACAGGTGAATCGACGGATTCCTACCTTAGATTTCTGAAGCATTAGTGTGAAGGAACAGAAACGGACAGGTACTTACCCCAGTTACAACGGCTCTCTCTACCTGCACGGTTGAATAAGCTGTTAATCAAAATGATAGTAATCCTTACATCTCAGGCAACAAAGGGGCAAATTCTCTAAACAAAGTACAGAGATCAGACCATGTGCTCTCCAATCACTTTTAATTTCATATTAACCTGCAAGGAAGCAATTTGCAAACCTACCCCAGAGCAATACAACCGCAGAAGAATAACACACTAAATACTTTATTTTAGAGACATTTATCTCCGCTCCATTCACTATTCGTCAAGCTGAGCCCATCATTTGAGTGTTAATGTATTCCTGGCCATTTTCTCCAAGCAGCTGAACACATTTCCTCTTTCATCATAACACATAATGATCGAGCATTCCGAGTGTTACAGAAGAGTTTCTATCATGTGGATGAGTATCCCAAAAACCAAAAAAAAAAAAAAAAAAAAAAAAGAGGCGAGGTAAACCAGATGTCTCTCACAAAGGCGCTTTATGAACACAAGTGAACTTTGAAGGGAAATGTGGTAGCCGCCAGTTGTGGGCAACTGTCACCCACTCGTGTCAAACCCAAACAGCACAATCTGCTCCTGAGGTTGTGGGATTGGCCTGGCGGGATGTAAAGTTCTAATGCTGCTTGCTGTGTACATCACCAAAAAGAGGGGTTTTGTTTTGTTTCTTTGTTTTGTTGTGTTGGAAGAAGCACGCAAATTGATGTTGAAACACAGACCATCAACAACAATTCATTTTGTTAGAATGATGAACCAGCCTCCCAAAAGCTGGTTTGTGGGCGGCAAACTAGCCACTTCTAATTTGATTCATTCTTATTCATCATTAATGCAAGTAGGCCGAGGCTTCTAATAACCGTCCTTTTAAATCTACTACAAGACAAACCAAAGCATCTGATAAATTCCTTTATAACACGGTAGGTCAAAATCATTTCGGTGTTGTCAATGATTATTTACCGAGCCCTTACTTTGTACAAATGTGGAGGGAACACAAAATTGGGTTAAACCTCATCCGGTCTTTTCTTTACGGAACTTACAAGGGACCTGCCATCCTGCTTATCGCCTTGGAGGGGACTGTACCCCTCATTGGGTTCTTGTGATATGGGCTTGATGACAAAAAATGTCCCGTTTAGCTTGCATGGGTTTCTGTTCTTTGCAATTAAACAGAAAGAGAAAAAGACATGTCCATCTTAAGTCATCATACAAGACAATCCATGATACGTGCCCTTCGTAGTGTGAATGAATGAATGTTGAACGAAATGAAAGATGGAGGCAATGCTGTAAAGAACTCTGGGAGGGGGTGAAGGGCTGCTAAGGACTGAAGTGATGGAGTTAAATTTTTCAGAGGAGTTAAGAGCCGAGTCCATCTTGAAAGATGGGCTTTAGGGCGAGGCCATGGAATATTCCAGAATTAAGAAAAAGGCTATGCAAAGCATTTTTGGACGTTTTAAAGTCAGGCAGAGCAAAAGTCAAGGTTGGAAAGGAAGTCTAGGGTCAAGCTGAAGAAAATTTTAAAGACCAAACAATATGAACTTCATCCCCTGCCCAACATCCCTCCCCCAACAAACAGAAGCTACTGAACGATATTAAGCAAGGGAACAAACAATTAAAACAGCCTACTGTCTTAAAGGTGAAGGTATTTTGTAATATGGATTGGGGGAGGGAAAGTCAGGAGTGAAGGTACCCACCCTGACAGCCTAAAGCAAAAAAAAGCCTCTGGGCTAGGATGTGGCAGTGGGGACAGAAATTAAGAGAAATGTGGGAACTAAAGAGGGCCAGTTAATCTGTTAACAAACAGAATACAGATATAATAATAATGCTCCTTATTTCCACAGTAGTTGTCAAAGCTTTTACCAAAACCTTATCAATTCGTACAGCACCTCAGTGAGGAGTGCATCAAGTGTGATTATCTGGGTTTAGAAATGGGAACTAAACCAGAAAAATTGCATTCCCTTGTAGGATAGAGGAGAAGAGAGAAAACAGAAGCACAGAACACAGCATCTGTAGATTCCACTTCCCGGGCATTTGGCCCCAACCAGTGGCACATCTGCATTTCATCAATCCTTTTTTGCATGAAGGTCTGATACCCCAGGAAGCCCAAGTGAGGTTAGAATAAGTATTATCAGGCAGGATGTTTGCATGGAGCTTAATCTCTGCAGGGATTAACAGATCAAGTAACAAATAAGGCGCCTTTTCCTACTCATCCTCTCCACGCCCAGCAGAGCACAAGCAGCCCCCACTAAGGGACAAAGAATGCCCTCTGGCTTCAGCAGCTAGACCAGGAAATCATCCGCCTCCAGAACCACTCAAAGGAAATGCAAGTCACATATACACGATTTGAGACCTTCCTCTTTAAATCTTACAACGACAGTAAGTCAACCAGAAGGAGAAAATCCTTCAATATAAAAACGAGTACTTATTTTATCCACATCCTGATTTCCATCATCGAGGCAGACTCCTGGCACGCACAGTGCAGCTCGCACAAAGCCACGAGGGAAGGAGCCGGAAAAGCGACGCCCGCCCTCTCCCTTCCGGTTTCCAGGCTGGTGCCGGGGACCACATTCCCTCCCCAAGCGTCGCCCACCTAGCTGGCCCGCTTCATTGTGAAATTAGTGGTGGGGAGTCAGAGGCCAAACGGGACATAGAAATGTATTTTGGAGCTTCTCAAATGTATTTCAAAACTAGTCCCCGAGGGTTTCATTCCCCCTCTCGGTCTGTGCCCTGGTCCTGGCCCGGCCCGGGTCCCCTGTGCTAGGTCTTGGAGATCAGGGACCGGCTCTCTCTGGTTCTCCTTGCTGGTATCTTGGCTGCTCATCTCCCACTTCGGAACCTTTCTGAGTGTGATATTTTGTCCCTCGATGGAAGCTGGACCAGAGGGAGGCCTCTGCGTTCTTGGGCCAACACTCATGTCCTCTAGCCACTGTGACTCAGGGGCTAACCGTCAGTTTACCATGGCACCTGTCTGTGGAAAGCTGTCTTTACGAGATGATTTTAACAAAGTGATGACTGAGTCGGAGCCATCCTATTTTGTTAAATTCCACGCTTATGCGAAAACTCCTCATCAAATCCTAAAAATTCTGACCTACGCAGGCATTTGTCACAACATGAGCAAAGATGTGAGGGACCGGCACGTCCCATAGCAAAATCTCTGCACGAGCCACCAACTGCTTCATCCACAGCCCTTTGCAATGCCTAGTTCACAGCACCCAGCTATTTTTAGGGAGAGTGTGGCAAGGAAGGCTTGAAATCATACCATCATCGTTACCATGGTTGCTAATGCGAGTATGCCTGCCCTAGAACTCTCCGGGTAGTCTATTAGTCCTGTGACCAGAAAAGGCTTCTCATCCAAATTGCTCTTTCTAAAAACATCAAAGAAACAAGAAGGTAACTCAAAGCTACCCTACACATATTCCCTGCCTTTGCCAGATCCTATCCGTTGCCTTGCTGGGCAGAGGCCACCCCCTGGGTGAGGGCCCTTTGACATTCTTTTTCTATCCTGGGCTGTTCCAAACAAACTCAGGAAGTCTTAAACAAGAGGCAGATGGTGAGAAAGAGAAAGTCTGTAAGTAACACCTCTCTATTACATAATACTAAGCACTGAACCTCCTAAAACCAGCTTTGGGACTATCTCCTGGCCTAGCACTGCAGAAGAAACGACTATTCAAAACAGGCAAAAAGAGAGAAAATTATCATTTTTTTATTTGATGACCAAATGTACAATCATATTAGTAAATATAATACCAACAAATGAATAAGAAACAGGTTGGGATGGGGCCAGATTCTGTAAGATAGTTATCATTCATTCATTCATTCAGTCGATACTGCTATAATACCCCATATCCTACAAAGCACTCACTGAGCTAGACTCAGGAGGAACACACCTCATAACCTCGCCTAAGCCACATCACTTGTGGAAGTCTTCGGTGCTGCTCGCCTGTACCCAGTTCCCCCTTTTCAGTAGAAGAAATGTTGACTTGTGGCTAAACGGGGTCACAGGACTAGTTCTGGCCAAAGCCATGTCAGTCACTTCTGGGTTAGATCACGTCATTACTAGAGCAAGGCCCTCTAGTTTCCCTTCCAGGGCTTCACTGATCTGGCAAGCACACTGAAGATCACAGCTCCATCAATTAGGGGCCTTGAGTGCAGGGCCCACCTGCTGACTCTGCCGGACACACAGCATGAGAAAGAAAGAAATTGTATTCAGCCACTGAGATTCGGAAGCTGTTACTGCAGAATAACCTAATCCAACTTGCTGATACATCACTGTTTTTAAAATAAAATAAAATAAAAAGAACGTGCAAAGTCCTCCCACCCCACATCTGTTTCTAAATCAGGCCATACAGAAAAACAGAATTTGTTTCAAAATACAAGTGCGACAGGGATTAAACAATACTTTGAAAGGTAAAGGGTATCAACATGATAGACAGGTTCAAACAATTCTGAGGGAGTAATGGTGAAATCTAACCGTTCATGTGGAATTCAGCTGAAGAGTTTAAAGACGATGAAGAAAAGGTCACCTTCTAACAACAGGTCCAGTCATTTACAAAGTAGTGAGCTCCCCAGTGAAAGAGGCATTCAAGTAAAGGCTGAATGATCCCAAGCTTCCTCCTCAGCGGTCCAATACCATACTCTTTGTTACTCTCTCGCTCCCTAGCTTCCACTGAACTTAATTAGAATCAGGCATCATTTCTCCATCACCCTGCAAGCTCCCTGAAGGTGGTTCATTTTTGTGTCTCCACACCCCCCACTCCCAGGCCCTGATAACAAAGCCCAGTATGTGTCAGGTGCACGATAATCATCTGCTGAATGAATTAAATGAATGTCGTAAAAGGAGCACCGGAGGCAAAGGTTGTTCTAATAACCTCTAAGGCTCCCCCAACCTAAAGTGAAATGCACTACTGCAGACATCTGGGGGTGGGGACCTTCCACCTAAAAAAAAAAAAAATGGAACATCAATACGACGCTTGATTATGATGTATTGTTGTACACAGTTTAAAGCCACAGTGAAACCTAACACTGCACCATGGCCACCTCTGTTCCTGGACGTGCATTTACATGTGCAGGCAGCTGTTTTCTTTCCCATGTGGAATTTTGTGTGTGAGGTATTTATTTTTTCTATTTCAAAAAAAAAAATACACCACACCCTTTGTTTCTCTTGCATTATTATACTCCTTAGTAGTCCATCACGTGGTTTTTCTTCTCATAGGAACACGGCACACACCCTGCATTATTGCTGACAGAAAAATTACTTGTCAAAATACCTCTATCCTAACACCCTTACAAATCTGATCTTTCCAAAGCCTTGGCCTTTGTTTCAGGGACTGGAGAATTCACCTACTTCTAGTGATTTCTACATGCTTTGAGTAGAAGGATAAAAGCCAGTGTCACTTATGTTTTTTTTAAAGTCACCTTTCAAAACAAAACTACCGTAGAGGTGAATGACAAATCTTTCAGGTTTTCTAATTTTTTTCTTAAGGGATTTAAGGGGGGAAATGAAGAGAGAATCTGCCACAGACACCGAGCTGCTGCTAACACTGCTGCAGTGTAAGAGGGAGCAGCAGGAGAGCCCTTGGTCCTCAGCTGTCCCTCCTTCCTGCAAGACAAACCTTGAGTCCATTTCCAGAACCATTCTTATCCTCTGCTCCTTGTGTAGGACGCCAGGACTCTGCCCTCTAGGAGACAACGCCAATGCCAAGGTGTCCTAATGTGTCTGAAGGTTATGTTTTCATGGAGCTCTATCAAGATAACCCCAGATCTGGTTAGGCTGACATCAAAACAGAACTATCCTTGGAAAGAAAAGAACAAGCCAGAGTTTTTGGAAAAGAACCAACAACCTAAAGATAAAATGCAGACTGAGAGCCTAATGGGTCACAGCTATAGCAATGGAAACTTAACTAAAGCTGTCTTCTATGTTCCTTCCTTCCACCTCCCAGTCACTTACAGCCGGCTAGCTCCTCTTGATACTCCAAATGCTTTTACAAAGAAGGGATGGAAGATAGACGTTATTTCTTAAGAAAGTCACTACATTTGACCGGTGCCCTAATTGACCACTGGTCAAATTTATAAACAGCCTTACAATGACACCTTTTCAAAAAAAACGCTATCCCACTTACAGACTGAAGCCAAAATAGATTACTACGGATAAGCAAACAGGCATATATCCAAACCCCACAATTCAGATTCAACTGCCTATGTGTTGATTACATCAAAATTCTCATTGAAGAAAACCAGGTGGGATTTATACAACCCCAAATGCAACCTGCCCTCAGTGACTTCTTCCAAAGGAAGGTTTAATTTAAAGTCGTTGGCACTTTCTTTCTCAGAACCAGGAGTTTGGGCAGCCCCACTCCACAGGCAGGAATGCAATGGTGATGCAGAATCCACCCCAACCGCCCCGTGCAGGCACTGCTGGCCCAAAGGACCCAGAGACACCCAGGTGGCTACCCAGATTATTGGGGGTTACCTGAGTCTGTCACCGAGTCCCTTTCACCCCCTTCTGCGCGATGACATCAAGTGGAAATGGTACGCATTTGAGAGGCAAGAGGCTGACAAGCAGGAAGCACAATTGAGCCTGAGCTTTGTTCAGCCTGCAGTGAAATACATGCGGTGAGGGTTAGACACGCGCAGCGGAGAAAGAAATCCAAGCATCCTCCGGGCCGGCGGCGGCGGGGAGTGGGTGCACCGGCGAGGTGGGGACAGGCGGCGGAGGTGGAGGGCTGCGGGGGGGCAGACGCTTCCTAATTGTCTCTACAGGATAAATAACCACCTCCCCCCACTCCTCTGCAGTCTCCCCGCCCCCAAGTTCTCCTCTGGTGGTAGCGCTTCTACCAGCAACTGGAATCCCTCAGAAAGAAAGAAATACGAGAAGGCGGAGGATAACGTCTTGGGGCAAATACACACTCGCAATATTTACTAGGTACCCCGGCTCCATGGGAATGCGGGGCGCGTAGACACCCGCTCAGACAGACACACCAGCGCTGCCTTCGCGAGCATCCTTCTTTCTTCCAGCGGGTCCGCCACCTCATCAAGTCACTGTCACTGTTTTTGCCGATTTCTCTACTCTTTCCAAAACCGTGCCACGCTCCCGCCACCCACCCCCACCCTGGGCGGATCAGGGGACGCGGCTTCGCGAGCCGCGTCCCACGAGTGCAGCCTGCTTTGTCCTGCCACTGCCCTTCCAGGAGCAAGCGCCCCAGGCGCGCGGGGCTGCACAAAAGACCCCCGGCACCCAGCCGGCCGCTGCGCCCTCTCCTCGCGGGAGGAGCCCCTGGGCCGCAGAGCGGCGCGCGCGGGCAACTTTGCGGCTGGGGAGGGCGCTCGAGCAGGGGCTTGCGGGAGGACCTACTCGGGTGCGTGCGGGGTGGGGGCGCAGTCGGGGCGCGCGCCGCGCGGGCACGAGACGAGCAGCTCCTTAGGACCAGAGCTCCAGGGGGCATCCGAGGACTCAGCGGAGCCGCCGACAGCGCCATCCCCCCCACACCCCAGCCGCCAGCCCCACTCCACCAGCGCTCTGCAGAAACGCAGCTCCAAGGACCACCCGCCCCTCGCCCCCTCCCCCGGAAGCCCTGCGGCCCCGCCACCCCCATCTCCCGGCCAAAAGGCTCCCCTTATACAACAGGCGGCTCCCCGTTCCCGCTTCTCAGCTCCGGGTGGGGCCACGCACATCCCTTCGCGCCCCTTTCGCCGCCCCCGACCCATAGGAGACAAAGCAGAGAAACAAACCGAAACTCACCGACCTCTCCCGGCAGTGGACTCGGGGCTCCCTACAGAGGCGGCAGCATCGCCGGGTGGTCCCGCCGCGCCCGCCGCCCGCTGAGCCCCACACGCGGCGCGGGCGCGGGGAGCGCGGAGTCGGCGCCCGCAGCCCCAGCTCCCCGCTCTGCCCTCCGGGAGGCGCCCCACCTGCCCCGCCGCCCGGCGCTCCACTGGGAGCGGGAGCTTTTTGTGTCACCGCCCAGACTCAGGCACCGAAGGGGGCGGGGGCGGGGGGCCGGGCTCGGCTCCCCGCGGCACCGCCCCTCCCCGGCGGCTCCACCTCCTGCAGCCCCACCCCCGCCCCCACCCGTCCGGGGCGTCCGTCTGTCCGTCCCGAATCGCAAACCACCCGGCGGATGAGGAGCTGCCCGCCCTCTCGCGCGCACTCCCTCGGCCTTGCCCCTAGGTGCCCAACCTCGGCGGGGACCGCGACGCTGTCTTTTCCCCGCGCGCAAGTGGGTCCCGAGCTGGAATCAGGTGTGAAAGGAGCTCAGCCGGCCGGAGGGCGGGGCGGGGGCGGGGGCCGGCGGGAGCCAGTCTGCGGCTCGCGACCTGGGGACCCAGCAAGGGAGGAGTGGAGATCGTCACGTTTCCAGAAACTGCCCGGGATCAGCGTCACCGCAGATACTTTTTGGCTGACCCTTAGAGTTCACGTAGTCCAGCCAGGGCGGGTCCTGCTTTCGTGGACGGGAGGCCCGAACGGATCCCCCACTACTCGCTCCCTCGGGTGGGGTGCCGGGAGTAGGGGAGCAGAGAGGTGCAAGTCCGATGGGTTCTATGGGTTGGTTTCCAGGCAGCGCGCCCTCTCTCTTCTCCACCATAAAACCTGACTCCTACCGTAGGGACGTGCTTAGAATGTCTAGTCCCCCCACGAAAATCAAAAGACATGGTTTCTTGCTGCCGGAGGGATGTCACTGGTAGAGGATGGGTTTCCCATGCTCTCAGGAGCCTTTTCAAAGGATATCTATGCAGAATGAAGATCCAAAACTCTATTCTGCGACCCTGGTAAAGTTAAGCCTGCCAGCGTTCCTGGAGCTCCAGCACCAGGTTCAGCGGGGTGGGCCCTCCGTCGTCCAAGGAGGACGCTCCAGCCTCTCCCAGCTGCCGGAAGGAAGGCTGTTTTCGGTCCTCCAGGCTTGTCCAAAAGGAAGGAACTGCCATTCTCACCTCTCCCAACAGCTCCTTGAAGTGCTTTCTTCCAAGATGATGAAAAGGAACCCTTATGAACCTAAGGGTGCTCATGTGACCTACTGAAATGCACAATGTACCTAACTGCCTTTATCTTGTCCCACAAATACACCTTGTTAGTAATGTTTCCAAATGTGGTATCACTGAGTACATACAGAAAGTAGTCACCAAGAGACAAAGTTTAATGAGGGTCAGTTCCCTCTAGGATCCCAATTACAGCGTTCACCTGGCTAATCCCTGAGCTTTTGTTCCTGGAAGTTATCTGTTCTACACTTTGGCGGGAGTGAAAGCTGTATGTGTTTTAAAAGCCTAAGGAATTCTTGGAGGAAGAGACTTCAAGAGTATTTTCTGCCTCAATTTTAGGGCAGGGAAAAAATTGTTTCTGTTGTTTGTTTGGTTTTGTTTTTCAATGAGAAGCTAATGAGGTATTGAAAACTCTGATGTTGGCTGGGAGCTTGGAATAGGACAGCGAGTTATAACAACCCAAGATTTTACTAGGCAAATTTAGCCCAGAAATATTATGGTTTTACAAGAATGGCTTTAAAGACTACTTTTAAGAAGCTAATTTCAGGGATCAGTAATTATTTCAAAATGTTCAAACTTTTTTCAGCTGCTTTCAAAGCAATTCCTTGGGAGGATTCAAGCATTTGGCATGGTGTGGGCTAAACCCTTCCATCCTTAGTCATTCATTCCACTGGCTGGTATTTTAATTCACATAGCATCATGGGTGTTCTGCCTTCTGTCCAGTCTTATAAAGCCATCACAGGAGAAGGTTAATTAACTGGGGCAGACTGGGATAAGCCTGTTCTTAAGACGAGTTCGGGGCCAGCGCCCAAGGAGGCAGCGAGAGTTGCAGGCAGGGGAAGAATAGGCAACAACATGTAGGAACAGATTCTCTAGTGAGGCAATTCCAGGAACAAGGGCACTAGAACCAGGCGGTGTTGAGCGTTGCAAGCAGGGTAGCGTGATCAAAGCTTCCAGAATCACACTCCAGAGTGAGGCACTGCCTATGGCTGGGGATGAGATGAGATCAAGGCAGCAGCCCAGGTCTTGAAAAGGTAGATTGTCGGGATGGGGCCCCAGTACTGGGAGAACAAGATAAGAATCAGACATTCATGAATTCATTCAGCAAATATTCCTTGAGTGTGAAGCATTCGCCAGGAACCAGGCCCTAGGCCTGACTGGGACAGAGGGAAAAAAAAGACCTAAATTCCTGCCCTCAGGGAACTTACATTCTAATGGAGGATGTGAGAATGCATGACATAATAAGTCAAATAAAGTGTGTTGGAGGGAAGAAAGGAAGGTGAGAACTTTAGCAGGGGAGGGAGTCATGGAGTCTCTGGGTTGGGAGAGGGCTGAAATTTTAGCTCCGGGGACAAGGAGACTCGCCTTTTGAATAAGGAGCTGAAGAAAGTGAGGGAGTCAGCCATGCTAGTCTATAGGGAAAGACTACCCGTTTTTAGTACAAAACAAGAGTCTGTGCAAGCAGACCTCAGAGATATTTGAGGTTCGCTTCCAGACCACCATATCAAAGCCAATATTGCATTAAGGTGAGTCATAATTGTTCTCTGATGAAGAGTCTTGCGTTCGGTTTGTAAAAAACATAACATCTGTGAAGCCCAAAGGACAGTAAAATGGGGTACACCTGTATTTCCCCAAGGACAAAAGTGAGATACTGGAACTGGGTCACAAGATCAGTAAGACCAATAACATTGACTGATGTTTCGTCATCTGAAGTTGAATTAAAGCTGCTTAATTGGAGCCGAGATGAGTTCTTATCTTTGCACCCGCATCATGGAGCACAGGTACCCAATAAATGTTTATTGAGCTGAGCCTTTAAATCTCCCCAGACCTGGGTGGGGCTGAGATAAAGATGACCCTATAATATCCTTCTGTCAGGGATGACATCTCTGCAAAAGAATGTCTTGACCTCTTTCATCCCTTTTCGGGACTGTCCTCCTGATCAGGGCAGGAATTCTCTTTCCACTTGTACCTAACACACTCAGTGAGAGGGAGAGAAGGAGGGAGAAAGAGGCAAGGAGATTCGAGACAGGGAAACAAACAAACCCTGCTCGGTGTTCAAGACCCTGAAGATCTTAATCCAGCCCAATAAAGAGTGAATTTTCTGTTTAACATGTTTGAAGTTTACGTGTTAAAATTGCCTCTTGAAACCAAATTATGGTGATAGTTGCACACTTAAAACAAGTAGATTTTATGGTACATTAATTATACCTAATAAAGGAGTTTAAAAACATCGAAGCAGGCGCCCATGTTTAGCCCACGTTCACATGCCGTCAGTGATAAGCCCAAGAGGCATACTTAACCAAACACATTACCATCCCTATTAGATGTTTAACCAGATTGATCTGTGTGAAATGACAGAAAAGTATATAGTGGTCTCTGCCCCTGGTTCCTGACACTGCGTTCCTAAATCCCTTGGGATTTCCTGGGTGGTAGGAGTGTCTCTTGGTTGTTCTCACGAGGCGACCCTTGGCGGGCTCCTGGACGGTGGATGGGGCCATGATTAGCAGCTTGGGATTGCCCAGAGAAGGGAGAGGGGCTGGAAATGAAGTTAATGATCGATCATACCTAGTGATGAAGCCTCCATAAAAATCCCCAAAATACGGGGTTCTGAGATCTGGGCTGGAGAACTTGGAGGCGCAGGAGGAGCGCTGCACCCTGGGAACGCGTGGAAGCTCTGCCCCTCCCCCACCCCTCGCCCTGCACGGCTCCTCTGTCAGGATGTTCATCTGTATCCTTCGTCATATCTTTTTATAATAAACTGGTAATCAGTCAGTGGTGTTCCTGAGTTCTGTGAGCCGCTCTAGCAAATGACTCGAACCGGAGGAGGGTCTCAAGGGAACCTTCGATTTATATAGCTGATCAGTTAGAAACACAAGTGACAACCTGGGCTTGCAATTGGTGTCTGGGAGTGGGGAGCAGTCTTGTGGGCCTGAACCCTACATCTGTGAGATCTGACACTATCTCCAGGTAAATGAGTTTCATTATAGGACACCCAGCTGATGTCTTGTGGGGGAACAAAACCACACATTTGGTGACCAGAAGTGTCAGAAGTAAAGTGTTCTGTGTGACAGTAAAGGAGAAATTTGCAAGAGGAAGAGAAAGTTTTTCTTACACACTTTTTGAAAATTTATTTTTCCCCTATGTGATATGTGCCATCTTAAAGTATATATAGTCTTTTTAAAAGTCTAAAAGTAAGGCTTCAAGTACATGTAGGCTAAGGTAGTTACTACTAATGATTGCTAAAGATAGTACACATTTCAAAACCGGTTTTCATTTTGGGGCCGTACTTAAACCAATCTCAACAGACTAATTGTCCTGATAAGGTGTTCTAAATGAGGGAGGTACTATACATTACACAATGTCTAATATATTAGCTATTTAGAACCAGGTACTACCTAAGGGCAATAAAGCCTCATCCAGAACAAAATTCTGAAGTATTCTAGAAACCCCAAAGGATTTTCACAGGCGCCATATATTCAAATAGCTTTCCTAAAAGTGGTGATGGGCGGAACAAAGCCATCTCATTTTTTCTTTAACCTCGTCTTTGATATGCAAAACCCACATTCCAATTAGAATTATGTGACCCTAGTCAGGAGTGACAGTCAACAAGGTTAAAGGGCTGTGAGCACAGGCATCCACCAACTAGTTTGGATGATGACCATGAACAATACGGCTATCTTGGTGTGTCCCGGCTGAATGTCAGCTAAGACTGTGATGATACAGTCTTCTGGACCCTCCTCAACAGCAGGTATCTGTTTCCTCATCATATTTGTACAGTTTGGGGCTAAAAGCCTCACCCCCACCGGTAAGTTGCTAGTGTCTCTGCTATAAGTATGGTAGAAGAAAGTCGTTAAGAACTCTATCCCTGTTCTCACTGCCTAATGGGTTGGAGTGACCCCATGTGATCAGCCAGGGAAAGGCTGGAAGGTATAGCTCTTCTCTTACTGCTCTGTCCCTCGCCTTCATCATCTGGCCTATACGCCTTCCCTCCGGGTACACCCCACCTTCTCCTCATCCACGCCATCCTACGGTCCTCCCTTGACTTTCCTGTCCATCCACTGTCCGGTTCCTGCCACCCACTTAGCTCCTCCCCTTATTTGGCTACTAAACCAGCTGCTCCAGCCGCCAGACAGTGAAACGGTGCAGCTTTGAAACCGGAGGAACCGAGGTTCCACCACCACTTCTCAAGACCCAAGTCTGAACGCAGTGTCTCGCCCCACTGCTGGCTCCCGTTCCAGGATCCATTCTGCACTCCGTCCCTCGCCTGGATCTTACCCGAGTTGACCTGGCACCCACTTGACCTGCTCCAAATACCAACCTGGCTACAGACCCAGCCCCTTCTCCCCACCGACAATGCTCTCAGCCAGGAGCAGCCACAAGCATTTCAACAAAAGGGAGCGAACATCTGTTTCTGCTCCTTCTGGACCCAGAGGATCAAGTTAGGGCATCCTCTAGTGGTCAGGAGGAGAAATGGCAACCTCCGGCATCACCCAGAGGTCAGACCCTCGTAGAGGTAGGCGCAGGGCAAAGTCGAACAGGCAGGCCATTCTCCACAGACTTTCTGCCTCTTGCTTTAGTGTCTTTCCTCAGCTATTACTTCCCACCCTCCCCAGTGGGTGGAGCATGCTGGAAACGGGGATGGAGCAAAGCACCCCCACTTGATTCTCAACTTTTTTCCTTCATACCTCCCCCTTGACAGTGCCCACAGCAGTGTGGCACGTTCACACATTACACTGTTTAAAGGACACAGATTATTCTGCTACAGGGCAAGGGGAATTCAGAATGTCGATCAAGTCCAAAATCAGTAAATAACGATCATCTTGTTTCTGTTCGTGAATGGTTATTGAGCCTGTGTATCAGACAGAGTTGCTGACCATTACCTGCAATTATTTCCATTCATCTTCGCAAGAACCTCAGAGGTGGTAGATCATCCCCACTGTACAGATGAGGAAACCAATGCCTAGAGAATTTAAGCGCCGTGCCCAAAGTGACATGACCAGTAAGTGGAGAACAAGAACTTGAGCCAGGTCTGCTGAGACCGAAGCACCTCCTCGGAATGGCTTCATTGAGATGTCGCCCACGGATCACAGCTGTCAAGGCGATTCTGCTTGATTTGGCTTAAAATCGTCTCAGTCTCTTTCAGATCTGCTATTGCAGCTCAGTGGCCTCTAAGTCTGACCCTGTGGATCATGGGACTCACTTGTCCCAAAGCTATTAAGATTTTTAAAGATCATGACAACAGAGCATTAAAGCAAGTTGGACCTTTCAGAGTGTGGGACCCTGCACAGGTCACATGTCCATGAAGCCAACCCTGTCGACCCTTGTAATCCTCAAAAACATGGGAAATAGACACCAGTAAATTCTACCATTTAGTCATGGCATTACATTCACTCCTCTCTTAAAGTTTGTTCAAGAACCACTTAAGGCCCTATGTGCATTGTGTGTATCTTTGCATTGGAGAACGCAGAGGCAGAGAGATGGAAAAATTAAAGGCATCTTTGGAGATTATATTTAACTAAAACTCATTTCTACAAGAGTTCAGACGGTCATCTTTTTGGTTCGCAGGCCTCTGGTTCACCTTTGTCTTTCCCCACAGCACCAGGACGATGCTGTCATTCGCTGGCTGGCTTGCTACACTTAGAAAATAGAAAATAAGTTAGAAAAGTAGATTGGGTTTCAATTTGAGGATGTGTAGAGGGGTGGGCTTCATTTGGAAATGAAAACAAGAGTGATTTAGAAAAGCTGATCTGGTCTGGAAGGTGAATGAAGAGCAGAGATCTTAGAAGGAAGGAACTCAGCTGAAAAGCCGTCACCCTAGCACCCATGAAGGTGACTCAGACTAGGAGAGAGGAGTGGCAGTAAGAGTGTGATCATGGAACAATAGCACCTAGTTCTTTACAGTTAGTTATCTTGCCTTTTCACACCACTGTTCCATTTGCTCCTTCACTAATCCTGCTAGGAAGGTTTTATCACATTCTATAGAATTGCAAATTGATTTTCACAAAATGTGAATGGTTTCCCCAGGTCAGCGTAATTCAAGACCAGGTCAGCAGCAGATGCCAAGGAAATGCTTTTTCTTACCTACCGGTGGACATCACTGGCTACACAGTAGAATGGCAGGATGAAATTTTAACAATAGAATCTCTAGGCTCCACTCCAGAGTTCTGATTTAATTGGTCTTGAGGGAGGCCCAGGCAAGGGTATGAAAACTCCCAGGGGATTCCAGTTGGCAGCCAGGGTGAGAACCTGGGGCATCAGTATCAGTGGAACCACTTGGGGGTTGAACTGGGGATGGAGTGGGATGTGGCTGATAACAGGAGACAATGGAAGCAGAACTGATGAGACTCAACAACTAAGTGCAGAGATATCAATGTGATGACTACGTTCTTCGCCAGAGGGACTAACCTTCTTAACCACTTCATCTCACCTGTCTCCAGCAGATGCTTTACACCCGGAACAGCTGCATTCTAGGTTAAAATAAAAAGACAATTGCTTCTTGTGATCTCAAACAGTCATCACACATGGTAACAAGGAAGTATATGACAGATGCGTGTGTCGGGGGGGTTGGCTATAAAGGTGGAGACGTGTCCATGCTTCCTCTGGATTGTGCCCCAGACTTCCATTTAATGCCACTAAATTTTTCCCTGAAAGCATTCCAGGAGAACGTTTCTCTTTGGACTCCCATGGGAAAACAACCTGGATGGTGAGGATTCGATATCCCTTTACAATCATCGCTCTCTAGACCCTTCTGAAGTCGGGTCTCTGACCCTGCTCTGACCAGGCCATCGTGCAGTCTAAATCCTGACTGCGTCTACCCGAGGAACTGCATCCTCTGCATTGTCCCTGTCACCACAAAACTGGTTTTACCAGTTTATTTTGCAGACTCCATGCGAAACTGAGGCATTGACCCCTGCCTGTGACCACCCTGCTTCCCAGCTGGCCACGTTTTACGACTCCAACTTTTGGACAGATCCCTGCTGACCATGAGTCAAATAAAACTACCCACTGTTCTCTGTTCTTTTCTTTTTCTTTTCTTTCTTTTTTTCACTACCCATTGTTTCTTATTTCATAACCCTACTTGCTAACCACTGAGTCAGCGGACCCTTGAAAGTCAGCGGCTCTCACCAATCAGAAAATGGATGATGACGTAATGGTCTTGCTTCCCTAATAACCCCTCCTATTGACTCTCATTTTTAAAACCCTTGCCTTATTCTTCCCACCTTAGAGAGAGTCTTCAGTTCATGCCGAAGGCTCCATTCTCTGATTTGACAATCATATCAGAAGAAAACTCACTTTCATTACTTCGGAGAGTCCTGAGGAACTTTGGTTTACAGTGGGGACCGGGAAGCAGTGCCATCCTTGAGACTGGAGGCAGCCAGTTTAGGGGGATGGCTGGAGGGGGAGGGATGACTGGAGGAGCCAGAAGTATTTGAGATGCTGGCAGCATTTCCGGGGTCAGGGATCAGCCCGCATTTGGAGATGTGAGACTAAATCATGGACATGAGGTCTGGGTTAGAGTTTGAGGTGGTCCAGGTAGAAACTGGTTAAAAGCCCAAGGAACTCCACGAAGAAAGAGAAGACGTCCAAGAACCAAACTGTGGTCAACAACAGGTTTGAGGAAAAAATAAGCAAAATATGTCATCTGAGAAATTAAACGAAGTAAAAAATAGATATAACACAAATTTAGAAATGGCAAAGTATGCACCAACTAACACGGAGGAGAATGTAGCACAAGCTTGGATATGCAATTGTCATGCCATGTTCAGCCTTGTGCTAATAAATTTCAAAATCTGGCAATTTCCTGAAAAATGTGATTTTCTAAAATTGAAACCAGAACGATAAAATGTACTATAGCAAAAACAATAAATAAGCTGAAAAAAAACTATCAAGAACTACTTCCTCACCCCCCCCCACCCCCCCCCCCCACAAAAGTTTCCAGAACCAGATCATTCTACTAAGTCTTTCAAATTCCCAAGGAATAAAAGTTCACATCCTCCATAATTTCTTTAGACCATGTAAAAAATGAAAATGACTCCATTAATTTTATGTTCCATCCCTTCCACTTTCTTTTGCCCCTATCGCTCACCATTATTTATTTTATTGGCCTTTTAAATTCAGTTAACCTCATATTCTATCAAACTCGCTGCCTCACGAAAATGGCTCAAAAAGTGTTTTTGTTCCTGAGAAGTTTGAATAGGCTGAGAACCATGTTTATAGATAAGTAAACAGGAAGATGTTTTTCTTATTCTTTTCAAAATCCAAAATTTCAATAATAAACATCTATAATGTGGGTGGCCCCTAGCCCGGTTTATTTAACAAAGGCAAATGGTGTGTGATTATTGTCCCTCTGTTTGTAGTTTAATTGTAATAATTGGGGGAGGGTTAGTTTAGTTAGTTTATTCAATGTTCTTTCCCTTTAAAATCTCTGCTGATACTCAAAGGTTGAGGCCAAAATCTTGACTTTCCAATTCTTCCACTTACAATGATTTTGTAATCATGACTGCTGTTCCTTACCCATTTTTTTTTTCCTGAATACCAACTGTTTAATGTTCAGGATCGACTCCTCAATAAACAAGTCAGAGATGTGAGCAAGTGAAGGAAACTGCCCGACTCCAGAAAGAAGGTGAGGGGGCGGTCAGCAGTGAGTGTCCCCGGAAGGTACCACGGTAGCACGCAGATCACTTCAAATTCAATCAGTGGGAGCCCAACACATTCAGAAAGAATTCCCCTTGTTTTCTTAAAGAGATTCAGATAGGGGAAAAAACCTGCTTCAGGAAGGGAACCTCAACTTACTCGAATTAAGCACGTCACCCTAGCTAGGCTAGCATGAGTCGGCGGCGGGTGGGGGCGGGGGTGGGCGGAGGCAGGGTGTCACGCATGTTTACAAGACTACCCCCTGTGTCCCACTGTTTCTGAGTTGCTCAGCAAGAATTTGCCTGTCTTGTGTGTTCTGCTCTTCCTCAGTTACCTATAAATCATCCATTCTCACTTCTGAAATCTAATATATACTCCATGTTGCCTCACCGTTTTTGAAATTTTCACGCTTCTGTGAATTCCCCATGTGCCCGTACTAAACATTTGATTTTCTCCTGTTAATCTGCTGTAGGTTGTTTGAATTACTTGACCAGCCAGAAGGACAAAGCGGGTGAGAAGAAACATTTCCCCAGCCCCAGCTTGGCACACTTTGCGGGCAACGCGAACAACCCGGAAATCTAAGAAATAGTTCCAAATTGGCAGGACCGCGTTCACCAAGGTCAAGGGCAAAAACCAGTGCAAGACAAATGTGACTCCTACAGTTCTCCGTTGTGCCTCTTCCACGGGGGCGGTGGGAGAAGCACATTCTCTGCAAAGATTTGAATCCTCCCCAAAGGGAAGGGCACAATAATTACTCAAAGCTTCTACAGTTCATTCGACACAACCAAAATCGCCCATCTTTAAACTCTTTTAGCACCTGGAACATGAATAGGTGTTCCCTTACCTCTGCCTACTTCGAACTTTGTTCTTACCACAGAACTAATTGCATTTGTGGATGAGAAAAGGGGCCACAAACTACGCCCGCCAAGCTCAGGGGAGGACTGCATGACAGGGCTTACAAACCCAGAGACCAAAGTAAACACCGGGGCGATCCGAAGGCAAACAGTGATAACTGAAAGCAGGTCATGATGGGTAGTCACATCTGAAGCCTGTAACTTCCTTGACAAAGGTCAACCTCTACTTTTACAATTGTCTGTTGTCTTTGGGCCTCTTGTCACCCACACCTCTATGTGCTGTGAAGGTTAGCTCTCCTGCACCCACGATGTAGAAGAAGCGAGTCTCTCTTCGATTTGCTTTTTATCCAGTCTCAGAGATTTCCCGCTTTGCTTTCTACCACCAATCTACCTCCAATCTACCTCCTTTCTACCTCCAATCTACCACCAATGATTTCATGAAACTCTCCCTACATCTCCTCCTTTGATTCTAATGTATAAAATAAGCTGAAAAACTGCCAATTTCCTGAGCATTTTCTCAATCCATTGAGAGTTGACTTCCTGGCAATTTTAGTCAATTTGGCTCAAATTAACTCTTATAAGACTTTTTCTTAGGCTGGACGTTCTTTTGTAAAGACATCGAAGTTCACACCCATAGATACACTTGCACACACTGTAGATGTTTGAAGGAAGGTACAACTCAACTTTTGCTCCTTGGAGCCTACCACAGTAACAAGTACATAGTTTACACTTAATAAATGTTATTTGAAACTAAATCAAATCAAATTGAATTGAATCTAGCTAAACTAGAGGCATAAAGAAAAAGCTATAGCAGTAACAGAGGAAAGCAGTTTCTAATTCTGCCTGGGGGGAATTAGGAAAAGTCGAAACAAAAATAATACAAAATGTGTTTTGAGGAGTTATAAACCATTTTGACAATGCAATTTAATTGCATGGAGCAAACATTTATTTAATTTTAATAATAAATGCTTACACATTTTTACGCAGCATTTTAATCTTTGAAACCCTTCCAGGCACTAAATAATTGAATTTTCTAGATTATATTCTTCAAAACTCATCCACATTGATTTAATGTTCCCAAGAGGGTAGTTAAATGAAAATACAAACAAATTAGAGACAGCACAAAGCTCAGAAACACCTCTCCATATTCTGACCACCCACTACCCGAAAGGTGGTACCAAGAAGAGGCCAATGGCCCTTCTTCTGTCTCTGACAAATGGAACCACCCACATCAATGTGGATACCAACGTCACCCTAGCGTGCACACAGGGAGATACGAAGAAGGCACGCGGGTCCTCTAGACCGTAAAGTGTAAAATAACAGCACCGCGATACTGGCTATTCTTCGATACTCTCTCGAGTCACTTGTAGTAGACAAAAGACTTTCTAGGATGTTTTGATCGCTGATCATGGGAGTGAAGCTGCTACCTGTGCAATAGTATATGTATCTATACCAAGATGTTCAGTAGGACTTTTCTTGCTCCCATACATGGTGAGGTCAGCTCCAGTGCTGAGAACAATAGGAACAAAATCCCTATAGTCAACCGCCAGCTCATTTAAAAAGGATTAGAAACAGAAAAGAGTAACTTGAAGAAAGTCATCATCGAGGGGCCAGAAGTGGGAAGCCACCAAGGCCTGCTCACCGCCGGGGGAAGGGAGGTCTTCAAGAAGAGACAGGAGGGCAAGGAGAGCAGGAAGAAGAGTGTGGGGACTGGCCCCTTCCCTGTGTCTCCTCCTGGGGAAGGCCCAGGTGGAGAAAGCAGCTCTGGATTGAATAGGACGAACAACTTGATTTAGACTAGAGGAGTCTAATCTCAATCTAAAGTGAGCCCAGCCACCTCAGTGAGATTGTTCGTATAACTGAAAGCCACCAAAAGCAATGAGACCTGCCCACGGTGCTGGCACGGGTTAGGGAACAGAGGTCTGACAAAGCCGCAAAGGGAAAAATAAATAATTCCATGTCCTGTGTATTTCCATTGAATAATCGGGTTACAGAGCCTGAAAACATGACCTCATTTGCCCTAACATGGCCAAAATAAACATGCTATTACATAGTTGATTCTGCTAGCTGTGTGTAATGACCCAGTTGGCTTAACTACATGGTATTCCAAATAATTGTGTAAAAATCAAACAAAACAAACAGCCACACAAGTTAGCTGATTGGCCATACACAGCTACAGCTTTAGACTTGTCTTCCTTCTTTCTCATAATATAACCCCCAATAAAACTGAATAATGAAATTTAGATCAAGTCATCATTAACATGACATTATGACTTGCATGGCTAATCAAAACCTGGCAGACATTCAGTATAATTGTTGTTTTAAACAAACGGGCTTGGTTTTCCACTCGGAAACAGGCCAAGGGACTAACCTCAATAATTAATAAGGACAAAGGTTAGCTGGAGAAAAGAATTTCAGCCAAGCCTTCAATGTCCCAAGCTTAAACTACTTTATGCAAGGACAAGATGCTTCCGCGGACATAAAGCGAGCCCTGCCAGGTTATTGTGGGAATGGCCTCTTGATTCTGAATCACAGAGACGCTCAAGTCTCATTCCTCACCTGGAGGAACCTGAAAGCACCTTCTTTCACTATAAACTGCTTTCATTTTCACCTGTTGGAAGGGTCACTAATCCTGACCAAATAAAATAAAATAAACTCATCAGAGTGGCGAAACAGATTAACTAATAAATTTGGGATGCTTTGTAATTTTATGATAATGACAGAATCTACGATAATGAAATGGCCCACAATTTAAATTTACAATTCCTACCTATTCCATGAAGCCCTAGTATTTTAGAGGTGAAGTTATCTATTCATGAGGCTTCTGCCCAACTCATGTAAGAAGATTCTATTGTGGGTAAACTGGAGATACAATGAGAGTTTTAATATCATTATAGGTCAGTGGTTTTGAATTGGTAATGTATGAAAGACCTCGAAGGCATATGTTGAATATATAGTCCGTGAAAGACAAAACTAAATAAACAAAAAGCAATTTGCAACCTGGAAAACATTTGTTTCGTTCTCATGGAGCGTTATAACACATGTCCTCTGGCATCCAACTTAAAAGGGCTGAGCCAACACCACAGAAAAGGGGCAAGTAAATTACTTCTGCTTTGCAGGCCCAGAGCTGGAAGAAAATGGTTTGTGGGAAAGCTTTTCAAAATTGAAAAATGCGAACCACAGGAGTAGACATGCTTTCTGAGCCATAGATGCCTCGTAGAATGAGACTCATCCTAGTGACATTACAAGACGATGAAGATGAGACATATTTATTTGTATTTGCTGTACCCTATCCACTTCCAGAAAGGATTTGCAGTGGATAGAAAATTCCGGGGAACAGGAGGATGTTATCAGTCTGGATTGGGCAGTGTTTTTGAACACATCTGCAAGGCCGTCCATACTAAGTACGGATACCGTGAGAGGTCTTACACACAGCTTCCCCTGCCGTAGTTCGCGGACGACCTCAGCCATGACAATTAACTTCCCCATTTTCTTGACTATTAGCCCTACAGTTGCTCATCTGGGCCATCGGTTTCTCACTCTACGATGCCCATCTATTAACAGCAGTCAAGAGGAGAGAGGTGACCCTGCCTATCAGTGTCGCCGCACACGCACTGTGGGATCAAGAATCGTGCACACCTCTGAGAAACTTGTTTCAGCTACTGTTCTA
Organism: Eonycteris spelaea; assembly: GCA_003508835.1. NCBI lineage: Eukaryota > Metazoa > Chordata > Mammalia > Chiroptera > Pteropodidae > Eonycteris > Eonycteris spelaea. Next base: position 1,620,584 of record PUFA01000056.1, read on the forward strand.
GTTAATGGTTTTACAAACACAGGTGGGTTGGGTTACAATACTTATCAGGAACGGTCATTATAGGCTCTCAGATTCTCTGATTCTCCGGCACCAGCGCTGGTGTCCAACAATTCAGTTCTCTTCTGACACTGACTACCCAGAGTTAGTCAGACCCCACGAGTACAAGGTTCAGTTTCACAAGACTGTTTTTCACTTCGAACACGTCTCCAGTGGATGTCTAGGCTGCTCACACGTCTCTGCAACTTGGCTACAAATTCCAGGGTTCCCACACCCCGTTTTCAGGTTCAATAATTTGCTAGAAGAACTCACAGGACTAAGGAAAATGTTTACTTACTATTAGAGTGTATGTATTATAAAGGGTACAAGTGAACAGCCAGATGAAGAGGTGAGTCCGGGAGAGGTCCCAAAAGACTCTGTCCGTGAGCGATAGGGGTGCACTACCCCCTGGCACATGGACCTGTTCACCAACTTGGAAGATCCCTGACCTCCCTCCTTTGGGGGTTTTTATGAAAATTTCATTATTTAGGGATGATTGATTAAATCATTGGCCATTGGTGATTAAATTCAAACTCCTCGGAGGTCAGGGAGTGAGACTCCAACCTTCTGACCACATGGCTTCTTGGTCTTTCCGGCTATAGCCCCCATCCTGATTTAGGGGCCCCGCCAAGAGTCACCTCATTAGTAAAAACTCAGGTACAGTTGAAAGGAGCTCGTTATAAATAACAAAAGATGGTCCCATCCCTCCATAACTCAGGAAATTCTAAACAGTTTTAGAAAATCTGTACCAGGACTGGGACAAAGACCAAATCTATATTTTTTGTTATAACCACATAGGCTCATCAAGCAATAAAGGGGTCTGTGAGACCCTCTAATCCATTGCCGGGGACGGGAAAGTGAGACCCGGAAGAGTTCGTACCACTGGCTGACATTTATATGATGCATTGAAGAGCACTGTCCCTGCTTTATCCCATTAATCCTATTAACCGCCCTAAAAGTAGGACCTATTTTATAGATGTGGAACCTGAGGTTTAGGGAAGTTAAGGTCACTTGCGAGTGAGCCATGGAAATGTCATCTGAATCCAGGTCCGTCTGACTCCAGGGTCCTTTCCTCTGCACCATGCCACTTCCCAGCCACCATGAGAAACAGCCCACTGTGGGACAAACCACGGGCTCAGGGTTAAAGTCACCTGCAATGATCACCAATAATACGAGTCAGGTATGTCTTCAAAAATGATGCCCCGGCGCCAGCCCCATGAGTGGGGGCTTTCAGTTATCAGAGACATCATGGGTGCAAGCACACAAAGAAGTGTTATGCAATTGAAACCAAAATTTTTTTTTAAGTTTCATTAAAAATAAAACCTCATTAATTCAGATGCCACTAATTCATAACCAATGTTACAGTCAAAGGAGCCAGGCGGAATTTTACCTTTGCCAACCCTTTTCTAATAAATCAGGAAATTAATTGTGTGGCTGTGTGAAATTTATATTCATTATCAGGTTCCAGGGCACTTAATTATTCTCAATTAACATTCTGCATTGCTATTTTGACTATTATCATCATTATTATTCTGAAGCCATACTTGCAAAACCTAATAGAAAGGCAAAATATAGTTCCTCCGGTATATGTAATATAGGTATTAGAAATATTATATATAGCAAATATTTGCTTCTTTTCCCAAATTTACATAATCAATTTAGCAAGTTTATGTTATTTAAGGCGTGTATACAGAAAAATCTATATCCTGTGGTGTATTTCAACATAATCTTGACAAAGAGCATAGTTCGAGTGGTTATTTCCTAAGCAATGACATCATTCATAATAAACCACAACTTCTAAGACTTTGGTAGCATTGGGATTTAAAAGTTATTTAACAATAAAGCTCTAGGGATGCCCTAAGGGTTCTTCTAGGCTATAAATACGTTCATTTGCTTCATAAGTATGAAACAAATAGTCTTCTTTATGGAGCATTTGTTAGACTAAAGGATATTTTTCCTTATTTTAGATTCACATGAGAGGTGAGTTTCTAGGTCTATTTTTCAGCCCATGAACCACAATGGGACATCAGTGTCCCCCAGAAGAGATGGGCCTCTAAAGGCCCGAGATGAATACAAACACATTTGAAGTCCCCAGTGTAAGTTTTTCTACTCAAATAATAATAATACTCTATATGTCTTATTTTGGCTCTTAATATTAAATCAAAAATTGCCAGCAGTAGTGATTTTAAATAAAGCTGGACCCTATAATAAGCTACTAAAATGGATGTAGGTTTTGTAAAAATAGAAATAAATTTCAATGTCAGTGGTTTACAAATGAAAGTTGGGGCTAGAGAAGAAATTTTGGTGGGTAAAGGGCCCTTGGGGTTTGAAGGCTGCTCTCCGGAACCCCCTCCCCCTCCCTCGATCCCATGGGAACCCCCTGGGAGGGCCGGTGCTGCCCTCCCTACAGAAAACCTCATGAGTTCGGGTTCAGCGAATTTGGAATTGGAGAGACTTCAAGAATCCATAAAATGTTGAAGCTGAGAGATCTAGGTGAGCACCTTATCCGAGCTCATTTCACAGATGACCTGTCCAAGGTCATACAGCAGGCTCCTGGAGACGACCTTCTCCTCCCTGCCGCCGTCTCAGACCATGTTCATGGTCACTGCTGTGCGTTAAATCGTGTCGCCAAAAGAATATGTTCAAGTCCCAAGACCCAGTCCCTACAAACGTGAGCTTACTTGGGGGGGGGGGGGGAGGAAAAAAAAAAGTCTTTGCAGGTGAAATCAAGTTAAAATGAAGTCATCCTGGATTAGGGCGGGACTTAACCTAATACTGGTGTCCCTGTCAGAGGCGGAAACAGAGACACAGACGGAGGAAGACCCCGGAATGATGAGAGATGAGACTGGAGCCATGCGCGGCCGCAGCGCGAGGTCGGCAGGCAACCAGCGCACGCTGCAAGAGGCAGGGAAGCACCTTCCCCTAAAGCCTTCGGGGTGGGGAGAGCGGCTCTGCCAGGGCCTGGACGGGGGAGTTCTAGCCTCCAGAACTGTGAGGTAATAAACGTCTGCTGTTTGGGCCCTGCAGTTTGCGAGATTTGATACGGCGCCCCGGGAACCACATGCAATCCCATTCCTGATAACGGCATCGAACCCCATTCTTGCGCTAAGAGAGTTGGCAGCGACATGGCTCCCCGGTGAAGATCCACAACTCGCTGCAGGCACGTCCCACAAAAAGCATGGTTATTAAGCGTTTGCCATTTTCTCCAGTGTCACACCTTGCTTACCCCGTGTAATCCTCATAACAACACATTGATGCATAATTCTCCCCACTTGACAGATGAGGAGCTCGAAGAAGTTCAGAGAACTTGAAAGAACCCGTGCAGAGTCGCTAAGCCAGTAAATGCCCAAGTGGGTACCCAGTCTGGGGACGTGCACCTAGACACGCCCTTGGCCCCTCTCGGCTGGCTGGGCGGGGCAGGGCAGCCCCCCACCCCACGCCCCGCACTGGCTCCTGCTCCTGCGACCCCCGTAAACGAGGCTAGAGAAATTGCCAGACACGCCACAGTCATTTAATGTGCCACTTCAATGTCAGATGGCCATCCGACAGCGCTTATCAGGAAGTCGTGGTTGAAGTTCAAAAGACTTTCCTTCTTGCCTGAAGAAGCGTCAGACACCTTCCCTGTGGCTTGCAGACTTCAGTTCCTTTCGGGGTTTCCTCTGGGTGTGAAAATGTAGCTCAGAAGAGGCCGGGCAGCAGACCACTCATTGGACCCTTTCCACTTCTTGCCGGTCGCCCGAAGGCATGGGAATGAAGACCGAAACGGAAGAGCGCGTCCCCAAGCGTGCTCCAAGGAGAGCGAACGAGTTTTGGTTTCCTGTTCTTCACAGCTAGATTTCTGGGGCTGGCGAGTAGGTTTACACAGGCCCAAGAGGCACGGAAATAGCGAAAGCAAAGACAGGAGGGATCAAAGTTCACAGAGTATGTAGAGAGCTGCGAGGTTACTTACTGCAGTCCGAGCACAAGTGCATACGTGCGCGCATGGCGTTTGTGTATTATATATGTATATATGTATAAATATGTACGTGCTCGCATGGTGCATGTGTGTGCATATATATATGTGTGTGTGGTACGTGGCAAATGCTTTATAAACATGCTTTTTGTGGGACGTGCCTACAGTTTGTGTGTGTGTGTGTGTATACATGTACGTGCGCGCATGCGCGCATTACTCACCCGCCACCCCAGGTACCTGCGCATAGACGCGCACACACCCGCGGTCACAGGGGCAGCATCGGCTACTGATTGCTGAACCGGGGAGATGTGAACGGCTGAGCTCAGGTGTTTGCCAAAGGCACACAGAACGGGGGGCGTTTGGAAAGGAGCAGCTTAGCGGGGTGGCCTGGGAGGAAGCCCTCGTCCACAAACTGGTCCTGCGTCTGAAACAGACCCCGCGCTGGGGGTAAGGAGAAGCTTTCTCTGTCTTCACTGCAGTTTAAATAAAGAGGCTAGAGGTTTTCCCACTTACACTAATACCTGATGCCAATTACCCTTAAAGCCTTAATTTTAAACCTGATCACTCCCCTCTTCTGCAGGCATCACTAATAGCCTGACCTGAATATAGAGAAGCTTCACAGGTTTCAGTGTCCCCCTGCTCAATTTTTTGAAAAAAATTTTCTACTACGAAATTAAGATCCATTTCACTGTGAAAAATTTTTTTTGTTTATAGAAAAAGGATATGCCCCCTATATATATCCATGTTACACACTTCCACAGAGACTAATTTTGTCCGCTTGAAGATGACCTCTAGACTAGAGGGTGGCAGACATTTTCTATAAAGTGCCAGATACCAAATGTTCTTAGCTTTGCCGGCCACATGGTCTGTATCACACCACTCGGCGGGTGTCACGTGAAAGCAGCCTAGTCCATGTGTAAATGATAACATAGTTATAGTCCCTTTAGTTTATGAGATTCTTTATAGAAAGTATGGATAGGCATCCAAAATTATGGTCCCCTAAGGGGACAAGTTCACAGAGAGAGAGAGAGAGAGAGATAGCAGAAGGTCTTGCCAGCCTTGGCTTTGTATTTTAAGATTTTATGAAAAGCGTGACTGGGAATTTTCCCTGCACTTTTGAGCAAGAAGGCCACACATCTCATTATTCCACTCTACAAAATATGCCTAATCAGATAAGAATATGGTTACCACTCAGCTTATAGAAGCAGAAAAATTCGTGACTCAGAACCTCAGAATCAAAAAGGACCTCAGACAGTGGGCGGTCCCAATTATATGTGAGCCTGTTTATGTAGAAGAAACCGAGAGGGGCACATGAAAAATGCAAAACGAGGTGCCAAAGTGAATTTTACTTCAAATGAGAAAAGGCATTTTAACAGACATAAACTTTATAAGCTGAGAAATACTATTACCAGATTATTTCAAGTTACCTTTTGGGTTTCCACTCAGACACTTTCTTCCTGTCATATTTAAAATTTTGGCTGGTTAATAATTATGAAAAAATATTAAAAATTAATCGTAAAGTAAAGAATGCACAAATGCAATTTAATGCTTTTATAATTGCTTCTACACTGGAAGAGTGCCATATTTTGTTATCAAATTATTCTCAGTATAGGAGTTGTCACTGAAACATTCTTTTTTTTGCCATCGTCACTTGTTTTTGCAAGCTCTTCTGCTGCGTTGGTGGCACTTTTACACGCTATTTCATCTAGAATCACCATACTTTGTCAGGACAAGATGTGTCAGACATTTCAAACTTCAGTCCGATATGCTGAGATGCAAAAAACACGTAACTTAGCACAGAATCGTACTCATTTACAGCACTGATACACTCTGGGATTCTGATAAATTCTGTTTCAAGAAATTCCCATGGGAAAAAAATAAGTAGCAGTGGGAACAGTCAAGAGTCTTAATTGCCATTGAAAGGTCTACACATTCATGGATATGTACGGCCATGCAAGCACAGCGCTAGGCCTTGAAAGGGGCCGGTGAGGAGGGAGACCCGAAAGTTTCAGCTTCGTTAGCTTTCGGTAAACTCACCCCTGACTCTCAAAGTCACTTGGGTTGGCCCTCGTATCAAGTATACATCCCTGGTGGTTAGTTAACCGGCCTCTGCATAAACACTGAGTTTATTACCTCCCAAGGCAACTGCTTCATTTTTAGGCACTGTTTTAGTCAGAGTTTTCCAGAGAAACAGAACTCATAGGATATGTATGTGAATTGGCTCACCCAATTATAGAGTCCAAGATGTCCCACAGTCTGCCGATCTGCTGTCTGCAAGCTGAGAAACCAAGAGCACCTACGTCCAAGGGCAGGAGAATATGTATGTCTCAGCTCAAGCAGAGAGTGAATTGGCCCTTCCTCTACCTTTTTGTTCTAGTCAGCCCTCAGTGGATTGACTGATGCCTGCCCACATCCGTGAGACGGTCTTTTTTACTCAGTCTATGATTCAAATGCTAATCTCTTCTGGAGACACTCTCACAGCCACACCCAGAAACACATTTTTACCAGCTCTCTGGGCATCCCTTAGCCCCGTCAAGTTGACATAAAAATAACAGTCATAGGCATCTCAAGTTATGACAGAACATTTATGCTAAACCAAAATCCACGTCCTAATAACCATCATCGAGTGGTTGGTCCCCAAGTTCTCCCTGCATAATAACCCTGATCATCCTTCCAGATGATGGTCATCCAGACATTTGAAGACAATGGTCATGTCATTCAAACCTGGGTTGCCTAAGAATCAGACCATCACGAGGATTTGTTCAAGTGCTCATTTATTTGGGATGTTGTTCTAGGAAGCACCAGTGTAGGAGTCGGAAATTAAGGGGAAGAGAAGGCACCCACTGATTGTGCGTGATCAACCTGAGCTCACTCCTCGGGCAACTCTGGAAGCCAGTGTAGGACACGGGTCTCAGAGGTGTCCCACATAAGTGTGAGGGAGCTGGGGATTGATTCACGAAACCCCATCGGTTATTAGTTGATGGCTGCTTGTGACAGGGATCAGGTCCAGCTTTCCAAGAAAGCCCTCGAACAGAGATGCCCAGGCTGGCCGCTGGAACTCAGGCAGCCTGCACTACCACGGTAAGACCTATGGGGGTGAGCCAGCATCCTGTCCCGAGCAACAGCCCAGGATCGTCACACAGCAGAGCGAGGGGGCTCCCTGCTCCATGCTGTTCTGTCAGGTGGGCTTGCCTCAGCTGGACGTGACACTCCATGTGTGGTCCTGCCCTTCCATTCCCTCAATTTCCAGTCCCAGACAGAACGTGCATAATGTAGAACAGGCACCGTCATTGATTAAGGGGACAGGAAAATAATCAGGTACCACCACGAAAGCAGCTATGAGTATTTAAGCAAATTTGATGACACTGGAGTGGGCTTGGCACAGTTCTGAGGCAGCATGTCTGCTGAGGTCCTGAATGGGTTCCGCTAGAACCATCTCCAGGTGAGTCAACTGGGAAACTCTTTTTTCTTTAAAAATTCCAGACAGATTCATTATTTCCCATTCACCTGTCACCTAAAAGGATGTTCTTCTTTAGCGTTCTCTTATGTAAGCAAGATCAGCCTAAGGTTAAATTATGGAGAATGCATGAAAAATTGTTGATATTAGATAATCAGAAAGAGTACGCTGTGTACCACAAAGTGACAGAATTCATTCCTGTGATTCATTATGGTGGCAGTTTTAAAATACATGCACAATTTTTGCAACTAGGTGAATCCTAATTTCCCTCTCATTGAGTGTGGGTTGTACTTTGGTTCTGACAAAGAGAATATGACAGAAGCAACCATGTGCGAATTCTGAGCGTGGGTCATTAAAGGCATTGTGGCCTCCTCCTTACCCTCTCAGGTCACTATCTTTAAGGAAACTAGCTGCCACGTTGTGGAGACACTCGAGCAGCCATATTGAGAAGACCGTATGGCAAGAAACAGGCCTCCAGCCAAGAAGGGCACCAGGAATAAGTCATCTTGAAAGCAGGCCACCCAGCCCCCAGCCCAACTTGCAGACGACTGCAGCTCTGGTCACCTCATGAGTGACCCTGAGCCAGAACCACCAGCAAGGCCACCCCTGGATTCCTGACCCTCAGAAACAGTGTGAGATAATACGTATTTGTGTTTGCTAAGTTTTGGGGTGATTCATCTCACAGTAATAGGTAATATACAGAGGATGCATGCATGGCCAACTGGCCTTGTTAGATAATCAAAAACTGTCGACTTTTACCTGAAAGTGGCAGAATTCTTTCTTATGATTCATTATCATGAAATCTCCATTTCCCTCTAGTTCTTGATGAAATCCTAAATCATTCATCGGTAATTTTCCATTACCATTTCCTGAATTGCACATGTTTTTACCTATCTCACCCCGCACCCCAAACCTCAGCAATGTAAATGCTATCTAACATGGCCCATAGCTGTACTACGAGGACTTAAACCCCGTCAATGGATGGCCCTGCCACCTCGCCCTAGGAGCTGCAGAATATATTTCTTAATTAGAATGGGGCAGAGGCAGGGGGGTCTTAGGGTGAAGCTTTATGTTGACACGTTTCATTACTGATCTTTTTTAAACCTTTCTTTTCCCAGCCCCTTTCCCAAATGATCTTATAAAGGCAATATGTGAACCCACCTGATTTGGCTCTGACCCATAAAAAAAAGCCTTCCTGTCTTTGGTGCCCTGTGAGCAAAACAGTAAGAAGCAGCCCAGCCAACCCCACTGACCCTGGTTAATCGGTGCTTCAGCTTGGAAGTGTTTCTGCATAAGGCACGGGTCCCTGCACCTTCCACGCTGCCACGGAGAAGTAACAAAACCATGAATTAGGGCGGGGGAGAGCTGGCCTTCGGTCCTTTATACCACAGCCAACAGGCTTCTCCTTGCGGTGGACTGAACGTACCTCGTTTCCTTTGCCTCCCCAAGCAGCTGCAGTTGCAAGTTATCACGTGCCAGAACTTCTTTTCCTCATAGCTGCTCTCACATCTATGAGTGAGGAAAAGCCCGTGGAAGAGAACGGACACTCTGCTCTCGTCAAATTGTAAGTGACCGAAGAACTGAATTCGTACTGACCCCGAGACAGAACCAAGGATATTTTTTGCCTACCGTTAGGTCAGAACTAGACAGTGAAACAGAATGCGGGTTGTGGGTGTAAAATCGATGCTCCGTGTTCTGACAAAACGCTGTTTGCGTGATTTGGACCTTCCAACTCAATTAGAGTGTGGCCCATCACAGTTATTGTACTGTAATCGTCCTTCAAAAGAAACACATGTTTTACCTGGTAATAAAGATTCTCAGGTGGCGTCAGTGAGTTCGATGAGCCTCTCAGGTGGTGAATTTGCTCCTCTGATCCTGGACACTCAGTCGCCCAAAAGTCCAGATGCCACTGTACCAGCGTCCAGTTGGAACTTCTTTCACTTGGAGGCCCATCTGTGGGTCTTTCTTGCCCACCCAATTTACACTTGAAATGGAAAGTTTATAAGCCATGCCAAATTGGTACATTTCAAGGGTTTATTCCAGTCTCTTCCACTGTTCTATAATTATGAGTTGGGTCCAAAATGATTCAGAATCTTGTGCCAATCCCCAAATTATTCCAAACTGCTTTTGGAGGAGATGAGTTTTAGAAAGTCTGGCACACAGTAGGCACTCAATATTTATGAGGGATAGACAGATAGATGGTATTTAGAGATGGCATTTTTTTTTTTTTTTTACTAAGATAATTTCTATTTTCAATAGACAGTAGAAGCAAGATGTTTCTGGCATGTGACATGCTGTCTCCAAGTCTCTTTGATAACAGCGAGTACTAAACAGAATTCCTGGAAGGGGTGAGTTTTCCTAGGTTCTTTATTATATTATCAACTATTCTTAATTGATTTCCTCAAAGATCCACAGATAGTAGAATAATAAATGCCCTGGAGACTTACAGGCTATAAAATGTAATAATCTATCCAAGCCTTGTCACTACCTGGGCTGCAGGGGCCTTTGGAATATAACTCCTTGTATGGATTCAGATAGAGCATGATAGCTTGGCCCTAGGGGTTTTCTTTTAATAAAATGAAGAAAAAAGAGGGAGAGGAAGAGAAATGAGAGAGAGACAGGGACCTTCAATCCCAAATTCAGCACATTCATATAAGCATGCAAAAATAAAAAGATGCAATACCAAAACTACAATTTTAAAATTCCGTCCTAGAAACTGTTTTTTTTTTCTTTTTTTTGGCGTGAAGTGAAACTTTCTCATTTCTTTATTTTGATGAAAGAAATGAGAAAGATTGATGAAAGCACCTTCTTTTCAAAAGCCCTGTCAGTTCAGAGCAAGTCAATTTAAAACACCAAACAAATACATTTATCACGATATACCTCTTGTCTCCTTTCCACCTTTCTTCTCCTTCCTAGTTACTAATCTGTCAGTCACCTTGTTTTCACTCCCTGTCTGATGGTGAGCATATCTACAATACTTAATACTTACTCTATCGAAACATACTGGTGCTTTAGTACTTAATATGTGCCATAAACACAGGATTTCAAAGAATTTTGTGAGTATTAATAGGTGTTTCAAGCTATTTCAGAAATGAGAACAGGTAAGGAAAGCAAGCTTCAGAAAATCAAAGGGGCAGCTGTTGTCCTTAGTACATAAACTTGAAGATTTCACTTCGATGCTGGGGCTGCATGTCACATTTAACCATCGGCTGCGTGACCGTGTAAGGTAGTATAAGGTAGTCAGTCAGTATAAGGTAGGTTACGCTGTGGTAACCAACAGTGCTCAAACCGCAGTGGTTCCTGACAGCTAAGGTTTATTTCCCACTCACGCCACGTGTCCCTCACTGGGTGGTCGTGGCTTTGTGCCATGTCAGCCTCAGGCTCAGGTCCGGGCCGATGGAGCAGTTTCTTTCTGACAGAGGGAAAAGAGCACGTGGGGAAGAACATGCTGGCCCTTAACGCTTCTTCCCAGAAGTGACCCGCATCATCTCCACTCACGCTCTGGCGACCAGTGCAAGTCCACTGGATGCATAATCCTCTCGTAAGGATGGAAAGCCAGCGTTGTGAATGTCATACAGCCACTGTCGTGACAGGCCTCCGTTTTCCCACTTGTGAAAAAATTGGGTCTAAGTTATTTCCCAAAATGTGACAATTTTGAAAACCACTCAGCAATAAAGGAGGGCGGTATTATAATTATTGTTCACACCTGCCGGCTGGGAGCACCATAAATGCAGTGGTTCCTCATAAAAGCACAGGCACCGTCAGGAAAGGCGTTTTGTTCCAGTCATGGATGGCCAGGTGTTTTGGAAGATGCTGACCAGCAATGACCGATATAGTTTCCACCTCAAAATTCCATGGTCCTCCAACACAGAAGGGGCCAACACGGGCTGGGAATTCTATGAAAACACTCTAGCCAGGGTTTTCTTTAAAAATGTATCTGCTTCGTAATTACTCAAAATTTCAAAATACTAGTCTTGAGTCTTCTAAGTCTCTCACCAGAAATCTTTGCCCCTGAGGTCACTTTCCCTCAGAGGACGTCTTTGAACCCCACCCCCAGTCTTGGCTTATACAAGAAAAACCCATGAGTTTCTGGTTCCCATTCATTTCACTCTGAAAGAATCACATTATTTACGTGGTCATACTAAAATGGAAGGCTGAGTGTTAGGGTCAGAATCCTTTAAAAAAAAAAAAAACAAAACAGTTGTTGGGAGGAGGAAAGAGACTAAAAGTTACTAACAAGTAATTTATATATTACAGGTTCAAAATGCCTTCTCTAAAATCCTTAGAGGCAAATATGTTTCAGAATTCATAATTTTCAGGTTTCAGAAAAGCAATACAATGCGTATAGTAATATAGTGTGTATACTATATATCACTTAACACTTCCATCACGCTATGAGACTAGACCCATAATCAAATACATTGAGTATTCTATCATTGAAAATGTGTCAAGTATAAATGCATGTAAGTATAAAAATAAAGACAATAAATAACTTTATGTGAGTTCAGATTTGATTTTTTACCAAATGAGTTTGCTGCAAGCTTATAATACAATTTTGGGTTTTCAGAACTCTAAGCATTTGGGAATTGTAAATAAGACCGTGGACAGGAAAAAAAAAAAGGCCACAGACTAACTTGACAAGCTCAGGGCAGGCCAGCATGGGGGCCCTACAAACTCAGAGACCGAAATTAATTACGTAGGAAGGTCTGGACATAAAGATTTCTAACCAAAAGCGGGTCACGGTGGACAGTCACATCCTGGGCCTGTAGCTTTCTTGAGGAAGGTCAGTCTTTACCTAAGTGAGCTTGCTTATTGTCTTGTTGCATCTGAGGGGACACACCCTAGGAATGTCAGAGTAATTCCTTTTTTCCCACACCTGTCAGGGCACAGCCCGCCACACCAGAGCAGGAGACCACAGAACCCCTCATGGTCGTCTTGTACCCGCAGACCACCTCTGTGTAAATGCTAATTATTAGCTCTCCCGTATCCACCTATAAGCACGTGTCCCTCCGTTTTACTTTTTATCCAGTCCCAGAGATTTCCTGCTTTGCTTTCTCCTGCCCCCTTAATCTACCACCAATGAACTTCCTTATGTCTCCTCCTTTGATTCTAATGTCTAAAATAAGGTGCAAAACTGCCATTTTTTGGTGCGTTTTCTTGATCTGCTGAGATTTTGCTTCCCAGCTTGTCGTCAGTCTGGCTCAAAAAAAAAAAAAAATCATTAAAATTCTCTACAGGTTTGGATGTTTCTTGCTTTGACAAGAGTCTGTGGGCTTGTATTTTACTTAGTATTTAAAATATTCCTATTTAGTGAGCTGCAGCATATATCGTAAGTGAATAAAGCAAGGGAGAGAAAAGCATGTATGGTATGCCACTTTAATCTGAGGTATGGGATGAATATTTGTATATATATTTAAATTTGCTTATACTTTAAAAAAAAGAAGAAGAAAAAGAAAAGATAAATCAAAAACTAAAACGATGAAAGCCAGGAAAACAGGATGGAGAAGACCAGGATTAAAACCCTCTCTGAATATCCATTAACTACACAGGAAATTCAAATTTTAAAAATCCTTAAGAATCTAAATCAAAATGACGCAAATGAACTGGCAGCATAACCACACTGAGAGGGATTAGTTCGATGACACTAAGACACAGAATTTAAACGAACACCTTCTAATGAAATATAACCTAAGGACAAAACGAACTATTGAGAATTTAAACTGTTTTAAGTTATCGTATTGTTGGTGGAAGTGTCCCTATTGCTATTCTGAGACTATTGTCTGTGTATTTTGAGGTAAAGCAAAAGAGTAATTATGCTAGTTTGAGTCGGGCACGAGGATCTTCAGTATCAAAAAAGGTGATGCAGATATATTATTGAAAAAGTTAGGGGAAAAAAATCTAGGTGTCTGAATTTGAGTTGGAAGTATCGGTATGAATTCAACAACCAAATTAAAAGGAGAGTATACCTAAACAAAAATGAGAAGGGAAACCAATATTTAAAACAGACTTAATAAACACGTCAGCCAGCGACTTATACATGTAGTTCCTTGCTCTATGCATTGAGAAGACCTAGAAACAATGACCAACTCAGGAAAATGAGCGCTGACAAGTGATGAGATCATGGGTCCTAACTGGAACCAGGCTTCTTGGAGATACAGCTGATCCCAGGTCTGAGGCAGAAAATGTATAATATAAGCCTGGAACTCTTCTCATCCCCAGACAGGTAGACCACTCGTGTTCTGTCAAAAGAAGTCAGGGGCCAACCTGAATAAGCTCCCAGTGGCCAAAAATGGGACAACTTCAGTATCAATAAAAATAACTACTATGGATTGAAACTGATCAAATATGTTTAAATCTATGAAACAGACTCACCAGTCTCTTTCACAGGATGCTAACACCAACACATCGTTTTTGAACACAGGAAAATGAAAGGAAAGAATCAAGCATTTACGTGTCCTGAACAATCTATCTCCGGATTACCAAATAGTTGATAAGGAGAAATTTCTCTTTATAGAAAAAGTATCAAGCTAATAAATAAAGAAGGAATATAGAGTTAGAATATCCTTCTTTTGCAATCCCTAATTAAATAATGAGTCTAGCCAAGGCTCTCATTAAAGGCTGCTAGCATAACAAAAGGAGAGATAATTGGGTATTATAGTCTTTGTGATAGAAGTCACAAAAAATAGAACTTGAATCCAATCAAGCTTCCAAATTTCATTACCAATTTATAGCAAATATAGGGGACAAAGGAAGATATAAAATGACATCCTGGCGATGTACTAGGCAAAGTCTTGTGTTAATACAAAGTCTTGTGTTAATTCTGATGTTTTGATATCTGAGACTTACCAGACCAGGAGAGTCTGTACTCCCAGGGCTCACCAATTGCTAGACATAGTAAAGGCTTCACCTTTGAGCATGCCTTCCATATGCAACAGACTCACCAATTCAGAAACAACACCTCCAGGTCCTCCATCTGCTTTTATACTCCAAATCAATATTCTCCTGTGTTAATCACCCCAGGGCCAAGTACTTGATAAGTTGAGACAGTCCCTAGGCCCCAGGGCCTGCAGAAATTATTCAAACTAGCCAAACCTAAATTGCTTCCTCTGCCTCGTCTTGACCTTCCCACAGAAACCCAAATCAAGGTTCTCCATGTTTTCCTCCCACTCCAGCCTCCTGACTCACCCTGGTGCTTCCCCATGGCCCACCCCACCCTCCCAACCCCATGGCCCACCCCCTGTGGCCCACCGCGCCCTCTCCGCCTGGGAACTGTGAGTTACTATCTTCTCAGAGGCAGTTGTCTCGAACAATAATGACACCTGCATTTTAAAACACCTTGACGGCTCAGCCATAAAAAAAAAAAAAATCTTACCGTTTGTAACAGCATGGGTGGACCTAGAGGGTATTGTGCTAGGTGAAATAAGTCAGGCAGAGAAAGACAAATACCATATGATTTCACTTATGTGTGGAGTCTGGGGAACAAACAAAACGAAAACAGACTCATAGATACGGAGAACCAACTGATGGTTGCCAGATGGGAGGGGCGTTGGGAGGCTGGGTGAAAAGGATGAAGGGATTAAGTGCAAACGGATAGTTACAAAACAGTGGCAGGGATGTGAAGTACAGTATGGGGAAGACAGTCAATAACGGTGTAATGACTATGTATAGTGCCAGGTGGGTACGAAATTGGGGAGATCGCTTTGTAAATTATATAAATGTCTAACCACTACGCTGTACGCCTGAAACTAATATAAAATATTGACTGTCAACTCTAATTGAAAAAAATTTTTTTAAACAAATAAAAGAAAAACAAATAAAACTCCTTGACTGTGGGAAACCTCTAAAAGATAAATGACAAACTACAAGGGAATTTATCTCAATACAAAAAAAAAGAAAGAAAGAAAAGCAAGTGGATAAAATGAGGAAGGAGAAACTTTGGTTAAAAGAGCTGTAAAAAACACAGCCATTTCAATGTATGAACCACATTTCACTCTGAATTTGAACCAGTTCTTTAAAATATTAGAAGACTAATGAAGTTTGGACACTGGGTGGTTGATATTTGATGTTACAAAATTACTGATCATATTTTTTAGGTGTGATTATGGTCCTGTGGTCATTGTTTTAAAAAGAGACTATCCTTTAGAGATTCGTATTGAAATATTTATGGCTTAAATGACAGGATGCCTTTGATTTACTTTATGATACTATGGAGTAGGGGATGATGTAAAAATACAAAAAAAGAGATGGGCTTAAAGTCAAAGCAGGGTTATGAACACATGGGGCTTCATTATACATACCATTCTGTTTAACTGTGAATTCTTTGAAAATTTTCATAACAAAAAATAAAAACCAGAAACTCCTTTGAAGAATGTGTCAAATGCTCCACTTTTAAAGAAAAGTCAGTGACTTCAGAATGACTAAATATCTTGCCCAATTGCTAATACCCGGTAGCACCAGAATCCACACACAGGTATGGCCAACGCCCACATTCCTTGCCTCCAAAGTCAAAAGAGATGCTGCCTCTGGAGGCTGATCCCCGGGTTCATCCTCAGAGGGCCTGAGCGGTTCTTAGCCTCCAGGGCAGCGGCCAGCAGCAAGAGGGACCCTGTGTTTCTGGCGACGGCAGGCTCAGTACCACTGCCTCCTGCTGGGATCCTGTTACTTGGTTTCTCTGGGTTATACCCCACCCTTGCCTCCACTCTCCCCAGCAACAGAGCCCTCCCTGACTCTTTGTTGGATTCTCCTTTAAAAGCCCCACAGTGCCCTGCAGAAAGTTCACGGAACATACACGCACAGGTGAAGCCGGCCACCTTGAGCATGCGGGGACTTACTCTTCAGATGTTTTGAAGCTTCCTCTTTTCTAGTAGCTTTTAGTAACATAGAACCTTTTGCTCTCAGTTGGTGAACCATGTGAAACAATCTCACATTTTCGCTTGTGCTTTGGGCTCCAAACGCCCGGTCTTAGCTTAACCACCTTCCTTATACTTCACACCTCCCCTTTAAATTATTTTTGGCTGCTTGCAAAAATCAAACTTAATAATTGTCAAAACAAAAAGCCATGATGTCTCCCATTTATTCATGGCTCAGAATTGCACTAAGTACTTGGGAATATCATCCCTGTTAATCCTTAGAATAGTCCTGCAAAGGATGAAGATTTGCCAGCACAGATGATGATCAAAGAGATAGCCCAGGGAAGGGATTATAGTGGCTGCAAGGTTTGAATGAACCTTCGCCTTGACAAAGGATTTAGTAGTCTTGACACAAAGGTCTCTAAAAGTCACTTTGTCCTTTCAGCTGTGGCTTTTGAGATCATCCTCAAAGGAAAAAAAAAAACACAAACTATGAACATCAGTAATCTGTCCTTTCCAATTTCTCAACAACTACCATTGAACGGCACCAATAATTCTTTCCTTTTTCTGAGTGCGACATTCTGTGCTGAGGATTGCAGAGAGTTCATTTAAGCCATCACACGACATATAAAACAACTTGGAAAAGCCAATATATTTAGAGCTCACAAACCCTTCCTGAATTTTCCCAATGGTTTCCTGCACGGAACAGAATCATGAGGACATAAAAATGCAACTAGGAACACCTTTCCCCCCCTTCCCTCCTAATCCTTCTTGCCCCTACCCACACCAGGTCCTGGTGTTTGCCTCTATTTTTTTTAAACATCAACTTTCCACCTGAATATATTGACCATAAATGTCTCAAATCTCCTTGCGGCCGAGGGAAGGCAGCTTTCTCCTACAAGAATATCACTGTATACAAGACCAAATTTAGAAAGTTGTCAAGGGCTTGAAAAGGTTAGGGAGTGCTCAGATTCAATTTCCTTGTTACAGGCTTTAAACAGTGTCCTGGTTCTGGTGCATTAAATCCTGGGCCTGGAGAAAAATATTTGCTATCGATGTGAGTTTCAGAAAGAAATGCAGGGTTGGGCTGCGAATCCTTGTTTAAAAACCAGGGCTTACCCTCCTCTCAGCCAATTGTCCAGAAACTATGATCTTAAATGATTTTAATCCTTCTAGCGAGGTCACTTCCATTCCTCATTGGACATCGAAGATGACAGCACCAGGTGTCACATTCATATGACCCTCGTTGCCCCTCACATTCCCATGTCAAAACTAAAGGCATGAGCAAATCTTAGGAAATCTTTGAAAAGTAGCATATTTTTATTTGATGTACCAGGGTTGTTCTAAGTAATTCACTTAATAAAACTACTATTCACTGCATGAATTCGGTCCCTATTTTCTTCGAGGTTGATTTTTCTTACCTGTAAATGCCACTGGTCCCACATTTAGCCTTTAAAACTCACCTGCTCCATCTCCTCTCATTAAACCCCCACTCCTAATGCATTCTTTGGCCCTCAGGCCTTAAGCATAAATATATCATCAAGCTCCAATCACTTAGAAGCACATTGGTTTTGCATAATGGCTATTGCTTCTGTTTACATTTAGTCTTGCTAACTAGACTGGAAACTCTCCAAAGGCAGGAATTATTTTATATATTATTTTATCCTGGAGTGCAGGGTTTAGCTCTCCAAAAATGCATAGTGACTAGTTAACTCAGAGCAACTGATTATTTGGGCAAATGTATCAAGATGATGGTTTGATAATGGTCATCTGCAGTAATGACAACACTCATAATCGCATGTAAGTCCTTGGCTAACTTCTTCCAGACAATACTTATGAATTTTGCATAAGATTGCTGTCCTCTTGACATTACTGTTTCATGAGATTTATAATCTTGCACATCATTTGTCAAAGAAACAATGTGGAAGATAAAAGTAATTTTAGTAGAACATTTAGAAAATGTTCTGCTGTTGATATGTTAGTACGAACATCCTGTAAGATGAGGAGAGACATGTTTTGGAAATATTTTAAGCTGGCAACAAGAATGGACGTAGAAAGAAGTGCCATCAAGCCCTGTGCAGGGATGTAACCAACATACCATGAGCCAGTTTTCTTAGGATCCAACTGAAGATTAACTGGGGCCTAAGCAAGACAAAGACCTGCCTATCTCTCCCTCTCAGGTTTTCTGGGGAGACTGGGCTTCTGGCTAATCACCAGCTGAGAATAACTGCTCCTCAGCTGGACCTAACGCTACGTAAATAATCTGTTAGAACAAGTGCAGGATGTTAATTCTCGGGACAAATGCTAACAACCGGGATGGTGCAGGGGGTGTGGCGATGCTACAAAGTCCCCACCACAGCACAGACATGACCCATTTATTCATTCATTCATTTGACAAACATTAATTACCTACCATGTACCAGCCAGGCACACGTCGTGCCCTTCCATATCTCACGGTCTAGGGGCAGAGATGGGCCTAAACACATCACGGGGCCACCGAACATGCACCAAGATGCAGGCGTTGGACAAAGTGCCGGGGGTAGCATCTCCTGCCTCAGCTCAGGCTGTACCCCCCAAATCAAGCCTGGAAGCTTCTAAAATGCTTTAGTAGGAGGGATTTATTTTCCCAAATAAATCAGACTTATCTCCACTCCACTCTCTCCCCTCCAAAAAAAATATAGATAAAATCCTATAATACAGCATTGCCCAAGTGTACACCATGGGCCACTGCTTCTGCAGGACGATGATGGCTGTTGTCTGAGGGAAAAGGAAAGGCTGAAAGAGAGGAATTCCTGGTCACCGAAGTCTGGAAACTGCCGACTTAATTCCTGTAGGATTTCTTGGATCCCTTAAAATGTTATCGTGCATTATGAATCACTAGGAGAGGTTCCAGTGTGCAGTATTTCCCAGAGTTAGCGAAATGCAGTTTTCAAAGAACATTTTTTTCTCATTGGATAGACTCAGAAATACCACTGTTGAGCTTTCCCAGGCCCATTCCTCTCCTAGGAGAAAGATGTCAGGCTTCATAGAAGCACAGAATAGAGTAGAATCACCATGAGCAGGCAGGGCGCTTTGAAAGAGACAATAATGCTGGGAAAATAGAAGGCATCAGGGCAGGGGGAGGACCAAACATGAGATGGGCTGACTCCTGAAAAGCCGTAGACGTGAGTCTAGAGGAGCTGAGCAGGGCAGTCGAGGACAGGACATCAGTCATTCATAAGGTCGCCAGGGGTCAGAGCCAACTTCACGGCACGTCACAAACACAGAGTCGATAATCCAATATGTCTGTCGATCTCAATGACCAAACATTAAGGTCCTACAGAAGAACCTTTTTCAGAAGATAAGAAATGATGAGTGACAGTTTTAAATGCTTGATTCCTAGTTCAAATACGTGTAACCAAACTAGCTTTCCCACCCCCCTAGGACGAGACCCTGGCTACTGCTCTTAGGACACCACTGCACTTTACGTTTGCAAACTGGAACACGAGCTTGGTTTCCTATTTCCCCAGCAGGATTCGGAAGTATGCTGATGCAGTTTAAAAAGCAAACGCCATAACTCAGACGCTGAAGTGGATTGCATTTAGGTAGATTAAAGCAGCCCCTGCAAAACTTGGGGCTATGGATGGGGGTCCTCAGCCCTGGCTGCGTGTCAGAATCACCTGGGGGGCTTAAATAGCCACACGCCAACACCCAGGCCCTCCCCAGTGGAATTAAATCAGATTCTCTGGAGGCAAGGACTGAGAATTGTTTTTTAAATAACTTCCCGGGTCTCTCTAGTGTACAGCCGGGATTGAGCAGCACTGCCCCGAAGGTCCAGCTGCAAGTCACAACAGCCAGCTGCCACCCTGCCTCAGTTCGGACTTGTGGGGTGTTGCATTCGTCAACTCGGGCTGTCAGAACTTGAACAGCAGAGAGGTCTTCTCTCTCACGGTTGTGGGGGCTGGAAGCCCACGGTCCAGGTGCCGGCAGGGGTGGCTTCTGCTGCGACTGCTCTCCTCGGTGCGGACGGCTGCCCTCCCTGGGTGTCCTGACTGCATCCCTCCCTTTACGTGGGCAGCTCTCCGTGCATCCAAGTTCCCACCAATCGGATTTAATAGCCTCATTTTGAAGTTAGTCACCTTTTAAAAGGTCCTGTCTCCGAATGCAGTCACAACCTGAGGTGCCAGGGGTTAGAGTGGCAACATGTGGATTTTAGGGGAGACACAACTCAGCCAATAACAGATGTGATAGGAGACCTCAAAGTCTCCAGGAAACATTGCATGTTGTCAAATCAACAAAAATGACACATTCTCCTCCTTCTCTTATAGTTGCATGACATACATAACATATAGAAACAATAGAAAAAGAAAATTTTTGCCTCTTGAGAGAAAACAAAAATAACAAAGACACCCTCCCTAGTTATGGCCCACAAGATAATAAAAACTTGAATATGTCCTATAAGCTTTAATTTACTTTAAAAAATGCTGGAGGGATGGGGCTTTATCTTTGATTTTTATAATATCTATAGGTGTAATGTAAACTTTGAAAATATGATGATCATGCGAAATATCATTTCTCCTCTCATGACTAGACTAATGAAAACGAATATAAATAAACGTAACAAATATAATATGAACAGAAGCTAGTATTCTACATTTAATCATCTTGTTAAATATTTTTCCACTAAATACCTGTTGCGTGTTTATTTGGCACATCCGTCCTTTTGAAGTCTGACACCGTTGCACTTTGAAAGTGAAGAAAAAAACTGGTTTTTTCTTTTCCCAGTGTTTTGCCTCTGCATCAGTGTTTCTAGTTCGAGAGGTTCCAGTGAGACTCGCCTGATTTGACGTAGCAGGGAGCATCATCGGGCCCTGTGCAAAGACGTCTCTACTTTGCAAGGCGTCAATTTTCTTGGGCCCCAAGTGAACATTAACTGCGGCCCAAAGAGCCTCTCAGGGCTCACGGCTGGTCACCGGCCAAGAATACCGCCCTTTCTACGAGAACATACGACTCCAGAAAATTTGCTGTGCTGATCGGAAAGGCAAGCAACCTTTTGAGATTTACAGTGTCTGGGCCTGTGAGCTTCTGTGTTCTGTTTGTTTATTTTTTTTATCAGTAGCTGAGGTTAGAAAACTTAAGCTGCTAGTTCTTTCTGTATGTGAGAAAAACCTTTTTTTTCTTTTTTCTTACAGACAGAAGGTAATAAATATTGTATTGATCACATTCTGTATTTGTGGCTACCCCTTCCCTCTCCTCTCCCACCTTTAATCTCAGAAGAGTGGAAAAAAACTCTTCAAAAAAAAACTTTCAGAGATTAATTGGTTATAAAGATCTTTCATTTTGTGCTCTGTGGATAACCAGTTTAGTGAGATCGAAGAAGGAAAAATGAACAAATGACATTATAAAGTTACTTATATTTATCAGAGCCCTTGTCTTGATTGGCGGATAGCAACACTTATACAAATTTAACATAATTTTAAAGTTTAAAATAAATTTAAAAGTAATACCAGAAAGGAAGAAAGTCGAATTTTCATGTTTTCAATGTGATGGTTCTTAAAAAAAAAAAAAAAATTCAAAAGCTTGCAGAATCTATACTACAGAAGAAGAAAAAAGTTAAGCTCTCAGATAAATTAATAGCCTCGGCTATGGGTTATAAGATAAAAAACAGAAGACTGCTCAGGAATTTCAAACACAATTTAAAGAATTTTTAATATCTGGCTTATAAAGTATAAATCTATTTAAAAGTTTAATAAATAGTCTTATTCAAGGTAAATATTTTAATTCAAAGCAATTATATTTCTTTCTGATTTCATAATAACACAGAAAATAATAGTCTAGTTTAAATAATATTCTAGTTTAAAAAAAATTTGTTTTTTTTTATCATGGAAAGCCTAAATAATCTGAATGCTTTAAAGCTTTATGAGTCAAGAAAGTTTTTTGTTATTATAAATATGTAAAACTATTCTACTAAATAAAAATATAATAACTAACGTCTTTTAAAAGGTTTAATCTTATTAAATGTTTATAATCTATATATCATCCCTATGTATGAAACCCTATATCTATAGGAAGTCCCTACTTTTTAAATGGAAGTGAAATTCATATAACATAAAATTAATCATTTTGCTGTGAATAAGTCAATGGCATTTAACATGTTCACAATGTTGTGCAACCATCAGCTCTACCCAGTTCCAAAACCAGATGGGGTTTTCATGACCCAGAAGGAGACCTCACACCCATTAAGCAGTGACTCCCTCTTCCTCACTCTCCCCAGCCCCAGGCAACCACTGGTCTGCTTGCTGCCTGGATATGTCATAGACATGGAATCACACAACACATAACTTCCGTGTCTGGCTTCTTGACCTTAGCGTACTGTTTTGAGTTTCATCCGAGCAGCAGTATGTCTCAGTACTTCCCTCACTTCTGCAGCTGAATAATATTCCGTTGTATTTATAGACCACTTTTTGTTTACGCGTCCATCTGAGATGGATATTCGGGCATTTCCACCTCTTGGCTGTTGTGAATAGCGCTGCTATAAACATTCATGTACAAGTATTTGTCTGAGTGCCTGTTGTCAAAATTTCTGAGCATATACCCGGCAATGAAATTGCTGGGTCAAATGGTAATTCTGTATTAACTTTCTCAGAAAAAAATCTCATTGTTTTTCATGGTGGCTGCACCATTTTATATTCCCACCAATTAACTTTAAGACTTTGAACGAATAATAAATCAAGCTCTGAGTACACATCCTGGACATCTGAAACCCCCAGTTTTACTATACGCTTGCCATCATTTAGTAGGTTAAAATGGATGTACAAACTTATTACTTTAAGAATTTTTTAAAAGATATATCTGATTAGAGAGAGATGTATGTAAGATTATAGATGTATTTTGTTTTGTTTTAAATAAAATTGTCTGGTTGTGCAAAAAAATGCAAGAATGTAACAGAAGACAATTTGAGGGTATACTACAACTACAGAAAGAAATAAAAAATAAAGAGCTTGGACTTATAAAATGCCTGCATATAGTGAACTTGAACAAAAAAAATGTTAAAAATTTCTGCAAGTTTGGCTCAGTGATAGTTGATTTTTTAATAATTCATAGGGGGAAAGAAGCGTTACGTCCTTTACTACAAATTGCTACATGGAAGGTAATCAAAAAGAGCACAATAAGAAATTGGGTCTCTTTTTGTTAAAATGATACGTTGATCCTTGAATACATAGGATGTTACTAACAAAAAAACCCACATTTTTGAAGCAATTTCAATGTCTTTAGTTTTGCAATAGAACTCCAAATAATCATTTTGGATTATCTGAAACCATTCCTTATCTGCAGGCATCTATGGCTCTCTGATAACTCTTTTAAACATTGCCTGTCCCCAAATGAGACCCTAAAAACAGAACTCCAAAGCTGTAGAGATACCTATTATACCACCATTATTTTTGGAGTTTCCCAGATATCCACTGAGTATCACAGAGATTTGATCTCCCACCTTTTCAAATAAGAAACACTAGATATAAACTCACTTACTGAACACTATTATGTCTGCAAGATGAAAAACCAGCAAGTCAAAGAGCTAAAAGCTCTCTGTATTCAGTATATATAAATAAAATGTTAGTAATGTATATGTCTTGGAAATTATGACATTTTCTTTCAGACACACACTTATGTTCATGTGCAGAGATGGGTACAATAACTGTCAATAAATAGATTCACTTTAAAACGAGACATTTTCATGTTCTATATAAATACTCTTGTCAACCAGTGACAACCAGAAAACACTTTCTAGGATAAATTAAAAACTCCGGAGATTTGACAGCGCCCTCACTGCGTATTACGTGTTCTTACTCTCGGCATAAGCATTAACTCAACCCTTATGAATGGACTGTAGGGGGCCCTACTTCTCTGCACTCTGATGTTGTTGGTTATTATAATAAACAAGCCAGAACCTCGAGTCTTGTTATCCACAGGCATTTTCTGCTTTTCCCTTACGCTCACCTAACGGTCCTAGTGACAAGAACAATCGAGAAATTCCGTTTTCTGAGAGGAACCCTGGAAGAGCTTCTGTAAAGGGCTGAAGCAGAGAGCAGGTGAAACTGCAAAGACTAGACTCACAGCCATGACACCTTCTCCACGCTCCGTGAGACTGACAACCAAGGGACCAAACCAGGATTCCCAGACCTTCACCCTCCAGACACGAAGGACTTCGTGGAAATAAACGGTTTTGTCTGAGATCAGCACAACACAAAGTAATTCCTAGAGCTAAACGAACGAAATGAACTGATTTCATTGTGGCCAGCGTTCTATTGTAAATACGCACGAGGAAAACTTTCTTCCTTCATCCAGCGCTGACCCTCAATTTAACAGCTTAACGCTTGCTCGAAGTGTAAAGAGGGTATGAAACTCTCATCAAATGGCATCTTGTTTTGGCTGAACCCTCAGGATCTGGGGTCGGGGGAAATTTTATGGAAGATCTAAATTTAGATTACAAATTAATACATCATGAGGAAAAACAAGAATAATGATTCTATTTAAAAAATAAGCTAAAACAATGGCAACGATGGTTAAGTATTATTCGAGGCGCCTTTACAGAGTGTCGTCACTCTGTCACCTGGGTGTTATCTGCACAGGCCCAAAAAGAGTGTGTTCTTTTTCCAACCAGGGGACAGGAGGATAAATCAAATCAAATCAAATCAAATCTATACCACGATCATGCCAGAAATCTCACCTAATTGAGAAAGACAAGGCCAAGGACTACGCCTTTCTGTAGGGAATGAGGCCTCGGGGTCCTCCAACAAACTAACCTGCCACCTGCTCTGGCTTGTAGAACCCCTGCCTCCAAAGTGGGCCTGGGACATTGACAAACAGGGGTGTGCTGGAGAGAGACGAGACTCTGGTACATTGTGAAGGTTAATCCTGTGTGTCAACTTATCTGGGTCACAAGGCAGCCAGGTTTTTGGTAACATTTCTGGGTCTATGAGGATGTCTCCTGATGAGATTGGGCTGAGTGAAGTGGGTCGCTCTCCCCCATGCGGGTGGGCCTCACCCAGCCCCCAAGCGCCTGCGTTTCTCCTCTCTCTACCTCTCTGGGAGTTGGGAGTGCGTCTTCTCCTGCCCTGATACTGGGACCTCCCCACCCACCCACCCCCCCGCCACCGCCAGTGCTTCTGGTTCTCAGAACTGTGGACTCAGAAACCACTAGCTTTCTCCCAGGTCCAGCTTGCAGACTGGGGCTTCCCATCCTCCATAACCACGTGAGCTGATGCCTTGTAATAAAGCTATCATCTGTCTGTCTGTCTGTCTGTCATCTATTACATACATATATGTTATCTATCTACCTATCATCTATTATCTATATCTTTATAGCTATCATCTATCTATCATCTATCTAGTTTTCTATCGATTTCCTATTGGTTCTGTGCCTCTAGAATAATACATACATCCAAAAAGTAAAGTTACTGCAGGCAAAGCCTGGTAGGAGTGAATTTGATCATTCCTGCTTCATAATCTCAGTGGACAAGCTGATGAGGAAAATAAAATACTTCTAAGATATAAAATGAACACCTCTAGGGGCTTTACGAAGCTTCCAGAGAGAAGTAACTCTTAAGCCTTGACATCTTAAGCCTTGCTCTCGTTTTTCTGAATGTACAAGAGGGTCTTTGTGTATTAAACATCCGTAACTCCTATGAAAAGAAAACATCACATTCATGATATCAAGTCAGGAAATCACTATGCACCTTGTGTAGTTGGCTCTGTACCTGGGGGACAGGAAACTGAGCAAAGGATGGACACCGGAAAAGAAACCGATACTTTGTTCTGCTTCCATTATGAATAAGGATATGACATGCCACAGTTAGGAAACAGGGAAAAAACAAAAAACAAACAAACAAAAAGAATATGCACCCTGAGATAAACCAAAAATAAAAATAAGAGGGTCACTCTGTGTCCGGTCTACAGGATAATAAAAGCCCGAGCAATTCCTACAATCCTGAACTCCCTAAGCAAAATATAGCTCTGTGCCTGACTTCTGCCATGCCGACATTTGTGGATGTGATGATAGTGTATAAAAGCTACTGTTTTCCATCGTGAGCAGAAGAACATAAATTTAACCAGCTGGTAATCCTGTGATCTTCTTCCTTTATTTGGATTTTCGCTTGGAGGGTCCTTTTAAAGTCTGATTCTTTTCACCTCTTTGCAAGTTAACTTTTTCTTGTTTCTTTTTTCTAAATGCTTTTGCGTGCTGGTTTATTGAAAACTTGAAGAAAATGGCCACCAGGCGCTCCCAGGGATGAGGGCTCCTCTCTCATTCCCGGTGTCTTTTCACCAGGCCCTGTGCCCAGCACGTGGGCAGCCCTGCCTGCTGCCTTTGTCTCCACGCCCAGAGGCACCAGACCACAGGCTGAGTGGTCACTGCGCAGAGGAGTGCACAGGTCCCTCAGCTGAGGGCCAATTAGCTATTTGGTGGCCTGCAGGGGCCACGATGCAAAAGGAAATCACAGTTACGAAATGCCAAAGGACCCCTTGCGCAATTTGCTTGGGGTCGCGGCACGTCTCACGGCGCAGCCTCTGTGAACTTCGCTCTGTGCATCCTTCACCTCATTACATTTCCACAAGCTCCTGTCCCAGTTCTGGTCAGGAAAGTTCAGCCCCTGGTCCCCAGGACTGTGCGAATGCAGCAGAAGAAAGAAACCGCGCTGCTATTCTTGGGCCGCTTAAAGGCCAGGAGCCTCAGACTCTCTGTAAAATAAGAGATTCAATGGCGTGAGGTCACCGGGTCACGATCTTCCCGAGAGCACTGCTCTGTGGAGCCACACGTCCTTCTCGGAGTTCATAACATTGCCCCCTGCGGCGAGACCCTGGGAGCACACGATCCCAAACCGAGCCTCTGCGTGCTGTCTGTGGGCCAGGAGCTCCCGGCGCCCTGTGCGCAGTTTTAGAGCATCAAAGGCGACATGGAACACTGTCTCCTCAATTTCAATCACAGCCTTAACCACCCGGTGATTTAGCCAACAGCAGTGCTGTGGCTCTTTGGAAGCAAAAGGCCACCTTCACGAGGCCGGAGGACACGCTTACACCGCAGCAGGAGGCAGGAGGCACCCGCAGCAAAACACAGGGGCGCGTGTGCCGCGCTGTGGGGGGCGCAGCCGTACGGCGGGGTCCCTCGGACCCCTCCGCCAGCCGCTGTCACACAGAACTCCCTTTCCGGTTGAAGGAATCCACACAGTGTGATCTCCTTCCCCTTGACACTTACCGGCACCCTCAGGAAACGTGAAATAAATACCAACGCCAGGGAAAAGCACGTCCTTCAAATGCCACCGACCAATAAGGACGAATCTCGAATGCGTGATGCTGAGTGGGGAAGGCAGACGCAGGGAGGGCAGGTCGTTACGATTCCACTTACAGGAAGCTCGAGAACAGGCAAAATTAATCTCTGATGATAGAAATCAGAAGGAGGTCGCCCCTGAGTGGCATCGCTGACCAGGGCTTGTGGGGTGAAAGCAACGGTGTTTACGTGAGTATACGAATATGCAAAAATGCATCAAGTTTCACTGTGCGTAACTTTACTGTATGCTATAGTCTGAATGTCTGCCCCTCCCCACCCCCTCCACCAAATTCATATATTGTGATCCTAACCTCCAAGGATGATGGTTAAATCAGGAGTGGGGTGTTTGGGAGGTGATTAGGTCCTGAGGCTGGAGCCCTCATGAACGGATCAGTGCCCTTATGAGAGAGGCCCCACAGAGACCCCTCGCCCTTCCACACAGGACAACATGGGGGCAAGGCACCAGCTCTGAACCCAGAAGAGGCTCTCGCCAGCATGCCACCACACTGCTGCCTTGATTTTGGACTCCCCAGCCTCCAGAACTGTCAGCCAGAACTTCCCCTTGTCCATAAGCCGCCTAGCCTACAGTATTTTCCTATAGCAGCCTGAATGGACTAAGATACTGTATGTCAATTTACATTTCAATTTTTAAAAGTTTTGTAAAACCCACACACGAGCTATAAAGTTGAGGCCAAAAAGCCCACTCTTTACTGCTAAGGGCAAGTGTAGGACCCTATTTCCTGCCGCTGAATAGGCCCGGTAGGGCCCAACGTCGCTTGTAGCCCCTCACAGAAGGGTGGCTGTCCCACCATTTGGCCATATTTGCTGCGTACTGTACGGAAAGGCTGGGGTATAGCCAAGGCGCACACTTCCCTGCACGCTCACCCAGCGGGACGGTATTTGTTTCTCCTTGTGACGAAAAATTGCAGGATGGTTGCCATCCCGATGACGAGCGTGGTTTGGCAGCATCCTGCCACCCTGTCCCTCTCATCGTTCCCATGTATAAATAAACGCCCCCCCAGGTACGGTCTGACCCGCAGGCCACGCACCGTTTCTGACTCGGCAGCTTCCCCTGGAGCACGCCACACCCACCCTGCTGTCTGTTTCACTCAACATGCTTCCTCTCCTTCATCTGAGCACCCATGTGCTCGTCGGTGCCCTGGTCGTGAGTCACTGAGCACGATGAGACCTGAAGCGGGAGACGATGCCAGCTCCCGGAGCTGAGGTCTGACTCCCACGAGGGGACGCGCGGCTCTTATTCCTGGCGAGCTGGAAGAGAACCGTCCACGCCTCCCCGCCCGCCCCTCCGCAGGGCAGTGACTCATGCGCTCCTCCAATTGGACCTGCATTCTCAGGGACTGAATTTCCGTCTATGTAAATGTCACAGTGCAGAGATGCTATCAGCCCATTAGGCGTCGGGACTGGGATGCGTCAGCAGGGAAGAGGCACATTTGAAGATGTCCTCTGTCGAGCCCAGAAGCAAAGCTATATTGAAGGATAAGCATGATTACAGATGTTCATTTTGGTGGGTGACATTTTTAAATGAGAACCAAGGCTTTTTTTTCCCTTTGGTTTCTTCCTTCTATTGGAAGGAAGCCTGGCAACAGCTCTGAGATCTGAGGGAAACACACTTGTGTTTTACTTTTGCCTCATACTATAGACCAGTAGCAAAATAAATAAATAAAAATAAAAATAATCTGCATTTGCCCCCCGAGACCAGACGATGTCCTCTGACACCTGGTGTATAGTTTCAGAGCGCTGGCACTGGGCATGAGTTTCAAAACGATATTTTTCTCTCCAAATAATTGTCTTTGTCTATGCTCAGACAGGGCTTTTTCTCTTATAAAGCCCCAGGTTTAAATCAAAATCCAAACAGAAAGGAAATTCTACTCATTTTTCGCTACTTAAATATAATAGCTTTCTCTGTTTGCATTAATTCTGTTCATAGGCTATGCAGGGTCAAGTGAATTATTCTGCATTTCTATCAGAGTTTTATATTTGCAAACATGATCTATATTCTTCTGGTTTCTCAGCTCTTATGGCATCTTTGAAAGTCAAAGCAGAGTTATGATCCCATTTCACAGGTTAAAAACAAACAAACAAACAGAAGCCAAGGTCATCTAGCAAATTCATACCTGAGAAAACATTATAGAATCCAGGGCTTGAATTTCCAATTCATGTCACCATTTCTTAAAGTTTACCAAATACTGTGGTTGCGTATCCATTATTTTCCCATCCGCCAACCACAGCATTGCTGGGAGCGTCACTCACCACATCTCCATGGACGCTGGAAGGGGCGGCGACACTCAGCGTGGGCGTCCAGGTTCCTGAAGATAACCACGCCCCCCACCTGTCATTCAGCAGGACTAGCTGGTTCTGCCGTGATCGACCCTATCACTGACATTCTGCACACGGGAGCTACGTTAAATTCATCCTGGCCCTCGATGCTACTGTACTTCAGCTTCTTCAATCAACGCCTCAGCCAATCCTTTTTGCATTTACGCAAGAAAATGTGAGGACTCGTGACACTTACTGTTTAAATATGATGGACATGGGGCACCTGCATGGACACACGTGAATATTTGTTTCATCCAGAGGATGGCTGCTGAGTTTCCCCGAACATTCTCTCGTGGTGCAGTTCCTTCCTCAAAGGCCGCCAGGTATGAAAATGACAACATTCTCCGTGGCCTTGGAGGTGAGCTAGGCCCTCTGATAAAGGGGGGACTTACTCAACACTGTCTGGAGGCGGTGTGGCCTCGACCGGTCCCCCCTTCCTTGATCAGAGACGGGTTCACACACTGCGGTGTGGACGGAAATCCCATCCGCTCCGAAGCAGGCTGGAGAACTGGTTCCCGCATCCTTCCTCCGAACTTGTCACTTGGTTCCAAGACATTTCCCGCCGCTATTACGATCACTGGTCGGTGTGCTTTCTGCTCTGCGACAAATGAGCTAAAACTCATAGTCGGTCTCGTTGCCGTGAAGCCTGCTCATTAGGAAGCAGCCCGAACCCTCCAGCTTATTAAAATCAGAGTGTGGGCTGCTTATCACCTGGGGCCAAGTCCATTCACTGTAAGAGAACTCAATCCGCATCTTCTCCCAGCCTCCAGGGACTTTCCTCACCGCTTCTCAGGAGCTCCAGCAAGTCTCCACCCCGCAGCCAGGAGCCTTGTTACCTCCCACGAGCTCACCGGACACCAGAGGCGGGCAGGATGGACCATGAGTCTTTGAGGCGCACATTCTCCCCAGTCTCAGCAAAAGCTGGGCTCCATCCCATCACCCCGAGGCTGTCTCTTACATACACACAATCCTCCGCTTTTGAAACTTCATTTTAAAGCAATTGCTGGAAATGAGGAATGCATCCCCACTCTCCACCTCCAAAACAGTACCTGCCCTGGATCCCCAAAATTGTTATTCTAACAACTAGACAGCTCTGGCCCACTGCTGCCGTCATGAGAACTATTATGGGACAGAAAGGCAACTAAATGTTTGAGCTTTTAGAGGCTGTAAGTGCTCAGAGGAATGACAAGCAGGCAGGGTTGTGGGCAGCCTATACCAGCAGAGAGGTCGTGGTTAGCAAGAACCGGCCTATACACTGAAGGGCTTGACTGGCCAGGATCATCCTCACTCACACCACCTAGAAATATCTCCTTCCTGTTGTTGACAGATGGTAAGAGAATGGGGACCTTGCACGTATCCATGTGGGCCACGCAGCTGACACTCCACCCACAGCTTACCGGAGAGTTTAGGCCGAATGCTTTGTGGTCCCCGGGGAGGCTGGTGAGGAGGCTGGTGAGGGCGGCCTCTCTGTCAGGTGAAACTGCTGCCCAAGACTGTTGATGTTGTTCTGAATAAACAATAAGTCCATTCCCCCCAAATGTGTCCTGTTGAACGCTCATCCCACTAGACACTTTTCAAATGTTTAGTGAAATAAACTTGTCAAACAAGTGGCCTTTTGGATAGTCAAGATGCTCTTTAGTGTAGTAAAGGCTCCGAGAAGTCTTGCACCAAAGAATCTTCTAAATCTAGGTTATCCGAAGTGAACTTTCTCATTTTAACATCTGTTAAGGTAAATACCTTAGGAAATCCATCCTCAGACCTATACTATTATTTCTGTATTCTGACTACATTATGGCCTGGAGAAGTTTCTCAGGCCTGTCCTTTTGGGCAAGTTCCCTTGATTCTTACTTTGCAGGGTCTCGAGCTCTTCTCTGGCTCCTACTGCAGCATCCCACCCAGGCTGTCACAGCCCTTCAAAGTGCCCCAAGCTCCACAGTCACCCAGCTACATTTCAGGCACTTTCTCATCATAAGTCTGTTGTCTCAGTACAACCAACATCCTTTGTAATAGGAGGAAAGCAATCTGCATAAACTCATTCACACTAACATATGAGCGACTAATATCTTGCGACACTGTTCCCCAAAAGACACATCTTATCCCAAACATCCCTCATCGCTTTTTAGGGATTTTTAGTGAAAACACACGTAGGGCACAGCAAGGGAAGAGAGTTTAGGGCAAAAGAGCCACCATACACATCAGACCAGCCCTGGAACTTAATGTCCTCTAAATTATTTCTCCTCTCCAAAAATCTTCACTTCACCTACTCCTGAGATCAGAGGATCTATAAAATGTCCCTGTTTTCCCGTAATTTGGTCACTCGCTACCCCAGCCATGCCGATCTGTGTGGACAGGGCAGAGACAACTGCTTAAATTCTTTGCTGTTTCTCCACCAGGAATCCGTGAACACATCTTTCTGTGACGTTTACTTTCATAAAGTCCTTAAAACCCAGTGGAAAGATAAAAATGATATTCATGGAGTAGTTAGTTACACAGTAACCAAAAGGCAATTTCACTTTTCCAGAGTTGGTTGTTTTTTTTTTTTTTTTTAATCTGGGATGAGGCAAGAATTGTCATCTTCACTTTCTACTATTATTTTGCAGGGGGCGGGGGGGGGGCTTACATGGACCCCTCCCGTTTTGGGTTCTGTAACAGAACCCTAGACCTTTTCACTTGGCTTAGCCTTTGTTTCATCCTTCCTGAAGCCTATTGTGAATGTGACCTGACTTGCTCAGCTTATCCAGGTTTCTCAGGGCTTCCTTGTGGTCCGGCTGGATTAGAGAAAAGCTGTGAGGTGTTTGCTGAGCACACACTACATCCTCTGCTACAGGGATTCCTTGGGCATTGTCCTGAAATTGGCAGGGATGGAGTAAGTACAGCATATAACCGCACAGGGCCACGCCTCAGAAGTAGCTTCTGGGCCATTTTCCACTCTAAGCCAGTGGCCTCTCTTCTGGAAAGTGACATTCTCCAGTCTCTTTCTGTCAGGGACTCTTGACCACCAAGCAGACTGTCTGAGGCCCTTACTGTTAGTAAAAGTATTTCCTTCCCTGTATTGTTGGACAATATTCCTTAACCTCTCACTGTTCACTCTGCCTTTTCTTCCTACAAGCTTTTCTGACTTTTCAACAAACCCTCACCTAATTCTTCCACTCCAGTCTTCAACACTCTGAAAATACTGCCAAGTGACTCTAAGATTTCATTCTGGGTCTGGTATCAACTAAGTCCTTCCCTCCCTCTCTCCCTCCCTCGTCCCCCGCCCCACACACACACCAGTCTCAGACCCCACCTTCGCAAACACTCTTATGAGTAACATGGCTCATATCTGGTATAATTTAAGCAGAACAACAAAATCAAAAGCCTGAAAGTAATTCCTGGAAATAAGATCCTATTACTGCCAACAGTTTTAAACCATCAAGTGCTCACATTTTTCAAGCCACTTTGCCAAACAGCTAAAAACGATGCAAGTCTACATTATTTCAAGTCGGATTTTCAGTTCTTTATGAGAGGAGTTACCTCTGGCCCATGTCCAAATGGACGGGAAAATGCCAGCAAAACATGGTGAAAGGGAGACCAGCTGAATGAATTCCGGGTATAAATCATCCACACAGGCAAGTCCATGGCCCTTCCCCGGGATTGGCCTACACAGAAGATACAGTTTGTCATCCGTCAGTAGATTGTGCAGCAGTGAGGAGAACGGCAGGTTACCTGTGAGGTGAGCGCTTCTGGCATTTGGTGCAGCATTAATATGTATAATTACAAGATGCAGCCTGAGGGGAAAGGCCCGGTCCAAAAATAAACACCGTTCTGAAAAAGAAAGCCTCAGAGGCCTTCTTAGCCCTCACTCTGTCCTCCCAAGGAACGTGGTTGTTAATCTTTTAGTTTTCCACTCAAGATCGGTTCAAGCCTAAAGGCATGACTTCTGTTTCCCTCTGGCTGACCTTGCAGGACAGCCCCCGGAGTCAGGAGCAGGGAATTCCGTGGCCCTTTTTGAGAGGAGACAGTTGGTTGGGAAACCTGACAGCGAGGGCCTGGGGAGGGTGGGTCTGCGCAGGGGGGGCTGGGTCCACTTACCCCTCCAGTGCCGGGCACGGCTCGCATCCTGCCAAACTGGAGGGTGGGGGTGGCATGCAGTTGGCTGAACTGAGGGAAACAAGTACCCTCAACCTGCCCCTAGTCCTTCCCCATCTCTACATTGCTGGCGTCAACAGTCATAAACAATTCTCCCATCTCCTTATTCAACACTGATCCTCTGTTCGTTGTTCCAGACCTAAGCAGGGGGACACTGCGGACAGCCAAGCCTTAGAGCAGGGCAGGAAGCCGTGTAAAGGGGATTCTTAAATGCTCGACCTTCTGGTTCTTAGTGACCCGAGTCACGAAAGGAAATAAGCGTTATCATGGGTGACCTGCCTGAGAACTCTCTTAGCTTTGTCTTGTCCCTGATGGTTCCTCATTACAAAAAGAGGAAATTGGACCAGATCGTTGTTGACCTTTCTAACTCTGCCACGCTTTCGTTCCTGGGAGTTTTAAAGCTGGAGCCCAGCCACAGGAGAACTTTTCAAAGGCTTAGAAACAAAGCCAGTGGCCGGCCAAGGAGACATTGCTAGGCATCGGCCCTCGGAAGCAGGCAAGTCTATAGCTGACAGAGAGGCCACCAAAAACAGAGGCCTTACCAACTCCCCCAAGATTCCACCTGGCCCAAGAGAGTGGGACCAGGCACATCCAGGTGTGATGGCCAGTCCCCAAGATGGCCCCAGTGATGACTGCCTCCTGGCATCCACGTCTTACGTACCCGTTCCCTACACACACACGTGAAGAGGGCTGGCCTGAAGAACTAAGACAACACCACAGAACTGATGGTCTGTGACTTCCACGCGAGGTCATAAAAGACGTGGCGTCTTCTGTCCCCCTGTTGAATTATTCTTCCCTCGCCTTCTGCGGAGAACAGTATGGAGGGTCCTCAAAAAGTTAGAAAGAGAACTCCCACGTGACCCCGCAATTCCACTTCTGGGGACTTATCCGAGAAAATCCAAAACGCTAATACAAAATGATCCATTTAGCCCTATGTTCACTGCAGCATTATTTACACTAACTAAGATATGGAAGCAACCTAAGCGCCCACTGATAGATGAGCGGGTAGAGAAGAGGCGGTACATATATGCAACGGAATGTTCCTCAGCCATAAAAAGGATGAAATCCTGCCATGTGCGGCCATGTGGCTGGACCTCGAGGACATTATGCTAAATAAGTGAGACAGAGAAAGACAAATGCCATATGACTTCACCTTTACGTGGAATCTAAATAATAAAATAAATGAATAAAACAGAAACTCGTAGCTACAGGGAACAAACCGATGGCTGGCAGATAGGAGGGGGTTGGAGGGGGTGGTGAGAAAGGGGAAGGGCTTATGTGCAAACTGCCAGTTACACAAAGTCACGGAGGTGTTAAGCACAGCACGGGGAACATACTCAATAATATTGGAAATAACTATGTAGAGAGTCACGTGGGTACTAGACTTACCGGGCTGATCACTTCCTAAGTGATATGAATAGTCTAATCACTATGTCGTACATCTGAAACCAATATAATATTGTATGTCAACTGTTATTAAAAAATAAAATTGAAAAGATTTAAAAATGACTTACTTCACCCTTGTAACCCATGCTACTTTGAAAATTTTAAAGTGTATTTACAAATGTTCATTTCAGTTCATAAAAAGCATGTTGAGTTTGTGCAGTGTTGTTGAGTTAATTTACTCACTAGGCTGAATCTGATTTCCGAAGATTTTCCAAAGAGCTCCCGCGCCTGCCCAGGTGCACTGAATATAAGTGATACTCGCACAAAAATAACATCAAAAGGGGTGTGACCCTGTTTAGTTTGGTGCTGTCTGGACTTCAAAGTCATCCCGAGTTTTGGCATCTACCCCAAAAGTAATTTTCCCAAAGACCAAGGAACCTCCTCCAAAAGACTGAACTCCAAATGGAAAAAAATATACATCGAAAATAAGAAGGGGGAAATAAAATGTAGCCCCGCCCCCAAGGGAGATTTATAAAAATTAGTGCCGAATATTCAGTGAAAACCCAGCAAACCAAAATGTCAGGAAAAGATACAGCAGTGTGTTGTAAGTTCTGTTGAAATAATAAGAATTCCAAAGAGGCCTTCTTAGACAATGCTTTGCCGATATTTCTTGTAGATTTTATTAGTCTGCACTGAAAACATGTGAAAATGAAGAGTGAGACATAGGCCTAAATATTTTTGTTCTAACTTCCGGTTCTTTGGTGCACAGCTGTGAGCCGGCAGACAGGCAGGGGCGGTGCAAAAGGCAAGCTGAAGTCCCCAGGGGGCACCCAGCATCTGGCAAAGCTGCAAGGACACCTCAGTGGACCAGCAGTTCACGACGCTTACTAACTGCATCACCTGACTCTGATGACACCCCGTGTTCCTAGAAAGTGGGGGGCCCCACGGGTGCATGGAATAACCAGCAACTTGGAAATGGGTATGCATCCTTGAAAGTGGATAAGTAATGCTTTTGAGGTTGCAAAAGAAGTTTGGGCCAACAAAGTGAGGGGCTAAAACTGGATTACCGGTAAGCACAGGGGTAGTGTTTTTCTGATTATTATGGTTTTCAAAAATGGCCATTACCTGCTGCCGCATCTTTGTGAACTTAATAAGCAGGGACAAGGCGGATACCACGTGGTGTGGGGAGAAGCACAGATGTGACTCAGAAACTTTGCGAGGACACACTATTTCAGTTAAAAAGGAACTAGCCCCAACTGGACCTTGGAGTCAAGTGTGTTTTGTTTTTGTTTGTTTGTTTGTTTTTGTTTGTTTTTGCTTTTTTGATCCTTTTAGGTATAGAAACCTCACAATTGACCTCTGGGCAAAGCTAAAGCTAGAATCCTAATCACTCATGTTCGTATAATTTTCTACAATTAAATCCGTTGAAAGTCAGTTGCCCGGCCAGGCTGCCCTGACTGTAGTATTTCACTACTTCTCCTCTGTGGCACTGAGGCATCAAGCAAACTTGACATTGATCTGCAGGAGTGAATGACTCGCTCCTGAAGCATACCACGCAGACCCTGAGGACACCCAGCACCTGCCAAAATGGCTGTTAGAGTGAGTTATCTCCAAGAATATCCGTCAGAGATACTTATGTAAAACTCCTCTCAGGGAAAAAAAAAGGATGTGAACCCCTTTTGCAAGTACTGTTATAGATGGAAGGATAAGAAAAAGGGGGTGAGGAAGGGGTGGGGGCTCTCTCCAGGTACCTAGGATGAAGGGAGGACCCCAGAGAGGTCATAGGATATGCAGTGAGTTCAGGGCAGCCCATACCTTATGCTGCTTCACAAGTTGCCAAGGGCAAAGTCGAATCTGGGTGCAGCGGGCTCCAGAGGACATGCGCTCTGTAACCTATGTTTAAGTCCCCACTGAGCTCTTTCTCCTGGTTGAGTGGATGACATCAGCGACAAGTCATCTTCAATTATGTCAGGAGTTTCAGGGACATGGAGAGATATCAACAGAATTTAGAAGAGACTAAAAGGTAATGCTCCTTGGGATCCATTCCCAGTTCTGTCACTGACTCACAGGGTGACTTTATTATTCCCATTGTTATTAGGGCTATTTTATTGAAGACTGATATAATGCATAAGATTTGGAGGTCAATCCAGGACCTCTCCTTGCTTAGTATCTAAATTAAATGTAAATTTTCTTTAGGATACAATTGAAGAGAAAGGCAGATATAAAGTACATAAAAATCTAAGAGAAGTAGAGTTTGAAATTTTGATGAATTTCCCTCTTCGAAATTCTTTACGATTTTTGTTGAGGTGAAATTCATATAACAACATTGACCATCTTAAAGGGAATACTTCAATGATATCTAGCACATTCACACTGCTTTACAAGCACCTCCTCTGGCTCGTCCCCCGACACTGCCAACCCTCTGAGGTGAAGTCCCACGCCCAGTGAGCAGTCACTCTCTAGTCACGCCTCCTTCCAGTCCCTGGAAACCTCCAATCTTCATCCCGACTCCATGGATTTATCTATTCTGGGTCTTGTGTGTAAATGGCATCATAAAATACGTGATCTTCTGCGTCTGGCTTCTCTCACTTAGCATGAGGTCCGCGAGGTTCCTCCCTGTTGCAGCATGAGTCAGTCTTCCAGTCCTTTTTATGGCTGAGTAATATTCCATTGTATGTATACGCCACTCCGCTTATCTATCCATCTGTTGATGATATTGGGGCTGTTTCCACCTTTCAGCAATCATGCTCCCCTTTGAAAAATTCTACCGCCTACTCCACACTCTTCCTCACACACACACACACACACACTCCTGTCGTTAATTCCAGTACCTTAGACTGCCATTCCAGTGTTTTTCTTTTCCAGTGTCAGTGCGTGCGTGCGTGCGTGCGGGGTGTGTGTGTGTGTGTGTGTGTGTGTGTGTGTGTGTGTGTAATTTCTATGCAATTTGAAAATGAGCTCTGGCACATGTCCAAATAAGAAGCCTAAATTCTCTGCTGCAGATGAGAAAACATATAGCAGCAATTTTGACACTGAAAAGAAACAGTAGCAATCTTCACGGAAAAAGACGTAGGCGCAATCTTTGATACTTGAAAGATACCGTAGCAATCTTTGACAGTTTCCTTGGTAAACTCTGTATCTCAACAACCTGATATCGAAATCCTATGAGCTCTTCTCTTGACATCCAGGGGAAAGGAGGCAAGTGATAGAGGGATCCGCTAACAGAATTACCTCTGTACACGGAACAGAACATGGGTCGCGAAGAGGTTATTGAAAGTAAAAGAGGTTATTTAAAAAAATAAAAAATTTTTCAAAGCCATCTCAACCAGAGCTAAAATGACCGACAGTAAGTGAGATCTGAAACAATGATTTTCAAAATAAGGTCCCCACTCCAGCCACACCAGCAGCAGGGTCCTCTGGAAACTTGTTAAAAAATACATACTCTCAGTCCCCACCCCAAAATGACCGAATCAGAAACTCTAGGGGTGGCTGCAGCAATTCCTCCAGGTGATTGTGATGCATGCTAAAGTTTGAGAACTATTGATGTATAAATGAGTGGATTACTCTTGATTTGATACTTGGGTTCTCAAAGTACTGATTTGTGTATTCATTCACCTGAAGAATGTTCTTTCCATCAGGAGTATCTGAACATTAAAAGTGGGCCCAACAGAACCTGCCACAATGATCAGTTGTGTGGACTTTTTGTTATCTAGGACCAAGAGTGTTTTCGTAAGGATTTTTGGAAGCACAGAC
The DNA here is from genome assembly GCA_003508835.1 of Eonycteris spelaea. Taxonomy (NCBI): domain Eukaryota; kingdom Metazoa; phylum Chordata; class Mammalia; order Chiroptera; family Pteropodidae; genus Eonycteris; species Eonycteris spelaea. The sequence goes on from PUFA01000056.1 coordinate 1,659,784, forward strand.
GTAATCTACACATTGAGAGAAGGAAAGGAGCCAAACAATTTAATGGTGCCAGAAAAGGCTTTTCCGCTGGGACAGCTGCCATTGGAGGGGTGACCTGCGGCATTTGCGTATGAAATATGGCCATTTCGTCTTGTTCCCAGCAGGCAAGTTGTTACAGCAGTTCTTTGTTCTGGGTTTCGCTTGTTTGTTCTTCCTTAACATACTGATTTTTAAATATATCTTTATAAGTTTTGGAGAAGTTTAGGAAATATTAAAGTAAAATTAGTACCACTTTTTCATAATCTCACTACCCAGCCATAACAACCGCTCAAATTTTTATGAGATTTTTTTAGTTTTCCTGTGTGCCTTTTAAAAATTTCTAACACTCTTTAAAAATATTTATTTATTTATTTTCCAGGCACAGCGACCCTTGGTTGACCTCACAGATTGCAAGGACCTTGTCAGCTTACAATCCTTTAAAAAAAAAAAAATTTTATGCCTACAGCACCTGGTCTTCCTAGGTGGTCTCCCATCCAAGTACTAACCAGGCCTGACCCTGCTTAGCTTCCCACTTTTTAAAATTTATAACACATTTTTCCCGCTTTACTGAAATATTATTGACATGTAACATTGTACAAGTTTAAGGTTTACGTGATCATTATTCTAGCATGTACTGAGAAATAATTACCATGGTAAAATCAATTTGTAAAGTAAGTCCAAATTTACCAAAATCTTCTGGTAAATATATATTTAACCATACAGTGAGACATATATATTTAACTACACAATTTTCTTTCTAACATAGCCGAAAGTTATTTCCATTATTCTCCCCCAAACCACAAGAACCTAACATACTTCAAGGATCTTTAATAGCCTCTCCCATCACCCAACTGCTTTCTAGTCTTATCTTTTTTTTTAAATTACATTTTAAACAACACTTAAATTTTCTGATGCATTTTAACAATCTCTGGACTCTGCATTATTTCTTTCCTCTCCTGATTTCTCTGAGGTTTCTCTTTTCCTCTTATTGAATAATTATTTTAGCAGTTATTGATTGAGGGCTTACAGGAAGAAAATTATCATAAGATTCTTATGTTAGAAAATGATTGTATTTGACCCTTAATTTTGGAAGAAAATTTAGCAGGAGAAAAATTCCAGGTCGCAAGGATTTTTTCTAACGCTTTGCTTCCAGGGTCTCTCTCGGCTCTCAGTTCCACAGCCCCTTCCTCTTAGGCACGCCATCTTTTCTCACAGAGAACTTCTGAGACTGACCCTTATTCTGATCGTTTGTAGTTTCACTGTGTGAGGATTTATCATTACCCTTCTGGCTCAGTGCTTATTGTGCCCATTGAATTATCCACATTTTCATTCTGAGCCCTAATAATTTCTTGCTCTTTGTTCCCCTTGGAAAAGGGGTTCTGAAAATTTTTCTGTAAAAGGCTAGATGCAAATATTATAGGTTTTGCAGACCACACGTAGTCTCTGCCACATATTCTTCCTTTTTTTTTTTTTAAAAAAAAGCAACCTTTTAGAAGTGTAGAAACCATTTTTAGCTCTCAGCTTGCACAAAATTTTGCTGACCCCCCACCCTAAAATCCCTGCCATGCCTTCCAACTCCACCAGCTCACTGTTCTTACTCTTCATCCCTTCTCAGTTACCACAAACACACACACACACACACACACACACACACACACACACACACACACACACACACGTCTCCCTACTGCTACAAGCCATGTCCTGCTTAACAGTAGTTCAAATCAGTTGAAACCCAAGGTATCTGCAGAAATGTAATCTTGACACCAGAATTACGATTCTGAGCATGTCCCAAGGGAGACTTTTTAACTGGGGTAACGGTCTTGTTCAACAGCAAAGTTTTGTAAACCTCTTTTTGGCCCAGATCCACAATAAGGAATACATTTGTCTCGTAACCCAACACACACACACACACACACACACACACACACACTCACTCACTCACTCACCTCAAACAAGTTTCAGGGAGTGGTACCTATCCTCATGCGATATGTTCTGATATTGTCCTCTTCCATTCAGTTCCATTGCATTATTACTTTTAAAAGGCTGTGACCACTCACTAAATTGTTTTATGACCCACTAATTGCTTGTGGCTTTCAATGTGAAAAACACTGGTCTGTAATATTCTTTTTAGAACACTGGGAGTCAAATAGTTTTGTGTGCTGGCCTGGGACTCCAACCATCATTTATAACGTTGTTCTACTGCAAAAATATATTCTGATTTCCAAACAAGTCGGTTAGAATCTAATTTGGGGAACTCAGTCCATCGGTGAGCTGAGGACTGCCAAAATCTGAGTCAGGAACATGTTTAGATCAGGACATGGAAAAGCTGCAACCCTCCTGAAGGCCTCCTGAAGTAATTCTCATAAACTTGTCTGCTTGGGGATAGAGCTTATCAGGAAGTAGCCAACCTTAGCGCTTATGCAACTTCTTCTCCCTTTGAAAAAGGACTTAATTTGAATTTCTGAAGACAATACAGAGGCAATTCATTTTCCCCATAATGCACAGATTGGAAGTGACTTTAATGTGTTTGCTACAAAGTATAATTCTGTAGTTGCCTGAAGGGTTTTGTGAAATCTACCAGGTTTTGGTCCTCTGCCTCAGGTTCTGTCTTAGGCGAGACCTTCCCCATCCTCACCGGTCCTGAGGGAGCGCGTCAGGCGGTTTGGGAAACAGTCCCCATGCGCCCAGGCGTCATCAAAGCCGCACCTCAGAACTCTCAGAATGTCATTCGAAATGAGCCTGACCTTATATTTAGGGCTTTCGAAGTGTTTTTCCTCTCTTTTACGTAAATTTGGACAAAAAAATCCAATCCGATGACTCTAAACCATTTGTGTGTCAATAGTTATCCTCAGGCTTCTTTTTTGATACCTATAAATTAATCGTTTTATGAAATTATTTCAGAAAACATTGGGGTTTTAGCAGTACATGGGTGTATCCTACCAATTTTTATCACTTTTAAAGTGGACCCTAACATCATTTCCTTCTTCCTACCCCTAAAAAGTAATAGCTAAATATCCCCTTCAAGATAGCAAACACAAGAATATCTAGCTTCTGTCTGGGGTTGCAGCGCTGAGAGATGCAAAGCCTATTGCTGATGGATAATCCGGGAGGCTCTAAGCAAAAAACCGAGACCTCTCCTCAAGGCAGCCATGTGCCTAAATGTCCGCAAACTACATACCTCCCATGTCTTCCATCCTGAATCACACTTGTCAGAGGGCAGCGAAGGGTCCTACGTGTGACACAGGTGGTGTGAAGAAAAGCTTTCAAGCATCTCAGACCTCCCTCTTAATCCATCGTTAGCCCTTTAGCCTTTTAGACTATCGTCCTGGGCAAGTTTCTTGCCCTTTTAAGTAAGCTTCACTTTCCTTATCTATAAAACAGAAATCAACGCACCCACATACAATGAGGACGAAGAGAATTCATTTAGCTGAATGCGAGAAGTACTTATAGTGTCTGGCACATGCTCAGCCACTCAATGGATGCTGGTCCTCTTCCTTCCCCTTTTTCGTTTAGATAACATTTCATAAAAGTTTACTTGTTGGGGCTTCCAGTTCGAGATGGGGCACTGAGCACTGGGATTTGCTTTTTCTCCCTCACTCTGCCCTTTTTTCTGCCATGCTGCCCACTACCCTTGAGATCCTACACAAATGGTAGTGAAGGAATAAATCCATAACAGCAAGGAGAATGGGAGAGGTCCAACCACAGGGCACGTCCATGGAGGAAAGACGAGATCTGACCACAGCCTCGCCAGGCTCCAGGATCAGAAAGCGAAACAGACGAAGCTGGCCACCAGGGAAAGATCTGGCTCAGAAGAGTCTCCTCTGATTGGCACAGGAGTCATGACTTTGGCCTTGCAAAAAGGGACGACAATCCTAGCACGCCGTTTGAAAACAGACTATTAGTTTTCAAACTTTAAGAACCCATGGAAGACGGGAAGATTTTAATATAATTGCAGAGCAAATGCAATGTTAGTAACCTTGCCTTAAGGTTGTACAGTACACGAAGAGTGGGGGCTTTGCACATCGCAGCAGCTCTGTCTCACTGAGGTGACTATTAAGTAAAGACCAGCGGGAGCGAGGCGCGTGCACACCTGGAGGCATGCAAGCCAAACGCTGGGAACAGCAAGCGCAGGGAAACTGAGGCAGCAGTAAGCCTGGTGTGTCTGCGGACAGGCTTGTCCGTCAGCAGGGGAGAGTAATAAGATATGAGGTCAGAGAGTGTGCAATTGTGGACATTAATAAAAAATTCCTCGTGGGGATATTAAAGCAAAACATAGGGAATACAGTGAATAATATGGCAATCACGGTGCATAGAGCCCGGTGGGTACCTGGATTACTCAGAGGGACCACTTTGGAAATTATACAAATGTCTAACTACGAAGCTGCACACCTGAAACTAATATAATATTGAATGTCAATTGTAATTGAAACATTTTTTAAAGGAGTGGAGAAGGGAAATAAGAGGCTCAAATTTTCAGGTGTAAAACAAAGAAGTCATGAGGCTGGAATGCACAGCACAGGGAACATAGTCAGTAACATCGTGACAGCGGTGTGTGGTGTGAGATGGTTGCTGGACTTCTCGTGGTGGTCGCTTCTTTAGGTGTGTAAGTGTGGAATAACTAGGGTGTACGCCTGAAACATATAATACCGCATCTTAGCTCTATTTTAACAAAAATCTTCAAAAATAAGATCAAAATTCAATAGGAATAAATGAATAAATAATGTTGTTGGTAAGTTAAGAAGCAGCTTATTATTTAAAGATATTCAAGTAGCCGCCAGAAGCACTAAAGATGAGAACCGTTAAAAGTGGTCGATTCTAGGAAATTATACCGTTGATGGAGGGGGGGGGGTAATGGAGCACTTTCCTATTAAATCTTCTGCACCACAACCGAAAACCCATGTGCAAAGAAGAAGAAGAAAAACCATGTGCATTTAATTTTACTTTGATAAAAAGGAAATGAAATTTAAAATTCTCCAAGTGGAAAAAAATGTGTTTGTCTGCAATGAAAGTGATGATAACAGAATTTGCCCCTGAAGTCATTCAACAGCAAGTATGTCCCAAGCGGACTCTTTAACTTTGAGGTTTTGCAAACCCCTGAAAAAGCCTTTCCATCTTCTGCTATTTTCTTGGGAAATGGATTATGCAAATTACTCTAACACTTCTGCCATTATAACTCCAGAATTGCCACATTTTCTGGCCTGAATCAGACTCTCCAGTCTTCCAGAAGCCACGGACTGGAGACTCAGTGCAGCTGACTCAGACTCCCACGGAGAAGAGGATAAAGAAGAGCTACTTAAGAGCCCAAGAATGAGAAGGAAGGTCTGTGAATGACCCCTGGGCTCGCAATGCCTGTATGAGACCAGAGGAAAGAAACCACATCCGGTTAACGACGGGCATCTTCACACGAACGCAGCAGGATTCTCCAAACTTCCGCTGCCTCTACCGGCCGCTCACCACGCACGCTCCCTGTCGTTCTCTTACCGAATATGCACGAAGCAGGGGAAAAAAATCAGTCGCCCGAGAAACATCTACTGCATTACCCTACGCTGTCACTGCATTTCGTGATAACGTTAGGTTATATCTTCCTTTTGACCCATCTTTCAAGCTCTTCCACAAATATTTTTGTGCTTCAAAAAATACTGTGCAGGTTATAGTAGAGGAATGGGAGATTTAGAATCAAGCCAACTCAAGTCCAAGACCCGTGGCCTCTAAAACGCTCAAGTGTCAGCTGTTGGTTTTTATGACAGCTACTTCTTCCCCCATTGCACCTGTTCACATGCTTCGCTTCGATGGTGCCAACAGGCACACTCTTTCACGAAAAGGCTCTGGTTTGGAGAGTGGAATGTACTGTGCTCAGAACTACTGCACAGAAACAATCATTTTTTGCTGCAGGAATGCCATGACATTCTTCTCATGGACAACTGTACCCTATCGCATGCTGAATCCTCGATCCTGAAACCTTGGCAAGGGCTGTCCCTGGAACTGTCTTCACCTGCTAGGAGAGGCCACAATGGAGGCGTAGGCTGGCTGACATTCAAAGACATGACTTAAAATTTCAGAGGATCGTAAGTGAAAGAAGTCTTGCTAAGCCTATAAAGCGATTTGCACCAAGATGTCTGAATGTAATAACATATACAGTGAGATGCAGGCAGCCACCGTGCTTGTTGTAGACTGACTCCAGAGCTGGATTCCAACAATTCCTTCCTGTGTGTGTGTAGCCCTCCTCCATCAATAGATGGAATATATTTTCTCCTCCGGGTCTGAGCTGGCTTCATCATTTGCCCTAACACACAGCAAATGGCAACTAGTGATAGCTCAGGTTTAACTCATAAAGTGTCTGATAGCTTCACCCTTTACTGTACTGTCTTGGAACCTTCAGCCTCTATAACGCAGGTGGAGAGACTACATGAATCTCTCTCTCTCTTTCTCTCTCTATCATCATCTATCTACCTACCTACTTACCTACCTACCTGAGAGAGGAAGGAAGAGAGGGAGGGAGAGAGGGAGGGAGAGAGGCTTGGTCAGACAGGCTCCAGTTAAAGAAGCTACAAGCTTAAAGTCAAGGTGAGTCAGCAGGTTGGCTCCTCCTGGAGTTTCTGCAGGAGAATCTGCTCCTTGCCTCTTCCAGCTTCTCACATTTACTGGCAATCCTTGGTGTCCCTCGGCTACATCTCCGTCACATGGTGACCCCCGTGTGTGTCTACACGTCCTCTTCTCCTGAGATCACCGGTCATATTGGATGAGGACCCACTCTACTCCAGCACGGTCTCATCTTTATAAAGGATACCTGTAATGATCCTTTTCCAAATAGCACCACATGCTGAGGTTCTGGGTAAGTGTGGATTTGGGGGAGATACTACTCAACTTAGTACGGCGACCGACCTGAGCGTTCCCACCCCGGTCAGGACTCCAGACCACCACAGCTGCATGAGAGCCTCCGGGAGAGATGAGCACAATGACTCAAATGAGTTTTTCTTTTGTCTGCCCAAATTGCAAAATCACAAGCAAATGAACTGTTGTTATTTTTCTAAGTCACTAGATTTTGAAATAATTCTTTACAGATAAATAAAATTGTTAGTAAAAGAATGAAAACACTGAGCTTTTTTTTGCAAAAAGCTATTATAACTTTCATGAGATGTCCTACATATGATTTCATTAAATTGTTTTTCTTCACCCAAGGGGTTCTGAGAGGTGATTTCCTGTTTAAAATGAGAAAGGGGAAAAAAAGGGTGGTGTGGTGTTCTATGCTTCAAAATAACCATAAATTGTTGAGTAACATGGAAGGAATGTAAAATGCTCTGAACCAGAGAAGAGTTTTGTTTCTTGTGAAGGACAGTGGGTTTTATTATATTTGATAGCCCCTGGAAAGAAAAAGGAAGGGAATTGATTGTGTTACAGCTGACGTCCTACTCAGTAAAGATTATAAGGTGAACAGACTTAAGAGGTGGGGGGGGGGGGAGAAATGAGATCTGACCCTGACCAGGTGCTCGATAATTCAGCTCTCATCTCACCAAGTTCAAGTCTCTATCTTCTGAAAGCTCTGCATCAAGCCAGATGAAGAAAGTGATATGCTGTCAATTTTCCATAACAATCTCCAAAAACTATGCAGGATGAGAAATGGCAGATGTGAGTCTCTTGTGACCCCAGAAACAGCAAGGCTTGATATAAAACTGCTTAGTAAGAAAATATAACATGGGAGGGGAAAAAAGTCCCCCCCCCACAAAGGATGGATTGTGACTATCAGAGTCTCCTGGAAAAATAATTACAAATCTTCATGTAAGGACAAGGACATTGTAGACTCAAATTTAAGCCAAAAGAAAAGGATCCTTTCCACTCACTAAGCATGAGCACTAGCAAAGTTCCCTGTGCCATGTGGCATTTCGGATTTCTCATTTGGAAAAGGGGGATAATAATATTGTACTTTTCTCAGAAGGCCATTAAATATGAAAGCACTTCAAGCGCTTCAAAACTACACAATAAAAACCAGGTTTAGTTATCATGGTTCAACATACATTTAAGCACATTCATGGGGAAAATACTTTCTACAGTGCCAATTTTGGATATGGCTGATTAAAAGGAATTGCTAAGGAAATCTGTGGAATGGTTATGGGGTGGCAGCTACGACAGGATGCTGAGCTCTAGTACTTCCGACTTCCCATTTTCAGCCCCATCCGGGAATCCTAGGACTTTCTACTGCAAGATGCTTCCGCTACCCCGTACTCTCATGTATTTACAACAATGGTAAATATTTGCAATATGTGAGCTTCTAGCTCAAGTCGTCCGGGAAAACCACCCTCCTGCAATCTCCACACCAGATTCACCTGTCACCTCTTATTTACTGTCAAGTCAAACGCAGACCATTGCCAAGACGAGGCTGGTGTCTGGAGCATATGTTTTCTCCTTAGGGTCTTGATCATCAGCCAGTTTGGCATCTTACATGAAGATGAGAAGAGCAAAGACTGATGTATTGTTCTACAACACCATAGACTCTTGACATTTGAACTTCCAAGCAAATCTAAAAGAAACCAATTAAGTCCTACTAACTACGCACCAGACACCTTATAAAAGTTACGTCATCCTAACAAATATCTTCTAATATTGATATTATTTTCCCCAGTCATAAATTAGTGGAAGGTCGAATCTTCAGGAACTTGCTTCTGGCCACAGAGCTAAAATGCAGTAGAGCCAGGACGTGAAGCTGGGTGGTCTGACTCCAGAATTCAAGCTCTCGAAGACTTTGCTTCGAATCCTTATGTAAGCAGCGTAGAACTGATGGTGACGCTTACGTGTTCCTTCCAAACCTGACTCGTGGGCGGCTGCAGACGAGCTGTGGCTTCTCTTTGTTCTTTTAGTGAAAATTCAGTCATCCAAGTTTTACTTCTTTTGGCTATGATAGATATGATTTCTTCTCCACCTCTCCTTTTTACGGTATCTAAATTCATATTGTTAATCCTCCTATATTCAGTCTAACGATTTCTTCAGCGACGGTTACAATGAAAGTCTAAATTTGAGTATGACATTCACGACTCTCCAGGAGCCAGTCTTCTCCTAATTCCTCTCCTCTCCCCTCACCCTTCCTCATCTGCTCAAAGCACCAGGTGAAACAAGTTAAGGAACAAAACATGTGGGTCCCCGGTCTACGTATTTGCTTACGATACATTTTTTCACGTAGAATGATGTTCTCATCATGTAGGATTAATTCATGTCAATATTTTAAAAATCATTAATGGAAATTAAACAGTTAACTGGAATAATAACTTCATAGGCCAACTGAAATATCCAGGGCTTTGGCTTTTGGCCAAAAATGCTAGCTCAGTTTGAGAATACTGATTGTCTTGTTTGATTAGAAACTCTGATTATGGCTTTTGCTATCAAATTGAGAAGCAAACATCTCTTGATAAATGCACATTTATTTATAAGGACAAAATCTTTTTGAAAACATAGGGGAGGGGAGGGGACAGGTGATTAAAGTGTTTCTCGGTGCTAGAGAGCTTAGGAACGAATTGACCTACAGTTGCCTTTGTTCTAACTCGCTCCTTCATACTGAAATCATTCATGTTTCTGGCATCGCATATAAATGCTTCTTCCTTCATGAAGTCTTTCCCTATATTATCGGAAAGAAGCAACCCCTCTTTGCTTTTTGATCATATAACATTGTTTATACGCTGTCCATAATCGTGTGTGTGTGTGTGTTTTGCTCTAAGATGCTATCAATTATAATTTGTAGCATTATTCTATATATCATGAAGAAAAACACTGCCAACCAAAGTATGGCATACCATCTTGATTTCAACTTGTGAAAATGCAAAGAAAATGTGTGTTACAGAATTAATGGATATAGTTGTATGAGTAGTTTGCATCTCATTTCCCTTATTAGAACATTAAGAGAGCTATTATGTCTTGTCCATTTCTATTTCCTCAGGACCTTATCTCATGCCTTGCATGTGGTATATATTTAATATGTATGTTATATAAAATGTTAGCTTTGAATTGTCCTAAAGAATTCCCAAACTGGGTGACACTAGGCTCTTGGCGAAATTTCATAGTTTGTTCTGTCTCTGGCATACACTTATAGATCAGTCTAGTCTATGAATTAAACGATGAAGAAAGCATGTGATACTAACAGCTTCCTTGTCTACATATCAGTTAGGGGTAAACATTTTCACTAAAATAGTATTTGATTTCTATCAAGCTTTTTATTCATATATCTTGGGATGCTGTACAGAGAATTCTCTATTTGCAATTTTTGAGCTATTTACTTTTGAAAATTTGGCCAAGGAAGGAATAGCATAGAGATAGGGAGAAAAAGAAAAAATGCCTATTCAAAACCGACATCTCTCGTCTTTGTCCCTGGAAGATGCTGAAATCTTAGCGAACCAATGGATTTTTGATCGGCTAGACTGGCGGATGTCGATGGATGATGTCGCTATCAACTATTACTATACTAATGCTGAACAACAAACTACAGCAGAACCTCAGTGCCATGTAACAGCACATATTTATTTAGTCCCCATGGTTTGGCGGGGTGCTCTGCTGGGCTGGAATGACCTGAAAGTCACATACCAGAGGTTTTAAGACCTAAGCTCAGAACCGCACACTCTTGCTTTTACTGCATTGTACTGGCCAAAGCAAGGAACATATCCAAAATAAAGTCAAGAGGCAGGGAACTACATCCTCCCTCTTTAGATGGGGACTTGCTAGAAGTCACATGGCAAAGGGAACAGTTACAGGAAGGGGTGAAGAACTGAGGTCAGTGATACAACTCTTGCGTGTATGGTACTAACGGCATCCCATACATAAAGGCTGATGTAGAGGTTACAAAGTATCTTCACAAGTATTTTCTCATCTAATTTCACAACTAGACCAAATGGACAGAGCAGATATAATTATTCCTACTTTATTGAAGAACATGGAGAACTTAAGTAACTTGCCCAAGATATATACTGTTAAATGACTGAGATGAAATTCAACCAGAATTACCAAGTATATTAAACAGATATGTACTGTTAAGTGGTTCAGATAGGATTCAAACCCACACTCCTAGCTCTTTGTGGATTACCACACCCAGTGGACCTGCACTGCGGGCTGGGGGCTGGGGTTTTCAGGAAAAGGGCTAGGTCAATTCAGAAGGATATTGAGCTTTACCTTCAGAAACAACCAACCACACCCAAAGTTTCTGGGAAGTATGTGCTGGCTGGTTTCTAGGCCGTGTTGGTGAATGAGAATTGCTGCTTGTTTTTACATAAACACATTAATTTGTGAAGAGATTGAGCTATGAGCACAAAGAATGATGAAAACCCAAATTAGTGGCAGCAGTGAAATGCAAACAGCAGCACAGGCTGATAAACTGCTTATGGATTTTCTGTCTTCAACTGATTGGGGAAAAAAAGAAAACCAGTTTAAGGCGATGAACTGTAACGTGTTGGAAGTAATTGGTTTAGTAAGGAAAAGGGTGTTAATTTAGAAATATCGATACTACCACCTCCTGGTGGACTGGACAGAGACAGAACGAAATCAGAGCTACCCAATGACCCGAGGGTTAGCTGTTTTACTCCCGATTCCATATGTCTCACGGACATGGCACTCCGGGTAAGTGGACTTTTGCATTTCTGCCAGAAACACTGGCACCTTGCCACCCACTCGCTGCCATTGATGTACAGGAGAAAGCGTAGAGTCAAGGTCATCTAATGCCGTAAGCATTGGGGGTGGAAATTAAAAGCCTAATTAAAGTTCTCATTAACTTTCCAATAGCCCTACTAACAACACTTAGTCCACGTGGCCTTCATGGAAACCTTCCCCGGGGGGTGGGGGGGGCCCCACCACGCCCACCCGAGGTCAGGACCCTGTTATCTGATCTCAGAGCCTCCTGCTCTGCTCTTCTGTTGCTTCTGTCTGCTGCAACTTCTCATTTACTCACGTGACTGTAATGCATGTTGCATCCTGGACTGTGAGCCTTACGAGGGGAGATCAGTAAGCTTCCGGTTCATCTTCCACTTCCTAGGACCTAGAATAGTGCTCGCCACACAGTAATCACTCCCTTGTCCAATGGGAGATTGATTCCACGTCACCAATTTGTACCACTTTTACCTTCCTCCAGTACGTTTTCTGTGACCCCAAATGGAAGGATACAGGGGAGAGCCCGGGAGGTGGGGGTACATGCTCTAGATGAATTGCCCCTCTCCCCTTTCCAATGGCTTCTTGAGAGTAAGACCTAATCCCATAACGCGACCTATCAGTCAGGCGCTGGGTGCGCACGCCCCTCCCTACCTCTGTTTCCTGTCTCTGGACTTCTCACCACCAAGCTCCAGAGGTGCTGCCCTTCCCTGCCCTTCCTTTGGTTCCCTGAATACGTTGCAACTCCGGCAGCCCCGGTGCCACTGCACGTGCCCCCGCCTTCTGTCCTGAATGCTGTCTGTGCATCTCCTGTCCCCTCTTAAATGACTTATCTCCCAGCTACACATCCGTCAATCATCACTTCAGGAAGCCTTACCCGACTCCCTAGACTAGGTTAGGCAACCCGTCATGGTCTCTCCTAGAATTATATCCTGCTGCGTACCACAAACCACGGTGGTTATTTTCCGTTTGTTTGTGTGGCCATTTCATGACTATGTTCCCCCTGGAGTGTAAGTCCCATGAAGGCAGGGACTGTGATGACTTTTGCTCACCATCGAATACCCAGGACTTAACACTATGCCTGGCATTTGGTCAGAACTCAGTAAATATGCACTGGATGAATCGGTCAACAAAAGAAACACACAAAACACACACATCTCTCTCTTCCTTAGGGATGAGTACCTAGAGGCACCAGATCTAGTTCTAAGAACTTTCCATTGGTATGCCAATAAATTTGAATTCAGGTTTTAGCCAAGAAACAAGTGCCAACCAATTGTTCATAGTTTCTTTGCTAATACATGGCAAGAATTTTAACTTCCCACAGGCTACCTCTTAGGGATCTTTTGATTACAGGAAAAAAAAAAAGGCACAGAAATATTTTGTCTCCTTAACTAGAGCTTCTTCATTCAAGGTATAACTTCTTACTACAAATGCAATCATTAGTGATCTTTCTCTTTATAACTCAGACATTTATCACAGTTTATCACTTGTATTTTAAAAACTCCTACGCCCACACTGCCACATATGGCCACAGCTTGTTTGCAAAGAATGCTGATCATGCTTTCAAACAAAACTGTTCCCATATGGTCGTGATTCATTTCCACCTTCCTGCCTTGCTTCATTTGTTTTAGAATTGGAGTTTAATTTTGAAACCGTTGCTATGACAGGAAGTGACTAGAGAGAGGAGAATTGGAAGACAGGGACCACAGAGCCGGGGGGATGCATGAGAGGGATGTTGCTTATTAAACCCACAGCTGGGGTAACAGACTATCAGACTGGAAACGCCCTTGAAAGGAACGCCAGATTCCCGTCCCATCCCTTCCTTCCCGTTTAAAAGTACGGGAAGGGGGAAACACAGAAATGCAGGAAAGGCCTCAATTTCTGCAATGCATAATCACCCCATTATTTATATTATAATCCCAACATTTGGTTTCATTGCTGACCAGAATGACATTTGGAAAAGTGGAGGCCCACTGTCTCCAGAGAATACTAATGAAATCAAGAAATTAAGTTCGGTGATAGCTTATTACAACTCAGTGCATAACCTTTTAGTGAAGTAAAATGTTTGTAAATAGAAGACTAACTTGGTATTCTTGAATCACTTATTTCTTCAACAAGTATTCTTCAGCATCCATTCTATGCAATAGCTCTTTCTAGACTCTGGGGATACAATAGTTAAAAAAAAAAAAAAGATATTCCTGCCTTCACAGTGTTTATATTCTAATGGAAGAGGATAGACAATTGAACAACAAGCAAGACCGTGTATGTCAGAGTTTATGTGCTATGGAGGAAGAAAGAAGAATCAAGGATTAGGATGAACAAGTGAGTGAAGTCAGAGGGTTGGTCTTTCGAAGAGCTGTCAGAGAAGCCCTCAGCTACCAGGTAAAGAGCAAGCCGTGTGGCCATGAGACGGAGGAGGAGCCCAATCCAAGCAGGTGGAGAAGCAAGTGCGAAGGTCCCCAGGCAGAGACACGCCTATTCTGCTTAAGGAAAATCAAGGAAGCTAATGTTTCTCAAGTGGAGTGTAGGAGTAAAGTCAGACGGGCAAAATTACACAGGGCTCTGTAGCCTATTATGAGAATTGAAGTGTTTTTAAAAAGAAGGGACATGATCTGATTTACACTTTTAAAGGGTCACTCTGGCTGCTGTGTTGAGACCAGACCACAGGAAGTGGGGCCAGGCTAGAAGCAGGGGACCAGGTAGACAGAGGGCGACTGCAATAATCCAAACAGGAGAGGATGATGCTCTGAAACAGGTTTTGTCGTGGAGGAAATGGTAAAGCGCTGTAGCGGTTTCCAGTGGCTGTTGTAACTAATGACCACAAACTTGGTGCTTAAAACAACAGAAAGTTATTCTCAGCCTAGAGGCCAGAGGTCCAAAATCAGCATCGCTGGGCCAAAATCTAGGTGTCAGCGAGGCCGCTTGTTCTCCAGACTCTGTCCTTGTATTTTGCAGTCACACTAGCTACGGGCATTCCTTGCCTTGTGGCCACAACACCTGTCTTCAAAGCCGCTTCCAGTCTCTCTCTGCTCCATCTTCACTTCCCTGTCTCTCCGTGTGCACTGAAGCTCCCTCTGCCTACTTCTTGTAAGAGTACATGTAATTACATTCGTCTCATCTAATTAATCTAGATAATCTCCCATCTGAAGATCCTTAATTTAATCACATCTGCCAAGAGCCTCCCTCCACCTTTTAGCCATAGAAGGTAAGAGTCACAGATTCTAGAGATTAAGATGTGAATTCTTTCTTTGGGGAAGTGGGGGAGGGAGCAGGGATATTTTCAGCCTACCACAGAAGTAGTAGATAATGGATATTTTTTGAAAGAATAACTAATGAGATTTTCTGATAGATTATTTGTTGGGTAAGAGAGGGGGGATAAAGGGTGATCCCAAGATTTTTGGACTGAACACCTAGACTCTTCCTCAGAGGAAGATTCTGGAAAAACAGGTCAAGGAAGACAATGAGGAGCTCAGGCTTTGCATATGTTAGGTTTGAAAGGCCTATTAAACATCTAAGCGGTGATTTCAGTAGGGAGTTAGACATAAATCTGGATCGAAGAAGGCCAGGCAGGGATTACAAAGTTGTGAGTCCTAAGAATATGGGTGGAGTTTAAGGACACCAGTCTGCATTTTTCTAATCATATCCTTTTGACTATCATGATGGAGTCTTTTGATAAATAAAAGTTCTTAATTTGAATGTAAATCCAAAACATCAATATTTTCCTACATAATTAGTGGACTTTGTGCTTATGTTATTTTCTAGAAGTTTCGTGGTTTTCCATTTCCTAAAATTGACTTAGAATTTGTTTTTTTAAATGGTGTGAGGTAGGAGTCAAGATGTATTTTATCCTCATATGGATATCTAATTGACCCAACACCATTTATACTGACAACTTTCTCTCACTGTCGGGTCACTTTCACATAAATCAAGGATCCTTATATACGTGAATTTATTCCTTGATATTCTATTCTTTTCTACTGTGCTATTGTTTTACCTTGCACTAACATCACAGTAATTGTAGCTTTAGAATAAATTTGCCAAGTCTGTTCTTCTTCAAAATGGTCTTCACTATTGTTGACCCTTTGCATTTCCATACGAGGCTTAGAATCAGCTTGTCAATTGCCACAAAATGACTTGCTGGGATTCTGATCGGAACTGCACTGAATTTATAAATGAATTTGAGAAGAATTACAATTTTACAATATTGTCTCTTTATAATATTTTCTCTCCCAATCCATGAACATGGTAAATCCTTCCGTTTATTTAGACCTTTAATTTCTTCTAATAACAGTGTGTTTTTATCAAGTAATCTTTAAAACTTCTGATAGATTCGTTCCTAGGCATCTGATATTGTGAGCTGCTATTGCAAATGGTTTTATTTAAGTTTCATTGCACCTCGGCAGGACCGTGAACAGAAGTGAGAAGTCAGTATCAGGCATTCTTGTCTCATTCACAGTCATTAGCAGGGTGCCTATAATATTTCACTGTGGATTTTGTAATTTAATTCAGTTAGGTTTCAAGAAGGAATCAAGACAAATGTGCTCAATCTGCCATGTCTAATTAGAAGTCCCACAAGAGTAGACATGAAACAATCCATTTTTTAATTAAGGTGTACTTAAACTGTGTTTCCTAAATTGGCAGGTTTTTATCAAGGTTTTTAAAAAATCTTATAGAGTTGGAAAAAATGTGAGAAAGAGTAATATGTCATACGTATACAATTGTAGCTTCCTTAAGTGCTAAGATAATAAAGAAATTTCATTTCATGGCATTTAGACTATCACTTTGAGGTGCCAGAAGCCGCCTTTATCTTAAACGATTTTCTTTATAAACGAACATCCTGCTTTTCTGCCAAATTCCACTCCCCATCTCCTGCAGGAATCCCTTAGACATCCCTGAGGAACGACCGTCTAGCCTTTCCTTAAATACCTCCTACTCTGGGGGTTTAGCACTTCTCCCATGGGCAGAAACAAATATTTATCTCAATTTCACATGTAAAGTAGTTCGCTTAGGTTTGCATTATTCCGAAAGTAACAGAAAAGCCAGCTGAATGATGGCTTAGCTAAAGCAGCAGCTTTGCCCTTCTCCTGTGAGAAGGAGCCCCGAGGCAGGCTGTCTGGGACTGCTTTGCAGCTCCAGGGCACCTTCAGTAGCCACCCCAGATCCAGCTGTCTGCCACTTCATCTCTGACAGTGCATGGTCTTCAGCTCTCTGTCTGTAAAATTCTCCTTAAACACACCTCCAGGCAATACTTCTGCATTCCAGGAAAGGTGAAAGGGCAAAAGGCATGACCTCTTGAGTCAGCCCTGTTAAAAAAGAGTTCCCAAAAGCCTCACCTACATCTCATTGGCCAAACTATCTTACCTGGCCATACCTGACCACAGAGGTTGAAGTCAATGTTTTATCGAACCATCCTGAGCAAAACTCAGGTCCAGTTAGTAAAAAAGACGAAGATAATACGTGTTGGGTGGGCAATCAACAGCATCTGCCCCGAGAGTTTAGCCCCTTCCCCCGACTTATTCCTTCCCACCTGGAGAGAGGAGCAGTCAGAGGCTTTTGGCAATAGCTCAAAGCTCAAGAGACCAACTCTAAACTCTGGGAAGTAATGAGCACAGGGGATAAAATCAAGAACAGGGGAAGCACCAAGAACACGCAGAGAAAGCAAACAGACTCCTGCTTCCCTGGGAAAGGAAGCTTAACGAAGGCACCGGGGGGCCCTCCAGCTGGCCTGGTAGGGCCGGGGGCTGCGAGGCTGGGAGGGGGAGAAAGCAGGCTGGGGACCAAAACAGAGCCAGCTGTCGGCGGAGGCGTGTGCACATCCAGAGAACGATTCCGTTCTATCCAAACGCATGTTAAAACCATGGCCTCCTTCACTTTGGAAGTGTTCAGAATTATGGTTTTCCTATTTCAGATTTACACTCACTAGGGCTCCCGATGGCTATCAGCCTGAACTGTCAGCAGAACCACCACACTCAGTACACACGGCTCGGCAGTGTACCCGACCACCCACGACTCCAGGAATTTCATTACTTTGTGGCCTGCCACAGACATCTACCCTACGCCAGGCCCTGGGCCGAGTCCACTGCGTGTTATGTCATTTCCCCTTGTGATGACCTCAGCACTTTTTGCAGTTTTAAAGATGAGAAACCCGGGACCCCAGGCGGAGCGGGCCTTTCTCCAAGGCCTCACAGACTGTGAGTGTCAGGGCCAAGGTTCAAATCTGCATCTGCTGGCCTGATTCTGAAATGATGGGCAGGCACCAAAAGTCATTTATTTGTTGCCTTGAAGCCTGAGAAAAGAAACGCACACACGCTCACATACACGTGTGCACAAACACCCTAGCAGTGTCAAGGACCTGCCCCAGGTTGACAGTGATACAAGGCACAGTGAAGATCTGAACCTGGTCGCCTGAGTCCCCTCTTCCCACCTCTCTGACACAGACTTGGCATCCATGCAACTGATGCCCGTGGGGTCCTGGGGTGGCTAAGTCCCACTTTTTGCGAAAGGTGGATATCATTTTCACATGCTAATATTCCTTCAAGACATTTCATTGATCGTATTAAGGTTTTTAGATTAAGGAAAAAAAAAAGCAGGTTTAAAAAAATATCACATTCCGAATGTCAAAGTTAGGGTGTCTTACCAAGAACTAGCTTTAGACGTGTTTTAGTTGTACAAATTTGGTAAAAACCAAAAACAAGGCAGAAGGCCTTTCTAAATGAAATTCCCACGATAGTGCATTTGGGAGTCTCCTTCTGGCCACGCAGACTGACTGGTGCCGGCCTGGCCCTCCTGCAGTGAGCAACTGGAACACGGGACAAATTCATGAAATTGCAGTTTTCAGAAGCTGGCCCAAAGGCAGCACACGACGGTGTTCCCTGAGGGGTGAGTCTCACGACGGCCTTTCTGACCGCGGCCCTTTCTAGACTGTGGCACAGGGAGGAACACAGCGGGCCTCAGTGGGCTGGCTGGGCAGAGGAGACGGAAGGGGGAGGTCTGGACCCCTGGTGACTGCCCCAGCGAGGCCTTCCTCAAACAGCACCTCTGTGACATCGCCCCACGCCCCGCCACCTTGCCAGAAGGTATCGGTTTCCCTTCTGGGCTCCTATACGTCTTGGGGCATAAACGTATGTCACACAGATCATGACAGCGCAATTATCTGTTTATATGTCTCTGTCATTCACCGGAATGTGAATGGCACACAGTACGGACTAGGAAATCTCTGTGAAAGGAACAAACAAAAGAATTACACCGACTACTTAGATTATTAGCAAGAGTATTCTAGATTCCAGAAACGTGAATATTAAGAGGTAAATGATAGGATAAGGTTAATGCTATCATATCTTTTTTCAATAGATAATTTAAAAGTAGGCAGACAAACGAAACGAAATAAAAGGTCTGGGCAGCCAAGATGAACAAGACCCAGGATTATAAATTCTTTCGAGCAGTACACTACACATTTAAGCAATCTTCGTCTTTCTTGAATTTCAAAAGCAGGTGAAAAGTTTCATTACGTGTCTCATTACTACAGATGCTGTGACCCCAAGAACTGACCAATGACATGACGTGGATACTGGCACAAGAGCAAAGGTGACGAGCAGCCTACAGGCCCCTCTCAAGAAGCCAGACCGTTTGAGCTGGAGAGCAAACTACTTTTGAAAAGTCTTGGGTAGCAGTCAAGTTTGGTGTCGCACCCCGTACGCCTTCCTCACACAGAGGATCCCGGCAGCCTTTCCAGCTCTGCATCTGCTCCTGCCTCTGTCGAAACACATTCTAGAATGACACTTGCTGTGGGGACTTGACAGGCACCTCCGAAGGTGCCAGAGAAGGAAGAGGGGTGACCTCTTCGCCGTCACAGAGCCCCGTGGAACCATAACTACTGCAAACGGGAGAATCAGTGCAGCCTGAGAACTTTCCCCTGAGGGTTGGGTTTTTAAAAAGACAGCAAGAAGGTTCAATAGTTATTTCTATTTAAATGTACCTTTTTCCCAACAGCACATATTACATTTCAATATCATCACTAGCTGCTGCCGGCCCTGGACTCTGCAAGTCCCAGAAATCCCACCGAACGGCTGGCAAACGCACTTCCGACTCTTTCCTCTGGCTCCTAATACTGACGACGCCGGCGATGACAAGCTACCTGACAGTCGCAAGGTGCTGCAGGTCTTTATGTACCTGGTTGTCCTAGGGGAGTCCCTCTTGGCCAACTGTGACAGCAGAGAGCCAAAACAGTATCAGCACGGCAGAGGGATTCCAATGACTTTCGTCTCCTTTAAGGCATCGGCAGCTCTTAAAGAGTAAGTCAAACCATCTCAGGGCAGGCTTAGGCCATTCAGACCGTCTGCTCTAAAAAAACAACCAAACAAAAAACAAACAAACAAACAAAAAAACAATTACAAGGCTTTACAAACATTTTCGTTGAAGGAAATGCCATTTTTTAGGTGGTAAGAGCGGCACAAACAGTCTTCCTGACAAAGCTTCAGGAATTTTCTGCTTAGAATTTTTAGAAGCCAGTTTCTACTCCTTCTTGTCCATATCACGATTCTAATTATTCAAACTGAAAAGCATCGTGCAATAAAAGATAACAGTTCTGAACAAAATGCCATTTTGAAAGTGGTCTACGTGAAAGTCACAGGGGCTTCCCACGTAACTAAGGATGCTACTATTCCTTTTATGGCAACTGTTTCTGGTTCTGTTTTCTTGCCTCTTTAGAACACGGAGCGAACGAGACCAAGGTTCTGGGTTTGCTTCCCAGGTAAGGAAGTTAACACCAGAGGGAGAGGAACAAAGTCTCCACCATGAGGCACAGCACCGCATCCCCACGGGGCCACCTGCCGCGCTTGTCTTTCGGATCAGCAGATGAGCGGCACATCGCTCCTCGGACAAACAGCCCAGATGGGACACAGCTGCAACTGGTCACCAGAGGCACAGGCCTCAGAGAGCGCAAGCCGCACACAGACGGGAACAACCACTGACGGGGCAACGTGGCGGCTGCCGGGGCTTTGCTGACGTCACTGCCATGAGCACGTCCCCTCCCACGTCATTCTCCTGTGCAGCCCAGTTTGCCTGGGACGGGAAAAGGCAGTAGCAAGCACCGGAAGGAGGCATGGTCCATTCTTCTGGTGCCTTTCGATGGCTTTTCATTTCTTCTGCCCCTTTGAGGGTAAACTGATCCCAACCCTTTTTTTTTCCTCATGCTCCTGCCAGCCTTTCTACCTACCTACAAAACCCGAGATCATGACTGCAGAGCCCATGCAGGATCTAACCATTTCAGGTTCCACAGTCCAACCTCAGGGCTGAAACACAAGGGCTCGGTAAGGCTTTCTGAGTGGAGATACAGAGAGAGGAGGAGGATAGGAGGATGGTGGTGGGGAAGACGGATGCATGAAAGGAAATGACACTTTTCTTCCTTGAGGGAAAACGCATTTGCTCTGTCGACAGCCAGGTGAACTGGCTCAGTCTGAAAAAGCTGAATCGATGAGGTGTGGAATGGGGTGTTTAGTACTGGTGACTGTTGCATCCCAGGATATTTTCAAGAGCAAGGCCAAAACTTCAAATTGCTAGTCATAAAAGTTGGAGGCTGGGCCCAGGAGAGGGGCAGCTAGGACTGCAAAGAGAGAGCAGAGACCTTCGCAGAAAAGGTGCTAACTGGCCTTTTATTAAACACCTAACGCACCGACAGGAGTCACGTGTCTGCCGCTCACAAAAATGTGCTCGCCACACTGGGCCAAACTTGCACAGTTGGATCTAAGCCTCACCAGCTTTGTCCCTGATGTCAGCAGCCCCTGGAAGAGCAGGGCCACCAGATAAAATAAAAGAAGCAGAGAACTTCCAGCCACACAAGCTCTCAAATGTAGAGACCAAGGGATGGCTAACAGGCTCTCACCTCACCTTCTTCCACCTCAGACCCCAGGGAGTTTGTTCAGCCTCCGAGGTCAGCCCTGGCCACCAGACTGACAGGAGACAAGATCTCATAAACCAGAATGTCAGTTAACATTACACAAGGCTCGTGGCTTAACGAAGGAGCTGCCAGTGGAAGGCTTCGGTCTCCGGTTCAGGGAATGTGCCTGTGATGGTGCCAGGCCCTGTCATGGGCCTGCGTTGGCATGTCAATTTATGCTAAATCTGGATCAGGGACTGGGAGGACTCGTGTGCAGGGCTCCTGTGGGAAAACTCCCTCCCGGATTCCGGATTAGGTCACGGATGCCACAGCGTTCGGTAAGCCCGCAGGGCGATGGTTTAAAGGACAACCCGGCTTATCGCGAGCTTTCAGCTTTCTGGTTTCAATCCGGTCCTGGCATATCAAAACCAAAAGTATCGAAGGGAAAAATAAAGTCTCAGGATCTCTTTACTACTTCCAGAAAAATATGGCAGGAATGTTCCAGAAAAGCCAAATTATCAGCAATCTTGACATTAAAGAGTAATTAGCTCCACCTCCAGGTTTGTGTGCTGATTTTTATACTCGCATATCAGGGTGAACTATGGTACTCAAACTCGTGACCCAGTCATACGAGTTCTTGGTGCACGGGCAGTGATTCTGTCAGAAAAGCAGCTGACGAGTCCGTGAAATTCACCTCCCCACATGGAATTTTCCGGCGGCTGCCGTGACAAATGATCACAAACTGGGCGGCTTAAAACGATGGAAATCCAGTCTCCCCCGGTTCCGGGGCAGCCGTCCCACAGCCACGTGCCGGCAGGGCCGCCCCCCAGGCAGGCGCCAGGGGCGGCTTCCCCGGCCTCTTCCAGCTTTGCTGGTTCCTTGTCTTGTGACAGCGTCACTCCAGTCTCTGCCTCCAACTCCGCATGGCCATCCCTGAGACTTCATCTCAGGATCTTTAACTTCATCGTGTCTGCAATGACTCTTTTTCCCCGTAGCTTCCGGGGTTAGGGTGTGGACCTACCATTTGGGGGCCACAATTCAACCCTCTACAACTTAAGTGTACTCTGGGCTTCCGAGTCTTAACAAAACTTCGAGTGCTTAAACATTGATAGCCAATATTCACGTCATTCCTTTGAAAAAGGAGGAAACTCTTCTCTTGTCCCATATACCATTTGGAAGACAGCTGCCATATGCCTCGAGGGTGAATGTTAAGAATCTGGTGCAGGCAGAGGACATGGACAAAGTGACCAGCAAGGAACCTCACTGAATCATTGTCCCACCGATTCCAATTTGAAAAGCACATAGAATAACGAACATTTTAAACGAAGCTTTGGACTTGTCGTTATCCAGTGTGGTCTAAGAAATACAAGTAACAATAATCCCTCTTTTTATTGGATTAGTATATGGTGCAAGGTTACTGGAGTATCTCAACTGAACTTAGCCATCCACAGCTTCGGAACTTTGCAGCTTAGAATCTCTTTTCTCTGTACTATCTTGATAATCTTGCCAAGCACTCAGATCGGCCCAGCTTGGGTCTGATGTGTACTCACTCGTAAGCTAGTCGACAGTGGTGAAGAAAGAGTCATAAAAAACCATGTGACCAAAAGCTCCTGCCAGAGAGGCCTGGCTAGCAGTGGAAGCAGTTGCCGTAGGAGGGAGAATGGCAAGCGGACGATGGCGCGGCTGAACACGACACACTCGCGCTGTGCCCACACTGGACTTCAGAACTGATGGACGCTAAGTCATGGAGAAAAGTGCGTTCACGTACACCCCCGGCGCTGAGTGAGGCTAAGAAAGGTGAGCGACATGAGGAGAGAGGAAGCGGGGGAAGACAGAAATGAGTAAAACAGGAAAACCAAGGCATGCACAAAATCTAACGAGTCATCACCTTCTGTAGTGGCAAATCACAAGAAAACAGCCAATGTTCATTGTGAGTTTATTCTTCTGGTAAAGGATATAAATGTAAGGTATAAGGACTCAGTCCAAAGCCTCGCAGGGCTGTCCGATGACGTGTGATAAACGGGATGCAGATCTAGGGGTCCACCCGAGCGCCTGAACGATAAGAGGCACAATGTATACAGAGGCAGGTAAAACTGCTGGCGCATTTCACAGTTTCCCACAGTAAAGGTAAAAATGAAAATGGTGTTCCAGCTTTTGGGAAAACGCGATTCAAAAAAGCACACAACACCTTTTTCAAAACAGTGTGATAAATTGAGGTTCTAAATGCAAAGTATCTGGGGACATTTCCAAAGCGCGTTTACCAGTCGGGAGGAAGGCTGAGGGAGGCTGAGGGAGGCTCTGTCGCCGGGCAGGTGGGACTCCTGGCGAGCGCGCTCCTCCCTCACAATGCGGATGCCGAGTTAAATTCCCCACACGCTCCAGTAACCGTACCTGCTTAACTTTGTTTGACGAGGTGTTTCTCAATCTATTTGATCAAGGAACCCTTTTTTATCAGGACATCAACTTGGCAAACTGTAGACAGGCTCCAGTTAGTTTCCTAAATCCTTACAGTTTCCTCCAAATCTACTCCTGGTCCCTGTGGCGTGGCATGCTTTTTTGTTGTTCGGTATTTTCTCAACGTGACCCCCACATTAATTCCTACAGCAATTCCTAATTTAAACAATGTCAGCAGCAAATGTCTTAAGTCTTCATTTGGAAATCTGGTTTTCGCACAATGAAAAAGTTGTCTTCCACAGAAATACATTTTACTCAAATCTTATTTATTTTTCCTGTTATCCAATATAAAATTAAGCAAGTGTTTATTAAAGTCAGTTTTCTCTGAGTTGTGAAAAAACGGATCAAAAGTCCTTAGGGGCAACGTCCAAGCCCGTGGGTTCTCTCCCTGCCAATGTCACCGCCTGCCACGGCAGTCCTTCGGTTGTCCCTCCAGAATTTACATTACAGACCGATGCATGAGGTCTTATACTGGCATCAATACGTCTTTCTTTTCCTTACACCAGAATGCTTTTGCTGCTATACCAGAAAACACTATCACAAATAAATTACAATTATACTTCACCATAAATAAAAATTAAGAAAGTCTATACCGCCAAACTGAGATTTGAATCTTCTAAATTATATTTGTTCTCTCACCTGCCAATCTAAAAAAATCTAGCAATTTGTGAATTAGAAATGCTATAACTTAATTCAAAACCAATTATTTTTTAAAAAATTGGACTCAAACCAGTAAAGCTTAGCATACCATGGGCAAGGCCAACACTATAATATGTAAAGGTCACTTTACAAAAAATCCAAATAAAAATTACTCTCAAAATATTTTGTACATTAGAATTAGTTTACAAATAGTAATTTCAATTTAATGAGAGGACTTTAGGACTTTAGGTTAAAATCTTGCAACCAGAAAGAGAAGCAATTTTAACACTGATTTTTGTATTGTCAAAAAAATTTAACCATTGATTTGAATAATTCTGTTGAAACAATGCATGATAAAAGCTATGAGGTTAACAAATATTGAATCTACAATTAAAAACTAATCCTTTTAATTTTTCCCCCATGGACAAGACACAAATACCAAGTATTTTCTACTTTTTTATCTCCATAAATTCCATGAGAATCCAGAAAAAAAAACAAGTGAAGATCAAACCTGCATCTGGTTGACTACGAAAACCCTAAAAACAGACTAAGAAGTTAAAGATAATATTGGTGCATCTTGAAGAAATATAACAAATGCCTGAGAACACTTTTTTTCCACCAAAGCTTTAGTAAATTTGAGTACCACATCCTGATAGTCTTTCCAGTGTTAGTGTTTAGTACTTAGAACTACTTGCAAAACCAGTGCTGAGTTGATAAATATTTATGGTGCTACCTGGCGATTTCCTTCAAGTTCAGCCATAGCACTGACTTTGGATGTGATCAGTACTGCCCCTACAGGGGCACCTCCCTTCGCGTGTAGGGGGTGCTGTGCAGTTGGGGACCAGACTGTAACAGGTGCTCCGAAATTTCAGTAAGAAGAGTTGCCAGCTAAAGGGAAAAAACGAAAATGGAGAATGCTTTCGTGTGCTTTCCCCACAGACGCAATCTCTATTTCACGCATGCCACACCTCAAGAAAATGGAAGCTCCTTTATTGCAGATAACCTGTAAGTTCAGAATTCCATCCGGAATTTTCTTTAAAGGAGCAGAATATGCCGTACATCAATGTCCATCTTCTTGCTGAATCTTCAGTAAGCTTATAGCTTAAAAGGAGAATAGAAACAGGATCCAGATGCTGAACGATGGCTTCAGCAATATCATATGAGATGGCTTTTGGGTCTGCCATACAGTTTGAGTTTCTTTGTCGTGAGCAGCTGTGCCAGGCCGTTGAGAAACACCATAACTATGGCCATGGACATGACAATCACATAGTGGCTGATGCTACAGAAGGAGAAAAATTACAGGCAGAGAGAACACATAGAAGGAAAAGCATTAAGATTTCTCTAAGTAATGTTTCTAAGTGTACATACAAAAACAAAGTTATAAAGGATACCAATGCCTTTAACACAGATATCAAAATGTTAAAAAAAATTGTTATACAAATAGTGATAAACATAACATCTTGAGATATCTCCAACAACTGTAGCACATTATGAAAATGCCTGATTCGTATTAACAGTGCCTATGTCTTTGTCACTAGTAGAAACTGAATTTCAAAATCTAGCTTTAAGAAAAATGAAGATAACGTCCCCCCTCTAATCCTTGGACCTTCTGAATAATCCCCACAGACTCTCCAGGTTAAGTATTCTGACATTTTAGAGCATGCTGTACGATGCTTCGATATAAATTAGAAGTACTTTGACAAAACTACCAGCCATAAAGAAAGAAAAACGTTACCCGAACTCGAATTCAGTTAAGTAAATATTTTAGTCAAGGAATCTAAACAAATAAAAACCATATCTCCTTATTAATCTGAGTCAAAGCTACCGCCTCCCAGACTTTTTGAAAAAGGTAGAATAATAAGCACTAGTAAAATTACTCAGTCCCAGTCTTCGCCTATCAGCAATAATAAATGCTCAGTTTCTCTTTTTAAACACAGACATTGTACTGTCTACATGGAACATGGTTTGATGTGAGATTAGAATATCGGAACAAATTTAGGACGTAGATCAGACAAATACACAATAAAGCAGAGGCTTCATGCAGCAGTACTAGTGCAGTATCACCCGGGCTAAGCTACAGTGCAGACTGGCACGTCATTTATGTGCAACGTACGTCAGAGTTACACTCGAAGATCCACCTCTGTAACAGAGTCGCGTTTTACACCCTACGGCGAAGGTGGAGAGTGTTTCAGCAGGCCTCTACCCAGGCTAGCTTGATGAAAGGAGGCCGTACTTTCTTCCCATTCTTGCCTCTACTGCCAGCAAGCAGGGGGGGACATGATGCTGGTTACAGCCCCTTCCCAGGAAAGGCCCCCAGAACAAGCCCCAGGGAACCTGCGGGCTGACACCTGGGAAGGTGACTGCTGGGTGCATGTAAAACAGGACAGTTACTGAGAGGGACATGACGACGACGGGGAAAAAGAGAAAAGAGGCTGGCAGGTCTCCCTCCCACCTGCCCAGTAACTCCAGTTCAGTAGGTGGGAGGCCCCTAAAATGCTGGCCCTACGCCAAACTAGGTAAAGCTTCGACGCTGTCAGGCAGGGCCCTCAAGGCCAGGAAAGCAGGGCCTCCAACTCTGAGCAGATTTTATTGTAATTTTTGGTACCGTTACAGCTTTTAAGTGAGAGCCTCCAAGTGCAAAGTTTTATAGTTTGACAAGACTGTCTTTGGAAAGGCATGGGTTAGGACACTCTTATTTAGGATCTTTCTTTAGGTTTATCTTATAAAGTAAATTTGAAGTAGAAAAGAAGAATTGGCTAATTAAAAAACAAGAATTTACACTAGTTATGTTAGAAATCTGTGTCTGGTCTAGGGTAGGCTCCTGACCTGAAAACAATAAAATCAGATCCTTAATTGCTAAACAAATATTAGCTCCAAAGTAAGATTTTTGAAACTTCTGTTGTTTTCCTTGTAAAAATAACGTAGCAGGATACTGGATGAGTGACCTCTGCTCCTGCCTGTCAGGCCCATGCAGGCAGTGATGATCACCTCTATTTTTTTCCTCACTGCATCTCTAAGGTCAATGGAAGCTCTTTCAGGTCTTCAATTAGTATTTGTCAAATGAATTATTAAAGAGAGCAATTTTTAATTAAAAGAAATCAGAAAATCTTTTTTTGTTTTATATTACCCTGGAAGATTAAATCTGGACTGAAATCAGATTCCCCTAAAATAGAAATCATAAACATATTATCAAAATTAAATGCTAAAAAAAAATCCCAAAATGTCTAAAGAAATAAAAAAAGATCTACCAAAATGAAATAAAACGAGCCCTACGAGATATTATGTAAAACATAAAGAAAGATAAGTGTGACATGGCACTAGCAGAAACACGGGGGGAACTGAAAGCCTCGTGCACACTAGCGTAAAGAATCATCGCAGAGGACGCACGCCCGTTCCGGCAGGGCTCGCTGTCGTTCATGGGCACGAAAGAGATTTGGTTCTCATCAGTGCTCGATCCTGACTGCGCACTTGCGAATTGTTTTTCTCAGTCTCTGAGTCACATCGCTCAACGTCCTTTCTTCTCTCCTCAACCTTCCTCCCCTCTCAGCAGATGACTGCTTGTTGTACTGAGAAAATACTGATAGCACTAAGCACTAAGAGAGAGCTTCTCGCCCCAAACCCACTAGCACGCCCGCCACATCTGTGCCCGGACTCCCTCCTGCTCCGGACCCCGTCTAAAACAAGTGCCCTCCAATTCGATTTGGGGCCCCGTTCCAACTTTCCTACCGAGGACTTTGCTTTTGCACCACCCCTCCCTCTCCTAGCTGCCAACTCCCCCTCTCCGAAGTGAGTGTGTCTCTCACCACACAGATGTACGATCTCTCTCATCCTAAAAACGAATGAACAACTCTTCCAAGATCCATGGCTCCCTCCAGCACCACCCTAATTTAAGGCATTTTAAATTCCCTACGTCCACACACAGCTCTTCATCTCCCACACTTTCTTTCATCAAACTCACTCTTCCTAGAGCCTCCTCCATCTCTGCAAATGGCCTTAACGTTCACTTAGCCACTCAAGATAAAAAACCTAGGAGTCGTCCTTGATTCTTTTCATCTCCCAATCCATCAACAAATCTATTAGCGTCTCTTTCAAAAGACTTCAAATCCAGCCTCTTATCACCGTTCTGAACCACTACCCCGTCCAGCTGCCATCACCTCTAGCTCAGAATACTGCAACGGCCTCCACCAAGCCTCCTGTTCCCTCTCTCGTCCCCTACAGTCCACGCTGTGACTGAAGTGCTGTTTCAACCCCACAGCATATCAGATACCTCCCTGACCAAGAGTCTAATGCTTCGCCATACACATGGAATAAATGCCTATTTCCTCACAATGACCTTCGAGGCCGTAAGTGATACCCCGACTGTTGGTCTCTCTCCCTACCAGGCTTCCATTCACATCTTCTAGTCACAACCACCCTCATGCTTCCAAAAGTATTCACTGACATGGGGAAATGGTTAGCATAGAAAGACAAACGACAACAAACCAAAACCTTACACCATATATGGCTGCACATAAAAGGATATACATTAACATGTCAAACAGCAGTTTTCTCTGAGATATTAAGTTATGGGTGACTATCTCTTTTTCCCTATATGCTTTCAGTGTTTTCTATAATAAGCTTGTGATACATTTCTGTGCAATGTTTACAAATTATGGTAGGTTTAGCCATAGAACTCTTAGGTTGCATTCATAATCAGCACAGAAATATTCAACTCTATTCTGCCTGTTTCTCACAGGACATTTCAAAATGTGCACTGGTTCCCGAGATCAAAATCCTCAGTCCAACAAGCTGGATGTAATGGTCTCGAAGTCTTCATATCATAAGGTTTACTCCCAAAGCCAGGGACTGAAGTTTGGAGTCAGAGGTGAAATGACTAAGTGAGGGAGTAAACCCATGAGGACTATAAAAGATTGCACTATGGAAAGTAAACAAATGTGGCACATATCCACACGATGGAAGACTATTTGGCAATGAAAAGGAACAGGGAACTGATAGACACTGCAATATAAATAAATGCCAAAAACATTATGGTAAGTGGACGAAGCCAGATGCAAAAAGACTACACATACCATATGACTGCATTTACTGAAATGTCCAGGATACGCAATGTGTAGAGACAGAAAGCAGATTAGTGGTTACCTGGGGCTGGGTGCGAGAATGCGGATTGACTGTAATCAAGCGAGGGGAAGTTTTTGGTAATGGAAATGTTCAAAAACTAGATTGTGGTTAATAGTTGCACAACTCCATAAATTTGCTGAAAATTACTGAATTCATTTTTAAAAATCACTTAAGTCATTTAAAATCTTAAAATGGTTGAATTTTATGACATGTATACATATATTATACCTCAATAAAGCTGTAAAAAAAAATCACATCGTAGCAAATTTTTGTCCTGTCAAATTGATTTCTTAACAGTTCGTTTTGTAAAACCAGTAGATGACCCATCCTCAAATTTATGAAAGTCTTTATAAAAGACACAGATCACTCGTCTACATACAATGGCCTGAAATGACTAAGGTGACAGAACTTTGAGGAGAGAAGAAAAGGGCACTGAGCGACGTGACTCAGACTGAGAAGATAATTCACGAGTGTGCGGTCAGGACCGAGCGCTGATGAGAACCAAGTCATTCAAGCTACCACTACTGTGGGGACGGTGTGAAGCGCGCCGCCTTCATGCAGTTCAGCCGCAGGACGTTCCGCTTGATATTCCCCATCGGTCAAGGCTTGTGTCGTCTCAACATAGCAGAGTTAAAGCAGCATCAAATTTCAACTGGAAATCGGTTCAGCTGTTCCAACTCTCCCCATGACTATTTTGAAACAATTTATTTTTACCATTTTTAAAATGAGATTTGGGGTGACATTGTTTAATAAAATTATATAGGTTTCCCATGTACAATTAATAAACCATAATCTGTGTGCCGCCGTGTGTGCTCTCCACCTAGTCACATCTCCTTCTGCCACCATATGTTGAACCCCTCTCCCCCGGAAACCACTAAACTGTTGTCTGTGTCTACGAGTGACTGTTTGTCTTATCTGTTTGACATCATTCAAATCAGCAGATTTTTTCAAGGTTCCCATGTGTGACGGCAGACAGAGGAGTCTGTGTGTGGAGGGGCACACAGAACCACCAGGCAGGCCTTTTCAGCCTGCACAATGGGTGACAGAAGGCTGATCTGTACCCCTCAGGCAGGGTAATGGGCAAAAGATGCAAGTCATATCTGTCAGATGTACTGGGGAAGAAAAAGGTTGAGAAGCATTGATTTTAATAAAGCTTGGTATTCATTTTAAGAGTAAAGACAGTTTATGGCACTTAATTACATTTAAGAGGATATTAAAATATTAAGCATAATCACAAGTTTTCATTATATCTAAAGAGAAAGGATATTTTAGCTGTCATTTGTATTGCGATAAGGTATTACAATAGTGAATGTAGGAAACAAAGTCCAAGAACACCACTATCAAATCAAACTACTGTTCAAACTGATGATGCTGACTCCTCACCTCATATCAAATCCATTTAGAACATAAATTTAAACATGTTTTTATAGTATGAAAATTACCTCAAAGGAATTTTCTCTCTAGTTTAAAAAGGCACTTCTCTCAGTATACTATATAAAAGGCAATACTCTGCAAAGTTTATGAGCTGCTATGAATGAAGATACAGTGTAAAAGATCAAAAGAAGAAAGACTAAATTACAGCACTGTCAGCCCAACGCAGTTTTACGGTCTGCGCAGGATGTTTTTCACATGGCCGTTAAAAGAACACCTGATGCCACAGGCTTCTCCAGAGAACCCTGAACTCACACTCACAGCTGAGTTTCGGTTGATTATACTGACTGGTGTGTATTCCTTTAAGAATCTCAACTTAATCCTGGTAAAATCAGCTCTGAAGATGCATTTTAAATATATTCTATATATGTATAAAAATATATACAACTATACAAAATATATACAAATATATATAACTATACCCATAAACAGATATACTATACTGTCTCATGCTGTGGTAATGCAATCCTTATTTTTAAAGAAGCTATTATTTACTAACCCGAAACTAATAGCTAAGGAATCTCTCAAACCTATGTTGAAAACCCACTGCAGTCACCAAGAAGATACTATAAACATTGCAGATACAAGCCGGACTACATTTATGGATGGGGCTGGTTGGCTCCTATTCTGTTCCAAAATTCTGGGACACATTCTCACCATTTCTATATTTATAAAGCAATAAATCAATGAGGACAATAGGATATCATTCCATTGCTATGAATAACAGGCATGGAATAGTTGAAGATATTAACTGTATTACTAATACAAAGAGGTTTAGAAATAAAATTTGTCACAAAGGGAAACCACTGCAGAGCAAAATTAGGATAACCTGGGCTCTCATTAAGGGAACTCTGCCAGTTATTTTAATAACATCTGCAACATGACAAGAAAGATCTCAGCTTTTCAGATATGCATTCACATAGGAATAATTAGAAACCCAAAACTTAAGCCAACATTCTTATAAACAAAAAGCAAGAAAAGGTAAAATAATGCAGTTTTGATATGTGAACCCTATTATATGGTGCTTTAGTTTTGAATCTTAAAGCACATCCCCCATTATCCACGCCTTTTCTTGGCAATCGATTAGATGCTTATGAAGATGCATGAACCTCCTAACCCTGCGACCTGGGCAGGGACCGAACTGGCAATGCACACCCATGTTCACAGCAGTATTAACACCCAAAAGGGAGAAGCAACCTACGTGTCCACCGATGGATGAAGGGATAAACGAAATGTGATGCACACACGTGATGGAGTAGTATTCAGGCTTCAAAGAGACAGACATTCTGACACATGCTACAACATGGATGAACCCTGAGGACATTATAAATGAAAGTAGTCAATGACGAAAGGACAAATACTGTGTGGTCGCACTTACCTAAGGTATCCAGAATAGCCTAATTCATAGAGACAGAGAGTAGAACGCAGGTTGTCAGGGACTGGGGGGAGGGGAGATGGGGCTTTGTTGTTTAATGGGGACCGAGTTTCAGTTTAGAGATTGGTTGCAGAACAACATGAATATACTTAACGAACATTTAAGAATGGGTAAGACGGTAATTTTACATTATATAAATATTGCCATTTTTTAAAAAGAAAGGAAAAATCTATTGAGAAAAAAGAGCAAAAGCTGGCCATTTGGATTTGCTGCAAAGCACGCGACCCGTGAAGGGCCTGGCAGCACTACTGCAGCCCGGGAGACCGACCTTGCAGAAAGCAGGAGAAAACTCTGCCTGGAGGCACACAATGACATCTGGGGATCTCAGGAGAACTGAGGACTGGCTGCAAAGGTTAGGACGCCAGGAACATAGCAATGGCGCTGACGGGGCGAGTTCTGTTAGTGCTTCCATGTCCAGATACACATCCCACCCACCCTCCGCTCCATGGAACGAACTTGTATAAAAAGGCGTCCGAATTCCTAACTCCTGGGCAGTGACCCACTCGCAGAAGCAACATCTAAAATGCTAAAGCTCAAGGAGAACCAAAGAATACGGTTCCTCACTGACATGCAAATAGAATGTACACTGCAGCTTTGTGCTCAAGGCTGTCCAATCAAGGCTCCCAAAGACTGTTTTCTAGAAATTTCTAGAAAACCTACAGTTTCTGGAATCCAAGTATTTTATCACACACTTCACAAACACATGTTTGGGCTTTTTTACATCTATACCTTTGCTCATATCCATTCTGTCCACCTAAAATACTCTTCCCAAACCTCTAAGTCCCCTAATTTAAATTACATCCTTCGTTCAAGCCCCAGCTCAGATGCAGGCCTAGCACAATGTTTTCTCAGTCACTGAAGTCTGCAGTAAAGGAGCCTTCCTTCTGTATCTGCACAGCCCTTAGCCGCATGCAGCCTGTACTAAAATTACTGTGCTTCGCAATCTATGTTAGACCATACTCTCCCTGAATGCAGAAACCATGTGTCAGAGTCATATGCTTCCAGGGCTGGAACGTCCCTTACAAGTCGTAGATCAGAACCTTCCACTCAGTGCTCGAACTCCCTACACAATATCCGGATGAAACAGGTGTCTTCCTCCAGGGATGCGGTGTCCCTCAGCCTTGGGGTGGCCAATCCCATTCATCTCTGGGTCCTTGACGATACCTGGGAGTGCTTTATTCATGATGAGTGCTCACTATGTGACTGTTTTTCTGAAGAAAGTATGTATTAAATGCACAAGAATGCACAAGGTACAAGAATGAAGCAGCTAGTCACATCGTGCAACCATCTTTTAGAGCCAGTTTCCTCCTCTGTAAAATGGAAATAATTTTCTTCATATCATTTGTCATAAGAATTAATGGAATAACATGTGCAACTCACATACACTGTATGCAGTAAATGACATTTAATACTAATTATATCAATTTAATATGTTCCTCAATAATCCTTAACTTCCTCAGTCACTGTTTAACTTGGCTTTTCCCTGGGTGTGAGTAGAAGCTTTTCTGTGGCAAAACAACCTAATCCTCCAAATAGTTTCTGGAAATGTCAGGTGATCCCAGAAGAGAGAAGAGACAAATGTGATCACATTAAATTAAAAGTTTAACTTAACATTTCTAAATAAAGATATTCCAGAATTTTCTTTAAGTAAGCAACAAGAAATCCTGTGAAGCAGATAAAATAATTTCTGACAAAAAGGGATATAGGACATTTGGACCAGACCTTGTAAGTGCTAGCAAGGGTCTTCTGTATGTCAGAAGGCCTTTCTCTCAGCCAGTGATGTGAGACTCACTCTCTTTTTCCATCTTTTGACATGAGCAAGAAACAGCTATGCCAGCGTGTGCGAGCACGTGTGGTGCCCCCTGTGCACGCCTGCACGCTCCATGACGACCTCCCCCTATCGGAAATGTCTTCCACCCTGCTCCCCGCCTTTCAGCACGCGTCTCTGAAGATGGGACTCTTGCTCTGTACATCTCACAACGGTTTCTGGCCCCCAAACAGGACTTTTCTGACCTAAGATGCCTTTACTCTTGGCTCATCCCTTCCTAATCAATATTTCTGTCTCCTTTAAATCCTAAATTTATATTATTCAAAACTTTGCAGTCAATGGTTCCTTTGCAACAATCACAAATATAGTATTAGCTATGTAAAACACTTTTTAAAGAGTTCATCAGAGTTACAAAAAAACACTCTGGAAAAATTCTAAGTCAAGGCAGTGAAGGCCGGTGGGGCCACTACGGTCGTGGCTGTGCACGTGCTGCCTTCCGGACTGCTCAACCACTGCTCTGCGACATGAGCTAGTCACAGTCTCCTCAGGGCCACAGCGTCCTCATCTATAAAATGAGGCAGTGAATATACCTCTTGTGGAAAATAACATCTACTTCGCAGCGCTGTAATAAAGATCACATGAAATAACGTACTGGAAGCGTGAACACTGAAGCATGATGCCCACGTTGGCCCTTTGTGATGTGACCTAAGGCAATCCGTTGACCGACGTCTCGGGCCTCCTACTCAAGCTTGAGGATCTGTCTCATTTAGCCTTTTACCTAATACAGACGGACACCTGGTCTCTGAACTGCCTTTATGTCTTTCCGGGCCCCTATCTCCAACAACTGGGTATGTGGACTCCATGTCGCAATGCACAGCCTGGCTGGGCCTACGGGCAGCTGTCCGCCTCTACTCCAGTCTGTGACTGAGCCTGCTCCACACGGACGGCCAGGACGGCCCCAGAACTTCACGCTCACCCTACCTCCCAGCCCCAGACCACCACCAATCAGCTTTCTCTGACCACAGATTAATTCTGCCTAGTCTAGAATTTTAAGTAAATGGAATAATACACTATGTACTCTTACGTACCTAGCTTCTTTTACTCAATATAAAGTTTCTGGGATTCATCCCTGTGGTTGAGTTCCTTGGTCGTTCATTTCCTTTTAATGGTGAGCAGGACGCCACTGTAGGGGTCCAGTCACACGCGGACGAGCATCTGGGCTGCCTCCAGATTTTGGCTGTTACAAATAAAGCTGCTATGAAAATTCCCCTGCAAGTCTTTCTGTGAACATATGTTTTTTTCTTCTCTTGGGTAAATATCTAGGCATGGAATTACTGTGCCACAGACTAAGTGTATATTTATTTAACTTTTTAAGAAAGTCTCTTTTCCTTGTAGGTCTCACAAATAGAATGGTTGCCAATAAGTTCTATATATGTGACAGAAATTGCTATGTCATATTTTCGGGTGAGCAGAGGGGGTACCTTCTTCTGCCCCTGGGCTTCAAATGCTAGAGAGGGGCATGGCTTCGCCCTGAGGTGGAATCAGATATGTCACAGCAGTGAAATTCTTCCCAGGCATGTTTTTTTTCAGTCTCTTTACAGGTCTTTGGTTTTTCCCTGGAAGTAAAATGACTGCAGCACTTTCCGCACGGGGACGAAGGTAGGAGACGGCAGGCTGTGCAGGGGCTGCGTAGAGCGGGTCCACAGCCATTCCGCGACTCCCACCTCCCCGCGACACCCCTACTCCACATCACTCTGAGTCCGGGGCCCTCGCGCGCCCTGATCCTTCGGCAGTACCCGCTGAGGGGTTCCGGGCCGCTGCTTCCTCTCCCCGATCATCCATCTTCTAGGAATCTGTTGAACTTGCATTTACTGATGGCTCTTCTCCCATCCTTTTGGTTTTGCTGGGTTTGTTTATTTTATTGGGGTCTTAGTAGAGAGGAGAAAAATGATCTTTGGTCTGCAGCCCTTGCCTGGAGATGGACGGGGCTGAGTCAGGGCCGCGAGCTCGCACTAAACCCTGCTGCCGGCCGAGCCCCGGGTCGGCGCTGACGGCGCGCGCTGCGCAGCGCTGTGAACGTGCCGGCTCCTGCCCGTCGCACATTTTAAAAAAGTGAAGGTGGCGAGTTTTATATTATGTATATTTTACCACGATTAAAAATCAAATAAAAGTCTCTCTCGCACACACACACAAAATGCTATATTAGAATATTTTCCAAACAAAATTCTAACCAATGTTTAAAATGAAAATAAATAAGCAAAGTGTCGGAGAGAGAAAAGAGTGGTTTGTCAAATACAAGAAACACTATGAAGGATAAAAAAAATAGAACTACAGAATAACAAGGATAGCTTTTACTTATTGAAGCTTATCAGATGCCAGGCACTGTGCTAAATGCTTTACATGGATTAATTCCTTCAAAACGACCACAAGAGACAGGGGAGAGATTAGCTTTTTAAAAAGTGGCAGAAATTGTTCAATCCCAGGTGCTCTGGTCTAAAACCCATACTCTAACACACCACCTGCTTGGACACTCTGGGATCAGAGGGCTGGTGAGAAGGAGACATCAAAACTTTCCCTAAGCACTCAACTTTGAGAGTAGTAAAAACAAAATCAACGATCTAAAGAGACCTTTTGTGCGCCCAGCACATATGGGATGAAGGAGATTCAAATCAGATAAAGGAGGCAGATGTGTATGTAAACAACAAGGCAGCACAAGCGGACTGCCTCAGAGACGGGAACAGAAGACAGGACGTCAAACGCCCGCGTCTCACCCAAACCCACACAATTCCTGGCAACGCAAGTGCTGAATAAATACTGACTAAATGAAATAAAATCAGTCTATAAAAATATATTCTGTTTCCGAATGCATTTGAAAACAAAAAGGCAAAAGGATCAACTCTGCTTTCTTCTCAAAGAGAAGAAATTTAACAGAGTATGGCAATCATTGACATTCAAATCACGGGAAAGAGGAACCTGACTTTTTGTTCAGATAATACTTCAAATAACAATGTTATAGGTATACATGCTGAACTGTTCCCATGTTAAATATTCTAAGAGGCAGATAATGATTACACGCAATTTAAACTGCCTCATAAAATTCACACTACAGCTTCACTTTTCTAAAGAGAGATCGAGAGATTATAAGAACACAGGCTCAGGAGTGATCTGCTCTGAACACCAGATTCAAGCAGTTTCTCTGTACCTTCCCGCTGTCCAGCAGTCCCTAGACTTAACATCTATACCCACATCTATACTCAAGAACACATGTGCTGTGTTCATGCAAGAAATGGAGAGATGGGTCTCGCTTCCAGAGGCTTAAAGTAACTGTTCCTTGCTATGCTTACCTCGAAAATCGAATTGGCACCTCCCATAAAAAGATAACAAGTTACTTTTTTTCACTACACTCAAAAAATTTCTATGTGAATATATACTATACCTTGTTCCAATATCAAGCCAGCTGCCATAATCCTTGACCAAGAAGAAAAAATGCTATAAAATAAAACAAAATATGGGTCCATTAAAAACAAAGGCATTCAGATTCCATCAGAAAACAATGTTATTTTAGAATTGTTTCAGATATTTCACCCCTCAGAACTACTGTCTGACTGGAATCAATAAAAACATGCCCTTTACTGAAATTTTTATTTGGACTAAAATGAGCAATAGCTTAAAAGCCTGAAGTAGTATGACCATTCAATCAAATGAACACGAAAGTGACATTCGTGAATAACTAAAGAAAATCAGCTTCAATAAAACATACTAAATAATACCAAAGACCTCAGTGAAGCCATATCATCCACTCATTAACAAATATTTGCTGACCACCTACTATGTGCTAACCACTGTTAGGTCCCCCAAAATATTGGCCATTGTGGGAGCACAGAGCAAGAGTATATACCCCAACTATAATATAAGGGAAGCCGCCCCAACAAAATGTCTAAAAAAATCTGTAAAAAGTAAGGGTCAGATGACAGAGGAAGTTGGGGAGATGGAAGAAGAAGTACATTTCTGACAGAGAGCAAACTAGCTAAGTGTCAGGAGTCCGGGTAGAGCTTGGAGGTCCAAGGCGTGGCTGGGTAGAGCAAACACAGTGGGAGAGGTGAGAGAGGACACAGCAAGGTCAGGAGCCAGACCACAAACGACTAAGTAAAATTGAGAAATCTGACTCCTTACATAAAATGAGAAATCAAAAAATTTTAATTCTCTTCTATTAATATGTCTTGTCTATTTGCCATTTTGTGAGCAAAACTGAAAACAGATTGTTCTAATGTTATGTGTGGTCAACTTCAGAAATACACAGGCATACCTCGTTTTACTGCACTTCACTTAATTGCACTTCACAGATGTTGGTTTTTTGGTTTTTGTTTTTAAATAAGTTGAAGGCAAGACCCTCCACCAGCAAAATGATTACAACTTGCTTTATTGTGATATTTGCGGTGGTCTGGAACGGAACCACAAGATCTCTGAGGTGTGCCTGTACTGAATATCCAGTTCAACACAACACAGAGATGCTCTCAACTAAATCAAATGACTAGGAATCTGATGTGGGAAGTTACAGTAACTGCTGTCTGTAATCACTTCCAGCAGAGGATGTTAGGTAGTGAAGAATCGCCCTTACCCAAAGAGAAGCCTGTCTTGTCCCTTCAGCCACTGGGAGGTGATTTCTAGGCCCTTGGATTGTCATGCCTGATGGGAGTGTCTGGCCTGAGGGCCTTGGCCACTGAACCTGTCTAACAATGTGATTTATGTCGGGGGCTCTGGGCCCTGTGTTATCAGGTCTACCTCTGAAGGACTGAAGATTAAAGGTCAGACCTGGGAACAATATGTGACTGAGCCCCAATAAAAGTCTGGACATCAAGGCTCTGGTGAGCCTTGCTGGCAGTATTCCGTGTGTATTATCACACACTGACGCTGTCCAGGGAGAGGACAACCTGAGCTCTGCATCTGGGCCTCTCCTGGACTCTGCCCTCTGTGCCTCTTCCCTTGGCCTTTTAACTTGTATCTTTTCCCTGTAATAAGCCATTCTGTGAATATAACAGTCTTCGGTGAGTTCTGTGAGTCCATCTAGTGAATGAATTATCAAACCTGAGGGTAGTTTTGGGAACCCTTGAACTTGCAGGTAATAAAATAGGGGCTTTTTGTTAATATACTACATATAAGAGGTCCACACACATGCTCCTCACTCGAATTAATTTATTGGAGCTATCATCTTGTTAATATCTTTCTTTCCTTCTCTTCCTCCCTCCCTCCCTTTTTCTCTTTTCCAATCTCAAAACAGGGTTAAAATGTCAACATCTCAAGTAGGAAAATGATGTATTACCTAAATCTAAAGTTAGCTTTTTCTGTTAATTTCCTATGGAAGTTCATTTCAGACACACCACACCATGGAAGACTAGGTATAAAATGACAGACTCAAAAAAATTAAGGAAGAAGACTTTTGACACCTTAAGAAGAGCACTCTTACTGCATAAGAAGTCATATAAAAAGAAAGTAATTTATCTTGATTAAATTACCTAGGCAGTTGGCATCTCAATCTTATTTACATTCAATATCTAAGAATGTCTTACCAAAGCCATAATGTCTGATATGACGAGAACCATGAGAAAAAGACTGGAAAAAAATAAAGAAAAGTTACACATAATACAACAGGCACATTTTTAAAACACATTAAAATCAAAATGAGAATAATCAAATAACCCAACATTCTGTTAGTAGTTTTGCTTCTGAAAAGATTACTTCTGACTAAAGCTCTTTTCACATTATCATGTACTACTGTCCCACAGTGATGGGCTAGACTTCAAAAATGTTATTTAACACTTTGAATATTTATTTCTATAGTGTCAAAAGGACACAAATTAGGATTTTCTGAAATTAAACTAAAATTGTAGATTCACACGCAATTGCAAAAAATAATATAGAGAAATCCTATGTACCCTTTACCCAGTTTCCCCCAATGGTAACATCTTACAAAACTAGAGTATGATATCACAACCAGATATTGAGACTGATACTGTCAAGAAACAGAATGTGTCTACCATCACAAGAATCCCTCATGGTACTATTATATCCTCCTCTTGCTGACCCCTTCCTAATCCTAACCCCCGGGAACCACTAATGTGTTCTCCATTTCTATAATATTGCCATTCCAAGAGTGTTGAATCAGTGGAATCAGTTATATAACACTCTGTAACCTTTTGAGATTGACTTTTTGTACTTAGCACAATTCGCCTGAAATTCATCTAAGGTGCTGTGTATATCATATTTTCTTCTTTTGATTGCTGAGTAGTACTCCCTTGTATGGATGTACCACAGTTTGCTTAACCATTCAAGCACTGAGGACATCAGGATTGTGTTCAGTTTGTGGCTACTACAAATAAATCTGCAATAAACATTAGTGTACAGTTTTTTATGCAAGCATAAGTTTTCATTTCTCTATGAAAAATACCTAAGAGTGTAATTGCTGGATTGTATGGCAGCTGCATATCTAGTTTCATAGGAAACTATAAAACTCTTTTCAGAGTATTTGTACCATATCAGTGATGAATAAGAACAACTTCTTTGCATCCTTACCAACATTTGGTGATGTCACTATTTTTTATTTTACCTTTTCTGATAGTCATATGATGACACCTCATTGTAGTTTTAATATGAGTGTTCTTAATCGCTAATGTGGCTGGAGATCTTTTTTTGGCTTCTTTGCTATCTATATTTCCTCTTTAGCTCATTTTCTAATTGAATCATTGCTTTTTACTGCTGAATTTTATTTAAGAGTCCTTGAAATATTCTAGATAGTAGTCAGATATGTGGTTTGTAAATATTTTCTCTGAGTATATAGCTTGTCTTTTCATTCTCTTAACGGATTTGTTTTTGTTTTTGTTTTGCAGAGCAAACACTTTTAATTTTGATGAAGTCCAATTTATCAATTTTTTCTTTTATGGATCATGGTTACAGTGTCAAGTCTAACTTATTTTCCTAGCCCAAATCCCAAAGATTTTATATTTTTTTCCCTAAAAGCTTAAATCTATGGTCCATTTTGAGTTAATTTTTATATGAGCTGTGAAATTTTGTTCAAGGTTTATGACTTTTTTTTTTAAGAAATAATTGTTTTTTTAACTACAGGTTTGAAATACAGAAATGTAACTCAATATATATCTCACACATACACATGTATATCACAAGTCAGACTGATCATATCTTACTGAAATAGTATCATTCAAAACAAATCTGATATAACCACAACAAAGTGTGTTAATCTGATTGTTTGCACAGAACACAAAGGTCAGCCAGTACAACCTTCTCCCCAAAGCTAAAGTCCCAAAGAAGCCTTTGCCTAGCACCTGCTTTCGTGGTTCCAGTAACAGAATCCACCCCATTTTAGACAACTCCAATTATCACAAAGTGCTTTCTTTCTTTGAATCATCATAATCAGTGAAACGAAAATTCCACCCTATAGATCCAGTTCTTCTGGTACAAGAGAAAAATATAAACAGAATTTAAATGCAACTGGCCTAAGCTATCTTTTAAAAAGTTTTGTTTGATGTTTTAGAATGTTTTTCTAGAGCAAATTATGATTAAGTTACTGTCTTCTCAGCCTCAGATTCCTTATCTATAGAATGGGCGTAAAATACCTACTTCGCTGTATTGTTGGGGAAATCAATTCAGGTTACTTATGTAAAGCACCTAATACAGTCCATGCATATGGCAGGTACCTAATACATACTGGTTCCTTTCTCACTACTTATAACTAAAGTTCAAAAAAAATTAAAAACATAATGAAAGATACAATCTCTGCCTTCAGAGTTAGACTAGGCAGTTTAAACAATAGAAAATTATCTCCTCACAGCGATGTTTAGCTAGTGGATATGGCAATGAGGGATGACTGAACTTAGGCTTGTGTGATGGATTAACTAAAGAAAACAGGATGAGGAACTAATTTTCAATAGGAAGAAAGGGAATTGCTAGGTTCGATGTGTAACGCATTAAATTTGAGGGGTCAATGTGACGTTGAGGGAGCAATGTCAGTGACTTGTGAAGGTCTGTCATCAAAGAGAAGACATCGGTAAATGTCACTTTTGCCTCAGTTGTCTCCCTTTGGTTTTAGATTTTCATCGCATTAGTCTCAGGATAGAATTACCACACACACATGCATGCACACACACACATGTGCACATATGCACACACAGACAAATATACGTTTACATACACACACTCTGATGAAACTTCTACTTCTCACTGCATATGAATCTAGCTCCTTTGATTTAAACATTAATTAATAATTAAAATATCTTCTAAAAAATGTATCCAAATCAAGAAAGCACCCACCAGGTACCAGTTTTTTAATTATATCTAAGTAACTATCTTTTATGTGATATTGACAAGGTATAAATGCTTTCAATGTTAAATTTATGTAAATATCCTGTAAAAATATACAAAAATAAACTAGAAATGAGATTTCTACTATTTTTAAACCGTGGAAGAAAATCTGTGTGGTTTTTTTTTTTTTATTATGGCATATGCTAAACCCAGTTTTAGCTTAAACTCATTAAGAATAACATGCTAATTTATGTTAATATAAGTTATTTCTTTCAGCATTGAATATGCCAGTTTGATTCAAGGATAACTGAACTGCTAAGAAGCTTCATATTTATCTCAAGTGTCTTTCAGAGAGGCTCATCAGTCCTATGCTGATGAGGCAATTTCATTGGTTAAAGAAAGCAAATAGTAGAGTTGACAGCTTCTCTTCCAAGGGCTTGATTGCTTAAGACTGACTGCTCCAGAAATTCCTCAAAACTCAGAAAGAATACTTTCCATTCCATTTGTCAAATGTGTAGAAATCAAGACTGAGAAACTATGTATACTACTGACATTTAGAACAGTTAATTTCAAGCTGTGTAAAATGAAAATATTTAAGAAATAACGCCCCCCCCAAACAGTTAGAATGATATCCCTTGTTTTCCTGTAGGCATGCTTATATCTAGTAGTCATTAATTATAATAATTTAAAATTTGTTTTACTATTTTCTAGGGAGGCTTTTCACTAGCTTGAGTAATATTCTAGTAACATTTCATAGTTGAGAAAGTATATTTGTCTGCTAGAGGCTCTAATCAACTATTCTCCCCTAATGACAACTGAACTCTGACTAAAAGGGTAAAGCATTTTTTCTCATTTTTCTAATAAACAACGTATATCACAGTGTCTTAATAGCAATCGCACAAAATACCCTCAAATGCCTACTCTCGTCTCCTAAAAATGGGAGAATCCAATGTTTCGTAAACATCTTACCTTTTTGATGATAACTGGGTAGTTAACTGAACCGCTTCAAAAGCACACATCACAAGAACAAAGGGGATTATAATCTGTTTAAAAGAACAACAAATGATGCCATGGTAGCTGAAGCATTTGAAAAACTTTTTGAAATAAATACTGTTTCTGTTTATAAAAATATTTCAATTTCTCAAATAAATGTTATCTATAGTAGTGAAGAGTATACAATGAAATAAAATCAGGATACATATAGAACAGTGATGAAACTGATTTTTAAAATCTAAATTGATAGCAATGTAGTATAAAAAAGTAACAAATATCAACACACATTCCAAATAAAGTCTATTACAAAATTTTGTTCCACTTAACTCATGTTAATAAAGGACCATGTCAAAAGAGTCCAAGAGGATGCCACAGGCACAGGATGCCCGAATGAAACGCTATGAAACCTAAAACTTTGAACCACAGGTCCCTGAACCTATCTGGTTATTTGATACTATTAACTCATAAACATGATTCAGCTGCTTTCCCATTGTTTTTTGTTGTTTTATTTTAATAATAATTTGATTATAAAATTCAAACTCACTGTAAAACAACTAGTAAAATATTCAGAAAGGTGCAATAAAATTTATACTAGTTGAAAATCCATAATACAGAGCTAGTACTGATAATATTTTGAGATACTGCTTTCCAATGACCAATTTTTTAAAAAACATGTACTTGATGTTTTCAAAAAGAGGAGAGGGTATATAAAATAAATGTTTAAGATTGCATAAGGTTCCTTTTCAAGTGGAGGATATTTGAATAAAATAGAGTTTAGGCCTTTCACGTTCAGCCACATCAGTCACAAAGAGTCCAGTGCATCCTGTCAGTAAAGCTCACCAAATTAGACTAGAAGATCTATGTTCCAACTTAAACTTTATTTTTCTTTTTGCCATGTTTTTAATTAAAGGCTTGTGGTCTTTAACACACTGAGAAAAGAACAACTACCATTATTAAAAACGTAAATTAAGATTAAGGAAACAATACATTTTAAAATAATTCAACAGAGAACGGGACATGACATAATGAACATCT
This sequence comes from Eonycteris spelaea, assembly GCA_003508835.1. Classification (NCBI taxonomy): domain Eukaryota; kingdom Metazoa; phylum Chordata; class Mammalia; order Chiroptera; family Pteropodidae; genus Eonycteris; species Eonycteris spelaea. The sequence continues at coordinate 1,704,478 of PUFA01000056.1, forward strand.
TTTTAACACTCTTAAATTTACATTTATATTAGTTTAGTAACCAAAAAAAATATTTATCCTATTTAGAGATAAATACTTTTAAACAATTATTTCTTCTGTGATATGAACTGAAGGCAATCAGGTTTTTGGCAGATATTAGTTACTTTATATAAACAAATATATTCAGTTGGCCTCTGTATACATGAATTCAATCAACCATGGATTGAAAATATTTGGGAAAAAAAGCTATGTTGTTGCTGACATGTACTATGTAGTTAGGCCTACAATGGTTGAGTCTGTACTGAAAATGCATACTTTTTTTCTTGTCATTATTCTAGACAATACATTATAACAACAAATTACACAGTATTTTTGTATTAGGTATGACAAATACTCTAAAGATGATTTAAAGTAATCAAGAGACCATGCAAATACCACACCATTTTACACAAGGGACTGAAACATCATGAATTTTGGTATCCATGGGGGGTCCTGGAACCAATCCTCCATGGATACCAAGGGAGGGCTGTATTAACCACACAAAATGTGCCAGACACTATGCTAGAGGAAGTGAGACAGGCACATCACCCTAGAGAAGAAGGGAAAGAACATGAATTACATTCTACTGGATAGTCTGAACCCCTGAGAAGCTGAGAATGTGTCATTACATTGGTGACCTTAGCACTCAGCTTGTGCTTGGTACATTACTGAATGTAAGCACTCAATGAAACATTAGTTGAATGAATCAGTCAATTCTAGGTACAAGGATTATAAGGAAAGACTGTAACACGTTGGCAGTCTCGTGGGTGGGGAACGTGGGTTAGGGGAGCCTTAGGTCTTGAGGAGCAGTGCGGCTTTGATCTGTACTACAGCTCCCCACAGGCTCTAATCCCCTCTGACAGGACTTCTCAGGGCTAGAGAGAAGCAGCTCTACTCTTTTGAAGTTTAATGAGCTTAACAGTAAAGCAAAAAGATTACATTTTGGAGTAAAGGCTAGAGGGTCCCACCTCCTGTTCTACAGTGTCTAAGAAGGTATCTTCTTTCCATGCTACTTACTTTGTCACGATGACTTAATTCTTAATGTTATATAATCTTAATGTCGCAGTGAGTTCATAATCTTAATGAATTACTATCTTAATAAATAAAATTATAACATAAGAAAACTAACCTTCCACATCATCAGGGCTCCCATAGTGTAAGGACTAAATCTAGTCAAAAAGCAGTAGACAGAGGCAAGGTCAAAGCTAAGGAACCAACATAAAGAAAAATGATTTTAGAATTCACATTGTAACCTTAAAAGAATGTCTGCTAAAATCTACTTTTACGAAAAAACAAGCATAAACTGTGTCAAGGAACATTATGAGGCCACTAGAATGAATGGGGAAGATCTGATTGTGCCAATAGAAACCAATCTCCAAAATTTATCCTTCAGTATAAATCCCAATTTGTATTACTTTTTGATTGTATATATCTATATGTTTTCATTTAAAATTACCTGTTAAGAGAAGCTATGTTCCCAGTTCCAAAAAATGCTGTCACTAAGAAGAAAACCTAAATAGAGTTAAGGAAATGCCAAAACAAGTCAGAATTCACACAAATTTCTTTTTCATTTAGAAAAGATACACCTATATTATCATGAGGGTAATTTGCATTTTCATTTGTACATTTGATCATGACTTGCTCAAGGTTCAAGATCAGACAAAGGAAGATTTAGTGAGGGAGAACAGAGGTGGCCTAACAAGCTAAGAAGAGAACCAGGATCGTGTCCTGATGTCACGGGAAAATGGAGAGAGAAATCAAGAGCTAAATGTTATAGAGTGATTAAGTAAAACTAAATAGATTAGACTGTGCAGTCAGGAAGCCCCTGCTGACCACTGAGAGTAAAGCTTCAAAGACATCTGACAAATAAGCATAGAGCTACCATATGCCACACTACTATGTGCCGAGCACTGGTCTAGGCTTGAGGATATAGTACATAAATGGGAGGAAATGGCAGCAGCAACTAAAGATTTTTCTTTCGAAGAGGTTGGAAGTAGACAGAAAGGACAAGATGAGATTATAATTTAGGGGGATGGAGGGTTCAAAGACAGAAGTGTTTGAATAGTAGAGGCCGAGTAAAGGAGCAAAAAGAGAGAAAGCAAAATTGAGAGCAAAAAGCAAGAGGCAGAGGAGAGAATGAGAACACTGATTCTCTGGACCCGTGAGGTCCACCCGTGCACCAGGGTAAGTTCCAAGGAAATACCTATCCGTGAATTTCTTAAAGTAGGTCAGCCAATCTTCCAAAAGTGAGACTTTGTTCTGCCATATTATCTTTCAGACTTCAAACTTTCACACAAATTGCCTCTGATGTGATCCAACAACCTTGTGAGACAAATGTTATATGAGTATAGTGTAGAATGAACATAAAAGATACAAACCAAACTCATAACAGTGGTTTCTTCTGGATGAGGGAAATGAGATTGGAGTTGGGAGTTAAAAAGAAACTTTGGCTTTAGCTGTAATGTTTTCATTTTTTAAAAATGTGTGACATATATAACAAAATATTAATTGTTGATATCATGAATGGTAGGAATACGCATATATACATTTGTTTGTTATAAAATTCTTCATGCTTTTCTATAGTTTCAAAAAAATTTTAAATTAAACTGAGAAAATTATGTGGTGGGGGAGGTGTTTAATAACCACTATTAACTGACAAGCAGAAACACCTTCCATGTCTCTTACCCCATTAAATGGGAAGTTGCAGCAACTTAAAAAGGTCCAAACAAAGGATACCAGGAAAAAGGCCCTACGAATGTCATCTGGACAAAGCTGTCGAAACTGAGTTATATCAGTAATATAGGTGAACTGGATACTGGTGACCTGTGAAAAATAACAAATATAAGAATGCATAATAACAGTTTGCTAACTTCTACCCCCAAAGGCAAACTTACAGTGTAAGTTACTATAGCTAGAAAGATAACCTCGTACTGACAAAAAACAAACAAATAAAAATAACTCTTTTCCTATAACTTAATCACATCTTAATAAAATCTGCCAAAAGGTAAAATATGTTGCTAATAATATACTGAACAGAATTGTAGTATTGCTGTACATGTAATAAAAGTGAGAATTGGGCTTTTTCTTATCCTATATAAATGCTTCACTTTTAAAAACCTATATAAATCTTCACGTTTCTAAGACCTGATTTCTCAGAGTGTTCTGATCTTCTTGAACCCAGGTATTAGGTATGATATTAAAAATCATGATCAAATTAAACATTTCTCTGGTTTTTGTTCTTCTGTTAATTCTATTTGTAGGAAAATTATTTTTTCTCTATAAATAAGCAAAATATTTCTGTTTTTGGTAAAATAGAAAGTCACTCTATACCAAGGTGGGTACACTCCTGCTTAACTTACCCCCCAAAAAAATCATGGATGAATTTAAAGGGGACTTTCTCCATCCCCGACTCCAATAAGTTCTTAGGATGCTTTAATACTCTCTAGGAAAAGATAGCTCTGCTTTTAGTTAAAAAATAAAATTTTAAAAATGACACAACAAAAATCACTTTTAAATTTAATATTAACATTAAAATATTTAATATTGAGGACAGTCTAACCATTTATGTAAATCTAATCAAACTGCTTTTCATGTATTGTTTTAATATTGCAGGGCTGAAAGTTAAAAATCAGTAATTATTCATATATTTCAATAAAATTTCTTCTTTATTGAAATTAATTATTCTAAATTATCAGTGTAAACTCAACTGGAACCAGTTAAGGATAAATCAGCTATGAAGGAGTTTTCCTGCAATATTCATTTTAACTGACCTCAGTAAAATTGCAAATATTCTATTACCAATTTTTCATAATTACCGTCAGCTCTAAAATAAAGGCAAGAGACATCAATTTAACTCTATCTCAGAATAACAGAAGTGTCCTTAAAATCTGATTGGCTTTTAGCCCATTCAAAGAACACTGCACTGAATAAACAGTCAAGATTTGGTCTGAGGCCACAATCACTAAGGTGACAGAATAAGCGTTTGGGATTAGGATGACTAAAGAGAAAAAACGACACGGGAACACAAATGTCACCTTATGATCAAATTCATAAACGGGTTTGTGACGACATAAATATTCTTCCAGATAAAATAAACTGAAAGAATAAAAATTAGATGTGAAAATATAGGAAAATCAAATAAAGAACATTCTCCTCCATTTCTTTACTTATTCTGTTTTTTTCATGTCAGTGATTCATAAATGATCTCTACAAAATGCCACAAACTAGAGAATGTTTATAAAAGTGTAAAATCGTGCTTTTCTATTATAAGTAAAAAATTTCTTTACAAACTATTTAACTTAAGTATTAATGATTAATAGCTTAAATAGTATAAAATTTTTAGTAGAAAGAATTTTTGATGAAATAACATTGCAACTTCCTTACAGGATAGAAAGTATTCAATATTCTCAAATAAATGCAATGATGATGTTGACAAGCTACCTTTTGTTTACAGGAAACACCAGATTGTTGTAGGATTTCTTGTTCTGTGTGTATCCAGACAAACATCAAACATGACAACACTAACGGAAAAAAAGCTTCATACCTAAGAGATGGGGTGGGTGTGGGGTGAAATGGGAGGATAGGAATGAAAAGAAAAAAATGTTAAACAAATTAAAATGCAAATTTATATTGAAAGGTCGTTCTCAAAATTAAAACAATCTTGATAATATTTCTAAGTACAATATCACAAATTTAAATTTTTTAGGTTTTCCAGAAGGAAAGTAATATTTAAATATTAACTATAATATACTTTTTGAAATATATCTTGAGATCATGACATGTTTAAAACAGCCAAGATATTTAAAAATAATCATGAGGTAAATGACAAAAATACACAGAAAAGAAAGAAAATATTAAGACAAAGGTAAAAAGACAATTCCTGAGTTAAAATTATAAATATACATAGAAGAGCAGGACGAATGTCCCCAAATTTTTTAATGGGTACAGAATAGGAACATAATCTCTCAAAAAAACAAAGAAGCAATAAATACATAAAAACATTTGACCTTACTGATAACTGATATGGAAACTACAACAATAGGCAGATACCATATTCACTTACCATATTTATCTATAGTTAAAAAAAATAGTGTTGACAGCAGTGGAATGAAAAAAAAAGACTCTCATACTCTTTACATAGGAAAAAAATACCTTCTAGAAGGTAATCTAACACAATGTATTAAGAATCTCAAAAATATTCATATACTATAATCCAGTAATGTCACTTCTAGGAATTCCAAGAGAAAATGATCAGACATGCACTACAATCCGACGCGAAGGTGTTTATTGTAATATCATTTACCAAAGGGAAAAACAATCTCCAGATCCACAGGTGAGTGATTAAATAACGTACAGCATGTCTCTAGGCTGGGTATCATCTGGACAAAGGAGAAATGCTCATGAGGTAACACAGTGACAGAGCCTTTTCTAACCCTTTTCTGTCCTAGTTGGAATAACTGTTCCCCCTTTGTAATCCTCCCAAATACCTATCATCGCACTCACGTTTACTTCTGTGTGTTCCCTGCTAGTCTGTAAAATCTTTGTGTCAGTCTTGTCACCACTGCGGGCTCAGCCCATAAGTACCTGTTGAGTGACTTACTTGTCTAATTGGAAGTTACAAAACAACAAAGCAAACCCAAACAAAAAAACCTTTATTTCTCTTTCAACTTTTTCAACTACTGAACTCTATTCCATATGGCATTATTTCCTAAACATGAGAAAACAAAAGAAACAAAATGCTTTAAACTCTACCACAGATCATAAAAACGAAAACAATGAAGACTGGGCAGAGGGAACCTTTAGGTTTGAGAAAGCATACACAAATCACTTGGTGTTTGATTAAGAATCTCCAAGGATATGAACAGATAATGGGTATACAAAAAAATATCTTTACTAAAACAAGTAGAGATAGATATACAGAACCATACCAGTTTGACCAATTAAAATAGCATTTGATTTCTCCTAAGATGAAAATACCAAATACTGTGAAGGACATCATGAAATAAAACCCCTCACAGGTTGGGGTGATATTATAAACTGACTCTGTTCTTAATTCAAAAGACAAAAAAAAACAAAAACAAAAAACAGTTCATATTCTGTGGCTCAGCTACATCTGAAAAGTGAAAAGTAAATATATAAACTATATAAATAGCTTATGCATAAAAACATAACTCAAAATATTATTTACATAATAAAAAGTGGAAATAGAGAAATGGCTAAGGTGCATTCACATCACAGAATATTAAATGTTTATTAAAATGGTTAGGAAACCTATGTACCATATGGGAAATGTTTCTAGCCTAATTTTAAGTAGGAAAAAAAGATGGAATATGATAAATACTATGTTAAAAAAAAAAATACAGAGGTAAGACTGGAAGGAAATGTATCAGAACATCAACAGGAGAGGAAAGGTTAATAAATTATTTTCCCCCTTATTCCTACTTTCCAAAATGTGATTACACTATTTTCACAATGATTTAAAAAATATAATTGAAGGACAAAGATTCAGAGTGTCTGTATCCTAGTCATTCTTTAAAACTTAGTTCATCTTCCCCTCAGTCCTTGATGGCACCGACTCAGCTCCCCTACTCAAACTCTTCCTCTAGTCATTCTTTATATGATACAACTCATAACTTAACTCACAATAACTTAATTGTTGCATTTAGTAACTGCCTAACACTGTAAAGTAAAGCCCTTACTTTATAGCAGCTTACAACTCTATTATACACCTGAGGTCCACTAAATTTTTGACTGTATGTCAGTCTAGCGCCCCACACTGGCAGTGTGAAAGAAAAAACAATTGTTGGTGAATCGAATCAAGAAGGTGTATACTCTGTAGTTTTTAAAATATTTACATTTATATATAAAATGATTCTTTTCTAATAACAAAAACATAAATTCTATAGTTCTACAAATAGTGATATAGATTTATTTCTTTTCAAAAACTATAAACGATTATCACTTTCTTGTGTAAGCTGTAGATTTAAAAATCTGATAAAGGCAATCTTCCTATGAGACTTTATTTCTTTTGACAATCAATTTCTTGTATAAAGTCTGCATATCTGAATTAATAAACTAAAATACCAATAAAATGTCATCACAGGCTCACAGTGTACATAATAAAACCTTACTAAATTACATCTGCTAGTTTGGTCTCTGCAAATTGAACAGACCTGAAAAGGCATTTAGCTTGGTATTACAGTGTGCTGAGCAAAGGGATAATATAAAGAAAATTTCAGAAGGAAATTTTAACCAATTTAACTATTTTCAACTATTACAACAGCTTCCATTTGCATAAAAATAATCGAGTGCTGATTAAAAATGAATCTTTATTCATTAAATCAAGAATGCATTGTTAGAATTTAGGATTACTATTACTGTGTTTCTGTAAAGTAATAAAACTGCACTTCTTTTAAATATCCTATAATTCTGACTGTTCACTAATTTACATAGAGGACTCTCTAGGTCACCCAGAATAGTGATGTGGAACAATAACAGGTGGACCACGTTTCGCAAAACTGATTTGAGACTAAAAAATGTACTAACTGAAATTATTAGACTGTGTTGTTCAGGCAACCACAGTTGAATTTTCTTGCAAATGTAAATATACTTACTGCTGTTGAAAATATATTTCTTAATACAGTCATTAATACAGTCATACTCAATGTTCTGAATTTAGGTGTACATTTTCACTTTCCAGATTTTCTTAAATTAAATATACTTATGGTCATCTGTTTGGTTCTTTACTATTAAATTAATGATTTAAAACACTATAATACTTATCTCTAATGTTAGTTACATGATTCACTCTACATTGCGATTTATTTTTTCACTCAAAATTCAACTTTAATTATCCTTTCTTCCTTCCTTTCTTAATTTCTAATCCAGCAAACCAGATCTACTTTTATATTTATTTTTACTTTTTAGCCAACTACACACTACTTTAAATCTGTTTATTGCTTTAGAACTTGAAGGTCAAAAAGAAAACGGCTTATTGATTATTAAGTGACTGTGTAGAAGTTAGCACATATTTCCGGACCCTCTCATTTACTTTCTTAAGGCAACCTCTGGGTGATCTTTTGATCAAACTCATGTGTCACCCCCAAACGGTGGGTTAGAATAGAAATGATTATATCTCTGCTTTCTTATCTAGGCTAAAAGCTTGTGCACATTCTAATTCATATATTTATTTACACACTAATTCTGATTATAACTAAATTATTTACTCTACAATTTCACCAATAAGGGGAAAAGAATGAAGAGTTTCAAGGTCTCATTATGTTAATAACTCTTGAGTAAGAAGATGCTGATAGTTCAAGTTTTATCTGAAAGTTCCAAGTTCTAAGTCTGCAAGCAAGCCCATCTTAAGATCTTCTTAGGAACTGGTGAAATGTCCATGTTGCTTATATTACATCTTCACAGCCATGCCCCTGCTCTGGTTACACAGAGAGCAATGAGAAGACGGCAGGTGTGGGAGCTTTGCTAAGAGGAAGTTCAGTGGCCCACTGAATCATCACCTGACTGGAGACTAAGAACTCTGGGGAACTAGGTCACTTAGGATGTCAGGGTCTCCTATGAAGATTTTGAGAACATCCCATTAATTCTTAATTAGGACAACTAAGTTTCCCCCAAAATGAATCCAAGTCTTGGACCTAAAATGGCTTTACAAAATCATCCAATGTGGGAATAACCCACTGACAGCACAACGGTGAACCCCTAGTTTAGTTAAATTGAAATCAAGATCTTATATTTAGGCCAAATGTCAAACAAAAGTAGTGGTTACTCAATCTCTGCTCTGTTCAGTGTTTGTTATACTGTGTGCATTTCTCACCCTCATAAAGAGTTAAGCAAGGCTGAAATCAAATTCAAAAGCAAGTGAAAAAATTTTTTTCTTCTAAATAGATGGGAAGAATATATATTGGTGTTTTTAGTAAGTTCTAGAAATGATTCAGGATCCATCCCAAATCAAGTAGCTAGTTTTGGGAGTTTATTGAAAGAAAATTTCAATCTTATATAAAAATAGATTCTTTAACTTTTGAGAAAATATTCTAAAGTCTTCTGAATCAAAAGGAATATTTGGAATATGATATATGTAAGAGTAAAAAGAAAAAGAAAATATATTTAAAGATGAACAAATCAAAGCACAATTTAAAGTGCATTAAAGGATTTAATTCATCTAACCACTGGTTGAGACTTAAAATTTTTCCAAAATCAATCAGAATTTTCTAATAATGAAGTAAAATGACATTTTGGCAACTTAAGAGAATAAACAGAAAGACAAAGGCATAGGTAATACCATGAAAATAGTAAGAAAAAGAAAACTGAAGATTATGGTTCAAGTTATACACAGTTCTTACAGAGTAAAAATTATTTATAATTTATTCCTCAAGATTTACACATTTTCCATTTCCAGAGATTAAATACTCATAGAGAAGTGTCAATATATCGTTTAACACTTGCTACTGAAAATAAAGCTTTAAAAACTGTTTATACCCTGTGCTCAGAAGTAGGTAGGTCGACATCGAGGAAAGAAGGATGCTGACCAACCGCTCAAAGAGGACCGTGGGACTCAGCAGCGGCACCACGAAGGAAGAGGCTGCAGAGGAACAGAGCAGGGCGGTTACTGGCAGGGCGCGCACGGGACCTAGGCGCGTTAGAAGCACGCAGTGACCTGCGACCACTCGCGACCCTTACTGTTTGTGCGGCCTTCAAAATGAGGCTATATCTGCCCTAGTCATTTTTACAAGAAGTTTGAAACAACATATTTTTAATTAAAATTACATTTCATTGTTTTAACCAATTTTGGCTCAGATTTTCTGTTTATATTCAGCCCCGATCACTACAGTGATATTAACTCCTAAATGAATAACTTCTTATTTTCTAATGTAAATAATAAAAAATATAATGAGAAATATTATTCAAGATTCAGCAACTCTTCTCTTAATCAGGCATTTTAGTTCAAAGACTCCCCAGAAATTGATTTTCCTAATTCCTTCCTCCCCCACGTTTTTCCATTGTGAAGTATTCATTGAAAGTTGTAGTGCTCCACTTAGAAAAACAGGAAAAAAGGACTTCCCCATGCATGAGAGTCGTAACAAGAGTAATCTTACAAATGAAATAATCTTTCCTGACAGGATCAGAAAGCAACTACTTTAGTGGGAGAAGGGCAGATGAAGGGAGAAGGGGCAGCAAAACGTAAACCAATCCCATCTCTATTTTGGAATGGAAATGTACATAACTTCCTAATCCCCCTAGTTAGAACGGCAATATGCCTGGACTTAAATACTAGAGAGTGTGGAGACAGATGACCTGGGAAGCAATCCTGTATGAATCACTTATTAACTGTTTATCCATGGGGCAAGACTGTTAACCTATCTAAGCAGTATTTCCATCCCTCAGTAGAAATAATGTAAAAAAGTTGTTGTCAGGTTTAATGTAAATTTACCTATAAAATCCTCCCTGAGTAAAGTGCCTAGGGTACAGTAGGTGCTTAATGACTATTAGCTGCTATTATTATTACTAAGTTAAATGTAAAGACAATCTCATTCAAGGTTAAGGTACTGTAGGATTTAAGACTATGCAAGTTATATTTATAGTATCCTTAGTCAAATAGCTTCTAATTTTTTTTTCAGATATGTGGTTCTAATAATGTTATTACCACCTGATACATATTTTAACACAAAGAAATAACATAATATTTCATATTTAAAAAGCCAATTCAAATGAGCCTTCTTCTGTAAAACTACTTTCTACCCTTCTTTTATCCTTTTGTCTAAAAGACTGATGAGGTGCTAAAGGGGAAATGAGAGCCCCCATTCTGAATGTCATAAGTTAGAACCACATTCATAACATATAACTTGTGGATTACAGCATGTTAGTAAAAAATGCTCTTTGGAGGTAGACTATGGTAGATTAGTGCCTGAAAGAGACATCTGGAGATAATGCTGATCTACCTTTGGGCCAACTATTGCACGCCCTGCACCATTTTGTAGGTATTCTCTAGTACCTAGCTCTCCTAATCCCAAAGAGGAATTATCTTGTTTAAAATATATGCCCAGTCTACAAGAGACTTTCTTCAGATTTAAGGACATACACAGGCTCAAAGGGAAGGGATGGAAAAAGATATTCCACGCAAATGGAAACCGAAAGAAAATGAACAGTAGCTATAGTTACATCAAGTAAACAGACTTTAAGCCAAAAAGATGGTAACAAGACACAAAGAAAGTCATTATATACTGATAAAGGGGTCAATCAGAAAGCTATAACAATCATAAATATATGCACCCAACAACAAAGCACCTAAATATATTAAGCAAATACTACCAGATCTGAAGGGAGAAACAGACAATAATACAATAATAGTAGGAGACTTTAATACTCACTTTCAGCAATAGATAAATCGTACAGAGAAGATAAACAAGGAAACATTAGACTTGAACCATACATTAAACCAAATAGACCTCACAGAAATTTATAGAACATTCCACCCAACAGCAGCATACATACTCTTCTAAAGTGCATATGGGACTTATGATAGATCCAGGATAGATCATGTGGATAGGCCACAAAAAAAAAGTCTTAGCAAATTTAAGGAGACTGAAATCATACCAAGTATCTTTACTGACCATAATGGTATACAAGAAGAAAGGTGGAAAATCTACAAATATATGGAAATTAAACAACATTTAATTAAACATTTAGAAATTAAACATAAAGAAATAAAACATTCTTGAACAACATGGATCAAAAAAAATCAAGAGACATTTTAAAATCTCAAAAGAAATGAAAATAGAAATACAGTATAGCAAAACATATGGAATAATGAAAAAGCAATTCTGAGGGAGAAATTTATAGTGATAAGTATATATGTTAATAAAATAGAAAGATCTTAAACGAGCAATCTAACTTTATACCTCAAGGAACTGGCAAAAGAACAAACTAAGCCCAAACTTAGAAGAAGAAAAGAAATAACACAGATTACAACAGAAACAAGTGAGGTAGAGACGAGAAAAATAATAGAGAAGACCAATAAAACTAAGAGCTGGTCTTCAAAAAAGATAAACAAAATTGACTAACCTTTTGCTAGACTAAGATGAAACAGAAGATTCAAGTAAAAAAATCAGAAATGAAAGAGGAAACATTACAATTGATACTACAAAATACACAGGATCATAATAATTCCTAGAAACATAAAATCTACTAAGACTAAATCAGGAAGAAATAAAAAACCCAAATAGACCAGTAACAAGTAAGGAGATTGAATCAGTAATTGAAAACCTCTCAACACATAATAGCCCAAGACTTGATGGTTTCATTGGTGAGTTTTACCAAACATTTAAAGAATAGTTAATGCCATCCTTCTCAAACTCTTCCAAAAAACTGAACAGTAGGGAACAATTCCAAAATTGTTTTACTAGGCTAGTATTAACCTGATACCAAGTCCAGAGGACACTACAAGAAAGAAACTATAGAATAATATCCCTGATGAATATAAAAATTTTCAACAAAATATTAGCAAACCAAATTCAACACATTAAAAGGATTATACACCATGGCAGGGTGACTAGAAGGTAAGCCTTATGAGGTAAACATTTCCTTAATGCCAGAAAGTAAAAAAGTGATTTTATACATAAATCTAGCCTATTTACAAGCCAACTCGAAGGGGGTCTGTCTAGCCAAGTGTGGGACAATTTGCGCACCAAAGTATCAACAGCAATGAATTATAAACCTCTGAAATAACAGGAGCTCACGAATCCATAATAATAATAAGTGAATGAATGAATGAATGAATGAATAGGGAAGGAGGGAAGATTCTCAAAGTAGAATGCTGAGAGCCTTCTGGTAAATGCAGGAGTACTGGAGCTAGAAAATCATTCTGTAGCCATCGTGACAGAAACTGGATCAGGGAAGACTTATGAATGGATGCTAAATCTAGGAAGAAATTTTGATAAGAAGGATATTTGATGGTCTTAGAGTGTCTCCCATAGACAGCATATTAGTTGCAAAGGAGAGGAAAATAGAAAATATGTTTTCTGGAATCACTTAGATTTTACCAGATGTGAATAAATATATAGCCTTTTCACCAGGTAATAATATTCTATCAAGTAATTCTTATTATCACATGAACATTCACAAAAGTTCTAACTTTCTTTGTTAAATGCCAGCAATAGATACAACTAATAGTTGGTCATTATTATTTTCTTATAACAAAATTATGTCTATTAATAACACTAACACAGATAAAAATGGATAATTCTAAGCTATGACTTGATGTGAAGGTATCACATTTGGTTTGAGTGGCCTCTTACCTAATATCACCCAGCTAATAATCTGGTTAATAAGAGGAAGTCCTTGTTTCTTGAGGAGACTGTTGTGGGTGCTATACACAGCAAACATGGAAAGCACTGTGCTCAGCATCTGAAAACAAATACAGAACATGTAGGTGAGAGGGAAGGTGGTGAGAGGCTAATTTATACATTAGCAAGAACACTTCTCAAAAAGTGCTTGATCGATTCGAATATGGCAAAATGCAATTGAAATTGGACCGGCTCACCTCCCTGGGGCCAAGGTTAAGAGTTAGAACTCTTGTACTAAGCAAAGGTCACCCTTTACAACCATGAAATGAGGCATTTTACACACTTTTCAAGAGTATTCTGGCATATATTATCACACTGTTTCTACCTAGAAATATTCCATATAACCCTGAAGTTTTCTTAAGTCATGAAACTGCAGAGGGTAAAATGTGTACGGTTTAGTGTTTGTGGCTCAGTGTCTTCCACCTCTGGCCTTCACCTGTATCTATTATATTCATTCAACACATATTCGTGGACTGAGTATTCACTTGGTACTGGGAATATAAGGAGTACAATTATTCTTCAGTGTGCAATTGGTAAACTACAGCTTGTAAACTGGTGGTCTGTTTTAGAAACACTGTTTTGGATCATAGTCACTCACATTCATTTACGTGTTGTATACAATGGTGAAGTTAAAAATTTATGACAGAATGTACATGGCCCACTAGTCTAAAATATATACAATTTGGTTTTTAGAAAAATGTTTGCTAATCCCTGAAACTAGTGCACTAATTGCCATGTTAAGAAATGAGCTAAGCTATGTCTGGGACAAAGTAATGCTCTTAGAGATAAGATTAGCAACTTCATCACCAAATCCTAGAGATATATTTAATTTACTCATAGTTTTAGTGAATTAAAAAGGAAAAAATGCTGTCAGTAAAGCTATGACTCAATCCTCAGATCCTTTCAATTGTAAAACACATTTTCATTGCAGATATGTTAAAATGTAAAAAGATACGTATCTTGGAATCAATGAAAAATGTGGTACACAGTACAGAAATTAATGCAAATTAATAATGTTAATGTAAAAAGAAATTTTGTAACAGATTTACCTTGTACTTAGGGGTATCTTACAAAGTCCATAAGAATTTTAACATAATGCTCTTTGCTCCGATAGAGTGAGATTCAGAAACACTCACGTCTATCAAAGTACTCATCATTACAGGTGGGTTATGTCAAAGCTACTACAGGCTTTAGAGTAAAGCCAGTCAGTGTGCCACTTAACATGAAAGATACATTCCAACGGCCTGGCAGGGTCTCTGATATATTTCTTCTCCTTTCATGTGTTCTCTGTTGTCCTGCAAGGATGACATTTTTAAGTCTTGCAGATGTTTATTTCAGTGTTCTTGAAAATACTTTCCATTATCTCAGCTTTGTTCTGGGTGAATTTTTTGAGAAGACTCATATAAGTATTTTTGGTCAGTGTTCTAGATGTCATTTTTTGCTTATTTATTTATTTATTTTTTAAAAAAGTGGTTTCCACTGTTATCTACAAAAAGCTACCATTTTACAGAATACAGCATTATATAATCTCTAATTCTTACAACACTATTATATATTAGGTCTATTTTACAGTTAAAAACAGACTGAAGTTCTACTACTACAAATCACACATGTAGAATGCAGCATAACTGGGAATGGCCTCAATTTTGAAATGTCAATTTCCCAGTTCTACTCACCACATCCAAGCCATCAAAAAAGGAAAGTTTATTTTCTCCTAGGATGTCGTCTGAAGCCTTAAACCAGCTATTCTTCATATAAACATACTCAGAAGCTGCCTTTACTTCGAAGCAGCTTACCTTTTTCTGACCCAAATGAGGGCAACATAGAATCTCAGCCTAGAGGAGGCCTTTTTCAGATCAGCCTTTCAGTCGGAACAGACACCTCTTACGCCTCCTTGACCTCTGCTCTCTAGGCACCTTTGGGCTGCCTCCTGCTGAACTTGCTGCTACTTCATATCTTTTAGAGAATATGTTCCCATGTAATATCTTAAACAGAAAACTCTCTTCTTATTGGTAGATACTGAGTACCTTAAACATGGCATCTTAAGAACGATATAGTTAAATACAACAATTGATACATTTTGGTATATTATTAGCATAATACAGTGTTGAAAATCTGTAACTCACCTGCACCAGATGTAACACTAGTTCTTCATTTACAAAACTTTCTTTTCTTTTTATGAGAGATGCTATAACAAATAGGGATAGCAGAAGAACCAGCAGACCTGCACCCATTCTGTTTAAAAACACAATTAACAATTTCAAATTTTCTTAAGATATATATTAAACATATCATATAGAATTTTAGACATTTTTCTCTAATGTAAAACCACTCAGTCATTTAGGTACTCACAACGAAGTAGCAAAATGGATACACAGGTAAAATGGAAATAAAACTCTTAGGACAAAGACACTGGAGGGCTGGGGTTATCCGTAACTTCTTACACTATTTAAGTAACTTTATCTTACTTCTATAATTTTATTTTTAAAACTTTTATGCATACCAAGCACCATAATTCTTCACCTGACCTGGAAAAATTTACAGAAAACAACATAAAAGCTAACTAAACAAACATCTAGTTAGTATATGAAACACACATTTTTGGACTATGGGTGCATTTACAGTTCATAGCGTTCTTAGTAGGACAAACTGTTCCTCCCTATCGTTGACCTTGTTGCTTTCCCCAGCTGTTCCCGGCTAATGGAAGGGTTGGAAGCGGTCACAAAGGTAGCTTGCAGGTGTGACATTTGTACAGTAATGAAATAACAAATTATGTATTTTTCAAGAACACCAGTGTTAAGAAAAACAATCATATGGAAAAGAAAATAAGTTAAAATATTTATCCATACACAAGAAAGATATCTGGCTCTCGTCCTACAACAGGCATCAGTGGGAATACTGCCAGGAGCAAACAGAAGAAAATCCAACTCAGGGAGATACCCTAAAAAAAAAAAAAAAAAAAAAAAAAAAAAAAAAAAAAAAAAAAAAAAAAAGTTACCTTTAGGCAAATATGGTACAGAAAACTGTCTTCAGTGTTTCACAGACTACAAGGCTGTGAATCAGAAAGGAAAATGCAAAACCTTCTGTTTACTTTAAAAAGGAATAGAGTTACTATTTGGGAAGGTTACATAGCGGGAGGTATGCATTAGGCATAACCCGAGTATTACCTCGTTTAATTCTCACAACAACCTGCGGGGCAAGTCCTACTATTCACAATATTTCAGCAGAGAGGTGACTCCTCTGACTTGGGTTCACAGCGGGGCCCTCTACGCCACTGCACTGCTCTGGGCAGTTGCTCGACTACGCCATCATTTAGATACTCGAGGCTAACGGAATCGAGGAAGTGCTTCGGAGGAGGAACATCAGCTCTGCGTCTAGAGTATTTCAGTCTCCGCACGAACAGTTCATTCTGACATGGAAGCCGATGTGAATCACTGAAACCCAAAGTGCCTCAGTCCTCCTGTCAAAAGGTCCCGACTCTTTACAGAAGGACACAGTCTACCCTTTTGTTCAGAAATGAATAGTTCCCTGGGTCAAACACACATCAAAACAAAAAAGCTACCGATCTGTCCGATGTCTAAATGAACACTTATACCTTTGCTCGAGTCCACAGCTGAGTGGTAAGTGGCCAAACCGCAAACACAACAAGTCCAGCGGTAAGCATATAGCGGTAGAAAAAACTGAGAACCTGGTAGGACATTCCAGAGAAGAAACAAAAGTGAGGTCATTTAAACGGAGTTACACAGAAATGAAAGAGAGATGAAAATGCTGTAATGCGGTCAATTACTTACTAAAACTTCAATTCCCAGGGTATAGACTAGCAGGTATCCAACAAAATGACTTGGAGGAAAGGTCAACAGTGATGTGACAAGGTCTTGAATAACTTGATATCTGTTTAATAGGATTATTTACAAAGGGATTATTTATACTTATACTCTATGTTGAATTTAAAAATTAGGCCATATATAGTCAAAAAAAAAAAACTATGCAAAACTACAAATCGGGATTTTCATTTCACAGATTTATTTAAAAACTAAAAGAATCTCTAATAGATTTGTTTCAATGGCTTTCCTTTCCTAAATTTTTTTTTTGAAACCTAGAAGTATTTTAGGAAAAAATTTAATTTCTGAATTAATTTGATTATAACAAAAATTTACTTGTTCTTTAATAAACATTAATGACAATAAATAAGGCTTATTTATCTTAGTTTAAAACATCCATGTTTATATAATTAGAGATACAATATCAGAAATAAAATATGGTGAACGAACCCAAATGAATAAAACCTGAAAAACAATTTTTAATTCACCAATGTTAACCTTATATTGAAATCTCAACTGTCATAATGAAATAAAGATAGGTTTTCCTAACCTGGGTAGAGAAAATCTTAATTGCACTTTTTCACTGAGCTAAATATAACCTCTCCCAAACCCAATTTAAGATGTCACTAATTATATACTAATTATAATTAAATATGAATTCATAACCATTAAAATGTATTACATACTTAAGTACATTTCACATTTCATTACTAGAAAAAATTTTTAGCATTTGTAGTGCACTATTAAGTAGGTAATTATAAAAGGTCAGTATCATTTGATTTATGACCTTTTCGGATTGAAAACAATGGCTACATAATGTTATCAAAGCTATTAAGGTGCTGAGTAGGAAAGAAAAGCTAATCCTAGACAAAAGGAGAATGTTTCTTTTCTTCATGACAACAGAAAAGCACGAGAAACAAGAGATGATTTTGTAAATCATTTTTTTTCTAACAGAGTGAATTTTTGTTTTATTTTCTACAAGATTTATCAAGATCACATTTTCCCTTAAAATTTAAATATATATGTTACCTTCATAATTAGGACACTTAATCATTCAGGAGGGGTTCTGTAGGAGAATAGAATTTTCTGCAAGGGTAAACCTTTCATTCTAAAAATTTTAAAACCAGAGTAAATGACATTAAGGGGGAAAAATCTGATTTAAAAATGTACATCATTCCTCTTGAATGGAGAATTTACGGAATGTTCTTTTTTTAGTATGATTCTGGCTTATATTTTAAAATGTTATTTTAAACCTCTTAATGTTATTTTTGATATTTCTAACATTTTAATATTTTTAATAGTCAATGTTTTTAAAGGATGGAAGAGGTGGTCAAAGATGGAGTTAATAAAAATTAGAATAAAAATACACATTGTGTCATGACAACACATTGGCCAACCCTGAAAACAGCCTTATTCTGGGCTCTCAGTCCCTGGTCTGCTTTCAGTATCTGTTTCGCTCAGAGGATGCCTAGATGTCCAAGACTAAGTTTAGATTTTAGATTATTGCGCAAATATAGAAATCAACAAGATCTGAGACATGACCCTTGACTGTGAACATGAACCAGCCCAACATTTTGGTGGTTTTATTTTAAAGTGCTTGAAACTCGCCTGGGAGTTTTCTACAATGTTTAAGTCCAACCTGTGAGGAGGCACTTAAAGGTAGAACCACAGCACATGTGAGTAATGCCCACTTCTTCCGCACGTACACATTACTAAATTTGATTAGTTTCATTAATCTAAGCTTCCATAATAGGTAGGAAAGGAGAGGCAAAAATGTATGGGAAAAACATGCAGATTCCTTTGTGAAACATGAGGAGACACTAGAAACTGAGATGATAATGAGACAAGTTCAAAATGCGAGTTACTCCTGGCATAGTACAATCAATATTAATAATTTTTACTCCCGATTTTTCTTATAAAAAAAGATACACAAAGAAGGCGGGGGAAAGGCCAATGTGTCCCTAAGGCAATAAAGTCAAAAAAGAAAGGTAAAACAAAAAGGGTATTTTATGCGACATTTATGCTGTCATAAATGAAGTGAGAGGGCTTGGAGATTTGAGGGTTTTATAAATACCATTGATGATATGCTACAGAAATCTAATGCAACTGAAATACAGATTTATCTGTCAGTGGAATGAAAAACAAGACAGCAAGATGTGTTACTTACTCTTTTAGAACTGCATACCATATTGGCACTGGCAACAAACAATACACATAATAAGTCCAGGGACAGCTTTGAATCAGCAGGAAAATTGCTATTAAAATGCCAATAGCCACAAAACTACATGGCAGGAGACGGCTTGGTTTCTGAAAATCAAACAAAACATTGAAACACGTCCAAAATCATGCCAATTGACAGGTTTTTAAGAGGTTGTATACAATGAAGAAAATGTAATACTTTCTTTCAATGGTTCTCCAACTAGATGATTGAAAACAGTGGCTACATAATGCATTCTAAAAGTGTGTTTTTAAAAAATCTGTCATTGGAGAAGCATAGTACAGAAGAAAAAGCTGGATAGCAGGAAACTGCTGCAATATGGCCATTTCCAATTTAAAAGTGACTATGTTCCTAATGCTTGTTTGCAAGTAACTTGTTCGGAACTCGGAACATATTTCTCCTTAGACGCAATTTAATAAATGCGAGTTCCCTGCCTAGCTCACTGAGCCCGTTCAACCCCAGCGAGCGAGCGGTGGGACCCGATCCCCCTTTGGACCAGCACTCCTATCTACTCGCGCTCCGACTGGACAGGCTGCCCGAGCTCCTCTCCACTGCCCAACCACAGGAGCTTCGTTCCATCACATCTCCTTTTCCCAACCACCTGCCAAACGTGAAAGAAGTCCCTCAGTGTAAGACGCCAGTCATGGCCTCCGCGGGCTGCACAGGCCCATGGGTGCTGTGGGCCAGAAGTAATGATGCAAGGGTCAGAGAGAAATTCCATGGTTGGGAAAAGGACATGTTGGGAAAGTACTGTGATGCTAAGAACAGCACAGGAGCAAAGCCCAGGGATGGAGTCATAGCGTGGTACTCCCCTGCTTCCACGCCTGTTTTCTCTGTTTACCCCTTACTTGGCAAGCCGAAGCTAAATAAGGTGAGAAGTAAGAATTACCTTTAGGAGTACGGAAATTCAAGGAGAAAAAGCAAGAGATTCTTTTCCTCTTAATGATTCCTCCCTACTAGCATAAAATGTCACCAGAAAGAAAGTAAGAAATAAAGATAAAATAGGTCACAGCTGTAAAAAGGAAGGTGAAACACAGCATTGTGATTGAGGATTTCAAGCCTCACAGATCAGAATTCAAATTCTGGCTCTGTCACTTGCTCACTGCATGACCATGAGAAAAATACGAAACTTTCCTGAGACTGAATTTAACACTATCTATAAAATGGGAATAATAGTTCCATATCTATTTATCGAGGCTGGTAATGCTTGAATAAGATTATGTAGAGAGCTTAACAAAATGCCTGGAACATTACTACTTTTACTAAATGGTGGCCGCTATTATTATCTTTATTTTTATTCTCTTCTCATTTTCTTTGCATTAGTTATAGTAGTCACTACAGAAACCAATCAAAGGGTGAGAGAAGAAGGGGCAAATCTCAAAGAGATGTGGACAGGTGGGGTCTCTAAAGTTGAAAATGGCTGGGGCGGACATTCCTTTTAAGAATTGAGATTGGTTTCGGGTCATTTTGAGAATAAAAAAATAGCAAGAAGTTTAAAAAAATACCTAAGAAAACACTCGAGGGATTTTTCTAGCATTAGTTCAATATAGTATAATTATCTAATCCTTTGGCACATAACATAATATACATTACAAATGACATCTACTTGTAGTAAAACTAAATCATAAAGAATTTGGTTCAGCTGAAGTAATCATCAAAAAGATTTTAAATAATGAGAGTGGGGGCATTTTCTATTTCATCATTAATCGATTCCCGCCTCCTTGGTCCTCCTAAAAATCCTGATGATAACAAACCATTTCGTGTGTATTGTAATACTCTTTCAACCAACAAACATTTATGAAGTCACACATTCTATGCTATGCTCTGTGCTAGGTGCCAGCCTTCAGGAGTTTAAACCATACAGGTAGAAGCTGAATCATGGGACTTGGTATAAGGGGTTAATATTTTAAGAGTTTTACTAGGTAATAAGAAAACAAGGAAAACGCATGCAGCAAGTAAGGATATTCAGTTCTAAAGCAAAAGATACCTAACTGGCAAAAGCAAAAAAGAAGAATATATAGAAGATATGTAGAAGTTAAATGGTGATTCATTTAAGAGGAGCCTAAATTACTCCACCCAGATTATGAACATCATAACCACTAAATTTCAGGTAGTCTTAAGTATAAAAAGGGCCTAACTATTGCAAAGTATCCAGGAATAGTGAAGCTTAATAAATATGTTCATTATCCCAGAATAATAATATGTCTTCCCAGCTCTGCTTCTACATATGATTTAATTTGCTTTAATTCTTCTCCTCTCCCTATAGTCAACTATTAAAGTTTCACCAAGGCTTACGTTTTCTTGTTATTATTACCCTAGCTTTATTTTAAGATTATAGTCTTTGTACCACACTTAAACATTTAACATTTAACATATATTAAAGTTGTTAGGCGTTAAAGTTGTCTTTTGTAAAATAGTGCAGTATGGTGACCTACATCTGATAAGGTTAGGTTATATGTATACATCTACTACCCTCTCTGTTTAATTCTAAGCTCCCTAAGGGCAGAATCTGAATTTATATTTCTTTGCCTAGCCTCTGCAGCATCTAGCACTGTACTGTACCCTCAATTAAATACTGGTCGCATTATCAGATTAATGAATAAGAACTACCAGCTATGAAATTTATTGCCACATCAATCTAAAGGTGTCATATCCTTTCTCAAGAATCTGGACATCAAGGTAAATATGAAAAGTTTGGCACAAGACGGCCCTGGATTCAAATCTTGATTCTTCCACATTCTAGCTGAGTGTCCTTCTGGAAGTTACTTGAACAGCTTCAGTTTCTTCTTTTATAAAGAAAAATTATAATGTCTACTTCCAGCAGTGCTATGAGTTTAAAATGGCAAAATAAGTTTCAAGTACCCAGCAGAATGGCTAGAGACAGTCACTGTTAAAACATAATTGTTTCTGTCTCTTTTCTTACCATATAAGAAATTATTCTTATTCTAGCCAATTTCATATACATTCAAATAATGAAAATTACTTGGAGGAAATTATTTAAGATACATTAAAGCACTATAAAAAATTGCAATGAACACTACTACTGCTCCTCCTTCCATATCAGAAAAATAAAATATAAAATTGGAAGACGTTAACCACTGGAAGTCTTTGCAGACTGTTATTATTAGTAATGGACTACCCAGACATATTACCTTTCAGAAGATTTAGACATGGTAATAATCATTAGAGAGAACAAAGTAAAAGAAGTGAAAGTGGTATATTCCTTCTGGTAAAAAGACAGTTTCTGACAGCATACATTTTAAAAGAGTAAAATTTTTTAATGTAGTAAAACCATATTTGTAGGATTAATACAAAGTATTATTAATGAGGTTTTCTTTTTGACATTGAAATGATAGTAAACTAGGGACTAATTCTTAAAAAGAGGATAAACAAAGTTCTGGAGATGCGTAACAATTTCAGAAAGTTGAAAGACAGTAAAAGTAGTTCCAGGAAAACATACACTATTTAAAAAGGAACATCTGAAGAAGTGATTTTATCACTTTCCAACTCCTAAACTTTTAATATCATATAAAGTTAAATATATTGCTTCAAAGTAGTTTTCTGACCACCATATTAGAAACATATGGAATAATTATGACATGATAAATAATTACTTAGCATGTCATAATGCCATGGAGAATTTAAATGATACGGCTACATTTATAGCTCTGTTAAGTTATAGGGCCATTATCACTAATAGATCCTTTTCCCAACTAAAGAAATAGAGATAACTGAGAAAAAAAGACCAAACACAACAAAAGAAATGAAAGATAAGAATTAGCATAGCACAACTTGCACACTGTATGAACTCATCACATAGATCAGATACAACTTCCTCAGTCCTAGTGATTTTACACCATCATCTGCATCCTCATTATATTTTCTGAACATACCTTAACTTCTTTGCTGACACTTCTGGTAAGGCTGGAATGAGACTTGATGATATACAGAGAAGCATAAGATGCCCATCCTACAAAGCCAAGCACAACATTGAAACCCAAAAAGAATCTGTCGTAAGTGTGATAATAGGACAGTCCTTTCAGTGCAAGGTGGATCAGCTCCTGGCAGAGGGAGACCTGCGGAGAAAGGAAAATATAACTTGCCACATGGAAGGAATAAGAAACCCGTTTCAAAGGAAGAAAAACTATTAGGTAACTGTAAATAATGGATCAAAAGTAGATTTTAATTGTTCAAGGATGTTCTTGCAAAGTATAAGAAAAACTGAATAAAATGAATTTTTATATCTTGATAAGGGCATTTAAAATGTAAACTATTATATGTGCAGTGATTTAAAATGATTCATTTTGTGAAAATTATCTTCAGATGAAATATTAAAGAAAGAAATAAAAGCTCTCTAATATAGGTCCCAAATAATGGGAATGTCCACAATTATATCAATTTATATTTTCTCGTATTAGATTACCCAAATCAGTTAAAAACATCATTAAACTACCTTAATAATATTTTAGAGAAGAATAGCTTATCATTTTAAAGTCATAACAAAATTAAGCGTTATAAATGCATGGTATTACTTAGGAAATTTTAAAGACTGAAATAGAATTCTTTGCTACTTTAAAATTATAGGACCATTTAACAAAGAGAAAATTAATGAAAAACATAGTAGAGTAGGAGCTGGGAAAGGGCAAAGCTTCTATAAAATCAGTAGCCTTTATGATAGTGTGTTGATAATTCCAAATGTGCAAACATATAATATTCTAAAATATACGTAAGTATGGTGACAGAAATTGGGATTATACTTATTCATTATAGAAAATAGCAACTGTTCATTTCCAGTGCCAACCCAAAAAAGTTTACCCCAATATCTGAAATAAGAGAAGCCGTCTATGGCTAAAGCAGCAAGTCAGGAAATGCAACTCTTCCTTGAGTTTCAGGAAAGCCCCCTTGGCCTGCTCACCTGGCTCTCCATTGCCACGCCTTGCCCTTCCCCACATCCAAAATGGTGACCAGCTATTTATATATACAATGCCTGCATACTCACTGCTTCCTCGAACTTGTTCTGTTTTATATAAGATCTTGCTTTTCTTAAAATGTTGAGCTGTTTAGAATCAGAAAGCAACCTGCAAAAAGAAAAAAGGTTAAATTTAAAATATGTAATCATTTTAATTATATCTTTTCTTTTTTCTTTTTTTCTTTTTCTTTCCTTCTTTCTTTTTTTTTTTTTTTTTTTTTTTTGCTTAATTAAAAAATAAAAGGATGGTGAAAATTGAGAAAATTTAAAAACAATTAACCTTCAGCTAAATTGTATTACTGCCGGTTATCTGAAATCTTCCAAGGAATAACTTATAGTTAAATATGGTTTTCATGACTCAAAGTTTCATCTGCCGAACTATACTTATGACAGTCATATAATACATCATTTTGAAGAAATGTAATACTCTCGCTAGCAAAGAAATTTGGACTAAATCAGCATAATTAATGGAATAGTAAACAGTGATGTGAGTTCCACCACACTGCCTTCCCATGCTGACAGCAGAAGAGACAGACCAGGCAGAGCCATCAGGCGCTTTGTACCCCTGGGCCAGACGGGGCCTGAGAATCTGCTTTATCAAAGAGCTCCAGGCAGAGTCCACTGGACAATCAAAGTTAGCAAACAATTTGAACCAATTTGTCCTTATTATACTACACCATGTACCTTTTTTGGTCCCCCTATCTTTCATTTCTTTCTCCATCATTTCCCTGTCCTTGTTTTACCACAGTAGAGATCTTAGATACACGAGAAATACTCCTAACAGCATAAACTGAAAAAAAAATGTATATCTAAAGACATTACGTTTATGGAATGTAGAAACTGAGGAAATACAACCAGAACTCAATTATCTTATTGAAATAATATATTTAAACACAAAATTGAACATATACTGCTTAGCTAAAACCTACATATTACAAAAGTGAATAAATACCTTTACATTTTAAAAGCGCAAAAAAGTTATTTAGGGATATATTAGGTTAGATCATACAAAACTCATATTTTTGTATGTCAAAAGCTACTAAATTAAATATTGGCAATTTCATATGGTACAACATAATATGGTCACAAATCATCCTTGTGCTTGGTTCCAGCACTCTGAAGAGTTAAGAGATGCGTAGAAGTAAATCTTTTAAGCAACGCTATTAATTTGGGTGGGATCATAGACTTCTTTCAGATTCTACAACTGTCTACGAAAATGCACATAATCTGAAATCTTACATATAATTTCAGAAAATTCATGCCCCTCAGAGGCCCATCTATAAACCTCGCAGAGTTCTCCGGGAGGCCCTGTTTAAGAGTCTGTGCTACACTCAGGGCTCCCAGAGCTTTCAGTTCAGGGGAGCATGATCACTGGTTCAGACTGCAAGAGAATTCCCCATCCCTCAACTCAGTGGGATCGGGAGGAAAAAGGTACCAGGAAGCAAGAACACATTAAAGAAAAGTTACTTCAAAATGTTGTAACGATCAGGTCTCTGTCCTTCAGACACCACACGTTTTGTAATGTCTTCCTGGTACTCTTAGAAATGGAATCACTGGGCCACAGGGCACAGGTATTCTTTGAAGGATGTATCTAAACTGAATTTTCCAATTCCTATAAAACCCTTCTAGTTGATCTCCCTCCCCTAGCCCTGGTCCATTCAGCCTCTAAACACACCCTAACTCACTTCTAGTTGATGTGGGCACCTCACTGTCTACTTCACCAGTTCTAAACTTCCTGGCCTCTTGATGACCACCTCCTTCTATTCTACTTAATTTCCCATTATCCCAAATGTATACCCTCGGCTACAAAAGTGTTAAAATCTTCACCTATCTTGTATTCATATCTGAGTTCTTGTTCATAAAGATCCTCTCCTCTCTGCTTTCCAAAAATCAAATCTTCATCATCCTTTATGGTCCACCCGAATTTCCATCTCACACCATTAACACTTTAGTGTGGTCTAATGAGCAATTTATTTCTCTTTAATTAAATTTTAACCTCCATGTGGGCCATTAATTATTGCCATTAATATCCACAATAATACCTAGCAAAGTGTTAAGCACATAAAATGAATAAATAAATCTTAATTGACTAAAATGCTGTTGAAATATTGCAAGCCTAAAAAAGGAAAAGAAATCAGAGAATAAAACACATTGCCATTCTTAAAGCACCAAATGATTTGCTAAATTAAATAAAAAGATAAAAAGAAAGCTTGTTTGGAACTAAATTAAATTACTTAAGCAAATTTAATATGCAATCTCAAGTGAAGTCTTAAGAATGAGAAAAACATTTTTAAAGAGAAATATTTATGCTGTATTACATTAATTATATTACCTTGTATTATCACATGAAATATTACGTTGTATATGGAGTACTTAGGTAAAGAAATCACGGTCAGGTTAATTTCTATTTTTCCTAAAATGGATTATTTATAAACCTCGGGACATATTGAAGCTCCGGAATATGTCTGGAAGCCATCAAAATGTTCTGTACAAACCTCACTGTAGCATTATGACATTAAAGACTATCAGAAAAAATTTATCCCCCAATATAATTATTTTCTTTAGTTTTTCATAAGCTGAGGAATGTAAAATAAATCTTAGTATTACATATTTTAAACATAAAGAAGTTCTGTGAGAAATGTAAAATCCAGAACATAAGGTACAATATGTTAACAGTTATGTTAAAAAAAAAAAGACAAAAAAAAATGACAACAGTAAAACAAGGGGAATGGGTGAAGGAGTAATTAAAGGAATATTATAAATTAAAATAAAGGGGATCTCCATGTGTTAACATGGATAAATCTTGAAAATCACACTGAATGGAAAAACAATTGTAAAAATTGGTAGATTTAAAAAATAGGGATTCAATTATATCATTTTATTTCTTAAGAAAAAAAGAGGCTCTAAAGAAATATGGTAAAATGTTAACTTTTCTTAAACCTGGATTGTGGGCACAAAAATTTTTCTTATATTCTCCCTTTTTTTCAGTATATTCGAAATATTTCGAAATTAAAATTTTAAATGTGTTAGCAAGAGGGATATATATAGATATGTACATATGTATATTATATAGAGAGACAGAAGCATAAGAAACTGCAACTTTGCATCCAGGGAAAAAGAACGGAAGGCTAAGACACAGGGAGGTAACTTTTTATGACTGCTTGTGTGATTTTTATTGTGTATACGCATTATTTTTTTTTACACTTTCACTAACCAGTTTTGTTTTTCATAAAATAATTAAAACATTAAGATTTAACCATAGTTATTGGGTATGAAAGAGAAACTTGTGTATACTAATGCTCCAAGAATAACTAGGAGCCCTGATAATATAAAATTAAAAATCAATTTGCAGGTACTAAAAAGCTGTTGAGAACACCAAGAATTGAAAGGTTAAAATCCCAAAGAGAAGGAAACCACAGAAAACTAACTCAACATTCTAGAAACTGTAACCCTTAAGGCATTTGTCATTCTTATTCTTGGCACAGGGCAAAAGGCTGAGAATTTGGGCATATAGCTGCTAAGAGATAAAGAATCCAATAGAGCCCCCGGCAATCTTAAAAGACAGCAGAGATAAAAATTAAAGTTTGTGGCTGCCAATGCAGGCAAGCCTTGAGGACCAAAAAGAGAAGAAAAATAACAATATTCAATTTTCATGCTGGATTTTTTAAAAAAGACAAGAAAAGAAAACCATCTGGAATTATTTAATTTAATACAGATTCTGAAGTGAAGTCTTACAAAGAATGAGAGAAGGAACTTTTATAAGCAAGAATTTATACTCTATTATATACAGCCTCAGCTCAGGTTAAGAAGTAGAGCCCAAGTCCTGATGAGAAAGCAGGTGAGAAGGGACGTGGGACTAATACTCAGCTGGGTTCTACCGCTGTGCAGGACCAAAGGACAAGAAGCTAAGAAGAAAGTCCCAGAAAAGTGGACAGAAGATTGGCAGTCTCAAGATGAGAGAGCCAAAATTTGCTGTTCAGGAGCCACCAGGAAGGAAGGGCACTCAGTAACGCAACAAACTTTCAACCGAGATCTTACGGCAGAGACAAACAGAAGGTGAGGAGACCTAACAAAACGGACACGGCCTAGAGTGAGCTCCCACGCTCTGTGCCTGTCAGAGGGCAGGGTAAAACCTCTCTGGAGAGTGAGGGAATTCAGAGCTTCTAAAACTTTTAATATATGATGCTAAGTTCATTTAAAAACTAAAGACTCAACAACAGGACCAAATGAACAAAGACAAGTGAGATAAACTCACAAACAATATGGTTTTTGTACTGTTATCAGGTACAGACTTTTAAATAATTGTGGTTAATATATTCAGTAACAGAGAACAAGATAGAAAAGAACTGGAATCTATTTTTTAAATGGAAGGAAATGGAAATTCCAGAATTGAAAAAATGTAATAGCTAAAATTAAAAACTCAATAGCAGCAAACTGAACAAAGCTAAAGAGATCTGATATATTTGGAGACAGGTCAGTAGAAAATGTCTTGTGTGAACTTTAGAGAGGAAAGAATTTAAAATACAGAAAGACCATTAAAAAAATCAGACAAGTCATTGTGAACAGATTTTAAATACACACACACACACACACACGTGTGTATATATACATACACATACATCTACATATACATATGTAATTGGAATCCCAGAGAAGGAGAAGAGAATTTGGCAGAAGTAATATTTGATTGTAATAGCAACACAACATTTCTACATAGTAATTTGTATGAAAAAAATTCATTTATTGACTAAGTCTTTTATATTGGAAACATCAAGTTTTAAAAGACTATTAGCAACATGTCGTGCTTAAGTAAAAAGAAAAAGAGAAATGAGTATTAACTGTGCACATTTCTTTGCTGTGGTTGCTATTACTCCATCCTTTTCCCATAGTTATTTGAAGACTGTAGAAGAAAGTAAACCATGTTTTAGGATTATCAATAATTTTATTATCAATTATTCAGGATGAACTAATGTTTGGAGAACAAAATCTCCTTAAAATGTTGCCCTTTAAAGTATTCTATCTTCTTTACAAGATTTTTATTATAAAAATATTTCACTTATTTACACATAATATTTTATTGATGCCTGGTGATATTTAAGTCATTCCTTTTTAGAATACCTATTTAAAGACAAAAAATATTTCAAGATAAAGATAGAGAAAGCAGAATAAAAATCATTTCTAGAATAATCTGCATTCTTTAGATCAATGACATAGAATCATGTCATTTTTCATGTCATAACTGAGTACATGATATTTTTCTATGTATGTGCGTGATGTATAAGAGTTATTTTCTTAAAAAAGAATTTCAGTTTTGAGGCAGAAATTACACTTCTATTAAGTTCATTAGGAAATCAGATGGTTGAAGTGATAAAAAGATCCACATTAAACCAGTATTTGAATTTGGTCTAAGGGAAAAACTTTAATCCATGTTAGCCTAAAGAAACAAGTACATTAAAAAGAGCAAAGTACCTTTTGCCATTTTAGTAAAAAATACATTAAAATATTTTGTTAAAATTTAGTTAAGTTCCCTGAATTCACATAGGAGTTTTAAATAAAAGATAACATGTTTTTGCTTTTATTAGCAAAGCACAGTTATCTCCTTCCCATTTTCAGTTTTTTCTAAAATATCTCTTAAAAGACTCTTTTTGTTATTTTCTCATTTCATGAAATTTTTTTATTTTAAAGTTTGCTTTGTCTTCATTTGACCTCTAAATACCCATTTTTCAAATATAGTTTTTCCTCCTTTTTAAGGTACTTTCACATACAGGCAAACCTTTTATGCTTCTCCTAGTCATGTAGCGCCACCTGATGGCCAGCCTTTTCAATAGCATTGGGGTCTACTGGCCTCAATTCTAGCTTTGACTTTATTTTTTGAGCAACCCTATTTGTTGGAATTAATTAGAGGTAATTAAAATAGCAAAGATAAAATTGACATGTTTTTTTAAATAACAATAAAATAGGATATGCAAGTACCATATGGAGTCATTGGATCCTTTTACAAGTCAAAGATATGTTATAGGATTTTAGCAATCTTATTTCTCCTGTATCTTGAAACATTTCCGTTTTATCATCCTAGAAATTATTACATTATTCATCGATTATTAATGCTAGCAAAGACTAAATAAGATAATGGAAGAATGGTGAAAATGGTTAAAATAAAATCTATTGATGTGGGCGAAATTGATCATGTAAGTAAAATCTCAAGATTATGAATTTTCAGATGATAATATCTTAGATAAATTTTCTCAAACTTAAGAATTGGTGAGTGAACAATATATTCCTAAAAAGAAAATATGGTACTTATTCAAGAGGAAAGGACTTAACCACACAACTATTTGTGATAAGAATCTGAGCGGTTTCGCAAAAATAAAAATGTGTGACAACAATATTTTCATCTTTTTTCATAGTTATGTGACAATATTTACCTGATATAGTTTCTAAGTGGAAAATGCTGATATCAGGTGTATATATAACAGTGATTAGAAGGAAACAGATGGTGTAGAAATGAAAACAATTCATTGGATTAGAGAAAAATAAGAGCCATTGTACTCAAATGGTAAATGGTGATAAATTTTCCTGGTTTACTGCACATGTGTAATAGTGGAGGGAAAAGATACTATTCATAATAGTAATAAAATAACGAGAGATGTACACTGCAGGGAAAACTATAAAATTTTACATAAGGACATAGCAGGAGATATAAATAAATAAATGCTGAATAATAACGTTCAATATGTAAAAATATCAATTCCCTCCAAACTACTTCCTAAATATTATGTAATAACCAAATAATTTTTTACATAACTCAAGATGATTTTAAAATTTATATGGAAAATAAAATTTTTATTCATACCCATGATTTTTATAATTTTATGATCCATGCCAATGATTAAAATACCTATTATTTTTAAAATATTTTATCAAAGCAATATGTGCATATAAATTCAAAATTTCAAAATGAGAACATGACAACCAATAAATCCCTGCCCCACCCTTTTCACTCCCAACTCCCCAAACCAGAGACAAATACTTTTCAAGTATCTGTTTTTAGTTATTCTTTAGTTGCTTCCATTTTTCTTAATAATATGCTTTTATTATTATTTCTTGACTTGATGACCTGAGGCACCTTCCGTTGACTCTCCACTGACTCTGGCTGTTCCTGCTGTCTCTGCCCACCTCAATGTGGTTATATTGCCATTTCTACCTCCTCTGTTGGCTGTGTTGGTCACTTTAATAATCTAATACCTAAACTTCTGTCTTAAAATTCTCTCAACTAGAGCTAGAATCTCCACATTCTATTTTATAAGGACAGTAGCATCACTACTATTTCATTTATATGTTTTTCCCCTTCTGTCTTCCAACCTGTAAACTTCCTTATTGTCAAGGTTGATAATGTTCACACTGTTCCGTAATCATAATTAAGCCTCCCTTGCTTTAGTTTGGTTGATGAATACCACACTCGTGTTACATAAGTTGTCAAATATAATTCCAATAAGTCATTCAATCATATCCCTGATACCCATATTTCAAACACTTTATTTTGGTCAAGAGCAAAATTCTCCCTAATTAAATGTGAATCGTTGCTAATTGAAAATGAACCTCAAGGAAGTTGAATAAACTTGCCTAAGTCAGTATGCAAAGCCAGGTTTGTGACCTGGATCCCTCCGTTTCTGATTCAAGGAAAATACACCTTTCTGGGATCTCAGCAAAATCTGCTGCCCACCAAAGTCTACTCTCCTCTTTGCCCAACCAATAGTTCTCAGTGTTTCACAGAATTCTATCATTGGCCTTTCTTATCACTTTCTACACTCTCTCTAGAACCTGCTACATGTGTAAGTTTCCACCACCATCTTTATGCTCATGGCCCTAACACTTTTACAACCAACTCTCATCTCTACCTTGAAATCCACATCCCTATTTCTAACCAATTAATTGATATCTTAAAATTTAAGCTGAACTCAGTAAAATTCACCCTTGCCTCTCAAAACAGCTTTTCTTTCTTTCTATAAACCATATGGTACCAGTACCTTCTCAATCAACCAAGCCACATTTCGCAGTCAAGCCCTGCTGAATTTATCTCCTTAATGTTTTCTATATTTCGCTGCTCCCCTGCACCTCATCTAATAGCCATTTGAAGATAACTAGCATCAGGCTCATTATTTACAAAAACAATAGAAGAGGCTTTCATTTTGGAATTTGCACTACTGTATACAAAAAAAGGACAAAGTTTCTAAGTAACTAATCTAACTTCTCAGCATTTAAACTCATTGAAAAATTCTTTCCTACAAGTTAATAAAAAATATAAAAGACTTACTTAAATGGTGTAAACAAAAATGGTAAAGTAACTTTTTTTCTGAGTCATTTTCACCTGGGAATCAAGTATGAAAATATTTTTTTATATTATACATGAAAAAATAATTAATGAATTTCATCTAAAAATGAATAAACATCCATCAAAATGTTTCTTTGGGGATGGTTAACTACTTTGAAGATAAACAGAATTTCGTGTTACCATATTATTTCATAAATATTTAAAGAAAAATTTAATATTATCATTCTATCATAATACACTGAGAATTAAGCATACCAAGCCTGCAAAATAACATTCTATAATGTATTTAAACTGTATGTTAACTCTTAAAAAAATAAGTCGAGTTGCATTAACAGTATTAATAACAACGCTTCAGTTAAATGGTCACCTCTTTAAGCTCTTAATGCACATAATAATGGACATGGAATGACAAACGTTGCCATCATAAACATTACTACTACAGGCCAATGCCAATCAATACTTTGGTTTGTACTCTGTATAATTAGGGAGACTCCTCAAAGGGAATTCTATCCTCTCAAACTGATTCATGGAACGTGCACCTCAGAAATGTGAAACTTTGTATCTTCTCTTAATATATTCGATTTTTTAAATTGTAGGAGTTCCATTGTGCGTATGTCTTATTTTACCTTGAACTGTTCAAGAATCTGTACTGCATTCGTAAACATGCTCTCTGCTTTAAAGACATCAGTGTTGTTGAGATAATCCACAGGAAGAATTCCCTGTAAACAAATACTAGTTTAATATTAACAAAGCTCATGCTAGTCTCATAAAACAAAACAGACAAATGAAGGAAGCAATAAAGACCACACATATGGACAAATAAATTACTGAAATAGTTAAACAAAAAATCTTTTTTTAAACCACAAATGAAAAAATTGTGGTTTAAAAAAATTATCTCACAAAGTAGATGTGATTAAAGCAAAAGAGATGAATTAAGTTTAACAAAACCTAACATTTATTGAAAGATTACTATGTGCCAGGCAGTAACCAAGCACTTTGCACAAACACAAAAAAAAAAGTCACTACGTGGGCCACAGCTCACATACTTAAAAAGGAAAAAAAAAAAAAGACATAATAAGAAATATGAGAGTATATTACACATAGTAGGAGTAAAGACCGTTTTGTGAAACTTTTGTTTCAGTTACACACGTACACATACACTTACAACTATAGGGGTCATATTACTCCGGTCTAAGCTAGAATACATTTTTTTGTTTCTTTGATGTGAAGAACTAAAAGAATGGCTTGTTGGAATGGATTTTTGTTGTTGGTTTGTCTTTGGCTTTTCGGGATCCATTTCCCACTCTGAGCAGCATTGACATTCTATGTGGAGGACTCCCCCCGACCTCCCGCCCCGGGTGGAGCACAGGTCTCAAATGGGGCTCCACCTTCCTCGGGGCAGGGTGCAGGGCAGACAGCCCGGGCTGGACCCCTCGAATGCTGAGCACTGGCCTTTGACTCCCGAGAGTCAAGGAACAGAAAGCACAGTAACAGGTGTAATGCTACTCTGCCCTAGTTCTGGTGCCCCGAGCCAACCAGCCCTGCCAGGGGACCGGAATTTGGTTCTTTCCTCCAAGCCTCCAGAGCTCTCCTGGTTCCGGCTGACTTCCAGGACTGGGTTTTGAGCACCGTTTTCACTCAGCAAACCACCATCTTTTTAATAACTCCTTTCAAATGGATTCAGTTTCTGCCGTTTGCAATAAAAATTATTTATACATTTTCATCACTTATAACTAAAATACAAAGTTATATAGCTATGTAAATTTAGAAAACAAAAAATTTTTAAAGAAAAGCTATTAGGCTTATACTCCATGTTGCAGATGATAATACATACACAATTTTAAGGTATTACATATTTAGAAAGAAAGAAAAAGGGAAATACTGTTTTAAGTGTAATCATTGTTCAGAAACCCATAAAAAGTAAAATTTACTGTACAATAAATTTTTTTATTCTGAGAGTTGATAAAATTTATTCCTTACCACTGAATTAAGGGGAAAGGGAACTCCAATAAGAGAAGCCATCAATGGTGCAATATCAGCCTACAAACAGAAAAGGTTCAATTCTAAGATATCTACAGACATCAACAAGGAAATTAAGTAATTTAATGCAACTGTATTTTGGAATAGAAGCTGCCTCTGCCCGAAAGCCCTCCCTCTACCTTAGCCTGGGAACTCCTCCTTATTCTTCAATCTCAGCTCAATACTCGATTTCTCAGGAAACCTTTGCAGACCACATAATCTACAGACACAGGAGTGCCCCCTTATCCTGAGGATAGGGGATATGTTCCAAGACCCCCACTGGATGCTGAAATGCCTGAGATAATACCGAACCCTATATACACTATATTTTTCCTTTTCATGCCTACCTTTTCACTTAAAGGAAGCATCGTAAAGCTTCTCTTCGGTATCTCTGAATTGCCAGCATCACTATCCTCACGCTTTTAGGTTATTAAAATCAGGGTGACTTGAACACAAACACCGTGACACTGGGACAGTCGATCCAATAATTGAGATGTCTGCTGTGTGACTAAAGGGCGGGGAGTGCCTACAGTGTGGAGACGCCGGACAAGGGAGGAGTCACGTCCCGTGTGTGATGGAGAGGGACAGAGAAAGATGTCAACATGCTGCTCAGAAACGGCGTGCAATTTACAACTTACAAATTGCTTATTTCTGGAATTTTCCATTTCATATTCTCAGACTGTGGTTGATGGTAGGCAACTGAAACCACGTCAAGTGAAACCACTGATAAGGGCAGACTACTGGACGTCCACTCTGTGTTCTCCTGGTTTTGCAGGCCTCTTTTGTAGTCCTCATCACAGCTATGATTTTACACTTATTTGTATAATAACTTGATTAATATCTGTTCTCACCCATAAAGTACAAGTGTCCCTGGTCAGGGACAGTGTCTGCTTTTCCTTACTGTTACATCTCCTATGCAATGCTTAATGTTAATGTTAGCATGATGTTTAATACTGTAGACACAGAAAATGTTGATGGAAGAAACAGAGAAAATCTCATCTAAATGCAGATCTGAGGTAGGATTACTGAAAGAGCAACAGAACCTATATTCAGTTTTTTATTATAACCCAGTCTGGCTAAAAGTAAAATATATTCTTCTTTTATGGTCTTCGAGTTATTCCTAACCCTTTGACAGTGATTTTTTTGCAAATTAATAAACCGCCATTCTGATTTTACACATTTTCATTTACTTGGGTAATATATATCCATCCTGAGAGAAGAGAATGCTCTTAGTGTGCTAAGAATAGGCTTTGGTGGCCACACGCCTGAAAATGAGATCCTAGACCTTGGATTAAGCACCACCATAAGGAATATCAGCTTGTGAGGTGACCTGCAGATGACAAGATAATCCTGCCATTTTGGAGGCCATATACCAATGATGCTGCACCTTCTACAAATAGTAAAGAAGGCTATTTACATTGCTTATCTTCAACAATAAAAATTCTGTGTTTCCTATTTACAGTGATGTTACCAGTCTTACTTGATTAGAATGCACATGCATTTTCCTGTAATACAAAGTTTCTAGCCAGGTAATCTACACTCTTGTCACTTTTTTCCCCACTGTATCTGTAAGGATCCTGAGTTGAATTAAAGATAAAATATATGTTAATAAAAAAGAAACAGTGACTGACATATGACAGGAAAGGTTTTATTAGATCTGTGCTTAAAGCAACTAAGCAAGGAAACCATGAAAAGAAATCAAAGAATTTTAACAGGCATGAAAAATTCAATTTACATAATAATTCCTTAATTAGCCAATGTTATTTGAAGGGCGCTTTTAGTTTTACTTGAGGCTTTTTTTATTTGCCAGAAGAAAGATTAGTTGGGTTAAAATATTTGCACTGAAAGAATTTCCCTTGGTAATTGAAATGTTTTGAAAGATTGTTTATCATCATTCTTATTAATACACTTTTTTTTCAGGGATTTTTTTTTTTTGGTCTAAACTTCTTATAGGAGATAAAATTAAATTTGAACATGATTAAATTGAAATAAATACCTGATTGATATCTCGTCTCTTCCAGTACTCCAATTTACATTCTGAAAGACATAATTAGACATAAAAGCTGATATTAAGTTTAAAAAAGAATATTATGAGTGGTCAATGCTTAATGAAATATAGAAGTGTAGGAAGAATCTATTTTAAGTCAAGTACAAACCAAAAGGGTGCTCAAAAAGGCAGAACTGTGAGAATTTTACATACAAAAGCTGAAAAGTAAATATTTGGTGTTTTCTGTAACAATTTGTTAAACAATTTGTTCCAAAATGCTCACTTGGATATATTGTTTCAAAACATCAAAAGACTAAGGAAGGAAAGATGGACCCAAAAGGCACAATGACAACAACTGTTAGCATGATTACACCTAGCTACAACCCTGTTCCAGGGAGTTATTTAATATGGCAATTGATAGTCCATTAGTCACCTAAGTTTTTCTTTTTCTATAATGGCAGTTGCTTGCAAAATACCTAAAATTGTAGCTGTCATACTCCTACCCTCTTTAATCCCAAATGTTAAAATAGTATTGTGAGTTGCTATTTAAAATGCCTTCAAAGATAACCTCATTCCCCTCTTTCTACATATAAATTCAGGAATTTCAATAAACAATAACCAAAATGATGATTAGACCATGACTTGATTTAATGACTCTTTAAGATTTATTACCAAAAGGTTTCTAAGATATTTTTTATGATGAAATAGCCTTTAATAGCTAATAGTTTAAAATATGTGCCTGCTTCTACTAGTCAGCTACAAAAAATTTATGCCAATCACCTGATGAGGAAAACTAAGTATTCCCTTTCTTTGTAACTTGTGATACTTATAACAGTTTATAAGAAAACGCATTCTTTATGAAATGATTCTTTAATGAATGTGATTCTAAATAATAATTCACTGAGAAACTGAATGCCAAAATGAGTTCTACCTCCAAAGGAGAAACACACTATTTAACCTAACTTCTATTTAGACCCAGTCTAATCCATTTACTGCAGAGCCCAGAAATATAAAACAATGTGACTGCTTTGGACAATAGTTTGGCATTCTGCAAAAAAATTAAACAGAGTTTCATATGACTCATTTATTCCACTTTTAGGTATCTAGTCAAGAGAAAGTAAAACAAAAACTTTCACACAAATATTCATGGTAGCATTATCATAATAGCCAGAATGTGAAAACAAATATCCAAAAGATGTTTGTATAAAATATGGTATATACATCAATGGAATATTATTCGGCTATAATGACTTCTGATGTAAGCTACCTATGATGGATAGATGAGCCTTGAAAACAGTATGCCACGTGGAAAAAGCCAAACACAAGAGACCACACAGTTAATGATCCCATTTATATGAAATGTCCACAATAGGCAAATCCATAGAGACAGAAAGTAGATTAATGGTTGCCAGGTGATAGGGAGAGGGAGAAATAAGGAGTGACTGCTAATGGGTATTTTTTTGGTGTGGTGGTTATGAAATGTTCTGTAATTAGATAGTAGAGATAATTGCACAATCTTGTGAATGTACTAAAAACACTGAATTGTATAATTTTAAATGAGAATTTTATGGTATAAGAATTGTATCTCAATCAAAAAATAAATTCAATAAAAGAAAGAAAACATCTAGGAAAATTTTATTATACAAACCAAAAACAGTCTCCTCTGGTAAAAACGCCTGAACATGGCTTGAGTCCAAATGCCTGGAGAAGGTTTTAAAAAGGAAATTTCTAGGCCTCACCCAGCCTCATAAATCGAAATACGTAGTGACAAGGTCTGGAAATCTGTATTTTAAACAAGTGCTTTGAATGAATCTGATGCAACTAATCCAGACTGTAAGACATTTGAGAGAATTTTTTTTGTTCAATTAGTAAAAACTTTGGAACTCTGAAAAAAACCTTACCTTATAAAAGAAGCAGAGCTCCAGGAAAAAGGAATTATTTTTCCTCACGGATTTAGAAGCAAGAGAGTCTTGGGCAACACAGAGAGCCTTCAAAAGTACTAGAGACAGGTAAAATCTGTCTAGTTGCAAAATGTCAAATGTTACACCTGTATGATTTATTTGATTGTTAATAATTACAGGTAAGATTTGACACAGGATTTAATTTAAATCCCAGTAACAATAAGGAATATGAAAAAAAAAAGCAATAGTACAGTTTACACTTGAACTTTCATAATGTAAACAGACTTCATATTTTAAGCTGAATATTATAAACCAAATAATATAAACTATGCAAAAGTAATACATAGAAATAGTAATGACACAGTACCAAAATGAAAACTATAACTTGAAAGTGATTTTTTTAAATTTTGGTTTTATTTTTAAATGTTATTATTTACAAAAACAATAAAGATAAATGTTTATACCTTTTAAAAGTGCATCATCAAATTGCTGAGCTGATACTTTTTGGGGATACTTGATTCCAGCTCCCCAAGTGACGAAAGGAGTATAGGTCTCTGAAGGATGACCAGCCCCATGGAAACCTACAAAGAAGACAGTGAGAATAATAAGACAAGTAATGAGAAATAACTGATACCTAAATATTCATTTTTTAAAATACTTAAAGTTTTAAGAGTTTATCTATCTCTAGAATGTCTGTTGAGTGACTCTGGTTAAAAGAATAATAATAATAATAAATAACAACTGGAGAAGATCCCACTGGTGTAGCTCCGAAGGCAGAAAGAATGGGAAAAGCTGCTTTGGGGAGTAAGTAACCACCCAAATTATGGGCAAGTGGTCAAGGCCAGGTGTGTTCTGGAGAGGACAGCAAAGGCTCTACATCTTTTTCTTCCAGGACACTCTGGCCGGCACAGCCCGACCATCCTTTATGAAGTGGAATCAGCTCCCTAGAATTCCATGTTGTGATCTGGGGACCCAGACTCATCTTCACCTTGTTTTGTTCTCTGTGCATACACCATGTTTGCCTTGGGGGTCGCAGGGAGTACAGGCTCACCAGGGCAGACTCTCAGCAGTCTGAGGTCCCTCGGGATATTACCTTAACCTGACCCTCTGTGCCACTACGTAACACTAACCCCAGGTAGAAACGACAGGTACTTTTTTTCTCCTCCCCACTTTTATCTAATTTCTCATTTTAAATGAGAATATAATTTTTCACAGTTAAAAGATTCTTTATATAAGATCAGTCTTTTTTATTTTTACACTAACATTGTAAGCATATAATTATCACCTTGCGTACACTAATACATGAAATCCTTTCAATATTATATCTGCAAGCTACATTTACCACTACTTTAAACATCTTGGTATCTTGATAAACATATCGCTTAAAGACAGACTAACCCCAGTCTGTCATTCCATGGTCAGAGGTCAAGATGAATGCTGTTTTCTTATCATTTCCATAAAATTCTTTTAAAAGGGACACCAATTCTTTGATTCCTTCGTCAACTAGTTTAACATTTTCCTTATTCCCTGTTGAAAAATAAACAGAAGAACAAATTACATTACATTAATTTGGAAAAACAAAATTTATTCAACATTAACTCATAACATTCAAAGTCAATAACTCCTGGATTTCAACTTTAACATTTTTTAAATCAGAGCTCTTTAGACTGTTAAAAATGTTTTCTCTATTTAAAGAAGCAAAAGGGTCTGAAATAGTTTTCAGAGATGATTTTAAAGGAGGGTACTGATTAGCAAATACATTTTAATACATGCTTTTTAAGTCTCAAATGCAATAATGATGCCTTTCAAGATCATATCTCTCATAATGCAAACTATGTTGTTCTTGCCACACTAATAATAAGTATCACTGTTTCATGTATCAAATGTTTTCATCCATTAAGAGTATTGTGATATAATAATATTATAATATAGTAAGTTTTGAACAAATTATATTTACGCTTTCCATATCTGAACAATTAAAAATGGCTAGGATGGCAAAGCTGGTTGACAAGGCTGGTTTGATATGGACTCAGTCACTTAAAACAGGGTATCATGTTAAAGAAGAGGAGCATGAGATATTCATTACGGGCAGGTAACCAATAGACTCTACAGTTAGACTAATCTAAACCAAATTTGAAATAATGAATAAAAGCAGAACATGGATTCCTCCTCT
This sequence comes from Eonycteris spelaea, assembly GCA_003508835.1. Classification (NCBI taxonomy): domain Eukaryota; kingdom Metazoa; phylum Chordata; class Mammalia; order Chiroptera; family Pteropodidae; genus Eonycteris; species Eonycteris spelaea. Next base: position 1,745,271 of record PUFA01000056.1, read on the forward strand.
TTCCTAAGGTCTGCAAAAGTGAGAAAAATATCTGCTATTCTATATAAAGGTTCAACTGAAATATAGTATACAAAACTTCAGTTAATGATTTGCTAGATACAATAATGATTAAATGGAACACATAGGAATAGCTAATTACATATTTTTGTGATATAAATATTAACACCATAAAAATGCTTTTCATTCAAGATTTACTAAATTTCTAAAATATGTCATTTTTTCCCCTCTGCCTTGATAAATGAAAAATATAGGATATAATTTACTTATATTAATGTGCAGTCTGGCCAAAGCACTTGTGATTGTAGCTACTATGCCATTCTATAACCTATATAGTTAAGAATTATTCTACATTAGTTATTTAAAATATAAGTACTGCTGTGATAATCACAAAGGAAACATAATACTTTAAAAGTTCAAACATAACAGTAGTTTCCCTCAAAAACAAGAAATTAAACAGCATTAAAATTACCTCGATGATGGTCGGTGAGCATGTCCATTTGTATCTATTCCTAATAAATGTAAGAAAAAAACTATTTTCTCTTCATTTAGTTGAGAAAACAAAGATTGGTTTTTTCTGGCAGCATGAAAGAATTCCTATATGTAACAAAGTTAAAAATTTAGTACATTTGTTTTATTTAAAAATTAGCACTGATGAAAACATTTACTTAAATTTACACATAACTATCAAATTATCTTATTTTGTTTAAATTTGTCATCAGTGCTACCAACACAAAGCCCTTGTTGTCAAATAAGGAGTTATTTTTTGTGGCCGAAAAAAAAATTTATAGAAAGGATATCTTGATTTCATGATGATCTGATAACACTAAATAAAATATAGCAGATTGAAGAAATATTTTGACAAGAGGCAAAAATAAAATAGTACTAGTGGCCTTAGGAGAATATAGAAGACGGTTATGTGAGTTGAACCAGAAGTGGGGTGAAGCAAAGGAAGTCATGGCAAACCTTACAGAGGAGAAAATGCATGAACTGAGTTTTAAAAGGCAAATAGATCCAACATGGATAAACTTTAAGATTTTGCTACATGAGATAATTTCATTTAAATGAGATAACTAAAGTAATCAAATGCATAGGGGCTGGGAGAGGGGGAAAATGAGTAATTGTTTAATGGGTAGTTTCAGTTTGCCAGACGAAAAGTTCTGGAGATTGGTTGCACAACTAAGTGAATATACTTATTACCACTGAACCTGTACACTTAAAAATTGTTAGGATGGCAAATTTTATGTTATGTGTATTTTACCATAATTTTTTAAAAAGTGAGTGGAAATTTACATGGATTTGTTAATCGTTTGACTTGAATTAAGCATGAGTCTCTGGCCAGGGCCCGAAGTCCAGGTAGGACCCCGACTCCCTCTGCCCCTTATCTCAAACCTTGCTCTCGTCAGTGTTCTGCCAACCCATGCCCCCGACCTGCCCCTTCAGGTCCTCATATCCAGTATGCTCACTCTTCCTTCAGGGCCAAGACTTACAGAACGCTGTTGGCCTGAAATACTCTTCTCTATGTGTATTCCAGATCCATCCTTTTCTTTTGTCTCCCATATTTCCTCAGTGATCATCACAAAATTTTCAGGAAAGCCTTTCCCTAACTGTCCAGTCTAGATCAGAATTTTGTATTCTTAGTCCCTGTATTTTCTTTCACACTATTTACCACTGTTGATGATTTTCTATTTTTGTTGTTACTTTATATATATATATCATATTTTATGAAGTCATGGGCAAATCTTTTTTCTGTTCACTATCATATCACCAACACTAGCAATGTTGAAATAAATGGAAAAAAGGCATAAAATCAAGCCATCCACAACCCATAATTTTCAGTTATATCTATAATTCATAACGTTTAGTTATATATATGAAATTAGAAGCCAAAAGCCTTTAAGCAGAGGCTAACATAAGTAGATTAAGAAGTGATAATTAGCAAAGGAATGAGCGTTTTTCAAAAGGCTTTCACACGTCTCACACGGTGCCACTACCCGAAGACTGGTTCTGTGGTCAATGACAGATGGAGCTTCACCGAAGGATGATTCAGCTGACTAGGACTAAAACACAGGTCAACTGAATTCCACTCCGGGGCTCATTTTACTGTCAGAAACATATAATTTTAAAAGGTTATCTTTTTAAAAATTATTTTTGAGCTTCTATCAATTAGTTACTGTAGAATGGATAATTTCCTAGAATCCCATCTTTTAAAAACAGTGTGCTACAATATAGAACTTTTACATTCACACAAGTAGAAAACAACTAAGATGCATTCACTAACAAATCAGTTTCTAGTACTTTAGGTAGAAATATGTGTGCTGTGCATTAATCGCTCAATAACATACCTTAATATTATCAAAAACCCATGTATCCAGTTTTGTTACATCCTGGGCACCAAAATCCTCATCGTTAGCATCATAACTATATGTGTAAACATGGTTTCCAGAAGCTGATGAAAAGAAAATTTGGGGGGAAAATTGTTAATAATCTTTCAAACTGTCCCAAACATAAACTGGTCATTTAAAGATTTTTATAGCCAGAATTTTCCACGTAGCATTTTATAACATGATGGGGAAGACAAAGATGGGAGAAATAAACATTTATTTTATGTACCATGGACCATGTGTTGTACTTTAACACATGCTGTTGCTTTTTTGTTCTGATAATAACATTCTATTTTTGCATACACATTACATATAAGTTAATTATCTTGCCAAAGTGACAACACTAATACACAAAAATAAACACCAAAGTTCATCTCCCTATGGGTTTAACTTTTCAAAAAACTTTTTTGTGTTAGGATGTTATAATCTAAAACAGATGAAGTCATTTAGTTTACAAACTTCCTAAAGCAAGAAGATTGAACTATTTCACTTCTCTTATTCACAGAATATGTACATATTTTTCAATATAAGGGAATAAATATTGCTTATTGCCAAACAGTTTGATGGAGTAAACAAATACATTAATCTTATATATTTGCAAGATTTTATTAAGAATCTAATCAAGTTAGTGAATTTTTGTGTTAGATAGATTCATAAGGATCATAAGGAGAGATAAACAAAGTAATGACAATTTCTCACAATATCAGGTTATCTCTACTGACACTATTCCACGGCTCAGCCATTCTACTACTCACATCCTAAGTAAAAATCTGAGTGGGTTTGTTGGTTACTGTAAGAAATGAAACATTCTTATTGGACTGTTACTGATTTAGGCTTTGGTCCTGTCCTATCAACTGCAGCCAGAAGTAGGAAGTTTAGTAAGCCACAGCAACTTAATCCATCCTCACCGCCACCAGACCCAACAAAAGTTAAACTGCTTCCCAAAGAAAGGTGTACGTAAACAGCAAGCAGTTTGTTGTGTTTTGGCCTGCCCTACATGATAATGTCCTATAAATGTCATACGTAAAATCTGAATATATATTTTCCTTTTAAGAAATAATAATCTTCAATAAATCCAATTTTTATAATTATACCCATGGTGATGTATGTTACAAAACCTTTTCATTAAGAGAAATGACCAATCATTCCATTCCCTCTAAAAGGCATTTAATGACATGAAACAAAATCCAAGTGACTTTATTAATATAATTGAATTTTCAAATCGAGAGATGTTCTAATGCTTGCAGATTCATGCACAGAAACAAACACAACAAATCCAAATGGCATGATTCTGAATATATAATTATAGGAATTATAAAAATAAATTTTAACATTTAAATCTTTATGTGACAATCTTCCAACTTCTTAATAATTTATCAAAGTAAAATGAACCACACATCAACATCATCATCATGAGGAATTATGGGATAAGCATTTTGCTAAATGTTTCACATGAATTATCTAATTTAATCCAAAACAAATTTATGAGATGAAAAATTATATTATCAAAAACAACAACAACAACAACAACAACAACCACCACCCTGAAGTTCAGAGAAGTTACCTGCCTAAAATTACAAAGCTGTTGAATGGCAAAGCCATATATCATTTCATTGAATCCAAGACACTAACAACTGTATGATGTGCCAGTATTTCAAGTACAACTAAGAAGGAAAAATCAAACTGACATTTCTATCCACTGTAACGTTAAATATGTTAAAACATGTATCACGAAATCAATATAGTGAGTCATATATGCAATTTAGCATATTAATTTATTACCTATCATCTGAAGAAATATAATCAGTAACTCTTACCTTTGGCAAACATAGACAAAATATCTGGGCTTCCCCAGCTCCATGTGTACTTGCTTTCATTAATAAGAGAATCAAACTCTACAGGATTTTCCTTCCATCCTTCAGGTAATTCAGAAAAAAAAGCAAGTAATAACAATAGTAATATATAAATGGTAAAGTATTAGTATAGCCCCTAAAGAAGTATTCTTCAAATAACAACCATGAGGATAAAATGTAGGACAAATGCAAAACTAATAATAGATTTTATGTTACACGTATTATGCCACAAATTAAAAGACTTACAATGGATAATTTACTTCTTGTTGAAATACAGAATTATTTTTAGACTTTTGAGAGTTAACATCTAGAAAATCATAGATCTATTCAATCATATTCTTTCAATAGCACAGGATGATATAAGACTAAAGTTTAATTCTTGAATCAATACCAGCACGTGTTTAATGTAAGGCCTGCTAAAATGCTTGTCAAAAGTATCTCAAACCATGCTTCATCTGTGTCATGATTTAGTGTTAAAGCGGCAATATTTACAAAATAAAATTTTTATGTAATAAAAATGGTCTAAACAGACAATACCTTTGGCAACTGCACTGACATCTTCATAAAACCCAGCTATCAGGGCTACGTGACCTGGCCGAGATTCAGTTGGCACACGTGTATGAGATACTCCCCAGCTGCCTTCATGCATTATGATATTCCTAGAAGATATTATGGATGAACGGTTAATACAGATTATGACTAAATGTTCTGTTAAGGCTTTAGAAAAATAAGATTATTGCAGGAGTCAAAACCAAGTGAGTCAAAATATAAGACAGAAAGAAATCTTCCTAATCCCAGCTGAGCCCAGGCCTCACTCTCCCACCAGTGGAGTCAGCAGCGTAAGTGAGCCTGAGTGGATAAACAAGAACCACCCAACCACTACACAGAATCATGAGACAAAATACACCGGTATTGTTTAAGCCACAAAATACTGAAATGGGTCATTACCTAAATAACTGATATGCACAATGTTATCCTATCAGTGTTAAATTGTACTAGGTGTGATGAGGGCACCGTGGTAATGCAGGAGAAAGTGTTTGTAAGAGGCGCATGCAGAAGTGTTTAGGAAAGAAGTGTCATGGTATCTTGCTTTCAAATTATTCAGAAAAAATTAAAAGTTAAAGCCTCGGTGTGGTGTGTGTGTGTGTGTGTGTGTGTGTGTACTGAGAAATTGCAAATATGAAAAAAATTAACCGCTGTTAGATCTAGGTTAACGTTCATTATATAACCTTTTAAACTTTCTTGTACTTGAAAAATTCTCAATATAAAAAATTAAAGGGAGGGGAAATGGCTGCACTACTAATTAGGAGTTAAATTATATCCCTAAATATGAGATTAAAATAGGCAAAATGGTTTCTTTTGCTAAAATGTATTAACATTCTTTAAGTTTTATCACAGTGATTTGCAAAATTGGGGGAGGCAAAACCACCAGTAACACCACTGCAGGAGAAAGGCCCGCAGGGCAATGCGTTAAAAAACACTGCATTGCGAACACTTTTCGAAATAAACTTCTGACTCGCAAAATGTCCTGTAGAAAAGCATAAGTACTGGCTTAGATACTGTTAGTAGTGACTAATCTCATAATAAAACCAATTTTGGTAAAATACATACATAATAAAAGGCATGAAAATCACGTCTTAAGGGAGAAATATTTTTTTGCTTTTCAGTTATATAATGAAAACTGAACTTAGAAAGGGAGATATAAAGAAGTTTGGATAAAAAGTTTGTTTTTTCAACTTTGTTTAAAAACATTTTGATCAGTTCAGATCATATTTTTAAAAAGTGTGGAACAAATAAACCTTTCAAAAACAGGTTTAGACATAGCTACAAGATTCTTGAAACTGTAAACACACATTGGCATACAGCACAAGGCACATCCACTGTGTGAGCCCTAGGCCCACTACCAATACCCAAGAGAAACAAGAGCTATCAGAAAAGTTCATTTTTTCCTTAACAATCAGTATATTTTTCTTATTCATTTTGCAACGAGCAATAGTTCTTTCTTTGATACCCAAAATACATCACCCAATTTTCAAAATAATTTGTAGGAATTTATGTTACACATTTTTATGTAATGAACATTTTCCTACTCATATTTTTCTCCTGCCCTGAGTTGCTCATTTATTTATTTTTACCCTTTAGCATGTTATGCCTTTGAGCCACTATAATTTATTTCTGGAAATGCAACATAGAATTCAAGTTCGTTCACTCCTCTAAGCTATCCATGAATATTTATAAATTGCCTGCTATGTTCTAGCAACTAGAGATAAAGGGACATAAAACACAGTCCCAGCCTGCATGCATCCTGCCATGGTGAGTACTATAAAGACAAATAAACCAGGGTAAAGGCATAGGAGGTAATGATGACAGGTGGGGACGGGGGAAGATAGAATATTTCAGATGAATTTCCACATGAATTGGAGTTTTAATCCCTCCACAACAGCATTAGGAAGGGCTTCTGAGGGGCTTGGTACTAATCAGAACAGAAACAAAAACAGAAACAATTGTTTACATAAGCCCCTTAAAAAAGTAAATATTTCATTTCAAAGTCACTTAAGATCATCTAAAATTACAATTGAACAGTGATATAGATTTGGAAGGGCTTTCTATATTTTATAGGTGTATTTTGAGTTGAAGTCTATATTTTCTAGTTACACACCATTGTAATTGGCAATCCATTAACATTTGTGCTTATCATTATTTTAAATATTAAACAAGCTTATTTTATAAGAAAAAGACAATATAGTGAGTTGTAAGCCAGGTTTGAAAAATTAAGACAAGGTAGGCCAAGCAGCTAAAGCTATACACTTCAATTCACCTGATATCAACTTCCACGCAACTGAAGTAATTCCTAGGAAATAAACTTGCTGCCCATAAGACAAAGGCAGATGCGTATGTCCCCTACTCCTTTTCTCACCATCACTTCTGTGCCCGACATGATGAGATAAAGAGTATCAGGGCAACATTTTCCAGACGTGTCTTTGTTCCAGGCGACATGCTTACCTAATAAATGGTGCTCTAGAATTTCCATTTTCATCTAATTCATAAAGTGTATCTGCTCGCAGGCCATCAGCAACAATGAGGACCAATCTTCTTGCTGGAGGTGGCAACGGCGTAGACTGAGGCGTCATCCCATGAACCAAAGGAGATGTAAAATAGATGTCGAAGATGGAGGCGAAGAACACAAAATGCACGAGCAGTCCCACAATAAAGAGCAGCAGCATATCCAGTGTAACGAATTCTTCAAGAAATGCTGAAAGAGGGAACAAAATTAAATGTGGGTAAACTTTAATGCAATTACATGTTTTCACATATCTTGATGACTACATGCAGACTGAACACATTTTAAAATTTTACATAACTCACAACTTCATTTATGATGTAACAATATTATTTAGTGAGCTGATACTGAAATAAAATGCATAGGTACACTCAAGCAAAAAGAAAATATTCAAGTATAATAAGCAATTAGCTCCAATAAACCATTCGTAACAAAATTAAATGTATATGAAACTCATAAAAACTAACGCTGGATCAAAAAACAAAGAAAGAACTAAATGAGTCCTAAAATGAGTTAGGTTCCATCAAATCAAATCCTGTATAAAACAGAATATACAACTTGTGGTGCTCTTGGATGCGCACAGACAACTACTGATATTCTCAGAATTTTAACATCATCTAAATGTGTGTGGATTTGTTTGACTTTTGTTTAACAGCTCAGGAAACTTCTAAATTTTCTTGACTATCACCAAGTTAAGCAGACAGCTGCATTTTTCCAGTTAGCTAAAAGATAGGTAGGAAAAAGTAGTTAAGTTTATCTGTGCTTCAGAAAAATTATACTCATTAAGGGAACACTTTATTTTAGGTCCCTGAACCAATACAAAAAAGCAGGTTACATTCATTCATTAAAAATGTTCTGTGCACATATTACATGCCTAACTATGTATAGGAGTTCTATAGAGAACACCAGAAACGTAGATATGATGAGTTTACAAATATTTACAGATGGAAAACTAAGCAATGTGAAACATTTAAATAATATTGTAAATAAATACTGTAAGTCAGTATATGCCATTAACGCCAAGATCAAACTTTCCACGGAAGTGCATTGCACGCCAGTCTATAATTTGCTTTTGTTGGTGAAATCTCTGCAGACTGAAAACAACAAAGGACTCTAACTTGTCTTTCTTGTAATGTAACTAACAGCCTTAGCTATAGATAGTGACCCCTGGCTGAAAAAAACAACAAAGATGAAGTGATTTTAATTATAGATGCATCTTATTCTTCTTGGCCTGAAGAATTACATCATGAAAGAAAGGTGGCAAAATACCCTGCAAAAACCTGAAACATTAGGGAAAAAAACCTTATCAAAGTCAAGCACGTCATAAAAAGAAAATTTTTACATAAGAAAATACTCTGCAATCTAAGGTAAGACTATCAGAATACTGCTTTTTCTAATATAGATGAGCTTCAATAAGACAGCAAGCACCATCTTAATAATGGTACTCTGAATATAAAAATAAAACCACTGTGATTAAGTTTGGAAAAGATGGAAAAATCACCTATAATTTTACCACCGAAAGAAAAATCTATTAATAGTTTCTTATAGTTTTTATCCTACCTACATTTTTATAGAGGCTCACAATTTTATATATTGAATTGTTCTTTTATTATACATGGAGTTCTGAAGAGACATAACTAAATGTGACAAGGAAACCCAGGCAGGTTCTGGATTGGAAAACAGTTAATTGTGGAAAAACTGGTGAGTTTCACCTAAGATCTTAGTTGATAGTTTTGAACAAATGTTAATATCCTTGTTTTGATAATTATACTGTGGTTACATAAGATGTTTACTAGAGGTGAAGTGGATGAAGGGTGTATAGTATAACTCTTGATACTATTCGTCTATGAATCTCAAAATATTTCAAAATAAAAAGCAGAAATCATTTGGCACCAAAGTCTATACTCAAAAGATAATGCTGATTACAGTCATAGTTACAACCACCACAAATTTTATGGATAGCTCTGATTTCATGTAACCTTTGTTCTTGTCAATAAAGGTTAGTAGCTAAACTTACAGGCTTTAAATGATTTAATGTTAGCACTGGCCATGATGCTCCTCGCTTCTCTCAGGCTGTCCTTCATTCCTTGTGCTCCCCAGGTGAGATCATTTCAATTCTCCCTATCTCCATGTTCTTGTGCCTGTTCAAATACGCTGCTGAACTCCAGGAATTTCTCATTTGAACTGTTGTACTCTTTGGCTCCAGTATTTCTCTTTGGCTCCTTTTTTATAATTTCTATCTATTTGTTGGTTCTCTCATTGTTCATGCAGGGAAGGATATCACTTTCCTGACTTCCTACAGTTCTTTGCCCCTTATCATTGATTAAAGTTTTTGTGCGGTAAGTCCAAAGTCTGGACTTCCTTAGGGATGGTATGTCAACTTACTTTTCCTATGCATACTCTCCTGATTTTCTGTATACCTTGTAATTTTTTGGTGAAAACTTGCATTTTTAATATTATAGTATGGTAACCCTGTAAATTGGATTCTCCCACTTCACCAGGGTTTATTTTTGTTAACTCTTTGCGAAGTGTGGCTCCCTTCTGCTTGAACCAAAACCAAAAATTCACCAGGAGTACAAGCCTAGGGACCTCTCAGGTCTTTTCTGAGCAGGTGTTTCATGCACTGCGGGGGGTGGGGGGGGGGGGGCGGGGGAGGAGGGGATGTAAAATAAAAGTCAGCCTCTGCCTTGGTCACTCAGGACCACAGAATTATAAGAACAAGGTTCACTTTAAACACACGTAAGCCACAGCAGGAATGCAGGCCATAGTCACCACACCTGCTGCCACTGCCATAGCAGCATTGTGGAGAAAATGCCACAGTGCTGTCTTACCAGAATTCGGCTATCCTTTTCCTCACTAGGCAGTCTGCTGGTTACTCTCAATGTTGTATCAGATTCTAGAATTTTGAAAAAGTTGATTCTGTCATGTCACACTTTGACAGCTTCTGCTTGTTTTAGAAGAACTGATGTTTAAGCCCATTACTCTGCCATTTTCTGTGATGCCTTCTAGAGACTGTTTTCAGAACTACTCATAATAGTTAATAAAAACATAGAAACCTGCCATGCAAAGAGTGAATACTGCCAGTCAAAACTGTGAGAAAGTAGTTGAGAAAATGCACACAAAATTATCAGGTAAATTATTAGGCCATGAAATTACTATTAGTTCATTTGCCTCTATTATTTTGGAGTATATATATTTTCCATCTTGATTTATGACATTTTTAATTGAAAACTAATGTGACTTTACAAAATGCCACATAAAAACCAATTTTCAAATTTCCTCATGGCTAGAAGTTGCAATTATTTAGATGACTCATGCTCAGTTATACACTTGAGAAGAATTCGATTTTTTTTTCTTAATAGCTAATGTCCTTCATCTGTTCCAGAACACCACCGTACAGTTACTTGTCATGTCTCCTTAGGCTTCTCCTGGCTGTGACGATTTTTCAGATTTTGCTTATTTTAATGACTTGTGAGTTTTGAGGAGTACGTGTCAAGTATATTGTAGGATGCTCTCCACTGTAATTTGTCTGATGTTTTTCACATGATTAGAATGGGCTTATAGATTTGAGGAAGGAAAACTAAATGTATAAAGTGCCATTTTCGTCACATTAAACTTGGTATTAAACTTGACCACCTGACTAAGGTCGTGTTTGTCGGGTTTCTCCTCTGTAAAGTTAATGGTTTTCGGCCCCTTTTATAATATACTCTTTGGAAGGAGGTCATTATGTGCAACCAACACTTAAGGAGTGAGGAGTTGTGCTCCACTTACTGAGCAAGAAGTAGCTACATAAGCTGTTTGTAATTCCCCTGCAAAGACTATATATATTTTAAGCTCAGTCAATTATGGGATTAAAAGCCATCTACCGTTCTATAGGATTTGTTTAACATTATCATCATCAACAAAGATTTCCACTCTTTCTTTCTCCATCCTACTTATAAATTAATTTTTACCAGTATAGCTATAAAAGCCATTATTCCTTTTATGAGCCTATCAAAAAAACCCAATGAATTATCTCAAACACTTAGACATATATTGCATTATGTAACTAGACTACAATTTATTTGAACATTATCTTGCTGTAGACATTGTCCTCAATTGTCATTACTACAAAGAATGCTGCAATTAAGCGTATCTCTTATGGTAAAATTGGGAGACTTTCAGAATGACAAACACTAGAATGGTGACCCATCACAAAATTAATCTGGTGGACTGCAATTAGCCTTTTTTTTTTTTAAATAAATAGAATAGAATAGAATAGAATAGAATAGAATAGAATAGAATAGAATAATGCGTCACTATAAAGTATTTCAGATGTAGTAAGATAAAAAGATTGTTTTGAAAAAGAGTATTTAACTTTTCCCAATGTGTGAACATGCATGTATGTGCATACATAAATATAGCAAGTTATAGTAAAACTGTATTTCAAACTATTTAATGTACAAATAAGTTTGAAAGCCATCTCTATTAAGTGAAAATGCAGGAATAAATGGTGTTTCCAGTTTCACAAGATAGTGGCAAAGTGCTCAGAATAACTGACATGCCTGCCAGCAATGTATGAGTTCCTCTTATCTCTAAGTCCCTGCAATTGTCTGGTATTGTCTACTTACCTTACCACAATCCAAACAGGATGAATTAGCTGAGTATTTGTCTAATGACTAGTGAGGATGTACATTTTTTCATGTTGTTAGCCAGTTGTGCTTCCTAGTCTTTCAATTATGTGTTCATATCCTTTGATCGAACTGGGTTAGGGTTGCTGGCCTTTTCTCTTCGACTTGTATGTTATAATTATATGTATGCAGCTATATCAATCTAGATATACATATTTATATATAAATTTATGTTGCCTCTCATTAAGTAGAAGTTTTATAACTTTAATACAAAATAGTTCATCAAACTTCTTCTGGATCGAGTTCTATGGGTTGTATATGAAAAATTCCCTTGATCTTATGTTATCAAATTAATAGTTTTAAACTAGAGCTAAATTCTAACAGCTTAAAATTTTTGCATTTCATCCATCATTATTGAGAATTTATTTGTATATGGTGTGAGACAAAGATCTAATTTTACGTTTTTAACCAACTGACATAAGTATTAGTTTAGCTACCACTTTACAATTTTAAGATAAATTCCACATTAGGTATAGATACAGCTAAAAAACTTTAAATTCAAATCTTGACCTTTGCTCTTTAAATAATAAAATTGGAAATAATATCTGATTATAGAGAACAGGCACACTGTTTATTCTGTGGACAGAAAAAGGAGTTCTACAGCAAGTAATCTCACAGGGTGATCTGATCATAAATTCCTAAATGGGCAGGTCATGGTTGGTAGTCACGTTCCAGGCATATAACTTCCTTAGTAAAAGGCTTATCTTTGTCTTGAGCAAGCCCTGTCCATCCTTTCTATACATCTAGGTTAACACACCTTTGAAATGCCTCTTTTCAGACCCTTCAACTGAAACCACCCTCAAGAGAGCACAGCATCTTAACTATCCTGTATTCCAATCAGAGCCTTGCTTTCTCCCACCTTGTAATCTCCCATATGTTCCCTCCTTAATTCCAAATGCATAAAAGAAGCTACAAACTCACTGCGAGAAGCATTTTTCTCAGTTTGGTTAGATCTTGCTTCCAGGTGTAGCCTCTATTTGGTGCAAATAAATTTTTATAAAAATTCTCTATAGGTTTGGATGACCATACATCAACAATTCATAATGAAATATTATGCAACATCGAAAATGAATTAAGCCATATCTATGGCAAGGATACAGGTCACAAGTATAAAGCTCAAAAAAAAAATTTTTTTTAAGGCATTGACTGCCCTTTTCTCTGCAATAGCTCCAAACTTCTTGAAAATATTGAATACAATTTCCTTTTTTACCTGACCATCTAGTTCTCAAATGACCTAAATTGAACTTTTGTTTCCATTACACCAGAGAGAGAATTTTCAATAAGGTAGATATGACTGCAAAATCCAACATCTATTTTTTAATCTTCATTTTGCATGGTTTATCCATTCAATTTGTCTTTGTGAACCATACTTTAAAAAAAAAAAAGTTGTTCTCATTTCCTGGCTTCTGTGAACATTATTTCTTCAGTTTTCATCCTACGTAGAATGGTCTCTATCTGATAAGGACTAATGTAGAATAGTCTCTATTTGGTCAGTGAATTTTGGAGTTACACAAAACTTGGTCTCAGGCCCTCTCCTCTCCTCAGTCTACACTTTTTGCTGAGACATTTTTAAACATACCCTTGGCTTCAGTTATCAACTATATGCAAAAGTCTCAACAAATTATTCTTTCAAATCCACATATGTAACTCCAACCTTGACACATCTACTTGGATATTTCAAAGAAATGCAAACTGGTTATGTTTAAAACCAAACTCATGATCTCCTACCCCACCACACCCCACCATGAAACTTGTTTCTGTAGGAACCTTCCTAACTCCCTTCCACCCAGGTATGCAAATCAGAGAACTAGAAGTCATTCTTTATACCCTACTCTTCTGCTGTAGAGCCATGTTGGGGGCGGGGGGGGGGTTGTTTTGCTTTTTTCCAAAATGTACATCTGAACATCTCACCCCTTATGTAAAATCCTTCGGGAGCTCTCTCTCAACATAATCAAGACTAAAGTCCTTAATATGACTAATAAGGTCTTACATGGACTGGCCTCTACCTGCCTTTCTAGCCTTATCTCAAAGCACGCTTCCTTGCTTTATGGCATCTCACCACACTGGCCTTTTTCTATTTCTTTATGGAGCCTATGCTTCCTATAAGACCTTAATAAGTACAATCACTTCCAACTGACCCGCCATCCTCTTTCATCCCATTGTCTAGTAACATCTGCTTGTACAAATCAGAAACCAAAACCTTTGTTGAGTTTTTAATTACATAGCGATATTTTTGACTATTTGGATTACTGTCTGTCTCTATCATTTAACCATAATTTCATGACAGCAAGACAGGGCTTCTCCAGCACTTATCACAGTCCTAGATACTTAGTAAGGACTCAAATGTTCACTAAATTATTTAGAATTATCATTTCGAAGGTACATGTAATATGCACTATTGCCACTAGAGGCTGCCTTGCTTCTCTTTTTATTTCTCCAGAACATATTCATGAACTGTGAAGATTTGGGATACTTTAAAAAGATTCATAACTTTTATGCTTAAGTCATTTACTACATGCAAAATTAGAATGATTCAAAAATATCCTTCACAACTACTTATTTTATTACTGCCAAGCACATACATATTAAGCAATATTATTAACATTCCTCTTTAAACAATCACATTTTATTCAGATTTCTTGAAAAAGAAAACTTTGTCATGGTTGAATCATTTAGAAACCTCTCAAAATAAATGAATAACTACTAAAAATCTTGAAAGACACATATCCATGTACCAATAAAAATGTATGTCTATGGAATGTTTACTACGTATTAAAAAACAAAAAAAATAGATATTTCTAAAACTTTAAGTCAACCAAAACTTGCATTTAAAATGTTACTTGTGTTTAAGACTATTAAAGCCAAAAATAATTTTTAAACATTAAAATGATTGAAGTGCTTAAAAAAAAGCAATCTGTTGCATTTTCATCGGTAAGATACAAACTTCACTGAGGTACCTGTTTATTCAATAAAACATTTGCTGTAAAGACCTACAATAATGCAAATCTTGCTAAGCAGAAAAAACTCCCAACATATTAATAATAAATTTTAAGTAGATTTACAATCAGCAATTATTAATATTTTAACATGTGTGCTACTTCTTAAACATTTTAATTGATAAATAAACCTCTATATATTGTGGAAAAGAGAAGTACTTACCGAGAAGACTGGCCAGTTGATTTGTTATGGGGTTGGTAGGTCATATAAATAAGTCCATGATTAGAAGTTATGAAGGAGAATCAGGAAACTACAGATTTGCATCAGAAGCCAAATCATGAAGAACTCCTATATCCAACTTCTTACAACTCTGAGGAAATATATTTTAAATCTATTTTCAACTTACATTTCAGAAGTCAGACCTTAAATTAAAGTTATTCCCTTTAGGACCTACTGACTTAATTGCTTTTTCCAGCTGCTAAATTGCTTTTTAGCTGCGCAACAGTTTATATTAGTTTTATTTTTAAAAACCTGTCAAATATTCTCAAAATATATTAATATTGCATTAACTGATAACTGACTATAACAACATTAAGTACCAGGCACTGTGACAAGCACATTCCTAATTCTGTGTGCTTTCGTTATCTCCTTGACAAAAGAATGTGAGACTGAGAGAAGTAACTTTTTTAAGGTCTCACAGCGAATAATTGGTATAACTGGGATATGAACTTTAGGTAATTCCATCTAATAAGGATGATCCTCCCCAGGGGTCATAAGTGCAGATTTCTAAAATTCTCCATTACAGAGATGGAAATCTTGTGTATAAACTACCCATTTCTAACCATGCCCTTTCCATGCCATTCACGAATCCCTCTCTTTCTTCTTCCAGAAATTGGTCCCATTTTCAATCTCTCCCAAATTCATTTCCAATAAGGACCAGCAATCCTTTTTTGCTAAGAAATACATGACAGGATACAGCATTAGCTATTTTGATATGATTTCCTCAAGATTGAGGATCTTTTTCATGTTTTTCTCCAATTTATGATTTGAACATTAGTTGCTAATGCTCTATAAAAATTTTCAAATTCTTAGTTCTAATAACGAAGAAACAACTTCTAGGAAAAATAAAACAAAACACAACATCATTCAAACGAAATTTTAGTTTACTAAGCCTGGAGAAACTGGAATTACAGCTTACACTTAACTATTGGCATACCATCAAATGTAAACCAATAACCTGATCTAAGGTTATATAGGCATGTTCTATTTTAATTTTTCCACAGAGCTAAAGGAGATACTTTACTGCTTCAACATTAACTTACCTGATAACATAATTACTGCTACCTATTTATTTCAGTAATTAAAGGAAGCTATAAAGAAAGGACATCTTAAACCTGCAGAAGAGGCAATTTATATGTGAAGAAAATAGCAGCTCTTAAGAATAGCAATCTAACACTGTTGGCTAGAAACTAATATCTCATTTACCACCTTGGATTATAAGAAGTGACTTAAAAGATAAACTTCCAAACTTAGTATACTTTATGTGCTAACATTTGGTAAAGAAAATCTAAAGTGTCTAAAGCGTCTAAGTTAAGTTTCACAGTCAATACGTGAATTTCAGCCTAATGGACAAGACGCAAGCAAGGCATAGTTGGAAAAGAATGGCCTTGGACGTTTGATTTTAGTTCCTCTGAATACTTTTGAGTGGCGTTGAGTTTGCCAGACCAATGAACATTTCGAGGCTTAAATTTACCTCTCTCTCTGCTGATAGTGCTGCTTTTGATATTTTGCTGTGCAAACTGTGTATTAAATGCTAAATGTTTATCGCGCCCCTAACAGTTTGTTATCCAAGTCGAGGCTATCATTTTCCATTTACTCTCTCCACTTCTTACGCCCCACTCCATCCTGCGCTTTGGTAGCACTAACTCGCCGGCGCTCTCCAGAAGTGCAAGAAGCCGGTGCTGTCACCAGGCCTCCAGGGCAAGCAGGCACATGGCTGGCAAGGAGAAGAAGCGAAACGATGCCAATTTCTAACTACTTCCCTGAGTACCCGCTACACGTGCTGAGAAAATGTCTCGAACAGGCAGCAAACAGTAAGAAAAAGGGAAGTGTGCTAAGGAAGCAGCGCGTCCGCGGGTGGGGCGCCAGTTTCCACCACCGCGCCTTTGCGCGCTGGTCCCCGGATTTTACCTGGGGCTTACCCGGTTCTGGCCTGATCTCGGGAATGAGGCCTCCTCAGCGCAAAGGCAGGACCCAACGCTTCTGCCGAGTTCTCCACTGCCCTCTGAAAGGATAGCCAAGAGAACATTCCTAAACCAGCGTCATAAACACCTCTCAACCGCGGAACGCCCCCCGACACTTACCTGGGCCCAACGACTCATTCTCGCGATAATTCTTGGACCAGCCCGTCGTAACTCCAACCCCTCTTCTTCTTTTGGCCAATCACACAGGAGTAGGGGCGGGGTTTTACCTTTGAGCCCAGAGCGGCTCATTCGCTGGAGCTGTGAGCGGACGGAGCTGGGGCGGGGTGGGGGCGGGACGGGGGCGGGGCACGCGCCATCTCTCGCGAGACTGGAGACCAGGAAGACGCCTGCAGAGCCGGGCTGCTGGTGCTGCAGCAGCGGCGGAGGCAGTGAGTGCTGCTACATCTGGACCTTTCGCCTGTGAGCCTACGCCTGGTCACCAGGTGGGGAGGCGGGACGTGGCCAGGCCGGAGCTGTGGGCGTACGCAGTGCCCGCTGAGATTTAGGGGGGACTCAGACTGAGGCCTGTCAGCCAGTCAGGGAGGTGCCCCACACTCCTGTCAGAATAAGATGGCGGCGATGGCGCCTGGAGGTAGTGGCAGCGGTGGTGGTGGCGTGAATCCATTCCTCAGTGATTCGGATGAGGACGACGACGAGGTAGCGACGTCCGAGGAGCGGCGGGCAGGACTTCGGCTGGGTTCCGGGGGCGGCCTAGATCCTGGCTCTGCGGACTCGCTATCGCCCCAGGATCCTGTGGCCTTAGGGAGCAGTGCACGGCCAGGGCTCCCTGGGGAGTCGGCGGCCGCTGCAGTGGCACTGGGGTGCAGTGGGGAGACCTCGACCCGATTGTCAGTTGATGCGATCGCGGCTCAGCTGCTGCGCGATCAGTACTTGCTGACTGCCCTGGAGCTGCACACCGAGCTGTTAGAGAGCGGCCGCGAGCTGCCTCGATTGCGCGACTACTTCTCTAATCCGGGCAACTTCGAGAGGCAGAGTGGGACCCCTCCTGGGATGGGGGCGCCGGGGCTCCTTGGAGCAGTCGGCGTTGGAGGCGCAGGAGGTCGGGAGCCGAGTACGACGTCGGGCGGGGGACAGCTCAGTAAGTGAACGCAGCCTGTCTCTCCCGCAGGGTTGTTAGGGTTTTGGGGGAGGGAGGGTCTTCCTGGGCGGGTACGGATTATTGGGAACGTTTCAGAGAGACAGTTGCAGGGTGAGGGTCTTTTGCGGTGGAAGCAAAAAGATCTGGCAGTGGCTGCTCTTCTCTGCTTGCCTCCAGCCCTAGGCTGGACTTGCACTTGCACCTGTCTTCCCTGTTGGTGTCGGTATTCTATAAAAATATCCAGCATTTCTAGTTCACTGGCTGTTGCGGGACTCCAGAAGGCTCCCTTGCAAACTGGCTTATCACTTTAATCATTTTTCCTTTTTCTCCAATTCCCCGAATCGCCACTACCAGGAAATGGTGTTTCTTAAAATTGTTCGCAGTAATTCTTTGACTGAAAGTCAAGAGAGAGTAAATGGGAAATGTCGCTCTCTCCGCAAAGTCAGATCCGTTGAAGACCTTTTGTCTTTGGGATGACTTTCTCACTCAAAAATTGGGTTTTCTACTGCATAAATGTTCTGTTTAAAGTCCGTGTAATTCATTTTCAATGCCTTATTTCAATAGCTTCCAAAATTACAGGCAATCTAAGGAGCAGGGTAGGCAAGTTCTGCCTGCAGTCTATCTCATGGTCCCACCACCCCGCAGGCTTTTTATTCTGCATAAGTTAGGAATTTACTTTTAGCTGTACAAAGTAATAGTTTACCCCATTCATCCTATATTTGTAAGCGTTTCTTATGGCTTAAAAACATACTTTCAAGGATGTATACTGGATTCCCAGTATCTTCTTTTGGGAGGCATCTTAGATTTTCCCCTAGTAATGATGAGATGTTGTAGTATGTTATATGAGGCCAACTGGAATTTACTAACATGTTAAATGTACAAAATTGTAGTCTAATTTTAGCCTAATTTTGTCTCTATAATTTTGAATGGTGCCAGAGACTTTTATTGCCAAACTTAAATGTAGTGAAAGTGCAAAGAGTGCGTATTCTATTAATGTAAAACAAATCCTAAATAGTTTTCCCTGTTGGATATGGAATTTTCTCAGTAGATGTAATTTCCTTACTCAATATTCAATATGTAGGATAATCTTTCTCTTCAGAAAGAGGTCTTTCTCATTGCTGGCCTTTAAGACTCTAAAATGTAACAGAAATGTAACAAAATTTCTATATAATAGTTGGGTTTTTTTGTTTGAAGATTTCTAAATTATCTAATAATGACTTTCACCTGACAAGCTCTACCACTTCAAGACCCAGCTCAAATGACATCTTTGTAAATGTTTTCCTTACTCCCTGTGCTTACTTAGTTGCTTCTCTCATTGCACTACTGTCAAATCTCAACTATAGCCTTTAAAACTTTTGTATTTGATTTGTCAACAATATTATTTTCTTCCAGTAAAGAGTCACTTTTACAGGGAAATTTTTATATTCTTACACTTTGTACAGTCCCTGGCCTACTGTTGAGCATGAGTGGATTGCATCTGCTTTTTATCTACTGTATTATTATAATGAAATTGATTATTCTTCATAACTTTATTTAATTTAAAATAATTTTTAACCTTTTTTAGCCTACCTTACTATTGATATCACTGTTTATAGTGAAAATTTGTCCTAAAACTTTTTGTATAGAAATAGTTTATAATTTAGACCATAAATATTTTAGCAGTATTTTAGGGTAAAAAGTTTACTTCTAATTGCCTTTGCATTTTACATTTTTATAGTTTCTTGGAATAAGTCTTCTGACCAAAAAAATCACTGTTTAACTACAAGTAGTCATGTGCACCTCTGCTTTTCTATATCCTCATTTATTTGCACCTGTTTTAAGTACTGGAGATACACACACACACACAATATTTTTAAGAATGTTTAGCAGTACCTCTAGCCTCTATCCACTAGATGCCAGTTGCAACCAATACCAAAAACATCCCCCAAAGCTTCGACAAGCAAACATGTCTCCTCCAGCATCATCCAGGGAAGGGATATACAAAATTTCCTTACTGAGAACCGTTTCTATACATGAGTTTTGCCTGTTCGAAAATTTCATGTAAATGGAATCATAAAGCACATATTCTTTTCTGTCTGGCTTCTTTTGCTCAGCGTAATGTTTGTTAAATTTATCCACATTTTTGTGGGTATTAGTAGTTTGTTTATTTATTCCTCTGTTAGACATTTGTGGGTTTTTGTTTGTTTTTTGTGTTGGGCTCTGTGAATAAAGCTGCCATGAACATGCTTGTACAAATTTTGCACGAACATATGTTTTCATTTCTTTTGGGTAATACCAAGGAATAAAATTGCTGGATTATATAGTTAGTATGTATTTAAGTTTATAAGAAATCATCAAACTGTTTTCTAAAGTGGTTGTACCATGTAAACTTCCCATTACGGTGTATGAGAAGCCCTCAAACACTTGTTTTCAGGCTCTTTAACTTATTCTATTGAGAGTGTTGTGTCTCGTGGTTTTAATTTTCATTTCCCTGAAGACTAGAACTGCTGAGCTCCTTCTGAGCTTTTTGCCATTAGTGTATCTACTTTTGTGAAATATCTGTGCATGTATTTTCCCTGATTGTTTAATTAGGGTGTTTTTTCTTGTTTTTGGGTTTTTTATTTTTTCGTCTCATTTTTGAGTTGTAGTTCTTTATATCTTCTGGACTTGAGTCCTTTATCAATATGTGTTTACAAATTTTTTTCCCAGTATTGTTTGTCTTTTCATTTTCTAGCAGTATATCTTAAGAACAAAAGTTATTAATTTCATGAAGTTCAATTAATCAACTTTTTTCTTTAATGATTCATGCTTTTATAGCCTATATAAGAAATAGTTGCCTACCCCAAAGTTGCAAAATTTTTCTTCAATATTTTCTTGTAGAAGTTTTATAGTTTAAACTTTTACATTTAAATCTTTAATAGTAGTTTTCTATTTTAATAAACATATCATAAAAAGAACTATTGCTTAACTACAAACTACATTTACTACAAACTACATGTACAAACTACATTATTCCAACATACAAATGTGCATACTAAAAACTTTATTACAGTTTCAATACAAATGCATTGTATATATTGCAATATCAATGTTTGTAAATAGCTTAATCCAGTTAGAAAGTAAATTCTAAAATGAGTCCGTAAAACTGCTTTGAAGATTTTGACTAAGCGCTTGATCATAAATTGTATTTTAGAAATTCTAAGAATGAATCTTTCTCTAGGATTTGGACTACCGCCTGTTTTTAAAGATCCTTTATATACAATTCTTTATATACAATTCTAGCATGTTGATTGTTGTTAGTTGGGTTATGATTTTACAATTCTCAATAACAACTTTTTGGTTGATTATAAACTATAAATATTGGTAGTATGGAATATCTAAAATATTAAATTATTTTGATTTGTTTTTGTATATATTTTGATTGATGTATGTCTGATTTGAAAATGTATAATACTTAATAATAAATCTATAATTAAAAGTAGTTTTCTTTATTTAATGTTGTCTAAAAAGAATTCAAGATTTTTGAACTATTTACCTAAAACTCTGTTGACCTAGGTTAGTACTATATAGTAGTGCTTTTAAAATACTTTAATAATCTTCATACTGTATTTAATCTTTTTTTCTTGATTAGAATAGTAGTCCATATTAATAAAACATTCAAATATTAAAACAATTATAGCTTTATAAGTTTGATATTTTCAGTAGAATTTCTATTAACTAAATGAATTACTTTTAACATGCTCTGAGGAATTTTCAGTGTTTGATAAATTGTAGCATCGTCACAATGTTCTTACTAGATCTTTTATATTTAGTATTACTTACTTGACTATATACTCACATTACTTATATATATTTTTCCCTGTATTTTTTGTCATTTGAGCCAAAATAACTCCATTTAGTAATTGCTTTGCTTTTCAATTAGATTTATGATTGCATGTGATAATTTAACTTGTGAGCCTTCTTGAGTCATCTTCCTCCTTTTTAAATTTCGTGTTTCATGATTCTATTTTTTCTCAAAACTCTCAAAGAGTACATATCTTACTGTGCTCAGCGTTCCTTTTTCAGTATCACCAGTGCTAAGATGTCATAATCTTCCAAAGTTCTCATCTCTTCCACTTTGAAAGTAGTTCCTGCCTGTTAGATTGGAATTGGGTTTAGTGCTTTTCTGGCTTCTGTGAGAGAAAATATCCACAGAATATTTCTAAAATGTATTAGGTTTAATGCTTTTCGCCAAATGAGACTTTCCACTGTTGTCTGGAATATATGCATTCTTAAATTTACCTGTTGCAAACTGTCATTTTTCTTGCTTATGCCTTTCCAGTACTTTCAGAATTATTATTCTTGTGGAAATTTAGTCAGATATTCTTACTGCCTAGCACAGTGACTGGAATATAGTTGGTATTCATTATTTTTCATTGATCAGTTAAGGATTGTAGAGATCCAGAATATGTTTAATGCATGTTTTGGTGGGGAGGCAAGACTAACATGAAAGAACTAGAATTATCTTCTGAAGTACAGATAATAGTGTAAGATATAGAAAAATCATTATTGATTGTGGTAATGAAATGGCCCTTGTGGAGAAAGTAAAATTTAAGTTTTGACCCTCAAGGATGGGTGAAATTTTGAATAAATAGTAACTTTATTATTTGGCCAAATTTAGACACTTTTAAGTAAGGAAAAGGAAGTGGGGTTAAAGAAAAGACAATACTTATTTTATATTTTGCCTTGTTTAAAACATCTCTGGGAACATGCTTACCATTATCTGACTCTCCACTTAATAAAGTGTATTTGGGTAAAAATGAAGTATGATGTTTCAAGCCATTGTGGTACTTTGGCTAAAAGGAAGTAAGATAGGAGTATTAATCAGGGAGAACAGACCTTATTTCTGTCCACAATTAAAGCTACACTTTCTGATGTTCAAACAAGAAAGTTAGGGATGATCAACAGAATGTATGCTTGTTTGTAAAGTAGTATGTATTGTGCTTTGTCAAATTTTGCATGTGATTATGGCAAAATCGATTGGATAAAATCCATATAGAATTGGTGTAAGTTTCATTTTGTTGATTAGTATTTTTAGATCAAAATATACATTTGGTTAATGTATTTTTATGTGACTTTTAACTGGGTCACCCCCCTTTCCCCATGGTTTTATAATGATCAACTGAAAAAGAACATTTACTTTAGTCTAAAAATACAGTCTTAAATCTAAATTACAAATATCAATTGAGAAAGGGTTCAAGTATTTATTAACAGCCTATTTTTTTCTTAACAGGTAGTTTTTACTGGCTTCTACTGATAAGTACTGTGAGAGTTGATGATAAATTATGGTTTCTAAATTATAATAAAATTATGTTTGTTGATATTTAAGTGGTCTTTCACTATTTGGCCATATTTTGAATGCAATAACCTCTTTGACTTTTTTGGGGATTCACATTAGTTTAGGGTTGATCTACTTACTTTAACTCCCTCATCCTATGAGTATGTGTTTCAATATCGCAATTTTTTTTGAGATGTAATTGACATATAACATTGTATTAGTTGTAAGTGTATAGCATAATAATTGAAACACACCCGTGTGTGTGTGTGTGTGTGTGTGTGTGTGTGTGTGTGTGTGTGTGTGTTAAAATGATTACGACATGTTTAGTTAACATCCATCACCACTTGTTGCTGTATTAAATCATATTGACTGTTGTGATTACCTTTGAGGAGAGAAACAATAGGAACATGAATGTCATATTTCTTTTAAAATTTTGAAATTTATAAGAAAAATGTCATAACAATTCATATTGGATGGTTGTTATATGGTGTTTTGCACCTTTTAAAAAGCGTTAAAGTAGTATGTATTGTGCTTTGTCAAATTTTGCATGTGATTATGGCAAAAGAAGGAAATTTTGTAATGGAAATTGACTCTATTGTTCCACCATTAATCGACTTCTAATCCTATAACCTGTTCAGTGTGAACAGAGTTTTTGTGACATGAAATACCAACTTCCCTCTGGCGTGTGAATACAAAGATTATTTTGCATAATAAGTTATTTCTTTGTATGTATTCAGCTTGTATCTACCTTTTCTGTTACCTTATATTGAATATTATAGTCTATTAATTAAATTTGCAGAAATAACAGCAAAAAATGTCACTCTTTGCTCACAAAGTATTGGTTACACATGTACCAACTTATTCTCAATCTCCTATTGTCATTCGTAAAGGGGAGGATCAGTTCTGTTTGGAAGGGAAATCTTCCCAATAAGATTATACTGTACTAATATACTGATAATTCTTAGTATAATATTGACAGAGATCTCTTTTAGGATATATTTAGTATGTTTCAGTGAACAAAACTGTTTTATCCCAATAGTTCTCTGTTGCATTTTATGCATGTCTGCTAAATATTCTGTACATGTGTATAGAAGTAGAATTTACCATTAGAAAAGTACTTAGCAATAGTCAAATTTCCTGATTTTCCTAGTTAGGAGTAGCTCCTTCTAGACATTCTTTTACAATTGAAGCTTTTTTTTTTTCCTTCATGGGTAAATGTGTGAGTAAAGACAGCCGACCAAAGACTGCAAGGTGGAATGATGAAAGTTATGAATGTATCACCAAAATCTCTAATCACATTTTATCAGTTCTTAATGGTGAACATTTGTATTTTATACCCTTCAATAAGTCACATAGTAAGAATATTAATTTGCATGTATTAAACATTTAAATAAGATGCCCGTATTAAAAAGGTAGCCTGTATTGATAGGTGATTTATGAGTCTTTGTTCTCACCAGACTCTTCAGTCTCCAACTTCATTTGTATAATTGATGACCTGCTTATTTGCATTGAAACAGTTGAACCAAGATTTATTAAAATATCATTTAAAAGTAAAGGTATCAAGGATTGAAAACACCCTAAATGTCCAACAGTAAAGGATTCATTAATTGAAGTAGATAATTTGCTTGTACTGATGTGAAATGATCACTAAATTGTGTGATAAATTGAATAAATTAGGATGCAGCCAATATGTATGTTTCCATTTATGTACAAAAAGAAAAAAAATTGCATATGCCTAGCATATTTTAAAAGGATACATACAGAAGAGTCTAAACAATGACTGTGGCTGCTGAGGAGGATTGCTGGTTGGGAGGTGGACACAGGGGTTTACCTTTTTTCTGTAGGTCCTTTTATTATATTTTACTACATATCTTGTCTTAAGTGGCAAAACATCCGTTCCAACCCAGAGCACTGACTTCAAAGCCTGCACTCGCCATTACACCACAACTACTGTTTTATGTCAACTTTGAGCTCAGCAAAAGTTCTCAATATTTTAGTATATGATCAGGCAAAGTGTCTTAGTAATTCATTCAGAGTATATGCATCTTATTAACTGTTAGAGTAGCTAATCTTAATGCAGAAGGCAAGTCAAGTAGTACAAATTTGATCATGTATAAAATATAGCAACTGACTATAGCACCACATTAAGCAGAGGTAAATAATGTGCCCAAAGCATTTAATTTCATCCAGGTGTACTCTTCACAGCGCTTATCTTACTCCAAATCAGGACATGCACATTTTACATGTAGTTCTAGGATCAACTAAGACTCGGATTAGAGCCAGATATAGTCACCAGTTGTTCTTCTGAAGGGATTTTGCAAGGCTGAATTAATTTGTACTCCCTTTTTCAATCTTGAAGCTTTCTTGCATGGTTACCTATAAGTTTCTGGTCCAGTCATAGAGTATGACTAAGCCTCAACAAGGAGGCGACCGTAGTGCAATCATGGGTGTAGACTTCTTCCAGATTTTCCTACCTATTATTTCAAAAATCCCCAGGTCTGAAATGATGTTCATTTGTTTTTGAAACCTGCCGGTCCTGTTGTAGGTGATTGCTCACAGTAGTGTCATCATATTGTCTCTGTTATTTCTAATCATCTAACAGTTCTGTGCTTGTGTGCTGCTTTAGTTTAGGCCTTTCGCGCATAGCTGGGTCATCAGTTTTAGTCTTGTAACTGGTTCGTTCCTGTGCCTGTAATCTCTTCCATCTTTATTCTTATCTGATTTTAAATTTTATTTGTTCCCGTCACTCTAAAACCTTTTAAAATTGCTTCCTCCTGTTCAAAGCAACTTTTCCAACCCTTTTTTTATTAGTAAAATTATATATTATAAAAAAAAGAATTTATAAATCTGCTTAGGAATTTTTCCACATTTTTGTGGAATTATGAAAAATTGCTTTAAATAATTTTATTATGAATGTATATAACATTCTCCCAATAATTTTGCTGCTGCTTGCCTTTTCAGGCATTTTGTCTATATACAAAACCTTTGTTGCGCTCACATTGTTTACTCAATGTCTCTTGAACATGTTTTATACTTTCCCGAGTCAGTGCCTTTGTCCCCATTATTTCTCCTCTTGGAATGCTTATCCTCTGTCCTCCTTTGCTTTTTTTCCAGATTCTGTGTATCCTTAAAGGAAGGACCAGTTTATGGTTCTTCCTCTCCTTTAAGCTTCTCCAGCCCATAGTGATCTCTCAATCCTCTAAATTTGTTTTATTTTTAATCTTTCTCCTGATGGAAATTCACTCTGTAGAAACTTGTGAATGTGCTAGTATTATTGAAAATTTTTGTGTTAATGTTTTAACTGACCAGATTCTTTTTAAGGACGATAGTTAGAGTTCACATCTCATATATCTCTTGTCTTTTTTCATACATGGCACAAATGCCTAAAAGATAATTTATAAATGTTTATTTAGCCTGAGTATAGAAAAGAGACCTGTTTTATTTATCTCTGTGTCACCAGTGCCTAATATTGTGCCTGGCAAACAAGCTTTGAATAAACGCCGAAGTTATGTTGAAGAAATGATCTTTTGGTGTCAGATCCTAGAAATATGTAAGTTTGAAATGTTCCTTGTGAAAAATTAGCTTTTCCTTTTATAGCATGTTGCAAAGCTGAGTCAACGTTGGTTTTCTGAGGCCATTCACAGTATCAAACCCAGTTTTCCTGTAATCTGGGAGATCTGAACTTGCATGCTCTTACCTATTGTTCAAGGGAACTAGTAGTTCAAAGCTCAGACTTTGGCAGTAGAGAGCTTGAGTTCATATTTCTACTCTGACACTTCCTACTTGCACAACTGTGGATAGTCTGTTTCCTTTATGCAGATGGTAACGGCTTCCATTAAAGGGGGTTGTTTATGAAGGTCATCAGGTAAGGTTATCTGCATCCAGGGCAGAGTAAGTGGTCAAAATGTGAAATATCGTAATAACTATTATTAATAATAATCCTCTTTTTCTGACAGCCATTCATATAGTAAAATCATCCAACATTATAGAAATTTTAACTTAAGTGAATAGTTTGTCAACTTCTTAAGTTTAAATCTTTTTTTGAGTTTGAATCTTGTGACAAAGAAAAGAAAGACGAAGAAAAGCTAGGAGACTTGACTTCTAGCTTGCTCACAGATTAATGTAACCTTTAACATAAAATGATCTGATTGGGTCATTTTTTATCTGTGTATATGGCTTAATTCCACTGGTTTATAAGCTGATTTAAGGCAAGGACCAAGTCTTTCTGAATTTTATCTTTTATTCCCCACCGTGGGTTAGTAAATATTCATTGACTGAATACGTAACCCAATTTTCTCATCTGTACAAATGAGGGGGTGGACTTGTTCTAAGATTACCTCTCACTTTCAAATATTTTAAATATAGGGGTCAGTGAACTGAACCTCAGCATTAAAGAAGAAGTGAAGATCAGAAAATATAAATGTGAGTTTTGCTGTTGGCAGATCTCTGATATCCATCTTTAAGTGGATAACAAAAATGTTTATATACAACCTCAGATTTTAAAGTAAGGTAAATTTATTATCTATTTATTGCATTTATATACTATACTTTATTTACTATGACATAGATTTTTTAGGTATGGTTTGGTAAATAAACTTTACTCAAAAAATTGGAATTTTAAAGCTAATTTCTTGATACCATTTTCCTTTCTATTCTTTAATTGTGAATTGGGTACTTTCATGAGTTTTGAATTATAAAATGCCCCTATTATAAAAGTATTAAATGCCTTTGGAGGAAAATACCAAAACGAAAACAAAATTCAAACAGTACAGAATATGTAGTGAAAAATTTGAATTCTGCTTCTCGGAGTCAAATTACTATTAATAACTTACCATGTGTATTTAAAAAAAACATTTAATGTGCATGTAAGCATACACAACACATCTATGTGGACTTTTATATCCACATCCTTTAAAAAATTATTCTTTAATATTTTGCTGCACTTTCCCGTCAGTAACCTGGCTCACAGTAGTTGTTCAGTAAGTGTTTAATTGAATTAACTGATACTCTTTACCATTCCGCAGCTGGTCAATTTTTCTGATACATTTAGCTTTTAAAGTTCTATAGAATGTAGATAAAAGATACCTTTTCAAAGATCTGAGACTAATATTTTTAACTCTTTTAAAAGTATATTTTATCAGTACTAAAAATTAAATGTAAATATAAATAAGGCTACTTAAGCATGTGATTTATAAAATCAGTCTGCATGCCATATAGTCACACTGTGTATAATGGATTTAGTTTTCAGGCTAAATAAAACTTGCATACAGGTTTTACCAGTTTACCAACTACGATGAAAGTCCCTGGTCATTGAGTTTCTAACTATGAAGTGAATTATTAAGAAGTTATATAATCCTGGAATTTGAAGAAATGCTTTGTGGTGTACTTCATATTAGAATATGGTAGTTTCTTTCTTAATTAAACAGGTTAATTTTTCCAAACTCCTTTCGTATTAGATAATTTCGAAAGGTATTTTCTTACCCTGGAAAAATATTGTGGCTGCATCTAAAGAAGTGTATTCGTCTTGGGACTATATATTACCTCATATTAGTCTTAAAATTCAAAGTACGGTTTATTTACAAAGTCTCTTATAGGCTAGTCCAAATAAAAGTTGAAATTACTTTCTACCGTAAATTTGTTTTTCTGACATGGTGTAATAAATTCTAATGAATTGGAACATTAATTTTATGACGTCATAGTATTGTTATTTAAAAAGGCACCAGCCTTTGTTTTTTGTTTGTTTTTTTTTGGAAAATATGAAGTTGTTGACTTGGAGCTAAAAAAAAATATTTAGAATATATTTTTCAACGATCATACTAATACTTTCTGTGTTATTAAACTATGGTTGCTTTCCCCCAGGACTCTCCCTATTGCATATATATTTCTTTGAAACTTTCAGAAAAATACTATAATGGAGGAATACTGTATGGTGTTCAAATAGGCACTAATGTATGTATGATTAAATAGAAATTAAAAGAAGAAAGAGAAATACCTACAAAACGAACGTTAGATACATACTTAGCATAATAAAAAATACTTGTCTGAAATCAACAGCCAACATCATTACTTAACATTCCATGAAAATCACAAATAAAACAGAGCGGTCTGGTATCACAACACTAGAATATTGGTTTATAAAAGTTAATCCTATTTGGCGTACATGTTTTAATATACAGGTTAGAGACATCAGAAAAGCTACTGAATAGCTAAGACATGTGACTAAGCAGAGAGTATAGTACTCAAGTGGAGTTTCTGGTTAGGGCAGTCATGGGCAGACAAACTAATATCAGGAAAATCAAGATGTTAGATACATGGTCAAAGAATGTGAATAGAAAATTCACACACACATACACACACACTCCCAAAAAAAGATAGATGGCCAGTATACTTTT
Source organism: Eonycteris spelaea (assembly GCA_003508835.1). Taxonomy (NCBI): domain Eukaryota; kingdom Metazoa; phylum Chordata; class Mammalia; order Chiroptera; family Pteropodidae; genus Eonycteris; species Eonycteris spelaea. The sequence continues at coordinate 1,775,203 of PUFA01000056.1, forward strand.
TCAAAAAATGTTCATCAGAAATCAAAGAGATCCCTAATTAAACAAGATATAATTGTATAGTATATTCCATTGGTAAGATTAAAAATAATCTCAAGTATTGGCAATAGCTATTATATACTACTGTTGGTAGGACTCAGATTGCTATGTATACTTTAGAAAGCAGTTTAAGCAATGTGTACCAAGAGCCTTAATCATATGGCAAATTCTCACTATATAAGTGTCATTTTTGAAAAGCAAGATACGAATTGTATGTATCCATTCTGTTTTTGCAAAAATATCTGCACGTACTTAGACATGGGAAAAAGAGTTCAAAAAAGAATATCTAAAAATTCTGGGAAAACTAATGATATCCCCAATGTTTTTAATCTTATCCCCAATTTTAGTGGGAACAAGATGATTTATCTAGTTTTCTATATTTTTATAATTACTTATGCATATTTATAATTAGGAAAGCTCTTGTGTTACAAAACATGGGAGAAAAGTGGTTAGATAAATTTATTTTTAAAGAGCTGGAGATTTTAGGTACTTATATAGTGATCTAGGAAATCAGTTTTATAATAGATTGTTTAGTTATCAGGCAAGTGTATTTATTTATAGGTCAGTGGTTTATTCCAGTCTAGCATTTTATATTTTTCACCTATTTAAAAGATGTATATGTAAAAAGTCTTATAAAGTTTATCTACTATATTTTGATAATTATTTCTTTCCTTTATTTGACTTATTGCCTAGCTTTGGTTCAATTTCAAACAGTGGAGAGAAAAAAAAAACTTATTAGTTAAGATAATAATAACTATTTTCCAGTATTACAACTTTAATTATTAAATTTTAGGAATCAGTGGATCCTCATCAATGTTTAACTTTTTTTCCCTCTGTACATCCAAGTTTTTTTTCAATTTTTTATTGTGATTATTTTAAAACTTAAAAATTGAAAGAATTTTTATACACATGTACCCACCACCTAGATTCTACAATTAACCTTTTACTATACTTGTTTTATTTTGTATCTGTACATCTCTCCAATTCTCTATGCATCCAAAAATCTATCCTATTTTTTATGCATTTTACATTGTTACAGATATCACTACTAATTCCTCTAAGTGTTTTAACATGCGTATCATTAGCTAGAGCTCAATATTTTTATCTTTTTTATTCTTTTGAGGTAAAATTTAAAGACAATAAAACATAAATCTCAAGTGTACCATTTGATGTTTCAACAAATGAATACACCTGTGATAACCCAAACTCCTGTCAATATGTGGAACATTAACTGTCACTCCAGAAAGTTCCTATATGCTTCTTCCCAGTCAGTCAGTTCCCACCCCTTCCAGCCCCATACTCCCAACACCCACTATTATGATTTTATTGTCATTAATTATGATAGCCTGTTCTAAAACTTTATGCAAATGAAGTTATACAGTATGTATAAGGCTTCTTTCATTCAGCTGAAGCATTGAGATTTACTCATGTTGTCTATTTCAGTGTTTTGTGTTTTATTGTTGGGGTTTTTTTTGCTCACTGATTTGTGTTTCTGAGTTCCATTTGACTTACACTTAAATGAAATGCTGTAGTGAGGGATACTGTAATATTTGGTTTTCTGTCATTCTTATTTATATTGTCTTCAAATTTAAGTTAATATCAAATTATTATTTATCAGATGCAGTTAAAACTGCAGGGAAATTAGATGCTTCTCCGGATAGAAACATAGTGTTCTAAGATGAGTGCTAGATGTGGAATTCCACTTAGTTCACCTTAATAGTACTTTAAAGATAAGCGCAAATCAATGTCATAGCTCTGTTCAAAGTTAACCATTTCGATTTTTGGCATGTACTAATTGTTTTACTAATTGTTTTAAAAGGATGTAGGGGAGTCTCAGGCGGAGTCCAAATCTGTATTCCTGAAACTTGGGTTTATTTGTCCAGATTGTGCTTTCTGAACACAGAAAATCTGTTTCCTTAGATAAATGTATAAAACATTAAGTATTATGTAAAGTAACACAGTTCAGTGAGTTGACCTTATCTCTAATTTGTCCCCTTTTTGCATTAGCTATATACACACCCTTAATAAGTATCAGCTTTGATTTCTGTATTTAAGTGAAAATATTTACATACTGAGTTCTGTTTAGGGACACTTAAAAATCTGGCAAAGCTAAGGACTTTCTCCACCACCACCATGCACTTAAAACACAGAACCTCTGAAGCGTCTCCATTCACACATTCCCATATTACACATTCAATAAATGAAGTCTTAAAGAGTAATTTTGTATTCTCTCTTTACTTAACCCCATATGCATTTCTTACCAGGACATGTTAGTTATACACCAAAAAATAACTTAGTTCTGACCACTTCCCATGATTCTGCTGCCACTCTAGTCCTAATCTGATCAGGTTTCACCTCCGTGACTTTGAAAGCCTCTTAACTGGCTATCTGCAAACCACTTTTCTTACAGCAGCAGCCAAAATGATTTTCTAAAATGTGTGTTTTTGTTGTTTCTCATTATACTTGGAATAAAATTCAGACTGTTTTCAAATTGTTTACACTGACCTCTGTGGTTCTCAACTCGGGTCTGCCTGAAACTGTTTTACCTCATTCTGGTCTCACCTTTGTGGAAGGGCTTGCCCAGAGCACACTAATATTGCTCCCCAGCCCACAGCCACCTGCTGTTCTGGCCTTGTCTTCATTTTTCTTTTACACTATTTTGATCATTATTTGATTTTTTTTTTTTTACTTAATTATTGCTTTCTTTCCCAGTAGAATATTCTCTAGGAACAGGGACCTTGTCAGTCATGCTGACAGAATCTCATGCACTTAAGATGGTGCCTGACAGATAGTTTATTAAGTATTTTCAAATATTAAGTATAGCTCCAATGTCTTTCTCTAATTTGAATATTTGAATCTATTGTTTTCTATACAGTGTAACAGCAATAGATTTTCAGAATAACGACCAATACTTGCAGAATTGTACAATGTCTTTTAAGTAAGAAAGCTAAGTCATTAGGTACTCTCTTGTAAAGAGTAGAAGATTGAGTTAGTGTTTACCAAGGAGGAACCACCCTAAAAAGCTGAGTTTTCAACAGTAAGCAATTCTACATGTGTAAAATATAATATAGAAGCTGTTTCCTTGTAAAATTGATTTTATTCATAGCCTGGTTTACTCCTATAAACTATTATAAAATGTTCTTCCTGTCCCCTTGGAACTTTTATACATGTAACTTTACTATTTATACCATACTTGTCCTGTGATAATACACTTGTCTGTTTTTTTCCTCGTTTGTTGACTTGGTGGACATTTATTCTTTAGGGCTAGGTTTAACATAGTTGTTGATTGAAGGCTTCCATGGCCCAATTGAAGCTGGAAGTCTATACAGATCTTTTGCCCATGTAGAAATTGTGCTGACTTTGGGGAGGGGGGGATGCGGTTATAAGACTGCTTTCTATTATAAGGATATAAGTCTCTTATACTACACTCGATTTGCAAATATTTTATCCTGTTCTGTGGGTTGCATTTTTACTTTCTTGATGGTGACTTTGAAAACACAAAAGTTTTTAATTTTGTTAAAATCCATTTTATCAAATAACTCATTTATCTCTTGTATTAGTTTCCTATAGCTGCTGTAAAAAGAAAATACAAATGAGTTTAAAACAACACAAATTTATTATTTTACAATTCTGTAGTTGAGAAATCCGAAATGTGTCTTGTGATGGGCTAAATGTACTAAAATCAAGGTGTCAGCAGTTCTGTGTTCTTTTCTGGAGGCCCTGTGAGAAGGCTTTTCTTCTTACTAGAAGCTGCCTGTATTCCTGGGCTTGTGGCCCTCTTCTGCTTTTAGGGACCTTTGCTAGCACATTGGGCCAACTTGAATAATCCAGGATAATCTCTCTATTTTAAGGTCAGGTGATTAGCAAACTTAATTCCATCTGTATGTAAGGTAATTCATTCACAAATTCCAATGATTAGGATGTGGACATCTCTGAGGGGTCATAGTTCTGCCTCCTACATTGCTTATGCTTTTGTGCTTTATCTAAGAAATCATTGCCTAAGCCAAGGCCACAAAGAGTTACTTCTACATTTCCTACTAAAAATTTCATAGTTTTCACTGTTACATTCGCTATGATCCCTTTTCAGTTAAGTTTTTCTTATGGTATGAAGTATTAGTCTACCTTTCTTCTTTGTTTGTGGTTATCCAGTTGTCCCAATGCCATTTGTTGTAAAAATTATTCTTTAAGTCTAAAATAAAAAACGGCGATTCCTCCATTCTTATTCTTTTTCAAGATTGCTTTGGCTTTTCTGGGACTTTTTAATTTCCATATGACTATTAGAATAAGGTTCTCAATATTTGCAAAAGCAGAAAGAAAAAAAGCCAGCTAGAATTATTTTAAAAGGGATTTAAGGGACTTCATTGAATCTATGTGTTGTGGATTATTGCTATTATTTCTTTCAGTGCTGTCTTATAGTTTTCAATGTACAAGTCTTAACACTTATTGTCAGATTTATTCTTAAGTATTTTATTCGTTTGGATGTTATTGGAAATGAAATTACTTTCTTAATTTTGCTTTTGGATTGTTCATTACCTGTGTATAAAAATTTGATATTTGTATGTTGATCTTAGGTTCTGCAACATTGATAAACTTATTTATTAGGTCTGTATTCTTTAGGAGATTTTTATATTCAAAAATCATGTCATCTGTGAATAGAAATAGTTTTACTTTTTCCTTTTCAATCTGGATGCCTTTGGTTTCATGGTTTTTTTAATGAGAAATCAGCAGTCATTCAAATTATAGTTCCTCTATATGTAACATGTTGTTTTTCTCTGGTTGCTTTTAATATTTTCTCTTCGTTTGGTTTTCAGCAATTTGATTGTGATATGCCTAATTTTCTGTTCTCTATTATCTTACTTGGTGTTCTCTGAGCTTTTCAAGTTTGTATATGTCCCATTTCTTGCCTTACCTAGTGGACTCCAATTCAACATGTCACACCTTTTGCTATCATCCCATAGGTCTCTGAGGCTCTGTGAATTTTTTCAGTCTTTATTCCTCTCTGTTCTTTAGACTGGGTCATTTCTATGAATTTATCTTTAAGATCATTGACATATTTCCATTTTGTTATGAAACTATACAGTGAATTTTAAATTTTAGATAACCATTTTTCAATTCTAGAATTTCCACTAATTTTTTATAGTCTCTATTTTTCTTCTAAAATTTCCATTCCTTTATTTATTGTGCGTATTTATTCCTTTACTTCACCAAACATAGTTATAGTTATTTTAAAATTTTAGTCTCTAATTGTAACATCTGGATTATTTGGGGGTTGGTCCCTGTTGATAAGTGTTTTCTCTTGAGACTGGGTCACATTTTACTAAGTTTTTATGTAACAAGTAGTTTTCGACTGTATGGTGGGCAGTGTATGTGTGTTATGTCATGGACATGGAATTCTTTTCTATTTTTTCAAACAGTGTTTATTCTTTTTTAGTAAGAAGTGATATTGTTAGATTCAATCTGCAGAATCTCAGGCAGTAGCTCAAAAATTTCATTTCAGGTTTTGTTTGTTTGTTTGTTTGTATTTAGATAGGCTGGTTGCAATATGCCCTTCATGTACATTGTTCAGTAGCTAACCAGAGATTTGGGCAAGGAAACTTATTTTGAAGTAGTTTAATTGGCATGAGCACTTTTACCTTAGATCTTAGAATCATAGTTTTATTAACTGAAATAATTATAATTAATTGATTTCTAATTCCTTATTTTGGTAATTAAGTAAAAATTTGTTTAATTCTTCTATACATTTCTCTTTCTTACAGATAGAGCTGGGAGCATCAGTACCCTTGATTCTTTAGACTTTGCAAGATATTCAGATGATGGTAACAGGGAAACAGATGAGAGAGTGGCAGGTGAGTAAGATTGTAGAGACAGATTTGGATTCTTTGCTATTTCAGAAATAATAAAATAACTTGAGGAATTATCTTCCCTCTACAATTTGGTATGCTAATTATATAGTTATTATAGAAAATTATGTTACTAATTTATTGGTTCCAGGAAACATTTCACTTCCCAACTTCTTCCAGGGTGGCATGAGTGGTTGGTCATATTGCTGAGTTTCGTTTATAGCCAACAATTCACAACCATGTAGTTATAAAACTGGTGTAAAACAGGTTTAAGTTAGTCATAGTTTAGTGCACGGTTAGTCGGACCTTGGCCTCCTTATTCCTGTGATCCTGCAAACCAGGGCTGATATTCACATGTTGTATACCAATACAACTCCAGTGATGGTTAAAATTGGTTGAAATACTTTTGTGCTGGTTGGTGAATAAAACTTTGCCCTGAGTTCCCCAAGTATTCCCTAGCCATCACAGCATCTCTCCAGAAACTTCTCTGACTTTCCTATGATTCAGAAAATAAAGAGCTAAGGGTCGGTATTGCAGGGGCCTCCAGGACACCTATTCCAGTAAGAAAGAACATGTTTTTGGTTGCTTGGTTACTGATTCCAGTCTCCTTCCCTTCCTCACTTCTCACTCATTCTGCCTTCTGGGCATAACCTTTGGATCTGTAAGGACTTCAGAAGACCAGTTAGTATCCCCGGTGTTCTGCCCACATCAAATGAGGCGGCTGGATTCTGCTTGGGGTTCCACCCTGGCATTTACCAGTGTTGCAGCCTTGGCTCCTTAGGTGTCAAATGTCTAGTACCTTTCTGGTGCCTCAAGACTAGTTATCTGTCATTGAATCATTCTTTTCTGCTTTGTAGGAACTATAGTCTTCATAGGACATTGGTTTAAAGAGATGGGGAAAGCGGACAGACATCAGTTAGGTATTTTGATTTCCACTAGAATGGTGGGCATTTCTGGAACAGGAGGCATGCCACATTCACAGGTAGAGCCTTTGGGGACAGTGTGGGGTCAAGGAACACCCATAATGTGGACTCCTCTCTTGACCAACTCTGTTGAATTTTTTTCCATTTACTGGGACAAGTTTGTTAAAACCTGCCAATTGTTTACCTGTCATGGTCATTATGAATAAAAGTGAGTGTTAATGTTTACACAGTACTTGTTCCATTATAAACACTGTCCTAAATGTATATTAACTTATTGAGTTATAGAATTATCATTGTCCTTCCATCCCCAGGAAACTGAGGTACTCAGAGGGACTATTTAAGACTTTAGCGGCAGACCTAGGGTTCAAATGCAGAGAGCCCAGCAACAGAGCCCACACTTGACTGTACCATGTGCCGCCTCTTAGCATGAAGGATAAGGTTTGATTTGGTTAAAATGGCATTCCAATATATGATTTTCATTCATTGTTCAGAAATGGAGATAATGCATACTTAAAAATCTCAGAGAGTATTACGTGAATTTAAAAAGATGTAATTGTTTTTAGTTTAGCAGAAGCTAAAAGAAGATTCAGCAATGTAAATAATAGCAATGTCAATTGAATAATGTGGGTGGCTCACTATATCATATCATCATTTGTCATGCATTATTAATTCACAGCTGTGTCAAATGGCAAATTGCATTAGTAATATCTAAAAATTAGCAAATCAAATAGAAATTATTTGAATAATTTTGTGACTAATTTATCCTAGTTATTTCCTTTTCAAGTAGTATTGTTACATATAATTATATAGTAAATGTTAGATATTATATAGTATGTGTTATATATTTTAGTTTATTGAGAGTAACCAAATATCTAGTTTTATATATTGTACTATTATTCAAATGGTTGCATATTAGAAAATAACTCCTACCCAAAAATTGGCCACATAATTATTTTCTTTCCTTTAGTTTGCATTTGAAAACTTAAATTTTAGATTTAGTCAAATTTAAGAGGGTCATCATTATTCTCATTATTTAGGTATTTTAGTATTTCTAATTAGGGGAAACATTGATTTAAAAGAAAATGTTATAACTAAGCATAACTAAAAATGGAATGTTTTAAATACATGGTAGTTTTCACCCTATATTTTTAATCTAAGGATTATATTCTCTAACTTTGGTGAGATAAATTAATTTTTGATTACGATGCTAATTCATAGATAAATACTGTCTTTCATCTCATTGGAAAAGGGAAGAAAAACACGTTATTCCCAGGGAGTAGCTTTGAGAGCTCTTATTCCATAGCCAGTTATTGAACCAAATGTATGACATGTGAGTGAATTGAAACTTTAGGAAAACGTTTCAATCACAATTCCCAATTCAAAGAAGATTTTTGACTCTTTGCTAAGCATGGGTAGTAACTTAAAAGCTTTCAAGACCCATAGTCCAAAAATGTAATTATCCAGTCATCTGTCATTAGATCACATGTAAACCTCACTGAGAAAGAACAAAGATCTCTTTATTATTTTGTTATACCAGTCTTGGGCAGAAGGAGGTTATAAGATCACACAGATATTGAATACGTTGGCCTACCATGCAAATGTAGGGTTTGCTCTACCTTTAATCAGCTTTTGCTGTTTATCAGATGAATAGATACTACATTTGTTTCTAGCATCATTCTTTCCATCTTTTTCCTAAATTTAAAAATCTGATTATTTTGTTCAAGTCCACACAGGTGTTCCCTCAAAGAGGAAGAGATCTCTAAATGAACAAATGTTTATGGAGCATCCGCTCTGTTCTAGGCTCTATGTTGGGTGCTTTGTATAAAAGATTTTATTTAATCTTGTTAACAATCCTATGAAATAGGTCATGATATCCTTATTTTGTAGATGAGAAAACCAAGGCTACTAGGATTGAGAAATTTGCCCAGTAGCTTCCCATACTATAAGGGGCAAGAGCAGGCTGTGAACACATAAGTTTTTATTCTAGATTCCACAATATATCTTTTAGTACCGGGCTGCAGGTCTTTATTTTAAATACTTCTACTTCTGAATTCAGAACTGTCAATTTTTACATAAAAATGCTGTAAGGAGTAGTAGTCACCAACCAAAATGAGCTATATCTAACCAATTTTTTAGCAAAAACTCTATGATATTTAACAAAGCTAGTGTTACTTGGTGCACATACAGTGTACCTTTTAAATTTTCAAGTTTTATATGCAAACTAGCAAGGGACACCTGTATTCTAAATACTGAGATTGCCGTTCTCTAATATATTTTAGGCGTTTTGAGTATCTGCTATGTTAGGTACTAGGTTCAGCACTAGATATAAAAACATGAAATAGTTTCTGCCCTCAAGGGATGTATTTGCATTTATATAAAAAATAATGTCCCTACTTTGGAAATAGTGATAATAACATTAATTTTGGAACCACCTTCATTCCTGCCTCAGGTTCATATGACCCATCGTTTAGCATCAGAGTCTCTGACTTTAGTTGTTCTCCTGTCTCTTCCTGTTATTGTATTACTTCTCTAATTCACACCTTAACTTTTATGTTGGGATCTAGAGAACTACAAAAACTGTGTTTTCTGATTTTCAGGAAAGATGCTCCTTAAAGCTGGTGAGATTAGTAATGTTTCAGATTTATTACACGTGGCATCAAGTATTGGAATTCTCATTCATTCAACAAATATTTGAGTGCTTATTCTATATTCAGTGTATTATGCTATTCTGGGGACAACAATCAACAAAATAGACATATGGGAGCATTTGAGGTCTTGCATATGTCGTCAGTTTGGCTAAAATAAACTCTTAGAATTAAAAAAAAATTGACATGTGAAGCCATTATAAAGCTTACATAATCTAGTAGACTTTCTAAAATAACATTCAGAATTTAGCTGTGGGATAACCTGGCCCTGTGCCCTGGGTAAGAAACAACATCAGTAGCCCTCTTGTTTCTTAGCTGTTGGCTGCAGCATACATATCCAGCTTTACCAGGATTAAATAAGCCCATTTGTCTTATTATATTTTTCCCTTAGTACAGTTATTTGTACTTCCTATGAGCAGTGCTTTTGTTTTTCTTATTTTGAACCTTACTTAAATCTTAGTTATAATTTTGTATGATTCAGTATAGGATATGTGCTCCAGCAAGGCTTTAAGGCAACAGGCCTTTGACATGGTTGTACGTTGTAATTTATGTGATAAATCATAAAGGTCTGAACTAGGAGAGTTGCAGAGACGATTGAGATGGATGGTTATTTAAAGGGTTACTCAAGGTTTGGAATCAGTATGGCGTGGACATTAATGTGGGAGTAAGTGCAAGGGATAAGCGAAGAGTAATCCGTAGATTTTCTGTTTAGGCAACTGGGTAGGTAGTGGTACCATAAATGGGGGGAGATGGCAGAAGAAGGAGGGAGAGCAGATTTGAGAGGAATTTGATGAAATTCATTTGGATAGGATTGAATTCAAAACTTATGAGACATTCAAGTGAGCATAACCAGGTAATAATTGCTAAGTAGGTTTGTATCTTGGGAAAGGTTAAAAGATTTCTGATTCTTCAGAGTATTGTGATAGTTAAAACCATTAGAGTGAATATCATTCCAGTGGAGTATGGAGCAAGTAAGGGCCAAGGATGACACCCTGGGAAACACCAGCTCTGAGATGAGTAATAGAGGAATCTGTAAGAGAACCTGAGCAGGAGGAACAGTAATGGAAAGAATTTATTTTAAGGGATGGAGAAGATTTTTTCCCATTAAAATGAATATAGAAAACTAAATGTCTACAAACTATGGAAATTGCATCTTGGTTCATTCATTTATTTCTCACTATCTACCAACTCATGGCTAACAGTACTATGTCTTTCTTAAGTCTCTAAAAGGCAGGGAGAGTTCTCTAAACCCAGATGGGGTGGTGATGGTACTGTCTTAAGATTTTTGTATTATTTTAGGAAAAAATTTTTACTCTAATTCATAGTCTTAGAGAATTTTTCCTTTTCCTAGAAAAGTTCCTGGAATAATGAAATAAATGTTAAAGATAGGGAAGTGGTATTTTATTATGAAGTCAAATCATTTTACATTCAGAAGAAAAACAAGATCCAGGACTTGAGAGAAGACAATTTTATGTGTGCCATAAGGTGGCATGGTCCTTGACTCAGCCCCATTGATTTGAACTGTTCAGTATGGAACAGGAATGGGAATGAAAAAAAATACTTGGCTGATCAGTGTTATGGAAAAGATCTTCCAAAATAATATTTTGAGTTTTGTGCCAAAATGACCTAAACTAGCAAATATTTCAATAATATAAGTGATATATTGAGTTGTGGTATCAAAGGATTGATTTTTTTTTTTTCTGCTTTGAAATTTTACACTTCACTTTGTTTCCACATAGTCAGTTGTATGTCTCCCAAGTCAGGAGAGATGATCTTTTAGCACACAAGTACCGCTGGTATTATACAGATTATCCAACCCTGGTTGGGAAATAACTGTTTCAACTAATCTGGAATTGGTTGTACTGACTTAATCATTCATTATTTTTATAAGATTTGTAATACGCGTTATTAGAATATACCCATTTGCAGTTACTTTAGTTCCAATAAAATTGCATTCAGCAGGGTCAGGCTGCTAGAGGGTGGGAATAGTGGACTAAGCAGATAGATAACTGTTTCCTTCAGTGCTTTTTAAAAATGTACAGGTCCTCGAACATTTTTATGAAGAATTATAATATTTGAAAAATACTTGAAGCTTGTTTGGTATAGTGTATCTTTTTACATGGTAATTAATTTTAAGCTTTAAGTCAATTTTTTAAAATAAAGGTGAAACAAATTCATATATGTGTAAATACAGCTGTTCAGACCTTTCTTGTGAAACTCTCACGTAGCTGAATTTACTTGATTACAGCGTGCCTTTATAGAGATGTGCTATAGCTGTAGAGATATGCCTCTGTATTTTAAAGTTTATATTACATATTAAGAAACATGCAGCAGAGTGAATTCATTTTGATAAGCACTATCTGTTCAAAGTATTGGTAACTTCTAATGACATTTGGCAGTGTGTATATGTGCATAAAAAATCTAAATTCTTGCCGTCTGACATGGGTTTTTCTGGCTTTCTGTGCCTTGATCATTCAGTGTTTTGCTCTTGGTCACCTAAACTTTCACCAGTTGAATTTGGTTTTTCACAGTTTGTGTTTTAACCATTTTTTCATTTTTTTTTTTCCATTCTTCTGTCTTCTGGTGCAGGGCATTTCTGATCTGCAATTGTTCTGTAATGTCTTAGTAAATTGTGATACTGAAACATAAACATATACTCATTTTACTTAAGATAATTAAGTATTTTTAAATTAAGATCAATTACCTACAATTTTGAAATTAATAAAAAAAGTAAACCTATTCTCTTCCGTACATACTGAAACTCTGCAGTCTAACTTTAAACTAGACTCTCAGAGTTTCCAGAAGTGTTATGTTTTAGGGGAAATATTTTAACTTTGTTGCACAGAAATGTTTGCAGATCAGCATTGCTGACTACCAAAAAGAAATAGTAACATACATGTCATCTGATTTTCAGTTGTGCTTACATGTTGCTGCAGTGAAATTCTGTGCATCAAAATAATTGGCCTTCATGTACTAGAAGTGATTTAGTTACATCTTAAGTTTTTAATGAAAATATGCAAACTGAGTGAATCCTAATTTTTCCATATATTTTTATAGCTTTGTTGTCTCTGATAACATCTCATTTACCATCTTCTTTTTTCTATTTATTAGTCAATCAGGGGGAAAAAAACCACTTATTTAATTTGCTAGTTTTTATGCAGAACTATTTAAATACAATAATTTTTTAATATCCAGTCGTGACAAAGATGACTTCATTTTCCTAGAGGTTTACTTCACAGAAATGGCTTTCTTGATATTTTAGAGTAGTGTTTATATATTTTAAAGAAAATTCCATTTAAGATACATATAGTTAAATCTTGCTCATAATGAAACATTTTAAAAAGCTTATTAAAATGTTTCCAATATTAATGTCTATCTTATAATCAGTCCCTGGTAAAAAGAGATATCCTGAGTTTCGTTATATTTGAACAGTTATCAGAAACTTTGAAATTCTAAATAATTTTATTTTGTATCCTTAGATAACTATACTTTTAGACTTGTACACAATCCTTTGCTTTAGGATGAATTTAATTAGAAATTAAAATACAAACTATTTCTACCCTTTGGCTTTAAAGGAAAACTAAAATAAACCCTTAGGAACTTTTTTTTTAGATATGTGCTTAACATATCTAAGCTTGTTTGTAGAAAACACGCTTGTATGTAGAAAAGTATATAGGTAGTCCATTTGTTAAATATTTAAACTATATTCCTTCAACATCTTAATGAAGGGATATATTCACTAACATTTTTATATATTGATCTATAGCATTATTCTAGATAATATATTTTTAAATTACTAAGGTTTTCTTTAAGTATATTTGCTTGGAGTTCATCCAATTTTTATCTTTTCCCCCAAAATTGTCACCTGAAAACATTTCATTGCATTTTTTTACCTAGACTGAGTGAAATAGAAGCACCCAGCTTACCAACATTTTTATTTACCTAGATGAGAGTATGCCATAGATTTTATTTTTTAAATAGAGCTATTCCTTGTCAGACAGCTAGAACATTTTGTCAGTAGTCCCCTGAAATCTAAAACTATGGAAAACATTCACCAGTTTGCTTGCAAATCAACTCTGCTGCATGCGTTCACAAGATTCATAAAGATTGCATGCTTTCTGTTTTCAATACGAATTGTATTTTTTTTTCATACCCATCCTTGCTTTTTATTTTTTTATTTTTGTTTCCCTTTTCTTGGTTGGATGCCTGTGTGTGTTTATTCCAAATCCCTGTCCAGTCCTGGAGTTTGAACTACGGAAAGCCAAGGAGACCATTCAGGCCCTCCGAGCCAACCTGACAAAGGCTGCAGGTGGTGTACATAAAACTTTTTTGAGACTTTTTCTACTTTGACCACGTAGAAGTAGCAGATATGTTTTCAAATGTAAAATAGTAAAATATTATTTATATTTTCTTCCACCAGAGCATGAAGTTCCTTTACAGGAACGAAAAAATTACAAATCGAGTCCTGAAATTCAGGTGGGTGAATGGTAGATCTAAAAGTGTCTTCCACATAAAATGGGAGCGTGAATATTGAAGGAGGGAACCTTATGGTCTTGTTATTTTATTTTGCCTCCAGGAGCCAATCAAACCTCTTGAAAAGAGAGCTCTAAACTTCTTAGTCAATGAATTTTTATTGAAGAATAACTACAAGCTTACATCAATAACCTTTTCAGATGAAAATGATGATCAGGTACAGTTACTTTTTTTAAACAATGATATATTTCCTTTTTAACTTACAATGTATTTATTTTCTCTTTTATTTACTTTCTTTAAGTTTTTAAAGTTAACGTATAGTAAAATTCTATAACTCTAGTTATCAAACACATTTCCTTACCTACCCAGTCTAGTATCCTACTGACTTAAAGATTTCTTCTTTTTACATAAGGACTTCTCATTCTTTCCAGGTAGCTTTTTACAACTCCCCAGTAACTATATAACTTACTCATATTTTTGTGTATTTATAAAATATGCTGGGTTTTTACTTTAAACATTTACTTGGTAGTACAAATTAATGTATACTTATAAAAAGTTTAACTAAAAACCTTTTCAATAGCACTGTAATTATTAAGCCGATAGATAATAGCAATTAAGAGAATATTTTGAATGAGAGTGAATATAAGTTATGTTTGTTTGAATAGGGGCCAATTTTAGAACCTCATTGTTTTCCTGATAAAAGCTTATAAGCAAAGAAATGATGGCTTGTTTTAATGTCATCTCCCAACTCTGTGGTATTTTGATTCCTAGTGCTCATAGACTAATTTGAATCTTGCATCTTAGGAAGGTCAGTACCAAAGAGTTTATTATGTAGAGATCAGGAGGCCATCATTTTAGATCAGATATACTCCATTGGTCAATAAAATATCCCATGGATTGTTTAGCAAAAATAGACGTTCTCTAAGGGAGGTGGCAGTTCAGTTACTACCTCAGTTATTGTATATAACATTACATAACAATTCTACATAACGCTTTATCATATTGAATCCAACAACAGGTAAAGAGACTAACACATCATGACCAAATGGTTTATCCAAGGAATATAAGGTTGATTTAATATCAAATATCAGTCCTTGTGACTCACCATATCAAGAAACTAAAAGAGAAAAAAAATTATATGATCATCTCAGAAGATGCAAAAAAAGCATTTGACACAATCAAACCTTCCTTCTCCATAAAAACTTTAAAGAAACTAGGAAATGGAGAGGAATCTCCTCAACCTCATAAAAAACATTTATAGAAAACCTACCTCTAACATCATACTTTAATAGTAAAAGATGAGGACAAAGCAAGGATGTCTCCTCTTACTACTTCTGTTGAACATTGTACTGAAGATTTTAGCCAATACAAGGCAAGGGAAAGAAACGAAAAGCACACCTTTTGGAAAGGAAGAAGTAAAAATGTATTTATTCACTGATGACATGATTGTATATGTAGAAAATCCTATGGACCATTCAAAAAAGATGCTAAAACTAATCATTGATTTTAGCAAGGTTGTAGGATACAAGATCAGTAAACAAAAATCAATTGTATTTCTGTATGCTAGCAACAATTAGAAATTGAAATTTTAAAATGGTATTTATAGAGTATTTAAAAATAGGAATGCTTAGGGATAAACCTGATAAGGCTTATCCTCTGAAAACCATTAACATACTGAGAGAAACTAAAGAAGATGTAAATAAGGTATTGTGCTCAGAGGTCAGAGAATTATTCTATATTGTCAGTGTCGATTTCCCCAAATTGATTTTTATTTTCAGTACAATCTCAGTCAAAACCTCACCAGCATTTTTTCAGAGATTAATTAGTTTATTCCAAAATTTGTATGGAAATGAAAAGAACCTAGCACTATAACCAAAAATAAAACTTTAATAAAGAAGGACAAAATTGAAGGACTTTGAAGTACCTGACTTCAAGATTTTGTAGTTGAGACAGTCTTATTGGCATAAAGATAGACAAATAGATTAATAGACCATGATAGAGAATGAAGAGATTTACCGAGACATCGATGATCTTTTGATTTGTCAAAATGCCAAGTAAATTCCATACAGAAAGAATAGTCTTTTTAAACATTTGGTGCTGAAATACTTTGATATTCATAAGCCCTGCCCCTAAACAAACTTCAAACCATATATCACACCAAATACAAAAATTAATTCAAGTAGATCATAGATTTAAATGTAAATTCTAAAGCTGTAAGGCTTCTAAAAGAAAACATGGGAAAAATATATTTAACCCTGAAAGGTAAACAGGTTTCTTAGATATGACACCAAAAGCATGACGTTTTTCAACATATTTTTTCTCATCAAAATTAATAACGTCTGCTCTTTGAAAGCCACTGTGCAGCAAATGAAAAGATAAGTCATAGAATGAGTGAAACATTTAGAAGTACATATCTGATAAAGGACTTGAATCCAGAATATATAAAGATCTCTCTAAACTCAATAATAGCAAAACAACCTAATTTTTAAAACAATGGATAAAAGAGATTTAAACAGATACTTCAACAAAGACATACATCGCAATACTACAACACACTAATTAAAGCGTCTAAGACTGTACCAAGTCTTGGCAAGGATGTTAAGCAACTAGAAGTCTCATCATTGCTGGTGGGAATGTAAAATGATAGAATCACTTTATAATACATTTTGGCAGTTTCTTTATAAAGAAGACATTCATCATCCATATGACCTGACATTCCATTTCTAGATAGTTTAATCGAAAAGAAATGCAAGCATATGTCCATGCAAAGACTCCTACACAATATACATAGCAGTTTTAATTATAATAGCTAAAACCTGGGAATCCAGCCAAATACCAAGAACAGGTGATCGGATGAAAAATCTTGTATCTTTACAGTGAAATACTACTCGGCAATAAAAAGGAATGAACTGATAGATATGGTATGGATCAATCTGAAAATCATAAATCTGAATGAAAGAAACCAGACAGGGTACTTACTGTATGATTCCATTTATATAAAATTCTAAAATGTAAAGAAAATAGATCAGTATTTGCCTAGCAACAGGGCGGGTATGAGGACTGGAGGGAAGGATGACAAAGGGGTCCAAGAATACTTGGGAATGAACAAGTTTCTCCTCTTGATTGTTATGTTCTTTTCAGGGGTGTGCACATATGTCAAAATTTAGCAGATTATACATTTTAAATAAGCTTGTGGATTCATTTCACTCATGCAGTTTATTGTATGTTAACTATACCTCAGTAAAGCTGTTTTTTTGTTTTTTGTTTTTTGTTTTTTGTTTTTAAAGAAAAGCATTGGAAGTGTTCGTCAATAACCTGTTCTTTAACTATAGGAACATTTAGTGCTTATTTCAACTGGCCTGAAACCAGTGCTATCTAAAGCCCTCACTCCTCTCGCATTCAACCTCTGGCCAAAATGTAAGACTTTTCACCCTGTTTTATTTTCCATCATATACCTTCATATCCTCTATATGGTACTTGTCATTACCTCGAATCATCTCTCGTCTCCTTAACTAAACTATAAGCTCCTTGAAGCTAAAATAATCTCTTGTTCACCTCTGTATCTGCATATATGAAAAGCACTTAATAAATATTTACTAATAGTTTTCTCATATTTTTATCTGCATACATTCATTGTCATACTACTCTTTGCTTCCCTCTGCCAGTTCCTCTATGACCGATTTACTTCCCATCTTTTCTTTCTATTACGCTATTTGAAACTTTTATTTAATCAGAAGTAAACTTTCTATATTTTCAACTTCTCAGAATGTCCTTTTTGCCTTAAATAAAACATCTTTTCACTGAGGACCCTGTTTCTTCTCTTTCAAGTAGGTATTATAATCTAATACCAGATGCTCTATCCTCCACTGTAGGAAATTGCCATGCTTCCACTGCTATACCCTGGACTTTGTCACTGTCTTGCTCCCACTAATCTATTTTTTCACCTTATTGTCTCCCCTTCCCTAATCTCTCCCTGTTTTTTACATCAATTATCTCTCCACCTTCTGCTTTAACTTGTCAATTCTAAATTTATATGCCCACTCAACTTTCTTTTTAGCTTATTCTTCTACCAGCCTCTTCAGCATTACCTTTCACTTCTTAATTATAGTCATGCCAAAGAGAGGGGCTCACATCTCTCTGAACATATCTGGTTCCTTCAGATCTTTGCATTTTTGCTCATTCTTCTCTTTGCCTGTGAAATAATTAGTTCGCCTGTCCATGCATTGCCATCTGCCCCCTAAGTACTTAAACCTTTTCTGAGAGAGTACACAAGTCGTCAGCTTCCAGAAACCTTACCTTACCCCCTGGCCCACCACTTCAAGACAGAAATTGACTCGTCTCTGAATTCTTAACAGTTCTTCAGTCATAATACCTGTAACCTTTAGATTCTACCTATTTCTGTATGTCCCCACTCTTTAACTGTGAAAGTCCATGAATGGTGACAGTATTTTATCCCTGGTTCTAAGCAAAGGGTTGATATCTAATAAATACTGAATGAATATAGATGGATATATGGACATTTGAATAATATCTGTAATATTCATTTAATAATTTTTTAAAAGATTAAATTTGTTGAATTCTCATGGGCCAAGAACTGTGTTAATGATTTAATATACATTTTGTACATTTTATTTTATCCTTAATAAAACCCTAAGAGGTAAGTATTATACCCATCTCACAGATGACCTGCTTGTTTCAAATTAATATATAACAGTAATAAGAGGAGACAGATATGAATTTCATACTTGGGTTTGGTTTTCTCCAAAGCCCCCAACTTAAATACCTATCTTATATCTGTCTCAGATTTAACTCTCAGTAATAACTGTTCCCATTCATTGAGCCCCTTAAGGATTGAGTGTTGCATTTAAAACAATCAAATAAATATAAATTAAAAACAAATTATAAGACATCAAATTAGTACTAAGTTCTGATATATTAAAGGAAGAGAGACTGGTAGGCCAATGTATTTGCCTGTGATTGATTGCTCGATCTTTATAAGTCTCTTTTAAAAATCTTTGCCCATAGAATGCTTGAGGTGCTATGCCTTTTTGTACTTTAATAATAAAATTGTGTCAAATTGAGCTAGCAAGAATGATTCCTACACAACAAATCTAAGAGTAACTATTGGTTTCTAGAAGTTGCCAGAAGCATTTTTATTAAAATAAATGAGAGTCAAACAGCTATAGCAAAAAAAGCAAGCAGATTAAATTGCTTGTTTACCCACCAGAGAGTACACTAAATGTATATAGGTTGAAATAATAAAAAAGGAAGAGCAAAGTTAATGTCATCACTTAGTTTACTTATAAATAATAGGTACAACTTATGAAGTAAGACTTCTTAAATCTAAACATGTTCTATGACTTAATACAAATATTTAAGCATATTTTACCATCTTGAAAGTTGATACAAGTTTTAAAGTTGATAGCTTACATTTTTGAGAGATTTAATGAAAAGATTGTATGTGCAACATCTTGACATCTAAGATAGTTACACCTGTTTACCTAGAATAGTAGGAAAGTTACAAGAATAATATTGGACATGGAAGATATAAAAATAAGTTTATGAATGATGTTTACTTATACTTGGAGTATATACTCTAACATTATAACAAAATTATGATTATATTGAGTTTTCAAGATATTAGCAATAAAAAAGATTAGCAATAAGGAATAAAATGAATCTCAAAAACACAGGATAAAATTACCTCAGATTGTTTTTTATATAATTATTTTTTATCTTATAGGATTTTGAACTATGGGATGATGTAGGGTTAAACATCCCGAAACCTCCAGACTTACTGCAACTCTACCGAGATTTTGGAAATCATCAGGTGACAGGAAAAGACCTTGTGGATGTGGCCAGCGGAGTAGAAGAGGATGAATTAGAGGCCCTCACACCGATTTTAGGCAACCTTCCTCCACCTCTTGGAACTCCTCAAACTGTAGAGGTAAGAGGTATTACCTAACTAGTCAAGTCCCCCCCCCAATAATTTTATGATATGTAAAAGCGTACGATGAGATCTTGAGTTTCTCTTTTTCTCCTGTTTTGATTTTAGAACTCCTTGCTAGTACAGAAATTAGAAGATAAAATTAGTTTATTAAATAGTGAGAAATGGTCTTTGATGGAACAAATCAGAAGACTTGAAAGGTTAGTATTTAATCATTTCTTTAAAAACCTTAAACTTTTAAAAGAAATTGGCAGATTATATAAATACACAAAATAACATTTCAGTCATCAGACATAATTTTTCACACATTATAAAGCTTCTGAGAGAAAAATCTTATAATGCTTTATATATTTAATATGTCCTTTTTTATTCTCCAAAAAACGTTATTAAACCATTGTAGTGATCTTACAATTATATCTTAGAACCTAAGAATAAGTATTTTTACTCCCCCTCAGTCCTGTCAATATGAATAATATAACTCCTTCACATTAGTGTTAAACATATTTCTCATTTATTATTTTATTTAATTCTTAGACTAATCCTGTGGATTAGATGAAATTATCTTCATTTTTCAATGAAGAAATGAAAGTTAAGTACTAATCCAGGGCAGAGTTTATAAGGCCAGTTTTCTTCTTCTTTGGTAAAAGTTTGTAGCTGCACTTAAGGTATACGAAGCATCACTTTATATGCTACAGAAAAGATTAACCAGTCATCAAACCATTTTCTATATTTTAAACTTTAAAGGCATTAAACCCATTATGAGGTTTATGCTATTGCCAAAGTTTTTTAAAAACAATTAATATCTGATAATTTTTCTCTCTTTCTGCAGTGAAATGGACTTTCTCAAAAGTGAACACTTTGCCGTCCCAGTAGTTTGTGACTCTGTTCAACCTTCTTTAGAGCAGTCTCTTCACAAAGACTCTGAAGACAGTGGACAGAATCCAGTTATAAATAATTCAGACGAGGGAAAAAACAAGGATATCCATCTTTCAGAATCAGATGAGGTTGATTCCACTACTCCTAAAGAGACTGTTCAGAACTCTTTACCCAGGAAAGAAAGAGAAGAAGTGCCTTCTTCTTCTCCATCGAGGAAAAACACAGTCCATTTTGATAAACCCAACAGGTTAGTGTGCATCCTATATTTTGGAATACTTCTTTCAGCTATTTAGTGCTTTGTCACACTGGAAGAGCTTCGGTTCTTATCTGAACTGCTTCTACAGACCAGGGATATGAATTTTTACTTTGGGGTTAACACATGGCAAAGTTAGATGTCACGAAAAAAATCACAAAGTAATTGCTAGTTAAATTACGTTAAAAAGGCGTAAACCATAAATGGCATAGGTTCTATCTTAGCTGAGTATTTAAACCCATAAATAACACGTATGTTACTGTGTGCTGCAAACACTCGATGCTGTGCTTTTTACCTTATCTCTGTTCTTCAGTTATTGTCAGACTCAGAAGAGATTTTGGTTCTGCATAGTTGCCTGTGATGAAAAACAGTTTCTGCTCTTAGTCCTTTTTCCTGTGTCTGCCTCCATTACTAATAATGTATCATTAATAGTCTCTTAATTCATTTATTTCATTTTTATGGGGTTGCAGTGATTGAACTCAGCATGGTCCCTGCCCTTGCAATCATGTTTTCTAGTGCCAAGGAGACAAAATACAATTAAAATTTTATTTTATAATGTAAATAATTTTAAGAAAGAAATATTTACTGAGTTCTTTTTAATATGTCAGGCACAGTTCTAAACATTTTATGTATACTAACTTACTTAATCCTCACTAATATGCTGTTATGCATTGTTGGCCACAAAATCAAAGTCATGCTTCCTCCTCCTGTTAAACAGAGGGATGTTATACCCAGTGTTGGATGTAAGAGGAAAGTGTGACTAATTTGTTTTAGACTTATAGGAACTCATTATTAGTGAGAAGTATTTGAATTTTTTTAAGCAAATATTTCCACTAATGAACCACAACTTTTTGTACCTACTAGGTATGTTTTTTCTTTAGGTATTATGGAGCTTATTAAAAAATTGAAATAGACGTGGCCTAGTTCTTAAAGTGCATTTATTCTAATATGAATAAGATATAGTCATAAAAATCTGTTATGAAACTCAACCATAACGGCGTTTAGCATTTAGGAGTACTTCCATGTATCTCCTTTCATATTCCAAAGCCACTCTGTGGAAGAAGATGATCGTTAAATTTGTTCAGCCAATTTTTTTAGCTCCCAACTATGTGCCAGGCAGTGTTAACAGGAATATTATTATAGTAAATAAAACATATAGTAATCCCTTCAGTCACAAACCTTACAATATGAGAGAGACCAACAATCAGACCATTATAATAAAGTATGAAAGGTGGTAATATAAGAGAAGTTCACCTTGCTCTGGGAACACACTCTCAGTGTACCTGACCTAGTCATCAGGAAAGGTTTCAGGAAGAAATGTTCTCTAACCTGAGACCTGACAATTAAGTGGGAGTTAACCAGGCAAAGAGATAAGGGGAAGAGTGTCCCCACTAAGAGAGGACAGCCTGTGCTAGGAGAACACCATGCATGCACTTAGGGAACTAAAAAGAATTTACTAAGGTTTAAGCAAAGAATGCAAGTGAGAAGAATGACAAGAGATGAAGGTGGAGAATTAAGCAAAGGCTAAGTTTTGTAAGCTCTCATTTTGGAGAGTTGGCGCATGATGGTGTCTAAGTTTTAGAAAGAGTACTCTGTAGTAGAGGTAGTTGGAGGGTAGCAAGACTGGAGGAAAGGAGACTTACAGGTTATATATTGGAAAAATTCAAGTTAAAAATGTGGCCTGTCCTGTGTTGGAAGAAAGTGGATAGATTTGCAAGGTAGTTAGAAGGCAAAATTGAGGTTAAAAGAAAGGGAAGTATAAAGGCTGATTTGAGGTCTCTGGCGTGGGCAGTTGCATGGATCCCACCTCCCTCCAGGAAAAGAATGTGGGAAGGGAAATATAAATGAGCAAACAAGCTCACTCTATAATCCTAGGAATTACTCAGTGCCACTTTCAGGTTTACATTAATTAACTTTTATTGCATAACTTTTGGTGTTACCTCTTTTCTTCATAGATTGAACACGTAAGGAACAAATCATAATTGTACAAATACTACCACATAGAGACCAATGTTGTATAGAAAAATAAATAGGCACATATTTCAATTACAAAAATACTTTCTTTAAAATATGCCATGAATATCGAATGAGCCTCTCTTTACTTATCTTAAATTTTACTTCTTTTATGTGGATTTCTAATATTAAGGTTTATCATTATCATTACATAAATTTGCAAAACTTTAATTCCTCTCAGCATTATACCAGATCAACCTTTGCATCACTGTTAACCTTTCTGGGACTATGAGAACTGAGGAGAAAAAAGTTCTCATTTCAGATTTTGCAAATATTTTCTATAGTCATTGACCTGCAAGTGCCACTTCAGGTTTGATCCACATCATATATGGGCCGTTTATTCACATAACATCAGCTACTTTAACATCAGCTATTCTTACTGAATTTTTTCCCCTGTTTAATTCTGCAGTGAGATGCCCTTCGAGTCCATGGTGGCTGAGAAATCCAGTTAACACTCATGGGCCGGGATTAATGCAGGAATGGGAGTGATAACATGTGACTTACTTTGTCTTTGAATGCCTGTGTAACTGTTGAGTATTGTCCCCTTTTCATCCCCTCTTTTCTTCTAGGAAATTGTCTCCCGCTTTCCACCAAGCACTGCTCTCTTTTTGTCGCATGTCAGCAGATAGTCGTTTAGGATCAGAGGTAAATTACACCAGATGTTCTTGTAACTTTCTTAAAACATTCGGTTTCTTCATAGTATCTCATCCAAAAACATCTGTGATACTTCTCTATTTCAAATACAAATGTATTATTTAAAATAATGCTCTAAGAAATAGTTTCTAAAATTTTTAAGGGAGGTAGTTGATTATTTCTATGATTTGGATTAAAGCTTTGTTTGGTATTAAAGTGACTTTCTGTGGCCTATTTTTAATTTGTTATGTCTACTAACATGTGGTTATATGCCTCTCTTTAATATAATTCAGAAAACCAACTTAAATGTACATACTGTTTATATATCAGTTATTTTTAGATCACTCCATTATTTTTATTTCATTAGGAGTAATTGTCTTTAATTGCTGAGTTTCTTAACTCTCAGACTAGTTTTCCTCAAGTGCTTTGTAGTTGTTATTTCAGACTCATCTTGAGAAATTATTTTATTTTATTTTTTTTCTCCTATCTTTATACTCACTCCTCCCTTTCTAGCTGTTTTATGGTTGACTCCACTTGACCTCTCCTGGGCTTCTGTCCCACAATGTCATTGAGAACATGAAAAAGCTAGAGGATGGTTTGAATGCAGTTCTGGCAATCCTCTTGTAACACTGGGTCAGGCTTTCTTTGGCCTCCCTTGCATTGCAGCTTCATCATACAAACGATTTCCTAAGCAAGAGATTGTAGCTTTGGAGCATCTTTTCAAGAAAAAAAGAAATGCTATTGAAGCTGCGCTCATCCTGTTATCCCTACTTGCTCCCAGAACTGAGGCATTGTAGGCCTCCTAGGTTTCACCCTTGCTTCTTCCAGATGTTTTAAATCCACTTCTAGCCTACAGAAATGTTTGTCCTGTTTGGGAACACAGTTGTTGTTTTCATCATCATTGTAAGGTATAATTTTGGATGTGTATTTGGAGCAGAGAGGTGTCAGGGTCTAAAGCATGAACTATAGGTACCATCCCGCACAATTCTCCACTGTCATCATTTATTAATTCTTTGGTTTTCCAGGTGTCTCGGATTGCAGACAGTGAGAAAAGTGTCATGTTAATGCTGGGACGCTGCCTACCGCACATTGTTCCTAACGTGCTGTTAGCAAAGAGAGAGGTAAGACACACAGAAGTATTTCATTACAGTAATCTCATCGTGTTGTCCATTTTTTGTCATTTTGAAGTTTAGTCTTATGTTTTTATTTTGTTAAAGTCTATTACTTGCAATCATATTCTTACTTTTGTGCATGCATCTCTGCTCCTAGAGAATGGTTTTACACCTCTGTCAGGTGAGTTCAGTAAAACTGCATGGTATTCACGTTGTTCCATTTTGCTTAAAGCATCATTAGCTTGTGCAACACTAACTATTACTGTAGGTCCATTTATGTGCCGTGAACACTGTCCGTTTTTCACATTACCAGTTAACTAATTTCTCTCTGTTCTTGATGTGATTTGGTAGATATGTCTCCAGAAATAGACACTCTGTGTGGAAAATTAACAGGAACTAAAATTGTAACTCCTTTTAAATGTACTTATAATTACCTATTATAAATGTTAGTTTTGTTGTATTTGTTTGGCAATAATCACACTGATGATGATAGGATAGTTGTAATATTGATTACAATAACTTTTGAAAGTATCTTTTTTCTTTTTCTTTAGCTAACCTGTTATTGACAGATGCTTTAAATATCCATAATACCATAGCAAATATATTCTAATACACATAGCCTATGTTATAAGCCATAGTGTAGAAAGTTCTTTTTACAGTTATATTTAGCCAATAAAAATTAATCAAAAGTTGTTTGAATAACACTGGATGATTTATTTGCAAATAAATTTAATGATTTATTTGAATTATTCAGTTTATGAAATCAATTATCAGTTCACAAAGTTTCTTACAAAAAATAGAATAAGAATATTTTAGAATGTATCATTAATAACTTTCTTCTGTTATCTTCTTAACATTTACCACTGATTTCAGTCATAACTCATGGGACCTACAGTATGATAGGTACACAATGCATTGGCAAAACCCATATAAAGCTTATCCTTAATTATCTGTTTAGCACAAGAAATTTGTACTGATCTTCAAGAAAACATATGTAGAGCTTTAAAATTTTTAATTCTGGCAGGGATTTTTAATTTAAAAAAAATAAAAATGACCTTTCTTACTGATGCTTTTCTTTTACCTATTATTTAAATACAGTTGTGAGATATTAATAAGTCTAGAATATTTTCTGTCTTGAAGGATCAGTGTCCAATTTCAGACTGTTTTGCAGTTCTGCCTGGCAGAATGGTGTTTGAGCTCCTTTTTATTTTTTAGCTTGTAACATAATCCATGCAATGCATTAATGTTTGCATCCCTCTTACTATGTTTTCTTAATATAATCTTTAAAATATCACAGAAACCTAATTGTTATGAAATGCAGAATAAGCTTTTTAATTTAATTTCCTTTATTTATTTTTTTTATCATAAAAGACTCTACCACTAAAACCTGTCTGGACTGCATGAAGTATTTTTAAATTTGCATCATCAATAATCAGATACAGTATATATATATATATATATATATATATATATATATATAATATATGTATAAACATATATACACATACATATACACATGTGTATTTTATTCATGGTATGATGTTTACTTTCCTGGCTGATTTTAAGTTTTTTTGTATTTAAAAAATACATATTTATAATTTCGTGAAGACTCATCATTTATCTTTATTTAATTATATGTACCTTATTCGATTTTATCAGAAAATTTATTATTTATAATATGCCAAAGTTGTATTCCCTCAAAATTGAATTGGTAAATAATGAAATATGTCTTGGTTTGCTTTGAAACCAGTCCCAGGCCATAAAAGGACAAAACTTTATTTCATTTTATTCTTTGATTTTGGATTACTTTTATTTAATATTTTACCTTAGTTCCTTAAATCTATATTTTTGAAAAGGTATTGCGATTGAAGGATTATTCCATGGTTTAACGCCTTTTAAATATAAAAAGGTATACAACAAAAACTCTTATACTTGTCCCTGAGCCACCATTCCACATGCAATAATGTTATTAGCTTCTAGTGTGATCTTTCAAGTCCTTTGCCCATTTTTAATTGCATTATTTAGTTTTTGAGTTGTAAGAGTCCTTACAATTCTGGATGTTAAATTCATATCAAATATCTGACAGGGAGGTATTTTCTCTCATCCTGTAGGTTGTCTTTCCACATTCTTGATAATGTCCTTTGTTGGGCAAATGTTTTTCATTTTCATGAAGTCTGATTTATCTGTTTTTGTTGTTGTTGTTGCTTGTGTTTTGTGTGTAAATTTAAGAATCCATTGCCAAATCTGAAGTCAGGAATATTTACCTGATTATAAGTTTGCTGAGTGTTTTTATCATGAAAACATATTGAATTTGTCAGATGTTTTTTGTGCATTGATTGAGATGATTTGTTTCCATTAGTTTTTATTGATGTGGTATAATATATTGATTGATTTTTTAAATGTCGAACCACCCTTGCGTTCCTGGGATTATTCCACTTGAACGTGGTGTATAATTCTTTTAATGTGTTCTTGGATTTGGTAGAATTTTATTGTGCATTTTTGCATCTAAATTCATGAAGGATGTTAGTCTATAGAGTTCTTTTGTTTTGCTATCTGTTTGGTTTTATATCAGGCTAATGGCCTTAAAGAATGCATTAGAAATTTTTCATCATCTATTTATTTTTTGGAAGAGCTTGAATAGGATTGGTATTTCTTTTTAAATGTACTTTAGAATTCACCAGTGAAGCCATTTGATCCTGGAACTTTTCTTTGTTTAGCAGATTTTTTTTATTAATGGGTCTATTGATATTCTATTTCTTCTTGCGTAGGTTTTGGTAATTTATGTGTTTCTAGAATTAGTTCATTTTATCTTAATTATCTCTTCAATTATCTATTAGTATACCATTATTTGTACTGTTCACTTCTAATCCTTTTAATTTTTGTAAGGTTGGTACTAATGTCCTCTCTTTCATTTCTAGCTCTAGCTATTTGTATCTTATCCCTTTTTTCTTAGTCTTGGCTAAAGTTTGGTCAATTTTGTTGATTTTCTCTATTTTTCTTTTCAATATTTCATTTATCTCTGCTCTGATCTTTATTATTTCCTTCTTTCTGCGGGCCTTGGGTTTAGTTTGCTCTTAATCTAGTTCCTTAAGGTGTAAAGCAAGGTTGTTGAGTTGAGGTCATGCTTCCTTTTTAGTGGAGGCATTTATAGCTAAGTTTCCCTCTGAGTACTGCCACGTCCAGCAAGTGGTAAATCCTGCCACGTCCAGCACAGCCTTGGAAAATAATCCTGAGTGGGAACAGTGGGGATTGAGAAAAGAAAGAAGACAAAAAGCTGCGATCAGGAGGTCCACTATCCACTGATGATGGCGTAGTAGCACAGTTTTATTCTTGCAAGCTGCTTTTATACAAGAGCATACAGTTGCTAACTAAAATAAGATTATCCCCACCCAACCTACACACTCTGCTGTAATCTTTTGCATTTCCGTCTGCTCAAGGCTATGAGTGTACTCCCTGCCTCGGAGCAACACCACATTGTTCTTTAACCAGTTCCTACTTTGCCATTCTTAGGAGGGTTTGTAGAAGTGAGGCAACCCTTGGTTAATCTCACAGATTGCAAGAACCTTATCAGTTTGTAATCTGCCCTCCACAGAGTATTACTTTTGCTACATCTCATAAGTTTTGGTCATATTATGTTTTTCATTTCATTCATTCATCTCAGAGTATTTTCTGATTTCCTTATTGATTTCTTTGACCCATTCATCATTTAAGTGTGTTATTTAACATCAACATATTTATGAACTTTCTAATGTCCCTCCTATTATTGATTTTTAATTTTATTCCATTGTAGTTAGAGAAGATATTTTGTATGATTTCAATCTTTTGAAAATTTATTGAGAATTGTCTATGCCCTAGCATATGGTGTAGCCTTCAGAATGTTCCGTATGTACTTGAGAACTTCCTTACTGATTTCCTGTCTAGATGTTCTAGCCGTTATTGAAACTGGGGTATTAAAGTCTCCAGCTATTTTAGTTATATTTTATGCATGTGTAAACAAACTCAAATATGTGCTCTTTTTTCCGTGTCTTAAACAAATAGTATTATACAGTATGCACTATTCTCCACTTTTTTTTTCCATGTAACATGTTTTTGTACCTTTGTCAATATATAAAGAACTAGCTACATAATAGCTAGTCGTTTAATAGTACTTTAACATGTTTTAGTGGTTTTCAAACTTTATTGACCATGTATGCTCTCATTAAGACATTTTACATCATGTGCCAATATATAATTAACATAAAAGTTTTATAAATCAAGTCTTGCCTTTCGTAATTACAAAAAGTTAAAATAGAAGATAGTAAAAGCAAAGATGATTTTATAAATATTTTTAAACAATAAAGAATATACATAAATAAAAATAAAAAAGAAAGAAATGCTCTTCGTGGCCCATTCAATTGATTTTGTGACCTCTTGTTTTAAAGGGAATGACATAAAGGTTAATTAAAACTATCTAATAAATGAAACTTTTTATTTTTTATAAAATGAAAAGCACAGTGAATGTAGATATTAATGTTATTGGTTTTTGTATTTTAAAAGGAAAAGTAACAATCTCACTCAACCTTTAGGTCACAATTATAGCATTTTCTAAATTCAGCAATCTATACTTCAAAACCAAGATGCCATTGATTTGTAACATTTATGTACTTTTAAGAAAAAGAATTTCAGTTAAATTATGACACACTCTTCATTGTAACGACCCAATTTCAGAGATGATAAAAGTGGAAAAAAATTTCCTTCTATGTTCTTTGAAGTAATGATAACCGCTTTTAACCAGTTTGTAATTTTAAAAAACTTCCTTGCCTATTCATAATTTTCTATATGAGGCTTATGTAGTAGTTCACTTTTGGGTTGGTTGAGGAACTTGAACTTCCACCAAATTACAGAATAAATTGATTTGTCCTTTGATCTATGACTATAGTAAATAGGCTGAATAAGTTGTTTTTCTTTATAATCTCTGCTATAAATGCATTTGATGGAAAATTTTTTTAATTTAAAAAAAAACAAGATTTCATAAAAGATTACTTTTAAAAGCATTTTTATAATGATATATCTAAATTTAACTTTCATTTTCATTCCATACCAAGGAAATATATGCCATCAGCTAGCTAAAGTTGGAAAAGGAGAAGGAAACCAGTGCCTTGAATGGGGGTGGGGTGAGTAGACATGGTGGATGAGTCCAAGATTTGGGGGAGAATGTTGAAAATGTTATAAAACAAGATTGGTGATGGTTGCACAACTCTGAATAAACTAAAAATTACTGAACACACATTTGAAATGCATGAATTTTATGATATATGAAATATCTCATTAAAGCTGTAAAAGCAAAAAGCAAAGGGAGAACCAGTTCCTAAAAAGTTTTAGAAGTAATTAGTACCTCAAAGACCTGCTAATCTTCTAAAAAAACCAAACTTTGCTTTTTTACATATTACCATTCATATTTGCCCCATGGTAAATTTTTTTACTTATGAGTAATAATAGCCCAGATAGTAATAAAGTGGATAAGCTTGTTTCATCTTCTTTACTTGTGTGTGTGTGTGTGTGTGTGTGTGTGTGTGTGTGTGTGTGTGTGTGTTAATTTGGGTACTAAATCACATGCTCTTTAGCAGTATCATAGCTTTAAAGTCATCTAAGTATTTTAGGTAGGCTTCCTAAAAGTTAAGCCTCAGGAATTATAGATATTAATAATTCTAAGAATAGATATTTTAGCAGCCCTTGAAGTGTAGAACTTTTCCAGAGGTGAGTAACCTTGTTTTTTCCTTATATGAGTCTTTTTGGTGTTTTTTTTTACATGTTATCATCAATACCCTGACAAGTTTCAACTGAAAATTTCAATCAGAGGTTATCAGTACTTGATTTTAAATTATAATTCATGATTATTTAATTCCTAGGCAAAATACCAGATACAAAAAACAGCTACCTAAAATTTTTATCCAAAGCTTGAGTTATAGGAAATAATTTTAGTGGACAAGTGAGGGTATGCAGTGAACCATAAATTATTGGACTAATATGTTACTTTTCCAGAACCTTAGAATTTTGCCTCTTGACCTGAAGTATGCAAAACATTTCCCCTTCTCATGTGATCTAAATGAAATGCTTCCTTTTCTGTTTTAGATTCCTTTCAGATATTGGAGCCATTATCTTATCAACATTTCTACTTTTTTTTTAATGTTAAAATTTACCTGATCTCATTTCCTACTTCATTTCTCCCCCCTTAACATTTAATTACTCACGTCGTTTTAAATCCTTTTAGGTACTCTTTTCCTTCTGTTTTATAGTCTGAACGTACATTAATTTTTAGAAGACTAAGAAAGCTGAGTAAAAAAATTGTAAAATCAAATCCAAAGACATTTACTATCTCTAAAATGATTTCTTTATTATCATTAGAAGTTCTTTTGTTTTACTTGTAAAAGTGAAAGAATTAAAATACTGGAACCCTTTCCGGCATTCTGTACAAATTTTAATTCTGTACAAAATTCCACGGGTAATCTAAGTTTTGAGGGGTGGCAGATCCTTCGTAAAGAGAACTATCTCTATAATTAAAATTGCAAAAATCAAGATAGTTAAAGCAAAAGTTATTTACTTGAGTAAAGTACAAATTACCTAGCCTTTTAGATTAATGAATTTTAAAAGCCTTAGAATTATCTTTTCTAATATGGTAATAAAGTGTTGGAATACCTCCGAGATAGGATTACTACGCTGATTTTCTCTCTAATGATCAGTAAATCAGTTTTGCATTTCACTTCGATACACATTCATTGAGTAGAATCAAGTGCTAAAGCATGTTTTAAAATATTTCAGATTCCTGTCGCCTTGAAATACAGGCACAGCAACTTTTAATGGGGGGGGAGGGGTTAGGGAGGAGGGATGTTGCCTTTTGGATGAAATGTTACCAAAGCCATAGGTATTTTCTTATCATAGTTATTATTACTAACATACAACATTAAATCTAACATGCTAAGGATTTTCTCATGTGAGAATTTCTTAAGCTTTAGATACAATGTCTAACATTGCTCTATTATTCTCAGTGCTTTTAGATTTAATCATTTAAAGGCATTTTAAAACCACTATCAGTTCGTCTTCTGAAAGAAATTCAGCCACCACTTTTTAAGTGTTTCATTCAAATTTTAAAACACTAGACTTCTTCAATTGGAGAGATGATACCAGAGGAAGAATATTGATTCAAATCTATAAATTTGTGAAGACTCTGGAAATGGACTTAATAAATTCTAATGTGGATGTATTAGTACTTCAGAGGCTTAAAAAAGATGAATTTACAGTACTTAATTATGACACAGCAGGTACATACTTACAGAATTCACTATTTCAGGAGTGGTACAAGTAGAAGTTGTGAATAAAGGAATGCTGAAAGAAATTAAGATAGTTGGAGCCAGTCATAACTTAGTAATTAAAATCCTCCATGGCTCTATTAGAAACAGACTCTTCACTTTTTTCCACCATCAGTTACTGGGCCTCTTGTCAGCTCTTTGTCACTGGAAGACAAGACCATCTGGCATACTTTATACACTGAGTTACAAGCGCCATAGCCATTAATGTGCCGGTATGCACTCAGTTCTCCTTGCCTTGGAATATGAGCCAGAACTTATTGACAGCGACTTTTGTATAGTGTTAATTTTGCCAGCAAGAAATAAAAGCAAATATCAATCACAATTATTATTAACTGTGATTCTGAGAAGTGTCACGCATTCTTCTCCACATCCCTAAATGCACAGAATTTTGGAGTTCAGGGAGACCAAGACTGACAAATAGTTTTCCTCCCATAAGTCAGTTGGGATTGGTTGGCAGTGATGCTATGTTGAGAAATGCTTTGATAAGTGCTGTGTTGAAAAGACTTTTTGAAGCCAGCTTTGATCCCAAAAGGAAAAATTAACAATCTCTTTAGCAATAAATAGGAAGTTGCAGTATGTATATGAAGTAATTTTCATTTCTGTGCTAATCTTATTTCCTGCATGCTTCACTTGAGGAAACTAAAAATCAGAGAACTCAGTGATTTTTATTTGGTTCTTTGGTACTAAAGAGTAAATCAAGACAGGGACTCTTCTAGCTCCTGGTCTGGTGTTCTCAGTTTAGCACACGTAGCTGTATTTCAGTTCAAAGATTCCCTATATTCATGTATGACATAAACTTCC
Source organism: Eonycteris spelaea (assembly GCA_003508835.1). NCBI lineage: Eukaryota > Metazoa > Chordata > Mammalia > Chiroptera > Pteropodidae > Eonycteris > Eonycteris spelaea. Next base: position 1,808,101 of record PUFA01000056.1, read on the forward strand.
TCTTTGATTAAAGATCATTAAGCCTCATGATTAAAAAAAAAAAAAGTAAGGCACAAAGGATCAATAGCAACACGGTTATTTTGACCTTGTTTTTGAGATGAAGCAGCTAAATATTATATCTATTTTAAACAGTATATATGCATGTATTTGCAATTATAATAAATATTTTACATATATTTTATGACTTTATTTTAAAGAGGAATACAATAAGAATAAAATGGAATAAGATAATCTATTAAAATAAAAGTATTTATGTGGAGGCAGTGGGAAAGCAGGAAGCATTAGGAGAAAGCAAGAAAACCCTTGGGAGAGAAACATCTGACGTAAGGGGAAAGTATGGATTAAATTTAGGGCCCATCTTGATTTTTAGGCATTAAAATAGTTTCTCTTTTTCATAGCGCCCTCCAGAATAACTACTTTTTCATTCTTAAGGTTCTAATCTAATGGGATATGCTGATGTGCAATGTTTTAGTCCTCTGGTTAGTATCCTTGGCTCTTAGCAGCCTGAATGGAATCATTTAAAGATTAGGATAGTCCTTGGAATGAATGATCTCCTATCCTAATATTTCATATAAAGTCATTTATTTTCTCCTACAAAGTCAAGACTAATCCATCAAGCATCTTATCAAGCCTCTTGTGAAAACATTACTAACAATATAGGATTCTTAAATATACTCAGTGTTCCATTCTCAGTGCAAAATTATTTTGCCTAATTATTTATTTCATTTGCTTTTCAATTACTAATCTGAAACCTGAAGAGGGTCCCAAATAGAAAATGATAGCATAAATATTTGAAATTTGTTTTTACTGCTCAGATTTCTTCTTAGCTCTTTTTGTCTGTATCTTTGTACCTTCAATTTAAGTTTTATACTAGGTAATTAGAATTTTAAAATAATCTTAAAGACTTCAGAAGCAATGGAAAGGGACTTCTAGTCATGCCTGTAAGCTTCAGTCTGAACTCAAAAAATCAAGTCTGTTTCTAAGGGAGCATCTTCAAAACGGGAAGCTACTTCTCCTAAAAGACTTTTCTTCAGGGCATCATGCATTACGCCATGATCAATTCCTATTTTAAATCTGCTGGTACTCTTTGATGGGTAGGGAAGTAGATAGGAAAAAGAAATAAAAGTAGTAAGCATTCTTATTTTTCATAATGATTTCTTTAAAATATCTGCAAAATATTGTTTTTATAACTTAGAAGATTTCTCTCCAAAATTATGTTATCACTTTTGGGCTTTTATTCTAATTAGATTTGAAAATGCATTCCAAAGTGGAAAACATTAATATCTTTTGGATATATTTTAGAATTTTGTCCTAATTTAGTTAAAGTACGAAACAACTTTAATTTTTAAATATTTCTTTGGAAAAATAAACTGTTTTTATATTACTTTTCTACAACATATTGGGTACATTCTTTATATTGAATGTACCACAAAAAAATAAAAAATTTCCATTTTAGCATAAAACATTTCTACCAATACTCTATAGTAGTTCTGAGAGCATTCGACAGCCATGGAAAATGGTCTTCTTTTCAGTTAGCCACCCAGTCAGGTGCTAAGGACATGAAATTATTGATTATATCTTATTTTAAAGGCAGATTATATGGTATTTATAGAAGTAGGAAGTGTTGTCTTTATTTTTTATCTTTTTAAGTTTTAAAATATTATTAACTTTTGCTAGTTTTGTTTAAAAACACTTTCTAAATTAAAATTGCTATATCAGCTTACAGTAAGATGGAGTGTTTTCTAGTGTAAACAGTTATAGACCCTTGGGAAGTACTGGATGAGAAAACGAGGTTAGTTGAACTTTAAGTAACTTTATTAATTTATTACATTGTGATTTGCACCTTTTGTGCCAACCAGCATGTAAATATACATTTTGTTTTCTCTTGAATATTAACAAACTTAAAATTTCCTCTTTTGTGTATTGACGTTTATTTCACATTAAATGTCCACTTAAAAATACTCTGGGGAAAAAAGAATATTCTGCAATGTGTTTTTACTTTGACTTTTTCGACCTTCGTGTTTCTTTAGGAGTTGATCCCCCTCATCTTGTGTACAGCGTGCCTGCATCCTGAGCCCAAGGAGAGAGACCAGCTTCTCCACATACTTTTCAATTTGATCAAGAGACCAGATGATGAGCAAAGGTAGGTATAACTACTTCTTTGGGAAATAAATAAAATGTTGACTGACTAATTTTACTAATTTGGCATCAAAATTAGCACTTTAATCTATATTTCTTCCCTTCACAATTTTCATTATCTTTATAACGCAGAGGCAACCGATGGCCCTCATCATCAAAACTGTGCAATGTTTTCACTATTGTAATTCCATTTACTCATGTTGAATTTGTACACTCTTGTGTTAGTTACCTTTGGACTTATAATTCAAATACTTGTTTGCCTTTATCGTCCACATTTGATTTCTGAGAAGGCCTAAATCTTCACCCCCTTTCCCACAGATGAGCTAGATACATCATGGCTTCTTCATAGTTATGCTTCACAAGTAATTAAATATTTAATATATGAATTTCTGCATCACTGGGCTATCTGTAAACCATTTACTGTGTGGCTAGAGGAATACAGTGTTTTGTTTTGGTTGGTCCCAAGTCAAACGCCCATAGCCAAGGATGTCTAGGTGGACAGGTGAGTTATACCTGAGGATGCAGAGGGGAGGGAACACACACATCAGGGTGACTTTCCAAAAAAAGAAGAGTGGGATTTGATCAAGCATATCTACCTCAGAGAGTAAACCTTTAAATACTAAACGAAGCTCTATAAGTGTGTCTGGGTAGGCCAGATAGATAAACTTTGGCAATTGAAATGTTTTTCTGTGTTAAAAGTTTCTATCTTAATGAAAAAAGTTTTGCTTATCCTTTGCAAACAATAGACTTGTACCTTATGTTAGATAAGTTTATATGATTTCAATACTTGTTTATGACTGTTAAAATTTTTACTCCCTCTGAGTGTGTTGGAAAGTCATACCAGTGAACCATAAAACCATAAAAAATCAGGCTCAAAATTTAAAATACAAGGACTCTCTCAACAAAAAAGTCAAATAAAATAGAATAAAAATAGTGGACTTGTAAGTATATTTCTCTTTCTTGCTCTTACCAAAATACACCTGACCAAGTGGAGAAACAGGTCCTTTGCAGGGTCCAGTCGTGATGAAGCTGTCCCAGCAACCCTCACACACTCATCAAACAGACGTAGGGAAATTAAAGCACTGTATTTGTATCATTCGTGGCAAACTGAAAATTTTCTAAGGACAATTGCATGGTGCTGTATAGGAAAATTAATATTATATATTCTCCTTAAAAAATGCTATTCCCTAACTTGGTAACTTAACAATTGAATACCATAAATTACATTGTCATCTCCAGATTTGCAAAGCAAAAACTTCTAAATCTATAGCTCGGTTTCATACTCTGCATGTAAAGCTACTTGCTGCCACCTGGTGGCCAATTGGTTGCATAATGTATTTGACATATAACAAGTTGTCACTTTTCCTTACTTAATGAGTCTCAGTCTTTTTCGATCGTCACCTAAGAAGAACTTAGCTTTTGCCAGTTCTTTTCTGACAGTTATAATTGACACCATTTGTAGCTTTGTCAAATCTAGGCAAATCACCTCTGTCCTATGATTTTCCGTAAGTAAGATCTCTTATTTTTGCCATCACGGGAGCCTTTTCTAATCTGTTAACAATCTGTGGACCATCTGACCTTTTCTGTTTTCAACTGTATTTCAAAGATGTCATAATTTTTAGAATTTTGAATTTTCACTCTGCTGACTCAGAATTTTGTTTTGAGGGACCTAACATTATTTCAACAAGTTTGTACATCTCTAAGTATAGCGATGGTGACTCATGATTTAAAATCATTTCACATGAAGGTCTTATGTTAGTGTATAATTCTCAAAAGTGATTGAAATGCTTAAATTTCACCAAAGTACATTCATTGCAATTATCAAACATTATCTATACACCTTTCTATATTCATTATTTTAAGACCGTAGTGGGGAAGAAAACCAGTTATCTGATATTAGGAAATTTTCACTGGCAAGCTGACAGCTAAGTGCTGTATGTAAAGCTTGGGATTTCTTTTTCCATTTTCTTTTTATTCACTTTATTTTATTTGCTTTCCTAAAGTCGAAGGAAGTGAAAAAGTAAAGTTGAGAAATAAGCATATAAAGCAATGATATAACTATAAAGGGGAATCAGATTATTACTCATCTGTGGTAAGTGAGAAGTTGCAATATGCAATGAAGACATATTGGCTCAGTATTTCCCTTATTGCTATCCAGATGTTCTTCGGATGTCATTCTCCTCGACCTAAAGAGTAATTATAGCTTATTTGGCTAAACTAAATAGAAATTTAAAGTCATTCTGAAGTTTGAGTTAAACCAACATAATTTGAGAAACAGCAATGAACAATGCCTGGACTTAAAATAATGATTTTATGCTTAACATGAATTAAACATTCTATTTTGGTTTTCCTTAAAGTTGGATACTCTAAACATGTTACCTTAGACAATCAAAACTAAAATGGAACTTCATTCTGAAAAGTGAAAATCTTATTTAAAATTTTATACTCTTTAAGTTATAAATCTACCAATTCTAGTGAAGTTGTGGTATTAGTTATTTATACATTTTTCTATAAAAATTACCCCAAAAGAAAGTGTTTTTAAATGTTATTCATCTTTATATTACAGTTTATGCAGGTCAGTCAATCTGGATCTTTGCTTCAGGGTTTCTTATAAGGCTATAATCAAGGTGTTGGCTGGAGCCGTAGTCACCTCATATCTCAACGGGAAAGATCTGTTTCTAAGCTCACTCACATTATTGGTTGTTGACAGGATTCAAGGTTCTTAGGGTTTTTAGACTGAAGACCTCAGTCCCTAACTAGCTTTTGGCCAGAGGCTGCCTTCAGTTCCTTGCCACCTGGGCTTCCACATGGCAGCATACTTTTTCAGAGCATGCCAGCTAAAGGAGGCAGGAGGGGGAATCCCACAAGATGGACGTCGCAGAATTTTGTAACTTAATCTGAGAAATAACAGCCCATCACTTTGGCCACTATCTTGTCCTTAGAAGCAAATATTAGGTACAGTTCTACACTCATGGAGATGGGGTTGCAGAAGGACTTGAATATCTGGAGATGGACTTCATATGAGGCCATGTCAGAAGCTGCCTACCAAGTTATCTTGGGTGCAATACCAAAAACTCATTTAAGAAATATCTTACTAAGCTGAAGCATTGGACATGTAATCTCAGAATGCATATATGGGAAGTTACGAGTTTCAACTTCACACCATAGAGAATCCTGAAACAGCATGTCTCACAAATGGTGTTGCCGCTGCTGGAGGAACTTGTCTTAAGGAACTCACTCTCCTGGTAGAGTCTGATTCATTGTTAGAAAAGTCTGATCTGATCGTACAAAAATCTTGTACTTCATGTGAATTACAGAGCTGACCCCTAGTCCTAGTTGTGCTTTCTAATGGAAACACAAGTCTTTATTTGTATTCTTTTCAGGCAGATGATACTGACAGGTTGCGTGGCATTTGCACGTCATGTTGGACCAACACGTGTAGAAGCTGAACTTTTACCACAGTGTTGGGAACAGGTAAATAACTATTGGACTGTCCCTTAGCTATTATATCCTAATTTATTATATCTTTTTAAAATGCCTTTAGGAAGTATATGGGATATAAATTATGCTGCTGTTTCTGTAGCCTAGCACAGTGATTTAATAGTGCTTAAGGATGCTCTGGGATGCTTTGCTTTTTCATTCTTCCAACAAATGCTTAAGAAACATTAGTTCCAGTACAAGTACTGTTGCCACTAGGGACACAGTGGGGAATAAAAGACAAAGGCATCCTAGAGGGGAGATAAGAGCAAACAAATAAATGACACGGTGTTTTGTAGTATTATAAACTATGACGAAAATAAAGCAGGATAAGGACTAGGGAGTGATGAGGAATGCTGCTTTACAAAGGGTAGTCAGAGAAGAATCTCTGAGGAAGTGATGTTTAGGCAAGGATCTGAATGAAGTGAGATACCACAAATACAAAAGCCATGATATTGGACTGTATCTGATGAGTTAAAGAGAAAGGAAGAAGGTGTATGTGTGAGTGTGTAGATAATTGAAATAATACCTTGTAAATATTGTATACTTGTATATATTACAAATATGTACAAATATAAAGTGTAAACCTTTGATGTAGAAGCTTTTCGTATTTTAATTCAACTCACTATTTACTCACAATACTTTTGGATCTATATGGAATTGTAATATTCCATCCTCTGCAGTCATTGATTTTCTAGAGTTGATGATTAGGTCATTAAGCAGCTTATTTTTCCATCTTAAAAAGATGGATTTCTTATGAAGACAAATTTCAGGGCCTTATTTATAATATTATGGTCACTTATTTTTAAAAAAATATTGATCTCTGAAATATCATTAAAGTATATGGTTTTGTAGAATTCTATTCCCAATTTCTTTGAGTGTTTTTCTAATTTAGTGGAGTCATATCTAGTTTAGTATATAAACATACATAGTCATAATTATCTCTGACACTCCTTTATGTCATCTATATATTATAGTACATACTAATTTAAGGTGAGACTTTAATCACTGAAAGTCAGATTAACTTGGAAGTGACATACACAACTTTCACTTTACAATTCTGTACAGTTATTCATATGTAAACATAATTTTTTTAGTTTTTTCAATATACAATTCACACATTTAAAATATACAATTCACTGGTTTTTAAGTATATTCGGAGATACACAGCTATCACCACAACCAATCTTAGAACAATTTTATTACCCCAAATGTAGACCCCATTCCCTCAAACTTGGTTCTCGTAGTCCATTTTGGCTATTCTGGGTCCCTTGAATTTTCATATGAATTTTAGAATCAGCTTATCATTTCTGCAGAGAAGTTAGCTGGAATTTTTATAAGGGTTGTATTAAATCTGTAGATCAATTTGTAGAATATTGCCATCCTAACAATAGTAAGCCATCCAATTCATTAATTTAGGATGTCTTTCCATTTATTAGGTCTTTTAAATTTTTTCCAACTATGTTTTATAGTTTTCAGAATATAATTTGTGCACTTTCTCTTTAATTTTTCCTAAGTATTTTCTTTTTGATACTACTGTAAATAGATTTTTCTTAATTTTATTTTCTGTTTGTTTGTTGCTAATCTATAGAAATATGTTTAATTTTTGTATGTACATTTAATTTTGAGACTCATCGAACTAAAGGAAAGCAAAATGAAGGTTTATATATAACATACTTTGACATTCCAACCATTCTACTTTGAGGTTACTATTTCTGAATTTAATTCGAAGATGTCAGTTATAAACATCTCTACCACCACCTCTTCCGTAACCTGAATAAACATGGTTATCGGGGACCTATCTAGCTTCCTACCTCCAGTTCATTGCCCAATAGATTGCTATATAATTTCTTTTCTTAATTTTAGGCATCCAATACATTAATGAATTATGTCACCTTTTCATATGGGAATATGAGAACAGATATACTTCTTTTCCAGTCAAAGAAAAATTTATATTCTATGAAGAAGACATATGGGAACAAAACCCAGTATGTGTCATTTTTCTGTTGTTATTTTTTGTTATGATTCAGCGTAGTCATCACAGTTGTAAAACCCCATCTTCTTGCTTATGCAGACACAAATGGATTGACATCTGCTTACTTTAAAATCAAAATCTTTTCCTAATCCCTTGGGTGAAAAAAGGAGTGACGCATCATTCCTGGCATGTATTAGAGACCACCTCGATGGTATCCAGAAGCTGGGTTTTCCGAACTTAAAAACATGCTAATGTTGCTAGGGAAAGAGAAAGTCGCCCTTGACATCCTAAGGAAAACCTAGTCGTAGGCAAGCTCCCAGTCTCTGTGCACCTTGCCAGATTTCACCTTTGCTTTACCCGTTTTTCTTTAACAGATAAACCCCTGTGACCTCGTTTTTGGGCTATTCCTGATTCTCTTATTCTTGATCCAGGTATACACAGGGTATCCCAGAAGTGGAAAAGTAAGAAGCTTTATTGCATTCGTAACAGGATTTGTGGTGGAAAATAGTGCTCTGTTGCAGGAAGGGAAGGGTATGTTGTTTATGCTTGATTTATTTTTTACTCTAGATTAATCACAAATACCCAGAAAGACGACTACTTGTGGCAGAATCCTGTGGAGCCTTGGCACCTTACCTTCCTGTAAGAATTGTCTTTTTTTTTTTCTTAAAAACTTTCTTTTTAATAGTAGAGAAACCTTTTATCTTGTACATTTTAATCCAAATTCTCCTAGGGCATACTGTCCTAATAAAAGAAAAAGATAACCCAAAAAGAAAATGCTCACATTGATGCAATATGGCAGTGTAGACAGGTACATGAACCATTGATTTTGCAGGAATATAAATACATTAAATTGTGTCAGCAGTTTTCAAAGTGCAGTCCGAGGACACTAGGGGTCAGGGTTCCTTAGGATCCTTTCATAGAGGTTCATGAGATGAAAATGATTTTCAGAATAATATTCAAACATTTCTTTGTCTTTTTCTCTGGGTTGACATTTAGAGTGTTGGTGCAAAGTCGTAATGGGCAGCAATGCCTGTGCATTAGTGCTGATCATCGCAGTGAGACCCAAGTGCGCAGATAATATTGTATTCGTCACTACCTTGCACTTGCAGTCAAAGCCAGTTTCCCTTAGAATAAGGCTCGATAAATCAGTTAAACTAGTCTACTAAATTTTGACCCTTGAATGTGCATCTCTTTAATATTCTGTGTGATAAAATAAAAAATACTGATATCAAGCCATTTTGCTGTATTCTCAAGTTTGATGGCTGTTTCATAAAAACAGCATTCTGCATAGTTTGAGTTGTGAGTGGAACTGGTCACTCTTTTTCATGGGTTACTGGCTTACTTGACAGACTACTACTGATTGAAATGAGCTATGGTTATTAAGACTTGTTATTTGGCAGACATTTTTATGAAAATGAATGAAATGATCCTATCATTTCAAGTAAAACAAGAAGATAACATTTATTGTCAATGACAAAATTGGAACTTTGAAGTGAAAACAAGATTTTGGAAAACTTGTATCTGTCACCATTATCTTGACAGTTTCTACATATGCAAACTTTTCTGAGGAGGTCAATGGTGACATTAACGTGATTTTTTGAGATTATAATAAAATGTGTCCATATTGAAGAGTTATCTGTATAACTCCGTGGTCCGATATTGCTCAAATGACTAGTACATAATACTTAAAATCATGCATGGGGAAAAAATAGAGGCAAAGATAGAGCAGTAGAATTTAATATGTCAGAGTTTAAAGAGCTTATTAGTGATAAACTATATCATAGTTTTAACTAATAAGTTGCAACTAATAAGAAACTACCACTTGTCCAATGTGAGTGTAGAATCAAAGTAAAATGTCTATATGGGAATAGGCTATTAAAATACTCCTTCCTTTTTCAATTACATGTCTGCATGAGGCCAGATTTTTAAAAATACTTCAGCCAAAACAGCATATCACAACTGAATGCAGAACAGATAAAATCTACGTATCTTCTTTAAATCAGACATTAAAGAGATTTGCGACAAAATGTAAAACAACACCATTCTTCTCACTAATTTTTTTGTTTTATTGTATTCATGTTAAAATGTCATTCGTGTTAACTTAATGAGTTTATTGTTACTTTTAAATGAATTGATATGTATTTTTTAATTTCTCAGTTTTAATTTGTAATGTGATAAATGTCAATAGATATTGCCCACCCAAACAAAAGCTGCCACCAAAAAGAGTGAGGGCCCTTGGACTGTTGTGCCCCTTTAGGTATATTCTCATAGGTCCAGGGCTTAGACAGGTGGAGGGATGAGGTGACATCACTATTATTTTAAGTTCAACAACCATAGTTTAAAGCAAAGCTTGATAAACTGCAGCCTGGAGACTGCATTTAGTTCTCAGCTTATTTTTGGAAATAGTTTTCTTGGAGCACAGCCACACACATTTGTTATGGATTGTAGATAGATACACATGAGTGAGGTTGAGCATCCTGTTATCTGATGTTCCAAGACAGAGATGACCGTCACATGCTCGCAAAGCATAAGTGAACTTCCATGTTGCTCCAAATACTAGAATGCCAGCAGCATTAATAAGAGACTGAATGTGTCTTCCATGAATCTTCCCTTGCTTTATACCCCACTGTAACTGGTAATAGTAGAACCCCAGTATGGTCACAGCTTCGGTGGAGTAATGCCTCCAGAATTGTCCCGTGGGTTGCCCGTGGCATACTGGGGCTGCCACAGCTGACCTCCACCCAGATCCGTGTGAAGCTCACACCCAGCTGAAGTTTATGTACCTCTGTCCTATTGCTCATCCTGATATCAACCAAGAAGGCAATTTTTAAAACAATATTTAAATAAATAAAGTATCTAAAAGTTAACATACGTTAAGGCATTTGGTGTGGGGGTGGGGGTGGGGTGGTCAGTTTTTAGTCTAAAGGATAAATAACAAGGCTGTACGGAAAGGCATGTTCGCCTACCTAAATGTAATTAAAATTTGCTAAAATTACACATATTCTTTCTAAAAAATCAAAACAAAGACTAGGTCATTTAAAAATGATTTTATCCTCCATCTTGATTTTATTCTAACCATTATATGTAAAAAGAACCTAAACAAGTTTAGGCTTTTGGAGAATTTTATAAATTAATCAGGTTATAAGAATGGTACAAAGAAGAGAAGGAAGGACAAGAATTTGTATAATGATAACTCTTTATTCTACCCTCAGACATTAATTAGGCAAAAATATTCTTTAACATTATTTAACTGTGGAAAAATTGCGTGAAATTAAGACAAAAATATTATTGGTGCATTAAATAGCATCTGAAAATATCAATGCAGTTCTTGCAAAAGTACTTTTAAAGTTTATTCTCATACTTTATCTTTCTATTGGAATTTTTTCCCTCATTTCCTCAAAATATAGGAACACCAGGATTTTATAATGTTTCCACACTCCTATCCCAGGCAAATGTTTTGATGACCAGAGGGATGTTTATAGCCCCTCCTGTTGCTGTAACTCTCCGCGCTTTTCTCTGCGTCGAACAGGTGGTGGCAGGCGAGTCCTTGTGCATTTATAGAACGCTGACTGTGGGTTTCCCAAAAGTGCCTGCCACTGTGCTCTGCAAGGGTTTGCACATGTTTTGCAAGGGTATAAAAACGTGCTGGGAGAAGCCTCATCCCGAACTCAGAGTAGGTGTTACACCTCTAGACAGGGAGGGTAGAGGATGGAGAGGAGAGTGGAGGAGAGCCATGCTTTAGTTACAGCCGTAATGTTTTCTGTCTTCAGAAAATGAAGACTTGAGGCAAACATATTAAAATAAACGTTAATGTAAATTTTATCTGAGTTTTGAATACGTGGCTGTCTGTCATATCGTTTTCTATATTTTTCTGCTTCTAGTGTAAATAGATAGCAAAAACCTGTTCATGTTTATTTTCAGAAAGAAATTCGTAGCTCCTTGGTTCTTTCAATGTTGCAACAGATGTTAATGGAAGATAAGGCAGATTTGGTAAGAGAAGCTGTGATCAAAAGCCTTGGAATCATTATGGGATACATCGATGATCCAGACAAATATCAACAGGTGTGTTTTTTAGAATGAACTCCACTTACTCCATTTTAAAATTCCAAGTAATAGTCCAAATCTGATTCCAATACCTTATAACCTAGAATAGGGATGGCAGTCAGGTCAACTTTAACCTGTTGAGTTGGCTGCCTGGTTTCGATTCTGCAATTCAAAGGAAAGCGTGCTATGATTCACTCGCAGTGTTCGCCACAGCTTTGTGGCAGGAAATTGGCAACAAACGTGCATGTTTACTACCCTTCTCCTTGGTTTCTTCATCCATGGATGCATGACATTTTCTCTAAAGAAAATGGGAAGGGTAGGATTATAGATGGCTCTCTTTCTTGCTTAAAATGTTTTCTAAATGTACTGCAATGTATATTACTTTTTATTGAGTTTTTTAAGTTTATTCTTTTAAAAATCTATATTTTGCCTGTTTTTGTTTTTTGTTTTTGTTTTTTGTTGTTGTTGTTTTCTGGCAGGGTTTTGAATTTTGCTGTCAGCCTTGGGTGACCCCTCAGAAAGAGTAGTTAGTGCAACACATCAAGTATTTTTACCGGCTTATGCTGCCTGGACTACAGAACTTGGAAATTTACAGTCTCATCTCATACCTACATTGCTGAACAAGATTGAAAAACTTCTCAGGGTAATTGCTTCCTTTGTTTACATAGTTTATAGAGTTTTAAAAGGTGTGTTCTAAACCGTCTTCAAAGAATGTTAGGTAGCAAAGACAGAAAGTACCACTTAACTGAACATTCTAATAAATTACCAGTTAAAGATTCTACTGGTCTGAAGCCAAGAGAGACTTGAGGAAGTTTCGTTTTGGTGAAGCTGGAGGAGAAAGGGTGTGATCTGAGTTTCTTAGCTGAAATAGCACCTTTGTGGAACTGTTATTCACACTTATTAAGAAAGTTAGTTCTTCCTTACCTTTTCAGAGACTTAAATATTTTAGGTAAAGTGTAAACTCCAGTGCCCAGAGGTAAATAAAATATCAGTCTCAGAATCTTTCTTATTTACACGATGTCAGAATGCTTTAACTCTTTATTTTATTTACTTCAGTAATTTTCTCACTTTTTAAAATGAACTTTCCACGCTTTCCACGTAAAAGAATTGAATAAAAATTGAAGAAACAGTAGAAACTTCTTAACCTAACTTTTGTACTAAAAGTCTCTTAGAGTCTAGAAGAAAAACTAACATTTCTTTAATGCCTGTTATATGTCATTAAGGTAGATGCTTTATATATAAGATATGTAATTTTATTCTTATAACCCTTTGAATTATATTCTAGTTTTTTTTGTGTTTGGTAACTGTGTGTTTAAGTAACTTCCCCAGGATCCCACAGTTGTTAAATGGCAGAACCAGGATCTACTATGTCTCACTTCAGACTCGCCCTTTCTACCCCAAAATTTTAAAGGACCTATAAGACTTTGTAACTACTCTGTAGGTGGTTTTATATATTTATATTAAAATTGAACTTTTTTTTTGGAAATTTCTAAGTGAATATTAAAAAACTAAATGGACTACAGTGAAGTATTCCTTTTTATGAAACCTAGAGAATTTTTTTAAGTATTTTTCTTATTGTTTGCATTCCTTCTATCTGAGAGTTATTCATGCCTGATTTTTCTTATTCCAATTCATAACATGAGTAATTCCACATTGCTACTAAACACATCTGCAGTATCCAACATAGGTGGTAGTTCTTCCATGAAGAAATTAACTAATTTAGAACTGAATAGATAACGTAGAACATAGTAAATAACTCGTATATCTGACACCGTTGCTATTTTATCCAGTGATGACGTCTCAAGTGGATTTGAACAGCAGTAAATGTTTTTATCTCTAATAACTCTGGTTTTCACTTTAATATTTGGTTTTTGTTTACTGTACCAAACCTCCTTACTCTTTTTCTTTTTCTGTTGTCTCTTGTTTTCTTTTGAAATTTTTTCTCCTATATTTTATCTCTGTGTTGAATTATTTTAAAGTGCATTCAATGCTGTCAAATACAGATTTCACCAAATCTTTAAAGAGATATCAGAAGTGGAAGAGGGAAAGTAGCAAGCACTGCTTCTGGTTTAACAGCTGAACATTTAAAGTGATTCCTGTGGCTCATTTTAATTCCTTTATCTCCACTTATAAAATTTCAAAAGATAAGACCCTCTTAAAAGAAAAAAACCTATAAAAGAAGTTCCATGCAAATGGCAGTGATTGAAGTTCACCCTAAAGTTTTCCATATAAAAGACTGTGGTTCTTCTACGGTACCTTAGTGCTCTTTACATTTTCATATACTTAGAGAAATTAAGATGAGATGAATGGACAGCTCCATTAGGTGTTATGCCGTGAGTTGAACATACAGGTCCTTAAATGTTTTATTATTTGCCATAGAAAAGAAAAGCATCATAAATACATGATTTCAGAAGACTAAAATTAGCTTCCACCTCCCTATGTTTCAGGAAGGAGAGCACGGGCTGGATGAACATAAGCTCCACATGTATCTTTCTGCCTTGCAGTCCTTGATCCCATCTCTCTTTGCATTAGTGCTACAGAACGCACCTTTCTCCAGCAAAGCCAAGCTTCACGGTGAAGTGCCACAGATAGAAGGTACTGAACTCAAACTGTGGGTGGAAGATGTAGAATATTAGCAGCTTAGCTTCCCAAAGAATTGTTTCTGATTAAAATTCTAAAAATCACATTTTATGACAGTTTAATTACTAAAATGTATTATAGGTGTGGAATCTTGTGATCATAGATCTAAGGTAAACTATATGCCTTCATTTTTGATGGGTAAGCCTCATGGTATTATTTTACAATATTTATTCTTTCTTTCAATTCTTAATATAGTCTTTTTAAAACCTTTTTTCCTGTGGCTAAAATAAGTGTATTTTTTATTACTAGAGCCAAATCAATGAAAAGATTCACTTAATACTTACAAGTGCCAGTCTATAAAGCTTGTCATTTGCACTTTTTCTTTCTTTTTCCTTCCCCAGCTGTTTTATTTTCTGTAGGGGAAGGTGAATGTACTGCTCTTTCCTACTATGTCCTTGAACGAAATATAAGCATTTGGGGCAGAATTTTTTTTTTTCCAAAGAAGGAATGTGACATTTTCAAAAATACATGAAATTGATAGCAAAAGCCAGAATTCTCTTATCTCAGTGTCCAGCTAACCAGTAAGTGACTTTTGGTCCATGCCACTCGGTGATTCTACTGCTCCTGTCCCCGAAGACAAGCTATTACTATGTATGAGATCCCTCTGCAGCTTTTTCAGATTTGTGAAATGATCTGTGTCTCTTACTGGCTTTCTGCGAGACAGAATTATACCATCAAGAACATCAACAGACACTTAATTTTTTTAGAATTGCAGTTTTCATATAAAGTAAATTGTGGATTACCTGTAATCTCAGGGATATGAAGCAGCATGTCTAAGGATACACGAAACACAGCACGAAGGTGTATACTGTTTGAGTGTCAGTTTTACTTAGAAAATTGAGAATGGATAGGGGTAGAACATGTTTTAAAATATTATTAAGAAGAATGAAAAAGTCACCACTTTTAAGTCTTCACAAAAGCACTTGCAGGTGGCCACTTGACATCCTACCCCTTCACTCATTAAGGTACTGCATCTGCCTAGGGACTTTCCAGTCTTTCTGATTTCCTCTTTCTCCTTCTGTCCTGCTGGATTGGTCTGCTAGGACTGCCATTGCAAAGTCCCGCAAACTGAGTGCTTTCATGAAAGAGATGTATTGTCTCACAGCTCTGAAGGCTCGACGTCTGAGGTGAAGGTGTCGGCAGGGTTGGTCCCTTCTGACGGCGGGGAAAAGCTGCTCCATGCCTCTCTTCTGGCTTCTGGTAGTTCGATGGCAGGCTTTGGTATGCCGTGGCGGGTAGAGGCATCACCCAAATCTCTGCCTTCATCGCCACATTCCGTTTTCCCTGGGTGCGATGGGGTGTCTTTGTGTCCAGATTTCCACTTTTTATAACATCAGTCATATGGGCTTAGAGGCCCCCCCTTCTCTGGTATGAGCTCATCTCATCTAATTACCTCCGCAACAGCACTCTTTCCAAATAAGGTCATATTCTGTGGTTCTGGGGGTTTAGGGCTTCACCGTAGGAAGTTTGGGGGGCGCATGGTTCCACCCATAACATTTGCTATCATTCGTTCATTCATTTATTTAACAGATAATTCTTGAATGTCAAATACCTGTTGTGAAGCATATGCTGAAGATTAGACAGAAAATTTTCAAAACAACTGCTTTACCATCCTGAACATATTGTAGTGTTTATGTGACCTTTCCTTGTGATTATGTCTTCATCATACCAAAAATAATCTTTTTTTTCTTCAGTTCTTATTGACTTAATATGACTCTCTTTTAACTATATCTGTAAATGTTAATGTTATTATACCCACATCTAGGTTATAATGCTTTTATTATAAATTAAGAAGTATTATATCTTTATTTAGAGTCGATCTGTATATGTCTATGTGTCTGTCTATATATACATCCATATAATTTGGTATATAAGTGAAGGTTTATTTGTTTTCTCTTTAATAATGTAAACCCAAATATTTTTATTACCAATTTATTCCCCAGCGTTAGCTAATATTTATGTGAGACGCTATTTTTAACACTTGGGTTATACTCACAAACAAAGAAAAAACCTCTGCCATCATAGAGCTATATTCTAGTGAGGGCGAAATACATTAGAGTCTTCACAGCTGTTATTTTACTGGATAATCGTCAATATTTTGTTGACAAGAAAATGCTGACGTTTTGTCAGCCTATTAAAATGGTATTCTGGGGACTTCGTTCTATTGTTGTGAGTTAAATGCTCAAATTTTTTAAAATTCTGTTAAATAATGTATTGAGGCTCCTGAACCACTCTGATTGCTTTATCTGTAATAATTGAGTTACCAAAGTAATTGCTTATTTCTTGACATTTTTTTGCTTCTATTGGACTTAGCTTTTAATCTTTGGGCCTCACTTTCCTACAGATGTGTCACTTTCCTGACATATCTACTTTACTTTCAATTATTCCATTATTTTTAAATAATTTGTCACTATTTTTGAAGGAATAACATTAATTCCATCATAGTATAGCAGATTCTAACCAATATGATATAACCCTGTTTGAAATTATGTCAGATATTAGAAATATGAAGTAAGATATCCCTCACCATCTAAATCTAATTCATTCTTGGGTTGAAGTGGTAAGAATTGAGGCAGAAAGTTTAGACAGTGAGGGATACCATGTTACCCAAACTTATTTATTTGTTTGTTTGTGTATTATAACAAATATAAGAGTTCAGTGAGCACAGTGAGCAGTCGATAACCTTTATCTGTTCAATTTATTGTTGAAAGCCTTGTAGAGCATAGAAGACAATAACATCTTAATATTGTCTTTGCACATTTTAAAAATTAAGTGTATTTCATGTTTTCTTAAGTTTAGTAATTATCATTAAACCACTAATACGTTTTGAAAAAATGCTGCATTCTTTAGCCTCTGTGCAAGCGTTGTTGGGCCATTAGGATTTTCTGGCCAACAGTTAATGAGCTTTCGGCATTCATTATTCACTTAACCTTCCATGAAGTGCTCCCTTAACAACTTTGGATCTAATTACAGTCTGTAGGATCACAACTCCAAACTTTAAAATATACGAGTATATATTCATGTTTTATTTACATAATTTTAAAAATAGGTTCATCAGCTCTCCCCCAAAACCTTTAAAGTATATACTTGAGACCATAGTTATAATATTTATAATATATTGTGGCTTATCTTATAGGTTAATGGTTTTAATACTTTATATTAACTGTATGTGTATCAAATAAGGAATTTTTTTAAATAAAGCATTTAATATTGGAGATTAAATGCTTTAAGAAACCAGTTCGGTTCAAGCTTTGATATATTTTATATCACTATTCGCTGCTATTAAACAATTTTTTCCCTCCTGTTAACCTATTAATTTCTTACTCCCCTAAGGAAGCATTCTATCATATTTACTGTTTCATTGACATAAACAGTCTGGTAGAATTAGAAATATTTCTGTTTTTATAAAACAAATTTAAACCCATATTTAGTTAAGATTTTACGTCCGGGCCAATTTTAATTTAACCTAAATGAAATGTTACACTTTATTAGCAAACTATTTCATAACAGTCTTTGTTTACAACTATTTCGTCTTATAAAATCTTACTTTTTGAGATTTGTTTAATCTATCTACATGTGACAAGAATTCATTCCCTTTTATCTAAAAATGATTCATTTATCTCAGTGTTATATTTAGAGTTTATAATAAGCCAATTAAATATTAAGAGGCAGAATTTTATTTTCCTTTTGACAGAATAGCTAACTTTCTAAACTGCCATTTTCCACATAACTTATTTTGTTTCTGTTATTTCTAGTGACGAGGTTCCCTCGGCCTATGTCGCCTCTTCAAGATGTGGCTACTATTATTGGAGCCGTGAGCAATTGGCAGTGCTGCTGCAGCTTTATGATTACCAGCTGGAACATGAGGGTACAACAGGCTGGGAGAGTTTACTGTGGGTTGTCAATCAATTGTAAGTTCCCCCTCCTTAATCACTTGGTATACCCCAGTCAGTTGAATGGAAGATAGTTCACTATATTAAGCCCTGGCACCGGGGGACGAAATACATAACAATATAAAAAATGTAACAAAACATAACTTGGCGTTATCTACGTAAACTTCTTTAGAACAGGAGATTTACAGCACTGGATATGTCATGATTTATCTATGAAGATGGTGTTGCTGCGTTAGGTCATCTGCTGCCTTGTTGTCCAATGGTGGTGGTAGATTTTAAGCTATATCCAGACTTCTCATTGTTGAGGCCAAAATGGATGCCCTGTTGGACAAGCTCTTGTGTAAAGTGTTAAATTCATTGATTTGAATCTCATTAACTCCATGCTCAGAACTTTGTCATTCTAGTTCCATATAGTTTATAGCAAACAGTTAAAATTTATTTTAAGAAGTTTACAGAGTAGAATATAAACATAAGACCTTTTCAAAGGGTCCCTAACAACTCCTTTGCTTCTAATTTTACTGTCTATGAAAAGCAAAACAGAAAAAAGGATTGTTGGATTTGCATTGTTTCAGAAATTGGCGAGGAAACAGTAATTTATATGTATCCCCTGCCTATTTTTCTTTCCTTTCATATTCAGGTTGCCACAACTTATAGAAATAGTTGGCAAAATTAATGTTACTTCAACTGCCTGTGTCCATGAATTCTCCAGATTTTTCTGGCGCCTTTGCCGGACATTTGGCAAAATTTTTACAAACACTAAGGTAAAAACTTGTATTCCATGTTTTCTTATATGCAAGAGCCATAGAATTGTAATGTGTTAATTAATGCTTTGACAGAGTGAATAAAAGTATGAGCCCTTCCTTTAATTATCTTTTAATATATTAGAAACCTATGACAGTAAAAGAAAATTTTAGTCCGTAATATTCTTATCTTTATATCTACTTTTCCAAAGATGATTCAGCCTAAGCTTAGTTTGTATCCAGATTTAGATATACAATCTACTCACTGTGGATATCGCTAAGATTTTCAGCATAGGAAGTATCAGGGAACTCAACTGTGTGCAATCCTTTGAACATGGGTCTGGTACTTTACCATCTACCACATTCAGGAAGCAGCTATTTATTGCTCAGCATGCTTTGGTCAAAACCTCAAGTGATGCTGGACCCAAAGCAGCTTTTACAGATTTGCTGTGACCATGCCAGCTCTTAGAATACCATGGAAACTTAAGGTAAAGGCTGCATATTTCAGTCACTACTGAAAGTATCATTTGTCACATTTGCTTATCCAGGTTATTTGGTAGTTTTAGATACTAAACTTTGAATGTCCTTAGATCCCAGTTTTTCTTTAATCTTGTTAATCCATTTGTCTTCATAGCGTATTGTTAAGGCAGTTCTATAGAGACCTAATAAAAACATTAAATGACATAGTTGCTATAACCAAATGTTAAGACATTTAAAAGGTAAATGTACAGCTTTTTACTATTATATTTGTGCAGCTCTTTACTATTAATTCTGTAGTTATTGAAACATTTAAAGCACAAACAGTTTGGTCTAGTGGACAAAATTCAGAAAATGGTTTTTGGCCCTATTCTGTGTGTGACCTTTAATAAATAATTTATCTAGGCATAGTCTTTTCATGAGTGAAATGTAGAAGTTCCTTCAATGTCTTTTAGTTCTCTAAGTATTATTCTGTAGATTAATCTTTTAACAGTGGTCTTCACCTCAGTCTAAGTTGAATATGTAAATTAATGTGCCTGGCCTGCCAATTGTAGGGGAAAACCAGACCTTGACGTTACTATAGAAGAAATAAGATTATTTTACATTTTTCACTAACATCTAATTATTAAACAAATATAGTTTGATTTTCCTGTTATCAATAGTGGTAAAAATTGTTTGACGTCTCCAAAAGGAGCTATTTTTTTAAGGCAAGTAGGAGTCCACTTTAGGTAGTTGACTTCAATAGCCTAAAATCTGAAGTCTGTTATTACATTAATAATAAAATATTAAAACAAGCATATGCTCCAACTTAAAATATTAAAGTTAAATTCGGTATTTGATGTCTATATTTAAATTTTAAAGAAATTTAAATAAAAGACTAAACATAGATATTACATGATATATTATATACCCTGAATGAATGCAAAATTTTTACCCCTTTTAAATATAGCAAATGTTTTTTCAATAATTCCGATCATATAATATTTACCTAAATAACTTATCATCAAATTCAATTTTAGAAGTAGTAATTTCAAGCATTTAAATCATTTAGTGAAGGAAATTTAGTCAAGCATTTAAATTAATTTAGTGAAGGAAACCAAAGGCTCTTCAGAAAATACTTGCTGACCTGGTTTTTAAATATTTTATGTCTTAAGGTGTTATTTTTTAGTAACTTGACTCTTTTGTCCTTAGCCTCTTAAAAAATTAATTTTACATTTCTGACCACTTAAGTCAATAATCTATAAAGCACAATAAATAAATAGTAGTAGCAGTAATAACATTTTATTTAGTTCCTCGTCAATTAGTCCATGAACTTGAGACTTTTATCTTTTCTTTGGGCTGCTCAGGTAAAACCTCAGTTCCAGGAGATTTTAAGACTATCTGAAGAAAATATTGGTAAGTTTGTTTGTTATTACTTTTAAAAATAATTGACTCTCTTCACTCAGGAAAAATACTATATTCATTATATGCAAATTAAATAATGAATAGAAGATTTAAACTTTGGAGTTCTTGATTTTACAACTGTGTCCTATCTAATATCCTTCCCAGGAAGTGATTGTGAGGTTAATCTTTGTCATTTTGATTATAAATATCTACCTTCATTGTGATCAAATTGACCTGAGGCTGAGCTTCTCAAAACAAGAATTGTACCTTGGAGGTTTGAAGTAGTATTTTCAAAATATTGAGAAGTACAAAATAAAGAGCATCCAATTCATAATCAGCTATTTAAAACTTTTAAAAATTAAAACAGATACAATGGAATAGATGCATGATATGTATATATGTTTTTCAAATGAGATACAAGATTTTAATGAAACTGCAGTCTTGGATGGACAGCTCCAGCCCCTCGGTTGATAGTTTTCACTCATCTGCCTTAAGAAGTCTAGTTATAGTACCATTGGCCTAAGAATGTGTCGATGTGTGGATCTTATACTTATGTATACTTCTAGTTTTTAGGAATAAGTTATGGAAAATGTTAAGGGGAAATATATGTAGTCTCTCCTCCTTTTTTTTTAACTTGGTTGATTTTTAAATGCATAGGTAATTCTTATCTCAGTCCTACCTTACTGATTTACTTTGAGCGAGATCTAGAAAACTTCATTTTTGACTGTCCTCAGAAGGTAGAGAATGAATAAGTGAATCCTTTTCTTTTAATTTTGAAAACATTGAGATTTTCTTTTTGACAAATGCTTCCCAAAATTTATATTTAATAACTTTATAAAAAGTTAATGTTTGGAATGACTGATAGTTGATATTATCTGTTTAGTTATTAATTCTGATGAAAATTAATGAAGAATATTTACATACTTTTGGAAACTGACATTTTATAGTTATTAGTTAGCTATGGATGTTTAGCTGTTCGTATAAGAAATGATTACTAACCCTTGTCTGTACAGTTCATATCCGTAAATTGAACTTAAGCTTAAACTTATGTTTACCTTTTAAGTACCATAGTCACACTTGAGTAAACAAACCTTAAATACTAATTGCTGTGAAAAAGGAACTTTCTTTTTGCTAAAATTCCATCAGGGCAGTTAGGAAAACACATCTTTTCAACTCGATTTCTCTCTGAAGAAAAT
This sequence comes from Eonycteris spelaea, assembly GCA_003508835.1. Taxonomy (NCBI): domain Eukaryota; kingdom Metazoa; phylum Chordata; class Mammalia; order Chiroptera; family Pteropodidae; genus Eonycteris; species Eonycteris spelaea. The sequence goes on from PUFA01000056.1 coordinate 1,830,065, forward strand.
TTAAAACCATACAAAACTAGAAAAAAAGAAGTAATAAAAATTTTTAAATACATAAAAGCAAATACAAAGCACTGAAAACATATAGTGCCTAAAGGTCAAAAGCAAGACTCTTGTGCTATAAATAATAACTCATATCATCTGGAACTTTTAAAATCATCTACAGGTGCTACATAAGAAAATCTCTTCCTTTACAGTGCTCATAGGGCATTTGTCTGTGGTCGATGCTTTCCTTTCCCCCATGCTTTAGTATGACTCTTACCTCATCTGTGATTATAATCAGGGTTCTTTCTGGATGTAGAAGATGCAGGAGGAGCTCTGAAACGAGGCTAGTATTGAAAACTAGGTAGGATCTCATATCTGGAAGCAGATTAAGTAATATATGTAGGTGCCTCCTTTGGTTGAGCTCCCTATGTTTTATTGAATACTACAAATTGAAAGTATAAAAACTTGTAAAGACCTGCTTATATGGACACTTGAGAGACTCTTAAAGCTCTGATTTCTGATTAAGGAAGTGGGAATATAGCATCTCATTTTGCTTATTAAAGTATTTTCCCTTCTATCAAAAGTATTTATGCTAACAGTAAAAAGTATTGTTTTGTTAAACAACCAGTGTTTTAATCAAAATTGCTTTTCAAAGTAATGATAATATTTGTAAGCCTGTAACCAGTTGTCACTTTAAATGCAATTTCCATTGTGATGTTTTGCTTTACATATTAAAACATACTCAGAATTTTTAAATTATTTTAATAATTTTAGATTCCTCAGCAAGAAATGGGGTCCTCACTAAAGCCACTGTCCCCATTTATGCAACAGGAGTCCTTACATGTTATATTCAGGTAAGGGTAAATTTCTTTTACTGGAAAGTGTTAAAGCCCTTTCTATTTAGAAAGATAACCTAATATTATGTCTTTTTAATGTGTGTATAAGTGAAAATGTTACCCATAAAGGAAAACAAAATTTATTTATTTTATTCAATTAGTATTTTATAGTACAGAGCATATTTGAATAATAAGTTTCTGAATAAAATCTCCATTGAACAAATAAATTCGGAGATGGTATACTACTTGATATTTTGTTAGAAGTGTTAGATTGCACTTATTTAGCAGTTTTTTTGTGTTTTATTATGAATTTTTTATAAACAACAAAGCACATGTGTTAGGTGAAGCAAACTACAAAATGCTGTAGAATACTATATCATTTTTAGCAAAGTACTTTTTGATAATACTTTATTTTTCTTATTGTTACCACATGATAAATTATTCCAAAACGTAATGGCTTACTATAACCCTTTTATTTTCTCATGGGCTTTGGTCAGTGAGGTGTCTCTTCTGCTAGTCTTGCTGGTGGATACTCGTGTTGTTACATTCAGCTGGTTGGTTGGCAGGGGACTCAGCTAGGGCCTCTCTTCAGGGGGCCCTTGGAACAGCAGAGTCAGACCTATGACATGATGACTCAGGGCTCCCAAGAGTGCAGAAGCAAAATCTGTGAGGCTATGGCTTAGGCCTTAGATTAGCACATCACTACTACTCCATTCTGTTGGTTGAAGAAAGTCGCAGGCCCGGCCCAAATTCAAGGGGAGATAGCTAAACAAGGGCAGGAACCCAGAGGTGTGGTTCACTGGTGGTCACCAATATAACAGGCCGCCTCAGTCCGCTTAACCTGTTTAAGTAAATTGCACATGATGTGTATCAAGGCATATCAGCCATTTTTGAGCATGAGGCAGTCCTGCTAGTAAAGTGAAAATATGGACTCAGGATAAAAGCTTTTTTGAACATTAGAATGTGAAAACCAAAATGGAAGACCTTTTTTCCTGAATTTTCTCCCATTAATACCTAGCATTTCTTTTTGCCCTTTGAATTCAAAGTACAGCAAGTCACATTTATTGCCCTCTTCTCCTAAAACAGATTTGAAGCATCTTAATGATATTAAATATAACTCTACAGTCTCACATGACACCTTGAAATAGAAGCTCCAGCTAAGTACGACAGTATCTTTTAAATTTTTCTACACTAGTTTCTAAGACTACCTCATAATATCGATATACACAGAATCCCTGTGTATAGGACATTTTAAGTCATGTGGTCTTAATAGATTGTGGAGTGTCTCTATTGTTCCTAAATTCATGGAGATTAAGTCCTAGCACATTGCCAGGCACAGCAGTATACATACTCTTCTCTCACTCTTTAATTTTCAAAGCCGTTCCAGCATAACAGCAAGTGTGATGTCAGTATTCATCTCTCTCTTTTTTAACCCTATAAGTTTCTTTGTCAACTTTGACCACAAATATTATTTTAAATTATAATAATAAAGTACTAAGTACAAAGTTTGCCTCATAGTAGGCCCTTAGTACAGATTTGTGGAATAAATGAGTAAGGACATTTTTGAGTCACTATATGAAGTCCAAATATCGAAAGAGATAAGAACTAAAAAGTTTGCTAAAAAATGTGAGTGGAGGTAGCTGTCATAGATTATAGATAGCCAGCATTACCTAGAAGCACGCACTAGTAGTTAATATTTTTCTTACTAAACAAAATTTTCTGGTAGGGTAAGTCACTGCCCTATTTGATTTGGTAAACAAAAACTGTTTTGAATCAACTACATAAGCAGTATTTTTTGTCTAGAGATTTCAAAAATAGGATTGTAGTAAATTTTCAAATTAAAATAACCACGCTCATTTAGAAGTGTATTTCATAGCTCTTCACACTTAAATTTTTTCAGATTTTCAGTTTATTTAACAAATTTAATTACTCTTTGTTTGACATGGTAGTCAACTAAAGATGAGTGAAATCTCTATTTCAACTTATGATGCTGATTTGTCCATGTCTAAGCTTTTTACTAAGTAGAATGTCATGTTCTAAAACTGCTATACCCATCCTTTATTCATGCTGATCATCACTTTTGTCAACTCTTTATCTCTACCTCATCCTAAATTAACCTATGTAGAAAAAAAAATGGTAGGTGGTCATCCAGCCTTCTTATGGGATCTATTTATTGTTGACCTGAGGTATCTCTAATGACAAAAAATTTGATTCTAATTTATTATATATTTATTTTCTGATAGAATGTAAGATTCTTTTCCCTTACAAATTCAGGTTAATTTAACATACCATGCTATTTTTTTTTAACTTTCCTAATTTAGTAGGCTTGCCATTTCTAATATATTGCTTAATAGAGTACTTCATAAGAAAAAAGAAAAATATTTTCTGATTATGAAACTAATGTTCATTAAAGAAAGTTTGAAAAATATAGAGTATTCTTCAATCCAGGGCATGACTATTTCTTTCAAGAACACAATAATCTATATTTCAGCAAGCATGTAGTCTGTTACCACTAAGATGTTACAAATATGATTTCTTAGAAATTGATTTTCTACTATTAGTGAGATAGCTGTTTTAGTAGTTTGTATTTTAAGTATTTAGAGCCAAAATCAACACAAACCAAAATTTATAAAATAAAAGAATAAACCCTTTTATGTCCGAAAGCAAAACTATCTAATAAAACTTTCCGCAGTGATGGAAATAATCTGTATCTGAGCTGTCCAGTGAGGTAGCTGCTAGTGCACATGGCTGTTAAGCACTTAAATTGTATATAGCTAGTGCAGCTAAAGAACCAAATCTTTTATTTTACTTAATTTCTAATTTAAATAGAAATAGAAATAATGGCATGTGGTGAGTGGCTACCATATTGAACATCACCAGTCTAAATCTGCAAATTAAGAGTCTTTGTCTTCCTACCTTTGTGATCATAAATATACTTAATAAATATCTTTAATTAAAAGGCTTCCAAATTAGGACATTTTACCTTTCTTTGGTAAAATTTTCTAATGATAGGAAAATACAGTTTTAGTTCTACTTGATTGCTTGGAACTTCATCACCGGTCCTTTTCCTCTGTAGGAAGAAGACCGGAAACTGTTGGTTGGATTCTTAGAAGATGTGATGACCCTGCTTTCCTTATCTCATGCTCCTCTTGATAGCCTGAAGGCTTCTTTTGTGGAACTGGGGTAAAATAATATCTTAGAGTTTTTAAAAAGTTATACAAAGTTTTTAAATATTTTATAATCAGTACATTATAGTAAAAGAGTGGGGGAGAGGATACAGACATAGGTTTTCTTTAAATTAGTGGAGAAATAAAGTCAAATACAAATTTGAAGAAAATTTAGCTTTCCCAAACCTGAAAAAGGAGCCCAAAGTGAAAAGCCAGGTCATTAGGCTCCTGTTTCTTTCCTCTTGATTTGCCTAATCCCGCTCATAATCCCATCATCTATTGCTAAAGTAGTTTTAATCCAGTCTTTACTGAAAACAGGCTTATGCATTTTTTAATAACATTGTCTTGCATTGTGTTGGACTTCACAGCCAACTTACCCTGCCCTATAGATGATTTATTTGTTCCTGCAACAACTGTACAACATAGATAGGACCTGTATTGCTTCTTTAATTTAGATAGATGCGAAATTAAGATCCCCGAGGTTGTAAATTACCCATCTGACTCTTAGTCCAGTGCTCTTTCTTTTTTGTTTCTCATAGGTAAATTTTATTTTTCTTTATTTTTTAAATAATTTTATCTTTGATGTTATTAAAGAGTTGAAATTTCAGTCATAATTGCAAATGCTTAGAGAAGCTAAAAGTATTATTCCTGATTATGCTAAAAGTTTGTGGTTTTATAGGGTGACTTCCTTTTTTAAATAATTTTAGATGTAACCTGTTAAACCATACGAAGTAATTCCATATGTTTTACCAATATTTTATCATTAATATTCCTTATAAATATATTTTACAGTATACCAGTAAGCACTGTGGTTCTCACTTTTTTTTCTTTTTTTTTTTTAATTGAAGATATGATTTAAATATTTTTTTCATTTTTTTCCCCCATCTACCTTCCCCTCCTTCCTCCGGCTCTCACTTTCAACACTGATTTTTCTTCTTTCAGTGCAAATCCAGCCTACCATGAGTTACTGCTAACTGTTTTATGGTATGGTGTGGTCCATACTTCAGCCCTTGTGAGGTGCACTGCTGCTAGAATGTTTGAGGTATGTACAAATGCTTCTGTTGGTTCAGATTATAATGATGTTTCTCGGGAAGAGGGAAAAGGGAATTTTTTTTGAAAGGCTTTACATACTATATTATATTGATGCATATTTTATGGTATTGAACAATATCTAGTTGTGTACTGTGTGATGGGGCAGAAATTTAGCTTTGACATATTTAAGAATGTTTTCTAGCTTTATGGTTCCTTGAATGTTATTCTATTATCGGTTCAGTTTCTCAAATTATCTTTTAATTCTTTTTTTAAATTTCCATCCTAATTAAATCTTTCCAATAATACTTTTCTATTTACTGAGGTATATGGCTGCTAAAATAAACTAAAGCAATACAGAATATTTTTTAAGTTGTAAAATATAATTGGTTTCATGAGTACCATTAAAAAATTAGTCATTGCAATTATGGAAATATGTATTCTGTTGATTACTCCTGCTTCATGATTCCCTCACATATCATATGGAATAACATCCATATAGATTATCAGCCCATAGATTTATAAGAGTGAATAGACCGTTGATATAATTTAACTGGATTTTCTCAAATTGCCACCTACCCAAGTTAAGCATGAAAATCGAAATACCTATTTTATATGCCCATTGTAAAGGAAAATTATGTCATCGCCTAGTGTGTGTGTATATATATTCTTTTATATTTCAAAAACTTGTATTCGAGCACTAAAATTGGTTTGGAGTATTTCTTATTGCTGAAGTCTTGCCATGAAGCCAGAGTGCCTGGGTTCAGTTTCTGTCTCTGTCACTTAGTGGCAAGTTCAAACTTCTCTGTGCCTTAGTTTCCTCATCTACAAAATGATGATAATAAGTATCTATCCCAAAGGATTTTTGTTAATATTAAGAATTAATACCTTTTAAAGTCCTTAAAACAGTGACTGGCACATAATAGCTTAATAAATGTTAACTATCTTTTTTTTTTTTTAATTTATGCTATTCACAAAATAATGTAATAGTTTAGGGAACATATATTTATCCAAACTAAAATGACGCTAATATTCATGTGATTCTTAAAATATCTTAAAGCATTTATTTCCATAAGAAGAACTGAATAATTCAATTCTTTCTGAATTTCAGAATTTTTCCACAATTTAAGATAAATTGCCATTTAAAGGATAGAGCACTAATATATTTAAAATATATACCTTGTAAAATTTTTAAATATATAAAATAGATTCATGGAATCTAAAGAAAATTTTATTATGATCAGAAGGTTGAAAATTTTCTGTCCATGTTATTCTCTCAGTTAGTTTACATATTTGAATTTTTTAAAAAAACCTGTAATCGAGTATTCTTTGTCAAGGTGAATGCCAAATTGAAAATTCATTTTGATGTCTAGTATAGATTCCTTCTAGGTATAAATAATTTTTGATTATTCAGTGTGCTTAAATAGTCTTTACCCTGAAAGAAAAAAAGTTTTTCTTTATTCTCTTCCTTCCCCCAAAAAGGAAAAGGCATCCTTTTAAATGAAGAGCTTTTTCTTTAATATGTTTACTTCATAGGATTTTATTCTAAGACTATAAAAGTGATTGTTGCTTTATCTTAAACCATTTGTTCCTAAAATATCTCTATGTACCAGTGAAGCTATCATATAAGTGAAAATAATTTAAATAAATCAAACGTAGTGTCCTCCCTTTTTATTTGTTTTTGAGTTTTTCTGCCTTATTTCTTCCACGTGGCTTTTGTCTGGTTTTGGTGTCTGTGCTCGCTGTCAGTGCTGGATTGGAACCTGTTCCCATGCTTAAGTAGTTTTCCATGTTCTCTCACGTTGATTATGAACTAAGTCTAATTTGAGAGATTAGTTCAATATTATTTAAAATTTATTTATGATAAAAAAAATTTATCATGCCAGTGATTGAGCATGCCAGTAAAAGTCATCAGTAGAAAAAATTAAAGTTACTTTTTTGTCAGTGACCCTTATTTTAAACAAAATTGTATTAAGGGAATACATATATTTCATAAGATCTCTTTTGATGCTAATACTTTATAATTTACAGTTATGCCTACTTCCCCCCTAAATGAGTTAATCCATATTAAAAACATAAAAATAGGGCACTTAAATTTTTTTTTAATGTGAAACCAGAAACTGTTGAGAAGAAATCAAAAACCGTTATACCAGGAACGTAATATGAGATACTTCAGTGAAATTAAATACTAAATTTAGCTCTGAATTTTCGGACAGCCGGACGAAAAGGGGAAACCCAATCAGTCGTACTATTCTCATTGTTAAAGATGAGGCAATATGGTACTTTCGAAGTAGCATATTATTATTAAAATTGATGTATAAGGAGACTTTATTATGTGACTCCCTATGACTTGGATTTCCCAAAAGATGCAGAGAAGGAAGAACTTCATATCATGATGTCTTCTATCGACCATAATGGAATTGAGCATGTAACATTGGACCACAGCTCCCAGGGGGCCTGGGCTTTAAGACAGACGTGGTCGTGTTCATTTTCCAGCTCCGCTTCTAAAACCCTGGAAGAGTTGCTTAGCTTCTCTAAGGCTCTAAGGCTCCTTTCTTCATCTGTTAAAATATGGTTAATAATTGTACTTGCCAGATCAAATGATAGATTATAAATTGATAACTCTTAAATATTCCCTCCAGAGCAGGGAAAAATTAACTTGTCACCTAGATTATCCTTTTTTTTTTTTTTTAATGCTTTTTGGCTGGCACAAATTAGCAGACATTTCAAAATACCCTTTACTGATTCAGGTCTAAGCTATCTTATTTATGAAATGATGCAGAGATAAGAATTTTATTTATAAAAGAGTATTCGAACTTCTTGTCCCTATTTCTTTCTACCTGACATCAGTTAGTGTTTAAGGTAGTAACAAAAGTTCTTATGTTATTTTATTCTTGCCTGATTACCTATGGTTTTTTACAAAAATTATTTCAGAATATTGAAGTAGGTCCTAAAGTGAATTAGTTGTTAAATGGTAACAGATTATTGTAAAATTAAGAATCTTCGCATAACGTAAGCTCTGCACTCTCTGACATGTTGTGTAGGAAGATTGTGTTAACATACACACAGTGTTGGGATTTTGTTACTAAAAATTCCATGGCATCATTTTTCTTCCAGGAGGACTAGTGAAAAGATTATTTAGCATTTAGGATTCATTTCTATTTACATTCTGAAGTTGAAAATTTGGGATTAGGACATTGTCCTTCTCTACTGAACTCATAAAACTCAGTAATTTTTATAAAAAACAAGATTTATACTTCTCAATATTGTACTCTTGTTCTTTTATATGGAGTTGGTTGCTAAATGAATTGTTTTTATTATTAGATTATAGAGATGGATCCCATTGTACTTATCATATATACTTTTTTTATTTACTTGAGCTCTAAAAGAAATGTTAAACAAAGAATTCTTTGAAAATGTTAACTCCTCAGACCAGCCAAAAAAGTTTTTTGTTTTTTTAATATATTTTTTATTGAGATAGCATTGGTTGATACCATTATATAAATTTCAGATATGCAACATTATAAATCGGCATCTGTATGTACCATATCATGCTCACCACCAAGTCTAGTTTCCATCCGTCACCTTATAATAAAAAAAATTGTAATTAATAATTTTCCCAAATACATCACAAATCTTATATCCTTGGAGCACTTAAAATAAGTAAACTCATATTTCTGAATCTTTAGTCTTTGTCAGACACAATATTTAGAAGTATTATGTATAGTTGGTAGCCTAAGGATCCTTTAAGGTAGATGACAGTATCACCATTTTCAGATGAGAAAACTGAGTTTCAAGAGATTATGTAATAATGTATCTAAGGCTAATAAGTGGAGAGCTAGAGTCTAAACCCAGATCTGATTCCAAATGTAATACTTTCTGCTAGGCTGTACTATATCTATCTACCTCAAAATAGAAAGTTGTGTAACAGGTTGGGGATTTTCCTATGTGATTTTAAAATGTACTTGCTATAGAACAATCAGACGCAATTTAGTGGTGATTGCTAGCCATTTGAGTTTGGTTTAAAAACAGTCCAGTTTGTACCTTGTCGGTCATAATAAAATCACACCAGATTTACTTAAAGAATTTTAATCATAGAACTCAGTATGTGTCTTCTTTTTAGCCTTTCTTTTTAAGGAAAGCTTTTTTTCAAATTTCATTTTAAATGAACATGGAAATTGCATAGACTATTCGACCAAAAGTACAAACTGCATTATATTGGTGACTGCTAGGCTATTTAAGCTTCGTTTTCCTCCTAAGCATTCTCTGCCTTTTTAAGCACTCTAGTAGCAATATTAGCTTAGCTTCTAATTTTGTTTTTGCTTTTGTGTTTTCTCTCTTTCTCTTGGTTATTCCTTTCTACTCCCCATGGCATTGTGTTTGCTCTTTCCATGTATCGCCTGTGAATACCCCCTGCGCTGACCAATCAGCTGTTGGTGAAGGGGGTGAATGAAACTCTGGTAGCTCAGAGGGTTGTTCCTGCTCTCATTACTCTCTCCAGTGACCCCGAAATGTAAGTGTGGGCCCTGCCTTTTACATTCAGCATCCCTTTCAAAATGTGCCTGTCAAGAAGTAACCATCAGCTTTTAAATTCATTGAAAAATATATTTATCTCTATAAAATAATAATGTCAGAGTGTGCTTCTTGATTTGAAACTTTATCATGCTGCTATTCATGTATCTTTAAGTCAAGCTTCACAGAAGCCTAGTTTGGAGGCCATATATTAAAAATATAAATTTTCGTACTCAATAAATATTTCCAAAACTTAAAACATGCTGATGGACTATTTCTTCCAAGCCAAAAAGGGATGCTCTGCTAATCTCGCTAACATGTTGTTACCAGTAAGTACAGTGGCATGAACCAAAAGGCTTAACATTTTAATGTCTCGAGTGGGTGACTAAACCAAGAAAGGCCAATGAGTCTGCCTGCCCATCCTCAGTCACAGCTAACCCAGTTCTCATTCCAGTTTACCAAACCATTTTTTATTGCATGTTGACTGGTTTACAGCTGACTCTTCGAGGCATGAGTGAAGCGTTAGTTGACAAGCGGGTTGCTCCGGCCCTTGTTACCTTGTCCAGTGATCCTGAATTGTGAGTTTCACAGACTGCGACCTTAAGTTATCCTTTGTCTGTTCTTTTTAGGCATTCTTCTTGGTCTGCTTTTTTAAAATTTAATTTGTCATTGCTAGAGACTAATACGGTATATTTATCTTGTATTTATTTTGATATACATTTTAAAGATGATTAGTTTTCCATCCCAAAGAAAACTTCAGTTCCTTTCTTTTTTAATTCTAACAGCTCTGTCAGGATTGCCACAATTCCAGCTTTTGGCACTATTATGGAAACAGTTATTCAAAGAGAGGTAGGAAATGATTGAAATTTACTCTATCTGTATATTGTCAAGGTGATAGTTACACATTTCCCATACAGATAGCCAGTGGCAGGGTCAGGGAGCATCACACCTTTTATTTCATTTCTTAGTTGTGAACCAGAATAGCCAACCCAGAGTGTATTTTCATATCCTTAGGAAATCTCTAGACTTCTCCATTAGAAAATTAAGTATGCGCCAACTCTCAGATGTTCCGTTTTAAGCCTAGCTGGATATTGCAGTTTTGGATAATCTTTCAAACCAGATCTAGCTCCAAAGCCTTCTGTCCTATAGTAGTAGACCTGTGGACAGTCTGCATAAATTACTGATTGCCTGTTTGTGCAGATTTGAAGACTATTTTGTCAGATAACTTTGGGAACACAGTTTTACAAATGGAGGCTAGGGGCAGCTATATTCTCCTGTGTCTTTGATATCAAGCTGCAGGTCATTTCACGGCACAACACTGTGACAACCCTGTGTCATGCTGACTACAGGATATTACCAAGGTCGTCCTCCCCAAAAGTATACTTCAGTTCACAAACTTACTTAATTTCAAGTTTGTTATGTTCTACCTGCAACATTAACTATAAGACATTTCTCAAAATTCGTATCAAAATTTCATTCTTTATTACCACTAGGATATGTCCTTATATAAAGAAAAACACTGTAGATTAGAAAATAAATTTTTTGTAGCCATATTACTTAGCCACTTAAACGAAAACTAGATTTTCATCTAAAAAACACCAAAAAAAGAAAAACTATTTTGTAAAATTCCTTTGTCATATGGATTTTTTATAACAAAAATAATTTAGTTGTCAATGGAAAAAAATGTTTTCAATTTTTCGCTGATATATTTCACTGGCGAAATGACAGTAAAAAAAAAGCACATCATTCTGCAAAGCTTGCAGTCTTGGAAGAATTTCAACATGTTCTTAAATTCTAAAATAAAAACGTCTTTTAGGGAAATGTGAGTAAGATATAAGTCACTAATGACTCAGAGCTCTCAGAGGTGAGTAACTGGGTAACTTACACTAATTTAAGAATTATAATTTAGATATAAAATCGTCATAAATTTATCTCTTTCCCTAAATATTGTGGAGTCTTTTCATTTGTTTTTAGTTAGCCAGGTAATATTTTATTTTCAAAAAACAAAAAATCAGAAATTAACAAGCATAACAAAAATGTAAAACCTTTTTCTGAGGCAAAAAACTAAATAAGTACTTCTTTAATTTCTGATTTCTACTATCATGTTGATATGAAACAGTTGAATCCAGAGCTGCAAGCCCTGTTTCATGTGTATGTTCTCTTTAACAACTCTGCCCCGTTGTCAATATTTTCTAAAATGACTGTACAATATCCAATTTTAAGTTGCTGGAAAGAGTGAAAATGCAGTTGGCTTCTTTCCTGGAAGATCCTCAGTATCAAGACCAATATTCTTTGCATACAGAAATCATAAAAACATTTGGTAGAGTTGGACCTAATGCAGAACCACGGTTCCGAGATGAGTGTAAGTTGCATTTTTCTACCTTTTTCCCTGAATTGTAATGTAATCAAAGCCAGACATGACTCTGAGCATTTTTCATGTGTCAAAGCCTTTCTTCACTTTATCTTTACTGTACTGAAAGCTAAAACTGAAACGGTTGGTTGTTGTGAATTGCTCAGTATTACTATTACTAGATGTCTTTTTATACCGTATACTGATTGCTGTAAGATATATTGAAAAGTAACTCAATTTCAAGTTATTTTAAAAACATTTCTTAATCACTGTGCTGCCTTATATTTAAAGCTTATTATTCAATTCTTATTTTTAAAGACATTTTTATGTTTCTGGATATATTTTTATGAAAAAATATGCATTTCTTCCACTTAGTATGCCATTCAGCTGTTATGTATTATTTTTTAATTCACAGCTTGTTGACCTGTTAAATGATCTGCATGATTATCTGCTAAAACATTTTCTCTCATTTCTATATTTTTTTTATTGCGGGCCTCAACCTTTATGACAACAATTTCTTTGGGTGGCATCAAAGCATCCAGTAATTATTATTCTAAACATATGCCAGTTATCACTGCTATAACTTTAATCTTTTTATTTTTAGCAATTTGATATGCTGTATAGAGGACTTTAAGTTTGATTTCTTAATTCAATTTGCTTTCTAGTATAAAATTGAATTCTCCCACCGACTAGTTATTGCCTATCCAGCCCAGGTGAATACCGTGTATTCACCTCCCAATTAGATTTCTTTCTGTCACCACCAGCTTGGTATTTTTAAGATAAGATTCTTCAATAAAAAATATTGTTAGAATTTGGATTGCAGTGTTCAAAAGGTCTGTTGAGGTCATAAACATTTATTGAGCTATAGCAACACAATCACGAGATTCTTTTTCAATGAGTAACATGAGGAGAAAGTAACAATACTTATAATTAGGTGACAGAAAAAGGTTTGGTATTTCAGTTAGCAGTAGAGACAATCCCACATGTGGTAACGTCTGATTTGCAGGCGATCGTAGTAGAAACTCCGAAGGTGCTTTACCTAATTCTGGAAAGGCTGTAATTGCTCTGAAGCTGTAAGCCTTGGCTCGGCTGAACTGGCAGTGGGTCTTTGGCATATGCCACATCGTTGAGTTAACTCTCTAGAATGTGATCGAACCTTCCTGAGTACATTCAAAAGGAAGAGTTTCATGTCTCAGAGAAGAAAGAAATTTTCATAATGGCCTCAAAATAATAATTAACGGTTGGCTTGCAAAAATATTAAGACTAGAAATTTCCACTGCTTGAATAGGTATAATAAACCATTGTCCCGTAAGCCCTCTACAACTTAGTGTGTACCCAACAAGTATGTCTTACACAGTCTCCTTCCACATGCTGGCACAATCAGACTTTTTTTTTCAACACAGTTTTTTTTCTTTTGTACTTACTACCCACTCAAGTGACTTCCCTTTTACTTTACAACTTTACCCCAAGGAATTTAATGTTCTATATTAATAAGATTAATATAGATAAAAGTAAAAGTAGATATTGACAAGGATACTACATTGTTATCCACCTATTTATGGACACTTCCCTTTAGGATCATAGGGGAAGGACAGAGAATTCCTCTAATTCTCTCATGTGTGGCAATGTCTTCCTTGGAGTGGCATTTTGGATATTTATTTCTCTATTTCTTAGAGAATAGAGGACTCTGGTTCTTCCAATGGCCGTTTTTCTTTCCCACTTCTTAGTCCTAATAGGACCTACTGGTCTTGATTTTATTTCAGGGGTCATTTGTTTTATCTGGACTATGATACAGTTTTTTGTTTGTTTTCAAAAGCTTTTGTATTTTGTAAGGCTCTCTGAAAATGTTCATTCATACATTGGAGATTTTCTAACCTGACAATTTTATATTAGATTAATTTTATTCAAAGTTTCTTAATTCAAATCAGAGTTCGTGTGCAAAAAGAAAGGATAAAAGTACCTTTACTTTGGCTGTTAGATCTACCTCAGAATATTTTTTGAAAGTTTACTTCTATTTTTATATTGATGTATCTTTATTTCATTTGCAGTTTTTAATCTTTGTCCAATCTGCCCCTAAGACAAAGGCTTCTGCAATGGCCTTATATTGTATATTTCCTATTTTCCTTGGCAACTGAAGGTCAGTTGTAGAATTATGCACATCTAGGTTATGAAATCTTTTAACCGTTTATCTCCATTGGAGGGGTTCACAATTAAGTAAATTAATTGGTACAGATGTGGTAGCCCAGGACAATACGTATTTCTATAATAAAATGTTGAATTCTGTAGTAAATTTCTGTCCGTCTTCCGGGATTTAGGAAGATCCTTAATTATAGCCTTTAACTAGCTCTGGACTAAAGCTGAAGGTAACTTCTGTAGATCTGTTTTCTAGTTAAGCAGTTTTAAGGAGATACGGTGCAAGGTGGTTGTTGAATTTCTAAGAAAAACATTGAGGAAAGGATTGCTTGTATAGGAGGTCAGAGAAGGAGCAGGAGGTATAAAGAGGCCATGTGTCAGTAGATAAAAACGTGCAAGGAAGGTAAGTTTTAAAAGGTTTGGACAGAAATAAACTAGAGAATTTTGAGAGAAACTATCTTAGAGCCACCACCAGTAGCTCTTTTTTTTTTTTTTTTTTTTTTTTTTTTTTAGGTAAGGCAACTCTTGGTTGACCTCACAGATTGCAAGGACCTTGTCAGTTTACAGTCCTTTATTTTTTTATTTTTTACGCCTATAGCACCTGGTCTTCCTAGGTGGTCTCCATCCAAGTGCTAATCAGGCCCAACCCTGCTTAGCTTCCGGGATCAGACGAGATCAGGCTTGTTCAGGGTGGCATGTCCAGTGCTATTTGACATTGGTCTTTGCTAAGAATTTGAGAAACTAAAGCTAATAATAATTTTATGAAGGAGTGAAATAATTTGATGTTGAAAAAGAATATGCTACATTTATCTTTTGTTTAATAGGAATGGTAATACCTGATTTTTCTAAAAAACCTTGTTTTTAAAGATAATAGTAACACAAGAGATAGGTTATTTATATTTGTTTATTGGTTTTCTTTTTTCAAGTTGGAAAATTAAATTACAGAGAGGCCAAAGACATATACAACCTCATAATTAAGTTATACTGACAATGCTATAATCTTTCTCCTAAATCCCAGATCACTACCCTAAAAAACATGCTTTCTTCCCTAGTAAGAGAAAGCAAGCATAGGATATGGGTAATCTTTTGAAAATCATCTAGAATTAAAATGAATTTTGTAAATTAAAATGAAAAATTAGTTTTTAAGATGTACGAGTGTTATATGTGCATGCTTTGAATAAAAGTGTAACAATTTCTTTTTCTTTTTTCCAGTTGTTTTACCACATTTGCATAAGTTAGCCTTGGTGAACAACTTACAAATTGTGGATTCTAAGAGACTGGATATTGCTACTCATCTTTTTGAAGCCTACAGTGCACTTTCCTGTTGTTGTATCCTTGATTAATGTGTGTCTATATTTATATAACAAATCTTAAAGTGAACATCAGTTGCTACAGGTTAAGAAGAATATTTATCTTTAACTTTCATACATAAGGATTGCAGAAAACCAAAAGTTCGATTTGATTTGCCTCACTCCTTATTCTGGCCATCTCATAATTTTACAAGATAATTTTAAGTCCTCTGTGCTTATATGTTCTATATTTTTAAAAACACTGACTAAAGTTTTATTTATGTCAATTGGCTGTATAACTGAGTAAAAAATGAATTATAGCTGAGGCTTTTGTTAATCAAAAGGAAAACTGGTATGTGTCCTAGTGTTTGGGTTTTTTAGTGAATGTTTAACTGTCTGTATCAGTGGAATGCTATGAATTCCTCTTACAGAGATGTCACTCATTGAAAAATTACAGTGCCAATATGGCAAATCATCTGTGGTAATGGTAGAAGTGGAGGAAAACTCAGAGAGATGTCTAACCAATGCCAACCACTGCATTTTACAAATTATTAACCTGAAGCATGGCATTAGTGACTTTTTCTGGGGTTTTTTTTGTAATTAAAAAGCAAAACTAATATGGGAACAGAGAACTTTAGCTATCCTTATAAATGTTCTTCTTACCATCGTAGGCCCAGGAAAAGAAAACTAAGAAGGAAGGAAAGATAAAGATGGGCAAAGTAAGTGAACTCCAGCTTCGAGGCTTGCCTGTTAAAAGGCAGTTGAGTTCAAGAAACGGGGACTAAGATTTAAAAAAGAGCAAAAAGCTGAATACTCAAACAGAACTATAAAAGTAGATGCTAGACAACATAATCAGAATTATGATTATGACAGAAAAAACGGCAGTAGAGAGAGGTTTCTAGTGATTCACTGGAGAAGACGGAGGACAGAGGGAGAGTTTCAGTTAAGACAAGTGGTTTTCAGAATGCCACTGACACCCACTGGCACTGGATTCTTGACTGGAGAGTTCCAACGGAAGGTGATTTTTTTGGTTAAATCAAATAGAGAAAGTAGAAACTTAGAGCTATTAGTTAAGGAGCTGTTTGTCTTTTTGGAAATGTTAAAACTTGAAGTTAGATGCACGGTCGAAAGCATTTTATTTTGGGAATCTACTACAGATGACTCATCTGAATGATGTAAGCCATGTATCTTGTGTAATACAGATTGTAAAATGGTCAGAGACACCATATTTTGCTAATTTTGTTACCTCAGCTATCCATATAACTGTAATTATCCATAGTCCATCTTCTATAAATTTCATTCCACTGAAAGGAGAACTTATTATCATTCTTGATTTATCTCGCTGGCATTTTCAACTTATAGAAAATAGAGGAAGCAAAAAGAGGAAGCGATATCCTGAATTAGCAAGGAAGAACTGTTTAGTAATGGAGAAGTGACAGGACCCTTACAAAAAAGTAATTATGGCATCTCAAAGTAATTATGGTATTTCAAAGAAAGAAAATATTGGTATAGTTATACTGTTGCCTAGACTTTTAGAAAATAGATATTTAAAAACTGAAGCAAAAAGTGCTGTACATTCTTAAATAGCAGAGAGTTTCTAAAGGAATATGGCCCAAGGAAAATGGAAAAGTCAAAAGATCGAAAATGTTAGCTCTGTAAAGCTAAATTTTTTAAGTGGACAAGGCAGCAGTTTCTAAAGCACATAGAAGTCTGTATAGAAGGAATATTAATGTGTGTTTAAGTATGTACAGAGTATTACTAGAGTAAATACAGATTAAGTCTTTACACCAGTACAGTATGGGGAAGAACTGTATTAACAATAGACCCTGTTCAAGTACTAAAAATGTTAGTTCTGCATGAGTCAGAACCTGCACTTCTGTCAACAGGATGGTGTGGCCACTATTAAAGTCACACTGTCCAGACCCATTCAGCTGTTCTATCGCGGTCCAAGCTCATAGAACACAAGAATGTTCCTTTCAACACTGACATGATATTTTAATAAGGCCATGGAAAAGCTATAGTGTTTAACATTTGGCATAGTAATAAGTCAAAAAATCATTTTCTAAAACAGTTTTGAAAGAATTTAGAAATGTTCAAGTTGAGGATAGATGGCTTGGGTTTGGAAACATTTAAAAATTATTTTAAAGTTTATTATAGAAGAAAGGCTGGGCACCTATAGGGCACACCTGTAACTGAGGCACAGAGGTCACAGAGCAGCTGATTTTATTAGGAAAACTTTCTGACTGAGCTATCTACAAGTGCAGTGATATCTCATGAAGCTGTGAGTGTCTGTCACAGTTAGCGTCAGAGGCCTAATGACCACCATTTACAGATGAGGTAAAGGCGGTTCCTAGTAAAAGATAAGACTAAATGACCTCAATGTCTTCAACCCTTAAGAAAGGCTGACTCCATGAGCGAAAGGGAGGACCAGTTAGAAAAAGAGAATGAATTCCTTTTTACCTCCAGATAAGGCCATCTTCCGTTTCTCAGCCTATGCCCATATTTCTCTAAATGAGACTCTTAACTGCTGATCCGAAGATCACTCACGATTACATGTTGGTGGTACTTTCTTCATATCTGGAAAATAAGATGGCATAACTGTTAGGTCACAGGGATTTGGTTCAACCAAATAATATCTAAATTTTTAGTACTGCCTATTTTATAAGTCACTTGTTTATAGGAGCCTTGTTTACAAACAAATTTTATTTATAACTCTTTTTAAAGCCATAGTTATATATTATACTGATTTTTTTTTTTACTTAATGAAATTTATTAATTTTTTTCCCAAAGTAACTCATCTTTATAATGGAACTAATTTACTGGCATTTTTCACTTGAATATTGGTATACTAAATAAGAACTATTTTTAAATGGCTAACAACTATGATAAGTTGAAAATGTGTCAGGATCGATGTGAATAAACAAGGTGAATTATATTCTTAAAAAATGGATCTGCTTTCCTGATTCATTTGAATGTCAAAATAATCAACTAAAAATCAAAGAAGACCAGGAAATGTAATTAGTACTAAACTTATATTATTACAGTAAAAGCTCTCTTATCCAATTCAATTAGGACCAATAATAAATCAGTTTAATAGGATGATTAAAGCAAGAAATCAGAAGAATGATATATACCTAAGATAACTTATTTTAATTTGAAATACATAAGTTTTATTTTACCAATATTCTGAGGTAGAGATATTTCTTCTGTTTGAGTCTGATGATTAGAGTTAAACATCATCTTTCTTAGATAAACTATATCTATAATTAATTGTCTACGATTTTCAGTTTAAGTTTCTTTATAGAGGATCCAGAAACATTTCTGATACTGGGTATAGAATTTTTCCTAATCTTTATTTTTCCTAGTCTTTTACGGTTGTCTCATACATACGTAATTAAAACAGCAGCTTTTTAAGCAATTGGGCTTTATCAGTTTTTTATTCCTCAAACTGTCAACTTAATTGTCATGGAAACATTTTCTTGTTATATTGACTTCATACTCATTTAAATATACAATTAAATAATTTTTACAGTCATTTCATATGTTTATATAATTTAATTTAATTATGTAATGTTACAATAATGAACACCACTAACACAAAGAAATGGATGGGAATAGACACAATTGACTCTTAAGAAGTAACTAAACAAGTGGGAATCACACTCAAGGGGAGCCTGTTTGCTCTAAGTGATCCGCATGCCATCGGCATCATTTAAGAGAACGCTTCCTTTGTATTACTCTGCTGTTCTGTTGGGCATACCAGTTTTTGTTTTTTTTTTTTAATTCCCTTAACTGCATTGTCTCAAGTCATTTCAGAGGATTTAATGGTTAATCACTTTTTACCTGGTCTCAGATGTTTACGGACCGACATGGAACATCTTTCTCCAGAGCATGAGGTAAGCTGCTGAGATGGTAAAGTCACTGTGATTATCAGTGTTCGTGTGTTTCAGCATCTCCTGTACTGACCTCTGTTCCTTGTGCTGTGAGGCGCGGTAATGATACCTGTGCTTAATTTTTTTTAATCGGTTCATTGTCATTTTATAGATTAATTTATGAGTTATGAGAGCTTGAGCAGCTCCTTGAGCATGTTTGAGCCTCTTTAATTCTGTACAGTAGAGATCAGATACTCTTCCTTCGTTGAATATAATTAGAATTTAATAAGGTAATGGACATGAAATGCTTCTTATCTTTAAAATGCTATACAATGTTATCTCTGACCATCAACTTTCTTAGAAGCGAGATTTCTATTTTCTGTTTCCTCATAACTTTCATTTTGCTTACCTTCCTATTTCCTCCAAAACCTTGTTTATCATTTATTTCTTATTCGATATCTTCAACCTGTCTTTCTACACCTTTTTTTTAATATCATGGTTGACTCTCCCCTCTTAAAGGAAACAAAACAACGAAAACAAAAACTTCGCTTCATCCCTCTCCCACCGCTTTTTCCTCCCATGAGTCTACCCCCCCCCCCCCCCGTCTCAGCTTTCACACTGTCATTGGCACATCTCTCTGATCCAAGGAGACTGCGGCCCCTTGGATCACTATGATCAAAGCGCCACACTGCCAGGGTATTTCTCAGACTCGATGGGAGTGCATAGGAGCATATACGTTTTTCATACATGTCTTTGGCAACACCTAGTATTCTTAAGACTTTTTCCTGATTATTGTCAAACTTGAGCATCCTTTGTATGTTTATTAATTAGTTAGGTTCTTCAATCAAAGCCTGTTCAGGTTTTTTGCCCATTTTTCATTTGGGTTGTAAATTTTAGCATTATCTTACCAGGTTCCAAGAAAAATCTCATTCAGATTCTTATTGGAATTGAATAGATTCTATAAATTAATTTAGGGAGACATCATCTTCATGATTTTAAGTCTTCTCTCCAGAATATGCTATTTCTTACATTTTTTTAGATCTCCTTTAATGTCTTTCAATAAAGTTTTGTAGTTTCATCTAAGAAATTGTTATACCTTATCTCTGTAATGTTAAATTATATATATTTTAACCCTTTCTTGCAGTCGCATAAAAATACATATAACTTTTGTACGTTGAAGTTACATCTAGCCAACCTGAGAAACTTTTTTATTATTAATTCTAATAGTAAAATGTCTGTGGATTTGTGTTTATGTTTTATATGCAGAAAAGTCATCTGCAAATAATATATTATTTTCTTTATTTTTTTCTTTTGTCTTACTTTAGGATCTGTATTGCCATCTCTTTTTCACTTCCAATATTAACTTGTTTCTTTTTAAAATTGTTTTTGATAGAGATTTATTGATTTTATTAATTTTTTCAAATATTGAACTTTTGGTTATATATTTTTTCCCTGTTTTCTGTTTCACTGATTTCTATTTTCATCTTTATTTCCTTTCGCTTTCTTTAGGTTTAGTTTTTTGTTTTTTTTTTTTTTCTAATCTCTTAAGGAAGAAGCGTAGATTTCTTACTTTTTAATTTTTCTTTATTTCTAACACATGAATTTAAGGCTGCTCGGAAAACTTCAATGTAAATCGTGAAGTGCTTCACCTTGGCCTCCTAGTACCCCTAATCTGGCTCAGTGTTCTTTCCAAAGCCCTTATCACCTTCTAAATGTATGATCAAATTTACCTCTTTGTGTTTATTGTCTAGAACATAAGAGCATAAGCTCTTCACAAGGAAGGAATGTTGTCCATTTTATTTGCCACATTCTTTATGTTTAAAAAGGTGCCTGGCACACAGTAGGTTACAGTAAATATTTGTTCAGTGACCTCCACGTCCAAGCGTAGGCCAAGAATATTCAGGAAGGCGCTTCAGTTTCTGGTGTGGTTGCCAGCAATAGGAACAGTAGCTTCTTAGATCCCTCCACCCTTTCCATCACTCTCTGCAACAACGATGTTAACTCTTACGTTCCCTCCCATTGTATTCCTGACTGTGTTTTAGTAGCCACAGACCTACAGCTGGTCTAGACATTAAAATAAAGCATCTTATGGTTTTTGCAACCTGGAGAAAGCACAGAGATATGAGACAGAATAGCTTTTACTGGGAAAATATGTGCATGACCATGGTATGTGTGTACGTTACTGTACAGATGTATACAAACTTTACTTTTAACATTAGATGGTAGAGAAAACTAAGGGAGAATGGGAATCGGATTTAGAGGAAAGGTTAGTGAAAATCAAAATGAATTGAGTTATCTGATTGAGATCTTTTAAAAAGTTATTTCCCCCCAATCTAGCAATCTAATGTGAATCCTTTAACAAAATAACCTGCCAAAACTTCAAATCTTTAATTAACATATCAGCTTATGAGAATATTAAAAATTAACTTAAAAACTTTAGATCAACCATAGCATTTCACTTTGTCAGCTGTATTTCACTAAAGTCATTTTTTTAATCAGGTTATTTTAAGTTCCATGATAAAAGAATGTGAACAAAAAGTAGAGAACAAGACCGTCCAAGAGCCTCAAGGGTAAGACATTAATTCTTTATTTAAGGCTTCATGTTAACCTTAATTTCTCTAAATTTTTTATTCGTGGATATGATCTTTTATTTTGTGTTATTTTGTAGTCATTTATCTGGAAGACAAGAAAATTCTTTAGCAGTTCACAAATGCTAGTCCATACACCATCTACTTCAGAATTATCCAGGGAATTAAAAATTCGGATCTCTACCCCGTTCTCTGTGCCTGATTCAGCCTAGAGATCTGTATGTTTAAAAGCTGCCAAAGAGATTCTGATACGTAGCTGACTTTGGGAACCACTGGTCAAATAGTGTCTTAGAAATTTGTGGAAGGAGTTTGTTTGTCAGATGTAACTTAATGCACTGCATAAAAGATTCTAAATTTGTCGTTGTTCTAGTCACACACTTCCAACTAGCTGAACTAATCAGAATTCAAAGATTTCAGTGAAATTAAAATCTGAACACAGATGTGAAAGAGTAACATTGAGCATTCAGGAGAGGAAGTAATTTGCAACAGACTGTATACTCTTAACTCCTGCTGAAGTAACCTTGAGCAGTTCATCTTAAACGAACTCTGTTACATAAAGAGCTCAAAGGTGTTTCCTTTATAAAGCTGACTGCCAGGAATGTTTCATCTATTAGGCTGGGTGCGCACATGCATGTGTGCACGCGCACACACACACACATATACACAGTACACACTTGCCTCTTTCTGTGCGTCAGAAACCCTTTCTTTAGCCCCCTAGGGTGATAGGAACTCATTTACCATTTTAACCATGAAAACTTAAAACAGTAAAAACCCTTGGATAGGTTTCTATTCTGAATACAAAATCCATATTAACAGCAAAGCAAATACTTCTGTTCATTGATCATACATTAAATATTAAGATTATCTGGTGCCTTATTAGTTTCAAATGTGAAAAGTTTTGGGACAAAATTCAGAAGAATTATATACCAAATTTAGAAATTTTATGAATTAGCATGCAGGAATTTTTTTTAAAAAGTATTTTATTTTTAAAAACAGAGAATTTCAAATAAACATAAGAATAAACAGGTAATATAATGAATTTTTATGTACTCATCACTCAGCTTCAACAATTATCAACTTAGAGTCAATTTTATTTGATTCATACCCTACCACTTTACCCCTCCATATTCTGGTATGTGTCTCTAAAAGATACTTTCTATTTTTTAAAACAAAAACACGATATCAGTGAAAACAGGAGTTAAAGCAAAAACAAGAATTGGAGTGCTGTTTTTCTTGAATGCCATGCACATTTTATCTTGTAAGTAGTAAGTGGCCATGGAAAATTTTTGAGAAGGGGTGGAAAATGAAGAATTGATGTTTTTTTCAGAAGTTAATGTGATAATACAATAAAACCAAATTTAAGACTCTTGGAATAATTCAGTATTGGCAATGGAAATAAAAATAAATGATAGAGAGATATGTCATAGAATAATAATACAGGATTTGATGATTGGTCTGAAATGGAAAGAGAGCCATTATGTTCACTGTTGGGAAGAGAGAAAAAAATGGTAGACCCACTAGCAAAGAAATAGAAATTTCAACTTATTTCTAAAGATAGAGTATGAAAAATAGCTTGAGATGTTGGCTCTACCTAGCAAAAATAGGGCCCTCAGGAAAAGGGTTGTGATTTAATGCATATTGAATAAGGAGTTATTCTTATGGAGATGATACTTGAAGTTTTGACAGTAAGTTTTGTCATTGAGGAACCAAAAGTCAAATGCTCAACCTTGTGGAGGATTACTTTGTGGGAAGAGAAAGTCAGCAGGAGAAAAGTAGTCGGAGACAAAGGGAGAGACGAGTCGGTACACCCCCAGAAGGGCAGTGGGAAGAAGAGATTGTTAAGATAGGAGTTGTGTTCAGGTATTTAACTGAGTGATTCCCCATGCACACCTCTAAAGACCACACAGAACCAGAAGTCTTGATGACAGCACATACTTTATCTGGATAGTCAGCAGACATCTGTTGAGCCTGCACCCTGCCACTCATTGCCCTTGACATGTTCAGACATATTCTCTTATTTAATTCTCAGGATATTTTGCAATAGGAATTGCAGTCTGTGTTTAACAGGTGAGGAATCAGAGATCAAAAGCATCTTTGCCAAAGCCACAAGGCCAATACACTGAGTCCATTACAGCACAGTTGTTGGGTCACTGAAAAATTATACTTGATCGATATTCTGTTCAGTAGTGTGATAAGTCAGCCATCTTTAGTAGTTGATTAGATTGTGTTTACTCCCTACACAGAAGGTTGGTCAAAAAGAAAGAAGAAATGGATGTGAAATTGTTGATTGAAACCAATACAACTCGCAGTTGAGGACATATCCCCGTCCCCCAAAAATAATAATATGTCAGAGGATTGTTATTAACACAGTGTAGTATGATTTAATGTACTCGTTTGTGAAAATAGGGCTAATACCTTGCGGGGTTGCTCTAAGAATTAAATGAAGTGATGCTGATGATAAGAATAACTGCTGAAACTCACACCATGCTAGTATGTGCCTGGCACAGCCAATAAGCACTTTACACTTGTATAATCCTAAATAGCCCTATGAGGTAGGCAGTAGAATTATCATCATTTTACAGATGAGGATTACATTGCAGATGGGGTTGAGTAGCTGCCTAAGGTCAGACAGCGGGTAAATGACAGAGCCCAGGTTCGGCCTCATCCCAGACTTGCTCCTACCCACTGCGCCATACTGCTCCCTTTACTATGAACAACGAGCATCGCTCCCAACCAGCGCGTGAAAACTCCTCTCCATAAATGTTCGTTTCCCTTTCGTGATACCAGTTCGGAATGTATTTCTTAACGTCATACTACAGAGGAAATGAAAAAAGTGGATATTTCAGTTTTAAATTCCTTTATATGAATTTTGAAATTTCTTTCCTAGCTCGATGTCAATTGCTGCAAGCTTAGTGAGTGAAGATACAAAGACCAAGTTTCTGAACAAAATGGGCCAGTTGACAACCTCAGGGGCCATGTTGGCCAATGTGTTTCAGAGAAAGAAGTAAAAGCCAGAAGGAAGCCCCCAGTAAACACTACGGTGGACCCCAAGCAGACCAGTTCCTTGTACTTGAAGTACTTGCCTTTTTTATTTCTTTGTCTTACGTTCTTGCATTATAATTTTATCCTAACCTCCAAAGATATTTGCACTGCTTTTGATTATTGCTGTATATCTGTTAATTTTGGAGTTATAACTGTGGAGATAGAAAATTGAGTCGACAGTCTGTACCAAGTCCCTCTTTTATGTTCTTGTCTTTCAGAATAATTTTTTTATATATATATATAGTGAAGAGTTGTTTTTTTTAATTTTTGGATGGGATATTAGCAAATATCTGTATTATACACTAAGCTATTACAATGGTACTTAAAATAATGTAAATTTGAAGTCATTGTTATAAAATAATAAAAGTGGAGATTACTTAAGTATTTAAATTATGAAAGAATAATGCAGACTTTTTATTGTTTCTTAACTGACTGGAAAGAGCCACCAGCATTACTCTGTGCCTTTTGGACTTTAGTTTGTGCATCTGTAGGAACTGTGCATTCCATTCACACAGTATTTATAATACTGTGATGAATTTGAATTACAAATCCTACAGTAATTAGATAATAACCCTTCGGCATTTCAGAGCTCTCATGACTATTCTTTCAGTGCTATTTAAACCTCCCCAGCACTTACATGCACATAATGGGCTTCCCTGAGGAAAGACAGCACATAGCATGGGAAGGGTGTAACCAAGGTGAATTTCACAAACTGGTGTGTAGTAGATTTAAATATTCAAGATAACTGTAAGTAAGAAGAGCTAATAAGTGTGCAATTTTTTCCCAAATATGAAATACTGAAGAAAATACAGTTCATATCTGAAATTTAACACTTATTTATATAAAACATTTTATTTAAGATATTTTCTAATGGTTTTAATTTCAGAAATTACCTTTTCATTCTGTGTTACGGAAAAGTACCGAAAAGTTAAGGACATTTGGGGGCTGCTTTTTTCCCTCTAAATTATAAATGACATTGGCTAAATTATCACCTTGTCCCCTAAAGTCAGTGGCTATTCTCGCGTTTGATATGTATTACATAGAGTCTTAAGTCAGTGTACAGGTCTACTGAAATATGACAGTTGTCTATAAAGTAACACAACTTGTAGAAAAGAGTGGTACCAGATGTAGAAGGGGATGATGGGTTTGAGGGGTTAATTTTTGAAAAATGAATATTTTAATAAAGAGAATTCTTGTTTGAGCACAGTTGATACACATAGGTGACTCTCATGTTTGTTGTATAAACTGGTTTAATACACTTGAAGCATAGTTGGGTTACATTCACTTCCTGGGAAAGCTACCTTACCACACCTTCAAGCTTATAAATTGCTCTGGGCAAAGCCATTTTAAAAGTTCATTCTGAAATGATTTCTTTTTACCTACAGTGAAAATGGTTGATAACTAACTAGCCTTTCTGAAAACTGTTGGATACTAGGCATTCCTGAGAAACTGAAAGTGGCTACCTTTCATGTCAAAAATGTTGATCTATTATAAATAAAATGTTTTTGCATACTTGTTTTTGGCTATGTGTAATTATTTTCATTTCAAAACACTACATCCTGTATCCAAGCAAAAGGAAATGAGAAAGCATCTATCCATTAAAATGTACTAATATGTTATTTTAGGAATATAATCTCTATGAATTACCTATTTTAATTTACTACAAAAAGATTGCTGCTGTAAAACTACATTTCAGAGGTGATTTAAAGGAAAATGTTTAAACTCTCATTTGTTTTGAACAATAGAAGAGTAAGTTTGTTTGTTCCCAGGTAAATATAAGTATTTTTATTGTGATAATTTTTATTAATTTGTAATCCATTTACCTAAATGCTAATTTTTTTAATGCAACAGCTAGTAAGATACACATTTCAAGTGAGTCTCCTTTATTATGCTGTTAAATATCTAAATGTCCGTAAGATAGCATTTATTTTTAGTAAAATATGAATTCTTTAAAGATAAGACAGACAGTAATCAATAAGATTGTGTTCTTCCAAAGCAGGCCACAGAACTCCCATGCTTTTTTTAGACAAGTGAAAATGGTATGAGTTTAAGAATTCACTTCACAAACAACTACTTTTGCAAAGTGATGAAAGGCTAATTTGACATTATGCCCGTGTTTCAAATGCAAGCCAGAGATTTAAATTTTTCGTAAATCCAGAAGTGCCATAGTCACCAATTTTGCTGAATAATTCCAAGAACAATGCTTGAATGGTAGCAGTATTTATCTCTGAACATAGATGTCCTTGACTTTTATTCGTTTATATCAGTCGCCCCTTTTGAAAGATTACTTTGCTGAACATCAAATTGACTTAGAACCTGAATGACATTTTAAGTAATTTTAATGGGATCTCAAATCACAGTGCTATGAAATTTCTTAGAGGAAACAAAAATTGGTTCAAATAAAGAATCTCTGATAAAGTTTAGAGTAAGGTGAGATTGGTATGTATTGAATTGTCTTTTCATGGCCCCAATTTTTAAGATAACCTATTTGGACCATGATCTGAACTTAAGGACCTAACTTCCTCTAGATACTACCTTATTGATCTTTGAACTGTGGTAGTTAACTACAGCTAACATTTTGTACTGGTACTGATTTCTTAACTATTTTTTGTGTAAAGAATATATATGTAAAGAGCTTTGTAATTAGCAATTTTAATTTCTAAAATTCTCCAGATAGGCTAAGTAACAAAATCCAACTTTATGTTAGATGTTAACTCTCTTACAAGCAAACTATAAAATAAATTTGGCCTTTTGTATGAATAGACATGTGCTTGAAAGTTCTAATGTAACTTTGCAATGTCCTTCTTTTTGTTAATATTTATTTCAGTACTTTTAAAAAATAACATTAAAAGTATATGCTACTAATCAAAAATAATAATTTGTCTGGAAGACCTTTGCACATTGACAAAATAATTGGATTTTGGCTATTTTCATGCTACATAAGGATGTTCTGTGTGCCTTACATCTGAGGAATCAGCGCTTTAATCATAATCTCAGAGTGGCATGTTCGATCATTCATATATTTCGTTCGGGACTAATTGCAAGAAACTGCTTCGATTGCCTTCTCTATGGTTTATTTTGTTTGCATGTTTAAAACGAATCTTAAAAATTTGTATTCACTGTAAGAACAACCAATTATAAAGTACAAAACAATTTATGTAAACCTAACACAATAGTAAAAAAAACTTTATTATGTTTTTTGATAGTACATACATAATTCCTTTAGTTCATTGTGGTAAAGAATATAAATTACTTGCTTTTCTCCGAAGAGTCTTCAATAATATCTGGAAAATTTTGTCCACAGCATTTCTATATAGAAACTGTATTACTATTTTAGTTCCTTTTATTCCATTGAAGATTAATCTATTTCAATTAGATCATTGCATAAATAGACTTCCCGAGGAAGTCTATTATTAATGTAGTAAAAGTTAGGATGTCTATGAGCTGGCATTTCGTGTTATATGTTTTAGGTATGAAATCCTTTATCAGTGATGTTATTTAGAATTGTCATTTGTTGATAGCAGTCTGCTTTTTAAAATTTTAACAAACTGTCTTATTGGGAAAGTAACTCAAACTGTTGGCATTTGCAACCTTAGATATTTTCAGGATACGCATTTTCAGTGAAGCTGAAAATACAAATTTCTCTGTATAAAATACACATTGCTAAGTAGAATAGCATAAATCAACTTCGATTTCATAGATGTTTTATCTTCGTTTCTGGTAATTACTTGACAATTAAATTTTTAGCTTTCTCTGCTCATCAGCCTTCCTGTCATATATTAAATATCAAATCTAAGGTGAGTACTTTTCATAATGTAAATCATGTTCTACCTTGTTATTATATGGATTTTATAAATACAGTCACCTTTCTAACAAATTGTTTTGTCTTACTATCAAAGAGCATGGAAATAATAGCGGGCTTTGTTCCTCACAGGGCTTTATGAAAATTACATAATAGTAAGCCTGAAAGTGCTTTCGCATTTAGAAAGTATTATGAAAGTTGAAAATGGAATCCAAATTTCTAAGTTGCTGAATAACTAACATGGATTACTGGATAACCTCCTCCCCCAGGCTTTTGTTTTCTAGTAAGTGAATAGGCAGCCATGGGAGGCATGAGTTACCTGAAATTGCAGTAAAAGGCAGAAACCACCTTTGATTGCTGTTTTTGCCTACTTTAACCACTCCCAGAGTTTCCAACCTAGGGAAGTAGCAAGGTCATTTTACTTTATCTTTATCAAAATGTGCTTAAATTAAAATTTTTCCTAAAAGCATAAGTTAGTTTAATAAATTAATCTTCCATTATGTAATTAGATTTGAAAATGATTTTACCCTTTGAACTTTACTCATGTTTATTAGCATACATTTGATTCTTACAGTAACTAGCCTCCTTTGATATCTGGTTTGAGCTTCCAGACTCCTTGTAATTAAACTTTTTATATAAATGGAAGAAGAATAAGAACTGGCATTTCTTGAAAATACCGGGCTCCTTGTGTAATCTTAGAGAAGGAAACTCTTCAGCTAACCATTGACCAATAATAAAATTAGAATTCAGGTTTCTTGCTGAAGCTACTAAATTTAGTTCTTAGCTGGTAAATGCTACATATCAACTTTGGAGATCAATGTTGTCATCATCCTCAATAAGTTTTGGAGAGGTGACAGAAGACTAGAGATGGACAAATGTCATTTCAAAAATGAGAAGCCAGTAGAGTTTACAAAATGCGGGTTACCACTTAGTTCTGAGTCTCTACAAAGCCTCCTCAGGACTTTTCTGATCACCCAGTCCAGGGTAACCCCTGTCACTCCCTCAGGTCACTGTGGTTTTTCTTCTTCACAATTAACTCTCATCAGTACTTATTTTCTTGTGTTTTGTTGTTTGTCTCTCTCAGACTCAGTTCCGTGAGAAAAAATCTTGTCTATCCTTTCCAACCAGTGGTCTCACCAGTACTTGAGAAATGCTGGTACATAAGTACTCAACAAACATTGATGGAACGAATTAATGAACTGTTGAGTTTGATACAAATCCCATGCAAGTTTGCCAGTTAGAATTAAAGGATGGTTTGTGAGCATGATAGAGTCCCTCCCACAGTATGAGTTTACTGAGACTACACGCCAAGCTAACCTAATGTCCTTCTCATAGAGCTATTTTACATTGATCTGAAGAATCATGTAGTCTTGTGCCTCTTAACCTCAGCCAAGTATTTGACTATGTTTCTTGTTATGTCTTTATTTATATGGGCTAAATAAAAGTGCAAATGAAGAGTTGTGCTGTCTGTGTGACCGAAAAAGTTCTGTTGTACTTGTATTCACATCTGGCTCTGGGTAGCGTGCCTTATCACCAGACCTCACCAGGTTTTCCAAGTCACGTGTAAATGTGGAGAAGCCATTCCTTTCTCAAGATTGTAGTTATTCATTATTTAATGTGTAATTATGGAGTACGTATTTTGTACTAGGCACAGGGATGCGATGAATAAGACTGACATAGAACAGCATGCAGCCAGACAAGGAAACAAGTTGTGGGAGAATGACTGAGGACGACTTACTTTAGTCAGGGTGATTATCTCATGGTTTGCTTTGGAAGAACTCTGAGTTGACATTTTAGCTAAAAATGAGGAAGAGTAGGCTTTAACCATGTGAAAATACAAGAGACAAGGAGCATTATGTGCAGACGCAATGAAGTGAGAAACTGCTCTGTTCAAAGAACTGAATTTTAAAAAAAGCCAATATGGCTGGAACATATTGAATGAGACACAGATAGTATCGAAGATGACATTGGAGAGAGGGGTATATCCAGGTCATAGAAGGCCTTGTGTAGTATGGTTAGAAGTTAGAAATGGAAGCCTGTGAATAGCTGGAAGTAGTAGAATTAGACTTAGTCAAATCTATATTATGGTCAGATACACTGCCACTTCGTGAGAAAGTCTAAAAAAAGGCATGAGTATAGCCTGCAGTCAGAAAAGTTCGTGAATGCAGTAATCCACGCAAGAGAGGCGGTGGCTGGGACCAAAAAGGAAAGGGGCAGGGCTGAGACGTGTTTTGGAATAATTGTCATGACAAACTGTATGAAGAGTAAGGGAAAGGCAAAAATGAAAAATGTCACAGGTTCCTGGCTGGCATAAATGGGTGACACCTAGTGAGGGAGTAAAGTAAGGGACAAGTTTGGGGAGTTAATCTGTAATTTGGCGTTAGATATGTTAAATTCGAGATGTCTGTGAGCCGTGGAAACATCAAAAGAAGTTAATCATCCAAGTCAGGATC
Organism: Eonycteris spelaea; assembly: GCA_003508835.1. Classification (NCBI taxonomy): domain Eukaryota; kingdom Metazoa; phylum Chordata; class Mammalia; order Chiroptera; family Pteropodidae; genus Eonycteris; species Eonycteris spelaea. The sequence goes on from PUFA01000056.1 coordinate 1,861,120, forward strand.
AAAAATCCAGGTGATGAAGTCGTCAGCATCTGGACAAAGTCACAGGACTAAATGAGATGGCCTGGGGAGAGAATCCAAATCTGACCCCTGGGACTCTCCAGATTTGGAAATTTAGCAGAGGGAGTGGAAATACTAAAGGATCAGGAGGAGTGTACAGTGAGTGTGGCGTCAGAGGCACAGAGGAGAGTATTCCAAGGTGGGCGGTCGGCTGCCACTCGGCAGTCAGAATGAGGAGGGATCTGAAACTCATTAGAAGATTCAAGTTGTTAATGGCCTCAGCAGTAGTTTCAGTGGATTGGGAGAAAAAGCCCAGTTGGAGTGGGTGAGAGACCCTGCCTAGACGACAGCTCTTTCCAGAAATTTTGCCTTGAAGGAGAGAAGTGTTGGTAGCTAGAAAGGAACCCGAGGTCAAAGGAAGGTTCTGTTTTGTTTTGTAGTAGGAGAAATTAGATCATGTTCATATGCTGATGAGAAGAATCAGTCCCTAAAGTGAGAGAAGGTGATGACACAGCGCAGGAACAGGTGACAGCTGAGAGTGAAACCCTTGAGAAAGTGAGAGAGGGTGAGATTCAGAGCACAAAGGAGGAACTGGTCTCCTTTGTAATTCGGGAGAAAGCAGAGAATTGATGCACTTGGAGGGAAGCTTAGGGGGTTTCCATTTCATTCCTTCTATTTTCTCAGTGAAGTATGAAGCACACATTAATTTGGCTGGCATTCGGAAAGCATTGGAGATTTGAAAAGAAAGGAGGTAAATACGGTTGCCTTCAAGAATGGCAGTGTGAATTATTGAGGGAATGTAGAATTGCCAAGCAATTTTGAAAGCCCATTTGAGAATAGTAATGAATTTAAAGAGAGCCAATTAACACAGTTGTGTATTTTTTTTTTTTTCCTTCCAGATAGGACCAGCAATTCAGGAGCAGATGTGAAGTGTGCACAGACTAAAGTATAACTAGGGCTGGGTTTTCCCAGATGCTTAAGAGGTGGAGGAAGGACAAGGACATTAAAGCTCCTTGCAAAGGAGTGATTATAGTGGTAAACCAAAGAATCTAAACTAGGGAAAGCGGAAAGGAGATATTGGAGCCAGGGGGAACAGTCTGAGGGATGGATTTCAAAGTCAATAATATGTTTTAGTGAGAATGTTCAAGCAAGTGAACTAGAAAGATACTTCCTTGGGGAGTAGAAATTAAAAGCAAATAAGATACCTGCTCTGCCTCCAAGGTCTAAGGTCCAGAGATTTGTGAGAACAAAAGTGAAGAGCCGCCACTTAAGAGCTAGGAGGGAAAGTGGCGAGTTAGGGGTGGCCTGGGTTCAATTGATGTGAGATGAAGAACAGACCCTTTAGAGAAGAAGTTGAGGGTATGGATGAGATATCTGAAGATGACCATGAACTCTCAGGAAAGGTTAGGGATTAAGTTACATTAAGGAACGTTCAGAGCAGCTCAAGGGTAAAGCTCAGATCCAACAAGCTTGTGCTGCTGGTGAGTGAGGTAGGTTGGCCATGATGGTTTTGGTACGAGGCACACTCGCTGAGAAAGTGGGAGCTTCCTCTAAACTAGAAGTGAAGGGTTCATTGGGCAACTGTTCTCTCTGCAAATCAGAATATTTCTCATCTTAGTGGGAAAGTTTCAAGTTTCTCACAATGAAGTATGATTTTAGCTGTAGAGTTTTTGTATTCTTTCTCAAGTTGAGGAAGTTCCTCTCTATTCCTAGTTTACTGAGAGATTTTATCATGAATGAGTGTTGGATTTGCTCCAATGCTTTTTCTGCATTTATTGATAGGAGCATGTGATTTTTCTTCTTTAACCCATTAGTGTGATGGATTACATTAACTGATTTTTGAATGTTGAACCAGCCTCACAGACCTAGGATGAATCCCACTTGGGCGTGGTATATGATTCTTTTAATACAATGTTGGATTCCATTTGCTATTACTTTGTTGAGGTGTCTTTTTGTTTTGTTTTGTTTTGTTTTTGCATATACATGAGAAATATTGCTCTGTAGTTATCTCGTCATGTCTTGTCTGGTTTAGGGTTCTGCCGGCCTCATAGAATGAGTTAGGAAGTGGTCCCTCTGTTCCTATCTTCTGAAAGATACTGCAGAGAGTTGGTCTGTCTTCCTTCAATGTTTGGTAGGAACTCACCAGTGAGCCCAGCACTATTACTCTCTGTTCTGGAAGCTTGTCAATTATTGATTCAGTTTCTTCAACAGATGCCAGTCTGTTCAGATTTCTAATTTTTGTGTGAGTTTTGGCAGGTTATGTCTTTCGGGAAATTGGTCCCTTTTGTGTAGGTTATCAAATTTGTGGGCATAGGGTTGTTCACACCATTCCTCTATTATCCCTTTCAAGCCTGTGGGATCTGTAGTGATGTCCCTGTTTCATTTTCAATATTAGTAATTTGTCTCTCTTTTTTTTTGGGGGGGGGGGGCAGTGTCGGACTAAGAGGGCTTATCTGTTTTATTGACCTTTTCAAAGAACCAGTTTTTTTTTTAATTTTCTCTATTGATTTCCTGTTTTCAACTTCATCAATTTCTGCTCTAATTCTTATTCTTTCCCTCTTATTTTGGATTTAACATGTTCTTCTTTTTCTAGTTCCCTAAGGCAGATGCTTAGCTGACTAATTTTAGATCCTTCTTCTTTTCTAATATGTATATTCAATGCTATAAATTTCCTGCAAGTACTGTGTTCACTGCATCCCACAAATTTTGATAAGGTGTACTTCTGTTTTTATGTAATTCAAAATATTTTTGAATTTATCTTGATAGTTCTTCTTTGACCCATGTGCTACTAATCTCCACTTATTTGGGGGTTTTCCAGTTATTGTTCTGCTATTGATTTCTAGTTTAATTCAATTGTGATCTGAGAACAGACATTGTCTGATTTCTATTCTTTTAAATTTGTTAGGGTGTGATTTATGGCCCAGAATACGGTCCATCTTGAATGTTCCATGTGAGCTTGTGAAGAATGTATTTTCTACTGTCGTTGAATGAAGTAGTCAACAGATATCAATTGTATCCAGTTAATTGATGGTGGTGTAATGAGAGGCAAAGCAGACAAAACTGATCAATGATATTATAATGAAATCAAGAAGGATGAGGGTTAATGGCTAGAAAGGAGCGTAAGGGGCATTAGGGTGCTGTAATGTTCTACTTCATGATCCGGTGCTAGCTACATGTATGTTTTCATTGTATGATAATTCATGAAGATGTATACTTGATGTGTCATACTTTAATAATGTTATACTTCAATAAAAATGTTATACTTCAACAAAAATAAAACTTATTTAACAAGAAATCATTCTATCTCAATCTAGACAGCAGCATCAGTTGTCTGTTGAAGTCAATCTGAACCTGACCAGTCTGAAAGAAAAACTTTGCCATCAGCATATAAGATAATACTTTTCCTTGTGTTCATGTGTAAAGGACATACAGACACTTTCTCCATCACATCCTTAAAGCAGGATTAAGAGGAGGAAAGTAGAAAAAGCTAAAAGAGTTCATTGCCACCAAACCAATATTATAGGACATATTGGAGGGACTTCTTTAAGAAGAAGAAAATATATATGGATCAAAAATATGAATAAAGAATGGCAATAACTACATATCAACAAGTACTTCAAACGAAAAAGAATTAAATGCTCTAGTCAAAGATAGGGTGGCTGAATGGATAAGGAATGGATAAGGCTGCCTACAAGAGACTGACTTCACGTCAAAAGACACACATCGATGGAAAGTAAAGGGATGGGAAATAATATTTCGAGATGGACCTAGAGGGTATTGTGCTAAGTGGAGTCAAGTCAGATAGAGAGAAACAAAGGCCATATGATTGTCATGTACATGTGGAATCTAAAGAATAAAACAAACAGCAAATAAACTCATAGATACAGAGAACATTTTGAGGGTTACCAGATGGGAAGGGGCTGGGGGATTGATGAAAAAGGGGGAAGGGATTAAGAAGTACAGATTAGTAGTTACAAAACAGTCATGGAGATATAAAGTACAGCATAAGGAGTATAGACAACATTGTAATAACTATGTACTGTGTCAGATGGGTACCAGATTTATTCGAGTGACCACTTTGTGAGTTATATAGATGGCTAATCACTATGTTGTACACCTGACACTAATATAGTATTGTATGCCAACTATAACTGAAAAATGAAAAATATAAATAATATTTATTTAGGAGGGAAAATATAGGGGGGAAAAAGAGGAAATATAAATTATATTCCTGTTTCCACCTGAAACCATTTTATCTCTAACAAAATATGCAAAAAGTATGTGATGACTACTATATTTTACTCTTACAGTTTAGAAATTCATTTATTTTGAACACCAAATATGTAGAATTAAAAATATATATATTTATACCAAAGCAAGAAAGATAGATTTCCATGTCTACAATTTCAAAGTTTTTGTAAATTTTCATATTATGTTTGGGTGTCATTATGGAATAGTATTGCACCTTAATTTGTCTCTGAATGAACACTGATTTATGAATGCTTTACTTTTGTTTAAAAAGTGTTTTATAGGCAAGGTGAGAGGAACAGCAAAAACATAACAGGGTAGGTAATAAAAACGTATTTATTAGTAAATTTCACTGAAAGAAAAATTTATAAAGTATTATGTTTACTTAGTGACTGCTTTTTTATGTATGCTAAGAAGCATTTCTGCCTAAGAACAGTAATTATTTATATCTTGCCATTGAAAAAATTACATTAACTGATCAACTCTCATGCTTATTGACATTTTTAAGCATTTCATTAACAAGATTGCACCCGTTTTCTAACACTTGAATGAGGACTGTTAAAATGTACTATAATACAAGCCATTAGCTAGAATAAAAAATGATAGCCACATTTTTATTTTACCTTTTGAATTCTGAAAACTTGAGTTCCTGCAGAAGTGGGGAACAGTGGGGATTTCCAAGGTGAGGTGCACACTATTCATATAAGAGTTTTTAAACAAACCTATGACTCCTGTGTTTGTATAATGTGCTTTGTTTTCCCCCCAGTACCAATAAAATGATTCATTGTCACCTGAGTGCCTTTAAGAAGCATTTGGAAACATTTAACTTTAATAAATACTGTTGTTTAAAATGTATTTTGATAGTTATTAGATATAACCAAACTTAACCTTACATGTGCTTATAAATGTGGGTGATTTTTAAAATCCTTAGTAACACTTAAACTAATTTTTGTAAATGATGAGCAACCTCTTAGCTATAGCGTGTGCATCCGTCACTTCACAGAGAAAAATCATACTTAACAAACTTCCATGTTTCTCATAATAATGCTATTTATATAGAAAAGATGACATTCTCTAGCCCACTTAAATGGATTATGTTGGTAACAAATGGTATTCTCCATTAATTGTTCATAAACAATTTGAATTATTTGAGTGATAGTTCCATAAATATAGAAATAAAGTCTTTAAAAAGTAATTTAATTTTTTTAATTAATTTTTTTAATAAGTAGATTTAACATGTTAGCATGGGCATTCTATTTTTCAAAGTGCTTCTAAAACCAGCACACTCACCTCTGGGGCTTTCCAAGCAGAAGTTTTCAGTCCCTTAATCTTTTCTGAACAAAGAAGGGGGTAATGCTGGAACCGTGCCAGGAGTAAGCCTTGGTGTTTCTCACCAAGTGCCACAGTGAAAGTACCCCCTTCCACAAGCCAGTTCCTTTTAGCAAATCAGAACCTCATCCAGCTTTTCTGCCACTACTTTCTTCAGAAAGCCTGTCTCCACGTTCAAGACAATAGGCCGTATGACTAAATGCTCTTTAAGCTGTCCTTGCAACCCTTCCTGTACTTCCTGCGTTTAGAGTTTTAACATCTATTAGCAAGTTGACACAAGTGTCAGTTAAAATGCAAAAGCACTTTTTCCTGGATGTAAATAATTTAGAAACATCAAAAGTAAAATTAATAATTTCTCCTTTCTTTTCTGCAACTCACCTATTATAACAATTTGGTGTTTAGTGAGGCAGGACTTAGGCAGCCAGAGTCTGAAGCCCAGCTCTGCCACTTATTGGTAAGTGACCTTCGGCAAGTTATTGACCTCTCTGTGCCTCCGTTTCCTCTCCCGTAAAATGGGATAATAATAGTATTTCTTACAAGGCTAATGTGAGAATTAAATGAACTTGTAAATGTAAGAATGCTAGTACTGTTTACTATCAAAATCGTCGTTCTAGTAACTTCTGTTTATGATTGTTGTTTACAAAAGTAGGATGGATGATATTACTCTGTAACTTTCTTCTTTTAATATACCACTGACATTTTTCTAAAACTACTTAATTTTCTTAAATAGCTGCATTGTATTATATACTATAATGAACCATAATTTTTTTCTACAATTTCTATATCAACAAACACATTTACCTCTTTTTGTGCTTTTACAAAAATGCTAAGGTTAACATCTTTATATCTGTCTCTTTAGATATTGATAGGCAAGATTCCAGGCTGTGGAATTGCTTTATCAAAGCAATTTTCTAATTGACACCACCAGATGGCTTTCCAGAAAGCACCAAAGCAAGCGAGCAGTGCACTAATCAGGCAGCACAGCAGGGGGTTACACAGCTAAGCAGGAAGATGACAGTGGCACAAAGGATTTATGCGGCTCCAAGGTTCTTACAGGACACGTGAAACGGCAGAATTTTATCTGAACGTAGGACGTGATGTCATAGATGCATATTGTAATCCCAGAGCTACAAAATAAAACAAGGAGGTATATACGATAAGCTAACAGTGGAAAGAAAATGAAATCCTAAAAAAATACTCAAATAATCCAAAAGAGGAAAGAAGGAACAAAGATGGAACAAATAGAAAACAAATAGCAAAATAGTAGACTTAAACTTCACCGTATCTATAATCACATGAAATCTGAATGGTCTAAACACTGCAGCCAAAAACATAGAGGTTGTCAAAACTGGATAAAATGAAAAAAGCTCTATCCAATTAGGTACTGTCACTTGGAAACAGAGACAAATTAAAATGACAGAATGAAATATACCACATAAATCCCATTCATAAGAAAGGTGAAGTGGCTATATAACGACTATCAAAGTAGACGTCAGAACCCAAATTTTTACCATTGATCAAAAATACAAACAGTGATTAAAAGGTTTTATCAAGAAGACATAAGAATCCTAAGTGTATGCCTCTAAGCAGGGCTTCAAAAACATGGGGGGAAAAAACTAAGACCTGAAAGGAAAATTAGACTAATTTACAGTTATTGTTGGACACTTCTAGCTTTCTCAGAACAAACAGAAAATCGATATGGTTATTTCAACCAATTGACCTAAATAACATTTAAAAACCACTTGGCCAGACAACCGTGGAATCGAGTGCACACGGAATATCCACCAAGATGTGCCACATGCTTGGCCGAAAACATAAGGCAAGCAGTTTCGGCAGTCAAGGAATTCAAAACAATGCATTCTATTGACACGGGACAGGTATTTTCACTGGAAAAAATTATCTATACAAAAGAGTGGGTATATGTCTGCATCCAGCATCGATCTGGATTGTCAGGGAAGACTCGCTCTAAGCAATGAATAAGAAGTGACCAGAACATATGATTTCACTTCTATGCAGTATCTAAGGGACAAAAAGAACAAACTAATCAAAAACAGACTCACAAATATAGTGGACAATTTGGTCAACAGAGAGGAAGGGTTTGGGAAGCTGGGAGAATGGGCTGAAGGGTTAAAGAAGTACAAATTAGTAGCTGACAGTTGGGCACGGGGAGCATGGCAGAGGGAATGCAGTTAGCATTAATATGAGGCTAAGGAAGGGCAGGGGAGGGAGGGAGCAAAAGGGGGAATGTTTTATGAACATTTTAGATGTCTAACCAATGTACTGTATACTTGAAACTAATTTCGAGAAATAAATTTATTAAAAAAAAAAAGTGACCAGAATGGCAGGTGCTGTGCCCCAGACGGCTGGCTGGTTCTTTATCAGGAAAGAGGCCAAGGCTCGGGCCTTGATGGGGGCAGGGGGCGGAGGCGGTGTGGCTGGCAGCTGAAGATTTCTGGAGGAGAGGCGAGAGCAAGCGGCTGCTGGCTCCAAACTCTGAAGGAGGATTTTATGACGCGTGCCGGCAGGACATTGTGGCGATCCTTTCACTGTAATCAGTGAAGATCCTCTTCTCCTGGATTTCCCGGGGTGGGCATGCACCTTTCCGAGGGCTGAGCAAGCAGGCTCGAGGCGGGCGGGGGACAGGGGCCAGGGCGCCCGCTGCTTTCCTTCCCGGGGAAGCCTGGGTGCACGCCGGCCCGTGTCTGCGATCGTGAGACAACCTAGGTCGGGTGGCAAGCAAACCTGTCTGCCCGCTGGCAGCGTGCAACCTGAAGAGCCAAAGGGAGGAAGCTCCCGGGCTGCCTGCCGCGCCTTCTGCGGCAGAGGAAGCGGGCGGGCGGGACGGAGAACATTTCAGGCCGCCCTGCTCCCTTCTGCTGCCAGCGGCCCCAGTCCCTCCGCACGCCCGGGAAGCCGACGCCGCGCCAGCGGCCCCGCAGTGCCAGGCGCTGCGGCACCACCTGGCGGGCGCGGCGCGTCCAGCCGGAGGGGGGCGCCGCAGCGCAGCTTGGGGCGGGGCCGGGAGTTGGGGGCGGGGGGGAGGGGGGGGGGCGGAGGGGCGGGGGGCGGAGGGCGGGGGCGAAGCCGGGGCAGAGCGGGGTTGGCGGAGGGGCGGGGCCGAAGCCGGAGGGGCGGGGCCGAGGCGGGGCGGGGCCGACGGACCTCGAGTTCCCAGACAGCCCGCCGCGCCGCCGGGCTTCAGAGGCCGCAGAGCGCGGCGTCCAGCCCGCTGCTCCGCGCCATGGCCCCGCGCGCCCGGCGGCGCCGCTTGCTGCCCGTGCTGCTCGCGCTCTGCGCGCTGCTCGGCCCGCTGCAGGTAAGGAGGCCTGTCCGCCCGCCCGCTCGCGCCCGGCGCCTTCTCGGGACCTGGGGGAAGGACGGGGGCTGCGGGACGCCCCGAGCGGAGGATTTGGGGACAGAGACGGCGGAAACCTGGGGGGCAGTTAACGCGCGTTGGACGGTGGCCGGAGGGAAAGGGCAAGTGGATGGGATATCGGAGGCTGCGGGGGAGTGGTGGGACCCCAGCGCCGGACGTGAGTGTTTGCAAAGACCCACTGAGAGGCGCCTTTGACGTCATTTATTCCCCCAACATTTCTGGAGCCGTGCTAAGTTCCCACGCAGAGGCGCTGCTGCGTAGACACAGCCGCTTCCCCCTGCGACCAGAGTAGGCGAGGGAGGAAAAGGTCCAAGACGCAGGTCCACATTCCGTAACCAGCCCTAGATGCGAGTGCTTGGGCCCTTCGCGCCGCGCGCGCCCCTAGGTCAGTCTCTCTCCCTGAGCTTCGCACCTTCTCCCTCCTGAGTTCCGTGCAGGCTAGAGCAGGGGCTGCCTGGAGCCTGCGGTGAAACCGAATTGAGTGGGCAGTTTCTCCAGAAAACCTGAAGTTCGGTTTCTTTTTTGCCCTCCTTTTTTTTTTTTTTTTTTTTTTTTTATTTCTCTTCTCCACTCCGATTTCCAGCATAAGCCGTGTAAGGGCCACCAGTTCAGGTTCTGGCTTGAATAAGCATCGAATGACTTGTTCTCGGAAACCCTTTGATGATGTTAGGAGCAAACAAAAAACAAAACACTGTTTGCAGTTGGAGAAACCAAGGTGCACGTGGTGGTGCTCAGGGCCAGCGGGGGAGCCGGGAGCATCCTCCCTGCTCGCCCTGCGCTCAGCCCGCGTGGGGCTGGGACAGTGGCTCAGTCTCTCGGGGCAGCGTCCCGCGCCCTGCGGCTCCCGGCGTTAGAAGTGCCCCATGCGGGCAAGGGCTTCGGTGAGGAGTACTAAGGGTGCCCCAAAGGAGCGTCTTCTCGGATCCTTGTTGCCACCCAGTCCTCTGGGAAGACATTTCTCTATCATCACTTATCAGGTCACTCTGTACACTTGCGGAGTAAGTAAAACCGGGCACCCGTCTTCTGTGCTCGGGGCGGAGAGCTGAGGACAACAAACCCAGCCCCGCAAATTCTGCAGAGCGCGCGCACCTGGAGGCTCCTCGGAGGGCAGGGTGAGGGGTGGGTTCGGCAGTTTCCGACTCCCCTGCTCTCTTAGCACCGGTCCGCAGAATGGCCCAGAAGCCGGTGCCAGCCGGGGGGAGGCACCTGCAGAGTGTGTTTTGCGGTGGCAAGAGGCAGAAAGCCAGCCTGGTATGAAACCCTTCACAAAAATAACAGCAACGTGCTGTCGGTTGGAGCAGAAAATTCTCATGAAGATTCAATTTCCTTCCTACGTGTACGGGTCTCTTAGAATGGTTGAGGGGAAAGAAGGCGGAAAAAGTTCATGGAAGTTTTTTTTTATTTTAAGCGCTCCAGTTGTTGCTTAATTAAGTGTTCAACAGGTTGGACAGGGTGCTACCTTATTTGAACCAAAGGACCAGGGCTGCTGTGAACAGCTAGCCACGGAGAAAAACCTGTCAGTCACTCAGTCTGGAAAAGCATCTCACATTGCTATGGCAATAACTACCCACACACATACACATATGCATAAAATGGAGTAGGTTTTAATATTAACAGCAAGTGCTACCGAAACAAATTTGTCTCTCAGAGAGATCATTCCCCTCCATTTCCCTTTAGGCCCCTTGGATTATGTGCATTTTTAAATCGCACCTAAGCAGGAAACAATCAAATGCTATGGGAATGTCTAATCAAATGATACCATTCATTCCCAGTCTCCCCAGTGGAAATCCAATAACTGGGAAATGCAGTACTATACTCCAGAGATACGCTGCTTACAAGCACTCCATATGTTCAGTTACTGCTTCTTTGACCAACCTATACTACTAGTTCAAAAAAAGGAATTGCTTTGTCAATCCATGGACGTTAGTTATCACACACAGGGCAAGGCTCGACGAACTGCTTCGCATGCTTGGGGGTGGGGTATTGGTTTTATAAAATAGTTGGCGAAAACAGCTTCTAGAAAGTGCTTTATCTGCAAGTATTGTCTTTGGTTTCATTTACTTGAATTAAATAGATTTAAATTTACCAGGAAGGCTGTAAGTTTTGCCTTTTAAACCATGTCTGTAATTATATCTCTCTCTGCCTGTCTTTGGGAGGGAATTTGTTTGCAGAGGTAAAAAGAGTGTTTGCCTAGAGATAAAAACATTTTAAGTTTTTATGTTGATAGTTCTGCTGTTCATTCCGAGTAAGAAAACATAGAAGCACGCTGCTTTTGCTTAAGGTCTTTGGTTCTATAGAGCCTTGTTGATCCCCAGTTCTCCAAGACGGAAGGGCAGATTCATTCATACCTGGGCCAGCAGGTGACGTATGTGAGATGTGAAACATTGTGCGAGTGAGAAGTGAGACAGACACAGGGCTGTGTCCTCTCAGGTCACAGTCCAGTGCTGAGGACAAGACTTGTGAAGCTTTAATAAAGCAGCCGTGATAAGAGAAGCTGAGGGTTGGGGACAGAGCAGAAAGGAAGGAGTAAGTGTAGCTGCGGGAAGGGGTTTCCGAAGTGGTCTTAGGGAGAGGGATCGGAAATCCAGGGTCCGAGAAGGACGGATTCCAGGAGGCAGTTAAGGAGGAAAGCTTTGCGGTGAGAGGACAGCGTGAGTGGGTTAGGCTTGAAGGAATCTTGCCAAAAAATAAAAATATATATGTATGTTTATGACTTTACAAATAGCACAAAGCAATTATTAATTCAGGAAGCCCTACCAAACAGCGTTAAACATTTATAGGTTTTGAGATAAGTCCTGTATGGCCCTTATTGAGATGGTAAGGAGGCTAACGTGAGACAGGCCACAGGGCCCTGGAAGGCCTCTGGGGAGACCCCGGGGAGGAAATCCCCCAGGGCGGGGCTCCGGGCCGTAGGAGGTGTGTGCCTGGCACCTGCACCTGCTGCCTCCCTGCCACCCACCACCCCAGGGAGAAGACCAGTGAGCGGACCCTGAGGTCATTTTGTCCATACCAAATATTTCGAATGCCTCCCCTATTATTTCCTTCCCACATCCTCCTCCCACCCCACCCCCACCTCCCCCACCCCCGCCCCGAAAATGGCAAATCTGTAATACGAACGATGCGCTGTGTTGATAAGGAAATATGAGCTTGCTTTTTTTCGGTAATCTACTAGAAATTCTCACATCAGGAAAACTGAAACAATAAAGGTGTATCTTTGAAGGTCAATAAATCAGTGTTTTATGAGGCCATGAAAAGGGGAGTTCCAAACCAGGGCTCCTTTGCAGAGAGTGTTGTTTTAAGAAGGTGCTGCAGGAACTCTATCTGCCATGTCAGTGTTAAAATTCCCCCATTGTATTTTCCTATTTTTGAAGGGCATGGAAAAAATATTAGTGTTTTTCCCACAGTGTGTCCAGTAGAGTGAGAATGCTGTCTAGGCCATTCTTTGAGCCAGAGTGAGCCTGCATCCCGCCCTGATGGTCATCAGCTCTGCAGGGGATCTATTCCCTAGGGAACATCCCTCCTAGGGCCACGGCCACCCAGGTCAGCCTATGGCTTGTCTCCTAACTCCCTGGGGATTCCTGACCCCAGCCCACAAAAGGAAGCACGCCAGAGGGAGCACACAGCTCCCTGACGCACCTTCGGGCATCCAGAGCTGGCTGGATGGGATTCTGCCCGCAGGTGATTTTTCCCCCAAGCCGCTTTACATTCTCTGCCGGGTTTGTGGGAAGTCACTCGCCTTCTGTTACCTCTGGTTGCCATGTATGGGCTTCCTATAGCATCCACTGCTAGAAAGACAGCTTAAGCCCAACTCATCCTTCCTGCCCCGAAGGCCTGAGCCCGAAGAAGAAACCAAGAGCGAGACAGTGGGCTTCAGCGAAACGAGAGCTCAGCCGGCCCGGCTGAAGTTCTTAGTGGGCTTTTGAGGTTTCATGCTGTGTGGGCGGCGGGCGGGTGCACACGCTGTCCCCGTATCTCTGCCCTCATTCTGACAGCCACTCGGTCTGTTTCCTGCCAGCACTCCCTCTGTCTCGGTCCCCTCTGTCTCGGTGGGCAGGACTGGCTGGGGCTGGTGTTCCCGGGCCATCGGCCCGCTGTGCGAGCGCTCGCTGGAGGTGTGCGGCTTACCTTCATCTCCGCATTCGTTTTGTGGGCCTCCCTTCAACCCTCGCCTTTGATTTCTGCAGCCAGCCAGGGAGGTGGGGACAGGGCCCAGCTATGTCCTCAGGGAAGCATAGCCTGGACGCGGGCAGACACTTGGAAGCTCACACATGTGGGTGCCCAGGACAAGGCGAGCTTTAACCTGCCCGAAAGTGTCTGGGAAAATATTCCGTTCTTAGCCGCAACCCTGTGTGTTAAGCACATGGAGGGCAGTGAGAGCAGTACTTGGGCCAGGAGTTCGAGGTGGCGGTGCTCTGTCTGGTGCTGGGCCTGGCAGGGAACCCCGACGAGGACAACATCCTGGAGTCCAGGGGCAGAGGACAGAGCGGGCGCCGAGGCCGCACTTAAGGGCCTCGGGCAAGCAAAATAGTTTAGATTTTATCGTAGCGTGTTGTGGGCTGGGGAGGGACGTGATCAGATTTGTGCTTTATGGGGAAGTGTCTGGGGTGAGGCGGGGGGCAGTAAGGAGGCCAGTGCGCGCGGTTGGGGAAGAAGTAAGTACAGGCTCAAATCAGGTCAGCGCAGTCACGGTAAGAGAGAGGAGAAGCCAAGTGCAGGAGCGATTCACAGCCAGCCAGGGGCTGAGCTGGTGCCTACAATACAGGCGCAAAGGAAGTGGGCTGGTGGGACCTATTATTTAAAAGAAAAGAAAAGAAAAAGAAAAAAACATCTGTTTGAACAAATAGCTGACTATTAGATTGTTTTTTCACAATTTATTAAGGAAATCTGTGTCTTTGTCCCAATCAAAACGTTCAGTTTCAGGTAAAGAGGGATTATTTTTTTATCAAACAACGATGAAGGATGAAATTCAGGCTTTTGAATCCCAGCTGCTTTGGATTATTGTGTCAGGAGAGCAGAGACAGTGTTCCTGAAATTCTGTAGAGGTAAACAAGCTGAAAGCCCCAGGGCGTTGGGACCTGCAGGGAATTTGTGTGTTCTGGAATGTAGAGCCATTTCCTGACCCAAAGGTATCTTGACTCCAAGTTCAGGATGTAGGCAGAGCTCTGAAATGCTGGGCTAGAGAGAGATAAGCAGCCAGTGATCCCTAGAGGGTCCAGCGTCAGAGCAGGTGTGACCTGACCCCTGTTCCTCCCACACTGTCCTCAGATAGGTCACCCACCCCCAGCAGAAGCAGTGTTTACCTTGGACCCATAGCTTGGCAAAAAGTTTCGCTCGCATAAAATGCATTTTCCTGGCGGATCGCTAGTGCCTAAGATGAGTGCTGCCCTTCCTCTCTGCCCAGTCCTCTGATGCCTCCCCCGCTCAAAAAAGTCCTAGCCTAGCAGGTGACACAGAGGCCCGTCTGGCACAAATGCAGTCAGAGCTGCCAGGTTTCAAAGTGGCAGGAAGAAGTGACTGCAAGAGCTACCCTTTCAGTTCATCAGAGTAATAATAACTTATTACACTTCCTGTTGAGTGTTGAGAGGACGAGAGCCACTTCCTCCAGCTACCAGAAATTTGAAGACTTTCCATTAAAAATGAGGAAGAATACTTCTTTAACTTTTTGCACACGCGATAGTTAAACCTGATAAATGGGAAGAGAGGATGTTGCGGCATTGCGTAAATCCTACGGCACGGAAGCGTTAGCTGGTTCGGGTTCTCATTGCACCCCCCAAATGGGAAACGAACCACGTCCCTAAGTTATTGATTTTCTAAAAAAACATTTTTGTTACCCCGTGTAACGTAGTTAGCAACAACCTTAAAAGTGTATCCTTGAGTAGCACACACAGCTGCCAGAGCCTCTCACCCAGTTAAACCTGCAGAGCAAGGGTCCTTCCCACCTCCCATCTTCACCCAAGGAATGAAAGCGGCATCACATCCGGAACGCTCATGGGAGTTGAGAGAATCTGTTCCATTTTTAGAGTTTAGTGGAGATTACTCTCACCCACCCTTGCTAACCCGGTTGATCAGTTAATAATTCTCAATGTCAGGAACTTCCCCAGAACAGGCCTAAACCTAATCTGTCTCAGTTTGACCCCATTTCCTCAAATTCGCTCTTTCCCGGGCTTGCAGGCAGTTGGTCAATGTCATCTTTATTTTACTGTTTCTATTGTTGAAGGTCGTTGCCTACAACTTCCCTTTGCCCAGGGTTATTCACTCTAGTTCCTTAACCTCTCTGTCAGATTTTTTTTTTTCTCTGTTCCTTTCAAGTCAGTGGACACTTGTTTTGCCCTTACGGGCACAACACAAAAACAAACAAACAAAAGCCCCTAAGGCACCGTGGGAAACATCACAGCCTCTGACCCAGAACGCTCCCCAGGGAAGAGAAAACATGAGCGGCTTCGTTCCTTGCAGTTCTGTGAGTCTGATACACTGCAGCAGAGGCGCGCGCAGGACGCCCGGGGGACACAGAGCGGGACGGGGCTGGCAAGGAGAGCTGGGCAGGCCCTTGATCTGAGCCGGGAAGGACAGGTATGATTCTGAGAGCAGGGGAAGGGGCAGCGGTGGGGACAAGCAGCGCATGTAGGACAAAGTCGCGTCCCGTCCAGACGGCCCGAGCCTGCGAGAGGGACGAGGGACGGACTGGGCGCTGGGTCTGAGTCATGAGGGTTGTGTGGACAGACCTCGGGAGTTGGGACTTTGTCCCCCGCGGGAGTGTCGCCCCTGGACCCAGCATCCAGAGCACCTGTGAGCTGGTGAGAAATGCACGTTCTCGGGCCCCAGCCCACGCCCACTGACGCAGAAACTCTGCGCGTGGGCCCGTCCATCTGCTTTAACAGCTTCTCTAGGAGATGGTGATCAGCTCAGGTTTGTGAACCGCTGCTGTAGACCGTGGGATTCCGCAGAAAGGTGGTGAGCCCTGCTCTAAGCTGCTAATATATGATTAAGTATATATCAAAAGTGCCTGCCATTTGTTGAATCCCTGCTATATGCAGTCATGTCCTAGGTGCTTTACAGAGGGCATCGCTAATCCTCACTCCACCTTGCCAGCAAGGCGGGAAGCTGAGGCACAGAGAGGCCCAGCACCTTGCCCACGCTCGCTCAGCTCCCAGGTGGCAGCCTGGAACTTTCCCCCGGAGTCTGCCGCCGTGGCGTGGTCGTCACCCCTCAGGGAAACTGCCCACAGGGTCGGCCGTCCGACCGCATGGGGAGCAGAGAGAGAGAATGATGGGACGGAAGGCAGCGCCTCAGCGTCTGGGGAAACGCTGGAGCCAGCCTGCGTTTGTGGAGGTCAGCTCTGGGTCGCACCCTGGTCAGGGCTTGCTGTCGTGAACCGTTATTCCGCAGAAAAGGAAATGCTGTGACTTGAAGGCGAATTGAGTTTGAACAGGCACCCTGAGCACTCCCCGGACAGGGTCTGTGTGCCGGTTGGTCCCTGACTCAGGAGGAAAAGTAATGTGACACATTGAATCATCTCTGCCACTTCCTGAAGCACAGGCATCTCTGAGTCCACTGTGCGCCCCCGCCCCCCCCCCACAAGTAAGCTGCACGGTCCCTCTGCACTGTAGCCCTGCTCCTGCCTGTCTGCCCCACTGCCTCCCCCTGCCAGGCTCTGTGCTGAAATGGGGGGTGGGGGGAAGGGGCAGGGCAGGGCAAGGCCTCCGAGCAGGGCCACGTACAGTGAGAGGTTACGTGTTGCTTTGCTACATTTTTAAAGGTTCTCTCTATCTCAGCGTTATAATTACAGTGAATTCGTAGACTCTTCTTGTGGTCCAAATGACCTGAGCCCCTACTTGGATGTCTCTACCATGACACAAATCTAAATCAATTCCATGACCGACGTTTTTTTCAGGCCCTCTCTTGGGAGAAAAGTTGGACTAAGGTCAGGACGCGTAGAAGCCTCTGGGCCACTGTGGGATGGGGAGCCGCCAGCGGGGTTTGGGTGGAGGCTAATGATGTGCATTAATAATGGACAGCAGCAAGAAATCTGCAAACAGACCCCCAACCCCATGTCCATGAAGCGTGAGGTCCAGGGGCAATTAAATTCAGTGGGGGCACAGCCGGAATCTTAGGCTTATTAACCTATTACTTTCTAATGGTCCCAGGGCTTAAAAATTTAACAGTGAAACCATAAAAAATTGCCCCCTTCTGATGGGGCTCAGGTTTTTCATGCCCCAGTTGGGGTCCCTGTGACCAGGCCATCGAGTTCCTGTTTATGCATAAAATGACAAATGACCAAAGCACCAGCGTGTGCAAGCGACTGGTTGTCATCAGAGCTGTGCAGAGCCATCCTCGTGGGGGAGGCATGCAGAAGGGATGGCCCCCAGTTCCTCTGTGCCTGGGCGCCAGTCCAGGCGGCCTGGTGGAAGGGGCCTCCTGCAGTGCCAGAGGCCCCGTGTGCCCAGCAGGGTGACGGGGCTCGGAGGCCGGAGTGGCTGCGCTGTGGGCTTCTGAGGCAGACCCGCACTGGAGCCCCGGAAAGATTTCTCGTCTTGATTCTGCAACCCCCAAAATCAGAGTGTCTCTGATTTTGCACAAAACCCACAGAACCTTTCCCAGGCCATGCTTTGGGAGTGTGAATTTGATTCAGAACTAGTAGGAAACTATTATAGTCTTCTGTAAAGGGAAGTTATGAGATCACAGTTGTCCCTCTGGAAAAATTGTTCGTTGATTTAACAGGAGTTTGAGCATTTGCTACATGTCTAGCACTGCTCACTCTACTCATCACTAACCATTTAAACAAGTCGCTCCACCTCTTTGTGAGGATGCCGGAAGGTAAGGAGAGTCTCTAGCATGGTGCCTGGCACACAGTAGGTGTTTCATAAGGGCCCATTCTTCCATCTCTCCTTCCCAAGACAAACGATGTCTGCATCCAGCATTGGGAGGGGCGGTTCTGAGCCTTCGTTGTATAAATGGAGATGAAGAACAGGAGGAAGTTCTGGCTCTTGGTCTTGAACGGAATTTCTGACCTTGCTATTCAAACACCAGCAATGTCAACACCACCTGGGAGCTTGTTAGAAATGCAGAACCTCGGGCCCCACCCTAGACCTTCTGGAACCATAGTCTGCAGCCTTGTACGGTTCCCAGGTGATTCTCATGCGGGTCGTTGATTGAGAAGTCTGGTCTGTGAACCTGGGCTTGGCGGGGAGTGTCAGACTCCCACACCTGCACTGCTCAGAGACGCTGAATAAACACTGGTGGATTGAGTTTCTTTTTTAAAAAAATGTTTAGATCAATCGTGGCTAAGATAAGAGAAGGTAAATCTCAACTGTGTTAATCCAAGACGAAGAAGAGGGACAAGTCCAGAAGAGCCCAGGGGTCGTGAGGTCTTACAGAGTGAGACAGACGGAGAGGGCCCAGCACAGCAACAGCTGCTCCAGAGGCAAGGACCGTGGCGACTCGCGCGCTCACCGCAGCCACCGTGAGGAAGAGGGTCTCCCGTCGCGCCCTGCACCCAGGCCCGGCGCTCGGCCCCTGCTCAGTAGCCAGCACTGGCTGAGCTCTTCAGGGAACGTGGATGTAGGCATCCTTCTTCTCCAGGAGCTTCTAATCTAGTTGAAGTTCCCTGGATGTGGCCATGTGAGGACACGGGAGGATATTAAGGTGTGCGTTACATCTAAGGACACGTGTTGGGGACAGGTGAGTTGGGGAAGATGGGTGGGTGCTGTCCGCAGGGCCTAGTCGCAGCCGATAAAGAGCAAATAAACAAAACACAGCCATGGAGCCTCAAGGGGGCTAGGACAGGAGGGAGTCCAGGTGGCTGTGCGGCTCTGCCTCGCCAGTCTAGGAATGAGGGGGATGTTAGGTGAAACCAAAATGGCAGGTAGCACTGACGTCACATCTCAGCCTAAGAGGTGACAGCCTAGGCTTGAGTGGAACCACAAGAGGTGGCCGGAAGGCGTGGTGGCGGGGGAGGGGCTGTGAAGGAGAGAGCAAGAGAGAGTAGCCAGGTGAGACCCAGCCTGCATGTGGCCGTGGGGCCTGGGCGCCCTGCTGGGGAGCCGGCTGGGGAGCCTGCCTTCATCCTGGTCTTTAATGTAACCTCTGGCCTTTCCACTCAGAGACCAGCAGTGACCCATCACCTGGGGGCTTGTTAGGATTGCAGACTGTCCCGCCCCACCCCAGACCTATTGAATCAGACTCTGCATTTTAATAAGATTTCCATTTTAATAAGATGTCTGAGGGCTAAGGGCAGTCTAGTCCCTTTCCTGGTCCCTTTGGGGGCTTGCGGTTTCATAGCTTGTTGTACCCCGAATGGCGGCAGAGCCTGGAAAGGTCGTTGGCCTCAGCAGAGCAGGCCGGCCCTTGGAAGCACATTTACAACAGAAAAGAAGAGAAAGCAGCTCTCATCTGAAATGAATGCTCGTTGTTTTTTTTTGTTTGTTTTGTTTTCATCTAAGAATGGGAGAGGAAAAAAGCCTTAAACTCTGGGAGAATAAAGGGGCATTCACCGGTGCTTTTGGAAATCACGTTGAGTCATGATATAAGGACAAGTCAAAGCCGCCCAGTTACCGTGTTTAGGAAACAAGCCTTCCTTGCACTGACGTTTCAGGAGCCCACAGCTGCACACCTCTTACACGCTTTCTCTCTCGGAAAGACAAAGAAACTTGCAATTAAAGTCTCGAAATGCAAGGCGGTTTCTTCATCTTCCCGTGGGCCATGTGTTTGCTGCGAGCAGAGACAATAAATGCATTGTGAGGAGAGTGAGAAAGAGGGTTCAGCCAAAATCAAAACGCCTTCGACATGCTCCCGTCTAACTACATACGGCAAGCTGTTAATTTCTTTAAGGAGCATATCTGGAAGAATGCTGATGGAGCCATGAAAAATGCTGATGGAGCCATGAGAAGCAAATTTCAAGTCAGTCCACTGTTTAACATTTGCTAAATCAAAATGGTGAATCTGTCAGGACTTGGAGTTGGCCACAGCTACTGTATTTTCAAGTGTTTTTCAAGCGACCCTGACCTTAGTCACATTTTTTTTTTCTGTGCAAAATATCTATTTCAAAAGTATCTGTGGCAAAATGGTTAAGATAGTACATTTTATGTTATGTGTGTTTTGTCATAGGTAAAAAATAAAAATTAAAAAAATAACCTTATGGCAAATGTCATTCCTGCCCGGTGAGGAAAGTAGCATGCAGTTCTTATTACGTAAACCTTTATCGGGTGACGGCAATGTCCAATATGAGCCTAAAGTCAAAATCGCACAACCCTGCTGCTGCAGGTGTATGTTAGCTCATAATTCAGATACATTCTGTAATAGGTTGTGTGACTTTCTCGGCCACCTTCGCCTCACTGCGATAGTCACACGTGCCTTCTTGCTGCTCCTGATCAAGAGATACACACACACACCCTCCTTCTAGGACCTCTGCCTGGAAGTCTCCTCCTGACCTTATTGCTAATTTGGCCCGTTCCCTCACTTTATACAGGTCTTCACGGAATGCCACCTTTTCGGAGAGGCTTCCCGTCATAATCCCATCACCTTGCTTACCCGGTTTTAAGTTTTCACAACAATTATGACAAGCAGATTTCATCATTTGTTTATTGCCCCCCATCTCCTGGGAACTGTAAGCAAGGACTCTCTCTGTCTAGGGTCCATCTCCTGTATCCACAGAACCTAAAATTGTCTCTAGCATGTAGTATGTGTTTAGTTAATGACTGTAGATTTAACTTGTCCCACGTTTAGTTTGTAAACTCATTGAGCATGTCTTACATAAATGCTAAACCTCCTAGATGATTTTCTGGAGAAACATGCAGTGATGCTGTTTGGAGTGGGAGCTTTTTTTCTTAAATAGGAAAATCACGGATTTTTTTTTTCAAGATATTGAAAATGAATCTAAGTGTCGTATAGCTGTCTGATACCATTCCTGTCCTGTATAAGCCACGCTATTGACAGCTAAATTAAGTTACCGCCCCCCCCCAAAAAAATTTCGAAGGACTTAAATAGGCATTTCTCCAAGAAGATATGTATATACAAATAGCCAATAGACACATGAAAAGATGTTCAGCATCATTAGGGAAATGCAAATCAAAACTACAGTGAGTGACTACTTCACACCTGATAGTAGGACATTACAAAACAAAACAAAACAAAGCAAAACAGAAAATAGCATGTGTCATGAGGATATGGAGCAATTGGAACCCTCGTGCACTGTTTGTGCGGTTGTATTAAAATGGTGCAGCCACTATAGCCAACAGTTTGGTGGTTCCCCAAAAAGCTGAATACAGACTTACCGTAAGACTCAGGTGTAGACTGCAAAGTTTAAACAGGGACTCGGACAGATGCTCGTGTGCCCGTGTTCACAGCAGCATTGTTCCCAACCGCCAAGTGGTGGAAACCACTCAA
This sequence comes from Eonycteris spelaea, assembly GCA_003508835.1. NCBI lineage: Eukaryota > Metazoa > Chordata > Mammalia > Chiroptera > Pteropodidae > Eonycteris > Eonycteris spelaea. The sequence goes on from PUFA01000056.1 coordinate 1,882,451, forward strand.
GCGTCCAGCAACAGACGGATGGATGAACTAAATGTGGAAAATACAATGGGGTATTATTCTGCTCTACAAAGGAATGAATTCTGCTGCGTGCTGTGATGTGGATGAACCTTCAAGACATTAGGCCAAATGGAATAAACCAGCTACAAAAGGATATATGTTGTGGGATTCCACGATGAGAATTGGACCTATCCTCATAGAGACAAAAAGTGGAAAAGAAGTTGCCAGGGGCCGGGTGGAAGGGCCAGGGGGAGTAATTGTTTAATCGTCATAAGTTTATGTTTGGGCTGATGAAAATATTCTGGAAGGAGACAATGGCTATGTTTACACCACACGGTGCATGTGATTAAGGCCATCGAACTATACATCAAAAAATGGTTAAAATGCTAAATTTTGATATATATGTACTTTACCACAATCAAAACAAAGTTTTTAGAGTATTCCAAAGTTAAAATTTAAAAAGACATTCAAAGGACAGGCATAGAAAGAGCCAAATTCGATGTTTGATGATGAGAGACAGCCCTTTCTCACCTCCTGGAAATGAGCTACTTTCTTTCCCTCCTACAAATGTAGTTCAAGACCCCGAGTCGCTACTTTGTTGTGATAATCTAGTATTATGTATCTTTCCTCTCTATCTGTGCCAGCATCTTGGGTACTAAAATGCTTTGAGAGGGTTGGGATGGGCTTATTTCTTTGGTCCTGCACTAAGCCAGTGCCTTGCACAAGTACATCTAGAGCCAGTAAAGACGGGCTCCAGAAGATAGCAGAGTTTTTAAGAGATTGATGCTTTCTATTGGTAAATCCTAGACTAGACAAAAATTTATCTTCAAGATAAAGGTGAATGACTCAGGCAAAGGAATGACTGTTCTTACTCTATTATTTTATCAACTCACACCTCTTTATGGAGGTGGGGGGAGGTCTGTATGTGGGAAAGGGGTTGGTTCATATTTGTGATTTTCAATGAGACCAATAGGGTTTGACCAGCTGTGATGAATGCCTTAGAGTCAGAGCTTTGAATACTCCTTATCCCTAGAAACCCATTCAGAAAATGCATTATAGAATGCCCCGAATCCTTCAGTAGCAGGTCAGTTGTAACACTGTTTGTGACAGGCATCATGTTCTTGACAATCTTCTTAAACTAGCCACATTTTTTTTTTTTCATATTGTACCAATCAGAATACTTGAGCCTCACTTTTGGCAGCAGATTTTTTTTTTTTTTCGAGAGCTGTATGAGAAATATATTTCTGTGAAATATATTTCTGTGAAATGGGTTACGTTTTAAACACTCTGTTTTCTGTTTAAACCCTCTGATTCTCTATATCTATTTCCATTGTGACTTAAAGGACCTCGTTGGCATAAGGGGGGGGGGTCTTCAGGCTTTTAATGTGTTTCAACTTCAGTGGTCTCCCAGGAGGGCGAACACGCCCCAGGGAGTATAGCACGTAATCTATTGGGGTGCCCAGGGGACCCCCCAAAGCTGCCCCTTTATTCTCTTCTTTAATTTATAAGATACTATCTTTACAAATGCCTATGTAATGTTCTGCAGTATGAAATGTGAAGCTTTGGTTTGTACAAAAGCAAATCGAGTCTGATATTTTCTCTGTAAATGTGTAAGCTTGAAATCCTGTCTATCAAGTTTATGTAAAATGAAAATGTCTAGAAGGGCATTCGGTCATAACTCAATTATCTTCCTAGTTAACAGAATCACTCACAGATATGATCTGGTAGACACTTTATCTGCAGACACCCTGAGTAAGCTGTCTGTATCCTCACCCAAGTGTGGCTTCCCTCGCTCACTGAACCCCGAGACAGAAAGTTACTGAAATGACTTGGACCGCTTGCCACTACTTCAGTCCCCTAAGAAAGCACTTCTTTATGTGAATTAAACATGCTTTTTAAATATAAACCTCTTTGATTAAAAACACTTTCTTCTAATCAGCAGCTGACACACTGCCGTCAGCTTTGGTTTGTCATGGCCAGTTTAAGAATAAATGGGGATGAATTTTTCTGTGGGCCTCGTTTCTGTCTTTTCTGCCTTCTTCCTCCTTTCTGGTGACAGTCTTTTCTGTTTACCCCCTCAGGGAATAATCTCGGGACTGGTGCTTACTAATCTGCTCAGGTGTGCACCTTAGCATCTGCCCCTCTCCTGAGTGCAGGCCAGGTGTGCGCCTCTGTGCCGAGTGACTAATACGATTTCTCCCCTTCATTCTCCCAGCAGCCTCCTGGACAGATCGTTAGCTTCTCAGGGAGAAAGCAGAGGCTAATTTTTACTGCATTTTGCCACTTGCCGATGCTACATCATGGACATGGATCAGTATATCTGATCCCCAGTGTGGCGGGGTGGGGGGCGGTGGAGGGAGGGAGGGAGGTGGGGGACACAGGTATTAGCTCCATTTTACATGGGAGGAGACTATGGTTTAGAATTGGCTCTCCCTCCCCCTCCCCCCCCCCCGCGCACCCGTTGTAGAAATGACAACAGTTTTATTAAAGAATCATCAGGCATTCTTCTGTCCAGGCCAAACTGGAAGCTCAATTCTGAGAGCTGCCCCGTGTACAGAAGGTGTCTGCCTCGGAGCCCGCCTGCCCTGACCGTCAGCCACCTGGCCCGGCCTCGTCCTTTCCCGTCCCCAGCACTCGGGGCCACGCGCCCCTCGTCTGTCCCAGCCCCTGCCTCTGCCCCACTAGATTCTTATATTCTGACATGTCAGTATTTAATTTTTCCTTTATCTATAGAAACCTGCTTTATCTGATTTATGGGCGACAAATGACTGCTAGATCATTTCCACTTCCAGTTATGAATTTTTAACTGAGAAGCATGACGGTGCAATGCTTTTTTTTCCATTAACAGACATATGACTGTGCCAGGAGTGAAAATCTAAAGCTAGATAAAAGAGAGAAGGCCATCTGGAAGCTTCTGCAAGAAAGGCACTAAGAAATGGGCAAAACATTCCCCAGAACATCTCAGTTTTAAAGGGTCTGTGTTTTGACTCACTGAATCGTTTACTCAGACCCCTCCCTGGCTTGTCTTCCAGCTCGCTGAGAATAAAGACGTTCAAAGCCGTGGACCCGAAGTGACAGCAGGGCTCACAGGTTGCTCTGACCTACTAATGCCCCTTTTCCTTGTTTGTTTCTAAAAACAGAGGACTTCAGAGAGAAACAATTCTGTGTCGTGGGACCGTTATAGTAAATAAGCCGCCTTGGTGTTCTAGGGACGTAGTCACCAGAATTTGTTATTCTAGGTAGGCGCAGTTTCAATTGTGACTTTCATTAAGGCTATTTTTTCAAGGGCAGCGGGACTGTTAAGTGAGGTGTTATTTTCACATTTGTTTCTCTCAACAAAAACCACATCTTTCAGTTCTAGTGTAGCGTTCAGAAATTCGATACCATCTTTACTTAAATTATAGCCAACTTCTCAAATAGAGTCACAGATGATATTTTTTACAAAATAAAATCTATGGAAAATCCCACATTTGTTCTTCTGGTTGGGTTCCTTTCCTCTTGATTGAACAGAAGGGGCCAAGCTTCTTTCTGCTTTGTTACATGTCAGCCTGAATTTTTAGTAGAGCAAGACAGTAATTTTAGTATCCATCATGAATTTCACTACAATTGGCTTGACTAACAGCACAAAAAAAAAATAAATGTTTAAGGCAGCCTTCCTCCGTAGGATTCTAAATGCAAACCCACCAGCCTCTGTAGCTTTGCTAGCAAAATGCTGGATTTCTCAGCGTAGGGCTTTTCAGAATTAAAGCCACCCTGGAAATACATCTCCATAGTTTCATAAAGAGAGTTTCAATCTATGATATATTGTCTTCCTCCTACGTCCCAAAGCCTTACGTAGACTGTGGACATGCTTTTCCAGCAGAGTTTGTCAGCCATTAAGGGAAACACCGGCTTGCAGGCCTTGAAACAAATACACACACGGCACGAAACACGAGAAAGTGAGGCGACAGAAGGCCACGACGCTCAACGTGTCGTCATTTTAACTCTTTTTTTTTAAAAAAGACTTTCCAAGGAATTCATATGGGGAGGGGAGGTAAAGGATATTTGCTATAAACAGACTCTAGTGTTCCTTATTAATTTGGGGGAGGTCTGTTAGAAAACAAGAGTGAGTTGATGTAAACTCTGTGGGCCAAACATTATCTTAGTCACTTATCGATTAAGAACCAGTGTAATAGGTCCTATCGTAGTAGGGCCCTGTCAATCCTGCTTTTCTCAAGACTTCTGAGTACCCTAAATCAAATCGTATTCCCCAAAACACGAGTGCTACAAACAGACCTGGCCTCCAAGACAGCCGTTAGGTCCAGGGGTCCCCCAGGTGTTCACGGAGGTTCCCCACAGAAGGATGCCCAAGAGGAGATGGGGACACTGGAGGGCTGGCCGGGAGAAGACATGTAGCCTGTTGTACTGTCTAGTTGTTTTTTTTGTTGTTGTTTTTTGTTTATCATGTGACTGTATCCTTTATTCAATAAATTAAAAAACTTCAAAGTGGCTCAGCTTTATTTGCTTAATGAAAACAACTATGGTTCAAAAGCTCTGTTGTTTCAGAAGGAAACAGGTCGGTCTGAAAGGCGAACTAGAAAAAAACTAGACAACTAAACGTGTGTCATCTCAGCTCACTTACCAAGGAACAGCCTTCCATCCATCGGTGCCTGCCAGGCCAGAAAGGAGGCTGTAGGAGACTGACAGAGTTGTTCCCTCAACTGAAAATCTGCAGCCTGATGCTAAATTCCCCGATTTCCTGGGAGGTTACATCCATGCATTTAGGCAGGGACATGCTTTTATCAAATTACTGTCTTCCTAGGATTGCCATCAGTAAGAGCCACCACCTCACAACCACTGACGCTTGGTCTCAGAGGATGGAGCCAGATCCAAATTCTGAGTAGTTGGAAGGGAGGGGCTGGAGGACCAGGACAGGCCTGTGCATGGGGGTGGGGGTTTGGGGTGGGGGGTGGGGTAGGGTGGAGGTAGACCCGGAGCTAGAATTTCTCAGGCAGAAGGAGGGGTCAGACTGGGAGGGGCATTCACATGCAAAAACAAACAAAACAAAACAAAAACATGCCATTCGGAGGATATACTTGGCAGGCCAGCCAGGAGGAGGGAGACTGGCTTAAAGGATCTGAAGGCTAAGGGGAAAATGAGCCCAAGCAGGTGGGTCCCGGGGACTTGGAGTCTGGAGTCTGGAAGGCGGAGCAGGTCCGGGCTGCGGTATAGAGAGACAGTCGCCAGGGGATCAGCAAAAGCAAGACAGGCCGCGGGGTCAGAGAGCTAGGTTTTTTTAATGGTTACAAACAGGACCACTGCAGTGTAGACAGCAAAGGCAGAGCCCAGCCCATGGCAGGCTTTGCATGCTATTGGAGGCCTGGGGTCTGCACAGTCCTCTTCCAGAAGGTTCGTGCTAGAGCTGGGTCTCTGCAGGTGGAGAGAGAGAAGGCTGGAAGCCGACAGCCAGGTGGAAGTGGAGAGGGGACAGCAATGGTACACCATGCCTCCTCTTGAAGGTCCAGGCACCTCAAGAGAGTTTTTCAGATGCTTTTGACAAGCCCCAAACCATGTTTCCTTAAATATGTCTGTATAGGTGTTGCCTTTTCCATTTTAAGTTCATGGCCATTTTGAAGGTTGAAGGTGTGCTGCAAAGTACGTGATGTAACCAGAGAGCAAAGGAGGCTTCTGCGTAAGCCGTACCTTAGACCAAGACCGTGAGTTTCTGCCTCACCAGAGCCAGTCCCAGGAGCAACATCGCTGCTGTCCTGAAAAGACCTGTAATCCTGTAGCTCAGTCGAGTAGACAGTCAGAACGTTGTGGGGTAAAGAAAATGTTCTGGGGTTAGATAACGGTGGTGGTTGCACAACCTGGTAATATGCTAGAAGCCACTGAGTTGTGCCCTTTTAAAGGGATTTTATGGTGTGTGCGTTATATCTCAATAAAAAAAAAAGACGTGTCCAGATGTAAAGTTATAGTTAGTTTTAGGAGACAGAAAGGGACTCTAAAGAGTAATCTGTGAAAATTTGTTTTAAGAGCTAGGACATCTGGTCACCTCTGGAATCGACGACTTCCCCATTTTCTCCAGGAGGTAGAGGCTCCTGGCTTAGCGGGCGGGTGGGTGGGTTGAATGAGTCACAGCCACACTCTGAAGCATGTAAACAGACTGTCTGCATGTTCAGGTCAGATGATGCTCAGTGGGAACCAGGATTCAGAGCCCAAGGCGCAGCCACTGGCACCTGACAGTGACCCTAAACGGCTGCCTCAGGGGTGGCCCTTTACCAAATTCCCCTAAAAAGAACCTTTCTGTGTGTGTAACGCGAAGGATGTGCTTATCGTGTATAGATTGGTGCCGCTTGCTTCTGGCTCAGAAGCAGCCGATAACCTTTCTTATCTGAAGTATGGCCGACCACATATTTGCCGTCTTTGCCTCTTGTCATCAGCTTTGCAGCCACGGTCACGTGTCATTTCGCTCAGATAAACCCTGTTCGTTAAGTCAGTTTGCACTGACCTCATTCAACTTTCCCACTTTACCTCGGCTCATCTTCCGTGTGCGTATATCAGTGCGCGAGACACACAGAAGGGCGTGCACTTGCCTAGAAACGGATTCCTGTCGATGCAGAGAGAGAGAGAGACCAGGACGGAGAGGTGGGGGCGACTTCTGTTTCGTCATTCTTCCTAAGTCCCCCGGGGGCTGTCCTTGAGTCCCTGTTATGTGGCAAACGCGTGGGGAGCATCCAAGTTACGTTATCTCAAGTCCACGGGGAGTGTGAGTGAGCCAGGTCTAGGAAGCAAGTCCAAATCCAACCTTCCCGTCACACCTGGTGCTGGTGACACGTTTGGCCTTCTCATCAACCTCAGAGTCCCTGCCCATGCCCCCATCCCTCCTGTAAGCCCTTCACCTGGCCAGGGTGCGGTCAGACAGATCCATGCTGGCTGCATCCCCCACCCCCGACTCAGCCCGAAGCCTTCTGGGTGCGGTGCTCTCTATATAACATTTCCTTCTGTAACTGAGCTTTCTGGAGGGTGCATGGCTCCTTCTGCACGTGTTATTGCTACACCTTCCATCTAAGCTCTTCGATGGGTAGACGAAGCCCTCCATGTCATCGCTGGCCTCAGTGCCTGTCTGAACCGTTCCCGCTGTCTTAGAGAAGTCAACCTTATCTCTCCCCCACCTCCACCTCCCCGTTCCTTCCCTCATCTGGCCAGTTTCCGTTTGTCCTGTGAGACAGAGCACGCTTGTCATGTCCCTCGGGAAACCAGCCCTGGCCTTCTCTTCCATCCTAGCTCACACCTAGTGTACGAAGCCCCTGGAGGGCTAGGCTGTGCCTTCAAACCCCCAGGGTACAGCAGGGAACTTGACCCTTGGTGTGCCTAATTTGATGTCCATTCAGCTGTTGGCCCACTGTTCAATGTCTAACATGACTGCCTGTCAACAAGACTATGTTTTTTTTTTTCTTACACTAAGAAAGCTAGTGAGGAAAAGAGCTTTTCTGGGTCATGTTGATAAGGATCTCTGAGTGAATGTAGGGGACTTGGCTCTTTGTTTTACCTAGATGAGCAGATTCAGAAATTAGCATTTGTATTCTAATCATATAGAAAGGAAACGGGCTCAAAACCCTTAGGCAGCCTTTCCAGGGTGGCTCAGCCAGCAGGCAGTCGGAACTCCAAGCCCAAAGAGTTCCCAGGACACCATGCTGTCCCACTTCTTAAAATTCTGTGCGTGTTACCACACTTTAAAGGTAAGCAGTATTAAACATCTTTTAGAAATCAGACATTGCCGGGAAAACCGAGTTTGACGTCCCTCGGTGTCATATGCATACTATATTCTTTTACGGTTGTAAGACCAAAGTTGACTGAGCAGATTGTCCGCCATGTGACCCACAGAATGGGGCCAATTTTGCTTTAATTCATCCTATTTCCATGAGCATCACTGAAATATTTTTAAATGGTTAAATGGATTTTCATGCCAATAGCATTTGGTTTTGTATATTCTTAGAAGGAAATGAGCTCGAATAGGAAATTGACTTTTTGGGGTGGGGCTTAATATTATACACAGAGCCGTGTCAGGACTGTCGATGGTGTTTCCTATGCTTTTCTGAATGAATTTAATGATTCTCTTTTTTTGTTGTTTTGTTCAGAAAGAACTTGTGCATAATCTCTACCTGATGTCGATTTTCTTGCAGGTGACTTTTCAGATCACCCCTCCGTGTGCCAGCAAGAGACATTACGAGCATTTTGGACGGTGTTGTAACAAATGTGAACCAGGTTTGTTCGGAGCCACCTTTCATTGTCCCTCAAAAGTGGTGGGGCTTTTGTTTATTTTTTTTTTAATCTAAGGAAAGATTTCTAGATAGATGAGTAAAGAAATTGGATGGACTTTTTATGGTAGTGGCAGGTGGTAACGTCTGTCCCTCTGATGATAAAAACCTTTCTGAGTAGATAAGATCACTTAAGAATTAAAAACAATTTCAGAAACTGGTACTTAATTCATGCTGGAACACCATTTTCCAAAACACTATCTCTTGAGAAGGCAAGAAGTTTTTTAAAAGCACATTTAGTACTTTGTGGTTCCAACTCTCAAAATATTAAACTCAACTCTTATTTAAAAGTATTTGCATAGAAAAAAATTGGGAGGGGGTAACCATCCTGGAAGTGTTGCGGCTAAAAATTGCCTAAATCCTATTATTCCTTTTCCTCACATACCTGCTGAAGGGCAGAAGGTGGGCAGGTTACCAGTTCTTCAAAGTTGTTCTATGGGAATGTGGCCAAGTATTTCTACAGCCCCAGTGAAGTCCCAAACCCATGAGGTCTCACTCCTTGTTCTGAGGAGGGGAGTGTATCTTTGAGGAAAAGGTGGTTGCGTTATAACAAGACCCTTTAGCTATTTCAGCTACAAATACTTCTTGGATGTGTAGACCCAGGATCCCATGCATGCGTGTGTGTGTGTGTGTGTGTGTGTGTGTGTGTGTGTGTGTGTGTGTGTACATACACATGTGCAGGACTCTGCACAGACTAAATTAACTGTCACCCACAGTGTACATAGGACCAAAGATGTCAACTATCCAGATTGACGGTAGGGGGCCCTCTGAAGATAGGAGGGAGGGGTGAAATGCAGCCCCTGTTGCTTAGTCCCCAGGGAACCCCTCAAGTTCTACAGGCACCAATTTGAAACCATCGTTCTTTTCCTTAGTCAGCAGAGATTTGGGATGGAAAGGGCGACCTCTCATTTAGAAGAACTAGACTGCTGTGGCCACGGGCGCGGCAGACCAAATTGAGGCTGTTTTAGCCTGCCGGGCGGCCTGAGGAGCCCATCGCAGTGAGATGTGGCCTTGTCGCATGTATTGTACCGTCTTGGAGAGACTTCCTGAAATCAGTCATGTGAATAGTTCAGTAGATTGGTGCATTTTCGTTGTGTTTTGTTGCTCTGTTTCGTTTTGTTTTGTTTTTGTATGCTTTTGCTTGGTGTATTTTTTCTGATCCACGTTCCTCCGATCTAAGGAACGTACATGTCTTCCAAGTGCACTACTACCTCTGAAAGTGTCTGTCTGCCCTGTGGCCCGGATGAATACCTGGACACCTGGAACGAAGAAGAAAAATGCTTGCTGCATAAAGTGTGTGACACAGGTGAGTTGGTCACAAGTGTGGGGGAACCATATTTTTAGACACAGTAGTGCCGTCTCTTTGGGGGGCTTAGGAAGAAATTTGGGCCGTGGACCATGGCAGGAGGTGCTTCAGATCCGGAAGCACTGTGTTAAAATTCATTTAGGACTTTTGTTCTGGAATTTGTTTGTGTTGTCCTTTACTCCTGGAACACATCTTACAGTTGACGAGAGATTTCCACAGGGCTTTCCCGTGTGTCGTATTATTTAATTCTCACAAAACCCCTGTAAGGTAGCCATGAGGATCCCATTTTAAAGGTGAGGAAACTGAGACCAAGAAGGTTGACTACCTTCTCCAAGGTGAACCACTAAGGAGCAGGACTCCAAGCCAGGTCTGATTCCCAAGTCTTTTTCCTAAACCTGAATGTTTTACTAAGCTGTAGTTTAATCTCCTCATCACGCTGCTGTAGTTTTTTTGCCTCCGAGTTTTAAAAATTATAGCTGAGTTGTAGGAATCAGCATCGAAATATATGCCTTAAGTCTCAGACTAGAGTTTCCTATCTCCCTCTTTTTCCCTTTTTTTCATTCAGTTTATCTGTGGAAGAAGCCTTGGCGTTTCTAATCCCGTGGGGTTTCCACAGTCTGACTTTGGCTGGTCGCATTCCCCTGATTGTCATTTAAGCATAGTCTTCTGTCTCTTATGTTTCCTGTAATGTGGTTGTGAGATCTAGAAGGCTGATTAGATTCTGTTTTTTTTTGTTTTGTTTTGTTTTGCTTTTGGCGAAACTCCTTCATAGTGGGCATAATGTAACTTGCGTCAGGAATCATATCATAGCCGCTTTTCTCTCTTTGTGGTATTAGCAGCTGTTGATCATGACCTAGATTCATTTTCGTGAGGAGCTGCAGAAATCTGATGTTCCAAGTCTGTCATTCCTTCGTTCCTTAGCTATAATGCTTTATAAAGAGAATTTCCCTCGTCGACCATTCGTTGCTCTGAAGCACAGTACCAACAGAAAAGGCAGAACGAAAGCTTGTAACTTTCTTTACCGCTTCTCCAAATACTGACTTGACCACCCAGCTTTCTTCAAAGCATTCATCCGAGTATTCTGACCTCGTGAATTTAGACGCCTTTGAGGTGTTTCAACCTGTTGCAGTTACTAGTCTTCCTGGTGCTCGGACCGTCCTGCCTCCTCCAGGTGGCCTCCGATTGGATACAAACCCTGGGTCTTTCAGAGCGCCCTTGCTTCCAGGCTCACCTTGGGTGTTTCCTGCCCTGCACCTGCTACCAGCCATTCCTCCAGGGACCTCAGTCTAGGTGCTAGGGGGGCCCATCGCTACTGGGTTGATTCTTATTTATAGGTTCCCCACCCCCCGGTGGATATAACTAGGAAACAAGTATTTTTTTTTTACATCATAATTTTTCTAATGTGTTAGAGACAGCTGACAGATTTTGGCTGGAGAAGGTAACATGGAAACTCTCCTCACAGAGCAGAAGCATCTGATCAAGTCTTGTTTTCCTTCCAGCGCTTAGTAATGACCTTGACTCATTGTTGTCTCTTGGAAATAAGGATTCATTCTGTCCGCTGCCAAAATGGATTAAAACGCGAAACCCGGTACATTAAGATGATTAAAAAATACGCCACCGTGGTCGGTCACCCCCGGCCTGCGTTCGCGTGCATTTGAGCGGGATGCCAGAATTAGACTCTTCCAAAGGAGCGACCGGTTCCACGTGTGTCCCAGGCACCGCGTGCATGTCCACGCATACGGGCCTCGGCGTGGCCAAGCTGACCTCCACCTGGAGAGTGAACGCGGGAGTGGACATTGCTCCAGGTTCACCATGCTCAGGCCTGATAAGGGTGGGAGTAAGGACTGTCCCACCCTGCTGGCGGTGACCTGAGACAGTGAAGGAGGGAACAGGACTCTGGTTTGGTTCTGTTTCCCTGACAACTCTGTCCTCATAGTTCAGGCTATTATAACAGAGTGCCACAGACCGGGGGGCTTAACCAACGAAAATGTACACCTCACCTTTCAAGAGGCCGGAAGGCCGAGATTCGGGTGCCAGCATGGCTGGGTGTTTGGTGGGGGACCACTTCCCGGTTTCAAGACAGGCTCTTTCTTGCTGTGTCCCGGAGAACAGAGAGAGAGGAAGCACGCTCTCTGCTGTCCTTTCTTATAAGAGCACGAATCCCATTCATGGGCGCTTCACCCTCATGACCTCATCACTTCCCAAACACCATCGCACTGAAGGTTAGGAGTTCAATATAGGAATTTTGAAGGGACACAAACAGCAAGCAGTTTATAGCAAATTCCGGTAAGTATTCAGAAATATAAAGTATCAGGACCATTTAGACAGTCCAGGCAAGAAGGATCCAATAGGGGTAGCAGGTCTGTAAATAATGTCATTGTGGTGTGTGTGTATGTGCTTGTGCATGTATGTGTACAGTTGATTCTCGTTCACAAAAATTATGTTCTATAAAGTGACCACAAACATTCCTCCCAGAGAAATACAGATTCCTACAAGCCTCTCCTCACATTTTTGTCCACCAGTCAACTCATAACCTTGCTGTATGTGTGTTTTTGTTTAAGAACACCTTATTAATAAACACTTTGATTCATTAACATTGGATGTACAGTCCACAGCACTGTAACTCACGTCTGAACAAAATTTATCTAACACCTGTATTTTCTCAGTAAGAAAAATCACACCCTTGTTGGGCTTAATGTCACTAAAGAGCACTATGCTTGGAGGCCATTTTAAACAGCGAAATCACCCACAAAAGGCACAACAAGGCCAAAAAAATAGGACACTAAATAGACCACAAAAAGGACACTTATTTCCAGTATGAGAGCTGAAACAAAAAGGCAGCACGTATCACCTTATTCTCTCTTAGTCAGGAATATGCGTGCTTAAAAGTGAGTAGCTTAAAGTTTTCACAATTCTGCGTGTGTCTGAATGACTACGGAAGTGCCAGGGGTTTTGGTTCGGGACAGACCATGAAACTTTAGCGAGTAGATGAAATTGCAGACACGAATCGGTGGATAATTGTGAGTGTGCGTTTACCTCTGGCACAAAGAGTGGGCACGGCCTGGAGATTTGGGGGAAGAAGACAGCACTCATCTGTGTGTCCTCACGACAAAAGGGACACATGTGTTCGTCTGTGTATTTGGGGAGAGATGAATTTCCAAGTATGTCTTCAGACCCAGCCTCTACGCTTTGTCACCTGATGACCCGTTTTCCCGACTGAACTGCTGCGGCCCTACGGGATGAGGGGTGGGGAGGGATCCCCAGGCTCCAGAAACCCCATTTTCTTAGGTCACATTTGAATTTACTAAAAATCAAGACTCTGTGACACCTCTTTGCATTAGCCAAATGAGTCGGTGATCATAAACCTGGTCCTTAATCTTCCCGCTAACGTGAAAATCGACTTTTAGAAAACCACAAGGCTCTTAATTATCGAGAGAGAAGAAACCCCACTGGGTCGTTTTAGTGCCAGCACGGGAAGCTAGCTGAGAGGGAACTTGGGAATTCCTGAAAGCCAGTGAGTGTCCTGAACGAGCCCCAGCGGGCGGGAGGCCGGGCGCCGGCCTGGGAGGCGTGGGGCGGGTGCCGCGTTGCCGGCCGGGTGGAGGGAAGGAGTGTGCCGCCCTGCAGCCCGTCTCTCTCGCCCGCAGGCAAGGCCCTGGTGGCGGTGGAGCCCGGTAACCGGACGGCCCCGCGGCGCTGCGCCTGCACGGCCGGCTACCACTGGAGCGAGGACTGCGTCTGCTGCCGCCGCAACGCGGAGTGCGCGCCGGGCTTCGGAGTTCAGCACCCGGGTATGAAGCCGGGTCCCGCGCGCGTCCGTCCGCTCTCACCAGGTCTGCCATGACGCTGCGGCCAAAGCCAGCTTCCCTGCGTCATTCACGCTCCCGGGCGCCAGGTGGCGCTGGAGGAGCCGGAGGAGCCGGAGGGTCCCCCGGGGAGGGAGCCCAGGTTAGGGACTTCCAAGGGATGGGAGCGCTTGGCGCAGGTGCTTTCCCCAGGCCCCTCAACTGTGAAACCCTAGACTCCCCACTTGCGGGGGTGGGGAGCAACCGTCTCATGCAGTGGTCTTCAAACATGGTGCACCCCCATTAGCACAACTTTGAAAAACCGTGCGTCCCCTGCATATTCATAAGTTGACGGCTCAATTTTTTAATTAAAAATTTAAAGAGTTGCTAAGGACTTAGTTTCCAGGGAATTATAACAATAGTAACACTTTCTAAAATAGTCAATGGAATGGAAAGGCCAGAGCAATTCAATACCCATCATCATTTATTTAAAAAGCACAAATCAACCTTACAACTGGAAATGTCCTATAGTTCTTTCTCTCCTTTGAGTTGTATACGGTTCACCTTCCCTGCAAAATTTTATCCTAATGTATTTTTGTACTTGCAGGGTTTTTACTAATCACCTTTTCATACGCTTTTACGTAAAAAAAAAAAAAAAGGACCTATTTGAAATCTTAATTTAAAAAGCAGTTCTTTTGGACTAAGTTGTTTCTACAGTTATACAATAGGTCAGAATAACTATATTTTGTTAACCTATAACTATAAAAATAAAAGGTTTCTGAAGTTCATAATGAGTGGTTTTTCCCAATTAGTTCATACAGTCATGGTTGAATATTGCTTGTTGCTAAATGCTACTGAATTCAACATTAATTCTGTTTCTGCTGAGTGCTGAGAAACTCGTTCACATAAATAGCTAAATGGCTAAGGAGTCTGTTCCAGGAGTGCCACTCAATTCTTTCAGCACCTTCTGAGTTAAAGGTCCAGGATCAAACAGTGCTGCGACATTAGAGCTGTTTTTAATAATCCCCCAGTTAAGAAATCCACTGTGTCCTTCAATTTTGTGGAAAGTAAAGTAATAGAAATCCTTTTGACTTGAAAATGTGTATCTTAGAGTCATTTACTTTTCTCAGGTCTAGGAAGTATACCAAAGTGGTTTCTTCAAGATATAACAAATGATTATTAATACCTGTTAATCTTTCCCTTAGAGGCATTTAGTTTTAACCCAGAATACTTTGACAGGATTAGGAGAATTAAACTATTATTCATTTCAGTTCATACTGAGGAAAATGTTCATCACAAAATCAAACTAGTACAGTCAGCCCTGATTATCAAATATATCAACTAAACTCGATCAGCTTTCTCTTAGAAAAAGTCTGACTCGATATTTTAATTATTAAAATAAATCTCCCTGTGACAGCCAGTTCCCTTCTGAATTCTGATTCTCAGATAGACAAGTCCCAGAACCTTTCCACAAGTCTGTCAACAGCATGGGAAAAGGTGCTGCCCCCTAATCTGCTTTTTTCTGATTGACGTTCTCTCTGCCTTGCTTCTTTGGGAATGGTACATTTTTGGGCACTAGGTGAACAGAGGGGGTGACCTAGATCAATGAAAATGTCACCCCTGCCCTACCTTATACTGTACCCTTGACTCTTGAACAACACGGGTTTGAACTGCGTGGGTCCACTTATACGCACGTTTTTAAAAACTTAGAGCATCAATAAATACAGTACAGTATTTTCTCTTTCTCACAACCTTAATAAAATTTAATTTTCTCTAGCTTTATTGTAAGAATAACATGTATAAAATACGTGTTAATCGACTGTTTATGTTATCAGTAAGGCTTTTCTGGTCATCAGTAGGCTGCCGGTAGTTAAGTTTTGGTGGAGCCAAAGCTTACATATGGAGTTTTGACTCGAAACCCCTAAACTCCACATTATTCAAGAGTCAACTGTATTTGAACCCTGAACCACTTCAGCCTGGTCCGTTCCCCATTTCCGTGTTGCATGTTTGCTCTTAATAGACAGGGCAGGACAGAAGCTGCACTGACCCATTAGGATGCAGGGCTCGGCGGTCACCAGTGTTTCCGCTTGTTCTTTGTTTTTTGGCATCTCAGAGGCTGGCCTTAGCAGGCTTTGGAGTAGGTGAGAAGTGTGACTATGAAGGGGGAAGGGGGGGATCCGCAGGGAGCCCCTGGCGGTTCGGCATGATGAAGAGCAGCCGTGGAAGCCTGGTGTGTGGAGTTAGCGCCCCTTAGCCCTGTCGCCTCTCGGCTCCTTGGCCCCTTGGCTTTTAAGGGTTACTCTTCGAGAGTGTGTTTATCTTTTTAAAAGCTGCTTGAAAATTAACGTGAGTGTCCAGATGCCAACGGGCTTTTGTTTATACCATTTCAAGGCAACTCAAATTGCTAGATTAAGGGGGAGGGGCCTCTTACTTATTGAGGCAATTGCGGAAATCCAAGAAGGTACCTCCCGCTTAACTCTGGACAAGGAACGTGTAATTCCTTAGTTTAATGTTCTATTCATAAAAATAAGTCACAGAAGTGCCACCATCTTCAAGAGTAATTTGTGGTTTTGGTGCCAGCCAATTGCCTGGTCATGACGTCACGTGGCAGGCGCCGTTCTTCTTTATCGGGATTCCCACAGGGTCAGCACGTGTCAGTAAGCAGTCAAGATGTTAGATGCAGGAAACTGAGACGTTTCTCTTTTGATAATATAGTTTATGAGGACTATGAGAGGTCGAAGAACGCTTACTAACCAGAGCCAAGTCCTGCTTCAGTGCTGTGGCTTAAGGCAGGGGTCCAAAACCCATGCCACCACTTGTTTCGTAAATAGAGTTTCATTGAAACATGGCCACATCCATTTTTTTTTTAAACATATGTTCTCTGACTACTTTCATGCTTCAAGTATTTGTAGCCAAGACCAGAAGTCTGCAAGGGATATTTACCGTACAGACCTTTATAGACAAAGTTTGCTCCCAACTCTGGGTTTAAGAGAGAGAGACCCATAGTATCCCCCTCCGTCACATTTTTTTTTAAAAGACAGCTGTTGTTACTCCCGTACTTGGACTGGAGAGGTCAAGCTGGCAGAAGAGGTCAGGACAAGAAGTTTCCCTTAACAGCAGTGAAAGGACTGCCATTCTCTGTAAACGAAGGGTGATGCGAGCCCACAGGGTGGGACATGGGGGAGAGCAGACGCAAGCCCGATTAAAGCAAGTCAGGCAGCAGGCTCCCGGCCAGGAAATGAAGTATCAGTGACGAGGACGGTGGCTCTGAACAGCAAAGGGGCCACACCTGACTTGGATACTGGCGTTAGTGGCCTGCATCGCTCTATACCTACTGCTGGGGTCGGGGCCCTCTAAAGTCCGTGGGGGCAGGCAGGGGTGGTGGGGAGGCCAGGAGCAGAGGGGCCAGCTCCTGATCTCTGGTCTTCTGGAGCATCATCCTGGCCGATCTCTAAGTGTCCTTGTCCGGTTTTTGTCTGTTCTTTTTGTCCATTTGTTTTTTTGACAGTGCAGCTCAACAAAGACACGGTGTGCCGGCCCTGCCTTGCGGGCTACTTCTCCGATGTCGTCTCTTCCACAGAAAAGTGCAAACCCTGGACCAAGTAAGTGACAGTGAGGCAGCCGAGAGAGTTTGCTGATTTTAAACAACTTCGACCTCGCACGGTCTCGTCTGGGTGGGAAACAGACTGATTCATTTTTGGTGAGGCGTCCTCTGGAAGCCATGTTCAAGATGGAAGAAGTCTGTCCATTCAGTGTGGGTGAAATGCACCAGGCCAACCGACTCTTCTGCCTGATGTGTGACAGGAACTGTGTGTTAACTTTTCAGATTCAGTTTGACTGAATCTTTGACTTATACTTGCAGTTTTTTCCCCCCCTTTTCTGACCTTATCTCGTTGAAAACGATTGATGATGTTTATTATCATTCGCTCACCACTCCCACTTTTCCCAGCTGGCCAACGCCATTGGATTGTTTGTCCAGAGCTTTGTGCATATGCGTGTTGTGTACGAGCATAAATAAGCTTCCTGTTTATATAAATTTTGCATATTTGGGGTAAACACTTGGGCTTTTTTTTTTTCACAAGATATATTTTGAAGGAAGCTCATTCTATATTCGTTGGATCTTCATGGCTTTTTATAGCTACATAGTATTTTGTTGTAGAAATGTACAATAATTTAATAAGTTTCCTATGGCTAATCAATTAGGTTGTCTTTTGCAGTAATTAATAATTTTGAAAGCATCGTCTCATACATATGCTATTTCACACTTATGTTAGTGCATCTATAGGGAAACCCAGGGTCCCTTCATTAGGTTGAATACTAATAACGATTCGGTTCCCAATATGTCTCATTAAATATTTGTTTTCTTATCCAAGTTTTATGTCGAAAAGATTTTCTATACTTTCAACTTACAAAGAGCATTCATCACAAGTTTGTCAATTAGAAGCATTTGGAATCTTCTTTAACAAAAAGACCAGTCACTTTCTTTCCACCTACTCTCAGGGGGGTTCTTAGGGAACACTGGCGGGGGCTGTTCTGCTCATTCATTCGTCCTCTTGTGCGTTGTAGGGACAGGTACTATCCAGGACGACCTGGGTTCTGGTCCTGAAGGAACTAGAATCTAGTGGACAAGAGTCTTTTATAGCTTTTTTTTTTTTTTGTAATATCTAAAACCAAAGCACATAACTACTCTCTCCCCACCCACAGCTGTACCATTCTTGGAGAGACAGAGGCGCGTCATGGGACAGATAAATCAGATGTGATTTGTAGTCCTTGGCCATCCAAAACTCCCAAACGGTACGTGTAAGCAGAGAAAGTTGTTTGGTAGCTGTGCCCAAGTCTCGTCAGCCCTTCTAGAGTGCTCCTGGATTGCTCTTTCCGGAGGTTTATCTGTCCCTTTTCATATCATCCCATCCATGGTCAGTTCAGTATTTCATTGTTGTCAGCATTTTGCTTCCAGATATGTTGTTTACTTGATAATTTTCTACTCTGGAATCAATAACTAATAATATATTTATATATACAAATAGAGAAAAATAAGCGAACTGAACTGCAAATGTAAATTCAAATGTCCATGGATGGTAGGGTGGGGATCACAGTAGGAATGTTTCTAGATTTCGGTCACCAACCAGAGTAAGCAACTTATTAGACTATAGTTATCATTATTTATGAAACATTTTGTAGATCAAATGAATTTTAAGGACAGTGCCAAAGATCTACAGAAAGTCGACAGGTAACGGTGAATGCTGGTTATCCAGGCACGTGGGATGCTGCTGAGGTGGGTCCAGATATCACACAGCACAGGAAGTGACATCATTCTAATGAGGCCAGCAAACCTGGGACACAGGAGTGTGGGGTTAATGAACTGTGACTAAGAAAGTCAGGGTGTAGGATAGGACATTTTGAGAAACAGGGGACGTGGGTATGGAGTTCCACAGTCAGAGCCGCGTTTTAAAAGACCATTTTGAAGATACATTAAAAATAACCAAGGAATGGCAAGTTATTTTTTTAAAAAAGAGAGAAGGGGAGAGAGGCAGAGTGCTGGAAGCCAGGTCATGTAAACCAAGAGTTTACAATGTAAAGGTTCAGCAATGAAGGGATTAAGGGGGAACCAAAAAAATGGCAGAGGCCACGTTGTGTTGGAGATAAAACACCTGAAACACTTGCAGGGTCACTGTGTTTCTGTTCTCATGGCCAGCAAAACCCTGGCGCCTTGTTGTTATTTGGGGAGAGATGTGCTAAGGGGCTTCCCTTGGCCTCAGAGGCCGTCCACCTGGAGAGTTGAGGTGCTCTGTAGATAAGCAAAGATGGACCTAGATGGCGTGGTAAACGCGACGCGAGTCGTTCTGAAGTGGAAACCTCTCCGGATGGTCCCGGGTTGTCCTCACTCACAGTGATCACAGGCAGCCGGTCGCCCTTCAGCATGCGGGCACTGTGTGACGAACCTGCAGTCAGGGCCGGGGACCGCCATCCTTCCCTTCTTCAGACCAGCATCCTCGATTCTGGGCTTTGACGTAAGCGGTTTGGTCTCTAAACTTAGAGGCTGGAATTGAATAACCTTTTATTATCATTTTTCTCACTTTCTTCCGATGCAGAACCCAGGGTTTACTTGCCCACTTTGACTCTCTTGCTCCTCTTCGCATCTGTGGTGTTAGTGGCTGCTGTCACCTTCGGCGTTTACTATAGGAAACAAGGGAAAGCACTGACAGGTACGGTGTCTGTGGTCCTCGAAAGTGAATCTTGAAGGAAACAGATAACATTGCTAGTCATACGCTGTGGAAAATGCACATGGCACCCACCGACACCTCTGGTGATCCGCTAAAAATACGTGCCTTGAGGTGGTTGTGCGTAAGGTAAAGTGAAACACCATTTACGCATAATCCATCGTTCTCTGGCAAAACAAGCAAACAGACCCCATTGTGCCTATTTAAGTATAAGCCAACAAGAACGTTCTAGGGTCAGGAAACTGATGACTCATAAACTGTGTGTTTATGTCGTGTAGGTTATACAGAGTCAGGTAGATATACATTTATTCTAGAATACAAACATTTTGAATGCGCCAACTTAAAATAGAAACAGTGGTGGAGGGAAAGTTTGATCTGAGTATCGCCTTGAAATATGAATCTAAAATTACAAAAAGAAGGTACCTTATATTCAGTAAAACTTGGGTGCTCATTTTGAGAACGAATAACCAAGTGTTACCTTGTTTATTGTGCGTACTTTTTGCACTAAAAATTGATAGTGCCTTTTTACATCACATCGTGTTTGACTTTTATGCTATAAAGCTAAAGAGGTGTAGTTTTTAAGAGGGGCTTCAAGGCTTCGTTTGGCTTCCCGAAGATCTCTCTTAGTGCTTGGAGAGTCACCCCGTTGTCTTCTGAAGCACGTACTGTCTCCACATCCCTTTCTGTTTTCGGTCGCTCACTTGTTTATCTCGTCCACCTCTGCTTTGCAGTGATTCGATCAGTTCTCCCATATCACCTCCACGGGCTTCATGATACCCTGCACATCTTGATCTTTCCATGAACATTACATGACCTCACGTAACAGCAGGCAATCAAAAAAAACTAAAGAGGGAAGATGGTGATGTAGGTGCCAGTGTTAAGCAGAGAGCAATGTTAAACCAATTCTTTTAAATCTATTCATTGTTGAATATTTTTTATTTAATGTAACAACATTGTAACTGGGAATTTGAATAACACATATCCACATGGTACGGATGGCTCATATAGTCATTTATGTGTGAGATAAACAGACTTTCACTGTTGGTTCTTTAATTTTTGCCTCTGTAAGAATCTCTTAGGCCATCTTATCGATGAGGACAATGGGCCTACCAGTTACTAAATGGGATTTATGACTGTTAGCTTTCTCTTCATCCCTTCACACAACACATGACTATCGGCCACCAGGGACTGGACTGGCAGGGGTCTCAGGACTGGGCACACAAAGGCAGTAAGAGCCCTCATGGAGGAGTGTCCCAGTGGCAAGGCAGGCATAGAGCCACAGAGTGAGTCTGCGTGTAGGAAGGGAGGGTGCACGGCACCAGGTGAGCAGATGACAGATGAGTCTGCCCAGCCGCAGGGGCAGCCAGGGCCTCCCAGAGGAGGAAGAGAGAGGGTGGGGGAGCTGAGATCTGAAAGACAAACTGGAATTGACTAGTCCCAGGGGTCAAGGAGACTCCAAAGCATTCTGCACAGAGAGAATTTCTCCGCAGAGGGAGCGGGGCGAGCTGGGGGACAGAAAGAAGGTGGGCTAGTGCAGCTGGCGCAGAAAGCGAGCAGTGGGAGATGCAGCCGGAGAGGGCGGCAGGGCCAGGTGATGCGGCCCTGCGGGCTTCGCGGAGGAATTTACACCTTGTCCTTGCTGAAGGAAGGGAAAACAACCCTCCGGTTTTAGCATAGAAAACAGATTTGGACATGCGGAAAGAGCAGTTGCAGGCACACCAGCTGGGAGGCCTTTTGCAATCATCCAGAAGCCAGATTTCACAGTAGTTGTGAATAATTATCATCACCTCTGCGTACAAGTATTTTTTTTTTACTGCCATTTAGGGTTATCTAGTGCTGATCCCTGCGAGAGAAGAGCTGCAACTTTCCTTTTATTTGGAGTATCTTTATTTTTCTGTAATTTTAAAAATATGGAAAAGAAGCAAGAGTAAGAAATGATAACGACAGCAATAACTGATATATATTGAACGTTTACTCTGCCGGAACTGCTGTCTGCTTTTTACATATACCACCTGAATCACCACAACAGCACTGGGATGTAGGCACGATCATTTCTCTGGTTTTATGATGAGGAGACTGAGGCTCAGAGAAGTAAAACTGGGCAAGGGCACGTCGGAGGTATCATTAGCTATTGTTATGACCTAATAACCTTCCAGTAGAGAATGGATAGCTCTCTGACTTCAGTCTTTACAGTGAATTCAACAGCAAATATTCAGTGGAGGTGGGGAAAACTTTATCTTTGTATAATATAAATTAATATTTTTAAAAGTCATGGATTTGACTTAAATTTCATCACTTCGCATGTGTCCCAGAACATATTTTTCTTTCCTCTAAAAAGCAAGAGGGCAGAGTGGAAAAGGATTTGGGGCCCGCTGGGGTCTGACACAGCCTTCCACACGCACTTGACTTTTATTGTACGTATATTTGAGCTAGTTTGCCGAAGGTCAGTCTCCGAGACCCACATCATGTTTGTTTCCCTACAATGCCCACCCTCATCCCCGTCGTCAAAGAAAAATTGCTAAGGGAATGAGAATGTCTGTCACCCGACAGCAGCTTTGACAGCCCTTAAATGTGCCTGTAGGTATAGTCAATGGCACATTTGCTTTACACGGATCAGAAAGTTCTGTTTTTGATAAGATGCCTCCGTAGTCTTTAAATTGGTACATTTTCTTCTGAACGTTTTCACTTTCAGGAAAGACGTGCAGAGGCTTATGTTTAAAGATAATACTGAGCTGACATAGTAGTCAGTGATATTGAATTAGACGTAGGAAATAATAATACGAAGCCCTGTCCTTGCTCTGTTTTTCTAGCTAATTTGTGGCACTGGGTCAACGAGGCATGCGGCCGCCTAAGTGAAAACAAGGTAAATTAAAAGGCTGAAGTGCCTGCTTAAACGCCTTTTAACAATTAGGCTGATGCAGTTATTAGTCAAATATTGCGCCCCGTTTGTGTAAGGGGCATCTCTCTGGGGAGTTGGAACCTCGAATCCCGGGATTGATCCCCACAGAATAACCCACAGCTCAGGTCAGTGCTCATCCTAAATGCTGCTTCCCGTGATTGTATGCCTTTTCTGTCACCCCTGTGTATGTGTATTAATCAAATTATTTTTTTAGTGCCGATCTTGATTGCTTACTACAGATTCCTAGTAGGAAGGAGCTTCCACTTTTCTTTACTTCAGAGATATTTTGGTAACTTTTAATTTCGATACAATTTCAGAATTATAGAAAAGCAGTGAGAATAGCACAGAGAACTTCCACATATCGTATTTTCAGGGCCGCCAATTGTTTACACTTCATCGCATTGCTTTGTTATCTGCTCTCTCTCTATGTGTGTATATGTGTATGTGTATTTTTTTCTTGAACCATTTTAGAGTGAATGGCAGGCACTGAGCTCCTTTACCCTTAAATATGTCAGTGAGAATGTCTTGAGAACATGGACATTCTCTTATATAACCATAGTTCATTTATCAAAATCAAGAAATTTAATAGTGGTACAACACTATAATCCAATCCACAGTCAGTATTAAAATTTCATTTATTATCCCACTATGTCCTTTACACCTATTTTTTTAGGTATAAAATATATAAATTTTAACCTATAAACTCATACTGACTTCTCCCATTCCAGTCCCAACACCACATTGTAGTCTTTCTCTGTTCAGTATTTGAGCTGTCTTTTCTCCAACAGTATGAAATCTGCCTCCTATTGTTTTCAGTATATTTACTCATTTGCTCAATTCCAGAATGCATAGAAAGGAGTTTCAGAATTACTAAACCACATCACAGCAAGAAACAAAGCTACTAACTGGAGTTCAGTATTTTAGAGTTTTTTGTTTTGTTTTGTTTTGTTTTAATTTAGAGCGAGAGCATGTAGTCAAAATTCTGTGTTCTAAAATTATGAGGGTGAGCTTTTCCCCTGGCTTCGGTGTGACTATGCCTTCATGGGAAATGCAGGTAGATTCATTTTCTCTTTGCTTGTATTCCATCTTAGGGTTCTCCCTCACTCGGTAATTTTAAATTACACCGAGTGCCATAGTGAGTGCTCCATCTGTACTTGTTATGGTGGAAATAATTGCTGTGACCACCATTTTCAGCAGCGTTTAGCAAAACCAGGTCCTGGTAACTGGGTGTTAATGCTTCTGCCTTCTGAATTTCAACCAGCACGAGTCCTCAGGCAACAGTTTTAGCTGCGGTCATATGGAAGCCTCTCGTCAGCGCGAACTATGTGAGGGCGTCTTACTCCTGACTCTGGAAGAGAAGATGTTTCCTGATGACACTTGCTGCCCCGTGGGCGGTGGCATCTGCGGGGCGCGTGTGCGGACAGTGGTCCCTGCGCCCCGGGAAATGTCGGGATGCTCACGTTCGTCAGCGAGGTGGAGGAGGACCCCTTCAAGCAGATGCCCATGGAGGACGAGTATGTGGACAGGCCCTCCCAGACCCCAGACTCTTTACTCTTCCTCACTCAGCCTGGCAGCAAATCCACGCCCCCTTTCTCTGAGCCCCTGGAGGTGGGGGAGAATGACAGTTTGAGCCAGTGCTTCACTGGGACAGAGAACCTGGTGGATTCCGAAAGCTGCGACTTGGCCGAGCCCCCGTGCGGACTGATTGGATGCCCATGTCCTCTGAGAAGTACTTGCAGAAAGAGGTGGAGGGGAGCAGCTGCCCCCCCTGGGCAGCCTCCAGCGCAGGAGATGACTGCGCGGGCTGTGGGAACCCTCCTGGGGAGGGCCAGGAACCCCGTACGGGTTCCCCAAAAGGTGGACCCTTGCCTCACTGCGCCTGCGGCGTGGGCCTCCGCCTGAAGAAGCAGCGGACGGGGCGGAAGGTGGAGGCCAGCCCAGCCCAGCAGGGAAGGCCCCGGGTCTGGAAGCCCCTCCAGCGACCAGCCACCTGCATCTGGTAAGTGACTCCCCCAGTCTCTCCCTGCTGAGCAAAAAGGCCTGTGCGGGGTGCAGCGTTTGGAGGCACGTGTCAGACTATTGGGGAAAAAGCAAAGTGAACACAGGAAAAATTCAGCTCTGGCGTTTTCTGCAGCTAAGCTGCTTTCCAGGTTGGGTTTTGATTCAGTCCACAAGCTGGGTTTGAGGATCGGGCCCACTGCCCTGGGACTTTCTCCTCTAGCCCCGGGGCTTTCTCTTCATTTATAGGTCCCTTTTGTGTTCAGGCTTCTCTGCGATGGGATTAGACCTCCAGCATTGACCCCTGAAGGCCAAGTATTGACTTGGGGACTGGCTGGCTTCTAGGCATTCCTTCAGATTTCTGGGTTTTGTTTCTTTGAAACAACTATGCCTCAAATCGCCCCCTCCCCCAAAGTGTTTATAAATTTTAGGAGAACAAACAAAATTGTTTAGTAAATCCTTCATTAATTAATATTTTTGAAAGTAGCTTGTCTATGCTACATTAATGATGCAGTAAAGTATCCTTTAATGCTTTATATGAGCATATAACATAGTTATGGAACGGGGAAGATAATTTTACAATTTAAAGTCATTATAGAGATTTATCACTGCACCACTGCTTAAGCATGAATAGCCTACCTATTATAATAGTAAAACTTGTTTGGTGGGAGGGTGAAACACCCTCAGTTTTATTATGTGGTTACAAGGAACTGTGATGCCGCTGGGAGGGCTTCCTCTGGGGATTACTTACTGGTTTGTGGTGGGGGGGGGAAGGGTTGGAGGGCTAGGGATCTTGGAAAATCTCCTGAAAGCTATAGATACTCCCTCCAGAAAAATGAATATATGGCTTTATACAATTTCAGGGACTTCAAAAAACCCTCCTACCCTCCAAAAAAAAAAAAAAAAAGAGAGAGAGAGAGAAAGGAAAAAAGAAAAAAGAAAGAAAAAGAAAATAAATTAAAGAAACCCATGCATGGACCCTTTATCCTAGGATGCTTTTCTTTCTCTTTTCTGCCTCTTTCCTTAGACTGCAAATGATGCTCACAGCTAGACTTTGCATCATTTCATAGCCCGAGGTAGCTGGATCCCAGATCCTAAACTCAGAGATGGCCTGCCTGGGCTGATAATGGCTCCTGGCTTATTTGCTAGAACAGTGTACTTTAATCTGGTTTCTAAGCTTTGTGGTTTTGCTGAGACTACACAAATTCACTGATGTGTAAATTCTATAATATCAGTTCTCAGTCAAACTGAAAGGAGGAGATACGTTTGGAGATATTTTTCAAAGAACTGAAGTATTTTTCCTTCAGAAGACTTCAACATTTTTTTAAAAAAGATTTTAAGGAATTTCCCTGACTAAAAGTTTAGCTCTATGGTTTTATTTCTTTTTAGCAGTTAATTTCTTCCCATCGGTCACAGAGACTCACAGGACTCTAGTTTTTCGGGCTGAGCGGGGTTTGGGGAGGCGGAAGCTCAGTGTGGCAGAGGCCACGTCTTGGCAGCACTGCCAGGGGCAGACCAGTTTTTCAATTGGTGACATCAGGAAGGTGACGTTTGCCCCTGCGTAAAAATCATCAGCAGTTCTTGGAAGAACAGTGTCGGCCACCTTGAAGGAGATATTTTTTCCTTCGTGTCATGAAACCCAACACCAGACCCTCTCTCCCACAGAGTCAAAACAGTGCCCTAGTCTTTATTTCATTATCTTTTATTTCTCCAGCACTAAACATCTAGGCATGAAGGTAAGGCCAAAAAAAAAAAAAAAAAAAAAAAAAAAGTATGTCAGCAACTAAGTGGTGTTGATTTGCAAAAAGTTTACATTGCTTGTTCTGTCTGGTCTGGTGCTCGGCCATGCAAAGCATCCATCCAGAGTCTGCCTGCGGACGCCGGCCAAGGGGCCAAATTCACCTGCGCCGAGGAGAAGCGGCAGCCAGACTGAGTTTTGAGACTGTGCTGTTCTCTCCTTAAGTACTCTGCATGAGCAGGCGTTCTGTTTTCTGGTCAAAATAGCGTTTTCTCATTATTGCTTTTTTAAAAAAAATTTTGTCATAATTTATGTTCTATAACATGTGAAAGAGGATAGAGCTTGGGTGAAAGATAAGAAGGGGCCTGAGTTGATTTCATCTCCTAAAATCTGTTGTGCTCTCAGGCCTTTGGGAAGCGGCTATTTTTATTCGGTGTTGGATTTTTATAGGCGAGTGTTTTTAAAACTTACAAACCAAACCACGTGGTTTCCAGAGAAATGACAATAATTGGGCACTTCCTCAGTAGAAAAGAGTACCTCCTTGGCACCCAGTGTCCTTTTGAAGAGAATGATGGTTCTTCCAACACCTCCACAGGTCTATCTTTTAAAAATAATACCCAACATTAAGGTTATTTTAGCAATGTTATTATAACTCTTAAACAACAGTGAGAATTGGTAGCAAAGATCAGTGAAGGGGGAAAACATATTTTTGGTTATGTCTTAAATAACCATGTCTTAATTTACATCTTACATTATTATCGTGATGACATGACAGTGGTTACCTTGGTTACAAGCCCTTTTGCCTGGGGTTTGAGAATTCTCAGTATGTCTAGAAAATTATTTCATGCAAAAGAGAAAACAACTGCCCATAGTGACTATGTCTACAGTTGGCCAGTGATTTGCTTTTGACTCCAGAAATCACTCAGGAGGTTCAGCCACTTCTGAGCTGGAGAGATTTGTTTATTTACAGGGCCCATAACGATTCTTAATGAACACCAGCTGTGTATTTGGGTCTTTATTGAGGGTCCCCTGACCCATGGAGACTTGGAGAAGCTTAGAAAACAAGTGAGGATTGAGGTCAAGGAGTGGACAACACCAGAAGAATCAATAACTTGAGAAGGCGAGGCCTTCCGCTGCCCACCTCTCTCTAACCTGTGGTCTGTCATTCCCCTTCACTCACCCATCTACGCTTTGGCCGCTGTCGGCCCCTTTCAGCAGACCTAACACTTTCCTACTTTTGAATGGTAATGTGCTTCTCCTAGGGTGAGCCACCCTGTCTACATTGTCCCCTTTTCCAGAATGCCCAGTTCTTCCTGTCCATCAGGTCTCAGCTCAAATGCTGCTTCCTGAACGGGGCACTGTTCCCTTCTGTGCCCTTGGCGGCCCTTCACAATTTGTCCTGGCGTCTTTCTCACTGAGCCTGGCACCTCATACCTTTATCAACACCCCATCTCAAGGCAGCCATCGCAATCAGGAATTTCCATGACCTTCTCCACACCTGATCTTTCTAGTCTCTCCCAAGGCGGCTTAGTCACAGTACGTTAAGTGAATAGGTGTTGATAAGTTCATTCGTTTATCCATTCATTCATCCAGTCATGAAGAACAGAAACCAGAGCTCCCCATTTGTTCCCCAACTCACTGTCAGCTCCTACTTCTTCAGTCTGTTCTGGGGAGCAGGGGGCCAAGCATGAGATAGAAGGCCTGGCACTGGTTGTCCTGGGCCGAGCTAGATGTCCCGGGTAGAGGAGCAGAGACAAGGTGAGCTGGTCCATCCAAGTGGCACAGACTGCCAAGGCTGATGCCTGGCAGCCGAGGGCACTGGAGGATGAAGGGCACCTGCCTGACCCACCTCCTTCTCCCATCCTTGGGTCCCACCCTCTCTTGCAGTGATTACCCTTATCATCCGCTTCCATCCTGAAAGGGCAGATCGAGATTTTCCTAGCCCAGTGTTTTCCCCTTTTCCTCCTCTCCCCCTGAGCGATGGACAGTCCTCTGTTTCTAACTTTCTTCTCTCTCCTGTTGAAATTCCATCCACTAACTTGTGTTTCTCTTTTAGCTAAGCATTGTAAGGTCAGGTATTCGCTCATTGACTATGTTAAAAATATTTTATAATTGGGTTATTTGGAAATAATATTCAGCATTCATTGGTGCTAAAAGTCAGTGCAATTATTTCAAAATATATGAAAAATTCGTTCACTGGATAAGTGAGTCCTGCTTGCCTTCTCTCTGTTCTAATGGGGCTCATTTTGGAAGGGTTTCACTCATAAGCCATTCTAAGTCATTTTCAAGCATGATTCAGAATGGAACTATTAAATACTGCTTCCCTTCCCTTATCATCAGATACTCAGTTTCTTCCAAATGCCTAAAACAGAGCGTGCATTTCCATAAAAAGGAAAACCATGTGAGCAGCATATGGATTAAATATAAATTCAGTTTTTAAGAAATTCCAAAAGCACCCAATGTAGTCTGGGTAGTTTGAGTGTATTTGTGTATTTTTAGTTCTCTTCCTTGGAAGAATATCTACATGACAATTGGGCGATATTATTTGCTATCATTTTTGTGATTTAATATTCATATGTCATGCATTTTAAACAAAACAATAAGCTTTTGAGAACAGAAGTGTGCATTACCTTGCTTAAAAAATGTGAATTCTGCCAGAGATTGAGTTCTTAAAATGAAACTGCTCCTCTCTGCCCAAAAAAGAGATTCCATTTAGCCACTATGTAAAGCACAGACTTAGCAAAGTAAACTATTTTTCTGATCACGATGGGCCACTTCATTTGTTCATTGTTCCTGTTGACTTAGATTTTTATCTCTCTCAAGTTACCTGAAAATTTTTCTAGTTAAGTCACATTAAATACTCACGTTAAGGCAACTAACTTATTTTAAAAGTTAGAAACTCTTCACAATTTCTAATTTACTCAATAGTCTCATGTCATCCTGGCTCCCGAATCGTACTTTTGGGGAGCCTTCAGGTGCATTCCTATCAGCCGCCTTGTGTTCGGAGACAAGTCAGACTGTTTTGACAGCCTGATGGCCTGACCGTGAAGCCTGTCATGGAAACCACTGTCCCAGGGTCCTAATGCCGGTGCCAGTGAGACCGGTGTCATTTGTTTACTGCGTGTTGGAGGATCTTCAGTGTGCCACAGACTGAGTGCAAACACAGCCTGGGAGAGTTGGCTGCTCTGGCTGAGCAAGGAGCAGTGCCTAGGCCAGGCCCAGAAGGTTCCATGGGAAAGGGCCCGAGGGTCTGGGCAGTAGGTGACGGCTACCTTGGCCTTCGAGCCCCATCTTCTGCCAGTTGTCTCAAGAAGTGACTATTTTCACTATCACCGATTCCTTTGTGAGGAAAGGTCTTTCTTTCACACGCCTCCAACCCCATCTTTTTTTGCAAGAGCGATTAAAGTTTTAAACAGTGCCAAGGGCAGCTTTACGAGGGAAAGCCGTGAGAAAGGCCGCCGAGGCGTAAGAAAGATGGGAGTGAGGACCCCTTGCTTTGTACTCTGAGAGAATCTGTGGGCTAAAAATTCAGGCCTTTTGGATAAAGCCTCATCCACACCATCCTTCGCTTTTCATGTCCCCCTTACTAACCACCAACGAGGGGTCCCCCCTAACAGCAGAGCATCCTGGGGCTTCCTTGGCACTCAGTGGGAAGGTGGTACCCCTTTGGGGGCACGTATCAGCTACAGAAACCACGGTGACCATGCTGGACCAGGGTGCGCAGCACCCAACTGGGAGGCAGCTCACTGGCACAGTGACCTGCTGACTGGCCAGCCCAGAGCCTTGCCTGCTCAGGTCAGCTCAAGTGACCCTGCGCAACCTCTATTTTCTGAAAGGTAAAAAGCAAATTTTAAGGAATTATTGCTTTTAAACAAGGACAATTCAGGACTGAGGGCCATGTATAGGACAAGGTATTACCAACTCCTGGTAAACCTCGATCTGTCCTGGTGCGACTTTTGACTTGCATGACGAGACCTGAGACTGGGGGTTGCAGTGTAGAATGATATCGATGAGGGTTCACACCAGAGACAGAATGATGGTTTGTTTCAGCAAAGAAAAAAAAAAAAAGGCGGCGAGATTTCTGAAAGAAGAGTGTGTCCTCTCAGTCTTCATGTCGAGACGTGGCGAGGTCCTCCAGCAAGACGAGGATGGGAGGGCGGTGTCACTGCCTAGTGCACCTCCTGTCTCCCTGGGTTCCGTGAGCGCTGATGCTACCTTCTGGGGGTGGCAATGCCGTCGCTGCACCTGTGACTAACTCGTTGCTATTTCCCAAGGGTTTTCAAGCCCACCGTCTCGGGTGACCGTCCCGCCGAGTGTTCATGCGTTCCTTCATTCCTTCATTCCTTCGTTCGCCTGCTCAGTGTGGCTGCACCCTGAGAAACTGATGCTCGTTTCATAAACGAGCAGACTCAGGTCGGGAGAGTTGTTGGGGATTTGTCTCAAATTTGACAGCTAGTGGGGGCTGTGCCAGGGCAAGACCAGAGACCTTTCAGGCCTTGTCCTCTCCGCTCCCCCGCACCCCGTCTCTTGCCCTCCGGTACTCAGGCAGCCACTGAAACCACCGTCCCTTTACTTACCAGTTACGCACCTTCTGTTCTTCAAAGACTGAGACACCAGGATGATGCTGCATTATTAGATGACGTTCAGGCGAGTCTGCATTATGACAAGGCATGAAAAAAGAGGGCTGTTGGTTTTCATCCTTGAAGCAATGTCAGTCAGGAGAGGGGGGGAAAGCAGCAAACCGGAAATGCTCACAATGCAAAATACCTCCGCGCTGTCGTTTGCAACCCAGCCAGCCTGGCATGGAAAAAGCTCGCTGTGAATTCGGGATTGGAGGGGGGGGTGGGGGGTTGTTTCTAGTACTGTGATTACTGTAATGCGAGCACCATCTGAATTTACCTCCAGTTAACCCATAGATTGGCCCACACTCTCCCCTCCCTCTGTAAAGGGAGCTGACCAAAGCTCACACGGCACACCTTTTTTTATTAAAATAATGGGGTCATTAGAAACCCAGGCCCTCCTGCTCCCACTGGTCATGCCTACTAGATCCAGCTGTAACGCAAAACATGTAAAAAATGGGAATTGCTTTTTGTGAAAACGGTTAGATACTTCAGGACAATTCAAAAAATGAGTTGCTGAATGTTTTGCTGTTGGGGAGCATGAGACAACAGTGCACTGAGAGACCAAAACTTGAGAAGGATTTTGCATGTAGACCGCTTGGGAAGTGACTCCGTTCTCATTCCACTTTAAAGAAACCAAAACTGAAGGTCGTGGGCAAACTACTAAAGGTAGAATCGATACAGTCAGTAGACCTTTTCCCAAAGGGACAGGCCTCGGTTCTATGGCAGAAAGTTTGCGTTGAACGTTTTACAGCAAGTGACAGGTGGCTCGAGCATCAGGGACACAGGTCCTAGGATCCGCATTTTAAGAGCACGGGCGGGTAGCCTCTGCAACTCGGTGTCTCACTGAATATTTACCAATGGAGAAAATCAGATTGGCAGACACTTCTGCAATACTGAAACATGTCCAGTTATGTTACCTCTGAAAAGGGTGACGCTGAATTAGAGCATTGGTGTGGGGAGGGGCCCAGAGCAACACACCTAAGAGCTGCCTGCCACTCGGACTAGCTACGTCATTTCCAGAGCCCAGTGAAAAATGAAAATATGAGTCCCTTGCCGGCACAGTCACACACCCATGAAGATGGCTCTGCTGCCGCTCATTGTCACTGGCAAATCAGGGCTTTTCGAAGAAGTTTAGTCTGTACCAGTTTACTGAAGTCACTGTACCAGCTACTTTCACAAAAGCCAGCACAGGCGGAATGGACTTGGACTTGATCAGAGGTGGTTTTTGTACTTTCGATAAAGATTGTTTGAGAATCTCATTCTTTCCAGGTACCTTTTCTTTCATCCTGTCAGGAATTTAATGGCCTTGTGTTTGTCCTCTCCCCATTGTGCCTGCCCACCCCGCACCAAGAATAATATTCTTGATCCAGTCTGTGAATCAAAGTATTCTGAAATGTTTAAATATATCTCTTAGTCAAAAGAGTTCAAGTTCCGTTTTGGGGGGGGGGGGAAGGAAAACAAGACTATAGATCTTGTAGGAGAGACAAAGCTATTGTTTGCCATGAGGCAATGCCATGGAATGAAACTCGTAAGGTGAAAATTTTAACACAAAATCTTGGGTTTCTACCTGAATTCAGACAAACTGAAGGTTTGAAAGCATATAAGCAGCAGTGGCTTCATGATGATGATCTGTTGGAAAGTAAAATTAAATAATGGGGAAATCACATATACCATGACATAAACAGATAAATCTCAATACGAACAGGACGAAGAAGAGGCAAGATAAATTCCAAACCGTACATCAGTCACGCAGTGGCTTGGGAGGCCCTCTGTGTGGCTTTACCTTATATTAAAGAACCACAGAACCAGCAGTCAATGATGTGATAATAGAAAAGAAGAACTATGCTGAGGAAATCATACCTCTAAGCAACTTCGAGTTACTGATTCTTATTGCGTATGATACAGTTTCAATTAGGATGGAATGTTGATGGTATTTACATATTGGCTTTGGTTTCTCACTGTGACTTTTTCCGTTAACTAACTAGTGGTCCCCCAACTGGGAGGACTTCGGGGCTGCCATGCACATTTTGCTGCTGCCACAGTAGAAACTCTCATCAGCCTTTGGTCAGTCTAGTTGCTGAGTTACTTGAAAAAGTAATTTAGAAGTTCCTATCTGAAACATTTTTTTATAAACAAAACACATAGCTTACATTCACACATGGATGATGTTTTAGTACAGAGCCGTATGTACTGGCTGATGATCATTTCCTGAGCCTTTTTCACATGAACCACGCCACCTGAAGTCTCAGTTTCTATTTCTTTCGTCTGGAAAGAGAACATATAGACATTTGCGAAACAAGTTTGAGTCCTTCTGGACTTTTAATGTTTTTGTTTTGTTTTGTTTCCTTTTTTCAGCTGTTGCCTTGCCTGTACCACCGCAGCAGTTAAGCAGTTTCTTGATGTAGTTTTGTTTGTTTGTTTTGCAGTTAGAGACTCACTTTTAATTAGATTTCCTAATGAGTTCAGCTGGTAAAAAACGGACTCAAGAACTGACTCAGTAACTGTTGGGAGCAGAAAGGCAAAGACATGCTGAGAGTAGATCCCTGGCTTAGGGTTCGCTGTATGAGCACCTGTCGGTATATTTGAGAGGGATGGAGACGTGGATGTCAGTCTGGCTAGCTGGTGAATGGAAACTAGCTGGCCTCCCTCATGTTGTTTTTTGGTGGGGGGGGGATTACTAGGCAGATAAATCCCCCCACTATTGCTCTTGGAATATACCCTGTGCAGCTAAGGGAGAAATAGCATGAGTCATAAATCTTCCTATGTGACTTTCAGTTTGTTGCTCAATTTGAAACCTTGTGTTTCCATGGGCCACTGTGCCTCAGTCACCGCTTCTCTGCAGGTACCCAGGGGGTGGAGGGAAGGATCCCCAAAAGAACACCCTGTATTCTGTGGTATTTTAGTCAGACCATCCAAAGCATGCCTTCCAAATTTGGAGAAAATCGTTTATATGGGGTAGCGACAGAAACAGTTTTATTTGTATAAATTATTATTAAGCTTTGTCACAATAAAGAAGGAAAAAGATGAGGAAGTGCGTGGTGAGGAACCATTTCGACATTTGCCTCCCCTGGTCAAACTGAACGGTTCTGTTTGTGATGCTGAGTGTCGTGGGCATTCCTGTATCTGCTTGGTTTGTGGTATTAATTTTCAATTTTCTCCTGGGATATTTCTAGATATTTCAGTCTTTAGCATAGAAGAATAATAAGAGGTAGCTGGTTTCCAAACTTTTGTTGAACCTCCTATTTGTTTTTCAAAAGCCCAGTCATTAAAGACTGGCAAAATCTAGTCACCCAGGAAAAAGAGATGATAGAACCATCTAGGACAAAAAAACCCCTTAGGGTTAAGGATGAAAGAGTGGTTTATAGGAGAGAAATAGATATACACACACATACATATTTTTTTTCCTCTCCATTTTAGCCTTATGAATCTTTTTTGGGGGGAGTAAAAAAAAAAAGTTAAGGTAATTAACTTCTGCTAAACACGGAGCCTGGGTGGCCCCACCGCTCTCCAGAGCTGAGCTGCTAGGGACTTCCATGGTGGGTGGGAGGCGTAAAGCCCCCAGGGGTGACAGAGGCCTCAGACCTGAGTCTGGTCTACAGGAGGCTGGGCTGAGGTGGGCTCCAGGGCCCTGTCAGGTAAACCTTCCCTCCAGCCTTGATACATTTGACCACGCCGGGGCATTGGCCGTTTGCTGCATATGGATCACACACGCGCGCACGCACACTTTGCACGCACACTAAGTCTTGTCTGTGATTCCACAGCCGGGTGCGCTCCTGCCAGTATTTCCAGGGTCCCATGCAGCAAACGACAAAACTCGCGCATGGCCCATGGGTTTCCTTCTTGTCTCGTCTTCTTCTCGTCTCTGATTGCTCTCGTGTCTTCTCTTCTCTCTCTCTCTCCTCCTTCCTTCCTCGGCCTGAGTCCGGGTAAGAGGACAAATGAAGGGAGTCCTGGGTGTGCCCGATGCGTTGGAGGAGCCTTGTCCGGGAGGGGTGGGGGCCGCCTTGGCCCCTCGATTCATTGGGGAACTGTCCTCTCACATGACCCGGTGCTCACCACGAATCGCTGACTCACCCTCTGCGTGTTCTCTCTTCCTCTCCCCTGCAGGAAATGTGACTGGAAACAGTAACTCCACGTTTATTTCCAGCGGGCAGGTGATGAACTTCAAGGGCGACATCATCGTGGTCTACGTCAGCCAGAACTCGCAGGAGGGCCCCGCGGGGCCCGGCGGCGGCGGCGGCGGGCGGGAGCCGGTGGGCCGCCCGGTGCAGGAGGAGAGCCCGCTGCGCTGCGACTCGTTCGCGGGCCTCGGGCCCCGCTTCCCGGACACGTGCGGCGCCCCCCCGGACAAGGCCTCGCGGCCGGTGCAGGAGCAGGGCGAGGCCGAGGCCTGCGCGCCCGGGGCGCGGCGCTGAGCGCGCAGGACCAGGGCAGCTCTCCGCCCCTCGGAGCCACGACGCCTGATGCCTCGGAGGGTCGAACTCACCTGCGCAGGGGCGGGGCCGTGGGCGGGGCCTAGCCCGGAGCAGCGGCTGGGGTGGGGCCTCCGCCCCGCCCAGTGGGTACATCTGCGTCAAGTTACCTGACATGCTCTGCCCACCTTGTTCTTCATAGAATCAGGGACGGACTTTTTAAAAAAAGCAACCTAAATGTGTCATTACTGCTCACGGATAGCCAGTCACGTCCACTAATGACTCAGGTACACACTGCCCTCTTGGGTCGCTCCACTTTTCACTTCCTTTGAAGGTGGTCCTCCTTTTCCTCCCGCCTCGGGTTATCTCGGGTTATCATTCCATCCGTGGATGGTCTCTCTGGGTCTGTCCTCGCCTATGGCCCCGCTCACCCTCCTCCCGCCCTATTTATATTTTACTTTCTCACATAACACTTTTCTTGATATTTCCCTCCCTTCTCCCCCCGCCCCACACTTTTTTGACTAAGGATCTTCTTGAATTCTCCTAAGGGTGGTTGGTGGTCTTCTTTACATATTATCTTTTGCACCCCTTCTCACAAATAGGTGCCCGGTGTTTCGGTGATGGCTGGGGGTGGGGAGGGGTTGTCTCTACTAAGCACTTTTTGAAAGAAGCTAGAAATGTGAAGGCTAGAGGGAGGCTCTGGGAACGAGTGGAGGAACTTTTGGTTTTTGAAAAATGTTTCTGTGGTCTCATTTTTCTAAAAGAGGGACAGAGGGAAACCCCATTTTTCCCTCTGCATGTTTTTATGTTTTTGTCGCGCATGAGGCTGAGCTAAGTTGCAGTGCACAGTGAAAAGAAGGTGCCAAGAGAAGTTCAAGAAAGAAGAATGAAGGTGAAATATGCGTTTGCTCTCTCTAGATAAGAATGGCATAAATGTGTTTAGGTGATAGGCCCTATTTTCTTTCTAAATAATTGTGCATCTTTAATTTAGCCTTGTAGAGATGAAAAACGTTCCTGCTGTTTTCCAATGCATTTAAATTAGAAATCAAACCCTCAGATTGTGTATTGAAGAAAACTGACCATAAAGGTACTTTTCCCCTAGCATCAGTCCCCCTTCTGAGGGAATATACAGTGTGAGTCAGGTTGAAAGGAATTACCTGCGTTCTATCTATTACAGTCAGTAAGCATTCATTCTCCTAAAATACTAGAGAAAAGTTAAAATACCTAAAATTAATTTCGCAGCTCTAGTAGGTTTTAAGCGTGCTGTTAGTGGTTACTGTTTACATTCTAATGGCCACAAATGCCCAGCTAGAGGGATAGTAGCAGTCAATTGTGATTTTTAATGGAGAAGCAGAGGGTGGTTTTGTATTTTATGGGACTTCTTAGCAGACAAAAAATTGCAGGTAATAACTGCATTGCCAGGATGATCAGTTGGTGGGAATTTACTGTCTGTTCGGCCCTTTTAGTTAATATCCATCCAAAGAGAGATGTTATTGAAATGGAAGAAGCCATTATACCTTTTGAGAGGGCATGTATTAAGGTATAGTTCACAAAGCGGACTGCTGAGCTGTAAACCGAAGTTTCTGCTGGGACTGTCGGTGTCTCACTGATGTTGCTTTACCTTTCTCTGCTTTCATTTCCCTTTCTATAAAAAGGCACTAATGATACTTTTGGCACACTTTCTACCCAGAGATAACAAAAGGATGCTACAGTGAATGTTAAAGGGTCTCGAGCTTCTTAAATAAAGGGTGATAAATACATAAGAATCTACTTTCAAAAAAAGGTAGTAGTCTTTTCCACACAGATCCCTGCTAATTTTACATTGACCCAAAGACAATTAAATGATAGGAAATGTATAACAATGACCAGTCTGTGTCTGTATATCATAGGTATGTATGTTACAGATGTAAACAGAATGAAATGAAGACAACAATGAAAAATTATTTGGGGGGATGTCGTAAACAGATCATTAAACATTTGACCATAAAAGATTCTTCTCATGACTTGCTTTAAGCCGGGCCCTTTGTAGGATAATGATCTGACTGATTTCTGATCTCTGTGGTGTGGTGTTAAGTGCCGGTTATAGTGTGTCTTCGTGGAATTCTTGACAATGGAGTTGGGACAGAATATGCATTGCTTGTTCTTGTGGTGTTTCAGCTGTTGACCTTATATGAAAATTCTTTAAAAGATAGCTTGGCTATGCAGTGAAATAATTGAAAGGGAAATGTCTAATAGTGTCTGCACATATTTAACCCAACTACCGGAAGAAGGAAGAATCAATTTCTCTGTCTCATGCTAAGCTTAAAGAGCAGTTTGAATGTGACATTGTGGAACCTTCATACGGTGGGGGAGAGGGGGCCCTTGCTGTGTAACAAGCCACCCAAAACTTAGTGGCTTAAAACAGCTACCTCTTATTCATTCACAAGTCTGTGGATTGGCTCAGCGTGGTTGGTTCTTCAGACCGAGGTGAGCCTCATCACCCCAGCAGGCTAGCCTGGCCTTGTTCTCGTGGTCGGGGCAGGGTCCCAGGAGAGCAAGCAAAAATGTGCCCAGGTTTTTGAGGCCTAGGCTAAAACTGGCACACTGTCACTCTGGCACTTTCTGTCAGCCAAAGCATGACGCTACCTACATACCTACTGCAGGGGCATCGATCGTCCAGAATAAAACGGTGCAGGGGAGAGCCTGTGTCTGGGAGCAAGGGGGGGCGTGTTTCCCAGCCTCTAACACGTGGTTTCTTCCCTGGTGATGCAGAGTACGGTGAATTCCTACACCCAGAAGGACAGCACATTCACACCTAAATATCGAAATTCCTTCCAAAGCCAAATATAGGTGATTTGGGAGCTGGGTCTGTGGTACTGCTGCTTTCCGCTGGCACCGTCATTGAAAAGCAACTCTATTTGTAAAACTGAGAAACCGATGCGATACTTTGGGTGGAGGAACCTGTTATGGAAATCGGTCAATGATGTCGTGGTCACTGTTAAGCTGATGCAACAAACAAACAGTGGTTGAGTACTGGGCACAAGGGTGAGCTTGAGCAGAGGTGCCGTCTTTGGTGGAAGAGGCATAATTTTGAAATGTGTGCTCCTTGACGGTCTCCGATGGCACGTGACTCCCCTCGGTCATCTGCTTTGAGGAGCTGTGGGATGCTCTGGACATGGGTTGTACAACCCCCTTTTGGAGAGGGGATAAAGCATTCAAAGCCCTGACATTCTGTTGGTGAGCCTTCATTTTTGATTGAGTGTGCTTTTGCTACTTGGGCCCCGAGCATCCCTGGAAAGGAGATGAAGATAGTTGGTCCTTGGGAGTCTGGAACTATCCTAGAGAACTGGGGAAGACTGAGGACATCGCTCTGCTCCGGGGCAGCAAACGAGGCTGCTGGCAAGGGGTTACGTGGACGGACTACCTTGTAACTACTAAAGCTTTGCCCTAAAAGCTTTAGGGACCTGAAATCGGGCTGTGGCGGGGCCAGCAGCAGGCACATGCATGTCAGGCTGGTATCACTGACGCCAAGCCCAGAGGTGCGGGTGGGCCACAGATGCTGGAAACCCTGGACTGACTCCATGGCAGCCCCCGCTAGGGAACTGCCTCCCTCGGTAAACGGTCCCAAGTTCCCCAAGTTTCAAACCTATTTCCAAGTGGGGAGGGACACCTAAGTGACCTGTGACTGTGATCCCCTCCACTGTGGTTTCTCGTGGCCCTGGGGCCCTGACTTCCTCTCTGTCGTCCACCTCACCACTCCACAGTTCTCTTGACCCAGGTCGAAACTCCTGGGTGGCTGTCATCTCCTCCCTTCATCCTCCTTAGTGAAACGCACACAGGAACATTTTCCAAAGACTCTTCATTGAAGAATAAGGTTACCAATAGAATGAAAGTTTAAGTGACTTCATTCCACCACAAGGGGCTGCGGAAGTCACCCCGTTCCCCTATGTAATGGAACAAGCGAAATGTTTGCCCTCAGACTTGGTGTCGAAAACTCAGCCCGGCCACTTTTGGCTTATTTTGCGTATGCGTAAATCGAAGATAACAGTATTAGTTTATAGGGCTGGTGTGAGATGAAATGGGATGGCACGCACCAGCACTGTCACATACTCTCTCTCCTTCTGTCTCTTACACCTGACCTGTTCATCCCTGGACGCAGAAGCAATCTCAGACACTATGCTCCCTTCCAGACTTGGGCCACTGACTGTAAGCTAACTCTGCCACCCACCTCGGACACCTTCCTGCTCTTTGAATCCAGGTCCCAGGGACACACAGTCGATGGACAAGACCGTGGTGGCCGATCCAAAGTTGTCATCTCCTGACGGCACACACTGAAAGGAAGCGGGCTTATGCCATGTAGCTCCATAACCTCCTGCCTTAACTGGACAGCACAATCAGGTGGGCCCTGGTGGGCTTTCTCTCCCAGCCCCTAACATCTGGGAGAATGAAGGATACTGGGGTATGTTAGTTGAAAGGCCAAGTTTCTTTTTCTCCCAGTGTTTCTGATCTCTCTCTCAGTTTGAGAGGGTAATAAATTGGCCACCAGCGTGAGGAGGTGGCATTATAGGCGCAAGCCCCCTCGGGAAAGGACTGGAGCCCAGTAAAAGCCTTCACTGTGGCCTAGGCTCTTGATTTCTTATGGGCAGGTGTAGCCCCCAAAACAAGATTACATGGTCTGTAGAGTCATGAGAAAAACTACATTTTTATCAGACTCTTATGAGCTGCTTTAATTTAGGCAGAGGCAGTAAAACATCTTACTTTAAAATGGAAAAAGCCAATTCACATTTATTGGCTCTCATGGCCTTTTTATTTCAATGGTGAAGGAATCATGAAAAGAAAATACATACTTAAAGCTCTTAAAGAGCTTTTTCTAAATACTGTATCAGTGGAAAATAAACTTTGTCATCAGGTTTGTTGAGTTTGTTATATAAGATTGTAATCAGTTAAGATTACCCTTTTTAGGTATACAGTTTCATTATAAGTTTTGACAAAAATATTTTGTTGTGTAACCACCATCACCCCAATCAAGGTAGAGACTACTTCAGCACCCCAAAAGTCCCCCAGTTTTGTTTAATAGTCAGTCCCCTACCCACAACCTCTGCTCCTGGCAACCACTATCTATTAGTCTCTGTCCTATATTTTCATCTTTTCCAGGATGTCATAAGTGGAATTACTCGATAGGTAGCTGTTCGAGCTCATCGTCTTCCGGCATAAGGCCCTTGAGATCCATCTAAGTCATTGGGTGCATCAGTAGTTAGGCCCCTTTTATTGCTGTGTAGTTTTTCACCATAAGGCTGTACCAGGGTTTACCTATTCACCAACCTTTGGAGTCTTTCCAGTATGGGGAAATTACAAATAAAGCTGCTATAAAAACTTGTGTGGACATATGTTTTCATTTCTCTTAGGAATGAGATTGCAGGGTCATATGATATATACATACATACATATATATGCACACCACACACACACACACGCACACACACATTTAACTCTTTAAGAAACCACAAAATTGTTTTCCAAAGTGGCTGTACCCTCTTGCATTCCCATCAGCAATGAATGAGAATTCCAGTCTCTCCACATCCTTGTCAGCACTTGGTATTGTCAGCTGTTCACTTCAAATTTAGCCATTCAAATAAATGTGTAGTATCTCATTTTAATGTGCAGTGCATGACTGAGCATCTTTTCATATGCTTATTCGGCCATCTTTCGCTCTCTTTTGGTGAAGTGTGTGTATTCAAATCTTTTGCCCATTTTTTAAGTGATTTATTTTCTTATTGTATCGCGAACATTCTTTATATATTCTGGATATGAAAATATGTAGGTTTTTAGGGCCTTTCTATTTCAATGATAAAGAAGCCATGGAAAAATACATATATAAAGCTTCTAGAGCATTCCGTATGTGTTTACTACTATTACTGAAAAAAAAAATGAAGACGTTACAATTTTTCATTTTTAAAAGATTAAGTTTCAAAAGCTCTGTGCCAGTAACATTTATTCAGAGTACATGTTCCCACACGAAAACGTCTTTTCACAGGGGGACCCCAGTGTTAGGGCTCACGTCCGCCACTGCTCGCTCCGCGGGCCGCCCCATCCTAAAGGTTTTCCCGAGGCAGCTGTCAGCTCTCGGGAACATGTCCACCCACGGAAACTGTGAGTTTTCTATAAGAGCACACCGATGTTAATATCTTTTTACTGGTCGAGGAAACATGGAATGTTTTTCTATCGATACTTTCTGACATTATTTTAGATATTAAATATTAGAATACTAAGGTGCTGGTGAGGGAGAAAATAAAAAACAACCTCCACCCGCCATCCCCCTCTATGGAAATGGAGAGTAGGTGCCTTGGGGTAGATTCTGTTTCCTGGGAAAGGCGGGTGACGGGAGGTAAGGCCAGGTGGTGTCTCGGGGCCTGGAGTGTAACAGGATCTGTTGTTCCTGGAAAAAAATGCTGCACAGTTGTCCTTGGTCTGCAAGAGCTAGTTCTGAAGCACAAGGGAGGCAAGACTGCATGTGAGCCTAGCAGCCGCCTGAGGATTCCAGCTCTAGGGAGCTTCTGGAAGGATGAGGATTATCCCAACTGAGGTCGCCTGGCAGAAAGGTCACCAAGGGTCCCCAGGGAGGCACTTGGGCTGGTGGCCTGATGTGGAGGGCTGGGGGCAAAAGTAGGGGCTGGACAGGCAGACGCTCCTGCAGGCCCAGCCACCTCTGACGTGGCTCTGGGGACAGTGGGGACGTCCGATTTCAACTCCGGAGCCTCCCCCGCCCCCAGGAGACCCGTATCTGCATGGGACAGAGCTTGACAGTTGCCAGAGGCTGTGACCGGCATGACTGAGCTCACTAGCCTTTCTCACCCTATCTGGGTATTTGGACGAAGAACGTGTTGCCTTTGGACTGGGTGCGCGCGGGGTTTCTCGGAGGCCTGGAGCGGGGAGGC
Organism: Eonycteris spelaea; assembly: GCA_003508835.1. Taxonomy (NCBI): domain Eukaryota; kingdom Metazoa; phylum Chordata; class Mammalia; order Chiroptera; family Pteropodidae; genus Eonycteris; species Eonycteris spelaea. The sequence goes on from PUFA01000056.1 coordinate 1,924,643, forward strand.
TCACTTGTGAGCGATTTGACATATGGAGGCTCCAGCAACTAACAGGGAAAGTGAAAGAAGTGCAGCTGTGTTTATAGCCACAGCTGGTGAAGCAGACCGTGCCAGAAATAACAGATGGTGGGAAGAAGAAATCCAGACACATGAATCTGACCACAACTGCCTCCCCACCCCCGAAGGACCTAAGTCTTTCACATGGACTCCCTGGTCCTCAGCCCTCGAGGCTCGCCTCACACCACCCCCTCCACCCCCTCCACCCCAGCTGTACCGGGTTTCTCTCTGCACACACCTCCTGCCGCAGGGCCTTGGCACGTGCTATTTTCCCCGATCGCAGCATTGCCCACCAGTTCTTCCCCCGGTCCTGACTTCTTCCTTGTGGGACGGACTGGGAAGCCATTATTAACACCTTTTAAAAAAACTAATCAGTAAACAAGGACGACCTACATGGGGAGAGGCCATGACATGGAGTAGGGGGTCCCTGGTGAAGAGAGTGTCCCAGAACCTGGGCGTCTCTCTCTCTCTGTCTGCCCCTCCCCATCCTCCTCCGCGTTTCCTCTCCAACTCCCCTGCCCTCTGCCTGCATTCCCTAGTTCTGTGTTCCTTTCTCTGTCTCTTCCTGTTGCTCATCCATTGTCCGCTCCGCCCTTCCCCTCGGCTCTTGGTCCACTATCTCCTTCCATCCTTCCATGTGGGGCCCACATTCCTTCCTGTTCCCTCGATGATTCCTCTGTCCTTCCCTGCGCCCAGGGCCCTCAGAGCACCCCCTGCCCAGCCTTCTCGTCTCATCCCTCCAACCCCCTTCTCGCCCCACTGCCTGGCCGCCATTTCCCCCCATCCGCCTAGGCCGCAGAGGGTGCTGCGGTGAGATCTTCTGGCTGGAGCTGAACCGTCTTCCAGTTGCTCTTTTAGAACTTGGCCTTTTCTTAGAAATGACCCTTCTTGCTCTCGCCCAGTGGTATACTGCTTCCATGTCAGAGCGAAGCCAGACCCGTCGTCCCCAGTGAGGACCCCTCAGAGACAGAGAGTGGGGTTCGGACGTGCACCTCGTCCTTTCAGACACATGGGCTGCGTGTATGGATCCATCGCCTGGTGGGTTTTTTAATTTAATTTTATTTATTTTATTTTTATTATGGGGGCATTGGTTAATGAAACCCAGTACGTTTCGGGTGTACAATTCAACAGTAAGGCATACACACACACACACACACACACACACACACACACACACACACATATAGTGTGTTCACCTCACATAGATTTCTTTCTGTCACCACATATTTGACGCCCTTGACCCCATCTACCTCGCCCTCCTCCCCCACCCCCTACCCTCTGGTAATCACTAGTCCATTGTCCATATCCATGAGTCTCTGTTTGTCCTGTTCCTTTGTTGCTTTTAGGTTTATATCCCACATATAAGTGATATCATGTGATTTGCAACTTTTTCTGTCTGGCTTATTTGCTTACCATGATTATCTCGAGGTCCATCCATGTTGTTGCAAATGGCAATATTTCATTCATCTCTTCTTATGGCTAATATTCCATTGTATATATGTACCACGGCTTCTTTAGCCAATATCTATTGTAGGCACTTCGGTTGCTTCCATGTCCTGGCCGCTGTGAATAATGTTGCTATGAACATCGGTGTGCAAATATCTTTTTGGATATATGTTTCAAGTCTTTGGGGTAAATACCAGTAGAGGGATTGCTGAATCACATGGTAGATCAATTCTTATTTTTTTGAGGAACCTCCATACTGTTTTCCATAGTGGCTGTACCAATTTGCAGTCCCACCAGCAGCGTATGAGGGTTCCTTTTTCTCCACATCCTCTCCAGCATTTGTTATTACTTGTCCTGTTGATTATAGGTTCTAACAGGTGTGAGATGGTATCTCATTGTGGTTTTGATTTGCATTTTCCTAATAGCTAGCATGTTGAGCATCTTTTCATATGTTTGTTGGCCATTTGTATGTCTTCTTGGGAAGTGTCTGTTCAGGCCTCTGCCCATTTTTTATTGGATATTTTTGTTTTGTTGTTGTTGTTGTTGTTGACTTGTATAGTTCTTTGTATATTTTGGATATTAGGCCCTTATCGGAGGCATTGCTTGCAAATATATTTCCCATTCGGATGGTTGTCTCTTTACCTTGCTGATGGTTTCTTGATGGTTTCTTTTGCTGTGCAGAAGCTTTTTAGTTTAATGTAGTCGCATTCATTTATTTTTGCCTTTACTTTTTGCCTTTGAGGTCAAATTCATTAAATCCTCTTTAAGTTCAAGTTCCTTGAGTTTAGCTCCTATGTTTTCTTCTGTGCATTGTATTGTTTCAGGTCTTCTATCCAAGTCCTTAATCCATTTTGAGTTAATTTTGGTGTGTGGTGATGGATAACAGTCCACTTTCATTCTTTTGCAGGTGGCTTTCAAGTTTTCCCAGCACCATTTATTGAAGAGGCTTTCTTTTCTCCACTGTATGTTTTGGCTCTTTCATCAAAAATTATTTGCCCGTATAAACATGAGTTTACTTCTGGGCTCTCAATTCTGTTCCACTGGTGTGTCTGTGTTTGCCAATACCATGCCATTTTGATTATTGTCACTTTGCAGTATAATTTGAAGTCAGCCCTGTTTTTTAAATGGGTTTTAAACCCTTACGCCCTGCTCAATGGTCCTTGAAACCAACAACTATTTTGACTCCCTCAAAGGCTTATATGAAGGTTTCAGGGACTAGAAACATATTCAGATGAAGTCAGGTCAATTCAGAGAGGAGTCTCAAGAAACCAGGGAAAAATCAAGCCCAGAACGTTGGAAGGGCAGGAGTGGTGTAGCTCCAGACACCGCCCCTCTATTCTTGCTCCCCGATTTTCCTCCTCTGAGACTCACGGCTTCTCCCCGTCTCCCCTTGTAGCTTGGCTCTGCACATTACATGTAGGCTGCTGTCTCCCCACGTCTGCAGCTCCCAAAGCCTGTCATTTTCAACGTCCACTACCCACTGGCCATATATATTTGTGTGTATGTGTATACAGTACCTCAACTTTATGTATATAGTACACATATATAGACTATATATAAACTAAATCCAGAGTATGCATATCACAGCTCCAAATTCCAAGAGATACACTCTGGTCAGCTCAGCATAACGTTTGAACCAGATTTCCATTCACAGGTCATGTGGGTCAGTCCAACCTGTGGCCAGAGAGAGCCACTAACATAAAATGAGGCCACTTGGGACAGTCAGGCCTGTAGGCAGGAATGTGTCCAGAGGAGAATGAGCGAGGATGGCCCCTGGACCACATGTGGCCTAGACTGCTGAGGTCTGATAAGAAGTACAAATACAGCGAGAATAAGATCATCGAAGGGCACTTTTCTCTTTTTCTGTTCTATCAGTAATGACTCAAGAAAAGACATTTTTCTAGTTGAAGCTGTGATGAAAAGTAGCCACACTTTAAGGTTCTGCTCTGAAGAAGTTGGGGACGGGGTGGAAGTGGGACGATTAAAATAAGCATTCTTTGTGTGTCTTCTTCCTTCCTTTTTAAAATACACATTTTTTATTAAGCAGAGCTGGCTGTGGTTTCAAAGGTAAAGGAAGGATAGAGTCATTTCTGATGACATAGTATTCAGCCAAAAAAGAAGGAAATCCTGCCACTTGCAAAAACATGGATGGACCTTGAGGGCAGTCTGCTAATTAGTAAATAGGAGCCTACTGGGTGAAATCAGTCAGACAAAGACAAACACTTTATGATTTCACTTATATGCAGAATCTGAAAAAGCCAAAGTCATAGATAGAGTAGATTGGTGCTTGCCAGGGGCTGGGGTAGAGGAAATGGGGGAATTATTGGTCAAAGGGGACAAATTTCCAGTTATAAGAGGAACAAGTTCTGGAGATCTGATATACAGTCTAGTGATTATAGTTAACAATACTGTATTAAATACTTGAAAGCTGTTAAGAGAGTAAATCTTAAATATTCTGACCACACACACACAAAGTAATTATGTAAGGTGGTAAAGATATTAACTACTTTTATGGTGGAAATAATTTTGCAACATACACATGTTATCAAATCATTAGGCTGTACACCTTAAACTTCCACAATGTTACATATCAATTATATCTCCATAAATCCAGGGGGGAAATAATTTCTGATGATGAAAGGAACAAATCTTCGTCCTCACACGTGTTCAAACGTCAGGACTGAGATGTGGTGCAGCAGCAGAACATGGGGCCCTGAGTTCTGACTGGGACCCTTGCCCAGTGCTGAGCTGTCATTTGTCACTGAGCCCTGGCTTCTGACAATGACAGCACCCTCTGCTCATTCCCATTGTAAATAAATCCACTGTGGCAGCCCATGAGGAAGGAGCAGCAGCAGCAACCACTGACAATCCTATCGTGAGTTTTACTCAAGGAGAGAGCCTCACTTCCTGTCAGCACATGTAGGCAAAAAGCTATGTGCAGAGTGATTTACATATGTTATCTCATTGAATTCACAGCGAATTCTCAAGGTGACTACTGTTATCTTTACAGAGAAGAAATGAGGCCAGAGAGGGTAAGAGACTTCCAGCAGCTCACAAGGCTAGTCTGTGGGGTTTGCAGCCAAGATCCTAAGTTTGCATTCCTGGCCCGCTACTACAATGCCTTTGCGGAGAGCCAGTGTGTTTGCTTCCTCTTTCCTTCTGTTCTCAAATATAGCAAAATAATGTCGAACTGGAGTTGAACTGACGTAGGTGGAGGAAGTCAACGATGGGAACACTTTTTAAAAGAATCCAAACCTTTTTCAATACTCAGACCTAGTTTCCCAGGTTCAATAGTGGGCCCTAAAACTTTGCCTTAGACACTTGATATCCTAAGCATACAGCCTGTGCCCCCATGAGAGCTTCCGTTCGGTCAGTGAGATGATACTGGGCATCCTCTCGGAGCACCTACAGCAGGTGTGATTCACCTGCAGCGTCAGAAGGATGAGCAGCGCCCCTCGCGGTAGCTGATGGGCATTTGTCTAGTGTTGCATCCCGCTGGGTGTTTGCTGCTCAGGATCTGCATTACTGACTGTACATTCACTACAGCATTTATTGTAAATAATGAAACAGCCATCATGGCATGGTTGAGAGAGAGCGTTAAAGTCAAACAAACAGATACAAACCCAGCAGTTTCTGAACGTTTTATGTCCAGGCATCCGTGGAAGGTGCAGGCGATGAACAGAGGTCCAGGGGATGGAGGACATTTCCCAGGAGGGACAGATGGTGGCCGCTGCTCTCCAAGAGCACTGCAGTCAGTCACGGGTCCTGTCCACCCAGTGCATCTGGCTCCTGCTAAGACAGAAAGCCACCTGTAGCACAGCATCTGGGCTAGTTATTTAAGGAACAAAGAACCCGCCCACCTTCCTTACTGCTGGTTTGCACCGAGAGTGTTCATGAAAGCTTATTTAACATCAGTGTGACTCTTAGGAAGCCACACGATGACAGGTTTTTAAATCAGTCTTACTGAGTCAGTATCATTTACACATCGTAGAATTCACCGCGTCCAGGTCTCTGGTTCGATGGATTCTCACACACACATGTAGTCAGGCGACCTCCACGACGGTCAGGACAGAACCCTTCGTCATTGCGGTAGGCCCCTCCCACTCCTTCATAGTCAGGTGTCCACCTCGACTCCCAGCCCCTGGCCAGCGCCATCCCGTTCTGTCCCTAGAGCTTTGCCTTTTTCGCAATCAACAGAATCATGCAGTGTGCGGCCGGAGAGTCCCGCCTCTTTCGCTTCGCGGGGCGCTTGTCGCTTGTCACGCGGATCAGCGTCCGTTCCTTTCCTCGCTGCGTGGGAAGCAGTCTTTGCCTGGAGGTGCCCCGCTTTGTTCCCCTGTCACCAGCTGAGCAGCATTGGGGACATTTCCGGTCTGGGGTAATTATGAGTAAAACCTCTGCAAACCTTCACATACAGATTGTAGTATGGACATGGTTTTCATTTCTCTTGGGTAACCGTCTGGGAGCGGGGCTGCTGGACGGTAAGGTAAGTGTATGTTTACCGCAGCAATGTGTGACGGGTAAACGGCCCCCTCTCATTAGCGCTTGGTATTGTCCACAAACCGACTAAAAACCCAGTTAAAAATAGTGGCTAAGGATGGGTGGAGTTTGTTTTGCTTGTTTTGTTTTCTAAAACCAAGGCTTCTGTAGGCTTTAGATTGATCCAACGAAGTTGCTAATGAGACGAAAGTATTCTTCTGGGTAATTGCACTCGTAAATCATGGCTTTCCCTCTTATTATTTAATCAAACTTTACAATCAACATCCTTGATGCCCAGGCTGTAAGTAGGATGGCAATTGGTCTGATGCTCAAGGGGTATTTTTTAAATATTGAAATCAGGTTGTATTTTCATTAAAAGGAAACTTTCAACTTCCTTAGGCTGTTTTAAAGATTCCTGTTTCTGGGAAAACCAAACCATAATTAGAACAATGGCAGTCTTGGACTGTTCTCATTTCTCTTGCAGGAAATAGCTTTTTTTTTTTTTTTTTTCAAGTTAGCTGACTATGATACACATGGATTATCTACTTGCAGGATTATGCACAACCACTTTAGAATACTGAGTTGCTCCAAATTTGCCTCTAATTCCCCTCACTGCCCAAGCCAACTGACTTTGCCCCAGTCAATCTAGGCATGCTGCAAACTAATTTTAAATAATTAGCATTAGTCCAAATGGAACATAAGTAGAGAACTCTGTCATCAAAATAATGACACAAGCCAGGATCAAGACAAATACTCACAGCTTGAAATATTCATCATCTTTGGAGCATGGATTCTGCAATTCTGCATTAGCTTAGGAAATTGAGAATGAAATGAAGATGATGTGACAGGGAGAGGCGAGGAGGAAAACCACCTGGGCAGGGTCCTTGCTCCCTCCCTGGCTCTTTCTCCAGCCGCAGTTCACAGGCCAGGTGAACATTATTTGTAAAATCAGTGCTCAACAAGTTAAACGTGGAAGATTTTAGCTAATTGTCCCAGAACTGTTGAATGCTTGAATCACCAGGTAGACAAGGGGCGCTCTGTGAGTCTTGCTGAAATGGCTTCTAGATGTGTCTCTCCAGGTCTTTGGGCCAATGGTTAGTCAGGTCCTGACTCTGAACTACAAACAATAAATGCTCGTTTAGTATTTGTACATCCCACACGTTGCACGGGGTATGCAGATACTAGCAATAAAGCCTTGTTTATCTGACATGCAAATTTAAATGATCATCCCATAGTTGCTAAATCTAGCAACTCTGGCCCTCATTGATGCGTTCTGGCCACACACTGGCGATGACAGTATTCTGCAGTTCCACTCCTCCTTATCAGATCACTGCAAAAAGATTTCATCTAGTAGAGTGTTTTAGGGGGTGGAGAGAGGAGGAGGGGCTCTGCGGGAGAGCGCCATCTGAGCACAGTCATGTGGGGGCACAAGCACTTCCTCTTAAGCATCACTGAAGTGCTGGCGTGGCTGGCAAAGCCCAGGCTGGCCAGGCCAGTCTCCATGGTGCCCACATGTCTAGCTGAGAGCTTTCCAAAGCTGCTTGTTCTGGAGCCATTTTGTGAGAAGATGACCTCGGGAAATGCTACAAAGAACACCCCTTGCAGAGTCCAGGGGCACAGATGGCCGTTGACGTTCTGGAACTGAGATGTGATCAGCCTCTTTCAAGGCAGCAGTTGGAGCCCCTGCCTGTGGGGTGGATGACCAGAAACGCAGTCCTTTCCAGGGTTCTCTGCAGAGACTCTTTCAGAGAAGCCTCAAGCCCTGTTTACTGTTCCTTTTTTATGTGGAGGGGGCTCAGAATGGAGTTGAGCCAACAGTACTCAGTTGCTAGCACAGAGCTTGTGCGGTCTTTAGATCCTTAGAGATGTCGGCTCTCTGGGCTGGACTGTACACGTCCCCACATCTACACATCCCCGCCTGCCACTTGTCACCTGCTTGCTCAGGCTGCTGGGCTCTCCCATATTGATTTGCCCCATGTACAGACACTAGCTTTCTCCTGAATTCCCCTTTTCCAGGACAGAACAGACAGTGTCACGCCCCGCCCCTGCCCGCCCTCCATCGGCTGTGTGCCCATAGATGGTTAGTAGCTGGCCGCACGGGGCTGATCCTGGGTGTTTGCACGTCCCAGATGTAAATACTTCCACCAGGGCCGATTTCAAGCTGCCACCCGTGATGCCATTGGATGGGAGCTGGAAAGAGATGCACAGAAGCACACCCTGTGTTGTATTTCTACCAACCGACATATTAGCCCTTGAGAATGTAGATAATAGAAAATGTAGTAATATAATTACAAAGTGATGAGCTTGAGTATTTATTAACTTTGTTTTTAGTATGTAGTTAATTGTACGTTCACATAATTTAATTTTTACGGGTGGCCACGTTTATCGACCGGCTTGCAAAATTCCCGGGAATTTTTATAACCTGTTAAGTCCACACGGCTAGCTCCTTTCTTCTCAGCTTTCTGCCTGTAACTCCCCACTCCCCACCCAAGCAAAAGAATGCACTCGAAACCATTTTTGCCTTACCCAGAATCCAGGCCCAACTGCTTCCCCAGAAACACCCTGAAGGTTAATGAAGACAGATTTTTACTGTGTCAAAAAGTCCCTTTGTCTTGAGCCACCCTATTTCAGAACAAGATATTTGCTTTAATTTGCATAAACAAAGGGAAATCAGTGTATTTCCTTCAAAACAAAAGAATTGTCTGCCCCAAAGGTGATTTCTAGCCCCAAGCAGGAAAGCAGCACAGTGGAGAACCACGGAACCTTTGGAGTTTGGGGGTCACTTTTCCCCCTGGATTTCAAGAACTTCAGGACCAAATCTTTGATGGGGCTGCAGGTCCCTCTCACTCAGGCTTTCTCCTCAATCACCATTGAAGAAAGGCTTTTCCCTGGCCTAAGGGAGGTGCTAGGGGTTGAATTGTAACCACCAACCCCCCTCTCCCGAATCGAATATGTTTTAAATCCTAACCCCTGGTCCCTATAAATGTGACCTTATTTTGAGGACTATTCCTGCCTCTTGTTTTCCTACTATGGACTATACCGATCACGAACAAACAGATCCCTCTACACAGTGAATGCCCAGGTGGTACTGTCCTGATCCTAACTGATCCTTGATTTGTAACCCATGCACATGGGAATTCGCCTTTATGCCAAAGGTTTGTCAGTATCCCTGGCAACCCTCCTCCCCCCCATGCCTCCCAAATTAATGACTTTCAATTCCTGGCGCAGAGAGTTCCCAGGAATTGAAGTAGTTTACCGCGGAAATTCTTGACTCAGTTGGCTTTTGTCTAATAGCAGGTGTAATATAAATACTCGATCATTGACAGTATTATCAGTTTGCATAAATGTTTATACCACGTTAAAGATGAGAAGAGAAAATGAATAATTACTGCAAACTAATGTTACTAATTGCTCAAGCATGATGCAATCGGTGGGAGGGGTGATGAGATCTATTCCGCTCACGTGGGGTGCTGCTTTTGGCTGGTGGGTGGACAGGACAGGGCTCCCCGTTCATACTCTCAGGCTGCAAAAACAGGACATCAACAGGTAAGATTCCACTTATTTGGGAGAAATCTACGTCCTGTATCCTATATGTTAATCATGCTTTGCTTTGCCTTCACAGGGTAATATTTTATATGTCTAAGGGATATGAAAAATCTCTACCCTCCACTTTTCTCATCAAAATTTTAGGCAGTCATCTGGTTAAAGGCAAGTGTATCAGTTCCCCATTGCTGCTGTAACAAACGACCACAAACTTAGTAGCTTAAAACAACACAAATGTATTCTTTTACAGTTCTGGAGGACAGAGACCTGAAACAGGTCTCCCTGGACTAAAATCAAGGTGTTGGCAGTTCCTCCTGGAGGCTCTGGAAGGTCTGTCTTTGCCCTTTGCAGTTCCTAAGAGGCTGCTGCCCACATTCCTGCTCTCATAGCCTTTCCTTCAACCTCAAAGCCAGCAATCACATCACCCCCACCTCTGCTTCTATTGCCACACCTCCTGCTCTGACTGTCCCGCTCCTCTGTTTTTACTTCTAAGGATCTTGGTGATGACATCAAAGCCCACCTGGATAATTCAGGATGCTCTTCCATTTGAAGATCCTTAATTTCCCATCTGCAAAGTCCGTTCTGCCACATGAGGTCACATATTGACACACACCAGCAGTTAGAACACAGATTTGGCAACTTTGGCCCAGCATTTGCCTTGACTGCAGAGGCCCCACCAGCACACCACCCCTGCTCGCTTCTCTTTCCAGCATCCAGGACATGCCACCTTTTTGCCCTGACTTCTGCCTCTCAGTACACCGAGAGACACACTCAACGACTAGAATCATTTGTCTTCCCTTTTGGGAATGCTGGAAAATATGAAATTCCAACAATGTCGAGTTGAAAGGTTATTTTGTAATTGATGTTCCAGCCGCCTCAGTATATTTTCTCAACTGGTAACTGTCAAGGACTCCACAATTGCACCTGCCAAAATCTATTCGTTACCACACCAGTCATATTTCCGAATATTAGTTTAAATGCATAAAGCATGCTGGCACCTTCCCGCATGAGAGGATGATGTGCAGTAACTCTCAGTTAGCCAGGCTGGCACGTGGCCACATGTCAAACCCGCACCAGGAATGTTCTCCTATGAGCTTTCAGGGAAATTCTAGGTGTCTGTGCAAAAACTTCTCAAAAGAGTTCCATCTTCAAGGGAAAAACTCCCAGAACTGTCCCCAGAGGAGTTGCCTCCGCAGTAATGATGCCTCTATTGACTAACCAACATTACATTTCAGGAAGATTAATTGAATAGTCACATGTTGTATCTCAGGAGAGGAAGTTTCGTCCCTTCCCCTAACAGTCACTCGAAGAAGGTAATTTCTGTAGTCAGGGATGCTTTAGTAGGAGTTCTTCAGAATGGGTAAAAACAGGGAAAAAGCCCTTACTGTGAGCATCTTCTATTAGGAATATGGCTTTTTCCACTCTAGACTGAGACCTTAAATTGAGTATGGCTCCATTGACTACCAGTTTATTGGAATGTGAATCTACAGAGACACTGAAATCAATTATGTTGGCTATATTGATTAAGTTGTGTCAAGTTAACTTCGACCTATAATGGCTAACTTGTTACCTCTGGCTGCCACAAGCTCCTTATCATAACATGATACCCTCATTAATAAACAGACTCATATCCACGTCCGCCTAACGACAGCCAGCAGAGGTCAGCTCCATCAGCACCCACACCTCCAGCTAATACATCTCTCTTAACAGCTCTCGTTAGATTTCCTACATTTTTCTCTAAACTCTGACAATTTTTCATTCATCACTGTGACTAAGGAAAGGAAACATGATGCATAAAATATAGAATTGGCAAAAAATGTCAGAAGAGCCGCCCCTTGAGAAATGAGCTTGATATTCCACACTGTATCGACAGATGTTAACAACAGGCTCCGCCTTCTGACGAGACCAGATACAGAGATGCTTCGTATGGTGTCAACGGGATTTCAGTTCTAAAAGATCAGGAAGGGAGGTCGGCTCAGCTAGGATGCCCATCAAAATGAGAAATGCTAGTGATGGTGGAGGTGCAACCTTCTAAATCAGAACCGTCCTACAGGACTTTCTGAGATGATAAAGGTTCAAAATTCAATTTTTTTTTTTGTGCTTTCAAAGAGTTGTATAGCCATCACCATAATCAATTTTAGCATCTTTTTCATCACCCCGAAAAGAAACCCAACATCCACTAAACAGTCCTCACTTCCCTCCAGCCCACTCCTCAGTCCTAGGCAACTGCTTATCTTTCTATCTCTGCAGGTTTGTCTGTTCTGGACATTTCATACAAGGCAACAAAAATAAAATACCATACATAGCTTTTTGTAACTGTCTTCTTTCACTTAGCATAATGTTTTCTAGGCTAATCAATGTCGTGTTGTGTGTGTATCAATACTTCATTTTTCAGCAAATAATATTCCGTTGTGTGGTATGCCATGATTTTGTTGTTTACTGTTGTTCATTTGGATGGCGTTTGTGTACAATGAAATGTACGAATCTTAAGTGTGGCTGTGCCACGTTTTGTTATCCATTTATCGGCTGACAAACATTTGGGTCGTTCCCACTTTTCGGCTGCGCATAATGTTGTTCTGAATGTTTACATGTGAGTTCGTGAGCGGCATTGAGTGGAACTGCTGAGTTTCACCTTTGAGAAACAGGCTCACTCCGTGAAGGAAATGCGTCTTTTATTTCCAGGATCAAGTGCAGTAGTAGAAATGTAATCTATCACCAACTTCTTCCTCGGAATCGGCACCCCATCAGTTTTATTGTGTTTTGGAACTGGGAGGGATTTTCGCTGTCCGCTGGCTGTGCGACAAGGGGGTCAGGTGAGCATTCGTCAGCTCATGGTCGTGACGTGACATGATCCAATTCCTGTTCCTCCCTTTGGTATACGTGGCGCCAATGAGAGCCTTTGCCAAAATTCCCATCCACGAGCATTCTGGGCTCCCCCTGATTTGCTCATCTGATGGTAATCCTATAAAATGGGAAAATGTGGTGAGTTTGGCATCCCTTGTGCAGTGGTCATGCCTGGGGCTGGAAAGTCGACTGCGTAAAGATAGTAATCTTTAGCCAAGAGTGAACACTGACTTGTCTATACGTTCCAGGTTTCATCTGTCCCCCTTTTCTTAAATCATGACGCCAGATGTGTCATTGGGATTTGTCATTTTCTCTCGTCACTGGCTCTTCAGACACCACTCCTGCCATAACTCTCCCAGACCCTGGAGCACGGTTCGTCTGAGCCTGGAGGCCCATCTGCTCTCCCGTCTCAGGCACTCGGGATGTCCAGCCTATAGGACTCCTCCCGCTCTGAGCTTCCCATCTCTAAGCTTCTTTATATTTTACACTTCCGAGTAGAAAGATCATTTTCCGTGATACAGAAACAAAAGCATTATTGAGTAGCCTGGAGTAGTTCTGTACTCCTTCAGGCTGGTATTTATACTGTACTCTCCCTCGGGCCTGTGAGGTATCTTCCTGGTTCCCAGGCTCCAAGGATCAACAAAGCCCTCTGGGTTGGCCACAGCACTTTTCCCAAACCCCAGTGCTGTAGTCTTTACAGCTTCCTGAAACGGTTCATAAAGATCCAGGCTTCTCTTGGATGGTCGGCCATGGGGAAGCCACTCAAGGACCATGTGCTTAAGGGAACTGTCACAGAAGAATTGCTGCGTGGTGGGGATGCCCCTGGCTTCTCTTTTCGGTGGGTCCCAGGGATTGGTTGGCTGCTCTCCATATTAGCTGCTGCCACCTGCTTTTACCCAGGCTTCCTGCTCCCGCTCGGGTACTGCAAGGAGGAACCCAGCTGCACATCGTCCTTACTTCCCTTCAACTCTACATAAGGTTAGAAATATTTTTGGAGTCATCCACGGCAATTTAGTGCTGGTTAGGGCAGGACAACAGTCGGAGGAGAGTATTAAAGAATAACAAAAGAACTGTGAGAAAACTTACCCACCTGTAACAGTCATCCCTAGACCCTCTTGTGACATGGTTAAATCTAGATCTGCTCTTTCTCAGTAGCCTCATGGGATCAACAAGTCAGCTTTTCCTGAACTCTGTCCTCATTTGTAGGAACACTCAAGTTTTCCTGTCTTCTTACCTAGACCTTCCTGCCTTAAATGAAAGATACAACAATCAGGCTATTTGGTCCACAAATCAGAAGTCCTTTCTAATAATGAAAAGTCCAATAACTTTTCTTTTCACTCTTTTCACTGAGTGTAGTTACCTTAACACATATGTTCCTCTTCCCGTCTTATGTGCCCATGACTCATCTGAGCCTTGCTGAACAGCTGTAATGATTCCTAGCCCCCTCATTGGGTCATATGGAATTCTACTAATACTCCATACAGCTCTGTGTGTGTGTATGTGCATGTGCATATGCATGTGCTTAATTCTTGTTACTTACAATATACATTCTGCAAAGTCACTGCACTTAAGTGTTGCATATGTTCATGTGTTATCATTAAACAAGGCAACACGGATTATAAAAAGTATAAGGAATAAATGTGAGATATGTTTGAGTGCAATAGAATCTATTGAATTATCTATTGAATTATGTATTAAATTTAAAAAAAAAATCCTAGATAAAGTGACTGAGAGGAGAGTTTCTTACATATTTCAGCTTGACTCTCCATTTCAATGGAAATGCATAGATAGTGTTTAACAGATCATATTTATTTTTCTACACCTAAGAAAAATAAAGATCAGCAAGTTAGTGGCAAATGTAAGCTAAAAAGATGTTCCACATACTTAATTGGCCCTAAGGAAACAGCATGTCTTTAAAATATATTTTTAATCATATCAAAATAATGGCCAGTGCATGGTAACATGGTCTTGTCTGGTGTTGCATGCAAAGTCTCGAGGCTGCGGGAACTTGGGAAAACAGTCAGCAGCAGCCCTGGGAATTAATTCCTGTGCCAGCTCTGCTCCCTCACCCTCATGGCTAGTTGGTCTTGCGGTTTTCTGCCAGAGGCCCTTCCTATGATCGCTGGAATGCGTCCCCAAATGTCCTAAGCCCCAGCACCCGGGAAGGGGACCTTATCTGGAAACAGGGTCTGTGCAGATCTGTAGTCAAGATGCCAGTTAAGGCAAGGGCACACGGGAGGAGGGTGGCGCCCGCATCCCCTCGACCTGAGGTCCCCATCAGAAACAACAGGAGAGACGCACAGAGTAGCGTGCCACGTGAAGACGTGGGCACGCACACAGGGCAGACCGTGTGGAGGCACCGGCGGGCACCATGTAGCAGGGATGTGTCTGCAAGCTGAGGAGCAGCGGAGATGGCGGGCCACACCGGAAGCCGGAGAATCCTCTCCCCTAGCACTGTCAGAGAGCGCGTGGCCCTCCTCACGTCTTGACCTTGGGCTTCTAGCCTCCAGGCTGGGAAATCATAAATTTCTGTTTGTTTAAGTCACCAGTTTGTGGTCCTTTCTTAAGGCGGCCCTAGGAAACAATTACACTATTCCCAGCTGAGAGAACTTCCGGCGTGGCCAGGTGGTGGGTATTCATTTGAGTAGTTTTAAACTCCCTGAAATTCTAACCTTATAAAATTATAGCCCGCTGCCTCTAAACAAGAGAGATGCGAGGACTGGAATCATTTGTGTTCAGGTCACATTGGACCAAAGGTAGTGTTTGTACAACGCTGGCCACCTGGGTGGCGGAGAGAGGGGACTTTTTTCTCCTTGGTGGCCGAGAGCCAGCTTCTGAAGCCTCGGGTACCAGGTCCTCTGCCTGCTTCTGTTTTCGTGACGATGGCAGTCATTGAATCTGCCCATGCCTGATCTTTTGCAGAAATTTCCAGAACCTTGGCCTTGTTTCTGCCTCCCCTGCCACTCTCCCAGCTGCCAGGAACTCCATGCCGGGAGCAGAGATCCACTCTGCTCCCCCTAGTCAGGCATAAATGGAGCTCAAGCTATTAGGTTTGCAAATAGCCTCGCTCAATTAACATACAGCCTTTTAAATCCAGGGCTTGTTAACTTGGCTTACTTGGATTTAGGAAACGCCCCATCATCCTGTTGACACAGCGCCTAAAATAAGAAGCAAATGCCAGGCCCCTTACGCAAAAAGCAACGCCCTGGGCCGCATCACGCTTGTATTTGACAACAGTGCCGCTAGATGGCGCTCCACGGAAGGTTGGGCCCAGGGTCCTTGCACTTCTCTCTCAGTACGGGCAGTGGAGCGAACAATCCCCGGAATGAATGAGGATCTCGGGAAGGCGGACCTCAACTGCTCTGACGCGACTTATCCTTAATGTTGACTCAGTCTTCAGATTAGACAGAGCCTCCGACTGCTTCCCTCACTAACAGCCTCCTCTATGATCAAGTTCCTTCTACCTGCCTTCTCTCGAAGGACTCAGGATGCAAACATAACCAGCTCACGGAGTCAGACGGACACAAGTGAAAAGAGGCTCTCAGGCTTATGAGGTTTAATGCAGCAGGAAGCAGCTCTTCAGTCAGGGTAGCCTGGGGTGCCCCGCATGGAAGTGGATGGGGTGGGCAGAAAAGGCAGCGTCAGCATCTCCTCGCTGGATGCTGAGCAAGTGACCACAGAAAATGACAACTCTGTGCCCATTAACACCCTTCTGGAACAGTCAGTAAGTGACCAGCTGAGCAGGATGGGATGATTTGAATGACGGGATGAAGTGCATTCCAGGTTGGACAGAGGAAAGGACATGAGCCAAGTTCTCCCATCAGGATCGCTGTCAGTGTTTGACCTTGGAGTACAGCAGGGCATCAGGCTAAAAACAAAAAGGACTAAAGAGCAATGAAGCTCTGAGAACTGTCCTGACACCACACTGTATCCCTTGAAAAAAGCTTCACTTCAAATGGGCTGTAGAAGAGTTAGCTTTTTCTAAGTGACAAAGGTTCTGTTGAACAACACTAGCTTCATGACAGCCTCCTGATCCTCAATTTCCTCAATGTGAGTTGGAAAAAATAGTTCGTTCTTGTGGTTCTGTAATGAGGCTTGGCAGGGAAATATGAAATCCCCTAGCAAAGGCTCAGCCCATCGCAGGTCCTCAATAACTAACTCCCTCCTCCTCCTCCTCCTCCTCCTCCTCCTCCTCCTCCTCCTCCTCCTCCTCCTCCTCCTGCTGCTGCTGCTCTTATGAGCATTTGGAGGAGAGTGGCTTCATAAATGCAAGAGACTGACATACTTATTACACACGAATCACCAAAACAGCTGCTAAATACCTTGGTACAGGTTTTTGCCATGGGTACACTAGAGCAAAACCTGCCATCTCTGCCTTCCCGGTTTCAACATTTGTTGTTGGCTTATGAGTGGTAGAGAAGGGAGCAGGAGGCTGCCTGCCGCCCTCCACCTTACCAGCTGAATGGCTTTGAGAAAGGACCTCAAAGACAAAGCCAGGTGTGCTGACTCCCCAAATAACCTGGCACGCTGGAGCCTCAGTGGCCGCACATTCTGAGTCATCGCAGGGTCATTGTGCAGAATCTGGTACTGGGTGCCTCCGTGTCTTCTTTTGTATCCCGTCCCCCCTCCACGCCCATCAAAGTTGCAGGACCTCATCTTTCTTCTCTATCAAAACTTGATTATCAGTAACTTCTGATGATCAGGAAAAAAACTTGATTATCAGTATCTTTAAGTCAATGAACATTTATACACTGCTCTATTTCTAGACAAGATTTCCTCTCACCTATTCACCCCTAAGAAGGTGGTGGCAGTGTTTGGAAGATAAGGATCTTCTGCTGTCCCTGAGAACCCCAAAGCCCCCCACCCCACCCTTCATGCTCTCTAGGCACAAATGTATTTCAAAAGCCCCGCCTCAGTCACAGGTGGAGAGTTGGAACAGTTGGGTACTTGCTACTGGAATTCCTGAAAAATAGCAGCAAATATCCATAAATAAACATTAGAAATGAAAAACAGAATGCCTGGCATTTAACATATTTTCAAAATATTGTTTACCAATTCCTTTCCTCCTTGCCAATTGTTAGCATTGCCAAGCATCTCTTTAAGATTTGGCCTGGCCCCACCTCTCAAATGATGACCCTGGCTCAAGGAAAACATGATCTGAACTCAAACAAGCCAAATGTGTATTTGTGCGGGAACTGTCACTCGGTCTCAGTCTTCATTCGCGTGCAGCAGAGGCAAAGCCTCACGGCCCTCTCCATCCGAGATGAAACGCTGATTAGAGCTTCATGTGGGTCCCTAGTGAGTGGGAGGGCCAAAGCCATAGACCAATTATTAAATTCCTTGAGGCAGTACAGAGTAGGTCTTTCAAAAGAGACAACTGGTCGCCCTGAAGGTTTCCCCCCCCTCCCCCGTCCCGTGGTGGCTCACGTCATTAGAAAGAACATCCAGCCCTGGGTCCAGAGCTTTGGCACCTACAGGGCAGACAGAATATTAAGTCCTCACGTACGTTTAATTTGCATAATCCGCTATTTAATTTCATTTAATTTTCATGATCCGCTGTCCTCGTTTTACATTTTTTAAAAACCGAGGCTCAGAGAATGAATTGTCTACGAGCACATGGCCAGAAGGTAGCAGAGCCAGGCTAACCAAAACTAGGAAAACTTGAGCCCAAGACCTTTGCTCTCTCCATTGCCACCCAGGCTCCAGTGGGTGAGGATGTGAATCTTTCTTCCAGGGGAAGAGAGCATGGGAGACCGTGGAAGTAAATTCCTGAGGGAGAGGAGAACAGCAGGAAGGCTGCAGGGCCGAAGACAAACCACCCACATTTTTCGCCGTCCCACCTCTGCTGGTCCTGGGTTGAAATAAGAAAACCTAAGAGTAGAAGCTGGATTTCCCCAGGCTCAGGGAGCATCAGACAGAATGCAGCAAAACTCTCCCTTTGCTCAGCCAAGAAGAGAAGCAGGAGGCGAATATCTGCCGTGTGTGATAAAGGTAACCGCAGAAATGTAAGTATCGGTATTGGTGCTGTTGTTATTGTAAAGTTACGTGTCACTGTTACTCTCTCTGTACAAGTGAGAGCAGATACTCCCAGAATGCTCTACCTGTTTCACAGGTGGACCTTGTATATTTCTCACCTGAAGTGGATTCTTTTTAACACCTCCCCTGCCATACAGCAAAGTTAGTTTAGTAATAATCATGAAATTAGAGAAATAACCCCCCAAAAGGAATGCATACAATGGAAATTTTCTTTTATTAAACTTCAAATATATAACCATGGCAGTGAAATAAATAACCGAATAAATCAGTAAGTAAATAAAAAGTATATTACCAAAAAAAGGGAAAACATAAATACTTTTAAATTATGTTTTTTAAGCAAAGGGGGAAACCTTTTTCTACATATTGGTAACAGCTAGAACATGACAGTTCTTGTTTTTGAGACTTATGTAAATTTGTGGATGATTTCATCAAAAGTGATCTTCCTTGAATATTCACAATCAATAGGCAGTATAGCCGATTTGTCAATCCATCTCATAGTTGATTGAGGATTGTTTTACATACATTTTAATTTCCGAAGTTTTCTTTCGCCTGTAACAAGAGACATATAAGTAGTTAAGGGGAGTCTTAAGCATAAAGATAAATTTGACAGACTGTTATCAATCCCAGGTCACAGCAAACTCCAGAAATAACAATATATCCGCATCTTCAGGATCGATTCTATCAGCTTTCAAATGTCCCCATAGTTGGAAATTTTTCACATTAAAAAAAAAAAAAAAAAAGCCCATCACCAGGAAACATCACAAATTTCTATTAAATTTGGGTCTCAAGCCTTTCTTTCGCAAAAACCCAAGAAAGTGACTAAACGACAGGAAACAGGGGCTTATTTGAGCCGTTGGGTCCTTGTCTAGCGGCTCGTGAAAGTGACTTGGGCCTTAAACACAGCCCTTTTAATTTCATCTAGCAATATAAGACCGGCTCCTTCAGGCAGCATTTGCTTCTTTTTAAAAAAAAAAAATTTTTTTTATTTATTTAAATTAGTTTCAAGTACATAGCACATCAGTTAGATATCTACATAGTTCATAAAACGATCCCCCAATTGCTCCCTCCCTCCCCTGGCCCTCCACCTGGTCATCATATGATCCTAACTTCATTCCCTCTGCCATGCTCCCCATCCCTGTGACCAACTATCAGCTACTAATTTGTACTTTCTTAACCCTTCACCCCATTCTCCCAGCCCCCCAACCCCTCTGTCCATCACCAAATTGTCTACTATATTTGTGACTCTGTTTTTGATTAGTTTTTTTTAGATTCTGCATATAAGTGAAATCATATGGTATTTATCTTTCTTTGTCTAACTTATTTCACTCAGCATAATAACCTCTAGGTCCATCCATGTCATTGCAAATGGTAGAATTTCATTTTCTTAATGGCTGAATAATATTCCATTGTATATATGAACCATAACTTCTTTATCCAATCATCTGTTGATGGGCATTTAGTTTGCTTCCATATCTTGGCTGTTGTAAATTGCAACATTGCTTCTTTGAATTTGATTCTTTTTTCTATGTAACTGTCCATTTCCTCACTTTTTATTTTGGCGGTATTAATAACCCTCTCCACAATTTCTTTGCACTGATCTTCAAGGAAAAAAATTTTTAATGTGTACCTTGTTCAAGATGGTTCTGCCAGTTTGCAAATACTTCCATATGGTTACATGGAACAGGGGACCTGAAGTCACTCGAGTGTACCTCTACGATTGCTCCCACCTCTCACACACTATTTGGAAAAAAAGCTAAGTCCTTGCAAGCTGACATTCAAATGAACTCCCACATGGAACACAATATTTATTGAAGGGCAAACAACAAGAATGTGCTAGTTTAGGCTTAAGTATACAATATTAAACTCAACAATAGCCACGATTGGTTAGAACTTAGACTCACAAAAGATTATTTGGGGAGGAAGAATATATCAGTAACTCATTTAGAGTTGTCAGCCCATGGTGAAAATAAAAGGCAGGCAGTCCAACTTTTAGATGGTTCTACTAGTAATAACTTCTCTGCAGACAATGCCCCCTCCCTCATTCCTGCAGGAGGCAGACTGCTCCCACTGCCCACCTCTAACCCACAGCCTTTAACGAGGAAATTCGCTGGTCTCAGGGCTGGGTTTAACTCGCAGGAACATCCCCTTCTGCCCCCACAACCCTGTTAAGCTGGTGTCATTACACAGGATTTAAAAAATGTAAAAACTCTTCTCCCATGGGTGATTTTCTACCACTCAAGCTCCAACCCTTTTGCCTGGGAAGGGACTCACGGAAATCGGGGTCCAGCTCCATCCTTCTTCTAGTCTCACGGCCCATCTCTCAAGACCAATTCTTCACAGGGAACACAGGTTTCCTTCCGCCTTCTCTCCCTGATCAGTCTCTGCTCCCCGGCCTCTGGAAAGTGGGGTTCTTGTACCCTTTCAGCCACTAATTAGCTTTGGGAGCCTGGCAAAAACAACTCTTCCTCCTGCTTCCTCGCAAGCAACTGAGTCATTCCGAAGGCTCCCTCACGTCCTCCGGGGCTGGCTGTGGAGTCCAGCGACCTTGGCTGCCCGGCCTGGCCACGTGCAGACGGCGCCGGTGCAGTGACAGGCTCTCTCAGACTGTCCCTGGTCCTCGTCGCAGGGGCTCTGCTGACTTTTCAGACTGCCATGTTGTTTGACATCCTCATAGTGGGCCCTGGAGACTTCCAGCTGCATTTCCAGGGCAGCATCCTCCTCATGCAAACATTATTTGCCATGGCACCGGCCTCAGGACGGGCAAAGGTGATTTTTAAGAGATGAGTCCCGCTCTGTCCCGGGCCCACACTTCTGCTGCACATGCTCCTCACACCACCCTGGGCTGGAAGGGAGGGGTGGGCCATCGTCCCCACTTCAGAGATGCGGAAACAGACACCAGCGGTTGAAGTACGTTAGCCATGGCAGTGCGTGCCCTTAGCGGCCACACTGGGGCGAAACCCCTTCCACCCCCAAGTTCTTACGCACGCCCCCCCCCCACCATGCCAACGAGCTGAGCTCAGGCTGGGCGCAGACCCAGGAATCCCGGTTACACAACCGACCCAGAATGCACCCGGCTAGCGAGTAGAACCAGACGCAGGGCAGTGTCTGCCCGAAGATTTGTGATCCAAAAATCACCAGAGTTGTACACTGAGTATCGAGATGTCTTTAGAAATATATGAAAAAATAGCAAGAGCGTAGAAATAACTTGTTTCTAGGACTTTGTATATTTTTATATAAATCTGGCAACCACATCTTTAGAAAATGGTCCCCCAAAACTATATACCACGGATGACAAATTTGTGGCCCGTGCCCTGACAGCCCCTGGGGGTGTCTGTGGCAGATGGTGGCTCTGTCGTGGCTGTCTTCCCGCTTGGCACAGATGCAGCCTCAGACTCTTTCCTGAAACAGCACTCTGCCTGGCCCCAGATTTTACACAAGATTTCTCCAGTGGGGCAGACTGGATTTGCCATCCTGCTTCAAATGTTTAGGCTGATTATTCTAGGAAATGTGACATGGGTGAAATTGGTGGTTTGTCCCTTCAGCAGGCAACTCCCTGGTGTACTTTCGCTTTTCTGCACCCACACTTTCCTCCAGCCCCCAAGCAAGAGCTAGGGGTCAACCAGTTGCCAGGAAGTGTGTGATCGTGGTTCAAAACAGAATCATACACCTGAGATATATAAAATGCTTGCAGGAGTGACAGCTGTTTAGTATGAAAAGGATTCATTTACAAGGTACTCCTCCCCACCTGCAGAATTCCTGGGGCAGGTGTACTTTGTAAAAGACCCCCGCCTGCCAGGTGATTCTAATGTGACCCACCCCCTTGAGAATCACAGCTTAAGACGTGATCTCACGGAGATATTTGCCATTTCTCAGAGGATTGAGTCCTGGAAATTGAGTCAAATTGCTTACGCATTGTTCATGGGGAAATTTCAGCCATGGGAACAGGCGGCGAGGGCGGTATTTTTGAGTACCAGCTTTGCTCTTTATCTCCTTCTTGGACATCCTCTCTCCTTACCTTTCAGGTGAGTCCCACCGTCAACATTAGGTAAGTCCAGAATTAAGGACTTGAAAAGAGCCTTGAGCCCTGTGTTGGACTGAATAGTGTTCCCCCCCAAATTTCATGTCCACCCAAACCTCAGAACGTAATTAAAATAAGGATCGAGGTGAGATCATACTGGATTTGGCTGCGCCTTAAGTCCAATGAGAGTTGTCCTTAAAAGAGACAGGAGAGAGACACAGAAACGCAGAGGGGGGCCCATGACGCTGGCAGCGGAGATCGGAGTGATGCAGTCACGAGCCAGGGAACGCTGAGGGTTGTGGCGCGGGGCCCGGCCAACAGCCTGATTTTGGACTTCTGGCCTCTGAAACTGTGCGAAAATACATTTCTGTTACTTTTAGTCACCCAGCTTGTGGTAATTTGTTGCAGCAGTCCTAAGAAATGAACACACTTGCCAAACGGTATGGCTTCACTCAGGCTCTGCTCGTGGGCGAGGGGAAGTCTAAACCAAGACAGCGGGTATAAACAACCTCATCTTTGTGCCGACAGGTGAGGAAACCGAGGCCCAGTTCTGCTCACAAAGCAGCTATGGGGTGCAAGCACCTAGCAGTTCATGCAGCTTGCAGGAGGCAGGGCCCATCCGCTAGGCAGTCTGCTCTGAGTCCTGGGTGATGTTTAACATGAGCTGAAGGCTCATAGCTGTCGTGGGCTCACGGGCCCGAGAAAAGGAGTGGCAGCTGTGGGCTACTGGGTGCCAGAAACAGGGTCATAAAAACATGAAACGTGAATCCTTTTTGTAAACAATGACACGGGGTCGTAAAGTTGGAGAATAATCTTTCCTTTTTGAGGAATAAGTTCTTCCTTTACACCCTGACTTACACACGGGTCTTTAACAGGCTTAATCGCCAGGTGCTCTTTCACTTGCATGGTCTTTGGTTGTGAGGATACAGAGAATCAGGGCATTTTGCCCAAGGAAAACTGCTTTAACAATGAGTAGTTCAGAAGGCAACACAAAGGTACTTCCTTTCTCTTGTTTGATGCATTTCTCAAGGTAAAATTTCTTACTCAGTTTTTGAGAGCTCCTGGATACAACCCATATTTGAGGGTGCAAAATCCTCAAGTTTTCTTGCCTCTTCCTACATCCAGTGCGAGTTTACAACCATCACGGAAAATAATAGAGAAGCATTAGCAACCTTTGCTCTATGTTTTTCATCAGCTTAAACAACCAGCCAGCCAGTAGTCCTTTATTCTTTTTGGAAAGAAAATATCTTTTCCAACAAGGAAGTGTCTTCATTCATGGTCATTCGAATCTCCGTGGCACTGTTTATTTCCCTTTGGTGGGCGGAGAGAGGCCATTCCAGAGCCCTGGTAGGTTCTGGACAGAAAAGCCACTTGGTTGCAGCCGGCATGTGGGCTGGTGTCTGAAAACGTCAGGAGGTAGAGATCACTGGAAGCCAATGGAAAGGAGGACAGAGAAGACGCACTGACAGCAGCATCTCTGAGTGCTTAGACGTGCTGCATTTTCCGCCACCTTCCTCCCTGGGACAAAGCCCACTTGGGCGCGGCTCATCCATCTCTTGCTCCCTAGTACCTCTCTAGGGGTGACTCAGAGGACTGCAGGCTGGCATGGCAGCCATTCAATCTCTGTAGCAGTACCATGCAGACAAAGGCCCGTGTAGGTGAGCAGGGAGGGCGATGAGGTCTCTGGCTACAGGTCTTCGAGAATGGCAGCAACTTATGTCAGGCCACCCAAAGAGCTGCTGACCTCAAAAGGCTGGAATCTTGGACTGCTCACCTCACTTCTCCTTCCTCTAGGCTCCCCCTGCACATTCCTTAACCGAAGGAGCTACAGAAGCACTCAACGGGAGTGCAGGGCATGGCTGAATTGTCGCGACCTGCCAACATGGTTCTAAGAGGGACCATTTTGCACAGCAGTGACCCCTGATCTACAGGTTCCCTTGCTGTGGTTTCGGATACCACAGTCAACCGCAGTCTTAAAAACATGGAGCGGAAAATTCCAGAAATAAGCAATCCAGACGTTTTAAGCTGCATGCTCTTCTGAGTAGCATAATGAAATCTCGCGCTGTAAGGCCGTGGGAGGCGAACTAGGCCTTTGTCTAACTGAACAGTGCTTGTGTTCAAGTCATCCTTCTTTATTTAATAAGGGTCCCAGAGTTCAAGAGTAGCGATGCTGGCAATTCGGCTATGCCAAAGAGAAGCCCGTGAAGTGCTCCCTTTGGGCGGAAAGGTGAACGTTCTCGACTTAATCAGGAAGGAAAAAATCATATGTCGAGGTTGCTGAGGGCCACAGGAAGAATGAATCTTCTCTCGGTGAAATCGTGAAGAAGGAAAAAGAAGCTCCTGCTAGTTTTGCTGTCTCATCTCAAACTGCAAAAATTAGGGCCACAGTGCCAATAAATGCTTAGTTTACGATGGAAAAGGCGTTAAATTTGTAGGTGGAGACATGAAAGAAAAGAGAGCAAAATATTCCCGCTGGTAGCAATGCGTTGCATCAGAAAGCGTCGAGCCTAGAGGAAGACTTCAGCTAAACGAGCCTCTAAAATGAGTGACAAGGCCCCTTCTTACTGCAGTGAGGGATGATGGCCACAGGTTCAGGAAGAGGTTTGGTGTTTTATTGTCTCCTATCACGAGAAGACGGTGAGTACACTACAATAATCTATTTTGGGAGAGACCGCATTCACAAAACTTTTATTACAGTATATTGTGTCATTTTAACAATTTCGTTATTGCTTATTGTTGTCCATCTCTATGCCTAATTTATAACAAACTTGACATAGATACGTACGTGTAGGAAAAAACGTAGTATCTACAGGGTTTTGTACTATCCGTGGTTTCAGGCATCCCTGGGGGTCTTGGAAGGTATCCGCATGGATAAGGGGGAACTACTGTAGTCTCAAGATGTGTACCAAATACTTTGTTTTCATGATTCCTGAACTATATTTTGATAAACTGGAGTGATTTGTGGGATATAATACAAATAGAGGTGAATTAACCTCCCCCAACTCTGGGTATCACATGTCCCAGGATGCTGTAGTGAATTTACCCCATAAGGATGGTCCCTTCCAAAAGTCAGAAGAACCCATGGAGCTGGCTGGGAAACTGCCGTAATGCAGGGTTTTAGGGAAAGGGGTCAGAGGCCCTGGAGTGGGGGTGGGGGGTGGTTTGACCATGATCTAGTCTGGATCTGGAGCTGGCCCAGCTCTTCTACTAGCTGTTAACTACTAACTAGCTCTCAGGTGTGGAAATGTCCCTCCCTCGGGCTCTAGTTAGCTCACCTGCAGGATGGACAGGATCTGTAATTCATCAGGTCCCATCTATTCTCAATATTGCCTGATCTTGAAACCCACCGTGTCTAGGTTACCTACGCCACTGAACAGATGCCCAGTGCTTCTCTTGGATGGTTCAAAACTCTTCTTAGCTCTGAGAAACTCATAAATTAAAAAACAAAAACAAAAATCTTATAGCTGGCCAGGCCTTCCTTTCTCAAATAGTCAGCTTGGAAAACAGCCCCTTTCCTGAGGGGTGGACAAAATGATCAGTTGTCAATCAAGGGGTGACAGGTCAGGTCAGGAGAGAATTTACGAGGGGCATCTTAGGAGGGCTGTGGATTCCCTCTCTCATAAATTGTCACAAACCTGTAGACGCAAAAGTGATGATCATGCAGCTCTATGACTGTGTCAACGGCAGCTGGGAAGGGGCGGGGAGAGGAAATAGCTTTCAATTATGCTATAACTGTTTAAATTCTCTTGAATAAATAATTATCTGTGTGGGTTTAACAAAGAAACACAACACAGCATAACACCCATTAGTCATCTGTCTGAGGTAAGGCTTAAATATACATTTGACACGTGTTTTTTTTAAATGCAGCATCTGATTCAGAGCAAGGCCTGAGCTATTTATACCTCCAGGGGGTCAATGACTAGTTAGGTTTCGTTTTTCATCTCTTCTTAGACTCTCCGTTTTGAGGTTTTCATTCATTTGGAACCGAAGGCAAGAACGGAGTAGAATATGCAGGTTTTTCACCATAAGTTTTGTGAAGACTGGGCGTGTGTCATAAAAGGGAGTACATGTTGGGGGGTGTGTGGCCATGGGTCCAGTTCACAAGGACCCAAGAGGTACCCGAGAGTCACTTGGAACAAGACGAGAGGCAGACAGCAAAGCTTGGGACACTGATCTGTCTTTAACATTCGTGCTGGGCCGAAAATGGGCTTCGTGGACAGTAACAGATGCAATGTGGAGGTGAAATCTCTTCTGATTATACGAAGTCAGGCCAAATCTTAGCTGTCAATTCAGATGACAGCTCTCTCATTAAAAGAGAGAAGAAAGGAGTCATCATCTGGGCTGCTGGCCTCTGAGCTCAGGCTTCCTCCTCTGGAGTCTCTCTTGGTCATGACTACACCTGGAGTTTCCTGCCCACCTGGTATAGGCTTAGGGAGTTGATGTTGCCGTGGCTGGGAATGGTGGCAATTATGGGGCACTTAGGGCTAAATAGTTGAGCTCTGTCCTGCCCCGCTGCGGGGGCTGGGGAGCCGCTGGCAGCGAGATGCCAGAGAACTCGGAGGTGGGACCCTATGGTGAAGATGGAAAAGATATGCATTGCCGTGCTTTGGACAAGTTGAGAAGGCTAAGCCATTTGGTAGAACGTTAATGAAAATTTGGGGCTACGTGTGGATTTTCTCACTATCAGGCCCACAACCAGAAGAACCCTTTTGTCTTAGTTTGCTACTAAGCCTAGCTCCTCATGACAAAAGAAGAAAAAGATATACAGATTTTGTTTTCCTTCCTCTTTCTTGGCTAAGCCATCTTGTTTTAGTTTGAATTTCCTGGGAGCATGCTGTGGGTGTCCTTTACCTGGCCAGCACACCTGTCCCCAGTTGCTTAGAGCTGCCCCCTTGGAGAGCTGGCCTAGCACACAGGAGCTGCTTGCCTGTGACTGACTGGCTAGGGTACAATGACAGGGGTACGAAAGGCCAGTCCCCTTATATCAAGATGGGCCAACTCTGCCATGCAGTTAACGCTCCAATCCAGAGCTTTCTTCAAATCGAGTGACCCTAGGTCCCCATAATTCTTCAGAGAGTTTTCCGTAAGAAGCCGTGGTGGCCTGGACCGAACATCACAGCCTTCCAGCTAGAATCCTGCATTTAGGAGTGGAGCCCCGACTGCCCCATTGGTAGGAGAGGTACGTAATGTTTCCTCGAGCTGTGTCGGGAGCGTCGTGTCTGCCCTTCTCCCCCAGCTCACCCCAACGTGCAGCTTTGTTGGGGAACAGTGCTGGGGGCTGACTGAGGCAGCTGACACCAGGTTACCGCATGGTCTCCAAGAAAAGAGGTGCTACCACAGCCAAATTTTAGGCAGTAAACCTTTGGTTTATACCGAGAACCGTTTGTACATAATTACTGTAATATTGATTGTACCTTCAGCAGTGTGCTTACATGAAAGACAAACCAATCCGATCAACAGCGCCAAAAGAATCTGTCGCAAGCAGTCGCCATTTAGCCCTTTGCTGGGATAACCTGGTGGGCTTTCCCAGAGTCTGCTTGATTTATTGAGCATTGTGTTCAACGATCGTGGCTTGTCACTATTTTTAAGCGGTCCTGGTCGAAGGCGTGAAACAGAGTCGGTTCTAGAAGTTCAGAGTGAGCCAGAACCAGGGATGGGCGTGCAAACACATCTGACAGAAGGGCCGGGAAATGTCAGAGATGAAGGACTAGGGGATGAGAGGACTCGGACACAGGAGTTTAGGGATTTCTGGGCAGCCGCATTTTATAGTTAAATTCAAACTTAAATTGATAACCATTAACCTCGGATGGGCCTTTGAAGTGTGCTTGCTGCCTGGCACCACCCCCTGTTATCCTGCAAGGCTCCTGGGACCTGACCCCTTCCCTCTTAGACCCCTACCTTTCTACCCACAGTGACCTCCGCCTGCCGTCGGATTTATCAAGGGTATCCCTCTTCTCAGCTGCTGTACTTGCTGTTCCCTTTACCCCAACGCTTCCCTCCCCCAATATTTTCATGGGTTTCTCCTTCATCTTCTTCAAATCTTTACCCAAATGCCGACTTCTTAGTGAGGCCTTTCCTGACCTTCCTGTTTAAAATACATTCACACCCAGCGCTCTCTGTCCCCCTTCCCTGGTTTATGGTTTTTAAAATACTATGCTGTGTATTTAATTACTATTTTATAACTTGTGTGTGGGCCGGGGCTTCTGTTTTGTTCACTGTTATATTCTAGAATAGTAGTTGGCTTGTGGTAAATATTCAATTAATATTTGTTCAAAGAATAAATTGATTTTTCTATCTATATCTAATTTGCTGTTTTACCCACTCATCAAGTGTTTTTTAACTCTTACAATTCTATTTTTTATTTTTCAAATTTATTTATTTATTTCAAAATCTTCCTGATCATTTGTCTAGTCTCGTATTGCTGGCTTGGTTTTGCGATCACTCCTTTCAGTCTTTAAACATTTGATATCTTGTTATTTTACATATTTCTGTGTCTGATTCTGCGGTTCGTAGTTTCTGCTGATTCTCCCTCGTGGTGGCCTATTTGCTTGTATTTTTTCGTGTCCTTTGGTTCTGAGCTCATTGGTTCATCTTAATTTGGGGGGAATCCTGAGGCTCTAAGATGGGAAGCTTTTATCCAGAGAGGACTTGAGTTTGCTATTACCGAGGGCCAGGGGCCCGATGCTAACATCTCCATTTCTGCCCCCGCATCCCGTGGGGCTGTGGCGCAAGGCTTAGACTACTCACTGCAGCTCAAGGAACACTACCACCCGTTCGTACTTGCTTGTTCTCCAATCTTCCCACTCTGGGTTTATCTCACGGTTTCCCCCTCTTGTTTAATATGAGCCCAACAATGCAACAGAAAACTCTGTTTTGTACAAGAGTTAGTTGTGCTATAATATTCAGCACCGCTAGAATCAATCCGGTTTTCCTTGAGCTCCCAGGCCTGTCCGCTGAGTTGCAAACGCTCCTTGGAGCGGGGGAGGGGCGCTGAAACTGTCACGCGCCCTCTGTGTCGTCTGGCAAAGCACAGCGCTTCGTAAGGAGGAAGTGTCCAATGTAGAACTCCTGATACGTTGCTAAGTATTTAAACAGCGAGGTAGGCAGACGGACCCGCTCCCTGGTGGGCCCTCTAAGTCACGCTCCAGCTCCGAGTGGTGTGGCCTTCGCTAATGATCAGAGCGAGCGTTTTTCCAGAGCGCGGCCTGCAGTCACTCACGAGGATTAACGCCGGGTTGTTGGCGCAGCTTCGCCCACCGCCACCCCAGGCCTGCTGCCAGCTGCCAGCCACGGCCCGGCGGGCCTCCCGGAGGCCCGTTCGTCTGCCCTGGTGCTCATTAGCTCTTGGCTCTCCTTGGCTTTGCTGCGATCACTCTCAGCCTCAGAATGCCCTGCATCCCTAAGCACGTCTGTCAGACGTGGTGTCCCCACAGGAAACCCTTCCCCGCTGAGCCAGGGGGCTCGTATTTCCTGGACAGGGGCAGCTGCTCCGTCCATCTGCTTGGCTGGTAGGGTGTTTGCATTGGACCGGGAGCGGGCCCAAAACCGCACTGGAACATGCCCAACGAGGTCATGCAGGCTGAGTCACGGAGAATAGCTTTCCCTCTACGGTCCTGGGGCGTGGAGGGCACCTCTGAGGAGTGAGCCAGGGCGCTGAGCCATGCCTCTCAGCCGGGGTTTCTTGCTGTGTGTCGAAGCTTCCAGAAGAAGCAGATACCACTTAGATGGGACCCATCTTCCCACTCCCGGGCGTGCTCAGAGACCTCGGTAGCTCTGAGACTGCGTGCATTCCCCCTCAGAATGACGACTGTCCCCAGTGTCACATGCTGGCTGTCATTCATCAGCTCTTATTTTTCCAACCAATAAAACTTCATTCCGGCCAGCGTTTCGCCTGCGACGCAGGTTAGAGCTAAATGAAGGTCTTCTCATGTCTGGCTGTGTTCTAACTCAATTAACAAGTTAACCTGAGTCCACAGGCGCAGACTGCTAAAGAACTTAGATCACCTCTGACAGAAATCAGGCCTGGGGTGGAGAGGGTCAATAATCATTTTAAATGAAATTGAACAAAGCATCCGTAGTCGAATCCGTACACTCGTTGGTGCTTGCAGAAGGCAGCCTCAGCGGCGTGATGTTGGGGAGAGGGCCAAGAGGAAATTTATGGCCTGGCAAAATTTTGTTCTGAAAATAAATATTCAAATCAAATTTATTTATAAGTCGTACACGATCAAATCATGATGCAGGGAAGCTGCTACCAGGAAGCCTGCCCCGTCCTCTAGCCTCTGAGAAGGATCTCTGCCAGGGGAGTAGCAGCATTGCACCACTAACCCCGTGTGGAAATGCGGCGGGCAGGGAGGTGGCAAGTGTAGGCGGCAAGTTTCAAAACATTGGTTTTGAAACACCCACTGCGCTTGGCATCGTGGGTTCTGTGGAAGGCAGGATCATCGGTGCTGTTTACACACCCACAGAAGGTTATTCTGATTCTCTCATCAGACCATGTGCACTGCTACAGGAGCAAAGCTGGCTGCGTCTGGCTTTGTCTTTTCTTCTCTTAAATGCGGTGCCTGCCACGGTGCGTTGCCTTCGGTGAACATGTTCCCTTTGCTGTAAAAGATCCCTTTCTCATTCTCCGAAGGGGAGTGAGAATAAATGTTCCCGTTTGGACTTTAAGCTTAGGATAAGCCAATGTGAATATTCTGTCACTTTCCTTTCTGGAGAAAGGTAAATAGATCATGGCTTCCAGGACTGGGTGGTGTTCTTTGATAGAGAAACTGCTCCTGTTGACCCATAGTTCATTCCAAAGGTAACACAACATACACAAAATGGTCCCACTTTTGTTCATCTTTTTGAATCTTTTTCAGGCATCTTTTTTTTTTTCATTTGATTTTTATCATAGGATATTACAAACTCAGGACTTAAAAAAAAAAAAAACCTTTGAATTTTGATTTGTATCTGTTTCTCTTCTGTTCTCAGGCCTTCAAATTCCTGCCCTCTGCTTTAATAATTGGCAATTGATCTTATTTCACCCAGAATACGGGAGGAATCAGAAAAGAGCTTCTATGTCCCAGCTCCCCCAATCTGCGAGCCTCCCTGCAGCTGTCCCCACCAGCTTCACTCGTTAGTGGCCTGTCCTTCCTCCCCATACTGAGTATGCCATCCCCTCCCACCTACTCGAAAACGCCCTTGACTGTCGGCTCTCTCTGGCGCCGGCTCCTCCCCATGAGCGTGCAAACGCACTGCTGTTTTCCCCATCTTAAAAAACCCTCTGGACCCCATGACTCCCACCCTGCCACGGCATTCTCATCTCGCTTCCTCCCTTTACAGGACTGTGTGTACAGGGCTGTTTCCACCTCCTTTCCTCCCATTCTCTCAACCCACTCCAATCAGCCTTCAGTTCCCACTACGACAGTGAAACACACCTGTCAAAGTCACCCGTATGTATGGTCCCCAATGCCAAAGGCCGTGGCCATATCCAGTGTCCAGGTCGAGGGTGGTTTCTCACCAGGCCCATTCTGTGAAATGCTTCAGGGCCATCCTTCCTGTTTCAGAAGAATGTCATAATAATTCAGCAAAAAGTTTGTTCTATTTCTGTTTTATTTAAATCCAGGCCTGGATTCCATTTGGGTTTAAACTAGCTAGAGCTGGGTTCTGATGCTTGTAGCAGAGAGCCCTGAACTGATTCCTTGGGAGACCTGGGTTGACATGGTTCTGTAGAGTCATTCCTAGGGTATGACGACCCGGGAGATGTGCCCCGCCTCGGGAAGAGCAGGGCTGTTGTGCTTCCATCAGCTGATAGCTAAAGAATGGGCAGTTACCACCATCCAGACAAATCCTCCTCACCTCCCAATGCTGCCCCCTTACTTTTATGACTTTCCCCCTTTTAGGGTCAACAGTGATGCTCATTCTGTCCAGATTTGTCCATTCAAAAATGGGGCAGACAATATAAACACAAAGGGGTTCACAGAAGCAGCACCAGTAGCCAATCAACAGATGCAAAAAAAAAAAAAATGCTAGAACTCACCAGTAATTAGATGCAAGCAGACTAAAACCCATCAGAGTAACACAATCTTAGGTCTGGCACTACTGAGTTGATGAGGCTGTGGGGGGTGGGGGGAGGGAACTCGAAGACACAGCTGTCTTGGAGAGGAAATGGGCTATATCTAGAAAAAGTATTGCCAGGCTGATCTTTCACTCACAGCTGTGTAGGAACCCAAAGGAATTTGCACAAGACTATGTACAAGGATATATATGTAGCGTCATTGCTTTCAAAATGAAAAACTGGAAGCCGCCTCAATGTTTATCATTAAAAATTTTGATAAGTAAATGGTATATACATACCAATGAGTATTAAACAGCACTGAAAATGAGTGAACTTGATCTATCTGTTCAGCATAAATAAATTTGATGGGCTTCATGGGAACAAAAAAGCAAGTTTCAGGAAGAAGCACATGGTATCCTTATAAAAGTTTTTTTAATATATGGGAAGCAATGCTGTTTTGAGGAATACACGCGGATGTAGCAAAGTATAAGGAAGTACATGAGAATGAACATTAAATTATGAATAGTGGTTATCTCTGGGTATGGGGTGTGAAAGTGGAAAGAGGAAAATGTAATAATAAGTAAACAAAAAGTTTGTTCCTATTATGTTTTATTTAGTAAGCTTGGTTGTGGGTACACCTTTTCACAAATCTTAAGTATATTATAGTAAAAACTTAATGAAAGAAGGGGTTTAGGAAGGAGTCAACCCGAGAGGTTTTCCCCGGTCACTCAGTGGTGTCTGATTTCTCTAAAAGTCCCTTCAGGATCAATTTGGGCACTGACTTGACCACTATTTCTACCAATATCACTCAGTTTCCTGGTTCATGACATAATGATTCTGTCAATACTAAGTATCTGCCTCCTGCAGCTTCTACGACATGCTTTATTGGAGGAAGTGTGAGCAGCTAATCTCTTTGGTTCACTGCTTTCCCATTTACTTCTTCTTATAGATAGGATTTATTTAAGGAAAAAATAAACTGATTTCTGGCAATGCCTTCTCTCTGAGTTCTTGGTCTGATGCTCTCACTAGCCTTCTCCAATAGCAGTGGAGGAAAAATAAAGCATCTGAGTAAAAGAGGAGAGGTACTGTTGTTGTGGGCTTAGCGATACCATTGGATCCTAACAGAAATGATGAGGAAGTTGGCTCCATATCCCCTCTAGACCAAGACTCTGCTGTTGGCTTCTTACTCCGCAAAGAACTGTCCACCCATATGTCAGACAGCTGCAGTAGAAATAGAAGACAAAACTAGGATGTGGAAGGGTCACAGGCAGGAACTCGCTAGAGATAATGTAGTAGTGTATATCAAGATCGTTTCAAATGCCCATGTTCTTTAACCCAGCAATTCTCCTTTTAGGGCACCAACCAAAGGAAATAATCAAATGTTATCAAACATCTAAGCCCCCAAATTACAAAACCAATCTAAAATTCCCAAACAGGGAGATAGTTAATAAACTTATAGAAAACCTAAACCCTATAGATAATGCTGCCATTGAGTGTAATATGTATAAGAGTTTTAAGTGACACAGAGAAATACTCATAATAGCACTTTAATTGGAAGAAGTAGGGTATGAAACTGGAATCTACAATATCAACTCTAAATTTATTTACCATCTGTCTGCACAGATACATAGGAGAAAACCAGAAACAAAATATACAGGAATATTAGCAGTAGTGATCTCTGGGTAAAGAAAGGAATTACAGAAATTTTCAAATATATTTACTGACTTTTCCAAAGTTTTATATGACTACATGTCACTTTTAAAAATTAAAAAGTGCAGTGCAAAGGAAAAAGAACCATTTTGGAATATGCCAGAGTGCTCTGCAGGCCTGTCTCCGAGGGAAACTAGTTAACCAGATCCGAATCTGTTGGGGTATATAATCAGCGCCTAACTAACCTGGTGGAAGCCCAGGAGTCCCCAGCCCCAGAGCCGTGGACTGGTACCAGTCCGTGGCCTGTTAGGAACCGGGCTGCACAACAGGAGGTTGCATGGCAGGCAAGCGAAGCAGCTTCATCTGTATCTGCAGCCGCTCCCCAGCGCCAGCATCACCGCCTCAGCTCCGCCTTGGATCATCAGGCGTTAGATTCTCATAGGAGCACCGGTCTCTGGTGCCAGAAAGTTTGGGTATTGCTGCTCTAGCCATTCTGCCCCACCTAAGGAGGGAGATAGAAACTGAGAAACGCTTGCGAAGTTCACGGTTCAGAGACCCATCATGGGATTATAGCATGCTTCCCTCCCCCCACCCGCCCCTCACCCCTGCCATATCACCACCGCATTGCAGTCATGCGTTGAATAACAGCAGGTTGATGAAGGCCTGCACAGATGATGGTGGTCCCACAGATTATAAGGGAGCTGAAAGATTCCCATCACCTTGTGACATCATAGCTATCTTAATGTAGTACAATGCGTTATACAAACACCATTGGGTTATAATTGCCTACGGTAACATACTGTTCAGGTTTGTAGTCTAGGAGTTGTAGGGGAACATATTTTGTCACCCCCAAATGTGTCTCTTTGGCATAAGGATTATTTTAGGCTGGTTAATTTTAAGAAACAGCAGGCACTGGAGAAGCTCTGAGAATCAAGTAGAAAAAAACTTACCCTGAAATAAAGATATTTACAGTTGTAAAGAGTGCCTACCTTCCCATACCAGGAAGAAGGGAACGACCTTATCTCTAGAAATTCTTATTGATGCAGAAGGCAAAGACTTGAACCTGCCTAACAACCTTGCCCTTGTTTACTGAGCTGCTCCTGGTTGCCTCCCCTAACATCTTCTTTTGTCTTCCACTGAAGATGGTATTTAAGGGGGTGGCTTCAGCCGTTTTGGTAGTTACTTGGTGTTCCTGGGTCCCTCCCATGTTTTCAGGAGGTGTCCCCGTTTTTAAACCCTTCTTTGTGATGGTTACACAATGATGATGTCACCCAGGGATGCATTTCCCAGATCGTATCCCCGTCGTTAAGCCCTGCATGACTCTACTAAATGTTTGTTTATGGCAGTTCCTTTAACTCAGCACATGTCTGCCTCAAGAAACAATGATAAGACATACCAAAAAGCAAAAAAAAACCACAATCCGAAGAGACAGAATGAGTAGAGAACCAGGCATGGCAGGGATATTAGACCAGGAATTTTAAATGACTATGACAAGTAAGGACTCTGGGTAAAGTAGACAGTATGCATGAATGGCACAGGCAATGTAAATAGAGAGATGAAACTCTTAAGGAAAAAAAGCCAAAGAAATGCTCTAGAGATCAAAAACACTGTAACAGACATGAAGAATGCCTTTGGTGGTCTTATTAAGTACACTGAACAGGCTGAGGACGGAATCTATAAGCTAGAGGATATATTAGTAGAATCTTCTAAAACCTAAAAATGAAGAAAACAAATACTGAAAAAAAACAACAGAGCAGAATATTCAAGGGCTACAGGACAACTACAAAATGTATAACATGTGCATAATGGGACTTTCAGAGGAGAAGAAAGTGGGAAAGGAATAGAAGGAATATTTGAAACAATAATGACTGAGAATTTTCCCCAAATTAATGTCAGACGCCAAAACACAGATCCAGGAAGCTAAGAGAACATCAAGTAGGAAAAATTCAGAAAACAAACGAATGCAACAACAAAAATCTCCTGTATCTAGGCATATCATTTTCAAATTACAGAAAGTCAAAAATTAAGAAAAAATTCCCACAGAAAGCAGAGGGAAAAACACCTTACCTATAGAGGAACAAAAATAAGAATTTCATCCAACTTCTCACTAACCATGTAAGCAAAAATAAAGTAGAATATTTTAAGTGAGAGAAATTAAGCACCAACCTAGAATTCTGTAACCTAAAAATATTATCCTTCAAAAGTGAAGGAGAAATACTTTCTCAAATGAATAAAAATTGAGGAACTTTATTTCTAGTAGATCTGCCATGCTAGAAATGTTGAAAGAAGTTCTTTAGAGAGAAGGAAAATAATCTAGGTCAGAATTTGTATCTATATAAACAGAGGAAGAGTGATGAAGAAGGAATAAGAGAAGAAAAAATAAAAAAAATTTTTAATCTAACATTTTGTTCAAAATAGTAACAATATATTCAATTAAGTATGAGTGATGATCACCCTTGATCACCAGGGCCCAGAATTCCATGATGGACGTTCATTCACTGGGCTTGAGACTCTGATATCTGAAGTGTCAAGGTCATTTGTATAAGGGATTTAGACTACGTGGACTGTGAGATCTGATACTCAGATTTCACAATCCTGTGCTTCGTTCCTTTAGTGTGAATAAATTCCAGACCATTTTTTGAAAGGAGATTTGGATAGAGAGTGAAATTAGGGCCTTGTAATGTGAGGAAGGAGGAAGGAAGGCAAACAGGGAGGACACATACCAGGTGGGTTCCTCACCTATGCTGGACTTACACATACGCTGGCTTTTTCCCTCTTCCGGGGGTAGGGACTGGGGGCAGAGAATCAGTCTCTTGATTTTAACTGAAAAACCTGACATTCATGGCAACTTACCTGCCGCTTCGGGGTAGCGAGCCTGAAGTTGCAAGACAGATATCAAGAAAGGCCCACCTTGATGGTTGTTACACGTTGAGTTTTGTCTCCCGGAAATTCATATGTTGAAGTCCTAACCTTTAGCATGTCAGAATGTGACTTTATTTGGAAATAGGGTCATTAAGGGTACCATTAGTTTGGATGGGGTCCTCCTGGAATAGGTGGGACCCTAATCCGATTAATGTTCTTATGAAAAGGGAACATTTGGAGACAGATAGGCACAAAGGGAGAACGCCATGCAAAGCCTGCAATTATGCTCTCACAAGCCAAGGATCTACCAGAAGCTGGGACAGAGAGCTGGAGCAGGCCCGTCCCCAGCATCTTGAGGTGGAGCACAGCCCTGCTGATGTATTGATGACAGATTTCTGGCCTGCAGAACTGAGAGAGAATCCATTTCTGTGTTCGGTGCCTCCTAGTCTGTGTCAATTGTCATAGCAGCCCAAGGAAACCAACAGTGAGCCTGCAGGAAATCTGGCCCCAGAAGAGGTACAGAACTGGCTCCCCAGAAGCCTGTGGCCCCACAGGAACTGGCCTCTGAGTCCATCATTGCTCTGGGGGCCCCTTTTCAGAAGGGAATCCACCCCCTCCAGTAGAAAGGAAGGGTTAATGGAGACTCGCGTCACATAGGAGCCTTCTGCTGGGGCAGTTTATTTAACTGGTCTATTTTTAATACTCATGATACACCATCATACGAGTGACTCATAAAATTGGATATAAAAGGAGGGCAGTATCATTTTTAATCCCTTTAATGTAATGGGAAAATTAATCATTTATCACAGCAGACAGTTGAAAACCACTCAAAGAGTATTCTCTCCTTCCTGAAACTTGGCAGCTAAAGGTTCATTTCCCACGGTTTTCTGAATCTTTCCTTTCCCTTTTTTTTTTTTTTTAAATGGGCTTCCCTGCATCACAGAAAGAGAATAAATGACCTGCTACCACCGGGAAGTGAAGGCCCAAGTCTCCTTCATCACTCATACTTAACAAGGGCCCTCTCATCTCTACTGAGGACCAAAAATATTTTGCGAAGGCAATCGAAACCTCACGGTGTCCCCAAGGGATAGATGTATTTCAGCTACATTTGTAACAAACGAGGGTAGAAGAACATCTGCACGGAGACAGGGCCAGTGGCGGCAGCTGGGCCACCCAGACTGCCTGGGCTCCCGACACTGTGCCTTCCCCTGCCAGCTTGGCCGCCGCCATCATGCAGCAGTCGCTCAACGCACGTTCCTACCCTGAGAACATGTTGCTCATCTCTTTAAGGCTCACCCTGGTCCCTGACGAACCCATGCTGGTCCCTTCACCGCTCAGGCTCAGCCCGGAGGAGCAGCCAGACAGATGCTGCTGTCAGCAGCCACCACACTGTCTGCAGGAGAACAGCCAAGGTGACATTGTGGCATGTGGCCACTGGCTGCCGAGATTGATGGATGCCACTGATATTCTTTAGAAGGCCCCTGCTGCTATGATGTGCGAGCCGCCAGGCTGACCAAGGTAGGAAATTGAATCTCTTCTAGGCAGACCTAAAACACCAAAAACCGACAAACCACCACCACCAGCGAGAGAAGTTGTTAAAGCTACTTAAAAAAAAAATCTCTGGCCTTATCGGTGTGTCAAGGATTCAAACGGCAAAGCACAGGAACATTGCCAAAGAGCTTTTGATCCAAGGATTTACAGCATTCCAAGAGTCTGTGCCTTCAGGGTCAGGGCCAAGAGAGCTTCCAATAAAGAATGGAATGAATTAACATGGTTACACAAACCAGCAGCTCTTGGGTGGTTTTCATTAGCCACCTCCCGCCACCTTTTGTTGACAAGGGTGTGAAAACTGGCAGGATGGCCCAGAGCAATACCATGGCTGGGGCCACTCACATCTCCTCAAGATATCCCTGGGGAAGGCATGTGATGAGGTGTGTCCTCCACAAGGGCTTCAGCGCCCCGGGTGATTGTCCTTCCTGCCCCCCCCCTTTGGGATGCCTGCTGCTCTGAAGGACACAGTCTCTCCCTCCTTCAGGTATTGGGTGTGCAATATAATTTTGGGGGTGCACTCCATCAGCAATTCGTTGGGCATCGACCATGTGCCCAGTCCAAAGCACAATGAAAGACTTGCATATGGTCAGTTCTGAAAAATGTCTTATATTACCTCGACCCACACATTTCAAATAGAAACGTATCTCAGTATTCAAATCTATTCACTTCCTGAGTTTGGGGAAGTGATAGCAAGAGAGTAGAGAGTAAGGAGTGCTCTTTTTCTTGACCAGCTCTGTTTCAAAAACTTTTATCTAAATTCTTCAGTTCCCAAGTAGTGAGAAGGAAGGGTATATTAGTCAAAGGAGCAATTGATAAGAGGCCTCCTGAAGAACTAACAAACTGACATGGCAACACAGTTATCTGCCTCAGGCTTTCTTTCCAACTTTTAAAACACATTAATTCGACAAAGAGTCCCTCCCAGGAATGGATTTTATTATATTTTTTAAAAAGTTTTATTGTTTCAAATAGTAGAACAAAAATAACAGGAATATTAAATCTTTAAAAAGGATGCAAAATTCTAATGGCCCAACAAACTAACCATTTTATTTGCTGTATTTCCTACTAGTCTTTTTGTTTTTTTTTAATGTATTCTTATTTCATACAAAACTGTACCACATGGGTGGAATTTTATTGTACTGTTTCCCCCTATTTTTTACTTTGAATCATAAGCATAAATCATAAACATATTCCCCATTTTGGCTTTAAATCATAAGCCTCTATAAAAATTTCATACTTATTAATGTTTACTGAGTCATGCTATTCAGTCTAGGAAAGAAACCACAATTTAGCCACCATTATTTGCTGTTACAGAGATCTACGACAAAGATCTTCATGTGTCTCTCATTTTATTCTGTTTGGTGGCATATTTCCTTAGGAAAATTCCTAGGATTAGAATTATTTGTCTACAGGGAATTTTTTTCTGTTATTTTATTGGTTTCGGGAAATTCAAATGTGTCTTGTTTGGGAAATTTCACAACAGCGTTTGAGGTCACAGGAGCATGAAGGCGTTGCAAAATCAAGGCTGGTGATCCTAGAGCCTGGCATTGAGTCAGCTCAAGCTATATCATTGCCATAGGGACACACCGGGATGACCTCTGCACACGGAGGAGAGTTTTTAAGAGGCAGACGGAAAAAGAGGCGTATCTAAAACATTACAGGCACAGCACACAAACGGCCAGAGGAGAGAAATGATCTTTTGCCTCCATCGATTTTTTTTCTCTGCCATGTTATAATAACAGAGTTCCCAGTTTTTATTTATCTGTGACGCGTCAGAAAGCCTTTTCGACTACATCTCAGGCCGGAGGTGCGCCTTGTTAAAGCAGGCACTTAACAAATGCTTGTTGAGCTGAAGTGAAGGGAACTGAATTTTTGTAAGACTTTTGTTCCATTTCCGCAGTAGATATCTAGCATGCACGAGAAATGGACCACCACTGTCATGAGCACAGAGATTGGGGGCTGTTTGTTACCGCAGCAAAACCTGTACTCTGTGCTCACATAGCACGTGCCACGTGCTTTCTTTGAAAAATGGCTAAATGCATATAGGTATTTATTGCTGCGTTATTTATAATTGCAAAAGAAAAGAAACGGGGACATATTAAGTAAATAATGCAATGCCACTCAATTTATTATATAATTATTAAAATTGACGTTTACAAAGGCCTTGAAATTACACTGAAAATTCTTATACTGTAAGATTAATTTTAAAAGGAAGACAATTGTATAATATGTGGTTAACGTGACATTGAGAAATTATACATATGGAAAAAAACGAAAGCAATGCAATAAAATAACAACAGCTTTCAATTTGAGAGAATGAAGTTGATTTTTTTCCTTCCATTTTTCTCAATTTTCTGTTTTTAAAAGTGTGCATAATTCTTATAATTAACAAAAAAGTTTTTCAAAAGACCACTTTCCTTGGAGACCAGTTTTTTCTTATCTATTTCCTTTATGGTCATTATTCTTGACTCCTACCATGTATTTCTTATGGGTCTACGTGCTGGGACTTCCTCATGAACAATACAGGCAATAATATTCCTGTTCTCATAGAGCTTCCATTCTAATGGAAATTTATAAACAGGAAATTTCCATAATAATCACTCAAATTATTTTGAGACATTTTGGAAGAAAAGGCAGGAGAGAGGTATCTCAGTGGGAAATTTGACCTTGCTTTTTTAAATCAGATATTTAAATATCTGAGTTATTTGTTTTGTTTTGATTAAAGTCATTTGCTAACATTTTTTTTTAAATCTGCAATCAGTGTTAGAGCCATGTCTATGTTTTGAATTTTAAGCTAATGTTAATAATTGTTATTAAAATGTAAAAAAAATAAGTCCCAATTGAATACTGCTAGATATCAACCAGTGTTTTCATAAAGATGCTGATTGGGACATGTATAGTATTTGACAGGTACACATTTTGTGCAATTCAAGTTTTATACAAATATTCAGTGGATTCTCTGATCTCAGAATGAAAAGCCAGACTCATAAATAGCAGAAAGGCATAGTCCCTCTGGTGCAGGAACTGGGAGAACAGAGAATTCCTCTGTAGCTCCTATGGACATTTTAGATGTTCTAAGCCAGCAGAGAAAATTGCTCGAATTAACAAGTTTTCCCTGGGGAAAAAAGTATAAAACACTTAGAAATTAAAAACTAAAAAGAATTAGTGGGGTACTCAATCTGGTTTTTAATAACCTTTATCATGTTACTGATTATAAATATATGTTCTTTGCAGAAAATATGAATAACGTAGAAAATTAAGGAGAATCTAAAACTCATCTGTAATCTTGCCACATAAAGATAGCCACCGTTTTCATCATGGTTAACCTCTACTGCAGTCTTTCTTCTACAGCAGGGCTTGGGAGACTTGTTTGGCATAGGGCCAGATAATATCTTGGGCTTCGTGGGCCTTTTTACTATTGCAACTACCCATCTCGAGCATCGTGAGAAAACAGCCATGCACAGCACCTGAACGAATGAGCTTGGCTCTGCTCCCGTAAAACTGCATTTTCTGGACAGGCAGCAGGCTGCGTTGGCCTCATCCATAATTTGCTGTCTCCTTATTCTAGAGCATTCAATTCGAGAGGAGAGAGCATGAAATTAAAAAAAAAATTTTTGTGTGTTTTTTGTTTGTTTGTTTTTAATGCCTACAGCACTGTCTTCCTAGGTGGTCTCCCATCCAAATACTAACCAGGCCCGACCCCGCTTAGCTTCTCAAGTTCAGATGAGAGCGGGCACATTCAGGGTGGCATGGCTGTAGATGAGCATGAAATTTTAAACTGGTGTTTCCCCTCCCCTCCTTGTCATTTTATCGCCATTATCTTACTAGAAGAATCTCATTACCCTTCATCAGTCGACAAGTATTTACTGAAAGCCTCCTGCTGTGTTCTGGAACCTGGAGAATGTGATGGGTGAGCCCACCGTGTCCCGGCCCCTTTGGGCTTGCAGGCAGTAAGAAAATTTTGACAAATATAGACATGATGACAAATGTACCCAGGAGAACGGTAGGCTGCCCTGGGAGCGGGTAACAGGAGGCTCAGGAGCAGTTTCCGTGGGCAGGCAAATCTGCAATCTGAATGATGAGCGGGGGTTGCCTGGGCCACCTGCCTGGAGAAAAGTACCGAGGAGAGGGAGTAGTAAACACGCAGGCTGAAGTGTGGGACGGCCCTGACGCCGAGGAGCTGAAG
Organism: Eonycteris spelaea; assembly: GCA_003508835.1. Lineage (NCBI taxonomy): Eukaryota > Metazoa > Chordata > Mammalia > Chiroptera > Pteropodidae > Eonycteris > Eonycteris spelaea. Next base: position 1,967,339 of record PUFA01000056.1, read on the forward strand.
CCAGGCCCACGGGGCCAAGCTCAGGGATAACATACCTGGAGAGACAAGTAGAAAGGAAACAGAAGGCTCGGGGCTTTCACACGGAAACATTTTGAACTTGATCCTATGGGGGCGGCGGGAAGCCACTAGAGAGTTTGAAGCAGGGAACTCCTGAGATCAGCATTATTTCAGGGGGTCCTGAACTCAGCACCCACACCCCCGGCCATCAGGTCTCCCTTTCAATTCTTCCTACGCACTGCTGCAGAATAATCTTTTGAGTATCCTCGACTCATCACGGCTCTGCTAGCACCCTCAAGGAGGTGAAATAAAGCCCAGACTCCCAGGTCTTGCTTGATAGCCACCCAATGTCCTGACACTCCCCTTACCCTTCCTTCTCTTCAATGAAGCCATGTGCTATTCTCCATACAGATCCCCTATTTTCCCATCTTGGTTCAAGCTGTTGTCTCCATCTAGAATGTCCTGACTCTACATTTCATAATTAGGCTCACTTCAAATGTAGCCCACCGCATCCCTTGTTGATGTTCAGGTGTCACGTGCACACCTGATCACAAGAAGACAGGGCGCCCTCTCCCCTCAGACTTCCATGACACAACACCTTCCTTCTTTCCATCCACGTCACTGAATGTTTTGTGTTAACAGTCATTTGGGCATTTATCTTGCATCCTTTCCTTGATGGTACGAGGGAAAGGGACCACGTGTCTTTATGAACAATAAAAAAACCTGCTATTCGTAGAGAAATTTAATTTGTGGCAGGTGCTGTGCTGTGTATTTTGCATAAAATATCATTGTATTTCATGTTGACAACAATATGGAAGACTCGTGATAATAGTATTACTATTTTGTAAATGGACATTGAATTACTTGCCCGATGTTGTCCAGTGAATAAAAGATGACGCTAGGATTTGGACCCAGGTGCACCTGACTCCAAAGGCTGTCGTCTTCTCTGTGGAAGCTTCCATCACTGCTTAGCATTCCTCAAAAAGACAAACATACGATTACCATATGATCTAGTAACTTCACTCCTATGTAGAGGGCCTAAAGAATCAAAAAATATACATGTTCAAATGAATATTTGCACATGAACATTCATCACAGCAGTATTCACAGTAGGCAGAAACAATCTAAATGCCCACCAATGAGTGAATGGATTAAACAATGTGGAATATTATTCAGCCACAAAAAGAGTGGTGGTGGCACAAGTGTGTGAGTGTACTAAAAATGCTGAATTATATCCTTAAAAAACTTATACTAAGGACCCAGACTGAAGCTTACTCACTAACCTCCAAGTGATCAGTCTACAGCTTATTTTGTACTGTTAGCTCTGGGTGAGTGTGAATGAAAAAGTGATGTACAGGGAGGGTGCGTTTTAACAGGGAGAAGAGCCTTAACTAAAGTACCAAAGCTCTGGGTACGTTTCCAGCATCAAACCATGAGCCTCAAATGAGGTTTGGCGGCTCCTGAAATAGCATCTGGCTGTCCCTGAAGGAAAAGCTCCTCAACTTTGCTTAAAACCCTTATAATTTGTTTTCAAATCTATTTGACTTTGGTTAGGAACGTCTGGAAGTAAACAGCCTGACTGAGAAATATTTATAAGTCCTAATATAGCATTTACACTTCTGTTAAAATATGTTGATGATGTTGAGACTGGCTCAGGGCAACACTGCGTCACAAGGATCGTGACAGATTTAATACGTATAAGGTGTTTCTCATCTCACCCTCAAATGTTCCTTCTGCCTTTTAAAGTCACCACTGCTCCCGTGGCATTCTTCTGGGCTCTTCCCTTCCTTCCATTCCACAGCTTCTAAACGTAATGCTGTTTCCTTCCCGCCAGCTCAGGATCATTCCAGAGTGTCTTACGAGATCTCAGACTTTTAGAAAAGCGATTCTTGGAATGCCATCTGGCTATAACCATGAGATGTGTCCAGACAGACACGTTGCAGATTATCTCCAGGAAGGAAGAAAAATAGAAGAGAGAGTCTCAGAACTATTTATACAATTATACTGCAGGCTGGGGCCTGGAAAATAAGAAAGTAGGACTTTAAGGTTTGTGATCGCATTTCTTCTTTCCTGTATTTCATGAAGTTTAAATTATAACCATCTGTTCCAGGAGATACAAAGTCCTGAATTTCATCTTCTTCCACATTAACAGAATACTAACCCTTTGGGGAATCTCATATTAACGGAGGTGCTCAATGACTATACTGAAATGACGGTATCAAACACACACCAAGCTACATCTCGTTACCTATCTACCTGATTTGCCTCTTAAATCTAGTGGTGAAGGGTGCTTCTGTCTCTAAAACGCATCTTCGTATGTGGATGTTTATCTGTGTACTGACACTGATGTTGTGTTTTCTGCTTGTTTCATGATGATGTTGATAACGCAAAAGATTTCATTCCTCAGTTCTTCTTAGAGGTCATTAAATTTCCTTAGGCTTATTCTTTTGCTCATCTGTAGTTCTCAGATCCTATCCCCAAATCATTCCTGGTAGATTCAAAGGCATTTCACACTTGGTGACTAATTTAATTTGCTTTTATTTTTATAGCCTGTAAGACAGTGCGGGCGTGAAAACACACTCTAAAATTCACCATCGGCAATGAGTCTTACCCCATTCCCCACTGTCACCCCTCCCCTCTCAAGTCAGAAGGTAATTCTCTGTACCTTTCCAATAAGTTGCAGGGAAAACATGACATTGTGGCTGCCTAAAATTGCCTTTTCTCCAGCACAGAGAATCACCGACTTCCTGGGAGTTAATGTGCCAGACTCCAGTTTTCTCTCTAAAGGTTTCCTTCATTTTTCTCTCAGAAACAGTTTCTTTTCTTCTTCCCATTAACGAACCTTTTATTGAGCATCCGCTGTTTTGTAAGTACCCACCGAGCTGAGTATTGCAGATACTGAGATAAACAAAACCTGGTTTTTATCCCCAAGTAACTGAGATCTAATACAGAGCAAGCCGTGTGAATAAATACCTACCACACAATGAAACAAGAGTTTATGAGGAGGGAGCTGAGCCATGTGGAGGAGGAATGGTTCATAAACTATTAAATCTTATTTTTTTTCTATCATATATGATTTTCTAGTATTTGGTAGTGAATTTATTTTTATTCTAGTACTTCATATATTTTTAAAATCTCTCTGGTTTTAGGGCTTATGCTTTTCATCTTCTTTTATTAAAACACTACCTTTTGTGGGTCTCACAGATAAATACAACCTTCTATTGGCACCGGTTGGAGTTTTTCTGGGATCTAGAAATCACGTAAAGAGAAAGATTTGAAGTGAGTGGTAAGGCATGGTTAAAAAAAAAAAAGAATCTCGCAGGCGTTGCTGAGAGCCGAGGCAGAACATGCTGTTGCACACCCCTGGTAAACATGCCTGTGTCCTAGAAGGAAGTGACAATCACATGAGTCGGAATGCACCAGGAGAGGAAACCCCCATGTAGCCACAAAAAGAAAAAGAGAAAGCTTGGAGGGCAGGAGAGGTTTCATTCATGGGTCTTTCAAGAGAACAACAGACCACACTCCCATATAATTCAACGACTGACCGACTGCCTCACTGTCAAGGTGAAATGTTAAGAACTGAAAGGAAAAGCAAGGGAGACCTCCTCAGCCCGTATTTCCTTCCGGTCAGGACCCCGAGCCCATGGGAGGCTAGGAGAGTGTCTCAGAGTTGAACCAATATTTTAAGTGGTTGTCTGGGGGCTGGGGGTGGAGTGTGAAGGAAGAAAATAGAGAAGTGCATTATCCCAGAAAGATCAGAGAGCATAAAATCTCTTTTTATCTAGGAAAGGTAACCATGCCTCTCACATGAGAGTAGTTAACAGCTTCTTGTGAGGCAAGGAATGGAAGGAATACTGGAAAGAATTTTCTGGAAAGCGGTTAACGCCTTGCCTGAACAATGCGATCCACCCTCGGGTTGAAACAGACTCCCTGTCACCCCATGGTACCCTCCAGAGGATTCTTGGCACTGACTGGGTCAGTCTTCTGAGACGATGGTCAGTCCGAACACAGCAAGCTGACTGTCCCTCGGGCCCAACGGCCAGAGTGCTATCATGAGTATCGGAAGTGAAAAACCAAAGGGGACACAAGCTATGGGTGCTCACTGTGGGTCAGGAAGGGCGGGGTGCTTGGCACTGGGGGCTGGTGGGCCTCAGCCTGCAGCTGGCCAGCCTGGGCAGCTCTGCAGTCTCGCCCCCTGACCCGCAGAGGCACTTGCAAGGGTGGGAGGTCCTGTGGGACTGACGGACACAAGAGCCAGCGGGCTTTGGGACGTTCTGTGACTAGAACCAGACATCTAGGCCTGCAGAAGGATGCCCCTGCACCCCTGGGGTGGCAAGGTGGGGAGGGCCACAAGTTCAAGCAGCTTCCGAGCAGTGGAAACAGCGGGGCAGGTCCACACCCACCAGCCAGAGCCCAGGGCAGCGGCTCCGGGCAGACGCTGGAGTGCGGGGCTGGGAAGACCTTTCATGGAACCGGCCGTGAGCCCCGAGCGCAGAGCTCCCAAGCACAGACATGTCACGACCGCACAGCGAAGAGAGCACCAGGCCCCGAGGACACATGGGCGACGTCTGGCCCCTCTACGTCGCCCACGCCCAAGGCAGGCAAGGCAGGCGGTCTGCATCTGCAGGGCTGTGTCCTGCCTGTCTCCTTCACGGCACGAGGCCTTGACCGTGCGGCCCGTCTCCCGAGTATTCCGGGGGATGAAACAGGACGTGAGCGCGCAGCACTTCCGCCGCCGCCACGGCTCGCTCAAGCACGAGCCCTCGGTGTTGTCTGGGTGGGGAGCTGAACTAACGGCTTTCTCTGCGGAAATACTCTTATTTCTGAAAGAACAAATGGCAACTATGGTTATTCAGACTTGATCGCGTAGCGGACATTTTCTTGAAAAGGAACCAAGTGTGCTGGTCACACTCAGGAAAAGCAACGGACAGTATTTGTCTCCTTTGAGCTTGTAAGGCTAAAATTCGATGTTTGAAAATCTTCTATCAGGCATCGTAAGCTTGGCAGCATTCCCATACTTAAAGGCTTTTTAGATGAGATTGGTGCTGATATGAATGGATGTGGGGTTTTTTTTGATATTGTGTAATGAAATGGGTCAACATTCGGAAGATCCTCACTATTCAGTGAACCAATATTTTCCAAATAGTCGATGCATGATATTATGAAATTATGCATGGGCACGGATAAAAGATCCATTCAAAGGACAAGACAGACCCATAAATTGATGCAACCGAGTGTGCATCAATTCACTGATACAGCTTCAGATTCCACAAGGCAACCAAACTTAACCTAACTTAAACTGCTGCTTGTCTGCTTTCGGTAAGGTTTCAGAGAAGAATAGCCACAATTATAGGAAAAGGCTATAAAAAATGTTCTCTTTTCCAAACACATATCTGTATGAGGCGAGATTTTTTTTTTCACATACTTAAACTGAAACAACATATTAGAGCAGAGTGAATGCTGGAGTGAATGTGAGAATCCAGCTATTGAATATTAAAGAGATATTAAGCCCTAAATTAAAGAGATTTGCAAAAACATAAAACAATGCCATGTTTCTCACTACCTGTTTTTGGCTTTGGAAAATAGTGCTACTCTTCATAAAAACAAAAACAAAAACAAAAAAACACGTCATTTCTATGAACAAATAATGGATTTATTATTGTTTTTCAATGATTCAGTATATATTCTTAAAGGTTCATAATAGAGTCAATACCTATAGGTCTATAATGGACGTAACCAAAGCCCTTTGGAGTTGCAGTGAGTTTTCAGAGTACAAAGCATCCTTAAGGCTCGGAAGTTGCAGAGCCACTGCCGTAAAGACATGACTTCCGCCAACAAGGCACACTGTGGAATGTATGGAAATGACAGCAGGAGATAACTGAAATTACAAGAAGTTTAATTGGGTGAAGGCATCTGCCGGCTGCCGACAGTGCACAGCTGTGCCGGGATGGGCCCTAATAACTGTGTACCTTGATGTGTGGGCCTGCTCAGATGTGTTTGCACGGTTTTAAAACAATAGCAGATTCAGTGTACAGTCTTGACAGTCTCGACAGCATGACCTAGGAGTACTCTACATTACCGGTGCCAAAAAAAACAAGAATAAGTGACCCTGGATGTGTGCTCAGGAGACCAGGTGTGTTTTGTTTACCATGTCCCCTCTTGCCTACCTCAAAATAAGCTCTCAGTAAACATTTACTGAGCAAACAGATGAACAGATGGCATGCTAACTTTTAGAAAATATGATTAACAATCAACCATTAGGGATTTATTATGCAGCTTTTATATGATCAAAATTGGCCTAGAAACTATAAAACATATGTGCTATGGGCTGAATGTTTGTGGTCTCAAAATTCATACGTTGGAGCTTGATCCCCGAGGTGATGGTAGGTGGAGGTGGGACCTTTGGGAGGTGATTTGATGGGATAAGTGTCCTTATTTAGAAGACCCCAAAGAGTTCTCTCACCCCTTCCACCATGTGAGGACACAGTGACACTGCCACCTGTGGACCAGGCTCTCGTCAGACACTGAATCTGCCAGTGCCTTGATCTTGGGATCCCGGCATCAAGAACTATGAGAAATAAATTTCTGTTGTTTATAAGCCACCTCGTCTGTGGTATTTTTGTTATAAGAACCCAAAATGGACTAAGATAATATGCTGGAATCATAAAGTATGCTCTCTGTTATTAAGGTGTTTAACTATAAGTTGGATACAGAGACAATTACATGCAGAGAATAACCCAGTATTAAAACTGTGCTGAAGTGATCAAGGAGCCAGGCTTGGAGCTGGGAAGAGAAAAAGCAAAGAGAGGTCCAAAATCTACATAGTGAGAGTAGAAGATAACTTTTGATTACAGAGAGTAGTATGTAACTACAAAGACCTCAAAAATTAGGCGATTGAACCAAAAGTAATCAAAATTTGAGCCGGAAGAGAACTTAATACATCCGGTCTTATCTCACTATTTTAGAAATGAGGAAACTCAGGCCCTAGGACCAGGTGACTTGCCCAAAGACATGTCAATTTGCAGTAGTTGGGACTCAATTCCCAGGAAAGATAATCTTTTCTGTATTCTCATATCACACAGCCAAGATCAAAGGGGACGCTAAGTACCAGAAACTGATGGCCCTAGGCCAGAAGAGTAACTAACATCCATTGCACATCTGTTTATTGTTGGGTGAATAATGAAAGCATTGTTTCGGGAACATTCACCTTGAGTAGGAATGCGGGAAGACCTTTGAGACAGGTGTCCTAGTCCCGGGCTGCTATAACAAAGTACCATCAATGGGGTGATTTATAAACAATGAATTTACTTCCACAGTTCTAGACGCTGAAAGTCCAAGATCAAGGCAGCAGCATTTGGTCTGGTCTTGGTGAGAACCTGCTTCCTGGTTCATACAGGGAGGTCATTTCACTGTGGCCTCCCATGATGGAAGGTGGGTGTGAAGTAGCTCTGGGGGTCTCTGTGACATGAGCATGAATCCCATTCATGAGGACTCCACTCTCATGACCTCCTCACCTCCCTACGCAAATGCACCCCCCCCCGCCCCCGCCTCAAATATCATCACACTGGGATTGGGATTTCAACATGTGAATTTTGCAGAGACACAAACATTGAGTCCACAGAGTATCTGCAATCCAAGGTTGAAGTCCTCTGGTGGTGGCGGTGGGATCGGAGAGGAAAAACCAGGGCTGAAATCCGGGAATTAGTGACAGCTTGGACTGAGATAGAGCACCGGGAACCCTCAAAGATGACCTCCAAGGCTTCCAGACTCCCGGAAGGGAGAGCAAGACAATGATACATGTTCGAAGGGAGTGATAGGAAAAAAGCTAACCTGTTTTATGATTGCGCCTCATTGAACAACTGGTTATACTTCTTTAAAAAACCTAAAAACCAAACTTTGGGGTTTAATTCCACAAAAATGTGTTGTTGGCGTTCTCCCTCCATTTTTGCTTTCCTCCTAAATTGCTTTCAGTTCTTTGACCCACAGTAACATTTATGTCACTAAAAATGGCCACAGGACAGTTATACATCAATCAGATAAAGAATGACGATAGATACTCAGTTAATTTAAAGGAGAGTCCTGCATGAGCGCTTCATTCCGGCTCCCGAGGAAAGCAGTTGGATGGTCCTCCTGAGTGGCTACCTTTATTCTACCTTCAGTTGTTCCCTCAAAGCTCTTTCTTCTCTGCTTTTCAGGTAACATCATGGGATCATTAAGCAAAAAACAAACAAAAACCTTTGTTTATAACGAATATTACCAAAGCAGGGCCAGGGATATGTGACTTGTCCAAGTATTGTACACTAATAAAAAGGGCTCTCTAGAATGAAAAATAATATTTTCATGCAAGTCATACTTTTCATTCTAATGCTGACAGCATGCACTGAACACAGCATTGCTTTGGGCTTTGTCACTTTTTTATAAAACTTGTTTTTGGTACAAATAAATGTGTGGTTTCCCAGAGCATAGCAGGCTATTGGAAATTGGCAAGGCTGTGAGGTGAAGAAAATTTTTTTAAATCTATGAAAAATACTCTATTGTCATGCATACTGGTTTCCTGGGGTTATTTCCACCCCCTTCTTTAAGCACAAGATTCAATCTAGATTGCAGTAACAGTTTCATGCTTGTATACAGTATCTTTGTTAACTGGTATTTACCTTGTCCCATACATTAAGATAAGAAGTTTGATCCAACATAGTAGCCACCAACCATATGTGGCTATTCAAATTTAAATTTGCATTAATTAGAATGTAACAAAATTTAAAATTCAGCTCCTGGTTCTCAACTAGCCCCATTTCAACTGCTCAGTCAGTACCTCATGTGGCTGGTAGCTACCATACTGGAGAATGCAGATACAGACTATTTCTCTTGTCACAGAAAGTTCTATCAAACAGTAGTTATCTAGAACATAACTGTAATTTTCATTTTTAACTATATGGCTGTCTAAAGATCATACCTGACTTTTAAAGAATGTTAGTGATTTGAAAATTTTATTGCATTAAAAAAAGACAGTTTTTGTTTTGGAATTCTGGTTGCCAATTCATGTTTTTAAAGTCATTAAAATGAATACAGCAAAAGCATGTATCTGCAGAGCAGCCTTCTTCCAAGTTGCATATTTTACTCTGCCAACATTCATTTATTCATTCAAAAAAATATTTACTGAGTGCCTTCTGTGTGCCAGGCACTCTCCTGAGCTCTGGAACCAAGCGAATAAAACCCCTGGCCTCGTGGAGCGTACGTTGTGGCAGTGAGATGAGAAGCAAATATTATTTCTGTTTTCAGGGCCAGATATGAAGCTATCACGTGCCAAAACAGGGAACAAAATGAGAATGGTCCAATTTCTATGTTGTTCCTCATTAAGAAGTTACAGAAAAAGGCAAATATTAAGAATATATAACTTGTGAGTTTAAAAGACATTCTCGTCATCAAAAACAAAACAAAACCAAAAAATATTTAAAATATTATTTCTATAAAGCTGTATTTGCCTGCCAGAGTGTGCCAAGAACTTACGCACATCTTCCAGCGTCACCATCTTCCTTTGTGGAATGTTTTTACACGTGGCAGTGGTCCTAACCTCTCCCCTCCCAGCTCTCGTCCCACAGCATCCAACCAAGTAAACATTTTACCTCTAGAGGAGCATGTTGGGTAGCAGAAACCTCACTGATGTAATGAACAGAGGGGGTACATTTTCATCAGTCCTAATTGTCATCATTATCATCATTATTAATGATTATTACTATGACTACAGTATCACATAGCCATACTTAAAAGTTTAGATACAACAGATAAAAATAAAAATGTTAAATTGTTTGCATTCCCACCACAGGGAGATGACCATCATTAGCATTTTAACATATATTCTTAAAGAATATCTCTTGTCTCTGTCTCTGTCTCTCTCTCTGTATCTCTGTCTACATACATATATTTGTGTGTGTATGTTATATATATTTCTAAATTAAAGTGGTACCGTTTATATCCTGCTTTTTCTACTTAACCATAGTACAAATATATTTTTAAACAAAAAAGTATAAGTTTACCTCACCATTTTAATAGCTATATAACATTGCATTCGATGAATATATCATGATTTATTTAAGCTCTTATTGTAGAACATTGACATTGCTCAAAATGTTTTGCTTTTATAACCAATACTGTGTCAAACAGCTGACTAAATTTCAGTGACCAAAATCTAGAAGCGAAATCCCTAAGTCAAAGGTTCTGCTCATATTTCAGACTTTTCATACATATTACTGAATTCTGTCCCAGAAAAGATTGTAATTTCATCCTTATTCCAGTAGTGACAAGAATGCCCCTCTCCCCACAACCTCACCCATCATACTCTTCATGGAAGATGTTTTTTCTGGTTTTCACTCATTGCTTCCCAGCTTGTCTCTGGGACACACTTTCTAGTGTTTGAACAGAACTGTCATGTCCCAACAAAGCCTCTTCCTTTTTAGACTTAACATCCCTCTAGTATGGATTAATAAATTATTGTCAGACCGGTACCTGGAGGATCTATAGTTCTGTCCTTGATCTTTTATTGCTCAATATTCTAATAGGTGACTTGGAGGAAGCTATAAAAAGCATGCTTGTGAATTCTGCTTAACATTTATTTAGTGCCTACCAAATGCCAGCCTGATGCCTTGTTCTTAGGACATAAATGAGCCCTCTTCCCTGCCCCGGGGGGGTTCGTGGTACTATCCAGAGTGAAAGGAGTATGATGGGGATGCGCCTGGTGATTTTATGGCTCATGTAGGAAATAATATTTGTGACAGGGGGCAGCCGCCGCCCTGTCCCTTTCAAAGGCTACAGCACGCTGATGGAGACTCTGCTCTCTTCGACCAATATTTATTGAGCCCTTTCTGTGTGTCAGGCCCTGTTCTCCAGAACAATCCTCTAGAAATTATTTTTTTGAAGTGTTACACCCTTTCCCCTAGTGCAGCCATAAACGAAAACACCTTTCCACTACACTTGGATCTAAGTAATCTCTAACTTAACTATACTTCTCCCTCCTCAGTTACGTATTTTTCTCTGATAATTTCCCAAGAGAAATTTGGGCTGGCTAATATAAAACCAAATGCATTTTGAATAATATTTGGACCCAAACGTTAACCTTAAAGAGAAATAAGCTGCTTTTAAAAAGCCTTTTGGGAGAGAAACTAAGCAGTGCCTGAATACCTAAGATGGTAGTTCCAGAAGTCCTCTGTGAAATGTAAATTAGGCTGGATAGAAAAAGAAATGCTCCAAACTCTAAAACATGCAGTACTTGGTGATTGACAGATGATTCTATTGCTAATATTAAACATCCAGAAATTTCTGCTAAACTGTACTCTGAGATCAGCTCATCCCTGTGTCCTATTTCCTCCTGGGCCATAACAGCCAGGTTTTAGCTTCGCTTTATTCTCAGAGAATAGGGTTGTTGCATGTGCCAGGAAACCCTCTTGTCTGACAGGACTTGATGCAAGAAACAGCTTCTCTCCTCTGTGGGCCTCCTGGTCAGATGTCCTGGCAGGGCCAGAAGGACCTAAAAAAGGTTACAGTACTTTGAACTATTGGGTGTTGGATGCCAAAATCAATGGCTCTTCTTTTCAGAGAAGTACAATCAGCTTGTGATTTGAAGCGTGAAATAATGAAACATGCCTAGTTCTATTTCAGAGTTATATGTTTTAATCTTTGGATTAGTGCCTGACATTTTGTTGGACGTCACAATCGTTTTTGGTTGACGGGTGCAGAAACAGTTATGAACCAGTGCCCCCTCACTAGAGTTCAAGAAGTATGTTAAGGGCTGGCTCTGCCTTCCTCTCACTCTCCTTTCCAGAATTTTCTGGCGAAAAGAGAGAGAAACAATGTGTCTGCTCCCTTCTCCCACCAGGTCACTCACTGCCTTGTGGCGTTTCCAACATTCCAAGTCTTTATTTTCCAAGTCCAGTTCTATTCGTACACTCCATAGACAGCCACTCCTCAGCCTGCTAGCCTTGGGCCGAGAGGTGCACACACCAGCAGTGAGCAAGATCCACTCAGGATGATGGCGACGGGAAGGCGCACACGAGCCTCAGGAGCAGGCTTGAGGCTGAGCAGAGCCCTGGTTTGGAAGGGGGAGCACTGAGCAAGTTCCAGGCAAGATCCATTAGCTTGCGGGCCCCTTGTCCTATGAGGAAGGGCCAGGCTGAAGGCGGCCACCAGGGACCTTTAGAGCAGACAGCCCAGAGCTGGGGTCTATGGGCCAAAACACACCTAGGGAGCCCATCCCTGTCTCTGGTTCCTGGCTCTGTTATCAGCTTCTAGCATTGCAGTTTCCCTCTCTGACAATGATAAACGCTCGTACCCTGTCCGAGCTGCCTTAGACCACTGAGCTGACCTGCAGAGCCATCTTCTCAGCGAGATCCGTGTAACGTCCCCCCAGCCCTTCTCCTCTCACTCCCTCCCTCGCATTGCCCAGGACTCAGTTTCCCTGAGTCCTCAGGAGACCCTGCAGAAACTCGGGCTCACTGAAGAGACAGGAGTGATGTGGCTGTGATTGTGAGGTGACTGGGAGAAGAGCATGGCGAAGCCGAGGCCCTGCACTGGTGAAGGAGGCTGGGCTTGAGGAGACTTCCCTTCAGGCCCTGAGATTCTATATTTAATTTAGGCTGATGGGTGTGATGACCCCGATTTTCACAGATGGGTAAAACTGAGACTCAGTGACTTCAATGAGGTCACACAGCTGGTTACATTTTTTATTTTCTTTTTACTTCAAGTACAACTGTAACAGGAGAATTTAAGACATGTTTTCCTTTACTTCTGGTAATACTGGCTCATATTTAGTTACCTGCTAAGACTCTGTTAAAATCAGCACTTTTTTTTTTTTTAATAGATTACTGGCTAAGTTTCAGTTTCATTTCATGCGCTTTCTATCATTTAAGTTTCAGTTCTGTTTCTCGGGATATTCCCTTTCCCTTTTTAGTGGTATTATCTGATGCTCTTTGTTATCATTGTTCTTTGGTGCCCTTATAACCTGATTAAAAGACACCAGTTATCCTGAGGCAGATATTCCTAAATAGGAAGTTAAAACAGGTTTAAAGCTTAGTGCCATGCAAAGTCAGCCTGGCATTAAGCAAAACGCTCTTACTGTATTGCTGTCTCCAATGGCTGTGGCAGTATCTGTGTATCCATGGCTTCAGTTACCCTGCCTGCATATTCCTTGATGTGAAAAGCCACCAAGAATCTCTCACTCCATAACTAGCCTGACGTGGGTGAACCATATCGAGTGTTCCTTCCCTCGCCGGAGAGAGGGCTGATGGAGAACTTCCTGAACTAGCTGATATTCTGGCCAAAAGTGGAGAAAAGGAGCCTGAGAGTCTCCTCACTCACAGCTTATTCTCGACTCCATCGAAATCCAAACAGCCCAAGGACTCCGTGGGACAACATGACCTGGAAAGTTCAAGGGAAGGACTCAAAATAGCGACCAAGTGGTTAGATCACTCTTTAGACTTGACAACACTTACAAAAAAAAAAAAAAAAAAACATTAAAATTCTATTTAGACAACTGTGCATACTTCAGACACTAAATCACTAAGATATTTGAACTCTAAAAAAATTGTACGTAAAACTTAAATCCTTGATGTTGCCATATTTGAAATCACATTGTTTTCTATTCCAAAATTAATATAGGCTCCATTTTGACAATTTGAAAAACAGAAAAAAAAAAAGAAAATAGAGAGAAAAACATTCAAATTGCAGTTTTGCCATTAAAAGATAACATCTCTCAGCATTTTGGTGCATTCTCTTCCATTTCTTTTTTCTACTAATATTTTTGCATATTATTTTGACCATGCTATATATAAATTTTATACCGAGTTTTTTTCAGTTAACATTATATTACAGCAGTTCTCTGTGTTGATACAAATTTTATCAACTACATTTTTAGTTTTTAGTGGTTACATAATATTCTCTCCTGTATATATATAATGTATTTGCCCATTGTCTTAATTTTGGACATTAATATTACAAATTATCCTATAATGTACATACTTGCACATAAAGCTTTTTTCTCCCTTTTTTCTGATTTAGAATTATTTCCTTAGGACCCATTCTCAAAACTAGGTATACTAAAAGGTACAAAAAAATTTAAGATTTTTGACACCTATTTTCAAGTTGCTTTTCAAAATGGCCGTAACAGTTCACACCCTAAAGTAGCCTGTTTAACATAAATGTTCCTGGTAAAGTCACTACTTAAAGTTTCTGAAGCAAATATTCCACTAAAAGCAGTTTACCCCACACTTAATTCATATAAAAATGCCCTTTATTTTACTTACGCCTCTGAAAGGTTTTTAGCACTTCATTAATGTGACCATATTTCAACTTAAAAATCAAGCTTTAATCCGTTGAATTATTTGACAGACACACAGGCATAAAGAGGATGACATGATGCCTGTGTCCCACAGGGCAGAGAAGCATTATACACAAGAAGAAGCGGGAAACAAAGTCGCTCAAGGAGTCAGTGCGTGCTGCGGTGGCTCAGGGGAGATGAGATGCAGGAACAGGGATGGTTGAGGAAGACAGGGTAGATAGTTTCCTCTGGAAGTGCTGGACCTGACACTGAAGCCTCAGACGCAGGTAAATACAGATGAGGTGAGGGGGCCGTCTAGACTGGGAAAACGGGGTTTAAAACCATGGTCCATCGTAAATATTTGAAAATGAGAAGACGGCAGGGTAAAATTTGCAAGTACTATTGACTATTTGGCACTCAATTCGGACGCCCACTTCCTGATTTGTATTCAAAGAAGTCAGTCCACATCAGTTCATATCATTTTAAAGCTAGAGAGACGTAACTCAGCCCAATACCTCTCCTAGCCCACATCTTGCAGAGGAGGAAAGAGGCCTTACTGAGGGATTAGAAGCTTTATATCCTAATTCCCAGGACAGTGTTCTTTCCTTGGTGTCCCACGTGGGAATCTGACAGAGACCAGGACTATTTAGTGCTTTATATTTATATGTCTACACACATACGCAGCATTCTTCCAGAGCCTGGAAAAATAATGGGAGGGAAATGCCAGATAGGAGGGATTATGTGGATGTGACACGGTGACTGAGTTGTAAACAGCTTCAAAGTTTAGTTCCACACCAATTTTGTGTGGAATGATTAAAGGGTACAATTAACTATTGGAAGTACTTGTGTCTTGTATACATAAGTATATTTAAAGAATGTCCACAAATATAATCACCAGATTAGACTTTTTCTTAACCCTTACTCCATGTAGTAAGGGATACTATTACTATAAGAAATGCAAGAAATAACAAGGGGGAGGATGTAGCCCCAAGCAACTCACAATTTAGCCGAGGGAATAAGGTATAGAAACATGTATCTACAAGTGCAAAATTGTTTGATACAGACAGATGTTATATAACTTCTATTACCTAATCAGTGTCTTACAAAGAGTGGGCACTCAGTACATATTCGCTAAGTGAATGAATAAAGGAGTAAAGACCATTTCCAGGAGGGATAGCCATGGGAGAGTTCCTAAGAGAGTGGAGATTTGAGCTTGGTCCTCGAGGATGGTTAAGACTTAGAAGAATAAGGAGGAGATAAGAAACATTCCAGACAAAGAATAAAACAGAAGCCCAATGTGCCTATTCTTGCCAAGTTACAGAAATACATTCTCTGATCGCTAAAAATTAACTTTTCAATATAGGTAAATATTATATACCGGTCATGTGAACATATACATAGTAACAAATTAATTAACAGTATACTCTCAAGAGATAATATTAGGGCAAGAATACACACACACACACACACACACACACATATGTATATATATACATATATGTGTATATATATACACACACACACACACACACATATATATTATAAAAGATAGCATTGAAAAGTAAATAAACTATTTGTCCTCCCAAAACTAAGCAAAAACCACATGCCCAAAACTTTTCCACAATGATATTGCTGTAAACTAAAACAGTAGGAATGGAAAAAATACCATTTTCTGAAATGTCTAAGAGATATTAATGATTAATGATCACATAGTTGAAAAATACTGGTGGATGCTGATTCTCTCCTGGTGTAAAAAGTACGTAAGTTCAGTTCTGCATGGGGGCAAAGGTGTTGCAGGTATACACAGGTCACTCACTCTGCACACAATACCTTTGCCCCAAATATTCCTCTGTACCTTTTATACAGTGAAAGGATTGGAGCTATTATTCTAGGCACCAGTCCCTAAAATATAAAGGCTTTCTTACCTCTTTCAAGAATTTTAAACCACAAGATGTGTGCTATTCACAGATGCAGAACACATGTAGTTTTTGTTATAATTTTCTTTCTCCATTAAAAGCATTTGCTTTTTGAATGAAAAGAGGCTTAATAGTTATTGACTCTAAACTCTGAAAGTTATTTCTGATGTAC
The DNA here is from genome assembly GCA_003508835.1 of Eonycteris spelaea. Classification (NCBI taxonomy): domain Eukaryota; kingdom Metazoa; phylum Chordata; class Mammalia; order Chiroptera; family Pteropodidae; genus Eonycteris; species Eonycteris spelaea. The sequence goes on from PUFA01000056.1 coordinate 1,983,729, forward strand.
GTAGATATATAACACAGTGTAAAGGGCAGGAGGTGGGAAGAACGTTTACACTGCCTATAAATGGTAAATGAACCTATGTATTACAAGGTAAATCAACCTATATAGAACCCAAGCAGCGGTAAATGAACCTATATATAATGAGGTTTCTGTATTTTGCATGAAGGAGAAACATTAACTAAAGTAGACTGTGAAAGTTAAGGATATATATTGTATCCCCATAAAATCAAGGGGTGGGAGGAAGGCAGGGCAGAATGACTGAGGGAAAAGCACCCACCCCTCAAACTACAGTGTATATGTACTCTGCGCAAATATATATCATACATGTGTGTAAACTCATACACATACAATCTCGGGAAAATACCTGTAGGTAGTAGAATTATGGTTGACTTAAAATGTTATTAATAAAAATGTTAATAGTGAACGTGTGTGGTTTTTATAGTCAGGAAACAAATGGTAAACTTTATTTTGAACCCTCGGGGGCATTACACTGAAAGCATTTACATGATCTAGATGGTGCAGTGTAGTTGTGAGTAGCCAAGAAGGGTTTGAGTCATGTCTCAATCACTTTCTAGCTTGAGACCTTGGATGAAGTTTAACCTCTCCGTCTCCGTCTCCTTATTTATGTCACATATCTGAAGAATGCTATAAAGATTAGAAACTGTGTGTAAAGTGGTTAGTACAACAGAATACAATTTAGTATTCAGTATAACTGGTTTTACACTGAGGCTCTATTTAAAGACTTATGCTTTGGTGTGAAGAAATGATTCCTTTCATCTGGCTGTTATTTCCTTGCTCGGTCTGACTTCTTCCAGTCGTCAGAGTAGGGAACACATTGGCAATAGGCTTAGATGGAGACGGAAATGATCACTGCAGATCTTTGCATTATTAGAGCAGCTCTACGTCTGAGCCGTTCAATCGCTGTGCGACGCATCTTTTAAGGAGGTCACCACTGAACTTCGTGGGCAGAATGTGCTAGAGATGTGAGTGGTGGTGCAGCCATTGCCAGAGCCGTCCCAAACGGGGATCAGAAGCCAGGATGATCCCATGGGGTGGTTTCCCTCTTTACCATTGGATATTTAATGCTCGTGAGACCTTGAAGCCAGAGGGCTTGGTGTGGAAGCAGAAAGGGTGCTGGGGGGAAAATTTTTCAGAACTGATAAGGTGTATGGGTCTTAGTTTAGCACCATGTCACCTCCTTCAGGCAGCCGATTGCCTGAGTCGCCAATTGAAGCCCAAGACTCCTCAGAGGTTAGAAGTCAGGAAATGAAATTTAATCAAATTTCTTTCATCATTCCTAATCCTTCTAGCATCATCATCATCTAAAGTTTTCTGGTAGGACTGATAGAATTGAAATGGTTCTGAAGGTCATCCAAACTTCAGTAGCAACAACAACATACACCATTAGTTTGCTCATCTTAGGCGAGTACAGTTAAATCTGAAAACCAGTCTGCCTATGTAGACAGAGTCTACTGTTCTCATGCTTTTTTTAATAGTGGGAAGTTTGAGACATGATGAAAAATCCTTAAAGTTGTAAATGTTGATGAAATAGTTTAAATACAAATACTGCATGCAAGAAAAATAAACTTTGACTCAAGGTTTAATAGCAAAATAAACATATTTTTTAGAACATTTCACATGTGATCCGACTATAAAACCAGTGTTCTGACGTGTAGATACACTCTAAGACAAATGGGGCAAGAATATTGTGTAATTTAGGTTATATTTGCTTAACTTGTATCCACATAGTTCCACCATAATTAGTTGAAAAATACAATAAAACATACTTTCTACATCAAATTGGATATTTTTAATTGAATAGATTTTAAATGAATTAAAGAAATTCCTCATTTATTTTAGCATAATTTAAACATAATTTTTATTCTAAAAGTCAATTAAAAAATTAAATCTTATATAGCATCAGTTGTTTATGGGTTTGAGTAAGAGTATTTCTCTCTTTACATCAAGGTTTGTAATCAGTCCTCTAGAGTTAATAAGTAACACTTAAAATTTTATTGTTTATATTTCCAAAAATTTCTTCCAAATAGGTTCCCACCTCCTGCCTCCAAAATAGTATTCTTGAAATGGCATTATTTAGATCTAAATGATTATTTACATTTCATGGTACATGAATTAAAATGGCATCAAAGAACAAGACAGCAGGCTGCTCAAGTTACTATATACAGGCCAGGATCCAAGAAAGTGATATTTGTTTAGCCAGAATTGATAAGGTTCAGGGTGAGAAACCCCTCTACCTATACTTACAAGAGACTGATAAACCAGAATGTCATGTATTTATTTACAAATTAGGATACCTCTGTCTTGGGAGTGGATTCTATATCTCCGTTCTCCAGGGTATCTGGTTTCCCAGCATTAAGTCGTGGGACTGAATTGCTAATCAAAAGGTTGTTGGATTCTGAATTAGAATCACAGTGTGAAAACTGCATGGTTTGGGATTTTTTATGAGAGAGCAAAGCCCAAAGAAAGAATGAAGTCTCCAGGACAGAGGATATCTTGATGACGAGGGAACAGATAGAATGGCTGTTTACACTGAAAGTTAATATCAGCCTTAAACGCATTGACTGTCCATTTTCCTGATTTTTGATTACAAGCAGTCTTCTTAAATCATTTTTGAACAAAAACAGACTTTAAAGATTAAGATAATTTATCTATATTGCACTCCCCACAGAACACCACCTTCCTAGATGTCACCATGATTTCGTATAGGTGGTTCCAACGTAATTATTTTATACCCTTCCTTAAGAACATTTCTGTTTGAGAGTGACCTTTCTTGCATTTGGCTGTGTCTCAGGTCTCTCTCAGAACACACTGACAAACTGACTCGTCTCTGACTCTGCAAGCCATTACAAGTTGATTCTAACCAGTCTCACTCTCTAACTTTTTGAAAGGCCAATATACTGAGATAAGAAATTCAGAAAATCAGTTCTCCATTAGGCGTCTATGTTCCTTTGTCAAATCTTGTTACTCTATTTTATATATAGTTTGAAGGGGACTTTGGTTAATGCATTGTATTATTTACAAAACCATTTAAACACTTTTTAATGTGTTAAACTATGTTTATAAATTTAATCTGTTTTTTTATTCATCCTACAGATGTGTACTTGTGATCTCCATTTTTTCCACTTATTTTGAAAAAAAAAATTGCACCTATAGAAAGATGAAGTGGTACAATGTTTGCCCATAAAAAACTTCACCTAGATTTGCCTATTGTTAATATTTTGCCATACTTGCTTTATTTATAAGTTATAAATATCATGACATTTCAACAGTCAGTGCTTCAGCATATATCAATTGAAAAAAAGGGCATTTTGGTATTTGATGGCATATAATTGTTTATAGTATTTTTGTGACATGGATGTACCTAGAGGGTATTATGCTAAGTGAAATAAGTCAGACAGAAAAAGACAAATACCATATGATCTCACTCACATATGGAATCTAAAGAATAAAAATGCACAAACAGAAAAAACTCATTGAGAACTGATAATTGTCAGATGGAGAGGGGGTTGGGAGCTGGGTAAAAAAGGTGAAAGGATTAAGAAGTACAAATTGGTAGTTACAAATAGTCATGGGGATTTAAGTACAGCATAGGGAATATAGTCAATAATATATATACACATATAAAAGGAGAATTTTTCTATGTAACCCCGTCATTATGCCACCTAAGCAAGCAGTGACACAGTAACCAGGTCTAATAAGTCCATATTCAAATATGCCTGTTCCAAAATGTCTTTTAGGGTTTTTTTGTTTGTTCAATCCAGGATCCAATCACAGATTATGCATTGCATTTGATCATCATGTCTCTTTAGTTTTCTTTAATCTAGAACAGTCTCCTGTCTATATTTGCTTTCGTGACATTTATATTTTTGAAGATTCAGGCCAGTTGTCTCATATAATGTCCCACAATCTAGATTTGTCTTATTTTCTCATGATTAGATTCAGTGTAAACATTTTTGGCAAAATACTACAAATAGTGTATATTTCCAAAGACATCTACGACATGAGAAAAACATTAGATTGTCCTGTTATTGGTAATGTAATTGTGACCATATGGTTAAGGTGGTATCCGTCAGGTTTATCCATGTAAAAGTACCTTTCCCTCCTTTTAATTGAGGTGTTATTTAATTGAGGTGTTAATTTTGCTCGCATTGGCAAAAATGCCTGAATCAATTATTACGTTTGGTGGTTGCAAAATGATACCTTCTTTCTCAATTTCTAGTTGGCATTCTTCTGTAAGGAAGAGCTTTCCTTGCACCCAACTCCACCCCTTTTTATGTGAGAATCCCTATGGACTTGGATTCTTTTATTTTGGGGGACCATCTATTCTTTCTAATACTCAAATACTGCCAGCTTTAGCCAGTGGGAGCCCCTTAATACACCAATTTATGGAGTTTATTGGCTTATGTGTTCTTTTAGTACATCCCAATCTTTCAAGATCTCCAAACCAACTGGCAAAAAATATGGACTTTCCTGATTGGGTTACTGATCAAGATCTATCCACGGAGCTGGCAAAGGTATCTCCCAAGCCACACAGAGTCTTGGGGAGAAGGCTGGATACTTGAAGAAAAAAAAACCTGAGCCTCTTTTATGAACGCAAAAGGGTAAAAGATGATGGGTTTAAGCTATATTGACAATCAACAGCTCATCAATATTTTGATGTAACCATATATTTAAAGAAGTATATGAATCCAGCAAATTCCATCTCAGAGAACATTGCTGGAGCAGTGGTTATTTTTCTATCTAGCAAGCCAACCTTCTAGGATTTCAATTCCACCTCTCCGTGGGTCCTTAGAAGGCCATGTTGTCTTCTAGGGGAGACAGCCCCTGCCTTTTTGAAGAGTTGGGCAAAAGGTCTGTTTGCAGACATCCCACAGAACCAGGCAATTGTCTAATGTCATCGAGTTTCTTAATTTCTAACATAAGCTAGTAGTCTGAGGATTCGCCAAGCCCACCCACTTCAGAATCAAGTTTTCTTTTCTTCTTTCTTTTTTTTTTTTTCCTAGACAGGCTTCAGAGAGTTGGTGGATTTCAATGTACAAGTGTGCAGGACTTGGAGCCTGGTCAACCTAGGTTCCCAAGTACCCTTCTGACAAAGGAAACCACAATTATAGGGAGACGGAATTGAAACCAACGCTAGTATTCCAGAAAAGATGCCACATACCAGTGTTGGGCATGGATTCCCCACAATGTTTTCTGAATAAACGAATGAATAATACTCCAGGCACCAAAAGGAACTGCCAACAGCTTTTGGGGTCACTGAATCCTTGTTCATATCTAGCAGGGAAAAGAAAACATATGTGTCACAACCCGAACTAGTCCTGAGATTTATATGAACTGAACTGCCTTAGGGTACATGCCCATTCCTGGTCATTCACTAGAACCAGAGAAGCGCAGTCAGCTTCTTCAGAACCAGGCATGTCTCTCGCCCCAAATCCGGGGCTGTTGGAAAAGAGGAAGAGAAATGTGAATGTTGGGAAAGCAACCATCTGCATTTTCTAATATTGGCCTAAAATAGAAGTATGAAAGTCATTGTTATTGATTACAAATCTGACATAAAATTTATGGATTGGTTGTGGAGAGTTCATACCAATGGTTTCTTGTTGCCAAAGGAACTGTAAAGACCTTTTGGCTGAGTCACATGTAAAAATCACCTCAGACATAAAATATTAGCTTACTACACAAAATACCCCAATCCAGACAGGTGCTAGGACCTGTGAATATCCAGCAAGTATAACATTATTGGTTGCCTAAAATACTTCACTCTAAGCTTCAGAAATGTGAAAACAGGAGATGAGGTGGGGTAGAATTTTCCAGGGCAGTTGGTTCCAGGGCAGTTGGGGTTGAGAGCAAAAGGGGCAATGATTATTAGTAACGGTCCTCACAAAATTTTCTCCTGATTGCAAGGATTTCTACATCACACCCTCCAAAACACAGGAAATAGCAAATTACATGGAAAAAAATGGCTTTCACAATGTGTTGAAAATAATTGTCTCCCCATTTTATCGAGGAAACTGATTTCGGCTTCTGTCCAGTCTAACGTCTTAGGGCATAAAGTTGTGAGATGAAAAGGCCTCAGCATATGCTCTCCCAAAACATGTTCCAACATTTTCGGAAAGAGGTACAAGGTGACTCTTATTATTATTATTTTTACATACTCTACCGTAGCTGTAGTAGGGCTTCTTCATTTAAACCATTAAGGATTTTAAAAAAAAAATACCCACCTTTTACAATTAACACTCTAAAGATCCAGCTGGGTGTTAAAAATTTGGACGATGTTGCTTAAAAACAACAAAAAAAATAAAATAAAAAAACAACAGCGGTGCTAGTGATATTTTTGGAGGTCCTGAAACCTTAAAAATGTAGCAAAACTTTTTTTGAAAAAGTGGAAAGCCTGTCAAGGTGGTAGGTTACTACTTTCCTCGTCACAGGAATTCACACCGGCACAAGGATTCAAAACGTTATGCACAGAAACGCTACGCAAATAAGATGATTCCCAAAAGATGGAGGGTCTGGAGGGGCTTTTGTTAAACCGTCGTGGAAATAATTTCCAAAGGGCGTTGCAGACCGGAGGCAACCGTTAGGCCCGAGAGTGGCCACACCAAAGTGTCCCTTCTCGGCGCAAAAGCCGTGGGACTCCCTCGGGCCGGGTGGCCTCTCCGTCCCCGGAGCCGCACGTCCCCACCTCCGCACGCTGCAGCCGGCAGTCGGCGTGGGCGCTGGCCCGGGATCGCGGCGTCCGGGCGCCCCCACCACGGCCACCACTCTGCCTCCTGCTCCAAGTTCCCCGATCCGCAGCGCAGAGTCCACACAACGGAGCCTTGTGAAGTTGTGGTGGGAATTATCCCGCTGCTGACTTCCGGAAGGTCAGCAAGGCTGTGGCCGCCTGAGAGCTCATCCCGGGGCTGGGGGGCTCACGTCAGAGGAACCCCCACGGCGGCGACGCGTTCAACGCGGCAGCGGAGGGAACCGGGTGGCGCACGCGGAGTGGGGCGGCGGCGCAAGCGAGAAGGCAGAGCACGGCAGTCCGTAATCAAAAGCGGAGCTAGGGCCCGTGGAAAAGGTGAAATTCCCCCACTTCCCGGCTCTCACATGTGCCCCACACGCTTCTCCCTGCGCTGCGGCTCACCTAGCTGCCTCCCCACGGTGCCACCCATGCCCTCCCCACAGGTGCGAACAACCAGACTTTAAGACCGCGCGGAAACCGTGGAGAGAGGCGGCCGGGCAGCAGTTGGGCGTGGCTTCTCAGAGAGAGGCCGGCCCTGGGGGCGGGGAGACCACGCAACCGTTGGCTCGGGCCGCCGATTGGCTGAAGTGCCTCCGCGGAGCCAGCAAGCGTCTCGCCCGGCCCGGGCGCCTCCTCCTCTTCTCCCCAGCCCGCTCGGTCCGCCCCCGCTCGCGAGGGAAACGCTCCGGCGCCGCCGCCCCAGCCGAGTGAGGACGACAGGCGAGAGGGAGGCAGCGGACACACTCGCTCGCTCCCACCAGCACCAGGGCTCCCAGAGCCGACGCGAGCCCAGGAGGTGGAGCTGCCGCGGGCACGCCCCGCCTCTGGGCCGGGAAGACGTCGCCGGCGACCTCGGCGGCCGGCCACCGCCCCCTTCGCCGGCGGAGACCCGCCCCTGGACCCGGCCCTCCCTCGGCGGCATGGAGGACCCCGGCTCCTGACGGCCGCGCTGCCGCCTCGGCCCCCGCCCCTCCCCCCGGCCCCTCCCGCCCGCCCCCGCTCGCATGTCCGCGCCGCCTTAGCCGAGGATGCTGAGGATGAAGCTGCCGCTGAAGCCGACGCACCCCGCGGAGCCGCCGCCCGAGGCGGAGGAACCCGAGGCGGACGCGCGGCCGGGCGCGAAGGCGCCACCACGCCGCCGCCGTGACTGCCGCCCTCCGCAGCCGCCGCCCGCGGGCCCGCCGCGGGGCCACCCGCTGCCGTCCCGGGGGCTCGGGCCGCCTGTTGCTGGCGGAGCGGCGGCAGGGGCGGGCATGCCGGGCGGCGGCGGGCCCGCGGCGGCGCTGCGCGAGCAGGAGCGAGTGTACGAGTGGTTCGGGCTGGTGCTGGGCTCGGCGCAGCGTCTGGAGTTCATGTGCGGGCTGCTGGACCTTTGCAACCCGCTGGAGCTGCGCTTTCTCGGCTCGTGCCTGGAGGACCTGGCGCGCAAGGACTACCACTACCTGCGGACTCGGAGGCCAAGGCCAACGGCCTCTCGGACCCGGGACCGCTGGCTGACTTCCGAGAGCCCGCCGTACGCTCGCGCCTCATCGTCTACCTGGCGCTGCTGGGTTCGGAGAACCGTGAGGCCGCCGGCCGCCTGCACCGTCTCCTGCCCCAGGTGGATTCGGTGCTCAAGAGCTTGCGCGCGGCCCGGGGCGAGGGCTCGCGAGGCTGCGCGGAGGACGAGCCCGGCGATCGCGGCGAGGAGCGCGACGGGAGGAGGACCCCGAGAAGGACGGCTCCGGCCGGGAAGGCAGCGGGGCCGAGACCCGCGCCGGCGACGGGCTGGGCTTCAGGGCCCAGGAGGAGCTGCTCCTGCTCTTCACCATGGCTTCGCTGCACCCGGCGTTCTCCTTCCACCAGCGGGTCACCCTGAGGGAGCACCTGGAGAGGCTCCGCAGCGCGCTCCGCGGGGCGCCCGAGGACGCGGAGGTGGAGCCGTGCAACTTTGCTGGCCCCAGGGCCCAGGTAGGGTGCGCGAGCTTCCCAGCCCCAGCGGGGCGGTCACTGCCCCGGCCCAGCTTTCGGACACCCGGTGGCCTAGCCTGACCCCGGCGCAGGTGGCTCGGGATCCCCCCGCGCGCTCCCAGCCCCGGAGTACTCATCTTTTTGCTGGGCCACTCAGTTCCACTCTCCCCCTCACCTCCCCCCCTCCTGCACACAGGCACCCGCCATAACAGAATGCTCTAGAAGTCTCTTCCGTGCCGGAGTTGCCACGGAGAACATGGGACTCTCATCCCGGGTCCCCCTCTTGGATGAAGGGATATTTTTTGGCTTTGAGCATCTCTCGAGCCCTAGGTGCTGAGAAAGGCTAAGTGCCAAAGGAACCGGCGTGTGAGCTGCAGGCTGGCCGCGGGCAGCGTCGTCGCTTTCTGGCTGTCGGGCTCCGCTTGTACGCTCTAAAATAAAGCTCTGCTCTACCCCTCAGCCAGGTGGCCTAAGGTGTGCTGCCAGCCTGCTGTCGTCTTTGGTACGAAGGGACTTTTTAAATTTTTCTTCAGCGTGTGCCTGAGTTAAAAGGGGTCCTAAGGGTCTTTTGGCTCCTGTTTAGAGAATTTGATTTGCAGAAGAAATCTCAAGCGGAGACCTGCGAACCGACTCAAGTAAAAGCGCGGGTTGTCTGGGTGAGAAACCTTTTCTAGGCGGACTGGTTATGCCTTTACCCTGGCGTAACCTGCTTTCTAACGGGTTCGAGTCGTGCCTCCGGATTTGTTCCGAGGGTAATTTGTTGGGCCTTTACTTTAGGCATAAGTATTGTCTCTATAAAGTTATTAAACACCAAAGTGTAGTAGATGAGAGACCAGATGAGTCACTTGTCGTAAACATTAAAGGTGAAATTTTTATGGAGCCGCGAAAGCAATTTAATAATATAGGCCCCATATAAAGTTCTTGAGCGTGACAGTTTATTTAATGGAGCAAAGAAAGGAGTAGGTTTCAGTTAGAGTAACAATTTTGTATATAATAAGTTTATTATGGTTCACAAGTTTTTAAAATGTATTAATTTGGATGGCGTACTTTTCAATTTAGGCGATTTCAAGGGTGATATGTTGGAACAGGGGATCCCCTCCCCAACCTTACTTGAAAGTTACTTCAACTCATATATCTGCTGTCATTCAGTACCTTGGAACTACAACTGGGCATTGTATTTATCTAGTGGCTGTGCGGACTCAATATCCATAGAATCAAGGAATTTGGGGCTGGAAGAGATTTAGCCATAACCTAGGCTGAGCCCCTCCTTTTTAAAACGAGGCTTCTGTGTGAAGTGACTCACATTTTAGGACACATCAAATCAGATGTAGTAACGCCTAGTACCCAGTAGTATCCATTTATCTTACAATGTTTGTTTACTACTAGTATGCAACTGTGTATTTGATGGTAAAAACCCTTTCAATTCTTCAGCCTATAAAATATTTTCTAAAAGTCCTATATGCTACTGCCATTAAATTTTGAGATAAATCCTGAACTCAGGAGCAATACTTATTTTTTAAACATTTCTTGTTATGGAACATATTGTAAAGATAGCCTTAGATTTTAAGTATAATGAAAATGCCTCATAATGGAACCGTTTATATCATTTCATTCATATCATTACTAGGGTAGCCAATTTCTGATTTAACTGCTAGTCTTTTTTTCCTTTAAATTTTGCTTGTAATGCAAGTGTTGGAAGGCGACTAGACAAGGGGGAGATGCTTGCAAACCAGAGTGATGAGATTTTTATCTTGACAGCAGTGTGTGGCCTTTTCTGGCTACCAGTGGGTGCTGGGTGGAGTATGCGAAGTGAGGCAGGGCATGCTGCCACTCATTCAGCACATCGTTACTTCTCAGGCTGTGCCCTGTGCTGTGGTCATGAGTTGAAGTGGGGGAACAAATTATAGGATTTACACATACTACAGGTGACGCTGAAGGCTATATCTAGACACTGGGTGGTGTGTTACACTTTTTTCTCCAGTAGTTGTTTAGGGTTACCCGAACAAATAATTTTCGTCTCATTAAATTGTTAGGACCTCGCATTTTCTGCTTGTTAGCGTGGACTCCGGGCCCTCCGGCTGTGGCATGTTCTGGCCTTGAAGACATTTCCGCGGATTTTGTAGCTTCCAGGCTGTCACTCCAGAGGGCTGCTGATGGGGGTAGATTGATTTCCATCCCAGTCGCTCCCAGCTGTTCCTCGACCTTCCGTCCCCGATGCTCCCGGGGAGTGCTCACCTTGGAGTCTGCAAGGAGGCGCCGGAATATTATGCGTTTCTCGAGCGTTCCTCGCGCGTCAGTGCCGCGGGTCGCGCGAGGGACCCGTCACGATCCGCGGCTCACCAGCGGAGGGCGATTGGGGGCGGGTCCCGCGTGGCCCCTCCCCTCCGCCTCCCGGCAAGATGGCTGCCGCGCACCGCCCACGTGACCAGCGCGCAGGCCCCGCCCCTGGGGGGGCGGGCTGAAGGCAGTACTCTCTCCCCGCGTCCCTGGAGCTTGCTCCGTCTAGAGAGCCTGCTCGGGTGCGCAGGTCTCAGCGGACAACCACGTGGGTGGTGTACTCTGGTGGTACTAGGGGGAAATTCCTGTGGCAGCCTTTTCTTGACCCGGAAGAACTTTTAGACACATGTTTAACTTTTTAATTGCTTAGGAATCATCCTGCTTCTTACTACGGTTTAAGTATCATCCGTATTAATGAATAAACTACAACTAATCTTGTAATTTTCTTTTCTAGTAGAGTAAGGGTTTACTGGCCCAGAAAGTGTTCCTGACACTTTCAAGGCTTGTATCCAGTACCTAATATACAGCAGCTTCTTTTTAAAACTTTTAAAAAACGTTTACAGGTAGAATATGTGCTTTAATGCGAATTGTATATTAATTGTATGCTTTCAAGTTGACCAGGCTCAGCAACTGTTTAGTGACATACCATAGTTATGATGCCAATAGTTGAGGTGCTAAGTCTATAAACTTAACCACTAGAATAGACTTATCAGATCATTTTAGAAGAATGGAGGAAGAGTAAATAAGTGTATTTTTAACAGTAACGTTTCTGGAGTTTTCCTGTGTGATCTGGTTGATTTTAGAGTAAATGTTACATTGGATTGTAGTTAAGTGTGGGCAATGCCTGTTGGAGACTTGTGTTGTTCTTCACAACTGCAGTTGACTGCCAGTCACTTGTGTAAAATTCAACAAATAGGCCAGTGGGCAGTAGTGAAACTACTCATTAGCAGTGTACCTAGGAAGTTTGGGTGATTGACATAGTTATGTGTTGAGAAAGTTACAGACTACATTTATAGTGTAAGGGAAAAGATCTGGTTTTAAAAATGGTTCCCTTCATGTTAGGAACCCAAACTATAAATAATGTGTTAGCAATAGCAACACCAAAACTGCATACTTTTTTTTTTTAAGGTAATGGTTTTCTTTTGCATTGAAAAGAGGAGTCAAGCTTGCTTTCTTTGAATGCCAAAAGACACCCTTTAACTGCTCCTGAAAATGAATATTACAATTTGTGGAGATTTAATTTCCCAGTTACAAACAGGTGAAAAAAGCATAGACTCTCATAGTGGTTAGTGGTTAATGTTGTTGGTATGGCAGTGTTTCTCTGGAGATTATGTTTTCAGTATCCTCAAAACATAGTTGCTTGGCAGATAGTACTCATGTTTGAACTAAAGGTAGACACAAACTTCTGATAGTAAGAAATGCAATTATCCTGTGTTATTTGAACTTGCAAAACATATTTGAACTCACAAAAATTAAGTAGCTATCAGTCCTTGATTTACAGAAATCAGTGGAGTTACTTAAAAAGAAAACTTTGCAAAATTGTTACTTTCTCATAGCATAGATTAATTAGCTATATTGTACTTGACAGCCAGTACTTCAACTCATCTTAATGATCATGTCTTGGTAATGTTGGAGCCTGAGAAAGAAAACTTTTCAAAGAGTTAACATAAACGCCCTCCTCTGAGATAACTGGAGTGTTTATATGGCAACTAGAACCCTAGTGAGAGAAAATGATGGGAGAAGTTAGTGGTCAGGATTTCAGTTATTATTGTATTAGGCACTAAAAAGATGCTTCCTAAAAATGATTTCTAAAAAGAATGATTCAAATGCTTACAGGTAATAAATACCTTTCATTTGTTGACCACTGCTAGGAGATTTTACAGTGAATAGTATCCCTGGGCAGTGGGGCACTGTCTGAGAAAGCTTTTCTCTCCTGCAGGAAGGACAATAACTGTGCTTATGTCAGGGTTGTTAGGATTAAATGAACAAGTACTTGTAGAATAATGCTGGCTCGGATATTCCGTAAATGTTAGTTAGCATTGTAGGTAAAAGTTAAGTCTTGTTTGGAAGGTGGTGTCTTTTGAGGTGGTGGTGATTGAATTAATGAGATAACGTGCAAAATAATTCACATACTGTCTTAAGCTCGAGTTTTCTGCTGAGAATGATAATTTCTTTTTCTTTTCCACTGAGCCTCAGTCATCCAGATTGTGATAGCAGGTGCTTTTAGGAATGATTTTTTCCCATCTAATAAAAGTCCATATGGTGTAGTATTTTCTATATCGTTCTCTATTACCATCCCTCTGAATTGATTGGTGTTCAGGAAGAGTGGGTAATTGAAAAGTAGTATTGGACACACGTTTATTTGGGGCAGTTATTTTTGTTAATACTTACATTGTAAAGAGGCTCAAAGGAAGCATTTCTCTGGGTCACAAATCATTAAGGTACATATTCTCCCCATACTGGATTTGGAGATGGGAGTGGAGAAGATATATGTATTTAGAATTTGGGTCACTACTGCCAAGAAACCATAGTTTACTTAAATCTTTACCCAGTTTTCACATTTGGCTGGAGAAACTATTTTAAAGCTATTTCACAGTTTTATAAGTTCCATGATTTTTCATTAGTTCAATGCACAGACTGGAATCCATTGATGATTAAGGAACTTTTAAAATGTATTTTTTATAGATGTTATGAAATTGAGGGTGGGGACCAGTGCTAATTTTTAAGCTTACTTAATATTTTCATCCTTCCTGGAGAGAAATGAAGCCAAATGTTTTCTCGTTGTTGTTGTTTGTTTTTTAAGAGACGTGAAAAGGCCTGCACTCCTGTCAAAGCAGATGAGCGGCACCTTACCAGCTCTGCTTCTTGTTGTGGAGGACTGCGTGTCACAGCACCTCTCCTCACAGAGAAAGCTTTGTTGCAAAAGCCTCCTTTATCCAGCCTATGTGAACAGTCCCGGGGTGGGGGAGGGGGGTGCCTAATCCGTGTTTCTGTTACAGGTGGCAGGGCTGCAGGACTGTCCCTTTTCCTTCTGTTCTTCCTATGCTCCAGGGAACGTTTGGCCTTTAATTCTCTTCTAAATGTCTTAGCTCTTTAGAAGTGTTCTGTGCTCATTCAAGAAGTAGTCACTTAAGGTCAGATTAGGTTTTGAAAAGGTCAGTTTGGCAAGTTATTTAATCATTACATGTTTTATATAGCTCAGTATGAAATAGGGATATCATCACCATTTATTGCATATATAACTGCTGTGATGATGAACATACTATAATGTATTTGAAAATGCTTGGTAAAAAGATATGTATCAAGCTCTATCGATTGACTACCACATTTGGTTGCAATGGATGAACGGAAATACAGAAGTTTGAAGAGGGCCTTGAAGGTCAGGTGAGGAATAATTGCCAGCAGTTTGCAGTGGAAGCCATTGCAAATTTGTGTGCTTGTGCACGCCTGAACTGGACACTGTCACTTTAAAATTAGTATGTAAGAAAAGAATGCATCATTGATTAAAAAAAATCTTCCAGACACATTAGTTCTCTCAGTGGTGCCATTATATTTCTAGTCACTCTCTCTTATTTGCTTGATAACCTTAATCCTGATATACCCTCATCTCCTGAATCTACCCCTTCCTCATCCTGTCTGATACCATTCGCATTTGAAACTTTATGCCTAGACTTGAATAACAGATTCTGCTGCTTTCAGCCTTATCTGTTGGCTTCTACTGCCAGATACATCTTCCTAAAGCAGTGTTTAATCTCAGCATGTTTTCTGGCAGTGACTGCTGGTGCCTGGCCACTAATAAATCTTTAGGCTCAAAATCCCTTTTTCCCATAATTTCTTATACATTCTGCCTCTCATTCAAGGCTGTTTCATGCCGAACTTCTTGTGTTATACTCTCTGGAATTGTCCCTATGGTGGTCTTCTCGTAAGATTCTTGCCACCTCTGAATTTCAGTAGCATGTGTATTGTGTTATAATTTTGATACTACTTTGATTTTTTTAAATTATTATTTTTTTAATTTATAAAACTGACCTTCCATCCTGGATTTTAAGTTCCCCAAAAGCTAAGGTATCACATCTCATTTTCGTCTATGTTGCATATATTTTAAGTGCTCAGTCAAAATTTCCTATGCTTATTTAGGCTTTTCACAGATAGCTCTAAAAGTACCAATATGATAAATTGCTGTAAGACAAAGTGCGTCGGGAGTGATTTTTTTAGTCTTGTATTTATAATTATGCTTATCAGTTATTTTATAAAAATATTTGCAGTTGTATGGGCACAAATGTTTTGGAAATAATAAAAGCAGTTGTTTAGGTAAAAAAGCATGGAATAGTATAGATTTGAACTAAATTTTCAGTGAGTGAATGTTGAATACTTGTGCTTATTACTCTTAAAATCTTTGTCTTTCCTGAGTTAACTAAGCATTTGTGGAGAGAGCATAAATTGGTGCAGATCTACATGTTTTGATGGGATGGCAAAGATCATAAATTATAAACTATTTTCTTATTGTTGGGGTAGCATGTGTAGTTGTCTGTTGTTGATCTCCAATTTATGATTTGCTTGGGGGCGGTAGGAGTCAGATGCGGAGTTGAAATAGAACCTTGCGTCTGACCGGAAAGTTTAACACTTACTTTGGTCATTGAGTGACCAATCTATAAGAGTTGTGGAATTTTTATTTTTCTTGTCAGGAATGTCTAAATTGAGATAGTAAAGAAACAATTTTCTTGCAGTATAATCGATTTTTATTTTGGGAGTCAAATAATTGAAAATCACTAGTGGTCTTAGAAGGGACAGCGTGGCTATATGTGAATTACAATGCTGTAGCATTTTGGAGAGTGCTTCCTGGAGAAGGGGGTGATCGCACTTAAAAGGTTGCTCCATGAGAAGGTGGTGGCAAGCGGTTTTATTATTTTGGGAAGGGTGCCTGTTCTGACAGGTGACATTAAACACAAGTCCTAATGCAATGTTTCTCACTGCTAATATTTACAAACCTATAATTCACTTACTTTAAAGGATCCTTCTCAAACCCTATAAGCTTTAGTTTCTACACGGTTCCAAGAACATTTCTCCCCTGGGTTTGCAGGCTGTGTGTGGCTCTGGTGTAGGAGTTAGAAGTTCCCGATGCGGTGGGCGGCTGTTACCTCCTGAGCCCAGGGCTCACTTCCTCCCAAGTGCCCTTTTTGCCCCCTTGCTCTCGTCTCCTGTGATCATATGGGGGCTCAGGAGGGGCGGCGCGCACCGTCTGTCGATCCTCTTGGACCCCCGTTCACTGGTGTGTTCTTTTCCACCTCACCTGAAAACATCCTGGCAAAGTGGGGATTTAAAGATTTGGGGGCTGCTAGCCCCGGGGTGTAGCGATTCTTGGTTCAGCCTCTAGTTTTGAGGTAAAAGAGTTCTCTTCCCAGCCGTCGCAGGAGAACAGACGGTTGGTGAAGGAAACACAGATGCTGGTGCTAACGAGAGGGGACCCTGGCTGCGGTCTGGGCTGGGGAGCCGCTCCCGCTCCCCCTCTGCATCGTAGACCTTGGTCATTTTCTGGCCAGTAGTTCATATTTTTCACCAGTCCTGTTAACTACAAATGGCATTATCCAGGTTGGAATAGAACCACAAAGGGAGTTTTACAAGGAAAACAGGGCCAGTTCTTGGGTGAAAACGGCTGCCCTCACTTCTCTTTCATCCCCAACCCCCTCCTCCCTGTGGACTTCGTGTGACATCAGTATGCTTGCGCTTTTCTCATTGTGGGCCCTGAGGTTCCATTCTCTGGAAAAGGCAATGACATCAACAGTTTTAGTGTTTTAATTTGTGATAAATTCATAGAGTTCCTCAAAGTAAAGTTACGTGATGAATTCCCCTCCCCCGTCTTGTTCCACCCACCTGGTTCCAGTTCACCCTCACTCTGCACGGATGACTGCTGTTCACTACTGTCACGTTAAGAACTGCTAGTGCGTGGCCTGCCCTGGTCAGTGGGCTGTGACGGGGAGAGTACACACAGATGAGTCGTCTGCCCTCGCCCCGCATTCACTGGCGAGGCTGCGTGTAGTCATGCTTGTAGAGGGTTCTGATACGTCGGTCTTGGGGCGTCACGTTATCCCCACGTTTCTAATTAACCTAAAAGAGCTACATAGGCAGCAAGTCCACGCTCAGCATAAATCCACATTATACTGTTTTTGAGCTGTTGGTTGATGGGTCTCTCCACTCTCTCCGAACTGTCGAGTCAGTTTGGTTGTTTGCAGCACAGCTTTTATACGTTGGCCAGCCATGCTGCTTCTCACACCTGACCTTTCCTTCTACCAGGCGCTGTAGAGTGATTTAAGGCATTATTTGGGTTGGGTTGTGCTATTTCGTTGAGCAGAGACGAGACAAACGTCAGCTTTTTCTGCTGTGCCCCCTCAATTAAAGAGGCAGACAGTAAGTAATTCTTAAGTTCTCCCTAGTTTCTTCCCTCTTCTCCCACTAAGTAAAATCGACATCGCAGTAATGTTTCTAATGATGAATCGTTTTCTAACATTCACGACGTTTTATGGATCTTGCTTAATAATAGCTTTTGCTTCACTTCTAACCCTGGTTATTTAAAGAGAATTTAAAATTTGTAACTGGATACGTTACCCCACAATTGAGTGGCTTAAACTAACAAGCATTGTTATTTCTGGCAGTTCTCTGGGCCAGGAATTTTGACAGGTAACTAATGGCAAGGGTGACTTGTCTGTCCTCCAGGATGTCTGGGGACACAGCTGGGGACTGGAGGTCGCTGTCTCTCCCTCTCCTCTCTCTGCATAGTCTCTAGCGTGGCAGCCTTCTTGCACGGTGACTCAGGACTCCAAGAGCAAGTGTTCCAAGGGGCCCAGACTGCAAGGTTTCTTGTGACCTACCCTTAGCACTCTGGGACATGCCTTCCGTCACTTGGTATTGGTTAGACAACTCTCTAAAGCCAGCCCAGGTCTGCCGTTTGGAGAATTAGACTCGCCTGTGATGGGAGGAGTATCAAAGTATGTTTGGCTGTCTTTACCACAGCAACTCAGCAGGGTGTTGTCATTATAGACTCACATGAACATTCTGGGTCTTATTTGATGAGAGTAAAAACTTGTGAAGAAGTTAGTAAATTTAGTAAAAAAAGCTGAGAAACTTAATTTCTGCTTTTTTTAAAAAACAGAGAATGTCTTCATATTTTTAAATTTACCGTCTATATCAAAGGACTAGAGGAAATATGTAGAACATTGTTGGATGAGCTAAAATAAACTCCACTTCTTGTTAGACCTTTGTTAAAGTACAAAGCAGTGCGACCTTTGTTCTCGTGGTGTGTTTTCAGTGAGGAGTCTTTTTAGGACTGTCCAGCCACTTGACTGTTTCACAGACGTCCCCACACTAAAGAAGTCTCAAGTGTGTAATTGTAACGGATCAACATGTGTAAAGTTAAATCTGAGTAACTTCTGGAATGAGCCAGGTGTGCAGCTCATCTTTGTTACGTGACACATGGATTTGAGTTAGCCAGGAGCTCTTAGAGGAGGCTGGCTGCCACAGGACAGAAAAGGCTGTGCTCAGACATGTTGTAGAAAGAGCACATCCTAATGTTCTCTGTGTTCTGCCTGTTTCTGCGGGCCTAGAACTTTTAATCTTCATCATCTTGACCCAAGCAGAGAAAAGTTCTCTACTTTCTGTTTGGTCCTGACACTTTCATCTAACAGGTCTTTGTAAGATGCCAATTCTGGCATGTCATCTGTATTTCATTTTCATGGAAATCTGAACTTAATAGAGAAAGTGGATATAATTTCTTTATAAGATTCCATTAAACCAGTAATTTTCAATTTTATGGCACCTTTCCCCTGCTCAAAATACAGGAAAGCACATGTAACGTGGAAAGAGGGCTGGCATGTGCAAAGCAGAGCTGACCGCCCATTCACTGTTGGGACTGGTAAAGCTCATGATTCCGACCCTTGTAGCTCCTGAGGCCTTAGATTACATTTTTATTAAATCAGATAAAATTTTAAATTTTATAAGTAGTTTCTAAATTTACTCTAAGTGATACGTGCTGAGACTTGGGGAGGGAGGACAGAAAACTTAATTAGTAGATATTTCATGGGTTGATGAACTTAGGTCCTTGGATAGTAACTCAAAGTCCATTTTTCTCCCTAGGTAATTAAACAGGAGACTTTTTCTTGGTTGGTAAATTTTGCTCTTAAAATTTTATTTTGATTATGAAGCAGACTACTTTCTCATAGTTGCTTCAGTATAATATTTGTGGAGGCAACAGGATAAAATTGCTGTTTTGAATTTTCATTTTTTTATTGTAAAATGTACAAACAAAATTTGCCATTTTAATCCTTTTTGACTGTACACATCAGTGGTGTTAAGTACATTCACGGTGTTGTGCAACCATCACCACTGTCCATCTCCAGAACTTTTCTTTTATCCCAAACTGAACCTCCGTCCATTAAGCAAATACTCCCAGTTTCCTCTCTCTGGCCCTGGGTAACCACTATTCTGCTTTCTTTGTCTGTGAATTTGACTCTCCTACGTACCTCATACTGGTGGAACCATACAACATGCGTCCTTTTGTGTCTCTCTAGCTTATTTACTCAGTGTAATGTGCTCAGGGTTCACCCATGTTGTAGCATATATGAGAATATTTTTCCTTTTTAAGGCTAATATTCAGTTATGTATATGCCACATTTTGTTTCTCTCTTTGTGCATTGATGAACCTTTGAGTTGTTTCCTTTCGGCTGCCGTGAGTAATGCTGCAGTGCACGTTAGAGTGCGGTTATCTGTCCGAGTCTCAGCTCCTTTGGATGGACACCCAGAAGGGAATTGCTAGATCATCTGTGCTTCATTTTTTGAAGAACTGCTGTACTGTCTTCCACAGCAGCCTCAGTATTTTACATTCCCACCAGCATTGCACAAGGGTTCCAGTTTTTTTGCTAATACTTTTCTGTGTTTTTGGATAATAGCCATCCTAATGAGTATGCAGTGGTATCTCATGGTTTTGATTTTTTATATCCCTAATGAGAACTGTTGTGGGGGTTTTTTTTTTTGCACATTTTGCTCCTATTTATATTTGAAGGTGTGTGTTATTTTTAATCTATGAACCACATGTAAGCAAGGTAGAAAATATTTTGTAAGAAATGGCTGATAGTCAACTAAACATCTTCCAATTAATACAAGTATTTGAAAGGATTACAACGCTTTATTTTTTTTTATTTTTATTTTTTAAAGTACTTACAGCAGTGTTAGGCTAAGGTGGTTTTATTACTTTGTAGTAAATGATTATATGGTGTGGGTTAGTATATACATGATTTTGTTATTGTTAGAGGAATTCCTATATCTACCTTTTTAAAATCAGTCATGTTGAAAATTGGTGAGTGCCATCATGCTAAATGTTTGAGAAGTTGGATTTTGACTTAAGAGAGCTGTGCTCTTTTCATTAAGTGATTCTGTGTAGATAATCTTTATTTCCTTGGTTTTCTAGAGGAAGACGAACTGCTGTATAAGGCTGATACTTAGCTCCCAAGAGTAACTAATGTGATGCTTTATTCCCAGAAATGGAGCTGTCATCTGACGATCATACTCATTGTCAGGCCAGGATGCGATTAGACAGCAGAACAAAATATTTTGACTTAGGATTCTTGGGAAGTTTAGGTTCTTTTGTTTGCTTCATTTCTTTATACAATTTTAAAACATGAATGTATATTTATTGCAGATTTATAAAATTGTAATTCATTCTTGAAACAGGTGATTTTGGTCTCAGTAGTGTTTTAAGATTCTGAACATGGAGAGGGATAAGGTGTAGTTTTGTTAAAGAACTGTTAAAAGGCTGTTTTATTGTTCGGCTTCACCAGTGTGTTATAGTAACAACATACACACGAAGATGCTTTAACTTTGGAGAGCTGTATATAAGATTAGCATGCTTTTTATTACTTAAAGCAGCTGTCCTACGAACTCCAGTTCACTAATGGTTGAGCAAACTTAGATTTAGAGCACCAGCAGATGGTTTAACTTTAGTAGTAGACTCACTGTCCGTGTATTCTTGTTTAGAAGGGTTCAGCATGTATTGATACCTTTTGTAAAACTTTTTCCTAACAAGGCAACTTGTTAGACTGTCACTAAAACCAAGTAATGAATTAAAGTCGTGTAATAATTAATGTAAAAAATACAATACCCTTACATAATGGGGGATTAGCATCAAAGGTACCATCTCTTGTTATATGTGTTCCTTCAGTTCTGGTTCACTTTGGTATAGAATTGAAATCATTGGCAATTCTGAATAGTAATATGCAGTATGTCCCAAGAAAACTGGGATAGTGAATAATTGGTAGAATATTATTGTAAATGGACATTAATATTAATACTTCTCCTTTTCCTTACTGTTCTGACACTTTGTGCCTTTTGCCCTTACTGTGTTATCATCTATTTGATCTCTAAAAATTGCAATTAGAATAGTTGCTATTAAAAATGTAAGAATCTAGAGGGTGTCAGATAGAGAAGGACAAATATGATCTCACTTATGTGTGGAATTCAAAGAACAAAATAAACGAACAAAGAAAACAGACTTATAGATAGAACAAACTAATGATTGGCAGATGAGAGAGGTTTGGGGGCTGGATGAAAAAGGTGAAGGGATTAAGAGATACAAATTGGTAGCTATAAAGTAGTCACAGGTATAGAAAGTATAGCAGAGAGAATATAGTCAGTGATGTTGTAATAACTAAGTATTGTGCCAGGTGGGTACTAGACTTATCGGGGGGGGGGTAGGGTCACTTCATCAATTACATAAATGTCTAACCGCTATGCTCTACACCTGAAACTAACATAAAGTAATATTGTCAACTGTAATGGGGAAAAAGTATAAGACTTTAATTGGCTTATTTTTATGGAATTTACTCTTCTTAGTCTGTGATGTAGATTGACATGTGCGCCTTTCTCATTTAGAATGACTCTGCTCATGGTGATTACATGCAAAGTGCCGAGGCCAGTTTACAACAGAACAAGCCCCGGTACCTCACGACGGACTTCCTGTGGCACCTCATAGAACACAGCAAGAAGGTATGCTGTATTTTTTGTGTGAACTTAGAGCATTTTTACCTGGAAGGACTGCAGAGTGCTGTTTACTTTGGTTAACTCTAATTCTTCGGTCTCCTTTTTGGAGTAGAGAAATCCTACTGGTCCTGGGTTTAGCTCAAATGCCAGCCCTTCCGCTTCTTCTGAGTCTGCACCTGGGCCCTTGCTCTGCGGTGCTTGCTTGCAAGGCCTGTCCTAGTGCATGCTTATTTGGCTCTGCTTTGTAGTCAGTTGTCTTAAATCTGGTTGCATTTCTCTGGAGGGCAAAGACCTTAACATATTCCCAAAGTATTTAATATCTTTGTAGAATGTGCTCAGCTTCTACTGAAAAAGTGAACTTCACAAAAGGGCACTGGAAGAGAGTTAAGACATTTTTTACAAGTCTATGCTTCCTGCAGCAATGCAGTTTTCAAGAGGGCTGGGATGGGGGATTAAAAAGACATTGCCATGTGGAAAAAGTTGAGATATTCTCTTTTTTAGCATTTGGGGGAGTCCATTACCTGTGTTTAGGGAAAACATTGAAATGGAAAACGTAGCCTGCCAGCTGGGCAGCCTTGGAAGAGTGAAGGATAGACAAAAAGCATCATACCCGTTTATAACAGCTTTGAATAAACAATATTTTGTCTGTTTTTAGTCCCAATAATAATCCTTTTTGTGTAATACATTTTTTCCCACAGAGGAAAAAAAGGTATCAATGTTGTTTAAAAATTCACGTATTTGCCTTTTCTATCCCAGACTATGAAACTGCTTGAGTCATAGACGGCTTCAGCCAAGCTCACTGAACATGCGAGTTCCCAAAGCAGAATTTGGTTTTACAGCAAAGGTCCTTTTTTAAAAAATGAAACAAAACAGAAAACAAAGACTACATCAAAGTGTTACCAGTTAGGGTCATACTATAGATGATTTTTCTTACAGTCTTAATTTTTAAACAAATGTTTGTAGTCTGTGCTTTTCGGTTTAAATTTACGAGGGTCGGAGGATGATTTCCCATTAGCAGCCATTCCTCACCACATACTCTTTTGTCTTCCTCATCTTGAGTAAGATTCTGATAGATCACAGCAGGTATAACTTGAAATCAAGACTGAAGACACAGCTGCATGAGTTTCCATACTCCATAATGCCCCAGTTGCCTCCTACCTGTGGCCCACTGATCTGTAGGAGTAGAGCTGCTTTTTATTTCTGAACATAGCGTAGTCCAGATGGCGTTTATGGAATAGCATCCCATAATGTCATAGAAAGGCTTTTGAAAGCAGCAGACCCTCCGTTCCCCGCTTGGGCCCTGACGATGCTGCAGCAGTTCAGGCGAGCAGCCTTCTTACCTGGCTTCTGAGATTTTCTCTTGTCTCCATCATCAATATTTTTCACCCACTGAGGGCCCAGAAGCAGGCCACCCCACACTGAATGTTTGAAAGTTGGCACAAAGTGCTGGTAATGGTATTGTCGTAGTTTATTATGAATGTCTTTACCAGCCAGTTTAGTCCTCTTACGTTTCCTGCTTTCTCAGTGCCCACCTTCTGTGATCTATAACAATCTTAATTCTTCCTCTATGCTTTCGTTACTTTGCATATTCTACTTCTTCTATTTTAACTTCTTTCTCTAAGGCATGGTGAATCCTCCCCTCCTCTTCTCCATCCCCTCCCTGTCTCCTGAATTCAACTGTGACCCTAGTCTGTTGAGTCACTTTCCTAGCTTCCTCCCTGTGACCATTATCTTTATTAGGCCAGCCTCATAATTGTTTAAGTATTTCTTTTGAATGACTCCAAAGTGCTGTATTTGTAGTAATCTGAATAAAAGGTTTGAATATTATCATCTAGAAAAAATCTTTACTGTAAGTGCCTTTTATTATCTTTTTAATCTTTGGTGCTTAGCAGAGTGCTGGAAACTACGCAGTCACTCAGTGCTGAATGGAGATAGGAAAACTTCATGGATGGATGGCACATCGCAATGCTCCTGGGTTTTGTGCTTTATTTCACGACTTAAGGGCAGTGGGGAAGGTGGCGATGAGCAGCTTAATCGTGCAGCGTTTGTCGCATTGGGTAACTGACGTGTGTACCTGTCTCTGTAGAACAGTCAGCATGTTTTCTTTCTTTCAGCTGTACACATTGAGAAGATCATGTTGAAAGGAGTCCAAAGAAAAAGGGCTGACAAATATTGGGAGTACACCTTCAAAGTAAGCTACTCTCACCCACAAAAGATCCTTCATATACTCTGTTAAATGATCTTTTATAAAGAATTAAAATTAATCTTTGGAAAAACTCGGGGCAGGTTCAGTAATTTACAAAAGCTGTGCATATGTATGTGTTTGTCTTAATGAAGGAGTATACTGCTTTCAGTGTTAGTACATGGTTTGCCAAGTTTAAAAATTGTACCACATTAAAATGATGACAATTCTATTAAAAAGAAAGAAGAGCCTTAGATTTAAGGAATAAGGTATATCTTTTAAAAAGTGAAGGTAAACGTTTTCACCAGCTTTTTTTTAATCGGGATCATGGGCTTTGTCTTTTCCTGGCGTTGTTTTCCCTGATGCTTTTCTCCCTTTCTCCATGATGGTCTTATTCTGTGGCCATTGTCGCCTTGTCTTCTTATCTCTAATTGCTGTCCTGTCATTCTGGCTCAGATAGCTCTGAGTACCACAGAGCCCAGCTCTGTTACTCCCTCGTCTCCTCTTTGCCTGTTCACTGTAACATGGACTCCTTGTCCACGTCTTCCTTATTCCTCTCTGCTTGGGCTTCCGGCTCTAGCCTTTTTTCCTAAGGTGACTGTGTACCTTTAAGCCACGTGGTGGAATGATGCCAGTTTCTGTGTTTCCTCACTTCAGTTCCTCTCCAGAGGTGTTGCTTGCCAAATTTTAGCTGCCTATTACTCATGATATCATTTCTGATCCTCCAACAGAATCGTTTTTTCATTCATCTGAGGCATACTACCATCTTACCTTTCACAGGTTCTTACATTTGGGTTACGTGTTTTTTTCTTTCCAGTAAGTTATCATCTCATGGAAAGCAGAAGTTTTCATCTTCTATCATCCCACCATATCTGACTCACTTAATTCATTCGTTGAATGAATTTCTGAACTCTGGCTTCCGCTTTGTGGGAGAAATAGCCTCACTTTGCATATTTTAAGTTCTTATCTCCGTGTTTTGTACCATTTGGTACAAGCCATGTTTGCTTTCTCTGTTGAGTTTCCCCAGCTCTTCTTTTGTTGCTGGAGCTCTTCGCTTGTTCTTCCTTAAGGTCTTTGTCCTCGTGCTCTGGAAAGATCTACCCCCAGACCGTGACACAGCTGACGTCTCTTCACTCACAGACTGGCTCAAATGCTCCCTCCTCTGAGGGCTTTTTCGGCACCCGTCTGATGTGCTTCATCCTGCTCCCACACTGTGCCCTGTTTGTTTTCTCTGGAGCACTGACCAGTGATGGGAATCCTTATATACATCCGTTCGCTTTGATCTGTCTCTTGCACTCGACTCTGACCTCAGCCAGCAGAGGCTTCGGCTGTCTTGTCCACTCTGTGCCCCTTTCACTGAGAGCAGTGTCCAACATACTGTTAAAGACGTGGATATTTGCTTTGAGGGTTGCTAGATGAAATTTTATATGTACAGCAGGTCCTCAAATAGCATCGTTTCATTCAGCATTGTTTTGATATAATGTTAATGAGATGCCTTAGGAACTTAACCCTTGTTTATATCATTTAGCCTGTGGTAAAATTGGTTTCATTTTATGTTGTCTCCTTTAAAGTCACAGAACTATCGATGACATTAAGTGAAAACTGTATTTTTAAGTATCTGATTATGATACTATTAGTTGGCAAGGCTTAGATCTAAGCATAGTTTAAGTATTTACTTAGCTCAAATAATTATTATGAAGTAGAAATTATTAGTGGCCCACCATAAGGTCCACTGAATTAAAGGTATCCAAGAGGTAAAGAGGCATAATAGATTTCAGTTCTGGCTCTTCTGCTTACTGAGGGTCAGACCAAAGTACGTGAATTTTTTTGTTTTAGTTTCTCCATCTGAAGATGAAGATGGTCATACCTGCCCCATCCATCTTAATAGGATTTTAAAGAATTGGGATAAAGTTGATATCTCTTCATAAACCACAAAGCCCCATAAAAATACAATATAGATTACCAAAGAAGGGTGATAAACACTAGTTATTTCTCTTAGGAATGTATATTTTATGAGTTACAACATAGAATTTTTCTTTCTTGGGGCATAGATCTGTACTGTCAGAGTCATTTAGAATCCTGCAACTTCACAAAAAGGAATGTAAGACACTTCCCTTTCTGAAAAATTACTAAAATATAGCCAAATTTTTAAAGACAGCTTTTTTAAAAAAACCATGCAATTTGAAAGGAGTTATTTAAAAATTTTTTGAGAATATGTCAATGTGCAATTAATTTTAACAATTTTGAAGAAATTATGACAATGTCAGGTTAACTTTATATTTCTAATTGTTAATCTTAATCAATTTAAATGAGGCCCTTTGTTTTACACATGGCTTTTTTCCAGCCATTTCACTCCTAAGAAATAACCATATGTGTGTTTTTTTTAAATCAGGTAAATTGGTCTGATCTTTCAGTTACAACAGTAACAAAAACTCACCAAGAACTACAAGAATTTCTACTGAAGGTAAAAGTATAGATTTTGTTGTTAAACTGATTTTTACATAATACGCAGAATCCAAAAACATAATATCAGAAATACCAGGAAAATTAAAACACATATATTATAAAGGTTTAGGAGAACTCTCCATGAACGTTAGTTCTAGAAACTATCCTGTTATTCTAAACATAAGTTTTCTTACCTTGCGTTACTAATATAAGGAAATAATGAAGGGTTTTCCCCATATTAAAAAAAATGGAACCTCGTTCCTACTTCCTTGCTGAGATGTGTATTGTTGGTGGCTGCTTGCGAGAGTACTTCCTCTGAAAAGAGTGCGTCTGCAAAATGAGATGACGCTCGTTTGCATTTGCCAGTGATTCTCAGACCTAACAGCTCTTCAGCTCACAGTGGGCTTTCCTAAATAGAAGTCCATTTGTTCCTTCTTTGAGTTCCAGGCCCCCCCACACCCCACACTGATAGAATATCAGAGTATTGAGAATAAGGGATAATGGAAGCGTAGACTTGCAGAGGTGAAAGGTATCAGGTCATTTTGTTCAAACTTTTTTCTGTTTCTTTTATACTTATTTTATTGAAAAGTGTGTGGGTAGAGATAAATATTAAAAGAGAGGAATAGATTTAAATGGTTAATCAATAAAATAGTATTTCTCTATAAGCAAAATTTATTGTTAATAGGAAGATAGAACAAAGCCCAGAAAGAGAAAACACATCCAACTCAGTTATTAACTTATAGGTAAAGGTGTGACATAGTTATTGAAACAGTAACAGCTGAAATTTTCAGGATAGTGCTGGTTTTTAAGTTGTGTGCTTGTCACAATAAATACATACTTTCAGAGCACGTGGGTCTCCCTTCCTTCTTGAAGTTAAGAGGCTATTTGTCACCAGCTTGCAGAGCTTTGAGCAGCACAGTGGGTGCTGGCTCTGAGGAGCACACAGTTTGATGTGCTGTCACAGTGTTAGTTCTGCTGGTTGAGAATACTCAGCGACAACTTGAGTATTTCCATTTACCTGTGGCTTATTTTATACTGACTCTGGAATAAGGGATGAGGACTCCCTTCAGCCACATCAAGCTGCTGACCTAACTGCATGTAAAGTTTGGGGCGTCATTAATTTCCAGTCGCCGAAGGTCATATGCATGTGACATGTTAGCCTCAGACAGCGTGGGGAAGAAGGAGAGAGCGGTGGAAGGAATGGGTGCATGAGCACTGTCGTTCGGGGAGAAGGGCCATCAGCACCCCCGATGAGGAAAGGACGCCTGCCTCACCCCACTCCCACACATGCACTTTTACATAATCTACTCGTTTGTGACTTCTCTCTGTTGGTAGAAGAAACCATCAGAGTTTAAGTGCACACCATCAGAGCAGCTTCATCTGGGTTAGAGAGGAACGTGCTCTTCCTTCTGCTGTCCTTTCCATGGCAGGATTCGGATGCCGGGGGGCGGGCTGCAGCGGGGAGAGAGCTAAGGCTGAAGCGCCTTGCAGTGTGGAGTTGGACAGGGTGGGGGTCCAGCACTGCCTCCTGTCAAAGCAGGTTACGTAATGAGTTTGGCTTAGGTGCTTTAAAATATTACAGCCCCAATCATTCATTTATTCTTAAGAATTATGGTAATTAATAATCCTTCCCTGCTTAGTGAATGTTTGAATATATATAGTATTTCTAAAATAGGGCATATGCCTTATCACATTATATGAAATTATCTGCAACATCGTATACTTCTAGAAACTAATTGCCTGTTATAAATTACACTTTTTAGTTTATCATCTTTTTTCTTTCTTACCTTCCTTTTAAAATCATGGACAAAAGAGCAAAAAGTATCTTTTTGGCAAGCTGTAGATTCTAGCTTGTAGATGCTGTTTAACTGCACTTCTCGTTTGCTACCATGCAGAAGAGTGAGTTTGAGGTCAGTGCTTTCAAATCCTTTTTTCCCACGTAAAAGGCAAACTCTGTACTCCGCATCCTCCTAGCCACCTTCACCTGCTGCTCTTAGCAGCTTCATCTGACGCCCTGCCTGTCATTTCTCATAACCGGAATGGAAGCTCCATGGAGACGGGGTTTTGTTTCTTCTATCACTGTGTATGCACGGGGCCTAAAACAGTACCTAGGACAGGGGCAGAGTTCGAATATTGGTTGACTGAGTGAATGAACGAGGACTTACAAAAACTAAACTGTGATGAGATATTATAAATGGTTATCCATTAGGCCTCAGTGCTTTTAAAGAAAAGCTTGCAGTAGCAGAGTATAAATACCTTCCGGCACTCTGAGCTTGTTCTGAGGCTGAGTCAGAGCTCTGGAGGTCGAGGCCGGGTGCATGGGAACAAAGACCCAGAGGTAAGAAAATCCAAAAGAGTGACTACCATGGAAGAGACATGATCTAGAGCTATATTTTTAGCAAATGTGCCTTCCTCTAGCACTGGAAATTGTCTCTGGAAATTAAAACTACTTGAAAATAAATCAGTTTGCAAATACCAATGCCTGTACATCTGCCCTCTGCCCAGTCACATGAACAGTCATTGACTAAGTAAAAAAAAATTGATGTCCTCCCACCTTCCTGTGTTTAGAAGAGCCATCAGCCATTCAATAGTTAAAATAGACTTGTCCATGAAGCTGGGTAGATTTTGGCTGGCTACAGGTATTCAGGAGACATCACGTTTAAAATGGGGGTAAAATATATCTAGTGTCCCAAATCTGTATTAAAATGATAATGTCAAAATGTAAATATTGAAATGAATAGTCATTTCTTTGTTTGAAAACATGCAGATTCAGAGTTTGTTTGGTCCTGTTAATGGTTAGAGGGCTGACCTCTGCGGTGGGTGTGTGGGTCACCAGCAGAGCCTTCAGCCTCACCAAGTTAATGAAAGAACCAGAAGAGTTTCATTTTCACATAACTTCTTGATTCCATAGCCTCACTGTGCCTAAAACTAGTAATACTTTTGCTGACTTTGTTATATTTTCCATTTCTGAATTGTTGACTCAAAATCTTTATTTGTCAAAAGAATACTTAACTTTGGGATCTCAAATTAAAGATCGATATGTAAAATGGCTATTTGAATAGATCGATATCTTCTTAGGGCTCCTTAGGTACTCTTAATTTTGGTGAAAGTGCCAGTAATTCAGTTTATCGCAAAGACTATCAAAAGTCAAATTTAAAACTGAATTCTTGAAAGACTTGGAAAGTTAGTTTTATAAAAAAGAATACTTTCATTAGGAGTTTTTTAAAGTAAACTGATTAATAACTTAAAATTTTGTTTTTAAGTTAAAAATTTTTTGGCCAAGTGATGATTTTTTGTGGTTTCTTTTATATTACTCTGAGGGTGACTTCATCATCACATCAAGAAAAAGGTTTTTTGTTTTTCTTTTTTTAATGTAAGATTAAGAGTTTTCACCACATCTTTCACACCCATTTTTTATCTGCTGTATAGCATTGGTAATCTGACATTGCCTCAGGTTCAGAGGTAAAGCAGGAAGAATGAAAGTGATAACTGTAAAGGCAGAGATAACACTTTTCAGATTACAATTTAAGGATAAAAAAATACTAGCTATGCTATGCAAAATGTTCCCCTTATCAAGAACCTTGGTGTGGGTGTCACTGTTGTGTAGCATGTGGAACTTAGAGTGTGAGGTATGTGCAGGCGTGTCCCAGACCTGAAGCATGTCGGGTGCTGCTGGTTCCCCTGCCCCTTGGGGCGCCCGGGGCTGTGCCCGGAGGGCAGGCAGCGGCTTCAGAGCGGGCGCTGTGTGGAGAGGGTTAGAACAGGAGCTGCTCTCAGATGATGACCGAGCAGGAGGCATTGATCTCCCTGTCATGCCTGTGGCTTGTCGCATACTTACCAGTACGTGAGAAACTGAACGCTGGCCATGCTCTTTTTCTTTTCCAGCTTCCAAAGGAATTGTCTTCAGAGACTTTTGACAAGACCATCCTGAGAGCCCTGAATCAGGGCTCATTGAAAAGGGAAGAACGGCGGCATCATGACCTAGAGTCCATCCTAAGGTGACGATTTCCCTGACACTGCCACAACAGTGTCCCACGCAGACTGGGTCCCAGGCTGTCCTGAGGACTTAGAGTGGAGCGCTAAGGGACATCACAGAGCTTTCACTGGAGTCCTTTTTAAAGCGGACTTTTTGAGATTTGTGTTGTTTAAGTCTAGGCTCACAGTAAGACACCAGACTGGTGTGTTTTGTTTTGTTTTTTATCATTGTACTCTTCACCTCTCTGAAATCAGAAATGAGTACTTCTAAAATGAGCAAAGATTCTGTGAAACCTCTTACTTCGTAAAATATTTACTGAAAAAGGCCCTTGTCCAAGAATGCAGCTTTTGTTTTGCGTAAGTTGTCAAGTAAGAAGATTCGGCTAATGGGTGAGGAAGTGAAAGGAAGTACTGCTTCCGGCACGTCTGCTCTCTGTCCAGCGGTGGTTCGGGCACAGTGGTGGCGGTTGAGGTCCTCTGGAGGTTGAGGGCAGGTCTTTGCCCTGGCGAGGTTGATGGGTTGTTGGAAAAGATGGGTGTAGGTGAGGTGAGTGTTACCTGTGCTTTCAGGGTGGGGGCAGGGCACAAACCTTGTCTTGCATTAGCTCCCACATCACCGTATGCCCCTAGAGAGAGGAGGAAATGAAGACAGAGGCCAGAGAATCGTTGGTGCACAAGGGTCCTGCACAGGTGTGGCTGTGGCTATAGGTAAATGTGCTTGTTCATGATGAGTAGTGAGGGATCTTTTGCCTACTGGCTTATATTTTTTCTAAAGTAAGAGAATTCCTTAAGAAGGGGCATATCGAGGGTGGGCGGGGGGCAACTGTTTGAGAGTAGAAAGCATTTGAAGTATTTGTGTGGGGGTGTGGGTGTGGAAAACAACCCTGGCGGGGGAACCTAGTCAGCGGGCAAGGGTTGGAGTCCATCAAGATTGAAGATCAAGAAATGACACTGTGACTTTTTAAAAAATCTTGCCAGCAGTTCAGGCCCAGGTGTTAGGAAAGCATGGTTGGATTTGTTCTGGATAAGGACCTTATTGGATGTGACAAGGGCAGTGAGGCAAGGATATATTTTTTTAAACATTTTTAAAAATGACAGATAACTAGTTTCTTAGTGAAAATAGCTGAGTTTGCTGGATGAGAGTGGAGACAGGCGTCGTGGGAGTGAGTGATCAAATTATCGGGTTGAGATGAGAGTGAAACCTCAGGGAAGTGAGTTTGAGGTGACAGTTGCTTGTGATGTTAGAGGCCCGGAGTGCAGTTTGGGGAATTGTCACACTCACCTCTCGCAGAGCTTCCCTTTAGGGGAGAGGAGTAAAGTAACTGGCCAAGGAAACAAGTGCTGTTTCACTGGAAACTTGCAGATCTTATTAAGACGACCAAAAGCAGTGGCTCAGAGTCAAGGCTTGAGTGAGGCTTCTTATCTGCCCTCTGAGCAGAAGACGGCCCAGTTCCAGACACAGACTGCGAGAGGGAGAGCAGACAGTGCTGTCATTTCCTGGGGGCGGGGCAGTGAGTGTGCTCAGGAGGAGGAGGAGCTGGGAGGAAGCCATGAATGTTTGCTCTTGTGGGCGAGAAGCAGAAATTGAGAGGGACAGTGTTTACATTGAATGCCAGGGTCCAGGTTGTGACTGTGGAGTAAATGACGACATAAAATAGGAGATGGAGTCACCGGGGACAAGGCAGCCACGCAAAGAGCCAGGAGTGTTCAGTGGTCACCCATGTGGACTTCAGAGTCCCCCAACATGATGGAAGACTTGCAGTGAAGAGGACAGTGAGGCAGGGGCCAAAACTGAACGTGAATGTGAGGGGCGACCCGAAGGTCAGCGCGTTACTTGACCAGCCTCAGGAGGGCCCTGTCCCCGCAGCCTGCACCTGGCGGGAGAGCCGGCGAGTCCCTTCCACCCACACGGTCTGTGAGGGAAGCCGGTCCCCGGCAGCCGGCAGGATTTTACTCAGAATGAGGAGGTGCAGGCCATGTCCACTGAGGAGCCCGAATGTCTGGGCCGTCTCAGAGGGCACAGTGGAAGGGTCTGGAGAGAGAGGAGGGGCCGTGGGTCCAGGGAGTGGTCACCGCATTCCAGAGGTGAGACCGATGGAAGTGTGGGTCATGATGGCGAGGAAGAGTCGGGTGAGTTCCCAGGTCCCCGCGCTGCCCAGACTTCCGTGGGCATGTGCGTCCCTGGGGACTTCCGAAAGCACGTGTGCCACTCTGTAGGCCTGGAGTTCTGATGGGCTGGAAGAGATGCTGGTCCCATGTCAGGTAGCAGGCCTCAGTTGGGTGGTGGGTGCTCAGCTGTATCTGGGGGCTCAAGAGAGTTTCTGCAGCTACGATTTTTGGGGGCTGCTCTGGCAGTGTGAGCCCGGTGGTCTGCACTGGAGGAGATGGTGAGGGCACCAGATGGCAGCCTCTGGGGTGTGGTGGGCAATGTTAGGACATCTTAGGGCCAAGTCGGCGTGTGCTGTTACCTGGTCCTCCCTGGCTTCAGTGTGTGCTTGTCCTCAGCCAGGCAGTGCTTCCTACATGGCTTCAAATTTCAACCAAGGTCCTTACCTTGCCTGAGATCACATGACTGACCAGTGGTAGACTTGAAGCCCCACCTCAGTGCTGCTCCAGTACAGAGTGATGAAATATAAGAAAACCTTCAGTATGTTTTTATACAAAGTGCCTGATAAAGAATCCCTTCATTTCATTTATCTTAGGTAGTTCGGGGCTTTCATGATTTATCTAATTGATGCTTAATATAGAACATTTGGCAAATACAGAAAAGTAATAAAAAGATGACAATTACCCAAATAGCAATTAACATTTTTTAATTTTTCCCTTTAGCTGCTTTTGTTTGCCTGTAATATTAGTTAGGTAGTTTATATCCTGTTTTTACTCTCAAATTATAAGCATTTTGTTTTTAATTCTTCAGTGTAGTTTGGCTGAAAAATATGTTCCATCTGGCTGTATACCCCTTTGTCTGTTTCTCTTTTTTTTCCCCTCCAAAAATAAAGCTTCGATCGTTCTTGCCTCATTTCCCAGATTTATGAGTAAATACTGAGGAGAAGTTTTTTGAAATTGGTTTACTGATTTAAAGAGTGTGGCCCTTAGAACCCCTGATAAGTATGATACTATGTTCCTTACGGAAAAATTATGTAAGTAGCAGTGCACACTCCCAGCGTTTGAACTTGCCTGCTTACCACAGCTTGGCAAGCTTTGCGTATCATGTTTTAAAATACGTGCTAATTTGATAGATGAATGATTATCTCATTGTCTTAATTTTCATTTCCTTAATTAGTGAAATTCAGTATCTTTCTATAAGTTCATCTGTTTGTGTATTTTCTTAGATTTTTAAATGAAACCCATGTTAACAATTTTAGTATATAGTATTTTTTAGTTAGCTATGATTTTTCTTTAATGAAGGTTGAAATAGTATGTTAGGTCTATCAGTCTTTGTTTCTGTATTCTTGTGTATCTCTTCACAATTAAAAAGTCATTCCCAGTTTGTCATTAAATATTAGCTGTATCTTGGTAGTTATGTGGAAAACGATTAGGCTGCAATGCTGTCATTCCTTACATCACAATTAACTCCAGGTGGCTCAAAGATTTAATGCAAAAAAGAAAATATGAAATTTGTAATCTGAGTATGAGGAATTTTTCCAAGCATCACAATGCCTAGAAATCATTAAAAAACAAATTTTAATACTCAAAAATCAAAATTCTGTGTGATGTGAAAAAGAAAATACACTATAAACAAAATGAAGACAAATCTCAAGTTCAGAAAAAAAATGCTGTAATAATTTTTTCTTATTAAAAAAACTCCTAAAAGTTAGTAACGTAATAAAAACCAGTAGCTTAAAGCAGGAAGGGGAGAAAAAGAAGCACGTACGAACATATAGCACAGAGAAGCTGGAATTTTAGGTGCCATTTAAACATAAAAAGATGCTCCTAATCAGAAATATAAATTAAAACCTTGAGTTTTTATTTAACCTGTTGAATATGCAAAGATCAACAAATTTGGCAGGTACTCTTGGTATGAGAGACCTAAATTGGTAATACTTATACCCTTTGCTATTTGACGATAATGTAAATTTATAAGCAGATAACCTTTAAATAATAGTTCCACTTCTATTAATTTATCCTAGATTTATAGATGTAGATTTATTCCCACTTACACATGCAAAGATGAATTTCAGGAATGTTTACTGTCCTGTTTTTTTTAAGTAGAGAAGACTAGAAACATTTAAGATGTCATGAGGATTTGGTTAAGTCACGGTACATTCATTTACTAAGATACTATGTAGCCTTACCAAAAGAGAGAGAGAGGAAAGATACATTAAGTTGTGCTGGGTGAGAGCAAGGCGGGAAAGTTAGTGGAATGTCACCATTTTAAAGAAAGGATGTGGACATATTTGTGTGCATAGAATATCTCTGAAAAAAAAAATAGTAAAGAGGCTTGTCTCTAGAGAGGAAGAGAGGGTGCCTGGGGAGTGAGAGAGAGATTAACTGGTCACTTTGTAACTTCCGAGTTTGGGCCCTCTATGTTTTTACTTATTTAGAAAAATTGAAAGCTAGTCCTCCTTAGAAACACAGTCATTTACTTTTCCTGTGTGTGATAGTTTTGTTATTATTTCTATTAATTTTTTGGATTTATTTTTTTATGCCCAATGAGGTCAAGATCTAACTTTATTTCTATTTCCAAACAATGAGTTGATTCTTTCCTAAATTATTGATTTCCTGTGTAATTCTTTGTCCTGCAGTCTGTCACTTTTCCCAGGGTCACATTTTAATTATTACAGCTTTATAATTTATTAATAGTTGATAGATCTGGTTTTTCCAACCCCTGGTACTGTTTCTAAAATACTCTTCCACATTCTCAGATATTCTGTAGCTTAGACAGTTATTTAAAATGTGTTGCATATGTGCTCTAGGAAATATGTTCAGCTGTGGTTCAAGGCTTAGTGATAAAGTGCCTAGGTCCTTTATGTGATTCATTTTTCAAGAGTCACTATCAACTCCTGTGCTCTTTTCCCTTGTCCTGAATGGTGAAGTCCTAAAGCCATTCAGTGGGACAAGGTATGCAGCAGCGTCAGGCTTGGAGGATGTGGCCGCATGGACTTGAGAAAAGAACCCTCAGCGGGGTGAGGAAGTCATTCACTCCCCAGAAGTGGCGGGCGGCCTGGCGCAGTGTTTCAGAGGACATGCACATGAAGGTGGCCCAGTAGGGACTTGGAGCCCAGGCCAGAATAGCTGGGCATCTGCACAGGGGTAGGAGGGAATGGTGAGAACCAGGTTTCTCTTTTTTGGAGAAGGGAGATAAATAAGGAAAAAGAGAAAACCAGAATGAACCCTGAAGTGTCTGATTGGAGTAGAAGATGTTGGTGCAAACTTACGATTTTCGGTGTACTTAAGTAGATACAGAAACAGACACGATTGTGTATGCACGTGCCTTGCCTGGCTCCGTCCCTCACAGGGGTCTGGAAGCAGCCGCTCCCCAGGAGCCGTGGGCATGCCTGGTGTCCAGAGCTTGGTTTGTAGCACCGTTCCCGGAGGACAAGTGGGTCGCAGGGCTGGAGCCAGAAAAGTACAGAATGAGCCTGTTGTGCCAGAAAGTAAGGAAGTGCTCGGAATGGTGTGGCTTGGGCAGGACACAGAAGCCAGCTCGAAGGGCCTCCTGGTGGTCAAATCTGGGCAAATTAGACATCAAAAGAAGTAGTAGTAACATTGAATGAAGTAGGAGCCCCGAGTCTCATGTTGAAATAAATAATAAATGAATTGATAATTTGAGAAGTAGGACATTTACAGTATCAAAGCCCCTTCCCACAAAAGAATGCTTTTTATTTACAAAGGAAAGAAGAATGACTTTAGCGTGGAGAGGCCTGACAGTAAAGTGAACTTGAAGAGTGCGGAGTCGGCCGTAACCGGCCACTGCACAGCGGGCTGCAGTGAAAGAACACAACTTCAGGCCCATGTTGAGGAAATGGCAGACACACCCAATTTGTCACCATGCGACAGAATACCTGGGCTGTCCTCTTAAAGCCATGAGAGTTAGGGAGGGACACAGAGCTGGCAGCTGAATGCAGTGCAGTATCTGAACTGCGTCTTTGTGGTAGAAAGGACACTTTAGGGTCAGTTGGCAAACTTAATTGGGGTGTGAGGATTTCCACAAGGAGCCACTTTCAGAAATTTGGCTTTTGTAGCCAAGACTGCAAATAAGAGGCACATGTCTGACTCGTTACAGTTTTTAGGGGTCTCCCCATTGATGATCACGGTGTATATATATTAAGTAACCTTTTTACTGTAAAGGTGTTTATGCAAACTATTTGTGAAGAATGTAAAGGAAGATATAATGTGGAAAATCCCTAATTTTTCTTTCTCCAAGTCTACTCACTAGACATAACCTTCATTAAAAATCTTACGTAACTTTTCAGAAATTTTCCGTGCAGGTAGACACCCTTGAATTTATATATTTGTGTGTATTTTTTTTATTGTGCAAATTGAATCATCCTATACACTTTTCTGCCGCTTAATCTTTTCATTTACTAAATTAGACTTGGTAACATGTCAGTACATAAAAAAAAGACTGCCTCCTTGTTTATTATTTGCTGCGTAATATTCTGTTTTTAGTTTAAAATATTTATTTTAAATATTTTAAAACCACAAACATTACAAAACATACATGTAGACATTCATTGTAACATTTGGGTACATTTATTTGTAAGAGAAATTTCTGGAATTGTAGTTGGTCAGAAGTTTTGCATTTTTAAATATGTAGTATTTCCAAATTACTTCTGAGGGCGGGGGGGGCCACACTTTATACAGTAGGAATCCTCGTATTTCTATTTCCTCTCCTCAGCAGACATAAAATACTCTTGATTTCTCATCTTTGCCAGTTTGAAAAAGGAAGATTATCTCATTTTAATCTCTTTGGCCATTTGCAACTTTCCTGTGAATGGTTTTTTTCAGTTCTTTCCATTTTTTTATTTAGTGATTTATAAGAGTTATATATTAGAGAAAGGATCTTTGCTTGTCATTTCTTGACCATGCAGAGTTTAAAATTTTATGGACATGTTGTAGTTGGATTTATCAGTCTTTTACGGTCTCACGGTTTTGTATCCTCTTATAATTTCAGAGTTTTGTGTCTCACTTGGAAAGGGTTTTTTTCCCCCTCAAAAATTATATTTTTAATACTTCTCTTTTAAAAAAAATCTTTGATTCATCTGTATGACCAGCCTGTGGTCTCAACACCATTAATAGGGGGTTAGGACACTTCATTCTC
The DNA here is from genome assembly GCA_003508835.1 of Eonycteris spelaea. Lineage (NCBI taxonomy): Eukaryota > Metazoa > Chordata > Mammalia > Chiroptera > Pteropodidae > Eonycteris > Eonycteris spelaea. Next base: position 2,021,589 of record PUFA01000056.1, read on the forward strand.
AGTTTCTGAATTTTAGATTAGTATCGTTTCCATTCATTGCTTAAGAATGTAGCAGTTGTAAAGTAGAGGTGGGGAACGCGAGTGAGACATAGGAAGTGAGTTCGTCAGTAATGTAGAGATGGGTTGGCGCAGGACATGATGCGTCCAGTTCAAATACACTGTACGTTAGGAAAATGAAAACGTGGCACTGAAATGTACATTTGGGGTTGGATGATTAGTCAAGTCAAAATGTAGCCCTGTTTTTTAAATTTAATTTAGCAAGTAGTTTATGACCACTTTGACCTTCTAATGCGGTCATACGTTAATGAACCTGACTGCAGCCTGTGTGCAGATTCAAGCCCATGCCTGTATCTCAGGGGTGGTTCCCACAGGGGCTTTGCAGTTGGTATGTGGAGGGAGCTGTAGGTGGGTTCTGGGCTGTCCTTTGGGACTCAAGCCTTAAATTGAAGGTGTACTGCTTGTACTTCTGACCAACTATAGTTTGTAAATGTAACTGGATAATAAATTCCACCACTGCTTTTGGATTTTAATTCCCAGTTTTACGTGGTATGTTCAGACCTGGAAGTTCAGATTATTACTTCCTTATTTCATATCTCAATTTTTTCCCATCTCTTCATTTCTCCTATTGGTCTTCCTATTAAATAGCTACCTCCACTTTTGAGTACCGAGAAATAATTTTGCCTTATATACAAGACACCTTTGGCCCACAAGGGTCATCCCTTGGTATGATATTTAATAATTTTATAATTAATCTGAATGATAAGTCAGAAACCTTGGGGAGAAATTAAGAACTGAAATTTTAAATGAGCATTTTTTTTCTTTTTTAGGCGAGGCAACCCTCGGTTGACCTCACAGATTTCAAGGACTTTGTCAGTTTACAATTCCTTATTTTTTATTTTTCACGCCTTCAGTACCTGTCTTCCTAGGTAGTCTCCCATATAAGTACTAACCAGGTCCAACCCTGCTTAGCTTCCGAGATCAGACGGGATCGGGCTTGTTCAGGGTAGCGTGGCCATAGACTTAAATGAGCATTTAAAGTGTTCAGAAGCAAGGTAAAGGGATTTGTATGTTGAGTGGCAGGATGCCAGTTTAATTTACCTATATCATTCGAGTGTGATAACCTTGAAGAATTGGTAGTATTTCCTGTGAGGAAATTGAAGCTGAAAGACTAGATTACTTGTTTTAGGGTGATTCAGCTTTTAAGTGGTTGAGCTGGTATTCAGATCCATGAGTAACCTTTCCATTAGACTGTGCTGTAACTATACTGCTATTTTGCAGGGTCCCTTCTATACAGAAAACCTCCAGTTGGAATCTTTTAATTACATTAATAAAATAGGAGGGAAGCTGGTTTTCAAAGATAACAGCTTGGAATCAGAGTGTGATGCACATTGGTGAATCACCAGTCAGTCATGCCCCAAGACGTAGTAATACTTGTAACTAACCGGACCACAGTGTTGCATAGTTTCCAGGACTCTTATCCCAAACTGCCCAACCTCCTGTGCTCCAGAGGAGTGGAGGATGGTTTTTTTGTAGTAGAGCCAAATGATGAAAAGTAACACCTATGAAGGAAGAGTAAAGAAATTATAGTTTTTTTCCCAAGTAGAAAGGTGGCTAATTGGACCCCTTGGACAAAAGGCTGCAATAAAAACTTACCACTCGATTATATAAGATTTAAGCTTGCTTATTAGATTCTTACAAATAAGTTTTGACTTTTCATTCAGTTCCTCCTATGGGAAATATATTAGAAAATAGTATTGTTTCTCTTAGGAACACTTTTTTATACCTGAATTAAACAGCCACCTAAGTTTGCTTTACAATCTAAACCGAGATTGTGGATTTACAGTACGTGACATTAACAAACCTCTTCTCTTTTCACATGCAGGCAGCTATTCTCAGCTTCGTCACAAGCTTTTCTCCAGAGTCAGAAAGTGCACAGCTTTTTTCAGTCCATATCATCAGACCCTCTGCACAGCCTCAGTAAGCACCTCCCACTCCTTTGTAGAAACCTGATGTTTTCCGTGCTTGGATTTCTCGCTTTGCCATGCCTATGTGTGAGGTGGTCACTTTATTTAAAGTAAAGAAATAGCGGCATTTAATCAAGAAACATTTGTAGTTTTAAGTGAATTTTACACTGCAGTTTTAAAGAAAAAATAATGTCACAGAACAGACCAATTGCAAGGCCGGGGTCACGTCTCTCAGACTCGCAGGCATACGGGATCCTCAGGCTCCTTGGTGACCTGACTTACAGATGCCGCAGTGCTGGCTGCATGGTCTATAACATGCTCTTACGACCTCTGTCCCTGTCATGAATTCCCCAGCCTCCCAGGCTGGGGACCTCAGCCTTACTATTTTCATTTTTCCCCTTCATGCAGCCATTTAAAAACCAAGTCACTCCAAACAAAGGGCCTCTTCCTTTTTCCCCTCTCTGTACGAATCCCCTTCTGGTCAGGCCTTTCTTTCATGCGCAGAGCGTGCAAAGCCTTGCTCTTCCGTCAGGTCATGGTTTCTCACCGTTCTTTAACCTATCCTAGGACTGTCTCTGGGATCAATTTGTTAATCCTCTCTAAAGAACCAGCATTTATCACATTCGGCCTTGTATTTGGTTTTGTGCACATCCATCTCAGCTGCCTTTTTATAACAGATATTTTGCCAGTAACTGATGTGTGCTTTAGGAGAATTTCTGCTAACTAAGCAAAGCCACTATGCAAGCAGCTGAGTTTGTTTTTTTTTAATCTTCTGCTTTCAAAAAGTCATTTCCTGTATTTAAAAGGGAAAGAAAATGCATATTTTCTCAATTTGAGTTTGGAGAAAAAGAGGTAAAATAATAATGTGATTGATTGACTATTATAACATATAGGTTAACTTTTTAAAGTTTTCTAACCATTTGTATATATATGTGCCTTAAATATTTTAAACATAACGAATGACTGTTCAGGACTAATTAAGACAAGATGGATACCTCCGTGGTTAAATTTATGTCTGAATAGTGGCAAGAGCTTTCTTTTAAAGAGAACCCTGATCATTCTAGAGTTTATACATTTAACAATCAGTGATTTCTGCTTAAACTAAATGTAGGTACTTTTTATTGAATACCTATGAATACCATCTGTTTAGTTCTAAAAAGACATTGCAACACAAATTTAAACTTTCAATTCAAATTTTAATAGGCTGCCCAGGAAAACTCACCCAGGCGAGTAGTACAGGTATAAATAACAGAAAACTCATCTTGGGAGCCTGGCAGTATTTAAACTACATGAGCAATGAATGCTACAGTGGCTGGTAGATTTTAAGATATCAAATTGTTGTGAAATTAAAGTAATGCATTAAAGTAAGTATTTTGAGATTAAGGAAAATCTGGTCGGGATGTCCAGTCTGTTCCACCAAAGAATACATTGTTCATTTGCACATACTCTTTTGAAAAATGACAGCTCTACCTCCCCCCCCCACACAGAGAGCAACAGTCCATATCCTGACAACTGAGAAAACAAATGTTCACTCCTAAATGACTTAAAACATTGGACACTGGCATCCCACTGGTCTGTATTTTGATGGAGTGGTAACCCAGTGCTATTACTGTGTGTCCTCCACAGATTGCTTGTCACTGGTCTATAATAGAAAAACAGACACAGAGAGTAGACTGAATCTTTTGTAGCAATTTAATATTGCCACAACATTATTATATTTTATAAAACTAACAGTTCACAACGTATCAAATTTTAAAAAGCTTGCAGTACTACAGATTTTCGAGAAGCAAGAATCTAGCCCAAATCCTCCTGGTGGGGGCTGGAAGATGTGAAGCAGCTTGCTCCAGTCCCGTGGTTTTTCTGGGGAGAGCTGGCTTTGTGAATCAGAGTCCCTATTCTCAGTCCAGTGTTTTTTGCTATGTCATCTTGCTTTTTCTAAAGGTCCTACATAGTAGAAATGTTCTCTTTGCCACTAAGTCTCCACCCTAATCTTCCTTGGGAGAAAAATACGTATTATATGTGTTAATGGCATTGAATACTCCCTACAGATAACTTACAGTCCTCACTGAAGACTTCCAAGATACTAGAACACTTAAAAGAAGACAGCTCAGAAGCTTCAAGCCAAGAAGAAGGTAAATGTTGATTCCCTGGAATAAGTCATTCTGCCTTATGCTGGCACAGGGATAGGCAAACAGGGATAGAACAGATTAAGGAGCCCAGAAACAGACGTAAGGGAACGTGGAATTTGACAGGTGGCATCACAAGTAAGTGGGGGAAAGAATAGACTGCTCAGGAAATGGTGTTGGCTGGCTTTCCAGTGGAAAAATGGAGAATTAGATCCCTATTGATGTCATGCACAAAAATTTCAAGTGAATGACATTCTATGTAACATATAAACTTAATGTAATATGTAAAATATAAAACTTAAACTTTTAAATGTTAATAATCTGGGACAAGAAGGCTTTCTTGACAAGACAGAGCATGACCACAATAGAGCTCTTTCTGACCTAAATTAGAACTTAACATGTGACAAGAAACCAGACAGAAGACATTTGCAGGATATTTATAGTTAAAAACTACGTCCAGGTTATAGAAAGATTCTTCTAAAAATCAATGAGAAAACATGCCAATTGGTAATATTTACATAAGATAGTCAATTCATAGAAGAAGAAACTTGAGTGGTCATTAAATAGTGTTCATCCTCCTCAACAGTCTGGAAAATGCAAAAATAAAAACAATGAGATATCATTCCACACTCATCTAATTGGCAAAACATTTTCAGTCTGACATTATTAAGGCTGTGAAGTAATGGGGACTCTCCTCTATTGCTGATGGGAATATAAATTGGCACAACTATTTTGGACAGCAACTTGACACTAGTGAGGTTGGAGGTAGTTAACTCTCTGCTACTGCCTAACATAAAATTGTCCATGTGCCCAGGGGACAGGGACTAGGGGCACCATTCTGTGTAATAGCAAATACGTAGACATTACCCAAACGCTTTAAATGTTACTAGGGGGCAGTCAAAATAGTGGCAGTATATTCGAATATGCCGCACCACTGGCTGTGTAAGTCAGTCCATTCGCAGGTAGGTAAAATGGAGTGTGCTGGAGTACCGAGCAGCTCACCTCTGCAGAGGGAAGGGGTTGAATGGAGTGGAGGAAGGCCTCGTTTCTTAGTGAGGAGAGAGAGACAGAGGTACTGGGAGGTGGGTGCTTGTTATAGATAAAGTTTTTTAAATGTTTGACACACTTCATTTTTTTAACAGTTAAAACGCCTGAATTTGAGTGTTGTAGTTTTGCAGTGGCATGCTCATAGTAAACTTTCATAGTTTTGGACGAAATTGATTTGCTGTTAGGTAGAATACATTTAAGAAGGTATTTAAGGACATTTAGTCATTTGTGAAAGTGAAAATTACTTCTTTAAGGAATTTTCTGTGAAAAATGCTCTACACAATCTGGTGACACTGTTATGGTCACGTAAATTAGTTGCATCATCCTTTTGGATTTTTGCAGAAGCATTTGGTATAATAAATTGTTTTTTCCTATACTCTAGATGTGTTACAGCACGCCATAATCCACAAGAAACATACCGGGAAAAGTCCCATTGTGAAGTAGGTATCTAATTCCTAAAACAGAATAAATCAGTGTCATATTTACTTTAAGTACTGATCTATATTTGGCTGTAAGTTACATTTTACTATTTGCTTATTATTTGTCCTGTATTTTCTGTTTTCTTTTTTCTCCTTTCTTTTGGGTGGTTTTCTATTCTATTTTTCTCTTATTAGCCTCGATAGTTATACCTTCTTTTTTTATTCTTCTAGTGGTTACCATAGAGATTATATTGTACCTCTTTGACTTACCGAGGTGTGATATTGATTGTGCTTGTACCACTTCCCATGTGATGACCTTTGATCACTGTAACTTCACTTATTTCCTCTCAATTTACAAACTGTACCTGGCATGTATTTTAATTCTCTCCATATTTTAGACGTCATGAAACTTTTTTCATTAATTTACAACTGATCATGTCATTGTTCTCAATTCCTTCCTGTGTCTATGATTGATTTACATCTAACTGAAGAACACTTGAGTATTTCCTGTAGTCATCTGCCTGTGATGAGTTCACTTGTTTTTATCTGGAAAAAAAAATGTTTATTTTGCCTGCATTTTTTGTCACCTCCCATAGATTCCTTTCTGTCACCACATATTTGACCCCTTTTACCCCATCTACCTTACTCCTGCCTTGCCTGCCTGCATGTTTGAAAGACATTTTTGCTGATTTAGGATTCTAGATTGGCAGTTACTTTGTTAGCGCTTTGAAACTGTACAGGTGTACCTTGTTTTATTGTACTTTATTGTGCTTCCCAGATATTGTGTTTTTTTACAAATTTGAAGGTAAGACCGTCTACCAGCAAAAAAGATTATGGCTTGCTAAAGGCTCAGATGGTGGTTAGCATTTTTTAGCAAGAAAGGGTTTTTAATTAAAACCAATGTACATTGGGTTTTTTAGACATAATGCTATTGCACACTTAATAGACTTACAGTATAGGGTACACATAACTTTTATGTGCACCAAGAAACCAGAAATTTGTGCGATACACTTGATTGCAATGTTCAGTTTGTTGCCGCAGTCTGGACCAAACCTGCGACATCTCTGAGGTCTGCCTGCAGCGCCGCTGGCTTCCGGTCTCATGTCTGTGGTCCCTCGCATCATGCCCTTTCAGCCCAGCTGATTTCCGCTGCAAATCACATAAAGATGCTGATGAGATGCCTGATCTCCTTGTGTTATTGTTGTGCCACAGCAAGCCCACGCGACTTTCCACCTTCTGCCCAGGGCCCCTGCTGATTCTCTGGGGCCTGCTTGGCCCTCAGACAAGCACAGTCCAGAAGTAGAAGTTAATTTGCCAGGGAGTCCTCCGCTGATGGGGGAATGCCAGCTTCCTGTCCTTTGCTTAGATAATTCTGGGAGGTCTCAGCCAATTTGAACCCCTGTCACTTACAGTGGCACCCTCAGTAATGGACCCTCACATTGTTCTGTCTCTCCTATTTCATTCTCCCTACTCCTTGCTCCTGCTTTCTGGGATCACCCGCCAAATCAGCTATCATCCCAGATTCCGCTTTCGGGGGGCGGGGGTGGGTGGGTACTCAAGACAGCTGGCATCCACTGTTTCAGTTTATAGTTGTTCATCGAAGTTAATGTACTTTTTCAGACTCTTCTTTTTGAGATTTTCTCATTGTCTAGTTTTCAGCAGTTTTTTTACAATGTGTTTGTAGCTTTCTTTGAATGAATTCTGCTTCTTGAGTCTGAAGCTTGATACCCTTTGGTTTTTAGAAAAGTCAGATTTATTCAGACCTTGCTCTGCCCTATTCTCTTCTTCCCTCTTCTAAGACTTATAGTACTTACATGTTAGACTTTTTAATAGTCCCACACATCTCTAAACTTTTTTGTGTTTTCATTTTTTTTTCCTCTCAGTACTTGTCTCTTCTGACAAAATTTCCTTTTCTCTGAATTTCTTCATCTGTTACTGTCCATTGAGTTCTCAATTTCAGGTTATTTTACAATTCTAGAATATAAATTTGGTGCTTTTTTTATATTTTCAGTATTTTTCCAAAATTCTTAATCGTCTTGTAGTCATTGACCATGTTAAACACTATTATTTAAAAATTAATGTACAATAAAAACTTCACTCTAGATTCTCTTTGAATCTGTTTTTATTGTGTTTCTTTTTCAGTCACATTGTTCTATTCCTTCACACACTTAGTATTTAGTCAGCAAGTCACTCAAGATCGAGTCATACCCCAGCTGTAAGTGGTGCAGAGGGACCATTGATTGCTTAGAGTCCAAAAGCAGGATGTGCATTTGTTATTAATCTCTTCAGAGACAAGTATTAATTATTTAAAAGATAAGATAGCTGTGTACTGGTTTATTCTCACAGTGTACTTTTTTCCCCATAGAGCTGTTACTAGGCATTCTATAAAAAATATATTGAAGAAAGGGTTACTGTATTTTTCATTATATGATGTGGTAGGTTAGATCACAAGGACAGATTTTCATACTTGTGTAAATTTTTTTTTGGTAGCACTGTTGGTACAAGCTGTTCTCCGTTAGATGGACTCACCGTGCAGTATTCTGAGCAGAATGGAATCCTGGACTGGAGGAAGTCAAGCTGCAGCACCACCATTCAGCACCCGGAGCACTGTGTGGCCGTGGCTGACCAGGTATTTGGGGTTTTGTTTTGTTTAATGCCATGTTGTTAAAACACTGCTACTCGATTAGAATCAAGTTCTGTACACATTATTATGTCAGACAGTGTATCTGGTAAGAAGAACTGAAAGAATGTTTACATGTTAGACCTTAAACTTAATTGGTGTATATGATCTAAGCTCTTCTGAGAGCTGAAAAAGTATATTTAGACTACTTTTATTACTAAAAAAATTAGTACATTTTAATATGATGCCTAAAATGTTTGTTCTAACTAGGGATACATTAAATTGTGTGTTATGCCATATTTTTTTGCTTTTGAAAGAATTACTTACATTTCAGTTACTATATTGCTACTGGTGATGTGAATTTTGAAACTGACCTTCCCTCATGAATAGTTGGGCCAATTCACCGTACTTCAGTGTAATTAAGACATGCTTGCTTCAACGTAGTCAGAAAGCACAGTGCCCTCAGGTGTGTTCAGGTGATTTGGCAGCACCCATACAGGGAATGCTCACTAGAGCAGTTCTGGGGAGAACCACCTTCTCGCTGGTAAGTAGATATGGTAACCAGATTTGTGTTTCTGGCCAACACTCAGAGTCAGATGTTAACTTTTACTAGAATGTGTTTTTATGAGCTAAAGCATTAAAGCATGTTTTGAGAAATTGTATGTTATCTTAGCCACACTTATTTAATGGCTTATTTTCAAAGTCCATTATTGATACATTTTCTCCCTCCCCTTAAGTGCCTACACTTTTCTTCTTAGAGTTGACAAAATTGTGTGTTGCAGTTTTACTCACTTGAACTTGAAGAGAATATTAGTAAAACTATATTAAATACCAGTTGCTTAATTGTGTTTTATTTTGTGGTCAAAAAAGAATAGAGGTCCATTTTAAAAGCAAAATACAAAATAGATATTCTTTTCATGATTAATATTTTAAGTATTTGTCAGAGGCTATAAAAATTTTAGCGATTTGGGTTAGGTAACTTCAGAAATAGGTTGAAAATCAAAATTTATTATAATATACAGCTGAGAATATATTATTTTAATGTTTGATACCAGAATAAGAGGCTATCTACATGAGTATGGTTTAGCTTTAGACTCTTCTTTTTTTTCTTTTCACTAGCATTCAACTGAAAAACGAAACTTATCTTCAGTAAATAAGAAGAAAGGAAAGCCACAAATAGAAAAGTAGGTTCAATTTAATGTCTCCAGTAATAGAAATCTGTAAGAAAAGGCAAATGCAGCATTTGATTATGGGCATATTTACTTTCTGTAGTATAAGTAGTGTTTTTCCATTAATTTCCTTTGTATTTTTCTTCTGGGCTTTAATTTTTTAGTTCAAAATAATCAACATATGCAGGTGATAAAAGTAAGGCTTTTGTCAAATATTATATTCAGTTTGGTGGGGCAAAACTCCCAGAACTGTATACTAAATCTTATATTTAGATTACACCTTATTAAAAATTTTTTATTATAAAATTTTGATGGGAAGTTTAGTAATACCACTGTACTTAATATGTTCTTTAGAGAGCCTTATAAAAAATGTTGGTAACTTGTATACTTTTGGTTTAGGGAGAAAATTAAGAAGACTGACAACAGATTGAATAGTAGGATGAATGGTATCAGACTCTCCACTCCCCAGCACGCCCACGGTGGCTCCGTGACAGGTGAGAGCATTTGTCTGTCTGTCCAGTGCCCACCACCTGCATGCGTTTAGCATGGTACGTATTACAGCAGGCACTGAGCTGTTGCGTCACATCCCGATACGATACGTTTTATCCTGCGTTGATGTGAATAGCGATTTCTGAATTTAAACAGTTCCAAAGGATTAATGGAGCTCATGTAGGAAATGCGATTCAGCCGTGGAGGAGAGCATCCCCTTCACTGCAGGTGCACCGACCCACCGCTCCCTCCCTCGGGTGTCAGCAGTGTCCTCACTTGCTTCTTCCCCACCTCAGAGGACAGGTCCGGGGGACCTGGACCCATTCCCAGAAAGTCGCTGATTTTTTTCATGTTTTAGTGACTGTCCTCTGTGGAGTTCATGGGGCTTTAAGGCAGTTCCGACCCTCAGATTTTTGTTCCAGAGGTGTGTGGTTTCCACTTACCCATCATTATTTTAAGATTCCTTTATTTTTAGGTGAAAGGTTCTGTGTTCATGTAACTGAGGAATGTCCCTTCTGCTGCTTCATTGATAACTTCTCCATGTTATGTTGACCTTTACTATTAATAGTAAAGATAAGAGAGTACAAGCCCACAGACTCTAGCAGGTTGCTTTGTTCACTGTTGACCTAACGCATTTGTTGACTAGACTTATCCCACAAATCAGGATTTTTAAAATTTAGATTTTATTCAAATGTTAGTACATTTGGTTCTGATGTAACATAAGTTAAACAGAATAATTCTTAAATAGAGCATACTTTTAACTAGATATTTATATAGAGAGATTGAATATTGATAAAGGAAATATGGTTAGTTTTAACTCTAAAATCATCGGGCCAACTCATTGAATTAATTAACTGAGATGTCTTTGTGGGGAAAGCTGACAAGAAAAAAACCCATGTTCTTTATGAGTATATTGTGACACCTACCTGTGTTTGAGTTTTCTTGTGGTGATGGCAGCCAAAAGAAGAAAGAAAAAGCTAAGATAAAACAAAAGATCTCTCCTGGTGGATGGCTCTTCTCTCAGGTCTCCTTGTCTCTGTCTTTTCTCCTAGTTCGTGTCCTTTACTGCCACCGTATTTGTCTTCTAAAGCACATACTAAGCAGGTTATTCTCCAGTTGACATTCCTGTCAAATACATACCACCCTCACAAGACCGCTGTGTCTCACATAATTTGGGAACTACTGCTCACCAAGAAGTTTGCAATAGTTCTTTTTAGCTTCATCTTTTCAGAGAAATGTATGGATTTTGATCTCAGACAGATGTGGGTTTGAATCTTGTACTCCACCAGTTGCTTAAATGTGCAGGGTCTCTCTGAAGCCTTAGTTTTCTCATTTGTAAAACAGGAATAATACCTACCTGACCAAATTGGTAAGAGCTGAACGTGATAACGTATGAAAAACATTTAGCTAGTACCAAGCACATAGGTGTTCAATAATCTAGTTCCTTTTCACTGTTATAAGTTAGAAAACATACACTATAAAGGTTATTAGTAACTTTTAAATAACATCTCCAGCCTCAGGATTTTTTTTATTAAGAAAACATTTATTCTCTGTATATGTCACTGATTCACTTAAACTTACAGAGTATGACTATAAATGAAATATACTTTGTACAACTTATTGATGTCACCTGTAGCTGAGAAAAACCCCTCTGTTTAGTAATTTTTCTTTAAAATATCAAGGTGTCAAGAAAGAATCATTTTGGGCATTCAGTAAACTCAAGAGATATTTAAGATTTTTATGGAACAGTCACATATCATAAAATGCAAATACTCTTACTGATGCAGAAAATACTAGGTCCTTCTGATTTGTAGGTGCCTGGATCTTTATATAACTCAGTCTAGTTTAAGATAAGTATTATTTTTAATTTAAAAATTTAACCCATTTTGAGTAATAATACATTCGTGTCATTTGAAATTCTAAAGGTACAAAAGGGAACACAGTCCCTCAGTGCCCCCTCCGTGTTGTCCCCTCCCACAAGCAATCAGCACTGCTTGTCCTCTGTGTCCTTTGCAGAGTATTTGCTTTAAAACTCCCTGCTTTAAATCTCCACTACAGAGACATAAGCATCACCTTGTCTGTCTTGCTCTGAACCCTGTAGCGGTCACCTGTGTCTCCCACCCCACGTTCCTGTTGCTGATCGAGGTGCCAGAAAGTTGGGAGGAAGGAGGCAGTTGACCTCCCAGTTTCTTTGGAAAGATTTCAGTGACCTTCAGTAAAGGTCTCCAACTCTTTCATTGTAGTATCTAAGCAGTTGTCTAACTTATGTTTGTCCATTAATACCAGTAATCAGGATTTTTATTATTAGAATAGCAGCTGATACTGTAAGATTTTGCTTTTTGTCTTCTTGCATGGTCTTCTACCCTTTGAGACATGATAACAAATAGAAAGAGTTTCTATTTCTGTTTTAAAGGGCAAGTTATGGAATTTCCTTTGGCGTAATTGTTTCATCCACCTTCACACCTTCTGACTCTAGAGGATCACATAATTTCTGATTATAATAATTCCAAAAACCGCTCAATTTTGAAGCACCTTTGGGTGATCAAAAAGATAATTATGTTTAGCATAGATTCAGATTTATGTATCTAGTTCTTTGAAAACCTCGTACATTAATATATGATAATATGGTAATTAGAATATTTACTAGCTATATAATCTAAAGAAAATAATTTTTAAATGGTGCCATTGTGAGAAATGGCTGCCTTTTTTTTTTAACATATTCTGTAACTTACTTTTGAAGTTTCAGAGACTTCACTGTAGTTTCAGTGCCTGAGTTTTACTGAGCAAATCTCACTCACTCGACGCCGTTGTTCCCTCTTAGCTCATCCTGTCTGGTGTGACACTGTCATACTGAATCTTTGAGTCTCTTAATCTTTGAATTGTTCATTATTGTTAAATGTACCGGCTGAAATATTTATATGCAGAATTTCCATATGTGCCGCAGTTTTCTAAGTTTCATTTTCATGAGTCCCATTTAATGCTGGCTTTTTGGCCACTGCGGCACATTAGATTGTCTTCAGAATGGACATGGGCATTGGTGCACGTTCCTTTCCTTAGTTACGGCGTGATGGGAATTTGGAACCTGTGATTGTGTATGAGTGCACTCCAGGTTACTTTTCTGTAAAATTGTTACTCCCCCTGAGTAACTCCACAGCCTCAGGAGATTTTGTGCAGTTTTTCTTTGGCAGTTTGGCATTTTATTACTCAAAAGGAATTAGCACTGTCTGCATTCTAAATGATTTTATTCAGTGTTCATTCACCATTTAAGTGGCCGAGCTAGGCTAGGTCATCTTCCACAGTTTTAACACTGTTAGAAATTTACTCCCTTCAAAAGACACAGATTAGTTAGCTAACTTGCTCATCACAAACCATATCTTTTCTCTAATACGTATTTTGTTCAAGTGACTTATAGTTTCTTGCCTTTTTTGGTTCTACCAGGTTGTCATGGAAATGATTCACTCATCTTTGGTACTTAAGGCCCCTCTGGAATCCTTTTACAGGGATTTATACAGTAAGGAAGTTGAATGCTTGCTGCAAGAAAGAAGCTATGCTTAGCTACTGGGTTTACACAAGTGAAAAGGACAGTATCCTAACTTAGGGCCATTGCAGGCATTTCTCATATTAGGTCCACCAGCAATTCTACCTCTGTGCTCAAAACAGACGTAGCTAATGGATTGATAGGTTCTGCACTTCGCCCCAGACCCATGCATAGTGTTACCTTGGCCTCTGGCAGAACTCAGGGGGCTCATCAGTCCACTAGATGGGATTTTAGTCTTTTCGAATACTGAGGCATGTACTTTTAACTGAATAGGCATTTTTGGCAGTCAGTTCTAGTCTTGAGGTCTTTTAACCCATTTCCCATCTAGGAAAAAAAGTGCAGCTCACTGCCAGCATTAATTTAATTTTATGTAAACATGCTCTTTGAGGCTGAAACAAATCTGACTGGTTTTCAGTGTGAAAATAAAATATAAAAACTGTTCTTGGAGATGTTTCTAAACAGAACTCGTCTCTAATCGTAATGTAACAGAAATGTGCGTATAAATTAGATTTATCAGATAAATGAATCTTCAGCTAACTGTTCGAGAACAATGTTAACATCGCACGTAAGAATGCTACGTTTTCTAGGATTTGACATTTTCAGAGGTCGAGAATTTTGTGAATGGAAATACCACTACTAAAAACAGATAGAATGATGTCATTTGTTTCCAAAGACTACCCATACATTAAAGCGATGCGAAAGTAGTGTGAAAGTGAGATATTCTGTGGCAAACTTTGGGGGCGAGGTTAGGACTGTAAATCCGCAAGTGACCTCAGGGTAGATGTTGCAGCCGCTGTGCCTCCGGCGAGTATTCTCGGGGCAAAGGGGACGTGGGTTAACAAGTGAATTTCCAACAAGCTCTGAGGAGCTCGAGTATCGAGGTTTAGAAAGTGGCACGACATGCTGTTACTGGGCGGACCCTACAGAGAATCTTAACTCTGATTTTTAACGTCAGTAAGATTAACATGTTCCTCTGCCTTTGTTTTAAGAACGTTTATCAATTATTTTCCATCAAAATCATTTTGTAATGAATTTTTACAACTAAGTCAAGGACCAGCTTTTTAGGTGATTGTAGAAAAACCGAAAACAAAAGTTATAGCAGTAACTGATTTCTAATGGTTCAATTCTGAAATTTAGTACTTAACATGATTTTTTAAAAATAGAACTGTTATTTTTAGACGCGAATTTGGACATTGGATCTGGACACGACACGTGTGGAGAAACCTCTTCAGAGAGTTACAGTTCTCCGTCTAGCCCACGACATGACGGAAGAGAGAGTTTCGAAAGTGAAGAAGAAAAGGACAGAGGTTTGCTCTTGGAGGGGAACGCGAGAGTAGTCGAGGGGAAATGCGTGTTGTCTCTTAAAATCATTCAAACAAGTAATTTGGTGTTCTCATAAGTGCCATTTTTGCTTATAAATTTGATCTAAAAGGTGTCATTTGACCATCAACTTAGGCCTGCAACAGTGTTGATTTTTTTAAACTTAATTCACTGTATATGCAATCATATAGAAGACAGTCATAGGAAAACATAGAGTCAGTGTAAAAAGATTAAAAATTTGTATGTTATATGTTAGATGCACATATATTTATAATTTTTGTCTTCTGGTAGATTGACCCTTTTTTCATAAAATATCCTCCTTTGTCTCTAGTAACAATTTTTGTTTTAAAGAAATTTTATAGTAATTCATTAAAATAGTAAAGAATCACTCTTTTATCTGATAGCAGTAAAGCCGCTCTAGCCCTCGGGGTATTGTTTACAGGGTACTTCTTTTTCCATAAATTTCATTTACTTTAAACATATTCATGTCTTTGAATCTAAAGTGTGTCTTTTGTAGACAGCATATAGCTGGGTTATAGTTTTTAGCCTTTCTGCCCATCTCTGTCATTTGATTAGAGTGTGATGATCTTTTAAAATTTACTGTAATTATTGATAAGGTAGTACTTACATCTGTCGTTTTGCTATTTGATTTCGTACGTATTTTATCTTCAGTTCCTCCTCAGAGGCTCAGAATTCCGCCGGAAGTGAGAGTAGGACCTTCTCAGGTCTTTGCTGGGCACGGATACAATCCCAGCCCTGAGCGGCCTCCTAGACTCCCAGGAGTCTACTGAGGCTTTTCTAAGCTCCACGACATCTCATTCTGCAGTTTTCCTCTGAGTCTCTGGTTCTGTGTTACAGTATCAGGTCATATCTGAGGAACAATGGCAGTAGTCTGCTGTAGTACATACAGTTAAAGCTACCCTTTACTTCACAGTTGTTTTCAAGTCATACCAAATGTGGCATGCAGCGACTACCACCAGTTCTGCCAGTCTGCGGCTACACTGCGCTCCTGCTAGCTGTTTCCTCATCAAAGAAAAAAGTGAAAGTAGCTCTCGGAGCGTTTACGAAGGTTAAATGAGAGCGTTTTGACGCCTCGCCCCGAGCAGAGAAGCTTTCAGTGTTTCTCGTTTCACAGGTTACGCTTCGTTCTGTAGGCGGTGCAGGTGGTCCTGTGGCTCTTGAGCTAACAGTGCAGATTTGAGCCTCTTTGTCAGAATCGTTACAAGTACATCTGTTCGCACCGGTTCCTTTGCAGCATCCCTTTTCTGTCATCGATAGGGAGCTGTTGGGCCTGTGTGGAGGAACCTGCTCTTTTTCAGACAGGCTCAGTTAGCAGTGACTTTATGGAGACTCATTTAGAGTTCTCTGAAACCAGAGGGGGCATATACCACTGTGATAAAAAGCTTTGATCATTTTTAGAATTTCAAGTGCGTGGAAAGGTTGCTTTGAAAACATGTGGCTTTGTCATTGGTCGTAAGGGGTTTTGTTTTGAGACTGTATACTTTTCAAAGTCAAAAAGGCCAAGACCTATCTCTAAATCGCTAGACGAGTCCTTACAGTGCTCAGAAAACCATTTGGGACCATTGAAAATCATGGTGCCATTTGCTGTGACTTAAGGTTTAAATTAAAGCCCAGTTCATGTAGGAATTTAATTGACCATCTGAAAAATGTTACGGCTTTTTTTGAACTTAAATGCTTATCATGAACTTTGTACTCATGATGATACAGATATAGATGTAATGCCTTAAATAAGTCTTTAGTTTTTGGATACTTTTTGTTTTGTGAAGTTTAGCAATAAACATTTCAGTTATTAAGGGGAGTTTATGCTGGAATCATTTACTCATAAATTGAACCTCTGCTGTCTAATGTAAATTGTCGTAGTTGAATTAATAACCTGGCTGGCACTCTGTCACTGAGTAGGTTCTGTGTAACCTTTCTCCAGAAAGACTTGTATGCTTTGTTTTTAATGTTCTGTTTAAAAATTTTTTTAACATCTTAGCTGAATATAACTAGTGTTACCTTAATAACATAAACATTTTTAAGTAATACAGCTCTACTTATGTAAGAAAGATGTTAAACTAGGCATTGCATTGCATAGTCTCTGTACATATTGCAGTATCTGGATTTATGATATTTAGACATTATGAGTTAGGTTTTATCTTTTGCCCCCTTTATACCAAAAGTCAGGAGACCCCGGGGAGTCTAGATTGAAGTCATTTCTGCATACAGGCATGAGCGATGCGCTGATGAAGACTAGTGCCGCGGGCCGTGGCCCTGCCACTTTGCAGTTTTGCTTGGGGAGGAGTGGCCGTGCTGTCACGCCGCCCTTCTGCTCGTGTCCGGCACATTCCTTACGTGACTTAATCGTAGCTTTAAATTTTCTTTTCCCCACTGAAATACGTGAAAGTAAAAATGTTTATTCCATTCTAAAAAAACTTTCTTCCATTCTCTACCTCTGGATGTTTGAGTTCAATATGGTCTTGGTTGAGCTCCTTTAAGTTGTGAGAGGAGGATGGAGACTTTGGTTTAGCAGTGCAGAATGTAAATCAAGTGAATCTCCTAGTCAAAGGTACCTGATCCTGTTTTCAGCAACAAGGTGATATCAAATAAATCTGTTTTATACAGTGCTTCAGTTTCCAGTTAACCTTTTGTTGCTTTTCTCTCCATGGATCTTTTTTTAACTTTATTTTTTAGAGCAGTTTGAGGTTTACAATAAAATCAAGAGGAAAGTACCGAGACTTCCCGTACCCACTACAGCTCCCCTGCGTGGGTGGCCTCCCCCGTCATCAGCATCTCTCACTGCGTTGGTACATTTTTTACCAAGGACGAACCTACGCTGATATATCATTATCGCCCAGAGTCCATAGTTTACCTGAGAGTTCACTCTTGATTGAGGGATTTGCTTTGGACAAACGCATGCTGACACACATCCGTCACTATGACATCAGACAGTGTTTTCGCAGCTGAAATCCCACATGCCTCCTGTTCATCTCTCCCTAGTCCTCTCCCCCGGCAACTGCTGATTTTTTTATTGTCTCCATAGTTTTGTCTTTTCCAGAGTCTCTCTAAAAACCAAAATTAAATGAAGGTCAGCTTGGCGTTAGGACACATTTATTCCTGTTCCAAACTTGAGAGGCCATTTTAGATATAATTAGAATGTACCCTATCAAGAGCGATGGGAGTTAACACTTCCGTTTGTTTCCCTTAGACACAGACAGCAATTCTGAGGATTCTGGGAATCCATCAGCTTCCAGGTTTACAAATTACGCTTCTGTCAGCCAGACTGTCACTGTCAAGCCACCTGTTGAAATTGCTTCATTAGGAGACGACAATGGAGGCCTTTTAGAAGATTCCCCAAGCTCGCCCAAGTATCAGCATCTTTCTTTTATGCCAACTTTACACTGTGTCATGCACAGCGGCGCCCAGAAGTCTGACGTCGTCGTTCCCCCCGCAAGTCTGCGGACGGCAGAACGATTGGCATGCTTGTTCCGAGTCCCGTCGCGCTCTCCGCAATGCGGGAGCCCGCCAGTTCAGCCCCTGGTGGGGTGCTGGGGCCAGCAGCTTCCACTGGAGAATCCGAAAAGCACCTGGAGCTCCTGGCCGCCCCGGTACCTCTCCCGTCGGCGTTCCTCCCACACAGCAGTGCTCCCGCTTTGCACCTGACGATTCAGAGGCTGAAGCTGCCGCCGCCGCAGGGGTCCTCCGAGAGCTGCGCAGGCAGCGGCCCCCAGCAGCCGCCCGGGAGCCTGAGCGTGGGATCACCAAGCGCGGCCTTCATTCCCGTCCAGAGCCCAGGCAGTTTTCCAGGCTCTCCTGGTGCTGCCACGGACCCCATCACCAAACCTGCATCCCAACTGGTAGGACTCAATCAAATGGTGCCTCAGCTTGAGGGAAACACGGGGACAGTCCCTCAGCCTGCCAACGTGAAGGTCGTTCTTCCAGCAGCCGGCCTGGCCGCCGCACAGCCACCAGCGCCCTACGCCTTGCCGGGCTCGCCCCTTGCGGCCGGCGCGTTGCCCAGCCCGAATCCCGGCGTGCTGAGCACCGCGGTGACGTCCGCGCAGTCCGCGGGCGCGGGCCAGGCGCAGCCGGCGGGGCCGCCCGCGGTGCCCACGCACACGCCGGGCCCCGCGCCCAGCCCCAGCCCCGCGCTCACGCACAGCACGGCGCAGAGCGACAGCACGTACATCAGCGCCGTGGGCAACATGAGCGCCGGCGGCGCGGTGCTGCCGCCGCAGCCCATGGCGTCGGGGCCCTGCGGCTCCTGCGGGCGCAGGTGCGGCTGCGGCACCAGCGGGAGCCCGCAGCTGAACAGCTACTATTACCCCAGCCCGGTGCCCGGCCCCGTGTACCGCGTCCCGTCGTTCTTCACCCTGCCACCCATCTGCAGTGGCAGCTACCTCAACCAAGCACACCAGAGCAACGGCAACCAGCTTCCTTTCTTTCTGCCTCAGACTCCGTACGCGAACGGGCTGGTGCATGAGCCGGTCATCGGGAGCCAGGCCAGCTACGGCGTGCAGCAGGTGGCGTTCGGGAGGTACTACCCTTCGTACCCGGCGCCCGGCGTGGTCGCCAGCGCCAGCGGCTCGGGGCCCAAGAAGAGCGGCAGCGCTTCGTGCTACAACTGCGGCGCCAGCGGGCACTACGCGCAGGAGTGCAAGCAGGCGCCCATGGAGGCCGGCCCGCAAGGTAACCACGAGGGCCCCCGGACGCCCCGCTAGTGAGCGTGCCGCCGCCGCCGCGGACAGCGCCGGGGTGTGTGTGTTTACAGGTGTCGTGCTCTCAGTGACAAGCGGTGAAACGCAGACAGCAGAACCTAGTATGTGCCCAGGTCACACAGCACAAGGAAGTGTAGGAAATTCGGTTTCAAGTAAGGAATGAACAGTAAAGGCACTTTTTAAGGAGTATAATGGGAGTTTGCATCATAGAATGTCCAATCCCTTGTTTGCAGCACTTTTTTTAAAGCTACAATCCTGTTCATAAAGTGAGCAAAATTTTTAAATACTGAAAAACTAGGAAGTAGTGTAGTCATCCGACACGGAAGGTGTTTAGTTGTTGTTTGATGTGTCTGCATAACCAGCCGGCCTCAGCGCCTTCCCCTGTGCCACTCTTTCCTTCCCAGGAGATGTGGGAAAAATGCTCCTGCATTGAAGGAACAGAACATTTTATGCACTGGTTTGGGAGTAAGGAAGTTCGAAGCAAGTTTAATATTATTGCCACTAGAAACAAGAAAATGTTCTTAAGTATGAGTAAGGCCACCAGATTTCATACAGACCTCAAACCGTGCTCTTTCACTTGCCTTTGGCTTTCGTCATTTTGCCAACTCTCACCCGGGAAAGTAAAGTCTTAAATTGGAAGTATATACTTGGCGTTTTTAAAGGAAGCTGGAGTTTGAACGCTTTAGGTCGAGCTTAAAGCACAAAACTCCATAGTACTTTAAAAAAGTAATTTTATTTACCATTTTGGAATCGTAATAGTGCAGAAAGGTGTCACTCCCCTCTGACGAGCATGCCCGTCTGGTGTCTTGTAGTGGTTGTGATGCGTTGCGTTGTAAGCAGTGACTTAGCAGTTCTGTCTTTCCCGTTTTAGGCACGTACAGGCTGAGATACGCTCCTCCCCCCCCCTTCTAATGATACGTTGGACTCTGCAGACTGAAACAAGTAAAGCTTGCCTGCCTAATATACTGAAGTGTGGGGAGTCATGGTGGGGTGCGGAGGGGAGAAAAGGAAAGGTATTTTGTTTGTGTTTCTTTGTCTGTACATTACCTAGATTTCTCTGCAGTTGGGGCTTTTCATTTCTCTTGTACTGATGTCTAAAGCAAAAAAAAAAAAAGAATGCATTGCTTTTGAGCCTCTGGTCTCCTGGATCAACAACAGGCTTATCTGTATGATACATGTAATTTAAACCTCCAAACAAACTATCAAAAGGAAAATGTGGATGCGTGCTTTTTTTTTTTTTTTTACACTGAATACTTGCTGTGTGCAATGTTTACCGAATCTTTAAAACTGTGTATTTGACCATCTTTTTTACAACACTGGTGACAGTCATACGGTTTGGAAATAAAAAAGATACTTCGCTTCTTCCACAGCTTTCCTCACACCCTGAACTACACTTCCCTCCCGGCCACCCTCTCCTGGTCGCAGGCTGCAGGAGTTCGGGGCTGTGCCTTGATCCACACTTTTGTAAACTGCTCTGCATATAAATTGAGGGTAAAATGTTTCACCTTTAATGTTAGGGGAGAAATCAGATTCCCAGACTAGTGTGTATATCTCTAATAAACAGCGTCGGGTAAAGGCGGCCGCATATGTAGCACTTGCTGTCCAAATAAAAGTTAAACTACGTGGAAGGGAGAGGAAGAAGTAAAACCACATGAAACAAACAGACAAAAAAAACAGTGTATGAAGTGGACAGACAGAGAGCTTTTTTCTTAGAAAAAGAAACAACTTTTTTACTTCATCATACTTTTTTAGCCTGTTGCTTCAGAGAGACATGAAGTGAACAAACCAGTGTGAATGTCGCTCTGCTGTGTTTGTGTTTGTAACGACAGTCAACGCCAACGTAGTCTCCCTGTGTGGTGCCGACACTACTTAGGTAAAGATTTCTTCTTGCCCTACGCCAGCCAGCTGTTACAGTGTTACGTTGTGTTAACGTGTATGGTTTGTTGCGATCTGAACAGAAACTCTGCATTTCTGCAAAAGTCAGGTATTTGTTCCCTAACCTGTCTCTTGTAGCAAAGTCACTTTTATAACAGTTTACCACTATGCTTGATTATAATGTGAAAGACTGAATTCTGAGTGTGTTAAGATGGTATTAATCATGTCAGTGTCATGTCACTAAGTTTAATGCTGCTGTTTAAAAAAAAATTTGTTTTTTTTAAAGCAAATCTATGTACTAAATTGCTTCCAGGTAATTTTTGATTTCCTAAAGTGCACTGAGGTTGTCTGGAAGAGTGGGTGTATTTTTTTGACTGCTGTGTTCAATAGCCACGAGCAGCCACCCCTGTAAGTCACAGCATATGGGCTCGGGCTCGGGCTCGGGCCTGGGTCTCCATCCCCGCTCCTCAGTACAGAGCAGAGGTGAAGGGTGTGTCGTGTGGGGTGGCCTTGGTGTGCAGCAGGGGAGCCTGAGCGTTCGTCTTGGTTCGGAAGCCTACCAGATTGCTAGACAAAAGGAAAAACTTGAAGAAAAAAGAAGCTTCGTTTAATGCTTCATAGGTAGCATTTATATTTATAGCACCAATGTACATTTTGAAACTTCAGGGGTGGGCGTTAAAGGGGAACAGGGAAAAAGGGGTGGGTGTGAAGGGGTAGATGAAAGCTTTAATTTAAAAAAAAAAAAGAAGTTTGAGTAAAGGAAATTATTTTGATTAAATATATTTTATTTGATCTGGGTATTTTTGGACCACGTTATTAAATTAATTGTTAAGCTGCAGTTGAGTTGTTCAAGTGAGAGTTTTGATAAGCCACGTATTGGACCGCATTGTGACTCACTTGCCAGTTGTACTTTATGGAGCTTATTTTATGATTTAAAATACTGTACTGTACATAGGAGGTATACGCTACCTTCTCCTTATTTGTATGTTTACCATATACTTTGATATTTGAAATGTTATGTACTGGAAAGGCCACTTATATTTCTAGAACAGATTGGATTTTATGCAACCTTTTTTTCTTGAATTAACAGCAATAAAAAAATGAAAAACAGCTTAAGAATCGTGCTTTATTGCAAACTGTATACAAGTGAAAGACAGGACATTTTTATACCTCACAATTTTTTTCTTTTTAAAGAACCATCCCACTATTTCCATGAATATGGGCAGTGAATCCCAAAGTGGTTCCCCATCTGGATGTCCTTCAGTTTCCCCCAAACTGCCTGACTTTCTAGGTTGCCGTGTGACCACTGGGAGCAGAGACTGCCTTGCTGTGTGCCAGAGGCTGCCGCGGTGGCCAGGTAGGCGTCCTCGTCACCCTGGAGCTGCGTTTCTGGCGCGGGCGCCCTTGCTCTCCAGGCGTGCGGAGGGCTTCACTGACTGCCCAGACTCTCGGCATGGTCCTGTTGTCCAGGCAGCTCTCCCTGCAGTATCGAGTATCTTTTCTCATTGGTTCTGTCTTCTGTAATCCCGTCTCAAGTCACTTTTTACATAATCAGTGATTGATAAGAGATGCTGGGGAGGTGCTTTCCAAGGATCCCTGGGTCATTTAAGTCCTCTGGTGATGGCTGATAAGTCCTCTTGTTGCCTGGCCCAGGCCCCTCGGATTGTCCCCCAACATTGCGCACAGTACCTCGGAAGGGCTCCAGCCCTCAGGGCACTGAATGATTGTCTGGAGCCATCTGACGAATGTCCCCTCTGTACGCAGTGGGCAGTGGACTTGAAGTGAAGCCAGAATCAGCAATGGCACGCTGCACCTCCTTCCCCTTCAGCCAGCAGACACGCACCTGTACGGGGCACGTAGCTTCCGAGCTGCCTTTCGTTGACACGCTCGTCCCCAGTGTCATCACCTGGGGCCTTCCCCTTCCCCTTCCCTTCTTCCTTCCTCCACGACACCAAGGTAACCACTCCACATGTCCTCACGTTTCACATCCTCCTCCCCCAGATAGCCTCGCGTTTCATCGCACGGGCCTCCCGGGCCTGTCTCGTGTGACTGTCACAGCTCCTCTGGTTTCATGGTCCTGGTGTACTCGCCTGCAGTCTGGTGGTTTTCACTGTCTACAACATTCCATTGCAGTGGGGGATATATAAAAATATATATATATATATATATATAATACGCACACGTAATTTATTGATTTTGTCAGCAGGTATTTGGGTGGGTTTTGTTTTGTTCTGCTGTCATAAATAGCCTTTCGAGGTCCCTCTCGGTGCCTTTACTTTGTTCCTCACAGTCCCGCTTACTGCCTCTGAGAGGAGACGACACTCTGTGGAGTGTTACCCCGTTTCTAATACACTTTCCTTCTGACTCTAAGATAGATAGATGCTAGATGTGGGTGAGAGGTGAGAGATTAGGTAGATGATAGATTAGATAGCTGGATAAGATGAGAGCAGATAGGTAAGATAGCCAGCCAGCCTTTTGTACCAGCCTTCAGGTTGGCAG
The DNA here is from genome assembly GCA_003508835.1 of Eonycteris spelaea. Lineage (NCBI taxonomy): Eukaryota > Metazoa > Chordata > Mammalia > Chiroptera > Pteropodidae > Eonycteris > Eonycteris spelaea. The sequence goes on from PUFA01000056.1 coordinate 2,045,373, forward strand.
GTGGAAGGATTTGCTCATGTATCTCGAAGTGCAAGTGCCGAGTTGTAGGACATGCAAATATTTAGTTTTCCACGACGTGCCATGTTGCGTTCCAAGGGGTTCACACTCACAAGCCCCTTGGTCTGTACACCTGCTGAGGCACAGCGGTGGCGCCAGGGAGCGTGTGGCGAGGGGGAGCCACGCGTGGCCCGACAGGGTTTGTGTAAGGCTCCTGGGGGAGGTGGGCGTGAGAGTCCTGCGGTGCGGGCAGGTTTGGGGAAGGGAATGCACCCTCACTGTGGGTAGGAAGTGCGATTTGTGGTTCAACAGAAGAGAGTCAGACTGAAGATTTCAGTCGACCGAATGAACTTTGAAAGTTACCAAGTTTTAAGTAGAGGAAAAACCTATGACAGTTTTCAAGGGAACTGTCAGATGGTTGAGCATACAGCCTGGAATTCAGAGCCTGGTTAGGGGGAGGCAGCGGCCAAGGGAGGTGGGATGCAAGAGACAAGCAGAAGGAGACTTGAGCCTCTTGAGCTTCGTTTTTCCTAGAGATAAAATGAGGTTATTTGTTTTAAATTATGGCTATGAGGGTTAAGTGAGGTATGGAAAGGGTCCACCTAATGAATGAAAAAGCACCAGGAAGGCACTGAATGTTGGTTGATCTTACTTTTGATGAACAGAATTGCAGTTCTGTTTGAGGGGACAGGGAACTCACGTGAGGGAGTGAAGGCCCCGTCCCCTGAGTGGTGAGATACCCAGCAAACGTAGTTCTTCATTACATTAAGGTTGGTTCAGCTATCCACAGATAAAAGAAATAAGTATTCCTGGGCCTCAGAAATTAATCTAACCAGAGAGCTTCCCAATTAATGGCAGCTTTGGGCCATAAAACATGGGCTGGGCCCCCAGCCCTGGTAATTCCGCACCCAGGTAAGATGTGTTCATGACAAGGCAAACACACATCTACTTTTCTTATGTTTAAGTGCTAAAATCAAAATTTTCTGAGAAGCTCCCCAAAAAAGATGAAATCACAGTGTAAAAAAAAAATTTAGCAGGGGGCATCTCATACTCATCCATTTCAACTTGGAAGACACCTTTTTTCAATTCTGCATACTGATCATAAAAGCATTCTAAGGTTAAGGCATTGAAGCGAATGGAGCCCCCATAACCCTCCCCTCGTTTCAGCTCAAATAAGGAAACGTGCTGAGTTCCCCCACCCTGCCCACCCCGCAGAAAGGGCCCACTTATTTTATTTTCAGAGAAGCTGAGGGGAAGCTGAGGTGTGGGGCTGACGTGAGCAGGGGGTGCTCAACTTGGTCACTGTGTCTCTGGCCCTTTCTTACAGGGGGTCGGGGGGGGGACCAGCTGTTGGGAATGGAGGACTCGGGAGTCCAAGGGTTAGGAGGCTGCCGTGAACTCAGGCACAGGGCGTGTGTCACCTGCAGCCCACGACCCATCATCACACGGCCCTGGGCAGAGTCCCGTGATGTCCACTGGTACGTGGGCTACACAGTTTGGATTCTTCGGGTCAGCCTCACATCGATCCTCTTCTAAAAAACGTGAGCCCTCGAGATGGAGCCCGTACACGTTGCTTGACGCCTTTGTGTACACGTGTCTGTCCAACTTGGAAGCCTGGGGCTCTAGGCGCTCTCTCGCCTGCTATGAAAGGCGCCCGTCACAGTGGGGGCATCCAAGACCCTTCCTGCAGTCACACTTGCGCAGTGACCGCAGGCCTTGGTCACCAGTGCTCCTATTCCCGAGATCCTGTGTTGCTCCTTACGATTTGAGGTGGAGGTGGGTGGGGGCCCACAAGGCTTCGTTGTTTTTTATCTTGCCGCTCTCGCCGCTCCCCAAAAGAAACTGCTGATTAGGAAGCAGCGCCACCTCGTGGCAGATGAGGACAATGCATACAAGCGGATGTTATTTACCACTGACCTCATTTAGAGAAAATTGAACGTTAAGACGAAACACTTGAGATTGTAAGCCTGTGCCCAAAACTTACAAGAATGCAGGCAGCTGGCCGCAGAAGCAATTTTAGCAGTCTCCTCTTTCTGCCATTGCAGCCTAAGTTTGTCGCGAACGTCTTAAACGCATCAGTGGTACCTTACAGTCCCCTGCGTCCTCTGCTCTGTGCTCATCGGTCACAACCGCGAAGGGCATGGGCTGCCCCTCACTTCACGGATGACGAACTCGGGGCTCAGAGGGCTTAGATGCCACAGACACGCCAATGAGGGAGGCCAGGCCCCAACTTCAGATTACTGCTTCCTTCCTGCACCGCGGCCTGCAGGCACCCGCTCTCCGTGGGCCTGAGGGCAACGACCTTTCAAAACCGTATACAATGACAGGGACCCGTGTTCTTAACCATGAGGCCCCCAGGTTCCCGAGACAGGACCTGGCCAGGTCCTAGTGGGACAGAACGTCTCTTTTCTGTGTCTCTGGTGAAGGATTTGGAGACGGGGTGAAGGAGAGTTTCCAGATGAACCTCAGGGCTTTTAGAACTAGGCTTTACCACGTTCCTGCCTGTCTCGGATAAACTCAAGGGGCAGCAACTCTTGCCTATGTCCAAGGTCTTAAACGTGCACAAATACCCTCTGCTGGAACACAGAGCTTTGCTCTGCAAAGGTTTCTGTTATCCCCAGGTGTCTGGATAAACTGAGCATTAAGTGACTATTCCATTAGTTTTAAGACTTAAGAGCTAAAGAAAGTAGTGGGGCAAGCAGAGAACGTAACTGCGATATTTTTTAAGCTCCAACATTTGCATACAGATTGTCCCAGGCTCTCTGTCTACCCGGCACCACCACTCAGAAACACTCCAAAGGCCATGAATGACTCCAGCAAAGTCACTTTCAAGCAGGAACGTGGCAGTCACACCCACACCAGGAGCCCTCTGAATGCTAAGAACGAGACCGAGTACCTCGTAGTTTCTTAGCGCTCATTCTTGCTGGCGTGTGAGGCTGGGGCATTTGTAACGTGGTGACTCAGTCGTGCATTGGCTGCCTTCTGCACATGGACTTGCACGGGAGGCGGCACCGATCATGGCTTTGTTCCCAGCACCCTCAGGCTTATTTACAGAATGGGGGTAAATCACTTTGTAGACCAGTTACAAGGGTTAAATTGGACAAACTACATGAAGCACTCAATGCCTGACACATAGTAGGTCCTCAGTAAATCCGTGAGGCCGTCAGAGACCAGGAGCTATTATTAGCTCATTTCAGCCTCATGACGGCCCTATGAGGTAGGTGCTCTGCCCCATTTTGCAGTTGGGGAAATTGAGGCACAAAGGCTGAGAGTCCAAGGACACACAGCAGTTAAGCAACGGGGCGGGGATAGGAACCCACGGCTCTTCCCCGCTGGGCTACTCCGCTTCTCCAGAGCCCGTCACAGGACGCTTCACAGGACGTCAGTGTGAGGGTGCGGGCGCCCTGTGCCAGCATCAGGCAGGCGGGACCGACAGGCACGCCCTGGACCCTCGTCTTTCTTACCCAAGAGCTGGGCGCCTCGTCAGGAAAGGGCGGCAGCACTGAAGTTCAACGATCTCAAAATTCTGCGACTTGAGGCTTTTCACTTGAAAAGATGTATCAAGATTTTCTAATTCGTTACATCTATTTTTTGTTTCACCGATTTGGAATCGTTACGGGTGCGGTCAGCAACAGGGACCCCAGCGGTCCTTGACGGGAGGTGAAATGTTTTCCAGGCCCTTGAGGACAAGCCCAGAGGAACGAGCGTGCACGGGGCTGACAGGTCACTAGGTGGCAGCGCGAGCTGTCTCTAGCGAGGCTCTGTCTGGCTCGGGAGCCCAGTCCGTCTGCCTCTCCCTCTCCCCCAGTTTCTAGGCTCTTCTCTCCTCGTCCTGGTAACGTTTTCATCTGTGGAGTCTTTCGGTCGAAACATAAAGCTCATGTACAGTCTTGTGCCAAAGGACACAGGGCAAGGCGTAGCCCACAGAGGGGACATGAGGGTTGGCAAACCGTGGCCCGCAGCCAAGGTGGTGTTCAGGTCGCTACAGCATGGAAGAAGCAGCAACGGGTTTTCACGCCACGTGAAAACGATCCGAAGTTCTAATTCCAGGGTCTACCGATGAGGTGTATGGGAACGCAGCCTCTCTTACGTGCGTGCCATGACAGCCACCTCGATCCCGCACGCACGACACTGAACAGTGAGGACAGAGGCCCCCTGGCCCTCGAACCTGAAGTGGTCACCGTCCCGCTGTGGAAACAGCTTGCCCAGCCCTGACACATATCAACCGTTTCCCGGGTCTTCCCAGGTCCTGATGTCGTGTGACGCAGGAGTCCGCACCGTGTCCTTTCTGCTGCCGTGTTCACAGCACCGTGGGAATGCCCCGGCTGTGAGAGGGGACGCGCTGCCCACGTTCGGCCCACCGTGCCAGGGGGACGCGACTCCCCCGGGAGCCCAGGGCACAGCTCGCTGCCACGGGGTGGCAAGTGGTGGCATCGCCGTGAGCGGAGGCGTGAGTTCCGGGAACCAGAGACGGATTCTCAGAGGACGCGGTTTAGTTGGGCCAAGAAGGAAGAAGGGAGACATTCCTTCGTGGGGAGAGGAGAGGTGGCGAAGGAAATGGCATCATCAGAATCGTCCTCAGAGAAAAGCGCCACTGTGGCATGCCCCGGGCAGGGGCAGGAGGCAGGGGCAGGGGGCAGGGCCGAGGGCAGACACTACCCCAGGAGGGGAGAGAAGGAGAAGTAGGTTTGGAAGAGAAGAGCATGAGCCCTTTCGCTCACGCAGTCCAGGCTCTGTCTCCAAGTGCGGCCCTGCGGCATCTGCAGCATCTGCAGCCGAGTCCCCTGAGGGACTGTGATAAAGACACAGACTCCTCCACGGTCCCTCCCGCAGACACAGACCTGCGGAACGGAAGTGCCGGTTTGGGGGTGGGGACCAAGCAGAGGCGTAGGAGACGGCTGAGCGGGAGTCAGAGGTGCTGCCTGCCAGATGGAGAATAAGCCTGAAGATCCCCCCACCCCAGAAAAGGATTTTGAGAATGGGGTGGTCATCAGAGCTGCATGCCAGGACTCGTGGCCAGTGAGCTGGACAGTTGAGGTCACTGGTGACAGTACAGGAACGTGCAGAGCGGGCAGGGAGGGGGCGGAGAGCAGAGCAGAGGGGGACACAGGAGAGTGTGGGGGTGGTGCGTTGGAGTGGGCAGGAGGGGGAAGGGGACCCGATGGCCTCTCCTTTCTCAGGGCTCGAGCAGTGGGCCCAAGGTCTGGCCCTGCCGCATGGGCAGGGACTGAGGCGCCTGGCCTCGCCGGGCCTGAACCGGTCGCCTGGAGGGGCGGCCGGTCGCTCCCGCGGCTGAGGGGTGCTCTTCTAATGAAGCAGGACAGCAGATCCGGGGGCGGAGGTGCTTGGGTCCCCAGGGAGACCCTGTGCCTGGGCCCCTCCGGCTGCCTCTGTGGGGTTTTCCCTTCTCCTCCGCCACCCCCACAGCCAGCTCTGCTGCTTCTTCCACGACTCCCTGCTGCCCAGTCGGGCCCCCAGCGGCCCCGAGTCCCGGCCCCAGGATCCCGCTGCCTCCCGCCTCCTCGGCCTTCACTTCCCCGCCTTTTGGTTCTGTCCCCAGCTCCCAGGGCACTGTTTCCAGGTTCCCAAACCTTGCCCGCAAGTCACCGTGAAATCCTGGCACACGCCGCCGGGGACGCCAGAGAGGCCCCAGCCACCGGGTGTGACGCCCGACTCCAGGCAGCGGCAGCCCTGGCCTGCGGGGAGCCACCGAGATGATACGAGTGAGGGGTGAGGGGTTCCCGGAAATGCGAAAAGGTGAGTGGCTGACTTTGCCTCCCACTGCCTTGGGGTGAGGGGAGGGAGGGCAGTGTGCTGAGCACTCGGGGGCACCGGTTTGATTTCTGGGGCGATGTTTAAACTGCTAGGACGTATTTACCAACAAAGAAGGGATCCTATCATTGTACTCTGTTGTTTAGTAGGTCCCTGGACAACCGTTCAGTCCCGGCCTAGTTGCTAACTTTTAAAGGCAGTATATTAATGTAACATGGGGTGATCGGCATAGACTGGTCTGACTCCGAAGGCTGCCTCCTGAGCGGGGGTCTGAGCACAGCCCCTCACCTATAAAAGCAGATGACAGGCGTGTCCGCCTCAAGGGCCGTGGGAGGGGTAACATGCTCAGGCGTGGCACCCAGCACCCAGGGAGCACCGACGACGACGGACGCTTTGCTCTCTTTCCTTTAAAAACATCTCTCCAAAACCTGGCTTCACATTCTAGGGCCGTCAAAGCCAGCAATGAATGCCTCCCGGCTTCGGGTTGGACAGTGCTTCGTTCTTGTGTTTGTGTTAGCAATTTTTATTTTACATAGTCACCCTGTACAGGCACTGTATGTCTTTCTTTTTTAGAATCGCTAAGCCAATGTGTTGATACTTTATTACTAAGTGAAGTCTAGTTTAGGTTAAGATTCACTGTGTTGTACCTTCTGTGGGTTTTGACAAATGTGTAATGACATGCAGCATCGTACAGAGCATTTTCACTGCCCTAGAAGTCCCCCTTCCAGACCCCGACCACTGACCATTTACTGTCTCCACAGTTTTGCCTTTTCCAGAATGTCATACAGTTGGAATCAGATAGCATGTCACTTTTTCAGTTTGACGTCTTTCATTTAGCGGTATGCATTTCAGTTTCCTTGATGGCTTTTCATGGCTTGGTAGCTCGCTCGCTTGCTTGCTTGCTTGCTTGCTTTCGTTCTTCCTTTCTTTTTCTGAATAATATTTCATTGCCTGGATGTACCACAGTTTGTAATGTCCTGGTTGTTTTAGAGGTCCTGGTTGTTTCTAGGTTTTGGCAATTAAGAATAAAATCGCTATAAGTAACACTGGAAACTGCAGCTGGGCATGACCACTAGGATGTCTGTCGTGACGGGCATGTGAAATTCTCAGAAACTGAGCTAAGGGGGAGCATTAAAAGCTGAGCGAAGGTTGCGAATTGGCGCTCTCCTGTGTTTCAAGATAAATCTGAATCAAAGTGTGATATTGCATGCTCCATAACGATGCTGATTTATGGCCAATAATTTTTTCTCATCTTGCAATGGCTCCATCTCAATACTGCATGGCAATTTCTCATCTTATTTAGCCTCTGAGCTGAGGACAGCTCAGCAAAACTTGCCCAGGAGGCTCGTGTGCCACCCACTCACATCTACGCATCCAGTGCATGCTGCTCACAGACGGCCAATCTCCCCGACAGACATGAGTGTGTGGATCAGCACTGAATTAGGCTCAGAGGTTTTTCTTATGAAACCTTTGTCCTGAAGTGACTTGCTCAGGAATGCACAGGAAGTGCAAGATCTACTGACCGAAACCGGCTCTTGGCTTCCCAGAGCCCCTTCGCCAAAGGATGACGCTTCTATCCTGAGACCCCGCGAATAGTGGGGAAGCTCTCTCCCATAACTCCCTGAGTTCTGAAAGTGAAATAAAGAAACAATAAAGCTGCTACACACATCCATGTGCCGTTTTTGTGTGGACATTAGTTCCCAACTCCTTTGGCTAAAAACCAAGGAGCGTAATTGCTGGATCGAATGGTAAAAGTGTGCTGAGTTTGGTGAGACCCCGCCAGACGGCCTTCCAAAGCGGCTGCGCCATTTTGCCCTCCTACCAGCAGTGAATGGAGTGCCCGACGCTCCACATCCTCGCCAGCATTTGGTGTTGTTGGTGTTTTGATTTTTTAGTCTTTCTAGTAAGTATGTAGTAGTACCTTACTGTTGTGTGAATTCACAATTCCCTAGACCTATGATGTGGAGCATCTTTTTCATAGGGTTTATTTGTCATCTTTTTGGGTGAGGTGTTGGTTCAGATCTTTTGCTGATTTTTTTAGATTGGATTGTTTGTTTTCTCACTGTTGAGTTTTAAGAGTTCTTTGTGTATTTCGGTCACAGTTCTTTGTCAGACAGGTGTTTAGCAAATATTTTCTCCTTGTCCTTTTCTTCTTTTAATGCTTCGTTCTTTTGATTGTAAAGAAATGGAATGTGGGGGCAGCAAGGACAGAAACCAGGCCGAGAGTTTCAACTCTGTCTTTATTCTTTTTTCCCCTGTCATTATTTTTATCAGATGCAACACCCAGCAGAATCCAGCGGTACTTCCTTGTGCATTCAGAACGATCAGAAATGGATTCCTCAGTAGTCGCCACATCCTCAGCCCAGCGCTGGTGCCGCTCCCCTGCCCGTGGGGTAGACCTGGGGGTTTCCAGGTCTCTTCTTGGTGGGAACAGCCAGGCACTATGAGGGAGTGGGGCCACTGCTCACCCCTTTGATTCCTTGTCCAGAACACAGAAACTGTGGGCCCACAGCGACATAACCTCAGAGCTTCTTAAACCTTATTTGGGACACAAAAGACTGAGTTCCTCCCCAGTGTATTTATAGACTTGCCCAGTAAAACGGAGAAGTAAGTGGTTTCTAAATCCAGGCTTCCAGCCGGCGTTGCAGGTGTTGCCTGCCTTCTGGAACACGTGCGACCTTGGCAGGGCCTTGGCGGAACAAAAGACAATAGCCCAGACTCTTAATCCCGTCTGCTTCCCACGGGATGGAAAATCACGGGCGTGGCAGTGGGAGGGAAGTTCAGCTCCGTGGAGGGGCTTTTCCTGCGGGTCTCCGGGACACTCCTCCCGCCCCACCTGCCTTTGACAAATTGACAGCTTTGGCGTCCTAAAGCTTCAGAATCGCTGCGTCTTCTCTGGAGCTTGACATGAAAATGTACATTTTTCTGGCTCTACGGAGAAACAATGGCCAGGAGGAAGTGAACCACACTAGAGCGGCCCCAGGGAAAATAATCATTGTGCTAAGCTGGTTCCGAATCCCAGTTTCCTCTGAAATCAGACTTTCCACCTAACAGAAAGGGAAGGTGTGTTTACTCTGGCAAATATGGTAATTCTTGGTTGAAGATAGTGGGTAAAGACCCTTCAAGTCCAGGGACAGTGGTGGAGGACAGTGGGTCACAGGGCCTCTCCCAGTGGCATGGATGAGCATTTCACACGCCCCGAGGAAATTCAGGTGCACCTTGCACTGAAAATCATTAAGGTTAAAAGCACAAACTTTAGAAGCCCGAAAACCTGGCCTTAGATCTTGACTCCATCATCCAGTCGCTGTGTGACTCTGGACAGATATTTAAATGCCTTCATCCTTATCTGCAGAGTGAGAATAACCATAATGGGCTTGTGAAGATGCTGGCCAGTGCCTGCACAGCCACCAAACATCGGAAGCGGAAGTGTTTGAAACGTGCCCGAAACACACAACGGCGTCTCTGGAGACAAGAGACGAAGCTTTAGCAAGTATAGAACATCTCCCTCCTCTGCTGCTTTCGTTTTGTTCTACATGAAGCAATGATAGTGACTAGCTCGTATGGAGTCCCTACCACGTGCCAGGCATTGTTCTAAGCACTTCGATGTGTTTAATGCTCAAGCAATCCTGTGCTACAGGTATCCTATGATCCCCTTTTTAGAGATGAGGAAACTGAGCCAGGGAAAGGCTAAGCGGTCACACCGCTGGAAAGTTGCTAAGTTGGGTGGGATTTGAATGTGAGGCCTCAGAGCCTGGAGCTCTCCTGTCTCCTTGGTTCTGACAAGGACTGAATAGAGCAAAACAGAAGCCCAGTTGCTGAGAAACAGTGGGAGCCTAACTCTTCTTGAGCACCCACAAGGCAACAATGTTCAAATAATTGTTATCCTGGAGCCTAAGGCACAGCAGAAATGTTTCCTCTGATGAGATTTACAGCAGTATCCTTACTGAGATGCTCACAGTCTAAACCTGAGATGTCCGGTTTGGTAGCCAGTAGCCACAGGTAGTTATTTAAATTCAAAACCAATCAATGGACTAGGACAGAGAGCCCGATACAGACCCGCACATACACCAAAAACGATTTTCGCAAAGGCACGAAGGCGCTTCGGTGGAGAAAAGATAGTCTTCAACAAATGGTGCTGAAGCAGTGGACAGCCAACTGCAAAACCCTCGACCCCTCCCTCGCGCCATATACAAAAATCAACTCAGAACAGACCATGGATCTAAATGCAAAAGCAGAAACTCCAACATTTATAAACAAAAACAGGAGAAAAAAATGTTCGCGACTTTGGGGGAGGCAAAGCTTTCTTAGGTGCAACACTGAAAACACAATTCATAAGAATAAATTAGTGAATTGGACTTTGCCAGAATTAAAACTCTGCTCTTGAAAAATACAGTTAAGAAAATTAAGCCACTGACTGAGAGGAAACATTTATGTACTCAAGAGGGGACTGGTATCTAAAACATGTAAAGAACCCTGCAAACTCGATAAGAAAACACCATGATAACGGACTGAGCCGAAGATATGAATACTTCACCGAGGAAGATGCACCCGTTCCACGTAAGCCCCCACGAAAAGATGCTCCACATGATAGACATCCGGGAAGCGCAAACTAACATCACGACGAGATGCAATACACGCCCGTCGGAACGCTGCAAGTAAACGGGCCGACCACACCGGTGTGGTGAGCGCGTGAGGGCACGGCAGGAAGGCGAAAGGCAGCAACCACTTGGGGCGAGTTCACCAGCTTAACATTCCGCCATTCCACTTTTAGGAATTTCCCCAAGAGAAGTCAACGTGTAGGGCTATACACAGATGTGTGCTAGAACGTTCGTAGAAACTCTATGTGGATGATGGAGGGGAGGCACGTTTGTCAAGCAACCACCTGCCGTCAGAATAGGCCATTAGAAAGGGGCCAGGTGGCAGGTGAGGCAGAGGGTGAGGGAAAGAAAGGGTCCCCGGCTCTGAGCTCTGAGGCTGGGGAAACCCCGAGGGAGACGTGGCAGGTCCTGCTAAATGAGTTGGGAGGGAGTGATGAGGGGTGCCGGGGTCGGACTGATAAGTGGTGGGATCCGGGAAGTTCAGGCTCCTCCCGTGAGCTTGTGGTTCAAACTGGATGCGGGAGAGGAGCCCCAAGGTAGGAAGGGATGTCCGGGTCCCTCCAGTGTTAGAGAGAAGAGCCAGAGCGGGAGAGTCCTGTCTCCCAGAGCCTGGCCCCTGGGCTTGACGGTTCGACATTCGGTTGGAATGACGGAGCAGCTCATCACCTACGGCATGTTGGGGGGCTCTCTGGCCGCTCCCCTCATGCGCGACGCATCCCCAAGCCACCTCTTCAGTGTGGACACGTCCCCCCTTTGTGGCCAGGAAGCCCCAGCTCCTCCTCAGAATGTTTTTTAGTCACATACATCACATCCGCAGAATTACAAAGACCGATGGCATCAAAATACAGTTTTATGCCCGGAACCCACCTGTCCAGGGCTGCTGGTGTCACCACAGCGGAGATGAGGCCACTTGCCAAATTATTTTGACAATTGGGCAATTCTCACCCCAGATTCCAGAATACAATCGAGCAAAGAGCTCAGCTTCCTTAGAAATGAGCCTTTTTGGGTGAACGGAAGGGCTTGAGACAAGAGGACCATGAAGCAGGCTGGGGCTTCCTACCCTCCCCCACTCTGGCCCCAGGTCGCCCCAGCCTGCACGGTGACCACGTCTGTCCTCCAGCCCTGCTCCAGCGTGTGTCAGAATTTCCTGCCTTTTTCAGACTAAATAATATTCTATTGCATGTACTTACGCATTTTGTTTACCCATCCATCCATCAGTAGACACTTGGGTTGCTTCTGCCTTTTGGCTGTTGTGAATATGCCGCTGTGAACAAGGGTGTGCGGGCATCTCTTTGAGACCCTGTTTTCAGTTCTTTTGGGTACATGTCCAAAGTGAAATTACTAGGTCGTGTTTCTATTTTTTAATTCTTTGAGGCACCGCCATGCTGTTTCCATAGCAACTGCACCATCTCACATTACCAGCAGTGGTGCACGAGCAAAGGAGTTCCTTCGCGTCCTCGTCAACGCTGGTTATTTCCTGTCTTTTTTTTTTTATATACAGTCGTCTCCTAATGGGTATGAAGCGGTATCTCAGTATGGTGCTAGTTTGAATTTCCCTGATAGCTGATGATGTTGAGAGTATCTTTCCATGTGCTCGCTGGCCATCTTTTTGAGGAAATATCTAGCCAAGTTCGGTGCTCATTTTTTAAATCAGCTTGTTTGGTTTTTGTTGAGTTCTGAGCACACGTTTCTTTTCCAATTAGAAAATGATTTTACTTTATGAAGAAAGGGGGAAATAGCATACAAAAAGCCAATAAAGAGAGGTGTATAGGCAAAAAGCTTGGGCTCTGAAATTAGCACACGCGGGCACCATAGTTATTGAGTCCCTACCTACTGTGTAAGTCGGGGCAGGCTAAGGAGCACACAGCCCCCGAAGCTCAGGGGGTTCGCACAAGTGTTGCTTTCTTACTTCAAGCCCAGGGTGGTCTGAGGCAGAGGTCTGGGAAGGGCGGGAGTTATGGGGGGACAATGCAGCTCTGTGTCATGTCATCATTTAGGGACCTAGGCTGCAACCCTGCTGTGACATTGACATCCTCAACATGTGGCCTGGGAGGGGATAAAAAGGAGGATTGCATAAGGGTAACTTTTTGTCGACCGACTGGTCTTTGCCGTATGATGTCCTGACCCTGTAATCCAGCCCCACCCACTACAAAGGAGACTGGGGGGCATCCTCTTCCCGTGTGCCCAGAAGGAAAGGACACCGCACTGGCTCTGCCGCAGTGGACCCCTTGGTACCAGAGCATCTCATCCTTCTTCCCACACGCAGACATACTCATCCTCTCCTCTCAGGAGACGGCCCCTAGCTGTATGCAGGATCTCCAGGTCATGCACACCTTTCTCCCCCATGTCTAGGTATGGAGCCCGTGTCCTATTGACCAGTGAACGGAGGGGGGCAAGTTGTGTGCCCCCACCTGACACCCACACACAGTGGTGAATTAGAAATAACAAAAGTCCCATCGAGGAAAGGGAGGCTGAGTAGTCCCTGGTCTGTAGAGGTGACAAACTCCTTCCTGTGTGACAGGCTCTGCGAGGTCCCCGTCCTGGCCAGGGGAGGTTCCCTGATTAGGTGCTGCCCTCACTTCTGACCCCTGTCCATTTTCTTCTCTTTCTCCAGGCTTCATCCAAGAGAAGTGTCTCCTTTTTCGTTACCTCCCTGACATACCTGAATGCTCCTTGGGGAGTGAGCTCTCCTCCTTGGCGGGATCTGGTTTCTTCCGGCTCACAGAACCCAAAGGGTGGTTTTAAGCCCGCGCAGTCAAAGATGTTTGAGGGTTATGTCATGTTTCTCCGGCAATCATCTCAGAAAGTTACTAGTCAGTGCTGTAGACCCCGGGAGGGGTAGGGTTGAGATGCCTGCTAGAAATCTAGTGGATATCAGAACCTGGATCTCAGGGAGTAACCCCGGGCTGGAGAGATTCACTGGGGATCATCATCGCCCCACAGCTGACATGTGTTAAGAGGCTGACACAGGAAGAGAAGAGGGCCAAGGACTGAGCCCCAGGTCACTCCAGCGGCCAGAGAGGTGGAAGGGAAGGGCTTGGGCGGTAAGTAAAAATCGGAAGAGCACGACTCAGGGAGGAGGGGCGCTCCGCCGATTCAGTGGTGCTCCCGGGTCAGTGCGGGGAGGGCTGAGGGCTGACTCCGGAGGACGTCACTGGTGAATCTGGCAGGCGCAGCTTCCACGGAGTGAACGTCCATCAAGGACGGGCGGAGGAAGGTGAGCGGACATGACCACGGACAGAATGGTCTTGCTGACACACGGGATAGGATCCGGTGCACAGGGAGCGGGGACGGCGCACCCAGAGCGCCCTGACTCGGGGCAGGGGATGCGGCCGTAGCCGCTGACCAGAGCTCATGGAGGGGCACTGTGCTGAGTGAAATCAGAGCCCGGCTCGGCAGCTGAGAGTGAGGCCGAAGAAGGATCGTGGAGGTGTGAGGACGGAGGAAAACGTATGCAGAAGTGGCCGGGGAGAGCGGGCCAGCGGGAGAGCCGGCGGACTGGGGAACGCGTGGTCACTCAGCATCCGAGGGGCCACCTGGTGTCTGCGGTCCTTTAATGAGAGCCGCGCCCGCCCACGGTGGCCACGTGTCTTCCTTCAGCCACGCACGGCCCTGTGAGCAGGGGCACAGGGCAGGCGGAGCCGGATTTAACCAAGGTCGGGGGCTTTGCCACCACTGTCTCCCCTGATTCTTCAGGGTTGGACCGGAAGGGCGCAGCCGGCTTCCCCTGGCCTCGCGCTTGCAGACGGCAGATCACGGGACCTCTGCGCCTCCGTGACTGCGGGCGCCAGTTCCCCGGGATACACCTCTCTCTCTGTATCTAAACATATCCTATTGCTTCTGCTTCTCTGGAGACCTCTGACTAACACAAGGCACGTTGGGGAAAGTAATAGGAGGGGAGAGGTGGGAGTGTGGCAGGCTTAGGAGAGAGAGGGAGGGAAAGTTCTGGAAGTGCGAGGAAGAGCCAGGAGGCAACCTGGCGCTCGCTGGCCTGGACGCAGGGGACAGGCATCCCCTGAGAGGCCCTCAGGAGCCAGCCAGGTGTGGGCTGGAGCATGAAGGTGAAGAGAACATTCAGACAAGAGGTCGCAAATACAGGAAACCTCAGGAATCCGGTGGGTCGGGCAGGGGCCAGGCGCGTCTCCGGGCACCCGGGGAGAAGGGGTTTAGATCTTCGGCAGCTAAGGAATGCGTGTCTCTCTATTCAGAGGTCAGAAACTCACCCAGAGTCACAAGACTGCTCAGTGATAGGGACGTGATTCTGACACCATAGCCCATACTCCTCCTCTGCAGGGGGCCGGGCGGGAGAGGGTCCACTGCCCACCCCCCCCACCCCCGTTCGGGAAACACGGGGTCCCCAGCCAGCCTCCCTTTTCTATCAAGGCGACCCCAATATCAGTGGCGTTAATCCCTCTGGACTCACAGATCTCTTCAAGAAGCTGGGCAAAATCTATGGGTTTTTCCCAGAAAAATGTGCTTGTCCACAAAGTGTCACCTGCCATTTCCAGGGATCATGGACCCCGAAACGCATCCCAAGCACTCAGGTTGACGCCCCTGCCCGGTGGCCTCTGCCTCTCATGAAGGTGGAGCTGAGGTGGGCTGGCTGTGGGGCCTGAAGCAGGGCGCGGGACAGTGGCCCTGACGGGACCTCCGCCAGGAGCGCTCGGTTATTCAGGGCCAGGCGGCTAAACCACCACTTCGGCGCTCACTGCCTGGTTAGCAGGCTCCCTGGGCTGCCGGGACCCCAGGACCAGGGAGGAGGCGTCGGATGGAAGCGGGGAGTTGGCCTCCTCGGCAGGAAGCTGGTGGAGCGGCCAAGGCTCAGCACGGCACGTGCAGCTCCCCCACTCGGGGCTCGCGAAGGTGCCTCCCGCGGCCCTCCCCGCCTCCTCCGCCCTCCCTCAGTGCTAAGTAGGTCGCCTGGCCCGCTCAGGAGCCTTTTCAGAAGTGTGTCATGCATCAGCTGCTCGGCCCTGTCTGGGAAGCTCACAGCGGCTCCTTTTGTGTGGACGCAAAACACAACTCCAAAAAGCCAGGCCCGGCTGGGGTGCAGCCAGGACCTCTGTGCTCCCCCAGACCCAGGGAGAACACCCCTCAGGGGTGCCTCACGCTCTTTCCCAGCGGTCCAGTGCCCCAAGGTGAGTACCCCCACAAGGCAGCAGGGTTTTGGCTGAAGGGAACCTGGCGTGTTCTAGGAGGCCCTGGAGACCTCTGGAGAGGTCTGAGGCAGACCCCCAACCCCCAGCAGACTCGTCCCCCCAGCAAACCCCTCCCCCAGCAGACCCCCCAGCAGACCCCACCCCCACAGACCCCTCCCCCAGCAGATCCCCTCCCCCAGCAGACCCTCCCCCAGCAGACCCCCCCCCGCAGACCCCTCCCCCACAGACCCCTCCCCCCGCAGACCCCTCCCCCCACAGACCCCTCCCCCGGGGAGCCTGAATTGGAGTGCTGACCAAAAGCACCTCGTTCTCCAGTCCCCAGGAGCACCTGGCTTTTCTGCCTTGCCGCGTCGATGCTGGAGAGACCCAGCCTTTGTTTCAAGCTCACGTCTTTCCCTGGAAAGGAAACAGTCCGTTTGCTTCCTTCCTCTTCCCTCGGCTCCCCGCTCTTCGCTTCAGAAAGGTGGAAACGCCCCGCCCTGTACGCACAGGACACGCGGCCCCTCATCGTAGAGACGATGAGAACAAGGCGCGTCCATGTGAAGCCGGTCTCCTCACCGCCGGGGCATTCAAACCGACGCGGGCTGACCGCCAGAGAGGGCAGGACGCGCCTTGAGGAGGATACAGAGGGCCTGATTTCTAGGTGGTCGCTGTGGCACCCACAGAATAGGCTCACTTCCTGGCCCGATCGGGGCCCAGGCTGCTCTGGGTGGGCTCTTTCCGTAGTAAAAGCCTTACGTTCTTAAAAAGAAAAAAGGACGTTTTATTGGAGGACACCCACGCAGAGCGGGAGCTGGCTGCCGTGGAGCAGGGGGCTCTGCACGCAGGCCCGGCGGGACTCTGCTGCCCTGGAGTCGCAGCTCCCTCCTGGGACTGGCCCCTGGTGCTCCCCTACCCCCCTCCCACCCCCCACTGCTGCTCACAGGTCCTGCTCGCTGGAGAGGGCACCCACCGCCCCGCCCCCCCACCTCTGCACATCCACATCCAGGGTCGACCCCCTTCCATCACGGGCACCTGTCTCTGTGGGCTCTTTTGCTCCTGTTCCTGAGACAGAGACGCAGCCCTTGTATTAGTTTGCTGGGGCCGCCATCGCGGGACATTCCGCAGACTGGGGGACTTAAGACAAGAGAAATGCATTCTCTCACAGGCCTGGAGGCTGGAAGTCCAAGATCCAGGTTCCTTCTGAGGCTGTGAGGGCGTCGGTCCCAGGCCTCTGCCCTGGCTTCTCCGGGTGGCTGGCAGTCTTTGGCATCAAGGCATCACCTGAGCCTCCGACTTCCCCTTCACCTGGCGTTCTCCCTTTGGCTTTGTCTCGCTGTCCACATTTCCGCTTCTTAGGAGGATACCCGTGAGATTGGATCGGGGCCTACCCTACTCCAGAGTGACCTCACTTTCATTAACGACATCTGCAGTGAGCCTGTATCCAAATCCGGCCGCTGGTCGGTCTCAGGATTAACGGAGGGACCAAAACTCCCCGCAACCTTTGTTTGTGTGAGGGATGCCGCTTTTCATTGGGCCGGGGTGTTTATGATGCTACAGCCCCTGCAGAACCTTTGGGGTCCGCCCATCCGTTCCCACTCTGGGGTCTCTCAGCTTGTAGATGAACGATGTGGGATCTCCATGCATTTGGACCACCACGCCCTTTGGAGTGACCAGCGCTAATAGCTGCAATTGGTCCCCAAAGGCCAAAGTCCCAAGGCCCTGGGTGCTCAGCCATGATTTGGGTTGGCCTCCTTCTTCCATCGGGTGGGGGGTAGGCACACAAGGGCCTCGCCACTGAGAGCTGTTCCTCCCGGATTTGATTTTGACCTTGTCACATGATTGTGAGCTGGGCAGCTTTGTCATAGAAGACGTGGCAGATGAGGCAGGCGCAGAGAACTATCATCATGTTTTGCAGAAATTTCATGACATTTAAAAATGATCTCAGTCGCTTCGGCAAGCTGCCAGTGGGTTGGCATTTCCGCACGCACGGTACCGGTCACCCCCACGGAGGGCTCCTGGAGGACCACACGCTGCTTCCCCAACTGCGGTCGGTCCCCTTTGAGCCTCAAGTCTGGTTTGGGGATTCCTCCTCTTGTAACTGGGGAAACTGAGGTAGACGGCATGTCAGCGATTCGTTCAGAGTAGCAGGGCGAGAAGAAGAGCCTTCGTTTCCTGACCTCTGACCCCGTCTGGGCCTTTAGCTTGGTGTGAGCAGCTCTTTCCAATTTTAGCAGGAAGATGTGTTTGAGGGGTGTTTCTCAAGGAATGGGGGACGACATCAAGAAAGGCATAAGAAGGTCACCCCACTTATGCCTGCTTTCCTCTCTCGGCTTCCTCTTGTTATCTTCGTCAGAAATTCTCTTTGCTCTGTGCTCCTTTAATCGTAATGATGGGGGAGGACGAATAATTAACTCCCAGGCTAGGCTATCCCTTTGTCCCAAGCACTTTGCATTCTCCCTGCCTTCCTCCTCCTGAGAGCAAACTCTTTTATCCCGTTTTCCAGTTTCCTTTGATGCAGGCCTTTATGGCTGGGAGGACGTGCTTGTCAGCTCTGTTCTAAAGACTTGGAGGGCATGTCAGTCTCTGCTCCCGTAAAAAAGGATGCATTCGGAGCAGCCTCCCCTTCCTCCCCTTCGCCTGTTTCTGTGTTTGCATCGTCTGTTTGCAGCACTCATTGTCCTATATATGAAAATATGAACCCTTATTGTGACAGCTGGCTGTGTCTTGGATGCTGGAAGCTGTCGTTTGGAAAAGAGGGGGAATGGCAGCAGCTGGACAGCAGCTGGACTGCTCTGCAGTTGGCCCTGAGTGCAGCTGGGGGTGGCTCGTGTGGGCTTTGGGAGGGGGATGGGGTCGGGGGAGTCTTTGCGTCTGCCTTGTGTTGTGCCCAATTCCCTGGGCTGGACATCATTAGGCTACAAGCACCACACTCTCTTTCATGAGAGCCAGGAGTTCCTGGGACCAGGGAAGAAGAAAGGAGAGAGAGGAAAGGAATAGGAGAGGAAAGGAGAGGAGAGCAGCAGAGAGCAGCACCCCAAAGGTGGGTCAGAGTGAAGTGGGGGCCAGTGACAAGGGGGAGAGAAATCCCAGGAAGAGGAAGGGGGAAACAAGGAGGTAGCAGTGGGGGTGCCTGGGGGCATGGATGGGCTGATGGCCTGAGCTGAACTCTACCAATCTTTCAGGCTCTTAGGACAAAATACCACAGACCAGGTGGCTTACAAACAACGGAGACTTATTTCTCACACTTCTGGAGTCAGGAAGTCCGAGATCGGGGGTGCCGGCACAGTGGGGTTCTTGCGACAGCCCTCTTCTGGGTTGCAGCCAGCCAGCCTTTTGCTCTGTCCCCATGTGGTGGAAGAAAGGGGAAAGGCAGCTCTCTGGGTCTCTTCTTAGGAGGACACTAATCCCATCACGAGGGTGACCCAAGCACAAGCACCCCCCAAAGCCTGCGCCTCCTAACACCATCATGGCGGGTGGGGTCTCAACGTCAGATTCCATGGCACAGAAATTGCTCTTGGGAGCCTGGCCGTAAGTTTGGCTCACTCGTTCAGCAGGTACACTGCACTCCTCCCGTGGCTGGACAGTGTCCTGGGCCCTGGGAACACAGCAGGGGTGAGACAGGCACAGCTCCTGCTCCGGTGGAAAAACCATTCTGTGAAGGAGAGTTTTCAGGAGGAAAAGTCGGGGTGGATCGCGAAACGCAGCATTTGTCGCTAAGCCCCAGACCGCAGCCCTGAGCTAGTGACCTCATTCTAAACCCTGCCAGATCATTCACCGATGTTTTGCCTTCCCCAAGTTTGGCCCAGGAACGAGATGGGACCGCGTCTGTGGGCAGAAGAGCATCTTTGGATCTGGCTGGGAAAAGTGGGAAGAAACCTCGGCCCGGGACCCCCACAGCCCGTGTCCCCAGCAGCGTTATTCACAGCAGTCAAAAGTAGAAACAACAGAAGAACCATCGACGGGTGCAAGGATGAACAAAAGGTGCGTACGTCTAATGGAACATTATTCAGCCTCAGAAGGGAGGGACATTCTGACCCGTCCTGCAACCCGGAGGAAACCTGGCGACATTTGGCTCATTGAAGAAGCATCGAATAAGCACACGGCTTCCCCCGCTGATTTTGGTGCTGTGGGTGCTTGTGATTCCATGAGGAGGCAAACGCTGCCCTAAGCATGCTCACGCAGCCCCGTGGTCCCCAAAGTGCGGTCTGTGGACCAGCAGCAGCAGCAGCAGCAGCAGCGTCACCTGGGTACTAATTAGAGAACCAAATTATCAGGCCGCGCCTCGGACCTGCTGAATCAGATATGCTGGGGGTGGAGCCCAGCAACCTGCCTTGGCAAGCCCTTCGGGGGGTTCTGAGTCACGCTGAAGTCTGAGAACCACTGAGACAGAGCTGTTGACACCTCCCGTTTCGCTGATGCTCTGATAACTAAACCGGAGCCCTCGGACAGCGGGGTATGTGGTTTCCGCATGCATGTGACCGATTATCAGAGGAACGGACAATTTCTTATGTTTTTTTTTTTATGTTAGCATGGAAACATGGTTTATATATTACTGGGATCGGAAAAGTTAATAAAGAGAATTCAAAATACTCTGGCTCCAGAGGCCACACCTAGCATAATTCATGGAAACTTCAAGAGGGTAACTTTTGGCTTAGTAAAAGGAGGGCTCTGGCCACGGGAGGGTTTTCCTGGGGTGTCGTGTCTGCACTCCCGTTGTAGTGTGCCATCTGGATGCCGTGAGGAAATCTAAGAAGGCACTCAGCTGGGCCAAGGGGTCCCAGATGCCTGCCTAAACAGTGACAATGTCGGAGTCACCTGGGGTTGTTAGAAATAAGTTCTGGCGTCCCACTCACCAAGATTCTGACTTGTCACAGCTGGGGTGCGCCCGTGACATTGCATTGACTCAGGTGATTTCGAAATGCTAGGTGTGAGGATTACTACACCAGGTAGATTGGATGCCCCTTTCCAATTCTATGACTGTACCAAAGAGGACGGAAAGGCTAGCTTCCGAGGTCTGGAAATCAGAAAAGAGGAAAGAATTTTCTCCTTCAGACAAAAAGCTAATAGTCAAAAGCAATACGCACGGAAGTGTTTTCAGCTCTACTAAAGGGTACCCGTAAGAAACAAATTTAAACGACAGCAGAAAAGATTTGGATTAAAGGAAGAAAAATTTCTTAGCGATGAGGACCGTTAAACATTGGGATGGGTTAAAGGAGTTCATCGTGGAAGATTCTTCTCTACAGATTTCTAAAAGTGGACGGGCTTCTCATCAGTCTGAAATGATGCTGGGGAGGGTTTTAAACTTCTTTCCAGCCCTGACACTGATGTTCCAATTTACACAACGGCATAGTAAACGGATACAGACTGTCCCCCTCACACTTACAGGACAGTCACAATGAAAGCATCCCTTGTAATTAGATTGCTAATAAAACAGCATCAACAAGTGGTGAACAGATAAATATTTGTACACTACTAAGACCTGGGTTTGACTCAGAGGACAATCCAGCTTCTCGTCGACCCGTAGGCACTTAATCCCCGGAGGGTGATTTCAGAGGCATCAGCTTTTTGTCAGAGCATTCATCCACGTGGACCAAGGCTCCGACATGGAAAAATAAGAAACTTCTACCCGACAATATCTTTCTGTGACTCTGATTTTAAGATACAGCTGGAGTTCGACATCAAGGTCAAGCACTGAAAAAGGAAGATCTTAAAGTGAAATGGGTGGCAGGAAGGAAGCCTCTGAACAAATACAGATATGAATAGCAACTGGAGAGGGCAAGCTCCACCCTGGATGTAAGGTGAGGAGCTGACATCAAGCCAGGGCAGGGACATGGGACCCGACTCGGGGCCAGGCCAGAGGAGACACAGGCGTCACCCAACACTGCATTTAAACCTCTTGCGTATGTCCGCTTCATGAAGGAGAGTCCTAGGGAGACCCTTGTATTTCTTCAGTGAGGGGCGTCACCAAAAGTGATGTAGAGCTTATGAAAACCCTTCCAAGTTGTACAGAAACTCGGAAGACTCCCCCGTCAAGGAGCATGTTTATGAAGCACAGCTTAGTGGTTTAAAATGCTGGCCCTGGAGCCAGGTGGAAACCTTCCTCTCCTAGGAGACCACGGACAAGTCTCTTAACACTTCCTGCCTCCGGTTCCTTATTTGGAATACGAGGTCAGTGAATAGAACTGGGTGATGGATGCCATCTCACGAGGTAACGGCTGGCTGACGGCAGGGGCTGGCGTTTGGCGTTCGATAAGAGCTTGAGAGATGTTAGCGTTTACATTTTTCTAAAGAAATGCACGGCTAAAACTCTTAGATCCACTGAAGCAGTGTCTCCCCAACGCCGGGCTGAC
This sequence comes from Eonycteris spelaea, assembly GCA_003508835.1. Taxonomy (NCBI): domain Eukaryota; kingdom Metazoa; phylum Chordata; class Mammalia; order Chiroptera; family Pteropodidae; genus Eonycteris; species Eonycteris spelaea. The sequence goes on from PUFA01000056.1 coordinate 2,067,231, forward strand.
ACCTGGCACCGATCTGGGGCAAAACGGGAGAAATGAGGACGCCGTCGTTCCTGGGCTAATTTCTCCGTCTCTCCGAGTATGTGTCTCACCTTATGTCTCTATTGCTTTTGCTCCAGCCCGTGGAGGGCAGCAGAATGCACCTCTCCGAAACATGCCACGTTGGCATAAGGGCTCTTTTGAGTGGAAGGCGACTGAGAAGAAGCAGAGACAAGAGAAGCCCTCTGCCCTCCCCCTATTCGTCGAAAAGCGGGACCCTGATGAACAAAGGTGTTCCCAATTTCCCCCTCTGCCAGGAAGGACAGACGTTAATCACTGGAGATAATGACAGACCCTTATCTAGATCACATCAGAGAAGACAAACTTTACTCACCAGCACTTATTTTCCATCGGTCCCCACATGTGAAACTCGCAATGCCCCCCCTTAGAAACCCAGAGAACTTTTCCTTTGTCTCGTGACTTCTGCAAACACGTATTTTTTTCTCTTGTTAAGATGCCCTGTGACCCTGAGTTCTAAGCGCCCCTTCACTGCGTGCCGGCCGGCACGTGTTTGTGCAACACACGCGTCAGTAAACTTCTGTTTGGGGTCCTTTTGTTTAATCTGTCTTGGGTCCGTCTAATTCACAGGCTGGGGCCAATGAACCGAGGAGGGTTGAGGGGGAAACAGTTACGTTTTTCCTTCCCGACACCCTTTAGGCTGTTTTCTCCCCCTGGCTTTTTTTTTGGGAGCCCCCCTCCCTGCCCCGTTTCTCCTCCCCCTCACACATGGCGTGTCTGTTCCTGTTTTCGTTCCTGATTTTTTTCTTCTGGCGACAGTTGCCGCATCCTCGTGGGTACCCTCTCAGCCTGGTGGCTGCGGCAGAGGACACAGCTGCCGTGGGCTGCCGGGCGAACACACTCCAGGTGGAGGGCTGTGCTGGGAACAGAGCGGACGGGGCACTTGAGATTGATCTTCCTGTCTCCAGACACTGACATGTCATTAATTGAGAAGCTTTCTCGGCACCCGAGTTTGGATCACCGCCCGTACCCCTCCCAACGACATTGCCCACGATGAATCTGAGGGGAACGAGGTCAGGTTCTGTACAGACGCGGAGGGTCAGAGCTGAGGGGCAGAGACGAATCCATGATGTTAGCCGTTTCCTTTGAGATTTGGGCGTGGGATGCTGCTCCCCTTCAGAGCGCCCGCTTGGCCACCCGTGTCCCCGTTTACCTGGGACTTTCCTGGGACTTTTTGAGTTCGGCACTGAAAGCCTCACATTCTGGGAAGGCCCTGGCACACGGGGACAGTGGGTCACCTCAGAGCTAGTAGTGCCCAACCCTCTACTGGGCTATTTGTTAAACATTAGGCACAGGTGGGCCTCGTTCAGAGCGCGGAACCAGTGAGAAGCGATTGAAGGCTGATGTACCCCAGAGGAGGGAAGGCTGGTGATGGGGCCGGGCCGGGGCTAGAATGCGTGTCTAGCTGCTGTCCATCTTCACCCTAGCTCGGAGCCAGAGGAAATGGGTGTGAGCAGAGACCGAACTTACTCAAACACGAATTTCCTGACAGTAAGTATTCTTAGACACTAGAATGAGTTTCTAAGACAGATGAGGTATTATGCTTGGAGGTCATCAGCATGGCAAATTCCTCAGGGTTTGGGTGGGGCCCGAGAGCCAAAGGGACGGACAAAAACACATTTCCCAGACTCCTTCCAACCCTGAGATGCTGTTTCCAGCTACCCATCTATTATGGCTCTGATTATTTTTCATGTCCTCTTTTGCTTGTAAACGGGACAGCAACCAGGAAAAAGTGCTTCGATTATAGCCTCCCGGAGAGTCATTCCGGCTTCCCCAGAGCATGAAGGAGATGAAAGATTAGCATGTGTGTTTGTTTTCCCTAAGGATGCTTAAATTTAGAAAAGGTTATTTATTGGTCAAACAACTTTGTGACAATAGTAGAAATTTAAAACAGGAATAAAACCCCCTGTGATCCTAGTAATCTAACAGGCTGAGTGACCCAACCTCTCTCCGCATTCACTGTCCTGAGATTTCTCCGAGGTGTCACTAAAGTCTACACTTCCCCACTTAGGGTTCTCACATCATGGCCACTGAGCCTTTTTGAGTGATTAGAAAGGCAAACAAAAACATTTCAAAAAAAAAAACCAACAACCCTAAACCTATGTAATTTGAGTTATTTCCCAATTTTTAAAATCAGCTTACTTTCCTTCGTGGCCTTGACTCACGTTCTGGGAAATCAGGTTGAGCCATCTGGCGACTCGTTGTGGTTAAAAGTGATAGGCCTTGGGGGCTGGCAGTGGGTTCTTGTTTTAGGGATTATTCCGTTTCATATAAACAGTTCTGTTTGATGGAAACTGAGTACCACCTACATGAAATCTGAGCGTCCCTTTCCACTATGCTGTTCTAAACTCGTCGTTACTTATTACTGACCCCAACCCACTAACCTTGAAGTCAGAAGCTGATGTCATAAGCTCTTTGGCAGCTGTCCTTCTCATCAGCTCCTTACAGGAGTTCCTTGGTATATTAGGGTTCTCCAGACAGAACCAAGAGGAAGTATACATGTGAAGAGAGGGATTTATTTTAAGGTATTGGCTGACAAGTTCAAAATCTGTCAGGCTGAAGAACAGATGTTGCGGTTTAAATCTGAAGGCTGTCAGGCTGGAGAATTCGTTCTTGCTCTGGGAGGTCAGTCTGTGTTCTGGTCAGGCCTTCAACTGATTGGACGAGGCCCACCCACATTAGGGAGGGCAACCTGCCCATGATTTAAATGTTAATCCCTTCTAAAAAACACTCCCATGAAGCATCTGAAATAATGTTTGACCAAATATCTGGGCACCGTGGCCAGCTGTATTAACACATAAAATTACCCACCGCATTGGATTCTGTCTGCCCATGTGCTCAGTGCAGACCCCTGTCCTAAGAGTGCCCCTACCCAGCCCACCACACACTCACACCTATGATCTCACCATGGGTGACTCTGTGGGGGAGAAGGTAGAGGAGCATCCACTTTCCACAAACTCAAGGGGCTGTGAGAAATTCAACCAGATGTAACCCAAGTAGTAAAACTGGAGCCAGGATAAATGCTTCCCTCAAGGAGCAACACCTTGATTCTCGCACGGGTGGCCGTTTTCAGGGGAGACTACAAAACCGTATTGGTTTCACCTCAGGATGTAAACCAGACGACATAAATGATGCGCACACGGAATGTGAAGCCGAAGGCTCTGCAGAGATACCGATGTCAGGTGTAAAGAGGTGTTCGATGCAATTCAGCAGGGCCGTGGAGCAGAACGCACTCTCCAGGTCCTTTTGACACAGGATTCCTGCAACGAGCTTGGGGTGTTCCCCACGTGGAGTCGTCTCCTTTCGTTTTCTGGTCGGCATTCGCTTACAATTGCAGCTTAATAGTGATGCCGGCGGTGCCGGCTCTGTGTTGCCAAAGTTGGGGGATCACTCAGCGTTTTGTGTGCTAGATACATAAAGGGGCTCTCCTTCTTTTTGTTTGTTTGTTTACGTGTTTGTTTGACTCGGCGTTCCAAATCACAAGCCGATCGGTAAAACTCGTGCAGGCATTAGCAGTAGGTACGCATGTGAAACTCATTTTCTGACTCGTTTTGTTTTATGATAGTCTCTTAATTGCCCATACTATTCTCCTCTCACAGACAGACATTTCAGGTTCCCGTGTGTGTTCTGACTCACTGCTCGTCTCTTCATATACATATAAAAGGGAGATTTCAGTTTACATAACTGGTGTTTTGCTATAAATCTCATTTTACTTTCTCATACTTATATATTCTCATACTCACTCTTCCATGCGACATGATGTTTTTGAGATGTAGCCATGTTGATATAAGTAAATTTTATTTACTGCTTCTGCCCGCTGTCTAGTTTTTCCGTCCTGTGTATGTACCACAGGTTACTGATCCATTTCCCCACTGAAGAGCAGTTAGACAGATGTCACACAATTATTTACACTGACAATGCTGGTGTAAACATAAGTCTCTGGGCACCTGTGAGTTTCTCTGGGCTATATCACCCAGGAACAGAGTTTCTGGGTCACAGAAAGAATACACATAAATATGTTTGCACCAAATACTGCCCATTTGGCCTCCAGAAATGGTGGCAGCAAGTGACTCCTGTTCACCTGCAGTTGGCGGTAAAAAGTTTCATTTCCCCTCACCCTCGTCAGCACCTGCTATGACAAAACTTTTTATTTCTTGCAATCTAATGGTTGTAAGGGAGTATCGCATTGTAACACAATCTGAGTTTGTCTGCTAACTTATAAGTTTGAGAGTCTCCTTATATATTTATTGGCCATTCCAGTATTCTGTAAATTTCTTTTTCATATTTTTCTCATTTTTCTGACTTACAGTTTCTTAGATAGTCTAGATTTTAATCTTCTGTCCTAGTTTTGCAAAATATCTTCTTCCAGCATGTCTCCTGTCTGTTACCTTTGTCTGGGGTGTCTTGTTTTGAAGAGAAAATTTTGCGTTTGATATCATTTAACCTGTTCATTTTTTTTTCCCTTGGAAGTTTGTACTTTTTGTGGCCCAACTTAAATCAGCTAGCTTTAGCTATATAAAAAACCACTCCGAAGCATAGTGGCTTGAGCCAACAGTGATGCATTGCTGAGGGTTGGCAGGTGGTCCTTTTGGACTGGGCCTGCTTCTTGGGGCTGGATAGTTGAGGGTGGCCTCACGTCATGGGGACCACAGCTGTGATGGCTGGGCCTCACTCTGCGTGACTTCTCACCCTCCAGGAGGCTAGTCCAGTCTTCTTCACATGGCAGCCACTGGGTCCCCAGCAGGAGGGGAAGGCAGGTGCCGTGAACACGTGCCTTTCTAACTTCTGCTTCTTCATATTGCTAATGCCTGGTGGGCTTAAGGCAGCCACATGGCTAATAACGCTATACTACACACTCAAAAGTCTCCGTGAGAGTAGAGATTAAATGTTCTCCCCATGACAACAACAGAGTGGTAGTTATATGAGGTGAAGGATGCTAACTAATCCTATCATGTTCATCATTTCACAATATACACATATGTGTATCATATCATCACATGGTATACCCTAAGCTTACATGTTATGTGTCAATGACATCTCGATTAAGCTGGAAAAAAATCATCTTGAGATTTTGATTAAAATTGCATTGGTTTAGAGGTTAATTTAGGGAAAATTAACATCTTTTCTGTGCTAAGGTGGCCCATTCATAAATATGGAACGGGTCTCTGTTTATTTAGGTGGGCTTTTATATTCTTTATTAGAGTTTTAATTTTCTTCCATAACTTCACTTGATTTTTTTGTTGTTAGGTTAATTCAAAGATACTTTGCAAGTTTTTGATTTTTTTTTTCAACAATATCAAACCATCTTTTCCCCCTGTATTTGGCCAGACTCCCAATGTTATAGGTGTGGCCTAATGGAATTATTAAAATGTTTGTTGAAACTCTCCATCTGAGGAAAAGCCTGAATCCAGGGTTATAACAATTTCATATTCGAGGTGACATCATGCATCATGCGTTCTAAAACGCACCAAATAATTAGTTTCAGAATGAAATCAGCTTGTCGAAGTAGTCACCCAAGAGATTTTAATAGATTCTTCTCTCTTGGTCATGCAGGAGGTCAGTTCTCAGCACAGCTCACAAAGGCATAAGGTCATGAACTACCCTCTCTGAAATCTCCTTTCTTTCAACAGCTCTCAAGTGCTAGGGAGAATTAACTGCTCAGCTGTAAAAATTGGGTCCCAGAGAAGTTTCAAAAGCCAGCCAGATAGGAGAGAGTTTTATGGCACACATGGTCTTATGCCAGCAACAAAAATCCAGGTGAAAAACAAAAGCTTACGTTTTCACTGTCAGCACAATGCCTATAATTTCCTTTGTTTGGGGGGATAAAAACTGAGGTGCCTGCAGGACAACACTTAGATACCTGAATTTTCATAATCCAGGGTGCTAAGAATTGTCATCACTCGCTCGGAAAAAGATGATAACTGCTTGTCATTTTTGCATGGGAAAAAAAAAGAATAAAAGGAATATAATGAGCCTTTTGGGAAGCTTGTTTGGACAGCTTGGGAGTGCTTTGTCTCATAGATGCACAAATGTGTTTAGCAGAATGACTACCTGGTCTAAGAAGAACATGTCATATGCATTTTTAAAGACTTTTCCCCTTATTTTTGCATTTTTTTTTGTTTTGGTTGCTTTTTATCCTATTTTTAATCCTTTTTTTAACGTTCATTTTTTAATATCTGAATCCAGAGCAAGTATTTCTGTTAATGAGGAGGCGCGATACAGTAGAACTCAAGCAGTTCGATTCCAGCGCTAACGTTCTACTTAGTTGGACCTTGAGCGAAAGCCACTTCTCTGAGCCTCAGTTTACCCATCTGACACAGGATGGGTTTAGGCAACCCCGCCTGTCCTTCCCAACTCTAAAATTCCGGATATCTTCTTAGACTCTTGGCCTTTGGAGATAGTCCTTGAAGTTTCTCTAAATAAAAGAGGACGTCAGCTGCTTCTTTAAAACCAGCGAAAAGCTCGGGGAACACCCCATCGCCCTGCGTCTCTGTCCCCAAGGAGCCAAACCAGAAACTGCCAGGAGGGCGAGGCGTCCATGTGCCGGTCAGGAGCAAAGTGCCAACTTCATAGATCTCTGAAAAGCCCACATGTCTTCTGGCCGTGTCTCGACTTGCCGTGAACGCTGGGATGGATGAAAAACTTTGATTTCTCAACAAGATGAAAGGCTCCGAGATCAAGTGAGGTATCTGCCTTTTGTTCTGACCGAAAGGTGACTTTACCAGACATGATGCTGGACATCTCAGGAATTAATCTGGATAAGAGCGCCCAGGCTGACATCAAGAGGCTCCGATGCCTTTCTCAGCAATGATGCTGCAATAGCAACAGCTGTAGTTTGGCTGAGGCAACAACAACCGTCAGGGGAATAAAAGGAGATAGAGAGAAGCTAGAAAATCAAAGCCATTCCAAAGGTATAAGGTAGCGATTAAGAGCCTATCCTCTTGGAAGTCTTACTTAAGCAATCCATCAAGCAATATCTGTTGATTGCCTATAGACCAAGACACCACATCTGCATTCTTTGATTTCCAGGAGCTTATGATTCCATTCACAGCTACAGTCTCTCCTCCAGGCCAATAATCCCCCGCGCCTACCAAGCTTTCTCAGACTGCACCACACCCCCGAGCCTATATGTCTTTCTTTGCATCATTGGATCTTTGACTTTTCAATCCCTTCCTGTTCTTGGGCCCCCACCTTTGGAATCTGTCCGCAGTCGGCAGTTAGCTGCCTGGGTCCTGACATATTTCTGGCTTGCCTTTCTTCATTCTTGGAATCCACCTCAGTTGCTCTTGTGTTGGCCTTTCCAACTCCATGCTATCTTTAGCCCCTGGTTCTGCCGAATTCTGCAGCCCATGCATGACCTTTTCTCCATCCTTCTAGGCTGACATGGGACTAGGTGGTCCGAGGCTTCCACTTCTCCATCCTAACTGCCCCAGAAGAAGCTTGTCTCTCCACTGGAGCCACCATAGAGCTTGTGCTTTCCCAGACTTGACATTTCCGTAGACCCACAAACATGCCTATTCACAGATGATGTGGTTTAGGTCCCTTCCTTGTTCTCTGAGGTCCTGCGCCACTGGACATGCTGACTGTAGTGTCCAGATAAGGCTTGCTAGACCGAACAGAGGCGACCAGAGCAACATCTCCTTGCTCTAGGAAGCTTGCATCTTCAGAGCCCCCACTGAGGACTCAGTTTGAGTTGTAGAGATACAGTCATTAGCAATAAAAGGTTCCAGATGGAAGAGGAATGGGCTTCCTGCAGAAGGAAACCGTCTTCTCTGGAAGATGAGGCATGATGACAAGAGAAAACATCCATTCTTTGATGCCCAGCCAGCAAGAGGACACAATTCCCAAAGTCCGCATCTGCGCAGGCCTGGGGGTTGCTAAGTTTAGCTCTGGTGGATTATCAGGGCAGACACAGTAGTTCCAAATTAATGTCACTTTCTTACCCCACCATCCCCTTTCTCCTCATGTGGGTAAGTGATATCATTATACAGCCAGTCGCCAGATCAAAACACCACCTCTTCACCCTCTTAGAATCTGTATCTGTAAATATGTCACACTTCGACCCCTCTTTTCTGTCACCTAGTTCAGGCCTTCATTATCTCTCACCTAGACCAACAATCACAATGTTCTAACCCTGAAATTTCCAACCCCAATCTTGCCCTTCTCTGCTCTGACATAATGGCTTCCCTTTGCCTGAAGAAAGGATACTCATGTTTCTTAAGGCAGCAAAGTTCTCCACAAACCGGCCATCTTCCGTCATTCGCCATCACATAACCCGCAAAACATGTATGCGAAGAAAGACCAGATGTTTTCCTTGACCTGATCTGATGCAGTCACTCTCATGTTAATTTCCGCCCTGGCACGAGATGACTCGTTACGTAAACATGTCCGACGTCTCTGGCCTGAGCTCATGCTATGCCTTTGCCCAGAATGCCCTCCTGGCACCGCCTGTCTCCTCTCGAGCTGATCTCAAGAATCCCTGCCATCCCACAGCTCAGAACAATTCTCCTCTTCTTCACACTCGCATGGCCCTTGGCGTCTTTGATCACGTGCTACATATGGTCGCTTGTGTTTCTGTCTTTCAGCTCGTAAGCTTTGGGGGTCTAGAGAAATGTGATACTCCTCCTCATGGCTTCCAGTCACTGGTCATTGCAGGTACTCAAGGGATGTTCGTTGAAGTGAATCTGTCCAAATATGTACTCGGATGCCTGGCTCCAGATCTAGATTCATTTACACATGCACACACATGCACACCTACATGTGCACACATGTTCATTCATGGGTACATATTCACACACACATGCTCATATGCAAACTCACGATGTACACATATGCACATGTGCACATATTTGCATATTCCCCCCTCACACATGCAAACTCATGCATGTTTCCACACGAGCGAACACATTTTATCTTGTTTGCGAAAGAGGAGTTTTGCCAAGAGCATTTGGGTGTGGAATGGTGAGGAACCAGAGTGTGGTCTGTAAGGAAGGTGAGGAATCAGAGTTGTATTTTGGGGGTACACTTATTCTTCACTTCTGATAGTTCTTCAGAAAAGAGGGAGCTCTATTTCTTTAAACACCTGGCCTGTCTCTCCCTCTGCTCAGAGAAGATAGAGTGATTTGGTTGATACAAAAATTCGGAGAGAACAAACCTATGTGGTCATCTCAGCCCTCACTGTTTTCCTCTTTGGGGGCATGACTGGAGGTGGGCTGTGAAATGGCAGGGCCAGGGTGGGAGGCCGCCAGGGTCTGGGTTGCTGTAAAAGAAGTTCAGTGTAGAAAGTTCATCTGCTCACAGATATAAACTATGTCTTCAATATAGCCTCCACCCACCATCTTTCTTGCTTTGTTTCTCAGTTGGGTCACAAATCAGGCAGGAAAGAAGAGTGTTATCTTTGGGGACCCCTCAGTACCGGAGTCAGAAACCAAGGCAGAACTTGGATAATTCACCACCTCTCTGCCTTGACCTGGAGTCTTCAAATTTACATAAGAAAAGGAGGCTGAGGAAATTGCCTCTTGTTACCAGCTGGTGTGTTTACTTCCTGCTTGTGATGTATAAGACACCACTGCAGGTGTTTGTCATGTCCTGATAGATGATACCGCTATGACGTAAGAGGCATATATGATGCTTCTCAGCTTTCCAGAGCTTAGAATCCCATTGAGCAGAAGGATTCATTCATATTTACCTTGATTTGTTTACACCTGGTTTTGCTCCTAAGGGCCCTCCTGCTCTGTTGGCTCATCTCCCTGGGGAGTTGGTCTCAAATCCTGGGATGTTTGTTTTCCTCCCCTGAGGATGACATCATTGTGTTGGCTGCAGCTTGGCAGGCAGAAGCTGCATTTTCTTCTTTGTATTCAGATACTTCTGACGATACTTCCAAGTGGCCTTGTTTGTCACACAGTTCCGGGTGAGATGGTCCCTTTCTCTGTCCAAGCATTCCATTCAGCGCTGATTTCATTTCTATTTGCTTTGTGAGGGGACAAATTCAGAGAAGCTTCTGAGAGGAGGGTTGAGGTTAGAGTGTGATATTCAACATAGGGCCAGTGAGGAAAGGTTGAGGGGAAAAAAATTACCCGATGGAGAAGGCTGAGGAGCCGGTTAATAACTGCAGCGTCCGGCACCTGGGGAGTCACTTTACAGACTTAGTGACGAGCCAGCGGCCGTCTCAACTGAGGCAAGGAGAGGGCAGGGCCTTACGCTGCAGCAGAGGGACCGAGTCGTAGAATGGGTGACAGAGGGCCTGGGGGAATGTTTTCTCTTGATGAGCTTGGCAGTTCCCAGAGATTTTAGTCTACCTGGGATGGTTGACATTACTCTTCGAAATACATCTCAGAAAGAAAGAATAAACCTGTCACACTAAACATATTTCGCTAACTCCTCTCTTACCAAAAAAGAGGTTTTTGTGTGTGTGGTTTGGCTGGCTCATTGGTTTCAGCTGCCTTCTCCCCCGGGATCCACTCAAGTGTAAGCAATGCTGTGGAATCCACTGACAGGAATGTCACGATTATTTATGTCTCCAGTTACAAGTGCTACTCATCTTGGAGGGAGGCCTGCAAGGCCAGCTTTGGGGGAAGACTGTAGAATGTATCTGTGTGTGTGTGTGTTTTTTTTCCTTTTAATTAATTTAAAATAAATGTTCCCAGAATTGTGTGCTATTTTTGAGATTTTGAAACCGAAATGAGGATCTCAAAATGCAAAGGACTGTATGGGCGCGTGGTGTCATCCTATTGACGTATTCTAAGTCCTTTTGATCACATCCCTGACAGGTCGCTGTGAATCCTCCGCCCCTCCCCCCCCCCCACGAGGGGGTAAGGCCCCACTTCTCTCACCTGCTCGGAGTTTCTGAAAACGTGACCGACATGATGTGACGTGAGCCTCTGCTGGCGTTCGAGGCAATTTCAGTAACACGAATGTGATCTTTTTATTTTTTTTCCATAATATTTATATGGTTATTTTCTTACACAGTAGATAAAAATAACCAAAGGGCTGACATTTTTTTTTTTTTTTAAAGTGAGGCGAGGCTGAGGATAACATAACAAAGGAACACAATCCATCATGCATCTGGTATTTGCAAACAGGAAGGAGAAGAGTATTGAAAAAGTATAGTAAGGGGACCAAGTTAAGTCTAGGAGAATTACGATTAGATAGAAAACGTGGAGTCTGTCAGGAAGGACCTTGAAAACAGTAATAAATGCAATTAAAAGCATGTTAGAAATAGCGAGAATGTGAGCTTTGGAGAAAACAAGAGAGAATTCTGAGATGGAGTTTTTTAACTCTCTGACCTTGGATGTAGTGATGACTTTCTCTTTTTTTTTACTGGGATACTGGTGACCTGTGGTGGCATCACAATTAATGAAATTATCACTGGTGGTTGTCACATTTCTGGCAATAGCTGAATAGGTTATTTTGTATCAAACTTGTTTCTTAAAACAACTAAAAAAGCTGAACTAAATATAAAAACATTTTTAAGACATTGGAAAGCTACTAGGGTACTGAGGATCTACAGTACCATTATTAGGGTATTTTCTCTGACCGTAGTGAAATCAAGCTAAAAATAAATAACCAAAAGTTAGTAGAAAATCGCCATCTGTTTGGAAATTAAGCGATACACTTATAATACCCATGGGTCAATGAAGAAATCACAATGGAAATTAGAAAATATTTTGAGCCACAATTAAATTTCTACATTTCAAAACTTAGGGGTGGGACATACATCTCAAGCCAAGCTTAGAAGGACATTTATAGCTTTAACATGCATGTATTAGAAAATGTTTTAAAGTCTGAAAACCAATGACCTATGAATCCATCTAAAGAATTTAGAAAACAACCAGAAAATCAAATCTAACAGTTAAAAGAAGGAAATAAGGAAAAAACATATAAAATAGAAGTCTATAATCAATAAAATCAACAATGCCAAATTTTTTTGAAGCCCTGTATTAGCCTCACTCCATAAATTTCGATATGGTGTGTTTTCATTTTCATTCAGTTCAAAGTACTTCAAGGTTTTCCTTGAGATTTCCTTATAGATATTGGACTACATTGAAATCAGGAATTTCTAGGCATCAAAGGATACCATTAAAAGAGTAAAAAGACAAACCACAGAGGGGGAGAAATTATTTATCACGCATGTAGGAGACAAAGGTCTTGGATCCAGAATATATTAATACAAACACACAAACTAACAAAAACAGATACTCCACAAGAGAAGATATCCAAATGACCAATAAATATATGAAAAGCTTTTAACCTCAGTGGTCTTCAAAGATGTACAAATTAAAACCACAGTGAGATACCTCTATATACTCACAATGGTTAACTATTGATACTGAATATTGGAGACAATGTAGGTCGACTAGAACTCATATGCTGATGGGAGGAAAGTAACTCAGTATCTCTTTGAAAAGCTAGTTTTGCAGCTGAACATATTCATTCTCTCTAACTCAGTGATTCCATTCTTAGGTATACACCCAAAAGAAACAGAATGTGCACATCAAAAGACATGTAGATGAATACACATGGCAGGTTTGGTCATAATTCTTTGTGATGGACTAAATAATGGCTCCCCAAAGACATTCACAATCTAATGCTTGGAACTGTGAGTATGTTACCTTCTGTGGCAAAAGAAACTTTGCAGATGTTAAGGATGCTGAGATTGGGAGATAGAGTTATCCAGATGGTCCCGATGTAATCACACAGACCCTTATGAGGACACGGAAGGGTCAAAATCAGGGAGAAGATGTGAAGACAGGAGCAGAAGTTGGAGAGAAAAGATGCTATGTTCCCAGCTTTGAAGATGGAGAAAGGGTCCATGAGCCAAAGAGTATATATGGCCTTCAGAAGCTATAAAAGGCAAGGAAATGGAGTCTTCCCTAAAGGTTCCAAAAGTAACCCAGTGGACCCATTTTAGACTTCTGACCTCCATAACTACAAGATAACAACTTTTTGTTATTTTAAGGCACCAAATTTGTGGTAATTTGTTACTGCAACAATAAGAAACTAACATATACTTCAAACAGGAGACAGCTCAAGTGTCTACCATGAGCGGCATGGATGAATACATGGTGACATAGTCCTATAATGGAAGGCTATACAAAAATTAAGATGGTCAATTATAGTTTCACATAGCAACATGATGAATTCTCATGAACATGGGCTTGAGCAAAGAAGCCAGACACAAAGAATACACATAGTATGATTCCATTTATGTGATGTTTAAGGCTACTGCCCCTGTGGCCTGCTTGGGTGTCCTGCAGATATAGGTTTTCAAAGTGAATTAAATCACATGGAGGCCCCCAGTGGGGATGGCTCGCTGTCCTTCAGGAACTTGGCAGCGCTGGCCATGGGAATGAGATAATTTGAACAAGTTCCATTTGCAAGTCCTTGTTTACATTAGGTTCTTGGCTTCTTTGACAATATCTGTATTCAGAGGCGCTCCTCCATAAAACTGAACAATGGGATAATGGGAGGAAAGGCATTCCCTCTGATTACCTTTCAGAGGTGAATAATGGGAGAAAAACTCACTGTTCTGCTTCGCTTCTAAATTGCCAAGCAGGAAGCAGGCCCCAGGGTGGAGTTGGCACTTCCCCACATATCAGGGGCCCTCTGAAGAAGAAATAAAGGAGTTTGGGCTGTTTCATATGACTTAAGTCCCAAGAGTAATAATTCCTTAGGCTACTGTAACAGAAGTCTTTGCAGGTGAGTGTCTTGGAGCGGATTCAACCAGGAGGAAAGCTGGGCACTGCTCCTGACCAGGGGTGGGTGGCACCATGGCTCACCTGGCTAGGAACATCCCGCCTGAGTCACTGCACTGGTGGGGGACCTCAGGTGATGAAGGATCTGCATGTTCAGTCCCAAACTATTTTACAGAAAAGCAAGTTTGGAAAATGAAAGTCACTTGGGCAACCTAGACCTTCTTGTCTCTTTTGTGCACAAGATATGGCAGACTCTGGTAAAACCCACACACCCAAGTGACTGAGCGGTTGGGATCCCATGGAGCAGTCTCACCTGTTTAATACCGCCTTTGGGCAGCTGGGGTAGCACCTACGTTCACTTCCCAGGGGCTCCCTCTCCTGCTGCCCTTTTCCCTCTCCCGAGCCGGCTCTGCTTCTGGATGGTTAGAGTGCCATCTTAGTGCAATGTTCTCTGAAGAGCGGTCCAGCATTTTCTCCCGGAGATTCATTCCCTTTCTGCCCTCTTTATGTAGTCGTCTTGTGAAATGTCAGACTAAAGTCAGACTGCAGCTTTATCTGGTTTTTGTTTTCGTTTTTGTTTTTTAAGATTTGTTGTTTTCCACAATGCTGATCTCAGACCAAACTGTGATGTGAGCCAGAGTCTTCTCTGGAGGTCTAACTGTCACTGGAGTCTCTCTCCCATATTTTGGGTGTTAAGCTCCCTCTCAAGACCAAATAGAAACCAGTCGTACCAAATGTCAATGACTGTCAGCAACTCTCAGCTCAGCTGGTCACCGCTATCATGTTCAGAGAGATCAGGGTTTGAAAGCAAGGAATCATGCACATCATTTCTTGGGGAATAGCAAAGAAGTGAGAGAGTTTGTCACTCAAAGAAACTCTCCTGGTGCCCCCAAAATCACATAAAATAAGCAAATGACAGTTCAGAATGTTTCCTGCATCCTTATTTTAATATCTCAGAATTGGCAAATGGGATTTCAAACAATAAAGACCATTCATTCATTAGCTGATTCAATTCCTCCTGATTATGTTCTAAACATAATCAAGCCTCCCTCGGCCCTCAACACAGCAACAAGCAATCTGTACACCGCCACACCTAAACATCAAATTCTGCCTTATGAGAAAAAGTTATGCTAAAAACGGGAATGATAGTTTTATTTTTCTTTAATCCTCTGAAGTGCCAACTACAGCAAGCTGAGCACTGCAAGCATTTGAAGGCAGTTTATTGGATCATTACCAGAATATTACCCACTAATGGGTTTTCAGTGATTGACTTAATATCTGTCTCAACCCTGTGTTAACATGCATCAGTTGAAACTTCATACATATTTATCTGAAAGGCAGAAAGAATGTTTTAGGAAAAAGATATTCGCCATCTTTACTAAATTATGAATTTTGCAGGAAGCCAAAAATGCCTATGTCCTTAGAGTGACCTAAAATGCAACACTTTTAATACCAACTTGATATATTTATGACCAGCCGTCTGAAATCACATTTCACTTTATTTTTAAATTTGACCTCTACAATTTTTTTCCATTTCTAATTTTTAGCCATATTAGCCCTTGTTTCTTGCTGTTTTGAAATGTTAATGATAATTAGTACTAATAAATATTTATACCTTAAAGCCTACTGCTTTATTTCTAGTTTTAAAAAGTCTTTGTGTGGATTATCAATTTCACTTTTATGCATATCTGTGAAAAAGCAAGAGGGATAAAGAGCTGAATGTTTATCACAGGGCAAGAACATGGCAAGGTGCATAAGCTGCGTTTCCAAGAGACCTACTTGGGGGATGAGGGAGAGAGGAGGTGAGAAACATACAGATAGGGAGGAGTATTATAGTATTATGGGAGGGGCAGTTTGTTCTCCTCCGCCCCCCTCCTCCCCGCCCCCACCCCCACGCTGGAGACATTTGAAAAAAATTATATTGTTCCTTGTCAGTTAAATATCCATATGCTTTCTGAGCCAAATCTGATCTTCAAAGAAAATATTTAAGAGCTGGAGCAATCACAGGACAAAGATTAGCACTTGGTTGCATACTGAGCCTCCCTCATTCTTGCCAATCTTAGAAAATCTGGTGACTCGGAGTTTCTGTGAACTCTGTTGCGTGTTTTGGACCTGAGTCAGTCATGATGGATATATCGATCTTCAAAGAAAACATCAATTGTCCAAGAAAAATCAACATACAATATTTTGGAAGTTGCCTAGGGACAGAGGACGTATTGTTATAGGTTCACATAAATTGTTCTTATATTTTAGCAGATCATAAGTGGATTGAATGTGATGCTCCTCAGTTCATATGTGGGGTGTGGCCCACAGAAAGGCCTAGCGGAGAACACGTGCTTAATGGACCATTTCCTGTGTGGTTACAGGGCGTCCCGACAATGTGTTGCACAAATTTACCACTAACCTGGTAACATCCCTTAGGATGACTCTTTATCTGCAATATCAAGGACCATAACAATGCTTATTCCTTTTCACAAAGTAATCAAATTCACTTCTGGAAATGGATCGCAAAAAGTGTCTTGTTAACTTTGAAATCTTTTGGCTTACAGATTTTTTTTTTTTTTGGCAGTGGGATCTCTAAGGAAAAATGGGTGTAAAAAAAGGAACATATCATAAATTATTCAGTATTTGTAGAACAGCTGTATAAATTAAAGCGTATTAATGAGTAGAATTAAATGCTGCAATTGAAAGTTGTACTTATGTAACACCACAGGAGAATGTTGATAATAAAATATTTTTTTGAAAATGAAATTGTCCATGTCCTAAGATTAAGAATATATTTTTAAAAACACTAATATCTGAAGAACAGAATCTGGGAAAGAATATAGAAAATCAGAACAGATATATTCAGATGCTGGGATTGAGGGTTTTCCTTCTTACAAAATCCTCTTTTATGTTATTTTAATAGAGGTTTTATACCAAGTAAAAGTAAAAAGGTAAAATGCCACATTGGAACGACTATGGGGAGAGTCAAAATAGGAAAAGACAACGGATCGTCACTCAGAATTGTTTGGCTTGAGTCGATTTTGTGACATGATTGACTATAAATGCTGTTGAAGTGCCATTTGTCATACTGAGTTCTATAAAGTGAGGTGGTAGAAGACAGATTCAGTTGTTCAGTGCAGGGGGAGAGTTACCAACATTCTGTGTCCTTTAACGAACATGTGCCCATCATTCTTTTTTCCCTCCAGACACATACTGCATGCTGACGCCCTTTATGCTACCTTGGAGTGGATCATAGTGCCATCATGCCCTTTTTAATTATTTAACGACGCAGGAGCTCAGAGCACACTACCCCCGCTTTGGCATGCTGATTATTTTGAGATAAAGGCACTTTTCTTCCTGAAAGCATGAGATAAAACTCCTATGTGAAAGGTACTTTCTCTATCCCAGGAGGAAGGTAGACATGCCTATCGCCAAAGATGGAGAACTGGGCTGAGAATGTGTACAAATAAACCTTGTCCAACTAACCCTTATCTTCCTAGTTACCGCTCCACAGTGCACTACCCCCAGCCCAAACTCCTTCGTCCTGTCATATGTCTGTAGATTTATTGTTCTTTGTCGAAAGTGCTATATAAGCTGGAATATAAAGTGTGGTTTTGAGTTCCATTTCCTTTAGGGTTCCCCTGTGTGACGTGTGCTGCACGCAGAACAAAAGAGTCCCAGCTGAAAACCTAAGATGGGTAGAGGTGAAGTTTAGCCTCCCTACAACCACAAACGAATGAATCCTAGAGGAACTGTCTTTCAGGAAATTACCAGATAATAAATCCCAAGCAAAGCCAAGACACAGATCCAACACAATAATATCGGTATGAATGACTATGATGTGTTTATGTTAAAGGGGGCACTGCATGCAGTGGAGAAGAGAGACAGGAGGCTGAATGGAACAGGTGCTTTGGGGAGCCTAACCTTGAAGCTGGAACAAGACAGCAACAAAGTGAGATGCGGAGAACTTCCCCGGAGGAGAAAGCTCAGGTCAGATCCAACGTGAGGGGGGTTCAGGGCATGACCAGTCGTGGTTGGTTCTAAGCGATAACTGCTTTGAAAAGCAGGGAGAGACATCAACTTGTTCCTCATTCGTTCATTGTGCTTAGCGCTATCCGATATCTGTAGTGAGCGCTCGATAATTGATACTGAGTTCATGAAGGAATGAAGGAATGAAGGAATGAAAGCATGCACACGGAATCAATGGGCAAAGAGTGACAGCAGGAGACCCAGGGAGGAGTTACCAGGACCTGAACCAGGGCAGCGGGGGTGGGAGGGAAAGAGAAGAGAATGTCAAGGGTCTGCAGTAACAATGGCAGACTGGGCGCTGGGGTGGCAAATGGAGTTGAAAAGCTGGGAAGCTGGGAAGACAGGAGGGAGGGGGGCGACTGGAGTGTGGCTGAAGTCACGCAAGAAGTGGCTGTGATTATCTGCATCACCAGGGTGGAGGGATTCTTCTCGATTCAGCCCCTTACCTCATAAAATGATTAAAGAAGTGTGAGCACACACAAATTTATTACGAGATATTATTATGGCCATGGGACCAAGAGAAAATGAGAAGTTGGGGAAAACAATATCTCCCAGGTAAACGGCTCAAGTTGCTCAGGAATAGGGGTGAGAAATCATTTTATGGAAATGAAGGTGTCCCCAGAGTCTCTGAACATCCACAAATTCCATCGTGACACAATTCATGTTGCCACCTGGCAGAGCTGTGTCTTTGTCCTTTTTGTCTGTTGTCATGGGCTACCAATCCTGGAGAAAAAACTAGCTCTGAAATAACAGATTAGATAAATTTAATTAACTTGGAAAACATAAATGGGGCCTCATGGGACTTTTTCTGTTAGGCCAGCTTTTAAGACACTGTCACGTGACTCTTCTACTTTCTGCCCTGAGGGAGGCGCTCTGATCTTGTATGAGTTTCCTCTAAAGGTATGTGTCTCTGGTCCTAAAATACATTCTTGTGGGTCTAGAGATTTCTTACTCAGCCTAGGGGTTGTTCTTTCTTTCTAAGAGCATTGAGTCAGCTGTCTAAAGTTTAAGGCCAGGCATGGTGCAGGAGATAATTCCCACTTTACAAAGTGAGAATTAGTCCACATTTTGTTTCCAGGTAGACTAGATTCCAGGTAGACTGTTTCCAGGTAGACTAGATTCACACACTCCAGTATTCTTTTCTTTTCCGGTATTTTTAAAATCTGAATTCCAGTGAAGGTTGGCCGTTGAATAAGCCAGGCAGAGACCTCAGACGTGAGCAACATCAGTGGCTCTCAAAGTGGGATTCTGGACCAGTAGCATGAGCCTCATCTGACAATGTGATCGAAATGCATATTCTCAGGCCCCTTCCCACACTTACTGAATCAGGATCTCTGCAGCCCAGGCTCAGCAATCTGTTTTAACAAGCCCCAAGTGATTCTGATATGAGCTGAAGTTTGAGAACCTCTGGGTTGCAGTCTGGATAACTGTACTAGCCAATGTTTGCCAGAGAAACAGAACCAATAGGCTGTACATAGATATGCTTAAGAAGAGATTTATTGTAGGATTTGGCTCAACAGTTTTGGAGGCTGCGAAGTCCCACAATCTGCCACACGCAAGCTGGAGAACCAACCAAGCCAACAGTGTAATTCAGTCAGACTCCACGGCCTGAGAATTAGTCATCAGTCCACGGGAGCTGATGGTGTAAGTCCCAATCTCAATCCCAAAGCCCAAGAACCAGAAACGCCCATGTCTGAGGGCAGGAGAAGTCTCAGCTCAAGCAGAGAGAGAACAAAGTCACCTTCCTCCATATTTCTGTTCCATCTGGGTCCCCAGTGGATTGGATGATGCCCATGCATATTGGGGAGGGCAGCCTACTTCCCCCAGTTAACCACTCAAATGTTAATCTCTTCCAGAAACAGCCCTGAAGATACACCCACAAATAATATCTGGGCATCTCTTAACCAGTGAAGTTGACACATAAAATTATCATAATAACTAAAACTAGCTTTTTAGATTGCGCGTCATACAAATTGAGACCTTTACCTCCTTTCATCCATTGAATCACTTTCATTTCAGAATCTGATGAGGTGCTTGTCATATGTCAGACATCGCTGTATGTGCTGGGGTGATGAAGCAGTCAAGGCTTCAGCTCTTAGGCAGGACTGCAGATGAAATACAGGGTGCCCAGTTAAATTTGAATTTCAGATAATCAATGAAAACAGTTTTGTTTCGTTTTGTTTTTTTAAGGATAAATAGATCCCAAATATTGCATGGGACATACTTCTACTAAAAATAATTCTTTGTTTACCTGAAGTTTGAACGTGACTCAGTGCCATATGCTTTTATTTGCTAAGTCTGGCAATCTTACTCTTGTGGCACTTATATTCTAGTGGGGAATACAGACCAACAAGGGGTCAACTTATTTAAAGAAACAATGCATGTCAGCAGTGATATACGTAATTAAGAAAATAAAATGGAGTTAGTGGCAGAGAGTGGCACTGGATAGTCTGATTAGAGAAACCTTCTCTGAGAAGCTGGGATCCAGCTACCTGTGTATTTGAGGGAATTATAACCCAGACAAAGGGCACAATTTAGTGCAGAGTCCCTAAGGATGAGAAACATCTTAATATGTTTAGGGATTGCCCAAAAGTCAGCATGGATGTGAACAGAGAGTGAGAGAGAGAGAGAGTGAGAGAGAGCAGCAGAAACTGGAGATAGAAAAGCA
This sequence comes from Eonycteris spelaea, assembly GCA_003508835.1. Lineage (NCBI taxonomy): Eukaryota > Metazoa > Chordata > Mammalia > Chiroptera > Pteropodidae > Eonycteris > Eonycteris spelaea. Next base: position 2,087,661 of record PUFA01000056.1, read on the forward strand.
AGCAGGAATTCACTCATGTAGTAGAAAGTGAAGTTTATTCTCTCACTGGAGAATTTTTAAGTACAGAGGAGCCATAAGATCGATGCTGTCCTAGCTTCTACAAGGAGACTGGTTTGTAGAAGGGGCAAGAGTGGGGAACAGGGGCACAGGTCAGGAAGGGCTTGTAGGGGATGCATTTCCCTGATGATTAATGATATTGAGCATCTTTTCGTGCACCGTTGGCCGTTGGGATGTCGTCTTGGGAGAAATGTCTATTCAAGTGCTTGCCCATTAAAAAAATTTTTTTTTTTTTTTTGCTATTGAGTTGTAGGAATTCCGTACATATATTTTAGAAACTAACCCGTGGTCAGATTCATGGTTTGTAGATATTTCCCCTCCATTCTGTGGGTTTCCTTTTCATTCTGTGAATTGTTCTTTTTGCTGCACGGAAGCGTTTGAGTTTGATGTAATCCCCCTTGTCTACTTTTTGCTGTTGTTGCCTGCACTGTTGGCGTCCCATCCAAGAAATCATTGCCAAGACCATTTGGCTTCTTAACAATATTAAAAGTCCATGCATGCATTATTTTTCCCATGGTACGGTGCTCCTCCAAAAATTGCATTTACATTTTCCCCGCAAAATCAAATCCTTTTATTTTTTTTTTATGGTGAGCTTTTAAACTGAATTTATAGTAGAATCAGCCACAAGGTCAGACGTTTCACCTTTAATAGAACGAACCTCGAAAACTTTACCTCGATTCTATGAATTACATGAAACTACAACAACATAGAGCCATTTGGGGCTCAATTGCTTTTTTTTTTTTTTAAACATCTGATGGCACCATATCAAACCACCATCATTAACCATTTGCAAAGTTCTGCCACTGCCAATGAAGCCAACCCACGCAGTGATTGCCTCACTTCTCACATCGGCAAGAAAATTTGAAATAAAAAAGAGCAAAATTAGCTTAGGAGAACAGTTAGTTGATATAAACAAAAAGTCATGGCTTACAGAGTTATATGTAAATGACAGCTGCCTTTGGGAATAACTACCCGAAATATCTTCTTAAAATAAATACTAACTTGAAAGAAATGCAGATGCTTCTTCAGCATGTTTGTGCCTTCCCGTGTTTGTGGTCAGATCCCACGGGTGGGGTGGATGGAAAATGTCAACAAACATTTGACCAAGCGATTTAAAGGACCCCCTTCCAGCTTTGCTATTGAGACCAGTGCTTCTCATTCTGGTCCCTGTGTATTACCTGCTTGATCTCTCTGACAGCTTTTAGGATTTTTTTTCTTTTAATATCTGGTGCCCTTCATTTTACAATTTCATGGCTTGTTATGGGATTTCTTTCATTCTCGGGCTCAGTGGATCCTTTCAAGCTGGGAAGGCCTGTCTTTTAGTTCTAGAGAAAATATTTATTTCTGTAATCGAGGTTGCTAATTGCCTACCCAATACATCTTTCCTGCTTTCTGATGAACAGACTATCTATACACAGGATGACAATTGCCTACCTAGAGTTTCCCAGTCATCCTTATTGGTAGACACAGTCGTGTGACACAGTTCTGTCCAATGAGAGATGAGTTGGAATTGCAGTGGACATCAATGATTTTGCCCCTCGGCTTCCTGGTAGAAACACCGTTGCAAGGCCTGAGATGAGAAGAGGGTGGGCAGAAGCTAACCGGTTCCCCAAGGGCCACCTCATTGTACCGCTCCAGAGGGCACCACCCACATTGTAGTCTGTGGAATGATGGTCCCCTAGAGTCTGCAGTGCAGTGACTCTGCCCGTTCACTGTCTCAGGGGGTGGGGGTGGAGGCAGTGGTCTGTCATATGTGACTTCTGGGAGCCTTATTCCTTTCAGTAAGGCTTTGTATTCCTGCTATCCTCCATGCCGCTGGGATCAGAAAGTCTCTTCAGAGAGTAAATCAGTCATCTGCCAGGTGGTAGAGCAGCAAAAGCCCCTGAGCGTATAGGGCAAGGGAGACGATCTGAGGGTCTAGCGCCTTTTTATACAAACTTCAGAGCAAACCCTCTTGTTTTCAGCCCCATCGCAGCCCCTGCATTTAGAGATGTCTGGTGCTTCCAGATCTTCAGCCTTTTGAGGAAAGATTCATGGTGGATTCCGTTTACACTGTTGGCTTCTCCAGGTCTAGACACATGGCAGAATTAAGAAAGATGAAAAACTAAATTAGACGCCTTTTGTCCAAACACGTCACATCTTCCAAAATTTTGTTGACTATTTTTGCATTTCCTCTCCCAGTTGATTCCTCCTATTTTCCTCCTTTATGGCTACCTTAGTGGGTTGGAGAGGCATGGATTTAATCCATGACGTTAACCAGAAGTCAACAACTGCAGGTGAGAAAGCAACCCTAGGTAAGTCCTTATCGGCATCTATGCTAAGAAGCCTCAGGCTTTTAGGCCACACTCCCGGCCAGGCAGACTAAAAAAAAAAAAAAAAAGGAGAAAGTTATGAAGGCAAACACTAATCTCCTTCACAGTTTATCTAGCCTTAAATAAACAAATATCTATAATAGTTACCAAGTTTCCTCTTGAATGACCAACAAAGCAGCGGCATATCGTTACTACCATAAAACCATTCACTCTACTCGGCACTGTCAGACTCCCAGCCCATTGCCTTTCCGGGCCATTGTCTCTCCTGTCACATCCCTGTCACAAATGCCACGGCCACTGAAGGTGAACGTGATGAGGATGGCAGTGGACACTTACGTGACATTTAGTATGTGCCAAGCCCTTTTAGTGTTGTAATCCTCACAACCATCATTTCCTACAGTTACTATTATTTTCTCCAACAGGATAGTAAGGCCCAGTGCAGGTAAGTAGCTCGCACAAATTACTATGTGAACAGCTGGAAGAGTTCAAGTAGAATGAATGGTCAACAGTTGGAATACAGCAGGTCCTCGAATAATGTTGAGTTCAAATTCGTTCTGCTATCACAGTGATGAGACGCCGTAGGAACTTAAGTCTTGTTTCTGTCAGCCTATGGTGTAAGTGGTATTGTTATACATCGTTTCACTTAGAGTAGCAGAACCTACCAAGGATGTTAGGTGAGGACTTACTGTAGAACAGAAGGTTCAAAGTCAGTATGTGAACCAAGGACATCCTATGCTAGAGTCTTTGCTTGCATGAATGCACTACGGATGAAAATATTTGAATTTATATATCGCCCTTCAGTTTCAAAAGCCCTTTCACATGATCTCATTTGATCTTCCCAGTCCCATTGTACAGATGAGAAAACTGAAGCTTACCTGACTTAGCGATACTGAGGTAACTTACTATTTCACCTTGTGATCCACTGACATACTTTGTTTTTAAGAGTTACAGAGCTTTGTAGTCCTAAGCTGGTCCTGAGCATTCATTTACACAAAAGTCCAAGAGGCATTCGAAAGGCAAGAGAAAGATGCAAGCACAACGTTGTAAATTGTTGGTTTAAACCTCAGAAAGTATTTTCCCATAGAAATAAGGTGAGTCATGATGAGTAGGTGCGTAGGCGAACCCACAAATGCCAGAAGCTTAACTGTTGCCGCAGTAACCGCAGCACTCCAGGGCCTGGGTGGGGAACGGCGAGGCGGGAAATGAGGACGACTGGGGGGCGGAGGCATGGAGGGGGGACGGTGTCTTCCAGGGCTAACGCACAGACCAATCATAAGCCGAGTGTTTGCAACGTGGGGCGTACTTCGCGCGCATGGCTCCGCACAAACCCACGCCGCTCGAGTACGAGGGAGTAAAATTTGCTATTGAATCAAAACGCTTTCCTGGAACACACACACTCTCCCCATCTCAGGGGCTTGCGACGCTTGAGAACCGACGGTGGAGAGAGGTCGAATGACAGGCCCCAGGCCAAGAGCCATTTTGTAGAAGGAACACAAGGTCCAAATAAGGCCAATTTTCCAGAAAGAATTCTGCGTCTTTCCCTCTACTCTTGGGCCCTTAGTTTTACTGTTAACCTGCAGACCTTATATAGTTAGAGTCTGTTCATTGCAGGGTGACATTAGAAGAATTTCAGATCCTGAGCTAACATCATCGGTCATTTTTAACGAAGCCTTCTGAGATTTACGGGCTTCTAAATTAGGGATCTTTGGGGAATAAAGCACTTGCCAACTTGACCCAAGATAAGAGCTGGGCATTATTTTGCTGTAATTGGTTACTTATAATAATTATAGCCATAATAATCACTCATTCATTCATTCATTCATTCAGTTATTTACCTATCTTCGTCACTTATTTTAAAAATTATGTGCAGACCAAATGCGATGATCATGATGGCGATGATGAAGATTTGAGTCTACGAATTCCTTAGACCTTCTGCAATCGTGGGAGAGTAAACATTTCTACGCAAAGGGCTGGTTTTCCTGTTGCCAGTGTTCAGATGTCGTTTTTCTTCTCCCCACCCCATCACCCTGAGAAATTAAACAGGTCTTACAGCTCAACCTGACTCCTGGCCACAAAGTATCTCTGCTTTTTATTAGCGGAGGGGATTGGATAAGAGCTCAGCCATCTGAAATTCTAGAAACTTCATGGCGACTTGGCCAGAAGCTAGGCCAGGGCTCAAGAACCAACAGAGTGTCCAGGGCCCTGCGGCTGCAGTGTTGGGAGACGACAGTACCTCCTTCAGCCTTAGAATAAGCAAAATCCACTTGACGGATGTTTCTTATTCTGAGCTCAAAACAAACCCCAGAAAAATAGCTGCAATTGGAATCATCTGCTCCTTGCTCAAGAGCCGGTCGCACTCAGGGCTCCGTGTCCCCTCCCTCCAAGATAAGGAGGCTCGGTGATGAGTCATTACTGCGGTCCAGCCACTGCTGACGGCTGGTTGGCTGCCCAAAGAGAGGCAAATTCCCTTTTTATTACTTCACTGAGAAAACTGAGGTCATTATCAAAAATCACGTCCCTGACTTCTTACCCTTCCCAACACACCATGTTCTGCATCTAAAATCCATCCTGCCTTCTTTTTCTGGTTTCAGGCCAACTTTTCCACCTGTATTCTTTCAGCTCCCGCAGGTTTTTTAACAATTGAGGTGTGAAACTCAAATGCCATAAAATCAACCACTTTTCAAGTGAACAGTTAGTAGCATTTAGTACATTCATGATGTTGTGCAATCATCCTATTAGTTCCAAGGCATTTCATCACCCCCAAATAAAACCCCATACCCATTAAGAAGTCACTCCCGATTCACCCCTCCTCCCAGCCCCTGGGAACCATCAATCTACTTTCTGACTTTATGGATTTACCTATTCCAGAAATTTCATAGAAATGAAATCATACTGTAAGTGATATTTTGTCTGACTTGGCAGAATGTTTTTGAGATTCATTCATACTGTAGTGTGTATCGGTACTTCATTTTTCTTTATGGCTGGATAATATTCCATTATATGTATATACCACAATTTTTTATCCATTTACCCATTGATGAACATTTGTATTGTTTCTACCTTTTGGCTATTTTGAACAGTGCTGCTATGAACATTCCCTCATAGTTTGTGTGAGTGTTGTTTTAAATTCTTTTGGATGTATACCTAGGAGTACAATTGCTATGTCATATGATAATTCTACGTTTAACTCATTAAGGAACTATCAAAATGTCTCCTACAGTGGCTGAACTATTTTACATTCCCACCAGCCATGTACAAGGATTCTATTTTCTTCGTATCTTCATCAACACTTCTTGGTTGGTAGTGATGTACCCACTTTGATTTCTGATTTTAGTTATTTGCATCTTTTTTTCTTTTTTTGGTCAGTCTGGTTTGTCAGGGTTTTTTTTTTGTTCTTTTTAAAGAATTAGCTTTTGTTTTCAATAATTCTATGGTTTTGTTATTGTCTATTTCAATCATCTCTACTCTAATTGTTTTCTTTCCTTCCTTCTGCCTTTGGGTTGGGTTTACTCCTCTTTCTAGTTTCCTAGGATGTACGATTAGGTTATGTCTTTGAGGTCTTTCTTCTTTTTAATGTAGGCACTGACAGGTATAAGTTTCCCTCTGCACACCACTTCTGCTGCCTCCCCTCCATGTTGGTATGTTCTGGTTTTGTTTTCGTTCATTTTGAAGTATTTTCTAATTTCATTTGTGATTCTTCTTTGACCCCTTGCTTGTTTAAGAGTGTGCTGTCTCATTTCCATGTATTTGTAAATTTTCCAGTTTTCCGTTGATTCTAACAACATTCTGTATTGATTCAAGAAGCTACTTTGTGTCATTTCAATCTTTTAAAATTTATTGAGATATTTTTGGTGGCCTAATGGAAGGTCTATCTTGGAGAATGTTCCATGTACACTTGTGAGGAATGTGTATTTTGCTATTATTGGTGGAGTGCTCTATAAGCAAAACACCTGAGGCCAAAAATATATAAATATACACTCTCCAGGTCTTTGCAGAGTAGCTGGGGTACTTCTTTGACTCTACCTTAGCATTTACCTTCTGCTAGTGGGGAGCCCAAAGATCAGCCAGAGGTGCAAGCCCAGGGTCCATCCAGGTCCTTTCTGAGCATACATCTGGCCCTTGGCACGTGCATTGCATTCCAGACTCCCCGGTATACAAAATAGCCCTTCGAAGTTTTTATTTCTCTCTCCTCTCCCAAGGAATCTTCTTCCTCAGCCTCCTACTTCCCAGGCTTCGGGGTCTGTCTGCCCCTTGCCTGCTCTTCCGTCCCTTGTCCCAGGGATCTATGAGTAGGGTATATCTTTACGTGCTTCTGCCATTTATGTGATGTCACTCTTGCCCCTGCCAGATTTTGCTCCATCTCTTCATTTCTCAAAATTTCTTCAATATTCCCCTGCTTTGGTATCTTCCCTTAGATGACAAATGATTCTGGTCTTACCTCTCTAAAAAGAAATGCATCTCCGTCCAGTTTTCTCTCTTCTCTAAAGAGTTGTCTACATTCCCCCTCTCCACGTCAACTTCCTTTGGCCCCACAAACCCCTGCATTCTGGTTTCTACTAAAACTCTGCTCTTTAAAGAGCACCTGTGACTTCCCAATAGCTCTGAGCGGCAGTGTTTTTCAGTCTGCTTCTTGCATCTTTCTGAGGCATCGTTCGTCGTTAGCATATCCTTCCTTCCTGAAATACTTGTTTCCCTTGATTTCCATGCCATTTCCAGCTTTGTGCTTCCTGACATTTGTGATTCTTCTTTTCCTTTTGCAGCCTTGACCTCCTCCACTTATTTCTTAAGCTCCAATGTACCAAAGCTTAATCCTCCACCCACGGCCACGGTACCTGTTACTCTAGCTAGGTGATCTCAACCACGCTCATTGTTTCAACATCATCTGTGCACTGCAAGTGTGACTCCAAGTTTGTTTCCTTCCCCAAGAAGAGGACTCAGATATCCTATTGCCTATTGCCTATCTAGGTGGATAGCTAGATAAATATCTCACGTGTACCAAAACAGAGTCTACACTATCTCTTCCTCCTACATTCTCGATCACAGATGGCAAGCGCTCTCATCACTGGGTTAAAAACCTGAGTGTCATTTTAAAGATTTTCCTGTCTATCATCAACACCCAGACAGTCACTCAGTATCTTTCCTAGCTCAGTTTTCCCCATCCTCACCACCAATGTCCTAATCCACGCATGTGTTATTCCCTCTTGGACCACTGTGCCAGCATCCTCACCAGTATCACTTGCTCAGGCCTATTCTTTCCCTCAAGTGCCCAAAAGATCAGCTTTAAATGCGAACGTAATCACACCCTTCCTTTTGGTTTTTCGGTGGCTGCCTCTCTCTTACAGCTGCTTCATTGATCAGGTCCCCGCGCACCTCATGTGTTGGCACCTCCTGTTTCTGCCTTTGTTAGAGCAACCTTGATTGCAGCCACCGTGCTGCACTCACCATGCCTCCTCTGTCCTCTGCGCCTTCCCTCCCTCCCCACTCACAGCATCCTTGACGTCTTCCTTGGCCTCATCTCACGGTCCCTATTCTGAGCCTTTGAAACATGCGCTCATTCCTGTGGTTGCACCTTTACGCTGTTCTGTAGTGATCTATCGCCACGTCTTTTCTCTTTCACTGGGTTCGAAGCTCCTTGCAGAAGTCATCACCTGGCTGCCCATTCCCACCACATTGTTGATCCCCAAAGTTAATAAGATTGAGTAAATGAATAAGTCATGTACAGACTTTTCCCTCTTCCTGTGGGAGAGGATTGGCAAAAGAGAAATTAGAGGCAATAACTGGAAGCAATTACGAGATGATGTTTACAATAGGAAACATTACATTGCTGGTTAATCTGATTATTTTTTAAGTCATGTATTTAAAGTATTCTTACGAGTAGCATTTGAACTTCATGAAATTCTAAATTAGAAATGATTATCCGAGGTCATCTATCTCAACTTCTGGTTTCTAAAGTATAATAATTAAAAAGAAAAAAGACAAATAGTCAATTTTTTAAAATGTCTTTTAAAAATAGTTTCCCATATCTTAAGCCATCCTTGGACAGTGAGATTTCCAGTGTCTCGACCTGTTGAACTATAACTGTCAACTCCAATAAATAAGCACGAGGAGAGGTTTGACATGGAGAAGACATACCATTGCCTAGTAACTTAGAGGCAGACCCGCCACAGGCTTGCCCCTTCTTCCTGGCGTACCAGGTGCTGGGAGCAAGGAACCTTACTTTTCCAGGTACTGATATCTGTCACCAGATAGCCTGTCACCAGAAAGGCATCAAACTTATTTGCCTTCCTCGCTCTTGCTGTTTAACTGAATGGTTAGTAATGATTTAAAAATGTTAGAGGTTGTTCATTTAGGTTCATTTCCACTGGATGGATGTACTTGGTAAGTACTATTAAATGTCTAAGAAATAACAGGTTGGAAAGGCTTTTACATTATGTGGAGATAAAACTGGTACATTACTTTTTAAAGCAGAGGGGGGAGATGGTGTGTGTGAGAGAGAGAGAAGAGAAGAGAAGAGAAAAGAAAAGAGAGATTAGAGGCAGATAAATCATTTTAGTCCCTAGTCAGGTGAAAGAAGAAAGAAGAGTCATGTCTAACCTTCCAGGGATGACTAAGAAGGAATAGAAAAATCAGCAAAAAGGAGAAAGACATGAACTTCTGGCTGCTGGGAAAGAAATACTAAGATACACAGACAGCATCATCACCTGTAAAGGACCAATCTCAAAACCAGAATGTAGGCCGCTGAGCAGAGTATTAATAATAGTAGTAGCAGCAGTAATCAGAATGAATAATAAACCAAGTCTGACACACTAACCAGAAAGTCATCTCCATGTCAAAGGAAAGTTAGCTGAGGAAAGAGAGAGAGTTGGAATTGTGTGGCTGGAACTAAAATGGTCCAAAGGTCGGAAATAAATAAAAAGATCCCCCGAAAAACTGAAAAGCGTTGAAAGGTCAATCGAAGGCAGTAGTTCTTAACTGGGAGTGATTTTTCTACCCAAGGGACATTCAACAATGTCTGGAGACATTTTTGGTTATCACCCCTGGGTGGGGGCGGGGTTGCTGCTGGCATCTGGTGAGTAGAGGCTGAGGCCGACAAAGAATTATCAAGCCTAGAACATCAGCTGTGCTAAGGTTGAGAAACCCTGATCAAAGGGAATTTTATGACCCAATAAACTAGGGACACAGCCCAGGTCCTCTCCTTAACGTGACCCAGTAGCGGAACCCACTTGGGCCAGTTGATAAGATCCCTGTTCCATATTTCCCAACTTCACATTGGTGGCTTGAAATAAGCTGTGGCAGCAGAATTTACACCATGGAAATTGGCAGATACTACAAGGCAGGGCTTCGAGCCTCCCAAAGCTGGTTTTAAACATTTACCGCTAGACTACTGCTTCTCAGTTACTAGAGAAGAAGATCAATTCTCCCTCACTCCATCCCTCATCCTTTTCCTCCCTGCCCCTCCTCCCTCCCTTCTCTCTCTCTCTCTCTCTCTCTCTCTCTCTCTCTCTCTCTCTCTCTCTCTCTCGTTTTAAAGGGTGCTACCCTTAAATGCAAGTGAAAGGCATTAAGTCCTTAATCCTTCTGCTTCCAGCCAGAGGTTCTCAGATGACGGCATGCATCGATATCACCAGAGGTTGCAGGGTCTCACCTCCAGCGTGTCTGATTCCGTAGGTCAGTGGGCCCAGGCGACACAGGTGCTGCTGGTCTGGAGGCCACGTTCTCAGGACCCCTGGAATATGCTATCTCTGAGAATGGCCTCGATGACGCGCATGACTTTGTCTTCAGGAAGCAATTCAGTGGCATTAAGGTGACGCTTTCGCCTCTCTCAAATACTCACATAAATGTGACATTGCAAGATGTGACCCATTGTCTCGTTAGGTCTGCTCATAATGTAGTGGTTTAATTCCTCTGGTCTCAGCCCCTCTGAGATAGATCAGAGGATTATAGTGTGTGACAGTTAATGACATAATCTCAAATGTGGAGTGATAAGAAACAAGGCAAGTTCTCAGCCTTCGGCCAAGCCCTCTCTGTGCATCGTGACCAGCGGTCCAGAGAAGCACGGAACCTTTTTTAACAAGAAAATTTTCTAAAACACATTCGAAAGTAAAATAATTGGAAAAAAAGGAAAGTTAAAAAAATGTTTTTAGATAAAAAAAAAAATGCCACGAAAAGAAACGTTTTCAAAGTGCTGATGGCAAGCGGTGCGGCTTCCAGGGTCCCAGGAATCTGGGTGCCACACGCCCCAGACACAGCCGTCCTTTGGGGCACAACGTTCACTCCCCAGAGCTCTGCTCTTCCGTTTCGCGACCTGAGGCGGAGCGAGCAATGGCAAGTTTACGGACTGTGAGAGGGTGGACACCGCACACCACTCAGCATTTCCCTCCGCCGATTCCGCTGGTCCCACGTTTCTCTGCCTGACTCTGCGCTCCCCTCCGCGCCTGCAGCCACGTGGGGACCGCGCAGCTGCTGGCCTTCGCTTTTCGGTGCTAAACAGTTGAGCTCAGTCTTGGTCCCCCGCAAGCCCAGCCACCAGCTGGCCCTGACTCACAGAAGAGCACATTATTACCCAAGCAGGCCACTTTCAGAGAGATGTTATCAGGAGGGTCCTGGCAGAAACAGATGGAGCATCCAGTGGGGTAATTTGAGGAGAACTGAATTGAGGGCTCATTTACAAAGGCATAAGCAGGATTTCTGGAGAACAAGTGCAGGCTAGAAAGAGTGGGCGGACTCACTACCTGTGGCAGACAGAATTCTAAGGTGACCTGCCGTGAGTCACAGAACAGGGATTTTTATCTTAAGGTCCTGGCAGGAATTTGAAGAATCTCCTGCTCTTGAATGTGCGTGGACCCTGAGGTTTGCTTCTAACCCAACGGGTACAGACAAGGTGAGGGGTATCACTCCTGTGAGTAAGTTCCATTGTGTGGACTGTGGTAAAGGCTGGAGGTGAGATTCTCCTGCTGGCCTGGAGGAAGTGAGCTGCCTCGTTGTGTAAGGGCCGCGAAGCAGGGAAGCGTGTGACCGCGGAGCTGAGAGCCGCCCTTGCCTGACAGCCAGCGAGCAAGCCAGGACCTCAGTCCCACCGCCACGAGAAACTGAATTCTGCCCATACCCCACGAGCTTAGAAGAGAACCCCACGCTGCAGAAAGAAAAGCAGTCTGGCTCACGCCTAAACCGTAGCCTTTAGCAACCCCGAGTAGAAGACGTGGCTATGCCATGCCCAGACTCCTGACCCGTGGGAACTCTGTGTTACAGACTGAAGTGTCTCCTCCCAAATTCCCATGTTGAAACCTAACCCCAAGGTGACAACATTCGAGGTGGGGCTTTGGGAGGTAGGTGGTCAAGTCATGGAGTGGATCAGGGGGTCAGCACCCTTAAGAAAGTGACCCCAGAGAGCCCCCTTGCCCTCTTTCTGCCACGTGAGGGGATCATGAGAAGGCAGCTGTCTGCACCTGGAAAAGGGTCCTGGACGAGAACCCCACCACACTGGCACCCCAAATCTCTGACTTCCAGCCTCCAAACCCGTGAGAAATAAATTTCCATTGTTTATAAGCCACCCAGTCCATGGTACTTTGTTTTCGCAGCCCAGTGGGCTAAGATAATGTATGATAATAAATGTGTGTTGTTTTTCAAGCCACTACGTTTATGGCAATTTGTTACACAGTAATGGCCAGCTCTCACCTCCCCCAAGAAGCCCGAGGCAAGGAGAAAGAACAGTTCCCAGAACCAAACCGAGAGCAGCCTGACCAGAGCTGGGGCCTTTGGTGGGCACAGCCAACCTGTGATGGCATGAGAAGGGGGAGCTGGAGAATGAGGGCCTTGACCTCACGCTGTGAGAGCCCGGCCAGCAGGCGGCAGGGAAGGGGCCGGCTGATAGAGCCTCACTGGTCAGCTTCTCCGGGCACAGAGCAGGGTGGAGAAGGGTACACAGCAGATTTCAAGAAGCAAATGGAATACATGTCTAGAACCAGAGGATGCTCAGGCCAGTGAGAGGAAAAATAAGAGGTTCCTTTCCTTTCATGACTTACATAAAGGACGACCAAAGGGAAGACAGGTGAGAGATAAGGTTTTGATTTCGGCGTAGAATTAGTAAATGCAAGTATTTTAAAAACAAATCTCGACTTTTCCCCCGATTAAATGAGCTAATCAAAGCTTATCTTTACATAACTTGCTTTACTCAAGAGGCCACCCTACAATAATTGTACTTTAGACCACAACATTGTTCAAGGTCTGGAAAGAGACAATTCATATCATGAGGCTGGCCATAAATCAGACAGCTCTGTAGCTCCTGGGTAAGTGAGATGGTCCCTAACAGCCTCCCTGTTTTTTCCTAGTTTTTCCTTAGAAGATAGAATTCAGTCACTGCTCTGATAAGAGTGGGTTTGCTCAACCACACTGTTATTTTACTTTATAGCTTATAGAGTTGAGACCCTACATTGGTTTGCTAGGGCTGCCATGACAAAGTGCCACCAACTAAGTGGCTTAATCAATGAAATCTTGTTGTCTCCGGGTTCTAGACTAGAAGTTCAAGATCAAGGCATGGGCACGACTGGTGTCTTCTGAGGGCTGTGAGGGGAATTTGTTCCATGCTCGGCCATTCTGGCTTGTAGTGTCTTCCCTCCATCAGTGTCTGTCTCTATGTTTAGATTTCCTTTTTGTAAGGACACAATTGTATGGGATTAGAGCCTACTTTAATGCCCTTGACTCGATCATCTAAAAAGACCCTATTTCCAAATAAGATCACATTCACAGGTGCTGGAGGTTAGGACGTGAACAGATTTGGGGGAGGAACATAATGCAACCATAAGAGAATCTAATACCAACCTACATTTTAAAGGCAAAGCCTAATTCTAGTGGCCAACTTGTAGACCCCAGGGAATCTCGTTTGTCGCTGGAGAGAATGTAAAATGGTTCAGCCTCTTTGGAAAATAGTTTGGCAGTTACTTCAAAAGGCAAACATACACCTACTATGTGACCCAGCCATCTTACTCCTAGGTATTGCCCAGGAGAAATGAAAACATATGTCACACAAAACTTGCACACACATGTTCCTAGCAGCATCAGTCACAATAGTTCCAAACTGGAAACACTTGAAATGTCTGTCATTTGTAAATGGATAAACAACTGTGGTATAACCATACAGTGGAATATTATTCGGCCATAAAAAGGAACACATTATTGATACATGTCACACACAAACCTCAAACACGTCATGTTAAGGGGAAGAAGATGGTTACAAAGACCACACATTGTATGATCCCTTGCATATGAAATGAACAGAAAAGGGAAATGTATGGAGACAGAAAGATCAGTGGTTTCCTGGGCCTGGGAACAGAAATGGGGTGTAACTGTAAACAGCGGGGAGCGATCTTACGGGGGAGATGTTCACAAACTGGATTGTGGTGATGGTTGCACAAGTCAGTAAATTTACTAAAAATCATTTAATTTGGGAGAGTTATGGTATATAAATTATATTTCAATAAAGTTATTAAAAAAACTCCCAGTGTCCTTAAGTTAAAAATCACTTTGACTATTTGTAGGATATTCATAAAAAATATGTTCAATATTCCAAAGCCTGTTTTATGTACCAATGTGGAACCATATTCAAGACAAAAGGAGGGGAAAAAGCAAAAACAAACAAACAAACAATGTTTAGGACAGCATGAATTTGCTTGTATGTATATAGAAATTTTTCTGGAGTGTAACACAAGAAATCGGTAATAGTGGTTTTCCCTGGGGAGGGAGGATGAAGAAGGGATTTTTTCCTGCTAAATCATTTTGTATCTTTTGAATTTGGTTCCACATGTATGTTTTCGAAAACACGGGTGACTGAACATTTTTAAAAGTATCAGCACACTACAAACCAGAATATACACTCAACATTGGAGATGACTTTCCAGAAAACAAAACTGCGGACTATTTTCCCCATGGGCAAGACTGTCGTTTAATAAGTGATCCATCCAGACTGGCTATTTGGCCTTCGGTGCTAAGAGTAATGTCTTCACCTCCACCAAGAAGCCGTTTTCCACAGGGGCCCAGAGTTTTCAATCATGTGATCATGTTCAAGATCAGAGATTTCATGGTTCCTGGTCTGTCCCGCCCACTTTACACAGAAAAACTGAAAAATATTCTCTCGAAAACTGTTCCAGGGGAGGATACTGCATAAACACTAAAGCATTAAGATAATAAATGTAACAGGGAGGCGGGTGGGGAGGTCCTATTCATATATTTGCACTCTTTTTGGAATACTTGCTGGGCCATAGTTAGTAGGGGAAATAATATATTATTATTATTATTGTTATTATTTTAATTAAAAAAAATTTTTTTATGCCTACAGTACTCCTAGGTGGTCCCCCATCCAAGTACTAACCAGGCCTGACCCTGCTTAGTTTCTGAAATCAGATGAGATGGGCACATTCAGGTGGCATGGCCATAGGCAGAAATAATATCTTACACTACAGTACTTGCTTTTCCTTTTAACCATGTCGGCTGCTGTGTGACTATTATTGATTTTTATTCCCTTTTTTGTTGTTTTACTAATAATGTCACGCACACTGAGAATAAGGTTAAGTTTTTTTCTGAGTCTAGTAAAATGGCATCATAGAAGAGATTTCTATGACGAAGCTATTTAGTGTCTAAAGAAAAACAAGGGAGACTTAACTGACCGTTCTTGGACTACTTGAGAGACCCAAAGCCTATCAGTCATTGACTCTACCATCCTTCCCCTTGGGCTGTGTGGTCCTTATTGCTGTAGGGTCTTGCGAAGGACGAGCTCTTTGCATTCAGGCCCTTCCGCCCAAGTGATGCTCTGAGTCACTCAGCCCTCTGTGGCCTGAGAAAACTCACGGGCATCACATGTAGCAAACTGTCTCCCCACTTCCAGCTCCTCATCACCTCTGGCTGGTCAGCCAAGCAGACAATCAAAAGGCATTCAGGCTTTTTCACAGAGCTGCTCTAATGCGCTAGTAGAGTTTTGTTTTTTTTTTTTTTTTTTTCCTAATTGGCATGGGAGTGGGATGGGGGAGAGGATTATTATTGCCCCCAAAATGTGTTTCTTTAATCCAGTGCTTTAAAAATGAGATTTTTATTCACATTGGCTGTAGCCAAAGGAAAGAAAGTAAAGCGAAGCATTCATTAATGACAAAGCCGCCCGCTGGTCTCAGGCAAATCTATTTTCAAAGCAGGCTGCATCAGAATTGATCTGACCACAATGTGCCCCAGTTACATTTACTAGGAATTTTTAATTTGCTTAATGATGAGCTGTCACATAATTCTTATACGCAGTCCCCAAAAAGCAAAGATGCTGTAACTTCTAATTTGCAACTGGGATTTCTACTTCATTTCAGAGAACATGGGAAAACGGAAGATAATATATAAGAACATCTAATTAAGGTGGATTCTCAAATTCCTATTTAAGGAGTTTTCAAAGCCTTTGAATGTATGCTAAAATTAAATGTTCCTCTGAAAACGTCATTCTCTTCCTCCTTGCTTACCTTACTCTCCTAGCCCTAAGACATTACAGACAAATGTCCTTCTCTGGGTTTGCTGTGACTTTTTCAACTGAGAAGTTCTTTTCTATTTAACTAGTCACCGAATAAAGGATTTGACATCTTCCATTGCCAACAGGTCTGCATTTCAGAGCTTGTATCAGATAAACTCCAGCAAGCAGCCTTTAATGAGGAGAATACATGCTGGACCAGGATACCTGCAAAGCAAAAATGTGTGTACCTACAGAACCTGTGGAACAAGGCTGGCTACTTGGCTTGGAAATAAACCACTTGTCCCACACTCTGTCCACGCTCCTAGTCTTCCCTGAAGACCCTCCACTGACACTGGAAAAGAACACGGCTAAATTCCAGAAAAGTCTCCCCGTCTTTCATTGCTAAAGCAGCCCTATGACTGATCTAAATCAATGGACTTCGAATGTTCACGACTCATTTCAAACTGATCTCATCGGTATACTTTTTTTATTTGAAGACCATTTTAATGAGTGAAAGATGTGTAAGCTGATGTTATGGATGAATAATACATACATGGCTCACAGATAAATCCTCATTCCATCTCCAGGACTCTCTATCAAACATCGTAAACATTTGCAAATTGCTCATTGATCTGTGTCATTTTCCTCGCTCCCTCCTGGGTGGTCAAAGTTCGTTTTAGAATGACACTTCCCCTAGTCACTGCTTTATAGAGGTCAGTTCCTATGATTTGTTTGGGAAAACAGGCATGTAACAGTGACACTGTGGGCATTCTAGTGCTGCCCTTTAGCAGCGCTGGCCCTGGGGATTTGGGAAATGCTGTTCTGCCCTCAAGACCGTTCATTCGGTTGACACTTCAGGCAGAAACTGCTAAATAGATTGGCACAAAAAAAAAATGTTTGCTAACCAGGCCATTTGGGGTATTATTCATGGCCTTGTACAAGCTTTTCGAATGTAAAATTAGTACCATTCTTTTAACCATTTGTCCTTCTAAGTCTGGGATGGAACCGTGAAGAAGGCAGCAATAACATGGCGGGTTTTTGAAAATACAAAACTAGACTTTCTGTTCGTCTTGCACCTGTTCGGGGGTGTGCCATGTGGAGTACAATCTATGCGAGAGAGAGGAAATCATTTGTGGAGAGATTAGGTAACATTCACTACCAATTATGCTTTTAGTCCTGAAGCTGAGTCCTGAATTTGACTCGGCAAAATGAAATAGTGAACTCTTTCACCAAGTCCGCTTTCATCTCGAGAGGAGACTGAATATAACATTTCGTATTTCGAACATAGCTCCGACATCCCGGCCAGGGAATGCAGCTCATTTTGTTTGTTTTCTCTTGTTTCCATCTAGTTTGGGGTGTCAGTAACACCACAGCCGGTGACAGGCAGCTGATCACCAGGGAAAGGCAGCCAAAAAGAAGATCCCAGCCAAGCCACGAGCGTTAGTTCAAATGCTCACATCTCTCACACAGACAATGCCATCCCTTGTGTGTTGGGGGGGGGCGGGGGAGGGGCGAGGGGGGCAGGGGAGGGGCAGGGGGAGTGGGGAGAAACCAGGGACAGAGCTTTGTATGGGAATGGTAATAACAATATGCCCTAAGATTCACTTTCTTATTAATGCAGGGCTTGTGTGACCGCAGCATGAAAGACAACTGTGTATTTACTGAAAACAGGTCACAGTCATTGTGTGGTGTCCTGGAAAAACAAGACCATCCCCAAACCCATTAAAGGGTGTGAAGTGAATCCTTAGATTAGAATACCCTTTTAGAAATTTTTCATTGTTTAATCTAATGGTCTGGGCCTCTCTGATCCCCTGTGCCCTTGAGGTTGATCGCCTCCCCTACCATTCCCCCTTGAAACTGCTTTTTCCTTCGTTTTCTTGGCTGCTCCCTTAATGATTCCCTTTCTCCTCTGACGCTCTAAACGACACGTTAAAAAATGTTTGTCTTCAAATCCTCTTCTCTTATTTCTCAACACCATTTTTTTTTTTCCTCTAGAGCTGATTCTCTTCCAATCTGAATAATTCCAAAGTCTCAGTTCCAAACCTTACCTTGCTCCTGAGCTCTGGTCTCTCGTTTCTGATTGCCTGAATGTCTCACTTCTACTGCAACTGACACTTGATTTTTGAACCCACTTCTTTCCCCTCCTTCCAATAAAAGTACGGGCCTTCTGATTTTTAAAATTTTAATTTTTGTTTTCATCAGTGTGATACCTAATGAACCAAACAGTTTTACCTCATGAACTCCTCCCCCATTTCCTTCTCCCCAAAGGCAAATGCTTTCCAAGCTTTGAGCTATTTCTTTCGGTATTCCTTCCTTATCACAAAATAGGCTGACTGCCTGCCTGTCTCCGTGTTAGACCTTATCCCTCACCAACATCACGCTGTTGCAGTCTGTCCAGCATCCTCCCAAAATAGTTACACCACACATAATTTTGGTTAGATCATTTTGCAACAATTCTTTTGACTACATAACTCCACGTTGCTAAGTAATATAGTATTTTTTAAAAACTACTTAATCTTTCTTCTTAAAACTTCGTTTTTCCTAAAGTTAATAATTGCCTTGGTTTTTCCTTCACTCGATTGTCTATTTAATTATCATTACGTAAGCCCCAACCTCTTCACTGGAAGAGCACGTATCTTCTTGTGTTGGAACCACCAGACATTTTATCAGTTTTATCTTGTAGAAGCATCTCCTGGAGGAGCCTCCTGAACTGCCCTACCCCAGGCAGGGTGCCCGCCAGGCCTGTCCCACATCCTGGAGTTCCTCTTCCCTGTCAACCTGTGGATTCTCTTTCCCTCTCCTGAACTACGGTCTGTTTCCTGGATTCCTTAACTTCCTATTTCTTGGCAATTCTTTCATTTCTCTGGAGCATATTCACCAGTAGTTTTCTGAAAAAGAGAAAATGATAAATAAGGTTTGTGGGACTTTGGGTACCTGAGAAAATATCTTTATTTTACCCTAACTCTTTTTTGTTCTCATTCATTCATTCATTCATAACTTATAATTAGTTGTTTAACCAAGTGCCAAATTCTAAGATGGGAGTCGTCTCCCTTCAGAAAACGTGAAGGCATTCATTAGTCCACGATCTGTTGCTTTGCTCTTGAAATGTATGAAGCAATTCTAATTTTCTCAGACTTTGGATTTAACTTGGATTTCCTCCCCACCCTCCACCAATGGAATCTTTGTGGTTTATTTTCTTTTTCCTTATATGTTCTGAAATCTCATGATGCTATGCCTTGATCTAAATCTGCTTTTTTAATCCACTGTGTTGGGTACTAGACACATCCCGACCACTTAAAAACTTATGTCCTTTAATTCTAGAAAATAACCTTTTATGATTTTTATTTCTTCATATTTGGATGTTAATTCTTCTCTAATTTTCTTCTCTGTTTTTTTCCCATTTCCTCCACTTTTCTTCCAAACTTTCTATTGAAATTTTTTCTTCTATCCTATTTTAATTTCAAAAAGCACTTTCTTATTCGGTTTCTTTTTTATACCTTCTTGTTCTCATTCCATGCAGATGATAGTCTCTCATTTGTGAGGACACAGCTGAGTCGTGTTTTAAGTCTGTTTCCTTCAAGTTGCCTTTTTTCAGCTTGCCCCCATTGTCTTGTGAAAGTTTTTCCTCTGGGTCGATCTCAGCTGTCTGCTCTGCCTTAGGGGTGAAGGGGTGAGCACACACACCTCAACAGTGGACTTTGCTGTAGGGTGACCCAGCTGGGCTGTCTCTGGGTGTTTTCAGAGAGACTTGTCAGGCACCTCTGGGAAGGCTTTTCATGAAGATTGTAGCCGCAGGCAGGGTGACTGTAGGTTCGTGTCAGGCTGCATATGAATTAGGACAAGAGAGGCAGCTCCGTGGGGCCCAGCTTGGCGATCAGACAGGACATTCCAGAGATTGAGAACAAGGTGCATTTTCACTTGGGCAGAGCCTGTAGCGGGACACAGGGCTGGGGAGCAGATCGGGAGCTGGTCTGCAGCCCAGTCACCCCTTCAGCCAGGTGCCCTGTGCAGAGGTAAACATGCTCAGATGTGTGTGATGGTTTGGGGCCAGTACAATTTTCCTTTATCCCAACTTCAGTTGTGCTCAGTGTCCCTCATCCCAGAACTCTCTATTTTGTCTACTTTTTCCAGAGAATATACTCCGAAGGGCGATTGGTTTCAAGAAAACGGAGGGATCAGGAGATCTAACGATGTCATCACTTCCTAAATAGATTAGCAGCCTCCTCCTTTTAAGATCCACCTTCACTCCCTTTAGGAAGAGCCTGGTTTCTGTATCTTTACGAGGTTCTGTATTGCAAAGTACATTGCTTCTCCGCTTTCCCCACAGCTGACTTAGAATCCAGTTTCTTAGTTCTGCGAACTCAGTTACCACTTGTCTTTTACTTTTCAGATTCCAAAATTGGATTGTCATGCTTCCTCTGTCTGTCTGTCTGTCCGTCTGTCTACGTACCTACCTACTGCTCTGTCATTTTTTTTTAAAAAGTCTACTGCCATTTTTGTGGCATTTCTTGAGAGATCAGAGTTAAATGAGCATGTCAGTCTGCTTTGTTTATCTAGATATGGGTCTTGTTTTCAATAGAAGTTGTGTATGATTTTAGGACTATTTTTTTTAAATCAATAGTTTCTTCCTTACATTTACCCTTTTCCTTTTTCCTTGATCTTTTCATCGTCTTGCCCAGATTTAACCTGGTGATAACCACTTTCTGGGGAGAATGTGCAGGTGGAGAATTGTCCTGTTAGACAACTGTACTGTGCAGATGACATATTTTGCTTGCACATCTGGACTAGCTGGCCAGTCTGCTAACTTTTGTGCTGCCCTCAAATGACTTTAACCGCATCGTTTTTTGAGGAGGGCATAGGACCAACGCTATACTTCTGCAATAACCAATTGGAAAGGGAAGCCATAATCTTCCTGCTAGTGGGTCAAGGTACACCGAAATGAATTTTATGTTTTTGGCTGGCTGAGAAGCCACAAAGGGACTGAACTTGATGTCGGCCACAAGCAGGACGATTTCTGATTTTTTATTGCTACACTTGGTCACCCAGCATGACAAACGGAGTCAAGGGATCATAGACTTTTCTAGATGAAAGAGTAAAATCCCGAGAGGCGAATATCACGGTAAGTTAGACACATGTTCTACTGGGACCCCTTCCCTTTGAGATGACTAGCTTCCGCTTGTCCCCCGGGATCCAGCTCAACATCTTCTCTTCTATGAAACCCTCCTTCACCATCAGCCCTCCCTTCTAGGTTGATTCAGGTGCTCCTCAAACAACCTGTGCTTTCCTCCATTTTTCAGGGGAATGACTTTTCCCTAGACAGCCTAAGTCAATTCGTATTCTTTGGCTCCTTTCAGATCATAACAGCCCTTCTCCTAAAGCATCTTTCATTCAGAAAGTTAGGTTATTACACAGTTAGCCAGGCTGCAAGACTAATCACCTGGATTGAACTAGGGTAGTTTTCAGGCCTCTGTAGTAATATATTTACATCTTAGGACAGGCTATTTCTACAAATGTCTACTTTCAACACTTCTTCATTTTAAAAGAATCCGTCCTCAAATTCTGTGAGTGGAAGCACCTAATCAGAACCACCTGTGTCCTGATGATGTTTGTCATTTTTATCTACCTCCCAGACTTGTTGGGAGAATCGGATGAGATGATGTATGTACTTGAAGATGCTTTGTCCACAGGAATGAGCTGGACAGGTGCAAGGTATTATTTCTGCAATACATCCAGTCTTTGTTTATAGTCCAACCTGAAAAACAGTTTGATGGATTAGAAAATAACATTTAATCTGGAAAAAAAATTCTATAACTGAATAATCCTTTAGATATAATTGTGATACAAGTTGTCTTATGTATACAGAAGAATAATAGCTTGTTTTGTTTGTTTTCTTTCCTTTTTCCTTTTTTTTTTTTTTTTTTTTTGCAGTGGGCTTAAGATTTTTTCATTTGGAAGTATCTGTTTTCCCCCCTAATATTATTAATAAATTGGGCTTGTTTGTGCTCAGTCCTATATAAAAATTATGTTCATTTTGCAAGTATAATTAATTTAAAATAGAACTGATGTAGACTGCAGACATCATGAAATACTATAGATTAATTAATATTTATTTTAGAAATTCTGTGTAGTTCCCTGAGTCTTTTAATCTTGGATTATGAGTCTTGATTTCTAAAAAACTTTTTCATACATTAACAAAGCTTGTTTTTAATTCCTTGTTTTGGTATCACTATTGATTATAAATTTTATCAATCAACTTTGAGTGTAATACTATTTATGTACTTACATTAGGGTAGAAAAAATATAAATATAAGCTTTCCCACATTGTTATCCTCTAGTACCCTTTGTCTGATTTAAGTCTAAGACACATTCATTTCACAGTTAGGCTTTTACACTTTTAAAGACCAGAGGCAAAGGTAGGTCTTAATTCAAGAAAATGTATGATAATATTAAAGGGTCAACCTTCAGAATATAGAAAATGTATAATTAGAAAATGTTCATTCTTTGCAATATTATAGGGGCAAAAAAAGGTCTATTGTCAGATTTTAAGTTTTTTCTATTTTTCATTTTAAAAACTGTATCTATTATTTCCATCCAATGGAATAGTCAGCTCCTTCCTCCCTTCTTTCCTCCTCCCCTCCTGCCTTCTCTACCTCCATCCTTCTCTCTGCTCCTAGATTATGTGATTGTAAAGGACACAACTGAAGTCCAGTTTGAACAGTTGGTTCCTGATGGAGAGTTGAGTGCATCTATTTTTATAGCAGCAATAACGGTTGGCAGGTGGGCATCTTCTCTTCCAAAGCTATTAGATTTAAGAGGGGAGGTCTCCGTGGATGATGTGGTCACTTATCCATTTTCCTGTTGGTGGATATTTAGGTTGTATTTCATATTGGGCTATTTATGAATGAAGATATTGTGCATGTTTATATCTTTGCATTTGTCTTTTGGTGAATATATTCATTCATTGCTTTTGGTGGGCATGCCTGGGAGTGGAATATGGTGTATGTTTAGCCATAGACAATATTGTCAAACAGTTTTCCAGAGTGGAATGAGGGAAGGAGAGTTCTAATTGCTCTATAATCTTGCCATTACTTGGGATCATCACTCTTAATTTGAGGCTTTCTAAGGTATGTAGTGGTATCTTATGTAGATTTATTTTGTATTTTCCTGATAAATAATAATGGTGAACACCTTTTCTACATGCTAGCTGTACCTAAAGCATTATACAGATTTAATGCAATCCCCATCAAAATCTCATCAGCATTTTTTAAAGAAATAGAACAAAAATTCATCCGATTTGTATGGAAGCACATAAGACCCCAAATTGCCAAAGCCATCCTGAGAAAAAAGAATGAGGCTGGAGGCATCACTCTGCCAGACTTCAAATTATACTACAAAGTAACAGTAATCCAAACGGCATGGTATGGGCAACAAAACAGACACAAACCGTGGAACAGAATAGAGAGTCCAGAAGTAACATGATATTTATATGGGCAAATAATTTTCGACTGAAAGGCCAAAAACATAAAATGGAGAAAGGAAAGCCTCTTCAATAAATGGTGCCGGGGCGGGGGCGCGGAGGGGCTGGGTGGGGAGGAAAGACTTCCTTCTCAAGTCACGTCTCTTTAAGTGTCAATTTTTGCAGCTTCAAATCTATGTCTAATTCTGTTCTAGGGCAATTGTAATTTACGAGCATGGTGCCACTGTGCAAAAATTATAACTTGTTTAAAAATTGGGGGCGGGGGAGGGGAATCAGAAACCAGATCTTCCCTTCCAAAGCAAAAATGCACCCAAGTTAAACAGGCAAGGACTTATTTAAGGGTATAGTGTTAAGGATACAGCAGAACTCAGTGTGAGCTTAATTCCCTGATACAAGGGCAGTAAGGTTTTAAAGGCTGGGATGAGCAAGTGAACAGTACTGGAGGGTGTTAGCTGTGTCAGCTAACTGACTTTATCCAAGGAAAAATAAACTTCTCATATTTTAAGGACAGGAGGTAGTTTTGCAACTTGCAATGAGACACGCACTCAAGTTAGGCTTCTAATCTCTCACGGAAACTGGGAGATAGTGCCCCTATCTCCTCTGATGATGACATTTCAAAGACGATATTTCAACCCTCTTCGGTTCAGAGCTAGAAGCCGTTTGCCAGATATGTTTTTCAGGAGTGAGGACTGGCGGCCTCCAAGAGTGGCACAGTGGAGGTCGGCGTCCTTCTCCAAAGCCCTGCCGTATACCTCACCTGGGCTTGTCACGAGAGTCACATCTATGGGGATCGCAGGAGCATGGCCTTGGACTTGGTAACTTGCTCCGTTTCAGCCCCGCTCCGTCTCCTGCACCGCGCTGCCCAGGCACTGCTCCCTATGCTACCTCCTCACAGCACGGCCTAGGGAGGCTTCACCTTCTGCTCAGGAGGGGTGGGGAATCTCGGGCCTCTGCCACACGCCTTGTCTGGAGAGAAGCTGCACGTGGGGAAGGGAAGCAGTAAGGCTCACAGGGATCAATGAGGAGAAGCAATAGAGACCATTCCGGTTTGTTCCAGGAGCCTGGTTGGAGCCGTGCCATGAGCTGGGATGCACCTGGGTGGGAGAAGATGAAGAAACCTTACACTGTGGTCCGGCTTCCTCCCAGACTCCAGAGAAGCCTCTTCTGGGAGGTTCACCCTTTGCATTATTTATTTATTTTAATGAGAAATATCAAGTGGCAGGGGGGAAACATCAAAAAATGAATTCCCAGACACCTTTGGGGTTTCCAGGAGCCACTGAGACAAAACTCTCTCATTTGACTGTAATCAGAATGTATGGTGGTGGGTGAAGGGGGTGAGAGAGGAGGCGGGGGTGGCGTGGGGGGCTGTGGTCAGAGCTCCCTCTGCTTTGTGTCAGTGAGAAGCCTCTTTTCCTGGGCCTCACTTTCAAATTGTGTTCAGTAGGTGGCCCCTTGTTGCTGGGGTCCAGAGTCATTTTTTTTATTAGTACGTGTTTTTAACATAGCAATGCAATGGAGTAATGAGTGAATTTTTAAAAGAAACCGTGGCAACAAATGAAAACCCAAAACCCTCTCTCACTGAGGGAGAGTTGGGTCCCTATTACCCAAGCACTAAGGGTAGGCTACCAAATTTGAAGCCCTAATCTTGGTGTTGGAAAGCTGGATTTCAATCCTTGCTTTGCCCCCTTTCTAGCTGTGTGACCTTAGACAAGATGCTGAACCTTTCTGAGCTCTTCTTCACAATGGGAGTCATCATCTGTAACTCTCAAAGGGGTCGAGGGGATTAAATCAGAAAATATATGACAAGCTTGTCAGTGCTCAGGAGTGGGGCTACTAGATAAAACACAGGACACATGATTAAATTCAAGTCTGATAAACAACGAGTAATGTTTTCATATATGTCCAAATATTGCAATTACTGGGTGTCCTGTATTTTTATTTGCTAAATCTGGCCACATTACCTGGCATGTTATAGGTACTTGGCATATGGTTCCTCATTTTCACTTTGCCATAAGCTCATCTACAAAGGACTTCAGACACTGCCTGATTTAAATGTTGCTAAAATGTGGTTGAAAGATGGGGAGATAAGGAAAGATGACTGTAGTAAAATTGGCTATAACCATATTCTTATTTTCACGAATAGCATAAAATAGTATGAAAAATAGCATAAAAACACCAAGGGCCAGTATGTTATCTTACCTGATTATTAATTCACTCTTTATAGAGAGCTTAAATAAATTAAGGCTCTCTGAAGTGGTGCATTTTTATCTAGAAATTGAAAATTTTGTTTATGGTGAGATTTTTTTTTTTTGTTTATAACATGGAAAGGTGTTGATGGCAGTTTTGAATGAGAAAAGCAGGATAGAAAATTGTAGCTACATTATGATCTCCGCTACATTAAAATGCATGGGAAAAATCTAAGAGAAATAAAAGTAACTCTAGGTCACTGGATTTTTTTTGTTCATACTTGCATCCTTAGAGTTTTTAGTACTGTCTAAACTTTCTGTAATGAACTACTAGTCTTAGCATTGAGGTAAAGTTCTTTCTTCCATTAGTTTTACAATACAGCAATTGTTTTAAATTATAAGTAAAATTCGAAAGTCAATTAAACAAGTATTGGTAAACAACATAACTTTAAACTCTTAATTGTAGACAAAACATACAATTTGTTCAGATTGTAACAAAATCATACAGTTGATCTCTTAAAAAAAAAAAACCTTGTTACAAAGTATGACACAAACAGGAACGTGTATAAAACAAATGCACAGTCCTAATATTATTTTTAAGACAGAGACCCAGGTAACCACCTAGGGCGAACACAGAAGCCCCTCACGTGCCCTTCTCTAGTTACCACAAACTCGCTTCCACCTAGTGGGTTCGTGTTACTTCCTTTTCCTTTCATTTCAGTTTTACCACCTAAATTGCATCCATAAAAAATAATTCTCTTGCTTGTTCTTGAACTCAGTATAAATGGTACTATATGATAAGTATTCATTTGTGTCTGGCTTCTTTTACTTAACATGCTTTTAAGATTCATATTTTCCAGCATATAATCATTTATTCATTTTGGTTGCTGTGTTGGTATTTCAGCCTAGGGCTATACTACCACTTACTTATCCGCTCTACAGTAGATGGACTTTTCAGGTTGATTCCAGGTTTTGGCATGTGACTGTGGCTGCTGTCATCATCCTTGCCCTTGTCTCCTGATGTACACAGTCACCAGGAGTGACATTTGTTTCCGTGCCTTAATGTTATGCTATGAGTTCTACCTATCTGTGACCATAAAGGGAAAACTGATAAAGACGTTGGAATTTAGGAATCTGAAGCTATACTGCTTGTTGTTATACTTTGTTCCTTTTCATGACAAATTTATATTTCAAAGGACTAAAAACCCAGTGGTTTTCTTAAATGTCAGAATAAAACTGCTGTTATTTTAAATGCATTAAAAATTCTTTTAACTGGCAAGAATACGTCTTAAAAAAACTTTTTATTTCAAATTAATAGTATCTAAATGTGAATATCTCTTTTTTGTGACTAACAGTATTTGCCAATATTCCAAATCAGACAATTTTGTTTTTAGCCAGAATCATAAGTTTGTGTTTTTTGTTTTTGTTTGAGCTGGAAGAGATTTTATTTATTTTTAAAACATATATTTTTTAATTTTTCAATTACAGTTGACATACAGTATTATATTAGTTTCAGGTGTACGAATATACCGATGAGACATTTATATACCTTATGAGTTGGTCACCCTGATAAATTTGATACCATACATAGTTATTACAATATTATTGCCTACATTCCGTATGCTCTACTTTATTTTCCCATGACTGTTTGGTAACTGCCAATTTGCATTTCTTAATCTTTTTCCCTTTTCGCCCATCCCCCACAATCCCCCCCCCCCACTTCTGGTAACCATCAAAATGTTCTTTATATCTGTGAATTTGTTTGTTTTGTTTGTTCATTTTGGTTTTTAAATTCCACGAGTAAGTGAAATCATATGGTGTTTGTCTTTCTCTCCTTGACTTACTTCACTTAGCCTAATAGCCTCTAGGTCCATTTATGTTGCAGGTGGCAAGATTTCATTCTTTTTATGGCTGAGTAATATTCCAGTGTATATATGTACTGCTTCTTTATTCATTCATCTATTGGGACACTCAGGTGACCTCCAAATCTTCGCTGTTGTAAGTAATACTGCAGTGAACATATGGAACACATGTCTTTTGAATTAGTGTTCTGGGTTTCTTTGGATAAATGCCCAGAAGTGGAATTACTGGGTATTTCTTTGTCTCTTGTCAAAATCTATTTTGTTTGGTTTGGGTACAGCTATCACAGATTTTTGTTGTTGTTCCTATTTTCATGAAATATCTTTTGAACTGGAAGAGATTTTAGGGACACTATTTCAGCGCCTTCATTTTATAAATCAGTAACTGAAGGCTCCTTGAGATCAAATGTCTTCCCAAGGTCATACTTTACTAGTGATCATAGCACCAGGACTAGAATAAGGACTTCTGACTTCCACCCTGGTATATATTATTAAATTCCCCCCAAATATTTCATGTAGCTGCCTTTCAAACTATGGCAAGTGTAGAAGACTGAGAATATTACTGTGCCATTGTCACCGTCATTATATCTGACTTATCAATATCCCCACCTGAGCATAAGCCCCTGTGCTTGATTTTCCTGGCATCCCATTTTTATCACAGAGGTATGGTTAAATCATACGTCTTCTATTGCAGTGGTCTTTTTTTTTTTGGTAATATTTTGATCCACATGGTAACAGATGTTATACATTGTTAAATTCTTGAAAGTCGCAGCTCTGTGTTTACCACAACCCTTGGTGGCTGGCTGCAGAATGGAAGAGCACTAGAGACAGCAGCTCTGCAGGCTGTAGTGCTGTGGTTTCCAAAAGCCGGTCTGAGGCCTGGCACTGGTTTGGGGTGGTATTTGTCTTGATCTGTGGTAACATGAGAAAAAAAAAAAGGACAAGAAAAGGAGTTTTTCATAAAGTTAACTTTATTCAATTGGAAGGGACCACCTTTTATGTTAAGATTTGTCTTTCCCACATTTTTGTGTTAAAATGTACTTTCTCTAATCATATTTTTATAGTATTTGTAGTTTAAAAATGTTTTTGGGGGCAATGTTTAGAGCTGTTTTATTCATTATCATAGACTCAGTTTCTAGCATAATGCCTGACATATAACAGAGATTAAATATTGAAATGGATGAGGAAAAAGTTAATAACCCTAGTTTAGTTATCATTTGGGTGGTGGGGTGAGAGGGGAGTATTTTACTAATCCCTGATATGTAGAAGTCTGAGAAATTTCAGATCACCACTCTAAAGGAGGAATAGAAAACATCTAGAGTACTGGAGTGTCCTCCCCAAACTTGAAACCACCTGGAACCTCAGAATGTGACCTTATTTGGAGACAGGGTCTTTGCAGATGCAATCAGGTTGAGATGAGATCATAATGGATTAGAGTGGGCTCTGTTCCAAGGACTGGTATTCTTATAAGAAGAAGGATATTTGGACACTGAGATACAAGGAGAAGGCTGTGTGAGGACCTATACCAGACGGCAGAGATTGGAGGATATGGCTCCAAGGCAAGGAATGCTGGTAACTACCAGATGCTGGACGAGGCAAGAAAGGATCCACCTCCCTGCTCCCTCTCCAAGACTTCAGAGGGAGCCTACCTTGATTTTGGACTTCCAGCCTCCAGAACCGTGAGAGAATACATTTCTCTTATTTTGAGCCACCGGGTTCATGGCACTTTGTTACAGAAGGCCTAAGACATGAAGACGGTGTGTCTAGGAGCTCAGACCAGTGAATGTCGTGGGAAGTGGAAGGCGTGAGGGCAAGATCTCTAGAGATTGATTGTGTCCCTATCATCTCTCTATTTTGGGGCGAAAGAAAAGAATACCCATGCTGCTCCGTAGGGTGTGATTAATACTATAAGTGTAGGGGATCATAATCTGGAGGATACGTTTCTATTTTTAGTCACCAAAGATTCCGGGGAAATGCTTTGGGATGATGTAGGGTTTCTGTTAGATATGAATCTTGATGGAAAGTGGTATTAGGCACCCGTTAGAACCCAAAATGGATTTCTAAAAATCTGGGTATAAATCCATTTTTAAAATTTGTATGTTTTAAATGTATTACTATTATAGGAACCCAGTTTTTAAATCAGTCATGTTATACATTCACATATAAGAGAAAGAATAAAGAATAGTTTGGGAAGAAATAGTAATATCCTAATTTATAATTTATATACCTATATATTAGTATATCCCATTTGCCTAAACCAAGAACCATCTATACAAAAGGATAGTAGGTGAATTTTAAATAAAGATTAAAAAAGTGACAATGCCAATATGTAAGCTTTTTAGGGCAGGCATTTTTGTCTATTCTATTTTGGGGGTAAATGGTGCCTACACATAAAAGTTCAATAAATGCTTGTTGAATGAACGTCTCAGGTAGTTTACATTGTTATAGGAAGTGGTGGGATTACATGGTCTTTATCTGTTGGTCTAATAGTTCACTGTTGTGACATGTAACACGTGTTTACTTCTACGAGGCAGTATGTGAGAAAAGGAAAAAAATAAAGAATGATGGGATTAAAAAGGGCACACTATAATCTGAAAAGCAGTCAAACTGTATTTATAAAGTGCACTACCTAAAGTGAAAGAGGCAACCCAAACTCTTGATAGAATTCTTAGGAGTAAGGGGTAAGGCTTTAGAGAGCCACATGAATTCAGTTTGGCCACCTGGGGCTCATTTAGTGCACCAGAGCAGTAATTTGCTAAATGAGTCCCTTCTAGTAAAAAAGAATGAGTAAGTAGTGAGCAATTTAGGCATGGTAAACCACTAGTAGTTCAAGGAATATAAAAATGTGAAACTATAATTTGATTCCTTGTTCATAATGTACTAACTAAATGTATTACATTGTATGTTGCATATTTTTGAGTTTATTTCTGGACAGAGCTGAGTCCTTAACATTCAGAGTGAAAGCATCCTAGCTATCAATTCATGCCTCCATTAAAATTCCAACTGCTTATATTAGAAAAAAAAAATTCCAAAGATAGTTTCTTTTATCTTGGATCTAAGGATACAAACAAGATTAACCTAGATGCAAAACACAGCAAGTAAGTTATAAATCACACAGCATAAAATAAACCGTGGCAGTAAATTGAAAATTATGTTCTCTTTTTCTATACTTAGCTGTGAAAATATTTTAACAAGTTGGCATCAAGGTTTGCAACTTTTACATCTGTTGTTTCTTTTCAGGATTATCTTTTAGCATTTTAAGATGTGACTTTTCGAAAAGAATGGCTAGTCAAAAATGTGGTATTAGATTGTACGTTCGAAACACTTTAAAGGGTGGGGAGGCATTCATGAGTCACGTGGTTTCAGGATATTGGCCTGTTCCCTACTCTACTTTTAAGTATAAGAAGCTATTTCATGGGTGTCTGGAAAACATCTGTCCCGTACTGAAATCCTTTTCTTATTCAGATTTGTACAGTGTGGGTTGGCTCAGATGGTCTGGATGGTTTTGCACAATACTAGTAAGCTCTAAGTACGAGTTTCATTGCTCTTATCAATGTCTATTATTTCAGCTATGAGCTTCTAGTTGATCTGGTGTTAAGGGCCCTGCCTATTCTTTATGAACTCTCCCTTTCTCTCCTTGGAGGTAGAACAAGGGATGGATCACACTGCTCTTCTGCTTTTGCCTCAACTCTGATTTTCATTATTCTGAGTACAATGGAATATGGTGTCCGTCAGATTATGAACACTATGTGTGAAAGTTTCTTTACATGAAAATTATATTCTACATTTTTTCCCTGCCCCACACCCCCAGCACTCTGTTCTCCGAGACTGGAATGGATTGCCTTTTCCTTCATGTTGAAATACTTTAACACCATTCATTATTCCCCTCCTCCCCCCAATTTAATAATCCCTCATACCAAGTCTGGCAAGTGTGTATGATGAAGCCCTCCCCTCTACCCCTTTCTCCAATACTTTGGATACTAAATTCTCTGAGCAATGTTTTTTCTTTAAAAAAGTTTTTCCTTTGGAGGAGGTGTTTTGGTTATAAATACCTTCAAAGAGTAAACAAATTCCTAGAGGATAAAAAGACAGTTACTGTGTAAAGCTAAATGACAAGAACCAGAGCTAGATTAAGTGTAGTACTATAATTTTCTAGGATGCAAATGGACATTGGGCCAATGATGAAAGTATTTAGATCAGAACAAATTTTTCTTGAGTTTATTATATTAACTAAATATAACGCTAGAAAGCAGATATATGGGACTTAATATATATGATTTCTTAATGGAGCAAAAATTAAAGAAGTTTGTAGAAAATGAAGTAAGGAACTAACAAATACAAAGTTTTAGTGCTGTAATTTAACATGCTTTGTTTTTTAATCTTATTAAAAGAAAGCTAAATTAAAATACTGTTCTTTTTCACTTCTAGAAATAATAGTCTGTGTTAGGGACTACTCAAGGCAACATATAGTGTAGTTGAAATTTGACTCCAACGTCATTACCTCTTTCTCTGTCTCTTTGCTTTCTTTTAGAGACTGATCCTTTAACAAGTATACAGTTTCAGCTGTTCCAGAAAATCTCATCCAATGGTAGGTCTATATTGTCTGACTTCCCAGACTAGGTCAGTTCGTTTCCCTTGTTTTATTTTTGTCCTTTCCCATGGCACCTTGTATTTTCCGTTTCCCTACATCCCTCTCACTTGCTGAATACCTTTCTTTCTAATCTATAAGCTGTATGAAGGCAAGGACAGTATCTGATTTATTCAATTGCTGTAACACAGTGACTGGTATATAATAGTTGACAATTATTTGTTAGATTGATTGACTTGGGAGAATATGCATTCTCCCCAATGTAAAAAATGGAACTCTGTGCCGTTGATTGAATCAAAGTGGAATAAAATTAGTTTCATGAGGCCAAGAGGTAAGACTTCAAAAGAGAAACAGAGAAAATCATTTTCAGGAATTTCAAGAATCAAGACAAATATTTATTTTTGTACTGATAGCTTCCTTCATTCCCCTTCAGTAAAGCTGTGTAGATAAGCTAAGTACAACTTTCCTTGCCCTTATCAATTTTTGTTATTTCTGTTACAAAGTTCCAGTTGACCTCTCTCTCATCCCCCCCGTACCAGTTTAGTAACTTTACTGACGTTAAGGCAGGCCCTGGATATAGTTGAAAGATTCACATCTGAAAATCCAGATTTATAAAACAATCTGGGGGAATGATAATCCAATTAAAAAGGTTTACTAAATTCTTTTAAATAATAAGCTGCCCTAGTCTAGTCTACAATATCGTTTTAACAGACAAGGTGTATCTTTTCAGAGCACAACTGAACACTGTAGCAGTAGAAACATTTTTTCTGAATGTTGAAAGAAAAAAGAAGATGTAAAAGGGAGCACACAGAATGAATCCCTCTCATATCCCACCCATGTCTCCATTCCAACATTGCTTCTGCTTTCCACTGCTTTCCGCGTCATTAAGTTACTCTAAACTTTCAGATCAATGCGGAAAAATTAGGCCCCTGCCTTTTGCCCTTTTTCTTCTCCATACACATATGGTAGAAGATCGTCTCCAGGTTGCACAATTTCTACTAAGCACATTCAACAGTTGTCCAGGTTAGAATTTCCAGATACTGCCTGTTTTCTCCGACCTTGAGAAAGTGGGGGGAAAGTGAGTTGGCTTACTTTGAAGGCCAGCTATCTTGTGGTGTGTGTCCGAATCTCAGAAAATGGGTGGAAGTCGGGACCAAGAACCGGGGACCTTTGTACCATTTAGAGTTCCTCAAAGCCTTTACTTCCAATTAGTAGGGAAAATGAAAATCTGGGGAGCAGGAGTGGGAGGGTTGGGAGCAAGCTAATGAACAAGAACATTCCCTGGCACAGAGTTCAACAGCAGAGGGCACAATACGCACTGTTCAAGGGCGGCTGCTGGCTGCAAGGAGGGGCAGGGCATAACGTAAGGATCTCTGGGGCTTGTGGTTCGCCGCGGTTTCCCGCGCACGCCCGTCCCGGCACTAGCACTACAACTCCCAGGGCACATCGCGCGCCTCTCCCCGCCCCCTCGGCCCCGCCTCCGAAGGCTCGCGAGGGAACCTCCCGGGAAACTGCCCTCGCCCCGCCCCGTACGCTCGCGTCACGTTTGTTTACTCTGAAGCCCCGCCTTCCCCGGCCGCCGCTTGCCCCACTCTTCTCAGGGATGCCGTCACGCCAGCGATGCATATTCATGAGGCTCACGTGGAGCTTCCACCGCCCTCCTTCCCGCTCCCGGCGCGTGATTAATATTCAATGAGCCCAGCTTTGCGGCTGGCTCGCCGGCGTGAGGCGGGGCCAGCGCGCGGGAGCCCGCGACCCGGGCGGGGAGGGCGCGTGTCGGGGGGCGGCGGCGGCGAGGCGGGCGGGCGCGCGGGATGGAACACCGAGACACCGACGGAATGCTCCGAATTGCCACATAATCCCCTGGAACGGCCGCGCCGAACGCCATTGGCTTCGCCCTCCTCCTCGCGCCGCCGCCGCCGTCTCCCACCTTCGCCTCACCACCTCCCTCTCCGGCCGCCGCCTCCGGAGCTGGGGGGAAGCGCGGAGCCCCACTGCAATGGAGCCCGCCGCCGCGGCTACGGCGCCGCGACTCCCCGAGACCGGCAGGGAGGACCGAGCTCCCGCGGCGGCCGTGGCGGCGGCGGCAGCGGCTGCGGCGGCAGCAGCGGCGGCCGCGGCAGCTCTGGCGGCGGCGGCGGCCGGAGGCGGCCGGAGCCCGGAGCCCGCGCTGACCCCGGCGGCCCCGAGCGGCGGGGCGCGGAAGAGGCCCCCCGCGAGGCGCAGTCGGGGCCGCTGCCGGGCAGAGCGGGAGGCACGGCTCGCAGAAGGCGGCGCGGCGCGCCCCAGCTCACCGCCGGCGGGGCTGCCCCAGCGCCCGGGGCCGGCGGCGGCGCCAACACCCTCCTGCTGAGGAGAGGGCGGCTGAAGAGGAATCTGTCCGCGACCGCCGCCGCCTCGTCGTCCTCGTCCTCGTCCTCGTCGTCGTCCTCGGCCGCTGCCGCCTCGCACGCCCCCGGCGCCGCCGGCCTCTCCGCCTCCTGCTCGGCTTCGGCGTCCCTGTGCACCCGGAGCCTGGACAGGAAGACGCTGCTCCTGAAGCACCGGCAGATGCTGCAGCTGCAGCCGTCGGACCGGGACTGGGTGAGGCACCAGCTCCAGCGGGGCTGCGTGCACGTCTTCGACCGCCACATGGCCTCGACCTACCTGCGCCCGGTGCTCTGCACGCTGGACACCACGGCCGGCGAGGTGGCCGCCCGCCTGCTGCAGGTGGGCCACAAAGGCGGCGGCGTGGTGAAGGTGCCGGGCAAGGGGCCCCCGGACGCCGAGCCGCGGGACCTGGGGCCGCCCCCCGGCAAGAGGGGGCTGGCCGCCGTCTGGGCCCAGCCGCGCGCGCCTCCCGCCGACCTGCCGCTGCCGGGCGGGTGGGCGCACGGCTCCTCCGGCTCCAGCCCCGCGCCCTCGGACTCCAGCGCGGGCGAGCCCGGCGCCCCGCGGCCCCTGGACGCCGCGGCCCCGGGCCAGGCCTCCGACACCGAGAGCTTCAGCCTGAGCCCCAGCGCCGAGAGCGTGTCCGACCGGCTGGACCCTTACAGCAGCGGCGGCGGCTCGTCGTCGTCATCCGAAGAGCTCGAGGCCGACCCGGCCCCGGCCTCGGCGGGGGCTCCGGGCCAACCCCGCTCGCCAGGCCGCCCCGCGCTGCCCCGGCCCGGAGCAGACGCCCGGCCGCCTTCCCCGACGGCCGCCCGCGATCGGCCTCGGGAGGAAAAGGCAACAGCAGTCACGGCCCCCGGCCGCCCCCAGCCAACCCCGGCTGGGAACGGGACGGCCGCGGAGAAGGCGCCTCTGCTGCCCACCCTGTACGTGCAGCTCCACGGAGAGACCACCCGGCGCCTGGAGGCGGACGAGAAGCCATTGCAGATCCAAAACGACTACCTCTTCCAGCTGGGCTTTGGGGAGTTGTGGAGGGTCCAGGAGGAGGGCATGGACTCGGAGATTGGCTGCCTCATCCGCTTCTTTGCAGGTAAGGAAACCACCTGCACTTGGGTGTGTAAGGTGTGAACACTTCCAGGCCCTGAGGATGGAAGGGGGCCAGGCGGTGGTCTGTTGGCCCCACCGCGGAGTGATTGCAAGTCCGCGGCAGTCTTTGTTACTTCTCTGCTGCTTTCACGGGCAATATGTGTGATACTCAGTTGAGTAGCTGTTCATTTCGAGAGTTTGGCCAATCTTGAGGACTCAGAGGTTGGGAAGCAATGTGGAGGAGGTGGCAGGAAGTATAAGGAGATATTTCCGAAAGAAGCAGTAGTATATTTAACAGCGAACCGGCTGCCTGTAGGCCTCGTTGGGGGGCGTGTTGGGTTTGGGGGCAGTTTGAGATTTCATGTAAACTGTCACGTGCACTTAATACCAGTAGAGGGAAATGTCCAACAGAAGTGCTCTGGACCGGGAGCCCCAAGCTCGCCAGGCTGCGGACGGTGCAGGTCAGTGACCTATTAGGAACCGGGCAGCGCAGCAGGAGGTGAGCGGCCAGAGAGCCAGCAAAGCTTCATCTGTATTTGCCCTTGCTCCCCAGCACCAGCATCACCGCCTCAGCCCCCATCTCAGATCATCCAGGCGTTAGATTCTCAGAGGAGCACTGGTCCCTGGTGCCAGAAAGGTTGGGGACCACAGCTGTAGAGCACTCTCCCTACACTTGACTGTCTGAAGGTGGCCTTTTCTAGCGGCAGGATGCGTACCCTTATCAATTGGTGCAAGTTCAGCTTTGTTGGGCTTACTTGCCCACTTAGTTCTCCTTATAAACCTAACAGATAGATAGGATCCTTTGAATTGATACTTTTTCCCAGTGCTTTTTTTGCTTTATTTCAATTTATTCTCCAGGTTTGATTCTTGCAGCAAAAGTTATTTTGCCTATTTCTCGCTTCCAACATTGATAGAACTGACCAATGCAGTGTCTCTTGTCATAAGGATCACGACTCTTAAGTAGTTATTATCTCTTGAGATATGATCTAACGTCCTCATGTTTTTTTCAGTTCAAGATTAAAATTAAAAACATTTTTTCTATTCTTTCCAGCTTTATTGACGTGTAATTGACATTAAACTCTTGGCTAGGGGTGACTCATGTTCTCATGTGTTTGGGCTCTGTAAGATGTTTGCATCCTTTTCTTCCTCTAATTTGGAGAATTACATACTTAGTGATAAGGAATTTTATCAAGGTAGCATAACAAAATTACATTAGGATAGTTAAATTTTCCCCAACTTTACTATTCTGGTTGTAGGTGTTGGTGGAAAAGTAATCATACTTGTAGCTAATCTGTAGCCATTCTTTCTACTTAATATGTTCTTTGGTCCAGCTTGTGTCCTAGTGCCAGTTTAGTTTGAATGAAGAAATAAATCTTTACTCCACAGTGAAATATGCAAGATCAGTAGCGTTACTGGTGAGATGTTCTTCTGAGTTTCATTGAAGCTTCTCTGTTGTTCAGGTGGATTTCTGATGGATTTTTGCCTTATAAAGAAAATTATATCAATACAATAGCATTTGCAGTTTCCAAAGATACTGTCTCAGCTGGATGACATGGCTTTAAAAGTTTGTGACCTGCAAAATAGGTGATTTTGTTTTTATGTAGGAGCAACAAATACTATCCTTTATTCCTGTAGCTCATCTAATTTGTAAAATTGCAAAAGCATTAAACGGTAATCATACTTGGAATGAGAATATTTTGTTACTATGAGAATGACAAATACTCATAACCAGACCAAAGGAAATGTGAATATATATGTTAAATAGTTTTGGACATATTTTATATGGGAAGAACTCTGCATCCCTTGTTTTCCACATGATTGGATATGTTGGTCCTGGTAAATGTTCATGAGAAAGTTTTGGGTGTCATGGTCATGAAATTTAAATCTGATTTCCCTGGATTGTCTCTTTAAGTATGTCCAAAAGATTCTAAATGAATGATATACAGTGGTTTTTTTTTTAACATCTCAACATAAAAGTGACATCATCTTTTGGTTATCTTAAATTTTTGCTGTGGTAATTTAAATCTTTTGTTTGGTTCTTTATGAAAAGCAGTAATTGTTAATTTATTCTGGATTTATTTGCTTTATTTCTATATACACACCATAAATATATACCTCAGTGTACACATTCATAAAAATAGCTAATGGGAAGCCACACATAGTATCCAACCTGTTCTTGATAATGAAACCAGTGTATAGCTGTCCTAGAAGGAAGATGACCGATTATTATAAAGATGTCTAAGTGCTTGTTTTTTATACAAAGTTGAGCTTATTTTAAGCCTATGTTAATATAGCAAATGTCTCTGTTGATAACTTGTCATACAACATAGTTTAGCAAAAATGAGTCCACCTTACCTTTTGCAAGGAAGTTTAGTTATTGGTAACCAAAATGGCCTTGTTATTAGGTGGTCTTACTTGTTATGGGAATACTGTCAAGACTTTACATATAGCAAAAATTTGCACCAAACCGAAGGAGATTCCTAGAAATTACCCCTGAGCTGCAGTGGCATACAATACGCCAGCTGGAAAGTGTACCATTTTGGTAGTATTTCTTTTATTAGGAGGAAGAGAATGTTTGTTTTAGGGTACACCCTTTAAAAGGATGTTGTGTACCACATTTGTTTTTATAAGTTTATATGTAACTAACTCCTAAATTTATTGCTGAAGCCTTTTGAATACCTTTCTGTATTTAAATTAAGTTCGTTATTGGTTGTCTATCTAGTTTATCTAGTCACCTACATTTTTTTTTAAAAAGTTGTCCTTAGCGGAGAACTGTCTTTCTCTTGAGGGTTACCTTTCAATTAAATTTTACTATTTATTACCTGACACAAGGTATTCTTAAGAGGCTTTGAAAACTATTTGCGGTTGCTTTGAATATTTAAATATTTATTCGGGTAAAGTAAAATGGAAGTCCTTAATGAACTAAAAGGTGCTGGACAGAAAATACTAATTACAAGGATGTTAATGAAAATTTAATTTGGAAATTGTTATCACACCTGTGAATTATTCTTTTAGATGATTTAAAATATGAAAAAATTTAAATGGCTTTATCTGAAGTTACTTGTTTAAGTATTGTTAGTACATTAACATTTTATTTCCTTTTAAAATCAGCTATCTTAAATTTTACCTTAAAGCAAGTTAAAAAAAATTTATGTTAAAAAAAGTTAAAAATTTAGGTTGCTTGACATAAGTTATGGACTTCAGAACATTAATGAGCTTGTGTTTTGGACTCTTGAGGAGGATGAGTCATTGATCAAGTGCAATATTGAACAATATTTTTTATATTTTTGACTTTCTACCACCTTTTAGATTTAGTCTGGGTATTTCAGCTCAGGTTTTAATAGTGTGGAAAGGACGTTGGCAGAATGGAGAGCACACCCACTGTGCTCAGTGAATCTTGGACAAGGTATTTTTATGTGTGACTTCTCGGGATTGCTCAGAATGATCTTACCCCTCTCATATTTCTTTTTTTCTCTTCTGGGAATGATCGAACCTTATATGGTTTCCTACATGGAAACCAAGAAGGGTGGTTCAGCATTAAGCTGTAATATTGACGAGTAGGCTCTTATTACTATAATTACAGCAGTATTGAGTAACGTGGTATGAACATGTGACACCAGTGTGTGCCTGAGCAGTCCTTTTAAGAACAAAGGGCTTAACTTTATTTTTGTTGTTTTTTATATTTAAATTTTATATTTGTTGTTTTTTATGTAAAGTACAGGCTGTCTTTTCCTTCATAACTGTGGTTTGATAACATCTATTAATATGTGGGTTTTATTTTTTTCAAAAATCTTAAAGGGTTTTTACATAAATTATCTCATTTGTCCTTTCAAAAACATTAGGGAGGAGTTGGTGTCAATCCTCTTTTCAGATGGAGAAACTATGCACGGAGAGGTTTGGCTCTTGATTGTGGTTTTTCAGTTCTTGGCAGAACTGAGAATAGAGAGCTTGGGTATTCTGTTTTGTAATTCATATCGCTTTCTATGAATCAGTGCTAAATTTCATTTACACTTGAATTTTCACTTGGTTGAAAGTATTCAGAAAATATGCTATTTTTGTTGGTAATGAGATAATATTACCCTCCAGTCCCAAGTAAAATGTGGATAGTTCAATTTTTATCACGCAGCCTTTGAAAAGGTAAAGATCCAATACTGGCAAATAAGTAGACAGTACAGAAAGAGTCCTCAAGTGTTCTGAACTGTCCTGGTTGCATATAGTCATTGACTTGCTTTTAAGTTGATATGAAGTAAAGTTTACCTAGTGATTCTTTATTTTCTTATTCAAGCATGCTTCATTTGGTAAACTGTAAATCTTCATTGGACTGTTAATCTTCATTGGATATAGAGAATTAACACTTCATCTGGAAGGTGAATAACTTTGAAGG
The DNA here is from genome assembly GCA_003508835.1 of Eonycteris spelaea. NCBI lineage: Eukaryota > Metazoa > Chordata > Mammalia > Chiroptera > Pteropodidae > Eonycteris > Eonycteris spelaea. The sequence goes on from PUFA01000056.1 coordinate 2,127,457, forward strand.
TGGAGAAACATTTTAAAGAAACATTTCAGCTTCTTTAAAACATAGCTGTACTTGTAAAGTATTGAAACTACCTATCATGAAAGGTTTGTTTAAACCTTTTATTTTAAAATAGAATTATTTGTACTTTAATGATCAGTAGTGCTTTATTGGTATTACTATGCTTTTGTACAATTTTTATAATTCATATGTATATAGTTAGAGGCAGCTAGTCTAGTCTTCCTGAATTTCAGTTATTCCTAAAATGGTGTACCTTTTGTGCTCATTGAAAGAATTGTAGGGAGAGGAGATGTGTGTGAGATTGTATAAGTTTCTGCATTGAAAGTACCTTTTTGTGGCTTTAAGGTTGTTTGATCAGCCTCTTTAAATGATTGGTTATCCAAAGATTTTTATTTTTAATGTGTAAGGTTTTTGTTGTTTCTTTTTTCTTTTCTTTTTGGAACTCTGAATTTGAATTTATTGGTAGCATAACATTCATTAACATCGTACATGTTTCCCAGCCTAGTGTAATACTTGGCATTTTAGTTTAAAACATTTGGTTTGAATTGCATTTATGGAATTTTGTTAAGCAGGTGGTGGTATGTGCCCCGATTCTTCAGCCTTACATATTGTTTGGGCCCCCAGCGATGTGTTAAACATGTCTACAAAATACACAGAGGCGTCTCTCCCATGGCAGGAGATTGTAGGTGTGCTGCCTACTGTTAGTGTCTTCTGCTTCGCCTGAGTGGAGCTCTGTGTGGATTTTGAGAAAGCATTTCCCCAACTTTTCTTAGAGTCAACAGGTGTTTTCACCCCTCTTTTTTCAAAGGCATCTCTTACTTCAACTTTGAAATGAATTTAATGAGGCATCTTAGATTTAATGATTTTGTTATGTGCCAGAGTTGAGCGTTGTTCAGCTTCTCTGGACAGAAGGGTTTAATTGTTGTACCTTGAAAATTGAGAGATTCTGAAACCACTCAATAGAAAAGCTTTTCCTTTAAAGATGCCTGACATTTTGAAAAAAAGAAAGAGTTGTTATCAAAATGTCCACAACAGTATGGGAAAATGAAGCCTTTTTTAAAAATCCCACCTTCTAAAATTTACTCCACCCTTTTAATCCCATGCATCTGGTACAACTGGTAATGAGCAGTTTTGAATCCGGTCTCACTCCAGCCTCACGTTCCTGTTCTTCTAGGGCAAACTCTTTTTTAAACTTACCTTTGGTTTTCTAAAAATAGTATAATTGAAACAAAATCCAAAAATTGACCATGTAGATTCTTTAGACATATAAGGTATTTATAACCTAAGTCTGTGACTGATTGTGTTTGGATTTGGATGAAACTTCAGTTTTAGGCTTTGGAAACTTTTGATAAATCGAAATTCAGGGATCAAGAAACAACAGACTTTAATGATACTTTTTATTAAAGAACATTAGGATTTTGGTTAACTATGAAATAGCAGCTCTTTCAAGTTGTGTGGCATTTAGAAGCAAGCATAGTAACAGTTACTGGATTACTGAAGTGTTAGTACACTTTGATTTAGAGGTAGAATGGTTTTGTTTATATATTACATTACATACATTTATGCTTGCTATAACTTTCAGTATGTTAAATGAAACAAAGCATAATCATCCCGTAATGCCACATTCATGCTGAAATAGTTGTTTCCCTATCGTATTTTTACATTTGAGATTGCTTTAATACATTGTAAAATGTATTTAATGATGTAGTGTGTGTTGAGGTACGATCTAGTGGCTTCTGAGTTTAGAACCTAGAACTCTATTGGAAATTAGTGAAACGGTCTATTTGTAGGTAGTATGTTTTTTATGAATTTATAAATGTCAGTACTTTAGCAAAAAAACCCCCCTAAAAATCCAGAATTTTTTTCGTATACTTTTCTAAATGAAGCTTAAAAAATTAAATCAGCCTCATTTCCAGTTATGTGAAACTATTCAGTTGAAGACTGAATAAAACTTGACATACTGTATTTTTATTGAAAAAATCTGTAAGTGGACACACGCAGTTCAAACCCATGTTGTCAAGGGTCAACTATAATTTGATTTTGGACCATTTCAATAATGAGTGAAAAGTCTAATTTGAAATTTGAAATAATTAGAATTGGTTGATTTTTCTTTTTAGTTTTTCTGCTTTTCAAGCTGGAAGAATTTTGTGTTTATTGCTATCTTTCTACTGACTCGTGCATCTTATTGAAGAGCAATTAGAGAATGACTCTTTTTCTTTACCTGCCTCCATTAATAACATGTTTGAGCGTTTGGGTATTCTTTTCAGACACAAGGCATATTTTAAAATACAGCAAGAGAAAGTATGATCTGTAATTGTTTTTGTTGCCTATTAATTATCTAGATTTTATAATCAGTTCGCTTCTGATACATGATCCAAAGAACAAAATTTTATACACAGAACCCATTTTTTTTTTTAACCTTTATTGTCAACTAAGAGAAATATATTGCTAAGGAATTCTTTCTTTGTCCCCAACCGAACAGTTTGTTTGGCTGTCCCTTAGTGTTTGAATGGGTGCTACATTATGGTTCTTGAGATTGACTGCTGTGTCCCAGGGTTGCGTGAAAGGAACTTTGTTCTTTTCAAAAACAACTGTGGGGAACAATTTGTACCGTTTATCTCCCACTTGGACTGAAGAATATGGTCTTTTGTTTAAAGAAACTAGTCTCGGAGTCAGGAGCTTGGTATGCCTGTGGGCATTTATTTTAACCTCTCCTGGTCTTTGTTTTCCTCATCAGTAAAAGGGTGAGCTTGAGGTGGAAGAAATCTAAGATCTTTCCCAACTTTTAACATTCTGGGGCTCCATTAGGGAGCCCTTCAAATTAAAAGGACTAAAAGTTGTGATTGTTTGAAGTTCTGTAAGATCTGTTTATGGCTTGGAACTAATATATACAAGATAGCCTGAGGTTGCCAACCAAAGCAGACCACCTTTTGGTGTAGATTAGGACTAATGACAGAATAGAGAATGTTGATTCACTCTTTCCCTGCTAGCCCTTATTCCTCAAGTAGACTTCTGCATGTAAGAGATGAGTTTCAAGAAAGAAGTCCTTTTTAAAGTTAAAGTAACATTTTTCTCTTAAGTTGACTTATAAAGCAACATTCTTTCATAATCCAATTGATAAAGGTTACTGTAATGATAACTCTATTTGAGGCTTCCACATGTGAGCTGTGTGCCTACCTGTGCCTAGAGTAAGTAGGAGAAAATGCACTTAAAATGATTTTGTTTTGTTATTTTGATTATAGAATTTAGGATCCTGTAGAGATCTTAACATTTGTATTTTTGTAAATGAGGAAAGCAAACTGATAGAGGTTAAATATCTGGTCCAAGATCAAGTCAGCCTCAGAATTAGGAATAGAACACGTATTTAGATTATCTGTCCACTGTTCTTTTTTTCTCCCACACTGAACCTATATATTTACTATTTTTGGATCCTTCTTATATTTAGTATTCAAAATAAAAGTTTAAAGAATGGAGTGTGTTTCATACAGTTGGTGGTCTCTCTGTTACTTCAGGTGTTTCTGGTCTTTTTTTTTTCATTCTAATCAGTACTTCTGAGAGATTGCATATCACTTCGACAGATTATAAGGGGGAGCTTCTAATAGAACAGTCGGATTTTTAAAAGAATGCACATGTTGGAAAAATAAATCATCGAATAAAAAAAAACATTTGGAAGAAAAATCAAAGAATAGATTTTGAATCAAATTCCCACTCAGACATTATGTTCTTTAAAAGATTCAATATTCATTATATTCTTTATTTCATTTTTTTTAAGGAAAAAAAACTTGTCTTCTCACAATTAAATGCACATAGATTATTTAGGTACACATACACAGTTCTACTTTTATGTGATGTAAAAAATCAGAACAACTGAGTTCAGTAATCTTTGGGGTTTATTTGCTGGTTTTGGAAATCTTTATCATGAAATTTGCTACTGGTTTGAATATCTCCTCTCTCAGAAAGAACTGTCTTGTTCCTATTAGTAAAAAGACAGTCTGTGAATATTTTTAGGGGTGAGAGGGATTCCCTTTTACCTTAAGCTTCATTTTTAATTTAATCATTTACAATAAGCAACATTTTAGCTTCCCATGTAGTTGGTACACACTATTATATTAATTTCAGGTTTACAGTATAAGGATTTGACATTTATGTACCTTAGAATGTGATCACCACACTAAATCCAGTAATCATCTGTCACTGTGCAAACCTATCACAATATTATTGTATATTCCCCTTTACATTTTTCAGCCCCTTCTCCTTTGGCAAGCATCAGTTTGATCTGTTTCTGTGAGTCTTCGTTTTTGTTTTTTTAGATTCCATGTATAAGTGTAACCGTGTGGTATTTGTCTTTCTCTGTCTGAATTATTTCACTTGGCATATACTATCTAGATCCATTCATGTTGTTGCAGATGTAAGATTTCATTCTTTTTACTGCTGAGCAATATTCCATTGTAGTTATGTACCACATTGTCTTTATCCATTCATCTATCATGAACACCTAGATTGTTTCCATATTTTGGCTATTGTAAATAATGCTGCAGTGAACACGGGGGTGCATGTGTCTTTTCAAATTAGTGTTTTCTTTTTCTTTGATAAATATTCAGAAGTGGAATTGCTGAGTTGTATGGTAGATCTATTTTTAGTTTTTTGAGGACTCTCCATACTGTCTTCTATAGTGGCCACACATATTTGGAGTCCCACCAGCAGTGCAGAAGGGTTTCCTTTTCTTGACATTCCCATCAACATGTTATTTGTTGACTTTTTGATAGTGGTCATTCTCACTGATGTGAGGTGATATCTCAGTGTTTTGATTTGCATTTCCCTTATGATTAGTGATATTGAGCATCTTTTCATATGAGATGAGTGTTCATTTTTAATATGAGGAAGGGAAGCTTTTAAAGTGAAAAAGTATGAAGGATAAGAATACATTGCATCTGGCATAGAGTATGTACTCCAGATGCTGAAGCAGAGGAGAAATTTCTCCTGATGGTCTCTTAGAGAGGGAGATGGCTGTGGGGCAGCTGACCTTCAGCTTTATGTAATAAGGCTCTCCCCTTAAGGAGACTCTGTAGCTGGAGGAGACTTATTCTCTTCCTTACATCCACCCCACTCACTTTATTGGGATACCTGCATTATTGCGGTGGTCTAGAACTGAGCCCACACTGTCTTCGAGGTGTACCTGTACTTGATTTGAGTCCTTTGCCTCCTTAAGCCTCATTTATTGGAGGGGGGCTAGGGTGATAAAAAATGTCCCAAAGAACTTTGTGAGGTTCAGATTTGATGATATATGTGGAAGTGCTTTATAAACTGTGAGGTGTTATACAAATGTAGTGTGGTTTTATTATTTTTAGCAATAGTAAATTGCCACAAATGTTAATTAGAGTTAATTAGGGCTCATTAGGGAATATGGGATATACTGTTGCTGTGACACTGGCAGACTCCACTTTTATTCATTCATTCCTTTGTCCAGTAGTTACTACAAGTATCTACTATGTCAGAAGAACTCTTGATTCAAAGATGGCTAATTTTAATTTTCTAGGATCCCTTGAAATACTTATAGATTTGAAGGCATGTTTGTGGAAACAGTAAAAGCAAGCTAACATTTACGATACAATGGTGCAGAGTATTCTGATAGAGGCACAGTGTTCACGAATTACTGTAATATCAGTAAAGGAGAAAGGTTCCTGACTCCATCCACTGTGTGACTCCCCAGAAGGTCCTTGAGTCGAGTCTTGAAGAACCAGAAATAATAGGCTGTTGCCATAATTCTGGCAAATGAATTGTTTGAGGAGCAACCATAAATTACAAGTTCAAAGTCCAGTCAATGAATTTAGGATTAGTGGTTCCAGTTTAATGCTTTAAGATTTACCAACTACCTTTCTGTCTAGGCATCTAGGCCTTTTTCCCCTAGAATCATTTGGGCTCCATTTAGTGTCATAGTTTGTGAGGATCTAAGTTATGGGTTAAGCAGATATTAATTTTGCGTTTTTGAAAAAAAAATGGAGATGTGCACATGCTTGAGATTGTTCTGGATCCAGGTAGGGGCCTACAGTACACTTGAAAAATATTCTCATATCATTTTTTAAGGCCTCTAAGGGTTTTGTTTTCCTTGAATTTATGAAATTTATGGGACATGCCATGTTTATCTTTCAGAGACAGGCACTTTCTTTTAATTTAGTGTGATTATGTAGACTACCTACTTTAATGTAAAATTTGGAAGTTGATGAATTGGTAATAATCTGAGGGTATTATTTTTAACTTCGCCCGTCTAGTATCTGGCTCTTCATTGATGAAGGAATTTTTTTTTAAACTTCTGTGTGGACCAGGAGGAAACACAACTCTGAAGTGTTTATAAAAGCAGAAATAACTCATTTATCTATGGCTGTAAAACCTGTCCTATACCTATGGCAAGTTAAGTTATTAGTAATGGCTTGTTACAAACTTTTTTTTTAAGTGGAAGTCAAATGTCTCTGAAATAATGTCTCCTGTAGTAATGTGAATGACAGCACTGGAAGAAGATCTTCATTTTGCCTTTTATGTTAGTTTTAAAATTATGACAAGCACCATGGTAAAAAAAAAATAGTTCTTCAGATCCTGTCTGACTTAAATATGTCATGCTTCAAGTTCAAATGAAAATACTCCTAATTTAAATGAATCAACATTCGGGTTAATTATCTGCCAATGTGTATTTTCCACTCTCATTAGTGCCTTTTTGTCCTCTGTGACAAATTTTTACAGAGACCTCAGTTATTAGAGCAATATCAACACTGGACAGGTTGATTTTCATGGAGCATATTAATAGAAATGTTAGCATCAGTATAATAATGAGGATAGTTACCGGCCTTTGTGATTATGAAGTAGACACTCAAAATTCATTGTTCTGTAATCAGGTCATAAGAGAGACTTGATATTTTTTAAACAAATCTGAATAGTATTGTCTCATTGATAAATACATGATGACAAAAATTCTATAAACAGATACCTTGGAACTGCTTAGAAGATAATGCCGTTCTGAAGATACCACACAAAAGTCCATTTCTGAGAGTAGGGATCGTTTTGTTAGTACATGTGGAAAGCTGGTTTAAATCTCGAATAGGCTGACAGCTACTAGTAGAGTTGCCATTGCTTCCTGTTTCTGTAGATGTGCCTGAGATTCCTCCCCTATCTCCGCAACCAAACAACAAAACAAAAACAGTTAACACCCCTCTTGGTTCTGGGAAACTGATAGATTAACCCAAGTGGCATCAACCTCCAGATAATAGAGATGGATGAAGGGAAGTCGTGGTGTTCATTTATCTTTAAGGTGCTATCATAAGCACAATGATACTTAACTCCCCTGCACACTACCTTCTGTATCTTTTAAAAACATTTGTAATATTGGAGTAGACTAAACCAGAGTTGTCTGTAAACAATTACTAACTCAGAACCTGCCTAATGTAATAATGTAAGTAATACATGCTGGGTATAGCTTTGCCAGGCTTCATGGGTGAAAAATGGATGAGAACGTCATGGACGTCCAGGGAGGGCATAGAATCTGAGCACTGGAAGGGACCAGGAAGCATCTAGACCAGTTTCTTACCTAGCATAGAAATGTGTGTTTATTCATTCCTGATTGATGCTCATCTGGCCTCTGCTTGTTGAGTGCTTGCTAGGCACTTTATTGCAGAAGGCCATTGATAGAGGCTTGCTCCTTGAGATGTGATGGATCTAGGAACCAGTATCATCACCATCTCCCGGGAGCTTCTAGAAATGCAGAATCTCAGACTGCAGCTCAGACTTACTGAATAATTGGCATTTTAACAAGATCTCAAGGTGATTCATCTCTACAATACAGTTTAAGAAGTGCTAGCATTGGACGAATCAGGAGTGGAGGAGGTTAGAATTGGAGGAGAGAAACCTAAATTAGGAGCTTGTGTGGTTCAGTGAAATACTGAGGGCCTGAATAGAGAGGCACTGGAGGGAGAAAAGGAGACCGACTAGATGTTATCCTAGGACTCATTGGCTAATTGGCTGTTTTGGTGATCGAAGCTCAAAGATGACAGGTTTGCAGTTTGATGGGAGAATTGTAGGTCAGCTCATGAAAATAGGAAGCAAGAGATTGTACAGGGGACATCACTAATTAATTCAATAAAGCTTGAGAACCAGGCACTCTACTTAGGGGTTGGTGATATAAGGATGCATGAAAGAGCGTCTCCTACTTTTGATATTTACAAATATTTAGCAGTTGAGGACAGGTTTTGCTAAGGGTGAGTTTGAAATGGTAATGCATGTTAAGCTGACTATAGCTACCCGTTTAAGTGGTACGTGGACCTGGCTTACCACCCAGCTTCCAGATCTTAGTGGGCCTTTTTGCTTTCTACTGCTTACCATATGTGTATTTACCCTCAGAAAGTGACATAATGTTATTTATGTACTTGGTTTTCTTCTAAGAGCCTCCCCCCCACCCACACACACTTAGAATAAATGGTACTGCTGGCTGTGGCTATGAACAGAAGTGAAGAGGTCTAAGGAGTGTTAATGTTCAATTTATGAAGTCTGAGGATGAATGCCTTTTGAACGTTGAGGCTTTCCTATCTGGTATGTGTGTGGGGGAAATTTACATAAACATTTATAATAAAACTTGAAGTACCTTAATGAAGGCATTTTCAGGGTGCCGAGGGAACCCAGAAGCCCAACAGATCCACTCTTTCTGGAAGTGGAATGCTTCGGAAAGACTTCCTGGGAAGGATTCCCTGTGTGAATGGGGGTGAGGGGGAATTAGCATTACATGAACTGGGCATGTCAGGAACTGACACATTAATGAAAGGGCACAACGTGTGTAGGGAATGGTGAGTAGCTGGAGTGGTGAAGTGTCAGGTGATGAGATTACAAGTGGTAGGAATGAGACTGAAAAGGAGGTTGGGTCCAGATGATGAAAGGCCTCACACGGTAAGGACTTGATTTGATAACCAGTGGGAGCTACTGAGCATTTTGAAGTGGGGAGTGGCATGGTTAGATTTGTATTTATAGGGCATGAACTGGCCGCCAGCCGGAGGATGGATTGGAGAGGGAGCTACTAGAGGCTTGGAGTCTGCTCTAGTGTGGGGCCTTTTAGTAAATATTTAAAGCACTCTGTTGTTAGGGGCTGGTGTTCCAAAGAAATAATGGCCTCGCCTCAGGAGTTCAGCCTAGTGGCAGAAAAGAAATTGCAATACAGAGTGTGCTACTTTCGAGATTTGCACAGTATGATTGTCGTACCAAACGGAATTAATCAATTCAAACATAAGAGAGACATACTATGTACTATATTTATATGAAGGGCAATTAACAGGCAAAAGTTTTAGTGATGATCGTAATAGTTGTTACTTCTCAGGGGGATATCAGTGGGAAGGGGCTTTAGCCATTTGCTGTTGGTAATGTTCTCTGTATTTTTCTGGGTTTTAGTTTCCTGGGTATATACATATATGAAAATGTACTGAATGTACCCTTACAGCTTATATGCTTTACTAGATGTAAATTATATCTCAGGAGAAAGAAGAGAAGTGGTCTTGGAGGAAGAAACTTGAATGTTGTTTCTATGTAAAGGGAAAGAGAGAAGCTAAGGATGAGGATGAAGGAGAGAGAAAAACAAAGTCCTGTAAGAATAGAGGGGATGGAATCGTGAACACCTGTAGAGTTACCTATGGGTGGAAAGAGGGCCATCTTTTCCTCAAGGCTATTAGGAATGATGGGTAAAGGTGAAGGTTCACTTACGTGACAGTTCAGGAAGTTGAGCCACAATTTTCTTAGTGAATTAGAAGGTAAGGAAAACCCAAGCCTCAATATTTATAGTAATATGCTTTTTCTTGAGTGAACCAACTAACTAATCACAGTCTGTCATCTCTTTGGGGAATTTATGACTAATTTCAGCCTGTGCCGTGTTTTCTGTAGGGTGATCCTTTCTTGGACTGTTTCTGAAGCACCTTACTGCACGGGAGGGGAAGGGTGGAGAAATGGCTGCTAAACCCTCCTGCAGGTTTTACAGTGCTGGCATCAGGCAGGTTCATTGTGCAGGGTTTCGATAGCACCGTTTTGGTTCCCTCTCTCAGTCTCTAAGTACGCGTTTGTGTGGGGGTGAGGGGAGAGGGGAGCAATGGGTGCGAAGACATGATGGTCGGAAAACCTTTGGTAAAGTAGCAACTAGTAAATGACAAAGCTGGGATTGTACCTTTCATTACATCCCATTTCCTTTCTGTTCATAAAATCACTTATGGAGTAATACAACTTCAGAGATAGTTTAATTTTTTTCCTCATGACTGACTCATCAATTATACTTAGATAAGAGCTGATTCTGAAGAACAGTTTCCATTCCTAGATTGTCAGTGACTTGTGGCTTGAGTCTGTTTATCAAGTGAGTGTGGAGACATGATAAATTTTAAGTTTAGATAGATATAAACCAGGTTGTATCGTGGAAATTTTATTGTTAAATAATAAATACTATTAAGAAACCATGGTAAACCTATCATTCTTCCTCTTGTTAGTTGTAGTAAGCAATTAATTTCTGTTTTGTGCTCAGTATTGGGCTAGATGCTGAGATTTAAAATTGTGGTTATTGTAATAAATGAAAAATTAGTAGTTAGGTTGTTCTTAAGAATAAATTAACCTGAATGTTTTTCAAGTATCTAGATCATCTGGTTATTTTATATCCCATTTGCACAGTTGGTTTCTATAAGTTTCTAATGAAGATGTTTTGGGGAATAAGATAGAAACTCTTAAGAACCGTAATTGTTAGCTCTTAACATCAAACGTGGTGAATTGCCAAGCAGCAGTAATATTCAGGGGGCGCGGGGAAGAACCGTTGCTGTTGATATGGAGAGCCTGGTGGAGGTGGCAGTAGAATTGTTTTTATGTTTTTTGTTGTCTTTTGACTTGCTCACACACTTCATATTTATTAAGCTGGCAGTCGGCATAAAATTTTGTTTATGTTCAAAAGTCACTGATCAGTTAACAGACTCTTTATACAGGATACTGTCGTTTTTTTCTCATTTACTTAGTTCAAACAGTTGTGGAATGCTTGCTTCCCAAGGTATCAGATGCTTTGAAGGTTGGGGAGAAAGGTGAGTCAGACAGATGCTCTGCCTTTCTAATAGTTTAAGCCTAATAGCACAACGACACAGGTGGTCATGGAGCAGAGTAAGACCGTACTGGGAGAGTTCTGACATATAATTCTTGAACCTTGTGCCTGCTGCATGCCAGTCTTTAAGACAGACACGGTCCGTTGTAACTTCACAGTGGGGAGGAAACTTGTCAGACACATGTAAATAATCAATTAATTGTAATTGTGACGTGTGCCACTCAGGAAAAGTACAATATTTTTTATAGCAGTGAATCCTTGTTACTTAAGCTGAGACCCAAGGGATAAATAGTGTGTTTGGGGGCTTGGGGTATAGGGTACATGGAAGAGTGTTCCAGTTGGGGGAACAGTGTGTGTGAAGGTCTTGAGGTAAGGAGCCCAGCCTGTTTAAGGACCTAGAAGAAGGACCGACCACCAGGAGTGCAGCATAGTGAGACTGAGAGAGTTCTTGGAGAACTAGTCATGGGTGTATGTGGTCTGGGGCCAAGTTCTGCTTGTTCAGAGTGCTTTGGTTGTTACTGTCCCCTGCCCCCTTAATGCAGAATGGGTGGATATGCACTTTAGGTTATGTCTGGCCTTTTAGGCCACAGTTACTGTTTTGGAAATGATTAAGAATAAGAGGAAACCATTCCATTTGAGTTATCAGACGTCATTTAGATTTGTTTCTTTCAAGGACAGGTGCCATGACTGTCATTTTATAACTTCCTTTCATCTTATCAGTAGGAGGGATAAAGGGAGGATAAAAGTAACCTGTCTTTTCTATATTTGCTAAACTTTCTATTCTAGGCACACTAAAAACAGCCAGTTTTTTATCCTTTCTATATACACTCCCTACATGTGCTTTCTTCATCTTTCTAACTTTCCCTGTCCACCTAGTTCTACCCAGCTACATCAGCTCTGTACTGAGGACCCAAGATATTCCCAAATGACATGGGGCCATGGTCGGATAATAAAGACATAACCTTTTAAATGGCTTCACATTAATTTTTATGGAAAGCTTTATTTTACCCTCTTTTTACCTCACCCCACCCAACTCATTTTCCTTTTCCTAGGAAAGAAAAATTAGTACCTCTCATTGAATGAGTATGTAAACATTCCCTATTGTACTCGTCAACTTTCCCTAACTCATCTGCCGCAGTAAGAAGCCATGCTGAACATCAGGCATGTTTGATTTAGGAAATTAAAAAATACCAATTTGGTGTGTTCTCTGTACTTTAGCAACCGACTTCCATTTTAATGAAGTTGGAATATAGCATTTCAGTTTTTATGTCCTGTTTGGGAGACATTCAATGAGATTATACCTGCTCAGGATTTCTTTTTTGTGTGCACTTTTTATCTGTAAACAAGAGAGGTCCCAGGGTCATTTGTGCACAAAGTCAATTATTTTTTCAATCAAGGACAGGTTAATTAGTTTCTTTATAGTTATTATTGAAGTGATTACTCTCTGTTCTCCCTTTTCCCTCTCTTGGCCATCTTTACGTTTTGAATCATTTTCCTACTTTTGATGAGATCTAGCAATAGTAAACAGGAAAGAGATGAAAACAGTTTAGGATTTTTTAAATGAAAATTTTAGGAACATTTAAAAAAATAGACAAAACAGTGCCATGGACTTTTGTGTGTGCTCACACCCAGTATCGTTCCTTGCTCACAGCCAGCCTGTCTTATCTCAAGCCGCTGCTTCTGCCCTAGGTTATTTTGAAGCAAATCCTAGATGTATCATTCCTTCTGTACATTTCTCAAACTTATATATCTCTAAAACATAAGCACTTTTTTAAAAACCACATTATTTTGCTTAAAAAATTAGCACTAATTTTTTAAACAAATATCTAGTCAGTGTTCAGATTTTTAATTGTCTTAAATTTTTATTTTGAATTTTGATGCAGATGCGGTCCATACCTTGTGATTTTTTTTGTCTTTTACATTTCTTTTAATTTTAGGTTCCCCTTTTTCTTCCCGCGCCCTCCTCCCCTTTCCTCTTCTCTTTCCCTTACTTGTTGAAAAAACCAGATTATTTGTCTCGTGGAGTTTCCCACAGTCTGGATTTTTGTGGCTATATTCCTGTGATGTTAACAGGAGTACGGTGAAAGTTTCAGTGTATACTTTTAGAATTTCTTTTTCTTCTGAGTTTTGCATAACTTTTACTATCTCGATCAAGAGAATTAAGTCAAATCCCCTCTTGAGAACTTAGAGGTCTAAAACTCTAGTGCCTATGTACCACACCTATGTACCACAGACCTGTTTTGTTGTGGATGTGGTTTGAAATATTTTTAAATTAATTGCCATTAAACACTGTAAAGCTTCTTATAAAAATAAAGATTTCTTTCTTTCTTTCCTTTTTTTTTTTTTTTTTTTAAATGAGAAGATCTGAGCATACTGGGCTTCTGTGGTAATGCCCACAGGGATAGCTGAGGAGAAGTGGCAGCTCCCTTGAGAAGATGCCTGTCTTCTTCATGGTAGCCCCACGCTGTACTCTTCTGTGTTTTCTGCCTGGCCCTAAAGGGTTGGTGGGTTTGTGAACCCTGACGTAGAGCAACAGAAATTACACTTACCTGTGGGGTGTCACTTTCATTTTTATGTGTGGTAGTTTACTTCTGATTTTTGCTCCATGTTTTACTCCAAGCTGGTGTTGGGCCTTTTTACTAACAATTTATGTTTATTGATATAAAGGTCAGAGTGCTAGCTGATGTTTCATTGTGCTTTGTATATTTATCATAAGGCTTATTCAGTGCACTGCGTGGGAATCTATAAAGGAGTGGTAAAGCTCCAAGGTGTCTCAGAATTTGACCTCTAGATAGAGATCATTTGTGTACTACTTAAGAAGGATGGATTAATTATTATATTTAGCCAACTTCCCCCTGAAATGTTTGTCTAAGAGTGAGAACATCAACTCAAGCAGAGAAATGGGGAGCCTGTAGGGAGAGTCATCTGGCCTTGTTAGTGCAGTCCAGCTCCTTGGGAAAGGCTTTCATTTGTATGCTGCCTAATTATACTGTAAAATAAAAGACTGAATATATTAAATAGCCAGGCCCTTTGTGTAGCTCCTGAATTCCTTTAATTTAGTGGCTGCATAGAAGCGTTATTCAGAGCATTCATAGTCCTGTACTATCTTTCCTGTCTAGATGCCAGATCCTATTCATGGTGTTCTCACTGCAGGAAGTTCTCACATTCATTTGGTGGTGGATGAAGGGGGAAGGGAAAAACTGGGAGGCAGAGGACTGTGTGGACCTTTTCTCCTCCCTCCATTTCCTGCTCTGCTTCTTAAAAAAAAAACAAAACCCCAAACAAAAAGCAAACTCAAGAAGATAACTATAAAGGAAATTCTCAAGTGACCCAATGGATTGATAACTCCTGGAAAATCACAGAAAAGTTGTGTCTGCCTCTGGTATCTAATTTCAAATAGCACTAAAACACCCAGAAAAAGCATTTCAGGTCAGATGAGGGTAGAAGGCATTGGAAGAATAGATGGTAATGTGTGCCAAGGGATTTATTTCTTTTGATAGAAAGTATTTTAAAGGTCTCTTTTTTGGGGGCGGGGGTGGATAAAGAATAGTTCTTAAAGTTGTATTAGCTGTCAAGTTGAGAGTTGACACATAGAAGCAGGAGAGGTGTTCAAGCGAACATCTTACAAATCTAAACAGGGTAGCATGAAGAGGGCCAGTAATGTTTTTTATCTCCTCCTTCCACAAAGTATTTTTATTATTTTAGATCTGATTTTGAATATGTGATCTTTTTTTTTAACCAATAGAGACTGAATTTTTGCTTTATGCTTCTAAGTCTTTTCATAGGTATGCACACAAGGAAGAGAACCAGAATAATGTAAGTTTTGTTTTGTTTTGAGAGGCTGTTGGTAGTGGAAAATAAAGGAATGATGAGTATAGATGGACTCTTGAGAGTAAATAAATAGTACAGCAACTTAGAATTGCCAGGATGTTATTTTGGTTAATGGTAGTTCTGTAACCCAAAGGAAGTTTGATCTTGTTTTCCTTGCCTAGAAATCTTGGTAAGTGAATAGAGAAGCTATCAGGAGGTGTTCGGGGTTAGATACTATTCTTGTTACATATTCACTGTCTTTTCCAGGACTTTTGGGAATGTGGTATCATTTCAAGTTTTGATCTCTTACTGTCTTTAGTCAGTCCTTTTTGAAGCTGGCCATGCAATTAAAAATAAAACACCCCTTCATCTCTATAAAATCTTCAATAGAAAACAGGAGTGAATAATTGGATGAAAACTAAAGGAAAGCGAAGAATGTAATTTTACTATGAAATAAATTTTCAAAAACTTATAATCACAGAAAAAATAGTTATTTAAGGAAGATGATAGGAAGAATTCCTGACATGTGGAGTCCTTGACTGGATGCACAGGAAACCAAGTAATAGAATGAGATAAAGAACTGAATTCTTACTAATTTTCACTAAGAGAAATAATGGCAAGGTTTTGTTTTTGTTTTTGGTGAGGTGAGAATGATAATGTATTGTAATGCTTTAATACATTTAAGCATATAATTAGGTATAGTTGCCCTTTCCACTATGGAAAACTGGTTACAAAAATGTTTCTAGTTAAATTTGAAATGTTGCACCAGAGATTGTCCAGCATATCAATGAATAGGTATTAAAATAATTTATGTAAGAAAAACAGGTCATATTTTCATATTCCCAAGTATTTTTATTTCTGTGCTTTGGAAAAAATAGTTTCTGAGATAAAACCATAATGTTTAAATTAGTCCCCCCCATTTATTTGTGTTATCTTTTTCTTTAGCATTAATTACATTTGCCTAGTACATGTTATAATTAGTGAGAAACTAGATCTCAGCTAATATATATATCCTTTATAGAAATTCATGGTGTGATGTTTTTCTTCTAGGATATGTGCTTGTATGAATGAGAGTACTTAAGTCTCAGATTACAACCTCATAAAGTGAGATTCTCCTGGCATTAATCTAGAGTGAGCACTGTACTACTAATACTTCCAACTGGCTTGCCAGTCCAACGATGGGTATGGAAGTGACTTGGGCCCAGAGCTCTGCCTGCCTCATCCTAGAGTAAGCATGGTGACTTTGTGTGCTCCTTTTCACTCACATTTGTTTAGTGAAATTAAACTAAGACTTACTGGTAGTAATTTTTTTTTTCCTCTTTAATCTGGAGTTGTCTTGCTAAAAGATTTTCATGGGATAGTTACTTTTAAATATGTCTATTATCCAGTTCAAATTATTAAGCCAGGCACTTGGGTAATGGAAGTGAAAAAGAAAACGATTTGTACCATTTTGTGTTTTTATATTAATGCCAGGATTATTTAAAATTTTTTGTTTAACTAAAGTTGTAATTTTCATCACATAGAGTTAAATTGTTGAATTTCAAATGTAAAATGGGAATATTTTGTCATTTTCACAAAAAATTGTCTAAAACAGTGGTTCTCAACCAGAGTCTAGTTTGTCTCCCAGGGGAGATTTGGCAGTGTCTGGAGATATTTGTTGCCACATTTCAGTCTTTTCTCAGAATGCACTGCTGAATGTGTCTTTATGGGCTGTGCAGTGCGCACCTGCACGGCACCAGTTACATAGAAAATAATGTAAATTCTAGAGTCGGGCTGTTCTACATGACTGCCTCCTGTGCCTAAAACAGAAGAGGGATAGGTGCTTACAATATCATGATTAGATGGGCATAATTATTTTAAAGAAACTGAGGTTTTAGCAAGTCAGTGAGTTCCATTTTGGGTATGTTGAGCTAGTTGACCACAATAGTATAATTGGAGTTGATCCCTTATTGAAGAAGAAAAAATATATTGTTAGGGACTAGACACATATTTTATCATTTTAACTGGTCCATATAGATATTGTTTTAGGATTAAGGAAGAAACACTTAGTAAATTCTCAGATGAAGCAAGATTGTTTTAATCTCTCTTAATTGACTTTACAGTCCACTCTTTGTAACATTGTTTCTTGAGAGTATTTAAGGCTGGAAGGCTCTTTTCTGGTATGTCTGTACAGTTGTCGTCTACCAGTTGAGTTGACTATTATATTGGCTCCATCTTCAAAATATGTCTGGGATTTGGCTTATCTCCATGGCCACTCCCTCAGTTCAAGTTTAAATCAAATCTCCTGGATTTAATATCATAGCCTCTTAATATCCTGTCTTCTTGCTTCCACCCTTACAACCTGATAAAATTAAGTCAGGTCCTGTTACTCTACTCAAAAACTCTCCAGAGGTTTCTGTTTCTGAGTAAAAGCCAGGGTCCTTCCTTATTCCTGGAACAGTGCTTGGCTTGTAGTGGGCACTCAACATTTGTTGAACAAATGAATGGCTCCCACTTTAAAGAAACAAACTGAATGTTTTAGAATGCATTATGACTGTGGTTTATGGAAGAAGCATGAGCTCATACTTGGCACAGCATCAAAAGATTGATAAATGAATACATATTTCTGTTTTATGTTAAAATGCAATTGTTTAAGGTATTTATGTTCACATTCTAAATGTTTTATCATTTTAATAGGCTCTTTTTCAATTATTGATGAACTGAGTCTATATAAATTACATAAGACTTATAATATTGTCTTTTTGGAGCATTTGATTAGAGGAAAATAACTGAGGGCTTGTTCTAATAATAGTAATTACAATAACTATCATTTATTGAACCCATGCAGTATTGTGTAGGCTGCACAGGCACTTCGCGTGCATTGTTGGCATCTGGTCGTGTTCCTGACAGATGTCTGAGTCCTCTCTTCACTGCCAATAAGAATTTGGTTAAGTTCTATAGCAAGGAATGTGTGTAGCTATATTAAGGTCCAGCTAGGTAGCGGGACTTCAAAGTCCATTAGTTAGTGACTGCAGCATAAACAAGACCTGCCGTACCTATGTTATAGACTCTCTGGATGAACTCGGCCTTACTCAGGATTTGTCATATGATATAACTCTGGTTTATATACCTTCCAGACAATTAGATAAATTAAAGAATAGTTTCCTTAAGATGCTGACTTTGAAAGTTTGACATTTTTGTCTCTGCAACTTTGCATAGAGAAATTGACTATTTTGAAAAATTTTTTGTCATGGGCCAAAGAAAAAGACATCACAGTGATTTTTGATCTTATGGGATTGAGGGTTTTGCTTTTTCTTGAAGTTAGCTCCTTTGGAGTTGAGTTAATTTCCTTATTTGTCACCTCTTCCTGACTCTCAATGAGGGCTGTCTGGTAAGTTTCTTGTTAATCGTGGAACTAGCCCTGCAGCCCGCGGGTCCTACCCCTCCTTCCTCACCACTTCAGCTGTCCATCTCACCTTCTCCAGGAGTAAGCGCTCTGTCTTAGACGCGGGCTCTCACTTGTGCACCAGCTGCTTTCTCAGCTGTGCCTGTTCTGCTGTGGAATGCGTTTCATCCTCATGCAGCAGGCATTGCCCGGCACCTGTCTTGTCACTCTGGTAGACTGTGCCTGGGGCCAGGCGGTTGTAGTTGGGTGCAAACCTTGGGGTAGCAGTAGGCTGTGTCTGTGTGCATGCTGGAATGCATGTACAGGTCCTGTCTACGAGTTTGGCCACTCCTAGAGGTGTGGACGCCCCTGCCTCCATACTTTTCTTTTCTGAACTGTTTTTCTACCAGGGTGTTGGTATAATAACACGTGTTTGGCTGTCAAAGAAGGCTTTCTGATAAGGGATAAGTGGATTGAACTTTGTACTTAGCTGAGAGAGGTGGATGGTGCTGTAAGGTGAGGGATAAGCGTATGGTGGAATGGACTAAAAGTTTTTGAGAAACCTTCTCCTACTTGGTATGGACAGTGTCAAAAGTAGGGCCCCTGACAAGTGTCAGAAGGTATGACTGCTCAGCTGTTGTATCAAAGAGTGATGGAAGTTGCTGTTGCTCCTCTAATTTGTTGTGAGGGAACTTAATGACATATGCAGTGTACCATAATAGCATTTCAGAGTAATTGATGTAGTCAAATGAGCTAATAACTATTTTTTGTAAGCTGTGGAGGTTTAGACATTTTATTTGTTGTTGTTGTTGTCCTTTAGATAGATGATCATTATTATAACCCTTAAATTCTGTGTGGATATGAAAAAATTAGAAAGCATTTTACTTCTCAGCTAGCCATAATGTCCAGAATCTGATCCAGTCATGCTCTGTCAGCCCGTTCGCTTGTCTTTTCCGTTTCTTCAGGTTCTCGAAGTACCAGTCTTCTCCATAAATAACTTTTTTACCTCTCATGACTCCCGTGGGGAATGAAGAGGGAAAAGTTTAGATGGAAAATTGTTTTAGATTGTGCTGGTAAGATAGTTTGTAACTACTTTTGTTTAACTGAGTATTTATTGCTGGGGGTTTCTTAGAAGGTATTCTTTCTTTTAGATGCAGTTCTCTTATTTTTCCTTAGCAAATTCTTTTGTTGTCATTTCTTTACATCTGGGTAGAAAGAACGAAACATAATTTGTGAGAATTTTTTTCCCCTTCTATTTGTGCTAACTGGAAACTCAGATTGATTTCATTTGTTTATATTTTTTTTTAGTAAAATGTGGGAGTAATGGGGGATCTGCACATTCTTATTACTCAAGGATCCAGGCTGATGGAGAAAACACTATCAGGAATGTTGCTAGTTACTATGCCAAAGGGAAAGAGAATTCTAGAGGGCTTCAGCTCACGTGGCTAAAGTGGCATTGCCCCGTGTGACTACAGCGGAGCCCTTTCTGTTGCTCATCTCTGCCGTCCTTGACGTGGATGGAGCTTTGCTCTCAGGCAGGCTTCCCTCTTGCTCTGGAGGTACTTCAGCAGTTCCAGGTTGCACTTCTAGAAATGATAATGTCTGGAGATGAAAAGGGCATAGGAAGAAAGTGATACTTTTTCTTAGGAAATCTTTCCCAGAAGCCCCATTAGATTTTTCATGTTTTGCTGGGAAGAATTGTCACAGGGCATTCTAAATCAGTTACCGCAATTGGTTTAGAAGTCACAGTCTACTTGCTGAGGCAGGAGTAGGGTTGACTATCCCCTGAAGCATGTGGTCGTAGTTAGGGGAAGCGGATACGTAAACAAAAGTGGGATTCATATAAGACAAGGAAGCAGAATGAGCCTCCAGCTGTGCCTGCCACACTCTTTGCAGTGTGTATACATGTGGTTGAGGCTTTTGTCTCTTGAGATGATGAGAGATATTTATTTCTTGTGGGTGTAAGATGGTACGTGAAAAGGAGACTTGAGTGGACAAGAGGTAAATAATCCTAATTTAAAAACCCTTCCTAAGGTAGTTCATTTCTTTTACAAAAGTCAGCGTCGTACAAATAACACTGTCCTGGGTGCCAGGTAATGCGTTAGGGAAGAGACCAGGCCTGAGATGTATCATCTGCCATCAGTTTATAGAACTCCTTACCTAACAAACAAACCTGGATGAAGCAAACCAGAAATGGGCTATTGCTTTTAGTGTCTCTGGAACAGTTCAGTTTTTGCTTGTTTGAGATAAAACTAGTGAATTTAATGAGTTTTTATTTCTTGTTCTCTATTAGAGAAACCTCAGTAATGTTGTGATTCATCCTGCCGTGTTTCAGATCCGGCTTGGTAGGTCTGAGGCTTTGAGAAGGTGTGCTCCACCTCTCTCTAGTGTTGGCTAGACTGGTGATGCGCTACCCATTTGTATGGGGTGGGCCCATTTTAACTTCTGAAACCCTTGTTTCTTTCTGTTCTCACAGAGTGGACCTTCACTCTTCTATCCAGCCTCTGAGGTACCTGGAAAGGGTGCTGATCCCTAAAACTGGCAGCATGCTGGTGGAGGCGGGCGTGCTCTCTTTATAGCATTATGGTGGTTTTTCTTTCTTTCTGGGGCCATCCCTGAAGTTCATCTGCTGGCAGAGGATACCGATTGCTTTGGTACTTGCTCTGGGCTCCAGCTTGGCCTTTTAGCTTTCAGCCCTCCCTCCTGGCTTGCTCTTTCACCTGCTTACAGACTTGTATGAGCAGGTCAGCCTCTGACTACTTCCTGCAAAAACCTTTCATCTTGCCTGTTTGGCTCTGGCCCCTTAATAAGGTATTTGTTTTTATGAGCAAGGCCTTTTTCATTTGTGTGTTTAGGGTTTGGAAGAAATGTGTTCAATTAGTTTTCATCTGTGAAAGTTCCATATTATGGACACTTTAAAATAAAACCTCATAGATTATAGAATGGTGGAGACAGCTCACATTTTGACCCCGCGAGCTGGTTTCCACATGTGTAAAATGTCCTTTTCTCTAGGTACTTAAAAAATATTCTACAAATGTAAAATTTGTTGTTATTATTATCAGAAAATAGAAATCTTTTTCCTTTATTCTAAGAAAATTTATTATGTTTTCGAAGGTAAAATTGCCTTTAAAGTAAATCATACCCTTGGAATCTAGTAATCAATAACATAGCTTTTTTTTTTTTTTTTTTTTTTTTTAAAGACAAGATGGAGCATCTCATTCAAGGCCAGTAAACTGACATTTCAAAGATGAGGAAATGGGAACAGGGAGGCGAAGTAACTTGATCAACATCATGCAGCTAGTAGATGGGCACCTTCTGGGCTCAGCCCTCTGTGTGACATCGATGTTTCCATTTTTCCCTTTAGCTTTTCTTGTTTCCTTTTTTGTTTTTTTCTTTTGATATAATTTACATCTCGTTTTTTAAAAAGCGAAAGTCAGAACTGTATATTTCTTCCACATTTTTATTCTTTTAGGCTTGTGACCACTGGAACATTTTTTAAAAGATAAACCAAACAAAACAAAACACAAGCAAAACCTTTATTCCACAGTACATTTTTGGGTATTTACGGAAACCCATAATTGCTGAATAACAACAACAAAAATATCTAGTGGTTTTTTTTTTCTTTTTTCTTTTTAAACTGAGATAAAGAGCCCTCTGGCATCTTAACTTTCTAGGTATTATTTTGTGAATTCGTCTAAGGCAGTCATGAAACATCTTTTTAAGTTTATTATTTTCCTCAGTAAACACGTTGCAGAAAAGGAAATTTTAGTTAATAACCATGCTTGCATCCTGCATGTAAAAACCCTTGCCACTGGAATGAACTTTTTCCTTAAGAATTTTTTAAAATAAGATTTCTTCTCTCCATCTCTGAAAATTTTTCCCTTTTAAGAATAATGAAACCCTATTCGTTTTACAGGAAACCAAATGCAAATGAACTTCTTTTCATATGTTGATTTCAGTGATGAGCGAGTTGTAAGGTTACATCCTTGTGCAGAATCCTTGCTCTTGTTGAATTTAAATCTTTCTCAACCAAGAAAAAAGGAAAATTTTGTGTCTGATACCTATGTGTTGCATATAGAACTGACTATGACAATGTTTGTGAGTCATAAACAAGGTATATATGGAAATGTTTACTGATACAATTTGTGAGTCTACTTTGTGCGAAACAGAGAATGGAGAGAGCAGTCCTTAAAATAACTTAAAGCTGCTTTTTGAAAATTACGTAAGTGTGACGGAAAGTGATTTAAAAGATTTGGTAGGGTCCATCCACATCCAGAGTCTGAGTGCTTGTAATGGTGTGGAGTGCATCAAATGGCCATGCCTTTTAGTGAGAAGATTGCTGTAGCAGAATATTTTGGTAAAAAGAATTTTCTTGAGGCGTCAACTAAATAAAGTCTGGGAAAATGTTTTCTTTGAAAGCTTAAAAAAATCACCATTAACCTCTCAAACAAAAACACTTTTCGCTCTTAGGCCACCTACTACTTTCTGAGATTATGTTGTGTTTGCAGCCAAAAGTTTTGAATTTTTTCACAAACATATTTCTGTGAAAATGTAACAGATTGAGAACCCATGGAGAGATGAGTGGAGTTAGCTCTACTTTGATACCTTCTCATTTGTATCTTTGACGTAAATAATATTTAAACTTTCTTGAACATTTGAAATTTTGCTGTTTTTATTTCAAGATCTTGCTTGAAATGTAACACACTGATATGCCTATTTTCCCTTGGCTATACTTTGTTGGCTAAGATCAAGGACTAATCAAAAATGACTAACTCTACACTTTGTTGGCAAAACCACAATGTAGTGTACTAGTTTTGGAGATCAGTTTCTTTTACTCTTATGTGTGGACCCCACTGATATTTGTTGATTATAGGATCTCTTATGGCTTTACCTCATTTCTTTACAAACCCCAAACTTTCCCATTGGGCTCTCCAGGAAAGATGGGCTGAACAAGTGATTTTCTCATTTTGGTTTTAAAAAATGAACTACTTCATGCACGTGTGTTCAAAGTGAACAGGCTTCGAAATAGTGAAATACTTGGGAAACACATAAATTTAATTGTTCAAAAAATTCTCCACCTCTTCTGATGTTTTTACCCTCCCTGGTAATTAGTTTTCAGGCTGTCAACATTCTAGCCTTACAAATGTCTAAATGTAAATTACAAAATATTTTCTCCCATATTAGAAATTTCATTTTTATCTTCCTGTGTAATTACATTTTGGACGTTGTTTCAGATCTATTTTATATATATACTTGTATGTATCTTTTCAGGAATGTCAGTGTAATTCTGAAACGTATTAGAAACTTATTGAGAAGGTGGCATGAATCTGGGATTGCCCACTACTACCAAAATTAATCTTAACTGAGTCAGAATTGGCGATATTGTAGAGTTTCTATAACTGGTGGCTTGACTGACTCAACTTAAGAGCAGATTTTGCTTGGGCATTAAAACAATTACTATCTAGTTTGTCTGTTCTCTTTACCTCCCTCCTTCTCTTTTGTTCTCTTTCTTTAGGAAATTGAAAACCAAAAAATTGAGAATGAAACGTCTTGCTAATAATAGATCTCCGCTTAGATTAAACAAATAGGATGGTTCATCTCACTTTATAGTCTTCTGGCTGTTTTCAGTCCTGTGCCTCTTTGTCCCTTGGGTCCACGCTTGTCTGTTTTGACTTCTGTAAGAAACCATAGTACTGCCTCCGGATAGTAGTTGCAGTCTGGCAGTTCCAAGGGCTGGATGCTAGTGGTCCAGAGATTTATATTGTTTGAACAGTAGTTTTAATTTTTAAAAATTAGTTGTCAGTATTTTTTTTTTAATGTTATTTCCAGTGTGTCTTGAAAAGAAGCAAAAGTCTGGCAACACCAGTGTATGAGATGACTTTCTTTAGATACATAGTCACCTGTTCCGCAATTCCATTGAATTCCTTTCATTTCCTATTATTTGCCTACCCCATAGACATTTTCACTTTGCAGTCCCGTGCTAGATTTTTTTTTGCTACAGGTGCTTGCCCATTTTCATGGCATTAGATTTTCTACCTTAATTGCTGCTGATTCTGTGCTTACTGTGGCTTGTGAAAAAAAAATCTATGCTTTGGGGAGGCAGATGAAAATGGTTTTGAATCCTGCTTTTAGCATTTACTTAGCTGGGTGTCTTTGGGCCAGTTTGCCATCACCTCCCTAAGCTTCATATCCGTCTCGTGTGCAGTAGAGAGGCCGTGGGCCCCCCATGTGACGTTCTGTTACCCTCTCTGTGTTTCCTGCACTTCCACTCTCTCCCAGGTGTATTTTTGTATTATTTTAATTTTTTACATTGTTAACTAGGTAACAGTTTAATTTCGTAGGGGAAGGAAGGGTGAATGTAAAACAAGATATACATATAGGTGGGTTTTTGTTATTAGTGGCTTACTCAGCAAAACTTGATGAAATTTGCACAGTGATACTCTTGGAATGGGTATCCCTCTGGTGTTTTTAATGAAGACAGGAGTGCATATGTGCAGAATCCTCAGCGATGAATAAATCTTAAGTTAGAACTTAAAAGCCAGACAGCATCTCTTTTAATTCCTAAGAAGTATGGTGATTGTTAAATAGCACAATTTTCCAAACAAGGTGCTAAAAGAATATGGCTAACTGAGAATTTGAAAAAACAGGCATTCTACAAATTTGAATGAAACAGGGATACTGAATATATGTTTCCATAAGCATCTTTTAAGATGTAGAAAATACTAACAGAAAAATGTCCTAGATTCTATTTTTATTTGTAATCAGATGATCTAAGACCTAATAAAGATCTAATAGTTTTCTTACTTAGTATGTGACTACTTAAGTGATAGCATTTAATATCCTTAATAATAAGTAATATTGATTTTAATTAATTATTAATGCTATACTAGTATTCCTGACTATCCAGCTAAATAGAAACCTGTTTTACTTCTAGAAAATTATCTGTGTATATAAAGCTATGGTTTTGATGTACATTGACTCTAGTCCAACTTACTCATTGACAGTTGAAGAGACAAGGACTTAAAAAGAGGGACTTGATTATTTAGGTCCCACAAGCAGATATTGGGTGAGCCTGAACTGTGACTCAGGTTTTCTCCATTCAGTTTATGTTCTTTCTGTAACTCTTCACTAACCTAAAAGAGATGTTTTTCAGGAAATTATTTCTGTTCTCTTGATATTACATGATTTTCACATAGATTTATGTTTTGAAATTAAATTTTATACATTAGGCTAGTTTTTTAATTTTATGACTGGGTTTTTGGGATCGATCTAAGGATATAAGTGGTTCAAAGGAAATATCTATATTTCATATCTGGAATCATTTTTAAATATTGACTTCTTCTACTTTTGACATAATAGCGTGGTAGAGGTGTCTGTAGGAAAGAATTCTTAGTGTTTTTACCATGGAAATATAAATTGTAAAGTAAGATAATATAAACACAGTTGTTACTTTTTAATACCCTTTAACACTGTTTTGCAGCTAAATCCACAAAACTTTACCAGTCTAAGTTTCACCTAGCCAATTAAAATTTCTGTCCAGAAGTTTTCTCAGTGTGACTCAGTTACTCATGTTTTACTCATTGGTTCTGCCTCAAGGATGTGTATGAACTCCCAGCTATTTAGGGAGGTGCTAGCCCCGTGTAGCTAACCTGTTGCACTGAAGTGGTTGCCGTAACTTGCCCGCCACCCTCCTCCACTGCTCTCTGAGCATTTTTTTTCTGTAATTCTATATGCTTCTTAAATAATTATAGTGCATGGCCTGTAACCATGCTGTCTGACCTTTGGAATTTAGGAGGAAGGAGGTTGCTACCAAAGAGAAGATGAGACTCATGAGTGATTTCCATACAGGTTACAAGTGGGGCCCTGGACACCCACTGTTCCCAGCTGTGGTTTCTGGCCTTTGGTTGGGTACACACACCTTGCCTGCTGGAAATCATGGGTGCTTCATTCAGCTTCTCGGAGTCTACTGAACCATTGCCATCCTCTCCATTCAAGTTCTGGGGCAGACAGAGGACTGAGACTCCGACACAGCTGCCATTTCTGTCCAATCCCCTCTCAGATCGCACCCTTCCTCAGCCCCTTCTTCATTGCTCTGTTTGCAGAGTCAGTGGTGTCCCTGGCACTGTGACACTGTGGTTTGGTAGAGCTGTGCCACTCTCTCCTGTGTATCCTTCCCCACGTGCTCCACGGACTCTTGATAGCATGCCCTGTCCTCTCTGTATGTGGCTTTCCCCAGTGGAACTAGGATAGTTTTCCTATTGGGCAGACCTAAATTCTGTCACTTCTGTTGACAAACACTTAAAGGTGCAAATTACCTCAGTCTTAAAAATTAAAAAAAAAAATCCCAAAACAGTAACATTTTCACCCCTAGCTACTGTTCTGTCTTCTATCCCTCTGTCCTTTTGCAGGCAAACCTATTTCAGCTCTTCTTCCTCAACCCTCATTTGTTCTCTGCCCTGTGCAGTTTGAGTTCTGCCTCTCTTATTATGGAAGTAATTTTCTTAATATCACCAAAACTGGGATGGTAATAACACCTCATAGGGTTCTTGGAAGGGTTAAATGAGTTAATTCTTGTAAAACTCTTGGAGCAGCAAGTGCGTGGCATTTGGTAAGCACTCAGTACTGACATTCATTAGCTTTCGTTATTGTTATTTGCCAAATCCACTAATATCTTTAGTCCTTGTCTCCTTTAATTGTTGATAGCATTTGACACAGATCATCTCATTCTTTTAAAATGCTTCCCCTTCCCTTTGCTGCTATGACATTTTATTGTCCTTGTTCATTTCTAGTGGCATGGACCATTTTCAGCTCCTTCATTAGTTTCTGTTCCCCTTGTTCTTTAAATTTAAGTTCTTCTCTAGCCTCTCTCCGTCTAAGCGACCTTCCCTCAGATTGTTGCTTATGCAACTTTCGGGGTGGGGGGAGGTTAATGCTATTACAATTCTCTGAGTTATTCAGGATTGTTACCTTGAAATCATCTAAAATTTGTCTTCACTTCCTTTCTCCAAACCACCTCCAGATCTAACCCTTTTCCAAATCCTGTTGATTGTGCTTCTGTCATTGCATGTATAGCCTTGTCATGTTCATTGCCACTGAGGTCTCAGGTCTTTCAACTTTTTTTCTCCCCAGATTGCCACAAGAGTTACTGCTTTTCAAGCTCAGCTCTTATGTCAATCCCCTTGCTTGAAGTGGTGGTCTCCTAAGAGGGATGCTTATCTGATAGGCAGTATGCAAATAGATACATTTAGATGTGGGAAGGAAACATGGAAACTTGTGTTTATGCTTAAGTTAAGCATAAACCAATATTGATGTGTGCTTTGACACTGATACCTTTGTTGGGTCTGTAAATCATTTGATCATGTTTCTTGAAATATCCCAGAGAAAGTGTACAGGGTAAGTTAACAGCCCTCAACTGATTGTTGCTTTTCAGCATATTATAATCTATTACAATTTACAGGTGCCTGCTGAAGTGGACTTACAGAGTATTTCACTTAGTTTTTAATAAGCAAATGCTCTCAAAATGGGTAAGTGACTTATAAAGATTCCTGTCAAAAAAAAAAAGGATTGAAGAAAATATTAATAAAAAAAATAGGATTAGGTAGGGGAAGAGGAAAAGCGTTTCAGTTAGAGGACATGTTTGGGAACTTGGGAATGTCATGCTGGATTTGGGGGTAGCTTTGAGGTCGCTTTGGAACTGTGTGTTGGGCGAGGATATTGTTTCTTCTGGTTTTGTGTTTGCTTGTATAGAATGGGCACTCGTTAGGGTAATACTCCTCGCCTTTCTAGGAACTCTCATTTACTCTTCCCTAGGGGAGAAGAAGTGACTTATTTTTCTGGTGTTTGGGAAAAGGAACGGGGCATGTCTAATTCAACTCATGATTTCCTGCAGAGAGCCTGCCTTCTGCCCTGCCCATTCACACTGTAAGTTTTCTAGGGGCAGGCTTGTGGCTGGGGGTTTAATACCTGTGACTAGGTAGGTAAGCTGGCCTAATTATGGGCTAAAATGTTAGCAGAATCATTTGGTTAACTGACTTAAGCTACCTTTTCTAACCCAAGCTTTATTAGCAGTAAAGCTGATGTTTTATCTTTACCTGTTTTGTTTCCCTGTGTGTCTCACTGGTCCTGAACTTGGGGGTTAGGAAATAGGGATGTTAAGTGTTGAATCTTTTCCACCTCAACATCAAAACCTCCATCTCTGAAATCAAGTTACTAATCACTAACTTCGAGAGTTGTTATATGAGGCTAAAAAATGTAGATTGAGTATTTGAAAAATAAACTGTCTACAAATGTATAGATTTATAAATATTCTTGAGAGTGGATAGTAGAAACAAGCTGGGACCTGTTACTTTGTAATTAATTGCTATCCACAGATTAAATTCTAGCTCCTGCCAGCCACTCCCTGCCAAATCCTTGAATTAGGAAAGGGAAGTGGTAACGGTGGGGGCAGAGGTGAGTCAAAATAGCAAGTGAAAAAGATCTCACTTTGAATATATACCCTGAGTATGAGGCTCTAAATTATAATATTATGATATCAAGAATATGGGAATGAGGAAATATCAGATCAAGAAAATTAATTTTCCTACAGGAATAGAGAGAGAATGAATAATTTCAAAGGAGAGCACTAAAGCACAGATTGCCTCGGCTTTCAGAAGTACCCCATATTATTTGGCCCTCTCTCAGTTGATGAACTATGGGAAATGGGCTTACATTGGATTATGGGAGCAAAACCACAGTTCCCACTCTCACTTGAGAAAGTCCTAGAATTTGGGAGTATATACCCTTTACTATATAAGACTATAGAAAAAAAATCATTTGAAGTCTTCTATTGTGTTTGATCCTCTCCTCTGTACATGGGAAGATGCAGCTCATACATGTCAAAACCCAATACAGTTTTGAGTTTTAAATGAAATGATTTAATAGTTTGGAGCATGACTCACCTGTGGCACAGGCATGAAATCCTAAGTAATGACTAATGGGAATTGCTGCTGCCACAGAGTTTTGAACCCAGGGACTGAACTCCTCTCTGAAAATATTTGTATTAAATTGCATATCCAAGTAGGTAAGTATGTAACAGCTGTTTGTATCTGGTGGTAGGTAGCATGTGTGTGTGGCTATGGAGATGATAGAATGTACTGCTTTTGTATTAGAGAATTGTGCCCCCAGCCCTAATCTAGGTTTGGTAGACAACAGTAGCAAAAGCTAATCAATTCAGGGAGTAGTCCCTTTAAATCTAGCCCTCTTTATCCACAAAGTGGTTTGGAGGGAAAGATGCTCAGGTGCAGTATTTGGCTGGCACTAGTTAACCACATAGCATTTAGAAAAGAGAGTTGGTGTGAGGCCCAAGTCGTCTTAGGGGCTCCTAGGAGAGATGAGACCGATTAGCACCTCTATATCTGGGAAAAGTCCTGTTTTGTAAGTTTATTTAATTTCTATTTTAGAAAGAACCTATCCAGAAAAGCGTAAAGGTAAAAGTTTGATAACTGCATTGTAGACATCAAAGAAGCCACAGCTTTAGATGAAGAATTTCAGCTGCAGTGATTAAAGAAAAGCAAAAATGAAAAGAGATTAGGAAACAACATTCTTTCCCGTTCCTCAGGCCCCAAATCAGTGAGTAGGCACCTTGGGAACCAAAGGGTTGGAATACAATGAAGAAGATCCAGAAGCAGAAGTGCTGCTTGAGCCTCTGTTGGAATTAACAATGATATCATTGGCGATGGAAGAGGCTATTTTTTAACTCTGGAATCTGATTTTGATAATTACTCTGTAAATAGCACAACAAGGCTCTGTAACACCCTCGCGTATCTGGAATATAGGCAGAAGTAGGAAAAGAGGTAGAGAATTTCTCTGATTACCCCAATTTGGTGCTACTGAATTGGCTCAGATTTCATTATATTTAAATATGGTTCAGCTAAGCTTGGTTTTGTGTTTACATTAGAAATATGGAAAGGAGACTGCTATAGGTGTTGGCAGTGACAATATCAAGCATAATAAGTATGTAGGTAGAGATGAAAAATGACATGATTACCTAACAACAAAAGAGGAGATAAAAAAGAAAGCAAATACAAGAATTTAAAATCTCAGAAGCTGTGTTCTGATTAGGATAAAAGCAAACTATTTGCAATCTTAGTAAGCCTTTAGTATCAGAATTACAATTAAGTTATTTTATAGACATCAAAACAATAGTTTATATGCCAGGTTCTCTAGGGGGGTCATGGTGATGTTTAGTGATGTCTTATATACACATCATCATGGCTGAATAGGATATAAACTTTTGAAAGTTTAATACATAATATATAAAATGATCGCTGGTAATATTAGGGATAATGATGAAGATTGAGTCCTTAAAAGGATAACTCTGATGTGTAGAAAACTCTTAAGAGCTGCTCATTCACTTAGTATTCTATATACAAAACTTCAGAGATGATTATTTAGTTGAAAGCAACAGAAAGCAGTCAAGTGTGATTTGAAGTTGTAGATTAGAAATACATTTTAATGGACTCTTGGATATAAATCTTGACTAAAATTTTCAGTATTGTAGCATCAGAAGTCTGGAGGTAGGAAGGGTTTAAAGAGAATTTCATGTAATTCTCTGGTTTCTGCCAGGCTGTTTTATTTTACAGTTTTGAAGCCTAGCATGTTAGAGGTAAAAATTATTGAATAGTTTAAAAAGAATGATTTCTGATTTTGAAATGAGTAGAATAATTATCTATGATTGCTATGGGGAGAAAAGATAAACAACGATAATATTAACAAACTTGTTTAATCATGTTAGGATTTAAAAATGTATATTCTGTCTTTCCAACAATTATCTTTTAAACTTTCACAGAAATGTCTCAGAGCTGCTTTATTTGTCTTCTCTCTATATACTAGGGAAAATAGTTTATACCATTTACTATCTGGGTTCAATGGCTCCTTAAACATTTTTTTTTTGTGTGCTTTTAAGTCAGTTCACAAATAATTTACAGAACAATAAAGGGTTAGTGAGAAACAACTTTATTAGGACTTTTTAACAAGCATTTAAAATAGGAATCCAAATTCTTATTGCATGTTTTCTAGGTTTAAAGGTATGTCCATCCAAAAGGGATAACGTTCCGTGAATGAACTGCTCATCAAATGTTATGTATGAATGTAGAAATATCTGTTTTGTAAATACTGATTCCAGGTTTCAGATATATCTCTAATAGCTTATTATTACTTCTTGTTCTTGTACTTGCATCATCAATTTTTTTTTTTTGTTGGAAAATATCATATAATGTCGTCCGTCATCTTGAATGACTTATCGGATGAGATCATTGTACTTTATTTTCGTACTTAGAAATATATTGTTCATGCATGATTTCTTGAATTTGAGACAGATCCATCTAGACTATCTTCCTCTGAAGACTCATGGGCTGAGAGTTTGGTTATATGGTTATTTTTATCATCATTAGAGTCTGGAGTGCTGCTGCTACCTGTCTCTTTGCATTTGTCTTCTGATTTACCAAATTGTGACATGTTTTTCTTTGTCAGTTTTCCTCTTTGCCATTATGAGCAGAACATGTGTAATTCGGAATTCTCAATTGTGTTCAATAAATGCTAAAAGCAGATGACAAAATGAGTGGCTTCAGTCTAAAACTTTCTTGAAAGATGTAATACTTTGGGCAGTACAATGAGAAAACTGAAGGATGATATGATAGTAACAATTTCATTGTTACATCATCTTTCTCTCAGTGATTCCACCATTCTTCTGTTGTTTTTTATTTGTTTGTTTGTTTTTGGTCTTTTTTTTTTAAAGCATAGTTGGGAATAATTGATTAGTATTAATAAAATAATCTTAGGGTGAAACACCTTACAAATAGCAATGTTTCAAAATATAGGAAAAATAAGATCATTAAGGACCCATAATGTATCTTAGATTTACAAAGTGGGCCATTGGATCCATCTGGTAATTGCAATATATAATGAATTTTATCATTTTAAAAATAAGTGGATTTTTATTTGTTCTCTGTTGGAAGACCTCTAAGAATAAGTCATGAAATACAATTCTTACAAGTAGTTAGAACTGCTCGAAAAAGAAACTCAAAAACTAAAATTGGGTACAGTGGACCCTTGTATGATGAAGGCTAGTTGAAGTGGTAGGAAGTGTGCGATGTTCTGCGGAAGCAGAAGAGGAGGATTGGATGCTGGAAACAACATGAGCAAGGAAGTCCTGGATTTGGTCACACTGGGAACTCTAGGCTGCTCGGGGTTTGAGAGTATTTTCAGCTTTAGTTTATGTGCTACTGCTGAATGGGATTTCCTCTAAGATGCCCTGCCCCACTTTTTGTGTGTATGAAATAGGTTTTAGCTGCTAGGAAACTTTAAGAAATACAATGGGACATTTGTGTTAGCTAGTCCAAGTCTCAGTTACGTATAAGGTGGGACATTGTTAAAGCTCTTCAAGACCTGTAATGCTGTTTGGAGCTTTGTATATCAGTGAATTATTTTTTTGGCTCTTAATTGGCCTTGATTTAGTTTGCCTTTATCATCTCTGGTGAAGTAGGAAATTTCAGAGACTAGTGTTCGTAAGAACTTTGGCTATATGTAAAGTTTCCTTGTCATTTTATTTGTGTGTCCTCTTTATTTACACTTGTCACCACAAGATGCCAGATTTTGGGGGAAGGACTATTAAAAATTTTTGTGTATGGGGGTAGGTTTTCTATTTATTTGTTCTTAGCCAGAATATAGAGTGTTTTAACTTTGCAAAAGATCAAAGTAGTGAAAAGCCATTCTTGGTGCTTCTGTGAATTTTGTAGAAATTGTCACAGCCTTCTTGTGACATGTGTAAATTCATTGGCTGATTCTGCCTATTGTCCAAAACCTTTATTAGCTCGGCTAGATTCAAGGTCTTGTAAGGGATGGTCCCAGCAGTCTTTCCTCCTCCCAAATATTCACTGCATTTGAATTAAACTGGTCTTATTTTTATACTTCCCCATTGTTGGGTACATAGCATAGCATGGGGAAGTGCAAGGGAATTAGAGTCAGACCAGCTTCATTTTGAGCCTTACTCTGCTGCCAACTTGATTTTTGACTTTGGGAAAGTAAGTGGACTTCTCTGTGCCTCTCATTCTTCATACTAAAAATGGATTGCAAAGTTGTGATGTTTAATTATGGATAAATGTAATAGCCTTTGACATAGAGGTTGCTAGGTAAATTGTCTCTTCCCTAATGCTTGACTGAGCTAATATCATAATGATCCCTATTCTTTCTTTTAAAAGAGGCATCACACAACACATACACACACAAAATTGCAAATTTGTAGTTCCCATTGAGATGATGACTTAAGGTAACATTTCCTCCTTGTTCTTGATCTCTCATTTAGAAACCTTGCCTATCGCTTTTGTTTCTCCAGTCTACCTATAGTTAGTTGTGAGGTAATTCAAACTATAAAAGCATTCAAGTGATTTCTCTATGTACAAGTAAAACAAAATAGCATGTCAATTCAAATGAATAGCAAAAGCAAAATTCAAACAAACAAAAATACCTCCTCAAAAAAACCCCCAAACCCTTTTTCGTTCTCATTTCTGTCTACATATCCACCTTTTTTCCTTCCTTTATAGGTAGCTTCTTGAAAAGACAATCCATAGCACTGTTATCACCTAAACTTCTTTCCTTCCCTTTCTCTTTCCCTTTTCTGCTTCAGTGCAACTTTTAGCCCTACTACTGTACTGAAACTGCTCTCCCTAAGGTCACAAAAGACCCCGCAGCATAATCCATGGAGCACTCTGAGGCATTCTCTTTTTTTCACTTGCTGTCTTGTTCTCATCTAATCTGTTCCTAGTCATTCTTATTACTTTTGTGCAGACAAGAGGCAAAGCTGCATTCAGCTCAGATTTACCTTTGGAAACCTAGACTCATTAGCTTTTTTGGCTTAACTACAGGACACCCAGCGGAACCATAGTTTAATGTGATTAAAGCTAAATCCACTTCACCATATACCTCCTCTCATAGTCTTAATCTCAGCTAATGGCACTGACATTCACCCAGTTGAGATATAACTTCTTGAGGTATGATTTATGTGCAGTTAACTATATGCATTTAAAGTATATAATTCAGTCAGTTTTGACATGTGAGCACCTGTGAAACCACCACCATAGTCAAGATACAGAACATTTCCATCATCCTGAGAAGTTTTCTCATACCCCTTTGCAGTCAGTTCAGCCTTCCTCTGCTCTTGGCCTCATGGAACCAGTGATCGCTATAGACTGGTTTGCATTTTCTATATTTTATATAAATGGACTCATGAGCTGTATCAGTCATGCTTCTCCAGAGAAAGAACTAATGCTATATATATGTTTATACTATATATATCTATAGATATTTAAACAAATATAAGGAATTGGTGGACATGATTATAGGGGGTAACACGTCCAGACTGTTTAGGACAAGCTGGCAGGCTGGAAAACTTGGGCAGGGTTGATATCACAGTCTTGAGTCTGAAGTCTGAAGGGTGGGCTAGTAGGCTGGGAACTCAGACAGGAGTCGATATTATAGTTTCAAGTTAAAATCTATAGGCAGGGTAGACATTCAGGCAGGATTTCTGTGTTACAGTCTTGAGGTAGAATGCCATCCTTGAGAAACCTTAGTTTTTTGTTCTAATAGCTTTGAGCTCACCATAATTTGTATCTTGTGTTGTAAATTTCTTCTTCAGAAAGGACACTTCCTGCACACCCCCTCCCCCCTTTCTCCTGGGGTAAGGACTTGCTCTTTTAAACTCTTTGGTCTGTGTTTAAGCCTTCATTGTTGTCCTTAACCTTCACGTTAAATTATCCTTTTCATTGATGTCCTTTGTATGGTATCTTCCTTTTCCATATATGATGCCTCAAATTATTATTTCTAAATTGTAATCTGTTCTTATTATTCCCTGCTGAAAAATCCTCAGTAACTGTCCTTTTCCTCCAGATTGCTTAAGTCTTGGAATTTCCACATTAGAGAATGTGGCATGGAGAACAAATCAGCTAGTTTTCTGTGTAAAGGAGTAATCCCAAACTTGGAGGATTTAGGCATGCCTTCTATTATTATATTTACCACATTGTGTTGTCACTATTTTTTAAAATTAGCCTAAACTTATTAATACATTGCCTTTGATGTTCTCCCTAACACTTAACACTGACCATTGTGACATGGGAGGCTTTTATACCAGTTTTTATGGTGTGTGTGTGTGTGTGTGTGTGTGTGTGTGTGTGTGTGTGTGTTTTGAGGGTATAATTAGAAAACTTTTAGGAATTAAAAAAAAACAGCAGTGGTGGAAATCATTGACATGAAGAAAAATCTAGGCAGCCAATAATTTTTAGATGTTATTTTTTAAAAATATTGTAGTTTTATATTTAGAGGCCCTAATTTAAAGAGAATAGTCTGGAAGACTAAATAGAGCCTTCAGTTTAATTGGAAAGTAACTTGTTGAATTGGCAGTGAACATGTGTTGAAGAGAATGGTGACAATCACTGATTCATTATTCTGAATTTTCTTTCACATATTATGTACCATGGTTGTTCCATTAGGGACTTGCTGTAGTTATGGTTTTAGACAGATTTCTAAGCAGCAAGATTACATATTTTTAGAAATGTAGAAGCATGTGTTCAAATTGAGTTTTTCTTTGGAGGCTATGTGTGTGTGTGTGTGTGTGTGTGTGTTTTGTATAAAGGTAGCATTAAAGTTTTAAAAGGCATCTCATAAAACTATTTATGACTGCTCTTCTAGACAGTACACAGGCTAAAATATCCAGGGGATAAAATAATTCAGCCACAGAATAACTATTTGTTAATGTATTGATTTAATGTTTATAGCTTGATGATACAATACAGATTTTGAGTTATTTCTTAGCATGTTTGCTCAAAATGTGCTTTGGAAATATTCTAAATTAAACCTTCTAACTCTTATAGTCCCATGAGGTTAGCTGTGGGTTCGAACATTTTTAGTTCAGGGAATGAGAGTTGCTGGGGGTGACAAACTCAAAAGCGTGTTTAGAATTTGTAATGGTTTTGTTGTATTCATAAGTAATCAGATCCTGTTGTGCTCCTATTAAAAAACTTCCAGGGGTTTCCAATTGCACTTAGAATGAAATGCAAACATCCTACCAGGCCTACAAACTCCTGCCTCTCAGCTTATACCTTATCCCTCTTCTCCTCATTAGCCTGGCTTCAGTTCTATGCCCTCTGAGCATGCAAGTTCATTTCTTCCTTTCCACCATTGTCCTTGGAGTCACCTCTGCCTGTTGTCCTCTTCTTTCAGACCTTCAAATGCCTTTTCAGGTCTCGGATCAAATATCACCTCCTCAGAGAGGTCTTAACCAGTGTCTTCTCCTCCCCAGTCACCCTATTCAATTACACTATTTTCATTGTTTTCATAGTATTCGTCACCATCCCTCTCTATGGTCAGTAATTCTCAGGACAGCCTGGCCTTGCTGTTTAATCCACTTGCTGCTATAACCTAGTGCATGGAGACAGGTAGTGGGTGCTTTGTGTTCAGAGGAATGAATGCAATCCTTATGCTCATCCCACTGAAATAAAGTGATAAGTTAAAAACAACATGTGACTAAATAGGTACTAATTCATATGATTGTCTGTTTAAATTAATAATGGCTCTTTTCATTATGTAGTACAGAATTCAATTATGGTAGAAACAGATACAGTCTCTGGTGGCTGGAGCTAGTATGCAGATACAAGATCATATCTTTTATTCAGTTTGTCAGGTCACAGTTTTTAAAAATTCTTTAAGAGAGATGGCTGGATAATAATTTCTTTTTAAAATTTTTTAAATTTATATTAAGTCTAGAGGCATTTTGGAAATTGCTGAAATGTCATTAGATCATGTGTTCTGTTTTTCTATTACATGGCTTAGGCAGGGTGGTGGACTGAGAGCATTCTGGGCTGGAGGTCAGGAGGCCCAGGCTCTGGTTTTAGTTCCTTCCAGTAGCCAACTCTCCACATGAGTCTTTTGGCCTTCAGTTCCCTAATTTATAAAATAATAGGGTTGAACAAAATGAACTTAAAATGTCTGTCCTCTTTTAAAGTGTATAATTATATAATCCCAGGCATGAACCAGTCATTTTTTCACTGTTGGGAAATTTTATAGGTTGAATGGATATGTGACATACATGGTAGTTGTTTAGGTATCATTGAGCTTTTGCAAGAATGGAAAGTCAAATTTGTTTAATCAAGTGGAACATTTAAAACATCTGAAAAAAATGCAGAAGTTGGGGCCATTTCCACTTTTCTTTTTTTGTGTCAGCTGTGGTAAGATACTGTACATTAGAGGTATTGACTTTTAAATTGACAGTGGATAATGAAGGTTTATCTTAGGATATTAATTTTGGCCTTATCACTGTTTTAAAGATCTCAGTCTTTTTTGGAAATCATTTAATAATTTTTTAATTGACTTGGCTTAATGTGTCCTACTTTAGCACATCAGTTTTATTTAAGGTTCATATAATTCTTCATTGACATTAGAGACATATCAGTTTTGATATATAATACTGTATATCCCAATCTGTATTCTGTAGTTCACTGGTCCTCAGACTTTAGCATAGGCATCAAAATTGCCTCTAGGATTGTTAAACCA
Source organism: Eonycteris spelaea (assembly GCA_003508835.1). Classification (NCBI taxonomy): domain Eukaryota; kingdom Metazoa; phylum Chordata; class Mammalia; order Chiroptera; family Pteropodidae; genus Eonycteris; species Eonycteris spelaea. The sequence continues at coordinate 2,165,295 of PUFA01000056.1, forward strand.
CAGATTGCTACTCCATCCTGAGTTTCTGATTCAGTAGATCTGGGAAGGGGACTGAGAACTTGCATTTCTAACAAGTTCCTAAATAATGTCGATGCTGCTGGTCTGAGACCTACACTTTGAGAACCACTTCTGTAGTCTGTCAAGTGTTTTGTTTGCACTTGCTGGCAACATCTTTATCCAGAGGAGCTTAGGTTCCTCCATATTGTATAGTGATGCATCTCAACAGTACCAGGCCCCTTCCCCTCTTTTCCTCATGGTCCTTGGGTTCCCTGGTATTACATGGTATCTTAAATCCTTTCTAGCTTCTTGGTAAGTGTGGCACCTAACGAATGGTTAAATGCATCTGGAATCTTTAACAACAGCATGCTGCCAATAACTTAACCTTTTGGATTGTGTGTTTAAATGGGAAAAACATGCATTTAGAGGTGATGGGCAATTTTATTTTTGTCAGTTTGACAACACTGCTTAGAATCAGTAAGACTTTGGCTTAGAGGTTAGTAATACCACTTATTGGCTATTTGAGTTTGGGGAAATTATGTAAATTTTCTGAATCTTAGTTTCCTTATTTCTAAAGTGGGGTTTATAAAAGCTGCCCCATAGGATTTTTGTGAGGACCTAATCAAATTAGATTAAGTATATAAAATACTTTGCAGGTACTCAGTAATTGATGGTTATTAAAAGTCATCCGTCAGTCTAAACGGTCACAGCTTGCACATAGTTTTGGACAGTGTTTGTTAACTCTCAGAGTGCTATTCATCTCTTGCCTTAATGTGTATTGCTCACCTAATCTGTTTGCAGGAGCCAGGCCATGGGCAGTAGGCAGTGTGTGCACAGATCCCACTTCTCTTGTTTGGAAATGCTACGTTTTGTCCCTGTCTAACCTGGCTCTGTGTCCCTGGGCACTTAGCTCCGACTTCCGGTGCCTGTGTCAGGCCCTTCTTTCTCTGAGGACCTGTTGCAGCCTGTTTCTCCAGCTCTGCTCCTGTGTTCGGGGGTGATGTCATGCTCCTCTTTCTGGCTGTACATGAAAACCAGTATATGTAGAGGCATGTAGCTCCATCCCCTACCTGGGCTGGGATGATTTTTTTCATGGGATTAACTGTTCTGATCTTTAAATATCTTTCAAATGTGTGTGATTTTAATTTTATTAGATTTAAAGAACAAACTTCTCTTGTGCATTTTAAGGATGTTTATTAGACACATAGCCCAATGAAAAGAGTTTTGATTTACTTTTTATTCTCTTAAAAAGTACCTGTATTCATCAATTCTTAATTAGCTTGGAATACATTTGAGAAATTTTCAACTATGAATTCTGTTGATTGGGATGGTGTTTCTTTAAGAAACTATTTTGGCCACTAACAAATGTTTTCTGAGAAAGTGCCAGTTGCTCCCATCACAGATTATGCTTGGTGGCAGAAGTGTGTGTGTGTGTGTGGGGGGGGGGGTGTCAGTGACTCTTCATTATTGTTTTACATTCGATTTTTGGATATGATCAAGAATTCTCTGTTGTCCTAAGGCCTATTGTAATGATGTATTTTCAGCCATATTTATGATGTCATGCTTTTCAGAAACAGAAGAGGTTTGTCTTTGTTACATATTTACACAAACACTTTGCTTCCTATTTCCTTTTCAGTGTACTGATACTCACTTGTCCCTGTTGTATGTATGGAGGTAGTGGTGGTGTCTTGGCAAATGTACATGAATGAGTCTGAGCAGTTGTTGCCTAACCATGATTTTTGCTTGCATTTGCGAGCATGTGGCAAGCCTCATGCGCTGGACCAAGTGAGACTCCTGGGGAGAGAACAGAGGCACCAGAGATAGACTACCATTTATTTACAGAATTGTGAAAACTGCATGACAAATGTAAAGAACAAGATACAGTAGTGTTACTTGATTGAATTAGGATATTTGGAAACTGGTGGAATAATTCAGGATTGGCACACAATATTATTTCCTAAACAGATACGACTTAGTATGAAGGATTGAATAATACATAATAGAGCTTTCCCTGACATTTATACGTTCTTGCTTAAAACTTTTATTATAGTGCAGACATAGCATATATGAATTTAATTTACATGGATTCAGCTATATGCCCTTTATCTTTTATATAAACTAGAAATGTTGCTTATGTCAAAGAATTTACAAATAAAAGCGTTTACAAGAATAATCTCCATAATATGTGATATTTATCCTCCTCTTTGCTGACTTTGATCCTGATTAAAATGCAACTGATAGTAGGAGAAATAACAAGGACAGTGACTTTGAGTATTGTTAAAGATGGTAAAGCAAAGAGCAAGGTAGTAATAACTTTTTGACAGATTAAGATCAGATGTTTGGGAGCAGAGTGCTGTTTGTTTCTTTGTTTGTGTGACTTCCAGTTGTTACTTTTTGCATCTTATGCTTTTATAAACATATTTAACACTTCCTGTGGTTTGGGTTGATTTCAGCTCTCATAAGTAAATAGCTTTGGTGAAAGTTTATGAGACTCCCTTAAATAGTTTAGGGACCAGTAAAACATTATTCTTGCCAGAAGATGGAAATGGTACTCATTAATGGTACTTGTGCTAAAACTTGATGGGTTAGGATATTTGTTTTATGAGTTAAGAGTAATAACGGTAAGGTGGATCACCTGTAGTTACTATATTTTGATACTACTCCCTACCAGCCTTTAGATAAGTGCTGTATTATAATGGTTATTGAAACTAGAAGCTATTGTGCTGCACTCATGAAATGAATATCTTTTCTGATCCATGAATGCTACCATTGTCAAGGGCACACTTGAAGCCTTGAAGAAAAGCTTTTCTTTTGTCCTTTCTTCTTGATGCATTTTTCCCCTTAGAGCAGATAACAGTTTATGTGTTAGCATACAGCCTAATAACTTGTGTCTTGACCTAATTAAACTGTCATTTATATAGGGTGAAATGAGCATCTATAGATATGACAGGTCCCCTTTATGGAGAGAAAAAGGGAATATTTATGCTTGCCTTTTAGGAAGCTCATACTTCTCAGAATTTAGGTCGGATCTCTCATGAAGGGCCTGATAATGAAAAGATGGCCACACTGAGGTGGGGTCCTGTTTGCCTGCTAGCGAGTCAGAGCCTAAGCAGCTGGCACACTACTAACTCCAGGGCCAGCTTCATGGTCTTCAAGGTTTTTAATCTGTAAAACGAAAGACAATAGGAAGAATCTTGAAATTATTCTCAGAGACAGTGGGATAGCTCTTAAACAGTGATTCTCATCTGGGGCAGTTTTGCTTCTCGGGACATTTGGCAACATCCAGAGACATTTTCAGTTGTCAAGCTAAGGGGATTGCTCTTGGCACCTATTGTCAGTGAACAGTTAAACACCCTATAATACCCAGCATAGCTTCTCCAGCAGGAATTATCTAGCCCTAATGTCAGTAGTTCCATGGTTGAGGAATCTACCACTAAAGTATTATTTCACAGAGAGAAAAATTTCTAGTAGTATTCTCACCCTGAAGGGTAGTTCTAGGAAAGAAAGCAGAAACAGAATTCTAATTTTAGCTCCTGCCTTAGAATGAGTGTAATAGAAATTAGAATACTAGGATAAGTCATGACATAGGTTTTGTGGCTTTACCCTAAGTCCTCATCTATAGAAAGAAGAGTTCATGGGCTAAGTTAGTTTTTCCAGTGCAGGCCGTCTTGCATTTAAGTGAAGTGGTGCAAAGTCTGAGACTGTGGAAGCCACAAATTTGTCTGTGTGTTGAAGAAATGAGGGAATTATCACCAAATAGCTTCATTTGATTCACAGAATGGTATGTAGCTTGATTCAGTGTGAGGTAGATATTGGACCTACACTTTCCTGTTAATTCATTCAGTCTTAATTTGACTTTTTCAGAGTGAATTTGGAACAGAGCACAAATCTACTTTCAGTGACACTTAAATCAACAGAAGATTATGGGGATCTTTTTTTGGAATTTAGTAATCGTGGTTTCTTTTTTGTCATAGTTGCCATAATTGAGAAATTGAAGCATGGCTTGTTCAGGGCAAAGTGAGTCATAAAGTCAGAAAATATACAGACATTTGTAGAAGAGGATTAATATGACATAAATGCTAGAGGAAGGGAGGATAATTCGAAAATTCATTATTTATAACTTGGGGCAGATTAATCATAGTTCCAGGATTATGTTGTTATAAAACATGGAATACCAGATAATTGGTATGTTTTTCTGTTTCACTCTCAATTTTAAAGGACTCTAATTGATGTATTGTTTATATTGTTCACTAAATACAGTGTTTGGATGATAGGGAGGAGTAGAGGATGCATGTGATAGCAGCTCAGATGTGCAGCGCTTCTCCCCAAAAACAATTATAGTGCAGCGGCTGCCAATGGTGATGTCACAGTCAGTAGATAAAGAACCATTTAAAACCCTTACAACTATTATTAGAAGGAAGGAGAATTTGTGCAGAATCTGAAGCAGTGTTAAGATTCCTACTGTGTTCCTCCGTTTTGTTGCCTTAAATGATAATGTTCTCAACATTTAATTACTTATGTAATTTAAAAATTATATTTAGCATCATCCAGGAAAAGAGAAGAATACTGTTTATAGGGGGAGAAGCAGTAGCTTTGTTTGTTAGAGCAGAAGCAGAAACTCCAAGCAGTACTTTGGGACTGAGATAGAGAAAACCATGGGTTTCTAACTTGGTAATGTGGCCGTTAGAGGAGGGGGTGTTGGGCAGGACTGACTTACATAGATTGTAAATTTTAATACTCTTTATAGATAAGTAACATCCCTGTGAGGAGAGGAAAATGGCATTGATATAGACTTAGATCTTGTGTAAAAAAAGAAAAAGACAAGGCAAGAAGAACCTAACTTAAAACTAATTTTGCAAATGGCAAGGGCTTTTGCCATCAACTGCACTCTGTGCTGTTTTGCCAAGACTTTGGCATGTCTCTTTCCTGGATTCCCTTTCATGCTGGATTTGGAGCTTACGTTAGAAAGGAGGATGCTGTCTAACTTTTGTGTTTCAGGAATGAGGAAACCATGCCATCATTTGGCATAGCAGGAGTGGGCAGTGTAGGGGAAGGGTAGTGAGAGATGGGTCTGGAGAACAGATAAGTTAGTCCTTGAACCTTATCTCAGTATTTTCAGTCCATAGATAAGTGTCTGACCCATAAGTGCTCAGTCAATAACTATAATAATTTATAGGTAGTAATGGGGAAATACAGGGAGATTTCTGCTTCCTACATATGTCTCTTATCACCTTTTCTTTGACTTTCTGCCTGTCTTAGCTCAGATCATCAATTCGAGAGGGAGAAAGATAGATAAAGAGAAACTGAGACAACAAGAGAAGGAGACAAAGAAAATGCATACCAATATAGTGGAAAGAAAGCTAAAGCACAGTGGGCATTGTGTGCTTTAGTTCACTTAATCTTTGCAATCACTTTGTGAGTTAAATAGTATATTTACATTTTATGGATGAGAAAACTAAGGTTCACAGATGTTACTCAGTTTATGGTAAATTACCGAGTTGAGATTTGATCCTAAGTCTGGAGGATTCCAAAGCAAACCAACCTTCCTTCCTTCCTTCCTTCCTTCCTTCCTTCCTTCCTTCCTTCCTTCCATTCCATCCATCCATCCATCCATCCATCCATCCATCCATCCATCCATCTACCATCTATCCATCTTGTGGCACTTAGGAATTCTACTAAGAACAAGGACTGATTTCATCTCTGTAACTCCATGACTTAGTAGGTTTAGTTTTAGAGAAATGCCAAGAGAGTGTTAAAGGATCAGTTTCAATCCAGAAACTTGAATTTTCTTTGGAAAAACAGACCAAAAAAAAAAAAGGAAGAGGTAGGGGTGCATTTAGAGATAAGATGAAAGGAGAAAGAAGCTAGTATTCACAGTACATCCAGTGAGTGCCTCGTGGTGGTGAGCCCCTGCTAGGAGGGAGCCGTAAATTAGGCTTTAGGCCAGGAGTGGTGAAAGCAGGGCCTCTGCATACAGATGTGCCAGCTGTGCACTGCACAGTCCCTTGGGGGTGATGCTCATGGGCACGGTCTGTGACTGGGGGCTCTTCCTGGAGTTGTGCAGTGTGGGCTGGTGCGGTAACTTGCATGGGTAACATCTAGGTGTGTATCATGAAGGGGGAAGATCAAGCACCTGCTACAGGTGCAGGGAGTCTCTTTCTGGAAAAGGAAGAGGGAAATGCCTGGAAGCTTAAAAGTCAGAGTTACTAAACAAACAAACAAACAACAAGCTCAATTAAAAATGAGCACAGGACTTGAATAGATATTTCTCCAAAGAGGATATACACATGGCCAATAAACATATAAAAAAAATGCACAACATCACTAATCATTAGGGAAATAAAAATCAAGACACAATGAAGTACTACCTCACACTTATTAGGATGGCTATTATAAAAAAGAAGTGAGGACTTGGAGAAATTGGAATACTTGGGTACTGTTGGTGGGAATGTAAAATGATGCAGTTGCTATGGAAAACAAAATGGCAGTTACTCAAAAATTTTAAATGAAATTACCATATGACTCAGCAATTCCACTTCTGGGTATATACCCCCAAACACAAAGCCAAGGTGTCAGATGTAGGTGTCAGGTGTTCATAGCAGCATTATTCACAATATTCAAAAGGTGGAAGCAATCTGTTAAGCAGATAAATGAATGGATAAACAAAATGTCATATATACATATGGTAGAATATTGTTCAGCCTTAATAAAGGAAATTCTGACACATGCTACAATATAGATAAACCTTAAGAACATTATGTTTAGTAAAATAAACCAGTTACAAAAGGACAATACTGTATCATTCCATTTATATGAGTTACCTGGAGTAGTCACATTCATAGAGGCAGAAAGCAGAATGGTGATTCTGAAGGTTAGGTGTGGGAGAGCATGAGGAGTTAGTGTCTAGTGGGTACAGAGTTTTTAGGATGAAAACAGTTCTGCAGGTGAGTGGTGGGGATGGTCGCACAGTAGTGTGAATGTGCACATGCCACAAGCTGTGCACTAAAAAATAGTGAGATGATAAATTTATGTTATATTTTCACAATTAAAAAGAGTAATTGTTCCCATAAGCTTTATCTTCTCTTTTTGCCACAGACTTTTAATTTAAACATATAATTTTCTTGGTCAATAGTGAGGGAAAAAACAGTTGTGTCTAATATAAGAATGCTATTTACAAGGCAGAGGAATAAAGTGTTGGCTTTTCCCATATCCACATTTAAGAATGTCTGAAGCTGTTGCCTAATAGTAGTGACATTTGGTAGAATTTATTCCGAAAAATGGTGCTGGTTGCCTTTCCATTCACAGCTACTCTTTCTTCTGAGTGGCCTCCTCTGAAAGTTGCACAACTACCAGCTCTGTCAGACTAGTGATATTTGTCTTTGTGTCCTTGGATGGTTTGTGTGAAGTTTACTTAGTATAAAACCTGATTTTACAAGACTGGAACTTATACTTAGTTAATTGAAAAATTTGGTTAAGGCAGAGCATAAAATGTTTTAAGGTATTTTTAAATACCTAACTCATCCTGGATTTCGTATATAGGCAGAGAGGAAGGAGGAAGCATCCTTTCCAAGAAAAGATCTGAGGAGCAAAGAGTAGCACTTTCGAGGCTGATTGAATCACAAACAGAACTTATTTTAGTTCATGCCTCAGACCGGGCTATTCGAATTTCATCAGTGTCCTCCCTCATTTATGGTTTTTCCACAGACCTATTTTAATATTATGTTATTAATTGATTTATTGACTTTCTCAAAAGTATTCAGTTTAGTTTTCGTAGAAATAACTTTTCCTTTGGCATACATATGTTCCTGGTCTATATAAAAGTTAATACAATTTCAGCAAGTGCAGTGGGCATCACAGTGGTAATGTTTAATTGTGGTTTGAACACACTACTCGGCAGATGGGATGGGAACGTGTCATGGAAGAAGTGAGGGCCTCAATGCCGTGGACTTGCGGGTGTATTTTACTGATGGAATGGGGGCGTGTGGTGAGTCTGGTGGGTTAGTTCAGTGGAGGTTGGTTACGAGCATTTCTCTGTTCAGGCTTTCTTTATTAGATCTCCTGCCTTTGGAGAATATTTCTGGTTTATCAAAACCCTGTGGCACAGCATTCAGTACCCTCCTGTCATAAACATGTGTGTCCAGTTTATGTTATTTGATATTTTTCAGTAATTTGTCAATGAAGAAGTTATGCCAGTTAGCATTTTCTGTGTGGGGTTGTGGACTCCTGAGGTCAGCTGAGAGGCCCTTTTGTGCTTGTTTTCTTTAAATTCCTTTCTTTGTCTGAGTTATTACAGAGAACGCTGGACAGTATCTCCAGGAGCGGGATCATCTTTCACTGCCCAGGTGTGGTGTAGTTTGGCACACTTGTATTTTTCTGTATGAGCCGGATATCAGGAGTGCAGGAAGCAGAGGTGGTAAAGCAGGAACAGGAACCCGTGGGAGGAGGAAGGGATGACTAGTCGGACACTGTCAGGGCTAGATGGGACCCGCAGTGGGTGTGTAATCCTACTGCAATTACCACATGGAGCCTAACGTGAAATCAGCCCCTCCCCTTTTCCCTTTGTATCGGAATTGTGCCTTTGGCAAAAGGTAAAAGCCTTTTCCTTGTGTATGCTGTTTATAACAGCATCATTTTATGTCATTCAAGTGAGCCTTCAAAAATAGGTAGTAAAAGGTGGTTTTGTTTTTTGTTTGTTTTTTAACCCAGGGGCTGTTCTCATTCAGTCTACTGTGATGTGTTGCCATAAATTGTAATTAAAACTTGTTACATCTTATGTGTTTAAAAACATCAGTCTTGAGTTTAAAGTTACCATACCAAGCCTTTGATGAGGCACAGCTTCTGTTTTTGATACTAGATGGATAAACCTAAAACAGATGGATTTATGTGAAAAGAGTATTCTGGATTTCAGAGAAAAGATGGTTTACTCAGGATCCTTCCTTCCTTCTTCCTTCCTCCCTTCTGTCTACCTTTCCTCCCTCCCTTCTTTCCTTTTTGTTTTTGCTTAGCAAAATGCTCTAAGTTTTTGAAATATGGTTAAACCCAATTATTTTTACATGGAATATAGGCAAGTAGAAACTCCAAGAATATCTTAGCCAGCCCCCCCACCCCCGCTCCTATACACACACATACTCTTGCTGTCTTTCCTCTTGTGGTCATATTATATTATATATGTTCATGGAGTACAAACTAATATTAATTTTGGCTTAAGCTTCAGAAATATAATGCATTTAAAAAGTGATTTTCTTGACGTGTCCAAAATTTTAATTCCATTTTTTCCCTTCTGTTAGTGTGTTTAATTGTATGCAGAAACTTTTTATAGCTTATATTACTTTTTTTTTCTTATGTCTGTTTCTATGTTGTGCGAAGGGAACCAGTTCTTCCAGGCCCTTCCGTCCTGCTGTGAGCAAATAGGGAGGGAGTGCAGAACCAGCTTCAACCTGCTGCTGAGGTGTCTGGCTTTAGTTCCCATCACTGGAGATGTTGATGTTGCCAGGGACGCCCGTAAAGCTAAATTAAACAGAACCACATCAAGGCTGTGTCAGAGCAGTAAACCAGACTGGGAGGGCTGTGCTGGGTCCCTGTCAGATGGGCACGTGAGAGAGGAAGATGAACTGAAAATACTTTAGGAGTCTGAAATATGCTGTATAATGTTCCTTAAGCATTAGTGATATATGTAAGACTTTGTTGCTTGTTTTCACAGAGACAAACATTAGCAGTAAACGTTTTCATGTCAGAAGATGGCATTGCTATCCTGAGAACAATCACTGCTTAGAAAGTCTGAGATGGCTGTGTGTGTGTGTAGCTTTCTATTGATTAAATAATAAATTTAGTTGTTTTCGAGTAAAAGCAAACACAGTACCTTTGTTTTTGAAGAAGCCAACACACAAATACATCTCAGATTTTACAAAATACTGAATTATTACCAGAATTATCTAGACTGTTTTTTAAAAGATTTATGCAGAGGCGAAATACTGATCTCACTCTCTGCCGTGAATGTTGTAAGTGAAGTAGGAAAGCCAGCAGCTCGAGGGAGGGGGTGCACGCCTTCCACTCTTCATCAGTGTTGCCTTCCTCAGCATCAGGCCTTCTGCACCTTGGATCTCTAGTCTCTAGGTACCATGGTCCTGTTGTCTGGCTGTTTCCTTGTGCTGCAAATTCTTCATACCCATTTGGAGCTTAGTGCTCTTCTGTGGTTTCAGAAATTCTCACTGACAAAGGTAAATAATTCCAGGCTGCACTGGAGGCCAATTTATGCTTGTGTGTATGTACGTGTATATACATATGAATGAAAACTGAACGTAAAAACCTTTGATGTTTTTCATAGTGACCACTTAAATTCTCTGGCTGTTTCTTTAACACAGTGGTCATAGTTCTGTGTATAAGTACACTTACTTTCCATCTTATTTTAAAATAAATTCCACGTGAGGCGAGGGATTTCATGAGCAACTAGGGCGATAAAACAGTAGCTGAGAGTAACAGGAAACATAGATTGCATAGTATGGAATCACTGCCTTCATGGTTTTTCAAAGAATTTGGACAGGCAAGCCTTTTTAAATAAAAAAGTTAAATATAGGTACACCTGACCTGTTTGGTGTTTGGTTAGGAAGCAGTTATCAATTGCAAACACACCCTCAAGCCAGAGGCTGGCTTAATAAAGGCCTCTGCGCAGCCCAGATGGACACTACGGAATGCAAGCGTAAGCCCAGAAGAGCAGCCATAAAGCGGGAGGCAGCCAGCCTGGGAGTGCAGTATCCGTGAGGACAGTTTTATGAATATCATTTATTATACTCTTACATATCCTTTAATGATGATGACTCAGGGCCATCAAGTAAAAGTGTTCACCCTTTATTTGTTATTTGGTAAGGCAGTACAAGTTATGGTCTATTTAAAATATTGAAATAAAACTTATTACCAAAAAATAAATTCTTGGGCATCTATCAAGCTCGGTAAGCTAGAATAGCATGTGATCCTTAGGTTTAAAAATGCTAAGATATATTTTTAACAATGACAGAATTTAAAATGTTCCAGAAAATGCCACAGGTTTAGGTGGGACAAGAAAAGGCACCCACAGTAACTCCTGGTGGTGATGAGTATGCTGGTGGTGTGTGGCTGGGAGAAAGCGGGGCCAGGAAGAGTGGCTGTAGTTGAAGTGGAAGTAGGGAGTTAAGGTCAAGAATCTGAATCCTGGATAGTGGACGTGAAGAACGGAGAGGGGAAGGGATGGATGCAGGGAGAGATACTGTGAAGTGATTCACTCGATAGGGATGGGCAAGAGGGAGAGTGTATTTCAAAGTGACCCAGCTTTTCAGTTCTTGAGTCTGGGAGGGTTATTGTTTACTACCACAGAAATGGGAGAGGTGGACGATTTTGCGGCTTTGTTTTGGGTGCTGAGTTGAGGAGTTAGTGACCTGGCAGGTCTTTGGACTTTGAGGGCCTAGAGCTCTAAGAGGCTCTTTTCAGCTGTTCCCAGGACAAGCAAAGACAGGCATGCTTTCATTGTTGCCCTGGTAAATGCTTAATAATTATTGTTACTTTGTAGTTCTTTTGAGGTTTGTGGGATGCTTAGATTTTCATGAAAACAAACTTTCTTCGGATTCATAGTTTTTACTTAGAAGTAGAAAGTCAGTAATTAGACCTGTTTATGCACTTGGAGAGTGGGGACAGGGGCTGGAGGCAGCAGGCTAGCCTGACAGCTCCATAAAATCTTAAGTTTCTCTTAAAATGTTGTGTAAAATCGTCATTCTACTCCATGATGATTATTTTAAATATAATTTTTTAAATATAAAGGTATTAATAATCACCACTGATCCAAAGTGAAGTTTCCCTCCATTGTCTTGTGGTTTTACTTGTTTGTCTTGGTTCTACTTAGCTGTATGCCTTGCTTCTTTGACTTTGAGCTGCAAAGAGAAATCCAGTTTCCCATCAGCAATATGACAGCTCTCTGGTCCATCACTGAATGTTCTACTGTTATTTTGTGATCTTTAGACAAATATTCTGAATTATCAGTATTATGAAATACTATTAAAAGTAAGCTAGTACAGGTTACATTATTGGAACTTTTTAGGGCCAGATTTGTAACAAGGTAATAGGGAATGTCTGCAGTGACTAGGTAAGACGTCTGTCCTTATAGAAAATGGTGCTTTTTATTGAAATGGCCAATGAATTATTGCAGATACTGTCATTTAATGGTCAAGAGTCCAAATGGTTAAATTGGTGGATGTGAGGGAAGTTGAACCTTAAGTGACTTGGATTAATACTTAAAAAAAAAAATTACTACTCTGCTAATTAATGACTGCACTACTTTTTCTGGAGTAAGATAGTTCTTTCTGAATACATAAATTATAAAAATAATTTTTCTTTCCCCAGTCTGGATATAATCAGTTTGGATTCTTTTAGCCAAGGGGAAGATTTGTTTATTACAAATTTAAAACATACGGTTTTCTAATCAGAGTGATTAAATCAAACCAGTCATTTTGTGCTACAACCTTATTTCCAATGAATGCCACCGAAACAGGAAGCTAACTCAAGGGAGTATACAATACTGGCTAAGCTTTATTTCTAGACTTGGAGAGTTTCCCATCTTTCAAAGTGCTGGAGCCCAAAGGCAGTTTAGAGAAGTATTTTCTCAGGCATAACTTATTGACTTTCTAATGGCTTATTTTTCAGAGTAAAACTGTAATTTACTATCACATTTGTTCCATGGCCACCGATGTGAAACAGTTGATTCTGTTGCTGATCTCCTTTTAGTATAAATAATTTTTCATATTTTTTTTTCAGATTGCATCACTTTTTTCCTTGGGAAAATTTCGATTTGCTATCCTTTCTGACTAAGTGCTTTGGCTCTCTTCTTACTTTTCATCCTCACCCCCCCACTACTCCCCCCCTCTCCCCCACACACACCTTTGTATCATTGTGTTCTGATGACTTCTCTAAATACTGGCTTCCTCAAACCTAATGCAAAAGAACCCCCATTGATAAACAAGTTTTAAAAATGTCCTTCTTTAATTATCAGCTTTGAGTTTGATTTTTTTTTTATAATTCATCAACCCCAGTAAGGGGTTTCTTTTTAAATTTCTCCCTTTTAGAACTTCTCCTTTGAAAGTATGGGTTTTTCTCTGTATTTGATGCTCTGTTAAGTATCACAGAAAGAAATTGCCTGCCATTGAGAATAACATTTACCCATGGAATGGAAATGAGAGCATAATTCGTTAGAAAATCTGTATAAGGATTATCCAGTGAATGTAGATTGCAAGGGGCTGTCATGACCTGTAAGTCACCTCAATCGGTTCTGGGAATTATTTAGTAAATTAATTGGATAGGATTTTGTGTACTAAGAATTATGGCTTTCAGATACTTCGAAGGGACTTACTAACAGTAATTAGTACATATAAGGAATTAGATGCCCTTTTTAAAATTTTTCCTCTGTGACATGGAGCTATTAGCATTTACCTCCTATACAGTGTTGTAGCCAGTCACAGCCGTTCACTGAGTACTTGGGTGCAGAGATGAGTGCAGCACCCCTGTCCTGGAGCAGATGGCTCAGCTGATAAGGTCAGCCAGGTGAAGGAGGTAAGGGAGACCATTCCAAGCAGAGGGGCGCCGGTGAGACATGAGCACATATTGGTGTGCTTGGAGTACTTACTGCACGTGGGTCCAGTGTGCGTGGAGGGACAGGAAGTTGAGTGTACAGAAAGATGCGACTGTAGAGGTAGCAGCGGTTGCCGTGCTAGGAGTTTGGGGGAGGCAGTGTTATCCAGGGGTTGGGAGCCTGGCCCGGGTTAGATCCTGGCTTTGCCTGCTCCTCCCTTGCTCTGTGCCTGGGACGACTCCCTTAGTCTCTGTTGCCTCGTCAGAATATTGGAGTTAATAATTGTACTCCGCTCATAGGAATATTATAATGATTAAATTAGATCAACACCTGCGAGTGAGTGCTCAATAAATGTTAGTTCCTGTTGATGATGATGTAATTATTGTTCTTGTTCTTAAGGCCGCGGGGGAACCATTAAAGGATATGAGACAGGAGATTAATGGATGACATTAGTATTGAAGAAAACAGTCTGGCAAGCAGGGTGAGGGAGGAGGCACATCTGGATTAAGTGAGGTGGTTAAGGCACGTTGTCGCAATAGTTATCTAGGTTAGAGAAAATGAGGGCCTGGCCGAAGCAGTTGCAGGGAAAGGGGAGGGAGGAAGGGGTGCATTAGAGAGATTGAGAATAGAGATTTGGCAGCCGGTTAATTTGATACAAAGAGAAAGAACCAAAGTGTCAAGGTAACTGGCAGGCTTTAGATTTGGGTAACAGATGGGGAAGTTGGAGAGAAAATAGGTGAGGAGGAGCAGCTTTTAGGAGGTGAGAAGATGGTGAATTTAGTTTGGATTTGGATTTCATGTGCTCACGGGTCTTCGTAGGAGAGTGGTCCAGTGGCCTGTTGGGTACTGGTGTATGGTTCTGGAGAGAGATCCAGGCTGATTTGAGATGTGGAAGTTACGTGTGAATTCACGAGGTAGGCGAAGTAACGGGCGAGCCTGAGAAGCCAGAACTGGAAACCCTCACAGCAGTAGGAACCCTCCATATTTACAGAACTTGATGATGGGAGCTTCTATAAGAAGGGATCCCGTAAATAAAATTTAAGAAAATCTGGAAAAGTAGGAGGAATCCAGAGGAGAGGAATGTCACAGAAGTGGGAATCGCATCGTGCTGGCGCAGAGTGAGTGTGTGAGAGAGCAGTGGGGGCTGGTACTTGGGGGTAAGGGGTAGAGTCCAGTGCTCCTGGGAGAAACCTGGCTCTGAACAGGGGCCACTCTTCATTTATCAACTTGGGTCCCTCCTCCAGTCCCCCTCCCACCGTTTATGAAACTGGTTCCATCTCGTGATTACTTTTGTGACAACCTAAAATTGTTGGTTATGATGGATTTTGTTAAAGCATGTTGTTAAAAGTGAACTCCAAGTTTATAGGACATAGAGATAGTATTGAGAGACCTTAATAATGGTAAATGTGAAGTGTCAGTCACTGCACTTTACAGATATATTGGCCTTCTTTCCCTCATAATACCCTAATGAGGAAGGTACTGTATCCACCATTTCACAGGGAGGACACTGAGATAGGGAGGTCAGTAGACGAAGTGACTGGCAGTTAGGATTCAGACCTAGGCTGCCTGGCTCCAGGATTCATGTTTTTGAACCTCTGTGCTATCTTGCTTCCAACACTGAATTAATAGGTAAAAGAAAGACTTTGAACCTGGTAGAGGAAAGGAAGGAATCATTCAAACATAGCTTTAACCTTCATTCCTTTCCCTGCCAAGGTCCCAGGTCTCTTTGTGTTTTGTTTTGCCAGATAGTTTGTGAATTTGGCTGAACTTTTTAGATGGAAGTATTTGAAATAGGGAAGAGTTGAAGGTTATCAGAACAGAAAAAGAACAGCTCTTCTCCCAGAGTATGATCAGGTACATTTAGATAGAAGATGCCAGGGACTCCGAAAGTTGTGGGGGAAATAAGCAAGGAGAAGAAAAAGCTTTTGAACATGATTATTCATTATGAAAATTTGTTAAAAAATCAACAAAGCACTATTTTGGTCAGACATCTGCTGGAAGATAGAAATGAACTAGTTAAGAATTTGCCGAAAACTGTTGATTACTGATTTGTTTATGGATTGCATATTGTCATCTGGATTGTTAAGTGCTCAGGAAGAAAAATTCTGTTTTGTTTCTTTTGTAATCCAAGCCAGATTACCATTTCTTAGAATTCTGTATATAGGCAGGGGATCTATGAATGTTGACCAAGTGAGATGCAGATATCCGATCTTCTTGAATAGTAGTTAACATTGATCTTTGCCCATTTATTTCAGTTGAATCCTATATACTTAAGGTAAAGAAGGCTAATTAAAATTTTACTTTCCAGCCTATTTGCTTAAGAATAGATTATTCCTTTGTAACTAAACCACTTTTATCATAATAAACATCTTAAAGATTACCTAGCCATTCATTGTACAACTTTTTATTGAGACCCCTATGTGTCAGGCATTGAACTTCTCCACTGCAGGCACTGTTGTGGGTGCTCAGGATACAACCAAGAATAAAGCAAAGATCTGTATCCCTAAAAGCTTGTATTCTAGTGGAGGAAGAGATAATACACATAATATAGAAGTAAATTATGTACTAAAGTGATAGGTGCTATGGATTAAAGAAAAAGTAGGAGAGGGTAAATGGTTTAAGCATCTAGGATGGAGAGCGAGGCTCTAGTATTTTAAATAGGGTGGACAGGCCTCGTCATTTGAGCAAAGACCTGAAGGAAATAAGGAAATAAGCCAAGTGTCTAAGTGTAATGCTTATCACCTTTTCTTATTTTATTGCCATTCTTCATCTTATTACAGGTAGACCTTGATTAATTTGAGTCCCTATCTGATTCCACCAGTTATAATCTGTAATAGCTTATTTAGCATACATTGTGGAATTTTAAAATATCCTCCTCTACCCTTTGCCACCATAATCAGAGCAAATAAATAAAGGCTTTCGAGTTTGTGCGGCATAAAGGTAATTTATTTGAGCCAACTCTATAGTTTCTGTGGATTGATTACTTTTAGCAAGTGCAGTTTTCATGTTTTAAAACTTTCTCTAAGGTTAGTAATATTAGATAATTGTGTAATGGGAGGATCTTATCTCTTTTGCCTCTAGACTGATCATGTGTCATACATACAAACTTACCTATAATATCTTCCATAATATGCAATTGAAACTATTCTTATGGGGGAGGTGAAGTGAGGGTGGCTGGAGAAAGAGGGAGGGGTCTCTATTGTAAAAGACCCTCTCAGCTTTGATACTTGCCTTGCTTCCAGTTATTTGTTTTATTGGTTAGAGAATTTCCTTGTTATCCTGTAACAGTTTATTGAGATATAGGACCTTCTTTTCTAGAGTACCTTGAAGGTATTGAGTACTGAGCTGACTTCTCTAGCTACCTGCATTTTTTGCCTGACTTAGTAGTGAGATTTTGTAAAAACTAATACTATCAGTCCTTAAAAGTAAGGTTCTCTTGTCACTGTGGTGGTAGATGTACCAACAGGGAGAAATTCAGCTGGAGTTTATTTTATGAGGTCTTGTTATTATCTATTTCCGCCTAAATGAAAATTTCCCTAAAATTATTTGTGTACATTAAATTGAATTATAGAGAATTGAATTAAAGAGAGTTGAATCAGAAATTAATTCTAATATAATTAATTATCCAGAGCAATTAATCTTAACTGTAGGTTTGCCAAGGTGGGCAACATGTTTCGCTTGGTAGGTTTAGTATGGAGCCAGAGAGATGCATCAAACAGAAACTTTTTATATAACATGTAGTTTCACTCCAGAAGTATTCATTTAGACTTGAGACAAATGTGTCAAGAAGTAATTGTAAAGTACTTGGATAATTTAGTATTTGTTATCAGCAACTTGGGTAAGTGGACCAATGTATCATTAATTGGGATCTCAGGTCTCTAGAGTCAGCTGACTTGTGCAGTCTGTTGAACATTAGCTAGAGGATTATGCTGTAGTTCTTATGTTTCTAAAACAATTAATAAAATAAAGTACTATTGTTTATATTAATGTTGATTATATTTACTAAGTCTAAGAGCTTAGTAAATTTAAAAATATGTATGTAAATTTTGCATACAGATTTTAAAAATTGACAGCCCTATACCTTTTAAAATAAATTATTTAAAAATTATGTTATTGCTAATTTTGCTTGTTATAGTAGACTGATGGGAGTACTTCTTTGTAGACACCTGTGCTCAGATTGTAGAAATCTGTGCTCAGGATTCTTTAGTTGTTACAGCTTGCCAACAAATAAAAAACTCACTTATTGAATACACTGTGATGCCTGGCATTGTTGTAAAAGCTTTACCTATGTCTTATTTCATCCTCACAATAATCTGGTTTGATGTAATCTTCATTTTATAGTTAAGGAAATCGAGCCACAGAGAGGTTAAGTGTATTCATCCATTTATTCACTATGTTTTGAGTATGTACTATGTGCCAGCCATTATTCTAGGTGCTGTGAATATAGCATTGACAAAAACATTAAAACAAAGCAGAACAACAACATATTTTACTGTTAGGGAGTTGTGAAGGAATCTCCCCAAACTTGCACAAGTCCTAAGGACAGAGCTAAGATGATCTAGGAAGTCTGACCCTGTAGCCCGTGCTCTTCACCACCAAGCCATGGGGACGTCCCTTTCATTTTAATGTCCATGCTTTCTCTTCTTTCTTACCAAGTCTTAGGCATTTACATTCCTTCTTTTCAGCATTTTAATGCTTCTTTCCTTGCCCCATATTCCTTCTTTTATATTTACCTTTCGTATCATATTCACATTCATGTACATTGAGGTTATCATTCCTACACTTCAGGAACACTTTTCTTTGTGTTGTTTTGCTTTATGTTTGTGCCCTTTATATTTTTACTTCCTCTCTCTCCCTCCTCCCCTTCTTTTACCTCTTTTCCTTTTCACTTTCCTTTCCCCTGTTCCCCTACCTTCCTTCCTTGCCAGAGTGGATGCTAATATTCAGAGGCAAAGAAGGGCTGAGGGAATGAGCTGATGGGAAGAGAGACACAGGGAAAAGAAGAATGGCAGACTCACTAATGACTAGGGGAAGGACAGACTGCTGCCCAGGGAGAGAGGGAGAGTGGTGGGTCAGCTGGAGCTGAGGCGCTGAATCAGAACAGCAGGAGAGCAGTGGAGCCAACCCAGAAAGCAAGTGACAGCAGACCCCAAGTCTCCTCGGAGGGAACTCATTGGGAAAGGGGGCAGATTAAATTATACAGATAGAAAGAACAGAGTGGAGTCTGAGCAAGTGGGTATCACTCCCTCCCAAATAGAATGACTACTGAGTTGATGGTTGAAACTGTCTAAGCATTGCAGTTATAGTATTTGTGTCTCTAGAACATTATACAGCTAACGAAAATAAGTAGAGCGAGGTAGCAAGACATGGACTAGAAAATGCAGCTGCATTAATGTGACTTTATTTCTAATCTCCTAATTAGGTCTAAATATTTTAGATAAAATTAGCACTTATTTTTCGGCTGTCTGCTTAGAGGAGGCCAAGGTGCAGCTTTCTTCTGTCGTCCCAAATGTGGGTTCATCTGACACCAGCCACCTTCACACCAGCTGCAGAAGTTTGAGCTCAACGACATCGAGTTGCACACCTCAGGCACACCAGTGGGGCCCACCATCGGGCCCCTGGGTCTGAATCCAAAAAAGTTGGTCATGACCTTGCCAAAGCAGCCGGTGATTGGAAGGGTCTGAGGATCACAGTGAAACTGACTCTCCAGAACAGACAGGTCCAGGTTGAGGTAGGATCTTTCGTCCCTGCCCTGATCATCAGAGACCTCAAAGAACCACACAGGGACAGAAAGGAGCAAAAAACATTAAGCACAGTGGAAATATCTCTTTTGATGAGATCATCAGCATTGCCTGACAGATGCGGCACTGATCTTTATCTAGAGAACTCTCTGGAACAGTTAAAGAGATCCTGGGGACTGCCCAGTCTGTGGGCTGCAGTGTTCATGGCCGCCACCCTCAGGACATCAACATTGGTGCAGTGGCATGAATAGCTAGTTAAGAACTATAAAGGAAAACATTTCAATTAAAGACCTTTTGACAACCCCCCCCCCAAATTAGCACAAATGGTGGTTGAATTGGAAGTAATTTGGTCTTGTTTTATAACATTTTTTTAAAATGCATGTGCTAATGTTTTCATCCATCTTCTGACTGTGTGCCATGCACAGACAGTGTGTAAATGCCCTCTGTAGGCACTTTAACTTAGTTGGGCAGACAAATGACAACTTCTAATGTTGTCTAAGGAATATAAACTAAGTAGAAAACCTACTAAATATGCCTTTTGGGTGAGGTAGTCCAGTAGAATCCAAATGAAAAATCGGACCGGGACAGGAGTTCAGAACAGCCGCTTCAGGCAGGGAGGCTAGCAGGCGTGGAGGCTGGGCAAGAGAGGAGAGAGATAAGTGTGGAGAAGAAGCCCAGTGAGTGCTGGGTAGTTGGTGAGTGGCAGAAGATGAATTTGCAGAGTAGGCTGGAGAGTGGAGAATGCCTGCTGCCTGTACTTTAATTACTTATGTCTTTGTTTTTATTTTATGCCTTAAAAATCTTTTAAATGAAGTAAGATTTTAAAATAATTAGTGTCAAAATGTTTAGTTCTGGAAGAGTATGCCCTCTGGATATATTAAGGATTCATATTGGCATTAACATTTTGCACACTAGAAATTTTAATTTCAAAATTTACTCATTGTTCATTTTCTAAATCAAGTTGTGTCATTTCCATTTTTTTCTAATTACAATTAATGCTGCTATGAACATTCTTGTCCATCTTTTAGTGCATTTGCATATGTAGTTTTGTTGGGTAAATCTCTAGGGTATTCAGAATAGCTCGTTATTTGGTTAGTTTATTCATTGTTTTGGGGTCATTCGTATTGGTAGTAAGATTTTGAGAAACCCTTTCTTTGAAAAGGTAGATAATACTTCCAAGGGAATAATAAGATGATAAATAAACTAAGAATTTTATAGTGTATTGTGTGTACACTGTTTCTGTAGTTGGACTATCTAAATGTTATTTGCAATGTTGAAATCACATTTTTGAGGATTAGCTTAACATCTGTTTTGAAATTAATAATTTTTTGTTTCTCTAAACAAAGCTTTGCCATCAGATCTTAGTATGAGATTATATTCTTTAACTCTACAGCTCTTAAGTATAGCTTTATTTTCCCTATAAATTTGTTTGGGATTATGTGAGCTGAACTGTTGTCTAAAGGAGAAAAGATAAAGAGAGTCAGAAGCTGGTTGAGGAAACTCCAAGAAATAAAAATCTTGAGGCAGACACTCAATCAGGAATTAGTTTAAGTCAATATGTTATTTACCCCAAAGTTGTCAGCTTTTAGTTTAAAATACTTTTTATGAAGAAAGTTGTCCTCATGCCCTATCATAATGGAATCTTCTGATTTAGTGTTAGATGAAGATATTAATTAGGTTTTCTGTTTTCAAGGTAATAATCTTTAGGGATTATTGTAGTATGCAACCAGAAAATAATTTTCTTTGTTATATCAAAAGAAAACGCTCACAGCTTTATAACATAGTAATTGCCAAAATATAGGAGATAGCGATGGTAAAGGACAGCCCTTATTAATCATAATCTTAGTTTGTCTAGGAAAAAAAAAGTTATATTTTCCAGGGATTATGTTCACTCTAAAACTGAAAGACACAAAATTAAGGAATGAGGTTGTATTTTTCAGTAAATTTTAATGGTATGTGTTGAGCATTTGTTCTGCGGCTTATGATTTCTGGGTAGAAGCATAAACAAGAAGGCACCATTGTTGTACCCACATATTTTATAACCTAAAATAGAACTAAGACATTTGTATATGTGGATTATTCTGAGGCGAGCATTTAGAACTAATTGATTCAGTGGTATATTCTAGAATTCTGCTTACGCTGTGCGGTAGTGAAGGACTGGGTGAATTCAGTGTGGTGACGAGAGCCCAGATCTGTAAGATGACACACTGAGACAGCCACTTTCACGCATGAGCAACGTTTGGTCCTGTCTGGTTTGGAGGAGTTTCCCCTTTTAGTCTAACCTGCAAGCTGAGCGGCCCAAGTAAAACTGAAGATACAGAGACGCAGAGGCCAATAAACAGAGCTGGGTGAATGAAAAACACTCATTCTTCTGCACTTGGGTAAAAAAAGCTAGTCATATGACTAAAAGTTAATAATGCTGCTCTAGTTTGTCATTACCAATGATAAATGTAGTGAAAGGGTTTTTTTGTATTCATCATAACAAATGGATGGATTTTGTCCCATTTGTGGTCTGTTGGAAAGTTTTATGTTTGATTGTCTTTGATCACTGTAGTATATTTTGGTATTCATAACTGGTTTTTCTTTGCTCCTAAAAGTACAAAAAGTTTTAAATGTAATATTTCATGTGTATGAAGGACAGGTTATGTAATAAACTTGATTCATCATACATCTGTACTTCTTTCTGAATAGTATATTAGCTGAACTGTTTTTCTTCTTCAGCTTATATTGTCTTTATATCATAAGATTGAGGCATTTTTTTCATGTCCAATTTATTATTAGAAAATACCATATATAAATTGAATCTTTCTCATCTTTAGAAGTTTTTTTTTTCAATTTTTTGCTCCAGTTATTTTAATTTGTTTAGACTTTATTTAATGCCTGCTGTGTTTTTGTCATTGGCCTAGGTCCTCTGAGAATACAAAGGTGAATAGCACGATTTTTGCTCTTGAACAGAAGACAGGTTAATAATGAGTGTTATGCTAAATATGTTCTATTCAGTGTTCTACAACTAACATGTAAATTATTTGTATATGTGTTGGCATTTTAGTTCACCATCTAGTTGGTTATTTAATGGATGGATGCTAGCTTTACTTGGAGTTATGAGTAGGTAGCAAAGTAAAATTATTGAAAAAAATGTGTAAGGCTGATAGTCTGCAGGGTTAATATTCATGGTTTTTAAGACCTCTTCAAGTATTAAGAGCTTCTCTTGAGACAGTTAAGTAAATAATGAAGTTTGTTTAACTTAGACATGAAGTGCTAACATTAGCATAGTCTAATGTACCAATGTTGAACTGCAGCCAAATCATTGCCCTGCTACATACAAAAATAAGGGAATACTTCATATATCTTTAGTAGATTGAATTTCCAGGTGCAATACTTAGAGGCATGATACTTTTTATCTGTTGGAGCCCTTGCCTTTAACATTTAAAAGTCAAAATGCCGTATTGGACCTGCCAGTCTTTTTAGAACTCCGCTAACAAGAATTGCTTGATCTTAGGTGATACTTCATAATTAAGTAAGTTTTATTGTAAACTTAATATACTCACTGCATTGTATTGAAAATATGTTATGACAATACTGTACTATAAATATTGCATTACTATAAATATTTAATTATTGAATTAAAAAACCTTTAAAACCAAAGAAAATTAGACTTGTTTAGAGCAGAGATCAATAGTGTGGTAGGTGTCTTCCCAAAATTCTTGTCCACCTAGAACCTCTCAGAATGTGATCTTAGGGTCTTTGCAGATGTAATTAGTTAAGGTTAGGCCATACTGGATTAAAGTGGGCCCTAATTCCAAAGACTAGTGTCTTCATAAGATACAGAAAGATACGGAGAAGAAGGTGATATGAAGACATGAGAAAAAAAAAAATCAAGAGAATGTTGAAAAGGCTCTTAAAGTGTGATCTGAAGTTATTCACAGGAAAAATGAGACTGCCATTTCTGAGATGTAACAGATGGCGAAGACAGTGAACTGACAAGTGAGGATTGATTTGATGAAATTTTTCAAATGTGTTTTCATTGCCAAATATAAAGTTAATAAGGGGCGGCCACACCAGCTAACCAAATATGGCTCCAGGAACTGAGCTGAAGGAGCTCAGAAAGCAGGGAAGGGTTAGGGTATCTGTGAATGCAAAGTTATAATAAAATTCACATTTGAAAAAAATACCTTCTCTAAATGTACACAACCAAAGAAGAGACATGAGCATCGGATATTCAGATACTAAGAAGTAATATTTATGATGGGATATTATATATATTACTTGATAGAGAACTTTAAAGATGCCTGAGAAATGACTCTGGTTCCTTATGAGGACCAGGGATGAGGGATGAAAGGGGAAACCTGCTCTCTAGTTCATTCCCAGTTGCCTTTCTCATCTCCTCCCCAACTTGATTTACTTACTTCTTTGGTCAAGGTTAATTAACTAGATGCTGGTGATCCATCAGGTCACAAAGACATTGTGAATCTAATACTGTAAGTCAGTGTGTCTCAAATTGTGGTCCTCAGACCTGCAGCATCAGCAGAATCTTGGGCCCCCACTCAGAATTACTGAATCAGAAAATTCTGGGTGGGAGAGCTCTGCAGTCTGTATTTAGCAAGACTTCCATGTGATTTCGTTGCATGCTAAAGTTTGAGGCCCTCTGCTGTAACTTGTCTTTGTTCAGCATTTCCTTTAAGCATTTTAATTTATTACAGTTTGTTGTGT
Organism: Eonycteris spelaea; assembly: GCA_003508835.1. Classification (NCBI taxonomy): domain Eukaryota; kingdom Metazoa; phylum Chordata; class Mammalia; order Chiroptera; family Pteropodidae; genus Eonycteris; species Eonycteris spelaea. The sequence goes on from PUFA01000056.1 coordinate 2,189,331, forward strand.
ATTGTATGCAATGTCCAGTGATGCTAACCATCTTTATTACTTTGATTTTTCAAATTTGTTAAATTCATGGCTAATATTACTGTTATAATAATATAACTATGGTATTTATTAATTATATTAGCAATAGTTTTATTGTTTGGCTATTAGCAATAGTATATTGCTTTGGTGGATTTTTCCCCCTTTTAAATTACTTTGGCCTGTGTTTACAAAATCTGTACAGTATGAAGGGGTAGCTCACATTTTCCAGGTACTGTTTTAATGAATATTATAAGGGAAATTGTAAGCTCTAGTGGTATTCAAGAATTTAGAGATTAGAGAAAGGTTTAGAGCATGACATTTCTCAAGGATAAGAGTCTACAGTAATTTGGGAGATATAAATAAACCTAATCAAATTGAGTAGCTGTCAATAAGAGGCATTATTTACTGGGAAGTTGACTATATATGTTTTGATATGATGCCTAAATTAACTGTCCCCAGATCTGTTTAGCAGCTGGTTGTCATTACCATTAACTAAAAGCAACTAGTCTTCAGTCTGTTTCAAAGGTCCTGCCAGCATGCCTTGCCGAGCGCTGAGACAGAGTTCCCAGGTGTCAGTTGAATTTTCAGGTCTGTAGACCTTGTTATAGGGTTCTTTAAATCCTTCTGCCAGCTTTTGAAATGACCCTAGGCAGGTAATTTAATTCAGTTTCCTGTCTTTGGAGGTAGTCAAGAAGGATTTAAGGATTTATATGCAATAAATAAGAAACATCCTTTAGAGTTTTATCTGCATAAGCTCTAAAGATAGAGGAGGTGAGGTGAGAGTTGAGTATTTTCACTCATTCTTGACAATTTTCAGCTCCAGAGATTTGGTAAATTCTTTAATTAACTTCTGTGTGGCGTGCAAACTTTCTTAGTTTTTGATGCCATAACATCATGAATACTTTTATTCTCTAAAATTGTGGAAATTGTGGTTGCTTAGCTTGTTGTTCTTATTCTTGTTTTGTTTTTTTTTTTTTTACTATTTCGGGTTACAGTAGACCTTCACAAAGCCCTGTAAGTACTTTTATATATTATTTTAGGGAAATGTAGATTATTAATGTTTTACTATGTTCAGGTAAATAGAACTAAGTGAAACTAACATAGTAAATAGTTGTAATAGTTATTGCCCCAAAACTTCATGGCTTAAAACATCACACATTTAGAGTTTAAGTCAAGAATTCAAGAGTAGCTTAGTGCGTGTTTCTGGCTGGAGACTGTCATGAAGTTTGCAGTCAAGATGGCCAAGGGGCCAGTTCTCTGGGCTTGACAGGAGCTAGAGAGTTTGCACCATGTGGCTGCTGAAGAGAGGCTTCAGTTCCTTGCTGGCGATTTACAGAAGGATTCAGTTCCTTATTGGCCTTTTCGTAGGATTCCCAGACTGTCCTTGTCACCTGGCAGCCAGCTTCCCCAGAGGGAGTGATGCTAAGAGGGAGCAAGGAGGAAGCTACAGATGCCTTTTTCCACATGGTTTCAGAAGTCCCAAGCAGCCATCAAGTCTGCCACATTTTATTTGTTAGAAGCAAGTCGCTAAGTTCACATGTAGGGGGCTAGAATTAGGCTCCATCTTTTGGAGGGAAGAATTTAAAGGAATTTGTGGACATATTTTTAAATCCCTGCAATGATAGACACTAAGATATATTTAGCAAAGACATGTAATAGGCAGCGACCAAATTTGTACTTATTTATGTTTTTTAGTGGTATTCTAGTTAAAACAGTTGTTTCTGCTGCTATATATTATATGTTCCTTAAAATTCTTATGTTCTCCAGAATGTAAATTAAAAATAAAGGGTTTATGAGAAGATGGAGTTGAGGAAAGGCAGGACTCCAACTCCATGCATCTTCATAAACAACCAAAATACTAATAACATGTTGGATACGTGAGGAGATAGCCTGGACAGCCTAGGCAGGCAGCTTGGTGTGGCTGGGAGTTGAGTTGCCTGAGGGAATATTAAAAATGCCAAATGAAAGAGGAGAGGTCGCTAGCTTATGGGTTTTGAAACAGTGCATTTACTATGAGCTTTCTCCTTTCTTTTTGAAAGTTACAATTCTACTCTCATTATTCTAACTCCTCTTGCCTAGAGTAAACCCTTATGAACCAACACAGCTTGCATATGGTACTGACATCATTCATCTATTCATGATCATATGTGAGCTAATTGGTATTAATAAAACATATGGTAGCAGAACAGACTGTAGTTTCCCTTAAATAAATATTTTCTTCTAGTCACGTTTATTAATTTATTTAATAACATTTTCTTCTGATAGATAAGACAAAAGTAGACTTCAATTTCAAAAGCTCCTGATCAAAATTAGAAAATTCTAAGTTAGCGACATGCAAATTAGTGATTATTTTCTATATTCTCTTTCTGCACCCCCCCATTTTAATTCTGTCATCTTGTAGAATGCCATTTAAGTGTAGACTTCAAAGTGCAGAAGAGAAGAGAAGAAAAACGAAATGAGCAATACCCAGACTCTTATTTTAAAGATGGAGGGGTTTTTCTGAGCATCATCATGATTGCTGCCCTTGGATCCAGAGCCGTGCTGACAGAGGGCTCGTCAAAACAGACTGCTGGGCTGCAAGGCCGCAGTTCCAAATCAGCAGTTCCTGGACGAGACCTGAGAGTGTGCCTTTCTAATGTGTTTCCAGGAGACCTGCTCCTCCTGGTCCTGGGACCCCACTTGTAGACCCACCGAGTCTGAAGTAATAACCTGCCCTGCTCCCAGTTGAGTCAACAAAGAAGGCTATTTTATTGAGAATTCTCAGTCAGGATTTTTCCCATGAGAATAGCTCTACCCAGTTCTCTTAGTTATGTCTGTTAAGGATAAAGTTCTCATATTTGTGTCAGAGTTAGAGATTTTAATGAACTAATGCGTTATTGCTCTAATTACATTTGTTTTCAAAAGATAGTATAGTGACACCTGAGTGGAGGGAAAGGCCACAGAGTTCAGTCCTTTACTTTGAAAAAGGGTTGAGAGCTAACTTTAGGCCTGTCGTTTTAGGGTTGAAAGTAGAGCAAAGCAGCAAATTCGAAATTTCTTTTATACTTATTATAGTCGATAATTGGAAAAGAATAGCAGAGGAACTGTGTTAATACTGAAGTTTGGAGCTATATTTGGACAAGGGCAGATAGCTCTTCCAGTCCACTGGTCCAACAGGGCTTCTCTGAATTTCTGAATAGTAATACATTGAAATCAAAACTTTGAATAAAAAATAAATGAATAGTAGGTCTTAGAAAGAGTTACATTGAAAAGTCTGGCCCTTTGTTCCAGCCAAGATGGAGTAACAGGGACGGCATTTGTTCTCTCACCTGAAATAACTGGAAATCAGATGAAATATGTAAAACAGCTTTCAGACATTAGGCATCAGATGGCACAGGATGCAGAATCCCACAATAAATGCACTCATGAAGAGAGGGGAAACAAATCAGAAGAATCCTGGAAATGAACCACTTGACTGATGGGAGAGTTCCAGTGGCAGAGAGGAGGAGCACTGACAGGAGCCTGGGATGCACCCTGAGCTCAGGAGACGGGGCTGGGAGCCCACTGAGGCTAGGCAGCTTTAGTTTACTGAGCAGAGTGCTGGAGAGAAAAAGAGTTGCTCAGAGAGACAGCCCTGCAGATGTTCAAGGAGTCTTCAGTGAGCCGTCAGCCGAGCAGTAATCAGCGCCCGTATGTGAGGGAACTATCCAAGGCGGGACGAAGAAAACCACAGAAAAGGAGCAGAAGGAACAATCCTTGACGCTCACACAGGCCCTGGAATAGTTCATGTTCCACCAGCCAGAGTAGGAAATCTGGTATTTACAGGGTATCAGAATACTCAGCAGAGAATTGCTTGCTAATATTACTGTTAGCTTGAGGCTTACGGCTGCTCTGGTCTTACATATGACAAATCTTAGAAAGCAAGCCTCGTAAGAGCTGAGCTGTTTCCAGCTAACTTAACTGTGTTCCAGAACGAAACTCGAAAATATTTATAGAAATACAAAAACATCCAGCACTTAACAAATTCATGATGACTAGCATCCAAACAAAAATTACCAGGTGTGTAAAGAAGCAGGAAAATATGACCCATAATAAGGAAAAAACTCGGTGATACCATACCCATGATACAGTTAGTTGACAAGGACATTTAAACTGATTATAGTTATACTTCATATATTCATGAAGGTAAAAGAAAGCATGTGTAGATTAAGGAGAGACATGTCACATACATAGTTAGGCGTGCAGTGTATGCGGTGTGTGTGTGCACTTCTAGAGATGAAAAGTACACTGGATGGAATTAACGATAGATTAAATCCTGCAAAAGAAAAGATTAGTGAACCTGAAACCACAATATACCAGAATTTGTGGAATGCAGCTAAAGCGGTGCTTAGAAGGAAGTTTATATAGCACTTAAGTGCCTGTTAGAAAAAAGAAAAGCTTCAAATCAGTGACTGCAATTTCCACCTTGAGAAAGTAGGAAAAAGAGCATAAATTAATCTCAAAATTAGTAAAAGAAGCAATAATGATAAGGACAGAAATAAATGAAACCATAACCAGAAAAACAATAGAGAATAAAACCGAAAGATGGTTTTTTGAGAAGCTTAATAAAATTGGTAATCCTCTAACCAGACTGATCAAGAAAAGATGGAAGAATCAGATTACCCATATCAAGTATAAGAAAGGTGATAGCACTGTAGAGTCTACAGATATTAAAAAGGGTAATAAGGAAATATTGTGAACAACTTTATGCCAACTGTATGACAACCTACATGAAATGGACAGACTTCTTGAAGATAAAAACTACAAAAGCTTACTCAAGAACAAATAGGTAATGGAATAGCCCTAACTCTAGTAAAGAAATTGAAATTATAGTTTAACACCATCCCTCCTTCCTCCCTCCTCCCCTCTGACGCACACCCCCAAAAACAACCCAGAAAAAAGACAAGACTCCAGGTCCAGATGGCTTCACTGGTGAATCCTACCAAATGTTTAAGGAACAAATAATACCACTTTCATCCAGACTCTTCCAGAAAAGAGGAAAGAATACTTCAGCTCAGTCTATGAGACCAGCCTTACCCTGACACCAAAGCCAGAAAAAGACATGAAGAGAAAAGCATAGTCTGAAATCCCTCATAAATATAAATGTAATAATTATTAACAGAGTTTTAGCAAATTGAATCCAATGTATATAAAAATGACAATAGATTATGACCAAGCGCAATTTATCCTAGAATGCAAGACTGGAATGCAAAAGTTTAACATTTAAGAACCAGCTGGATTTATCGTGACCATTTCAACAAGTAGCAGAGCAGCAGTTTAAATAATGTCAGCATCCCTTTCTGATTAAGAAAGTAAACAATTTAGCAAGTTTGGAATAGAAGGGAACTTCTCAGCTTGACAAAAGGCATCAATGAAAAACATACAATTAATAGTCTTTTTAATGGTGAAAAACTGAATGCTATCCCCCGAAGATTAGGAAAAAGGAAATCGCCCTAAGATTAAGATTGTATAGAAGGTTCTAGCTAGTGTAGTGAAGCAAGAAAGACTTAATAAAAGGCACCCAAATTGCAATGGAAGAAATAAAACTAATTTTTCACAAAGAGGACTCATGCTACCTGATTTCAAGGGTAATTATAAAGAGTCAGTCATCAGGATAGTTTAATATTAGTTGAAGATACACAAATAGATGAGAGGAGCAAGAATACTCAAGAAATTGACCCAGCCAGCTATGGTCAATAGAGTTTTGATATGGGTGCCAGAGCTTTTTAGTGGGAATGGATGATCTTTGCAACAGATAGTCCTAGAATAATTTAGGTGGCTGTTTGTCAAAAATAAAAACAAAAACCCTCTATTTCTTGTTATGTATAAAAATTAACTTGAATTTAATCGTAGACCTAAATATAACAATTAAAACTATAAAATTTCTAGAAGAAAACAGAAAATCTAGTGACCTCAAGTTTATCAGAGTCCTTAAATACAACACAAAAAGCATTAATTATAAGAGATAAATCGAAAATTGGATTTTATTAAAATTGAAATTTTGCTCTCTCAAGTACTGTCAATAAAATTAAAAAGCAAGCCTGACTGGGGGAAAATATTTGCAAGTTATGTATCTGACAAAGGATTTGTATTCAGAATAGAGGAGTAACTCAATCCAATTAAAGCTGAACAAAAGAATTGGTCACCTCAGCAAAGAACATCTGAGTATCTCAGATAAGCTCTTGGGAAGATGATCAGCAGCATTAGTCGTTAGGGGAAGGCACATTAAATATAATGAAGTGCTACCACATGCACTCTCTAGGACAACTAGCGTGTTGACAGGGAGCTGGAACTAGAGCTCTCCTGCTGCGCTGGTGGTGATGGGGATGTAAATGCCACCACCCAGCCGTGCCAGTCCTCTGTGTTTACGCAAGAGAAATGACAGCGTATGTCCACACATGAACTTGTACACCAATCAATCAAAATAGGCAAAAAATTGGAAACGATACAAATCTTCACCAGCAGTTGAATGGTTAAACAAACTATGGTATATTCATACAATGGAATACTATTCAGCAGTAAAAAAAAAAAAAAGAACAAACTCTTGGCATACTAAACAACATGGACAAAAAGTGACAAAAAGCAGATCAGCAGTTGCCTGAGGATGGGAGGGACTAGGTGGGCATGAAGGGAGAGGGAGCGATCGCAGCAGGCAGCTGTTGGCAGTGATCAGTGTGCTCATGTTCCAGCGATGGATTTACGGGGGGTGTGTGTCAAGTCAAATTACCACGTGCCAAGTGAGTAAGAGAGAGAAAGTCCATGTTATAAATCACCTGTTGTTATGTTATATAAATCACCTGTTGTGGTCAGGTCTCTCTCTCGGCTCAAAATACTTGCTTTTGTTGTCTGTCTTTCCTCCTGGATCATGTAAGAAATTCCTTAAACTTGTAGGGAATTAGAGTAACATTTCTAGACTAAAAATTATAACAACTGATCCAACTTTAAACTGGCAAGCATTAGTCACTTTGGTGTTGTCAATATTTATTAGAGCATAGGGCAGTTGGAATTCCTCTGAAGAGAGGAGTTTGAGAATTGGTAGGGAAATCCAAACTAATTCCTTCGGTCATAGAATAAGGAAGTGTAAAGAAGGGCGCTTGGGTGATTGCCCAGGCACATTTTGCCCTTCATCTCCTGTTTTTTCAGAGCCCAGTTGGTACCCCTCCAGAGCCCTCGGAGCTCCTAGGGTGTGCTGATCCGCAACACCCAGGGAGAGAACTGCCGAGGGCATTGAAATTCAGTCGAGGGCATTGAAATTCAGTCAGAGCAACACAAGGCAGAGTTGATTCAGACTGGGATGTTTAGGGCTTTCCAAGGACAGACCGATCTCACCAGTAGGCTCCAGGGCTATTCAAAGGCTCCTTGCGAATTTTTCTAACTGGGGAATATTAAGCCTGTCTCTGTTGATGTCTCCCTGCTTTTCACTTATGTATCCCTTCTAGTCTTGGTCATTCTGTCTGATGATGTTGCTCTGGGCTTTCTCCAGGATTTTTGTGGAGTTGGAAAATTGAAGGGTGTTCCTTATGTATCCCTGTTGTCCTTTGCTCAGTCTCTAATTACAATGCGACAGGTTAATAAGTATCCTCGAAGCCTATTTTTGATGTGGCTGAATAAAACACCTGTTTTTTTTTTTGCACACACACACACATATACAGAGAGAGAGAGAGAGAGACTGTGTGTGTGTGTGTGTGTGTGTGTGTGAGAGAGAGAGAGAGAGAGAGAGAGAGAGAGAGAATCAGTAGTTCTCTTATTCAGATGGTAGGCCTTGTCTGAATGTCATTCTGCCAAAGTCATTTCTAGCTGGGAAATGGAGACTTTTCAGATCTTTCTCAGCTCTTTGCCTCTGAGTCTCAGCGTGTCTCTCTCTGTGTTCCCTCTGAGAGTCACAAGCACCACAGCACATCATCCTTCATAGATTGGTGTTGAGTTTATCTTCATGGACTTAGCCTATGGTTAGAGAGTAATATTTTCTTATTAGAAAAGTCATTCTTTAATTGTCTCCTTAATAGTAAATATACATTGAATATCTGTAGGAGGAAGAATCTCAGCAGTTAATTCCATTAAAACTGATAGTTTCATTAAATACTAGATCTTGAACGTTATTCTACCTCAGTCTGTTATGTTTTCTTCTTAGTATATTTAGAATAGCTCTAGCCATTTGTAAAAGTCATATCATATCTTTCTTAGTGTAAAGTTAAATTATGAAGGATATAGAAGAAAGTAAAATTTGGTTATAACAGAGGAATTAAAATGATCTTTCCCTGGGCTTTTCAGGAAGAAGCTGTTCTTCACCTAATATTAAAATATGTGTGTGGAGTAGGTGTGGCAGTTCTTATGATGATTGCATTACTGCAGGTCTCAGATTCCCTCAAGTATAAACTGGATTATTTTCCTATAATTATTTGCTGTTGTCTGGGTAATTTATCTGGTATGCCAGAGAGTAGAAAAAGGCCCATTTCTTTAATACTTAACCTGTTTACTTGTGTTTGTTTCAGGAAAACCTCACAGCACCGGTAGCTCTGAACGGATTCAGCTCTCAGGAATGTATAATGTCCGTAAAGGCAAAATGCAGTTGCCAGTGAACCGGTGGACCAGACGCCAAGTCATCCTGTGTGGCACCTGCCTAATCGTGTCGTCCGTGAAAGACAGCTCAGCTGGAAAGATGCATGTTCTGCCACTCATTGGTGGGAAAGTAAGTGGAAAACAAACAAAATATCAGTAGGTTTCCTAGCGTCATTAAGGAGCTTGCTTTGAGCCTTTTCTGTGGGTAGATGGTTTTGGACTCATCTAAGGTCTTGTTCATTTCCTCTTCTACTCTACCAGTGAGCATTATTGGTTGGTGGACTTGTGGAAAATAACAGTGCCATGAGCTCACGTGAGGCCCTGATGATCCCTGCTTTACTTACCTACAGGACTGAAAATAGAGCAACTAGAATTTCAATGTTGTATTTTTGGCTGGAGATGATAAGTTATTACTTATGAGTAAACATCTTTTGATATCTTGAGCATGTTTTGTCGTATAACATAATGATCCTTAAGTCCATCACCTTAGGATTATTCAGGCATGTTTACTGAAGGTTAGACTCTCTAGCACAAATCTTTGATCCCCCTTTGCTATACCTCTCTGTTTAGTTGTGTTTAGTGACCAGTGGGGTTAGCATTTTTAGTTTATCACTAAAGCTAGTCATGGTTTTTGAGCCTGAAATGTTATTCCTTTTGGAGAAAACATGTGATACAGCTGATAGCTGTATTTGACATTTACTGGCTGCTTTTATTTGGGCATGTTAACAATTTTATTCCTATTATCTATGCAATAGAACCAGATTGCTTGGGGAATGATTTTTTTTTTTTTTTGTACCAGATTTATTTAACTTCCCAAGTGTTGGTGGGGAGGGGTATAGTTACCATAATTATATGTTAATGTTTCTTGATTTTTAACTGATATGATAATCTGTTAATAAACGGGGAGGCAAGTTTGGGTGAAGAAATGGAGTTTTGGAAATTGGGCATGAGAAAGAAGGCAGGTTGTGGAGAATATAAAGAGAAGAAAAATAAGAAACCAGTTTTTGTTAAAGGGAAATTATTTTTTAATTGGCAAATGTTTGAACAGCTGGTTCCAGGGATTAGAAATGAACCAGGTAAGACCGGATGTGTAAAATAACCAATGTTGTTCACCTGCTATGTAGCAAACTATTCTTCATTCCTAAATTTAAACTGGTTCTTCTTAACTAGTAACTAGCCCATGTCAGTTCTTATTCCCCTCTGCTATTACACATTCTGATCCTAAGAAGACTAATACTTGATCATTTTAAAAAATAGATTGTGGCCGGCTGCAAGGTATATTTAAATCTATTTCAGTCATCCATTTTGAAACCATTGCTTCTTAACTTTTGTCTGAACATTGAAGAATTAGTGTTATTTTATTACTGAGGAGTTTGTTCTTTGGATGGACTACTGAAAATTTAGTCGTTATTACTCCCATAGGTCATGATTAAAAATGTGTATTTAATGTTTGATGCCTTGTTAGGTCAGCAATCTGTTTCTTTCTCTGTGATGTTAGGGATTTGCATAGGCAAATTTAATATAACTATTTATTAAATATCCTATGTGAGGAAAGCCACTTTACTTGGCATCCCAGAAATATTAAGATGGATAAGTCACCATCCCTGCCTTTGAATAGCTTATAATTTACTATCCAGATGAAAGATGGACACGATAATATCTGCTCTCAGAGAGGTGCAAAAAAGTAGTGTGGAGGAGTAGTGGAAGGAGATATTACATTCTGTGGGGGAATTAGAATTTTGCGGTGAAGGAGATAGCAATTATTATAGCACTCGAAGGGTGAAAATTTTATTGACATATGAAGGAGCCGCTTAGAAAGATTATTGTGCTCAGAGAAGCAGAGGCAGGAAAGCAGTGGAATGTTCAGATAAGGTCAGAAGATCCAGTTATAATTAGCATTTTCATTCAGAGCTAGAGACTTGTCCTGTTTCCCAGGCCTATTATTGGATGGACTTTACCATTCAGTGAATTGAAAGTTAATAGCTTTCTTTTCTCACAGACAAACCTTGTAAAACCTGTTTTGCACTATGCCTTTAAAAATAATTAAGTATGTTGAAAATTAAGTCTTTTAATACCCATTGACCAAGTTAGGAAAAAATAATTTACTCTTTGCACACTGAATTTTCATTAATGTTTGTCTGTTCCTTTTTTCATTCTGTTCTGTTGTTAAAGGAAAAGCTGAGAGTAGATGGGTTTTTAAATTTTTATTTTTAAAATTTCTATAAGGAAGGGCTAGAAATGAGGTGTTAGATTGGTCATAACTTAGCCATAATTATTGAGATAATCAAATTTAACATACCACTTGAGCATTATCATTAGTTTACACTTTCAACTGTAGAATTCTAATTATGAAGTTAAATAGAGCTCTCTTAAAATTTAATTGTTAAAAAAGTATTTGTGCAATGGATATTTTATTGGTTGTGCAATTATTGTGTTATATTTAATTTGTCCTTTAGAATTTAACACAGATTTTTAGATAACTTTATTTAACATTTTTAATATTTGTTAAATTATGATGCATAATCAACTGAATAACTGTTAACCTACTACTACTCAATTTAAAGAAGGATAGCAGTATCAATACCAGTGTTTCTACTTGTCCTCTTTACAGCCGTTTCATTACCTCCCCAAACCCAGTATCCACTGTCCTAGAATCTGTATCCATTTTCTTACTTAAATAAGTTTTATCATGTAATTATGTTGTGCTTGTTTTTGATATCGTCCCATGTGGGGTCTTCTGTGAGTGAATTTTTTCACTCAATATTATATTTCATAATAAGATTGTATGTTGCTTGCTATCTGTGGTTTTCATTTCTGTATAATGTTCCACTCTGTGAATATTATAAATTCCCATAATTTTTAAAGTAATTTTACTGTTGATGGACATTTGGGTTGCTTCTAGTTTTTCGTTGTTATAAATAATGCTGCTGAAATAGTCTTATGTTGATATGCCTCCTAGTTTGCAAGTAGTTTTTTAGGGCGGTAGTTCTCAGCTAGATTTACTGTGCCCGAAGGGGAATTTAGTAACATGTGAGAATGTTTTAATTGCCAAATGATTCAACAGACAGCATACCTAATGTAATGTAATAGTTAATAGTTAATGTAAGCTAAGTTATGCTGTGGTAACAAATTCCCCAGAGCTCAGTGATTTCTCACTCACACTATATGTCCATTGTGGATTGGTGAAGACTTCTTTTTTCGCATGGTTGTTCGGGGACCCAGCCTGATAGAGGCTCTGCTCTCGTATAATATTTGGAACATGCAGCCTTCCTTTGTCGCTTAGGCAGGGGAAGAGGTAACTGCAAGGTAACTGCAAGGGCATTAACCAGCTCCTGTATATTTGGAGCAGAAGTGACACCACTTTTGCCCACGGCTCATTTGCCGTAACTAGTGATATGACTCGACCTTAATTACAAGGTGTCTGGAAAGCGGAGAAGTAGATAGAATGTATGGTTAGTACCAGTGTCTTTGCTGCAAAGGGACACTGTTGGCATTTATAGGGCAGGAGCTCAGAGTAAAAAGTATTAGACAGTCCTTCACAATATACAGTGAAGAACTGTTAATCCAAAATTCCTGTAGTGATGTCCTTGAGAAACATTGCTCTTGAATGCAAACTTAGGAGTGCATTTATTGGGCTATAGAGCATGTGCACATTTACTTCTACAAAGTCATATCAACTTGTTTTCCAGAATTGTTTTGCACCATTTTATGCTCCTGTCAGTATACAAGTGTTTTGGTTTTTCTACATCTTCACCAAGTTTTATTGAAGTATAATTGACCTACAATAAACTGCACATTTTGATTACATTTTGATAACTGCGCACCGATAGCTATATATACTCATTAAACCATCACCACAATCAAGGCAGTAATCATATCACCCCAAAAGTTTCCTTATGCTCTTTTGCACCCCTCCCCTTCCACCCTTTTCTTCTTTTTCCCATCTCTAAGAAACCACAGACTTGATTTTTGTCAAATATATTAGTTTAAAAGGCTTTTTAAAAAATTACATTTTCTCTGTAATGTACAGAAATACAGTTGATTTATGAGTATTGATTTTATTTCCAGTCATCTTGCTAAATTTTATTCTAACATGTTTATAGATTCTTTGGAGTTTACTATGTAAGTAATCATGTCATATTCAAATAAAGACAATATTATTTCTTCCTTAATACATTTCTTATTGTAATGGCCAGGACTCTAGTAAGGTATTGCATGAAAGTAGTTGATACTTGCCTTATCAATGATTTTAAAGTGATTGTTATCTTACCAACTTCGAAATCGCCTTAGGTGTCTGATAAATATCCTTTGTCAGCTTAAGAGAGTTATTTGTGTTCTCACTTTACTAAGAGTTTTTATCATGAATGATGATGAATGGGTGGTGAATGTTATCAAATGCTTTGTTTGCAACTGTGGGATGATCATAGAGTTTTCTTCTTAATCTGTTAATATGATTAATGATTTTATAGTTCCAATAATGTTAAACCATCTTTTCTTTCCTGAGGTAAATCCAACTTGTTCTTGGTATATACTTTTTTCTGTATTACTGAATTTTGTTATAACGTTTTGTTCGAGGTAAGTGTCCATAATTGAAGTTAGCCTCTCACTTTCCTTTCTTTTACTGCTCAGCTTTGTTTTTGGTTATATTGGCCTTATATAATAGGTTGGAGTATTTTTCTTCATCTTTTGTTTGGTAGATGAGTTTACACAAATTTGGAATGACCTGTTTCTTGTGACTTTGGTAAAATTCTCCTATAAAACCATGTAGGCCCGATTTCTTCTTGAAAGTTTTTAGAAAAAAAATTCATTAAATTTCCTAAATGGTTATAGAAAAAAAAATAGGACTTTTGTTTTTTCCTTGATTTTTTTGTTGTTGGTAAAATATATTTTTCTAAAAATTTGTCACAAAATTGTTTATAATAGTCTCTTGAATATTTGCTTAATCTGTAGTCATGTCTCCCTTTTCATTGTTAATACTTTTATCTATCTTTAGTTGATATCATTGATGAGTATCAGTTAATACCCAATTTTGTTCGCTTTTACAAAGAATCAGTGTTTTGCTTTGTTAATTAATGTTAGTGCTCTCTGTTGTATATTTGGTTTTCATTTCATTGATTTCTACTTATTGAATAGAAGCAGTTGAATTGAATAGAAACATTCTACTTGAGTTTATTTAATTTTTGGTTTTGGTAATTTTCCCCCTAAGTTCTTGAGATACATGCCGATCAAATTAATTTTCTGCCTTCTTTCTAATGCAAGTATTTAAAATTATAAATTTCCCTCTATGTACTGCTTTTGTTACATTCCAGACATTTTGACATGTATTTTTTTAATGGTTTAGTTCTAAGAATAGCTAAATTTTGGTTCTGATTTTTCCTTTTGTGAATCATTTAGAAGTGTACTATTTTCTAAATATACTCGGATTTTAAATTGATTTTTTTTTTATTATTGACTTTTAACTTAATTGCATTTTGGTTCAGTAACATTGTGTGATATTGATCTTTTTGAAAATTTTTTATGCTTTGTGAGTTGATTTGTGTAATTTTTGTGAATAAAGCATAGGAGTTTGTGTGATATCATGTTACTTTATTGTTTGGACTTTTCCTCTTTATGGAGAAATTACTTGGAGTGGAAATTTGAATTGACTATATCATTACATTATTAGGACTTGAAAGTTTTCATGGTAGGGTTTTATTTTAGATTAATCTCAATTTCAGATTAATTTTTTAAAAACTGATTTAACATGCTTGAAGAGCTCTTTAAAAAAGAAAAAAAAAAAGCTTGTAATTCAAGTCCCTTGAATAAAAATCCACCCGAAGTAAAAATTCTTAAATCAAATATTAAGTAAAAATCCTCCCAAGAAATAAAAAGAATCCCGGCACTCTATTGTGAGGATATGGAAATAGAAGAAAGGGAGTCTGTTCTAATTTTAAACAGGAAGAGGAGAATTTCACTCTTGTGGGGAAATCTAATGAAGATAAAACTCCATTTTTTGGTTTCCTTATAACTCAGACTGGTTGGTCAGACTCAGTAACTGAAACATATTAAGTAATAAGAGAAACATATATAGGGAAAGATGCAAATTGGTGCAAGCATACTCATCTAATGTATAGTTAATGAACTATGTCAGTGATTCTGCTTTCTGACTTGTTTTTGTCTTTCTTTCTCTCTTCTTTTAGGTGGAAGAAGTGAAAAAGCACCAGCACTGTTTAGCATTTAGCTCCTCTGGACCCCAAAGCCAGACTTACTACATTTGCTTTGATACGTTCACAGAGTATTTAAGGTGGCTTAGACAAGTCTCTAAGGTAAGCACTTACTGAAGAATTCTGTTCAACCTCTAGTTGGCTAAAAAGTTGCTTCTGTTTAACAGTTCCACAATATAGTTATACACTCAAAAATTTTTTTCAGATCCTGCCAGTACTTAGCAATTTTTTGTTTTTTAAGAGCTCATTTTGGTCAAGAAGTAACTTGAAAAATTGGGTTTTGTTTACCAGGTTTTCTTTATATTTTTTAAAATTTCAGTGGGTAGATGGCATTACTATCTTAACGTTATATAAGAAATATGAGATTAAGACTAGTTAAGTGACTGGCCCAGGGTAGGACAACTGTAAAACCACAAAATACCCAGAGAATTGTCACAAATTTCCCCTCTTCCTCTATTTTTTCTTACAATAGTCTGATCTTACACCATCTGCCTTTCACTTGTTCAGCTTCTGCCTTTTGAGTGGTTTAATTTTCTTCATCTTAATTTTGACCATTTTATAGTTTCCTGATTAAATAAGGTCATCTGTTGACCCATAAAACAATATACCTCATGTGTATGTGTGTAAAATGGAAACCAGAATAGCATGACAAACAAGATAAATGCTAGTATTTTAGGTGCTGTGGGTGAGGATGTTTTTATATCACATTTATAGAATTATGTGTAAAATGGGTGAATTACAGTGCATTGTGCCTTGGTTTTGGATGTGTTCATGAAGTGATGAAACCTCTCTAGGGTGAAAAACCATTACCATGGAATTTGCTTTCATATTTTTGAATTTATAATCCAATTTCTTATCTAATTTCAGTATGATTCAGACTGCTGTGTGATGTAATTATCTGTCAAGTGAATAAATAGGAAACAACTTTGTAAAACAGTTAACAGAAAATTCGAGAATGATATCAAGAAAGTCTTTTTGAAATACTGATTGCATTAGAATTAGCAGGTAAAGACTTTGTTCTCTCATAATGCAATATACTCAGGAACAGTATTTTCTTCTCTTTTTAGAGAAGAAGGAGTGGGCAGAGTTTAGGTTGATAGGACTTAGAATTTCTCCCAATCTAATAGGCAAATGGAGGTTCTAAATGTCCCAGGCAGCACCCCCTACTAGAGAAAATGGGAAAGATGACATGCCTCCTTCAGACTTGCATGTAGAATTATGATATTAGATGCAATAAGTACATCTAGTTATTTTAAAATTACTCTTGTAGTTGCAAATGTGAGGATGTAAGTATTAAATAATATTGTGCTTTTATTTTTAAGTGGTATGTAGGCCAATAAATTTATGGCCAATACTCTGCTTTTATTCAAAATAAAATGGTCAAAGTGCAATAAATTTCTTTCAGTATGGAGCTGTTGATTTTTAAAAGTTTTAATTTTGGAATAATTTTCTGTTTACAGAAAAGTTACAAAGATGGTATAGAGTTTTTCCATGTACCCTTCACTTGGTTTCCCAAGCATATTACCACAGTATTTGTCAAAACTGAGAAACCAACTTTAGTATATTCCTCTGAATTAAACTCCAAAATTTATTTCACTTTCACTAGTTTTTCCATTAATGACTTCTTTCTATTCCAGGATCTAATCCAGGGTATCACATTGCATTTGGTTGTCATGTCTCCTTTGTCTCCCTGGCCTGTGACAGTTTTTCAGTCTTTTTGTGTTTTTCATGATCTTGGCAATTTTGAGGAGTACTGGCCAGGTATTTTATAGAGTGTCCTATATAGAGATGTTTTCCTTCAGACCAAATGCAGTGTAATAGTCAGCTGCTTTACATCCTTTTTAAAATAAATCAGAGGCATAAATTCTTAATCATCGATAAGTATATAAATAAAGCATATGTAAATTATTAAGTTTACCAATGACAGTTTGTTTTGATTCAGACAATAATCAAAAAAAAGATTACTAGGTATTGAGTTTAATAGTCTTATATATTAAACATCCTCACAAATGACAAGTCAGTGTTCTAAAGCCAACAAGTGTTTATTATGCACCTTCTGTATGTCAGGTATGTGTTTTATACACTGGAATACAGCAAAGAACAAGTCTAATTCCCCTCTCTTGGTAGGGTTTACATTCGAGAGACAGACAGTAAATAAGTAAACAGACAAGAAAAAATATCAAATAATACAAGGTGATATGACAGAGAATGACGGGGGAGAAATAACTCTTTCTAAGGAGAGAACATTTAAACCAGAACTTCACTGAAAGAAATATCTGATTGTTTGAAGATCTGGTGGGAGGAGCTTCCCAGGCAGTGGAAGAAGATAATGTGAACACCCTAAGACTGAAGTTAGGGAAGTTAGTGAAGTTAGGGAAGGCCAGGGGTCTTAGGTTATGGAACAGGATAAAGAGTCTGGATTTTATTATTGGCATAATGGCAAGTCATTAAAGAGTTTTCTTCCAGAAAGTTACCTGATCTGACATTGGCTGTTGTGTGGAGAATGGATTGCGGAGGGCAAGGAGAGAAGCAGGGAGGCCTGACCAGCAAGAGACTCTTATGTATTCTAGGCAGGAGGCGAGGGTAGAAATGGAGAGAAGGGGATACGTGTGTTTTGGAGATGGAGTAACAGGATTACTGATAAATTACATATAGAGCATGAGGAAAAAGGAGAAATAGAGAATGGCTTCTAGGATCTTACTTTGAATACTGGGTAAGTTATAGCCTCAGTCAGAAATCATAGCACTAATTATACTCTTATATTTGCACCTTTAAAACTATAGCAAAATACTGTTCTTAACTTCAGAGAGCTTTCTGTTCCTAGAGAGGCAGCAGAGAGGTGAAGTGCAAGAGGTAGATTGTGAACTATCTCTTAAGTAGGGCATGGCAAATGTTGACTTCCAACTTGTTGCTGGTGATCGTGAATGTCAGCTGTTAGCTTTCTTAGTACTTCTTCCTGTCGCCAGTTGGCTCATATGCCATCTGCATGGTCTAATAGGATAGGGTCTCTATAGCAAGGCTCTCTGATTATCCAAACCATGAACAGATTTAGACATCAGACCTCTCATAGGAGATGGTGGAGGATTGGGACAGGAGGGCGGGCTGGGTGTGGGGTGGGGAGGGGGATGAATTGTGACACAGGAGAACATGATGGCGACAGGATGAGGGAGAAGAATGTGGGTGCAAGTTTCCCATTCCACTGGTAATTGTATTGCCATTAGAAAGCATTCGATAGGTATGCGCTGGAATGTGACGTAGCTATATGAAGAGGACTAGTCACACACACACAGACATACACAGCAAGACTGCAGCTTATGTTTCACATTGACAACAAATGTGGGTGAGTGCTTCCAGGAGGGAGGAGGGACTTTGAGTCAATGACCTTAGACTGCTAGTAGTAATAAGTAGTTAACTAGTAGTGAATTGGTATTAACTAGAATTGATTCAAACTAAAACCTTAACCTCCTCCAACTTCAGAAAAAAAGGCTTTGAATATTTGAAGAAGTAGAATGGTGTTGGGATAGTGATTTTCAAAGTAAGGCAGATATGGGTTCTCCTATTCACTGATTGTATGAGTGTATCCAAATTTCTAAACTTTAAGCCTTTTCATTTGATAAAGGGAGTAATTATAGTACTTCTCCGGGCTTGTCTGAAATACGCATGTGATGGATTTAACACTGGTACATAGTAAGAGTGTGTGTGTGTGCATGCACCCCTGCACACATGTGAGTGACTGCATACGTAAATAGATGAAATTTATTTACAGCCTTCATTCCTCTTGTCATTACTGGTTGGTCAGACAGTCTCTAAGTATCAGTTTTTATGTTTATTTTAAGCAGATAAAGGCACACATATGCTTAGTTTATTTGAACCGAGGACCTTCTGCTGCTGTTAGCAACCACAGCAGCCTTTTGGGGTAAATTAATTAAGGATGGCAGACAGTGGGGAGAAAGAAAATTTCTTCCTGAAAAGTCAGGGTTGGGGAACTAAAGGGCAAACATTTTAGTAAAAGTATCTTCCCTTTTCCAATCTTAAAAGCCAGATATACAAAACTTTTATTTTAGCTGTGGTTAGTGAATTAAAGGGGAAATGAATTTTAAGGGGTTGATTAAAAAGATTAGAGTTTATAGAAGAAATAATGAGAGAATTCCTATATAAAATATGGCCACATCTTCTTTAAACTTTGTATATTTGGAGAATCCAATGATAGTATCTTTCTTTAATCCAGCATCTGGAGAGTAGGTTGGGGCTGCTGGAAAGAGGATGAGAACCTCGCTCCATTTGGGAATATGTGCTTATGGGAAATTTGAAGTGGCAAATGCTAACTATTATAAGCCATTTCTACTTCCAGCTTCCTTCCCCTTTCCATTGTTATCTATTCTTCCTTATATGTAAGTACTGGGAAGTTATATGGTTTTGTCACACCCAGGGTTACTGTGGAAAATGTTTCCTTTTCTTCATATTGAGAAACAAAACATTGACAGAATGCATTGAGTTTACATCCTGGTGTTTAAATGAGGATTGATTTTGATAAGGATCTGAAAGAAAACCAACAAAAAAGAAATAGCTGAATTTCTGATTTTTAATGACCACCCCACCCCGTTTCAGGTAGAAGGACAAAAAGAACTCTATTCCATGGTTTTTAAATGAAAATGAATTAGATAATTAATTTAAAGGAAAATTTATTTATTTTCAGTTTATGCTTTTGAATCTTAGCTACAAGAGAAATATTAATCTTTTTTCAGTTTGTTTCATTTGATTTGGAGAAAATTTATAATATAAAAGGTTATTTAGATATTTTCTACCAATTTTCAGTTTGTTTGATTTGGGGAAAATTTATAATATAAAAGGTTATTTAGATCTTTTCTATCAAGATGGGTTCTTATATACTTATTATTTTTTTAAACTTAATCTTAGCCTTTAGTATTGCTTGCCAAAATAATACCTGTCAGTCCTTTTCGAGTATTTTTTTGGGGGGAGGAGGAGGTGGTTTTAGTGGTAGATGCTGTGGAGGAAATAGCTCCTTCGGGAGGCTTACAATATTGATTGTAAAGTCATCCCTAAAATATTAATGGATGGCGCGCTTTAAAAATTCAGAAAAGATCCTATTGATGCAGTGTGAAAAGGGCTCTTGCTTGCTCACATGGGTACCAGTATCCACGTTTTCAATGTGATTGGAGGAGTGATGATGCACGAACGCCAAAAGTAGCTAAGAGAAGAAAGGAACTGCAGCACCCACGTACATGCGACCCAGCTTCCACAGTCATCAGCCAGTTGTGCGTGTGTGCCCCGTTATAAATTTATGTGTCGTGAGGCCACTTAGCTTGTCCATGTGTCTCCCTCTCCTTGCTGATCAATGGCTAACATGCAGGTAGTTGCTGGTGGCTATGGCTATTACAGTGGTTCTCTCTCCTGCTATTTTTCTTTCATTGTTAACCCCACAGTATTTTAATTCTAGGCCATCTTTTTTTTTTCTTTTTTAAGTCACTGCCATGAACTTTAATAGCTATGATGGTTGGGTTCACTCTTAAAATGCATAGTGTAGGTAAATCAAGGTCATATTTCGTGCTGAGTTACAGATCATGTGAAATAAAGAATAAGCATCACCCTTTAAATAAGATATATGGTGAGTCACTGTTGAACTTTTGCATTCATGTGCTTTAAAAGTCTTTTATTGTCCAGATTTTACTCAGCAAGTGCTTTACTAGCCACTTGAGTCAAATCATTCTAGTGTAATAGGATTGAGGTTTTCAACATATGAATTTGTGTCATTAGATGTAGTTTTAAGGAACCATTTAAGATTACTTAGTCATGTTTTGCACATATTTTGCCTCTTAATTTGAAGTGTAGTTTAGGGAGTATGCTGCTTTTTGTCGGCATGGTTTGTAACCTGCCTTAGGCATTATACTATATTTGATTACGTTGGGATTTTAAATAGTTATAATAGTAAAGAGACTTTGCTCTCCATACAGTTCTGCTGAGGAGTCCAGGGCTTAACAGGGCATTTTTTGGAAACCCTCATTTCACATTTTATGCTCATCCTTTAGATAAAGATTCAGAGCCATTAACCAAGGATAGTCTAGCAAGTCTATGGTAGAATCTGAAGTAGAACTGAGGGCCTGAGTGACCTGGATTTTAGCTTATGAAATGTCACCCCCATCCCAAGAACATTGTCCTGATATCAATTCTGTAGTGAAGATATAAGAAAAATTTGGAAATTCAGTATATGAGTTATTTGCATATACAGAAAGACTTCAGGAGGTAATGAGCAGGCAAGCTGAGTCTTGAAGGATGAATAGGAGTTCACTAGAAAGACAAGAGGGAAAGGACATTTCAAGGAGAGGTAAACTGTATAAAAAAGCCACAACTGTGTAAGAGGTAAAAAATGTAGTCACAGATGTCCGAGCAGTGTATGAAAAACAGAAAAAAATAGAATCTAGATGAAGTAAAAAGTGCTGGCCAGTCTAGATTGTTTCATGCTCATTCCCTTTCATTTTCTTGGGGAAATTTAATTATGTTACTAAATATTATAACTAAATTTCAAATATATAGATTTCAAATAATAGATTTGTTACATAAGAAATTCACATTATGGAATCTTTCCTTATTATAAACAGCAGGTTATGAAATTAGGGAACTTTAAAGTAGCCTTGTGAGGAAGGTGCTCAGAACAACTCTGGGAAGCTGAGCTTTACAACATGCAGTGTATTATCATCTCCGTTTGCAGGTGAGGAAACTGAGGTGTAAACTGAGGTAAAAAGCTTTATACAGGAACTTCGGCTGCCTTCTTTTTTTCTTTAATTCTGCTTCCAGTGCTTTCCTGTGGCCTGAAGGGACAAAACAAACCACTATTCAGATAACAAGTGAGATTTACCAAAAATGTCAGAAGTATTTCATATACACAGTTGTCAGCAGAATCTGCAGCTCAGTGGTGGAATAAAAGGTGGTTTTATACAAGCAGCCTAGGGTATGCTGCTGAGGACACTTGAGCATAGCCACTGTACATTGACCTTGATCTCTTTAAATGATGACCAAAAGGTATTTAAGGAATCTGAAATGCCTTCTGAGTCATCCAAGGTGGATTAAATTAGTTTCAGTGTTGAGTGGACTACTGTGTCCAGGTGTTCAAGAACTGGTCAAGTCTTGCTGTATCAGGAGTTTAGCGTATATGATTAACTAGATCTCTATATCTGATTGTGTTATATTTTGAAGTTGAATCATTGTAATTCGAAAAGTTTCATTTCCATGATATATTTACTTAACCCTTATATTTGTAACTCAGAGTATTGAATTTTCTACAACTACTCTGAAGAGTTAAACATCTTCTACCCAGAGGTATGATTGATAATGTTATAGAGTAAAGAATAGTGGAATAATTGAAAAAAATATCCATGTACTCTCTATGTTAAAACATCCTGGATCTTGTATATCAGACTTGGAACTTAAACATTGAGGTTTTTGTATTTTGAATACAAAACAAGCAGCTTATTTCTAATGGTGGAATCATGTAAGTGTGTATTTATATTATTTCTTTTAATAGAAAGTTAGCAGGTAAGTCTTCAGCAGCTAGCTGTCATTTGCCTTCTCCTTTGTCAGGGCGATGCCGCTTTTGGGGGAAGCTTCCAGGATGGACCTCAGAGTCAGGCTCAGGGAGCCACGATCTGAAGAGCTTGTTTACACGCATTTTGCCAATAAGGAAATGAGGAAGGAACTCTGAGTTCAGATTTGATCTCCACCCAAACTGAGCTCTATTTTTTTTGTTGTTACTGAGAAACACAATGGGGTTTATGTGTGTGGAGGGGAGATAACTGTTAGAGTGACACGTTAGATAACTGTTAGAGAGCCCGTTGGTGCCATCCATCCCTTCTGGGCTTTTTACAGTTGCTTCTGACTCAGAGAGCGAGGTGCCAGGCCTGTGTTCCCAGCTCAGGCCAGAGTGAGCTTGCAGGACAAATGCTGCAGCTCCGCCTGCTCCCTGTGGTGACGTGCAGGTCTCTGCACAGGTGCCTGGGAACACCCACCCACTTTGTCGGGTGAAGGGGCCGTCAGTGCTGGCGATGTTGCCGGGACCCCTGAGGTTTATCCCCGGTGCTGTGGGCTCTCATGGCCCTTTCCCATAGGCTCTGAAATTGTAGTTGTTTAGGTGTCTGTGTCCTCAAGAGGCCAAGCTTTCGAAGACCAGAAGTGCACCTCTTCAGCACCAAGCACAGTGCCTGGCTCATACAAGCAGATGATAAATGTTGAAAGATCCACGCATCCCCAACCCTCCCACGCCCTCGGCCAAGTGAGGCTGGGATGCCCGGAGGAGCTCTTACTCTAAACTCAGCGCCGTTCTGTCCTTGTTGTCATAGCCCGGTGCTCTAACAGTGAGCCCGGCGTTTTGTTTGTTTTTTTGTTCTTCTCCAGCCTGTAGCTCTCTCCGTACTTTTATTTTCCTTGGGCCTCTTAATATGTTTTAACTGGTACCTTATACTCTTAGTAAGCCTAATCTTAAAATCATAACCCCTCCTTTCCTGAAAGATTCTGCCCTCATAGAATCCCGTCTCTCATTTTTGCCTTCTAATGATAGCTTCTCCATGCTGCCCATTGTTTGTCTTCATTGATTTGTCATTTCATTACCTCTGGTGATTTAGGATGACGTGTAAATTTGCATATTTTATTTCTTAGGGGTTTTTTGGGGGCATATCCTTTAGGGCAAAGAAATAATAAGTCATTAAGATTTCAGGTAGAATTTACTAAGTCCAAAATTGGCAGCTTAATGTGCTCCTATTAGGACATTATTAATGTATCTATTACAATTAATTTTATAGGAATTTTCTTCATCTGTTAAATATATTTTATAAAATGGTAATTAGTAAAAGTTTAAGAAGTAAGTTGACATTGTAAAGTGATATGGGGTCAAGTTAAGGCATTTCCTATATCTGTAGAAATTTTTTAAAAGAAATGATTGCATATTGTGGAGCAGTGAGAATTTGTTGAAATTAGAAATTTTAGTTTGATATAAAATATTATAAAACTTTCTTGATAAGGATGAAATGGAAAATAAGTAAAGTTGTTAGAATGCTTAGCTAATGAAGATTAATAAACTCATTCTAAATTTATAGATTCCTTCCCCATTTTGGGGGGAGGAGGTGAGAATTAAAACTAGGTCAGTTGAGGTTAAGAATTTTTTGCAGAAGTCTCATAAACTCCCCAGAGACTATCCCTGTAGCCAGGGCATAATTTCCCAAGCCACTAAAGGCTACTCCAGAGCAATTAATGACTCATAATGCCAATCTACACCAATCTTTTACTTTATACAAGCAAAATTATTTGTGCTATTTCAGCCTCTTTGACCAAGACTTGTGGAGTCATTTTGCTTAATTTGAACATGCCACGCACATAATAAAGATAAGTACCACTTTACTGAAGTGTATAGTGGGACCCAAAAAATCACATGAATATTATTTTCCTTTTCCTTTGCCTATGAAAGACGATTGTCCACTAAGTGGACATGAAGAATAATGGGAGTAATGTAGAGCACAGTTCTGTTGCAAGGGAAGGTGTTAACTTTGAAAGCATGGTGATGATAGATTAGGAATAGGACAGATATATTGGTTTAGAAATGCAACTCAACTAGAGTCAGAGCAGAAACTTTTTTTTTTTTTAACGTTAATGTCCTAAGGGTCGACAAAGAAACAGGTGAGGAAAGTGCTAAGCTGAGTAGCATGTTAGAAATGTATAGAAGCCCAGTAGAGAATCTGAAAGGGTTGTCTTTCACATTATCATTAATTTGTACCCTGCAGTGTTCTTTGTGACATGTTTTGTGGGCCAAATGAACTTCTTTCATACATGTTTACAAGTCATTCGGAAAAGAAGACGGCCTGAGCAGCTGGTTCATTTTAATGTGTCTCCCAGAGTCTATAAGATAGGTTCATGGGGGAAAAAATCTCCTTTAATTTACTAACTCTAAATTTAGTAAATCTTTAAAAAGAGTTTTATTGTTGTTAAGACAGACTCGTACTGATTTCCTAAGCAACAGTTACCTTGAACTTTTCTCCCTGTGCAAGTTCATCGGTGACCAGTGAGCTGCACGACTGGAGTGGTGTTCTGCCTTTGTCTGGTTGAGTTCGGTCTGTGTAACTGCCCAGCGTGGCAAGAGCAGTGACCCATGCTGTTCTTTTCTTGTCTTACAGGCTTCTGGTGCTTGTAGCTGTGGTTGTTGGTCTAGGGATACTTGGTCTGTAGAGACTCTCCTAGCTTTTAACATGAGAACATTTTATTTATAGCAGCTTGTTTAGCTGATCAGGGTAGGTACTGTTTATTCCACTTTAGACATGGAGAAACTGAAGGGCAGATAGGTGATGGGACTTACCCAGGGTTGCATGGCTAGGAAGTGGCAGTGCTGTTTCTTCATGCCCTGCGTGTCGTTACGACTGTGCCCTTTCTTCTGTACATCGAGCTGCTTGGGTCTCAGCCCTGTCTTCGTCGTCTGGAGCTTTGGGAGTGTATTAGACGTACAGTTGCTTTTGCCAAAAGCATTTTACATTCTGATGTGAAGGCCTTTAGAAGTTATTTTTTATAACAGAGATTTGAGGTGATTTCTGCCTGTACCTATTTCTTTCATTTTCTTTTCAAATTTCTGTAGCCTTTTAAATGTTTCCTGTAACCTTTTAAAATTCAGTTAGGTACTCACCAGATAGCATCATCACTGCCTAGAAGGGCAAACCATGTGAGATAGGAGTGAGCCGAGCCCATGATGTCAAGGAATGGTGCCCCATGGGACTCCCCCATTCCCTGAAGTCTGTATGTGGTCGGCAGCTAGTCTCCTCTGCTTCTCTGGGAGGACTTGCTGACCATCACCACCCTGTCTTCATTCTTGAGACTTAAGTTTATCCTAGGGTGGCATCTAATTGTCTCTGTTCTGGTCTGAGGGGTCACATTACATTTTATCATGGAGTTGGAGGAGCTTTCCTTTGCGTGAGGTCTGCGCCGTGTCCGAGCCCTGCACACATAGCATTATTGGCATAGCGTCAGTGGTACAGGCTCTTATTCCACCTTGGGTTCTACTACTTTCATGTGACCATGGACACACTCCGTAACTCAGTTTAATCTTCACCTGTGAAATGAGGACAAGTCCTTACTACACTGAGTTGTTAAAGTTAAAATATTATGTCTAAGTCACTTAGAAGCACTCCTGTCAAAAGTGAAGCCCGCTAGGTGGTAGCTGCTATTATTGTTACTACTACTTCAAAAAAAAAAAAAAAGCTAGGTTAATAAAAGGCTCCTTGTTCCGAGGTGTATACAGGCAGCTTTCTGATTTATCTTTAATATTTATTTAGGTCTTATTTTGAGAAGGAGCTTAGTTTTAATAAGTGCTATGCAGGTTGCCTCGCTGGTAGTTTTTTCACGTGGAAGTCAAACAGAATTCTTTGTGGCGGAGTCCTTATGTGCTCAGGCTGGTCTGGGCGGCAGCACTTAAACCTCCCTCCCTTGCAGGACACAGGACGAGGCAGAGGCGCAACGGGTGGTTGCTTTTGTGGTCATCTCGGCGCTCACTGCTGTCTCACTGCCGCCTTGACATGTTTAATCTCTGTTCTCACTGCAGATGTTCCCAGCTCGGCCACGACTCCCACAGACTGCGCTCGCTTGGTGTAGCTCTGTTAATGTGGTTCCCCCTCCCCCTTTTCCAACAGGAACAGCTTGCAGTCCAGAATGAGGAAAAGAATCGAATACAACTTGACATTTAATCATTATCTTTTAGTTGTCCAAAGAGAGTATTTAGAGGGATGTTTCATTTGAAATAGAATTTGTCCTTTTCAAAGTAATCTCCGCATGAATAGATGGGTCAGATGCAAACTGAGAAGGGAGGGGTCGTAAAGTAGTCCTGTGGCCATTCTCCCAGCAGATATTTTTGAGGGTCTTACCAAGTGCTGAGCCTGGGGTGTGTCAGTGAACAAAATAGGCAGAAATCCTGCCCTTTAGTGCTTTCAGTCTAGACATAGACTCTTAGAACCTCTCCACACTTCTCATTTTGCTCACACGAAAAGCTGGAGTCTTTATAATGACCTGGAAGGCTCTGCAGGATCTGCTGCCCACCCCCAGTCCCTGCCTTTCATTTTAACTGCGGCTGTATGCAGCAGGTTCTCTCCTGGTTTCAAAATATATAAGTTCCAGAGAAGGTCTCTCATTAGCCTAGTTTGGGTCATGCCAGTACCCAATGGATCAGTCTGTGGGTTCAGTGGATGGGGTACTCTGATTGCTCAAGCCTGGGGTTCACGCCTGCCGCCGTGGCCAGAGGGTCAGTGTACTTTGCAGCTCTCATCAGGGCCATATGCATTTGAAGGATTATTATAGGAAGAAGGGGGGGGGAGAATTTGGGGCAGATAAATACACAGATTTCCCTCATGTTTCAGCCTTGAGCTTGGACATCAGGACGTAAGGCCTCCCTTACCCCTTAGATCATGCTCCGTACCCTTGTAACCATTATCGTGTACTGTCATAATTGTCCTCTTCTTCTCTTGAGATGTACTCATTCAGAGCAGAGACTGCGTTTGTCTTGTTTTACCACCTAGCTCAGGAAATAGAAAGCCTGGCACGCCAGTACATGCTCCACACACATTTTGGAATGAATGATTCCACTGAATACAACTTTCAAGTTTACTTCCTATGAACAGTTTCCTGCCAGGGAATCCTGTGTGGCTGTGGCACGTTTGCACCTGCCTTTCAGGCCCATTAAATTCTGGCTCTTTTCACATCTTTTGGTTTATATGGATTATTTGGCCCGGTTTGGGATTTTCTTTTTTTATTTAATGGTAAAAATTCAAAGAAAGATAAAATTGCTAAACTGCAGACTCAGACTTTCTTTGTAAAATCTTTTGAGTTGAGCCCTGCCAGGCCTTTTTCACCCCATTATTTCCTTAGCTTTCATGTCTACACAGTAATTTCTTTCTCACCTCCAACGTGCCATCAACAAAATAAGTTTTAGCATCAGGAGAATTTGGATTCCAGTGGATGTGAGATGTGTACCATTCTATTTGGAAGTAATGGTGGTAATGATAATGGCAGCCACTATTTACTGAATACTTCTCTGTGCCAGACATGTAGATACAATTGTCCTCTTTATGGCTGTTAGGCAGGTGAGAACACTGGAGGTTGGAGGGTTCAGTGATCTTCTCAAGATTCTCTCAGCTCCTAAGTTGGGGATGTGATCGCACACTGGCACGAGAGTCCCACTCTGAGGACCATGTTCTATTGCCTCTGTAATTAGGAAAGAGAAAGCTGGGTTTGTTAGTAGGAAAGGATGTCAGGTTGATCATAGATAAAGTTTTGGTAAAGATAACGACCATTAGGGAAAATCAACCCAGGTCTTAGGACAATAGTCCCATGTTTTCTGAGGAGAGAGCATGCCAAGGTATGTGTAATTGGGGCTGAAGCCATGCACTGTGGCATGAGCTGGCACCACATTACTTGGGATTGGAGAGAACATTTGAGAAATACAGGTTACCCAATGCCTTTTCTGCCTCCCCATATTAGTTGGTCTGTAGCCCTGGGACTCTGGCCACCGTAGGAGTTATCTAACCAGGAAGGCTTTGAAAATATGGATAAACATTTAGACGTAAAAGGAATTTTACTTAGAATACCTGCATGAAGCAAAGCACAGTGAATTGATAAGCATCTCACTGAAACTTTGTGGGAGAGACAACCAAGAAGTTCACATCAGACAAGCAGTGGAATCTGATTATATGCTATCATTATTATTAAAGATATGTGCGAGACCACTCATACTATTATTCTTCTTTATTTGTGCTGTTTTAAGTCAAAATATACTTTTGAAGTTCAGTCTAGATCTTAATGTCTGTCTCCCAACCCTGCATTTACTCTGTAGCCTTGTATTATTATCTCTGAATTCCCTGACCATAGACGTTTTGGGGAGCATAGCCCCTGCATTGGAGGTGATTGCTGACATCACTAAACTTGATAGGATAATCTGTGCTCTTTGTGACCTGTCTCCTGTGCTGTTACTGTAAGAACCTTCCAGGCAGGAACACCGTTTTCGCATGTACTTCACTCAGTTCTGTACTGAGTGAATACTCTGTTAGCCTCTGTTTGAACTAATAGTGCTACTTGCATAGTGCGTCTGTGTTCCCGAATGTGGGGTTATGTTATTTCTAGTCACAGAAGGCAGGTATGGGGTAAATGAGTGGGATTAAAGCTGAGTTGTGTTTTTATCCCCCTCTAGGTTGCATCACAGCGCATTAGCTCAGTGGACCTATCATGTTGTAGCCTGGAGCATCTGCCTGCCAACCTCTTCTACAGCCAAGACCTCACTCATCTCAACTTAAAACAAAACTTCCTAAGGCAAAATCCCAGTCTACCAACTGCCAGGGGGCTCAGTGAACTGCAGAGGTGAGCATGCAAAAATGGGTGATAATTAGAAGGGGAGGGGGTGTCAGCTTCCAGTTGTTTATTGAATATTCTGACTTAAAAAGCTACAGGGTGTATAACCTTTCTCTTTCAGAGGCAGGGTAATAGGACTTTATTAGTGAAGACATTATCAGTTCTCATTCTGAATTTTTTTTCAAAGTTCCTGCCTTTGAAATGAGTGATGTATGATATTCATTAACTAGATAGGTTAGTATAAGAAGAACTTTTCTCTTTAAATCACTCATTTCTTAACCAATCTACGGATAGGTCTATGAAAAGTTAATGATGTTTAATGTATTACTTCTGAACTCCAGGGGTTTGGTCAGATTAAATTATTTCTTTTAAAATTTATGAAAGGTTTTTTTTTTTTTTCATGGAAAGACATTTTTTTTTTAGAAATTTAAGAACAAAGGTTTAAATCCATTAACAACATCTAGGTCATCTAAGTGATTGATTAGTGTGAGGATTTCAAGAGGCCCACATGAAATGAATAGGGTCTGCTCCTTTGTAACTAGAGAGAGGGACTTTATTTGCATGTATCCAAAACAATTTAAGAATTTACCATATTCATTTCCTTTTCATTTTCTGGAGCAATGATCTATTTTAATTCTGTGGTAAATGAAGCCTCTGCTATTTTATATTTGTTGTAAATATATGAGACTATAACTGCAGAAGAATATAACTTTTAAATAAATAATGAATTGTTTTTTGTTTTTAAGTGACCAAAATGATCAGAGATTAAACTATGGTAATTAACCATTGTGATTGTGTGTTTATGGTTTTAACATCCAGAAAGAATAATTCAGTGTTTATTAATAAAGTTTGTTCAGATATGTAGGAAAATGGGAAAAGTATTTTGATGGTCTTTTCAGATAATTGTGAATATTCTTTTGATATTATACCAACTCTTAACAAGCAATCGTTTCTAGTGTTAGTTCCAATGTGGAATCTCTATTAGTGAACTTTAAAATTCTTTTTACATCAGGATCCATTGGTTTTTCTTGCACTTTGAATGGATCTTTCCCCATGTATCATTCTATTGCATTATGTCTTGATCATTTGGAAAATTCTGGTTTGTTGGATAATACAAATATTCCAAATATTAACGCATTTCATTATGCAATTTCAAGAAATCACAGCTGTTAATATCACCACTGATCTCATCAGAAAATTCTTCAAGTATTGGAATGTTGTCAAGCTCACTACGAAAACAAGTTTTCCAAAATTTTGGGTTTCTTTTTAGACGAGGCAACCCTTGGTGGTTGACCTCACAGATTGCAAGGACTTTGTCAGCTTACAATCCCTTATTTTTTTAATTTTTATTTTTTACACCTAGAGCACCTGGTCTTCCTAGGTGGTCTCCATCCAAGTACCAACCAGGCCTGACCCTGCTTAGCTTCCGAGATCAGATGGGATCGGGCACGTTCAGGGTGGCATGGTCTTATACCAAAATTGTAATTTTCAATTGAAACCTTGAAGGCTATCCTTGGTGAGAAATACTGTCAGTGTTTTTCCTGAATTGACCTTCTCCCTTCTTTGTAGAGAAAATGTCTGCCAAATACCCAAGTCTAAATAGCAAGTGTGTAAGTTATTCTTTCACGTAATTTCATAAACATAGTGACTCATTTGGCTTACAGCTCACATAACTGTGCAAGTGCTCTTTTTGAGATAACCATCGTGCTTTAATATGCAGAGCAAGCGCTTCATATGCACTTCCTGTTTTGTCATCCAAAAATTAGATATGTGCTCACAGGTCGAGATGTAATAGAAAAAATTTTCTTACATCACCAAGGACATTTTAAAGTAAAACTGGCATTACACATTTTTAAAAATATTTTTGCTGGATTGCCTGGCAGAGAAGAACTGGGGCGGTTTGGTACTGCACTGAATTAGTTACATAGGCAGCGAGAACTCCAGCAAGGATACTGTGCCCTAGCACTGCTTATTGTTCCCTGGAGCAGACGGATACATTGAAAGGAAATCACAGAGAAATGCTCGATCCTAGATTTTCATATGCTCTATGAATTGATAATAATATTTTTACTGACTCTACTATAATAAAGTTACTGCGATTTTTTGCCAAAGGGTTACATCATGATTGAGTCTGTTTTCAAAGTTTGAAATTATTTTGACATACTTATGTGTATTTCAAAGCAGTATAGGCTTCTGCACTTCCATTACAGAACATCAAGAACTTGATATCACGTTATTGAATCCTCGTGTCTTAGAACCGAAAGGGGCATTAGAATTCTTCCAAACTAGTGCTCTCATTTTAGAGATGAGGTAGATAGAGATGTTACATGCCAAGTCAGGGTAATAGTTACCTTCTGTGAGGCAGTTAAGGGATGGATTAGGGTGTGTTTTGAAGAGGGTTTCAACTATCTCCATAATATTTATTAAAAAAAAGAAATTAGTGGCAAATATTACAAAAATGTTAATATTTGAATTCAATAAGTTGATACTTGGATGATCATTATTTTATGTATTTTTCTATTTGTTTAGTATATAATAATCCAGAAATTAAGACCTAAACAAAAGTGCTTCTATATTCATAGGGGAATACATGCTCCCAAAGAGCCAGTGTCTGTGGATTAAGCAAACACCCAGATGGATGGGTATTTGTGGCTTTGTCTTGACTCTTTCAGTCTCTCGATTGGTCCCCCATGTCTGTTGGTTCTACGTTTATAAATACCTGTTCAACCCATTGCCGTTTCCCTCTGCTCCCCATCCCTCAGCACACGCTCTCTCCACCAGCTGTCAGAGGAAGCACTTTTCAGCTCTTACCTGGCGCATCACAGGAGCTGTGCAGAACTGGTTGTCTTACTGTCAGTTTCCCACTGCAACTCATTTTCTAGTTTTCTTGCTGTTTTGCACATTTTCTTTGTTTTGTTTTGTTCAGTATTTTTAAAACTTTAAACATTTTCCCCCATCAAGCTAATAGCCTGTATAGATAAAAATTGATAAGCAACAAGACTTCTAATAAGGATAGGTTCCTAGGACTCCAGCCCGTCCTTACACCCAAGTCCGGCTCCCTAGGCATTGAATCTTGTTTCCATCATCTTCCAAAATGTTGTGTATATACTACTGTTTTAAAACTTTTGATCATTGGACATTATATGTTGACATTACTATGGAAGATGAGGATTTAACTCGTTCACATTCTGTCTCGCCCTCCCCTGCCCCCCAGCACATGCACAAACTGCTGCGCCCCCATCCTCTCAGCACAGGGAATCAGTTTGGGGTTGTGTTGAGGGTTGCCATTATTTTGAACACAGCTAAGCCACTTCCATGCAGCAACGGCATCTCCTTTCTCTTGCTGGTAGGTAGGAGCCTTCTTCACTCTGCACTCTTCTTTTTCTCTGGCGTTCCTAAACTTTCTTATAGAACTCCACTGCTCTTCTGAACACCCTTTTCTGGGACACACTTCCCTCCCAGAGCCAGAGCCAGTGCAGCTTCTCGCTCTGTAGCCCTGCTGCAAGCTGTCGTCCTGAGTTCACCTTCGCCACCTTCTTGGTAACTCCCTTTTCGTCTCCCCGGTCTTGGCCCCCTAGTTTTCCTATGTCTGTGACTTCTTTCTTGGTGTACTCTCTCTTTTTAATGGAATCTTTAGGATCTTCCTGAGAAAGGGAATGTGGGAGCAAATTTATTAGCTACTGCATATCTGAAAATATTTTTTCTTTCACACTTGATTGATAATTTGGCTGGCTTCTCAATAGGAAAACATGTTGCCTCAGAATTTCGAAGCCAGTGCACCATTGTTTTTTAGCTTCTGCAGCTGCTATTTTAAAGCATTATTCTATTCTGATTCTTCTCTGTAGGTGACCTGTATCATTTTCCTCTTTTCTTTTTTTTAAAGCAACCCGCAAAAGATTTCAGGATCTTCTTTTTATGACTTATTTATTTCTGCCACTATGATGAACACTAAATATGAAAGAAAATATGTCTTTCAATTCTGGAACTTTTTTATTACGTTTTGCTGTTGTTGTTGTTGTTGTTGTTGTTGTTGTTGTGTTGTAATAATTTCCTTCCCCTTGGTCCTCTTTTCTTTAATTCCTATTAGGTGAGAGCTCCTTGTTTTTTCCCTAATTTTCCTTTTCTACTGAATTTCTCCTCTCTTTATTTTGCAAGAGCTTTTTCTTGTTTGTTTGTTTTAATTTGTGCGCATTTGAATAGCATTCTTTTTTCCACAGGTGCATTTCTTCTCTTTCTGAGAACGTTTTATTTCTTCCTTCCTGCCCGGCTGCCTGTACTATCTTGATTTTCTCCTGTTTGTATAGGTGTTTTTTATGTTGGAAATTTGACTTAACTATTTGGTGATCATTTGCTTTCTGTTCCTATTTAATGGTGTGTCACTCAAAAGCAAATTGGGCGCCTTGGACTGTGGACAGGGCTTCCACCATACAGCTTTACTGCCAGGGCTGTCAGGGGCGAGCCTTTCATTGGGGAACTTCCAAAGATGGAATCTGTGGCTCTTTTCCCTAGGGTGTGTTGATTTTACTGGAGGAATCCTTCG
The DNA here is from genome assembly GCA_003508835.1 of Eonycteris spelaea. Lineage (NCBI taxonomy): Eukaryota > Metazoa > Chordata > Mammalia > Chiroptera > Pteropodidae > Eonycteris > Eonycteris spelaea. The sequence goes on from PUFA01000056.1 coordinate 2,223,048, forward strand.
TCTTCTGCTTGGGTAGTGCATGCCAAGATTCAGGGAGCTGAGTAGGAAAGAGAGCTAGAACTTCAAGGCTTAATGTGTGGAAGTTTATGTGATACCCTTGTTTGCAGAACAGTGTTTTCTAACTATGCTTGATGTCTTCGAGCCAGGAACTCTCTCATTCAGTTTCTTCCAGGGAATAAACTATCTCTCCTCCTGGAACTGGGGAGAAGACGTGGAGTCTAACACCTCCTTATATAACCTTTAGAATGTAGACGTATAAACGAAAACAGAAAAGGCACAAATATGAGTGTACAATTTGATAGGTTTACAAAGTGAATACATCCATTTAACCAGTACTGGTATTGAGAAATAGAATATTACTGCAAAAAAGGTTTCTGTTTTGTTTCTGTTGCTTTAAGCATAGGAGAGATAGGCCCAGGGGACTTGGTACGTGGGGGCTGAGCAACTGGTGAAGCTACTGTTGTGTTACCCTTTGGAAAAACCGTGCTTTAATACCAATTTCTTTATCATCACATACTACTATGGGATTTTTGTGCCCCACCCATATTGTCTAAGAAAGATTTTCATGGATAAGTGTTCAAAATAATACGTGTTTTAAGTATAGGTGTACACATGCACACACACGCCCTTAAGGCTAGGAATTGAAATTCTGTATTTTAAAAACTCATCTATACTTCAGAAAACGTTAATGTAGTTGTTTAGGTTCATACAGTTAGTAGGTAGTTTTGAGAATATGCTGTTTATATAATTGTTTATTTGTATGTTTAAGGAATTTGTACTAATCTCTAGTGTATTTTTCACAGAGAACCTGTTAGGCCCGAAAGGATAATTTATTTTTATGTTTTTACCCAAGTCTCAGGGAATGAGTATGTAGATTACAGTGTTAAGGCAAGTATCTGGGGAGAAATTTTTTTAAGTACAATGCGCTTGTAACAGGTGAGAGTTCGAAACTTTTTCTCTTAACCACATATTTCCTTAATTTTTCTTCCTATTGCAAATTTTTGCTTTAAACAAATGAGCTATTCTCACAGAGCATTTAAATTGATATTTGCCACAGCATTCTAAATCTGAAACTATGGCATGCTGGTATATACACTCAGGTCAGCAATTTTAGAGGAAAACATTGTTCTTGGAACTACCACTGTTTGTTTTTCCTTTATTGGCACTGGAATGCTTCGAGTTAATTTTCAAGATATAGAGGAGAGACAAAATCAGTAATTTTTTGGTAGTTTTAATGAGTTCTTTCCTGATTATGTATGTAACTAATCATTATAATGCATTATTTACCTTGATTTTATTAGTACTTCATTTATATTAAATATATCTCCTTTTAGATGACTCAGATAGTATTAGTACTTAAGATTGTTATTATTTGCAATGGAAAATTGTTTTTAATAAAACTTTCTTTGTAAAGTCAATAAAGATGACAACTTTTTGCTGGTTTAAATTCAAGGAATATTATTTTCCTTCCTATGTCTTAATTTTATTGTTTTTAATACTGTATCAAAGCAGTGTAAACTTATTTATACAAAATTATGCTGCTGATTAAATATGTTGCTGTACTAACAAATTTAGCTCTTTTAAATTGATCATTTATTAAAGTTTCATAGGTAGTAATATTGTAAGGCGTCATAAATCAGAGAGTTCTATACTATCTAATACAGTGCTTACAAAGGACAATGTAGAGAACAAACTCAAAAGCAGTGTTTAATAGAAATAATTTTTATGTCCATGTTCCTGGTAGTTTTGTACATGGTGTTTAGAAGGTTTGTTGAACTTAAATGTCTTCATTTTAGATTGTTTTAACTTACTAATCACTTTTACCTACCACTTTTAGAGGTTTGTCTATATTTTAATAGGTATTCGACAAATTGGTAGTAATTAAAATATACACACTTAAATTGCTTAATTGTATGCGTTAGAAATTACATGAGTTATAAATAATTACTATCAAAAGCTGGTTATGTTTTAGTCGTTCAGTTGGGTTTGATGGCTGGTCGTTTCCACTTTCATTCATTACTGTGGGGAGTGAATCTGCTTTCCAGCTCTTGTTATTTACTGGTGAACTAGTATCAAAAAACTAGAGGGTGCTGGCAGGTTCTAGGAATGGAGTTACTTTTTTTGTAAGAGGATTTCTAACTTTAATTTCAGTGGAAGTTGATATTTCAGATTACTGTGTCTGTGTGTCTGTAGAATTTTAATGTGTTTTTTTATCATACGTAATTCTGAAACAGGCCAAAAAAAAAAAAAAGTAGATGTACCATCATGAACTTTTTTTTTTTTAACATTCTCCTTTGGATACTGAATTTTGTTGTTTTTGTTTTGTTGCCATTGTCCCTTCTCAGTTTCACAATATTTTGTGCAGTAAGAAGTTAAGAGAGAGCCTGTTTTTATAAAGATACTTAGGTATGGCAGTATTGCCTCAACTTTTAAACATTTGAGGTTACATTTAATTTCTGCCTGCATAACTTCCAGTTTGGATGCCATAAGGAAAGAGTTGAGTTCAGCCTGTCACCTTTATTACTTAAATGTTTTCCATATTCATCTCGTTTGCTCTGCCTTGCTTTGAATTCCCAGAGGGCAGGAGTCAGTTCTGCTACAGAGGGAGGGACCTGTTGCAAGGTCGTGGCAAATGAATGCATATGTGAGTGAATAGTGCTGAGAATTGTCTTTTTCACCTGCGTATTAAATATACCCCACTTCTTTGCAAAAGGTCTCTGTAGCAATTTGTAAAGGAAGTGAGACTGGTCATTTATCATTATTATTTCTCTTTGGTTGAAGGTAAGACGAGAAGACAGCCTGTATAGTGAGACGATTCACAAAACATTACATAGAAGAAAATTTGTAAGAAAGGAGATGTTAGCTTTAAAATGGACAGTATGATATTGGACTTTCTTAAAAAGAAAAAAAATCTATGCATCTGTTGGCCATTCTCTGAGCATACCTCACATTCACCTTGCAAGGAATGTGCCACTCCTACTTCGCATGCCAAACCCAGGCTCCACCTGGTGAATCCCGCCCACCCTTCAAAGCATATTTGTAATGACTTTTGTTTCTTGAAGCTTTTGGTCTTTCAGTTCCTTGTGACTTTTCCTGTTCTGAATTGTTAGCTTTCTTTGTGCTTAATGCACCTATCAGTTTTATCTTTTATAGCAAACATTTGAAAACTCCTAAAATTGCCATCTATATAAGAGTAGAGATGAGAGTAGAGATGTGGTTTCCCTTTTTTTTTTTTTTTTTTTTTTTTTTTGTATCTCCCAATATTTAGCTAGGGTTATATACATCCCTTAGTAAATATTGGTTGAATTGTTGGTTTTCTTGTTTTCCCACCACGAGTGATAATCAAAAGAATGTGAACCTAAAAGTTTCAGAAGAAAGCATCTGAAAATGCTTTTCACCGTGGAACCGCTCTGGATGTTAGTGCTCAAGGTGACTATTTGAAGGGGATGGTAGTCATTTAGAATGATTGATTGTTGATCTATCTAACACATTATAGTTGATGGCACCTAGAGATCAGTTTCAAAGAATTTAGGAGTAAGTGTGTGATTGTGCCTTATTAGGCTATGAAATGAGTATAGTGTAATGTAAAATAGGGTAAAAAGTACCTTTGGGTCAAGGAGAGTGAATTAAAGACTTGGAGGAAAGAAGTGGTTTGAGGTCTGATGAGGTGTGAAATTTGTTTTAGCTGAAGAGAATCCGAGAGATGGGGGCAGATGGGGGGCGTGGATTTTTCAAATGGGAGAACAGTCGGGGAGAGAAGGAATGAGGTCGAGTTTGGGTGTAACAGTATGTGGGTGTAATAGAATGAAAGTTATGAAAAAATGAGCATTGAGAAACTCATAATTATGCCTGACATTTATTAAGTACCTTTCTTCTTAGAAAGCTTGATTTTCTGCGTTTTTAATCCCCATGGAGTGGAAAGCAAATGACCTTATTTCCTACTCTGTTCCTTCTGGGATCTGGCATTGCAGAGCTGCAAGGTTGTTCATGTTAATTACTTATCCTTACCGAAAGTTCACATTTCCAGGTTTTTGTAGAAAGATATCTTAATTTTTGTTTTTATCAATAATTTCTGAAAACTCCATTTAAATGGAAGTAGTGATGATTCATTAACATAGTGGAATCAAGAGTAGCATGCTAAAATATTTTGCAGTTAGTTCCTTTGCCAGACTTAAACTGCAGTACTTAGAACAATCTCAGCTTCTTTGAAGATGCTCTGCCCTAAGAAAAAAAACCAACTTGTCACCAGCAAACAAGAGCTGCCAACCGCGGAAGAACACGTACAGCCGATGTGTTAAAGAAGAAATGGCACAAGTGCTGCTGGGAGATAGAGGTGACCTTGGGAAGGAATGGCCGCTGCTAGGGCTTCCCAGATGTTTAAGGAACGTCATAGACTACACGGACCCTGCTCTCAGTTAACTCTTCCCCGCACTGCAAGTTCCTTTGTGTACAACTTTGCTTTGAAGTGGAATTTTGATCCTCTTGGGAAGCTTTCCAGTTCACATAATTTCCATTTTCCTTCCCTAAGCATTCCAACTGAGGAAAGCCATTACTTGGTGCTTGGGGCACTGAGGTCGTGCCCTTGGTCCTCTCCTTGGCGTTGGCTCCTAATCTCATTTCTGGCAGTAATAACCTGTTTTCTTCTTCCCTCATACAGTGCAGTTAGAAGAGGGAGCTCGAAAAGAAACAAAAGATTTATTTATCAGCCGGCTGTATGAAATTACAGTTTGCCCATTAACTTCTTGGGATCCTTTAAGCTGTTCTTTAAATGTGTCCCCCATTTAAATAAAAACTGGGGAAGGCTCTTCAGAAGCCTTGGCCTGATTCCAGTGAGGCTGTCGCATTCTGGCCAGTCCCATTCTTCTGTTTGTTTTAGTTGAGCTCTTTGCTGTACTCTCTCTAAGCTTTAACTTAACTGCAAGAGTTGAATGTTAAACATGGCATTTGTAGATATTTGTTATTCTGAGTGGTAACCAACTTTTCACTCTGTGTAGCTCTTAGGGGATAACGATAAGCATGCAATAAGAGGGCCAACAGATGCTTATTCTGTGGTTGTTGATGGTGAAGTGTCATCTTAACTTGAACTTGGGAACATGGTTTACATCATTACTGATGGCTTCTGAGATAACTCTTTGGTTGCCGGTGTAAGAATGCTGATGGAAACCAATGATGTTCCTTTCTCCCTTTCTCCTCTGCCCCAGGTTAAACAGACCCACCCAACTCTGGAGCCTTCTGAAAATTCACATGGGTGCCTTTTGAAAATTAAACACCCATGGGTGTTTCTGATGTTCCTAAGAGTTCCTGTAATTTTGATGTCACTCACTGTGCTATCCATAGTAATAGAGCTTTGACCATGCTTGTCATTTCCCACGGGTGGGTTAGGATGATGATGCTTCAGCTGGCAGGATATTTGACTGACCTCTCTAAAGTAGGGCACACCCATCCCTCCATGGTGATGTCTTTGGGACAGACAATTAACAAGAGAACATTAGAGAAAGTCTGACTTTCAAAATAGTTGTTCTTAACTACATTTTAAAACTTTCTGTCAGAATGCATGCTTTCACCCCACAGAGAGATGTGTGTAGGAGCACAAGGGAAGAGGTGTTATCTAATTCATGTCATACACAAGTTCATGCATTCTAGGAAAGATTAGTTCACTCCCCTATTCAAAGTTTTTTGTAGGTAAATAGCAGTGTCTCCATCTGGAATTCGAGGTGCTCTGTGATTAGTTTTTACTATTTCCCAAGTACACCCTGGAGTTTTTGCCCACCAAATCTTGTGTTTCTGACAATGTGATTCATGAAATGCTTGCATCATAATCACCTGGGTGTTTAGGAAACAGAAATACTGGTTTTCAGCCTAGACCCACTGAATCAGAACCTCTGGTGATGGGGCTCAGGGATCTGCATTTTTAACAGTGCATGCCCAGTTGGAGAAACAGGCCACCCTATCCTCTTTGAATGTTCTCCCTTCCAGCTGCCATCTGCCTATTGAATATTGAACTCTGTTCAGATCCCTTAGATAAAAGTGAGTTTTCTCTTCTGTAAGCATTCATGATATTTTTGTTTTCCAGTAAGTTTTCATCATCTGCTTTATATTATAGCAGCTTTGCTCCCAAACTGTTGCAAGTTCTTGAAGGTTGAGAGCCATGCCTAATTCACTTTTGTGTGCTTCACACACCTTTGTGCATAATAAGAACTCAGAAGATGTTTGGTAAATGAATGGTTCAGTCCTAGGGTCAGACCTTTTTTATACCAAATAAACTTTCGGGTGTTGGATTTTTTTCTGTTTAACTACCAGATGTGTCTGGTCTGTTTGTGATGAGAGCTTAATCTACTTATGTCTAAGCACGTTTTCATGACATAATTTTCTCTCTGGCTTTAGCTTATGTTCACTTTCTCCTTTGATAATCTAATATCCTTGATAGAGATGTTATCTGGTTTTCATTTTTATGTATTCTTGTATGACTCACTGGGATTTTATCCAAGTACTATGTGGATCTTCTTTGCTTTGAAAAGAGGAGTGGAAATAGCGATCTGTCTTCTTCCTTCTACAGAAATCTTCTTTTTACATTTTGGTTATTTGTGCTACTAGTGTGATGGTTAATATTAAACATCTATTGAATAGTATTGTAATTAAATTGGCTAACTATGGCAGATCCGTTGGTGAGAAAATGAAAATAATGTAGTCATGGATAAATTAAGCACAGAATTCATTTCATAAGAAATATGTTTAACTATAGCACGATAACATATTTCTTGTTTGTCTTTTTGATCGTTATATTGCCAATTTATAAAAGAATCAGAAAATGACAGATTTATGCTGCTTATGACTCACTGTTTTCATGAACCAGTGTATGGCTACTGCAGAGCTAGTGACTGCTATTTCCACATGATTACTGGCTTACAATTTGGAGTTTCTTTCTATATAATGTACTCACTTGATTCACGGCAGCCTGCGCCTGCACACCCCTCCCTCCTCTTGTATTGACTGTTTCCATAGGATTAATTTAGCCTAGGGGTCTGGCACAAAGCAAATAACAAGTGCCTCCTTTTCAAATTATTTTAAAAGAGAGATTAAAATAAAATTTTCTCTCTTAAGGAATACTTTGATTTGCATCCACAGCAATATGTCCATTGTAATTATTGCCAATACTGAGTGTTTACTATGTTCTTTATTAGTTTGGAAAAATTATATCTATTAGTTGTAGCTTTGGTATACTTATTCTGCTTTTCAACATCTGCATCAATTCTTAAGAATATTTTGCTCAAATCCATTTGTGGCTGTAAATTTTCATTTTTATCCAAGTAAAATATGCATGTGTTTATTTTTATTTTCTAGTCATCTGAGAAGGTGATATGCTTATTTTGCTTGTATGGAGAGTCATTTATGGTGATTAGGGTTGAGATGGGATGGTTTCTGTTTGTTTTGGCTCAAGTGTTGAGAAGCTGGTCATGTGCCACATTAGCATTTGTGCAGGCTGAAACTCCCAGAAGACCTAGCAGGTGCTCACTGGGAAGGAGGCTGGTGGACTGCTCTGGCCTGGGAACAGAATGGCGTCCGTAAGTTCATGTGGATTCATTTCAGAAGTCATAAAGGGACAGCTGGAAAAAACGCTGCATCAACAAACAGAGAAGTCACCTAAGAGAGTTCATTTCCAGGGCAGCACAGTTTGTGGGTGGGGAGAGCAATGTGAGAGCTGAAAGGAGTTGAGTCATGCCTTCTGAAGCGTAGGAGTCCCAGCAGCTCTGAAGCAGGCCCAAACATCCAAATGTTTCTCGTGCTGCCACAACCACAGACAAAGTCCAAGAGGAATATGGGGCAAAAGGTGTTCTTTCTTCTGCCTCCAGGGAGCCTTCTAAGTCTTTCACAAATTGTTTTGTTCTCTTATGCAACTACTGTAGCACATACAGGTTGTCCTATGTCATACCTGGATTGGGGCACAATTATTAAAACATGGCTATAGGACGAAGTTCACAAACCAGTAAAGTTCTACACTAAAGGAATCAGAATTTGAGGAGTGTGTGGAAGGTAAATCAGGCAAGTTGCTGACTGATGTCTCTTCCATTCATTGACTTAAATAAGGGTTCTTGAGAGTGAGTGCATTCAAGATACATTTTTCAAAAGTACTTTGATACCCATCCTAAGATTTGTCCTTCTAAAGACAAAAAAGTTACTGTCAAAGTGATCGTTTTATTAAATCATTTTACCAGCTCAAAACCATAAGGTGCACTCCTAGGAAAAACAAAAACTCAGGCACTTGATTATTTATAAATTCTCCTGGAAAAAAAAGGAAAGAGAAAAGTAAATGTAACTTTTTTTACCCAAGCTTCTCTTTTTTTCTATTTTATTTAAATAGCACCAACCTTTCTTTTTGTTCTCTCTTCCCCTAGTGTACAAAAGTTATTTAAATTGAATGGATTTGGGGGGGAAATGATTTATTTAACAAATGGTAATGGCATAATTAGTTACCAGAAAAAAATAGTTAGACCTCTTACTCAACATTATATGTAAAAATAAATGTCAGGTGAAATAAAGATCTAAATGTAAAAAGTAAAATGCATAAATATTAGAAGGAAATACAGGAGAATATTTGTACCACTTGAGGGTGGAGTAAGATGACTTTCTCAAGCAAGGTGAAAAACATAGATTCCAGAAAGGAAAAGACTGCCAAATTTAAGCAAATAAAAATTAGTGTGTGGCAAAAAATAGCATTAACAGAATAGGAAAAATGAAACAGTAAGCTTGGAGTGCCATGTGACAACATGCAGCATATGACACTGTGTGACACATCATTTTTAAGGAGTTCCTAGAAACTGGTAAAAAGATGAGGAGTAAACCTGTAAAAAAAGGGGGCAAAGTTTACGAATGTGTATTTCAAAGAGGAACTTCAGTAAAGATATACTTCACTGATAAATATAAATTGAAATGACCTGATACCTACCACCTTTCGCCCATCAGCTTAGCAGCACTGGGGAGGAGGCCAATGTAAATCTAGTGCGGGGATCGTGGAGGGAAGCCCTCTCCTGCATGGCTGGTTGGAAGCATGAATTTCTACAACTTTTTGGTATTTTATAGTATGTATTAAAATTTAAATTGTACATACTCTTGGATCATCAGTTATACTTTTAGAAATACAACTTCACAGATTTACAGATTATTGAAGATAATAGTGTGTATATACTGTAAATTATATGACGCCTCCAAGCGGGGTTTGGGACAGCACTCCGTAAGTACACACACATTTCTAAAGAGAACAAATGATTATTCATATTAGTTTAGGTCGGCTTTTGCTGCTGCATGAGTCCATGAAAAATATTTGAATTTTCTGAGACTGTTGGATTTCAGAACTGTGGGTAAGGCATTGGGCACCCCTAATATGGCAAAATAAAATCATTGCCGCACAAATGGATATGCTGAATCATTTCTAACAGCATAAAAATTGGGAGTAGCCCTATTATCAGTCAGGGGAGGGATGGAATAAACTGTGGTATGTGTCTGTTCTGCGCATTATGCAGCTGTCGGAAGAGTGAGTTGGGTTTATATGTACTGACTTAGAAAGATGGTTTATTTGTATTAGATGAGAAAACAAGTTGTAGACGTATGTGTGGCGTAATCCCACTTAAAAAAAATAGTCCAGGAGGCCATCTGTTTATGTATGTACATGTTTTACCAGGAGGAAAAGCTTTGGAAGCATGTACACCACACTCTTCGCTCTGGTTATCTCAGGAGAGTGGTATTTGGAAGGTGGAGAGACTTAACATTATTTAATATGCCTCTATCATTGGACTTGTACGAATGAGCGTGTGTGATTTTGGTAATCAAATAAAAGCAGTCTTTCTCTTAAAAGTTGATATAATGAGTATGACAGAGCACTGACAGCCTGGCCACAGTCCACTAAGGTGCAGCCACTCGGAGCCATTATTAGGGAGCCTGGTTTTCATAATAGTGGATAACAGGGGACTAAGCCCAGAGCTAGGCTTACAACTCCAGCAGGTCCTTTATTACTTAATACTGAAACATAATAATTTCCAAAGTGTATTAGCATGTTCCCACACAGGGAAAAAAATATGGACTCTTAATATGAAACAGAAATCCAGTCACCTAGGGCATCTTTTTTAATTGACCCACTTGTAGTGAATGATAACTCCAGAAAATAAGATTGACTCACTTAATAAAACAAATATGATTTCCTCTTTATGAGTATAATGTGTGACACTCCTTTTAAGCACATTTGGAATATGTTTTAAAATAGAACTACTTCCACCATACTATTATTTTACAGTCAAAATTTTCCAGTATATCTTTAGTTCCTGGAATAAAAATTACTAGAGATTTAAATAGTTCCAAGTTAATTAGTATTGTGTCTCCAAATAGTCGTCATGCTATTTCTTTGCTTCTGTACCCTAGATCTATGCAGGTACAAATAGCCAATCCCTTTAGCTCAGATGCAGAAAGAATTTTCTACATAAATTTTTGAGAGTGGGTAGGTTGAGTGGATAAATGCTGATAAAGGAGAAAAGACTAAGCATTTTTATGATCCTGATGAAATGAGCCCGGGATAAGGAGGTAAATGAGAATTGGCGGCCTTTATTTCTCTTAAGTTTGATACCTTTTCTGCCCTTGGAAAACATGGCTCCCCTTCATTTTCTAAGGAGCACTTGTTCCCAAGTAGCTTTTGTGGAAGCCAGAATAAAATAACCTTGTAAAACTGTGGTTGATCTGTTTTAAAAACCTATGTATCTACCCAACACAGGTCAGGAAACTGGATGCATGAATGTGATGCATTTTAACCTTCCGACTTTAAGAAACTAAGTATTCTCCCCTATTGTAGAGTTAAGTGGTTTGCTTGAGGGAGTAGTTTTGGAATATCATACCTGTATATTGAGTGACTGAGGGAAAAAATGCATTTTAAAGCTAAGTGTAGACTATAAAATACAGTAGCATGGAACACTGCTGTCAAGATTGAACGGGAAGCTAGACAGGTGCAGGAACAAAACTGACGATTGCTTTGTTCCCTCAATAGCAGCTTTAAAGTGTGTGCTGTTTCTCCTTTGCTGTTCGTTAGCTATGGCTGTGAAAGTGGAGAAAGAGAAGGTATATATATCAAACCCCTGGTTTGAATGAACACATACACAAAGCTCAAAATATTCATTGTCCCCCATTGCCAATATGCCACCCTCTGTCGGGGGAAATTAGGGTGAAAAAGGAGTGCTTTCCAAACTCTATTCGGAGACCATTCTTTGACCTGTGACTTAGAATTATTGATAGTTGATACCATTTATATTAAACTCTTCAATAAGATATAATAAAAGAGCAGGAGAGATGAGTGTACTGATGTTGGAAAGCAAAGATTCAAGTTGTATGTTATAGTCACACAATTTTCTGACCCTGTTTTTTAATTTTTATTTTTATCTGTGATCTTGGGAATTAAAAGAAAATGACTTTAAAGGCCCCTTCTATTCTCACATTTGATAACCCTCAGAAATAAGATATATCCATGTTAACTTTCTTTAGCCTTGGTATTGTGTGTGCGTATACAGATATAACATGTTTTTTAAGAAACAAACCACAGTTTCTTGCCCTTGTAGTTTCTAAAATATCAAAAAGATTCATCTCTTGTTATTGACCACAGTAGTTACTACAATCATCATTGGAACAATTTTCATTTATCTTAAATTTTGTGATGCTCTGATTCTTCTCTCCTTACCTTCATTTTAAGAATTAAATTTGAAAATTTAAGAATTTAAAATTATTTAAAATATTTCATCAAATATGTATTTTTCCAAAGCTGTCCGGTTTTATTTTAGAATTTGAGTCTGTGCACATTTGACAATTTACCTGGCTCACTTGTTAGCATGGAAAAGCTAAAAAAGTCTTTTAATTTTAGAAGACAGATATTTCCGGTTTCTTCCTCCATAAGAATGTTGTCACCTTGCTCTCTCCTCTGCATTCCCTTTGAAGGTAAGGTAAAGAGAGGAAAGGTCATCCACTCCCCATTTTGATATCTATCTCTCCCAACCTAAACACTGCCTCCAGGTATCTGTTCCAGAGGGAAATAGATTCTAGGTAGACCTACACTCTTATTCTTATCTGAAAGGAATTTTGAATTGGCAAATGCCTGTTATCTGACTGCTTTCTATATCGATTAAGAAAAAATGGGACTCAAAGAAGGCTAAGGGTTAGAGTTTCTAAAACAGATGCGTTTTAATAATGTGTTCTGATCAAGAACTTGAGTTCTCAGAAACAATCCAGGCTTTGTTTGCTAAACAAGTCTGCTGAACACTGTGTTCTGTTTCTGAGAAGAGTCTGTGGGATGGGCTGCACAGGGAGGAATATGAGGGAGGGTGGAGAATGTGGCAAGGAGGAGTGAGAGAAGTTTAAGATACTTATAAATCAGAATCAGCCCCTAAAATTTACTGGTCTAGGCAAGAGTGTAAATGGAGGCCTCACCACGTGTATCTAAATATTCAAGTTATAATCAAGCTAACAAATTGTTAAATAAAATACAATCTTTCCTCCTGCCTTGACAGATATACTTTTATAATGACCTTTGGGGGGGAGGAAGAAACTTTCCTCTCCTCTCAAGGTTCTTTCGGCTGGTCTAATAATCAAATAGACATGAGACAGATTAACAAGAGAAAATAACCAAATTGAATAACATATGTATTTATGGGAACTCCACATGCATCATAAGAGTTAGAGACCCCACATGCAAGAGAAGTTCAGAGATGGAAGAGGGAAATGGGTCTATATTGACATTCTGAGCTAGGGCTCAGGTGAGGTGCCTCGAGGGCTTCAGCAGGTCATTGCAGGATGATAAAAGCAGGTGCTTAGTAAATAGAGTTTGTCCTTCCCTGTAGATTGGTCAAAGAGGTTATCTCTGGTAGTCTTTTATTATGGATAAGGCTCCTAATTCAAGTACTTCTAAATAGTTAAGGGAGTGGCAGAACAATCCGCAGAGGCACATCTCGGGGTGACACGTTCTGAACCCCCATACCTACAAAGCATAGATTCCAATTTAAAATCCTCAAGTCCCTTAGGTTTCTAGCCTGTGTCAGCATGGGGAGAGCTGGCCCAGTGGCCCAAATCTCTTCTCATTCCATCTATAGCTCCGTCCTTTACCCTGCAGAGGTATAGACAAGCAGCACACTTTCCAGCTCTGTCCACCCCAAGAGCTTATTACGGGAGGAAGGGCCCAGGGCAGAGGCCCACACAAGCCCTGAGAGTAGATTTGATGTCATTTGGGTAAGGAATTTCAGGGTCCTGCTTACTGTTCATATGGAGGGAGTGCTTCTCCGATGGAAATATAATGGGAGCCACATATGTGATTTAAAATTTTCTGGTAGCCACATTAGAAAAAGTTAGAATAAACAGGTGAAGTTGATTTTAATAATATATCTTATTTAAGTCAATATATCAAAATGATCAGTTCTAAAAAAATTATTGCGTTTACATTCTTTTTGTACTGTCTTTGAAATCTAGTATGTATTTTATACTTAGAGAACATCTCATTTAGGACTAGCCCTGTTTCAGGTGCTCAGTAGCCACCTGGTGCTGGTGGTAGCCTACTGGACAGAGCAGATCTAGGACCTCAGACCCCTTGTTCTATAGGGATTTCCTAGCGCCTGGGACTGAGGGCAGCTCTCGTCACCATAAGGTCTGGTAGTGCTTTTGTCTTTGAACCAATGCAAAGAACAATTTGCACTTTGTATTTAGAGCTGGTAGCCATTTTTAAATACAGAAGATACATACATAAAACTGATGGAGGATACTTGTTAAGAGTTTGCCTTTTTTTCCTTTTCCATTTAAGTGTGTCAACTAGCTTTTACTCATTCAGTTCAATGCTGCTTTGCTTTATCCTTTGGAGTGGTATAGTCCTAGTACGTGTGTGTTTGCACAGATGGATATCCTACCCCCCCCCCATTGTCGATGGATACTTTTACAAAAGCCAGTGCTTCCATTTTCCATTGTGAGTAATTACTGAAATTGTAGCCCTTCTATCCTCTACTTTCTGAAGTCTTTGTATTTCTAGACCTAAGAAATGTCCAGACTTGTAGAGAATTTTTATGAGCTAATTTGAGCCAAACTGATGACAGTGCCAGGAAGCAAAGACCTCAGATGCTCTGGAGAATGACAGTTTGCAGTTTCTTTATGCATTTGGAATTAAGGAGGGAATACAGGGAAGGTGGGAGTAAGCAAGGGGGAAGGATTGAATGAATTACTGGATGGTTAACAAGATTATGAGCTCTTTGAGGGTAGTTTCACTTCCTGAGGGGTCTAAAAAGGAAGCATTTCAAGGGTGTGTTAACCTAGATGCATAAAAACAATGAATGGGGCTTGCTAACTGCAAAGATGAACCTATTACTAAAGAAATTACAGGCCTGGGGTGTGCCTACCCACCATGACCTACCCAGTTAGGAATTTTTATCAGAGTCAACCCAGTGAGGTTACTTTTTTGGTTAAATTTATTATATCACTCCCTGTTCATCCATATACTCTATTGTGTTGGATAATGTCTAGTAGATCTTTTCCTTTTTGAGGAATATTTTTTTAAGTTCAATTTAATTGCATGCGTATTTTAAAACGGGCCAGTTCTACCAAATGAGGTAGAACTGAAAGAAGAATACTGTTTTTGTTTGGACTAGAACAGCAGTTTTATCTATTTCAGGATAGAGTTGCTAGATTTGGAGGGAGAAAAAAAGCACCCAGTTAAACTTGAATTTCAGAAAAAGAATGATTTTTTTTTTTTAGTGTAAATATGTCCTGTGTAATATTTGGAACATTACTTAGCTGAAAAATTATATTTTGTTTATCTGAAATTCAGGTTTAACTGGATGTCCTATATTTTATCTGGCAACCTTATTTCAAGACTCCTTTACCCTCCTAAAAACTAAGGACCCTGAGCAGCTTTTATTTAAGTAGTAAATCTGTTGATAGTGACCATATTAGAAATTTAAATTGAAACAATTTAATATATATTAATTAATTTAGAAAAATAATAAGCCTGTTCTTGTTAACATACATGTTTTTTTATGAAAAATAATTTTCCTAAAACAAACAAAAAAATAGGAAGAAGCAAGCCATTGTTTTATATTTTTATAAATCTTTTAACACCTGGCTTATTAGAAGATAATAGGATTTTCATGTCTCTTCCTGTGTCCAGTCAGGTGTGCTGTCACAAAGACATACACATCTAGAAATCTCTACTGGACCTGGGGGAGAAAATGAGAGTGACAAAAGGCAAATGGCATCTTAGATATCATGATATTATTATGAAAATAATTTTAGCCTTGGGAATCTCTAGAGAAGGTCTCAGGGATCTCTTCGAGGGTTCCCCAACAATACCTTGAGAACCCTTCAACTAGAAATACTAGACCATGTAATTCTAGCTTGTGTTGTGTAGATCATAGATAATCAGAATAGAGGATAAGCATTCTTTGTTTTAAGAAGGTGTAATGGATCAAATTGTAAATATAAAACAAATTTTAAAAATTATTACTTAGGTTTAGCAGTAATTCTTTTAAAATTTAATATACTACTGGGTCTGTACTCTGCCATCCAAGTAAATAGCTTTTATTAAGAAAAAAAATCAAGATGATACTTTCAACCAAGTAGGCACATTGTCAGCTTTCTGTTTAGAATAAAGTTTATGTAGCTACTAGTTTAGAACAAAGCTTACTATTTTATAGAATCAAACAGATAGGTTACCATGACAGTTTTCCTTTAAAATGCTGATTGCTGAATTGTTTTATTTTTAAGATGTTGTCTGTTCTAGACATAGTGTATAAAACTGCCTCATACGTAAACTTGGGCAATTGTAAAAATAATTAGTTTAATGCAATAGCTTGTCTGATTCTCATCTCGAATAGAAAAGGTGTAGAAGTTTGCAGTGGACCAAATATATGACAGCACAGAGAAGTAAAATTTACAAGATGACTTCTCTAATTACTTGGACAAATGAGAAATGAAAGAACCATTAACAAAAATAGAACAGGAGAAAATACTGGTCTAGGATAAAGATGGTAAATTCAGTTTTGGACTGGAAATATGGGATAGCTCAGGAGGGAAGAGAGGGTAGGTGATGGGTTAGAGAGAGTTGTTCACAGAGCAATAAAAGATTTCCAAGGAAGACAGTGTAGGGAGAGGAAAGAAACTGACAAAGAGCAGATCTGTGAGGGATACTTAACTGTGGGATGGGGAAGAGGAGATGAAGAAGGAAAAAGGAGGAAACATAAGGAGACAAGATGTGCAGAGAGCTAGGACGAGGCGAGGTGCGGAAAACGTCCTTAAAGTGAAGTGAGAGGACCTTTTTGAGGGTGTGTGGTTAGCAGTATCGAGTTGCATTGAGATTGAGGAATGATAATTGGTTCTTAAATTTGGAACTACAAAACTTGGCTACCTTAGAGAGTGTGTAGTTTATTACTATTACTATTACTATTACTATTACTATTACTATTACTATTACTATTTACTATTACTATTACTTTTGGTTTGGATCTGAGAAGAGTGAAGCAGAAAAGTTTTCAGCTTGTCTGGGGTAACCCAGAAATTCAGAAGAGCTCGAGCTGCCTGTTCTTTTCCTCCTCCTTCACTGCCATTTACATGTGTATAAATTAAACTGGCTGAGGTAAAGCTAAGAAACTTATTCCAGCAGAAGTCACCTCCTCAAATATTCAAGCTTATTTTAAAGTGACAAGTTTGTTTTTTAAATAAAATGTTTATATTTTAGGGAAGACACTGGCTGTCAAGTCTGAAGATGTGCGTTCCAGCTGTGCTACTTGCTTACCCTCTGAGGGCTCTATTTCCTCCTCAGCTGAAATAGGATTGGGCTGGATCATCTCTTAAAGCAATGCAAAATTATGTGAAGCTCTGCATCTATGATATCATCTTTTCTTTCCTTTTTTTTGTTTTGTTGTAATAGGTTCACCAAGTTGAAGAGTCTTAACCTTTCCATAATAATTTAGGGGACTTCCCATTAGCAGTCTGCAGTATTCCAACCCTGACGGAGCTGAACGTGTCCTGCAACGCCCTGAGAGCCGTCCCGGCAGCCGTTGGAGTTATGCACAAGTGCGTACTTTGACTCTACTGCAAAGGGTCCCCGAGAAACCCCTGGGGAGCTGCGTCAACTCATGGCACATGCGACTGGTTAACTTGTTATGTTGGTCATGTCATTCTTGGCCCCAAATCAAGGCGATTGTGTAGAGTTCATTTATTAGCTTTTATACTCCTTACAATGTTGTAGAAAATAATAATATCCTTGTTTAGAATTGAAGATCACCCCTATAGATGAGTGTGTCTAAACATGGGAGGAGGGGTTACTTTTTCATTTTCTGAGTTATGTTGAATTCTAAGATTTAAAAGTTAATTTTTTTAAATAACATTGAAAGGTGGGTATTGGGGCTGATTTCTTCTGTGGCATTCACAACAGTTAGCTCATGTTGTTCCCATTATACCTAACCAAGTTGAGAAAATCGGTCATAATTTTTTTTTTCAATAAAATTAGGGTGTTTATCTCTATAATCTTTTCTCCCTGGTGTATTAATGCCTCAGCCCTGTCCTTATTCATTTGCAAAGGATAGTACATTTCCTTTTTCTAGTAATATGACCTGCATTTACATAACTTGTATGTTGATAACAAAGATGTAAATTTACACATCCTCTTTATAATTCTGATGTTTTTCTTTAATAGCTTACAGACATTTTTTGTTGGATGGAAACTTTCTCCAGACCCTCCCTGCTGAGCTGGAGAACATGCATCAGCTTAGTTATCTTGGTCTTTCTTTCAATGAATTCACTGACATTCCAGAGGTATTGGAGAAATTGACAGCTGTGGATAAACTTTGTATGTCTGGAAATGTATGGAGACCCTTCGGCTTCAGGCTTTACAGAAGATGCCTCACATTAAACATGTGGATCTACGGTAACATTTTAAAGAAACATATCCCATTTGAGTGGTTGGCTTATCTGAGGGTAGTTTTAGCCCTTTCGGTGATATTCTCCTGCTAAGGCAACAGGCTGGGTAGTTTCAGTTAAGGCCCATTTTTGTATTTTTGCCCAGAGGGAAGAATATGATTAATAGTAGGGTTTGCTCATATCTGATACTTTGCTTTAAAAATTTTTCTCCTTGATGAATGACCATGTCTTGAGGGTCTTAACTTTGTTTTGTAGGTTCAAACCAGTTTTAATTTGTATGAGTAGATAGGGCCACTGAGTTCAAGGAGTGCCTGTTTATGGGTGAATGAAAACTGAACATTGAGAGCTAAGTACATATTTTTCTCTCTCAGTCTCATCTGTTGGCTTGAGACATCTGACATCATTGAACACATCTCCTTAATTTTTTTTTTTACTTACTTGCCTCCCTAACTTAATGTATTCATTTTAATTAAATTATTTATTTATGTAACTTATTTTTATTTTCTATTTCTTCATCCAAGTGGTTCTGCCCTTAGTTTACTTAGTTTTTTGTTCTTTCATAAAAATATGAAGCTCATAATTCTTTTTATTAGGCCCAAGTTTGGCTAGACCCTCCGTTCTCACCCTGAAAAGCAGAACCTTGCCGTTTGAATCCTGGATCAACAGCTAAACTCCATCTGGAAATCAGTAGCACACTCCTTGCCACATCAGAGATGCTCAGTAATCATCCTTTAGTAAGTAAGGGGTGTTTTAATTTCTGGTGCAAAATGAACCAGTATACAGGGAGGAAGCTATTGTAAATTTATCTTTTTCAAAGAAAAACAGGAGCCCGTCATGGGCTTGAGTTCTGCTAACTTGGCCAGTCTGATATTTTTTCAACCAAACTAATTCCCCCCAGTAACCAGGAGTTGATGACCACATATTGGCCATGTTAAATCTTAGGTGAGGTATTTAATGTCTGTGCAACTGTGTTCTCATCTCCAAATTACAGGTAATAACAGAACCTAGTTCACAGAGATTTGGAAGGAATTGAGGTATAAATCTCAAACTCCCAGCAAGTGTGATTGTATTCTCACTATTACCTGATTGGGGATGCTTTTCCACTCATGGAATCTGCTCAGCTGTCATTCTTGGCATCTTTATACCTCTGTTTGTCAAAGGTGGTTGGTTCTCTTGCTTTACTTCCGTTTTCCTCTCTGTTGATAACCGAGACCCTCACTCAGACCTGTCGATTTTCATCAACATAAAGCAGCAGCATCTTTTGCTCCGCTTTCTCCATTCATCTGGTCTGGCCTAGGAAACCCATTCATTCCTGTCCCACAAAGACTTGCTTGGCTTAACCTTTCCTCCAGGTAAAGGAATCAAGCCTGTCCCACCTGGGAAAAGGATAGCAATTTTGCAGACCTAGAATTCTTAATTCGGGGGAGTACAAATGGTTATAATTTATCTGACTCTAAGACCTTTTTGGAATGTGACAGGTGCAGGAACTGAGCACTTTGTCTCATTAACTTTCTTCTGAATTGTTAACGTTATTTGCCTCTGAGTCACTTCGATTTAGAAAATCTTCCTATTCCAGGATTTAAGTCTTTTTTATTTAGCTACCCGGAGGTATAAAAATGGGCTTTTGACCTCAGGTGACGAGCATGAGAGGATTTCTGAGTTACCTGGTAACCTACAAGAAAATATATTTCTTGATCTGAGTTAGCTTACAAATAAGATTCATCTAATGTGTCTAGAAATAAGTATTCTTATTAAGAGCTTTATAAATTCTTCAGATTTCCAGAGCTAATGGGAATCAGTTACAGGATATTTAAATACCAAAATAGACTTTGGACCCTCTGTGAATATCGAATGAGTGTAAATAGATAACTGCTTCCCTCTGCGCCACTGAGCTGAGAAGGGGGAGGTCTGGTCAGATTTGCTTATAATTCTGCTGTAATATTTTAATCGAAGCTAGTAGAATTGTTCAAGAGGCATTTCGCTTAGTACCTCTATGCAAAGGGCTAATTTTACTGATTCGACTTTTTATTCCTTCAGATGGAAATGTTACATCAGATTAAACGTGGTCACTTTTCTTTTATTCTTTTTCTTATGTTGGTGTTCTTTGAGTCTGATGTTATTCCTTCTATGATACTTAAATAATTCCTCCTTCCCTTCTTCTCTGTCCAAAAGGTGGCTGCTACCCACATCTCTCTCCTGATCACTTCTCTTTCTGTTTTCTGCCTTGGTGGTTGCCTGTACTTTCAGAGCTTCATTATTCACTGTTCATCTCCATGTTAATTATTCCCCAGTCTTTCTCTAAACCTGTTTCTCTTCTTGGAACGAATTCTACTCTAGCTGCCAGCTGGATAATTTCACCTTAGTTTCCCATGTTGATACACTTAACCAAATATATGGGAAACAGAGTTCAATTTCCTTCTCTATTCGCCTGTTCTTCCTCCTGGATTCCTATTTTTGCTGATAGCAGCACCGCTTCATTCGTTATCCAGACACAAAACTTTGACTATTTCTCATTTACCATCAGATTCTATCAATTCTTCTTTCACTCTCGTTTCTGTCTTGGTCCCTTCTTTTTCCTTGTCACTGCTGCTGTTGTCTCCTAGCTGAGCCATCTTCTGCCACTGTGCAGCCTCTCAAGCAAGCACAGTCTGGCTCAGAGCCTTCGATTCTCTATTTCAAGGTATTGAGGCTCTTGTGACAGGTGCACCCACTGACCCATGATTCCCTTGAGCATGAGGCTCTAGCTCAGAGCTGCTCAAAGTGTGGTCCTCTGACCTGAGCTGCAAGCCAGCTATTTGATATTTTTCCACAATGGGATATGTATAGAAATTGAGACAATATTTTAGAAACGTAGAGTGATTTGACATTGCCACAACACCCGAGTAGGCTCATGTAAGTAGACTCATCATATAGGAAATCGACTAGTTTCGTCGTTGCTGGACGTGCGCGGTGTGAGTCGTGTGCTGGTTGTGTGCAGTACGACTACACGTCAGTCTGCGATTAGAAGTTGAGAAGACAGGTCCTGTACCTTCGATAACTTGAGAAGCACTGCTCTTATTGAGCCCCCAGTATTAGCGCTTAGTAAGTACAGTACTTGATAAACATTGGGGCCATGTTCCCACTCTTCTCACACTTTCCGCACTGAGGGACTCCTGTGCATGAAGCACACTCTGTCTTCTGCAGCCCACAGGCCATCCTGCTGCCGCCACGGCTGGCTTTCTTCCCCCATTTACATCTGTCCAGTTCTGCCTGCCCTAGGGAGTCAGATGAGATGTTTCTTCTTTTGTCGTATCTGTTTGGAACATTCTCTTTATTTCATACGTCATTTATGGCACTAATCAATCACATACTTGTTCTTCTACTTCACATCTCAAAGCAGATGTGATTTTCTCACTGAATTACAAAATCTGTTGACAAACATCTTATTTTATTCATCTCTTATCAACACAAAGACATAGGTCATTGTCATCATCAACACTGTAGCCTTTCACTTTTTGCAAGGTGATGCTCATTAAATATTTATGAAGTAGATAAAATGGTTGTGTTAATTGAGGGAATTATTGGAAGGAAACTTTAACAGTATGTTGCTTCTTTAAAAGTTCACCCTAAATAGTTGTATTATTCTGTGAGCCTGAAAATTTCTGATATTTGAATCCTGATAAGACTTGGCAACTTAAACCAAACAGTGGTAACTTCCTTTTCATTATAGTTTTTCTTTTGTCTCCTCAATAAAGCAACCTTTAATTATTTTAGTGTTAATGTAGTGAAATTGTGGTGTGTGTGTGTGTGGTGGGGCGGAGAAGGCTATTTCAAATGAAAATGGTAATGCCACATTAGGAAGGTAATATAAAGCATTTGATTAGGGAAAATATGGGATATTTTTTCAATTCCTGCAGTCCGTATATCCAAAATAAGATTTGGTTTTTCTTTTTATTCTGTGTACATATTCTAGAATCTAGTCAGCATTTGGAAATAGGCAAATTGCTGGATTGAGGCCAATTTTTTAATCTTACAACCTGGAATGAGAGAAAGAAGGAGCCAAAAAAATCCTCTTAGGGACATTTGAAGAGCCCATATGCTGTTCGCAGGTTGACAAATCCTAGCTCTTTGCTGTCACTCATCCTTGTGTTTCAATGACTTTGATATTGCTATTAATAATTCAGTTGCCATCATTTTATTTGAGTTTCCAGAGGGCAGAAATTCACTGCTGAGAACCTGTGGCATTTTTCTAAGCTCTGGCCTTCATGGTAATGCTCTTCTAACCAAGCACATGATCTCAGCATTTTGTTGGCTTTGTAATGAAAAGTAGAGGATTTCTGTTGTTTGTAAAGAAGTTGGGCATTGCCTAGCAAACCACGAATTGAGGTTTAATCTGTTTTTCTCCCTTAAAAGCTACACGGGTCTTTGTTATATTGGTTTCTAGTCCCCGTTACTCCTTACTTCTTGGCAGCTCACCCACAGCCGCTGCCGTCCATTGGCTGACTAGTTCTCACGTCTGAGGTTCTGCCAGTGTTTTCCTGTCTCTTGCTCTGTCCTAGACTTTTTGCTCCCAATCATTTTCCTTCATTTTATAATTTCTCAGTGAATCCTAGATGCCAGATTCCAGTATTTTATGTACTTGGCTCTTTTCAAGAAAAATTTTAAAGATGGAGATAATTTTGGTAATCAGTTCTTGGCCCTGAACCAGTTGAAAATCCAGATATTTGCATTCCTATCTTTGCCGCATATGTGACTCCCATTCATTTTTTTCCCAAAGTTCACCCTTTAATTCTGCATTTGGCTGCTCATCTGCCTGCTCACCTATCCTCTCTGCTTCCTTAAATATTCAGTGCAGTCATAATGTGCTTAATGGGACGTCTGCATTTTATTTCTTGTGTTCTTTCAGCCAAATTCTTTGAAAATAAATGTTTATTTAAATGGGTTTTTTTTTTATCTCTTGAAACAAATTAAGGTAAAATCAAAATGCATGCTTCTTCTCCAGCTTTAGGGTCTTACTCGTGTTTCAGAATGTATTGCCAAGGTTAAGACCTCATGAAGTTGTAGCTAAAAATAGCCAGAGAATCTGATCTATTAGAAGGCCAGATGCTGAGATTAAGTCATGAAGGACTAGCGTATAGTGAGACTTGAGTCCCTTCTTGTTACCTCGCCATATTAGGCCGTAGCCATTTGTTTAGAGCGTTGCAGTTAATTATGGTCTCTGTTGTGTCCTTTTCCTCTCAAGACTGAACATAATTAGGAGGCTAATAGCAGGTGAAGTGGACTTTCTCCAGCATGTCACTCATCTCGATCTGCGAGACAATAAGCTCGGCGACCTAGATGCTATGATATTCAACAACATTGAAGTTTTACACTGTGAAAGGAATCAACTGGTGACACTGAACATCTGTGGCTACTTCCTAAAAGCTCTCTACGCCTCCTCTAATGGTATGTAACAGACCACACCAAAGTTTCTCAGTTGGTTCCAGGAGTTTACTCGGTGCCGTCATCTCCGCCTTGCTTTGATTTTTCTTTCCTTGTTTAGTAAAATAAGTGTCAAATTTTGCTAAGATAAAAATCATAAAAGAAGAATGCTAGTTTGATACTTAAAGGAATCAAAAAGGAAGATTTTATAGTTCATAACTTATTTTTCTCATATTGTGATATTTAGATACGTTACTCCCATTTTTGATTTGGCTCCTCTGCTTGAAAGGGAGTAGAGAGAGAGTGAACTATTTCTTGGGCTACCTTGTTAATAGCATAGTAAGTCTGGAACCTTGATGTAATAGTGGAGAGTGAAAGTGAAAGGAAGGTCCATTTTGGATTCCATTCAGGATCTCAGATTTCATGCTCTGCTGACAAAGGAACTTACCTTATGAGAAACCTAGATTATATACCCACAGGGACACCACAAAGCAAGAGTCTTACTCGTTTAATAAGTTCTCTTTCTTATAATTTAGAAATCGTGGCGGTTCTGATAAAGAAAAGACCATATGGGCATGTGTTTACTAATGTTAAGAATTAATTTCCTACATCATTAATGAAACCAAGTATTTACTACAAGTTGAACAAATGTTTATCAAGAACTTGTTTTATGTGTAGGATAAGGGTTTTTTAAAAAATGAGTTTACTGTTATCTCACTGGAGAAACAAGCCAAGCCCTTAGCAGCTGCAGCTCACTGAAGGGTTACAGGATTTGGTTAGCCAAGAGGCACAAAGTGGGTGTTGAAGAGGAAAGAATCCGAATGTGGTTTGCTTAGCAGATGGGAGAAGACAGGAGATTCTGAACTCATAGGTGCCTATTGGAGAGTAGTAAGAAGTCATTAAGGGATGCGTGGCTCAGAATCATGGTGAAGCTTTGGAGCTAGTGCTGTAAGCTATAGAGAACCAGTGGATATTTTTAAGCGGAAGAGGCATATGATCAAAGTGATGCTCGAAGACTGTTAATGTGAAAGTAGTGTGCAGAGTGCATTTGTGGGAGAAAAGTGGAGAGGTCCAGACCTCTCCTAACCTAGGTTACTGTCTTGGTCTTCAGTGAGCTGATAGGAATTTGCAGTCAGAACTACAGATGATTGATTTGAGACTCAGGTGGTACCTGAAACCATGGAAGTAAGGTAACTGGAGAAGAGAGCTCGTACCAGAAGCCTTACAGGTAGCTGGTGCCAGAATGGGCAACCAGATAGGGCCTGACCCCGTGATTACTTGGTAAGTGTTTAGAGAAGCAGAAGGACATTTAGAGACTACCGTGCCCCAGAAACAAAGCCCTAGGTGGACAGCGATGTCACATTTCATATGGTTTTGAAGAAGAGCATTCAGATTTGAGTAGAGGAATTCATTTGTGACCCTCAGAGGTGCTGTTTCAGTAGAGTGAAAAAGGCAAAAGCCAGGATGCATTTGGTTTTATGGAAAGAAACCTTAATGTAAAACAGTATTCATACAGTTAATCTTTCAGATAAGATTTAGCATAACTACCAAGAGCCACAATAAGTCAATGGAAGGAGGTAGAAAAGTAGAATGAGTGGTTTATTTCAATCTCTGAATAAGATCTTGTGATTAAATTAGTTCTCTATCCTTTCCTGTAGTTTCAAAGTAGAACAAATGGATGCATTGTACTTCCTAACCTAAACAAACAGTGGAGAATAAAGCACAGTAATGATATGTTACACACAAAAAGAGTCTCTGTGTCACTTGAATGGTAACGCTTTTGTGTTTTTCCACTCCTAGAACTCATTCAACTGGATGTTTACCCAGTTCCGAATAATCTGTCTTACATGGACGTTTCAAGGTAAGCAGCCACGTCCTAGAGTACTCGAGAATCTGCTTGAAAATTACTTGATCAGTTCTCTCTGAGCATATACATAAGAACTTCTTATATATTTTGAAGGTAAATAACACAAATTAGTTTTTACTTATCCTCTGAAAATGTACATAACTGTGTGTCAGTTAAAATACTACATTTGTATACTATAGTTCAAACCTGAAGAATCAAGGTGTCACGTTGGTATGGACACAAATTTAAATACCAGGTTTGTCCTTGAAAGGTTAGCGAATTGGAGATCATGTGGCCAGGAGGTCCAGCAGTTCTTTAATTATATTAACCACATCTTCATCTCTTTACTGAAACGATATTGGTTTCATAAAAAAATATTGTGCAATATTTCTTGGACCTTTCCCCCTTCCTTTTTGTTATCTTGTAAATATAGCTCCTTGTTAAGAGCCCTTAGAAAGCAGGCACTGAATCTGCCGAAGCAGGATTTCCATGCGGCCTATGCGCTTCCTTCGTAAGCCGACCATCTCACCTTTTATGCAGATTCATTCCTGTGGTTATCACATTAACTCCAGTTCCCAAAAATACTGTAGTAGGCTCTTTCCTGAAGACATAAAGCCTGTATTTACACAAATTAAACATCAGTAATCATAACACTAAATATGAAAATTCACTTTTAATGTAATTCTAATGAACTACCCCAAATTTTTTGAACAACCACAGTACTTGGGAATACAGAGCTCTCTCGTAGTGACACTGTTAACTCATTTCATTGTATAAAATCACATGTGTTGATAATAGTCTCCATCATAATTATGCCATAATGTGCCAGAATTTAGCTATTGTGAGAATTATTAAATTGTAGTTTTATTAGAAATTTATAATTATAAAATTCTTTATGAGTAATACTTCATACATTTCCTACCATATTCATGTCAGACAGTTTTGTTTACAGGAAATCAGATATTACCAGATTAAGTTCATTTTTTTTTCCTGTCAGCCTTGAATGTTGTTAATGTCACCCTTTAAATAAGAACGGTACTGGAGTGGATTTGCACATATGGGTGAGAAGATGTACTTGAGAGAGTTGGCCATAGAGTGAATCCACTTCCCCTTTATTTATAGGATATAATTGGCACATGGTTCTCATTGAAACCCCTAAGTGAGATTGAATTGAAAACTCCTATGTCTTGCTTGTTCCTAAATTCTGCCACTTAAATGCTGTTCACCTTTCTTTTGTAATTCTCATGTCCAGAACCTTTACTGTAACATGCTCTCCCTCATTCACCTTCCAAGCTATGACTTTGTCTCAGGAAACCTCTGATTCGCCTCAAATAACTCTGAGTCTTTCGCCCTCCTCCTTTGATGTGAATGTTTGTTATCTGAAGGGGCTGAGCTGTCATCCATCATAGTGTTTACTAGGTACTTAGAGTTCCTCAAGTTCAAAGTTTCACACTTACAAGAGTTTTATTGCTGTACTGAGGTTGTTTATAATAAAGGATACTTTCACTCTCCTATCTTATTAAGCTGTGTTAGGGGTTAACTACTATAAATTAAAGTCAATAAACATATCAATCTTTAGGACTTCAAAGCCAAAACTCTGTGTGCCTGTATAGGTACTAGGCAGAAAATAATGCCTTCCTTTTTGTATTTTAATTGAAAACATTATGTAATAGCAAAATTAAAGGACATGATTTTTAAATCACACATATTGCCATCACCTTAATATCATAATTATTTTCACTTTTGCTCTATTATAGTCTTGTCCCAAATGCCTTTTTTTTTTTTTTTTTTTTTTTTTTGCAGAATTGTTCAACTATTTATAAAGAATTATAGAATTATAGTCATAATCAACATACTATTTTAGGTTCTTTGTGCCTGGTCATTTCACATATTTAAAAAAGAAGATAAAAGACTAACCATCTATGATTAGGGAGACATTCAGATACAGATTTGTCTCAGAAGTGGTCAGTTCATTTAATAAAGTCATAGTTAACTCACTTTTTTTCTGGTAATTATAATTACCATCCGATGCTTAAGTAAATGTTTTCAGATAATTCTGAGTCTTAAAGGTCAGTATACCTTTTCACTGCTGCCATTTATATTTATCTGTGGCTATGCTCTCATGATACCCACTGGAATTAAGAAGTATTTTAATGTTAAGGGTAAAAATGTAAATTGGAAAATAAAACTATTTTATGCCATTTGACTATTTGACTTAACTAGTAGGTGTGAGTGTTTCTAAGTTAAGATCTCTTGCTAAACTTGCATGGCTTACAGACTTTTTAGGATAGCAGTTCTGGGAACCAGACTTTTTTTTTTTTTTTTAAAGACTTCAGAGATTATATAACTATGTCCTTTCCTACTCTTTCTTCATTTCTTATTCCGTATCATAATTCTTGCTACTAGATTAAAGTGAACACACATATCCTTTTGATGTATATTCACTGTACTTTGATAGTTCATTTGAAGTTTCATTTATTCTGTGTAATTATTTTGAGTTTTTAACTATATTTTAGGTTAAATTTCAATCAAAGAAAAAAATCACATATTCTTATATTTAGGAACCGCTTAGAAAATGTGCCTGAATGGGTTATGTGAAAGCCGAAAGCTAGAAGTTTTGGATATTGGCCATAATCAAATATATGAACTTCCTGCACGGTGAGTATTACAGATCTTGTTAGAGAATCTCAAATTTGATAAACAGTTTTTAAAAATTGCTGAGTCAGTGTTTCACGTGTTATTATGAACCCCTAAGAGTTTCGTGTTTGTTTTTTAATAAAAGAAAGTCCTTATTTAGTGTCCATTGCCTCATGCGGTGTCTTCAAGTCACGGACTCTCTTCGTGCAGCGAAGAGTGGAGTGAGGCTTTTTGACTCTCAGACTTTTCAAGGTCGTGCAGTCCTTGGTGCTTGGTGGAAGTTTGTAAATGCCTAAAGAAATATTCAGAGACTCAGCAAACAGCAGTATGATTGGTTCACCTCTCTAATCTTAATTCTTTTAGACTCTTTCCCTTCTGTTGACCTGACGTGTCTGCCTTACCCACAATAATATTTGGTTTCCCTTGAACATAATTTTGAGGAATAAAAGATTATTAGATCATTAAACCTAGAAAGAGCAAACTACATTCTTTTTTTCTTGGTGTGAAATTTGGTGTAGAAAATCCAAGAAATTTTCTTTCCTTCTTTTCTCAACATGTATTATTATTTTTATTTCGTAATTTTTACTTTAATAGCAAGATTTCTAAAATAGCCATGTGATGATATCGAATGTCCATAGATACAGACGTCTTCAGGTTTACTAATTTTGGCACAAAGTATTATTGGACTGTTAGTGACCAGCCATAAAACTGATAACCAGAAGAGGGGTCTGTTCTCCTGCTGTCCTGTACACAGCTCTGTATCTCTCTAAGCCACACAGCATGGCATCCACTAGTCACGTGTGACTGGTGAGCACTTGGAATGTGGCTAGTGTGGCCAAGGAACTGAATTTTAAATTTTATTTAATTTTCATTAATTTAAATTTAAGTCGCTATTTGTGACGAGTGACTGCCACAACTCAGGTCTAGCTATTTGCACCATTCTTGGCCAGTCGCTGAACAAAAAGGAAGTCAGGTGTTTCTAACCATGTATAGTCAAAGATAGCAATGAAAATATTTTGGAAGTATGTCGCTATTTTGGAGTAAAATTTTACCTTAGGTGCATGATCCTTAAAGATATATGGTCAGTATTCCTCTGTTTTCTTACAAAGAATAAGAATCATGAAAATACAGTGCTTGGTAAGCTTCATAAAGGAGTAGAGTTCAGTTGTCCAGTATGGTAGGCATCAGCCACTAGCCAGGGGTCTGGTGAGCACTTGAAACGTGACTAGTCCTAACTAAGAAGTCCCAAAGCATAAAATACACAAAGATGTGAACTGTCTCAATAATATTGAGAGTGCATTGTATACTAATTACATTAAAATAATGTTTTGGATATATTGGGTCAGATAAAAAGTACTATAAGAATTAATTTGCCTGTTTTCACTTTTACTTTGAAATTACATTGTATTTGGCTTTCATTATGTTTCTGTTGGATAGCACTGTGTTAGAATATACCGGTCATAAAGGAACTCTTCATTCCCTGGAAAGCTGTTAATTTTACTTTCTCAGTCATACATTATATTCATAAATTCAGTCCATTTGAAAATGCTTTCTGCTTGAGAGTTTTACGTTGACTGAGCATTTAGGTGATTCAGTGCAGCCCATCACCATCACCATCACCCAGAGATAGTTTGGTGATGGGCCCTGTGGACAGCATTGTGTGTATGTTGGTGGGGAGGGGCAGGCTTTCAGAAGACAAACAGCAAAAATGAAAGCAGGCTACTAATAATAAGAAAAAAATAATTGGTTGAAAAAATTCTTTTGTTATCTCTCTTCTGTTTACTCTGTTCTCTTCCCCGTTCCAACCTCCCCAATCCAACAGTAATAGCACACTGGAATCCAAGCCTGTGTTTCTCTGTAAGCTACAACAAAGATATTATATGGATAAGCCAACAATTAAATAAATACAAGATAACTGATATTTTATCTGGTTTTCCTTGATTTGCTCTGTGTTAGTACAGGTTTCGGGGGGATCTAAACAAATGCTCATTCAGAGCAAATCCTAAATGCTCTATTGTCAAGGAATTTAAACAGTGTTTGTTTTGTGGGTCTGTTTTTTTAACCCACGGGACAAAAACAATATGTATTGTTTTCTCATTTATGGTGGTGTTTAGTTGTAAAATTTGTATCAGCTCTCTCATTGATCCAGTGTTTCAGACAAGACAGTGACTCATTAGAAGTTGATTTAATAGTCAAGCTTTATTTAAGTGATATGCATGAAGAGTTTGACAAAAGAGAAACTAAAATTATTAAAAAGAAAAGAAGGTGTTTTAGTGCTTAGTATCCAAATTATTGAACTAAATCCAATAATTAGCATTTAATACTGTCCTAACGTTATCAATTCTTTTTTATTTGGAAAAAAATCAAGATAAAAATTTTGTCACCTGTCTTTCAGTTATCCATGTATTTAAGGTTAGAGAGTGTGCATGTGCGTGTGTGCATGTGTGTTTGTAGATAGTAAGTAACGCCATCCTAAATTGTACCCCAGAGCCAGCAAGGCACTAAAATTGGAGAACCAAATCTGAATTATTGGGTCGAAGTGACCATTACAGAGATTGCCCCCTGTGTTAACAGTGACTGAAGCATAGTCCTGGGTAATCTGTCATGTCAAGTTGTTATTTCAGCCTGCCACATCGGACATGTTAGAGGTCATTACTGACGGCCTGTGTGT
The DNA here is from genome assembly GCA_003508835.1 of Eonycteris spelaea. Lineage (NCBI taxonomy): Eukaryota > Metazoa > Chordata > Mammalia > Chiroptera > Pteropodidae > Eonycteris > Eonycteris spelaea. Next base: position 2,253,518 of record PUFA01000056.1, read on the forward strand.
CCCAGTTGGAACAGGTTCCAGCATCTTTGTGAGCAAAGAATCTAGTCTGGATATTTGAAGTAAATAAAGTTGTGGCTGTAATGGAGGGTGATTTTCAGAGTTTTGGACATCAGTTGAGGGATGTCAGAATGATGAAAAACAGGAGGTGGGTGAGGAAGCCTCATTTTTTGACAGCAGTGTGCATGAATTCTCATTCCAAGATGATCCCGATGCAAATTATAACTTCACTTTCCCACCATCCCCAGGTTTCTTTATTTACACCCAGGGTCTGTTTTATTCTCTACAACTGCTGAAGCTCCAAGTGTCATAAAGTGGATTCACGTTAGATTTGCAAGTATCCATCGTTTATTTCAGCTTAGATAGCTCATAGAAGAAACACAGCCAAGCTTCCACATAGCTCTTTACGGCTCAAAAAAAATAGTGATTAAGTACATTCTATTCTCTTTAGGAAGGAGTCTCTCCTTTGGTCTAGGATTAAACCAAAGAGAAAACAAAAATATACGGACTTGGAGGGTGAGGAAAGGGAGCAATAGTTATGATTATGAAATGCAACTGAGGAAAAATTTAACATTTTGTTGGGCATCTATAAAAGATTAATTGGCTAGAAGAATCCTTTATTTAATGTTCATCCTGTAAGTAAAAATCTCTTGACTGTATTTATTCAGAATCCGTTGTGAGTAGAATACCCTGTACTCTTGGGTGGTATAAGAAAGATGCCCTACCTTGAGAAACCCACTACCACCTTTTAAAGCTCGCCTCGTGAACCTGGCAGTGTTACACTGCTGTCTTTAGTATCTTCTATGGAATGTTTTTTTTCTTTCACTAAGTAGAGCTTCTTTGTTAAATATATCTTTTAATAGTTTTTCTCACTTTGTTTTTAACCCTTTTCCTCCGAAAATACTAAGTAGGGGCGCTTGCTGCTGCAGCCTTTACTCCAAGGTTAACTCGCAGATAGTAATCCTAACCTTACCCCAAAGTTTGCCATTGACCATCTCGCTTTTATTATTATTATTTTCGCATCGCTCTAGTATATCAATAGTCTTTGGAAACAGATAACATCGTTCTATTTACAGCATTCTGTTTTTAGTAGTGGTGTTTCAGCTTACAAAATAAAATAATTCTCGATTGCTGAAAATGTCAAATCCTAGTGAACGTAGCCTTCCTAGGCTCGACATTAAATGAACGCTGGCAGCAAGCTACACTTTTTTTTTTCCCTCAACGGGAAAAGGGTTTAAAGTAGGGAAAATATTGAAATATGAACAGCTCCAAGTTTGAGCTTATGTTAAAATGAATTTGCAGTTGCTCCGAATGAATTTATGTTTTTTTTGGAGAGAGAATTTCAAGTGTTCTCCTACTCCTATTCATTTTTTAATCTTTAATCCAAAATTAGCTGTAAGTAAGTTGCCTTCTGTCTTCGCCCCTTTGTCCACAGCCTGTTTTGTAACAGCAGCCTCCGGAAGCTGCTGGCAGGACACAACCGGCTGACGAGGCTCCCTGAGAGGCTGGAGAGAACCTCCGTGGAGGTGTTGGACGTGCAGCACAACCAGCTGCTGGAGCTGCCGCCAAACCTTCTGATGAAGGCGGACAGGTAAGGCGACCCCTTGGCCCTGGTCCTTCATCGGAGTTGTGGAATGGCCCCGGTTCGCATCCTCGTCTCACACGAGCCATTCGCGCGGACTTACTGCCTGCCTGTCTGTCCCAGATTTCGGAAGAAAAAGGGTGTCAGCCACTCCTCTGACCATTTTGTAGGAATACCCTATCGAGTCTTCATCAATTCCGCTGCTTTGCGGAGGGAAGAGGGTGGAGTTGTGCAAGGATGGGAAGTTTGCCACCTGGTCAAACCCTGTGCAGCCTGCTCCGGGCTCACCTTAGCTGTCACAGGACTCTGTTCTTGCTTGCACATATTTGTGACTTCGGGTGACAGAGATGGATATTCCTAGAGTTTGTTTAGTTCTCTTGTCATTTTGTTTTCTTTTTCCTTTTAACCAGTTTTTATCTTTAGCAGTTTTCCCCTCATATTTAAATTTATTTTCCTTTGAACAGAATTTTTCTGAATAACTTGTTTCATTAAGCAGTTAAAGAAATTGTTTTGGGTTGAGGGGGAGGTTATTTTAAACATCAAGTGAAATCTGTTTTCTGTGAAGAATTGCCACGAGCAGAACTTTCCTTAAAGAAAGCTGTAAGTAGCTGAGTGTTAACTTGCTTTGGAGCATCTGTTCGCTTCACAGCCCCTGTGCGTTGCACCGAAATGCCTCATAGCCTGGTGGCCTGAATCAGATTGATCTCTGCTAATGTTTGTTTTTAGTTAGGGACATAGCTTAAGAGACAATGCGAAAGATCTTACTTTTAGTGCACCTCATGATAAAAACTAAAAAGTTAAGTTTAATTTTGCGCTTCTCGAAGAGAAGGAAATAACGATGGACCTTTCCGTACATTCGAGGTCCGTTTCGGTGTGTGCTTGCGGGGGAGATTGCCTTCTGAGCGCTGTGGCTCCCGACCGGAAATGGGCACGGAGCCCGCGGCCTGAGCTGCCCGTGCCGCGCCTGTCGTGACCCTCACGACGCTTGCGCCGCGCTCGAACCCACGCTCGTCCGCCCTCGCGCGTCCCGCGACTGCGTCTTCGTGACAGTCGCACCCGCAGCAGGTCCCGGTTAAACAAGGCACTCAGCAAGCCCGTGTTTCGTGAACAATAGGAATTTTAAGGATTTTTTTAAACTACCCTCAATTTTGGATTCGTATTTTTTCCCCCTCTTCTTTCCTTTTTCTTTTTCTTTTCTTTCTTCTTTTTTTTTTTTTTTTTACAATAGTTTTATCAAGATACAACATGTAGCTTCTTAAAAGAGTGCAGCTCTTCCACATCTTCTTGTTCAGGGAATTTATACAGATGTGTGCGCCCTGTAACCATCGCCCAGAGCAGGGTAGAGAATATTTCTAGCACTCTTCTGTTTTCCTCAGTTTAAAAAACATTTATTCTCTGTACTTAATGTAAGTTAAAATGAATTCCTGCTGGAATAATTATGGAGAAATAATGAAATTGTGAGAAAATGGGATTTTTTACATTGTAATCGACTTGAGCTGTAGCCTTCCCACGACAGAGCAGTGTTTCGAGATTATTTAAAGAATTGTGTTTGCTTCTGCATGCAGATCAGAGTACAATGCGCAGCATACAGGTGGCTCTAGACACATGCTTTTCGTCGTTAGGAGTGCCATAGGGTTGATTTCTTCCCTGTGGAGAATTCTAAGTTATACGCTAACCTTGTGTTTTCTTTCATAGACTAGGCAAAATCTGGGTGCAGCTTTGTAATGAAAACCCAGCTATTCTCCTAGGGTCTACACTGAATCTGGAGAAACAAATAGGTAGATGGAGTCAGGTTTAGGATTCTTTGAGATAAAACTGTTTCCAAATCTGACCAAGTCTGAAAAGTTCGTGGCTAGTAGAGAAGGTAAATAGTGCTGGAACTCTGCAGTAGACAGTAATCATTCCTTATTCACTTCTGAGGATCTGATTTTAAAGGGACAGATCTGTAACTCGTTTGTTTTCTAGAGGCAGTCGGTGGTCACTGAGGCTCCTTGGGGCCGGGAGGGTCTAACGTGTCCTGAGGGCATTTGTGCTGTAGTTGAGGAGGCTGTTTTCACGTTTAGATGTGTTTTGACAACACATCTAACACCTGTGCAAGTCACTCTGCATTTCGGTTTCCCGCGTTGCCTATTCTGTATAGTTCCCAAGTGGAATCCGTAAGCTGGAAAAGGGAGGATCATGTGAACTGGAATATTTCTAGTAATGCAGCGTGGAAAATTGAGACCTACATTGAGCCACTGAAAGAGGACAGTTGCTCTCACTTAGAGCGTAATAGCTGAGCCACAGTGTAAGCTAAAGGTGTTTAGGCAGAAATTTCCGTTATCTGAATAGTTGGGGCTGTTGTGGGAGCAATTAGTCAGCCTCCATAGACCTTGCAAGGAGAGTAGGCCATGCTAAATACATTTCCGGCACAGGAAAGTTCTGGAGTAAGGGGTTGGGTGAATTAGAAAGAGCAAGTACCATCCTGCTTTTATTTTATGAGAGAAAAGCAAATGACCAAAAAAGGGTGACATAAGGAACGTTTTCAGGCAGGCATATTCTGGTGCTTTGTTTTCGACCAATGTAATAGCCACATCTCCAGCACAGTGTAGCAGCTGATCTCATTACTCATGACTCAGAGTCAGAAAAGTTGAGAGGGTTGGTTCAGGCAGATATGCTTATGAAGAGGGTGAGGTGAAGTCAGTTCTTTTGAACAACATTCTTATGTTATTTCACTTGTTGGAAGACAAAAAACAACATTTTATAATGATTCTCACCAAACTGTTGACTGCTTCTTAATACTTCTACTTATTTCCTTTCCCAAACCTAGATAATTGATATTTTATCTACTTAAATTTAAATATATATATGGGGAGGGGGGAAGAAGAGAGAGGCATAATTAACATTCAAGAAAATGTAGCAATATTGTATGTTTGGTTTGGATTTTGGGAAAGGAATAAACTAGTACTGACAGTTTTAGGAGTTGGAGCAGGTCCACCCAGAAAACATAAATTTTAAAATTTATTAAAGAGGGTTTTTTTTTGTGGCAAGCTTCTTGCAGGTGGTTTCGGTTTTGATTTGTTTCATTCATGTTGTTCAGGACCAGCATCGTAAGTCACGTGCTGAGTGCTGCAGTGGGTGGAGAATGACTCACCTCAGGTATTGCCTTCAGGGAGCTTCCAGTCTAATGCAGAGTTTAAAATGACTGCACAATAAACTGTTATAAAAGGTGCGTTTGAGAGGATTAAAAACTAGAGATGATGTGGTTGGTTTTCATTTGGCTCCTGGAGTGAACAGCGCTGTGTTGCATAATATGTAGCTGTGTGTTCGGCCGAGAGCTTCAGGCAGTAGTGAAACTCTGCTTCAATTCCTCTTGCAGTCAGTCTGCTCCATAATACAAATATTAAAAATATATAGGTGCTCCTTTTTAAATTTGTGTGTGTGGTAATAAATTATTGTTACCAGTTCTGTGTTTATACACAGAAGGGTCTGAATACCAGTCCTCGTAAGTTATACATGGTTTAGTTTCTGTTCTGAGTAGAACTTATGCTTGGGAGCATTAAGGGAACCGTCAGAAAGACATGCATTAGTGGACACAGAGCAAAAGACTCTTTCTGGGGTGGGGGGGGGGGTCGTTACTCTGAATCTTGGCTGCTAAAACCAATATCGTGGTTTTAGTTACATGATGTTGTCTGTTAAATGTTACAGCTTTAGGATGGTTTGTGTTAATGTGCTTTACCTAGTAGCAGGAAGGCATTTGGTAACCAAATGGGAAAGGGGAACCTACTTTTAATTAGATGACTTTTAGTAATATCTTCAACTTCCTCTGAAAACTTCAGACTAATTTTTATCAAAATTCTTATGACTTGAATCAGAAATTTCAGTTTATGAGTTTACTCTCCATGTTCATCTTTGAGTTTTGTTTAATTTGACTTGCTTTTCACTGGCTGTTTAAAAACTATATGTAGATGTGAAATATGATGGACTCTATATGTTGCCAAGAAGCTGACTGTGATTTTTATTTTATGTTCAGGTCATATGGTTCTGAGCGTCAATTGGCAGATATTCTAACCTGGATCTTACTGGTCTAGATCTCTCTCATTTTACTAATTTTTTCTTAGAGTTGAGGATTTTCTTGATGGAAACCCCCGAAAGAGTTTCACATCATCAGTTTTGATAACAGATGGGCAAGGGTGGGGATAGATATTCCCATGGGCCACCAGAGTGGGCAGATAAGCAAGTGCCATCTCCCGTTCTTCCTGAAACCTTGGTGGTGTCTGACTCCTCACCCACCTCGCATCTGCGCACTCATGTGATGGCCAGAGAGCTGCTCCTGATGAGGTCACTTAAATTAGCAACCGACCCTTTCCTCAGAGAGTTATAGATTCCTGTTGTGGGTGGGCACTAGGGTCTGTTGCTATCCTTGGTTGGAACAGTACAAGACATTTTCAGGGGTGAGAGTGGGGGGAATATATGTGCAGATGAAGTACATGGCAATTATTAGATATCTCCAGAGGATTAGTCACGTTACAGACCATAAGTTTTAGTGAGTCAAACAGAACATGTGAAAATATCAAGGAGCCTAAAAGGGAACAGGAAATTTGAAAGAGCATAATCGATTGACCATGACAACTGGTGCCTTTTGGCAAAGACAGATATTTCTGGAATTTTGAAGAGCTAAGTTGCCTACACTTATTTTAAGTGAAGAGAGCTATCTTTTGAAATCCCAGTGTTTTGAGAGCCATAGTGGAGTAAAACAATGTTTCTCAATGTGTGTCTTCAGAGTTCCCTAGATTACTTATTGAACATGTAGATCCGTGGCCCTTAACTCTACTGACTCAGTATGACCAATCATCAGAGTTTTTAATTCTACAGATTTTGAGGCCTTACTCTGACCTACTTAATTAGAGTATCTGGAGGTTGAAGTTGAGAATCATGAATCTTCTGATAGGAGGGCATAATATCACTTCTGCGTATTTTTGCCAAAAATGTATCACCTTATTCTAGTGATGATAAAACCTAAATTGAAAGATATTCTACAAAATTTTGTCTAGTACTTTTCAAAAGTGTCAAGGTCAATTGAGGCAAATAGACTAATTGGAGGAGACTAAGATGGCATAACAATGAAATGCAACATGGGATCCTAGATTAGATCCTGGACCAGATAGAAGACATCAGGGGGGTGATTGATGAAATTAGGTTAAGGTCAATAGATGAATATATAGTATTGCTGATTAATCAATGTTTATTAATTCTTAATTAAACTTATTTTTAAAAATAATTATTTTTTAGTTCTTCAGCAATTCTTATATCTATGTAACTTTATTCCTTTACTCTCTAGACTTAATGATCTTTACCACCTACGCCATGCAGATTTGCAGACCTTCCAAAATAATATTCTGTGAATTCTGTTGGACTCTGCACTTTTTCTTCACTTGGAATCCTCACTGTTAGGTGGTGTTGCTAAACAATTATATTGTAGTTCTTTTTCAAACTGATTGGTGAGGTATAACTTTAAATCTATTAGCACTTAAAAGATTAAATAGGATAGAAAATACCAGCGTAAGGTAGAGTGAGGTTAAATATGTTTTCATGAAACTTTTGTTTCAATTATACATGTATATTTTGCATCTGTACTTTACTGGGTGGTCATGTAAAATATATTTTGTACTTTGGTTAACATCATAAAAACTTTGAAACTCCTTGCTTTAAGAGTTATCAGACTTATGAAAATAGATGAAATTGTCAAAAGTGCTGTGTTGTAAAGACAAATAATGAGCTTAGAATGTATGTTTGGCATATCTGGAACATTTTGGGACAAAAAACCAGGGGATTGTTTAAAAAGTAGAAGCATTTTGCTGGGCTTAGAGTCTTCACCTTTTGCATTTTTAATAGACCACAAGTCCCAGTACTGATCTCCAGGAAAAATATTTAAATGTGGAATATCTGCTCTACTACAAATGGGTAAGTCTGTTATGGTATCAAATCTTGTGCTGTGTTTCAAGGACAATTTGGCTGTAAAATTTAAGGGTATACTGGAAAATTATTTAAAAAAATAAAAACAAAAACAAAACCAGAAAAACCTAGATGAACCAGAGAGATGGACAGAATGTGCCAAGGAAGAACAAAGGAATTGCTCAAGAGCTGGAAGTGGACTTATCTCATTGCTGTTGTGGGCAGCTTCCAGGCGCTTTAGGGTAGGAGCTGTATGTGACTGTCTTTCCGTCTTCTGTACCTTCTGCTAAAGGAAGGTTCAGAGCGCGGCACTCGCTCTTCAGTCATCTAAGGGCTGAGTTTGAGGTGCTGTGTGCGGTTGTCTTCACATCACCCAGCAGGTGCCCCGCTCGGCCTCCCGTTTTGGAGAGAAAGGCCATGAAAACGTCCTCAGGAAAGCGTTTCATTATTGCTCTTTTACCATTGGAGTTTTATGTTAGAGAAGTGTGTTAGGGAATAGTGGATTCTTAAGATCGACAAGATCTGTGTTTTATTTCTAGCTCTGCCAGTAATTACTGTTTAACCATTGCCAAGGAATTTGACTTTTCTCAGCCCTTTTCTGTTTAATCTGGAATATGAGTGAGGGGCATCTCTGGGACGGTGGGGAATCAAATGAAATGGAAAATAGGAACGCGCTGTGGTCTCTGCAAAGCACCTTACAAATGAAGAGAAAACAATGTGATATGTTACTGCTTTTCTTCTATTTAGTGCAAGAGGGTTGCATAGCAAGGAAGGCTGTGCAGATGAAAGACTCTTGGCGTGTTAAACAGAATTTTATACAGTATAACAAAATGCTAAAAGGAGAAAGCTTGATGAGGTTATCATATCCTATTGAATTGAAACCAAACTCAGTGCTTTAGGAACTTAGCTGAAAGCAGGGATGGAGTTATATACCCTATTTATTGAGTAGAACTGTTAGATTTTGTAAAATTAAAGTTAATTGCTCATTCTGTAGAAGTATAACACCTACATTAAACCAGTTTAATTTGTATCCTGAAACATTGTGAAGTTGTGGGACAGATGTTTTGTATTTAAGAGGATGGGTACTGAATTTAATTTTCCTGAGACCCTTATAATAAACCTTTTTAGTTCAGTATTTGCTCCCCGCCCATTGACTAACAGGATGACTGAGTCAGGCTTTATTCGGTACAAATGAAACTCTTTGGAACCAGTCAGTGCAGTTTCAACTGACTTTCATTTCCTGGAGGGGTAGGATGTCGGATTTTTGCTTCCCCCTTTATTTTCCATAAAGAGTATATAAGCACCTTGAGTACAGGCAGATTTCAACAAGATGAGAGAACAAGTCATTTTGGAAATCACTGTTTTTTCTTCATTCAGATGTTGCGAGGGGGTTTTTAAGTCCCTTCTGTAGCTTTCTAGGTGAGCATTTACTTGTTAATTTTTTTTCTTTCAAAACAATCTTCCTTCTTTCTGGCCTAAAAGTATGCAAACATTTATGAAGTAATTTCTCTCTTTTCTTGTATCTATCGCTATGTATTTCCTAGAGAATTGTTTTTTAATGAGATTGTCAGATTCCCAACCAACAACCCCCGTCCATGATATTTTAGGACAATACATTTTAATTTTTTCTAATTTTACACTGAAGAAATTTTTGACAGGGTATTTAAGGCAGGTGATATAAATGGGACCTACAGAAACAGGCTCACAAAAATACTTTAAAGAACTGTGGTGCTGAGACTGGTTTCCTTCCTAGTTCAAAACCATTTCAGAAACTGCATGAATGACCTTTATTTTCTTCTCTGTAGCACACACGACTATAATTTCCCATGACTATTTATGGGCCGTACAGCCCTTTTCTAACTTCCTTTTTTTTTTTTTTTTTAAATGTCAGCGGAATACGTGTTTCTTTAATGGAAAATGTTCTATTTTGGGGAAGCTGCTTTTCCTCGGATAAGTAGTGGAGTTGGGGGTGTGTGTGTAAGCGTGTGGGGGTTGCAAGATTGGGGAATATTGAATTAGTGAATTGAGAGGTTGGAATGGCAGTCCTGGTAATGACTCCTGAATACAAAGCCTTCTTTTTATCCAGATTAAAAATAACTGTACCTGGTATTCCATATTCTTCCTTTTTAAGGAAAATTCGATTATTTTTGCCGAACATATGGCAGCATAATCCTGAATTGAATGCTGACGGTTTCAAACCCAGGTGATTTTAAAACGAGAACATGGACGTTCATTAACAGGGTAGCTCTAGGTGAGGAGGTAAGGCGGTTTTGATCTTGCCAAGTGAGTCCTGTGGGCTAAACACTCCCGGTTCCGCCTGCTGCAGCATCCCATGGCACGCACGCAATGGAGATCTGTTGTGAAGTGGGAGGGTTGTTTGTCTGACTTGTGAGCCACACACAGTACCTGTTCTTCCCTTCCCTTCCTTGCCCTGTCCTCCCCTGACCTTCTGATTCGGAACCTGACCACAGCAGTGATTCTCTTTCAGTGCTCTGGCTTTGCTTTTTGCATTTATCTATGTCTCACAATAACAGTGGAAGGATTATTACACTGTCTTTGACCTTTTTAGCTAATTTGGATATAAAAACATTCTTCATGTTTTAGCCATTGATCACTCATTTGGGTAATCAGTTGCATATATCTTGTTTGTTTGTTTTAATGTAAAGTTTTTGAAGTATAATAAAAACACAGAGAAGGGACCAAATTGCAAGTGTAACACATGATGAATTTTCTCAAAGTAAGCACACTCGTGTAACCGGCCCCCAGGTCAAGAACCAGAACGTTATCGTATTAGAACACTTAGAAGCCCTCTCTTACACACAGCTTCCTTTCCTTTACTTCTGCTACCGTGACTAGTTTTGTCTGAACTGAGCTCTGTAGTTAAGGAATCGTGCAGTGTACCCTCTGGCGTCAGGCATCCTTCGCTGAAAGTTACGTCTGCGAGGTTCATCCTGTTGATGCATGTAGCTGTAGTTCTTCCTTTTTCCTGCTTTGTAGTGTTTCATTATCAGAGCAGATTATCTCCTGCAGTAGTGAATCCGTGTCAGTAAACCTGGTTTGACATCATACTGAAAAGGACTTAGTCACTGTGATTTAGTTGTTGTGGTCTAATGTCTAAGTGTTTTATTATCGTAAGAGCTCTTTTTTTAAAACGGAGCATTTGTTTTTCTCTTATCTAAGAAAATTTACTTTATCACTCTCTTCCACTCCCCAGCAACTATAAAAGTAGTCACTTCCTCCTCACCTTTGTACTTCCAAAGAAGCTGGTTTCTCTCTCTTTGTATTTAATACCCATAGCTGTTGTGTTCATCATAGACAGTGGGGCAGGTATCCCATGGCTGCTAATGCCATGTCCTACCTTTACATTCCTGTCTCTAAACCACTTTCTCAGATGCGAGGGATCTGTCAACAAACTGGGTTTTTTGAGGAGTCTAGACTAGAGCTCTGGCATCTCATTGGGATGTTGTTGCATTTTGTCTTTGTAGCCTGAGATTCCTGAACGCATCTGCGAACAAACTGGAAACCCTTCCTCCGGCCACACTTTCTGAAGAGACGAGCAGTGTCTTACAGGAGCTGTATTTAACCAACAACAGCCTCACAGATAAGTGTGTGCCCTTGTTAACAGGGCACCGCCATCTGAAGATCCTGCACATGGCCTACAACCGACTTCAGAGCTTTCCAGCAAGGTAAAAGATTACAGAGGGATGTTTTTCACTGCGTTTCTGAAAATGGATTCACAGATGGAAAGGCGAAGGCTAGCATTTCCCAGATAATATAAAGCTTGTTTCTCCCTGATTTTTGTTTATAGTTGCCTTTTATATAAGCCATGATCAGCATTCCCCTAAAGGGAAATGTGTTTGGTTTTTCTAAGATGAATATACCCAAAGACCCAATCACTAGAGCATTCTTAGGATTTTAAAATATGCTGTGTTGTTTAGCAGATGTATTTCTTCTGCTGCTGCTTTTTAACCAAATTAACTTTTAAAAAATTAACATAATGTAGTGTGGTAATTAGAATACACACTAGGAACTTGAAGTTTCTTAATTAGGAACCAGCTTTTGTGTGTGTGCCTGTGGCATAAAAAGTAGCGGTGGCCTGTGCAACACAGAAACTATGTGACATTACAAATGATGTACGTCTGTCCGAAGAGTCCATTCGTAATAATGTTTTGATGTTGAGTTCTAATTTTTGTGAGCAGTGGCACTGAGCCTGCCGTGAAAGATTCACTCCACTTCCATGTAATCATTGGCGTTTATCCATCTCACAAGTTAGGACTTGGAACACACTCCCACACATCAAAGAAGCAAACACTAACCCCTCTGGCATTCTCTTGCTAACTGCAACTCAGCATCGGGCCAAAGCAAAACACTGGCACGGCCTCTCCGCTGCCATGAAGACTGTCAGTCTGTGTAAACCCTCACTGAGTGAGCAGGGCCCAGATACGCAGCAACGTCAAGTATTGCTCTGTGTTTTATAGTGTATGTTTATTTCTGTATTTTTTCCCTTCATTTGATATTAATGATCCAACTTTTTTCTTTTTTAACGTCTGTATACTCATTCCTTACTATGGAATGAGGAGATGAGGTTTTTGGCAGAAAACATGGTAATCATATAATGATAACATATCTGAAAGGACTCTTTGGCCTGTTTCACATGGTGAGTGTCTGAGCCCTACAGAGAAACGATCACCAAACTCAGATTCTGCAGTGACCGCTGCCACTTGTAATCACCCAAAACACAGAGAACATTTTTACGCACACCATCAGAACCCGTCTTGCTGTAATTTCTATCTCCCTGGGGGTTGCGATGTGGCACAGTAGCTCTCCTACAAGACAGGACTGAGATTTACTTGTCTCCGTTATTCATGTGTCACACGAGGTGTGGCCTAAGGTAGATTCCCAACAGATGGTTGCTGAATCGAAGAATATGCCCCAGTGATCAAGGCCTTCTGTGGCGACCTTCTTCCCTGCTGAGGGGTGTAAATTTTAACTTCTCCTTTCTTAGGCCTCATTTCTATACTTTGGATCATTTTTTATACACCATTGCCCATGATTTCTCCACACTTCTTTTCAAAATAACATTTAAATAATAGTCTTACCGATTCAGGCTATTTTAGATGGATTACTTCACTGTGTATATAATGTTGTTTTGTAGCATATCCTGATACCATGTTGGATATTTATGAGATTTAAAGGTCTGATTTCATAAGACAAAAACTTAGTTCTTATTGTATCTTAGGCATATATATATTTTCATGAAAGGCAAGTAATATAAGCTTACATGTGAGAGATGATGAGAAGTAAAGTAATAAAGGGTTTCTTGCTAATTTTATAAATATTTATTGTGACAAAACCACAGCAAAAAGAGAAGATACCAATAACTGCAAACTAAATGATTCAGACTGCACCCATGGGTCATACTCCCCGGGGACCTTATGCTGCTTGGAGTCTGACATCACCCATGGTAGCCAGAGTGAGGGACGACTAAGTCAGTGTGTGTGTGTGTGTGGAGTGTGAGATGCAGTTACAGGATTGTAGAGTTGGAGGGGTTTTTCCCTCCAGTTTTACAGAACATACAAGACTCTAACTTAGGAATTTTTCTTTATTTGGTTACTGTACTTATTGGTTAATATTCTTCATGATTACTGATCGATTATAGATTAAGACCGAACAGTAGAAGACATTCTCAAATAATAGTGTTAGATTACATTCGGACATGTTGTTAAGGTGAACTCAAAGATTCTTTCTTTGTAGATGCTTAGGAGGAATGGAGAGACATCTCTTTGGGGCATGGTTTAACTTTTGGGCACTGCTAGAAAGTCGAACAACGATTTGGGTGACCTTTCAGCATACCCACCCCCCACCCTTCCACTCCTTCCCACCACCTTGTCATCATGAATCATGTCAGAGGGGCTTAGGGAGTGGGGTTTGGAGAGAAAACATATCTTTATATGAGCTATAACCCTATTCTCCTTCACATCCCCTTGAGTTTTCAGTGCAAATACAAAGAATTCATACTCTCCAACTAAGCTCTTATAAAGCACTTGTATTTGGATGAATGCTAACTTTTGACCCATTTGAGTAGGATTTGCATTGGAGTTCAGATTAAGCTATACAGCAAGGTGATTGTTGCTTTCATACACAGTTTTAAGAAAGAAAAGGATATCCATTTTTCTTGTTGCCTTGCCAGTTTGAAAAGTTGAAATGAATAGTTTTGGTTTTGTAGTGGGAAAGGAGATGTTAAAATACTTGAATAATCAAAACAATAGTGAAAAGACTCTTATTTGTTAAAATGACTGTTATAGGTGAATCTTTAGAGACTCGAAAGTCATAGTAAATTCCTCTTTTGTTTCTCATTATGTATTCTTTTTAAATTGCCTTATAATTATCTGTGACCCCCTCCCCCATGGATTTTCTCATTTTTAGTAAAATGGCAAAACTGGAGGAACTTGAAGAAATCGATATCAGTGGGAACAAACTGAAAGCCCTCCCCACCACCGTCCTGAGCTGCCGGCGCGTGCACACTGTGATCGCTCACTCCAATCGCATCGAGGTCTTTCCTGAAGTCATGCAGCTCCCGGAAATCAAGGTGCGTGGCTTGAGTCCATGAACCCCAGGCCGCAGGTCCGCAGAGAGAACCGTCACCTCTGACTCACGCAGGAGGTCTGCACCTCTGTTGGAGCTCCTCAGCCTGCAGGCTCGCAGCTGTCTCTGCAGCACCCTTCCCAGGCGCTCGGCCACACTGTTGACTTAGACGAGGAAAACACATGGGCCTGGAGACTGGGAAAATCGTATTCTAGAGTCCATCCCTCACTGGCTTTACCGGCTGCATCGCATGAGGCTAGCCACAAAGCCACCCGACTCTCCTTTCTGTCTTAACTGTACATGCCCTGCTTATTTCGAGGGTGGTTATGAGGCTCAAAGACGGAATCAGGTGTGAAGGCCATTTGAGAAAGTGAATTGTACCGCGGTGCACCCCTCCCTGGCAACTCCCCCTGATTAGACTGACAGTACCCAGTTAGCGGTGGTCCTCTGTTTCGTGGCGTTGTTACTGTCACCAGATATTCATTTCAATTTAATGAAATTGGCCAGAACAGATATCCCCATTTGATCAGTGAGGAAAGTGAGGCGCTGAAAAATGAAGTGATTTGTGTCAATGCAGACAGCAGGCTGGTGGCAGAGACAGTCCACAGTCCCTAACTCCTGACTCGATAGGCCTGCGGATGCAAGCAGTTCCTTGGCATGAAAGTCGTCTGCCAGCTTTTATTCATGTGTTGGTGTAAAAAGTAAGAATTCTTTTTATATATACACACACTAGTTTTTCATTTGCATCTTAGCATTTCTAATTATCATGAGTTTTATGCTTATAAAAATAACTCAGTGGTTAGAGACTTTGGAGCATCCTCTAGTCTCCTAATGAGGAACAGAAGCTGTCCTGCTTAGTCATCCTTCACTTTTCAGGCACTTTCTGATGTAAACTTCATGTTTCAGATTAACAAATTTATATAGACATTTGAAGATACTTTACAGAGCATGCATAATTTTTTATGCAGTTTTCATACATTTCCGTGGTTGAGGCGTGCCTTATTTGACACAGTGAGGAGTTTTGTGGCAGATTGAAGAGCAGTAGGGAGCCGTTGAAAGACCAAAGCTACAGTGATTGGACAGAATGAACCACACCAGAGAATCCCCTGACAGCGTCACAGGGAGTGGATCGGAGGGAAGAGAGACCGAAAGCCAAGTCTGGATGCAGCCATAGCCTCCGGGGAACGAGATGGGGACGGGGTAGGATAACGGCACCAGCTAGAAGGGAATTGGCTGCAGTGAACTGAAGACTTGGTGACCCAGTGGGCCTAGACAGGGATTAGTGCATAAGCACCGTGGCAAAGACCTGCTTTACCATCTCCAGCATTTTATCTTTATAAATAAATACGGAACTCATTTTCTAATTTGGTAATTTGAAGAATGAGCAATTTTACATTTGCAGAACTCTGAAAGTTTGTCTTTAGGTAACATTAAAAAAAAATGTTGCTAACCAATTTCATAAAATTCAGTGATGTTCTAAAATGTCTATAATCTTGCCCCATAAAGCATGCTCTGACCTCCGAATTTATTTCTGTCAACCACTTAGGTTCTGAGTTATCCATACCTGACAAGTCCTTAACCTCACGTCTCATCATTGCCCAGTAATTGTATTTATACCACTTGTTGTCTTACCGGTGCTGATGCATGCCGACTGTACTGACAGAATAACCCATTATTAACCAACACTTTCAGTTTTTCATTAAAGTCCAGTTGACTATTTATTCGACCATTATTTATAATTGGAAAAACCAAACAAAAAGCTGACCCATTTCCCTATTATGAATGTTAGGGTTAAGTGAATTATTCTATTTCTATTCAGATTATCAAGGCTATTAAAGGTGATAGGAGTGAAGATACAGAATAAGTGAAATGTAATGAAATTCTGCCTACATCTATGGTTTTTTAAAGTTCTTCTATGTTAGGAATATGACTACAAGAAAAAAAAATAGAATGTTAACAATGGTTGTGTTAGGGTGCCAAACTTAAGGGTAAGTTTTCTAAGCTTTTCTCTTTGTCCAACTTTTTGTAATGTGGTTATAATGCCCTCATTATGAAAAGTAATTAAAATTACAATATAATTTTATATCATTGCTACTGTTTGGGAATAAGAGTATAAATAATTTGTGTGAAACATTGTATTGATTTGAAGTCAGTTAAGAATATATTTCTCCAAAAATAGAGATTCTCGTTTTATCTAGTCTCTAGCCCTCCCCAATCCATAATAGATTTAAGTTCTTTAAGAATTTTTCCAAATAAAGACAATTTGGGCTAGTTTTAGGGTTCTGAAATTCTTTAAGCTAGATAACTGAATGCTTTCCACTCCACCCTGCCCAATTATGGGGCCCACATTCTCTTATTGAGAAAAATGACAAGTTGCTCTCGTTCTTGTGTGTAGGGACCTTCTGCCCTAGTTCCCTGCTCCCAAAGCAGAAGGGCGGCACCTCATTTAGGGCTTAGCTCTGACCAGGCCTTACGTTGGTTTTGGGAGAAAGGAGGCATTTATTCCCATTCACAGATAGCACATAATTTCTGTTCTAGTCAATATGCTGACTCTTTTGTGGTTGTTTTCTAAGAAATTAGGCAGGAGCCTCTGGAGAGTTCAAGTAGGTAGGTATTCAATGCCTGGAGAGCAGGACCCATATTTAATTCATGCCTTTTTCTGACATATAGTAGACAGGCCCACCTATCCTTTACCAGTTGCTCATTTAGCTTCTTTTGAAGTATCTTCTCAAAGTATCTTCTTTGAGTGTTCATTCTCTTCCTTTCCCTCATTGTGCATTTTTTTTTTGTAACTATAACCCTCATGGCTATAACAAGTATAGAGAGTTTGTCAGCAATAAGAAAAACTTAGAATTTTTCAGTTAATGCTTAATTTTTAAATGTAGAGATCAACTTAAAAAGGTAGGAAGAATTAAGAGTATGGGTTTTCTGTGTTATTCAAAAAGAAAAAAATATTTAAACAGCATTTTGCAAAAGCTGTTTTGAATGTCTGTGGCAGAGTAGCAGACAAATTGACTTGTCTGTACTTGGCCAGCGTCGTACAGTGCATGGTCAGACTGACTGACCTTGGAAGAGTAGGAGCATGGAACCAGCCACCTGACCGTCTCTCCTTGTTCCACTTACTCCTTCAGTGCGTGGATCTGAGCTGTAATGAGCTAAGCGAAGTCACTTTACCGGAAAATCTGCCTCCAAAATTGCAAGAACTAGACCTGACTGGAAACCCCCGCCTTGCCCTCGATCACAAAACCCTGGAACTGCTGAAGTGAGTGTTTGGTGAGGCACTGCAGCCCCGTCAGTATCACTGACAACAGGATTTATGACAGTAAAAATATTAGAGAATGAAGTATGCATTGATTTACTAGCTGTATCTACACATGTGTGAGGTGATTTGGCAGTCCATAGTTCACCAAAAGGGCCAAAGGCATTTCTAATAGTTGAATAGTCAGATGTCCTTCTGGAAATTTTTAAAGATATCCAAACAGTAAGAGAACAAGAATAATGAATACAAAGAGGAAAATGGGCTATAAAGACATAGGAGAGAGCAGCAAATGATGAAAGACATAAACTTACATCTCAGTTACTGATAATGTGGGTGACTTGTAATGCAGATGTTTCAATAGGATTTTGAAAGAGATACGTAATGTGGGGGAAAATAACAATTTAGAAGTAAAATCCAGATTATTTAAACAAAACTAGGAGTGTGGGATAGTTAGATCCTACGAAGTTCTCTTTGTATTTTGGAAGAGTTCATTGATATTCTCTCATTCTTGTATTGATGGAGAAATATAGGTTCATTGCTCACTATGTAAAACATTAAAGGTAACCTCATTAGAAAAGATGTCTTTTTAGAAATGTGTATCTTAAATGTCTATCAATAGAATTAAATAAATTTTCCACAATCGAATATTATACACCCACTAAAAATGATGATGTACCAACTCAAAAGATCTCTGCAGTACAATATTAACTGAAAAGAAAGTTGATGAAGAAATTTGTATAATTCCACTTTTTGCAAAATAAATTTCTGTGCATCGAGTATATGTGCATATGTGCACAAGCACACATAGAAAATGCCTGAAAGGATATAAAATTTTAAAATACTATTATTTCCTGGATAATAAAATTATGGATGGTCTTTATTTCCTTTAAACTTTTCTGAATTTTCAGAATTTTTTCAAAATAAGTCTTGGATGTTGACACATTAGCCATTATGTATATGCCTTATATACTTAAACTCTGTTGTAATAGCTATTGCTGAAAAATCTTCTGTTATCTTAGGAAAAACTGAAAAAAAAAAAACAACCCAGAATTCTGAAAAAAGTAATATTAATAGTCTCATTAGTACTGTCCTAAGCTTTAGTGCAGACCAAAATTTGAAAAGCATTTAAGGTGGTTCCTGGATGGAATTGGCCTAATTAGTACTGTTTGTTGATATTTTAAGTACCTAATGAGAATATTGATTGCGAGAATAGAATTGAAGAATACCCCCTAAGTGTGTCCTCAGGAAGCCACAGGAGAGCAGCCATCTAGTGTGGTGTGTGTGAAGGTCTCTAATAACTGCCGTAGAATGCCAGTCCAAACTCATTTTCATGGTCTCGATATATGCCCCTTTGTTTTCATCGTGGGTAGTAGCTAGTTCTTGTTGCTGATAAATATTTCAGACACATTAAACAGTAAGAAATGGTAAGTGTAGAGTGCATAGCCCGTGTTTTTCATTTCTTGGATAAAGACAGCGATTTATACATGTTTGGTTTCAACAAGCCTGTCTCCTCTGTTTCTCTTGTTAGTAATATTCGCTGTTTCAAGATTGATCAGCCTTCAGCAGGAGATGCATCCGGAGCTCCAGCTGTATGGAGCCATGGCTACACTGAAGCTTCAGGGGTGAAAAACAAGTAAGCGGGTGAAGCGTTAGAGTGAGAACTGACTCCTGCCCACCTCCCTCCCTTAGCGGGGTAGAAAGAAACCCAGAGCTAGCACACACTTTCCTCATGTAACATTTATTTGACCGTGTTTCCCCAGAGCAAGGCCCCTCATCACTTACCTTTGAACGTTAAGCTTAGCCCTGCTTGGCATCACATACTCTCTCTTTGTGAGAGATGTTGCTAGGATACAGTGTAACTGACACATTATCTCTATGTGAGACTCCAGTGTTTGGAGAAGCATCAGTATTGAAATGCATCCCTACTCTTTTGAAAAGCCCCTTTCTCTTTCTCTGAAGTCTGTTTACCAAGCAAAACGGGATCATGTTCAAGAAGTACCCTTGATTGTCCATATTCAAGATTATTTACATTATTGAACAGTCACTGGTTCTATGGAGCTATTTCTGCGATCCAAATCAACTTGGCAGGAGTTTGATGTCTGTTTTCTGTAATGACAACTGCTTGTCTTACCCCAAGGGTTTGTCCACCTTACTTTCTTTTTCTTCCCTGTTTTCACCAGCCTTCCCTGCCTTAGATGCAGTGGTTGATTTTCCTGAGAATTGTAATCTAGCTCTTCAGGCTCGCTTGCTTTTAATCAAGAGGTGCTAGTACTAGAAAAGTGAAGAGTCCTGTAAGTTAGAATAGTCAAAATTTGATTAGCTGAGGTATAAGAGCACAGAAATTTGAGAGTAGAAGAATAGAAAGTGGAGGATGATCCAATAATAGCTAACATTATTATTCAACCCTGGGTGCACATTAGAGTCAATCAGATGAGAAACTAAAAGATTTCTCCAGCCCAGGCCCATTAAAACAGAAGGTTTCGAAATCTCTCCCAGGGGGTCTGACACGCATCCAGGGCTGAGAACCCTGGAGTGACTAGCCAGCGACCCTTCATGGAAATGAAAAGGGGAATCGTGGTTGCCCTACTGAATGCTTGTCTTTGGGAGAGAAGACAGGACAACTCGGGTTCTGGGTCTGACACTGATCTTTCCTTGTTGAGAGTGTGATTTGGTGGTGTGCTAACTAAAGAAGAGGTGACCCCCATTTCAACACCTCTGTTCCATTTGCCCCAAAAGGCAGAATAACCAGTTGTGCCCAAGCTCTGGTCATTGCTTTAATTCTATGTAGTTTGCATTGTATGGTATCATATTTTGGGGAGAGGAGAAGAAATTACACATTGTTTAGAGCATGCAAAGTTCCTTCCTAGAGATAGTTCTTTTTAGATTAAAAGACCTTACATCTTGCTTGCAAACACTGCTTTCTAGTTCATGAACACTTGATATGAAATCCTAGTTTTTAAACATCTGAATATGTGTTTTCTACTCATATATTAATGAAGCAGTGACCAATTAGATCTATCTTTTCTCTATAACGCCCCTTCCACAATTACTTTCTTAAATTTTTCATTATACTGAAGTATAACATGTTAAGAAAAGTACATAAATGATAAGCACAGAACCCTATGAACCATCCTAAAGGGCGCACACCTGCAAACCACCACCTAGATCAAAAAGGGGAACATTACCAGCACCTCAGAGGTCCACGGCACCTGGCCCTCTCTTCATGTCCCCTTGCTTTCTCGCAGTCTGGTTTGCCCAGGAGAAGTTTCTCGTGTTTTCTTTTTGAATTGTAGCTAAAGTGTTACGTAAACAAGGAGCTTGGTGCTTGCCATCTGGAGGGATAGAGAGAGCTGTGGCTGTCCTGCCTCCAAATCTCAGTGGACATCTACGCTCTCCCCTCCTCGCCTTCCCTTAGGGGTGCCGGCTGCCTGCCTGTGAGGTCATTCAGACCCTTTGGGGAAACCCAAGCCGGGAGCTGCGATTGGTCATTTCGATTCTTCCTCAGACTGAAACACAAACAAACAGGAAGCTTCAGTGGAAAAGAAGAATCACTACTGTACTTTTAACAAAATACATCTTTTTCACACCCCTCCCGCAGTTTTGATTAGCCAAGGGAGCGTAAAGAAGGAAGGCAGAATTATAAGATGATTTAACATAGTACTATTAAATTTACTTTGCCACTAATTGCCATATAACTTGGAATTTTTCTTAATAATTATTTTAACAACTGGAGGCAAAAGTTTCAAAATACTGAGATAAGAGCCAGATTGCCTGGCTTTAAGTTTATTTTCTATATGACCTTGGGCAGTTGTTACTCAACCACTCTTGGGCTTAATTTCCTCATCTGTAAAATGGCACTCAAAATACTGCCTGCCCCTCCATGGTGGTTGTCAGGACCCCCAGGCTACAGGTGTGAAGCACCTAGAACACCGTCTGCTCTATAGCAAACCCTGTTTAAGTGTTCGCTGCTATTATTATTCGTGATAACGGTTACTACTCTTATTATTTAACCCCAGACTCCTTAAGGGCTAGGATTATATTTTCAGGTTCATATCTCTGTTTTCTAACCATTATATATATCAGATGCTTAATAATTTTTTTCATTAATTTATGTACAGTAAGAAAGTATACTATATATTGAGTAAAATTGACCCTTTTTAATGTATAGCTCTGCAGGTTTTGATGAAAGGCCATCATTTTGTAACCACCACAGTCAAGTTGGAGAGTGGTCCCATCACCCTGCCAAATCCCCCCACCCCTCTGTTGCCAGTTCTTCTCCCCAGCCCCAGCCCTTGGCAACTGCTACTCTGTTTTCTGTCCCATTAGTTTTGCCTCTTCTAGAATGTCATGTAAGTGAAATTATACAATATATAGCCTTCTCAGTTTGGCTTCTTCCACTCAGCATAATGCATATTAGATTCATTTTTAATGTTGCATGTGTTAGTAGTTTGCTCCTTTTTATTACTGTTTCATTGAATGGGTGTATTATGGTTTGATTATACATTTACCATTTGAAGGGTGAATTAGATTGTTTCAAATTTTAGCAACTATGAATAAAAATGCTGTAAACAGCTACATACATGTTTTAATTTTTCTTGGGGAAAATAACTATGAATAGACTTGCTGAGTCGTATGGTGAGTATATATTTAATTTTATAAGAAACTATTAAACTGTTTCCCAGAGTTACTGTACCATTTTGCATTCCCAGCAGCAATGTATAGAGTTCTAGTTGCTCCGCATCCTCACCAGCATTTGTTATCAGGTGGTGGTGGTGGTGGTTTTGACCATTCTAATAGTAATACCTCATTGTGCCTTTAATTTACATTTCCCTAATGACTAATAATTGTCGATCATTTTTTCACATGCTTATTTATCATCTGTATGTCTTCTTTGATGAGAATGTATTCTTTCACAATTAAGTATGATATTAGTTGAAGGTATTTTTCTAGATACCCTTTATCAAGTTAAGAAAAATTCCCTTCTATTCCTAGTTTGCTAAGAGTTTTATTCTAATGGGTATCAGATTTTGTCATAGGCTCTTTCTGCATCAATTGAAGTGATATTTTTTTCTTCCTTAGTCTGTTGATATGGTAAATTACATTAATTTTTAAATGTTGAATCAGCATAAATTAATCCCAGGATAAATTCCGTTAAGTCACGATGTTTTACCTTTTTTATATGCTGTTGGATTCTGTTTGCTCATAATTTATCGCGCATGTCTGCATTCATGACGAGCATCAGCCTTTGTTTTTTCTTGTGTTATCTTTGTCTCGTTTTGGTGTCCGAGTAATGCTGACCTCACAGAATGAGCTGAGTAGTTCGTCTTTTTCAGTTTTCTGAAAGAGTTTTTATGGAATTGATATTCCTTTTTCCTTACATGTTTGGTAGAATTTACCAACAAAGCCACCTGGGACCCAGTTAAGTTACTTGGAAATAGTTTGATTCTTTTGAGGCCTGGGAGTGGAGAGGCTCCCCCGGCCCCCAGCTTGCAGCCTGAGAACTCACCTGCCACGTCCTCAGCTTCGGGAGGCTGCCAAGCTCCACCTGGGGTTCTTTTCCCTGTGTTGCAGCCCAGAAATTTTTTCCAGGCACTAAGTTGAGCAGACTAACTCTTTAACCTGTGCTTTTTTATATTTTTTAAGTCTAGAACTTTCATGTGTTTTATAACTTTTTCTGTGTTTTTCATATTTTTCTAATGTTTTAGTCATTGCTCCATTTTTGCCCATTGTGGAATTTCTCCCTAGTAATTGTTTTGTGAATGAAAACATAGATTCACAATCACGTTATTTCCCATGTCTCTTATTCTCTGCCATTTAAAAATAATATCACAAGAATATAAAGGTCCGGGAAGCTAAATGTGAAGCGTTAATGTATGTTCATTATTCTTCTTTGCGTACAGAAATTAGTTGATATAAATTAGCTGGTTAACCTGTTCCTAATCTGGATTCATGAAGAAAGACATGACAGCATTCTTGCTTTGCAGGTTGTGTGTTGCAGCCCTGTCGGTGAATAACTTCTGTGACAACCGGGAGGCCCTGTATGGTGTATTTGATGGAGACCGTAACGTGGAGGTGCCCTACCTTCTCCAGTGTACAATGAGTGACATTTTGGCGGAAGAACTGCAGAAAACAAAAAACGAAGAGGAATACATGGTCAACACGTTCATCGTTATGCAGAGGTAAAGCTTGGGGTCCTGTGCCTGTCTTCCTGTTCTTCTTTGAGTGTTTGCCTCTGGTTAGAAAAGTGGTTCCCAGTGACCTTAGCACACTGTCGCTGATACGTGTGTGCAAGATGCGTTCAGGTGACTTGGTTTTGCCAAGCTCAGGGATGGACTGTTCCACCTGAGACATGCTGATATTTTGACAACTTTGTAGAAGGCCAGGTCAATGACAGGAGTCTTGTTTCTCTTGTAACCAAACCTCACAGGCCTGTCACGATTCCAGATTTTCACAACATTGTTTACAACACACTCCCCGCCCCCCCCCCCGCCCCCGCCGGGTCACGCAAGGTCCAGAGGCCCTTCAGATCTTGTGGGAGTTCTCTTTGAAATGGGCTGTTCCTGTGTCAGTCAGTTCACCCTTATGAAATGCCGACACTGGTTCAAGATAGTGCAGTCCTTTAGGAACCTGACACGGTTAAGTTTTAGGCCAGGAGTTGTATAATTCTTCATACGTTGTTTTTTTCCCCCTTATTAAATATTCAAGTCGGTATTATTAGCAGAATCTTAGGCCATGCCTATAGCTTACAGAAATTTTGACATGTTGTTCATAATTTTTAGGGCTGAGTTTTATAAGCATTCCCTCATTCAAAGAATCACTTGTTCTTTTGTTACCATAATGCTTTCATAGGTTGTAAAGGAATTGCCTGTCTGTTAATATTGTACTGCAGACACTTGCCCGTGTGGGACCAGGAAGCAGAGAGTGCTCTGAAGGTCGTGGGAACAATGACACTCTTTTCTCTTTTTCTCCTTCTTCTCTCCTTGATAATCTGCCAGAGGAAGTGTCTT
The DNA here is from genome assembly GCA_003508835.1 of Eonycteris spelaea. NCBI lineage: Eukaryota > Metazoa > Chordata > Mammalia > Chiroptera > Pteropodidae > Eonycteris > Eonycteris spelaea. The sequence continues at coordinate 2,277,882 of PUFA01000056.1, forward strand.
TGTAGCAGGGTTAGAAAAAGCATCTGCTAAGGAATGCCGATTTGGAAAAGTCTTTAAAGTTGCCCTAAGTTGTGAGTAGTTCTTCCAGAATAGCTCAGCGGAGGCGGGCCCAGTGAGGGTCTGTGCTGCCAGCTCACCTCGTCTTTCAGATTCTCAGTGGGCTTGCGCAGGTAGCAATTACATACTGGTCACGGCTGATATTACTGAGCCGTTTATATGTGCCAGTCATTGTTCTAAATACCTTAATGCCATACGTTTACCCAGTGAGATAGGTAATGTTGCTGTTGTTACTTTACTGATGGAAGACGTAGGTACCGAGAGGTGAAGCTCGTTGCTCCAGGAGATAGTAGATGGTGCAGCCCAGAACTGACCTCAGGCAGTAAGACTCCAGAGAACATTCTGACTACTGGGCACTCTAGTCTACCTTTCCATTTGCACCCCCATCTTGTCCTAACAAAAACAGATAACAGACACACAGACACACACGTGTACACACACCTTTCACACACCCCCAAGAGGTCTGCTTGTTACAGACCCTCCAGCACTACATAAGAATGGAAAACAGAAGAACCTCAAACCCTGATTACTAGCTCTACTTTTCACAAATACCATTCCATTTCTGCTTTGCCGAGAGTAATCCTTGTGCCTTTGCAAGGAAGGAGAGAGTGAAGCCAGGTCTTGCCATGAGTGTCTCAAGGTTGGACTTTGAGATGCAAATTGCCAGCACACCTTCAGGGTCATTTGAGGCCTCTTATTTTCTCTGTTTGTTAACGGGGTGAGGAGGGGTGGATAATGGTCTTTTCTCCTTAGGAGAACCACCTTTTCTTTGTGCATGACCTCCTGATGCGTGCGTGTGGGCAGCCCTGGCTTCCATTGCTAGAATTGTCACTTGCCTAACCCGACAGGACAGGAGCTGACAGTGCTGAGGATCTGCCCTTGCAAACAGGAGTCTGTCTGTCCTAACCTTCTTGCTCTTGACACTCAGAGTCAGTGGGGCCTGGGCAGCACCCGCCATGGGGCTTGTGGTAGGGCTTCCAGGCTCCTTTGGTTGTCCGAACCTGCAGGTCCTTTGCACATTCAAGTCGATGGGTTAATGGTCATGAATTGAAGCACTTTGGAGCTTGATGGATTACTAGAATGTCCTTTTTCTGTGAATATTCTAGAGTTGACATTATTGGTCCAGAAAGTCCTCACCATACAGAGCGAGAACACGAATGGTGCAGCGTGTAAAAGCCGCCACCCATGAACACCCTCCTTAAAGGGGCGAGGGCAGTCGGCAGCGTTGAGGTCTGTGTGTCAGTGGGTGCGGGATGTTGCACCTGCCCCGATTTCAGTGGTCCCCTCGATTTCCCTCTCCTGGGAGCAGAGGGGATTCAGAGAGGGCAGGGAAAGCTTGTGTGGCCCTTTCCCACTGTGCCTGGAGCATGCTGGCGCAAGGACACGGGCTGTCTCACTCCACATCAGCTCCTGGGGCTTTCCGTTCTAGTGACACTTCGCGCACTTGTGAGCAGACACCTCTCGGTGCGGGTGTTCGTGCATCTCTCTTCCAGTGCGTGCTTTGGTGGAAGAGGCTGATCAACCCCCAGGCACCTGTTTGCTTCTCGGCCTGTCCTGCGATGCAGTCTTCTGTTGAATTAGCAAAACTAACACAGGGCGGGTTGTGTTTGGGGTTTTACCCCGTCTCTTTGGACTCCAGGAAACTTGGAACTGCTGGGCAGAAACTTGGAGGTGCTGCTGTCCTTTGTCATATCAAGCATGACCCTGTGGACCCAGGAGGATCCTTCACCTTGACCTCTGCTAATGTGGGCAAATGCCAGACGGTTCTCTGTCGGAATGGGAAGCCGTTGCCTCTGTCCAGATCGTATGTCATGAGCTGTGAAGAAGAACTGAAGAGAATTAAACGGCACAAGGCCATTATCACTGAGGTGAGGAAAGCAGTTTTCTTAGGGTGGTGGAGAGGGCGGGGCCAGGGTTGTGGCAGCGCCCTGCTAGGGAGCATTCCTCTTCAGGGAACGTTCTCCGAAGTTGGTGTAAAATTAGTGTCACAAAGCAAGTTCTTTGTATGCTAGGTGTGAAGACATTATGAAGTAGAGTGTAATGAATCATTTATCAGTGGCCTTGCTGTGTTACCAGCTATGCCAAGTGCTCCATGGCATTGTCCCTCCTGGTCTTCAGAACAGCAGCTCTGTGGAGGCGCTGGTTTGGGTGGTGGTGAAGGGTTCCACCCCTGAGGTCACACTGCTGGTATCGTATATATCCTGGCTCTGCCACTGGCAGGCTGTGACCTTTAAACCCCGAGGCCTCAGTTTCCTTATCTGTAAAGTGGCAATAGTCGTGTATCTGCGCTGCCTTATAAGGCTGCTGTATCTTACGTTTAAGATAATGTCTGTCTCCCTTCTCCTGGTCCCTGTGGTTGGTGCACTGTTGGAGAGTACCGTGAGATTTGGGGTGTTTACTTGACCCTGCCTGTCTCGTGTGTCTGCTCAGGACTGGCTCATTTCAGAAAGGCTCTTCCTGGCCCATGGCTGCAGGAGGAGCCAGGCACCCACGTCGCTGTATCAGGCTGGGTGGCGGTTTGCTGTAGAACCCAGCGTGACCTTTTGTCCCTCCTGCCCCCGACCTGCCCAGCTGCCATCCCAGGTTTCCCATGGCAGGTGGACATGGCCACTTGCCGGGGGGACGGGGGGGGGGTAAGCAGCCCCGCCCTTTGTGGCCCACGCTGGCCTGTCCCTGGCATCCCTAACGTGTTCAGGAACCCTCTTTTTCCAGGACGGCAAGGTGAACGGAGTGACCGAGTCCATGCGTGTCCTGGGCTACACCTTCCTGCACCCCAGCGTGGTGCCTCGCCCCCACGTGCAGTCCGTGCCCCTCACACCCCAGGACGAGTTCTTCATCCTGGGCAGCAAGGGCCTGTGGGACAGCCTGTCCGTCGAGGAGGCCGTGGGCGCGGTGCGCAACGTGCCCGATGCCCTGGCCGCCGCCAAGAAGCTGTGCACCCTGGCCCAGAGCTACGGCTGCCGCGACAGCCTCAGCGCCGTGGTGGTGCAGCTCAGCGTCACCGAGGACAGCTTCTGCTGCTGCGAGCTGGGTGCAGGCGGGGCCGTGCCGCCCCAGCCCGGGCATCTTCCCTCCGTCCGTCAGCATGGCCATCAAGGACCGGCCCTCCGACGGGCTGGGCGTGCCGTCCTCCAGCAGCGGCATGGCCTCCGAGATCAGCAGTGAGCTCTCCACTTCGAGATGAGCAGCGAGGTGGGCTCCACCGCCTCTGACGAGCCCCCTTCCGGAGCCCTGAGCGAGAGCAGCCCGGCCTACCCCAGCGAGCCGCGCTGCATGCTCCACCCGCTCTGCCTGTCCAACTCCTTCCAGCGCCAGCTGTCCAGCGCCACTTTCTCCAGCGCTTTCTCCGACAATGGCCTCGACAGCGACGACGAAGAGCCCATCGAAGGTGTCTTCACCAACGGCAGCCGGGTGGAGGTGGAAGTCGACATCCACTGCAGCCGGGCGAAAGAGCAGGAGAAGCAGCAGCACCTGCTCCAGGTGCCGACCGAGGCCAGTGACGAGGGCATCGTCATCAGCGCCAATGAGGAAGAGCCAGGTCTGCCCAGGAAGGCGGACTTTGCCGCTGTGGGGACCATCGGGCGCCGGAGGGCCAATGGCTCCGTGGCGCCCCAGGAGCGGAGCCACAACGTGATAGAGGTCGCCACAGACGCGCCTCTCCGAAAGCCTGGGGGCTACTTTGCGGCCCGGCCCAGCCAGATCCTGACGATCAGTTCATCATCCCCCCGGAGCTGGAGGAGGAGGTCAAGGAGATCATGAAGCACCACCAGCAGCAGCAGCCGCCGCCACCGCAGCGGCCGTGCGGGGCGGACCAGCTGCCGGACTGCTGTGACACACCGCTATGACCGCCCCAGCGCTGTTCGAAAAATAAACTCCCCGAGAAAGGCTGAGTCGCGAGGGTCTCCCAAGCTCACGCTAACCCAGGGGTTCACTCTGCATCCGCCTCCCAGATGCTCTCCCAGCCGTCTCTGCAGCTAGTCCGGAGGTTCTCTTTCTGTTGGTGATTTTTTAAATAATTACCACTTTTCTTCTAGTGATGCATTACCAATATGATTTAAGTTTGTTAACTTGTTTTCCTAACATATCAGATGTGTAAAGACAAAGAACAAAAGGTTTAATATATTACAGAGAAACGGTTAATAATAATGTATTATTTTTTAAAATGGCTTTTTATTGTTTTGTTTGGAAGACAGGGCAGGTTGCCAGTGCTAAATGATTAATAATATTGTAATTCTGGGGGAATAGGCTTTTTTTTTTGTCTTGAAAATGATAGACATTTGTAGACTATGGAGACTAACTCCTAGGAGTTGCTTTACTCTTGCCAGGTGACTTAAGTCACTGGGATTCACTAATTTTCTCTGAGAGAACAGTTGATTGAGAAATTTCTATTGTAAATAGTTCAACGTTGTACAGTGTGGGTGAGACGTTTTGCGTTCTGGCATAAGGACATGGTCCAAACAACTGACTCCCCGGCGCCTCGGCGGAGCCGCCCCTGCCCCCCTCGCAGTGCTCCGCTCCCACGAGGGGCTCTCAGGCCCCTGGAGACGAACCTGCGCCCCAGGAGCCTCTGAGCCTTTCCCTCCTCCCGCACCCCCCCCCCCCCCCCGCCTCTTGACTTTTGCAGACACTTTTTAATTGTGTTCCTTACTGCTGCCACAATCAGCATGACTGTATAGAGTTCAGTTAGTTCATTTACATACCAAGAGTTATATGAAAGAATGCACAAATGGACATGTCATGATTTTTGTTATAATAAATATGAAATTTACAAGTACTGGACCCATCTGCTTTTGTTTCAGCCAAATGTGCCTTCCAGACAGGCCCACCAGCTGGGGTTTGGAGTGCATGGGTGGCTTGTCAGGGTGAACAGGTATTTCTGACTTTGATGTTTTTTTAAGGGAAAAACACCCAGTAGGTTAACCTACATCGAATTAAGGTAGTGTCGTTGACCTTACGGGTAACAATATAAATAGTTGACCTTGCAACCCTTCTAGTATTATATGTGTAGGTGAGATGTTACTAGGGGACAGAGGGAGGTTGCACAGAGCAGCTCCCTGGAAAACCTCCCCCACAAAGCCATGGTCACTTTAGTTCTCTCAGGTCCCTGAGGCCCACGAACAGGTTAATACACCTTTGTTTGCACAGTGAAAATCAGGAGCCAGCGCCCGCTGTTGGCGCAGCGGAGCCCACGGGGGAGCCAGCCTTCCGGCCGCCTGCCGCCCCCTCGGCAGACTGTGGCCCCAGCCCTGTCACGTGCTGCAGACACTGTCGTCTGCGCCTCACGTGGACCAGCCTCCCGGGCAGACCTGTCTCTTGTCTTCCTCCTTCAGGTCTGTCCTCGAGTGGTAGCTGGGTAGTTCAAGGCTGTTAGTATTTCTCATCTTGCAGGCGCCATGATGGGCATCTGTCCCTTCGCTCAGTGAACCCAATCAGCAGACCGGCCTTGTCTTGGTCATGTCCCTCCGTCATCCGTGCGAGGCGACTTGCCCACCAGGCTCCTTGAAAACCACTAAAGCCGCGCAGGAGGATTCAGCTCATCTCGGCCCAGTAAGGGGCTCGCAACCAGTGGGCTAGACTGCGGCCCGGTCAGCACTCTGCTCTAGACCGCAAGCAAGCCCATCTCCGGGCCCCTGCGCCCATCCCCGCTCCCCAGCACCTAGCCTTCCTAGGCTTCGCCCTGCTCCAGGTAAATCGGGGCCGACTTGACAGGTGCTAGGTTTCCCGCCAGCAGACCCTGCTCTGGAAGTCCTGGGCCGGTTCTCTGACTCCTGCAGTCTTAGGTCCTCTGTAGGCAGGCTTCACCTTAGGTGGGGTGCACCCAGGTCATCGGTGTGGGGTTCTCTTCCACTGCACTCACTTCCTTAATTGAAGTCGACTGAGGAGGCAGTCATCTGAGACTTCCACGATGGATGGGTCCCACAGCAGCCACTGGGACCAGAAGCCTCACGGAGACTCCCCTCATCTCCTGACCTGTGGCTGATGTGGGCGAAGGGCACAGCCTCGCCTGTGTTTTTCCTTGGTCCCCCTGTGCGGGGCTTGCTTGCCTTTCTGTTCATGATGTCATTAAGTCACACAGCACACGCTCCATTGAGGTCCTGTGGGGATGAAAGACAAAACTTTGCCCTTTGGGAGCTTGGGGTAAATAGCCATGTGGATGAAAAGCTAACACATGAGCGTGTTAAGCAGCCGAAGAGGCAGAGACATACTAATGGTCTCCTTGCTCTTCCGTGGGATCTCAGTTATTTTCTGAGGGCTTTCTTTTTACTCTCATCACGGTACCATCTGATAATATATGTAAACTGTAAAGGGCTTAATATCCCACAGCCATGGGATCTCCGGGGTGTGAGCTAGTAGGGGGCACCCCTGCCTGCTGGGAAGCCCGGGTGATTGGGAAAGGGCTGGGGAGAGGCAGAGGAAGGGGCCGGAGCGGAAGCTTGTAGAAGCTCTGAGAAAGCTTGCGGTCTTGTTGTAGACTCCCAATCGAGGACCCTAGAAGTCCTTTGGTGTCAGACTAGCCACGTGCGTGCCGGGGAGTCCTGAGGACACCCAACCTGTGTGGCCTGGTTACTCTCGATTGCTTTTGTCACAGCACCACCTGCTGGTGAGGTGAGGCTTTGGGTGGAAATAGCCTTAACTCTTATTTATCTTCCCTCCAGGATTCCAGAAGAAACAAAGTTGATGTTACTTATCATTTTCCTAGACACATGAAAGTGATCTGAGCAGCACCGAGGCAGAGAAGCCAAATTAAACCATGTGATTGGACCTGTGGAGGTGGGCTTTGTAAGGCGGTACAGGGGATGGCCACTGGTTTCTGTGATGGGCACTTGGTCTGTGGGAAGCTGACATGCAAACATATTGAGGGGTGTAACTAGAATCATAGCATTGACCTGGGAGAGGGCACGTCAATGTTTCCAACAACCATCTCATTCCTCATTCCCTTGGTGATAAACGAACACATGATGGTCCCTGAAATGCTTTGGCTCTGATAGGACATCTGAGAGTCAGCTCACTGCTGGCACTGCCCAGGGAGGAAAATAAGAATGATTTCCATTTGACTGTGTTAACGCCCACACGAACACTCAGAGAAGGCATCGTGAATTTACCCGACGCATCAGGAGACAGAATTTGCGTAAAGTGTGGGGGTTGTGGTATCTGCCCAGTGATCAAACCAAGTCCTGTGTTGGAAGCAATCTGTAGATGGTAAAGCCTTATTTTTGCAAGTGGAAGTATCATCATTGTTGTTAAGTGAAGCACTAATGGTGTCTCAAAAGAAAAGAGAATACAGCAAAAGTACCTTTGTCAATTAAAAATGTGGGTATCTGTTGAATTGTTACAGAAGAGGAAGGTGAGATAATGGTAGAAAAAATAAGTGTTTTTTCATTTCTTGCTATTGAATTTCATTTTTCTTTCAATTCATCCCTCAACATACATTTCGTGCAGCTCAATCTAGGCAATAAAACCTTGTTTTATTTCACTCTTTGTCATTTATCTGTCATGAACTGATTCCCATTGCCTTGTATTTGAAAGAGTGTTCTAAAATTTGTTTTCAATTCTCCACCGTCACCAAGATACCAAAATTGTAACCAAGGTCAGACTCGGTTTGGCAAGTCCGTTACCCTGATCACGAATTGACACGTCCTGAGGGTGGGTGCGGGTCCTGCCTGTTGTCACCTCTCGTCTAGGAGACGGAAGTTGAACACGTGACAGGAAGAACCGGGCAGATGGATCTGCGGGGTCACTTTCCGTTTTCTGGGCTCTGTGATACACTAGGAAGTCACGCTGTCCCCTGCCTTGAATTTAAGTGTCCCTAAATGAGTACAGTTCTGTTGGGCTCTGGATCGTTAGCGCCTTCGTTTTATTCTAAGTCAGAAACGGTGCTCTAGCCCGCTCGAAGGGGCCAGGAGAAGCAGAACCCGTGGAGGATTTTCTTCCTTCTGCTTCGCACTAGAACTCCTCCCATCCTCTCCTCGCCTCTCTAAAGACGGGACGTAAAGCGCCGCAGCAAATTTCCAGCACTTTCTGCTCGTTATTCCAATGAGCTTGTACTTTCCCTTAGCTACTAATCTCATCTATTGAAAGAAAGTTGAAGTAGCAACTGAGGTAAATTTCCCAGATGTTGCCAGCCCAGATGCTGGTTCTCGAGCTCATTTAGAGGTCACTTGCTTTTCTGAGTCTTTAAGAAAACTGTTCCACAATGACCACTTGGAGGTCCCTAAATCAGCTGACGATATTGCCCTGTAAGCCAGGAATAAGCCATGCACGCAAAATGTTTTGTTTTATGGTCTATAATCCATTTTGAGAACTCCTGGAATATTCCTTTTCCTAGAGCATTTCAGGGGGTTAAAATAGCTCACTGGAAAATGTGTGTTGTTGCTTACCCCGGCACAGCCAGCCGAGCCTTTCCTTCAGGAGTGGCGATACGCACCGTCATCCCTCACAGGTAAACCGGTCGGGGTTTTCCCCCTAGAAACTTTTAGGCTGTCTTACAACGCTGTCTGCATATAATTTGCATATAATTTTTATGTAAACATTTTTATGACGCCTCCACTCTTCACATTTAAATCTTACGATATTCCTCGGATTACGATGTGTCCTTTGTTGGGTTTGGTCTTGTCCCTTCTCTGTTACTGGCACATGTTCTAAGGGGTGAGATGGTGTGCGCTGGGGACAAGAAGCCAGGCTCGTGCGCAGGAATGGCCGAGGACACCCGTGTGACTCGCGTGCTGCCCCTCCTGTCCACGTCAAACGAGTCTGAGCGTCGTCGTGACGTGGAGATGACCTCGCGAGGTCCCTGGGTGCCACCGGTGAGGCTCTGCCTTGTGCTTCTGTTGTTTTCCCTCCTGGGGCTCCAGAGAGGGAGGCTCCTTGACTCGACTCACTTCCTAAACTGTCGAGCACCCATGTGGACACGCTGGACACCCCTCTGTGCAGGAGTGCTGGTGCAGACGGAGTTCAGTGAGAGGCCCATCGCGATGGGTGACAAACCGCATTGAAAAGCTGGCCATCTCCTACAGAGACGCGTCAAACCAAGGGGCGGGGTACTGGGGAAGGGCCAAGCCCAAGTCCGGATTCTCCTTAAATCCCAGCCCCTCACTGTGGTCCTTGAGAACCAGAGCTGCATGAAGTCCTTCCTGTCCACCTGTGGCCTTCAGACTTTTCTGCCTGTGACTTCCTCAGGGACCATCCTGACTTCCCGCCTCCGATGAACAAAGAAGGGAGCAGGGCCCACCCCCGGGAGCTGCTCCTCACTCATGCCCAGAGCAGCTTCCTCCCTGCAACCGAGCCAGTAACCATGGCTGCACACTCGGGGCGCACAGTCACAGTCGCCCAGGGTCCCCCGTGTCCGCCTCTCCCGCCGCCCCCTGGACACCTCCCTCCCAGGACTCGGGCACCTCCTGCAAGCCTGCCGCTGCCAGATCCTGTCGTCTGGCCAAGTCCTGTCTTCTACTTCCTGACCCCACCTGATGGAGAAGAGGGACAAAGAAGAATTTTTTTAAATGAAAATGATTATTTCAGATATGAAAAACGTGAAGAAAATAGAAGATTGTGGGATCAAGAATGATATTTGACCTGATTGAGAAGACAAGATCTGGAGGAGGAGAATTTCGGGCAGAGAAACTGCAAGGACAAAGCCCCGGGTGGGGGGGGGGAGCGGTGGGGGGGGGCCGGGAGGGAGGGGGAGGGGTAAGGGGTATTAGGACATTCAGGGGAAGCAGTCATTCAAAGCATCCCTCTTTTTGCCCCTGGTTCCGAATCGATGGGGAAATAAGATCAGCAGAGAAGGCAAAAGGGTCACCTTTATTGCTTAAAGCTGGCAGTGTGTCCTTGGTAAGTGGCCTTGTGATTACTGAACCCATCATCAGCCAGATTTGCCCCCGGCAGCACTTGGCGGAGGTGGACTGCCTTGCTCTGGAGCAGAGAGCGCCCCCTGGGGGTGCAGCTGAGAATGGGCTCCCTGGAAAATGAGAGGAGACGCCCAGCTATGCAAGTGCATGGCATCCTTCCCCAGTTCTTCTTTGAGGGGGCCAGGGAAGCCCACAGCTGGAAGGCGGGTCCTCCTGCTGCACACTTGGACGCTCAGGGAGCTCCGCGTGGATGGAGGGGGTGAGGTGATGCCACAGGTGCAGGCCAAGGCCGTGACACGGCTGGGGCGAGGCAGGTGTTTCCTGAACCCCTGAGCGCACAGCCCTGCGGTCCTCGCCAGGATGTCTGTGCACCATTCATTCGTTCAGGGGAAGAAGGGGTTGTAGTCACACGGCAAATACATCACGCACACCCAACAGCGAATGAAGATACCAGTCCAGGCCCGATTCAAATATTTGGAAACACTGGCTCCGTTAAGTCCTCTCGCACTTGTCAGACTGGGTGTCCAGGTTTTTTATTCAGAACTTACAGCTGTGACTGAGTCGTCTGTACCAGGGTTGGGACCGGCCTAGGTGGCTTTTGAGTAGCATACGGACTCTTGGGCCTGATGAGCAAGTAGTTGCCTGACACTAAGATGTGTTGCAGGGGCTGAAGGCGGTCCTCACCGGGTGCTAAGGTGGGGTTATCACTGACGCTTTCCACGGGACTAACCGCGGAGTGGTCATGCTCTGACAGGCATCGTCAGCTCATCCTGTGAGGTGTGTACATCCTCCACTTCCTGTCCTGGAGCGGGGGACTTGCGAGGACACGGGAAAAGCTTTTTCAGACAGGACTGGAATGCTGGCTTCCTCGGGGCGTCTTTCGACACGTGACTTCGTTTCTTTATTTCCTTCCTCTCTTCCTATTTTGCAGATGACAGATGAAGAAATGTAAGCCAGCCATGTGCTAACTGATGTGGAGAGGAATAACCAGAACTAACCATAAGTTTCAAAATGTCTACTATTCAACAAAATATCAATGTGCTCCCTGGTGTCAACGTGAAAAAAATCTCCAAATATGTAGAGAATTTTAATGCGTTTATTTGAGCCAAACTGATGACAATTGCTGGGAAGCAGAATCTCCATGGATTGAGAAAATGCTCCTGAGAATGGCAGTTTTGCAGCTGATTTTATACATTAGAATTAAAGGAGGCGACACACAGGAGGGTTAAATGAAATCTGTTGGTGGTGGATTAGGGGGCAGGAGAGAGCAAAGCAGGGATTAGGTAAAAAGTAAAACGGAGGGACACGTGCTTTTACATGGGTGGGTGGGAAAGTTAATCATTAGCATTTCCAGCCACAGAGGTGGTCTGCGGGTACAAGACGACCATGAGGGGTTCTGTGGTCTCCTGCTCTGGTGTGGCGGGCTGTGCCCTGAGGTGTAGAAAAAAAAGGAATTACTCTGACATTCCTAGGGTGTATTCCCTCAGATGCAACAAGACAATAAGCAAGCTCACTTAAGGTAAAGACTGACCTTCCTCAAGAAAGCTACAGGCCCAGGATGTGACTGTCCACCGTGCCCCGCTTTCGGGTGGAAATCTGTATGTCCAGACCTTCCTACGTAGCTACGTCCTGTCTCTGAGTTTGTAGGGCCGCCATGCTGGCCAGGTTAGTCTGCGGCCCCTCTCGTCCACCCTGCATTGATGAATCCTACTTGTTGTAATTCGGTTGTTGGCAGCAGCCGGGAGACAGCCTGGAGGACTGCCGTGTCGCGTGTCCACGGAGGTGACCTTCCTTTCGTTTGCAGAGACGCCCCCGCCCCCTGCTATCTGAGTCCTGCCGTCGGAGCCTCCTGCAGCATTGGCAAAGGTGGGAGAGGAGACGTTACCAGTTGTTCGGTTACATAGCTGCAGCTTCCTGTGGTTCGACTCAACACAGTCCTCCGGAGTTGTGGAATGTGTCCTGCCACGGTAACTGCCCCTGACCGCCCGCCCTGTTCACCCTGTGCTCCAGGATGCGTTAATGGCTGTGAATGGCTTTGACTGTGCTTAGGCATTTCACTGTCTCTCTCTCTCTCCAGGCACTTCCTGGGCCCAGGACAGGCCATTCCGTTCCCACACTCCATGATCAATAAACACCAAGGCAGTGTGGGGGAGGGAGAAACTGTCCTCTCCCGCTCGAGGCTCCTTTGGCTGGTCTCATGATTAAATCTACAGGAGACGTAGTAACAAGAGAAAATAACCAGATTTAATGACGTACAGACGTGTGAAGCCCACGTATGGGACAGCGTCAGAGACACCACACGCATGAGCGGTTCGGAGACAGAAAGGAACACGTGTCTGGGTGACCGCTGAGCTCGGGCTGAGGTCAGGTGCCTTGGGGACTTCCAGGGGTCATTGCGGGATGATGAGACAGGTGTTGGGTGGTCAGCGGTTCGCCCTGCCCCGTGGGGTGGTCAGAGAGGCCCTCTCTGATAAGTCTCCCCATGGCCACGGCCCCTCATTCCCGTTCGTCCAGGTAGCCGCTGGAGGCGGGGGTTTCTCTTGAGCCCCTGGGGCACTTGGTTGCCTTAGCTCAAAACTCCGCTTACCAGCAAGGCACGTCTTGAGACAACTCATTCTGAACCCCTACATAAATTATCCAGAAACAAGTGGGGTCTGGATTTATGCCTTCCCGGAATCTTCGTCCATGTCCCCACCATGGCCAGGCACTGGAGGCTGGGTGCGGGCATCTTACCCTTCACGGAGCCACCCTAAGGTGGCTGGAACACCCTACCGGGGCTCCTGTGGGCGGGATGCTTCTCAGCAGGTGAAGTGGATGTGGCCTGCTCCAATGGGTTTTGGGCGTGGAGCGAGGCTGTCAGACCCCCCCCCTTATATTTGTCGGCAGTCTGCAGGCTATAAGTGAACACCCACAATGTCAGTCAGACAGTGCCCTGTATCGCGGGTCCCTTCCTCTGGCCGGTGGCTGCACGAGCCTCAGGTCGTTATAATCCCCATTCCCACGGGTGGAGGCCGAGGCTCAGAGCATCCCAACCACTAGCCCAGGGCCACGGCCAGGAAGTGCCAGAGCAGGGGTGTGGGCCGGGCTGGCTGGCTCCCGTCTCTTAGCACGCTTTCGTAGCCATTTCATGATGAGACCACGTCCACCGTGCAGAACGTATGTGCGATGTGTTCATTACACACACACGCACACGCACACAAGTGCGCACGCATGCTCACACTGCAGACTCCAGCTTGTTTCTATTGAGAAGTAAAAGTTCACACCCCGGGACAGAGCCCTCTGAGAGCAGGGGCGGCGGCACTGGACAGTGGGCATTTGGGCAGGTGCCCGAGGCCCTGTGGACCTCAGCTGGTGACGGAAGGCCGTGGCCCAGAGACCCTGGGTCGCTTCAGCTCCGTCACGCACCACGCCCCGGACGGCACGGTGGTGGTGGAGTGACCCCCCATCAGCCCTTATCCCGCGAAAGCTTGAGTTTGGGTGAGTCCGTCTCACCGCCTGCTTCACCTCGGAGTGCTTCTGGGATTGAGTCGGCACGTTGTATAGTTTCAGACCTTCTCTTTCCAGATGGACGTGATTTTCGAAATTTGGGTTAAAAAGCAAAACCAAAACAAAATGAACAAAAAAACACGCTTTGGGTTTTTTGTTTCATTTTGTTTTTGGCATCTGAGGATCTATCACTGGTGACAGAATTGGGGCCTCGCTGCCCCACTGAAGTCCAGGGACGGGGAGGCTCCCGGGACAGCAGGAGGAGGGGTCTGCACCTTGGGGTGACCGGGGTGCCACAGATTACAGCGCACTGCAGAGGTCTCGTGGCTGTGGGAGGAAAGACGTGTCCAGCGATGCAGTTTAGGGATAGGGAGCTGCGTTTCTTTACAGGAGGAGGAAATGTAATTCTCAGGTGAGGCTCCAGCAGAGATCACATGGGAAAGTTCCGGTGTGTCCCCTAACCTTCTTGAGGCGTGCATTGGAGAGGGAAGGGGGATTTCAGCCAGACCTTCAGAAGGTAGGGGACAGCTTTGCAAAAAATATGTGAAACCAGCTCTTTTATATTTGGTCCATTGTTTGTTTGTTTATCCTGAGAAAGGCTTAACGATGATAAAAGGAAAGGCTTCATCTTTAAGGATTTGGGTCCGCCCTTGCTGACACATTCTTCTATCTTTCCAAGATTTTAAATGGGCGCCTCCGCTCTTGTAAGCTCCTTGTAGGAGAGACCTTGCCTGGCTCATATCTGGACCCTGGGGCTTGCCCTGGGCCCGGCGCACTGTAAGCTTCCAGCCCATTCTTACGTGTAAAGGGAGAAATGCACTGACTTTGCAAACACCAGGACCCTGTTGGCTTTTTAATTGGCACTCATCTTATTTCGCACTAGGTGTGACTGTCTTTACAAAGGTACTGGAAATGGAAGGAAGCCTTCTCTTGCCCCAGAAGCCACAGACGCATTTTAAAATTCAACCAATAATGGTTTTTTTTTTCTGACTATAAAACCATCGCACACAAAAGTTGGAAAAATCAGGGACCTTAATGAAGCGCAAAGATGACCACAATCTCACCAGAATGTCGACATTGCTTTATTCCCTCCCTGTCTTTTTCCTAAGCACCGATGTTTAATATGTCATCGTTTATGCTCTATTCAGCATCCTTCTTTTTTTCCATTATGTTTTGAGCATCTTTCCTGGATAATAAAAATTCTTAGCAAATGTTTTTAAAAGCCGGAAATATCCCACCACGTGGCACGTTACCATAATTTGATCCAATAGGCCAGTAATGGTGGTCATTTGCATGGCTTCGAGCTTTTTGCTCTTGTCAATAACACGGCAGTGCACTCCTTTGCTATTACTGCTTAAATAATTGCAAATATTGGTATTTAATCAGTATATTGATTAAGACATATGGACAGCAAGAGATGGGGAGCTGAGCTGTTACTGAGAGGTAGTGGGGTGTGGTGCTGGTTCCAGGTAACAGCTGGACAACAGTGGCGAAGGAGCCCCGGGCCCCGTTGCCTGAGGGAGGGAGGGGGTCGAGCATCTACCACAAAAGGGAAAAATGCCCTCAGTATTTTTTCTTTCTGGATAAAGGAAGGAATTTCAGTAAAGAGAAAAATCGGATATAGTTTTGGGGGTTTGGGCTGATTCTTAAAAGAGTTAAACATCTCAGCTTTGAGAGGGAATCGAGATTTTTTTTTTCCTGTCTGCAAAATATTCCTTTAGGTGGCCAGCAGCCTCGGGCAGATTGCAACAGCATGGGTTTTTGAATTCCTAAAGACTGAAATCTAGTAGCTGTGACTTCGTGGTCAGTTTTAAATGTCAAGACTAGTTCCAGATTTGTGGTACTTTGCGGACTCAGGACACTTGGTGTTCACCTTAAACCCAGTTTGGCATCCTTTGTCCCTCAAAGAGAGAAAGTCATCGGAAAAATAACAGGAGCAAGATTTCTGGAGCAGACAGCCCTGGGTTCAAATTCTGGCTCTGCCTCTGATTAGCTGAGACCTTGGTTGTTGAACCACCCAGTGTTTTAGTTACTCGGTCTGCAAAACTGGGGTTCGTAAGGTCCCGTGAGGGCTGTCGGTGATGTTGGTCACTAGCACAGGCCTGGCTCATGGGCACGGCTTAACTTCAAGTGTCTCAAATGCACAGGGAAAAGGGCAGCCACCCACGTTTCAGGAACAGGAGGACGGCGGGCCCTGCCGCAGAGGGGTAGCTTTGTACAGTGGTCCTTAGGGAATGCTTGGGAGGTGGCCCATGGAGAAGTGGGTAACAGCACCCCCGCCAGGGGAAAGATCGGTTCAGGTATGTGAAGTTGGGACGTCAGCAAGAAGGTCAAGTTCTCTGAGCCCTGACACTCGCCTGCCTCTGCTGGATCTTTCTGCATTAGTTAACGTCTTAAATCACACTGCCCTGCCGCTTTAGAATTTTTTTCTTCTAAGAATCTTAGATTATTGGACCTTAACCAAGTTTCTCTGTAAATAGCAAGAGGAAAACCTTTTCCTCTGTTTTTTTTTTTTATTTTGATGTCAAATTTAGTATCAGTGTGTGAGTAGTCTAAGGTAACAGGCACCACGTCGGTGGACTGTGGTGCATCTCACCTACTGTAAATGCCATCTGTGTGCTACATATCTGCATGAGGATCTTTAGTGTCACAGACTCATCCCACCCAAAACAGAACTTCCGGTCTTCTTCCCCAAATGAATCCTGTCTTCGTCTTTTCATTACAAAAACATCACAGGGAAACATCCAGTTGCTTTGGCCAAAATGCCAGGAGTCGTCCTCGATGCCTCTTTCCCCCGCGGCTCCATGCGGCCAGTTCATCAACGGCTCTGTCCATTTCATCTTGAAAACACGTCTGTGCCGTCCTGCCCATCTCCCCTGCTGGCCCAGGCTGCCATGACCCCTCGTCTGGGCTTCTGCACAAAGTTCCTCTTTGGTACCATTTCCATCAACTTCCTGCCAGAACCATCCTTTCAAAATGTAGAGGACCATGCCAGGCTCCTGAAGAGAAGTTTCTAGTGGCTCTCCCTCACTCTGGAATGAACCCAAACTCCTGACAGGTGCCTGCCCAGTCTGGGGAGACCAGATGGCTTCCCTGCATGTGGCCTTCTCCTCTCTCGCCCTCATGCATACGCTCTAGCCCAGGGCTTCTCGACCTCAGCACCAGGGAGGTTTCGGTCCAGATAATCCTTGGCGATGGACAGCTAGCTGTTCTGTGCATCGTAGGGCGCTCAGAGTCATCTCTGGCCCCCTCCACTCACTGCCAGTAGGACCCTTCCACACTTGTGGCAACAGAAGTGGCTGTAGACATTGCCAAATATCTCCCAGGGGGCAAAATTGCCACTACTGAGGGTCACCAGTCACAGCACACTGGCTTCCTTCCCAATGAACAAGCCACGTACACTCCCGGTTAGCTCCGTTCCAGTGGCCTTCCCCCTACCTGATGCTTTTCCTTAGATGGTGTCACATCTGCCTCCTTCTCTGTTGTGATCTCGGTTCAGCTGTCACCTCCTCAGAAGGCTCTTCTTGACCACCAAGCTACGGTAGCCCTTTGAGGTCACCCTGTGCTATATCACTGCAGTTTAATTTCTTCACACCCTTTGTTAGTCTCTGAAATGCTCTCGCGTATTTCCCTGCTCCCTGTTCCCTCGTTAGGCTGTCAGCTTCATGAGAGCAGAAACGTGTCTGTCTTCACAGTGTCCCAAAATGTGACCACCGGTACCAGGCCTATAGCAGGCATGTGACAAACGGCAAATGGATACGAAAATGACTTCTTCCTCCTTTACTGAGATTTTTGGGAAGGTTGAGGGGTGGTGGCCCGAGGGGATTACAAAATGCTTGGGGTAATTCTAGGATGTGATTGAGAAAGTCTCGGGAGGTTTCGCTTTGACAGCATCTTCTAGACTCAGCTTTTTTTGTCTGGCAAACATGGTGCTGGGGGGTCCAAGTGAGTGGCCCCAGGGGTCCAATCTCCTTCCTGAGGAGGCTCCACACAGTCTTACTGGCTCTAACATGTCACCGTGGGACAAGCCATGCAGAGAGGGTCAAGAACAGTGAGGTCTCGGAGAGAGGTTGTTGGCTTACAGGGAACTTTACTCTTACGTCTGGGGTAGGAAGCAAACCCAGGAAAGGGGAGGCGCCCTCTGGGAGCCCGACCCCATCCTCCCCATCCCTCCCCTCCCTTCGCCCGTGGTCACACACGCTCCTCAATCTGTGTCTCACAGGATGCGTTTCCGGTGGCCTCCAGCCAGCCTCTTGACTGTTCTCGTTGCCAAACACAAGGGCCGGTCAGTCTCCTTTTGACCCCTCTGAAGCTGCCGACGTGGCAACTGGCTCCCCACCCTCACCGTCTCCTCCGCTCTTGGCAGGCCTCCCTGCAGGAAAAGTCGTTTGCAAGACTCACATTGACCACAGAGGATGTGTTTTTCCACTATTTTTTTATATCTCATTTCTCAGTCTTGATTCAACTTGTTGCAACTACAGTACATTACGAGTCAACGTTAGAGGCAGGAGCTGGGGTCAAAAGGCACTATTGATAGCCTGTCAGATATGGAGGTTTTCACCATAAAAATGAATCACTTTTCATATTCCCTATAGACATGTGGCTGCTCCAAACAGCACACTCCGGAAGCATCGGCTCGCACCTGGCACACGCCCACAGGGCTTGGGCTAAGCGTCCAGGACTCTGCGGCTTTTGCTCCCTGGGAGGAGGACGCTGTGGCTCTCTCCAGCGGCACCGGCATCAAGGCTGGAACACGCGGTGTCTGGATTCACGTTTACGGCTCTGCGGTGATAGAATGGCGAGGAATGCTCTGACCTCAGCTGCTGTCCCACCCGGACAGACCTCGGTGATAGGGCTCAAGAAATAAATCGGAGAAGGAATCAGAGAATCACGGCTGAGGGCAAAATTCCAGGCTACTCGAGCAGAGGCTTATGAAACTGCCCCTCTCTCACACACACACACTTTACTGGAGCTGCCACGGCGACGTAGTGCGAAGTGGGGGCTGAAAGCAACGACTTTATTCCTCATCGTTCTGGAATCCGGGAATCTGGGCATCTGACATCAGACACGGGCAGCACCACGCTCCCTCTGAAACCTGCAGGGGAGAACCCTTCTTTGCCTCTGCCAGCTCCTGGAGGCTCCTGGCGACCCGTGGTGGTGCTGGCTTACAGCTGCATCTCTCTGCTCCTACCCCTGTGGTCACATGGCCTTCTCCCTGCAGGACACCAGCCGTGTTGGATGTAGGGCCCACCTTAATCTAGCGTGACCTCATCTTAACTAACTACATCCGCAGAGATCCCGTTTCCACGGAAGGTCTTGCTGTGAAGTCCCGAGGGTTAGGACTTGGCCGTATGAATTTGGTGGGGGACTTCATGCCATCGGCAGCAGGGTCCCCCAGGAGCTCCTGTGGCGCAGTACCCTGATTGCTCTCAGACACCACCCGAGGGACCTCACAGGGGACCAGGAGGTCCGGCGCTGCAGCGCCCTCCCCGTGCACGTGGGCCGGGGTTCCCCATCTGCGAGGAGCCGGCACGTGAGCTGACCGCGGCTCCTAGAGCTTGTGCTGACTCGTGTGGGCGTCACCAGCGGTGACACATAGAGCTGTGGAGCCCAGGGACTGGCAGGAGGCTGGAAGCAAAGCGCCCTGACGACAGAGCCCGCACTCCGGGACAGCCGCGCTGCGCAGGTGCCCACGCCCAGACGCGGAGGGCGGTGGTGCTGGGGGGCGGGGTGGGGGGCGGTGGTGCTGGGGGCGGGAGGGATGAGGCCGAACCCCCTCCCCCCTCCCCCCAGCTCCGTGCGCTCTCCGCACCAGCGTGGCTTCAGAGCTCCCCTGGACACGGGCCCTGGACCGCGCTCGTCCACGCGGCCAGAGCAAGGGGGGCGGCGGGAGTCCGTGTTCAGGCAGGAGACCCCACCCCCTCCTTTTGATGCTCCAGAGACCAAAGGACAGCGTTGGGCCGGGGAGCCGGGGCGGGGGTCCACGCGGGGGTGTGGAGTGGGGCTCGGGGCTCGGGGCTGGCCACTGCGGGACGTGAGGGGTCAGCGGAGGGGGGGCGCGCAGGGCTGCGGGGTGGGGGCAGCGTCCCCACGGCGCTCGGCCCTGCCGGGCTGTGGCTGTGCCTTCCCGGTTGTGGCTCTCAACTCCGGCTGAGCAAGAGACTCACTCAGGGAGTAAAAACCATGCTAATGCCAGCGCCCCCCGCCCCCCTGAAATCCTGATTTCACTGGCGGGGCAGGGGGGCGAGACCCACGTTAGTATTATTTAAAGCACCCTCGGTGATTCTCCCATTCGGACGGGGCGGGAGCGCGTGCTCGCAGACAGGAGAAGAAAATGGGGAGACCTTTTTCCAACTCCAGGTGAGGGAAGGACTCAAGTACCCCACCGAACCCCACCCTGAACGCCGGGCGCTCGTCACTCACAGAAGAACAAGTTCCCACGGATTTGTTCGCCTCGGGGACCTCCTCTGGAGCAGAGAGGACAGACCTGGCAGGGCCACCAGGTCGCCGAGCCAGCCGGTGCAGGGCGGTGAGGCCACGCCACTGGCGGACAGGTCGCTGGGCACAGAATTTCTGTGTCTGCGGTGTGGGGGGGGACAGGGGCTGGCGTGAGCTGCTGTGGAGTGGGAGCCTCTCTCCGCGCTGTGCCGCTGTGGGCGGCCGTCGCCCGTGGAGACAGCACCCTCCCCATCCGGCTCCTGGGGCGTCCGCCGTCTCTGCTACTTTTGGGGCCTGGCTCTTAGTGCAGGGCAAACTGATGCACCTTGCAGCCTCAGAGGGGTGGGAGAAGGCCAGGGCCCCCTGCAGGCTTTCCGAAGGTCGACCATGCACCCCTCAGCGCCTCCCGGCCTCCTCGCACCCCGCTTCCTCTCTCTGCATTCCTCCTTCTCCTTCAGGCCTGATTGTGTAGTCCCTTAACGTCCACTTCAGCTGTCCCCAGGGGCAGAGCTGGCTTGAATTTAAGGGCCGACAGTAGGAAACAGCACAGTTTCTCTTCACGCTCGTTTCTTTCACCCGCTAGAGCATCCGAGGCGCCTTACAGGCGAGGTGCCAGCATCCGTCTAGAGCCCTGCTCTCGATGAAGCACTTACACACCTGTCATGTGGCCACATCATTAAATTCGGAAGACAGGCATAAACAGATCTGGACTGGGGCCCTCTCCACGGCCCTGGGCCCCTGAGGCTGCCCGTCCCCGCCCACCTTACCACAAGAGAGTCTGGGGGCCGGAGGAACTAACTCCTCTTGATGGAATTCAGGTCGGAGCCTCCTTACCATGAACTGAGGCTCTGAGGAGTCGTGTTGGAGCCTGACCGCCCTGTGAGCGTCCAGCTACGCAGCCTCGCTCCGTTAGAGCCACCGCACCGCCCGGGGACAATGTCGACCTCGAGCGCCCAGAACCCGAGCAAGGCCACAGGGCCCCGTGCTCAGCAGGACTCTGCACGCCAGGTTAATGCTGCGCCCTCGTCGTCTAGAAATTCTTAAGTTTTAAACAAGGGGCCTTGCGATTTGCCTGCGCACGGGGCCCTGCAAATTTTGTGGCTGGTCCTGCCTGGGAACTTCTTGAAAATGCACAACCTCGGACTCTACGTCTCACCCTCTGAATCAGAATCTGCATCCTCAGAAGAGCCCCCTGGCGAGTCTGACCCCCGGGAGAGCAGGAGAGCATGAGGAGCCGGGCTCTGTACCGCTTTGGAGTGGTCTGCCCAGAAGGTGGGTACCAGGGGATGTGATTAGAGGAGATTGGACCCATTTTGAAAAAATTCTTGGGGAGAAAAAAATTTTGGCAACCTCCAGTTTTTTCATTTGGGGTTTTTTGTGTTTTTTTTCAATAATCTTAAACTTAACGTCTTGGAATGCGCCGTGTTCCCATGTTGGTTCGGAAGACTCACACCCAGCCGAGATCTTGCCGTGGAATGCACGCTGGAAACCAGAACCAAGTGCCCCCTTGGCCCAGTGCTTCACGTTGGAACTGTAGCCAGACATTTCCATCGTCCGTGTCCTGGCCAAGGCAACGGGGAATTCCTTCGAGGCCGGGCTGGTGGGGGGGAGGTGGTGGGGGAGGTACATTCTTGGGTTCAATTTCAGCAGACGCCACCAGCAGGATTACTGACACTCTGATTCTTCCGGAGTCCCGGGCAGGCCACGTGCCTATGCGTTTTGGAAGTCGCCCGGGATCGCCCCTGTGCGCCCACCACACGGAAGGGCACGGCTCCCTCACCAGGCGCCGTGAGGCTCTAAGCAAGGTGATGGCCCCCAGGGCACACATCGAGTGAGAGAAAGCTCTGGCCAGCTCTCGCCCAGCTGAGCGGCGCTGCTGGAAACTTCTGTGGTCAGTATCTTCTGGACTCGAGGTCTTTGGGTGGAGGCCTCTCGGCAAAGCAGTCGCACGACAATTAAGGCCATGCCCTGGCACCACCTGCAGGACACGACTGTGCCTGCCACCGGCCTGCCACCTGCCTGCCAGGACTCTCCCCACCTCACCTCAGCGCTCCACACTCTGCTGTGTGACACACGGCCTCCTGGACAGCTCACGCTGACACCACCCGTGTCCGTGGAAACGAGGGAGCAACGATGTACATGTGGCACGGGTGTCCCGTCCTCCACCCCCGGAAGGAAACACCACAGATTTATTCCCCTGAGGAATTCCTGTGTAAAATCATAAGTATCCCTATAATACAAAGGAACGCTAGTGCCTAGGAATAGGTACCAAAAAATTAACTCGCTGAGATTTACGTTTTAAATCTTAAAATTAATTCTTAAGCGGGATGGAGGTTGCTAGGGTATGTGGGGGCCAGGGAGGGGGGTGACTGGGGACTTCGTGTTTAATGGGGACAGAGACTCCTTTGAGGAAGGTGACAAAGTTCTGGAGGCGGATGGTGGTGATGGTTGCTCAGCAACGTGAATGGGGTTGATGCCACTCCACTGGACACACAAAAGTGGTTAAAAGGTACGTTTTGTGTAAATGTTGAGTCCCTGTTGCTAACGTACAGAGTGAACCCTTAAAAAGAGAGAGAAAATGAACGATGGTAAAGTATGTAAAGGTAAACACTGCAGGGTTTCTCGTACACCAGCATCTGTGAACTGAGGTTAGCTCGCGACAGAAGAGCTGAGTTCTGGGAGTCCGTGGTTTCCTAGAAGTTTCAAAAGTTGTACAATATCCCTCAGCTCCCCATTCGGGGTGGGGGGGGAGGGGAAGAGAGGAGGCGTCTCCCTCCCCAGAAGGCCCTCTCCCTTCCTTGAATCCTCACAAGGGTGAGGTGAGGTCCATTTCATGTCACCCGTGAGGAGCCCGGGCCAGAGAATGTCCCGACTTGTGATTCAGAGACGACCTATTACCCTTTGCTGCCAGGAAGTTCTTGCCTCTGTGGTCAGAATCCTTCAGGTTGGAAGTGCTCTCTATGGTTAGATTATGATCCGGTCTCCTGGCACGAGTCAGGATGGGTTTGCGTGGTCCGTGCTTGACCAGACCTTGCTGTGGCTGGCGTTGGTCAGACTGCGCTTGGAACACTGTGTCTGATGCTCTGAGCTCCAGCACACTGGCTGGCCCTCTGTCCAGCGCTCTGGCTGGAGGGTGGGGCTGGGACACATGGCATGGGCGGGAGCGGGCCGTCCACAGTCTGGACGGGAGGCCAGGGCCTGGGGAACCGCGTCTTGTGACAGTGGGCCTGCGGCAGCTGGGGAAGGAGGGACCATTCCGTGTCAGATCAGGGGACGCCAGGGGTCCCAGAGCTGTGGATCGCTGTACCAGGAAGTGTTTACGCCGAGGGTGGTCGGCATGGGCGGAGCCTGTAAGAGGATGAGATGAATCACTCCCTAAATCCGGGCTCCTCTCTGTGTAGGACGAAGCCTCCCACGGCACACGTGTTTTCTAGAACGATGATATACTTCGTTCATTTCATTTCTAGCATCGGGAACACTGAGGTTGTGGCAAGTTCAAGAAAATCATTTTTCATGAACGGTACGAAGATCAGTAAGAATAGAGGAAGCCGGGAGGAAAATTGAGAAGAAATGTGGTTCTTAGCATTTGTCGAGGGGCCACTAGGGGGCAGAGGAAGATAGCTGTTTGGAGCCACTAGAAACCATTGCAATCCCAACCCTTTCTCCCCCACCACGAAATGCTTGCGTGAAAAAGAAGTATAGTAGCACAAACCAAAAATGCCTTTCAAGCGAGAACAGAGAGAGTGAGAGAGTGGCAATCATCAAAAGAGATTTGCCTGAAGTTTGTGTGTGTGTGTGTTTTTTTTTTTTAGCATTAATAGAAGACATGATTCTTCAGATTCAAGTTACAGGGAATCCTGAGTGATAAAAATAAACAGATAGACAAAAATGATACTGCAGACCATCGGAGAGGGAAAAGGGGTTTAAACCTCTCCGGACTAGGAAACCAGAGATGAAAACAACTAACAGGTTTGTTTACCCACAAAACAGCAAGAGCCTGTTTCACAAAAGCCTTCTCAGCGTCGACTAGAGAAAGCAGAAGACGACCCTCGGGCCGACAGAAAGCAATTCCCAGTGCAGGCTTCGAACCCGAGCTAAACGGGTATTCAAGAGCGACCGCGAAATACAGACATCTTCAAGCAAATGAGAATGGAGAGTTGACTCCCTAGCAGACTTTCCCCGAAAGGAATATTTTTAAATATATGTCAGAGGAAAAAAAAAAAATCAGTTGAATCTAAAGCAAATGAGCGAGGTGCTTCTCCGCTGCCACTCTTCTCCCTCTGTTCTGATCCCTCTGTCCGGTCCCTCCACCTGCCACCTCACAGGTAGGAGGGACAGGTGAGGAGGGCGCCCACGGATGGCGAGCACCGTCCCGACATTACACTAATCTCTCACCACCTACACGTGTGCCCCGAATGCCTCCGGCTGGGGTTCCCTATCACTGCCGGGACAGGAGATGGCAGCCAGAGGGACCCAAGGCTCACCAGAGAGCCCCAGAACTGTCCACGATGGCTCAGGCTACCGATGTGGCCCCCGTTTCTGATTTTGCGAAGGGCTCCGGTAACTGTTCCCGCCTCCCCTGCAATGGTATCCCATGGAGGGAGGTGGGCACCTGTCTTGAGGTCCTCTCTAAGACCCCAGCTGGAGCTGTTACTTGGGGAGGAGATCCTAGGAGGTGCTGGCAGGGGCCGGGGAAGTGAGGCGAGGAAGGGAACTCAGCCAAGGGAACAGGTGGGGTCGGGCCAGCTACCATTGCGACTGACCGAAGCTCAATTCTGTTCAGAAAATCGGAAGCCAATGTGGAACACGCACCTCAGAGTCATCCCGCCCGAGGGGCCAGGGAGCTGGGTATTTACTCATCCCCTCCTGCCTCTGGCACTTCGGCTTGCTGCACAGGCGACCAAGGGCCTCCACGTCAAGAGAAAGTCCTTGGGCCGTGAAACGAGGTGCTGGTATTTGGAACTGTCAGCGCTGAGTGGGTAGGTCCCAGTTAGCATCTGCTGAGCATCTTAACGCCGTATCTTTAGGAAAATGCAGGTTTTGTTTTGTTTTTTTTTTTGATAGGTGAAAATCAAAAGACCCCAACAAACCCGGGCCCAAGACCGGCTGGCTTCCTCAGAGGTGAAAGGTGCTTCAGAGCTTCCTGTTGCTCACCTGTCTTTTCCAAATGCACCCCTGCCTCCCTGCCTCCACCTCCCAGTTCTCCTGAAGACGTTGGGGGGGGTTGCAGGCCATCTGTCACTGTTTAAAGGGACAGCAACTAAAAACGCCCAGGTGTGTGATCTGCCCATGGCTCGTGGCCTGCCAGGCAGTCCGGCAGGTGGACCTGTGCAAACAGCAGGTGAGGAATTCTAAGAGGCAGAACATCCAGGATACTTAACCTTCTGGCTGACTTACAATACAAAAAGGGAGGACACACTTGTATATTACTGGTACTTGCCCAGGTTTGAGCACTATAAAAAGAACCACAGAGGAGTAGAATTGGAAACGCGGCTTTTGGCACTCCTAAAATAAAGCTTTCGGGGGCGACAGGAAGAATGCCCGGGCAGACGGCACGGCACCCCGCGACTTAGCCTTGGCGGTACCCACCGCGGGGGCCCTGTCCCAGCCCACTGAACGAATGACCCCATTCTCTCCCTTCTTTTGTTGGTTTCTGTGGCTACGATTTTGCTTTTCAACGCCTGGTATTTGATGAGGTCTCTAACAGCTGGGACGTTCATTATTCGCAAGGGGGTTCAGTTAGCTACCTCACCTGCAACATAAAGATGTGACCTCTCGCCCCAGCTCATTCCCAGCCTCTTCTCACTCTCCCCGCCGTTCCATGCGTGTGACGAGGACGGGTCGCAGGGAGGGCCCTGCGTCTGCGCTGGCAGCCGGTAATGAGACTAGTATAAAGTATGTCCTTCCTACAGGGGGATCGAGCCGGAACTGCTGTGTCCCGAAGCTGCGACAGGCCGCAGCGCTCGAATGAGGGCCCTGTTGTATTTCCATGTCAACTTCGGCTTTATCCACTCATCCCATCCATCAATCCGGCCTTTCGGCCAAACTTCCTTTCTCCCATTATCTAGTCAACCAACCCGGACAGCCTCCCGCCCTCCCTCCTCTCCTCCCCGCCGCCTTCCCCGTTTCTCCCCTTTCTTCTAAGAGCTCTTTATGATTAGGAACGTTAGGACTTTTTACGTCTTATGAATTGCGAACACTTTTTTTCCCATTTGTCATTTAAAAAAAATTAACGTCTCGTAGGTGGTTTTGTCCTTTCCAGACAAAATCTTTTGAAAAATGTAGTCGAACATATGAGTCTCATCTTTTCTGCCTCTGGATTTTGAGTCATCGGTTGGGAAAGTGTGGCGATAGGGACGTCCTCTGGGGGAGAGAGGGTCCTGAGCCTCTGGGAGCCCATTTGTGGGGTCGGAGCCCCTGGCCCGCCCCGAGTCACTGCAGGTGAGCACTGCAGGTCTGGGGGCCACGGGAGGCCGCTGCCTTCCTCTCGGCAAGCCTCATGGCATGGGGACAGAATCAGGAGTGGCCTTACGTCAGAGGAAACAGGAGTGGGTGGCCGCATGCCCCTGTCCCCCAGCTCCTCACGCCGTGGGCCTTGCCTGCAGGCTGCCGACTGCCCACCCGGGCTGCACCGCTAGAGGACAGGCCACGTGCCCAGATTTGGTGTGGGGGACACTGGAGCACCCTTCCCGTGTTTTCAGACGGCACCGAGGGATCACAGCCCAGTGTTTATGACCCACGCCCGGCAGAGGCCAGGAGACCCTCTGCCGTTGCTGAGTGAGGAGGAGGGCTGTGTGTGGGCCGCGTGCTTCAGGCCTGTCTTCGCCATTCTCCCTGCCCAGATGCGGCGTGCCACAGAGTCCTGCGCACCAAGGCCCACGCAAACGGACCCCAGGAGCTCAACGAGCTGGAGGGGTTCCACTGGCTGTAGAGCCTGTGTCCGGGGCAGCCGTCTCGGTGGGAGCAGCCACCCCGCACTCGGGGTGCCAGGCTCTGCTCCAGGCACCTTCCACGTGTCACTCCACCTACCTTCCCAACCACCCGTGACATAGATACGGCCGTGACCCCCTTTCGGGCAGGTGGGAAAACGGAGGGACACGGAATTTAAGAAACTTGCCGCGAACTCCCACCTCGCAGTGAGTGGCGGAGCTGGGACTGGAACCCAGGGCACGTGTTCCTAACCAGCACACGGAGTGGCCCCAAGCCCAAACCCAAGGCCGAGGAAGTATGGTTTACAGGGAAGATGGGAAAAGCCGTTCAAAAGAAACAGAGGCGGGAGAAGCGCAGGCGAGGAGCAGATGTTTAAACGGGAGGAGGCGAGGGACGCTGTCCCCGGGACGGCAGCCAGGTGCTCCTGTGAGGGACAGGTGCGGGCTCCAGGCTCGGCGCCTCAGCTGCCCCCCGCCCCCCGTGACCTCGTATATGAACCGGGGTGGGGCTGGGGACAGCTCGTGAGAATGTGGCCAGAGGAGGAGGAGATTCTGCTCCAAGCTGCCGTCATTTCCCTGTCCTCCAAAGACGGCCGGTCCACGCAGTTCGGTGTCCCCAACCCGGTGGGGGACATTCTCGTCACGTGCCTGTGCATGAAGGACAGCGTGTGTCCACGGGGGCCGAGGGACTAGCAGGGGCCATTGTGAAGTTGTAAGATCCTGTATTTCAAAAATATTTCCAGAGAGTGTGCGGTGTGAGACGAGGTGGGAAGGGGAGAGGGCCGGGCGATGGGATGCTGAACCGGGACGTGCCCCCCACCCCAGTCCAGAATCCCACGCATCCTGAGGTCGGAGGCCATTGCTTCAGGCCTGGGAACGACGCCACGGCCTCTCGTGAAAGACTGGGTCTCCTCGCCTCACAGGGACCGATGTGGCCCGCCGCACAGGGCTTCCTTCCTCCCCCGGAGGCCTGAATTAAGGTCTGCTTTGCACTCACTCATCTGCTCGCCAGGGCTTGGCAGCTGTCTCTGGACCTTGGGGCTCTTTGAGTGCTCACAGTCTTTGTTCAAATAAGCAGCCTGCTGACGGCGGGTCCAGATGTGAGGCCCACATCTGGAAACCATCGCTGGTCCTGGCCCAGGCGTTCAGGCCCAGGAGATGTGTGTGCGTCAGGTACAACCACACCCCGCCTGGCGAGCCCCACGCCAGGCCCCGCGCAGCGCCGGGGTCCTGGGCGCTGGCAGCCGGCTGCGGAGACGGCGTGCTGGGTTAAGTCCTGACGGGCCACTGGCCAGCAGCTCTCACCCTGCCACCCTGCCTCCAGCCCCGGCATGTGACCCACCCATCCCCCTGCAGCTCGCTGACGCCCCACTGTGGCTCGGGTCACCCAGTTTGGGATTTACACTGGAGATGTACGGTGCAGGTATGAAGGTGGGCTATTTCCACGTCACAGAGCGCTTCGTTCGGAGGGGCTTGTATTCTTAAGGAGGACGCTGAGCTGTAGAGCCAAGAATACAGCATGACTCGTTTGAGACCAGTATGGTGTCGGTCCCGGTAAGGGGGAGCCCCGCCCACCATCCCTGAAGAGCACTGAGCCCCACAGGGCTGGGGGGAAGAGGGGGAGTGGGGGGCTGTGGCCGGAAGGAAGGTGGCATTTCCAGTGGACCCAGAGTTTGAGCAAATGCTCGTATCCGGTGCCTGCGTCGAGCAGCCGGCCGACCCGGACAGCTCCGAGGGCTGATCCGACCCTATGAGCCGAGAAGGGTCTTCACTGCTGTGCTGACCTGGCCTGACCTTTTTTTTTTTTTTCTATCTAGAATAATTCTTTAAATTTCTTGAGTGGAAAAATTTAAAACTATAGATAAAAAAAAAAGATGATTCCTCAAATCATAGTATTAGAGATAAACATTATTAACACCTTGGGTTACGTACTGCCAAAATAGGAATACTTTCTAAAATAACGAAAGGCAATCATTCTTGGATACTGTTCTCTAACCTGCTTTTCATTCACTAGCTGGTGATAGTTCCATGTCAAAAATATATACCTACATCAGTGACCTCAACAGGAGCAATACTGCCACTCAGGAAAGGCTTGAAAATCTGTGGAGGCATTTTTAGTTGTAACAAGAATAGACAGGAGGAGAGGGTGGGGTGGGAGACATACCACTGGCATTTAGGAGACAAGAGACCAAGAAATTAGGTGTCCCGCAATGTTTAGTCCGGCTCAGATTTTGAATGTCCTGATGGATATTCACAAAAGTGGGGCGGGGGAAACCTGTTTAGAATGATTTCAGCCTGAAACCTAATCCATTTTACATATAAACACAAAGCTTTTTTGGCATGGTTTTAGTACACGCTGAATTTTATAACAATGCAGCTGATGAGTTTTGTTTACACGTTGTGCTATGAATTGTCAGCTCAACCATTTGGAACATCTCATGAGCAATGGCAAAGCCATTCACAGCGTCCGGGTCAGCATGACGGCCGCCTGGATCTGTCCGTGTTGTCGTCCACAGTGACGACAGATACCTGGGAATACACTTATTCCTTCCTTTCCAAACGTCAGATGCAGAAAGTGTCTACAAACATTTAATGGGACAGTGTCTTCTGTTATGTCACCATTTATTTAAAAGCAGGTTCGAGCATCTGGCTGCTGCTTTATATCTTCAAATGCAGTTGTGCCTAAAACCCTGCAGATTGGAAATGCTGTCTGTCGGCTCTGCCCACCCCTTCGAAGCCTTGCTCTCCACCTCTGGGGCTGGGAACCTCCAAGTCACAGCTTCCAGGTTCCTTCCTGTCTACTTTCCTTCCCCAAGGGCCTGCCAGTGGGGGGCGCCGAGGAGCTTGGGAGAGGTCAGGGGAGTCACAGCTCCCTGCCAGCTTCCAGGTTGTGTGCTGTGCACAGTGTGTTGTTCTGTGAGTGAGTGAGTGAGTGAGTGAGTGAGTGTGTGTGTGTGTGTGTGTGTGTGTGTGTGTGGTGGGCACAGTGCCTGGTGCATGCAGGGGCTTCGGCAGGAGCCGGCCATCAGAGACTCTGGGTAACACCATTTTCCCTGTTGCTTCCCCAATTCTCAGGAGCGGCGAGTCCCTGCTGTTACTCACCGTGGACAACCCTGCCCTCCCCAAACCTATAACCAGTTCCCTGGGGTAACTCACCTTTGTCTGAATCACCAGAGTGGTTTATTTTCCTGACTGGACATGAATAGATGAAAAATACTTAGGACTTTGTTGTATTAAACTTGTTTCTATTATAGCCATGCCATTATCTTTTAAAAATTATGCACTTGAAGAGTCAAAGGTACAAACTTCAAGTTATAAGATAAATAAGTCATAAGGATGTAATATACAGCGTGGTGACTATAGTTAATAATACAGTAGGTCCTCACTTAAAGTCATTGATAGGTACTTGGAACTATGGTGAAACAAGATATAATGAGACCAATTTTACCATAGGCTAATGGATATAAACAAGAATTAAGTTCCTATGGCATCTCATCAACATTATTGTGAAACACTGTTGAAGGAAACTTCATTATTTCAGGACCTACTGTGCTATACTGCATATTTAAAAGTTGCTAGAGAATAGATCTTAAAAGTTTCATCACAAGAAAAAAAAATTTTAGTAACTATGTTTGGTAAAATGGATGTTAACTAGACTTATATTGTGATCATTTTGTAATATATACAAATATCAAATCATTATGTTTTATACCTGGAACTAATATAATGTTATATGTCAATTATACCTTAATGTAAAAATTACGCACTTGGGTATATATATATATCTTGCCTATAAATTTAGGATAATAAATGGGGTATTATGAAATATGTATTAACCGTAAAAAAGTGGTGTTGCATCCGTCAGAGTTGAAAACAACTCATCTGTGTCATCATATGTGGTGACCTTCCTCATCTTTTCCACATCCCCTACTGTTTGACGTTGAGAATTATTTCAGACTTTTCATGATGGTGTGAGGCTTCCATGACTATTCTGGTGCTTAGAGTTTCCAGTGCATTGTAACCTCTAAGGGCTACCTTTTCTAAGAGAATTCAGTCCTTTTGCTGTCTCATCTCCTTCTAGAGGTGAGTTTTCAAAAAGAAAGACCAACAAAATTGCACTCGCAGGATCTGCTGTGGCCGTCCTGAGGGCAAGGGCACTGGTGGCACCTGGGTGCGGGAGAGGCCGTACATGGGGCTGAGGACTAGCCGTGCCCAGAGCAGCAGCCCATGCATAGTCCCTGCTGCCTGCACAACCACATCCAGCAGCCCATAATCACAGAAAAGTGTGCAATGGTCAGAGTGTGCAGAAACCAAGGCTGGGAGCAGACATAGAAACCAGACTCCAGCCTGGCTTGATCTTCACCTTGAAGCCAAGGAGGCCTCTGGCAAGGAGCCACAGCTTTACTTACACACCCAGGATTCCAAATATAGGTCTTCGGAAGGAAGCTACCATTTTTGAAAGGGCTTTATACAAGTTTCTATATACACACATAAATTTTCTAGCTTTTATAACAAACGTGAGAAGATACATGTCTCAGTCAGCTCTTCGTCTTCCCCCCACCATAGTTCATGGTTTCCACTTGAGTAAGAAAGCTCGTGTAATCCTTGGCTTTCCCTTCCCATTTACCCACCAGATCAGGGATTTCCGGAAGCTGTCACTTCTCTCCGTCACACGTCACCAAGCTGCCTCTAACACCCCAGGGATGATGTCAGCAACAACCACTGGTTCACTTCATTTTCCACCCTTCATGCTCCATCTAGGGTAAGGCTTCTCAATGTCAAACGTGATCACATCTCGCTGGGAAATTTTAACACACCTATTTTGCTAAGTATTTCAGAGGATTGATATCATACAGACCATAATCTTTAATCATAATTCAATTACATTAGAAATAAAAAAGGATGATTTAAAATCCCATGGATTTAGAAACATACATAAAACATTTAAAATGTCTTCATGTATTAAAAACAAAATCAGAATCAAAATTAGAAAATATTTAGAACTAAACGTGAGCTAAAAATTATGTGTGAAAATTTGTCAGATGCAGCTAAAGTGGTACTTAGAAAACAATGCATAGCCTCAGATGTTTATATTAGAAAAGAAGAAAATCTAAAACTTAATAAGCCAAAGAACTGACTTAAGAATTAGAAATAGCAGCATAAGCCCAAAGAGAGAAGAAAGATAAAAAGGTAAAAGCAGAAATTAATGAAAAAGAAAATATATATTAGAGAGGATCAACAAAGCCAAAGTTGTTTTTTTGGGGGAGAAAAATAAATAAATAAATAAATATCTAGCAATGTTAACTAAGAAAAAGAAAAGAAGCATATATAAGCAGCAATAGGAATTAAAATGGGATTATTTCCTCAGGTGCTACAGAGGTTAAACAGAGAACCAGAGGGTGTTACAAGCAGCAGTGGGTGCTAGTGTTGTCTGTCAGTGACCTTGGATAAGTCCATTCCCTCTTTTATAAAATGTTTGCATCAGTGATCTCAAATATCCCATAAAGCAGCAATTCTCACAAGTTAATAGGGATGTTGTTTAAATGCAGATTCTGACTCAATATCTGGGTGGCACCTGAGAATCTACACTTTTAACAGGCCCGCCCTAATTGCTGGTCCCTGTTTGAGTGGCAGGGCCTTAAGGCATTGTCACCTACGCACTGGTGTTACCACCTCTTCAGACAGATTTTATCCTGCTTCTCAGCTGCCTGTTTTCAGCACTCACCCCAAACTCCCAGATCCTTCCCATGCCACCCAGATACAGTGAAGCTAAGATTCCGCAGAGTTAAAA
The DNA here is from genome assembly GCA_003508835.1 of Eonycteris spelaea. NCBI lineage: Eukaryota > Metazoa > Chordata > Mammalia > Chiroptera > Pteropodidae > Eonycteris > Eonycteris spelaea. Next base: position 2,310,428 of record PUFA01000056.1, read on the forward strand.
CCTGAAATAACCTTTAAAGAGGCAGGAGAAAAATAACATAAAATAAGCCCAGTACCCTCTAATTTTACTACAAGTTGCAACTAACAGGACATCGTTCTGAAAAGAGAATACCCACAATTAAGTTCTTTTCTTCTTTCTTCTGTGTTTAGTTTTCTTCTGTTTAGATGAGCCAATTTATATTATGGGAAATAGGTGAATCAAAAAGTGCTATGTAGACATAAAGCCTGCCAATAATTTACTGTATAATGCTTCCATTGTCAATAAATGCAAAAATTTCTCCTTTAACAATATAAGTGGAATTTCTGGTTGTCTTCACAGAGTGTTTCAAAGGCTTATCTTAATTATCCCAATATCATTTACGGGTTGAATAAAAAGTCAGTTTGATGTGCAATGTAGAGAAAAAAGTCTCTTACATAATGCCTTCTAAAGCATGAACTTTAACTTCAAATTCCCTTTGTGTAAGTCAAGGAGAAATTGATTAAGTCATTTTGCTTGAGTACACAAAATGAGAATTTTCTTTTCCTTGCAGTTTCTAACAACAATAAGGACTGTCGACTTTAATATTTAAGCTCAAAGCTGGGGTGGGGGAGCTATTGATGTACAATATGTAGCACCGGGAAATATTAGTCAGCTGTCCCCAAATACCTGGAACCAAGCAGAGATAGGAAAGGAAGGATGGATGGAAGGAAGGATAGATGGAAGGAAGGAAGGAAGGAAGGAAGGAAGGAAGGAAGGAAGGAAGGAAGGAAGGAGGAAGGAAGGAAGGAAAATCTGGTTGTTCTGGCTATCCCAGAAAATGTGTGAGGTTTTTACTCAAGTGTGACATAGTCACTGGTGTGACTGCCACCCTGGGCATCCCTCTCCTGGTTGCTGCTGGACTCTCCACAGTGTCTTCACTCCAGCCTTGGGCTGGGGCTGAGTGGGCAGGGGGAGGTTTTTGATAGAGGTCAAGACTATCACTGGAGCATGACAAGCAACAGGCCTGTGGAGTGTCCAGTTACTCATGCCATCTTGGGCTCTGTTCTCATTAGCTGAACCTCAGCACAAAACTTGACCTAGAACCAAGTAGGCCATTTACAAATTCCAAAATGCAGGCACCCGAGGTAAGCAAGTTATTCATGATCCTAAGACACCAAGACTAGATAATGTCAATGAAGGACCCAGCACCTAGACCACAAAGCCCCTAGCCACCGAGGGCACAGTTTTGTGGGGGCCCCTCCTTGGTCATGGGGCCCAGCAGAGACTGGTGATGAAGGCCTGGTTTGGCACAGGGCAGGCGAGAAACCGCTTCCCATGGAAACAGAGAAATAGGTCATTTCTCGAAACAGTGTTTTCAAAGCCTTATTGGAGGTTTCAGTCCTCTCAATAAGCTTTATCAAGGAAATCTAATATCTAATATCAGGGACTTTTTCCATATCCGGTTTAAGAATTGTGGCCTAGAAAAATGGACATGGGAATGTATTCCCTCAGGAGACTCCTGACCACCCAAGGGCAGGGCTACTCCCACCTTTTCATAGGTGAGCGCCCCGAGGCCCAGGGAAGTTAGGTGACAGCCCAAGGCCCAGGGACTGGGTCAGCTCCTCCGTTCATTCTGGGTTTCTCAGACTCCAAAGCTCTTGACCTTTCTGCTCCATGGAGCTGCCCATCTCACAAGAAATGACACATCAGCTCAGAGACAGATTTGTCCCTCACAAGTGCCAATGAGCTCTGAATAAAAGTCACAGAATCGTACTTCCAGAATGAGTCTGTTTTTCCCCAGAAAAAAAAAATGTGTTAAACCGTCTAATCACTGAAGCCCTTTAGACATAATTTTTTGTTGCTTTTTCTAAGGCCTGTGAGAGGGGAGAATCTGTTTCACGTGGTCAAATGATTCCTGCCAAAAAGTTTATGCTCAACAGATCTCCGTGATGCATTGCTTAGGAATCCTGTTGAAAGAATTAATTAATGAGTGAATAAACGGGCCAGAAGGGTCAGCTGTGAGGTCATCCAGAGGCTCTAGGTTATGACATGGCCTAGTTCTTGGACTGCCCATTTTAGGAGAGAAGGAAGCTAGTTAATACGGTAAGCCTTCAGGTAAGAAATTGTTCACTAGGAAATTAAATTAGAAAACAAAACTATGGAAAAACACATATCTGAGCTGATCGTTTAGTACTTTTACCAAGTTTGAGAAGTCTTCTCTGAGTAACCATGGACCATATTGGTCAAGGCCTCACCTTCTCAGCCTATTAAGCTATTTATTCACAAAACATTGTTGAGCATTTCCTAGGGACCAGGCACTGTGGTTACCAAGGGGAATGAAACAAAAGCACCAGACTCAGAGAGCATATAATGGATGCACAAACAAGTTAATAAGTGATGTGATAGAATTCCAGTCTAGGGGGCACAATGAGGACATGTGAACCACCTCCCCCACTTCTAATGCAAATATATTTTCAAGATCAAAGGTTGGTTCCTTCTGAGGAACCATCAACAAATGGTTCCGACCAGCTTTTTTAGGAACCTTTGATACTAGACAACCAATGATCCTCGGACACAGAAGGAGAACCCCTACCATGGAGAAGCCCTAAGCAAAGAACTGCAAAAAAGACACGGAGGAAATGGAACTAATCAGAGAAGAAAGGAAAATTTTAAATAACTCAGAATACTATCCTTAGAAGCAAGAAAACTTTACAGCTTTAAAATAAAGTGCTATAAAGTGGTAACCATGAGGGATTAAGAGTAAGCTCTTGGAAATTTAGAACTTACACAACAGCCAAAGTAAAAATATTTAACCTGGGGTAACAAGCAGCACAACAACAGGAAATGACCCACAGGGAGGCACCTGCCATGGACGATGGAGTGAAAGGGATGTCCCCAAAGGCTTTCCAAAGAGGAAAAGAAAAGCCTGGCATCAGGCTTCTCCACATGGGATGCAGGAGACGAGGGAGCAATGCCTCCTAAGAAAAATCAGTTTAATCTAGAACTTGACTCTCTGCTAAATTCACTCAAACATGAGGCAAAATAGCTTTCAGACACACTAGGACTGAGAATCGCTGCCTTTCATGCATTCTGTCAGGAAAAGCGAATGGAGTTTATGCTCTAGAAAGATGAAGGAGTAAACCAAGAAAATTGAACTGGGATCCTGGAAAGAGTGGTATACCCCCAGGAAAAGGGTGAAAAGGAGTTTCAGAGAGACAAGAGCCGCAGGGTGACCTGGAGCAGGAGTCAAAGGGTTGGGGAGAGAATACTCTGGAATAAAGGGGACTCCGAGGTGGCAGGTCACCAGGGCAAGATAAAAGGTAAGACCGATGGCAGAACTGATGGAGCATTTGAAACAAGTCATAGTCACATAGTCATGCTAATACGATTTAATTTAAAATAGTGATCCATCATAATAGGTAACAGATAACCATCTGAAACAGATACATCAATAACCAGCCCTGTACGGCCTTCTACAGTAATGTGAAGCCAGTCGCTGGAAGCCCAGCTCAAAGGGTTCAGAGTGGTCGCCTCCAGGCCTTAGAGCTGGAGCGTGGGGGGGGGGCGAGGATGGGCCGCTGTGATTTACTGCCGGCCTCCGGGCGCGATTTGACTTTTAACTCTGTCTGTCTGTCTGACTTTGATAACACCGAACAACACCGAAGGAACACAACCAGGGCGGGGCACGTGCTGCAGGGTGGTGTGGAGCGGAAGATGCCGAGTCTCGAGCGGTGGGTCAGAAGGAAGAGCTTCCAGGAAGAGGCCGGTCACACTTCCGCGGGGCCAGAGTCGAACCTGCCAGCTCCGGCTGCTTGCTCCTCTGCCTTGCCGCAGACCGTCGGAAGTCCCGGGGCTGTGGCAGTGAGTAAGGACACCTGGGGAGTGCGCGCCCTCGTCCCAGCCGCCCGTGTTCTCGTGTCCCAGGGCACGCTTTAGATCGTGCTGTACTGACGTGGCCTAGGAACCCTCATCAACCCAGTCAATGAAGGAGCGATGTAACCCACGGCCCCCACCGTCACGCGACTAGGCAAGTAGCCATAAACACAAGGAGCATCTTCTGGATTTAGGGTAGAAGGTCATTTCTCCTCTAATCAAATGGCAACGAGTTTAGAAAAATTTCGGAATCCAACCACCCAGACAGCAGGGTCCTCGATCTCCTTTCAGCCCAGTAACTGTATAGCCTTTGCTGTCACTTCATGTCTCAATATTCGTGTCTCATCCATAAAATGGGACCGATGGTGATACCTCATGGCATCGTTATCGGAGCCAATCGAGACGGTGCTTCGTCACGTGTGGAGACCTGTAAACGTCCTCACTACTCTTTCCGTGGGGCTGTGAGTGGACTTTGCCTGATGCTTGTTAGCATGGTGGGCACTCAAGACCCTGGAGCTCATGGAATTTCTACAGGAGAAGCAGCCGAGGCCAGAGTGGGGCCGGGTTCCCCAGGCTCACGGTGCTGAGTCGGCCACTCATGCTTCCTGAGGCCAGTGCCCTTTCCTACAAGACAGCCCAGGTGGTCCCTTTTGGGCCAGAGATTTCCATTCAGAACCTTTTGGAAGTCTGTAACTCAGAAGTAAAATTCTGTTATTTACAAGTGAAAAAAGAGCAAATCGGCATGAAAGAATTCGCGATTTCGCATATCAGGAAGGCCTAAGGCCCGTATGAGCAAGTTCAGCTCTTGAGTCTGATAGAATCTTGTCTTATTTTAAGCGATGTGTCCGTCCCTTACTTGTTCAGAGCAGAGCCGACACCCGAACTTAGTGCGGTGTCCCTGCCACTCTGGTCTCAGGAGACCGTGCGTGGACGTGTGTGCACGATGCCACGCTGTGTCCTGGAAGAACCCAGGAAGAAGTTAAGTTATAGAAAAGAGATTGCACCTTATACAGGCTTTGGAACTCTCATTCAAAGCCATGAGTGAATTTCCGCTAGGAGAAAATATAGCTCTTCTTTATTGAATGCTTTTGGTGTACGTCATTATGTTAAAAATCTCATGCACCTGGCTCACTCAGGCCTTTCAACAGACATTTTGAAAATGAGAAGGCTCAGGCTCGGAGAGGTTAAGCGGCTTCCTCAAGCCAGTGAGCAACTAAGATGCAAAGGCGAGAGTGATTGATTGGTTGGTTTTATGTTTCGTCACATTTAATCCCGTTACATCTCGTCATCCCTGTGTGCATTTTGGCAGAGCCTATAGAAACGACGTATTCCTTCCCCCTGTCACGGCGACATCAAGGCTGTCTTGCTGGTGGTGCCTTTGGGGCCCTCAAGTCATCCTCAGTCTTCTTTCAGTTAAGGCCTCATTTATCCCCTCCTTCTCTTGCTTTAGCAATTGCTAAATCCTGCGATTGTAGGTCTCAGTTTTTATTATAAATCTCACTTCCTTAAAGTTGTCTGCTGTTCCCTTGATAAGACCCCCCAATCAATAATGATATCTACCCTTTATTGAGTGCATGCCATGTATCAGTCACTTTAAACCTAAATATTTCTCAGCCATGACGTAAAGTCTGACTACCTCTGCAATTTGATTTTCTGCTGCTCCTGGCTGCATCCTATATTCTAGCTCAGAAGTTGGCAAGCAAAGGCGAGATTTAAATGAAGGGAATGTGGTTCTCAGGTCTGTGGGTTTGGCCCTTAGACCTCGTGGTGCAGAAGAAAGCTTGTTGCTGGCGCACATGGCTTTGACCTTGATAATGTAGCTGGAAGAAAGCTAAGGGGTCAAGGTAGTGAAGGCTCAAAATATACTAAGGACTGAAAAATGAAAGGGTGGACATGACTTGACTTAAAAAGGTGTTGGTTATATTTGATCTCTGAGTTAGAGTTCAATGGCATCATCCATCTTTGAGAGGAAATTCTTTGTTAGAAGGAAAATGTATTGATCAAAGTCTCGGGACGATGATGATGGACAAGGTCCTGAGAAACCCTTTGTCCTTTCTCTTTTCTCCATGGAAAATCTGGCTGTGGAAGCTGTCATTATAAAGACAGTGTGGGAATAACGTGCGAAATATCCACACATTTAGGGTCCCATCAGGGTTGGTAATGGTGGCCCCAGCCACCACGGGGTCCCTCCAAACCACTAGATGGAAACACACAATCTAAGTGCCTGCCGAGTTTCAGAAACTTCAAGGCAAGCTTGCCGGAGCCCCCCCACCAATGTCTCTGTATTTTATTTTATATTTATATATTTATCTTATAATTTATATATTACATGACATGTCACATGTTCTACATAACTCATATATGCTATGTCTATTCTATTTCTTTATCTAGAGAGATATAGAGGGGGCACTTAGAAACCTCAGCCACCTGGCTGCAGAGGGTCCAGTTGGGATCAACAGAGACCGTGGAACCAGGGAAGCTATTCCTGGGGTGTAAGAAACTAAGACAACCATCCGAGGTCCATGCTGGGTGACATAATAGCTCAGATCCTTCAATCAAGGGCTCACCACAAGCACCGGGCAGCATGCCAGGCAAGGTGAGCAAAGCAGCACTGCTTCGGCTCCGAGTTTCTTGCTGGGATTGGATGGGGAGACCTTTCCACGACCTCTCTTTCCTACATGTCGTCTTGGACCTGCCGAAACTGGCAAGATCCGCCGCCCTTCGGGTGGCAGGCGATGGCCGGGGTCGTGGTCTTCGTGTCTCAGGCTGGGAACTACAGAACTCCGAGGGTCTGAGGATGTGACGGGGCCCGTACGTTTTCCACGATAGGTATGTTTAAAATTCCATATTTTCCTTTCGTTGCTAACTTGAAACACATCTTCATGGAAACGCATTCGGGGTCATTGGATAAACACTTAAAATCCGCTCCCGGAGTGAGGTGCCTGCATTCACAGTCATAACCTTTTTGTCCCTGAGGAGCATGTAACTGTCCCAGGCTATTGAGATCGGCACGGTGGGGTCTGACACAGGAGGGGCCTCACCAGGCGAAGCCCAGTGACACCACCCAGCAAAATCGCTGATAACATCACCTGTGCCGTCCTCAGGGCATTCACAGGAGTCAAACGGAGAAAAGGGGAGGCAGTCAGTGGGGGAGTCTGCGCCCCCCGGGAGGGCGGGCATGTCAAAATGAAAGGAAACGGTGGAACGAAGCCACTGCCACAGCAATCAGTGCTGTGCCCTCCCCTCCCCAGGGAGTAGCCATTCAGCTGGACCAACAGTCGTGTTAACTAAAATTTTAATCTTATTGGTTTGGGGGTTTATTTTCGATTGGTCCATTTTGTTTTCCTAAATCGATGTATAAGGGCTATCAGTATGAAGGGTTAAATAGGGAGTTTTGAGTTTGTAAGTAACATTACTGTAGAAATAATTTAAGCCAGCAATGGGGACCCACAGATAGTTTCCCTTTAAAAGGGGGATGAATGTTGCTCAAGCTTAAAAACACTCAGGTAGCAGGAAACGGGGCGTTTATTCTCAAGTGGCCCCAGGAGGCCGATTGGTTGGTCACTAACAAGAGCAGAGGAGAAGGAGAGAGAAAAACTGAGCAGAGGAGAAGGAGAAAGAAAAACTATTCGGACTGATATCAAGAAACCCGAGTCTCCTGGGGCAGCAGATTTCAAAATTGTCCATTGCAGCTTATACATTAATGAAAACAAAACAAAACGAGACCTACCCCCTCATACATTGTTTAACTGACATTTACATTTTTCATCCTAAGTCACAACAGTCACAAAAGATGGACTATCCAGGGTGCTGTAAATCCTGGCATTTGAAAAACAAACGGTTACAGAATTCTTTTAAATATACGGAATGAAATCTAAATACCGTAAGAGGTGCAAACCTCCATTATTCATTTTTAGGGGATGGGAACCACCCTTGTCTGACTCTCGGAACCCCCGTATGAGTCCTTTTTCTTCCTGAACCTACGTTTCCACTCTGCTTCCCCATAGAATTTTATCTCAATGTTCTGTCTGCTTAAAATAGCAGCTGAGCACCCTGCCGTGCCTCTGCCTCAGATTTATGCCTATAAATTGAAATTTTAAACTGTTTAAATTTCCAGTGACCATAGGGCACTAAAGCATTCATTTTTATCTCGATTGAGCTATGGCTACACTTACTCTTAGTTCACAGCTGATCAAAACAACATAAATATATTTCGAATGGTGATATATAATTATTACATATAAAAGCACAATGTTGTTGAAATGGCCTCTCTTAACAAGATGGATTCACCTGCAGGTGAACATTACCAATGGCTGGAGCGAGACAGGGTTCAGCTTCAATTCTCTTCCAAGTTTTCGTTTTTTTAGATGTAAGTCCTGCAAGTCTTTGTTCCCATAAGTAAATAACAGGCATTTGTTACAGTGATGACACTCAGTTCTCTGAACTCCTTCCAAGGGGTGTTCCAAAAATCACATACTAATCCATCTTCAAAAATGACTTTTATTAAGCTATCAGCTGACAACTCAATCAGATCCTCCTTTGATTATATTAAAATGCAAAAAAAAAAAAGGGGAAAATCATTTGATTTACAAAAAGATTTATTATTTGGTGTTGAAGTCATTTAGTTTCTCATTTGGGGAAAATAAAACCAAACAGGCTCTACTAAAACTAACTAAGTGATGATTAATTAAACCTATTATTTATCACTTAAGGCATTTTATTTCACCCAATATTGCCAGGAAGATTTAGAAAAATCTAAATGCTGTTCATTTTAATGTGCCTTTACCAATAAAATACTTTTGACAAAATACTTTTACCTTACTAAGAGCTTTAAATCTATTTTATTCAAGACATTAGAACAACTATTTAGCTCATCTAATTTACGAAAAGTGGCTGCCTTATCAACAAATCAACAAAGTGAGGCCTCGTTGTCCGATCAGTCAGCCAGACTAGACTTAGGCTTTCTGTTGGGAAGAGTCTGCCTTCTTTTCTCAGTGCAAACGAACGTGTTCGGATGCGTCTCCGGGATACCATCTCACGTCACAGAGAGCACTGGAGAGGGTGCACGGAGCACCCCCTCCCGCAGGTCCCTCCTGCGTGCTTTCTCTCCCGGCTCCAGAGCTGCGTCAGTGCCTAGGGGAGAGACGAGAGGGAGGTTTAGAATAGTCCCAACCCGGACTTGGATAGCGACCCCAGCGCTGAAGCTGTGTCCCCCCTTAACAGACATATGTGGGGACAGCAGTGTGTGATGCCTGGTTAAATACGAACACGTCCAATGCCCTCGGCTTGGCACCCTAGTTTTTACATTTGGGGGTACCCATGAGAAGGGAGGGGGAGCCAGGCAGCATCCCTAGGAAGTGGGGGACCTAGAAATGTACTGGTATTATTAACCCAAGTCTGGAATGTCCACGGGCGCAGGGACCAGACTCCCTGGGGCGGCAGAAAGAGTGGGGATAACGGAAGTGCGTCCCCAGACCCCCAGCTCTCCTGGGAGTGTTCGCACTGCTGATCTGTCTGACGGAGTCTGCTCGCCACCCAGAAGGTTCGACAGGGCCCTTCGTCATCCCACAGAGCTTCTGGACGAGGCCCAGAGGCTCCAGACCCTCCCCAGGCCCTGCCCACCCAGGCCAGGAGCAATCAGGTCCCCGGAGCCTTGGAAGATGTGACTCGGAACACGTTGCCGGCTGCAAGTTAGGGCCAAAGTGATTGAAATCCGCTTCTGACCCTGGTAGACAACAAGTCTACGGAAATAGTACTGCCAGTTTCGTTCCGCCTAAACCAAGTTCAGAATAATTCTGGCTCAAGTTCTAATAAAAAAATACGGGGAAAGGCTCTTTGCAAGGTTCAACCACCCGTGATTTTGTAACTAGGCATGAAAGCCCAGCCATCGAGAAAAGGGAGCCCCAGTAAAGTAACACTGGGCAGCCTTTGCGCACCCCACCTCCAGGGGTCTTTGAGAGCAGAAGCAGAGAAAGGACCACCGCACACACCTCTCGAGAGCACAGGTTAGGGCAGGTCTCTCAGAAGGACTTTGCTTGAGGCTTACTGTCAAGGCACTGAGAAGGCCCAGGAATGGCTCCAGGCGACAACGAAAGAGAGGGTGTCTTGAAGTGGCTTGGAGGATGGGGATGCGGACGGCAAGGGGGAATTTGTAGGAGGCAAAAAAAAAAAAAAAAAGAAGAAGAAGAAGGGACATGCTTGTCAAGTTTTCAGTGCGTCAGCTTCTGAAATAGGTGGGAATTATAGCTCCATCCCTTGCCCTGGGAACATCTGAAATATCAGCACTTCTCTGCATATTAAGAGGACTATTTATAGTTTCCTGCGACTGTTAGGGAAGGCAATTATGTAAAGTACTACTGTATTATTAGGTATTTGAAAAATACCAGGCTTGCAATCACTGTTTGCAAAGATCTAAAAGCAATTTAGACTTCCACAGATCCGTTCACCCCTAGTCAGAAAGTTCTGCTTTATTTTCCCGCAGGGCGGGGAGGGGGTGGGGATCATGTGATGAATTCCTGGGCACATGTAAGTGTGGGCTTACGTGAGGGGCCGCACACCCCCAGAATGAACCCAGCCAAGGGAATGCGATCTTCACACCGAGCTAGGCGTCCTGAGCGTCGTCAGCAACTTTCTGACTTCAGTATCTGTCCCTCTTCAACACCGGCAGCATTTCCGTTGTGTGAGATTGTCATCTTGGGCTTCAAAGCATGTTCATGGGGTTGCTACAGCCCGTGAGCCTGGCACAGTGACGTGAAAGACGCTGACGCTTGAGCAAAGCTACCGAGGGCTGGTGTTTTCACTGCTTCACTGGCTTTTGGACAAACTTGTAGCATCTTCTCACTTCTCCCGAGAAGCCATGGGAGGCCCGGAGGACGGTCAGCGAGAGGTCTGGGCCAGTGTTCCCGTGGGGTTTCACTGGCTTTAACACTCGGTGGCTCTGTGCACACCAGGGCCCAGAAACCCAGGGTTCTGGGGCCTGACACGTGCTCCCCTGTCTGTACCTCTGTCTCCCTTGGACAATTTTCAGGGCCATGAATGATAAGCCTAGCACTGTTTTATGCTGTAATATTATAGTGAGATCTGTTTTGTTTTGGTAAGTCACTAACCACGTAATTGAAAATTATGTTTAGTTCTTCCCAAATTAGAATATATATATGTGTACGTCTGGAAGAAAAGAAGAAACTAAATTCAAAAGCAAAACAGTAGAGCCGTGAGAAGGGAAAAGGCACAGGAGAAAGGTAAGGCTGTCTAAGCCCCATTGACTTAATAATGAAACTGAAAAACGTGGGTGTGAAAGAAAGATGGCGGAGCTTTTAGGCGACTGGTCATCAGAGTGGCAGTTGCACCACTGGTGACCGGTGGAGACGGGGCCTCAGTGCTGAAGAAGGAAACGGGAAACTGGACGGTCGAGAATGGGGCCTGGAGCTCGCTGACGATCCCGGCTACCCAAGCGCGTGACTTGGTTTCATCCTGGACCACCCCAGTCCTCTCTTGGATGTTAAGTCCCACTGGCTGTTGTTTGTGGAATTTTGTGTCTTCGTCCATGAAAGAGGAACAGAACTACAAAGGCCAAAAGTAATTGCATTTTAAGCAAACGTAAGCCGTCAGCCTTTACATAGGTCTTCGTAGTTTCAATGCATAATTTTATAAATACTTGACCCTTCCCCCCCACCCCGTCTTTCACCGCCCCCAATTCTATTTCTTCATTTTAGCAGTTGAGGGTTAAGCCACCAATCAGTTATTATTATTATTTTTGCAAATCGGAAATATGATTTGAAACATTTAACATACGGCCACGTTCTGAATCAAACGAAGACGCGATGTTCCTCAGGTGTCTCAGAGGAGAGTGTTTGATAGTCACAGCTTCCTAACGAACCTGAGGGCCAGGGTCCCAGGCTGGCCTTTCTCAAAGTGCCGCAGAAAGGCCGGATGACTGCAGGGGGCAAATCCTGCCGATCCGGTGCCCGCACGAGTGGCGTCTTTCACGTGGTGTCTCGTCGGCGTTCCTGGGAGTGGATCATGCCTCCTCATGCCAGAGGCACAAAGCCCAACCTGCCACCTTCCAAACCTGGAGCCCGGACACTCTTCCTGGGGACATGTGGAGAGAAGGTGACAAGAGCAGAGCATCGGGAGGCTTCTTGACTGCAGATCACGGAGGAGTCTCCCAGGGAGAAGACGCCGCCCCGGAAGAAGTCACCCCGAGGAGCCCACTTAATAGGGAATTATTGCTTTAGTGTGTTCAGAGGTCTGAAGGAATTATGGCGGATCGGTAAACTGCCTGATCCACTTTTACGAAGTGATTCACCCACAAGGATGTCATCTGTCTCAAGAACTCTGAAGTCTGCACAACAAGCCACTCCCGAGGTAGAGCAAAGCAAGGCGATTTCAGTTATGCAGGTGTTTACCTCGTGGCCCGCGCTGGAGGAGAAGCACAGGCCCCTTGAATTCACACTGTCTCTCTCTCTGCCTGTCTCTCTGTCTCTCTCTCTCTTGTCCCGCCCTCCCTCCTTCTCTCCCTCCCTCCATCTGTGTCTCTCACTCTCTCTCCCCCTCTCTCTTCTCTTGCTCCAATCTCCCCGGCCACGATTGATTTACAAAGGACCGGAAGCTCCCCTGCCCACAAATGACGGAACCGACCACGTCTGACTTTCGACATGACTCTGCTCAGTGTCACTTTTCCCTGCCTGTCCTTTGGTTCTGCAGTGTGATTTATAATTGAAAAGTGAATCTTGAGTTCAATGAGGAAGACAATTTATTACCTTGAAAACGGAATGACAGCTGAAAACAGGTTTTGAATAAGGACTGTCTTCTGTGACTTCTTGTAGCGAGTCTGAGTTCACAAAACTCTTTTCAAATATAATATTTATTGAGGGCATTTCCCAAAAGAGCATTTGGTAAAGTTGGCTGCTGCCAGGAGCTGAAAATATAGTCACTTAAAAGCAGTTTTATTTACACAGCCTGAGAATATTTATGTAACTGTTATTGATTGAATGTTCAGCCCGTTTTCTTATCAGCAGTGCATCTCCCCCAAAAGAGAAGGGGTGATAAGAAGCCTGTGTGGACCGAAATATCTATCAAGTGTGACAGAAGTAGGTCTGCACTTGGAAGAAGGTGCTGGAAGGCTGGGAATGGCTGCCCAAACGCTCCTCTATATAGTCAATCAAAATAAACTCCGATCAAATCCTAAGTGATGAGACACACCCTCAGACACGGTCTCTTCCTGGAAACCGTGTTTGAAGTCTGACATTTCAGCAAGGAAAGGATTCGAGTCACTTCAAAATGCATCATTTCAAAAGTTTAAAAAAAAAAAAACAACTCCTTTCTTCCCCACCCCTAATTCTTCCTAATGCAGAGAGGAAACTCCCAGAAAGACGGAGGTGGTGAAGTAGGGGACCCCATTCTCTGTCCCCCATAAAGATCGACAGTCCGCTCCTCTGGGGGAGCTAAGACACTCCAGCGGCACAGTGGGGAGCAGCCGCAGCACAGGGCAGGAAGGCCGGCTTCGGGGTCCCGCATGGTCCATCCCCGGGCCAGCCCTGCTCTGCGCTGACGCCGTTCCCCTGGAAAGGGTAGCCCCTCGTTGGGAAAGGGAGAGTGGCGTGACTGACCAGCCTCCAGCCTTTTTGGGGTTCCGCACACATGTTCTGCTTTGGCTTCACCCCACCCGGAAACCAGCAAAGCTGAGACATCACAGAGGCGGCGAGGAGCAAGGGGGGCCAGAGGCCGCCGGGGGCCGCCGTGAAGCCGGACCTGCCGCGCTTCCCTGGGGCCTGCCCTGCAGGGGGTCCCCAGCTTTTGCCACTGAGGAAAGCAGTGGCCAGCACAGCCGTGGAGGGCCCCCTGCAGATGTCACCCGTTTTCATCCCACAGGAATTCTCATTTACAGATGCCAGCTCCCTGTCCCCGTCCCGCCCGGCCCCTGCCTGGGCCGCAGCAGCACAGGACGCCAGCCTGCGCCCGACAGCTGTCCCTCGCCCCCGCTACTGCTCGTGCTTGGGGCCAGCCCTCTAGCGTGCGCCGTTCTGACCCTGTCACTGGCCTCCTCTGTCTTGTGCCCCATGGCAAGACCTGCAGCCACAAGCGCACGTGCAAGCACCAGGGCCCCGCAGGCTGCTGCGGGCCGCCTGGCCCCGTCCGCTGTCACTGGGCTGCACGGCGGGACCTCCTGGCAGGTGGCCCTGCAGCCCGCTGGTCTGGCTGCCCTCGCCAGCCTGCACTGCTGTGCACGTCCCTGCGGCAGCTGTGGGGGTGCACGGCTGCCAGTGTGCCCACAGCTGGCCCTGACCCCGCTACTCCGTACGTGCCTGCGACCAGCCCCCACCTCTGCACAGACACCCGCAGCTGGCCCCTCGGCCGAGCGCGCACACCGCCACTTCTGGCCGCCCCTGCGGCCTGCCCGGCCCTAGCCGCTGCACCTGGAGGTGCCGAGGACCCCAACTGCTCCCGTAACCACTGTGAACCCCCTGCCAGGCCAGCCTCTCCTGCCGACAGCTGGGAGGGGCTGGGGTTGGCTGCGCCTAGCATACAGCAGGGACTTAATTGGTACGTTTTTGACATGGTCATCTCAGCTTTCCCAGGGAGGTGGCTTGAGAGCCATGACCTCGCCCCAGCGGTGCTACCAAGAAGGGCACCCGATGTGGAAGCTACTGCTCCCGGGTCCCCCGAAGGCCCTCGCGTGCTCGCTGACAGCCCAGCGCCTCAGGTGAACGGCTTCTCAGGGGCAGCGCATCGTCGCCGAGCTCTCAAAGAGCACGAAGCACGAAGTCGGAGTCTTCTGCAGCTAGAGCCGACAGGAAAGGACTGGCGGATGCAGAAGAGCCGTTTCCACCCCAGAAATCACACCGCGGACAAGGGTCACGTTGGGGTGATCGAGGAGTCACGACAGGTCCGTCCCGAGCCCAGGCATAGTGCCAGGGGACCTGCCACGGGCCAGGGATCCTGAGGTGCATCATACTCGGTGCAAGCCCACGGCCTGCTTCGGGGCTGGAGGCTGCCTGCTTACCTGCTGGCAGGGATGGGGTTTGTTGACGTGACTCCCAAAACATGAGCAGCCGGGGGAGGTGACCAGTGACCCTCCCAGGAAAAGAACAGAGGCCACGTTTGCAACCCCACTGCCTCCTGTCCTTAGCAATTTGTCTTGGTTTGGAATTTGGCTTAAAAACTCACAGCTTGTGATGCTTGGGTTTTTTTTTTTTTTTTTTTTTCAAGGTGTTGTTTGTTTTGGTTTTGCTCTCGATAGAAGCCATTCCAGATTCTATAAAAGGTAACCAATATTAGTTCACAGGCTTTTGAAACATCCCCTGCACAGCAGTGGGGAAGGCTCAGTGCTTACGGTGGAATTAAAGAATCGCAAACGCTGCCGTTCATGAAGATTGTTCTGAGCGATGCACCGGGCTTTCATCTCACACAGAGGCCATTAGAAACGCAGATTTGTTCACTGTGTGGTTCGTTAATTTTATTTTTAAAGATTAAAGTGACTGGAGAGTGATCAGACTTAGCATCGGGGTGTCCTAGTGTTACTTGCTTTCCGATCCGGTGCAGTAAGCACCCTCATCGGTTGTACAACATTCTGGCCCAAGATGGTTAACCCGAATCCAATCCTCAGGGAACAATCAGACAGTCCAGGATGTGGGAGATTCAATAAGACAATAAGGAATTCCGAGTCGTGTGAAACAGGCGAACACAGCAAAACCAAAAAAGGCACGGGGACTATTCTCAGTTGACACTTTTTTTTAGGCTACAAGAGACATGAAAGCCAAAGACAATGTCTGATGAACCATTTTAAAGCTGTAAGTGACGTTCTGGAGACTCTTGTGGAAGTTGAACATGAACTACAACACCAGATATTATTAATGTTAATTTGCTCCGGTGTGATAACGGCGTTGTGGTTGGGTCAGAGGATGTCCTTTCACGGGGGTGCTGGCCAAGTACTTCGGGCGAGGGTCATGTCTGAAACTTACTTTCAGATGGTTCAGAAAAAGCGTCATACGTGGAATAAGAAGTGTATGCTGCCCAGAGACGAGGTAAAGCAGGCTGGTTTTCGTACAGGATAGAGTATATTCTAAGGAACTCACCTGGGCTGGGTTCTTGCCTTTCTTCCTGGCAGTGGGATGAAGAATGCTTGGCAGTTTGACTCATACCTGGGAATGAATTTAGTGCTGCAGCTCTAAGGAACCAGCTAAGCAACTTTAGGTGCCAGAAATGAATGCGCCCGCCTTGGAAATGAGAATCTCATTGCGCCTTTATGGGCAAATGTGCTGCCCAGTCTTGTTTTCGGCTCCCAGTCTGAACCGGGAGACTAGGAAAAGGCAGGTGACGGCATCAAAGTCAGGACTGACGTGGCTGCTGTGACTGTTTCCATTTGAAAAATATGAAGCATCCGCTTACTATTTTGAGGATGGATTAGGAGCAGGAGGAAGCACATTCTTTTCAGAGCACCTCTTGATTTTTCTTATGTACCGGGCAAGTTTTGGGCGCTGGACGCAGACAGGTCCCTTTCCTCCCCTCTCTGCAGAGGCCACTGTGGGTCTCGTGATCAGCGTGGAGGAGAAAGAGCTGAATTCATGCCCGGGGCCTAGGGACGCGACCCAGGCAGATGTCGAATTCGAGCGCTGAGTGCGAGGTGGTGCCTTCTGGTTGCCTTGAGGGTGGACGACGTCAGGGGATGAATCAGAGCCACTACCAGATTTGAAATTTGAGCAAAAACGACTGGCTTGTAGAAAGCAATCTTGCAAATATTAAGATAAACAGTTTACACCACTAGACGCTCATCAACTCCCCAAGTGGCTACTTAAGCGTTGGCCCAGAAGGAGACACACACACCATTTTGTTGAAAGCAATTTACTGGAGTCAATAATTTCCAAAAATGATAATAATTTGGTTGAACATGAATAATCTCTAATCACTGTTTTTTTTCTTTTCCCCCAAATATTGGCAAATTGTGTGTGCCAACGGGAAATTTTTTAAACCTCTTCTTTTTCTAAGCAATTTTTTTCTATTTTTTAAGAATTTATCCAGTTGTTTCTCTCCTTTTCTCACTCTCCTTTATTTGTAATTTATTTTCACTCAGTTATTTTGGCTTCATGTCGGTTTGTCAGGGCCAAGATCGAAGCAACCAAAATGTCTTAACAGTAGGAGTTTACTTGAAAACAACTCAAAAGTCCAACTACCTTGGATTGCCTAAATAAATTATAAAAGGTCTTTATATTCTGCACAAAAACTTTTAAAATGTGAATTGGTTATTTGGGATATTTGATTTTGCCCAATTCTAAAATTTCGTGAACACATTGGCAGATGAGCTAAACAGGTTAAAAATAAATGGGGCAGGGTAGGGGGGATGTAATCTGAAAAATTCCAGATAATTTTTTTTTCTGTTTTATCATATGTGGTTTACCGTTCTTTTTTATTTTTATAAAATCAGCAGATGTTCATTACATTGGAAGAGACCCAGGCAAGCAAAACGAAAATAATGATGGCAGAGTTTCTAGCCATCCAGTGGCAACCTCTGTCATCTTGGTATGTTTCCGAGCGGATAATTGTCGATGCGTTAGATCAAGCCCTCGCCTGGAACACTCCACCGGAAAGGCTTTTTGGTCAAGGTCAACGACGATTTCCACGCGGGTAAGTTTCTAGCCCTCACTCCACACCTGCCGAGGTCGCCCTTACTCCCTATGTGGGGGTCAGAGAACTGGGAAACTGAACATCGGATCAGCCAAGAGCCTCATTTTAGCCACTGGCTCCGTGGCACCCCCGCTCCGTGGGGTGATTTCAGCTGCTTCTCTTTTCCTTGGTGCAGGAGCCGCGGGCAAAGCGTCCCGGCAGAGGGGCCCTGCGGACCGTGAGGGGTGCGCTGGACAGACGTGGAGGCACCGGGACAGGTCAGCTGAACTGAGATCGGGGTGTCTTTTGCCCTAAAACGTGAGTCGATGTCTCAGTGGCAGCAAAACAAGACTACAGGGGTGTTGGGGGAGGGGAAGCAGAACTCTGGGTTCTGGTGAACGGCAGGTAGGGAAGCTGAAGAAGGTTGACCAAGGAGGGGCCCGATGATCGGGCTCCAAAGAAGGAAGACGTTATTGCTAATTAGTACTATAAGGGAAATGAACCTAATCCTTGGGTTTTCAAACTTACTTAGGTATTTGTCTTTTTAAAAGATCATGTGAGTAAGCAGAACTGATAAAACAGGTAAGAGCCACGTTCCTCTGGTGGGCAGACCCTGAGGGACCTTGAGTGTGTCCTTGACCCCAGCATATTGTGGGAACTATTGGCTGTGTTGTCTCCTTTATTAAATGGTGAAATTGAGGCTTAAGATTTAATTTTACTTAAATAAAAGGAGCTATGTGTATCAGATTAGATCCTCTCTCAGGCATTGTCTAATGAAAACATTCTAGAATTTAGTGGAGCCTCGACTCTCCTCCTTCCGAATCCTATGCTTAAAGGTCCGCTCTCTGTCTGACCCACTGGCATGTAAGCTGTCTCGTGCACTGACGAGTCCCTCCTCTTCCCCGGGTTCCTCAAAATCGAAAGGTCGACTTTCCTTTCCCTTTGTCCTCTGGTCCTAGGCCTCCTCATTTACTCTCTCCGAACTTCAAATTCTCCTCCATTAGCCCCGAGCTTCCCAAGCAGGGAGAGAGAGAGACCATGTTTTATGATTCCAAACAGTTGGAGCGCAAAAGAAATGATTCCTGTACTAACGTGGCTTTAAAACAGGACTGTTGGGGGTGGGGGAGAAGTACATGGATAAGGAAGGAAAGAGCGAAAATGTATCAATGATGAGAAAGCAGGCGAGAGAAAGACGTTATGAGGCGCTTGGACATATCGAGGGAGTAACTGTGTCAGCCGTCACTGTGCCCTTCCCTCAGCTGCAGCCAGCGCGGCCGGGCGGAAGGTGGGACACCTTCCCGTCAGCCCCGTCCCTGGCTTCTGTTCTCCTTGAGAGGGTTTGTGCTGAAGTGAGCAGCAGAAGTAGAAGCTGTGAGGAAAAGAAGAGAAATATCTCTCGTATGGGAAGGGCAGAAGTGGGTTGGTTGCCCAAGGCGTGAAATATTAGTCAAGACTCTTCATTGCCACTTTAATCCCCAAATGCAACAGGGTGACGGTTAAAGAGAACTTCAAAGCTGGCCGAATTCCGCTCCCAGACGGACTCAGTCCCTTCTGATCTCTCTCTTGACTCGGCTGCTCCCTGAGCTGGCTTCTCCCTTAGCCAGATTCCCGGAATGCGGGACGATCCTGCTAAGTTCGGAGTCTACAGCGGACCCAGGTGAAGCCTTGCAGACAGACCTGCCCAGAGAGGAAGCGCCGTCATTGGCTTTCATTGCCTCTATTGCTTAGAACGTGGGTCAGGAGCTTAGTCAATTGCTTCTTAACCCCACACATTCTGGAGTGGGGAGGGATGGTTTCCCAAAAAAGAAATTCAAGTGCTATATGGATAAGGCAAAAATATCATATGGCCACGTCATACCTAAGGACTTCCACACCTCCACGGGACCCGCCGCAGGGGGCAGCCTGCGTGGGCTTAGGCTGCTCCGTGTGTCCGCCTAGGACCTTGCCAAAAACGTCTGACTGACCTCATACCCCGACCGGTTCTCTGAAGGTCAAGTATGAGTGTTAACATAAAACGATGTTACAGTTGTGGAAGATGTGGGATTTTTGTTAGGATAATCTCACTCATCTAAACTGCTGGCTGACAGGTGTTTCTTATTAAAATATGACAGCTTTATTGTTGCTCTTCTTTAACTAATTTTCTCCCAGCTTTTAGAGATACTTTGTTTCGCAGAGCATTTTCCTGGTTTTAGGGCATTTTCATGAATGTCAGTTCCCTGGAGCCTAATAGTGTCTCTCTCTCAGGGGACAGCGAGATTCCCAGGGGCAAAAGGAACCTCCCAACGGGCCACACGGTGAGCAAGGATAGAGACTGGGCCCAAGGGCTTTGGCTCTCTAAGCCGGCTCAGGTGAGGGCCAAGCCCGCTTGGACCTTGGACCTTTCTCAGGGTCTTCTTTTTCTCTCTGATATGAACTCGCAGATAGTTTCACCATGCTGGATTGTGTTTAGCAGCCAACACCGAGCGAGCTGATGCCATGTCATAAAATGCTAACAGCTCTATTTGATAATTTATTGCTGCTTTAACCTCTCTGTTGCTGAGGCAACCGGTATCCCGAAGTCAGACTCAGGCTATTTCAGTTAAGTTTAAAAATTTATTACCTTACAATCAGTCAGCCCATTGCTTTGCTCATGTCCCATTCCTGTGAGTCACACTGACCCCAGAAGAGTCACCTCTTAACTCTAAATTAACTAAGACCTGTGGGTCGGGTGCGTGTGAAGAGCCGGGGCAGGTGCATCGTGACTCACATGGCAGGAGTGGTCTGCCCGTCTTGCTGAGTTCCCTGCATAGACACTCCACGTCGACCTCTCCACGAGGCTGCCCTTCACTGCGGTGTCCCAGGTCTCTGCCGCGTGGACAAACTCAGCTCACACCAACAAGGCTGGCCCAGGGTTAATTCGGTCACATCTAAGGGCCGCCAGGGCCGTGGGTTAGTGAAGCACAAGCACAGAAACAAAGCCGCCTCGCAAAGCCATCCTCGGAACGGGTCCTGGCTTCATCCCCTTCCTCGCTGCTTGTGGGGACCACCAAGTGCTTCTGCTCTTTCCTCGTCTTGGTGAGCTGTGCCTGCCTTCCCGCCACCCGCTGGCCGGACAGCTGTGCCGATCTCTGACCTTCCTGCCTCTGTCCCATCCTGGCGTGTCCTTTATTTAGCCAACATTTATTCGCAATCTCTCTGTCCGCCATGCTGGGGGTATTGAATAGCTCACAGTCCCCTGGAAGAGAAGTGAGCAAGCAAATCACTGCAATGCATTTATTAGACCATAAGCTCCAGGGACCATGCTGGTTGTGTACTTAGTGCCTAGTATTTGTGGAGTAAATAAATGAACGATTTTTCGAAAGTTAAAACTAAACCCATGTTCCAAGAGCTATGAAAATCTTCAGGGGATAGGGACCGATTGAGTCGGCAAGGAAGGGGACGAGGTTGGCTGGGCCAAGTGGAGGACAGGTAAAATTCTGCAAGGAGGTGACATTGAGCCTGCAGGCTCGCCTCCTCCAAAGCCTTCCCTGGCTGCTCCAGTCCTTGGGGACTCTCCTCTCCTGAACTGGGCACTTTCAAGTTTCTTGGCACTTCACATTCCTAATGGCACGGTTTTTTATATGGACACGTTGCGCATCCCTAATTCAAAACTGGGTCTTTGAGAGACTATAGTTTATTTTCTATATGCACAGACCAGATGTTTATAACTATAGTCACTTTTTAATAGGACATATTCTACTTCGGGAACACCTTTCGTACATTTTATTTACTCATAAGATATAAAGAATGCTTCCCTTCAAATGTCAGCTTCTCCATGACCTGTAATGGTGAATTCATAAACCTTTAATTCTTGCTCACGTCTGAGACAGGGTCAGAAAGACATCTTAAAGTGTCAAGTACAACTATCATTTGTGATTCAGTCAGACATACAAATAAAGTATCTTTGGGTAAATCGGAGGAAAACTGTTCTTTGATTTACCCAACCCTTTGATTTCACAAAAATGGGCCCCACTAAAACACAAATTCAGATAGGTTTAAATACTAGTGAAGATATTCAGTTTTAGCAAGGAATACTTCACAGAGGTCTCACGCATCTGTCCAGATAGCAGTCGATACCACGTAGCTGGCATAGAAACCACTTTTAAGAATTTAACTGTGGGAAGGCTTCGTTCTAAGCATTTGTGGGTGCTGACATCCTTTTAAACTATTCTAAAATAATTTGTTTTGGTTTGATTCCGGACTGTAATTAATAAAAGACTCAGATACTTTCCATATGTGATTTCAAAAATTAAAATATGGGATTTTAAAAATTAGAACGTGAAAGAAAAGGTTTGAATGTTTAAACCTTAAATAGTTGTCGTGTGTCTGTAAAAAAAAAAAAAGATTTTTCTGGATTTTTTTTTCCTCTTCATTTACCTCCGTTTCAGTGAAAGTTGATTATAGCTCAAATGCAACAGTGGCATCCTGTGGCTTGGCCTGTGAATGGCAAGTGTGTCATGACTGTGGCCTTGAGAGGCGTGGGTTCATGGCTGCACAGAGATACAGAATCATTACGAAGGACACGGCAATGCCAGGAGGGGAAGAACAAACGTTAGTTATTTTTAAAAGACTTAAAATCATTATAAATGGCTCCTCATGGTCCGTTACTTACTTTAGTTCAAGAGAATGAAGTGCACGCATAACTTAAAATTGAATTGAAAATAAAGGCATTCGGATTTCCACTTTTAAAAATTACCCGCTTTCTTTCATTCCCTCCCCTTTCCTACTGGGGTACATTCATCCTCTTATTTATTTGTTTATCGATTTGTTTTTTCTTCATTAAACAAATTCTCTGATGAAAATAAACATCTGTGTAGCAATCTCTTTGCAACAGATCCTGCGAACACCTTCTCCGAGCCATTTTTTTTAAACCTGTACCTTCGATTGGGGCGTATTTTGTTATAAAGATGTTTCCAGTTCTGCGTTCGTCAGTTATAGGTAGTTGCAGGCGACAGAATCCACTCTGACCAGCTTAAGCAGAAAAGAATCCTATGACAGATGCTAAGGATCCCACATACCATTTGAGAGGGATGGGCAAAGAAGCCCGGGACTCAATGACCCAACTAGCTCTTTCAGGAAAATGCCTCCCGTCCCGGCCTCGGCCTCGGCCCCTCGCTGCTCCAGAGAGCAGTGGAGGTTCCTGGAGGCCCAGCGGTCAGCGTGCCGCGTCCTCGCTTCCTCCTGGAGCCTCCTCCTGCGAGGTCTGATTGGCCAGCCTGCGTCACGTGCTGCACCTTGGCTGGGAAGCCGGCGGAGAAAGGACTACTTAAGATGCTCCTCAGGAAGGCACGAGTCCCAGCGCAGGGAACTAGCCCAAGGTCGCCAGGGTGGGCGGAAGGTCTTGGCAAATGCGCAAAAAACGTATCCACCCCAGATTGTCAAGACACTCGCCTACACAATCCGGCAGTTTTATATTGTGATTTTCATGTTAAGGTCTGTAATTCTTCCAGGATTTATTTTTGTCAAATGGGCTTAGGAATCTAATGATATTTTCTAATATGAAAAGCCAGTGTTTCCATCCCTTGGTCACTGTCTGTGCTGCCGTCTCTATCATCAGATCACACTTCAGTATGTATGGGTAGATTTGCCGTGGGCTCTCTGTTCTGACCCAGTGCTCAGTTTCTCTGCCCAAATCACTGTCTTTTAACTTCTGTAATTGTCTTGAGTATTTTTGGTATCTGCAGGGCAGCAACGCTGCCCACCTCATTGTTCATCTTTTCCCAAATGATCCTTATTTTTCATGATGTAAACTTTAACAAGTTTTAGAATCCATTTAGAAACTCAAAATATTCGATAGGGATTTTGTTTAGCATTTAGTTAAATTTATAATTTAGGCAGAAGTGATACGTTTATGTTATTGAGTCTGCTTACCCCATTTTCAGATCTTTTCTGTCCTTTAAGAAAGTTTAAGTTTTTCCATTAAATTCTTGAACATTTTATATGATGTGTATTTCTTAAGTTCTTTACAGTTTTTGCTGCTTTGTGAATTGGCTGATTTTTTTCAATTTTATTTCCTAAATTGTTGTTGCCGACATATAGGCAAACATACATTGAGTTTTGTATGTTGATCTGGTAATCAGCAACCTTGCTGAATTCTTCATCAGTTCCAACAGATTACCTGTTGATGTCTCTGCGTTTTCAATGCCTAGAAATATTTTTTTCATTTTCTTTCCAAACCTCACACATTTTTTCTTTTTCTTCCTTTCTTTTTAGTACATTCACAAGTACTTCCTGTGTGATGCTGAATTGTGAAAGCCACCCTCCTTGCCTTGCTATTGCTTTTAAGGGGACTACTCCAGAATTCATGATATTATTACCCTAGGTTTTCGGTAAAAATCTTTAATGATGTTCCCTTCTATTTCTACTTTTTCCTAAAAGCTTTTCTTTTCGATAAGAGTAGGTGTGTAATTTATAAAATGTTCTTTTTCTTTCTTTTTTTTTTTTAAATATTATCTCATTATTTTATTTCCCCCTCCCCCCTTATTTTATTTTTCTGATTTTCCCACATCCCTAGGATAAGCTGTAATTAGTAATGATCATTTCAGAAATGTACCGGTTGGATTTAATTTGCTGATATTTACGTAGGACTTTCCACCCACATTTTTCAGCGAGATTACCCTATAGACACCTTCTCTCATGCTGTCATTGTTTCATCTTAGTGTCAAGCCTATGACAGCTTCACAAGTTAAGCGCCTGCTGTTTTTCTTCCTTGAAGACGATCTTTTCCTTGACGGTTTGGTAACATTCACTGCAAAAATCACCTGAGACGAGTGTCTTTGTTGGAAGGTGTTTGGGAGGTGGGGACATTTGATTGTCAAATCAATTTTTTTAGTGCTAAAGTTGTTTTATTCAGGTTTTCTACATCTTCTTCAGGCTCGGAAAGTTATATTTTTTCCTAGAAAAGTAGCAATTTCAACTCTGTTTCCAAAGTTATTGGCATACAGTTGTGCAGTAGATTTCCTTATTATTTTTTCATTTCTACTGCATCTGAAAAGCATCATCTTTTTCTGTTCCTAATATACTTCATTCGTTTTGATTGCTGAATAATATTCTATTGTATGGATATCCATGATTTATTTATTCAATTACCAATAGACGGATATTTGGGTGGTTTCCATTTTTGGCTATTGTAAATAATGCTGCTGTGAACATAAGTGCACGGGTTTTTGTGGACATGCCTTTTCATTTTGGAGCGGGGTACGTACTGAGGGGCATACCTTCTGTTTAACCACAAAAAGGGAGGACGTGACTGCCCACCAGCAGCATGCAGGGACACCCGGTGAAGGTGACAGTGGCTGAATAGCGACCCCTCCCCGCTGCCTTTCCTGTGCCTCTACCAGCCCGCAGCTAGTTAGGATTCTTCGCCTGGTCAGATGACCCAAACTTTTAGCCTTGAGGAGTGTGAATCGCTGATGAGTCTGCTGACATGGAGCCCAGGTAGTACTTTGTTAATTTGTTCACCTTGACCCTGGCCGAGGCGGTACAGACACCTAAGGCGTAAGCCCCAGCGTCCATGAAGACCGCTCAGCACCCACCTTCCAGCCATCACTGTGGCCCTCCCTTTTTATTTTTATTTTTTTTTTTGCTTTTCCCTTCATGGCCTCAGGACATTGAAATGCCAGGTAGCAGTTTAGTTCCAGTTCAGGGGAACTGGCGAGGGGTCCGCTGGTGGAGGATCGAGAGAAGCTCCAGCCACAGGGATTGTTACCTGTGTGTGTGTGAAGGTCTTGGGTGAAAAACGGACATGAGGAGTATAGCTACAGCTCCTTCTAGCATCGCATGGTCTTCTAACATGTTCAGCCTATGTGTGTATCCGAAGGCATTGAAAATGGATGTTCAAATGAATACATGTACACACACGTCACACATGTTCGTAGCTGCGCTGTTCACAATAGTCAAAGGTGAAAACACCCCAAATGTCCATCCATGGGTAAATAGATAAATGGGGTATGTACATACAATGAAATATTATTCAGCGTAAAAAGGAAGGAGGTATGGTTACGTGTTGCAGTGCGATGAACCTCAAAAATATTATGCTGAGTGGAAGAAGCCAGACACAGAAGATCAGTTGTCGTGTGATTCCAGTGATATGGCACATCCAGACGGGGCACATTCACAGACAGAAGGCAGATTTGTGGTTGTCAGGCGCTGGGGAGGGGAGGGCTTAAGGAGCAGCTGCTAAGTGGGCATGGGCTTTTCTTTTGGGGAAATGAAAATGTTTTGCGAGTGAGAGATGCTTGCACAACACTGTGAATGTACTAAATGCCACTGAATTGTTCATTAAAATGGTTGATTTTATGTTATGACTACTGTCACCTCTGTGAAAACAAACAAACACACCAGGCCCTCTGGGTCTTACATTCATTGCGCGGTTGAAAGACAGATTGAATTAGCATTCCTTTTTGATGTTTCCGTGTTGTAGAAACCCCTGTGAGAGAGCCTGTTTTTAGTGAGAAATTAACACATACACAAAAATCATTTTTTTTTTTCTTGTAAGCCTGGAGCCCTGAGAGACATCTGTAACGTTGCAGAATCACTTCATGTAATGAGTGATTTAATGCAAAAGTAACAACCTACATTTTAGATGCTTACAATCGGTCCATTTGAAGAGATTAAGCCCTGTAGGTGGGAGCAGCCCCCGGGAGAGCACAGGTGCCCTTTCCTTTACGAGAGGCCCTTCAGGACCATAATGCAGACCAATTAGGTAGAGGCGAAGCCAGACAGCCTCAATTTGTCAGAAGCCTCGCTCTGTTTCCCCTCGTGGTTGGGGCCTGATAAAATCCCACACGCGGTTTGGCCCAGCACATTCTTCGCGATGTTTACATCCCAAGGGGAGTTTTAAGGGACATTTAATCCTCGTGTTTCTGGTTCATTTTCCCTTAACTCATCAAAACCAGGTTATGAGAGATTGCTTTGATCTCTAACAGGACTTGTTCACGAGAGACATGAGACCATTTCTTTCCGAACAGAAAGCTGGGCTCTGCCAGGAACGCGGGCGTTAACAGCGTGACGTTTGAGCTTCGTTCGAGGCACCTGACCTTTGAGACCCAACTGGGCCCTAAACTTGGCTTGGGGAGGCCTCTCGCCCTCCAGCCTAATAAAGGCCATTAACGAACTGTCAGGCCAGCTGTGTAACAAGTGAACTTTTAGTGGCAGTGCCATTTTCTTGGTTCTAGGCCAGAAACGATAGGTATAAAGTTACACCATTAGTGAGACATTTCAGAGAGAAATAGGTATTTGCATAACGAAGGGCTGCCTTCCAAATAAAATGTGCATGCAGGACCGGCATTTTTAACAAATAAAAGGTAAATCGGTCTTTTCACAGCAGCCTTCTCTGAGTGCTTGTTGGGTGCCGAGTACCCTTGAGGGTGAATTACTGTGAGGCGAATGGCAGATTCTCTGTCCTATTGCCCAAGGTATAAGGATGGAGAATAAGTACAGTGTCCAATTATGACAAAAATCCCCGCTTAAATAGACTCGAACGATCTTCCGGTGAGATAATGTCGTAAAAGGCACTGGACTGGGGTCTTAGGTGAAGTTCTTCGGTTTGTCAGGCATAGAATCCGAGCTGAAAGCGTCCTTTGATGTCACCCCTTCTTCTTCGGCCTTGACGCCAGGGTATGTGGCATGTGTTTGAAGACTTCCCGTGATGGGAGGCTGACTGCCTCCAAAGACAGCCTGTTTCATTGTTGGACCACACGAAACGGAAAGAGGTCTTACAGGGCAGCGGAATTTGACTTCCACTATCTAGACTGGAGTACACAGACGGGTGTTACACAGCAGACACAATCAATACTCTGCGCCTAGAGCCTTCTCTTACTCTAGCTGAGCATATGCGATGGCTGCAGACAGTTTCTATGTAATGGAATTTTTCACCCTGTCCAACCTTCTCTGTGCATTATTTAGTCTCAAGTGACCATCTTATAATGCAGTGTCTTGGATGAAATATATACTCCAGACATAAACTTCTGGACAATAAACTATTGAAGTGGCTTTGGATTGTATCAGAATCACCGCGTTGTCCAAGCTTGTGCTTGGGGACCATGTGTAAACTGTTGCTAACTCAGCTCTTCTCTGTTAGACTCCCGTGCACTTGATTCTTTAAACATCAATGCGGACGGGTAGGATTCAAGCACAAAACGAACAAGGAGTAGTCATGGCTCAGGTTGTTTGGAGTTTTGACCCTTACCTTCCATTATATTAACTGTCTTCCCACCACCGATTGATAGACGTGGCTTTTACCCCTTACTCCGCGTCACTGATTTAAAAAAAAAAAAAAAAAAAAAAAAAAAATGAACTGACCAGGGCCAAATAGAGTCTTTGGATCTGGACTAGAAATGTCTCCACAAATTGACACTGAATGATAATCTTTGAGTGTACGTACTCTCTGTGAATCAGCCCAAATGCAGAAGTTTTTCAGAATATGTGTGGTGGAGAAACTGTTCCTCTAAATTTCCATAAGAGTTATTTAAAACAGCAACAACAACAACAACAAACGTTCTCAGAGTCTCTGTTATCGTCCCAGTGCACCGTGAGGAAGGTGGCGCCTTCGGTTCCGTGTGTCTGCGTGTGAGGGTGTCGCCTCTGGACTCCCGTAGAACAGTCTTGGGAAGCCCTGCCGGCCTGTCATCTCGCAGCGGGCCAGCTTCCGGTCTGTTCCACCTGCATTTAAATTCAACGAGAGGCCTGTGCAAGGGCCCGCTCCGCCTGCAGCCTGCCTCTGCTTTTCCCATCCATCAGCTCCATCGGCGGAGGAAATCAGGAGAGGGAGCTAAGAACTGAGCAGAAGGCGAAGCATCCTAAAGGAGCATGTGGCCCGGGAGGCCTCAGAAACACGAGATCAGTCCCAGGTCTCGAAGGGGCCAAAACCTTAGGGACAGGAAAGAGAGACAAAGATTGGATCGAAGGTTGAGCCACTTTACAGCTAAGCTCCAAAAGGAGAGCCCAAGCATCCAGGTCAGGACAGTCAGCTGCTGTCATCATGGGGTGGCAGCTGAGTTGGGAGTCAAAGTCTTGAGGCACCTGGCTTCACCTTTTAGCATCAAGACCCTGCCCGAGGGGACACTGGACCTGTTCCTGCCAGTGGGAGCTTAGTGACAAGGCTCCTTTCTCCCTGCTGCCCGCCCCGGGGAGTCTTGCCTTGCTGTCTGTCCTGCTCAGCCAGGGATGGAAACAGGACCCCTTTTGTCATCTCTAGGGTGTGCCGCCACCTTGACACCCTTGGGGCTTCGCCTCCTCCTCCCTTCCTTTCCTGGTCATTTCCTGGTTCTTTGTCTCCTTTTCGTCTTTAACGTGTTTCTTTATTTCAGTCTTTTACACGCTCTGTGCTCTCATTAGCACCTGCATTTGCTCTCGGACCGCTCCTACTTCAACAGCGCTACCCAACAGCCGGAGTTATGTGTGCGGTGGATGTATTCCTGACAAGATGAACTGCAGTCAGTGGAATTCTATTTTTAACACCCGCGGGGAGCTTGAAATGTGCAGATGCTTCCAGTGGATCTTTTTCTAGAAAGTCGAACGATTTGTAAGTCAAATCACTTCTAATTTGCCACATTCGTCGGTCTGTAAATTTAGTTTTCTTAAGTCATGGTTAACCTAAACCAATAAACACTGCCTTTTCAGATTTATCAAGTAGCCAAGTATCTGGTCAGCTGACTGGGATGAACTGATGTGGCTTCACGACTGTGCTCAGCTTTGTGGCATGATTTACGGGTCACACTTAGGAAGTGAAATGAGATCATTTTACGACTGCTCGCGGCCCCGGGCTGACTTCAGCGTGCGCTGTGCGTGATGGGCCGACGTGTCCGCTGCAGCCCGGACGGTGGCTTCTCTCGCTGCCCTTCACAGCACGTATTCATTCACCAAACGTCATGGGGGGCCTCGGACATTCCCATCAGACAAGCGCCGGGAGTATCTCACTGCCAGGCATCCAATCCGAAATCCTTACAGATATGCTGATTACTAAGTCGATGGGGAGTGACAGACTCGGAGGAAGCGGGCAGGCCACCCGCCCTTCCGGAATCGCGCCGGGATGAAGCGCCCATGGGAGCCTCGCAGACGTGGGAACACGACTGCGAGCTCTTTTCTTGGGCGTGGAAAGGCTAAGGAATCAATAGTGAGACCACGGGAAAGTGACCTACTGACGTCCAACTCTGGCCATGTCTCTGTAGCCGGGGGGATAAGAAGAAGAAGGAGACTAGATAACGTTCTGTGACAATCTGTGCCAGGCACTGTTGTAACCACTTTGCATGCATGGATTCGTCCAGTCTTCACACCCCCATGAAGTAGCTTCTGCTATAATTCTGTGTTATGAAGTCGAGAGGGTGAGTGTCTTACCCAAGGTTGCGTCACCTGTAAATGGCAGGGCCGGGTCCCTGTGGGCAGCTGACCCTGGAGCCCACGCCTCGGTGGTCACAGGGCTCCAGCGAGGTGGCAGTTGGCAGAAGCCTCCTGGCCCTGCGATGCCGCGCCAGGGAAGAGACTGTTATTAGTGCTGCGAATATCCGACGCTGGACACAGGTCGTCACCCAGCAGTGATGTAATCGAGGGATTTAGGTACGTCTTCTCCTGTTGGAACAAGTACACAGCAACCTAGGCCTGGTGTGTTATGAAACAGAGATTTTAAAAATCTAAATGACCTGTGGAGAAATTGGGTTTTACCGTGGGTCACGGGGCGACAGAACACCTCAGTCAGAGGGACCGTGATGGCCCCGTTCATAGCCCCTCCCCCGCCTCTCCCTTGTTCACTTGACTATCTCCCGCATCCCCATAAATCTGAGTGCCCGGGTGTCTGGGTAATGAGTTAGAGATGGGTATTGATGGATGAGGACATACAAGACAGGACTTGTAAAAAGTGATTCATTAACCCAGGCAACCTTTTATAGCTGAAAATATCAAAGCCGGGGGTTATCTTTTTAAAACACAGATCTGACCACGTGTCTCCTCTGCTGAAAACTCATTAGTGGCTCTCCTTTACCGCTCAAGGCCCTCCAAGCGTGACCCCTGCCCAGGGCTCCCCCGGCAGGCCCTGAGTGCCGCACATTCCAGGAAACTCCCGGTACCCCCTTACCTCCCCTTCCTTAGCGGCCCCAGCTCCTGCTCATCGCGCCCAGCCCGGGTGCGCCCGCCCCAGGAAGCTCCTCTCCCAGACAGGACCCAGACTGCAGAGTGACAGGCCCACACAGGTCACAGCTCGGGAATTCCTATGATCCAGAAGAGCGGGGGCAGGTCGGAAGAGCCCCAAGGAGACGGGAGGCTCCCCAGGCCTTGGCCCTGCTGGGGCTGCAGTTGGAGGAGGGCCCGGCCCGCACTGTAACTCCTTAGGCTCTGTGGAGCCTCGGCCATCACAGGGGTGGTCCCCTAGCCCCACCGATTGGGGGTGGGGAGGGAAACATGTGCTGGGGGGAGCACATGCTTTTTCTGGGACAAAGTCTGCAGGGACCCCGGGGACGGGGCAGGAGGAGGCAGGGGTCCGACCACCCCAAGGGCCGGGGAGCTGGAAGGAGGGGACAGGGATGGCCTCCCCGCTGACACTCCCCTGCCTCCTGCCGCTGTGACGACCTATGTGGAGGGCCCACTGGACCGCTCTTAAGAACACAAGGAGGTGCTGGTGCGTTGGGGACATGGAAGGTAGGTGGGTAGACAGACAGCCTGCAGGGAGCTCGCTCGGCGCATGTCGCTCTTGTTGGCTTGCCCGGGTGTGGGTCTGGGCTCCGTCTGGGAAGCGTGGAGGGCAGAGGGCTGTTCCGAGCCGAGGGAGGAGGGGGGCCTCTGGCCACATGTCGCCACCCCGGGACTTTGCCATCTTCCCGCCCCTGGACCCTGTCTTCTCTCCGTCTCTCCTGTTCACAGTCTACCTGTCTTTGGGGTCCACCTCTGGTTCCACCCCCTGCATGAAGCATTTCCCTTGCAGCTTTCGGGCACCTCCCCTCCCCTGAACAGCTACAGCTATGAGTTAGTTACCTGTGACGTTGAATCGGGGGCTTAAAGAAACTGGGTTTGACATTTTTTTCCCCCTCCCTATGCTGACTGCACTAGAAAGTACTTGAACATAAGGGGTTCATCTCATACTTTGCTTCACCCTCACCAGCTCTTAGCTCGTATTTGTGGTTGGTTAAAACGATGCAAAGAAATTGTCGCCCTCTTTCCCTCCGTCCAGGATCTCGGCCGGAGCGGCGCACACGCCCAGCTGGCCGCGGCGAGCCCCCGCCGTGGCTCGTCCAGGGAAAAGCCTCGCTGGGGAGATGCTTCTGGGGGCAAGAAGCGTGTCACAGATGGAGAGCGGAATCAGGCTGTGGGCTTTTGGAGGAGGCGAAATTCCCATTTGCATTTCTCTCTGCAGAGTGACAACTCTGTGATTCAGGATTTTGCCTAATTGCTGTGGGAGCTCCCCGCACGTTTGTTGGAGAGGCGCACTGTGCCTAGCTCCGAAGCCCCGTCCAGCTCGACGGTGGGATGACTCAGCTCCCTATCGGGTCTGTCCTGGAGGAGGCGTGGTGCTTTGTTTCCGGGGTCCCGATTTGTGCGGCAGCCGGACGCGGGGGAGCAGAGCTGGCGCCGTGGGGAGTCGTGAGCACATGTTCGCAGCAGCGTCTTTGGCCTGTGGCTGCTCCAGTTTCGGCTCTGAGCAGCTGGTAGCCAGAAGCGAGGGGACAGGTGAGGCACCGCACCCCTGTCCTTGCGGCGCCGGCCTGTGCGTGTGAGGCTGCAGCCTCTCTGCTTCTCCTTCGTGCTGTGGACATTTCGGGAAGTTACCTGCTTTTTGGGGGAAAATTCTGTTTTCGTGTTCCTGGGTGACAGCAAGGATGACAGGCAAGCTCCCTTTAGTACCAGGGAGGAGCTGGGTGCTGGGTGCTGCGGGCTTCCTTCTCCCCGGGGTCCTCACACAGATTCAAACTAAATCTGTGCTCTTTCCTCTGTCCAAGTTTGAGGTAGCACCAGCAATCAACATCTTTTTTTTTTTTTTTTTTTTTTTTAAGAAGGGCACATCAAAAGAACCGAAGTTACGGCCATTTTTATCGATCGTGGGCAAACACCTTGGCGAATGTAAAACAAATACACTTTCTATCAACTCTTTTAAGTGGCCGCTCCTTGCGGTTAGAAGTTACGGCCACAGGGAGCAATGCGTCCAGGTGGGGCAGGGGCCCAGCCGAGAACATCCTGTTCTCCAGCTGTCCTATCTCCCCGGCCATCGCTGGATTCCGATCCCTTTGCACCTGGCCAGACTTCTTTATAAAGGTCAAGCCTGGATGAAATGAACATCCTGGAAGTTTTGAAAGGGACAAAAGCACATCAGACTTTGCTACAAAATAGCACAGGGCAACACACATAACTGCGTGTGTGTGTGTGTGTGTGTACATCTGTGTGTGTGTAGACAGCCCCGTTGACAGGAAAGGAATTGTTTTGGCAGCCAGCCTGCTCAGTATTGCAACATAATGATAACAGTCGCTATGTCGTGTTTGCCCTCCATGAGGCAGAAGCTTTGCACACAGTATCCTGTTTTAATCTTCACAGCAACTCTACAAAGTGTTATTGTCCCACTCTCAGAGATTAGGAAACTGGAAACTGAGACTCCGATAATGCATTAGTCTCCTAGGGCTGCGTAACAAAGTACCACGCACAGGGCGGCTTACCCCAACAGAGATGCATTCTCTCACAGCCTGGAGGTTGGAGGTCTGAATTCAAGGTGACAGCAGGTCCATGCTCCCTGAGGTTCTAGATCGAATCCTCCCTTGCCTCTTCCTGGCTCCTCGGGGTGGCCGTCGGTCTATGGGGTGCTTCGGTTTGCGACCGCTTCACTCCCGTCTCTGCCTCTGTCACCCTGTGGTGCCCTTTCCTCCCTGGGCCTTGGTGTCTTATCTTTTCCTTTTCTGAGAACCAGTCATGTTGGTTTAAGGAACCAGCCTTCTCCAGTAAGACCTTGTCTCCACTTAACCCGTTACCCCTCAGGGACTCTGTTTCCAAATAAGTTTGCAGTGTGAGGCACCGGGGTCAGATCTTCAGCATACCTCTTCAGGGAACAAAATTCAACCCATAACACATAAGAAAAGTGTCTTGCCCAAGGCACTGCCCGTACGTGCAGGAAAAGTTTGAACCAGTACTGACGCCCTAACTGTTCTCTCCTGAACACTAATTTATGCAATTGCATGAATTGACGTGAGCGACTCACTCTGTTTTCTTTCAGCTTCGTATTTTTCTCACCCACAACCTCCTTTGCAGCCCCATTTCTGGTCCCTGCAGTGGGATGAGGAGGAGAAGGGCTGGGACCTGAGCCAGACTCCGAGGCTGTCTGTGTCAGAGGTGCAGTCAGGAAAGCGGAAATCATACTGTGTATTTCCAAGAGGGACGATTAAATGCGGGACTTTGGTGACAGAAGCGTTGGAAGGACTGAGGCAACAAGAAAAGAGGCGGGGGAGAGAAACTCTCGTGAGAACGAAAAAGAGAGACAGCGATAGAGAATCGATCATCCATGGACAGTATGGTGGCCTCGGTCTTCGGAGCAACCTCCCTTGCATAACTTGACAGCTGTTTGGCTGGGGGAAAGGGAAGTGATTAAATTCCTGAAATAATGTAAGGGGAGACCAAAGCTACTCATAGGCATTCTCCATTGGTGGCCCAGACCTTGCTTGCGCTGTAAGAGGCTATGTGCCTGGTGGCATCCGATAGAGCCTCGGGCCACACAAGCTGGAACTACACAAATCCAGGGCCTCTGATGCGTGCCCCTTTTAAACTAGAAGAAAAGACACCAGACAGGAACAATGAGAACCCTGGCTTGTCTACATCGTGGCTCTGGGTGAAGCAGAAAAAACAAGAACTAAGGTCTCCCACGAAAAGACTCCCAAAAAAAGTCTCCCACGAAAGCTTCTGACCTCAAGCCTACACTCATGTGGTCTGTGGCCGGAATTCACAGGTCTCAAGGGGCCCCCAAATCCTAAGCCCATAATTTTGTTCAAGAGGGTTCCAGGAGGGTAGTGTTCCAGGGACTAGGCCGGAAACACGCGAAAACTCTCCAGAGGAACACGCTTCAAACCCAGAGGCACCACAGGTAAGGTACCAAGAGACACGAGGTTGCGACAGAACTCCCTGCTCAAGCCTGGCCCAGAAGGGACACCTGCCTTCAGGAGGTCACCTGGACATTTGTTTCAGCCATGATTAACCAGAGATCTTGGTTCATCCTTCTAGGCAAGAACCTGTGGATTCTTCTGTCCTGAGGAGAGTGAACAACTCCCCCCACCAATCAAGAATGAAATTGGGAAATCTGCCAGCCCCGTGGAAAGTAGGTTTAGAGTCTCATTTCATTTGATTTAAATAAAATAAAGAAAACATATTATTTCTTGGGTAACTGAGTCTGTGGAATGAGATTCATGTATACTATACGAGCAATCTCTGTACCTCAAGGGAATTTAAAGAAGGATTTTCCCCATTTATGCCTGGGGAGAATTCTGGAAGGATGAGCTAGTTCGTCCTTGAACTTCCTGTGCAGAAATAGGGTGTGGTTGGCCCACAGAAGGGAATTTCTGGGTTTTTTCTGAGTTGGCTGCAAGAGGGGCCAGCCTAATCTTTGCTTCTGGTATTTAAGGAATTGTGAAGCTGATGGGAGGGCAAGGAATAGGAAGGAAATTCATAAGATGGTAAGAGAATAAAAATATCGATGTGGGCACACATTAGAAGATCAAAGAGAGACTCTGAATATTCCATTTCCCACTTAGAAACAGAAGTAGAAAGCGAGGTGCCAGCTCTCATTTCTTCAACGATCAATCGTTTCTTGGGATATTGGATTCAACGTCAATAGCTTTGACTTCACCATTGTTAAAGAATCACTGGAAAAAAATCGTTTTATCCCTAAGCTATTCTGTTTTGGCAGGATCCATGGTTATACCTATTTGCTTTTGTAATGACGCTTCCTGGTTGAGAGAACTCTTTAGTTATAGTTAGTGGGAGGAAACTTCCTGTCCGAAAGGAAGCCGGCCTACTTGCTTGGGAAAAGAAAGTTCCAGAAAATCAAAATTTTTAAGTTTTGTGGGTATTTTTGTTTTGTTGTTTGTTTTGTTTGTTTGTAAAGCATTCCTAAGCAGGATTTTCACACTTCTAACAAAGCCTGTTTTTTCTTGATGGGAAAGAATATTAAGAGCTAACGACAACCCCCCCCCCCCAAAAAAAGGAAATATAACCATTTAAAAGGGAGTGTCTCGTTCACATAGCTGTCCCTCCAATAGCTGAAGACTAGAAAAGTGAATAAGAAGCCCCAAATCGCATGCAGCTCCCTGGTCCAGGTGTCCTCTTTGAGCACACAGCTCACACGCCGGGAGCAGCTCTTGCGTCATCTGCAATTCTTATACTAAGACTTTACTTCGGGTATTTCCGTGATGTCTTGTGGAGCCTGAACCGGACCATTAAAAATAAATGTCTAACAGTTATTTCCCACAAGGGGCACTACCGTACTGAAAACCAGGCATCTTTGCAGGCAGTAGGAAGCCAGACAGAGCTTCTGCCTCCAGCCCACCGTCCCCGTGCATAAACCTCCACGCTACAACCTTGGGGTTTCCATCTCCCACCCAGACTAATAAATCGATCTCGTGGAAATGAGCTGTGAACACAACTTTAAGTTTAAATCTTGTGTTGCCCAGACCGAAGGTGCTTTTCAGTCATGATATTAGCTCGCATGAAGGACATACTGAATGGAAGATCTGGCAATGCTGGCAGAGGCCTTTAGCCTAATCAAGGAATTTATGGGCAGACAAATTTGCTGGGGAGCCAGACATCCCCTCTAAATCGAGACATCACAAGTCATTTCGCAGCTGATCCACAGTGTCCCTGAGCTTCCTCGAGGTCAATTAGAGGACCTTATCCATTTAGTTCAGCTTTATTACTTTTAACAAATGACTTGCTGTTCTCTCTCATCCTCTCTCTCTCTCTCTCTCTCTCTTCTCTCTCTCTCTCTCTCTCTCTCTCTCCCTCACCCCTTCCCTCTCCTTCTCTCTATCTCTCTCCTTCTTTCTTGGTTACCAGAACTAATAAAAACTTCATGGAGATTTAGAGACACCTAATGAAATCAGGAGGGTTGGATTTCATGCCTACCTGTTCTAGTTCTTATTTGGAAATTCCACATGTCCAGCTTTGAAAAGCAGAACGGAAACCAGTCAAGGAATTGAGTATGTTGACATCTAGCCTACACGGATCAAGAGGGCCTCGAAAGATGTGAAGGACAGAGCCACAGAACATTCGGTACCTGCCGCTTGACACAGAGCCAGTCCCTCGTGGGTGTGATAACTTTTCTAGCTCTGTCTCTGAAGTCACTCAGTGTAAGTTGGGACTTGGCTGGTATTACAGACAAAGAAATGAGGGCATGGAGTGAAAACAGACAGGGCTGTGAGGTTTTAAGAATGGCAGCTTTATGTCAGAATTCCAATAAAAATAGTCATCAGAGTTTTGTTTTGTTTTTTAAGGCAGAAGAACCTAGATCCAAAATTCTGTGGAATCCCTCCCAACTGAAACTCTAACTACAACAAATAATTCAAGAGCTCGGCTAATGTTATTCTTGGCAATGCTCATATCTCAGGTGGCATCAAAGGTGACCATATATATATATTATATATATAATATAATATTATATATATATATACGATGAAGTCAGCTTATAATTAATTTCTGTCAGAATTACAGATTTAACTGCATAGGGGTTAAAAGCTCCCACGAGACAGGGAATACTACCCACAAGTAGATAATGGCATGTGACACTTATAAGACACAAGGGCCAATTTTCTTAATATACAAAGAGCTCTTGAAAGTGAATAAAAAGATAAGTAACCCAGTGGACTAATAGGGTCTCACAGGGGCAACAAATATTTTAATGTAGTGTGACAGGTCCTCTTTGATGTTATTAACTTTTGTGGTCTTCACAGGCTTGTATGCGACATGGTCACGTACACGAGTTTTTCTCTCCACCGCCTGTCTGTTTAGAAAGGTGTCCTTCGTCCTGGACTACGTTTACTTGATTGCGGATTCCGTAACGTGTGCGGTGCATGGTTAAAGAATAAAAATAGACTCACATTTTCCTAAGCAGCCAGTTGTCCCGACTTTATGTATGGAGTGACCCTTTCTTTCCCCATGGACGCAAAGTGTGACCTTTGTCAAATATTAACTACTTACGTGTGATTCCGTGGAGGCGTTGGCATTGGCCACATGTGTGGGTCCCTTTGCCCTCTGCCCTCCCTGCTTCGTCCCGAGATTGAAAACAGGGGGAAGGAAGCCAGGGAAACACGAAACAAGGTCTGCTGCTCTGGGTAATGTCCACGAGGGGAAAAAAAAAAAAAAGCAAGTGGGAGTTTTATGATTTAAAGATGATTAAACGGCTTCCAGAACCCAGCAAGAGGGACCGGTGCTGCCATGAGCCAGGCACTGTTCTGAGCACTTGCACGGAAGACACCCCCGCACCCCCGAGACCGCCCGCAATGTGGGCGCTATTATCAACACCCGATTTTAGACACGAGGAAACCGAAGCCCAGAGACGTCACGTCGCGTCCCCCAAAATCACTTACTAGGACAACAGCCTAAAAGGCGGCTACGCCAGACGATCCCACACAAGTGCTGGAATTGTTACCGTCCTCAGAGCAGTTCCTCTCGGCCAAGGCGACAAGGGTCAACCAAAACAGCGAGAAAGGCCCCTGCAGATGGGCCCTGGGGAGGCAGTGCCGTCTGGCGGAGATGGTCTTGGGATGGCAGAGTCATCAAGCCAGGTGAGTCTCTCCTTCCGAGAACTCTGGACTGCCATTGCTTTCCAGGTGCTCACCGAACTCCGTTCTTTCACGTCAATGCTCCCCCGTTCCAGGAAAGCTAAGAAAAGGGCTTTTCATCTGTCTCACCGGTTGGGGAGGGCAGGGCAGCAAAGCTTGACCACAAGAGCATTTGGTTGTTCGGAGAATTCTGTAGCTAAATCTTTGGAGATGAGTGGTGGCCTGTGGTTGTTTTCATTATGTAGAATCAATGGTTGGGTTAGCAGGCCTTTCCTGCGGGGCTGAGGAGGCCTGTGAGGTGACAGGTATGGGGACCCAGGGGCAAAGCAGGAGCCTAGCCCCTCAGGCCAAGTCAGTGGGATAGAGGGCACATGTGATGACACAGCAGCCTCTGCCTCGGGGACCTGCTCCTTTCTCTGAAACGGGTCTCTGCTTTCACGGATCCGGACGGCAGCTCTGAAGCAAGCATCAGGCGTCCTGGATGCCCGGGCCTTCTTTGCGACGTGCCGTCTTCAGGCCCACACCCTATTTCGGCGTCCTCCTCTGGAAAATAGCAACATCGGCACTGCTCCGCGTCTCCCTGTAGGTGCTGGCAAGCATCGCGTGCGTGAGAACGCTTCTTGCGGGAGCCGCTCTGTAGGCGCAGAGGTTGACACTGGAAGCAAGACGTGCTGTTGATTGAGTGGCTTTTGTTTTTCTTGGTGGTTGTCGCGTGCATATGTGTTCTGTTACTGGTGGTGGTTTGTCCTGCCTTGGTACTAAGCAACTGGTTTGGCTGATCCACACTTGACCGGCCAGTTGGCCGCAGTCAGAAACGTCCTCTGGTTCTCATCCCTTGCCATCACTTCAGACTCCCTGAAGAGGAATTTGAGCTGCCGCATTTTTTTTTTTTTTTTTTTGTCAGTTCAAACCACATCCTGCCCGTTTCCACTTTCCATGACAGCTCGTGACACTGGTGGTTTTCAGATGCGGCAGGCTTCTCGGTGAAGCGATAGCGGGGGCCTTCTTCGCAGAAGTGAGATAATTCATCCAGTGGTTAGCATGTCAGGCCTGCCATTGAGTGGACAGCCCCTCCCCTCCCCCACCCCCACCCCCAGACGGCTCGGAATCCCTGGTTTTGGAGAGTGAATTGCTGCTCAGCCTTCTCTCATCAACTTGACCCTTGGAGCTTTCTAGATAAAAACCAAGCATGCGCTCTATGGCCACGCCACCCTAAACGAGCCCAATCCCGTCTGATCTGGAAGCTAAGCAGGATCAGGCCTGGTTAGTACTTGCATGGGAGACCACCTAGGAAGACCAGGTGCTGTGGGCGTAAAAGAATAAAAAATAAGCGATTGTAAGTTGACAAGGTCTTTGCAATCTGTGAGGTCAACCAAGGGTTGCCTCGCCTAAAACGATAAAGAAATAAAAAATAAATTAAAAAAATTTTTTTAACTGATGGCAAAGGCATAGCGGCAGTGCAGTAGTTGGGACGGACCTCAGGAAGCCTCTGGCACTCGACAGAAAGGTCCTCATTTACCACTGAGGAAACTGAGTCCACGGAGGGGCCGTTTCTGACCAAGCAGCAGAGCCTGGCCTGGCAGCTGGGCCTCAGGGCTCCTGGTCCACGCTCATGCTGAGTTGACCGGTGGCGCCCGTGTCTGTAATTTACAGACCGGTGGTGTCCCTGGGATCGGTGGTTCCTCCTGGTGTTGGATTGGGGCCTGTCCGTGTTCCCGGGAGTTGATGGGAGAGCCAGGAGCCAGGCCCGGGCTGCCGGGGCCCAGGAGAAGGACCCTGCATGGCAAGGGTCCCTGGAGCGCCCACGCACCCACCCCCGACGGCGGGCGGTGCTCGGGGCCCGTCCATGGGCTTCCCGCGGGAGGGCTGGACACACTGGCCGTAGGTGTCCCAAGACACCTGCCAGCGTCTCCTGGCCTTGAAAGTGTTTGCTCCTGCCGAGGGCTCCTCTGCCTCCCGAGGGCATGAGGCAGCTTGTCCACAGTTAACTCACTAACTCCCTTTGATTCTCTCTGGGACGCCGAGACCGAGGCTCACCCTCAGCTCCACGCTGCGTGGCCTCCGGTTGCACGGCCGGGCCGAGGGCCGGCCTCCGGGACGGCGGGAACCGGTGGCCTGGGTGGGGCTGGGGCGCAGAGAGGCCAGGGCCGCCGTGAGCGGGCGGCCAGCACCTGGCAGGGGCCGGCCCCGACCTGCCTCGCTGCGGGCCGGTTCCCCTTTGTCAGTTTAACTGACAGCCCAGATGAGAGGCACCGGCTCGGGGCCTCGCAGGTTGCACAATCAACCGCTTTG
The DNA here is from genome assembly GCA_003508835.1 of Eonycteris spelaea. Classification (NCBI taxonomy): domain Eukaryota; kingdom Metazoa; phylum Chordata; class Mammalia; order Chiroptera; family Pteropodidae; genus Eonycteris; species Eonycteris spelaea. The sequence continues at coordinate 2,350,900 of PUFA01000056.1, forward strand.
CCAACTGAGGGGAGAGACGCGGCTTTTCCAGCCCCCATGGTCAGAACCGAATTTCCTTTCGGGCTGTTCTTTCCACCCTCTCCTCTCCAGCCCCTATTTTTAGGTTTTCAAGTTGGTCTTAATTAGGTGTTGGGTTTTGGGGGTTTATTTTTTGGAGGGGGGGGAATGGAGGGTGATTTTCCATTCACTCGCTCAAGCAGCAGCCTGGCATCGGCCTCTGGCCGCCTGCTTCCCTTCCTGCCTCAGGATGTGCCCAAAGCTCCTTCTCCGCCACTGACCGTGGCGGGCACCTGTAGGGCCGAGGCCGCAGGTCCCATTTGGGGCGCAGAGGAGCCCAGCCGTGTGCTGGAGCAGCGAGGCAGCCCGCTCGGCGGAGTCAAGGAGGCTCCTGCGCGCCCGAGAGGGCTCGTGCTCCCTGGCAGCTGCGCCCCCAGACCCACGCCCGGCAGCCCACCCGCCAGGCCCTCACCCCGCCAGGCGGCTCTCCTCACGGAAGAGCGATGCGTTTCCCCTCAGGGAAGCTCCACCTGCACCCCCCCCCTCCGACACCACCTGCACACCCCCCGAGAGGCGGCTGTTTGTTCCATCCCCTTCGGAGCAGCGAAGAGAGAACACGTGTGTTTTCTCCCTGACTGAGCTAGTGCAGCCACGCCATCCCGGGCGACATGGGACCTTCTGGTGCTCCAGAGTCAGCCTCACCACCGACCGTCCACGCCGGGTCTTTTCAAATTCCAAGGCCGGATGAGCGGTGATCGCACCGATAGGTACTACGGCTCAGGAAAAGAAAGAGAGAGGTGACTAAACACTCCACGAATGAGAGAGAACGGGAGAGACAGCAGGCGAGGGGGGGCGGGGAACTGCCACCCCCAGTCTGCAGCGGTGCCGCCCCAGCCCTGGGCTCGCCGGACCTGAGGCCGTGGCCCCTGGTCACACCCTGGGGCCTGAGCCTGTGCTCACGTCACCTTTGCTCTCAGACGTCAGGGGGAGGGAGGCTCGATGAAGCACCGAGTCCCTATCAAACGGGCTTCGATGGACAGATCCTGGGGCAAGCCAAGGGCGTGAAAGCGCCAAGCGAATCAAAGTCTGTGAGGACCACACAGCGCTTTAAATTAATCCCCACAGGGGGTGTGCACCTGTGAACTAAGCAGCACACTCACACTGCTCCCAATTCTCATCTGGGGGCCACAGGGGCGCCACCAGCACCCATGCCTGGCTTTGTCCGCCACCTCGGCTGAGCCCGTCGACAGGGCCCGATTCCTGTTTCGTGCGGGGCCTGGAGCCCCAGGGTGCTCGCCCTCTCCCTGGCACCCTGCAGCCGGCCTTCCTGAGCCCTCACTCTTACCGGCGCTGGATGTGCACAGACGCCATCGAGGATGGGGGGTCCCCGGGCCGGCCTCCCGGCTCTGCCCTGCACATCTAATCCCCAGCCCCGTAATCGATCCTTCTCCTCTCTCCACCTCTGCGCGAACGCCAGTTGCTCAGCAAGAATTCGAAGCACTCCTTTGTGACAGACACAGTGAGCGACGGCAGTTTGTCTGCCATGCATGACTCCGAGAATAGAAAGGGTGGCGGGAGGTCGGGGGAGAGGGTGTCCACGACAGAGTTCCCTGGGAGCCTGTGCGAGGATTCCTGGACACTTGCTCTTCACCTTGGGACAGGTATAGAGGAGCAAACGCTTCCTCATCATCCTGCGTCCCCTCTATCATCATGGGGTCTTTTTTGGGGGTGGTGGGTCTGGCCCCCTTGGGGCACCACGCCTCCCCGCTTCCCCACTCCCCTTACCACAGTGGACACGTGCGAGGCACTGACAGAAGCTTCCTCACCGGTGCCCACCTGGGAAGCCACGGCCTCTCGTCACCGCGCTGTGGGCAGGTAGCTGAACATCTGTGGTGTAAAAAGCCGCTCCCGGGATGTGGCGGGCGGAGGCCAAGGCCCCGCATTCTGGAAGAGCCCAGCCAGTAATGAAGAAGCGCTGACAGACACAAAGAAATCCCTGCCTTCCCCACCCGGAGTCCAGCTTGTCCTGCACAGGTCCTGAGCTCCCAGATAAAGGTCGGACGGAGGGTAGGGTCACGGGTTGGGATGGGGACTTGGCGGGACACTGTGTGTGCATGTGTGTGCACGTGCATGATCGTTGGCAACAGCTGGAGTCAGTCATTTCAACAGCCCTTGCTTAGCGACCAGGAGGGGACAGGAGAGGAAGGAAAGGGACGAGGTTATGCTGAGCAGGGTGGGGGCGCCGAGACAAGAAAGAAACCAGAAAGCCTCTGCCTCAACTAGGGCCAGGCCCAGGGCCCCATTGGGTTAGAAAAGACCCGGTTCTTTAAGCAGAAATTGGAAAAAAAGGTGTTATTCTAGGGAAGGGTCAGAGGGATCTGGATCATCTCCAAGGGGAGGAACGCAGGTCCACGTTGGTGGAGAGAGGGTGGGAGTGAGCTGGCCGGGGAAGGACAACAGCCTCTCTACGTCCTGGGGGCAGGGCTGGTGGCTGGAAGGTCCAGGACCCCTGAGGTGATGAAGATGGTCCAGTGGGATGCTTTCCCCCTGCCGGGAGCGTTTTATAAACTGAACCACACAGTTACAAGACAGAAGACGCCCGAGGTCAAGACAGGTGAAGCCGAGGAGGTGCCTGGAGAGGTGACGCCACAGAGAGCAGACACGAAGCTCAGGGGACGCTCTGGGAGGAGACTGGGAGCCCGGGGGCATGGCTCCCAGCGAACTGGAGTCAGCATCACACACAGGAGGCTCTGCCACAGGGCGGGGTTCGGGAGCGCTGGGCTGAACAAAGTGAGGGTGCGTCATTGTGGGACTTCGCGTAGCCTTTGCTGTGCCACTGTGACTCGACAAGAGTCACCTGCGGTATTTCTCAGACGTACCCGTTTGTGCAAAGGGCCTCCTGCAGCTGGTGCTCCGGAGCGCTCTTTGGGAAGCACCGTGGTGGCCAGTTGGGGGCGACGGGGGTGACGTGCTGACCGGGAACCGTGGGGGCAGAGCCGAGGCTCCGCTTTCACTGACCGGGGAAGTTCTCTTGTTTGCTTCGTCCTCCGAATCTGGCTTCGTCCCATTCTAGAAGCTGAGACCTCGTCCCCAGGGTCCGCTGGGAGGGGAGCCTTGCATTGGCTCCCCCCGCCTGGCCTCCAGGCAGCAGTGGGCTCAGCCCGACAGTGGCCCCTCGTCCTGAGGACGGGGGTGAGTGTACCTGCTTGGCAACCCTGCACCAAGCGTGGGAAGCGCTCTCCCCAGCCCCTCGCCGCACCTGCATCCAGGTGGGTCTAGGAGAGCCACCCTCTTCTGAGTAATGGTCTGCCTTGGGGAAGACAGCAAAGAGGGCAAACATTAGAACAGCCGGATCATAGTAAAAAGTAAAATATGGCTTATTTGCTGCAGAAGAGAATTCAGAAGAAGGAGGATCCTGGACTCCATCCAGGTGGTGTTAGTTATAGAGGAACCAAAAGCATTGCCTAGAAGGGCCCCCTGGTGAGGGACCCCTGGGGCGGTGGAACAGGGGAGCGTTTAGGGAGAAGGACTTGTCTCTCCACCTCGTTGCTGGCTAAACAGTGCCCTGCAGCATGGCCCCACGGAGGACAGAAGGATTGGCTCCAGAGACAGTTCAGCAGGTTTGGAGTCTGGAGACCAGAACGTCTAACCCCAGTCCAGTCAGTCCCCCATGGGCTGGCTGACCCCAGGGCAAATCGCTTTGTGTGGTTTCCTCGTTTGGAAAGAAAAAAAAAATAGAAGAGATAAAATCTGATCTACCTCTCAGAGGTTGGGGTGGTTTCTGTTTTGCTTTTTGTGAAGAGCAACTAATAAAAATGATACCAAACCCCTCTGAAAATAAATACAGGCTCTATGCATTTCTAGAAATAATAGCACGCACTCTCGTTGGGATCATGGCTCAATTTACCATGATAAAATCACCGGTAAATTTCTAAAAAAGTTACTCCTTTGTGCACATACCTTCTCCATAGAAAGTGGTTTTATGTTAAGAGAAAGTGCATGGACACCCCCAGTCATTCATTCGGGGGGTTATGTATTTCTTTTCCCCAGTTGAATAGCACTGTCCCTCTCTCCCCCACGTTTCCATTTTGGTCACATTTCAGAAATGGCTAAACTTCAGATTCTGAACTCTCACTTACCGAGAGCGAATTTGGAAAAAATAATGAGATTAGCTGATAAGTAAACAAACATTTTAATTGAGACTCAAACTGTAGAGGACTTCGGGCCCGTGTGGAATTACCCGTTTCCATCCTCTTTGTTGGTCTGCATGACACCGAACCCCAGAGGGTTATAGTAAACATAATCACCTCACTCCACAGGGCCCTAAAAGGGGTTTTTAATGTGGCCCTTTAAAGAAAGGTAAGTGATTGTGCAAAACGCAGGGGCGCACATGAGTATTTTTGTTGCTTTTCTTTCAGAAAGAAAGAAAATTAGCTCTCAGGGGGTGTAGAAAAGTACCACGTTTCAGATCCACGACACCTCCCCCCAAAGGGAAACACCTCGATGAACCTCACTGATCACAAGGAACGGTGGATCCCAGTCCAACGTGGAGCGAGGCTCTAAAGGAGGTTTTCTGTGCTGAGAACCCGGGCTCAGCACTCAGGAGCGCTTCTAAGTTGAAACCACTTCATTCGATCTTTTTTTTTTTTTTTTAATACATATGTCATATACTCCTATCGTAGAAGCTTTCTGATCGATTGGGGGCAGGAAGCCGGCTCTCTCTCTCGTCCAACTGGACTAAGTTCCTGCGTTCTCTCCGAAAACCCAGAAGGCCCAGGGAGGCCCAACGGATGGTGAAGAGGTCGCCCCGCCCTCCGGACGCCCCGCCCTCTGGTCGCCCCGCCCTCCTGTCGCCCGCCCTCCGGACGCCCCGCCCTCCGGTCCCCGCCCTCCACGTTCTGGGTTGCCGTCACGCGGCTGTTGATCTGTGACTGAGAAGTGTTCACCCCGTGGCTGGCGCGCTTTCTCCCTTGGCGTGTAAGTGGTTTTTTTATTCGCAGTGCGGGCGTGTGGTTTCTGGGCCTTGCCGCTGTCCCTTGCTCATCAAGTAGGAAGGATCTGAGAGCACGCTTTTACAGACGTTCGTCACCAGGCCCGCTCAATCCTAGGACATCAACTTCTACCTCCCTTTTAATTTTCCTGACATCAGAAAGGACCCCTTAGAGCTGCCCTAATACATAACCACTAACCACATGTGGCTATTGCCATTTAAATTAAATCACGTTCGATACAATTGAAATTTTAGTTCCTCAGTTACACTAGTCACATTTCAAATACTCAAAGTAGCTACGATATCAAACTGTGTAGATGTCGGACATATCTGTCACCACTGAAAGTCCCATTGCACTCTGTTGCCTCAAAATGACTTTTCCAAGGATCTCCAGGGATTTATGAGAATATATTTCTTGGCCATTTTGAAATCCTGGGAGATGTACTTTATTTTAATCGTGATTTTCGAAAGAAATTTTCTAGATCAAATACGTATCCAATTTTTGCAAGTAAAATAATCCAACATAATGATGGTCTGGAACAATAAAAACACTGATCCTTTTTGGAGATGCTCGACACTGTATGATCAATTATGTCTACATATTTTCCTATTTTTAGTGACCTGTGAATTTCACAAGAAAAAGGACGTCTGGATTAATTTTTGGAGGCCAAGAAATATTGCTATGTTTATTCCCTATTCCGGATTGTACTAGCAACAGCATTATGCTCCTAAAGACACTTGCAACACTGGAATCAATTACATGAGAAGGGTGGCAGGTCAGCTGAGCCCTGGAGTCACAGGACCCACGGTTTGAACATCCACGGTCATTGGGCAGCATCACTGGTCACTCAGAGTGAAGGGACAGCAGTTCAGGCTTACCACAACATATGTGTCCCAAATATTCTTCATAGACCTTTAGCCTCACTTAGAGCCAAGATAGACAATAACTGTCTTCCTTTCTCAACTGTGTCCAGAATTTATGCAGTGCCTCATGCGAGATCTCGCTGGGGCCAGAATTCATGGTGGGTGAGAGACTGAAGCCTTGCTTGGCTGCAGAAATCAAATGCAAAGAGCCACTGAGCATTAAAGATGGGGAATTCACGACTAGGGACTCTTCAAAAAGGTTCCCCCCAGAGAAAAGGCCAAGAAATGTCCTCTGAGAGTCACCTTTCCTGTTAGGCTTCCTTGTATACATTTTGTCCCTACGGCGATCCAAGGGAATTCGGGGCAATTGTTTTAAGTTATTAATTAAATGAAAGTGATTTGCAATGATTCCAAGTTAACTGAACCATGATATAGAGAGAGATAAAAGAAAGAATCCAAGCTCACTGTGGCCTTTATTAATTTTGTCGTTATGATGAATACCTCTCCTTATGTTCTTCCAAGCCCTCGCCCCACCCCCATGCAATAAGGAGAGACAAAAGAAAGCAATGAGGCATCTCCGCTTGGCACAGTGGGTTGTGTTTCTCAGACTCTGGGGCCTTGACTTATTGAAGACACTATGAAATGCCAATGTCCCCATGGATGTGATTTTATTGGACATTGAGAATTGGGACAGTGGAAGAAGTTTTGGCCAGCATTTCAGGTGAATTATATGACAAGAAGGTTCGTTCCAGAATAGCAAACCAACTGTGGGGACCTAGAAGACAAGAGACAAGCTGAGGAAGAGCAGATGAAGTTTGGAGTACCCGCCAGATACCAGAGGTCAGGCCGTGAAAGGGCCAGAGCCCAGGAGGTTGGAGAATTAGCAAAGCCAACAGCAGTATTCTGCTCTCCTCTGTCATTCTGGCCTGCGTGGCTGAGTGAGGGCTCGCTGAGTTTTCCTAAAGCCAAGAGGGAGGTCTGAGGTGGGGCGGAAGGCGAGGCCTTGGTGGTGGTGCCAGGAGCATCCTCCTCTTGTCCAGGTGAGGCCGTCTCCCAACAGGACTCAGCCTGCAGTATGCTGTGCTGTGCAAGTGTGCAGAATGGGTCATCCCGTCCACGGCACGCTGACCATCCAGGTGCTGCTGTATTCACATTTCCTGGAGCTAATTATGAGTTAATCCAGATATTTTCCCTAACCTTTGCCCTATTGTTGGGAGGAAACAGAGGAAGGAAGAGCTGTAGGGATGACTTTATTCCTGTATTCCTGCTTTGAGGACAGAGCTAGGAAAGTATTTCAAGGGGTCCAGAGAGGGAGTGAGGTGGTGCATGGAAGATGCAGAGGAAGCAAGATGACATGAAACCAAAGAAAACTGCTGAGCTGTGGCTATGAAAGGGAAGGTTGACTTTTAAAGAGGAGCATCTCTGGCCACCGGACCTGGTCCCCGTAGGAGATGGTCTCCCTGAAGGCTTGCTTCAGCTTTTGGATCAAGATGTGTGGATGACCAGAGAGGCTGACTGTGCTGGCCGATGGCCGTGAAGACCATCACACCTGGGAAGAGCAGGAGTGAAGGTGATACTTTGCACATACGACACTGTGCTGAGTTTGCCCTCAAGGGCATCGCTGGTGAATTCAGAAAGGAGAATCTGATGTAGCTAGAAAAATCGAACCTCAGCTCAACTACTATAAGCAATGAGACTTTGCAAAAATAAGTTTACCTCTCTAAACTTCGGTCTCTTTATCTATTGTGGCAGCAGGATGAGTATGGCTCCCCAAAGACGTCCATGTCCTAATCTCTGCCACCTTACATGGTAAGATGGACTTTGATACATAAATGATCGTGAGATGGGAAAGCACCTGGGTTGTCTGGGTGGGCCCAGGGTCGCCATAACTGTCTTATCGGAGGGGTAGAGATGCAAGAGTGATAATGGTAGCGAAGATTGGAGTGATGATAGGAAGAAGACATGAGCCAAGGGACATGAGAAGTCCCTCGAAGATGACACTTAATTTTAGACCAATGGGACCTAGAAAATTCAACAGTAATGGTACCCACCTCATAGGGCCACTGTGACAGGTTAAATAAGACAAGTCATCTAAAGCATTCAACAGAGTGTCAGCCAAGTAAATGGCAGATTGTTTTACCCTGTGTTTTAAAAAATTATATTATCAGGTCCTGGGTTGGACCCCAAGAGCAACTAAAAGCCCAACCACCACATTGTCCTAAAACCGACTGGGGGTGGTTGGAAGCAGATGCAGCTCTTCCAAAGGCACTGTGGTGAAGCGTTTTAGAATTACTGGAACCTAAGAAGATGCTCTGAGCCCTTCATCTCAGAAAGCTTTGGCGACCTCAGGGCACCTGTTGGGAGAACCCGTTGGATTATCAGTCCCGCAGCCGTGTGACTGACTGAAGTCCCACATTCCAGCTCCTCACAATCACGTTCAGCGGCGTGCGTAGGATTACAGGTACACCTGAGGCACCCTCTCAGGTACTGTGACAGCGGAGGCTGTGTGGCTGTGAAGTGGGTGAGAAGGACTCAGAGGACGTCATTAACAAATGGCTGGGCGGCTGCCAGGGTGTTGTGTCTCTGGTGACCTCATTTGATAACTTCCCGATCACTCGTGTGGATCCCTTCCAGGTTCCTGCCATTCCCACTGGCTTTGTTTTGCACCTGAGAGACTGAATACACAAACGAATAAGGGCCCGATCATATATAAAGATTGAGCTCTGGCCCGCAATCCACAGCAACCAGCTCAGGACACCAAGCCATTACCTACAGTAACCGGCCCTGCAAGGCAGCCTGCTCTCTATAAATCAGACAGTAGACAGTCAGACCTCTGTCTCTAGAAACAACCCAGGAAGCGAACAATAGACTCTGAAACTATCAGCCCCTGATGGCCAGGATTTGCTTAATAACTGACAGCTTCCCCAATTTTTGTCCCCACCTCCAACCTAGGACCAACCAGAGAGAGAGCCAAACATGCTCCCCAACCAATGGTGTGGGATGCTACTTGGCTGTCCTATGGCTTCCCCATCCAGCAGCGCCCCATCCTCTTCTCTACTACAAAGCTTTCGCTGTCCTCTGCAGGCCTTTGAGTCTCTGCCAGAAGCCAGTGATGGTGGCTGACTTCCTTGCTATATCCATAGCAAGTTCGGAATAAGCGGCCTCTGCTTGTTTTCATTTGGTTAGTCTTCATTTATTTCCACCCACCACACAATGGTGAGTGTGGACTTTGGTGTGAGAACATGCTCTATGCCCCTGGACGCGGACAAATTTGGCCACGTGATTGGATCAGAGTGACAACAACTGTGGCCTCATGAAGGGACCCGAGACCCCTCTTGGCTTCTGTCTTTGTGGTGTGTGTGTACATGGCTTCCCCCAGAAGTGGGGGTGAGTGCGATGAAACGGTGACTAAATTCTGTTTGAACTTGAACTAGTTATAGCACTTACTACTGGATGGAACACAAATGGAGTGATTAGTGAAGGCAAATGGGAAAAGCCCCAAACTGGAATTTCGTTTTTAAGTAACACCTGGGAGAGAACAATTTAGAAGAGAAGACGACGTCTTCCCCTAGTCCCCTGCACACAGATCTCATTTTAAAGAAAACAATAAGAAGGTAGGTTTTAAGTGGTGTCACAGGGAATGTTAGAAGCTCACATTACTAATCGAAAAGCTGTCAGGGCAAGGAAGTTTCCAGGCGGTTATGGGACAGAGATATTGCAGGAACTCTCTGTAGACATCTCAAAGTGTTGGTCTTTGAAAAAAGGTCCACACGCAACGTTCTCTGTAATGTCATTGTCAAGATCTCGTCGCTAAGTTTACAGCGAGGCATCATCAGGGTGGATTCTCTTGATGTGGACCTGGCTCCAAGGACCACAGATGACTATGATCCTGGGGGTCGTTTATCATTCTCTCTCTGTGTGTCTCTCTCAATATATATATATATAGTCAAGGTGTGGCAATGAATAAGAAAACTGTGACATTGTGGGAAATCACAGGAATTTGTTTCCTCGATTCAGTTTCTCAATTGAAATCCTTACTCTGTGTTCGTAGATACTGCGGGTTGTTATTGTCTATGGTCACACAGCTTTTAATGATTTGGAATAATAAATAACGTGATTTTCCCATTTTATGCGGCACCACCGGCCCTTCGCCGTCGTCATTTTTCTGTACTGCATGCTACTATCCCATGAGGCTAGTCGAGTATGGTAGCTCACACAGCACACCTGTGAGAAACCTAAGACTCAAAGAGACGAAACGCTTTACCCAAGGCCGTACTTCTCGCAAGCGGATCCCAACCCAGATCTTCCCGATACCACGCGTTTGACACTCACCAACGGGGGGTTTGCGATATTTTCATCGAACACAATACAGCCTAGTGCCCCCTGTTAACGACAGCCGATGTTTCACAAGCGAGGATGGCTTCGTGCGGATCTGGAGAGGAAGTGGAGAGAGCTGGAGAGGTGGCGAGAAAGATGCCTTCCGGCCTTCGCGAGCATCGACTTGGCAGAGGGCGTGGGGGAGACGGGGACGGGCCGAGGGAGGCGTTTCAGGGCGCGCCGGCTGTGCGTGAGAGCTGTAAAATACCGAGACACAGAGGCTAGAGAGGCACTGTCCCTCGTGGCAGCCATCGGCCACGTCTGGCTACCGGGCCCTTGACACGTGGCTGGTCCGAACAGGGATGCGCTCCGAATGTCAATTCCACGTGGATTTCAAAACCCCCCATTAAAAAGAAAAAAAAAAAAAGAGAGAAACGGCCATGATCGTGTTTATATCGATGACATATTGACACGATATACTGGGTTGCAAAAATATATCATTAATTGCATGTATTGTTTTTAATTTTTAATGCGGCCCCCTAGAAATGAAAGATTCCCTATGTGGCTCGTGTTTGGGGCTCACACTTCAGTTCTACTGGACAGCCTGGTCCAGAGGTTTCCCTTTTGGGTAACAGTCAGTGGGTAGGTGAGGGTAAGCGAGGCCAGGCGTCCAGCGGTGTCTCAAACAGGACAGAGATGCTTGCTTCGAAGGCTCCAGGGAAGCTGGTCCACCCCGCCCTTGGGAATCGGGGCCTTTATTATACAAGACAGAGTGGCAAGAATTCCATGTGGCAATTTCAATGGAAATATTTTTACTTCTGAAACCTAGTTTCTTTCCTAAACTCCCCGCAAGGCAAAATGGATTATTGCTTCCTGGAAATCGAAGCGGGGGACTTGAAAGTGTTTCATATTAAAAACAGAAAAAGCCCAAGGAGGAGGAAAATAATTATGTTTCTAAAAGCTTTTAGAACAAATGCTTGCTTGTGAGAAATAATTTTCCTATAAATATTTTATTTCTCCTTCTCTTTCTTCTGTCTCCCAAGCTGAAGAGTTCCACATGGACATGAGGGATGATGTCCCCCTTGGGAGGGAAGATCAAAGCCCCCTGTTCTGCTCGCTGCTGAGTTTTACTCTTGGCCTCTGCAGTGTCTGCTCCCACCCGCCCTGCAGGGCTCTGAGATGAAGTGGGCTCAAAACTTTGGAAAAACAGAAAAAGAATGCAGAGAAAAATCCGTAGCTTCGCTGCGTCTGAGCCAGCTGTCTCCAACAAAAACGTCCAGGGCTCGGCTTGCGGGAGAAATGCCTTGGGTTTGTCGGGGGGAACCTGTCCGAAAACAAGCCATTTCGTACCGTAAATAGCAAAGAACGCCCCAAATAAGCTAAAGGCGACTACAGAAAACAAGGGGCCCATTCAGCGGGACTTGGAAATATTTTAAAAAACAAAAAACCAGGAAGGCCCTAGAACCAGAGTTCCCCAGGCCAAAGCCTGGGTCTCGATCCGTCCTCTCGCCTCAAGCCCGGTTCCACACCTGTCCTCGGCCTGGAACTCTGCGCATGTTTGCTGGCCCCGTTTTCAACCCATTCCGAGAGCACCGCATGGGAACCACGTGCCCACGATGTGTAGCTTGGAAAGCTGGGGAAATGATTCTGTGGCTGACAGAAAAGGGGAGACTCGGGGAGGGCCTAGTCCTGGGGAGCAGAGCATGGCTTAAGACTTGGTCGACGTGTGGGGATGACGGGAAGCATCCAGGTGTCCGTGGACAGCAGGTAGCTGGACAGGGAGGGCGCAAGGTGCTCGCTGATGATCAGCAGCATCGAGTCAGCCCTTAGCTGAGGACCCCGGATCCCATGGGGTGTCACCCTCTCAAAGGGATGCCGATACAGGGCGTGTGTCCAGGTGGCTGAACTAGGGTGGCAGGGGGCTGAGACTTGTGGCCACGACATTGGGCTTCGAGGAGTGACGCCTGCGGGGTGGTATTTTGCTCACCTGGCGTTCAGGGGCCTGACCCGTGGCGGAGGTAGACTGGTTCTGTGCTGCTTCTGGGAGACGATTTGCCATGGGCCTCTCATGTTTCTGCTCGTATTGCAAGCAAGGCGCTGCCGGCTCTTTGTCCCGGGCCATCTTTCCACGGATGATGCATACGGAGCAGCCTTGGGAGGCACAGAGACCGAGTCTCCCTCAGAGCAAAGCTCAGATGTGTTTACAGCCTCGAGACAGACACGTGTCTTCTTCCACCGCAAGGGCAGACATGCTTACCGCTCCTGACAAAAGATTCGAGTTTCCTACCCTCTTAAACTCAGAGTTCCTCCCTGTGTCCAACCCACTGTGTGTACAGAGGTCGGCGGAGGCTCTTCACGTTGCCCTCTGGGACCTGGGGCTTGGGGAGCTGGCTCAAAAAATGCTGATGCTCTGGCTCCCGCAATAGCCGTGAGCCCTTTCTTTGTCTCTGACCCAGGGATCTCAAGTTTTCAGCCGGCGTCCATACGGCGGTGGTAGGCTCCCTCGTTAGTTTGCAGGTGGGGAAAAAATCTCAGGCCCTACAGAGCCTCTGATGGTCACTTGCAGATTCTTATTCTAGATCCATGAAGGGCCGTGGAAGACCCTGGAAGGAGTCTGTAATCAAGCCAAGTCAGAGAGAGCTCTTCTCCAGGGGGTGAGAAAAGAGACGAGAACAGGACCTCACTGCTTTGGGACAGGCCTCTCAGTATGGATCTGGGCTCAGGTGTTTCAGCAGCATGAATTAAGCGCTTGCAATCCAGGACACACAGACAAATGACAAGTAGGGTAAGTGGGTGAGAAGCCGCAGGTTTTTTTTTTTTTTTTAAAGCAAAACCACTCCAAAAAGGAAATTTTTAACTTAAATTTGGAACAAAAGGGCCTATTTAAAATTGATTAGCTTCTCATACTTTTCTACAACAAATGCATTCATTTAAATGAATTTTTGTGATCCTAAGGCTTTACTTACTTTTTTGGGTCCTGAAAGGAGTAACTAACGCTAACAGTTATTCTTACCTAATTACCTGCTTCCTTGGTGCTGACGGATTCATTTTAATGCAAAAGCCCTGCTGGAGGAGGGGGTGTGCTTCCGCCCCTCCCATCCCCCCACCCACCTCAGAGCTTCCCAAAACACCCATTAGGTTGCTGAGAGGGGCCAACGGGCAGGCAGAGTCTTCCAACAAGTCGCTGGTGCCTCACTAAAGGGAGTTCGAAACACATGTACCATGCTCGCAGACGTTTAAGCAGACCTTTACTTTTTAAAATTTACACGTAAATAGTTACAAAGGATTTGATTTCCAATGCATCGTTAGTAGCCGGAGGAAGAAACTGTCCCCAAACTGTCTGTGGCAGAACTCCTTTTTTATGATGTAATTTATGGCCCCTTCCATGAAGTAATTATGATTCCTGATAAAAATGCTTGAGTAATTTCCGGATAGACTTTAACGGGATTAAGAAGCCCTGAGAAGGCAGGGTTTCTCCACTGAGCTACCTTGAGACGCCCCGATCAGCCTCCCATGCTGGCAGCCCGGTTTCCTTCCCTCTAGGTGTGTTTCAAGAGAGAATGCCCAAATCGAGGCCAGTGGGGAAAATGATTTTTACACCTGCGAATAACGAGTGTGAGAAGGCATTTTAACAACTGACATTTTAAAAGAAATTTGCAACATCACTTTTAATTATAGACCATGGACTTTAAGTGCCATAATGATTTCATACTCAGCATCATCTACGTAAAAAAGACAGAAATGGGTTATTTTTTGACACTCGAAAACTTTATATTGTTCCTTTTCTCCTTTCAAATTCACATTTCTACCCTCCATTTTATCCTAATATATTTCTTACAATCAAAAGCTTAATTAACCTCTCATAATTTTCCACAACAAAAGTAAATTTATGAATTTTTGTGACCATAGACTACTTTTTTGTTCCTGGCTTTGACAATTGCTACCATTTTTATTAATACCTAATTTTTATTAATACCCAAAATGATAAAAATGTATACATGTTGATATTAAATATAAAATTTTAATTTTATTGGAATTATATCTCTGGTTTATTCCTTCTCCCAAGAAGGTCATGTACTCATAAGTAGAAATTTCCCAGTTTTCTGGAAAGAGCTGGGGTTCACCATAAAGTCTGTTCTCGTTTTTAAGATTAAGTTCTGAGTATTGTTCGCCTAAAAGTACCCGGGAGAGGAAGGAGTTTGTTATAGTAATATTATTCAACTCTTTGGATTTCTATGTTATATTCTGAAAATGCATTTATCTGCCAGCTGTCTTGACTAGGTAACTCTTTCAACTTTGTTGAAAGCAAGGAACTTTTTGAAAAGGACAATTTGCAAAAGGGTGAGCTCCTTTTCCTGATCCAAACCGGCCCTTTTGGTGACCCCAGGGTTTTAATACACCAGGACAATGCCCAGGATTATGCAGGTAAACTGGCTCTCTGGAGGAAGGAAAACAAACAAACAAACAAAAAAAACGGGTAAGGAGGTTGAAAAAGAAGTTGTTGTATAGGTTTTGCTCATTTCCTTGGTGTAAATACTTCTATAACCACAGAACGCTGACAGCTGCCTATGTCTAACGAGATACCAACTTGGGTGCCCACGGATAAACAGAACAAGGCCGGAAATCACAATTGGACATGTGAGAGAGTTAAGAACTCAATTCTAGACTAACCTTGCAACGTCACTGGGTCAAAATCCATCCCAGGAGGCACCTAGCCCCCCAGACTCAAGCACAGGCTGCTCCAGTGCCTCGTTCCCTGGCGCCCATGCCCTAAGCGTCACGCCTATGCACTGCGGTCTTGCCGAGAGGCCGGTCCCTTTAAACGCCCCTTGGGAAGGCGAGGGCCAAGTGCACGTGCAGCCGTTTAAGGCCACTGATTGAGAGACGAAGGCTGGGCTTGGGGGCCACCCAAGTGTTGCCTCCTGTAACTTAGGATGGAGGACTCAAGCACGGTGTTTAACTTCTAGGAGTCTGTTTCTCCTACAAAACAGAAGCCGATACCTGCCTCCCAAGGCAGCAGGAACTGGTGCTGGTGTCTGGTGCTGGCACCTGGCAGAGGATCCACAGATGGGTGTTACTGTCAGAGTCCTTTTGGGTTGAAGGGAAGAGGCTTGGAGGGTTGATGATTGCGGTGTTGGTATCAGGGGGAAGCACAAGAGCCTTGATATTTAGGGTCCTTCCCCCTCCCTCCCTCCTTTCTTTCTTTATTTCCAAAGTAGTCACTGCTTTGGTTATCTTAAAATGCTCACTTCCAAACAAGAGCTTTCGGTTGTCCCTCTCCTTTTAATACAACCTTTCACCTTACAGACCGCAGGCAGAGGCTGGGATCACCAGTTGATGTGGGAAAACACCCGACAGCAACCACGGCTCTCTCCGGAAGCGGAACCCAAGGCCGGCCCATCTTGGACGTAGCCAGGAGGTTTAGTAAAGACACAGACGGGCCTCCTTCGAAGGTGGTTTCACCTGTAAGGCAGCCCCGTCGCTGGGTCCCACAGGGCTTCATTAGAGGGAGGTTTCTGGTAGCTCTACTGGCTTGTTAAGAAAGCTTTTAAAAGTCTTGTTTAATGACCACGAATGGCAGGGCCAAGCCATTATAAATTTGTCACATTCTAAAGAATTCTAGGGCACAACCAATATCTCACACTGTATTTTTCTTCACAATATTAACTGGACAGACAAGGAAAGTTTAATGGCAATGTGGTTTTTTTCTGATAACACAAAAAAGGTGCCCTCATATTTAATGCCAACTAGAAGCTTTGCTCTATCTTAACTCTCCAAAATATGCTTACCATGACTTTGTGTGTGTGTGTGTGTGTGTGTGTATGTGTGTGTAAAGTGTTGCAGGATATCAGCCACCTTTATAAAGTACCAATCTTAAAAATAGCTACAGGTGAAAATGGAAAATCTTGATAACAAAAGCTTCCAATACGAAAATACTGTTTATACATTTTATTTAAAACAAAAATAATCCCAGTAACTCAAAAGCAACACTTGCTTGAAAACTTAAGAAAACAGTATAATAAACACAACCAACAATGCTTTCCCTAAAGAAATCCGATCGGCTATCATGCCTTCAAACGTTCCCCCAGAGGAAAAAATAAAATAAAATAAAATGAGCTAGCTGGGAAGGCCCACAGCAGATTCCCCAAAAGGTTTAGGTACATAGCATTACTAAGTGTCTACACCACAGTCCCAGGCTCTTCTGAGTAAGCCTTTCCATCTTGACTAAGCGTTTTCATCTGCTGGACTTACACTGGCATACAAAATAAACCTGACATCAATAGGACATTGGCTTTAAGGTATTTTTCTGGGGGCAGTCATGATTAATTGGTGCAATACCATTCATACTCCATCTGGTTTTATTTGTGCCCAGTGGGATGCGTATTTCATGGTTGTCCAAGGTCTGTCTGTGAGTGCAAACATGGAACAGAATGATTCTTTGGATAAGGATACAGGACCTTTATCATCACTTACCCAATCGTTTCACGTCGTTTTTTTTTTTCTTTCTGTACTGTGCATAATAAATATTTAGAAACAGATGTCCCTACCAACCAGAAGGTTTGTCACTAAATATCCTGTTGGTTTAAACGGCAAATTTATTGTTGAGATAGCCATTAGACATATCCAGGCTTGAAATATATACCATTGCTGGCAAATGTTGGCGTTTTGGTCCATCTGCACTGCCATACAAAGCTGGATTTTAAGTTGTTCTGGTGTCTCTAGGAGCTAAACGTATCACAGAGCTTAAAATTTCTTGTTTGTCACACGCGTTCCTTCAAGGAAGCATGCCGCCAATCCTAGTAAAGGTCACGGTTATGTCTGTTTTATAACCCCGGTCCTAGCCATTCTGAAACTCCACGCCCTGATCCAGTCTTGGGAATGTTTTGCTCCTTTGAAAAATTCCTCCTTCCACCCCGGCAACAAATGCCCTTTGTGTCATAATAATTAGGGGGGAAAAAAAAAATCCCTGGAAGATCCAAATTGAATAACAATAAAGATCTGATTGGAACCTTCATAAGCCTGACAATGTAGAATTGTATTTCTTAAAAAGTGTGTAACCACATTTGTCTGGGCAGCAAAAGACACCACAGAATTAGATTAGAATAGAATTTCAACTGACTCCCTAATTTCCTTAGAAGGGCTTGTATTTCAAGCCCTTCCTGTTTCTTTCTGATAGAGAAGGTGTACATTACTAACTATAAGTGATAAGGAAGTATAAAAACAGCCCCTGCCTTGAAAGTACAACCGGAATTAGAATTTAAGTTCACACTTGGAAATTAGTCATTTAGCATAAGTTTAGTTACAACACAGACTATTTGCAATTCTGTTCAATTAGCAGACGCTTAAGCTGAAGTCTGGGGACTCCCCTCTTATTTGTGTTTCATCTTGATTATTATAACTCCTCTTGATTTATACCCTTCCTAACCTCCACACTGGGCCAGGACTAGGTCTTTAGATGATAACCAATAAACATTTCCTAACAAAATAAAAGTTACATCTAAATGGAAGGCCGTACCTGGATATGATGTTTGTTTGAAATACACGCAGGCGTTCCCTTAATTTGAAGTGTGACATTCACGCAAATCTTAAACCTGTAAGAATTTTCAGCCTTGTAAAGCCTGAAGATGAACCGTGTGCTGTAGGACACATCACTTTGGACCTTTCGGAGTGCTTCTACACGAAGGCTTGGGAGGACTGCCCGGGGTTCTGGGGTGATTTCCTCGTGACTCTTCTTAGGGCCCTTGGTCCCCGCTCGGAAAATGGAAAATGCGTGTGTTCTATTCAACCTTGACCTTGGCCAGGACACGCACCACGCATTCAGGTGTGAACCTCTTCTCAACACAAAATCAGTAGAAATGGTTCTCCGGCTGTCTGATCACAAAACGACTGAGACGAGGCAATGAGGAGGAGAAAAAAAAAGGACTAGCCGAGGCTTTTATATACATTCATTGCTTCCACCATGTTTCTGACAAGAAAAATGCAACGTAACTACTTAGAGTGAGTGTGGCCACAAGGCTGTACAATTCTGGGGTCCAGCGGCTGGGCGCATTTACCATTAAAACCAGAAAACAAAACCCCACAGCAAAAGGAAACCAGCCAGAAGTGAGCCCCCAGGAGTTTTTTTATATATATATATACACACATTTTAAGAATATTCTGCAAATCCCGGTTTGAGCAATAACAACAAAAAAGGACAAACAGGCTTTCTATCAAAAACGTCCATGTCCTTTGTTGTCACCTCTAGAGCAGCTCGGAGGGTCTCGCCACGTGGAGGGGACTGTGAACCGACGCCACGAACGGGGTCTCGGCAGGGTAGCAGCACGGGGTTCGATGTTCCGTATGCGTCACTTCTGACAATGTAAACCTTTCACAAAATAATAATTCTCTTAGAAATCGGAATCATTCAAAGGTCTGATCGTCCTGTTCCCTGAGGCCCGCCAGGGAGGTCTGGCTTCATACCGTGGGGTTCCTGCTCTCTCGGTGTGGGGTGCAAGTGTCACTGCATTTCAGGAGGGCCCTGAAGGACAGCCACAGAAAAGGGCCCCGTGGCAGGAGGGCAGGAGGGCTCTAGAGGAGTCTACGTGGAGACAGGCCACATCCGGCAACTCTCAACAGGTCAAACTGTCATTGCCAGAATTTAATCCCCTGGTCACTTTTCATCTGAATTTTCAACTGAATGAACCTCATGGGTTTAACCAAACATCTATGCAATCCTAAATAATGCGAGTTAAATTCTATTTGCCCAGGGACAAATAAACCCTCACGGAACAAGGTCAAAGGGACAACAGATGCATCCTTCACAATGAACAGCTGTGTCGATATGCAAGTGCTCAGAACCTGGCTGGAACAAAGCCCCTCCTTGGCCGGCTCCAGGGTTTCTCAGGTAGCTGAGACTCGGGCTTGTTCTCATCTTCTCAGAAATGCTTTTCAAGAACAGAGAGACAATAATCTCACATGGAAAAAAATTATCCCCTTTGCTAAGAAATAGTGCGTGTAGAGGCCATAACTAAATACAATAATAAAAAAAAAATGCTGAGATGCATGTATTTTTTTTTTTTAAGCAGCTTCTGGACCATCGACCACAGCATTAAACACTGAACATAGTACATTCCAAAGGTAATACAGATAAATGCATACGATACTATGAGGCCACAGTTTTCATGCGTGTCTCAAGGCTTTTTGAACTTGGAAAAAAAGTTCCTGGTTTATTAGCTGAAAATATCACTTCTGTTGCTACTTTTCTGCAGTTTCCCACCAGTTTTTTTGGTTTTTTTTGTTTTGTTTTTTTCTTTTTTTCTTAATGCCCGGGATATACAGATAATCCCCACATTCCACACCTGGAACTTCTGTTTTCCTGTGTCGAGTTTTCAGATAAAACCCAAGCTGCCATGGCGAGATAACGTTGGACATCGTAATTCCCCAGACACAAGCCCACTAATCCACGGCACCTCGTTTCCACGCTTCCTTCAGGATTGACGGCCCTTCCCCAAAGTCATTTAAAGCCGTGCCTGCATCTGCACAGCCAGACGGGACGCAGCGACTCCGCCACCGCACAGGCGGGCGGCCGCAGGGCTCCCGGGCGCTCGAGCGTCTCCTTTCTGCACGCATCCTCGAGGGCGGTGCTCTCAGCCTGCACCACCTCCCTCCGCTAGGAAAGGCACGGGGCCTCTGCTTTCTTCCCTCTGCAATGACAAACACCTTACACGTGACCCAAGTCTCAGGAGTGCTTTTTCCCAGGCTCCACGTGGAAAGGGACCCCAGGGTGCCAGGCCTGGGCCACGACGGCTCTTCCTGGATGGTGGGACGCCCAGCTCTGCCAGCTTCCGGACCCTGGGCGACCACGGGACTCTTTTGCCAACCCCTCGAGGAGGCCAGCGAGGGCCCCGGCTGTTCCGGGGGGCAGGCCCCCCCGAGCTGGGGCAGGTCGGGACTGCAGACTGCGGCCTCCTGCGGAAAAGCAGGCACTTGGGCGGCCTGATGCTCCCGCGTAACCCTAGCCTTCCTGATGCCGAAGTCACGGAAACGCTCACTTCCTCGCATTCCAGAGGATTCTGTTTCATACGCAGAGCCAGGTTTTTTTTGTTTTTTTTTTTTGTTTTTTTTTTTTTTGGGTGGGTGGGGAGCGTATCCAAAATATATGAATATACACATCAGGACTTAAGGTACTGGATGATATTGTATAAATTGCTGAAATGCTTCTCGGCACAATTGGTAGCTTAAAAAAATACTCTCCTATGGTTTAAGGGCATTTTTCCTGTCGCGGTCCTTCAGGATGGCTATCCTGGCAGACACCGAGTCCATCTGAAGCTCCCGATTTCTCTCTTCCAGCCGGGTGGGTACCGTGTGAGCCGCGTGCAGAGTGCCTGCCCGTGGGGCCAGAGGGGATGCACTTCCCACCAAACACCTCCCTCTGGGACTATGACAGCCCCCCTGGGGCGAAGAATGTAAAGAAAATGCACACCTTCTTCCGACCCTCCAGCAGCCAGAACCCTGGCTTCCAGAACAGTCACGTCCCTTGTCCTTCCTCCGTTCGTTTGCTCTTCGGATGATGAGTCCGTCCAGCCGACGAGGCGGAAAGCAAATCCACTTTTAGGCACAGGAGAGGCAGGTGGCACCGCACAGGTGGGGCTTGCAGTCAGGGGCGGGGCTTCCAGAGATAGGATGCTCGATGGGACCGTCTTAAATAAATAAATCTTCTTCTCAGTAATGTAAAAAATAAATGGTATTTCCCTTTGGCAGTAAATAGCTGATTCGACATTGAGCCTGAAAGCCGTTTTTTTGTGTGTTTGTTTGTTTGTTGTTTTTGCTTCTGTTTGCTTGTTTTGAAGAGACCATAGCTTTGTTCCATGGTGCATCACTGGCGATGCATATCATCTACTGCTTTAGTGAACCTCTTGCATATTTGTTTGTGGCAGGCCCGCTGACTTCACTTGTGGCCCAGGTAGGCCCCCAGGCTGATGCAAGCTCCCACCAGCGCCAAACTGAGCAGCGCCTTCAGAGACAGCCAGGAGAAGTCGAACAGAGGCCGCATGCTGGGCCCGTACAGTTCCACGAAGGCATCCTGCAGAGGGGAGAAGAGGAAAAACAGAGCGTGAGCACGCAGAAGGCCGGCCTGCAAGGAGACAGGCGTCCTGCCACCGCCTCCGCGGGAGGGAGGACACTCTTTGGGGGCAAAGATTTCCACTTCCATTCAAGAAACATGGACCCAGACCCTGTGCCTGTGCCAGGCACCACGGAGAAACAGCAGTGCATGCAACGGATGAGACGTTCCTGCCTCACGAAGGAAGCTTTTCCCGGGTCGAATGAGATGAACAGCAAACAAAATAAATGTATCAGCCGGTGGATTAGAGAGTGGTACACGCTAAGGGGAAACACCAAACAGCAAAGGCTGTTAGGAACATGGGAGGCTTTGCAATTTCTGCTCGCATGGCTATTCAGAAAAATAGTACAAAACCAATGACTGCGCCGAGACTCCTTTATTGACGGCTTGCTTTATGCCGGGCACTAGTAACGAATGCCTAACCCGCATTCCTCTATTCCTGATACCTATCTTATGGAGTCATTTGATTATTCCTGTTCTGTAGAGAAAAATAGAAGGAAAAAAAAAAAAAAACAACCCCCAAAACAGACCTGAGATTCACAGAGGTTAAAGGATTTAATCAATGGCAGGGCAAGACTGGAACGCGGATCCAAACCAGGGCCCTCCCCCACCGCCCCAGAGATTACCAGCAGCCCAAGGTGCCAACAGTGCGAAGGCTGAGAAAGGCTTCGAAGCAACGCTCTCATCACGGACCACAGAGGACCCAACAGTCCATCCAGCGTGTTTACAGCTTTGGTCACAGCACCAGATTAGTGACTTAGCCAACAAGAGGGTGGATGGATGGCCTGGGCCTTCAGACCTACTGGGTTATTAGCTTTTACCAGGAGAGGGCGCAAGGGTTTTCTTCTTTTTAAACCTGTTCTTAAAATGGTCTAAACTTGAGCCTTAGCAAAGTGCAGCTCTAACAGACATAAAAGAAATATGTGCATCGTGCTCTCAGCACAAAGTTGTGGTCACGACCATGATTTTCGTCCCTATACATAGTCAGGGGTCAACGGGGCAGGGAAGGGTCGGGACATGTTTCCGGGCAAGAGAAACTCTGTCTCTTGCAAAGTGCATCCTGGCTGTGAATGTGTAATAGTGTCCCCCCTCCAAGCTGCTCTCTCTGACGGGGGACAGGCTGGAACCATGAAGAGCCCAGCCAGAGGTCACCCTCAAATCCCTCAGGGCACTAACTGGGCTGTCTGCAACCCAGCTTGACCCTGAGAAGATCAGAGGTCAGACTCTGCATTTCTTTCGTTACCGATGGAGTTTCTATGGTTAAGACGCTGGCCATCGGACCTTTCTGGACAAGGAGTCATCCTGGGAACAAGTGGAGGAAGCAGGGACCAACGGCTGGCATTTCTTCCCTGTCTGCCTGGTGCACAGTCCAGGGGGCAGAAGAAATGCCTCTCTGAGTACCTCTCCCTCTCTGGGGCTGGAATAATCCCCTTGTGACCCTCGTCCCCCACGTACTTAACTGTGCTTCTAACGGGCCATTTCTGATATGCACATAAAGAAAAACATTTCCAGAGTGGATGAGCTATGGGAGCATCTCTTGACCCAAAGGATGGGCACCGAGGTGCTGACACAGCCCCCGGGGGTCTGAGAACCACTCTGGACTTGGGGGAGAAGGTCTGGATGAAATCTCGGCCTTGACATTTTATTGCTGATGACCTTGAACAAATGACCCTACCCTGAGCCTCATTTATTTCACCCATAAAACTGGGTGTTGTGAAGATTAACATGGGTACTCAAAGCCATTTGTCAACGCGGCCCGTAACGGGAACTCGTGGGAGTCCAGCCTCACTCCCCAGTGCGCCCCCCTGCAAACTGCCTCAGACTTCCTGCACCTGCCCGCCCGCCACAGGGCTCGCGGAGTCCACCGGGGCTGCTGGTTTACAGAGGCGCTGGCCTAGCCCCCTCTGGGGAGGCAGCTTTGGGTTCCGAGATGCTTGGTGATTTCTATAGAAACTGAGAATTAAAAGACACACGTGAGATGGTCTGGTCCAAGCCGGAAGTGGAAAAGCGATGCCATCCCCACCCCGACTCCTGAATGACGGGTCGGAGCCAGGCCACAGGGCTGAGGGTGTCGTTAACCTCCCCGGGGCCGGATCCCCCCCGAGCACTGCCCGTTTGTGTTCCGAAGCGCAAAACAGAGCCCGGGGTTTCAGGACCGAAGGCCCCTGCGAGCTCCTCTCGTGGAGT
Organism: Eonycteris spelaea; assembly: GCA_003508835.1. Lineage (NCBI taxonomy): Eukaryota > Metazoa > Chordata > Mammalia > Chiroptera > Pteropodidae > Eonycteris > Eonycteris spelaea. The sequence continues at coordinate 2,374,356 of PUFA01000056.1, forward strand.
CTCCCTGCGTTTTCAAACATCCTGATGAGGGCGATTTCCGAAGTCTGTTTGAACAGTCTGTCATTATTTGTTTACGTTGGAAAGCTGTTTTAAATAAACACACGCTCATTTTATGTATCGAAAGCAACGAAGACGGAGAAAGAAAACCTGGGCCGTGGTCATGCGGTTCGGACGAAACCCCAGGCTACGTGTTCAGGAGGCGCCGAGCCCTCGCTCACGACGGGGCCGGCAGGGGCTCTGCCTGACCACGGCTGTGCACGGCGCGTTCCCAGGGGAGGGCCCCTCTCCTTCTGCTGGCCCCTCACGTCAAAGAGGAGGCAGGCAGCCCCACCCCGGCTCCGGATGCTCGCGTGCAGGCAGCCTCTCCACAGCCTCCCTGGCCCGCGTTCCCCCTGGGTCTGCACCGATGGGGCAGGAAGGCCGAACTCACGGCCCCAGCCCCTGCTCCAGGGCAGGACATGAGTCGGGGGTGCTGTGGGGACCAGACCTGCCTCGGACTCTGAACTGGGGGTGGGGTGGGGGGTGGCAGCAAAGTGTCCCGTCCCTCCCCAGTGCTGCAACCCTTCCAACTCCCTGCTCCACCTCTCGCCTTCCCTCCCCCCACATACACGCACGCACACATGTGCACACGCACACACGCACCCCGCCCTCCAAAGTCTTCCTTTGCCCGTCAGAACCCTGCAGAAAGTTCTATTTAGACCCGGTTTCAAAGAAAATGAAATTGAAAAACAAATGAATCAGAGGGGCCCCACTGAAAAAGGATGGGGCCGAGCCGACAGGCCCGGGTGGGCGTGGGGAGCCCCCGTGCTCTCAGACAAGGGGGGCCCCGCCGGGTGCAGGCAAGTGTGAAGGAAGACCTTCCACGTGTGACAGTGAGTGTTCAAAGCCTGTCTTTTTTTTTTTCTTTTAAATCAATTCCCCGTCCAGTTATATTTATCTTGCAAAAATAATCAAATACACAGGTTGCTTAGAATAGTTCCCATCTGAAAAGAACTTAAACGTCTGAACAGGTTACGGCTGAACAGGTTACGACGCATCCATACCGTGGAAGATGGGCCAGCCGTTAAACATGGCACCCTCTATCTACTGGCAAAGAAAGGTGTGCCCAGTATCAGCTGGGGTGCAACGGGTAACAGTTAAACCGGGGTTTCCGCAAGTTCGGGCGCCTGGCTCAGTGTCGGTTCTCAGCCATTCGACGGTGGGGGAATTTCACATACCAAGAAAATTAGGAATCCAGCAACCTCTGAGCTGGCTGTGGATACAGGCATTTTAGGATCGTGGAAGCGTCTCGGGAGGAAAGCCATTCTGCCCTCAAAGAGCTGACAACCCAGAGAGGACAGCTCTGGGTAGCTGCTGAAGCAAACGAAACCAGGGCACGCGTCACTGTGTCCTGCGCAGGGCAGATCCCGCCGGCCAACAGCAAATCAAACACCGCTCTCGAGCGCCTTTGACGGTTTCTATTTTTTCGCGGCTTTAGAATTCTGTCGCCATGGGGAACCCCTCCCTCGCAACAACGCGAGGGAACAACAAAAAAGGGCAGGTCAGAGGGACACACGACGTCGCGCTGGAAGGTCAAGTTCAGATCCCCAACGCTGGCGTGTCGTGAAGCCTGAGAAAGAAACGAGCTCGTTTCTCGGAGGTGAGGCATACGGACGCGGAACAGGCGAAGTGAATTCACTTACAGTGGGTAGCGAAGAGCAGGCCGGAGGTGGAGGGGGCCAGCAGAGGCGGGGCTCCGCTCCCGCCCCGGGGCGTCCCACGCGGGGACACCCCAGCCAGCATGTTGGCTGGTTCCTCCACCCCACCGGGCGCCGCCTCCCTGCTGCCCCCGTGATGTGCTTCCTGCAATCCCAGCCTTCCCCTGCGCCCCAAACCTGATGACCCCACCCCGTGGCAGCCTCGTGGGCCCTTCCAAGTGCCGCCTTGTCTCCTGTGCCCTCCTCGCTGCTGAGCAACTGCTGTCACCTCCTTCGTCGCTGAGGAAACCGGGGCCCCTGGATGGCAACGGCTGTGGCGTGCTATCCTGGAACACTTTCTAACTGGCTTCTCCTCTATCTGACCTTCCCCGGTCCCCTTTGCCCGGCCCTCTTCAATCCCGCTGCCTCCCGATGCTTCTGAAACCTTCCTCCCACAAATGTCCCTGCTTTCAACTGCAATTCCAAGGTCATCCTTCCTTTGGTCTCTTTTTCCTTAGCGTCTACAAACATTTAGATCTCCTTGGCGGGAAGACATGTGTCTGAGTTAACCCTTGAAGGCAAGGAGGCGGGGGGGGAATCTTCATCCACCGACGCAATTAAATTAGAAAAGGAAATTCAGACTTTCCTCAGAATGACCACGCCGACGCCGTGTTCCACCCTAAGCAGTGGCTTCTTTCCCCTTGCTGACCCGGACGAGCTGCGAACCCATCCTGGCGTTAACCCCCGTGGCCTGGCTTCTTCCTCCACGGTGCCTCTGAAACCACCCGCCAGGGACCCCCGAATACCCAGGGCACGGATAAATTCACTGGACGCTTTCCAGGGTGACCCTTACTGGGTGCTCTGATGCACGGGACGCCGAGACCGCGGAGGGCCTCTGCCCCCCAGAGCATTCCCTCTCTGCCTCCTGCACGGGCTCATCCTCCTCTGCCGGCCCTGACAGCTGCCCGCTGCTCCCTGGGCTTCCGTCTGGACTGTCTGCCTCTTTCTTTGCCTAAGCTCCTTCCCTCTCATTGTCTCAGACCCCCCCCCCCATGATGACGGCTCTGAAATCTCTGAAATCTCCACATCCAGCCCTGCCCGATCCGGATCCCAGCAGCTTTCTAAGATGCCCCACTGGCACTTACGATGCAGCCTGCCCCCAAGTGAAGCCGTTGCATTCTCCTCCGGCAAGCCCGCCTCCCCTCCTGGCTCCACTGTGCCTACCCTGTGAAGCAAACCTACACCCTGAGGGTCTTCTACATGTTCTCTTCTTCCTCACCCTCCACCCCCGCCATTCATTCACTGGTAAATCCCATACTCTTAGGCTGAATTCCTCCAGAAGCGACTCAGAGGCAAAGACTGGAATGTACGCCGTTTTCTTGAGAGGGGATCGCAGGAAACTCTAGTGGGTTGGGGGGCGGGGAGGGAAGTGAGACAGAAAAGGGAAAGAAGCCCTGAATTACCTGAGCAAGCGAGCTGCTACTGCTGGAAACTGGAACTTAATCCTGTGGCCAAGCTGGGGCGCAGTGCAGAAAACGCCCCTTTCGTTACCCTGCTCAGGGCCCTAGGGAGCTGGGGCATCTATACACCAACTCCTCATAGTCACTGGCTGAGGGCTGCTCCCCAGTAGTTCCGGCCGGTCAGGAGCACAGGCAAAGTGGCCTCCGGAGGCCAGAGAAAGCCCTTAGGGAACGCGATGCAGACGCTGTCCCTTCTGTGGCTGGGGGTCAAGCTGGAGAGACCTGAAGTGGCCAGGGCCAGGGGACTCAACAGGACAGTACATGCAGGTTTAACCACCTCACTGCCCGCCAACCCCGACCCCTTCTCTCCTCAGCATCGCCGCTACGACTTCCCGTCCCACTCCTCCGCCTCCCGTCTTCCGTCCCCTCTGCACACCGCAGCCGGAGTGACCTACTCAGAATCGAAGCCATCACCTCCACGCTCAGTCCACATTCTGTACCATGAGGGTCCCAGCGCTCTGGCCCCAACCTAGCTCCCCTGCTCGCTTGAAGGTTGTTAGCTTTGGTTCGTTCACTCAGGGATTCAGTGCGATCCTTTTCTGCAGGCAACTTTCTCCAAGCCCCTAGGCCGAGCGCAACAATCCTGGCCTCTTCCTTCGATTACCTGAAGCTCAGCTGGTCACCTGTCTCTCTTCTCCCGTTCACTTTAGCACCTGGAGGTGAGGAAACCACATTTTGTTTCTCTCTGAATCCCTGCAGCCTGAGTCTGCCACACGGTAGGCACTCAGCACATGTTTGTGGAACTGAAATAAACTGATTCCTTTTACTCTAGAACAGGTCTGCTAAACATATCTTAATAGAGGGTATTTTTTTTAAAGGGGAGGGTGTTCAAAGGACAAATACATAACAGGCTTAAACAGAATTCAGTTTCGTTCTGTTTTCCCAGCAGACTCATCTTCCTCGGAGGGGATGCCGTCCAGACAAATCCAATAGTCAGCGTCTGTGCCCTGCTGGTTGTTAAAATATTTTGAATTGCACCCCGCCTGCAGGCCTTGTGAGTCTCCAAGAGAGAGAGAGAGAGAGAAATGGTGTAGCATTGTCTAAACTCCTTTGGCCCCTCAGCCCTCTGTCAGGGAGATTCCCGCTGTGTTACGAAGACACACTTTGAAAATGACACCCACGGGAACACAGTGGCCCTTGTGGTACCTGGTCCTGCATTCCAGGGAGACTCACTCCCATTGCTACCTGTGGCTGCTCCAGCCCACAGCCTACTGACAGGCCAAGACAGAGGTCAGGCCAGGAGGAAGGGGGAGAAGGGAGGGAAGGACGGAGGGAGGAAGACACATGCCCAGCAGAGGGGAGCCTCCCCTCCCTCCGAAGCCAAGGAAGCAGTCATTCTCTTGACACCCACCGTGCCTGAGATCAAAAGGGGAAGCCAGCGGCCGGGCTGCTGCGAGCAGGGCCCGGCAGAGCACACGCGAGGAAGTGAGGACTTTTTTCTACCTGAATAAAGCAGCTGGTGAGGAAGTGACTCCATTTCCCCCCTTATCATTGGCTGGGCAGGATTTCCTCTGCCGCCACTTTGTGCTGAATGAGTCTTGAGGGTTCCGTCTGCAGATCAGAGCCACTCTGGCAGTTGCAAGCTTCTGTCCCCTGTGGCTCTTCCTCCCTCACCACCCCCACCCTCCCCACCCCTTACTCCCAAATATTGATTCCGGGTTTAGGGGAAAAGGAAAGGGATACAAACAACCCTTCAGCATGTCACTGAAGGACACACAGCTGCCTGCCCAGCCTGGGCAGCATGACACCCCCTCTCCCAGACTGGCCGGGCCACCCCCAAAGTCATTCCTAGTGCAAGGGCTGGATCCTGGAGGGGCTCTGAGCCCACGGGAGAGGCTAGCTGAATTACAGGCCAACGACATAAAATGAAACCTAATCTAAGGGTCATCTGGATGTAACTAGAAACCTGCTAGAGAAATGGCAGGAGATGAAAAACCCAAACAAAACAAAACCCAAAACTTGCCCGCCCCCTGCAGCAGGCGCGAGGGACCTTCGGGGAGGGGGGGTACTTTGCGATGCAAATCAAGCAGAGGCCCTTGGGAGCTGGGAAATGGGGTGGGGGAACGCAAAGCCCAACAGTTCCTTCCCTTCCTGAGCAGGGCACGTTTTGAAAATAGTTCGTAGAGGCGTCTGATGCGCCAGGGGACCCTGCAGCCATGGGGCCAGGTCAACGGCCGCTGGTCCTGTCCACCTGCCGGAGGAGAGGAGAGCTGAGCCAGCGTGGATGTTGTTAGTCTAACTGCCTCCGGTCAGGTAGGAGGTGTTCCCTGGAGGGGAGTCCAGAGGAAAATTCCCGCTCTCCGAGCCAGGCAAATACTGCAGGGAGAAGGGACTCAGCCCCAGTGGCTTAGGTCCCTCCTGCCAGGAGGCACCAACAACCCCGTGCTTCGAACGACGGACCGTTGGTAGAAATGGGCCATGCAATGCACCTCTAGCAAAGTGCGCTAAAAATATGCCAATGATTGTGCTAGTTGGTTCATCACGTGCTATTTGGTTCATCACAAGCCAAAGCGGGAGGACCTACGGCCGTATCTATACTGGACCTTGAAATCGCATCTACAGGTGCCACATTCATTCAGGAACCAGACAGCTTTATACGGTGCCAAGGAGTCTTACAGCCAAATAAGGCAGGCCCTGCCCTCCACAGCCTGCCCGGTAACATTCTCCGGCATTTGCAGTAGCTTTGAGGGGCGTGAGAGTTTTCTCAGTGCTTTCAAAGCACAGTGCGTGGGGGTGGGGGTGGGGAGGTGCATTTATCCATTTCTCCTGCAGGGTCCTGGGGAGGAGAGAAGAGACGAGGCAGCTGACCGCACCGTAAGGGGGGCTTGCGGGGTCCTGCCTCGAGCACGTCGATGTTAAAACGCAGCTTCTCCATTTTCCTCCCTTACCTTCCTCATTCCACTGCCTTCTGCTGGCCAGACACTTCAGAGGGCCCTGCAGCTTCTGGGGCGTGGCCTTTTCTTTGGGGCTTGTGCTCTTTTCACTGTTTGGGGGAGCATCACTTTACGATCTGGCGTTGGGCAGGAGAGTATGTCGAGCAAAGAAAGGGTCATTACCACAACTCCACACGACAAAGACACGTAGTCCAATTCAACACGTTAGAACAGGCAAAGATGTGGACAGACACTCGCCAAAGAGGATACACCCCGTGGCCGCGAAGCACAAGAAAAGGTCCTCGACATCATTAGTCATTAGGGAAATGCAAACCCAAAACCACAATAAGGTATCACTTCACACCCACTAGCGTGGCTATCATGTAAAAAACTGGACAATAACAAGTGCTGGCAAGGAGGAAGGGAAACCGGCGGCCTCGCACAGCCGGTGGGAATGGGCAAGGGTGCCGCCGCCGCCGGGGAGGGGGGGGCTGGCGGTGGTGCCTCAAAGCCCCGAACGGTCGCCGTGCCACGCGGCGACTCCCCGCCTGGACGTGCGCCCCAGGTCACCGACACCGTGCGTCCACACACGCCCCGTGTGCGCATGTGCACCGCAGCGTCCGGCGTGGAAACCCGAGGGTCCGTCAACCCCGGGAGAGACGCCCGGCGGCCTGTCCGCACGACCGCAGGTCATCCAGCCCTCGGAAGGCACGGCGCGCTGGGGCCTCGTGGCTGGGCCTCCCGCCGTGCTCGGGGGAAGCGGCCCACCGCCCAAGGCCCCTCGTGCGGCCAGACAAGGCCAGGCCACAGGGACAGTGGCTGTCGGGGGCTGAGGGGCGCGGGGGACGGGCAGCGACCACTGCTGGGTACGGGGCGTTTTTTTTTTTTTTTCTTTTTGAGCGATAAAGTTCTGGAAGCAGATAACGGTGAAGGCTGCACACCCTTGTGAAATACTGAAAACCAACCAATCGCTTTACATGGAACGTTGCTATGCTCTGGCAATGATTTCGAAAAACCCGGCTGCGTTCCTCGCACGCCAGGAAGGAGGGGGGCTCGACTCGCTGTGTAGGGCACAGCCTTCGACGGACGGGCTCGCTGGTTCCCCAAGTCTTGCTCACGGCTGTGGGAGACGGGGCTCTTGCTGGTTAGAAACTTCACACAACTGTTATCCTCCCGTTCACGAATGTTTTAGAAGGTAGGCGGTGGCGAGGCGGGTGACGACTGTTCTGGGTGAGAAGCTGCGATGGCTGGGTGCTAATCCAGGCGAGAAGCGCGCTCTCCGCCCCCGGCCTTTGACGTCCCCAATCCGAACCCTTCATCGGCAGCTGAGCTCCAAGGACCCTTCTCTCCGGTCGGCTTTCACAGTGAGAGAGCTTTTATTCTCCATCTTTTCTTGTGCGTCTCTTAGGACCTGACGTGAGCTCTCCGGACGCATGCCAGAGACGGTGTCTCTGTAAATGGCTGACCTGGTCTCTGGGGGGTGCTGTCTCTGCCATGCTCTGGCCTCTATAACCCTCCTTTCGCCCCAAATCCACAGATGGCCTCACGCGCCAGGTGTCCCGGTGTGCTGGCCGTGCAGCTGTGGCCTCTGCCATAGCCGTGTGCCTCTCTGCTCTCCATCCAGGCACTTGTCCCACAGAGCCCTCTGCCTCTCACGCCGACGTTCATTAAACCTGGCGACATCGGTGTGCCCCAGCGTGGCGTGGGCGCGGGGGGGGGGTGCGCTGCTCGTCCTCAGTGTCGGACAGGGCTCTCCCCCACCTGAGGTGGGCCGGGCGTGCCTGGGCGCACCGGCGTTCCGAGCGCACCCACCCGCTGCCTCCAGGTATGTGAACGTGGAACGCGCCCCTCTGCGCCTGGTGGCAGATGACCGTCAGGCCGCAGGTCGCCGTCTGGGCAGGGCAGGGCTAAGGTGCTCGCCCCTCCGACGGCCGGCCGCTGTAAGAGTTAATTCATGAAAATATGCCCGAAACGGGAACTGAAAGCAGATGCTTGCCGAGTTCTGCAGCTCGGCCTGATCACTGTCATCAGGGCGCTGCTGCTGAGGGGGTGGGGGGCCGGCAGGGGAGGGGGGGTTCTTTCATTTATCAAGCGTGGAGGGCCAGCGCTGGGGGCCAAACGTCTGACTCTCCCTGGTTGAAATCGGCAAGCGTTGACTGAGGTGGGTGGCGGGGAGGAGGGCGGAAACCCGGCCTTCTTAATGGGAACTTGCTGAAAGGGGCCTCGGACCCAGCGTAGGGCGTCCCCGTGAGGGGGGCCGGGCAGAGGGGGCTCGTGTGGCTGGCACCCCAGTGGGCGGGCACCGCCAGGCCCCCAGCCACGCCGGGGCGATGCTCGCTTTCACGGTGACCGCGAAATCAGCACGGCACTTTCCTGGATGCTCCACTCCCGTGCTGGTCCCGGCCTCGATGACAGGCTCAGACACCGGCCCGCGGCCGGATTCGCGCCCCGGAGGGCCGGTGAGGCTCCCGGCGTCCGGTCCGTGGCAGAGAAGCCGCAAACTGCTTCACCCTCCCAGGCTGTGCACAGCTTTGCTCAAAGGCACCCGAACAATGGTCTCAGCTCCCCCAGTCCTGCAGCCCGTGAGTCCCGGTGTGACCGACGGCCCAGGTGACTGGGGTGATCCCCGAGCTGCTGATGGGATGAGCCGGTCCCCCAAACCACGGAGGCCCCGAGTAACAGAGGAACAAGTGTACGGTCCACGCCGGGGGTGAACTCGCTCAGGGGGTTCCAGATGGGCGTCCTACAGCAAAAAATCTGCTTTCACTTTGTCCTTTAAGATTGAGTTCAGTTCACCTGGAAAGCCTCAACGTGAATAAAAACAGATGCATTTCAAGGCGCACTGCCCGGCTCCCTGAGCATCCTCTCTCCTCCCGCACGGGAGGGTCTTCCTGTGGCCAGGGGAGACGGACGGCAGCCCTCTCCAGCTCGAGGAAATGCGAAAGTCCCTGTCAGCAGCAGCAGCTGTCGGGCTGAACCGGGCAAACCCCACGCCGTCGGCCCTGGGGTTCTGGATCCGGGCTCGTGAACGCATGGACGCGGATACGCCGGTGTGGCCTCGCCTCTGAGTGGCCGTTTCCTGTGAAGGGCTTGTGCCAGTGCGTGCTCTCTGTGGTCAGCACAGGGCCTCACACACACACAGAGAGAGGGAGAGACGGCGGGAGAGAGACACACAGACACGGAGACAGACTCACAGAGACAGGCAGAGAGACAGAGACAGAGATCCGGAAAGCAAAAGCGCCCACGGAACAGCTCCGAGCGAACAGAGGGGCTGACGACATCTCCCACCGGCACCGCCTCCAGGGGCGCAGCTGACAGCTGGCGGGCCTGCAACAAGGGCTCCCCCTCGCCACGCCACCAGCCGGCTGCGGACGCCGACAAGGTCAGGAAACGACATGTGCACGCTGAGCGAGGCCTGGCACTTAGAGACGCCGTGGCTCTGGGCGCGTGACGCCCACGGCAGCTGCCTCACACTCAGACACACCTGCCGCTGGCCGAGCACAGCCTGTGAGGCCAGCCTGCAGGAGCTGCTCACGGATCCGCTGGCTGGACCCCGGGGGCATCTGAACCACGCCCAAGAGCTTTGCCACACCTGCTGCCCTCAGCTGAGTGAGGGGCAGGGCAGGACTCACAGGCGAGGCTGGCCGGCCAGCGGTCAGTGCCCTCACCTACGCGCATGGTCTGACAGCTCCTGCCACCGGACACCTTGGAGAGGGCCAGCTCCAGCCGAATTCGATGCTGCACACTGCCCGGGCGCCTGCTCTGGGCACAGCACGGCACGCGGTGCCTGGGGGAAATGCCGATGAGCACGGTGTCGGCGTGACAGCGAGCTCGCTGGGCCCCGTATAGTGCCTCACCCAAACCAAGGGTTCGCTAAACACTTTCCAGCGGGACGACGCAGAGACAGCAGCGTCTCACTGAAACACCGTCCACACCTGAGGTCCGAAGAGGCAGCTCAGGCATGGGCTGGTGAAGCCTTTGGGATGGACTTTGTGTCGAGAGAATCAATTATTTCCACGCCAAGGGAACCCCGCGGCAAGTGCGTGAATCTTCAATCCGTGCGCAAGATGCTTTGCATAATAAAATCGGTGCCAGCCTCAGACGGCTCTCGCCAGCGCTGAGTAGGGCTTCATTTCACGAGTGTGGCCTTGGCTGCGACTTGGATCTCTCTCTCTGGACGAGTCTGAATCAAGCGACCTAACTGCGGGCAAATCAATCACTTATCAAAAGTATCTATTTAGTGTCTACTTCTGCAACTATCCAAACCCCATGAGGCGGCTCTCCCAAACGTACAGAAGAGGCGGGGGCCGGAGAGGTTACGTGACGTGCCCAAGGTCGCACCGTTCAAAGTGGAAAAGCTGGGATCTGAATCTAGGACTGAGCAACTCCCAGGCATGCACTTTTCCCACTATTCTTTGCTCCTCCTCTTGGAGACGGAAAAGGAGGATGAGATCCAGACCTTGAGGCGACAAGCCAGAAACCCGGAGGTCACCGAGAACGTGGGCGTGACAGGGAAGGCTCGGTAAATGCAGCGAGCGTCGAAGGTGGGCGGGAAGAGACAGGAAGTTGGAAGAGGCTGACCCGGGCTTTGCAGAAGGGGAGAAACGAGGGGACGGCATTTAAGGGCCATCGCGTGCGGGTCGGGGGCCCCCGACTCGTGGCGGGTCCTGGCGTCGCTTGTGCACGCGGGTCAAGTGAGCATGGCTGTCACACCGGCGAGACGCCCGTGCGCCCGCAGAGAAAGCACAGGTCACGGGACCCCACGCACCCCCACCCGATCCCGATCCCGCGCGTGGCCCTGCGGAGCCCCTCAGCCCGTGCTCGACCCTGGACCCCGACACTGCACCTGCCACCTTGAGCGCATCGAAAAATGCCACGTAGAGAGAGAGAGACGCGAACCCCAAGCAGCAGCCCGCCACAGCATTCAGGAAACGCCCCCCGACTTACGGGGCTGCTTCCCGGGGAGTTCCCTGGAATGTCAAGGAGAGCAAAATGTCCCTGAGTCACAAACACACGCCAACTCGAGGCCCGTTCAGAGTACGAAGAGAGAAGGACCAGCAACCCCTGCAGCGGAGGCTGCGTTTCGATCCTTCTGGGGTTCTCTGCTCAGTGGTTCCCGCTGGGTCTAAAAGCAACTGAGGGCGGGGACCTCGGCCTGGCTGCACAGAGCATTTTACGAGACCCTGTCGGCTCGCTGGGTGTTTAACGCTCTGAAGGCCGATGCGCTTCCGGAAGGATGGAGGTTGGAGCGGAGTCTGTGGGTGCACACCGACAGCGGCAGGGCGGCCCGACGAGCCAGACACGCTCACAACAGCTCAGGAGCTGCGGCGGAGAGGGAGCAGGTTCGGGGTGATCGATGCCTCCCGTACGCCAGCAGGAAGACGGAGAGGTGAAGGCAGAGTGGCCGGGACTCGGGTGCACACAGCGGCCCGGACCCGAGTGGGTCCTCGGGGACCTCAGCCTCCACTGCATCACACACAGGACACCCCTCTCACATCCCAAATCCTTTCCCCCTGAAATCCCCGCTGTTTCTTTCCTTTTGTCTTTTTCTTTGCTTTCCTGGTCCCTCCTTGGCTCGCGCTTTACCAGTGGAGGGTCATTCCGCAGCTCTGATTCTGTCCCTGGTCTCCCCGTGCCTGCCCCTCTCTAGGACAAGCGGCTCCGAGTTTCCGGGAAGAAGGTGATCCCCAGCTTCTCGGGCGTGTGGGGGGCTGCCCGCTGGCCGAGGGATCTCCTGAAGGCCCTGCAGCCGTGGGAAGGGCACGGCCCCACGGCGGGGGACCGTCCAGACCTTGGGCTGGGGACAGGACCTCGGTCGTGGGCGCCGGTGGGAGGATCTGGGCTGGGTCTGAAACCTGGCATCCTTGCGGCCACCTGACTGGGGTCACCGGACAGGATGCCAGGCCTGCCACCCCGGCTGAGGTCGGAGCCAGATGCTTGCTCCTCCAGCCTCCACTCCCCCTCACGGGGAGAAACACCCACAACACAATGATGGGACAACTGGAGCAGCTGCGTGGCAGACGAGATGTCTAATGGTCAGGTGTTCCTGGTGCGTTTTTACCTCTACCAAATCCTTGAAATCCCTAAGTCTTACAAATTTATGTGCTTTTTCATTTCCATTTAAACCTGAACCATCACTTACATGTCTTCAAAGGTAATCCTAACCTACTAAAACAACCTGAAAAACTCCCCCCTCCTCCCCCCAAAGTAGGGTTATTCCACATGCACCTGAAAGGTCTCTGAGAGCTATTGGATCCCGGGCATAAACTCACGGTTGACGGATAACAGATGTGAATGCGTTAAGTTTTGCCAACTTGGTATCTCGGTGGGAAAAAATAAGTCTACGAAGGGTAATTTTCAATCTTCAAAAACGACCATTTCACTGCCATCACATCCAGAAGACCTTCAACAGCACAGTTAAGAATCCCAGGTTTTAACGTCTGACAGCGGTACGGACCTCCTGCGAGGTGAGAGCTGGGGCAGAGCTGTCGGTGCCTTGGCTCCGAAGCAGCCGGCCACGTCCTCCCCGCCCGACACCCGTGTACGTCTGTGTGCTCTGCTGTCCTTGGTCACACACAACACAGTCCACGCGGAGGGCGCCCGGGTGGCCCACGTGCCGACTGCTCTGGACCGAGGGCCATTCCTTGCTGTCAGGGGTGTCGTCCCTCCAGGTTCCGGGAACTTTATCTGTGACAGGGAGAGAAGGCCCCACGTGTCCTCTGAAGGCCCTCTCCGTCTCCAAGTTTCCCTAACTCTCAGACTCTGGGACTCTGTTTTGTGTTCGTGCACTGGAAGCAGGAGAGATGAGATGGGTTAAGTAACTCGTAGGAGCAGGCGACTCGGGCCCCCTGGGTTCTCACGGAAAGCCCCAGAACTGCCACTGCCTCTGTCCTGGGTGCGGACGGAGGCCTGCATCCTACAGCCGGTTTTACAAGAGGGGACCTGGCAGGACTGCCCCCCTGGGAAGCCGGAATGTACTTGATCTTCTAGACAGCGAGCGAATGGGCAAGTGCCCAAACCCATCGAGGCGCCAGAAGCAAGAGCCCCAGGCAGGTCTTCCTACACCCCAACCCCTGCACCACCTCAGGGGTGCATGCCACAGCTACCGAGGACGGAAGTCCAAGTGGAATGAGAGCCACATTTCAATGACATGAAGAAGATTCTATAAAAGCTCAAGAGATGCCTTTCCTGGATGGGCCCTACTTACCACTTGTAATTAATATGCATGAGTGGTAACTTGCCAGTGATAAGTTCATCGATCAAAGGAACGTTATGGCTTTTCAGATAACACGGTCATGTGTTTCTCAAGATTACCACGCTATTCCTTCTCGGCCCGCCAGCATTTCTCGGACTCCCTCGGACCGAAACTTTCCATCCTTAGGTCTTTTCCCAGAATAGTTTCCCCTCTCCCGCTTCTGGAAATTACAGAGAAAGCCATGCAGTCATTTTTGGGTTATCAGACTGTGAAAACTTTGTTTTCCAAGCTTCAAAAATCATTGAACTGCCTCTCCCCACCCCACCTCACACACCCCCTCCCCCCATTTCAGATAACTCGAAACTGGTCTGGATTCACGACAACCTTGGCATGGACCGAGAACGAGGACTTAACCTTGTTTGGAACCGAAAAGAGGAATATCCACTGTCTCTCTCTCTTTTCCATTTTTATTAAGACAGTATTTTTTCCTTTTAGCTGGATGATGTATACTTTTAACATTCCAGGAAAAAAAGCGTCAGTGATATGCAAGTCATAATAAAAGAAAATCAAAAGAAATGCAATTACAAGGGACAGGGAACTTCATCATTTTTAGTATGAAATGCCCAGAGGAAAATCTAATTTTCAAAATTACCAGCACCACATAAATGAGAAGAGAATATATGTAAAGATTTGTTATTTTAAGAGTTAACTTAATCCTTAATCTTCCTGGCTCGGGGGTTTCCTCCTTATTTTTAAAGGCCAAAAGTGATGCTTTGGTGCTGGGTAAGGCGTGCACCTCACTCAGGCACTGGAATAGCAAGAAGAGGGGACAGATTTTCCTGGTCTCTTGTCCACCCCTTGGAATAGAGGAGGACACAAGAAATGATGTCAAAAAAAGAGTGAACTATGTGGAAGACGAACAATCGCCCGTCTTTCCCATTGATTACAAAGGGGTCTCTGCAAATGAGATGAAATGCTCACGTGGCCCACTGGAGTTGATCCCCTGTTTCTGCCTCTACCAACTGGTTTGACCCCCACAATAACAGGTAAGTTGTCACCCCGACTTGACAGGTGGCCAGCGACAGGTAACTATTCTGAGGACACACATGGTTAATCGATGGTGGAACCAGGATTCGAACCCAGAAATCTGACAAAGTAGCTTGCCTTGCCACACTACCACGCGGCCGCCTGACAAAGAAGTATGACTCCCAGCTCGACGAGCTTCACAAAGGCCAGGTGTCATAGTTTTGAGGACAGAGGTGACTTGACTATTTCTAACAGCTCTGCCTCTTGGAAAAAGTCTCAATTAGGAGAAAATACCCAGCTCATGTATGTCGTAAATGCTGGCCGACATCCGGGGGCTTTGATTTGTTTCTCACGGATGGCTCTTCCAGCCCAGAGAGATTTAATTCCTCTACCCTCAACCCACATTGAAAGAAACTGGAATATTCATATATTTAGAGTGAGCGTCCAAGTAATAATGCAATAACACAGCCTTTCTTTCAAAGCTTTTTCTTGATGGACTCTCCAATTTTCCTTTCAGACGTGAAAAAACAACATTGTTCTTACACTGGTCTGGCAGAGGGTGAGCAGCAAAGAAGAGCTGAGATGCCACTAGCAACACGGATTTCTAACCCTTTATCTAGTTCCGCTTGGAAGCAAGCACCGGCTGGACGAGATGGCGCTCTGGCAGAGAAGGTTCTCTGGACGAAAAGCTGTTAGATTTGGGGAGAGGGCTTCTCCCTGGCCCAGATGGGATTTCCCCCCTGTGCTAGAGTCAGATCCGGTGGGAAGGCTGTGAAGGTCTCTCTTCTTCCGTCAGCTTCGGGAGCGGGTGCCACAAGAAGGCGTTCCGATCCCGCCCTCTAGCAACAGGGACGGGCCCCCAAGGGCCCAGAGGAAAACGGAAAGGCACTTTTCCGTCCTGTTGGGCACTGCGCTGGTTTTTCTTCCTTTCTTGCGATGTAGAGCTAGTCTTTTCGTTTTTCTTCCCACCCTGCCACGTCGAGCATTTGTGTCAGTTCCCACACTTCCCGCCAGTCGTGGTCTCCCTAACGCTGGGAAGGTATCGAGGCTACGCCGTCCCTGTACCCCCAGCCTGGCTGGAGCACCAGAAGCCGCCTCCGCTCAGCCCGCCGGCGAGCTGTTCCCGTCGGATACGCCCGCGGTCTCCCCGGAGGGGATGAAGCAGCAGCAGACTCAGTTGGGGGGGGGGTCCCTCCAAACGCCGAGGCTTAGCAAACACATTTTGGAGAACTTCTGGCAGTAAACGTTCTGGGGAGTGTCGGACGTAAAATCCGATGCTTGGGAAGGAGTTGTCTGGGCTTGGAGGGTGGGGCCTGACGTGGACCTCCACTGGCGACTCCTGTCCTGCTCTTTGCATTTGAGAGACGCCCCTCCAAGGCCTAAGCCGCGTTTCCCCTGACACGAATGGGGCCCTCCTCATCCTGACCCCGCTGAGCTCTCTCTGCAGCTTCGACAAAGTGCTTGGTACACGCATCCCGGGTGCCTCTTCTGTAATGCGACCAGGGGCATTCCCTGCTTCTCTGTCACCTCGGTGACTGCTCAGAGGGACTTTTCCCTTTCTTGTGCCTTTTCTATAAATTAGCCTTACAGACTGGTCAAATGAATCGGTGCAGATTTCCCCTCAAAATTCCCTTCCCCACGCAGACTGTCAAACTGCTTCCCCCGTACCCGACGGGCCCACCCCCCGACGGCCCCTCCCGTCAGCATTATGTACCGGGCGTCAGTGTGTAATTAGCATGACCTCGTCTCTGGGGCGGGCACAAGAGAAAATGAGAGCCATTTCCACCAGTCAGAGGCAGCGCAAGCATCGGCCCAAGGTGCAGGAGGCGGGGCGCAGTCACGTGGACCCCAGGGCCCCGAGACGGGGAAGCGGGATGGACCAGCTCATCCAGCCGTGGAGGCCGCAGTGGGCGAGGGGCCCCGGCGGAGGGTGACGGCACAAGCCGGAGGTGGACAGGGAACTAGGCCCGACCGAGTGGGCTTCAAAACACAGTCTCGCGGAAAGGATAACTGAAAGTTGGAGCTTAGGACATTTCTGTCGGCCCAACCCAATTCCTCATCATTCCCAGTCATGTGGATACAGGCTAATTTCCTTGGCAGCCTTCGATAAAGCTCTTAATGTGATGTGAGTCCCTCAGAGATTAGCACTATTCTAAATATAAATGTTCAAACACAAGCAAGTTGAAACCAAACGCCCCCCCCCCCGAACACTGGCTTTCTTTTAGGGAAAGGGTTTCGGCGGTACACGGAGCTCTTCGGTAAATGGCTAGAACACAGAGTTCAAGGGGCCCTTTTGGCCAAGTCTCCAGGCCAGGCTCCCTCTGGGGAAGTGGCAAGACATGGGAACCACTCTCGGCTGGCAGGACGGCTCCGGATGGCGCGCTGAGCACTCCTAGTTGAGAACCGCCAGCAGGGGCTTGGGTAGGACGCCCTGAGACCCCGACGCACACGGCCTTTACTCAACCTGCAAAACACCTCCGTGTTCTCACCGCTCTGTAGCACTGAGGAGACAGGCCCTGACAAGTCGTCACAAACAGACATCAAGGAGTGTTTGTTTATCTAAGAGAAACCAGGGCTCGAGTTCTTCAGAAACGCGCATTTGACACCAAACCAACAGACTGCTCTCGGAGCAGAAATGGGCCCGAGTACCGCGCCTGGGGTTTTGATGTGGTCTTCGCTCGCTCGGCAGAGCCTCCCCTTGGCAAGGCCTTGTGTACCCGATTCTAGGTACTTGAAATTTTAAAAACACCTCTCTTTCAAGAAAATTGGAACGCTGAAGTTTTGTTTTCATTAACTCGTAAACACTTTCCCCAAAGTTAGTCCAGATGCTTGAGATAGTACCGTCAAGTCCAGCGAAGGCAGAAGGGACCGTGACAGCCTAATCTGTTCTTTAATCTTCTAGCATTTGTGTCCCTGGTTTTGGTCCAACTAACCAACCCGCCTACTACCGAGTGCTACGCCTACATGCTCTTACTACTAAATAATAAAGTGCAAAGTATTCCCAGGAGCACCCCCCACTTCCCCCCAAAAAGTTATATCTCATGTACCTGTCCTCAGCACCTAGCAGAGGTTCCCTTCCTGTTGGAAAACGTAATCCCTTGGGTTTGGTGAAACTGCAGGATATCCACTATAACAGGATGGCGGACTGGCCGGGCCAAGTGATAATGCCTCGCAATTATCGTCAACCTTAGTATCTTCCACCCATCTGACTAAGGCTCCTCCAGCGGAGAATGCAAGAGGCTGGCATGCTCACAGAACCCCCGCTCAGATTTCAGATGGCATCCAATTCGCTTGCGCGAGGGTCCACTGCCTGCCTGCTCTCTCTCGCCTGAGGCGACGCCTCCCTTGACCTCTGATTCTGCGCCTCCGCCGTCTACCTCCTGTGGGAGGCAGGCTGATGGCGAGCAAGGGCACACACGTCAGGACAGGGCAGAACCTGACTTGAATCTCGACTCTGTCAATGACCACCTGCGCCAGTTGGGTCGGATGAGTTACCTGTTCTCCTTCCTTTCTCCGGAATGTATACATCTAACTCGTGTGAGATGAGTTCTTTAGCTTCTCTGAACCCCGATGTCTTAACACACAAAATGTGGAAAATAAGACTCTATTCTAGGGTTGTCATCAGAATAAATGACTTCTGCGCTTCCCACAGAAACTGACATTCAGTAATTGCGATTCCCTTCCGCTCCTCTCTCATCTTTCCATTTAACTGTCAGAGATCTCGATTTCCCTTTCCTGGGGGTCTTCTTCCTTACAAGCAGTGACAGGAAACGCACACATGAAAATAGCAGTGTGAAACGTTTAAAGCTGGTGAGGTTCCTTTCGTCGGGTTTGCAGCTTTTGATTTAAGATCTTATTTCTTAACATCCTAGTCGAGGTTTCTTAAAACAACAACAAAAAAACGAACAAACAACAACAACAAAAAACAACGCAGACTAGCCGCGATCCCTCGGAGTGATCAGCTACGAGCCTAGAAGAATTCTGAAGTCAGCAGAAGCTATTTCTTCAAGAACTCAGTACAGGAAGGGAAAGCCCAGCCTTCTAACCCAACAGTATACCTGACCTTTACTCAGCCGTAAGGTCCCCACCTGGAATGCTCCATGCAGATATGGTTACTTCCAAAGCCAGCGGCAGGTCCAGAGAAAGACAGAGAGCTGACACAGAAGAGACAGGGGCCTTCCACGAGACGATGGTATTTAAATATTAGCCGTGGCCCTGGAGAGAAGCAGCCTGAACTTGGATGCTGGGGCTAGTCACGAAGTCTTAATGGTACAGAAAGGATGACAATCACTTATTCATCACCTACCTGAACCACCGACCTCGGAGCCGTTTCTGTCAACCTGGAGTAGGTAGTTTACGGACACAGATAATGAATGCATCACTATCCACACAGGGATAGATTGATGGAAACGGCTGCCCCCCAAGCAGTAGAGACCTGACGGCAGCTGCCACCTTGCTAAAGGTCTTTAGGCTGATGGCTCTCTGGCACTAAATGTATCCACATACATCCATACCAGGTACTTCAAACTCAAATACCCTAAGGGGGCTCACTTAGCATTCCTAAAATCTTCCTGTAAAAGCCCGGGTAGCCCCCTACAGCCGAGGCAGAAACCAGAAGTGATCCTCAACCTCTCCCTCCCCCTGCCCCACTGACATGCCATCCCTGTCACCTCCACGCAGGGATGGCCCCTCCTCCCTGTCCCGGGGGTTCCTCGGGAAGCACAAGGGACTGTGTCCTCCTCTCTCAATTCCCTGAGTGGCTCCGAGGCCTCCCGTCTCACCTCTCCCCACGTCCGCCTCATGCACCACACTCCACGTAACGCGCGAGAGCCTCCGCTCGAAACCTCACACCGCCAGCTCACCTGGTCTCACAGCACATCCTTGTGCCTCCCAAAAACCTGCTCACTCGTCACTTCCTCCGTGAGGCTTTTCCTGACCAAGCCCCATCGCCTCCCCACCACGCCCACCGCTCACGCTGCCCCGTCCCTGCTCGCCACCGAGCTCCGTGCTACAGGTCTGTCTCCTTCTCCGTGAGGGCAGGCCCCGTGCACTCCTCTGTCTCCCCAGCCTCTAACCGTGCCTGGCACCTGGCAGAGGTTCTGTAATTGCTTGCAGAGTAAATGAATAAGTGAATCAAAAACGAAAACTATTTTTAATAGCACGATTCAGAAAGACTGTGCTCTGCTCAAGGAAGACGGACTCATTACACTTTGGTCAGAGTCTGAGGACTGCCTGGGACAGAGGAATCTAGAACGGAGTGAGAGTCCCAAGTCTACGACTTCATAGCTTTAAGACCTTGGCCAAGATGCCTAATGCCTCTGAGCCTTAGTTTATTCATCTGTAAAGATGAAGGGATGAAAGCTTCAGCGGCAAAGGCTGGGGTGAAGGTGTCCCGGGGAGGGGGCATGGTGGGCAAGCGGCAGCTGCAGTGACCCCTCCATCGACCACCGGAACGGCACGAAACAGGCTCTGAGAGGCACTGCACGGGGGCTTGGGAAACAGCAAGGGCAGAGCATGCAAAGCTCCCGCCTCGAGGGATGGACAGTCAACTGGAAGAGGCCACATATCCTCATTTCCAGGGTTGAGAAATCAGCGAGTCAATAACATGGGATGAGTCACGAGGCTGAAACTTGACCCACAGCCAGAGGGGCGTGAGACGTGTGGGGCACCGAGTGGGGAGGGTGAGGAGAGAGACGGGTGGAACAGGAGGGTCTTGGGGAGTCAACCTGGGTGGAAGACAGGGCGCCAGGTGAGGGGATGGTTCAGAGCCTGGGTTCCTTGCGTTTAGACTTGTCTGTTGCTCTCTGCTGCCCCCTCTTGGTGTGAAGAGGGAAGAGCAGTCTGGTGGCTGAGCTGCAGAGAGGGGAAAGGACTAAGAAATGATGCAGTAATGGGCGGGGGGGGGTGGGGGAGAGAGGCAGGTGCTAGAGATGGGGAAACCAGGGCTGTTCCCCAGATGCAGGGCGCTCTGCCAACTGCAGGCCCTGTCTGTCAGGGTCACTGGGAGCCCACCCCCTCCTGTTATCCCTGGAGGGCTTATCACACTGTCCTCTTACCCTCCACTTTCTCTGTGCAGGTCAGAGGCTCATCCCGTGTCCCCCAGGGCCCCAGTGTGGACCCCTGGTGTGACCAAGGTGGGGTGTCAGGCCAGAAGCCATATCAGCCCCGAATAATGCCCCAGTTAATGGTCATGCCGCTGCTGAGAAGCATAAAGCAAACCAAAACCAAAAAACAACAACAACCCACACACACACACCAAGGGGCAGAAGACAGGAGGAGGGGTTCAGAGGTGAAGGGAGCAAGCTACCACAAAGCCTCCTCTAGCAGCAGAGGGGCAGTGGGTTGGGGGGCGGGCGGAGAGGACAGCAAATAACTTCTCTCATTCGCATCATTCCAGTGCTTTTCGCCTACAAACCATGAGAAGACTTTCAGACTCAGACAACTTGACGTTTGGGGCCTCAGAATTCTTTGTTGCAGGGGGGACTCCCAGGATGCTTAGCAGCATCCCTGGCCTCTCCCCGTGAGCAGCCCCTGCCCAGCTGAGACCAGCTCAGATGTCTCTAGACCTGGCCAACTGTCCCCTGGGAGGCAAACTCGCCCCAGGGAGCCCTGCCCGAGAGCACTGGTGAGCCCCACAGACGCCTGAGGCTGTACTTACACCTCCCCATCACCTGGGCCGTATGAGAATGCCACACATCCCGCCCGTCCATCTGACATTCACAGGAGACCAACAGGGGCCTCCTTCTGAGGCCCCCCTCTCCGTTCAGTAACGGCGAATCAGGGGACGACATCACCCCTGGAGGGCTCTGCGTCCAAGGCCCTGATTTCCCATTGAGGTGGGGGGTGGGAGGCAGAGATTCAGGTAGAAGGGTTTGCCAGAGGCCCCTGGGGGGTTGGGGACCTCCATTTTCTTCCCTCTGATCAAGCGTCCCTAACCCCTGGGCCCCAGCGTGGCCTGTTAGGAGCCAGGCACACAGCGGCAGCCGGTGAGCGGTGGCTCGCAAGAGAAGCGTCATCTGTGACCTGCGGCCGCTCCCCAGCCCCAGCATCACCTCAGATCATCAGGCGTTAGATTCTCACAGGAGCACCGGTCCCTGGCGCCAACGAGGCTGGGGACCTGTTACACGGGTGAACACGAGTCTCGCTGCCCTCCTTCAGATTCACAGCGAGTCCTGGAGCTGAGGGAGGCTTTGCACAAATCACCAAGTACGCTGATGGCGGGTCTGACCACGTTGTTTTCCCTAAGGAATTCAGTACCCAATGGGGCCAGGCTCCCAAGCTGAGCCTCCGGTCCAAGTCCCTTCACTTCAGTGAGGCATCTGAGTCCCACAGAAGTGACGGGCCAGCCAGCAGGACACACAGAGCAGGGTGCCTCATCCCAAGCGAAGCTCCCACCGCACCCCCCTCCACCCAGACAGGCACTGAGGCCCGTCTCTGGGACACTGTTTCCAGCAGAAAGGAGGCTTCGCTGTTTTCAGCGTCAACCGCACACTCCAGCTGGCTTTCTCCTCCTCTCACTCCGTGTGAGTGTAACGCCGTGGAAAGGTCACACCTGTGTTTATACACCATGTGCCATCAAAACACCGTGAAGGGAACACCATGTGGTCGTCACGAGAAGATCAAAAAAAAAAAAAAAAAAAAAAAAGAAGGGGCGAAGCAGGCTTCGCTCCTGGGCCAGAGCCCCGACGTCCTCCCCCACCCGAGGGCCAGGCTCTGTCCCCACTGTCCCTGCCAGGGGCTCTCGCCGGGCCTGGGCCCGGCACGCGCTGTTTATTGACAGAAACAACCGGGCGGGCACCTGTCCGGTTTCAGGGTGACTAGGGAGTTTCCAAAGTGGACACGAAAAACTTTTACACTGTACCCAAACATTCTTTTTTTTTTTTTTAAGCCAAAATTAGAAAGAAAACAAACATATTCAGGGTTCGATGTGGCAGGAAAAAGAAACTCAAAAGTCAAGACATTTCGTAAGAAAAGCCCCGGCTGGGTCTGTACCCACCTGGCCAGGAATCTGGGGTCCCCTTGACCGAGGAAGGACTAGGCTGTGTGCTCCCGGAGGCCGGCTGTCCAGGGCAGGGAGGTCCCTGATGTTTCCCACGCTGCAGGAGAGGGCCGTGAGGATGTCGGGGGAGTGAGAGAGTCAGAGTTGCTAAGAGAGTATTTTTCTAGTCTGATCCAGGGGTTCTTTGAGGTGCAATTAAGACATAACTGCCGAGAGCAGCCCTGCAGAGAAGGCATTCAGCCCTAGGCCTCCCCTGCCAGTGCACGAATAACTGATACCTTTACCTGGCCTCCGTGTGACCTGACCCCAGCGGGGGGCTTTGCTCATTAGCATAGTCCTTCACAGGCCAGCCTTGGGACTGGCTGCTCACACACTCTCCCACATTCCAGCTGTCAGTCTCTGCTGGGCACTTGGAGCACCCCCAGCCCACCCCGGGGCAGCCTGCCAGCCAGTCCCAAGAGGGGCAAGATCCAGGGGTCCCCTCTACCTGCTGGTCCCACGCCGGTGCTGTGCACCTGCGGGGACATCGGGCACAAGGCTGCCCAGCACCAGAATCCAAGACCGGCATCCATCGTTAACCAGGCATCCTCTGAAGCAGTGTGGGGGAGAAAGCGCTTTGCTTTAAAAACCACCTTGCATTGTCCTGTCGGCCTCAGTGCAGCCTGGCTGTAAGAGGGATGATCATGTACATTAACACACAAAGTGCCAACAGAAATTTATAGTCGCCTGTCTGCCCGCCATTCAGACAGTGGTGAGTCACTAGTTCATGTGAGAATCGTCAGTTCATAAAAGATACTGGGTAAGTTAATTATTTAAAATCATGTGACTATAGATTTATGCTCAGCAGGCAGTGCAAATCAAGTTATCCTCCCTCCCAGCATCCCCAGCCCGAGGCCTGCTAGAGAGCTGGGATCATGCTTAAGTAAACCAGAGATACGTGTGGGCAGAGAAATTTTCACTAAAATCACAAAAACACAACTGAAAGAGAACTGTTCTGAAGAAAGACCCGTGTACCATAAAAGGGGGATTTCCAGAAGCCTCTGATATTAGCAATTTGCCCTTCCATTCCCTTCCTCTCTAGTTTCAAGATGAGAGGATGTAAAAAAGACGGACTTGTCACCAAAAAAACCATGAAACTCGGACGTGCAAACGAACACAGTAAAACTCGCGGGAATTTCCACACCTGTCCTGATTTGCCATGGGGGGGGCAGGGGGGAGACAGAGAGAGAGAGAGAGAGAGAGAGAGAGAGAGAGAGAGAGAGAGAGAGAGAAAGCAAGGGTGCCTTTACCCCTGTGTGCCCACATCCAGACATAATCATGAACTTGGTTTGCTTACTTTCAAATAAATATCACCACGTATTGAGCACATGTTTTATTTTTCTGGTGGGGTCAAGATAATTTTTCCCAAGTAAAAGTTCTGAAATAGGCTTTTAAAAGAAACAGATAGCTGGGAATTTTCTCAAACCTTGTGTTAGCATGGATGTTTCTCCTTTCACTTTCCGTTTTTACATATGCCTGCAGGGCCAACACGCACTGGCTAATTTCAATAGAATGTTCCAGAAAAAAGGGAAGGCCTCCATCTCAGGGACATTTATTGGGCATCCACTTTTACAGGCCTGTGATATTAGGTACTGTGGGGGAGTCCTGTTTAGGAAATAGAAGGCAAAATCCAATTAAACAGGGAAATGAGCCAAACAAAAATGGACATAAAGATAAAAAAAAAAAAAACCACTTATGAAAACACAGACGCGTGCACATAACCAGCTGTCGTTTCTACAAGCTGGGCTGGATCTGCTCACCTTGCAAAGATTTCTCGTACGGTGGGGACTGCCCACACATAGTTCTTAGTTTCCGCTGGCCAACTCGAAGCTTTCTAAATCCCTTTCAATGGGGTCATTTACAGCGTGTCTAGTTCTTATTTTTGCCAAACTCAAGCCACATTATTTCAAAACATTCTCATGGAAGTAAAAATTTACACGCTGCAACATGGACACGTTTTCTGGGCACAGGTCGATGGTGTCTCACCAAAGCGGACACCCCGGGAACCCACTCCCGTGTCAAGACAGGGAGGGTCCACACCCCCCTCCCACCCCGGAAAGATCGCGCGAAGCCACTTTGTTTTGAAAGCACTGGCATCTGAATGTTTTTTTGCGTGGAGATTGCCAAAGCCAGCTGTGTGGGAAGAGAGCCTACTCATCAATCATCGACTACAAACGCAGGTGGTACAGGTCCTGGAGGTGCAGCCTGAGCCTGCCCAGGTGCACGTCCGCCCGGATGGGTGCTCTGGTTCGATGCCAAGGGGCTTTTCAGGAGCAGCATGTAGGCCCCCTCCACAGCCTTGCGGGCACCTGCCTGTGGAACCAAGACCGAATGGGTGTCTTCTCTGGTTCTGTTCTTTAGGCATGAGGACAGACGGACGGACGGACGGACAGGGCCGGAGAGTCGCAGCTACCATGCCGTAGTCTCAGAGGAGCCAGTGTTTTCCAACGAGGATGGTACAACCACAGCTGAGCGCCGCTTTCCAAAAGTCTGTTGCAACATTGAAAGAGGCGTCCACATGACCAGGCAAATGAGCCACTTTCTTAACATTTCCTGTTTCCCAAATTTCAGAAGGGACCTTCAGGGAATGTCTGGCTCGGAGTCGCACATCTGGGGGGAGGGACGATGTCTCCCCTTTGGCAAGAGGTCGCCTCGGAGGCCTGTCAGAGGGAGCAGGGGCAGGGCTGGGAGGCTAACCAAGGCCAAATGCACTTCCTTTGGGGGGTCAGGGTGTGGGTGCCCCTGCCTCAGCAAACTGACGTTCTGGCATAGAGACCAGGAGCAGGCGACCAGACGGAGCAAGGAGCCGGCACCTCTCCACTTCTGGGCATGAGTTTCTCAAGAAAAGACTGAGCTACTTCATGGGCCTTTGAATTGTGTGTCTTCAAACAAAAACAGAATGAAAAAAAAAAAGTCCCAAAATATTATGCAGGAAGTTTTTTTTAAAACATCACTTTTCCAAAATGGTACCCTGAGGTAATCCTTTCTTAAACCCCCAGCAATCAAAACAATGTGGTTGCAAAAAGTTTACAACTTTAAAACCTTTGAAAGGTCACCTCCCTGCCTCACCCCCTTGCATTAAGAGCATAACGGATATTTTGAGTCACATGTATTGTTCTTCGTTCATTTGCATTTGGTGAAATCCCTCCTTTGGACCAATTTAGTAAGCAGTGTGCCTTGGGCTTCCTTGTAATTGTTCTCTTGTTCTCTCATCTGCTGTATATGTTTTTTTTTTTTTCCAGCTGTCAAAAAACCGTAGACTCCCAACAGATAAAGTGAAGGTGCGGCCTTTGCCATTTTTGCTTTTTGCTCATATGGTTTTCCCACCTTGCTTGGGATGGAATTCCTTCTCCTTCATGACGAACTACGCCTGTCGAGGTTCAGCTCAAGTTCATGTATTCCATGAGGGTCTCAGACCTTTCTCTCCGTGGCCCCTCCCTACCTGACCTTTCGTTGAACAGACAAGACTCCTCCATATTTCGAGCTCAGAGGAGTGGGTCTCCCTTAGACTGCGTCTTTAAAAGCCATAATCAAGAGTGCTAGAGACACGGAGACTGGTGGAGAAACTGGCTGGAGAGAGAAGTTATCCCCAACACCCACTGCTCTAGTGCAGAGCTTCCACTGACGGAGAGTCTCGCCTCCCAACAGAAAGCACGGTCATGCGCTCACAGGCCTGGACCCCCTTCTCCCCACCAGATGCAGCGTGCAATGCCAGCTGTCCCGGGCGGCCCGAGTGCTTTATGAGGCTGCCGGCTCACTCCCCCGGCTCCATGTGGAAGCCAACGGTGCTGGCGTTCAGAAGCCTATTTCTTTCTCTATGAGTAATTTAAAAGTGACTCATGCTCAGCTTCACCAGCCGGTACATGTGACCCGCAGTGCTGGTTGAGTGGATCTATAGATGTGGAAACCAAAGCAGTTCTTAGAACACAGATTTCCCCCCTCCCACGAGCTGTTTATTTGCCTTCACTTCATAGGTTCTGAGCGACCACACAGACGAGCCGCTCGGGCTGCCTACTCTACTCAGACTGGAGGACACGGGGGCTCATCATCCAGCAGGAGAGAACAAGAGGGTCCTGAGGAGGAAGGGCACGGGCCAACGATCTCATGAATTGATTTCATATTAGCAGATTGTCAAGAAGCTCTGAGAAGAACCCGCAAGGATCTAACACGATGAGGATTCGTATGAACAAAAACGACTTTACGCTGTGTCTCTTTCTGTCTCAGGCAAGTTTAGACCCAAAGAAGTAGAGAACACACACACACACACACACACACACACACACACACACACAGAGCACACGTCAAATAACCCACCATTTCTTCATTTCTAAAACAGAAAACCGTCCCTAAGATCTACTGTGGTTTGACTTAATAACTCAGGTATATTAAAAAGGTTTTATTTCTCCAACTCGTCTTTATTCCTCCGTCACCGGAGGACGGAGCAAGGCCCGGCTCAGACACTGCTGTTACAGGAAAGGTGTTTGGAGGACACGGTTGCCAAGCCTTCTAGATGGTGTGTCCTACCTCGTTCTTACTTCCTTTTTTCTATTAAAACAAATGTAAAAACTCACTCGCCGGCTTAGCGAAGACCTCCGTAATCTTCTCTGTTTCCTAGCACTGTCCATGTTAACGTGCGACGTGTCCTAGGCTTCGGCTGGGGTAGGGTCTTCACTGCCCGACCCATGAGCTGAGTCTCTCCCGCCCCAGAGTTTCACCCACTCTCTCCAAACGCCCGGGCACCCTTCACCACGCTCCATCTCCTCAACCTCAGGGCATCATCTCACCTTCACCGCCCAAGTCTTAACCGAGTCCTCAAACTCAGCTCATCCCACCTGAAAACGGTCCGCGAAGCTAAGTTACTTGGCCGTTCAAGCTGTCTTAACATCTACGTCTCCTAAACTTCCCTGATACTTCATCATGTCTGCTCTCCACGTTTACTTTGCTACTTGGCATCTGACAGTCATGTTTCTTTGGTCTGACTGAAAGTTCTTAGAGGGGGCGAGTCACATATTTCACTCCCACATACCCCCACGGTACCTAGCTCCACAGCAATGAGCCAACCGAGCTTGCAAATGAAAAAAAAAAAAAAACCACTTTATTTTGGCCAAAAAAGTATGATAGGCAAGGTCTTACCTAAGTTTTTAGCCAGCCCACATTAAACAGGACTGCGTGTTAGCTGAAGGATAGACTTTACTACTCATCTTAGTTAGAGGCCATGTGGAGAAGAAGAAAGGCACTAATTATTCAACAAAGGGACAGCCACAGCCAACAGCAGGCATTCACACAGCACTATGAGCAAACACTGATCTAAGCACTTAACAAACATCAACTCATCTGAACTCCTCACTGCCCCAATGAAGCAGCTACTGTTAGCATCCCCACTTCACCCAGGAGGAGACGGAGAGGAGAAGGCACCTGTTCAAAGCCGCACAGGTACAAAGTGGCCAAGCTAGATCCACACGCAACCCAGTGTGGCTCCAGGCTGTGGTCTTAGGTGCTACACTATAGTCCTATCCACAGGTATGTTGTGTTTCAGGGGCCTGCCATCTACACGGGCATTTTGTCGGCGATACAGACGAAGAACGGTCATCGCTCGAGTCCAGTGTGAGGAGGAGGTCAGAGGTCACCTTCCAGGGGAACTTCGAAAGGAAGTATTTGCTGCACGGAGCGTGCCGCAAGCACCTGTGGCTGCAGGGTGTACGATCAGCCCGTCGCACGTGCCCGCACTCCACGGAAATGCCAGGTTCGAGCCTGGCGACAGTCCTGGAGGCTGCATACCCTTCAGCCCAATGCTACTACACACCCAAAGGCAACCTTCCACATCCTTAATTCCTCAACGTAAAGAAACTCGATACGACCCCAACCGTAGCTGCAGTCAGATCTGTTTACCATGTTCTCAGTAGGACCCAGCAGGCCCACGCACGGCGTGCTCCCAGACTCCAGAGCAGGTACAAAGAGAAAAACCTCATCCCGGTGGTCAAATCCCGGCAGGAAATGATGCCACCAGCAATTATTCATGTATTAGCAGTTGCTTAAGTACCATAAGGCTTTTAGGGGGAAAGACTGGGAGGCAGTGGTTGCAAACTAAGCCCCATTATTAATGCAGTCAAGCTATTCAGCTGGATTCAATAAAATAAAAAGCCCTGCCCCAGACCAGTGTCTGTAGTAGAAGATGCTAAGAGCTGTTTTTAAAAATCTGGCTTTATTGAATCCAGGCTTTATACACAGCATTCCTTCTTCCTAAACGCCTGAAAAACCATCCCATGCCTTTGAAACCATCGGAGAGGAAACAAGACTTAAGCTGCGTCAAGAAAGCAGAGTTAGATTTAAGCGAGACGACTTCATAAAGTCCAAGGCGGTCAGACCCTCTGGAGACACTGTCCAAAAATGCTGGAAAACCCGCTTCCATCAATTCAATTCAGGTTCAAAACCATGACGGGGAGTCTGCCACAGGCCGGGCCCCCCGCAGGCTCTGCGAGGCCCGGGCATACCAAGACGATGTGCCGCCCCTGCTCGTGAGGAATTCACATCCCGGAAGAGGAAGCAGGAGCTCAGAGCTGGCAGGCAGCAGGAGAGGTGCTGTGGGTTGGCTGAACGTCATTTGGTCTGTCCATGTGTCTGTCTGTCCTTCTCCTTGGACTTGCTGCTGTCACTCGTCACGCCTCTGGCTCTGTCTTCATTGTTTTGAGATCGTTTCATCCCCGTCTCCCCAGACCCCAGCCTCCAATCGCATCCTAAGCCAACTGCTGCTCCCGCCCCATTGCCCTGCTCGGGGGCCCACTTCACACTGGTCAGCAAAGCTGTCCCAAAGCTCGCTCGTACCACGTGGCTGCACAATCTCAAAAGAAGTCACAGAGGACCTGACTCCTTGGGGAAGGCATCAGGCCCACGGGCTGCACAGTCAGCTGCTCAACAAACATTTACCACACACCAAGGTCCAGAGAGAGAGAAAAGAAGGATGAGGCCAGCCTGTCCCCAAGGACCCTATGATCTGGAGGAGGAATGAAAGGGACCTCAGCCCAAAGGGAACTGGCAATAACCAAGAAACCCTACAACCATGTTAAGAACAGAGGTGACTGGCTACCAGGGAGGGGAGGGTCTAACTGAACCAGACAGCTGTCATCAAAAGTGCAGTGCCCCAGATGGGCAGAGTTCTTGTGTCGGAATGCCACACACACTGAGCTGCTGTCTGTCTTGGAGCTAGCCCGCTGCCTGTCTGTGAAACTATGGGCCTCGGTCTAGTACTGGTTATGGTCAGGGTTTCAGGCCCAAGCAACACAAAGCCCGGCCCCTGGGTGCGAGGTGCTGCTGCTGGCCACCCTCCTTGGTGGGGTGGAGGGGGGGCGTGGTGGGCAGCCAAACACAATGCCCAGGGAGAGAAGGTTAGTGGGAAAAGGGAGACGTCAGGGGTGATAAGGAGGTGAGGGACCGCTCCAAGGACGGCATAAAGATATTTCGTGGAGGAGAAACTTGGCCAAACCACGGATTGGGCCTTGAAAGATGAGAGGATTTGGATTTGGGGAGAAGGATAGATAGGGAGTCACTCCGGACAGATCAGCTGCTGGGAGCTCTGGAGGGGCGGGGATAATCACGCATATCCTGACGGGCCTGGGACACCATCTTGGGCATGTGAGGTCACTGCGGGGTGATGTCCTGAGCAGCTCACTCTGCCTCTACCCATTCTCCTAAAACCCACTCGAAGTCCTGCCATGCCCCCAGCCCCAAGTCCTTCCATTCCCCTTCGGTTACTCCTGCAGGCTAGAATGATGCCGATGACACCCTTCACCGGGTCATGGGACTTCTGCAAACCTGAGTTGCCAGCTGATCGTGGCTCGTGTCCCTTACCGTCCCACGACGGCATTTGGTCCGTTCACTCCCACGCCTTGTGTCGGCTGTCAGCCACATGTGCCAACAGCAGAGGAGAACCCCAGGCGACAACAGACTCAAGCACTGATACGCAGAGAGAACTCCCTGGCCGAGAACACCCATCTGAGACACACTAATAGTCACTGGCCAAAACCAAACTACAGCACCCAGGCGCCGGAGGATGTACGTATCGATTAACGATGAACTCTGACATGCCTTTTTTGGTGGAAATGATTTCGGAGACAAGTAGCGTTATCACGAATTAGTGCCCCTTGGAATGGCGTTAAACGGGGCTAACAATTAACAAACGCTCCCGACACGGCACGGATTCTCTAACTGCATCGACTTTGAGTGCGACAGCAAGCCAAGGGGAAACGGGACATCGGATATGCGAAGTTTGGACACAAAAATGTTAAAAATTACAACATTCGGAATGACGCATTTCTCGAAAGCGGCATTATTTACCATATAAGGTGACCTCCCTCCCTCTCTTGCTTCCCTCCCATGGAGCCGGGTCCCGGGCTCGAGGCTGAGACGACACGGTAGAGTAAGACCTGACTCCTGCCTTTCCGAGCTCGCCCGCCAGCCAGGGAGCCCAACAGCTAACAAATCCTAACGCTGCAACACGATAAGGTGCTATAATGAGAGTTGGTGGAAAATGCTATGGCAGCATGATGAAAGGCGGCCTCTGTTTTGAGTGGGTTTTAGAGGGCTCCTCTGGCACATAATTCTATAATAAATGTTTCTCGTATGTCTCATTACTAGGGGTTGAGCTATCTCTTACAGTCACCTATTCATATTCTCGCTCTCTCTCCATCCACCATCCATCTATCCATCTATCCATCTATCCATCTATCTATCTATCTATCTATCTATCTATCTATCTATCTATCTATCTATCTGGAACATTTTCAATCACACACCTTTCTAAGGCCGGTTCCTCCCCTGCTGCAGGGAGTGTCTGCCCACCAAAGATCATTCTGCTGCAGTGAGAGCTGACAAAGCGGGGGCCAGGGTTGCTTCTCTGTAGGTCTTTAAACACAGGACTGCTCTCATCCAGCTGGGATGGCTGGGTGGTCCTGCCTGAAGGCAGCAGGGCGACCAGAGGACGTTTCAAGGGCTCCTGTACATCCTTGTTCCCTTCATTGCCAAGAACCTGTAAGTCCCCTTGGACCACGAACAGCTGCTGCCCTTTCAATGCCTGGGACTGGCTGCCAGGGCCCGACGCTGAAGCGAGGAATGGCAGCCCTGGAGGGCATCTTTCCACAGTCTTAGAGGTCACCGTTGCAGCTGGCTGCAGCTCTAATAGCGCCTGCCAACTATGCACGGAGAGTCACAGCAGGGTTATAATCGTCCATTACCGACAGCAAGAGCCAAAAATCCATGAGATGCTTGAACTTCGCATTTTGCTATGGAGCTTGCGTTTTCTGATGCCCTGAAGCTTCTGATCTGTTTCCAATTGGAGGGAAACGCAGACTGCTCCGTTCACTGGTAAGTCCGGCCTCTGTAGCACAGGATTCCACAGGTGCTCTCAGCTTCTGTCGGGTATGAAGTCCCCCCGGAACGTCAGGGCTTTGGGAGGCCATGGTCGCAGAAGGGGAACGGTAACCTGAGGTGGCATCTAGAAACACTGCTGGCTGAGGCTTACTGCACCTTCTCTTCTGGAATCCAAGCCAAAGGGGCCAGCCACCCGCGACGGCCCAATGCCACTTCCACCCATCACACAGACGCAGCAGGTTCAGAGGTCCCGAGTCTGCCTCTGGGCCTTAACGCTCCCTAAGAAGAGCTGCTGACTGGCCTCACAGCACGGAGTCAACAGGGCTGATTCTGAGGTTCCGCTGCGTAGAGCCTGACCAGGGCTTCACAGGTCCTCAGGCACCGGGAGGCGCCGGGGATGCTGGGTACCACTCTTTCCCTCCCTGATGGACTTCGCTGGGCCTGTCCCAAGCAACCGGGCCTTGTCTTCTAAACAAAAAAAGTTGCGTTTTCTTTTAAGGGTAGATACCAGTGGCCATCCTCAAGGTAGTTTTCATCTTATTCTACATTTTATCTTTCGAGGAGAACAGAGGGAATCTGTTCGTCGTCTTCTACATTTTTAAAAATGTTTTCTGCATAATTATAACAATGAAACTAATATAATCAATAGCTACATTATGGTTATCATCGGTAATCAGTATCAGAGAGGAAGCCCGATGTGACAGCCAGGAACACACACACGGGTCCAACCCCGGCTCAGCCTCACCTGGGGCAAGGTGCCGTGCCTGTGCCTCAAGCTCTTCATCTGTACAAGGGGATAACGAAAGCACCTGTCTCATGCGGCTCTTGTGAGGATTAAACGAGTCATGCTACGGAGCGTGCTTAAAGCAGTGCCAGGCACACTCTGCTCACTACTGTTATTATTGTTGGAATGAATGAATCGTGGAGTCGACGAACACCATCTCAGCATGTGGGTTTTCAATGGGAGACAGTAACACAGCCAGGAGCCTGGTGTGCGGTGCCAGGTGTTGGCCTCACGCCCTGCTCTTATTTGAAACAAACTTATATTCCAGTTATTTATTTTGACCTCTCCTTGCAGAGTTCTAGGGCAGCATGTGACATTCTGCACCAGAGTATGATGCAGAGTCATACTCTGACATGAGACCAGTGGGCTGGGTCCACAGGGGGGAGGTTTCTACCCGTCTCGCTGCCCTTCTACCAGGGTCCTCGTGCATGATATCTTTGTATTTGAGTCTTCGTACCTTCGAGCCATCCGCACCTCCGAAACCTCCTTTCTATTTCTGTTTTGCACATCAGGAAACACAGGTACAAATGATAATATGAAAAGGGGGTATGGAATCAATGGGGCCACTTACAGAAGGTCACTCTGCTCCCACAGATCCTACGTCACATGTTGCTGCTGGCAACCGCCGGGCAGTGATACAAAAAGATAATTATACCGATCCGGAGCCTCCTTCCAAAAACTTAGAATCAGACAGAAGATGACGTATTAAATTCCTAGTAAACAGAATTTTTTTTGGAGAAGATCAGAATATAACTAATTTACCTTCGAGATAATGTTAACAAAATATTACAAACCAAATTCCTGTGAGGTTTTCCCACTGCTATAATTGTTATCTTCTGTTCTGAATTCAACGCGAACTTTTTTGTGTCAGTTTAAAAAGCATATTTTATCTAAATATTCATAGCATGTGCGATGTGGATCTACCACCCAGCCGACAACTAAGAGTTGACTGTACACTTTTCAACTTTCAGTCCCTGGCCAGCCTAATGGGTTACACAAAACAAAACGACAACGACAATGACAACAACAACAACAACAACAACAACAAAACCCTTAATTTCAAAGATCTGGCCTTTTCATCTTTTAGGAAATAAAAGGACTTAAACAGCCTGATGACAGATTTCGTAGCATCTACCTGGCACTTCTTCTATTAGCAGGGTGTGACTGAGCCTGGTTCACTGCCAGGGTTGCGGGGTAAGAAGATCCTGATAAATTCAAACCGAGTATAACGGAAATGCTTAGCAACCGGGGGCCCAGCAGGGGTCAGAAGGCTTGCAAGAGAAAAGCACTTATAATCATGAGATGAGAAGGGACGTGACGAACAACGACCAAAAGATTGGTAACATCACTTATTCTCGTACCACCTTGGTTAAGAGCACTCACAAAAGAGCCACGCCACGCAAGGCCTTTAGGAAGAAAGTGAGTCCAATATAAACGGTAAACATGCTTCACGTCATAGGAGATCAAGACAATGAATACAATGAATAGAACAGAGATTTCAACTGACCGAGCGTTGGGGGACCAATTATTCCAACTGACCCCCATAACGGGCTCAGTCTATCTAGCTCAAAACTCAGTGAACAAATCCAACCCCAACGAACGATTTCTAAAGGTGGGCAGAGCACCTTGCTGGTAATTACTTCATTCGCCCTCTCATTCATTTATTCACTCGGTGAAGACTGTTTACTCATTCATGAGTATTAGTCCACACTCATCTGTTTACTGAGCAGGAACGATGGAGACATTAAAAAAGGCTGGACCACTTGGCCCTGAAGAACGGGTGAGATGGATCTTGCTTTTTTAATCAAAATATAATGATTTCCCCCCTTGGATTGTCAGGGTGTCAAGGATCATGGCCTTAGGGTAGGGATCAGTGACGAGTTTTGAACCATCAAGTCTTCCTAAAAATTTTAAAAGCCTCTTACGAACTCATAAAGGCAGAAAAAAGTTTACCTCTATGGATGACTTTTTTTTTTTTTTGAAAGTTGCCTTGTTATGTTGACTTGGTAGAATGAAAATAAAGCATTAATTCTTCTTCTAGCTCATCTTTTTCTTCACTTGCACCCTTTTCAGCATTTCCACTGGCTCTGCACAGGATGTCTATAAATAGGGATTAAAAGCTGGGGGTGGGAAAGGCAACATATTGTCTAGCTGGAGATTACTTTTCAAAACAACAGGAAAGTTGAATTCCAATTTAAAAGTTGTGATCAATTATTCTGTTTTATTCTCAAAAGAAACTGGCACATTTAAGACGAAGAAAAATTCCGTTTCAGTGTAAATCTTCCCAGCTCACTGTTAAAATGTGCCAACACCAAAAAATATCAACTCTACCTGAACAGTTTGGGTGTTATTTGTTTAAACATGTTTGTTTTCTTAGTTAAGTTAAAAATATTTTCTCCTAGTGTTTCCGAAGAGACATGCAGACCGAAATAAAAATAAAAATAAATGTTATGTTTTCAAAGTTATATTCATCGGACCTGGAACAGAGCACAGAAAACGAAGGGAGGAAGTCAATTTTAGGACTTTGCGTAGTGCTTTTCCTATTTTTTTTTTTAACCCAAATAGACACGGAAAAACAAGTCGAAAGGAAAAAGTACATCTCCGCGTGGTACAAATGAGGGATGAAAAACTAATCCTCATATCAAGTTAAGCTTAGAAATATATATGTCCGTGTAATATTTGTTCCTGTTATTATATATCAAACCCTATTCCCACGACCTATAATACCTCCTTCTAAACACATTTATTGTCTGTCATCTCACCTAAGATGTCACTCTGAGCCACAAATCAAAGTTAGGGGCGATCTGATATTCTATACAAGTCAACCATACTTTGTCAGAAGTCACCTCCTTCAGTCACTTTGCCAGGCTCAGATACCATTCATCACCTGACCCCCAGTGAGCCAAACCAACAGCACTCAAGAAAACACACTGGCTAAAAATGCTGGACCCTAAATGTTGCAGTACTTTCTTCCTGAGCCGCAAAAGATGCAGGTTCCCATTTGAAGCTGTTAATTTGTCAGCTGATAAACAAAAAAAAAGTACGTAGGGAATAATACAGTCTAAGTCAGACATATATATAGTCTAAGTTAGACATGGAGAGTGATGACTACTCAAATGCCACAGACTAGCTAACGGTGTGTCACACTGTGTACAAACCCTTTCACATAAATTATCTCAGAAGCTAGACTCTAAATATTGAACCGCCAGCATGGTGAACAGCCAGCCCAATCAGAGCAGACGGTGGCTGGCTGTAAACAACTGACAGGCATGCCAGGTGAATCCCAGCCCTGGTGAGTTCATCTGAGGTCGCTATTAATGCTGAACCTGTTTTACCAATAAGTTCAAGAAGAAATGCAAAGGTGAGGAAACCCGAGCTCGGAGAAGTTAAGAAGTATCCTGGACCAGCCAGCCGGTCAACGGAAAAGATGAAGTTCACATTCACATCCTCTGACCCCTGCGCCCTCCTCCTCCCACTACACAGGGGACCGGGAATGTTCTCCGGGAGCCGAGGTGGTCTGGAGCCCCGTGCCCCATGGGACAGTGAAGCTTTTGGGACCTCTGAGAAGACGATCTATTTAGACACATTTTTAGATCCTGTGGGACAGGTGACCTGGATGGAGAGCATGTTCAAGCCAAGGTCAACCTGAAAGATGATGTCAGCTCCAACTAGTACCACTGTTGTCTGGTTTCTTATAGTCCCAGATGACCGTTTCAATTTGCTCTGGTCAGCATTCTGCATGGCCCACTGACAGGATATTACTTTATTAAGATGCAGTGCCAGGAATGCAACCGAGTGTTTTGGGGCCCCTCGTGATAAATTCACCTGCAGCCTCATCAGCACTTTCCATAATAATGTGACCCAGCTGGAGAAATCTCTCTTCTCTTCTTCACACTTTTCTGAGGACCTGGTGGGTGTGTGGAGGGAATCCTGTGGGGCGGGGGGTGTGGGCAGTCAGGCACCCCTGGCCCAGGCTTCTAAAACCTTCCTGCTGCTGGCTCACGATGATCGGATGTTTGTTGATCCAGCAAGCCCCAGGGCACAGGAAGTGCTTGGCGGGGAAATGGTTGTTGCTCAAGTGAACGGAGTAAGGGAAATCACTGAATGAATGAATGAATGAGTGAGTCAGTGAGGGAATGAGTGAGTGGTAAGTATGAGGGCAAGTGGCCAAGGGCTCTCATATTCAGAATTTAGCCCGTTCCTGGAACCCCTCGCGTGGAATGCCCCGAACACGCATTTCTTAAGGGCAGGGCGCGGGTTAGACATGCAGCTGGCCTTTGCTTATCTCATCTGACCCACCTCGATGGCAGGACAGTCCGAAGAACGCTCAGAAGCACAACCTGGCGCAGGGCCTCTGACTGCAGGTACAGTCCCCTCCACGCCGACATGCCAGTGGGTCCCCTCGCAGTCCTCTGAATGTCCACCCTGTGCCCCCGCCCCTCCACTCAGTGCTTTCCGGATAGCCCGTCTCAGGACACCGAGACAAGTCCACTGCCCCTCCCCAGAGGCCCTCTTCACCGCGCTGGCCCTCGTCCGCCGCCCCAGGGTCTCCCCTGTCGGCCGCCCTGGCTTAAGTCTTTGCTCATGTGTTATAGTGGGGCCATGACTTTGCCACCATCGGGGAGAGCCTAGCACCAGGCCCAACAGACGGATATTTGTTGATGAAGAACTAAGACATTATGGTGAAGTTAGACTTTTTCCTTCAAGTGTTTTGGCTTTTGCAGTTTTGGGGACCCCCCCCCAAGGAAACAGAGTCCTGCACTCCGGGCTAAGATGTGAAGGTGAGTTCTCAG
This sequence comes from Eonycteris spelaea, assembly GCA_003508835.1. Lineage (NCBI taxonomy): Eukaryota > Metazoa > Chordata > Mammalia > Chiroptera > Pteropodidae > Eonycteris > Eonycteris spelaea. The sequence goes on from PUFA01000056.1 coordinate 2,411,624, forward strand.
CGGAGCCAGAGGGGCAGGGTGACAGGATGGGTCTGAGGTGCTGAGCTTCCGCACCGAGCTGCCTGCAGACCGATGATTCTCCGGGAAATGGCTGGTGTGCGCCCCTCTGGGACAGCACCACCTCCTGGAAGAGACAATGGTGGAGACCGAGCTCCCCCCCTCCAGAGAACCGCTCCCCGAAGCCAGCCTGCACGAGTGTGTGAGGCACGTGCACACTCCTAGGCAATCTGTGGCCACCGGGCACTTCCCCAAGCTCACAGTCCCCGATGCACCCTAGGGGCGGGAGCAAGAATCAAGGCCAAGGCCCCCGGGAGTTCTGGTCCTGGGTCGTGTCCTCCGAGCAAGGGGCCTCATGATAAACCAACAAAAGTCCAGGGGCCACAGAAGAGCTTGGTGGCTTAAACTACCAGCCAGTTCCAGTGTATGCTACTTGGCTTAAAAATGGCCCCAAGCAACTGCCACTGCCAATTCTCATCCTCGGGAGGTCACCCGTCACCTGGACACAGTGGCCAGCCTTGCTTAACAGGAAGGAACGCCAAGGCTCCAAGAGACTAAAAGGCTCATAACCATTGTTTAGAAATGTAAACGGCCCTAAATTATAACCAGAGATGGAAATGCACCGAGGGGAAGGGAGGAGGACATTCTGTAATGGAGTCTCAGGGCCATGAGCGCCCCGGTGCTCAAGGCCAACACGGCCCCTTGACAGACGCGGGTGACGGCTCTCGGGGCGAGGAATGTCCCACGGCCATCAGAGAGTAAAATGCAGTTTGGGGAAAAACAATTACCTGCCTGGGATCCTGGGAAAAGTAAAACTTCCTGGTTTCGCTGCCAGGAAGAACGATTGTAAAACAAGTTGCTGAGAATCTCACAAACAAGATTTCAGAATTGTATCCAAGCAGCTGCAGTTCACCTTCGAGGAGCCCAGACTCACTCGGGTCTGGTGGATGTCGCAACACCAAGTCTGAGGTCTCCCCAGCCTGGTGCCAAGCGCTGGCCCCGCGGGACAAAGAAGGGACAGTTGCTCTCTTAATGGGAGCAGAAAACAAAACTCCCTCCCCCCACCCGACCTCCCTGCTTCGTTGTGAAATTGTCACTGTGCCTTTGAGGAGAGATTAAAAATCCTAGCCATGTCCAATCTAAAGGCCAGGTTCCCAGGCGGGGAGGGCGAGGGCTTCAGGGGAGGGGGGGGGAAGAAGTCAGTCGCGGCAAATTTATGGAGGGTTTGAGGATCACAGAAGTCATGGGACTTGACTCAATTAAAAACAGTGGAAGTCACAAGCCTGCGATTGAAAAATCACAGCAAAACGAGGCGGCGAGGAGACTCTGGCTCGTCCTGAGCCCTCCCGGCAGCCTTGGAGCGGGATTCCCAGGACACGGCACGGGTGCCGAGCGAGCAGCTGTTTTTTTACCTACGTTTCTGTGCCCTTGACACACACAGATTCTGCGATGGAGCGCGAGAATGAATGACCCACCAGCGCTGACAGTTCCTGAGAACCGGGGAGGTGCTCGGCGAAGCTACCAGACCAGGGGGGAGGAAGAGCCTGCTCCAGGCACGGGCAGCAAAGACTAGGGAGAGCGAAATGGGCTGTAAGGGAGCTGCCTGCCGTGGCGGCCTTGCCAGATTCTCAGACACACGGGACACCCCGGCTTTCAAGAAGGGCAGCCTTGGGTCCCCCAGGGCCCCAAGTCAGTCATCTGTCTCTGAGTCTTTGGAAGTGACAGTGCCTGGTCTTCCTAGGAACCCCACCCCCCCCCCGCCACAATCTTCTCCTGCCGCCATTTGTAAAGATGAGGAAGGACGGGTGACAGCACCGTTCTAATCCTGTGGGGGTGGCTCCCAGAGAGCCCCCAACCCCGCCGCAGGGAGGGAGCACGCCCTAGCAGGGGCCTGGTCTGCACCGTCTGTGAATGGACACCGGCATGCGAGACAGGGTCCTTCATCATTAGCCAGGTCGCTCACCCGCCTTCTCAGACGAGGAGCATCATCGTATCTAACCCACGGGGTAGGGCTCCCGTGCGGACGACCTGGGTTGACGCCGGTGGTGCCTCGAAGGGACCCTGGCACTCAGTAGGTGGCTCGACAGACATAAAATTCCACACTGCGGAATTCCGCACTGGCTGCCCGCTCACTTAGCGTTCTGTTTTCTCACCGAGACTTAAAGGGTATTTTGCGGAATGCTTCTCACCCCCCTTCGTTCATGAAAGACCTCCAGGGTCCCCAGCTAAACCAGCGTCCAGCGACCTATGCTAGTCACCTATCGATGAAGCACAAACTCTGACAGGATTAAAAAAACAAAAACAAAAACAAAAACAAAAAACCCTTCTATTTCTGCAGCATTCCCGCCTGTCCTTCCACCCCTTCTCCCTTCCAAAGGCTCTAAAGATTCCTAGCAGATAATTTATTAACCTCTGACGGGTTACGGAAAACGAGTTTCGGTACCATGAAGATGAACATCACGTATAAAGGTGCTTTCCTGAAGCAAACAGCAGCACCCTCACCAAATCGTGACGAGCCGGGCAGAGGCAGATTAAAATCCCGCCATCAAGCAGAAGCCCTTGGTGTTGCTAGGAATCTCTGTCCTTAAGCAAAAGCCGCAGCGGGCACGGCCTCTCCCCCTCCCTGACGTGGAAAACGAACCACTCACTGGCGCCCTTGAGCAACAGGGGCCCCTGGGCTGCATCGACCCCCCCTGGAGCGAGGCGGGAGAGGCGGGCTGTCTGCCCGCCCCGCGGCCCAGGCTCAGTCTCCATGGCATTTTCCATTTTCCCAGGCCAACGTGGATGATTTGCTGCCAGCCGAGTGGCGAGGCTGCTCCGGCTGAGAACGCGGCCTTCCAGAAGCAGCGTGGCTGACGCGCCACGGGAGAGCAGGCAGGCCTCCCGCCCGCACCCCCGAGACCCTCTCCACGTGAGGCTGCAGCATCGAAGCTCATGGGCCCTCTTTGAAGCAGGGCCCCCCGCAGGAGCTGCTTTTTTGGGGGGCAGACACATCCTTTTTTCCTATTCTAGTTACAACAGAAACAATAAGCAGTAAACCCACCGAGGGTCCTTGGAGGCCCCCACAGACCAACGTTCTCACACCACCCATGGAAACTTGTCAGTGCACGGACCCTTTGATTCTCTGTGGTCCAAGGGGCTTCTCGTGCTTTAAAAATAAATATTAACATTGAAAGGATGCTTTGTTTCGCTTTGACTCCCACAGCTGATGATCGAAGGCTCCAAATGAGATGCTTTCAGGGCGAGAGACGACTCATTTTTGCCTCTGCAGTCAGAACCGAAAAAGTTTTCGCCTTGTTCAGCCTGGGGTTACTAATTTGGAGGGTGCCAGTTTTAGAGATCGGCTCAGTTTGACTTGTAAATGAAAGGTGTAACCTCACCAAAATTCCCGCTGTTGGGCCTGCCCCCCGCCAACATGCCTCAAACACCCTCTTTTCTATGTTGGGGTGGGGCAGTAGTTCACTGAAATCATTAGAAAGTTCAGGAAACTAGCTGGTGAAAAGCAAGCAAGTAGAAAAGGTGATGAATTCTGGGGACAGCGGTCCCTGCCCCCACCTGACCTTCCACGTCCTCACCTGCAGAGGAGAAGGATCCGGCTTTCCCTGACAACAGGGCTCCCCAGTTTTGGCCGTATCAGAATCATCCTGGAGCTTGGTAAAAATACAGATGCCCGAGTCCTTGCAAGAGCCTCTGTACTTCCTTTTGCTCCCCCAAACCAACACCCCAGCACCACTGCCTTTCAGGACAGTGAAGGGAAATAACCGAGGAGAAATGCTGGTGACGCCTGTAGAATGCCAGGCGGGGGCCCGGCTCCCCCGGCATTCCGTCAAGGTCACGCCGCCCCCCGCAGCCCTGAGTGACCGCCCCTGTTCCGCGGACGGATGGGCGAGGACTCAGCAGCTCAGAGAAGTTCGAGTGAACTCTATGTCTAGGGAGGGGGCACAGCTGCTGAGAAGTGCGTCGAGGGAAAGACCAGATGCAAAACACCGCAACCGACTCCCAGGGCTGCCTCATTTCCTCACGTGTGCACCCAGGGGGCCGGGGGCTGGGCGGTGGCCCCTCTGCAGGGGGGACCCGGCCTGTGCTGGTGGCAGTGCCCCTCTGCCTCGCCCCTCTCCTTCCTGGTCATTCTTCCCTCCCCCACCTTGCTTTGCCCTCACCCCGCTCCTCTCCCTCAGAGCAGGTATTCTCTGTCTTTCCAGCACGGTGACCTCCCTCAGGAAGTCCTGGGTCCCCCCGTAGAGTCCGATGGAATTTGTCCAGCATGTAACCTGGGCCTTAGGACTGTTAAAAATCCCCGGGGGTTCTCACGTGCCGCTCAGATTGAGGGGACCTGCCTTATCTAGACCCGCCAGATGCATCCCGAACTCCACCTGGTCACACTCAGGCTGACGAGGTGGCCGGCCACCAGGGGAGCCTGCAGGGACACTCCGGCCACGTCAGCTGAGGACACAGGGGACCACGTGGAGTGAGAAGCGAGCCCCTGGCTGGGCAAAGCGTGCCTTGGCTGGTCTCTGCAGAGGGACCCCGGGGAAGCACACTGCTCCCTTGGGACAGGGAATGTCCAGGGAACGTAGGTGACAGAAAAAGGGCGGTCACCACAGCCGCCCCGCACAGGCAAGAGGCTGAAACAGGGGGGCTGTGCAAACTCAGCTCACCCCCGTCAGGAAGGTCGACGCCACCGAGCAGGCCGTAAAACGGCTTCACCGGCCCGTTCTGCAAAGCAGCTCCCCAGGTTTAAACACACACACATGCACACATGCACACATGCACACGCACAGACACACACAGACACAGACACACACACACACACACACACACGTAGGACAGAAAGTTCCACAGAGCTCTGCTTTGTATCAGTCTCCGTAAGGGAGCCTTTCAGGCTAACACACCTTATGTTCCCGCCTTGGGCATGGGCCTGAGGACAAGGACAACTCATGGCACAGGATGCTGTGCACAGGACAGACTGCAGCCCATCGGGGCTGAGCTGGCCGGGGGCAGAGCCTTCCTGAAACACCGACGGGCTGGGCGAGCCGCTGAGGTCATGGGCTGCAGTGGGGAGATGTACTGTATCTCCAGCCCTTTGATGCAAAGCCTGGTGCACGCAGGTCACCAAGGAGTGAGCAAACGCGCATCATACTGAAAGTGGGACTTCAACCCCCTGCTCGCCACGAACCAGGAAATGCTGGGGAAGGACAGCCAACGCAAAGCTCTCCTGAAGGAGGACGATCGGCTGGCGGATCAGACGCAGAGCGGCCAGCGTGAGCACCTCTGTGTGCAGGCCACCCGGGAGGGCAGGAAGTGACCCCTCCGGAACCTCCTCTCCTCCTTCTTGGCTGTGGGCCAGGAAGGGGGACGAGCAGAACAGCGGAGGTGGGGTGTGCGCTCCTTCCGCTCCCCAGGTGAGGAACAGGAGCCTCTGCAGTGGAGGGGGACACGCCCCAGGTCTCAAGGGGCTCCACGTTAGCTGAGCCACAGCCACAGGAGTGTGAGGACGGAGACGCGGGGAGGGACTGAGGCTTCCCTCTCCGGGTGGGACAGCTGCTCCTCATGAGAGGCAGCTGCAGATGGGGGCCCCACGCTCTGGCGGCCAGCTCAGCTGTGCCCGTGGGGACCTCGGAGAGCTGAAGCAGCTTCTCAACGAGAGGCGTTTCCAGGACGTCAGGAATTAACCCAACTCTGAAAAAGGTGGCTGAAGACAAGGGGTGGCGTGTGAATAGGCACATGTGCGGCAGGAGTTCAGAGGAAGGGGAACTCATGACATCGCCCTCTGTACGGCGCGGGGCGGCGCGGGCGGCGGGGCTGTCGGGGACCTCTACGTGGACGACGTCCAGAATCACCGTCGGAGGAGTAAACAGTCGCCCGGAGGGAATGCCTTTGTCTCCTCTTTCCTATTTCTTGTGCCCATTAAGCGGCGTGACTTACTTTAGCAAGAAGAACTCGACTCCTCTCCTAGCGCCCGAGTCTGAACGGCCTCCGAGGACAGCGCGCCACGGGGCATGGACGCCCCACTCCACAGGGTGCGCACAGCCCCGTCCCTCCAGCCGCCACGGTCGCCTGGTCCACACAGGCGCGGGCACATGGCGGCCGGAGCAGACGAGAAAACGGCACCTTGAAGAGACAGAATGCGCCCGACCCTGAAAGGTTTCACGAGGACTGCGCCAGTCCAAACAGAGGCTTCTCAGTCACGGTCAGCGAGCTAGAAGTGGGAACACTGGCCTGACCTAAGCCGACCCCGGCCGACGAAGCCGGGGAGTCTCAGGAGTAAGTGCGTGATGTCATTCAAGCCGGTGCCTTTATCTTGGCCCCGACCCAGTTTCCTAACTTCCTTGGTTCGGATTCTGTGCTCACCAAGCTTCCTCTGAAGCCCATCTGGGTTCCCAGAAAAACCTGACCACAGAGAGGGCAAGGGCCGGGGCAGGAAAGCACACCTTTCAAACGACTAGCCTGGCATTCTGGTGTGAGCACCTGTCCGACCACTGGGCTATTAATGGGAGTCGGCCCTAAGGGATGGATCCGTCCTCCAGGGATGGACAAGTCCGGGGTCTGAGGTGCCAAGATGAGGTTCAGACCCAAGACTGGGGTCTGAATTCAGCAAGTGATGGCAGCCTCGGCGGTCTCTGGGGGGTCATTCCCTGAGACAGCCCAACAAATTGCTGAACGTCTTCCATGGCCACTTCTTGAATTTCAACACTTCTTGAGTGAAGGCGTAGGTTTGGGAACGAGCTGACTTTGACAGGATCGAGATGCCAAGCGCAATTTCCTCGGCACCAGGAGCAGCGAGACCTCTACCCTGCACCTGAGCGACAGGGGACCTTCCTAGCCGATGTCAGCGCCGATGGGTTGAGTCCCGCGGCCACACCTGATTCTGATATAATCAGATGAAAAGCCTGTTGACAGGCTGACAAGAAGGTGCTATGAGAGATACTTCCTCCCAAAGAACATAGGACTTGAGGAGATGTAATATAGACATATGAAATGATCAAACATATTCAACATCACAAATAAAAACGTGCCCCAAACTGATCGAGGACGGAGCCAGAACTGGGGGAAGTTAATCTGGGAAGGCGTTCTGAAGGAAGTCTGTCTAAGGAAAAGCAGCACAGCGGTGTGATTAAAGGACAGGTCTTGAAGTCAAACAAGACGTGGATTCAGGGGCTTGGCTGAGACTTCAGAAGGTGTGCGCAAGGCTGAGCAGTGTGGGAACCAAGTGCCTACCCCACGGGAGGCACTCAAGAAATGGTGGTTAAAAATATCCGTGCAGAAGGGAAAAGGATGAAGAAAAGACAGAGTCTTAACACTCCCTCTGCATCAGGCGCTATATCTAAAGGCTTTGTTGTGTTAACTCGTTTCACTTCTACAACAACCCTGCAAGGTGGGTACCATGATGAACCCCTTTCGCTGATGAGGAAAACAAGGCCGAGAGGTTAAGTAACTTCGCCCAAGGTCAACAAAGCTCATAGGGGACAGAGCTGGGACTTGAATCCAGGCAATGTGAACCCTGAGTTTGGGATGTTAACCAATTTACTGCCTTTTTCCATTACATACGCCACACAGCATTGTTTTCTTGAGCCAGATTTATTACCAGACAAAACAGCTTGGATTTTTAGGATGGATATTTTAAATATTATAAATCTTTCACTTATAGGGGAGTGGCCACTTGGTACAGTTCCTGCTGATCACTCAGTAATCTATCCAAGACAGTGATGTGTACGAACTATTTTTGTCTCGGTTAATATATAGCACCACATAAACACTGACTCAACCGGAGAGCCTGAACAATAAATTGTCACTAGCCCAAGTGCAAAATAGCACTTGGTTTTCTCTCCGCCTGAGCATGCTAGCTATTTATACTCTGCTTACTTCTGCGGCGTGCAAAGCGCTTTACACACATTTCATCACAGTTACACATATGCCCCTTGTTGCCTCTGTCACGCACGTGTGACTGATGCACCCTACAACGCCTACTGTTTGCGATGGGATGCTCAGTTTTCAACTAGCTTTTATTTTATTTTTTAATATCTACAGCATTTACTGACTGCCTTTAACTTATAATTAGTGGGAATCTGTTGACATTTAAAGAATAGCATTTCCTGTCTCTTTGAGCTAACTTCATTTTTTTATATGATGTGACCATTCTTGTTCCTAATCACATGTGATTTTTTTTTTTTTATCCTTTCTTTCCAATTCCAGTTATGGCTGACCTTGGGCCAGAATTGGTGTTCGTTTAACACTATGTGTTACGGACCTTGTTTCCACGCAGGTGACTGTCGGAAGTCCGCTGTATATGTTCTTCTTACCTTTTCAGGTTGATTAGCGCCTTGTCACACACGAACTTACATTTGGTTTTTATCTCTGTGGTGTTCACGGTCATTGGCGAAAAGTAAATTTAGATGATGACATAGAGCAAGGAAAAGAACTCCCAAGAAAGGTTTCCTTGACTAGCTGGAAGACAGATGAGGGCCCCAAACTATGGTGTATGTACACTGGGAAAATACGTTTCTCCACTGTCAGGAGTTAAAAAAAAAAAAAAGGTAAGATTTGATTTAGAAGCAGGCCTTAGTGCTGGTTGCATAAACAGAAAGATGGAAGAGTTGTCATTTGATATTTCTGTCAGTGACAAATAAAAATAGCCCGAATACTTAGCCTAAGGCTGGGGCAGTCTGTTTTCTTCTGTCCTCCCTCACGTGAATATCCATCTTCATTATTGAAAACAGAAACTCCAGCTTTAAGCATTTCCTGGGTTTTGCAAAAAAATAAAGGATATTATACCAACAGGTCCTTTTCAGGAATGGAAGTTATCACTTCATTCTATGCTTGTCCTGCAGTGTTTGCCTTGCCCAGGTATGTCATCTGCCAGTGTGACTCGAGGAAGAAAATACAAGTACGACCAGATACGGGAGATGAAAGTCGTAAAACCCACCGTATCAGTAATGGTGTTGGGGGAATGTTTAGAAATAAAGCCACTTACTCTAAGAATGTTTCTGTGCCCGACCTAGCTGTGCTGATAGGATGAGCCTTCCACAAGGTCAAGGACTAATCTGCAGTCTCAACATCCTCACTCACGGGAGAGGTCGGCCATGCGGACACTCACGGCTGTCCAGACGCCCCGAGGCTTCACCTCTGCACATTCCGTTCCCTCGTCCTAGAGAACCGGGCGCCACTATCATTTCTCTTCCGGGACTCAGCGCAGTGATCGCCTCCTCTAAAAAGCCTCTCCTGAAGCCGGGTGGGATGCTTACTGTGTGGACGCAGACCCCAGGCCCACTCCACGCGTCTTACTGGATCAAAAATGCCAGCATCACCTTCATCTCAGGAAAGAGGTGAATGAAGAAGGGATGAAGGTTGGGAGGAAAGTGAGCAGGGGGCTGGGGTGGCAGGGCCTCCCTACGACGGATGACGTCCCTTCTACCTGGCACCCTGGCTGCGCCCTCTGGAGCTGTGGAGAGCTCTCAAACCCAAACCTAAAACGTGTTCGACTCATAAAAATGACATGACTGGAATATTTTCGAAGCAGATTTTGCTCTTTGTCCTCCTTTATTCTTTATCTCCAGAAAATTAAACAATGGTGTGGGGTTCCTCTCTTGAATCGGGCCCAGCCCTGAAGGGAGGAGCGGGTTTCAGATGGCATATTCCACTTGGCCCGCTACGGAACTGTTAGAACCAAAACGGGCTTGGGAAGCTGCCCAAGTCTTCAAAGTTCAGACAGATGTGAGGCACAGGGCAAAAACATTAATAACGATGGTGAGCGGAACGTGCTAGAAAGCAAGGAGAATAGCAAACAGTAAAAGCATGTTTTGTGTTATATCCCTTTTTCAAATTCTCTGTTGCAACAGCAAAACAGACTGTGAGGAATTAATGCGCCCATGCCATGTCTTAGGCAGGAGGCCATATGGACAGAGCATGGTCTTTGGCGTTAGAGCGGGTTTGGGCGCTAGCTCCCAAACCTCCTGACGGTTCGACTTTGGCAAGTTACTCGAGTTAGCAGAGCCTCCATTGCCGTATCATCTTTCAGGATTTTGTGAGGGTTAGAGAAAAATATAAATACAAGTGTTTAACAAATAGTGCAAGTTCAATAAGTAATGACAAACGTGATCGCCGTGATCTGTAACACTCTTGGAAAAACAGTAAAAGCATCAATCTGGAAATTATGAAGGACCCTCAGCTGGACTGAAGTTTGTGTATGTGACATGCACAAAGGTCTGAATAAGAAAATATTTAAACATGAGAGAGCAAACTTATAAGTAATTTAATATTTTACTATAAACAATGTTTACATCAATCTTAATTTGTCACTATTTATTTTAATTTATAATACTCGTAATTATTAAGTATGTTAATGGCACGGTATATCGTATGTCCCTCCAGAAAGCGTATACATGTAGCTAAATTTTTTTCTCATCTATGAGATCACATTCTCCATCCAGACTGCAACTTTTCACTCTATGATGATCTCTGGCATCTTTCTATGTGAGTTCATATTTATCTATCATGTTTTTAACAGCTACATTTTATATCATAGTATCAACTTACTGTTCTTTAGACAATCCCCCATCCAGTTATTTGTTGTAGAAACCGAACAAACAACGCTAAAAGATGTCCTCACTTTTTATATAGGAAAACTCCTTAGAAATGAAATGGCTGAGTGAAAGGGCACATCAACTTAGTGTTTTCAAAATTAAGGTCAATTGCCTTCCAAAAAATGTACAAAAATATACCCTTCCTTTAAAGCGCATTAACAACCGCCCTCGACTTTGTCGCACTTGCTTCTCCTAAGTCTTCTCTTTCTAAACTTGTTCCAGAGAAGTTAAAATAGAAACGGATTTGAACATTTACCCTCCCAGAGTTACCCCTAATTCGTGATAGTTCCTTGCAGTTCTCACCTGCAGATGCTTCATTTAAAAATATAAACAACGCTGGAGGTTTTCAGGAAGTTTCTACCTGTCCCAGCTTCAGTGCCTAAGTTCCTCCAGCCAAGAAGGGGGCAAAGGAAAAGCGCCCTCACACCTCTCCGCACACAAAGAAAACAGCAACAATAAACCAAACCAATCACAGACACATGCACGCACTGAAGTTACTTTGCTTTGACTCAAGGTTTCCCTATACTGGACTCCTCGCTAAACACTTCACATACCCTATCTCACTTTAGGGTCTGTGTATCTGTGAGTAAGCCCAATAAAAGCCTCACAGATTGCCTGATGAGACCTGAGAAAATAAGAACTGTCCTTCACCTCTGGTGACCAGCGGTGACAATATCAATATCCCCCACTCCCTCCCCCCAGCTCCTCCCAGGGGATCAGGCACAGTTTTGCACCACCAGCCACAGGCTCCCACCCTCCTATCAGCCCCCGATCCCCGCTAACGGCCGTTTCTGAGATAAGTGATGCTTTTCTTGATGACCCCGAGGCTTGGCGAGATCTTCTGAATCATTTTAAGAGATCTACATGGGTCTGGTACAGTTGGGGTGTTACGCATTATTCTGTTGTACTTGAATTTTTATAAATGTTGGTCACAGAGACGTGGCTTCTTGGTACCTCTAGGTTACACGGAATATGGAATTAACCAGAACACCTCCCTCTTCTTGCTAACGGAGAATTTGCCGTACACTTATGATAAAATGGGATTTGCCATATTACTCACCCTTGAGCTCACCGTTAAAAGTTATTCTTTACTTCCCTCCTTCTGTCAAACTGAGCAAAAGAACAGATGCCTCCCCCTCGGGCTATAAAAAAATTTAAAAAACCATTTCCCATCATTCCCCCTCATCAGAATCCAACGTTGACTTAAATCCACCCTGAATAATCATCTCCCGGTTAATGCTGACGTCACGGAACTCGAGCCAACACCAGTAACTGGGCTGGAATGCGAAGCCTGACTAAATGATTTCATGGCGCAGTGCATTCTCCGTGATCGGCTCGTAGAAAGGTGGCCCCTGATTTATTTTTTTAAAAAATTTCCTGAGGTTTTTTTTCCCCACGTCAGGTTTTTGAAACTCAAACTAGATTTCCTCCCGAAACTGATGTGGTTCCGAAGGCCACGTTCCACATAGCATGAGCAGCCGGACACCAACCCGCTCTGTGGGACCGAAGTCTCCACTTACGGAGTCTGTGTGACAATGCAGAGGCACACGCCGCCCGGCTCCGGCCGCCTGCAAGCCCCTGGAGATGGTTTTCAAGCCCGAAAAACCATGGGGTTGCCCCAGCGAATGAAGCCACTTTGAGAATCTTTATTTTTTTAGTCACCATAAATCCCCTTGTTCTGTCCATGACAGGCTTCTCTTTGCCTGAATTCCACTTTCAAGCCAGAAAATTTTTCATAAAGTCCCAGTGTGTTCAGGAACAGGTCATCTGGATGCAAGTGTCATGACCCTACCCGAGTGAAAATGTGCACCTAAGTCTCGGAGGCGGGTGTCCGTGGAATCGCTCACCGTGGGTCTCCGAGCAGAGTAGCTACTCACTGAAGGAGGGAGGCTGACCTTGAAGTTCGGGATCAGCCCGAAAGGTCTCTGATGCAGTCAGTGGGGATTCTGATGTCAGTGCCAGAGAGTAAGGAAGGTTTTAGGGCGGTGAGTTTGCAAAGCTTAAAGCGCAGTGCGTTTGGATCCCCTAAGGAGGGGCTGTGTTATGTGAGAAATTCATCACTGACCAATGAGAAGGAGCTAAATGTTGGGATATGAAATATGAAAAAAAAAAAAAAAGACCAGGTGCTCTAGGTCAGTGGTCCCCAACCTTTGTGGCACCAGGGACCGGTGCTCCTATGAGAATCTAACGCCTGATGGTCTGAGGTGGGGCTCAGGCGGTGATGCTGGCGCCGGGGAGCGGCTGCGGATTCTGATGAATTCTGATGAAGCTGCACTGGCCAGCCGCTCTCCTCCTGCTGTGTGGCCAGGTTCCTAACAGGCCACAGGCCACAGACCGGGACTGGTCCGCAGCCTGGGGGTTGGGAACCTTTGCTCTAGGTGCTGGGTGCGTTGGGGACAATAAGACAGCACGACCCCTGCTTTCACGGAGTTGGAAGAATAAACATGCCCAGCACTGATGTACGATAATGAAACTACCCAGAGGACTCAAGTAGGGTGACGGGAGAGGGAAGGGCTGGGCGGTCGGGGGAGCTTCTCCGAGGGAGTGACATTTAACAGAGATGCGGAAGGCAAGAAGGAGTGGCTTTGGAACAATCAGAAGGACCATCCAGGTAGACAGAGGTCAAAGGCAGCTCAAGGCTCCAAGGGGTGGGGCAACCTCAGCCCCGGTGGCTGTGAGCAAAGGGCCAGAGACAAGAGGTGAGGCGTCACGCTGCGAACACGTCAGGCCGTCACGGACTGTACATCAGACCCAGGAGCTTGGATAACATCCCGAGAGTGATGGGACGTATGGGGGGAGGGGACGAGACGAACTGAATGCAACACCCTGCAAAGACCCCCAACGAGAGCGATGACCAAAGAGACTGGGGAGAAGGGGCAGCTGAAAGGCACCCATCTCCGGATGCCCCTTCGCCCCATCGCCGGGTGGCTCTGGGGAGCGCGGGTGCCGCTGGAAGTGCATCAGCACGTGACGCCACAACCATTCCACACGCCACCGCAGCAAAGGACCTTCCCCCTCGCCCTGGCCCCGGCTCCCAGACGTCATCCAGCCTCTCCCTCTGCCCCAGAAATACGAGGCCCAGTGTTCGGTTACGCCGCAGGGTCTGGGCACCCAAGCACTGGAAGGTTCCACACTTCCACTGACTGCTTTTCGAGACACGTCTCTAGGAAACGATCTCTGGAATTCTTACTCAACGTCTTCGGGGTTAATTCTGCAGCCACACGTGGACCTGTCTCACGATATAAAGAGGAAAACACACAAGCATCAGCGCCCCGTGACAAATGTCATACTCAACCATCCGAGACCTATTTTTAGCAAAGGCAACCACTAAGTTCTCAGCCAAATGAAAGGTCGCTTGTCCTCTGAGAAGCACTGGGGGCTGAGGTCATCTCGCAGCCAATCTGGGTGCGGGTTCCACGTCAGACGCCTGTCACGGAAGCACAGCGTGGACACAGTGATCACTGCCCTTCAGAAGCGTAAATAAGTTGTCGTAAATGGCAATGGGAACGTGGACTTAATGACTAACTAAATTTTAAGTGACATTTCAAACGAGTCCGGTGAAGTGACATGCTTGATATTTATTATGAACACTGGCAAAAATGTGCCCTGCGCCTTTTCAACGTATTTTTCCATGAGAATGTGGTGGTCACACACGAGACACGGTTCAACGGGAATACAATCACGTCCAGCACAACACTGGCAAGACCGGTGTAGACTTCTTCCCTTCCTAGCATGAACTTGAGCCGCAAAGATCGATCGCATTCCTAAACCTTGGCTCCTCTTCTGTAAAAATTAATCATATTCATCCTTCCTAGGGCTGCTGTGATAATTAAATGAGATAAAATATTCAACACATGGCAAAGCTGTAGACATGCAACAAATGTCAGTTCACTTTTCGATGTAGCTTTCTGCTTCCATGATACTCCACAGTTTTAGCAAGCTAAGTGTTTTAATTTAATTTATTTTTTTGATACACTGATTAACACCATCTAATGGCATGTAAGTAAAGGGGCTGTTCACAGCTGTATCTTCAGCACCCAGAAAAATAGCTGTTTACAGTCGGTGCTCAATAAATAGGTACTACATGGATGAAAGATTATACTGACATGAGGTGGAAAATTTGAAGGTGAATTATCTTCATAGCTGAACAGTCTGATAGGTTTTTGATGGAAGACATATATTTTGAAAGCGCAATCAGAGAATCAACTTATAAATGCAGCCTGCTTACAAAAATACATGATCAAAATCATCTATTCAAGAAAGGAGAGGTTCGACCATATATTGTGATACTTCAACCTCAAATAAAGCACTAACGGTAAAAGTCTGGTCCCCAGGGCTCCTGGATGAGCAGGAAATCAATGAGCCCCAGGAAAGTGGGAACCACTGCGCGTAAGACGGGTCTGGAGCTCGACTCCGGGCTAGCCGACGGTCTGCCTGATAGGTCTGGGGCCTGCAAGTCCACCTCTCCAGGGCTGGGTGCCCCAGCATCCCCGTATTTGGGAACTGTGACTCCAGAACAGCAGAAAACACGCGAAGGTAAGGTACCCTGAGCAGAGAGCTGGGGGGGTCAGGAGCAGGCTCTGCCATCGCCCCCGACAAGCTACGTGACTCCGGGTAAGCCATTTACTGTTGGTCAAGGAGGCTTGGTTTCACCTTGTTTAAATTCCCAACACTGACCTATTTTATCTCTGAACGCTCAAAAGCCCCGCGCCTGGCCCGTAGCAGCCCCATCCGGTATCCATCCACACGGCCGTGCTGCTGCAAAAACTACAAGTGTAGAAAATGCGGACGCTGAGCGGGGGAGAAAAATAAAGAAGAAAAGGCCACGCCTGCACCCTCTTTCAAGAACTGCTGCTCACAACTGCGCACATCTGGCATGCCTCAATGGTAACCATTTGCAAGGTTCAAAAACACTGAACCTTGAAAGTGAAATAAGGGGCTTTATCTTCAAAAGGAAAATTAAAGACCTGGAGCAGACCACTTGGGACCTTTTTATTATACCTGGATAATGGCAGGTATTATTACTCTATCCAGCAGTATGTTTTTATGAATAGGCTAACACATACCCTTAGGCTGTAAAAACGTGCTTTAGGATATAACATGTTGATTCAGAAACAAAATAAAATACTGTTTGTATGGTAGGTTTTTAATGAAAAGTCTAAAAACACACCTACTTAACAAACCTCTATTTTTATTGAGCTGGCCTAAAAAAGCCTGCTTTTTTTAAAGAAAAAAAAAGCTAAGTATGGGTGGTCTCACACCTAACAAGTGGTACAAGAATCCTTTGTCAGACCATGTGTCTTAATTTTCGGTATGGAAAATGTGGTCACCGTAATTATAAGCCAGAGAAAGTAAAGAATTTTAAAAATTCTGCGCAGGAGGGGAATAATAATTCGTTAGCATTCAATAAAACTGTAATTTAACCAGCTTTGAGGTATGTAATCATCAGCATTAAAATTACAGCACTTGACAATTTTCTATTTTACCTTATGGCTATTTTTCAAAGTGTCTGATTTCCTCCACAAGACTTAAGCTCCTTGAGAACAAACTGTATTTCCCATGTCCCCAGAACTCCCACCCAGCCCGGTCCATGGTTTGTTTTTTGTGTTCGATGAACCACAAAGGCTGTTTCAGGAAAAATCTTAGGACAATCAGGTGAGAAACAATTCAGGGTAAGATGAAATCGATGCATAACTTGTTTAAAAGTTATGCTCTCAGGCTTAAAGATACTTCAAATACATTCTTAAAAAGGTTCAGTTAGGGAAAAAGTTCAGTTGTGCAGGTTTTGAAATGGGACTGAGCCGAGAAAAGAGTCAATACTAATTAAGTATTGATAAAGAAGGAGGGGAGTGTTTCGCTGTGTAACTTCGTCACTTGGTAACTAAAACCTTTTTCCTGATCGAAAGGCATCGTGAGGGGTTGGGCTACACATACTGGAGTGATCAGTTCTCCCTCCGTATGGTCTTCTGGGGCCTTGAAATGAAAAGATCAAAGCCAATGTGGAAAATTAATGAGATCTGAGCATTGCATGCAGTTAATATGCTTAGTTAACTCAGGCAGCAAGAAAGAACTACGTGGGCCCTGGTCACACCAGGGCCTTTCCAGAAGGCCGGGGCAGAGAAGGAGCCAAGTTACAGCTACGATCCCCTCGGCTTGGGCTCCCTGCACTTCTCAGATGTCTCAGTTCCACACAGCACCCTGTTTCCCCTCGTAACCATCTATATGTACATACATACAATCGCTGACACAAACCCCCATGTTTTGGCATCTAAATTCTAACTCCCAGACTGCACCTCATAACCAGAAGAGGCAGCAAAATAATTCTTCACATGCTTCGATTTATTGGAACAGAAACCAGAATGATTATAAATGCAGGTAAGAAAAAGCAACGTTTTCCTGAAATAGGTAAGTAAATTACGGCTTTGGTGACATGTGGCTGGCCCAATTCCTACGGGTGGAAACAGACTTTAGAGTCTACCCAAGGCTCGGCTGCTTCTAAGGATGCTGCAGGGACCAGCAGCACGGCCTTCGGAGTCCAACCTGGGCTCAAGCCTCGCCCTGGCCCTTCGGAGCTAGGCCACAGCTGACAGACGAATTCGCTTTCTCTGGGCTTCGGTTTCCTCGCCCGAAAATGGGGGAAATGCTCATACCTGCCGGTGGTTTTCAGGACTCCAGACGGCGCAGGGCGAGCCCTTGGCGCGTGGCGTCTGTCATGTGGTGAGAACCCACTACCCAGTGGCTACCTCTGTTACCACCTTCCACTGCGCGCCGCCCGGCCCGAACCCTGCAGGAGGCAATGGCCCCACACGCGGTGTCTGCATCTTCCGTGAGGTTCCCAGGGCCGGTGGGTGGCCCGCCGGGAACCGCGCCTGGGAGGTGAGGGCGTCGGGGAAGAACGCTTTCGTAAGGTAATGCCATACTCGATCGCTCCTCCACCCCCTTCTCCAATCAGCGCCAAGTATTTTAAATTCAAATGAAAACCAGCCTCGGCAGATACGGGCAGGCGAAATGCCTACTCTGTGGGATGGCATTCTTCTGTTGGCCAGCGGGGGTCGGGGGTGGGAAGGAGTATAAACAAGCAAAAGACTCAAGTTAAATCGGTCAGTTCTCCCCAGTCTGCTGCGGGGCTTCCTCCCTGGGAAAGTCCTAGGTTTTTTAATATTGGGTCATAAGGTGGGTTTTATTTGAGCTCTTCAGGTTATTTGGTCTTTATTTGGTAAGGAAGTAGTTATGTTTGCTTTAACTCTGACAACAAAGCAAAGTAGTTTCAGGTTATAGAAAGGAGAACTGTGATGCTGAAGAAGAAGGTTTAGCTTTACAATGCCATTTACCTGCAAACATGCCAACCCACACACACACACATGCACACACACAGGCGCGCACACACACATGCACACAGGCACAAACACACAGGCACACACAGGCACACACAGGCACACACATAGGCACACACACGCACAGGCACACACACAGGCGCGCACACACACACGCGCACGTACATCCTACCTGGGCGCGTCCCACCTCCCCTGCGGTGTGGGCGGCAGCGTCTTATCTCCCCTCCCCGTTTTAGCATGAAAAATCCAGATGTTTCCAACCACACACGGGGTAAATACGGTAGTAAGAACCAAAACCAAAACAATACCACCACCATCAAGAAAACAAAAAGCATCTTTTCAAGCAAGGAGGTCTCCCAATAAAATTTTCCAGGGCCATTTCCAAACCTTGACTGGGCGAGGACACCTCTCGCCGTGTCGGCCACGCTCTGTTTTGTTGTTTGGGGTTATTTTTGCCTCTGTTCTGCAGGGCCTCACAGATATGACATGGTGATCTAATTCTGTACAAACCTCGCCTCCCTCTCAATTCTTAGAATGTAGGTAGATACCACTACCGGTATTCTTAGAGCTACCCAGCTTGCCACACCAGATATGGCGAATAGAACCCACATTTCACTGGAATCCCTCCTTTTAGTTATTTGCAGGTTTTTCTTTACGATACAGGAAACCAAATACGAGGCGCTGCTGTAGATACTGATAAATGGACCTCTCAAATGTCCTCGGTGGCTGGCAGAACACCACCTGATTATCATCAAAAACCCAAAACAGAAAACGGAGATAACGACTCTTCTGCCAGGTGTCAAGCTTACTTGCGACAACAGATCTGGTCAGAGGCATGTGTGAAAGGGCTTGCCAGTTTCTCCTCCCGTCCCAGGAGGCAAGACGGTCCGACACCGAAGAGGGGCAAGAGGTGACAGCAGACCACGTGACGGAAAGAAAACGAAGCCGCGAAGCGAGGGACAGCCTTCGCACGAGGCGGCTGCAGCGCTGAGGCCTGAACCCCGTCAAGAGGGGTGGGGCACAAGCCAGGCGCCCCTCGCGGGAGCGGGTGGCGGGCAGGCAGCAGGGCGGGCGAGTCCAGTGGGAGACGGGGCCTCTTCCGAACGCCTCCTGCCCCAACTGCCATGCGGACACCCAGTTCCCCGGCGTGCACGCAAAGCGCACTCGGCCTCGGGCTGAATTTTCCTGACCAAGCTATCTGCACCTGAAGTATAGCAAATAAGAAAGGTCCATTTTTTTTTTCATCCAACGTTGCCATTTAAGACTTTCCGTAAGATGGCAGAAACATCTTGGAGCTCAGGCTCCCGAAAGTCTTTCAAAAGACACTGACCGTTTCATCCTGTAAACCTCCCTTTTCCCACTACCCCCCTCGGAATGTACCTGGGGGCGTCTCCTAAGGTTCTCACGTAAGCACATCAAGTGGCTGATTCCACGTGACCTTACCGAATGAGTGGCGTTTCAAGAGTCCCTTGTAAAAACGAAGTTAACTTAGTCATTTGTTCACTTCGTGTTAGAATACTGGCAGCGCAATCCTAGGACACGTGACCGTACTAAGATTTTAGGGGACCTGGCTTTGCTGCTAGCAGGAAAACCACCTGAGGCCATTTACCTAACCTTCCTAAACTCCCTGAGCCTCAGTTTACTTGCCTGTAACATCTACCGAGATGGTTCCTAAGGTTTCAGCCTCAGCATGTGGGGACTACGAATTTACGTGGATCCTACTGCACGCAGGCCACCCGCCTGGGTGCCACGATGGAGAGAGACACGCAAGACGCAGTCCGGACCTCGTCCTGTGTACGGTGTCACCGCCTGTGTTTCCAAACCTCCATCACAGGCTATGTGGACGAGGCATCAAATTTCTATCTTCCTTCAAACGCACGCCTCTCTTTGAAGTCCAGAGACGTTTAGCCAGACGGGGCCCACTCCCAGGCGCTCGGGCTCGGCCCAGCGTCCTCACGTCCCCCGTGCTTCACGTCTCTCCCACAGCCATGCTTCCATGGCTCCAACACCATCAGGCCTCTCGACTCCGTGGGCCTGAGCCGCCGTGTCTCGGGGACCTGAGACAGTGGGGTGATTCTCGATTCATGCAGCAGCCCACCCCCTTCCTCCCTCAAGGACGAGTGTCCTGGCTCACAGTGTGAGGCCGAGAGACCTGTTTGAAGAGCTGTCGACACCCAGGCTCAGCATGCAGGCTGTCCCTGGGCGGGAGGGCTCTGCATATCGACCGTGCTTCGAGGGGAGCGGCTGGTTTGTGCGGGCGCACTTCGCTGTGACCGAGTCCCTGTGAAAACGTCTGAACGCACGTGGGAAAAGAGCAAACAGCTGACGTCCAGGTCCACGGCAGGAGGGCCGAGACAAGGTTTTATTGAAAGCCGAGCAAGCACAGGGGCATAAAGAGAATTCCTCTGTCAAGGTCTGCTAGTGACCAAGGTCAGGAGATGGAGCCCTCGACTCGGACGATGCCGCTGCGCCCGGAACAAGGGAAAACCTTAGGGATGCTCCACGAGGGTTCAGAATCAGAAATACACTCCTTCTAATTGTTAAAAAAGAGCCTCCGGAGAAGATGTCACGTGTGGCTGTGATGTATTAAGGTGGCAATTAGCAAGCGGAGCAAATTAGTGTCACTTGAAGCTAAGATATAAGACACAAGCCCCTAGTAATGAACCGCAGTTAATGGGAGGAGGTCAAGCGTGTTGTCACAGAGGGCTGTGTATATATTACCATGGCTATAACCTGCCACTTGGGGCGAGTCAAGAAACTTCTCTAAGTCTTAAAAAATACTCGCACACTTCATATTACACACACACACACACACACACACACACACACACATATATAATGGGGCCAATTTTATATCTTCAATGTATAGAATTGTGAGAATGAATGACACACATAAGTAAACTGTTTCTAAACACAATAGAATGTGAAACATTATTACATTAAGAGACATATTTGTTCAAATACATGCTACTTTATTCAAAATTATTCTGATTTCTAGTCTAGCTTTTGGTCTTTTGGTTATTTTAGGAATGGTTGCTAATTAATTCAGTTTATATGCGTTTCTTATCTAAACTCTTTTCACGTTTTCAAAGCACAAGCGACGGAAGAACACAAGCTTAAAATAACCAGAGAAACAGCACCGCAGAAAGAGAATAGGTAGTAATTTAAAAAGCATTTAGCCTTTGCCCCAGCAACTCCCTTCTGGTCATCGGTCCTGCTAATACTGAACGGAGTACTTAACATGGATGTCTGTCGGAGCAGCACTTGGAACACCAGAAGACCGGACACAACCTAGTGCCCCTCATAGGGGCGGCTGGTTGAACACGTGTAGTAAATAGTTATGTAGCACCAGTGGACGGCCTCTCCCTGCGTTCACTCTCTTGACCCGATTTCGAATGGAGTATCAGCCTACGTGACACGAACTGCCACACCAATGGCCCTTTTGGATTGGGATCCAGTCGCCATGTGAAGAGACCTGGGCTAGTCTCCCTGAGACACGCCCTGCGGCCGGCCGCCAGAACCCGTCACCGACGTGGGGGAAGCCATGTGGCACCATCAAGGCCCTGCCAAGCTGCTGGCTGGCCTCACCCATACGAGCGAACACACAACAAAACCAGGAGAAAAACCACCCCGCTGACGCTGGTCCAAAGAGCCCACTCACAGAACTGCAAATAAGTCAGCTGGTTATTGTTTTCAGCCCCCGAGTCACGGAGCGAAGCTGCGCAGCGCTCGCTGGGTAGTGGGTGCACCAGGCTCTGCCCCGATCGGCGTGAGGCCGTGGGGCGGCATCCTGCCTCCGCGGAGAGAGGAGGGACACACGCTCTGCACCGACACGCTGTGTGTCCAAGACAAAACTCCTGGGTCAACAGGCCGAGTGAAGAACAGGACAGTAGTAGGCTGCCTTTCGTGGAAGAGAAAGGGAAACACTGTGCATCTACACATATTTGGGGAAAAAAAAAAAAAAGGAACACTGGATAGATACTCAAGAAATTAACATGCACGGTTACCTGTTTTAATAGGGAGTGGATGGGAGGCGGGTGGGAAGGAGACCTCGATAAACACCTTTCTAAACTGTTGCAGCCTATCAGCCCTGTGAACATATCATCTATTCAGAAACACCACTTTTAATGGAAAAAGCCTAGGCTATTATAAGACAGAAATGATAGCTCGAAAAAGTTAAACGCCAAACCGATGACAATTCTACCACGATGCCGCCCTTCCTGACGGCCTTCCTTTGAACCAGCATAATCCCTTCCTTGTCATCCATGTACACGGTCATCGGCACACACTTTTTCTCTTCCTGCCAGATCGTACGTGCCTTGGAAGCAGCGGCCAGGGCTCAGCATTTCTGTTTCTCCTGCAACTGGCAAGCACTGTGCGGTCCAAGAAATGTCTTCCTGACATCACTCATTGTCTCTGTCGTTAAGGCCTGGCGAGTTCTATGGGATCTTCAACAGCCGACGGCTCCCACCCATACACACACCCCACACGCCATCTCTGAGGAAAACGGCAAGCGCTGTTATCATTGGGACCCTGTGTCTTTCAGTCAGATCTGCTGGGCAGAGTCTATACAGAAGCTAAATTTGAATGCCAAAAAGGAAGAAAAGGCTAAGCAAACTCCCTCATTTGGAAAGACAACAATACCCATTTGACTAGAGGAAGTCCAGAAAAAGAAAGATCTTTTATTATTTCTCATAAGTAACAAATTTCACTTCTGTGGTTGAGTAAGCAGCAGCCTGCGGCACACGATATATTCTGCAAAGCCAACGGAGTGATGCAGATACACGGCTGTGGGCCTGGACAGCCAGAGGCCCCTCTCCTGCCCTCACGCCTCCGGAGAAATCGGCGCCCAGGCCGCTGTGGGCTCCGCTGCTGGGACTTCAGCATTTCTGGGAAAGGGGAGACCACAGCTTTCTCTGTAACGCCTTCTGGGGTTTGACGACTCTCACTGGAAACCTTCACTCACCTTGAACCCGTACCTTTCTGACCTTGCCCTTCGCCCTCCTCTTCTGTTATAGCTCACCGTCTCCAGGTCTGACCCCCTGGGGACGTTTAACCTCTTCGAGGAGAAGTCTGGGTCAGCGCCAGGCTGCTCCACGCGGCCTGGGCGCCAGTCTGGGTTCCATGAACGTAACACCAGGTGAGAGCCACGGGCGCTAACGAGGTGGAAGGTACCGGGCTAAGCACTGAAGGACACGAGCGAGGAAGACCGGACACTAAGGGTGCGGATACAGTTGACATCTAAAGAGTCCTCCACCCGACGTGGTTCCACAGTGCAGCGTTGGGCACGTGTCCTCTACACGCAGAAGGGCCTGGGCTCACGCCCCAGGGGAGCCGCAGCCCATGGTCTATGGCCATGCTACTGTGTACACGCCCGATCTTATCTGCTCTCGAAGCTAAGCAGGGTCGGGCCTGTTAGTATTTGGATGGGAGACCACCCAGGAAGGCCAGATGCTGTAGCCGTAAATAATTTAAAATATATATAATAATTAAACAGTCCTCCCCCATAAGCCCTCACTGCCTTTGTCTCTCCCTTATCGATTGATTCCAATTCCTTAATTTCCTCCTGGACTTCATGTCCCATTTTTTTTTTAAATCCATTTCACAGTTCTCTGCGGGGGACTCCGTCCTGTGGGGGGGTCACTGTTTGGAGGTTCTGCCACATAAAGAGGGAGGAAAGCTGAGCTGGCAAGGTAAGATCGAGGCGTGCTTTAGCCGCGACAGATCAACGGATCGGCTCACGTTGGTCGTGTGCCTACTATGGGTTACGTGCTGTTGGAGATAGAAAGGAGCAAGACGGCGTCTCTGCCCCTTCACAAGAAGGGCATCGATAAGATGGGGTTTAAAGAAGAAAATGTTGGCTCGTCCAACAGGACCGGGCGGAATGGAGGCAGAGGGAAGGACAACGCAGGAGACGATCAACAAGCAGGTCGGAGGCAGCCTGGACGCTGTCCTGGACACAGAGGAGAAAGGGGGATGACCGAGCACGGTCTCCGGGTCCGGGGTCTGGAGAAAAGCGAAGCGGATGCCACTCCTGACAGGAGCAGAGCGCTTCAGATGAGCGAATACGACGGGGAATAATACAGGTTTATGACTGAGAAGTCACCGGGGAAAAAGCCTTTCTGAAGCAGCAAGTGCACTGGGGTGAAGAAGAAAAAGAAACGGCTTGAGGACCTCGTCTCAGCTGGACGTCTGACCTCCTCCAAGCGTCCGTGTTACAAGGGAGGAGGGAGAGGACCGTGAGCACGGGGTGGGGTGGGGGCCCAGGAGCCCCTAAACGGCAGGGCGCATCCCATTCATCTTTCTACAGATCCATGCAACTGAGCGCGCTCTGGCCCCCGCAGGTGCTGAGGGGGAATGGAAAGGCAGTAGTCAGAGAAGACAGCGACAGAGCCACGTCGCATATGTCAAAGGAGAAGAATTCCGGCGGCCAAGGGCTAATGCCGCAGGGAGAATCGGTTACAAGACTTCCTGAAGACCAAGGGTCACACCAAGGGTTCCAGCCTGCGGGGCCACCAGCGCTGGGCAAGTGAGCCTGGGTGGTAGAGTCCAGCACCCCCCCCCAGGGTGACACTGCCCTGTCTGATATGAAAAACACCCCTGGATTTACCATTCAGTTTAATTTCCCGTTTTGACTGTGAGATCCGGAATCTTTGAATAAAAGTCTGAAAGGAAACTCAGGATAGTCAAGCTTGCACAAACTCCATCGACGATACTGTCTGCTTATTCTAACCTCGGCTTTGGAAAAAGAAGAAACTAAAATGAGAATTACCTTTTTAAAAAAGAAGACAAGACCAGACCACTCAAAGACACCGGCTGTTTATTTGCAGTGAAGGAAGAAACCCTGAACAAGAAGCCCTGAAGATCTAAGCCAACATGCCCATCTGCTCCGGGTCCTGCCACTGGGCCATCATTCCTTCTGCTCTGCGGATAGGTGTCAGCCAGCCAATTCTGTTTTATTTGTGCAAGTGAGAGGCCACCTGTCACAGAATACACTCGCGCATGAAACAAAGTGAGCGTTGCTCATTTCTGTGCTTCCCATGTGACTTTTTTCCACGCAAAGTCCTCACTGTCACCTAAAGCAGATGTAAGAAACGCTGACAGCGAAGAGCAGGGAGAAACAAGGCAATCTTGTGTCTGTGAAGACTGTTAACGACCCGCTCCCAGAAGGACCCCTCGTTCCCCGCAAGACTGGTGATTAATCCATCCACACGTTTTCGCTCATTTCCCTGGCTGTTTCAGGCTAAAGTGGAGAAAAACGGTTTCACGAGGGACATGGTATATTTGCGCTGAAGACTGGCACCACGTAATTCCAGTGAAGGGAGCCAAAAAGGAATACGCAGGGAACAGCATGAATGAATACAAACGGGAGAAGGGACGTGTGCCATGTGGAAGGGCTGTGGGGGGGAGGGGCTGCAGGGCGGAGTACTGGGCTGAGGACTCGCAGCCGAGGTGGCTGGGACAGAGGGGAAGGGTCTTCATGGAGGGCTTTGATGATCAGGCTAAGGCAGTCTGGCCTCTTCCTGAGAACTGGCACCAGTGGAAGTTCCGAGCCAGGGAACATAAAGGTCGCAGAGCAGGGACAGCTAGCCCGAGGAGGCCCCTGCCGCAGCACGGCCGAGCCCACCGGCCGGCACCAAGTGCCGTGGGAATGAACGCACAGTGGAGCTCAAAGTCCAGGATCGCCGGACCTCCGTAAGCCCTTGCTCTGACAGGCGGCCCGCAGTGACATTTGGGGTCTCCTGGAATTAGCATCAGTTCAGAGCCAGCGTCCTGTAGTCCCCGGAAGTCACCCTGTACAGTCACCCTGTTAAAAGGCTGCGTGGAGGTCTCTTTAGGGAGGGCTCGGAGAAAGAGTAACAGTGCACATTTTTGGCAGTGTGTAGCGGGGTGCTTTCCCAAGGTGACCCAGCCTCCCCGTCATTCAAGGGGCTCTGGGTCTGTAAAGTGGCTCCAGGATGGAACTGACTCTGTTTGTACGACTCCAGTTGGACGTATGTTCCCTTGACCCAGAGCATTTCACTTCTGCACCACCAGGAGGGGAGGACACGCAGGACACGCGCCTTTGGATGCGAAGAAAGTGAGGCGACCCGCCACACGGGACACGGGTCTGGGGACCAGGACAAGGTGCCCCCGTCACCAGAGGCCAGGGTGGCCTGGTGTGGGGAAGGAGGAGGCAGAGCTGGGTCCAAAACGGTGGTGGCTAACCCAAGCAGGCGTGGCCAGCAGAGGGCTGGACAGACGGGGTGGAAACGGGAGGACTCCCAGGTCTGGGGATGGGGACTTGGGACCGACCTGCACAAGTAGAAACCTTTAGATGAGACAGAGAGAGAAGAGAGGAGAGGGAGGGGAGAGAGGTGTGGGGGGGGAGAGAGAGAGAGAGAGAGAGCAGAGCGGGGTCTGCACCAGGACAAACGTCTGCAGTCACCTGGTGGGGAGTCCTGCACGGAGATGGGGCGCCGGCACCATCAGAGGAAGAATTCGGCGTGTGTAACAGAAGCAGGTCTAGTGTTTACAGAGACGTCTCCCCGGTTCCTGCTGCTACAGAAAGGTAGAGCAGCCTGGCTCTGATGTTCTCAGACACGGATGCGCAAGCCCCTTATAAAACAGCGGTCTCATCCGAGCGATAGAAATGGAAGACCCACCGGAGGGGCGGTGGGAAGGGCGAGCAGGGGGAAGGAGCAGAGTGAGAGGCGATCCAGCTTCCGAAGAAGCTTAAAAACGTGGGGAGGAGACGGGGCAGCCGTGCAAGAAGCAGGACGATTGAAGGCAATGTGTCCCAGGGTTTGGGAGCCCTAAGTACACTTGTGGGCAGTGAAGGGGAGAGGAAGGTTCTAGAAAGCTGAGCCTGGGCCGTTTCAACGGGAGGACAGAGGGAGAAGGTACAGAATGCGAATATACAGGAGGCGACTCATGGAGGCTGTGGCAGGGCAGGGCTTCAGGCCCAAGGAAGAATAACTTTTTATTCCCTCCAACAGTCAACGTCAGATCAGCACTGAGTCTTGATTATCTTATCACTGGCTTAAAATTTCATTCCCACTTACACTTCCCAAGCACCTTTGCTTAACACTTCCTTAATTCGTAACATCGTCATCGGCGATGAAGTGCTAGCCACAGTGCTAGGAGCACATGTATTAGTTTGAAGGCATACTGCTCTTTTGTGAATGAAATTCAGAGAAACCGAACCTCTAATGAAAGACGCTGGATTAACAGATAATGCTTTTATCTGGGTTTCAGTCATATGTCTCTGAATGAGCTTATCTTGCCATGAGCCTTCTGCTTCCATTTGGGGTCATTTTCCCCTCTGTCGTCCTGTACAGTGGGTTAGGGTTTTCATTTTCTTTCCAGTCACTTCCGCAGGACACAAACGCAGCGTCACGCAAATCTCTGGAGATCTGGCCCCTCCTGAGGCTGCCCGGAATCCTCCTGCTTGCTCGACCTTCACCCGAGATCCTTCTGACCCAGTTCCAAATCTCCGGCCTTTGTCTCCTTTACTTCCCTCTCTTCATCCCGAGTATCGAGTGTTATGCCTAAACGCTCCTCTGTTCTCCCCGGGCCCGCTTTGTGGCTTGCATTTCTTCATGTCTTTTCAAAGCCTCTCGAGAGCGACTGGTCTTGTTTTCTTTTGACTCAAACCTTCGTACTGACTCATGCCCACAGGAATCTCTGTGTGGCATCCTTTATTTCCAGTTTTAAGCCATCTTTTTTTAAGTGGTCACCGTTAATCCGAACTAAAATTCCCTTTGAAGGAGCACTGTAGTTTTGGTAACCCATTACTTTCTACATTGTAGTGGAGAGAGTCTGGCCTCGCTGCGGCCTTGCAGACGTGCGCAGTGACACAGGGACCTCACAGCAGTCTACGGTGCTGACAGTCAGTCTTCTTCTCCTGCATGCAAAATGTCGCGGCATTCGGAAGATCCTAACTGGGCGGCCATCTCTGGCTCTACACGGCAAGTAGAGAGACAAGTCTACCCACACGGCAGAGCCACTCTGTGCGATGGCCCGGCTACAGAGGCACCAGCGTGAAGCATTTCAATCATGAGAATCAGGGGACACGTCATCTATGACTGTCTTGGTCATCGCACAAGCTTTATCAGAATGCAATCAGGTTCTACCGGAAGTGTGATCCGTTCGCTCTGTGGGTGGGGGTGGGGGAGGGTTATGAATCCAACAGTAGACCACGGCATTTCTAGCTGCCCTCACTGTGATGGACAACTTCTAAGTGGCCCTAAAGATCCTGCATGTAATAGTTTTGAAAGTTCTGAGTTTCTCCAAAAGAGAAGAGGAAAGGAGAGAGTTACACTTCTAACAGCCACACGAAGTAGGGTGTCACATGTCAGAGATTAGAATACCAAGACTAGAGAGTGATACGTGACCACAAGCCAAAGCTGGGACCCAGGTATGTATGTACCTTAGGTCTGAATTCCAAACTTTTATCAAATATAGGTCACTACACCTTTAAATGATGGATGAAAAAGTGTGAAAAGGAATTGCACAAAGGGGCTGTGAGAAAGGACATACAGAAATGTCAAATTTGTCAAGATACATGTCCCCTAATTTAGACATCACTCCTCATTAGAACTAAGTGACCTTAAGTCTTATAAGCCACGGAAGGGACAAGCAGGTAAACGAATTCGTGCTAACTGTATGTGTGATTTTCCCTCCCCAAACTGTAAAAGTTGGTTTCAGATTCTCAAATAAAAATGTGTGCAAAAACAGTGCAAAAGGCCAATTTCTTACTCTTGCAGCCAGTCATAGCAACCTGGGTGCTTTCTTGGCAAATAGTCAAATGTCACACACAGGCATCACATGCTTCATACTATTTTAGTCAATATGATCTGTGTTAAAGTCACCTGAATCAGGTGATTGTTTGATCTTCTTATCACCAACAGGTCCTCGCACAACACCCCTCACTGCTGATGAACTCATGAGAAAGACTTTAGGAAACTAGAGTTTTCTTAGAAAAGGGAAAAAAAAACCAGTTCTCAGTAAAAGATAAACCACAGAGCTACTGTGTGCAGACAAGTTGTACATATTAAACCACACACAAACTACATCAAAATAAGGGTTAGGCGCTGTCTAATCCACACATGTGAGTAAATTCAGAATCAAGGAGTTAAGACCAGAATCCTACTTGAGACTTTCTCGGACGCTGAAAATGAACTGAAGGAGGGACCCGTATTCTTGATTACTCGACCTGTCCTCCACACGGCTCGAATAACCCATAGCGACCCAGAGGTCCTTTGTGTGGTGGGACCAACAGCCAACATCTTTCGCAGAATAGGCTGGTCAGAGTTCTCAGAGAATCTCTGTCTACCTCCAAGAACACGGGAGCCTCGGGTTCTCAGAGATGCAAGGTCCCAAAATGATGTCAGATTTAAAATAACAAATTAGAGGCGGGGCGGGGCGAAGCAGTTCTGTCAGATGGAGGGCCTCGCAAACAGAAAACCAGGGATGAAAACAGCTAAGGCAGGCCAATGACCTGGAACGGTACACCCACGAGGGTGGGCTTCGTCGGCTCTAAAATGCAATCTTCGCGGCAGGCCAGCTCCAAACGCAAGCCCCTTTAGTGGGAAACCTGAGAAATAGGGAGAAAGGGAAGGAGAGAGAGGAGGACGAAGAAGGAGGAAAGAAAGACAACGGAAGAGTGATGGCCGAGACTGGCAGCCGGATGAGGTAGAAAGCACCAAGGGCCACGGCTCCGAGAATGGATCGTGCTCCCATCTCAGAGAAGAGGCGAGACACACGTCTCTGCACGGCTCAGGAGACGGTCTGTGAGAGCCACCCGTCCCGCCTGCTACCAGGCCTCGAACGCCACATCAATAGTCAGTGTAAAAGCATCTGAACTCTGCACCGTGTTCACAGGAACCCTCAGTCAGATCTCAACTTGACATACATCCATCTGTGCAGTTTCCAGTTTGACTCAAATGCTAAGAAGTTGTGTGTGAGCTGTTTTACTTTTCGAGTTCTGACAAAACCTGTAAAGAAGCGAATGAAAGTCAAGAGGGAAATTTCTAGCTGCACGCTAACCAAATAACGTCGGGTAAAAAAAAAAAAAATCATCCTAAAAATAAAATAACACTTCAGGCCATTGGGTCCGTTTCTGTAAATAAATACTACTTCCCCAGAACGCACCTTTACTAAACCGTGATCTCCTCTTAATGAAGTCTCATATCTGTATCGCCGTGACGGTCTTATGGCCCCGTGTTTGTCTTAAAGTTTGGGATTTCGAAGGCACCCCACCCCCATCCTCCCCTGCACTGTAGAGGCGCTGGCCCTTGGCAATGACGATGTCACAGACACACAGCAGGACACCGAAAAGGGTCCTTTCATCCACTGCTCGTGAAACAGAAATTGCTGTTCCATTCCTAACGCAACCTGGAACTACCTATCCAAATTTAAACATGCCGTCATTGATCGAGCCATCTTGCGCCCGTATGAGCACAGGGATGTTTCACTGCAGCACTGTTGGTAGCAACATCACTCAGTAAGCCATGCTACACTCAATCGAGGAATAGTAGGCAGTCATGAAAAAGAAAGAATGCAGGAATTTCAACGACGAATCGTCGTCATGAGCGAAAAAAGCGAGATGCAGGCGGGGAGATAAAATATCTGATTTTTATAAAACAATGACAGAAATACAAAGTGTAGGTGGGAACATCCGTCTGTCATTGATCACTCTGTCTGATGTAATTACATAAATGTGGAAGAAAGCATGGAAGGGCATACAAGCCTGACGACGTGGCTGACATGGGGGAGAAGGATTAGGGTGCAGAGGGGAAGGGAGTGGGAGGAAAGAAATAAGTGAAAATGAAAGAAGATGTCAACCATAAAAACCACATGGATGCTGTGATCTCATTTATCGGAAATCATGTGTGTTTACTTAGGTAAATGTATATAAACAGACGATGACAGGATGGTCTCCAAAATGTCAACGACTCTTCGTCAGGGTGTTGAGATGCCTTTAAATGCAATGCTCACTTTATCCTTTACATGTTATTTAAAAAAATATTTACAAACGCCTGCACTATTTACATAATCAGAAAAAAAATCACTGAGGGGGGAGGAAATAAGAAATGTCCTACACAGGGCAACACAGGTCCCCAGAGGGGAAGCAAGCAGAGATAAGAGTTGTAAAGTCATGCTGGGACCAGACGGGGAAGGGTCCCAAAGATAGGACAACTTGCAGGACGTGTCCCAACACATTTACAACAGGCTGTTTCTGTCTGCTGATACATTATGAGTGATTTTCTTCTTCTTTTTGCTTTTCTCTATTTTCCATATTTTCTGCAGAAAAAAAAAATGTATCTTCTGTTTACAATCAGAACAAAGGAATTATTTTAAAAACCCTGCCATGAAAGCTTTTAAGTGGGAGGGGCTAGTCATCAAGGGGACCTTTTAGGATATTATGTAGTGGGCCCTGGGGACAGATTTACAAAGCAGTGGCTGTCAATGTGAGTTGATAGCGGCCCCAAATAAGGAGGAAACAGTGGGAATGAAAAGCAACGTGGTGGCCTCAGAGGGTTTCTGAATAAAGGGATGAGAGAGTGACACATTGCTGAAGAACTGAGTTCAGTGGCCCGTTGTAAGGTTCAGGAGGACGCCTGCAGAAACAGGCTGATGTAACCCCCAGATTGCAGAGCACTGTCACTGTTTCAGAGATGGGCTCATGTTTATTAACAAGTCTCTAAATGCGGTCACATCTGGGAAGCCATATCAAGGAAAGGTGCAAGACCCAAGGAAAAAGATGAAAGTGGTAAAATCATAAAAGACGAAGAGCAGGCATGTGATAAGATTACGTAAAAAGGCACGTACATCACGGACAAGCACCGCATCAATACACGAAACAAAACAAAACAAAACAAAACAAAACAAAAAACACAGGTTTTGCAGATCAAATTGTGCAGGTACGGTAACTTCTGGTTTATACTGTAGCCAACATAGCAAGGTTATGATGAGTGTTAGGAGAAATCGAACGTTTTCATTTAATTGTGGTTTGCCTTCTTCTAAAAGCTGGCACATTCTGAGAACTCCCCTTCATTAGAAGTATTCAGGAAGAGAGCAGATGGGCTGCACAGAGCCAAAGGAAGTAGCAGCAGAAGGCTTCCAGGTTCTTCCCAGCTTCAAGATTCTCTGGTTCAAGATGAGACGTGATCCCAAATGCCAGATTTTATGCCTCGTCCCTCTCAGATGTTCCAATGGAGGTAGTTGACTAAATAAACCGTGTTTACGTTTTCTGGCATTCCTGAAGCAGATGTAACAGAACTGAAGGCAAACAATTGTAGTAATGCAATTCATGCATTGCCATCTAAACACCACGTAATCACGAAACTAAAATGTTTACCCAATAATCAAAGACTGAGGCAAAGAAACCCAAAGGCATTTTGTAAGACAAAGTGCTGGCTAGTGCTTCCAACCAAAGAATTTATTGAGTGCTGTCCTGAACTGGCTCATCAAAGTCCGTGTGACTTGGTTTCGACTCGCACCGAGGATGGCCCTGCTACTATTTCAAGAAAAGAGTGAGGAGGAATTGGGTTGGTTTTCAGAGAAACAGGGTCCTCCTGACAGAGCTGTAAGACAGGCTCGGCAGAGTTACTCAGTGAGCAACATCCTCCTCCAACGAGGCTTCACTAGGGCCCTTCTCCCCTTGCGAAACTGCCTGGGGTGCCAATCAGTGGCGTCTCCTCACTCTCTCTCTCTCTCTCTGAGTGGTGTGTCTGCTTCTGGGGCTCCCTCTGTCCCAGCATGGCTCCTTCAGCACCCCGATTCTCTGTCTTCCTCCAAGTCTGGCTCCAAGCTCACCTCTCCCTCTCTGACACCAGCAAATTCTTTCTGAGTCCTCTTCCTGATTTGCACACTTAAATTACCATGAAATAATGCCCGAGTCTGTTGACAAGAATGACCCCAGCGCATGATTTCATCGGATCTCCTCAAACCCTGCACCCCTCGCCCTGTCCCGGCCCAGCCCAACGTGGAGACCGAAAAAATCTCCTTCCTCCCTTTTCTTCCTCCTCTCGGTTTAGTATTTATCAAACACCTACTTTATGCAAAGTGCCGTTCAAGGTTTTGTCACGCCCCCACCCACCATTTCACTCAACCTCCTCACAAACCTCCCCAGAAATCAAGAATTTTCTACCAGTTGAATGCTGCTCCTCTCTCGCCTTTCAGGGTCGTTTCCCGGCGTCACCGTTCACGCAGTCCCCTGGGATGGCGCCTCCTCTGCCCTGCACCCAGGCAAGTGCCAGTTCTGGATCTGCCGTCGGTACCTGCCCTGCCCTTCTGCCTTCCTGCTGTCCCCACTGCCAGGGCGTCGCTCGAACACGAGCTGGCTGGTATCACTGCACACATCCAAACCTTTCCGAGATTCCTACTGTCTGCATCGTAGAGCCGGAGTCCCCTAGTGTGACATGAAAGGACCTCTGCCTTGGCCACCCCCGCCACCTGGGAAGCAGAGCTCATCTCACAAACACGCAGGCCTTCGGATTCCCCAGACACACCAAGCACCTGTGCTCTGACACGTGTTTGTCCACGCCGCACCCAGCGTGTGCAGGGGCCTTCTCCCACCGCTGGTTCTGGGGGAAATCCCACTCTTCAACGCGAGCTCGCACGCCGCCTCACTCCCCCAGGTCAAAACGGATGGTTCTTCCTCAGAACTTTCTTAAAGTTTGTTGTTCGCAGCTCTGAAGCTGCCTCCAGGGCATGGAATCCTGGAGGCAGAGAGAGAATGCTCTCTGCATTCGACGCCTCGCCCAGACCGGGTTGTCCTCCCCAAGCCTAAGCAGAAGCAAGCGACTAGCACTGGTATGTGGATGACAAGACACCACCGAAACGTGCCTTGGAATTTCAAGCTAACGAACATTTATAAAGTACCTACTACATTCCGAACACTCTAGAAGGAGCCGAAGCAAGCCAGCTAGTGAGCAAGGTGTTGATAATGCATCTTTCTAAAGGCCTCCTTCGTCTTACTATGCTAACCCACCAAATGCAGCACTCCGTGGAGACATTTGCAGTCTCATAATCAGCTAGTAGCCACAGACCTCCCCCCTCCCCGCCCCCCACCCGTCACTGGGCACACGAGGGTTTCGAAACGCACCCAAGAAAAGAAGGCCCCAAACTCTTTGAATCAAGGCTCTTCTTTCCCTCCAGGACAGAGAAGTGGGTTGCTATGGAATATTAGGCGTTCATCTCTTATCAGTGCTACTCTCAAACTCATGATTACTTAACTTCAGTTCTAACGAGCATCTAAAGCCATGAAAGTAGCTGAGAACATGGATGTCTGGGACAACTAAAACCCTGGTTACCTGGGAAGCTATACTGGTGGATGAAAACTCTTGGAAGGGATGATAATTTTCCTGTCTGACAAACTGGTATTTTGAAAGCAGCTGTGCAAATTTTTCCGAAGAGCGCAAGGTGATCTATGGCCTAAGGTGACCACATGTCCCGGCTTGTCAGGGAGTGTCCCGGTTTACACCTGTTGTCCTCCAAAATTATTAATAGTGAGCCCCCCCCACTCTCCTAACTGTCCCGGCTTGAGCGATAAACGCGATTACCACTTTAGCTCCGAGTGTAATGTCAGACTTCACTGGCCCGTCCAGACAAGGAAAGACGATTTGTTCCAATACTCCAGGGGGCTGACGCCGAGAAAAGCGGCAGAATCCAGGCTTCCTGACACCAAGCCCGGGCTCTATCTCGCAGAACATATTTCCTCTCACTTGTTTCCTCATCAATTAATCAAGAAAAACTCCTTGGGAAACAGTCAATATAGCATATATCAGCATAGTGTCTGCAAACTCGTACTCACAATTTCGTCGGGGAGCTAAGCCACATTACATTCACTCATTGAACAGGGTCGGATGTATTCATATTATCATGCCAATTACGTGGTTCGAATGACAATTTCAAAAGGCTCTGTAGAAGGAGAAACCCCGCTGTGGGCCTTGGACTCCAGGGAAGGTTCTGGAAAAAGATGGAACCTGAACTGGACTTTAAGGAGAAGAAATGGGAAAAAAAAAAAAAAGATATTTTTCTTTGAAAAAATAAAAGGCGAAAACAAACAGAATTGAGACAGGAATAGACCACTTACGTGATTCTATAAGCCTTATTACTCTATATTCCAGAAGGTAAAAACAAAGACAAAATAAACACAAACGGTCTATGTGGCTGTCCCCCTAAATCTCGCAGTGACCGAAGGCACAGCCATCATCAGATACAGGTGCGCTTCGACCTGACAAGTGCCGCCTCCTCGGTGCCGGTGCTTGTCCTCGTGATGTGGTAAGAAAAACAAGTGGCCATCTTCTGAGTGCTAGCCTCAGCTTCTTCACTAACTGGACGTGTGTCTGTCAGCAAGTGGTTTCATCCGTTTTGAGCCTCAGTTTCCTTAAAATGCTAGGGGCTGGATGACATGATCTCTTAGAACCTTTTCACCTCTGGCAATCCACGACCCTTTAGAGTCAGCCCCACGTTCTGTTTAGTATGTTCTTGATTTATAGATCAACAGGAGACACGGAGTGTTCACTTCTAGCAAAACAGCAAACCCTGGGGTGACCCTATGGGTCTCTTCACTGCGAAGATGTGGAATTCCCAAGAAAGCATCACGGAGCTGAGCTAGGATTCCAGGGACAAAGGTAAAAATGAAACCCAGAGCCTTACAAAAAGCTGACTGCAAGGTGTCCAGGGGTCTCAGACCTACACAAATGCCCCCTGGAGATCTAGGGGGTATAAACTGATTATATTCTAATGCTGATGAAAGGACAGGGCCTTGGTCCTACATGAGGGGGTGGGGAAAGAGAACGGAACAGAATTGAGCCCCCTTCATAAATTTCGAAGCCTTAGAAAGTCACCCGATCCATGCAAAGAGGACTCAAACCATTCTGCCCACTGGCTCAAAGATGAAGGGCAGCAGCCCGCCCTATATTCACAGCTCGGAAGCCCTTTGAGAAGTCAAAATCTAAACATGAACCACATTTAGTTGCAGGATCAGTATTTCCACTATACGTGTGGCTGGGTGTAGGAGTCTCATGACAAGAAATGAGTATCAACACAGCTCCAGGACCACTGGGACATCTTAGATCTCCAGAAGAAAACAAGTATGTGGCCACTATGTAGGAAAAATTTCACAGCTCAGGACTCACAAGAACCCCATAGAAAATAAATCTCTGTGAAGATGAACTTGCCCAAACACACACGAATAAAGTGCCATGAGGGATAGTTACCAAGCGGCATTTTTAAAAATTAAAATCCTCAGAACTGAAAAAATAACAAAGAGAACTTGCAGATTTGAAAAGGAACAAAACTCCTAAAATTAACACAATGGAAACGTTAGACAGTAGAGAAACGTAAAACAGAATCACTAAACTAGAAAAACAGATTTGAGGAAATCAACCAAAATGTAACGTAAGACTAACAAGTGAAAATGAAGACTTGAATACCCCGTATCTAATGTTACTCTTACCTGAATCCTCACTAAAACTAAAGTGACCACTTAAAAAACATGAACCCACAAAGACAAGAACAGGTGAAGAGATAACAGCAGTAAGATTTTGGAAGATGAAAAACTGATGGACCACTCGTAATAGAACTAGTTGACCAAAGGAAGCTGAATGCTGCACTAGGAGTAAGGAAAGTTAGGAACCAACCAGCAGATGCTCGAAAGGTCCCCCTGGTTACCTCTGGAACTGGGGACAGAAGAGAAAGGAGCAGTGACTAAAATAAGGAGAAAGGGATGAAAGCTGTTATAAAACCAGTTACATCCCTAGATCCCTAAATCCTCTCCTCTCCTCTACCCCGATGGGAGGACCCTCTATCCCAACTGGTCAAACTGGCGGTTCCATCTCTGGAAACGGGATGCCTGGGTCGGGAGGTACCAAGTACCAAACACAACAGAAAATTGCACACTGAACGCTGATGCCTCCAGTCTCGTTCCTCATCTCAGCTCTCGGCACTGGGACTCGCGGACCTGTGGATGAGTGTTCTCTGGAGAATCTAACCAGCTCCCTGGGTTCCCCAGGGGGAGTCTTCAGGGGTTGACAACAGGAGACCCCCCCCCAAAAAAATGGAATAAACATATTATTCTACAGTGATGCTCAAAGTTGACAAGTCCCTCACATGTCCTCAGAATGTTCAATAAGCTTATTAGTTCTTCTTCCTTAAATATGAGCAGACAGCCAAGGACTAGTAGACACGCAAGGAAAGGCTCCACATGAAAGACGTGTTCAAAACAGACAAACAGAAAAAGGCAACGTGGAGGAAACAGAGACCACGAGGGGAGAAGAAAATTTCAAAAGAGAATGAAATTTACTTTTCAGAAAGCAAAGAGAATGTCACACACATGAAAAGAGAACAGAATACTTTGTTAAAAAAAAAACACCCAACTATTTATAGATGAAAAGAGGAAATTTAAAACAATAACAGAAATGAAAACCCAATGCACAGGTTGGAAATTCAGGTTGAAGCAATTACTCAGAAAGAGAGCTAGAAGAGAGAGATGGAAAACAGAAGAGAAAATGGTCTAGAAAGTACAACACTCAAATAATAGGCGTTTCGGGAAGAAAAACGGTGCTAACAGAGAAAAACTGTCGGTAGATGAGAGAACGCAACAGCTGCTCAGTGCAACAGATGAAAACAGACACACAGGAAAGTCACTGTGAAATTTAGAAGATGTGGGAAAGAGAAAGACTCTGCAAGTTCTAGGGAGAAAGACAAAAAAGGTCAGGTATAAAACATCAACGATCGGAATCGTTCAGCCTTCTCAGGGCAACGCTGGGAGACCGCGGGAAAGGCAAAGGGAGGTTCTAGAACACGAAGGAAGAGCCCTCCCGGCATGACAGCTGTGCAAGGGGTGGGCCTCGAGGAAAGTCCAGATTAAACAAAAAAAAAAAAATGGAAGTTTCCAGGAGGGAAGTCACCCAGAAACAAGTAGAACCCGCCAATTACTGATGTGATGGCCTTGTGTACCGTGAGACCGTGAAGCACAGGAGGGGAAGATGCAGTGAGCATGAAGAACACTGCGGAAACACGAAAACGCAGACGCCGACTTTATAAAAATAAAAAGCTCAGCTGTTCATGCTACTTACATAGGCAAAATAGGGAAAACACTAACAAATGACCTAACCAGAGCCCGAAATACTGAGAGGGAGGGGGAACGCAGGCAGTGGATCGGGCTAGATCAGAAAGCAAACTTCTACTTCCTTTCATAGCAGGTTAAGACGGCGTGAGCGAAGTCGCGCAAACCAACGACAACAGCACACACGCTCGTTAGAAATGTGGAGATGTGCACGTGACACGAAAAAGCTACCCTGTCGGAAGCGATGGTCTCTGGGAAGCGGGACCAGGGAGGTTGAGGGCAGAAT
Organism: Eonycteris spelaea; assembly: GCA_003508835.1. NCBI lineage: Eukaryota > Metazoa > Chordata > Mammalia > Chiroptera > Pteropodidae > Eonycteris > Eonycteris spelaea. Next base: position 2,449,883 of record PUFA01000056.1, read on the forward strand.
TTGTTCCCACAGCAAGTAAGGAACCGGCGCATCAGGAGATAGGTACCGGGACGGTGTTGTCGACAGTGTTTGTGAGACATTAACCTGAAAATGAACGAAATGTTCGCCGAAAGTGGTGGAACGGCTGAACAAACTGGAGTATAGCCATCCCACGGGATTTACTTAGCTATTTTCTAGAAAAACGAGTTACATGTACATCCACTTATCTCGCGAAGAATATTTTCAATGTACCATTAAGAGAGAGAGACAAGTTGTGGTGCAGACGATACGACGACCTTTACAAACGACAAAACACTGATCTAACTTATATGAATACATATCGGCAGGCGTTTACACGAGCTCAGAGAAACACGTGGAAGGGTGCTGACGAGATGCTGAGACTGTTCACCTTAGAAGGTTCGGAATGAAAGGGGAGGAGGAGATTAAGAAAAAAAAACATAGATCACAGAAAAAGAGAGACGTGGGAGATGAAAACGAGGTTAAGAGACATGAAGAAGAGAATAACAAGGGCTGACATACACCTAAAAAGAGCACGGGGAAGAGACAATATTCAGAGATTATGACCGAGAATTTTTCAGAACTGACGACTATTAGGAATCCTTAGATTCGAGAGGCATACCGAATCTCAAACAGGACCGTAGATCAACATAGACAAGAACAAAAGGAAAAACAAACAAGCAAAAACACCCTTAAAGCAATCAGAGAGAAAGAAGATGTGTTCTCTAAACGAATGGCAGACTGACACGAATGACACCGTGTCAATAACAGACATCGGAAGGCAATGAAACAATGCTTTCAAATGCCGAGGGAAAATATTGATGTAGAATTCTATACCTAGAAAATTATTACTCACAACTGAATGTGAATTAAAGATATTTTCAGATAGAGACTGAGATAGTTTAAGATTCCCAAATCCTTGATGAAATAACTACTGAAGGGTGTACTTCTGGAAGTAGAAACCTAAACTGAGAAAGGAGGAGCGGACCCCAAGAAGTCGCATCGGTGACATTTACTGAGGGGTTACTCAGTACTAGACTGCACACAGGCACCATTCTAAGGGATCTACAACTAAACTGGGATTCAAATTAAGGCGAAACGGTTCTGGATTTCATCCTCTCAACCACAGTGCAAGTAAAATGGCCTCCACTTTGATAAATTTTAAAAAGTAGATTTGTAAAAAAAAAAAAAAAAATCAGATGGGAACCAAAAAAGAAACAAAAAGACAGATGATAATAAAATATTCCACAGTGTCATATGAGAGAGAGAGAGAGAGAGAGAAAAGATAGATGAAAGCTAGGCTAAAGAAAAGCTAGGTTAATTCTAAGGAATCTGTATTATTTTATTTGGGAAGCAAAGAGAAATACAGATAAACTTTAATTTTAGACTTTGTTACAAACTCCAATAGAATCTTTAAGGTTTAAGGGAAATAGTTAAAATAACAGAACTATACAACTATGTTACAAATCAAGAGGAAAACAATAATTTTTTAAAAATGGTACGACTCTACTATTGTGCCTGGGAGTTAAGGTGAAGGAGAAACCTCAACAGGAGTAAGGTGGGGGAAAATCTGGAGTCCCTAGAAAGAAGGTCTCAGCCAGACCCGTCACAGAATGAGAGAGGCTCTCAACACATCATTCCCTTTGTTTCTACCCTGGGCTTCTTAAGGATCTCAGAGTTCCTTAGGATGATGTCACGTAGCAGTGCAGGCATCACCGATATCCATGACCATCTCTGAGGCACTGGCACTGCTGCCTCGCCCAGCCTGCATACCAGCTGTCAGTAATTGCACACATGGGGCTGGCTGCCTGGCTGCATCTCCCCGCTCAGAGGATTCCCTGGAGATTCGTGTGTGGCAGCTCCTCAGCTCAAGCATCTACTCTCGGAGAGCCACTCCCAAACTCTTCCCATCTGCAATCCAAGGACGCTGCAGCTGCAACTCAGTGGTGACCAGGTTGAAGGCTCAATGACATCCTGGGTCCCGGGTCTGAGGGGCTGCAGGAAATCCATGATCTTCTCCCTGCCATTCACCAAGCCACCAGGAGGACCTCTGCCTTCATCACCCCCTTTCACCTTTTCATCCCTACCTTCTTTCTCCTGTCTCTTCCCCTCTCCCTTCTCTTTCGCCTGGAGAGGATCAGGCACCAGGCCCTCCAACGGGGCCCTTCAGGTTGCTCAGGTTGGCTTACTTGAGAGCTGGCTCCTTTAAAAATGCGCCAGCTCAGGAACAGTCTTGGGGAAACAACTCCCAAGCAAGCCGCTCTGTCTTTTACACAGCACCTCATGAACACACGTCCACCTGGGCTTCTGGGCTGCAGGCTGAACGCTGAGCGTGGCCAGGGCCAGGAGGCCTGGTGCCACTGGAGAAGCAAAGAGTAGACACAGGGAAAGGAAATGAAATTAACAGAAAAACTCCAGCAATCCAATACGAGACAGGATGGGAAGGAATAAGAAGAAGCAGCATGGCATAAAGAAAACATTTGGATTCCTAGTGAATTCCAAGTATGTGATCAATAATAAATGGAAGTGGCTTAAACTAATCTGTTAACAGGCAGGAATCCTCACACTGAATTTCGTAAAACTTGTTCACAGGAAGAACCCTAAAATATGATGTCGCAGCAAAGATAAACCTAAAATAACATATTCAAATAATGTGTCCCTACAAGTAATAAATGTTATAAAAAGTATTTGTTTTAATTGAATGAATGAATGAACCTGATAAAGTAGACTTTACAGCCAACGGCATTTGGGGGGGTAAAGAGGACCATCGCTTAATGATAAGAAGATACATGCATCAGGAATCCTGCAAGGCTAATGAAACTGTCAAATTATACATGTGTCTGATTTAAGTATATGAAAGTAAATTCAAAATCATCGTGAGATTTTAATCTACGTCTCTATGAAATCAATAGAACAAGCTAAAAGATTGAAAAAAAAAAGATTTAAATAATGCGTATTACAGTCTGATGTGGAAAGGGAACCCGCCACCCAATAAATAAAGAATACACATGAGATATTTCTGAAAATTGATCAGGTTCTCGGCCACGGGAGTAATCTCAACAAATTCCAAAGACCTACTAACATTTAGACCACATTCATGGACCAAAAGACAATAAAAGCTTCAATCACTAACAAAACTATAGGCCTCCAAACCCAGGACATTTTGATATTTCAAAACACCCTACTAAAATATTAATATGAAATCCAAATGAATGCGAGTAAAACATTTAGAACTGAATAATAATTAAAACCCTAGATTTCAGTAGGAACAATATTTAGCATTAAATACAGTATCAGAAAACATGAAAAATATTAAATTAAGAAGGCAGAGAAAGCAATAAACTCAAAGACAACAGAAAAATTTTTCCAGAAATAAAATACTAGGACAGTAGTAATAAAGATAATAACAAATCAATAAGATAAAAAACAAATAAACAATACAGCAGGAATAAAAGGTTAGTCTTTAAAAGACGAATAAAGTAGGTAGATATTCAACAAGAATAAGCAATAAATAAAAGAAAGCACAAATAAACACTATTAGGCCTGAAAATGGGGCCAAAGCTATAAATACTGCAAAGATTTAAGTATGAGTATTCTATTCTCTACTCTAAAGCAATAAACCTAACAACAGATGAAATGGAAAACCTAGAAAACTATGTGACCAAAACTGACACACAAAAAAGTAGAAAAAAATTAAAAAGTTCCTGAATGTAATTGTAGACGTTCAGCCTACAGCTAGATTTTAGCAACACTGTCACACGCCACACGACATTTCGGTCAGCGACAGACCATGTATAATGGAGCAGAAACATTCCTACTGCCTAGCGACATCGTAGCCATGGTAACGCTGCAACAACGCATTACATTACTCATGCATTCGTCCGACCCGCACTGCTAGTCATATAAAGGTATAGCACACACAATTATGAACGGTGTGTAACACTTGATAATAAGCAACTATGTTACTGGTGTATGTACAGACTATACTATACTTTTTAGCATATACTCTTTCCACTTATAAAAAAAATACAAACAAAAACAAGTTTTCTGTAAAACACTATACTGAGTTATGCCAGCAACAGCCTCGTGCAACTTGTGTTTGCCTCGACTTGATTGCATCATTTTTTTTTCTTGTGCTTGATTTAATCTCATGTTGTTTTGTACAGTCACGTGCTCTATAAACAGGCTGGCAGCCAAGGAGGACTCGGCTATACCGTATGGCCTACGCGTGTGGTGGCCACGTGCGTGCAAAGCACATGTGCGCCTTGTAGCGTTATCTGCCACATCAAAACCTGAGAAACCACCACACCACCCTTCCTTTGGTGGAATAGTACACGGCACGGAACATGGATGAAGCAGAGGTGCGGATAAATTTCACGAATAAAACGCAGAGCACGGGCCCGACGCTACCCTGTAGATAATGTTTAAAGACATTCTCAAATGGACAGACTGTCTATGGATGCACACGTATAAAAGATGAAAGAAATCATGCATCGTACAAGCTGGCATCGGATTTAAATGGATGCCATGAAGCTCAAAAACGGGAGAAGGGGTAGAACTGGGGGGTGTTATGCTTTATCTCAGCTTAACGTAAAGTTTTTCTATTTTATTTTATTTTTTTTTAAGGTAACTGAGATGATCAGAAGCAAACATGGGATGGGCCCGACGAAACGCTGGGTGCACACACACATGCCTTCGCTACCTTATTCCCGGTATTTCCTGCTCGCTTGCACTTCGTGATGAAAACACTTTGCACATTTTTAAGATGTCGACGCCTGCCGTCATTTGCTTCCAGGTGGGGCCTCCCCCACCCCCACCAGGCGGTTAGGGCAAGCGTCATCCTCATCGTTGGATGGGCAATAAAGGTGAGGGAGGCGCAGGCACGTGGTTTACTGTCCGAGGGCTCCAGGCCTCGCCGCTCCCCCCCCCCCAAGCTGCAAGGCTCGCCCTCATTCAGGCATCACGGTAACCCCGAACCGGAACTGATGCAACTCAGGATGGGCGAGGAAAGGAGAAGACAGCCTCTGTCTTTCTGGAACGAACCGCAGTCTGAGGAAGGGCAATGACATAACTCAGCTAAAAGGGAAGCAGCGAGGCTGCCGGGGCATCTGACGGCTTTTCAATGAATCTGTAGTTGACTCACGGAGGGGCTGCCCATTCACTGGCCACCTGCTGAGGAGGAAGTGCGCGGAGGAAGTGAGAAAGCGACCCCGGTCCCAGCATCACTGGCCTTCGCCGTTAGCCTTCTATGAAGGCCAGGCTGCTGCGCTGGGGACATGAGACCGGAGGGCCAGTCCGGGACCCGTCCCTCATATACCCTGGCATTTAGCGCTGCTAGAAACTAAGGACGTGGGCTACCATCTCAGGGCCTCTGCAATTCTAGAATCTCTCTCTTTTCTGTGTTTCAGGATTTCATTTTTCTTTTAAAAATCCAGAAGAGGAGCTTCAGCACTTAACATTTGCATGTGGTCTTGGGGCTCAGCCCTGAACATGTCACAGCTACGTTCCTTCCCCTGGTGACATACGCAACACGCCCGGTCAGGGTACGGGTGTCTGGAAGTCTCCATGAAGGCGAGTCCTCCTCCACTCTTCGGGCCTGGCGGACTCGAGGTGACTGTAGCAGCTTCAGCTGAGCAGTAAGAGGCTCCATCCCGCCCTGGAAGTGATTCTAGCTGCAGGGAGGTGGGGTGGTCCCCCGTCAATAACCAACCTCCAGAAGCAGCATTCGGCCGGACATAAGAACTTCTGGGCTGTTGTTGGAATCGCCAAATAGCAGGGGGCGGTAATCGAGGGAGGCTGTGCACACTCCTCTGCAGATCTTTAAAATCCTGCTGGGCTCGCACACATCCGAGCTGGCTTTTTGTGACCCCGAGGGCAGGCAGAGCGGACCTGGCGCATCCTCCAGGCGCTTGGGCGGCCCTGTCTCCCGCTTCCCCTCGCTCTTCTCGGTGCCATACTCCACGCCTCCTGCACGTTTTCTCGCCCCTAGGGAGGCACACGAGCTGCAGTCCCTCCGGCTTGTTTGCATTTCGCCTCGCACCTTTCCCTGCTGTTTTACGGAAAGCTGGTCAAAGGTCGGCGTTGCCCAATTAACCACATAGTCTGGTGGTGGCATCAGATACCCGGGCAGAACGCACAGCGATGTTCCCGTCCCCGCCCAAGTCCAGAGCTGGATGGAAACGGAGAAAATTAGCTGTTGCTAACAACCCCGTTGTAAATGAACATATGATCCCAGTAATTGATTTTAAATAGATTTTTAAAAGAACCCTTGGCCGCATTTCATCAAGAATACAGAGTTTCAAAAGCGTTCATTCCAGGGTAGGATTTTTCCGCCCCCCCCCCTTCTTCTGGCTTAAACCCCAAATGGCCAAGATCCGAGTCTGAATAAACAGTGTGGGTGGTGACTGTTCCGTGAGGCCCAGTAGAGGATGCAATCACTTTCTTCCTCGGTTCAGCATTAAATCATGTGAAACTTGCCTGATTAACTCCACGTAACTTTTCTTCGGGAACAGAGGGCAACAGAACATGTCCTTTCCCTGCTTCTCAGGGAGGAAAAAAAAAAATTAACTCCCCAAACTGCGAACGTTTAATTATGTATAAAGTTCATTGACCTCACAGGCGGCTGTCAGATGATCCAGCGAGGGCCTGTGAAAGGCATCCCAGGAATGCAGTGATGTGGGCAGAAACCGAGTGGATTCATGCCACCGAATGCTTCCAACGGGACGGGATCCGCAGCCGTCCAGAAAGACTGCAGAGAAAACAGAACTGTAGCACGGCGGCACATTTAGCCTCCCCTAAGCCTGCCTCGGCCTCCGAAGCGATGGCTCGAAATGAGAGACTCAGGCAACGTCCCGTCGGGGTGCGGCATGGACTTCGGCGTGCTGGGGACTGGCCCCGGCGGGCTGGAAACCTATGGATTCGCAATGGTCTTTCCTCGTGTTTAGAGGTAATAATGCTTTCCCGGACTCCCCTGCTCCTGACATTAAAAGGAAACGATGAAGCAATCTCATTCATAAATACACGCGGGGCTGCAAGGAGACGGCACAGTCTGTGTTTACGCAGACGGCTTTGATGGAAGACAGCACCCGCACGTGTGAGCAGTGACTACACCTATTTGTCAGGAAATGCCCTAAAGTGTGTTCTTCATGCACAAGGGCTGGGTTTTCCTCTCCAGGCCGAGAGGGGTGGGGGGGAAGGGGACAATAAGATGAGCTTCGAGAATGCGTCTCCCTCTTGCAGTCTTCATCTGGGGCAGACCCAGGCCATTGTGGAAACAGAGCAGGGGGGGAAAATCCACAGGCGGGCTGTTGGTGGTTCACTTCTGGGCTCTCCTCCTCAGGAAATGTGAAACATTTGGGCTGGGTGCTTCCTAAAATACGACCGGTTGGGGTCCCCTGTTATGTTCTATCAGTAGCTTTCTCACCAAACATACTCGTTTTATCCATCAAAATGTTATACTTCCAGTGGGCCAAACGTCACTAGGTCGTTTTTCTAAAACAAATCTGAGCTCGCTCTAGTATCTTACCAGTATGAAGACAGAGAATGGGTGGCTGAAACTTAGCCAACAATTATAGACCCTCTGATGGAAGCGGAATGGAAAGCATCTCATTTGTTTCGATTTTAGACAAACCTGAAATTCTTGAATCCTCTACCAAAATCGGCCACCTCGATATCGAACGCAGTGTCGGTCTGCATTTAACTTGTGTTAACTCAATAGATGTTCAGAAAACACACACAAAAAACGAAGTCGGTGCTTGGTGGTACAAAAAACGAAAAAGGCATGAACCATGCCCTCGAGCAGGTAGAAATGAAGAGGCAGACATGAATCCCATGGGGGCTGGGGAAGGCTTCCTGCACAGGATCTTCCCACAGTGGCGGCATTTGACCCGAATGAACCTTCACCAAAAGCTCCGTTCACACTTGGACAGTGTGGCCTTCCAGAGAGAAGAGAGATGTAACTGCCACGGTGTCACGCTTCTTCATGGCTGGGGTTCTGCAATTTTACCTTGCTTGTGATCCATCTGACAGGTGACGGATTTCCTGTCAAGATCCCTCCTTTAAAACCTGTACCACTGTCGACGTTAAGAAACGTCCCGACCTGTACAGAACTGCTATTTTATGGGCACCCAACTGACGACGTATGAGGGGAGCAAGATCTCAAACGCTCCAGGAAAGAGTCTTGCAGTTTCATTTTGTGCTTTTGGTATGAAGGAGGGAGTTGAAGGACGATTACAGGGAGGTGGGAGAAAGCAAGGCGGGGATCAGATTACGGGAGAGTTAAGGCTCCACTCTCTCTTGAGGGTGGCCAGGCTTCGGAAGGAAGGGTCTGAAAAGACGCATTTCAAAGGTGTGTTAACCTAGATGCACAGAAACAAGGACAGGGCTTGCTTAAGGCAAAGATAAGTCGTTGACTAAACAAGGTATGTGCCTGGGGCGTGCCTACCCACCTCCACCTGCCCAGTTAGGAATTTATGAGCAGATCACCCTGTGAGGTTACTTGCCATAGAACCCCTTTTTCATCCACTATATTTAAAATTACTTTGTTCAGTGAACAGTCATTACAAAAACAAAACAAAACAGAAAACCAGGAATTCCCTGTCTTCCCACCCTGAAGTAAGACGACTTCCTTTGAACCTGTAAAAATATTCTAGAAATATGACTATCCCCAATGTTCCGGGGAAATGCACTTCCAGATAAAGAAATTGGGACGCTAAGTAATATCCTAAATCATTTCCACCCTTTGGGTACTACAATTTATAAAATTCCATGAAGGAAATGACTCTTATTTCTTATTAAGTTCCCAGTGGGAGGTCACTGTGAACCACGTATGAAAGCAATAGATAGGCTTGTGTTTAACCCAACTCCTTCCTTTGCCAAGGGCCTTCGCCAGGTTCGCACAGCGATTTAGTTCTTCCTCATCTGTAGAATGTGCTGCAGGCCACCTTGTCAGGTGGCAGTTTGAGTACGTGACTTGTCTCTGGTATGGTGTAAGTTCTCGGGCACTAGGGACTGCTTTATTGGCCTTGATATTCCCCCGAGTATCACTAAAATAAAGAATAAACGAATGAGTGAGTACATAAATATCATGGTGATGTGTACGACGGGTTGTAAAACTTCTGAGTAAATATCCGGAGAGTAAACATTTTAAGGTATATAGTCTCTTTCCTAACTACGCAACTCCGCTGTTGTAACAGGAAAACAGCCACAGACAATCCAGACACACATGGGCATGCTGTGTTTCCAATAAAACTTTATTTACAAAAACAAGTGGCAAGCCAGATTTGGCCACATAGTTTTCTGACCCCTGACCTATGGTGTTTACCTTTGCCATATATTTTCTTTAAATTTTCATATGCACCTGTGCTTTTCTATAATTAGATAAAGTGCAGAGTACGTAAACATGCAGAAGTTGTTTTGGAACTCCACATCAATTCACTGAAAAACACAAACACACACACACACACACACACACAAACACGAAACAAAATGAGACAGGAAAACACAGACAGGAAGACACATACAGACATTAGCTGTTGCTCCAAGTGCACTTCATGGTCACTATTTTGTACATCGTATGCCTTTTAAGGAACAATTCTTACCCCCAAAATGAGGGTAGTGGTTTTGCCGTTTACATCATCATTATTGAGCAAACTTGGTATCAGATCTCAGAGTTATTGGGTGAAGAGTCTGGTGCTGCGGCATGGTGAACTTGAGGGGGAATGAATGCCCCACCCCATCCCCTTCCTGCTCTCCACGTGATCATCGGGCTCTGATTTTTACTGCTAAATCCTTCAAAAGGTTATTAACGCAGAGGATATACTTACTCCTTTTGCTTGATGACCCTCCAGAAAACAACCAGCTACAAAAAGCACAACAGACCCTCAAAAGCCCAGCAAACACACAGAGAAATAAAGTAGCTATGAGAATTTGATAAAAACAAGATGTCCCAGCCTGTCCCCTGGCCTGAGTAGAGAGTGTCCTGCCCATCATTACTCTTCTCTTGCTGTCAGGCTACCTTTTGTGTAGAATACAATTTTTAAAAAGGAGGTAGATTTAAATTGTGGCAGAAACTCAAAGGGGTGTGAAGTCCTAAGGTTAATTACTTAGTTTGGAAAAATTCAACTTGTTCTTTTCGGGGTATGAGGAAATGCACAGCATGCAACATACGGACGTGCACCCAAGCTGACATTTCTGTGGCGGGCTAGTCTAAGGTGGGGGTCCTCGAACGGCATCAGTCATCCCCAAGGTGTCATGAAAGAGTTCTAGAGAGTTCTCATAAAAAAAAAAAAAAAAAAAAAAAAAAGGAAAAAATGAAGTTTGAGGCTTTCCATTATGCCAAGCTTCTCCTCAACACCTGGACCAGGTAGAAAACAAATCAGAAGGGTCTCTGAGCCTGAAGAAAATGAGAAACCGTTGACTTGCCAATGGCAGGCTACGCTGGGGGATCAAAAAACCCGAGTCCAGATCCACCACCTTCGATCTGTGCGACGCGAGGAGAATTATCAGACGCTAATGTAACCTGTCCTCATGCTCGACACAGGGCTAGGACACACACATGATGGCGGAGAGAGCTGGAGGGCAGAGGACACGCTGTACATGGCCCAGTGGATTTGGACGAACGCTCACAGCCTGTCACGTGCCGGCCCTGGAGGGTGGGAACTAAAAGATGCCACAGATTCTGAGCACACAGAGCAGGTGATCGTCACTGACCGCCTTTTTTTTCTTTTCTTTTCTTTTTTGCCACACTCTAGCAACCAGACATCCTCAGGTCCCCTCTTCTGTTTATCGACTCTCTCGCTCTCGGCTTGTCACAATCCCTTATTTTCGGTCACTCCTCACTGCGACATTCCCGCCTCCCCTGCATACAAATCACGAGGGTCATACTATGGACCCAAATGTTAACGCATATTTGATAAAATTTCAGACTCCTTAAAACATGTGGCCACGGCTCACGGGGAATCTTTTGGTAATCTTGGTTTGGGGCAAGACGTTTAAAAATAAAGACGAGCGTTATAAAGTGGAGTCATGTGGAGTCGACGAGGAGAGGGAAGTGTAAAGCTAGAGAGGGACATTTCCAAAAGGGTTTACACGCCTTTGGGACAACTTCCTCCACGCCAGTGACAGCAGTCTTCAGGTAGCACGGGTTGGGTCGGTCATGTTCTTCAAGGACAAGTTCACTGACCGGGGAGTGTACACATGTCGGCATCGCACTACGAAGGCCATGTACGAGGGAAGGAAGTGACCAAGAGTGAGGAACAGAACTCTCTCCCCATAATCCTCCTTTACTTCCCCTTGGGGAACTGAGAACCAGCATACCCACGAGACCGCTTAATCTCTATTTTCTTTAAATCAACCTCTTAGCTGGCGCCCGTTAAGATACAAACAAATGACCCAAGTGAAAAAAGATGATGCGCAAGCCCAGGGACTCATCTGACACATTTCAAGCTGACTCTCGCATCGAGAAAGATGCTCTAAATCTCTTCCGAGTCTTCCTGAGGACATGATCTGCCCCAGCTTCCCGAAGAGAGTGAAATTCTACTGAAAATGCAAAAGCTCTGAAGAGTCCATCCTCGAGATTGCCAGAGGTGTCATTAAGCAAAGCAAACGGGCTCGTCTGAGCCCAGGTCTCTGGAACGGTACAGGTAAAACGTCTTTGAAACCGTTCTCGAGTTAGCCTCTGAGGAATGCGCGCTACTTCAGCCTCAAGAAACGGGACCACATGAATTGATTTTATCAGTCCCTGGCAGCATTCTGGGCCAAGAGAACCGAAAATCTCGAAGCAAAAAAAAAAAAAAAAAAGAAAAAGAAAAAAAAAAAAAAAAGGCACTTTCGGAGCCCATTCCGGGCCCCTCTGCATTCCTTTCTGAAGCATTGCAAGACTGGTCCCACGCCACAGACGCAGCTTTTGGATGTCAGAGGCAGCAGGCAAACGTTTCCCCTCAAATCCTCTGTCTCTCCCGCCCAATCTGTTTAAAGCTGTTTCCCTTTCAGCCTGCACCTCCAGTTCTCACGGCTAACGGCACGTCCTAAGAGTTTGTCTTCCCTCCGCACACAAAGGGGCATTTTTCTATAATTTGTTCTCTTCTCCATAAGGAATGGACCCACCCACTCATCCGGTAACCTGTTAACCCATCTCTGGTGGTTCCCTTCCTCGCCCATCTTCAAGAAATATGGTAGCGAAAGCCCCGTCTAGATTAAGTCCCCAAAGGAATGTGGCAACAGAAAGGTTTGGTTTTTTAAGAAGTACACACCTCAGGTCAGACTGGTATTAGGCTCTTACCTCAAATGGGTGTCAACGGATGGGCCCCCGTGATGAAATTAAAGCGGGGCTACTTATTCACACCTGTCTTTCCAGTTCTGCGCGGACAGTCAGACCAGGGGGTCTTCATTTGTAAGTCAGTTATGCATTTTCTACGGCAATCAACCAAGCAATAGGTTTCAAAGACTCATGCACCCTCACGAAGGATGCACGCGGAGTATGACCCAGATGAGGAGCAGGACGGCATCTCCTGCTGCTTTTCATGCACGAAAGTGCCACGGGACAAGAAGGGCATCTTGGTGGCGATGGAACAGTTCTGTATCCTGAGGGCCGTGGTGGTTACAGGACTCTACGCATGGGGCAAAGTACACATGTACGCACGCACGCACGCACGCACACACACACACACTAACGTCGGCTTCCTGGTGTTGATAATGTCTATGCTATATACATGGTATTACGGCTATAGTTTTGTACGCTGTTACCCTTGGGGGAAGCTAGATGAAGGATACACGGTCCTCTCTGTACTTTTGCTGCAACTCCCTGTGGGTCGGTATTTACTGCAAAATAAAAAGTTTAAAAAGCACCATGAGAAGGTTAGTGCTCGCCTGGAAGTATTGTGCCCAACTTAAACCAACTGTATTTGAAGCTCTCTGTTGCTTCTTTTTCTGCTCACAGTATTTTAAAGTATTTCCTACCACGTTCCTCCAAGGAACAAAGTCGACTTATCTTCCAATCTGTGCAATGCAGCCTCTCTGGATAGGAGATCTGTGGAGAGGGCTGTGAAGAGAAAACTAGGTTTCTCAAATGTCCACGCCGGGCTTCCCAGGGCCCTGCCTCACGGCCAGCATTCTAATACGATGGCATCTTTCTGTTGCTTCCTGGGTGTTCCCAAAGATGCAGAGGTTGAGAGAGTAATCAGGCCGTAGCTCCAAGTGACAAGCATGTACATGAGGTCCTTAGATAAAGAACAGGGAGGAGAGAGGAGTCTCACTCATGGCAAGACTTTTCTCTCCCTTCTGCCTGTCTCCCCAGGGTTTCTCATGGCCCTTCTCATCTCATGAGTCTAGGGCCAAGGCAACATCTCCTGTGACCCCCTGAAATAAACTCGTGCGCCCCAGTTATCCGGCATTATCTTTTTGTTGTCTACCACCACCTTTTCTCGGCTTACCTATTTATCATCTGTATCCTGCATTCTCATGGGAGCTCCATGAGCAGCCTGTCCCCTCTGTCACCAGAGTGTCCCTAACACTGAGGACAGTGTGGCACGTACGTGTTGACTGAATGACTTAAGAAATGAATGAAACATCTCTAAAGCAATGACCTATTATTAGACTATGGTGATTTTCAAACACAAAGATCATTAGGAAATGACACAGAACCTTCATTAACAGTCATGCAGGCTGGTCTATGTATGTCAAGGTCATTTTATGTTTGGCTAAGAGAATACACATGACAAAAATTTGAGTGACGTCTTTAATACGGCAGCCAAGTTCAGGAGCTATGAGGATCCCAACAAAAAGACATGACTCCTGTTGAATTTTCTGTTTGAGGTAGAAAGAGACCAGTAGGTAAATAGATGGGGAGATGAGAATGAACATCTATATCCAAATACATGTACACAGACACGTCATCTCCAAAGAAGTAATATGATCTTGGTACTTCCCCGACCCTTGTAAGCCAGCCTACAATGAGTGGGAGTCCTCCACCAGGGGCAGAGGCAGAAAAGCACCTGGGAGGCAGGTACAATACGCAGAGGTAAGCAAAGAGAGGGGAGACAGAGCCCTGTGTGACACTGAGAATGTCTGAGAAAATGTCATCACCTCCACCAGGTGGGCTCACAAGGGCCATGAGAGGTCAGGAATGAGGGCTGCCCCGTCACCGAGTCACCCGTCCAGAACTTGGGTCCATGTTGCTAAGACCTGACACTACCTTGACCTATTCTTGAACCCACTACTTCATCATAGCAGAGACTCACAGTTCATTTTTGGACGTGCTCTTAGAAATCATCATAAAGTCAATCCTGAAATGGGGTCCATTTTCCCCCTGAAACAGGCCACATCACTGTTCAAAACAGGAAAAGCTTCGGACAACCCACCATGCCGAGGATATCAGAAGGAAACTCTTAAAAGGCTGTGCTTTTAGATGTGGTGAAATGTTTTAAATAAATGGCTAATCTTCCATGTATCTGCTTTAGTGAGAAAAAAAATTCCCCCCAAAGACCCCTCAAAATTGTGGAAACAAGAAACCAGGAGGCCGATGACCCCTCAACTTTAAAAGTGTGCTCGGAGCCAAGCAGGCTGAAGCTGGTCTTCTCATACCAAAGTCGCCTGTGCTCCCTGACTCCCCTTCATTTCACGCTTCTCTTAAAAGAAAACAGGCCGGACTGTTTCAGTAAATAACAAAAGGTCAGAGAAATGCTACTCACAACATGAGCAAAATAACGGTGCAACCTGCCAAAACGTTTCCTCAGGCCCAACGGGTGGAAAAATCCGGTGGTGGCGAAACAGTCCACAGATCTGACTGGTGAGAATGAGAAGAGTTTCCCCCCAGTCAAACCCGCCAGAAGCAGAAGCTGCTCATAGTCCATCAATAAGAAACACAAACAGAGATGATGCCATCAGGTTCAACCGCCACGTAACGACCACGCCCCCCCCTTCGGAAGTCAAGTCGCCCACGTGTGTGGTTTGCTTTTTCAGGCTCCTCCCCTGAGATGACATTCTGACTCGAGCCGAGGGTCGGGGTACAGAACGACTCTCTACCCCGAAACTAAGGCTCAGGGTCAACGTGCAAAATCTCCACTGAATGAAACCTCCCGCTAGTTGAACTGCAACCGCCTGAGGTTGGGCGCCACACATTCAATTCTTCTTCAGAATGTCTTTCGAGGCGAACAGGGTGCAAATGCCATCATCAGAGCTTTAGCGAGAGACAGAGACATGACATATCCAAGGCAGAAACCCGGTCTCGCCACCCCCAGGACACGGCCTCAGCTGCTTCTGCTGGGACACCGTCTCCCAGGGCGTCCCTGGCTCTTCCGTCTACAGACAATGCCACCCTCGAAGCCTGGTCACCAGATCTGTGGCGATGACTGGCTCCGACTCATCTTTGGCTGGACGGGGCCTTGCAAAAGTGGTCCATGCTCAACACATTCCAGGGGCTGAGTCCACGGTCTCCACATTCTACTACATTCCCAGTTTAAGACCACAGAGCAGCGTCGGGCGAAACACCTCCCATGAAATACCGGTCTGGCAAGGCGTGACTTGGGTGCAGCGTAACTCCACCTCCACGATGAAGCACATTTTGGAAGTGTGTCACACAATTACGCGATCCCCCTTTGTGGGATCATGATACATAGGAGCACGTGGCCTGCGGGAAAGAAACCTGTGTGGGTCGGTGTCTCCCCAAGTGATTTTCAGAAACCTCTTCTCGATAAATATCTATTACCACCCTGAAGAACTAGTGTTTTGTAGAGGACATATTCAGGAATGCTACCCGCGAGTAATTTCTGAGTCACGTCTACTCAATCACAACTACTCTGTCAAGTCCAAGCAATTCTCCCTTCATGCTATATTACTGTAGTGGATGCCGCCCATTATTTTTTTACTTATTTTTTTATTTTATTATTTTTTTAGGCGAGGCAACCCTTGGTTGACCTCACAGATTGCAAGGGCCTTGTCAGCTTACAATCCTATACATATATATATATTTTTTTTAATTTTTTACTCCTACAGCACCTGGTCTCCCTAGGTGGTCTCTCATCCAAGAACTTCTCATTCTCACCAGGCCTGACCCTGCTTAGCTTCCAAGATCAGACAGGATGGGCTTGTTCAAGGTGGCATGGCCGTAGACAGATGCTGCCCGTGTAACACACTAGTGTTAGTTTCTTATTCTTTAACCTACGCTTATAATATAGACTCGCAGAAGGTCAAATCTGGACACGCTCTGAGAAATGTTCATAAAGGCAGACCCTGAATTTAACAGAGATGTTAACCAAAGCTCTCGCCGTGGAGGGACAGGCCGAGGATGTCACGATACAACAGGTCTGGCTCCCTGCCGGCAAGGGGGGTTTCAAGCGCCAATGTTCTGCCTGGAAATACAACAAGGCCCGCCCCCGCCCCCCAAAAACCCATGGGAAAGGGAAGGGACGGGACAGGAAGACAAGGGATGGGAATAGAGGCCACTGTAGCACTCACTGAAGGCCACACGCTCGCACCTCCACCCTCTCACTTAACTCTTAAACAACTCTGTGGGTTGATATTTGAAAGACAAGAAACCTCAAGGCCACACAGTAAGCAAGTAGCTGTGCCAGGACCTGAGCCAAGAACAGTCTGACTCCAGAACACATACTCCTGCTAGTGTATTATACTCCCCTCCACAAACAGGCCCTCGATAAAAGCCTGTGGAATTACATATTAAACCAGGAATTTGCATATCTGACATTCGAGGCGGACCATTGCCACTGCTCCGAGGCAGGACACAAAGTGAGCCTTTGTTTTCCATCGAAATAATATTCTCTCGTTCGTAAAGGTGAAGCTAGTGGATGTGTGAATTCACTATTAATGAATTGGAATTTTTTTAATTAATGAAAACTGGATTGAGTTAATCAAGTAAGGAGAACGGAATTCTGCTATTACTGAACATCACAAACAATATATTTGCCAAGTTTTGCATGGCCAGTTAATGTTAAGAATTTATTGGCTTCTCCCTCCATGTGTTGGTTCACTTTGATGATATTTCATGAAATCTATGATGGGCCCAAGTCCAGTTAATAAGACAATGACGATGGTGAGCAGTACATTTTCATTTTAAACACGAAAATATATACTATTCAAAACTGCTGTAGTCCTGAGAAGGAAAAGAAACTTTCTTCAGATACCATCAACTGAGGAACTCTGAGTGTACTTTTTCATATTCATCTCTCAATAATCCAAATTTAAAAACTCATAAACTTTTATTTTCATTTTTGAGTTATTTTAAACACTAGTTAAAAGATTTACTACACTTACTAGTGGAATTACTATCTTTTGAAGAATCTCAGAAGCAACATGTAGTCTGTCCATTAAGTCCAAGTAAAACATTTAAAATGACAACAATAAACCAATAACAAATAATGATAGTTACAAATCCATGAGTAATCAAATTTTTAAAAAATACCAGCCCAGCAGGATTTACAGTGTTCTTTATAATAATCAATATGCAACTAAGCAAACAGACACCATGGTAAATGGAACTGGTAAAGAGGAACATTTTGATTTTAAATTTGTATTTAAAAACTTAAAACCTTTTAAATTTGTATTTAAAAGTCAATTATGACCACATAACCTTAAGAAAAAGAATGACCGAGAAGCATTTTATCTTTGAATGGCATGCTTTAGTCAGCATTAGGTAGTGAGCGTCAGAGTCAGGTTTAGCATCTGGAAATTAAAAACAAAAACAAGTTACAGGGGTGACTTTACGTCTCTCTCGTAATCTTTTTATTTCTCAAATCCGTGTCATGCCAACTTTCCTAATACCTCAAAAAGACATCAATGAGATCTTTGTTCCCTGAGATTATTAGATATGATGAAGAAGTGAAAGTTTACAAGGAAACAAATTGTTAAATCGTGATCCTTTGTGTCGTGGTTTATGGAGAGAAAATTTCCTTTCAAATGACAACATCTTGCTTCATTAGCATTTCAAACGCCCCTTATTTACTCACTTTCTGCAAGTCTTAGTGGGAGAGCGCCTTTAAAAGGTAGTATTTTTACTTCCTCCCACATCTAAGGTACATGGATAGTGTCAGTTCCACACGGTCCTGCACAGAAAAATCCACCAGATCTAGGTCTGGACTAGGACAGGTGGCAGCAGAAATTAAGAAGGAAGCAGAGGAGGCAAATAATTAGCTTCGTAGCATCCGCTCTTTCAGATCTGATTTTTAAGTGAATGCACAGACAACAGATACCAATTCTAGAAACGAAAACCGATTTTCATGGTAAACGGAATGACTCCTGCGATGAACAAACACCGTTTGAATTTCTCCCTCGTTTTTCCTCATTGTGAGAAAATACCGGTAGCTGCCACTTCCACAGTGTTTCGTGCGTGCCAAGCACTGTTCGAAGCACTTGACCCATATTAACGCACAAGAACACTTAGGAGGAATGTGCTCCTGCAAACAGCACTTGGCAGATGAGCAAAGGGAATCATCGAGAACCAGGTAGAAAAGGGCAGAGCTGGAACCTGAATCCAGGTGGGCTGGCTCGGGTCGGTGCCCGAGACCTGACACTGTACTTACTGACCAATTAGGAAGTACGCTATGCTAATGTGCTTGGATGAGAAGCCTATTCGAAGCAGCTAATAATTACTTCACATATAAAGTATGTATTTCGATACTCAGAAAAGGGTTACACGATGCCATGATCCACCACTACATTGCAGGCGTGAGGCAGGCTAGTCACTGGAGAGAGCTCACGAGGGGGCTTCTTACTGCTATTTTGAAATGTCAGTGGCCAGTGCAAACCTCTCCCTCAAAACACAAGCCGTTTAGAGTAAAAATTCTGGGAGAAAACTATTTGAGGTAGATATTACAACAGCAATTTGTTTCTTTAACAATCTAGAATTGAATTGTTTAATTGCCAGAGTTAAAGACTTGTCTGTTTTTTAGGAAAACGAGATTTTTATCTGGGATTCCCCAGTATATTAGAAAGATGACTCTTAGTATAATTGTGGGCAAGAAGGAAATAATATACATATTTGTGGCTATGAGCAGCTAACCAGAAAAAAAAAAAAAAGAAAGAAAGAAACCGTCTGGACTTGCACAGTTCCAAAAACTGCTGAATGTTTTCTTTTTTTTTTCCACTCTACTAAGCATTTCTTTCTTATCGAGGAGGATTCATTTCCCACCTGTGACTTTTACGTTCTTGAAACACATATAAAGTTAGTGTTTATTTTCCACCCACGGAAAGCTTAAGTTATTCTTTCCTTGGGCTTTAGTTTTAGGAGTCACAATTTGTTTGGCAAGCTTCAGCGTGAGAGAAAGCTTCCTTTTATGTACAGCAAACTCCCGACTATTTAGAATGTTTGCCTGGGAGATAAAGGGGTGCCTGGTGCTTTTCTGTTTTATAACAATTACCATGTATGACATGACCGAACAGAAACCAAAATGTGCTGAAGCCGAATTCCATCCTCCTTCGATGAGTCCTCCTCATCACGGGATCACGATTATCAACGCCAGCTTTTTGTTTTTATAGTCCAATGTTATTTAAAACTTCCCAATGTTTGTATTATATCATGAATATATATATATGTACATATATATGTATATATATGTGTGTGTATATATACCTCAATTATAGGTTATGAAAAAGATGCAGTCTGTAGGGCTTAAACCTTTGCATGGCACTATCCCCACTCTTCACACCGAGTGTTAGATTTCGACTCAAATGAAGATCGTATCTTCGAATGGATTGCCACAAGGCCCCGTCCTGACAGCACACATGTAGGACATGCCCCGAACAGCAGCAAAAACCACCGGACAAGAACAAACAGAGAGCGAGGCACGAGGTCCTCCAAAGGTCAGGCGGAACGTGGGCAGACACACCTGCAGAGGGGCGGAACGCAAGGCCCTGGTCCTCGGGTCGGGGACCCGGCTGCTGGGTACATGTACCTCGGGTGCACCAGGCTGCAAGTCTGACCCCTCTTCAGCGTGTTCAGAAGAATCAGAGCATATATGATGGGAGGGTGTGGTCCGATCCCCTGCATTCAGGCCGTTGACATCATTGTCCCCACTTTACTGATAGATAGCACGGGTGAGGTCCGAAAGAGCTAAGCGGCATAGAGCTGGAGCCACAGGGGGCCAGCACTTGTCACCTCTTGCAGCCTCATAAACAACAGCCAGATCCTCCCTGCCATATGCGTTCCTGGTCACCGTGAATCGGGATGGCATGATGGACAGCTCCACCTGGGTCGTTATGTTAACAAACCGTGACCTCGGACGCTGCGGGTTCAGAGGCCCGATCTTCTCTCCCGGAAGTGGCCTGAGCCCCAGGAGCATCCCCACCGCCATTTCCCGGAGCCCCGAAACCTCTAGGCACACGACCCTCCGTGCTTCTCCCTGGAAGGCCACGTTTTGGTTCATTGTCATTCAGGTCTTCAAACACCGACAGGGCCTAGAGTGAATCCTGCAGGTTGAGAATAAGGACCCCGAGAGACGGCCATTTATCAGCCAGGAGAGGCAATGTGGTTTGAAGGGGCGGATTTCCTTTTCTCACTGTGCAACTCGCTCTCTGAGGACACTTGGGTTGCTGGCCTCTTAGCTTTGGATTTCCCTGTGTGAAAAACATGAGAAGACGAAGTCCAACTGCCTCTCAGGGATGGCATGAAGGTGACCCAGTTAATGTTTTACACGTCACTGTCCTAGGACCATGCCATGTGCCATATATGGCCACCCATTAAAACCGCCTGTGATTGGTTTACGGGCACACGCACCATTTCTTACAAAAAATAACGCAAGGAATTAATTCTGTTCTTATTTGAGGCGATTTCCCAAAATGTCATATTAAAACACTGACATTCTGAAAACTAAATTCCAGTGAATGTGGCAGGGGAACATGCTTGAACGTAGTAACGGTGATGCCCCAAATCCAAAGTTCTTCAAGGAGAAAGAACTGAACCAGACGGTTAACTGATTAAATATATTTGATGGAGAAAATATAACCAGTAATCGATCTCACTGTTTTTGAGAATACTATAAAAATTCCATTGTGCATCTGCTGAGTGCTTATTAAAGTTTGCTGGTTATAACACCTCGGTTATAAAATGACCTTGGGAGAATACATGTGGGCAGACACTGCTTGGGACCACGTTGTGAAACTTGAAGACGTCACGACAGAGTTATGGGGCGACTTGATCAAGAGCTGTGCAGAGGTTATAAATGTTAGATTCCTCTCACCTGTTTCCTCTCTTGTCCAACACCCCGAAGTCGTGAGCTGGCTCAGCTGGCCTGGACTAAGGGTATGTATTTGGAAGATGGGGTCTATTACAGCTAGGGATCACAAAACAGGACGACCACGCCTCCCCTCCCACACGGAGCCTGTCCCTTGGTCCTGAGTGTCCTCCATCCAGCCTCTAACGAATCAACCAGTCACAAAAGTAGTAGAGTAATTAACAATTATGCTCAATGTCCATTAAAACCAAACACGTGTCCTCTAAACAAGGTTGAGCCAGGCTAATCTTCTCCAGACTGTTTACACTAGTCTCCACAAAGTGGGAAAAATTAGGGAAAGTAGCGAGTGTCGGTTTTTAAAAGTTAAATTCACTCTATTTTAAAATTCGTACCATAACCTATTCCAATATTATGTCCTTCCCACATTTTCTTTGTGTTAATTGTTATTTCTTTTACCAGTGAGAATAAACAGTAGCTCATTTCTTAATATTTCAACTTGGCAAAGTAAGAAGTTAGCATCTCTATATTGGTCCTTAAATTAAAAGAAAAAAAAAAAGGAAACAAACAGAAAAAAAAAGCTTCGAAACCCAAAAGTTTGGCTAGCACTGCTTTAGAATGAGTTACCTGCTGTTAAAAGCTCATAAAGAGTAGAGACCCACATGGGTATTATTTCATGTGATCAAACATTTCCTAATAAAGCACAAAGCTTCATTTCAATATGTAACACAAAAGGATTTCAAAAGCTGTACTAATAAATAGAATTTCTAAACTAAGCTAGAAAAGTATGCTGCCATCTAAAATCAAATGCCATGTAAATACTAAATGACTCTACAAACATACATTATATTGTCATTCTTCAAATGGAAGAAAGCATTTTAATTAAAACCCACAGGGCATACAAAGGCAATATAACCAGCAGACATCGTCATAATAATAAAGAATGAAAAAAACACTGGTGACTGCTTCGCCACTTGTAGACCCTTTCTACGGACGTGGTAGAAAAACAGCTATTCTGCCTCTGAGGACCGATGGCAGAGGTTTAACTATTTAGTTAACCAAAAGGAAGCCAGGACTTCCAGGGTCCCGGCACAGCTGACAGAGACTGGAAGGTGGTGGGGGAGGGAAGTCAGGAGAGCTAACGTTCTCCTTTGATGGGTTATGCAGTGACTTTCTCTGGCTAACAGAATAGAAAGTGAAGAGTCAAGAATCTGCTTGAAATTTACGCCATGTCCTTTAAGGGGAGGGGCTGAGACGAATACGATACCATGAAGGGAAGATGCGCAGGAGAGAGAGACGGGGCTGCGTAAGGGAGAGAGACCTCGCCTACCCTCGAACCAAGTCAACAAAGCCGAACGCTTAAAACTGACAGAGAGTGGCATGATGAGCTGAATGGTGCCGCCCCCCCCCTGAAAGATACACCGAGTTCCAGCTCTGATCCCTGGGAATGGGACCTGCATGGAAACAGGGTCTTTGCAGATGTCGTGGAGATGAGGTCACTGGGGTGGGCTCGCCTCCACGGACTGGCGTCTGCCTAAGAAGTGGGAAACGTGACAAAGAGGCCCGCGGGAGGACGGCATGTAGCAACAGGGGCAGAGATGGGGAGATGCAGCTGCCAGCCAAGGAGTGCCAAGGACAGACAGACGGCCACCACCAGAAGCTGGAAGCAGCACGGACGGACTCTCTCCTGGAGACTTCGGAGGCAGGATGGCCCTGCTGCACTTTGACGTGGGACTCCCAGGATCCGGGAGGATATATCTGTATTCCTGCAAGCCACACACAGCTCGTGGGGCTTCGTTACCGCAGCCGGCGATACCAGCACAAACGGCACATCTAGATTATTTAAAGACACGACGGCGATCACCAAAGGAATTTTTTAAAAGGGTGGGAAGGCAAAAGCTGTCGCCTCTGGGGAGTGGGCCTCAGGGAGGAGAGGAAAACACAGCGGCCCTTATTTTTTATTAAACGTCTTCCGGACTAGCTGGTTGTTTAACCACACACGGGTCGCTTTGATCTTTATGAAGGATAAATAAAAATATCCATTTACTGTCACGGCCAGCTTTCTCCGTGGCCGATGCTAGGGCTGATGACCACCTCCTCCGGTCGTGCCCCTGGCCTGCCCCCACCCTGTCCTGGACACTCCCTGGACACTGTCCCCATCTGTCTTCAGGGAGCCCTGGAGCTGACTGAGCAGGGGGTAAGCCGGGACACAGCAGCTGAATGTCTGGGTTCTGTGTGCACATCTCAAAATCAAACCCGAAGCATCTGGGGACTTTCTGTGGGTCTGTGTCATTGATGATGGTAATTTTCCCTATTGACTTGGGTGATTAAGCATCAACTATAATGAAAACAGAGAACATGAGAGAGCTTGTCTCTCTGGCTTCCTCTGCAGAGTAACATGCAAAAACAATGCCTGACAAAGATTTCAGTGATTAGGTTACGCATTATCAGAAAACCTCACAACAGAGCTTCATCACAAACGTCTGCTCGTCGAATTTTATTGAACCCACAAAAAGGAATGCCCAGTGCTCCCTGTGGCCTGGACCGAGCATCTCCCATCGGTGGTGTGCCAGCCATACAAAGCCCCGCGCCCTTTGCTCACTCTAAGAAGAAAGCTCACATTGAACCAGCTGGGACAAACTGAGCTGTCACCTCTCACATGGACCAGCCTACTGAGGAGGACTGTGGAACCTTCCTTGTGCAAGGGCCCAGGGCGGCTGGGGAGCACCTTGCCATTTGCAGGCATGGAAGCTGTGCCAGGTGGAGGAGAACGGAACGAAACGTCTCAGGGCCATCGCGCGGACGCACAGGCAGGGGGCTGACCAAAGCCGCGACATCTCCTCAGGAGCAGAGTCCTGCCTGCAGGTCAGCGCGCCGCCCGAGAGGGAAGGGCTCGCTTTCATTCTCAGCCCGGCCTTCAGGTTTCGTGGGTCACACCTCACAGCCACCCAGGGGGTCCCCTTCCCTACCCCACATGGCTATCAGATGTCCAGACCTCCGCAAGGGGCTTCCCTCCCACGCTGCAGGGGGCAAGGCCACCCAGAACGGACTTCCAAAGACAGGCGTGAACTGTGCCCACAAGAAAGCGAGCCACGAGCCGCAAAGCCATGGCATGTGTGACTCAAGACTGCGCGCACGGAACAGAATGACCCGATTTCCATTACGTGACCCTTCACGGCATCTCCTTCCGGCCTCGACAGAAGAGACCGCACGTCCACGGGGCCAGCGCCGTGCAAGTACCTCGCTCCCAATCGTCTCAGTTCTCCACAGCTGGCCCTTTCTCCGTCCCCGCCCTAAAACATCACCTCTCCACACGTCGTGATGAAGACCAAACCCTTAGAAACCCGGTATATCGGATGTGCTCGGATCCTGCCTGGCTCCGTCTCACTTGCTTTGTTCCTGGTCACAGAAATACTGCTGTGCACACATTCTGTCTTTTGGGTTATGGCACAAGCCTAAGCAGTTGTCATGTTCATGACAATGGAGTATCTCATTTTTCTCATTCCGTACATACACACGCATGCACGTGCACACATGTGCACGCACACAGAGCAATGCGTCCTATGAGGACACAGGCAGTTCCCTAAGCGACGTCACTGAAAACCTGCCAATACCTTGTGGACCTTCAAGTTCTGGATTTCTTATGTAAATTAAGAGCCATGTAATCGAGGGCTTCCCAACTCCATTTTACCAAAAGAGATTTTAGTAGCTACTAGTCTCTAGAACTTTCTTATAGGACAGGGTGCCCTTGACCTCTGTAAGGAGTTGCCCTGGTCGGCAGGGAGGATGATGGCACAGACCCCAAAAGACACCTGGGCCAGGAAGGCTCCTCAGCCCCCAGGAACAAACATGACCCGGCTTCTTACAGGCCGGATTTATAAGAAGTGAGGCTCCACATTACATAACAAACTCACTAGGGAAAAAGTGACGATTTTCAAAGATGTCTAGCCAATTGGTTTTAACAAGGGAAAAAAAAAAGAAAAGAAGAGAGACCAAGTGCCTCCATCTCCTCCCCGTGCCCCGGCAAACGATGACGGGGGCTGATGAAGTAGGAGGAATAAGAGGAACAATAACTATACACAAGAAGAAATAAAATGAAGATGAAAAATAAACAAGAGCTGGATCAGGGGGAAAAAGGCCAAACAAGCAGAAATGATCTTTTGATAAGACCGGTATTACATAATACAGCGCCTATTACATGTAAAGCCACTTTGCACTACAAATCGCTTTCCCACAAAGAATTAAAAGCAGCAGAACGAACACAAAAATCAATTAAGCTCTGGAGAGGGCCGCATGCCCCTCAAGGGGCTTGTTCTTATCTAAACACTGACTGACTAATGCAGGTACTGTCAGGCTGCCTGGTGGAGGGCATTTTTTATCATCGCTTGGGCTCGTCTGTCCAGAGAACTCTGCCATTTCAGTCTGCAATGAAAGATTAAACAGGAAAAGTAGAATGTTCTCCCAGTTAGGAAACAACTCCATCCATCCCAGCACCTGTGAGGTGCGTCAGCTTCTAAGGAGCTAAGCTCTGCTGGCCCGACCAACGCTCAAACACGGCCCCTTCCTCCAAGGCCATCCCCACTGAAGAACGCGGCAGACCTGGGGAAAACGAGCTCACTGCTTGGCCCACAGGAAGGGCAAAGTAAATATTCACGGAAGAAAGAGGAGCAAGAAACAACATTTCTGGCCCAAAGCGAGTTAACATCAGAGCCAACGTGCTCCTTGAGTGACACGTGGGACAACTCGACAGGTTATCTGTCGAACGAATAAGGAGGAGAGCTTCAAAACTTACACAGAAAGAGGAACGTTCTTGGGTGGGGGTGGGGCAGATCACAGTTTCGTTATACTATCTATACCATTTAAGAAATGTGATAGGAGATAATAAATGGGAGATGATACATTTTCTAAACAAGAATTTAAAATGTTCTACTTACAAAACTGAATTTATAATAGTGGGTTTACTTCAAAATGAGAGCGCCCGGGCTTATTTCCTTCGGAGTAACGTCCGAGTACGCTGTACGAGCACAAAACAAAGACAGTGATCAGAAGGGCTTTAACATCAGGGGCAGACGTGACCACTTCGTTGGCCTATCTGGCTGACCAACCTGAGGACGTGCAAACGGGATTGGCGAAAATAAAAAACTGGACGTAGGAAACTCACACCAAGGTCACAGCTCAGTCTCCTGTTCAGAGGACGTGCCGGGTTTTTTGACCAAATTAGGCCTTGGACCTCCAAGAGAGCCCTTCTGGATTTCCAGGAAGGAGGTGGATAAGTGGTTATTTTGGTCTGTCTACCCATCTGGTTTCTTTGTGGCTGGCTAGCTCAGCCTCTCGGCTCACCATCAGGCCAGAGACTAGGTGCCTTTGCTCTGACCACTTGGCAGTCCCACTGTGACAGAGGCCAGGCCACTGCTAGGGACAGGAGCCTCAACACGAAAGTCCCAGGGGCAGGTACTCGCTCTCCTCACCACGGCCCATGGCATCCTTGTCACTTAAGAAGGGAAAAGTACAATCAGAACTTGACAGAAGAACAGTCACCAAACTGTTATCCCAAAATAAAGGACTCACATCAACAGGGAATATAAAAATGTTATTTAGAACTTCTGTTCTCAGATGTTTAATACAAAGGAGAGACTGTTGTGCCAGGGAACAAAGTGATCCAATATTCACAAAGCAAGAATTCTCCCAGTGCACATTT
The DNA here is from genome assembly GCA_003508835.1 of Eonycteris spelaea. Taxonomy (NCBI): domain Eukaryota; kingdom Metazoa; phylum Chordata; class Mammalia; order Chiroptera; family Pteropodidae; genus Eonycteris; species Eonycteris spelaea. The sequence continues at coordinate 2,476,754 of PUFA01000056.1, forward strand.
TGTTTCCAAAACACTCAGGGATACAGCAAGATTTCAAGTGGGGTAAAGACGCTCCTTCTGGAAGCAAGAGAGGAGATAACTGAAATCTTCACAGAGGGGCAGAAATCCTGCCAAGAAAACTGTACGCTCGCCATGAATGTCAGCATTTAGGGACATCCAGCATGGGGATGAGGGACAGATGGGGAGCAGCACTGCCCACGAGTGACCTTTCTCTCTTGCATGGGCGCCGCAGGACGGAACGCTAGTGAGATGACCTATCCCCAAATACGCGGAATGGGTCTGGGTGCGGGGAAGTGACGGCTGAGAGTTTTCAAAGCTACAGAACGTTCTAGTAACACACCATGGGAACTCAGAAACCTCAGGCATTCCTTTTTTTTTTTTTTTAATTAACCCCTTGGGGCCAGGGTTCCAGGCGGTGCCCGAGCAGCTTTGCTGCCACTGGATCATTGCCAGGAAGGAACAGGCAGCGCTTCTTTACTACATATTTTAAGAACCTGTTTTGTTACCTGCAGGCGAGTCACGTGGTAAGGAGACTTCTTTTATCAAGGTGGGGGCCGGGGGAGCAGGACGGCTCCTGAGTGACCTTTCTCGAATGTTCACCACTCGACAGAACTTGGAGCCAAAACCCCAACCAGCGAGAAAACGCAAGGGCACCGATACGTCCCCCTCGTGTTTGTGTTCTTATTTTTACGTCGCTGTTCATCACCCTCTACTGCCTGCCGGCCTCAGTGCCTGAAGGCCGAAGAGCCCAGGCTCTGAAATCGCCTTCACCATCTCACTCCCAGCCCGACGATCACTATGGGACCCACGACGACGAGTCACTCACCTGCCCTTCAGCTCAACTCCCTCACCCATAAAACTGGAACAAAGACTCTCGGGGTGGTTGCAAATTTCGAATGTACAATCCTAAGTCAAGTAGTGCTCAGCATGCAGAGTACATTTGCCTCTGAGTGCAATGGCTGTGGCTTCCTCATTTCTATCCCCTACACCAGTTTCCCACCGAATTTAACAAAATAGTGAGATATCGTACTTCCTCTGTTGTTGTTACCCTCATCCGCTGTCCTTTCCCCTGGTCCGGTACCAGCACGCTTCAGATCAGCCACGACTGACAGCTGACCCAGCCCACTGCAGAGCTCAGCACTTGTGCTCCAAGCATTATTTTCCTGGTGGCGAGGACAGCGGCACAATTAAATGGGAGGTGAGCTTATTGCTTCGCTGCATCTCCTACTGCTGGAATGTCAGGCGGCCACGGCCAAAAGTTAAGTGTACAGAGGAAATACTCACAGAGACAAAGGAGGATCAGAGCCAGTGACAGAGATGAGAGTCAGAAAACTCAGGCCCAATTCTCAGCTCTGCCGCCCAAGGGCTGGTGTGTTTGAACAGCCTGCATGATAACAAACCTTTCTGAGGCGTTAACATCTATGACAACTAACTAAAATTTTAGTACATGTTAACAGAAGCTGACACAATGGAAATTTTCGGGGTGAGCATCCACTGAAGAACTTAACCGCTTTGGATGACCCCTCCGTCTCGGGTCGACGGGAACGGAGACCGAGGGCCCGGGGACTCGCGGCTCTCACGGTCAGTTCCTACGCCGAGCGCCTCTGACTCCTCCCACTCATCCGGTCGCCGTATTTGCGGGGCACCTACTGTGTGAACTACGCTACCCCGTTTCAAGCCCCTTCAGAATACGAACGAGAACACGGCAAGGCGCCAGCCCACGGCAGACGGCGATGGGAGAGGAGGCGGCCGCTGACAGAGAGAGAATGTCCACAGGGTGGAAGGCACAGATGCAAGGGGACCCTACAGGGCAGGGGGCTGCAAGGTGGCCGGCCGAAGGGAAGAACGTGGACTCTCACTGATGACCCATGCAAAGAAACAAAACTTCGCGGTCCGGCTAGGCGCCAGGGTCCTCCGGAGGCTGGGAGTGCAGATGCGTGGCAAGTGAGGACGCTGGAGAAGAGAAGCACCTGTGACTCTCCAGGTGGCTCCAGCCTGACTCCGGCCTTTCCCTCTCGAATCAAAACAAACAGTGAGGCAATCCAAACGACCACTCATGCGCTTCCCGCGGAGGCCCGCACTAGGGTTGGGGCTGCGGTGGGCCCGGGAGGGGTCGGGCGGGAGGCAGGAGGGCTGTGAACGCAGGATGGACCGTGTCCTCCTCACATCTGGAGAGAAATAACACGGCGGAGGGAGCTATCGGCGAGTAAACAAGGCACTTCCCTATGCTGTCGCCTTTGATCTTCTCAGTAACCCTGGGATGCAGACACTAATAACCCATTTAACATTTCATCTGCGATGATAGAGCTAGTTAAAGATGAAGCCTGGGCTGAAACCTAGGTCAGTCTGACTCCAGAATCTGTTTTCCAAGCTGTTATACTCCACTGATGCTCTCTCTGAAACAACTTCACACGTCCACACGAGCACATGGAAGAGGATTTAATAATCTAGGCGTGAGGCAGGCCAGTCACACTATGACTCAAACCCCTCAGGCTATAAACGAAAAAAACTGATAAATTTGATTACATGAAAATAAAAATTCTCTGCCTGGAGGAAAAAAAACCATAAACAAAGACAAATGCTAAAGCAGAGAACTATTTCAAACATAAATCATAGACAACGGGCTGATTTTTTCATTCACATATAAGGAATGCCTATAAATCAATAAGATCCACAAAGCCAAACGGACCGTCAGCTAATATAACAGAAAATTAAAACAGTGCACAAACACATTAAGTGATAATAAACTTTGCTCATATAAAAGAAATGCAGACTAGATGTATTTGGTTTGGTGAACATCAAAACATTTTATTATAACGTACTGGTGAGGGTATGAGGGAAAAGGCACTCTCATAAATTACTAATGAGAGAACAAATGGATGCATCCTCTCCGAAGATAATCTGGCTCTATCTATCAAACTTTTAAATGTACGTACCCCTCTGACCCTAAATTCTAATTCCAGGATTTTATCCTGCAGATAAAATGCCTACGTGTGAAAATCATGCCTGGAGGAAGCCAATCTTTGCAGCAACGTGGGTACTAGCAAAAGTTCGAGAACGATCTAAATATCCAACCAAAGGAGACCGATTCAATAAATGATGGCATCTCCCTCAAATGGCCTATCATTTAGTCACGAAGGAGAAGAGGAAGCTCTTCATGTGTTGATATGGAACAAGCCCCAAGGAATACTGCTAAGCAAACAAAGCAAATTAAAAACGGCAAGCAGACTAGGCTACCACACGTGGAAAAAACAAAATGGCACAGTGTGTACACACATGCTCATGGGTCCCCGGGGGTAAGACACAGAGACCGGCCACCATAGGTGCCTCCAGGGAGAAGCAGTGGGTGCAAGGGTGGGAGAGAGACTTCCTGTCACTGTACACTTTGCGTCTTTCGCCTTTAATAACATGTACTTATGTTACCTATTCAAAAAATAAATTACGTATGTGTGTATTTACAAAGATGTATTTATATTTGTATATATATTTACGAATAGGTTATATGTGTGTGTATATATACATATTTATATATACATACACACACAGACACACATACACACATGTAAAGGTGTACACCACATACAAATCTGAATCAAGTGCCAAACAGTGGCCAGAGCTGGCTCTGGCCCAGCCTTGCAGCCAGCAGAGCAGTGAGAGAAGCTAAGGAGAGCGTTGCGGGGTCCTCATGAGACCAGCCCAGGCGAGGGGTCTCACGAGTGGGCTGTGTGACCTTGGGCAAGTTACTTGGGCTCTCAAACAAGGTCTGTTCCTTCATCCATAAAATGGAGATAGTAACCCTCCCCTCCAGCTGGGGTTTTGGGGAGTAGATGAATGAATGAATGGATGAATGAATGCATGCATGAATGTGTGTGTATGTATGTACGTACGTATGTATGTATGCATGCATGCAAGTAAAGTCCTTAGGCCGGCACCTGGCACTCAGTAAAGGTATGAAGTCTTCGTGAATTAAGTGTACTTGGCTGGTCAAGGATGATGTCTCTGAAAAGAGCCACCTGAGCTGAGACCAGAAAGATGAGCAGGATTTAGACCAGGAAGAGGGAGGCAGTGGTTGTTAGCAGGAGATGCCACTGAGGAGGGAGAGCACAGGTCAGGGGCCGGCAATGCACTGTGCCCCAGGGTGCAGGCTGTGAGGATGGGAACAGCAAAAGGCGTGGTGGGAAGAGCGAGCAGCGACCAGTCACGGCAGTCTCTCCGTGGGGGACGGGCAGCACATGGAGCATGTAGGGCAGGGGAATTCCACGACTGGACAGGCTTTCCTAGAAAGAGTTCTCTGGCAGCCATCTGGAAGGCAAACTGGAGAAAGGCACAGCTGGGTGGCGGAGAGGCCCCTGGGAGATTGCCGAAGCGACATGAGAAGAAGCCGTGAGGTCATGAGCTAAGGAGTGGCCACGGCGAAGAACAAGACGAGGAATGAGAAGACACGGGGGAGGCGGAAACGGCCGGCCGGGCCTCCTGGCCTGGAGCTGGTGGAGGGAGCAGAGATGGCACCACGGATAATTCCCAGAGCGCCTTCTGAGCCGGCCGGTGTGGAGGACCGCACGGAACCCCCGAGAGGAGTCCAGACAACGGAACTGGCTGGGGGAGACGGGAAGGGGCCAGCTCATGTCCCAGACGTGCCAAGGTCCAAAGGTCGGGTAATCCCGCAGTTAGCTGTGGGTGTCTCTACTCTAGGTCAAGGACTCAGGCTGGAAATACTACTTCGGGCGGTGCCAGACAAATCGGTAACACTTAAAGAGGTCCAGACTACGGTTAAGGCAGCTGTCACCCAACGGCAATGGTCCCCTTCGGTCCACGTAGGAGATTGAGAAGGTCTATCACCTGTGATTCAGGTAGGACCCATGCTCCCTCCCTCCTTCCCTCTGCTCTTCTGTCCTATCCTCTCTCTCCCCTCCTTACTTTCATTTTCTCTCTTTTCCTTTCTTCCCCCGCTTTCTTCCTTCCGAAAAACATAATAACAGACCTCACAGTGGGTTTCCGTAAATGCTTCACGTAAAGCCACCCGTTTCGGGCCAGACTTATGGGCGCTGATGCCTTTATTTTTTTCCAACGTTCCTGCCCTCCTTTGCTTCTCTCTATACACCCAGCAGAAGTCCCTAGAAAGTCGTCACTGTCCTGGGGGTGCGTCTCCACACCACGGGGAGCATTCCCGAAGACCGCGTGTTCCGTGCCTGTCTGAACGGGGTCCTGTCTAGGCGTCTCCCAGCAGTGCATTCTGCGGGTCTCTGCTGCTGCGGGCCTTCGGCAAAACCACCCCCACTAACAGCCACACCACCACAGCTGTACCGAGAGACCTTAGAACTTTCACCAAGAGCATGCATTTATCCAGTAAAAATAATATATATATATATGTTTAAGCAAGATTTCTGGAACAAGTGAGCCAGGTGAAGTCTGGGGCCAGGATTCCAGAGTGCCCGCTTTGTGACTTACTCACTCAAACGCTCCTAAAATTCTCTTACTTTCAGTTCCCTCACCTATGAAATTGGAATTCCCTGTTAGGTCACCACCACCACCCCCCCCCCCCGCCTCCGTCTCCTTCTGGTTCCAAAGTCTTGTGAGTCTAAATCTGAGGGGAGACTGGTTTCATGGCAGTTATATCTCAACAATTCAAAACTGCCATTAAAAATTCAAGGCAACTTCATTTTTAAACACTGGTTGATTTCCTGACTGGGCAATACAAATATTCTCATTTTATTATTCACAAAGTTTTGCTGCAATACAAGTTTATTTATCCCAAAGGGAAACCCCAACTATTATAATGCAGCAGGCTCTCAGTTTTCAAATTTCATACTTGCCAAAGAAACCGTCTCCTTTCATGGCCTAAAGAAACCATAGCTGGGATTCTCAGGGGAGAAAAATAAATGGCACCCAAGCCATGGAATTATTCAGTCTATAACTGTGCGAATTATTGGCTTTTTCTTTTAAAATATAAGGGAAATTTCAGTCTACCAAGAAATGGACAATGTACATTCCCACTTAGAGAGATTTATGTGACTTGAGGCAGCAAGCGAGAAATATGGACCAGGAAGAATTAGCGCTAACAACGGACTCCCCGACTTCTCTCTGGCAGAGGTCAGAGAATCTTCTAGGTGAATTTAGTTATTACAGCAACAGTCATCACCAACAGTCACAAGGGAATTTCACCTAGAGCTCAGCACAAAGAAAAATATCAAGGAGAAGGTGATCATTTTTTTTTAATCGAAAAGAACATGTTTTCATCCTGTCTATCAAAAAATGATTTCTCTAGAATCTGGGTCCTTTAAGTAAAAAGCAACATATGCCAGAATTTAATTGACTTAAAATATTATATCTAAAAAGATATCATGTAATGTACCCTTGCAAATCGAAGCTGGATTAGATTAGTTTAAAACGCATTATTCTGAAAAATTTCAGTTGAAATTTGATTTCAGCAATATGCTTTTGGTAATTATAACGGAGAATATCACGTATCTTCCAACACTTATAGCATATGTACTGTTAATAACACAGAGATATAGAAATTGGCTCATTTATTAAAAACCAGATATCATTTACCGGTGTTCTGGGAGGATGGAGAGAAAATGCACAATTAGGCTTCTTCATTTGAAATTTCTACAATGCACATCTAAGTACAAGTATTTACCTTTTACTTTAAATTGTTCATTACACCCCACATCACTCATAAGAGAAAGGACAAATTATATCAGAAACAGAGTAGCCATTTCATCCATTATTTTCACAAATATAAAAACTCACGACACATCTATTCACACCAGTACTAGAGCGGTAAACTGCTAACTTCTTCAGAGGGCAATTTGGCAGAATCAACCACCACGACAAATACACTTTGGGTTGTAGCTATTCCATTTCTAGGATCTCTTTCCTACAGGCCCAAAATAAGGTAATACAAAGCTATTCACTGCATCATTGTTGTCCTGGGACACACAAGAAACAGCCTAACTGTCTACCAGTAAGGAACTAGTTAATAAGGCACGGTACATTAATACGATGCAGCCTTCACAAAGAAAGAGGTAGAGCTCAGCCCAACATCCATATGCGCTGAATTCCAAAACGTATTCAAGGGAGAGGCATGCTGAACAACACGCACGTGTTTGCTTCCCTCTGTACAGACAGCGGGAATGCAACACTTGTGCACGCTTCCACGTATGTAAACCTGTGTACCTACACATTCTGAATTTCGAACAATGTGATCACGTCACCTATTGAGAAACAAATTAGCAACTGTAAGCAGGCAATTGTTCGCTGGTAAGCAGTAAGTACACACTCACACGTGTGGCTACTTAATATGAACTCGAAGGACCACAGTTTTTAAACACCGAAACATTCAGACCAAGACTGGTTTTCAAGAGAGCCGTGTGATTAAAACTATAAAGAATAAAAATGAGGTACTCACTCTCTTTCCAGTCTTATAAAATAATAAATGACATGTAGCCAATTAAAGGGACATAAATCATCATTAACCCCTTCCCCAGATGAATGACAGAGAGACACATGTTCTAATTAACACCGAGCAGCATTGTGTTAAGAGCAGTTTGCAATGGAAATGAACAGATGGCAAACAAACGTACGAGGCATTGGGGCGCAAGAAAGAAAACTTGATCTGACACGGAAAACTCCAAGCCACTGAAAGAAAAGGCACCTGAATGAAAATCCCTCTGAACACAGGGCTGAGCGCCCCATCTCACTTGCTTTAGTTTTGAGGTGCATCGGGTCTCACTGCTGAATTCGGTCCCCATGAGAGGCGAACGCTATTCCCGAGCCTACCCCACTCCTGCATACGCAAACGCTCCCACACACCTACCCAACAGCCGCCTCTTACGACAGAAAGAGAGCCTATCCCTAGGCAATGAATGGCTCCGTTATTTCAAACCAATCTCGTACTGGCAGGTCAACAAAAGGTTTTGGACCTCATCGCGCGGAGTTTGATGTAACCAGACCTGACCTGGAGGTTTACACTTTAACAGCCATCTCTTTTCTTGCCTTTGAACCAGATTTGTGACAGGAGGCAGAAGAGAGAGACAAAGACCCTGGGGTTGATGAAACCCTCCTGGGACCCACGGAGCAGCCACCAAGGGGGTCATGCTTCTGACCTCTCTTTGCTCGAGTGGGGAGGAAGGCATCATCTCTTCTTGTTTTCAAGTGCATCCCATTCAAGTCATGGCAGTTTCATGAGCCGAACCCTGAGCAAAGAACCAGTGGCTGACTCCACATGTGGGAGGCTTCAGCACAGCTGACAGGTGCTATTTCTCTCTGTCCCCACAGACCGGAGCTGGGGAGAAAGCACACTTCAGCCAGGATGGCCCCCAAAGGCGTGCCACAACCCTGAAAAAAAAAACCTGTTCCTGACCCCAAATCAGGGTCTGGTTTCTGCCAGTTCAAAACGACAGAGACCCGTGGCTCACACACTGGCATTACAGCAGGTACGCTGAACCCAACATCAGCCGACGTCTCATAGTCTCACGTCTCGTATTAGTAAGTTCTACCTACACGCCGTGTATTAAATGTACATTCTGTAGTGAATGACAGTTGGATGAAAAATGTAACACGGTGAATAAACATCAGTTTTTTGTTTGTCTGATTTTGAAACTCCAAATAACAACTCGAAGAAAAAAAAGGCAGAATGGCCTAATCAGACTATCCTTAGCTAGATCAACATTGAAGGCTAAGAATTACCAACAATTGTGCGAGCTGAATTTTCAGACTCACACTGTGTTTGAGAGGAGTATAAATATTATATACACAGACACAGCAGACTTACGTACACATTTTACACAGAGCAGCTTTCACGATGCTATTATTGGAGGTATCAGGATCCAAACTCAATTCTTGTCTCTGTCTGAGACAACACACTCCCCCATGGTCTGCGGATATTTTTAAATATAAAAACTAATTACCCTATCTCATTGCCTATAAATTCAATTTCTATTTCTGAGGCTGCTTCTGTGGTACGTCTCTTAGTAGCCCCTTTGCCTGACGGCTTGTTTACAACCTAGTCTTCTAATCACAGGGAAGGCAGGGACCAAGTAAAAATAAGCTTCTCAACCTCCTAGGAGGGTTTGGGAATGCAGCAACATCTCCATAATGCTATGTATATAAAAAAAATCAAGTCCATGTTCCATGAAAAGATAGTTCTTTTTAAGTGGTAAATTTACAGACAGAAAGTAGAGTATAAATCGGATACATTAAGAGCAAGGCGAATGTCAGTGTCAGAATGCTTCCTCTGGGTTTGATTTTCCTTTAACGCCAATCAACCAAACACAAGGAGGATGCATCGTGCAAACTTGTACAGACCAGAGCAAGGGTTTTGCACTGCGTCAGCCTACTAGGAACCTTCAAGGCCATTCTCGCTGGATCACGGAGTAACAGTAAGCTGTGTCCAACAAACGCTCTCCCTTCTAAACCCTGCAACTCCTTAAAAACAGAGTCCTTCACAACATGTCAAGGAAAGCGAATTAACAACCACAATTTACCAGTGCGGGTGGTGAAGGTCAAGAGCAAACCGAAGTAAACTGACGACGAGAAAAAATTAAAACAGCTTATGGTTATATAGTTAAAAAAAAAAAAACCATTCAAGTCCGTCCTCCTCTCTGCGTCAGTTATGCGATCCTATCTGAAGAAGTCCAGAAAGTTCCTCATCAAAAATCTGCCCTTCAGATTGCCAGCTCAGCCACCTATTAGCTGTTCAACCCTGGCAGCCTCTTTAACTCTTTACAGACCTTATCTTTCTTGTCAAATAAGGGAGTCGAAGCAGGTGACACTGAGGTTCCTTTGAGCTCTAACCGTCCACGGTTTATGATCAAAGTGGCTACCCCCTAATTCTGACCACCACCACCCCCCCCCCCCCGCAAAGCCTTTGCCTGACTCATCTCTTCGAAGAGCTCTGTCTTCACTGTGTTTTCTGGACCCAGCGAGTGACGGAGAGGATGAAGGCAAGACCCTTTTCAGACCTTCCTGACCAAGATGCTTTCTGTTTTTATAAGCATCTCAGATCAAATGAAGAGTAAGAAGAAAATAAAAGGACGAACGAAGATTATCCAGGTGATAGCCCTCAAAAAGGAAGAAAAACACATTTGCCGGGGGGGGGGGAGAAGCCACTTTGGGAAACTCTCTGAACATCAGTTTTTGAAAAGAGATCCAGAAAGTCCTTCTCATATTTACACTTCCTCAGTCCCCATTCCTGAAGCTCCGATTCTTCTTCCTTCCCTTCTCTCTTAAGATCAGGAGAGACGGGAAGACATTTTCTCTTCCGATTAGCCGAATCTGGATCATTCCTTCATGCCTATAATTTCATACCCCGATTTCTGAGACTTCCTGGTAACGCTTGGTTAAGGCCCATCTGCCTAACGAGGGAGTTGACCTTTTATAAAAGTATTTGAGATAACACTTTCCCACACTGGAGATCCACAAAGGTCAATATTTGAATTCTTCCCACCATTACTGTGGAACTGATAAAGTGTTCTTCAACCTTCGGTAGAGGGGCGAAGCCACTGTGTGGGGGCCTGCAGTACTCTTTGCCAGAACCCCCCTTTCCTCCAAAAGAAGAAACCTTCGTGCACCTAGCTGAACCCAGGTTATCTGTCAACTTATTCGGTAAATATACATGTAAGCTTAATTTCTAAACAGAAAATTCTAAGTCCTGCTACGCCCACGGCGACGAGCGAGCCCCGCTGTTATTACATTCTAGGGGGCACACGCTCACGCTCACGCTCCAGCACACGTAAGACACGTGGAGATTCTGCCTCCGTGGCTCTGGATGGGGTCCCTGAGGAAGCGTGGATTCAGCTACGATGCTATACACACTCACTGCTTAGCTCCAACATCCTTACGTAGCAAAGGAAAAAAAAAAAAAAAACCTGGAAATCATTTTTGATGGTCGAAGTTTGGGTGCACTGAAGGCTGCTGAGTTACCGAGGCCACGTTCAATGCCAACTCACGCCCAACGGCAGCAGTAACGGCTGCTGCTCCTGCCGCGCGCCCTGCCACGCCCGGCCGGGGACAAGCGGCACTGCCCTCTCTGTCCTCTCCCCGACACCCCTGAACCCCCCCCGGAGCCACAGGATGGCGAGAACGGGGGAGCCACAGGATGGGCGAGAACGGGGGAGGTGCCTTCCGATCGCGGTCCTAACCGCGACGGAGCCTCGACTGTCCCTGACACGCACCTAGAGCGTGGCCCCCGAGGGTCACGTCCAGACGAGCGCCACTGCTGTTGAAAAACGAGGCACGTGCCTAAGTGTTTCATGTGTAAACAGCCTCGCTGGGGTGGCAGGCCCCACGTGTCGTTTTCGTCTTTATTGTTTGCTGTTTCCAGTTCAGGATTTATCCCATTATCTATCTATTGTCTGGCAGGCCCGGCTCGGGGCATCTAGTGACGGGAAACGCTTCTGTGCCCGCAGGCCCACAGCGAAGCTGGGGAGCAGATGGCGCCCCGTGCAGGAGGGGTGTGTGCGCCCCCCCCCCGGCTCGGAGGGAGAGGCCGTCTGGCACGACAGCCCGAGTGTGAAGTTCAACGACAAAGCGACTTCTAACCACTCTGTGCGGGTCTGCTATTGACTGTGGAAGGGGGGCCAAAACAGACGGGCGGTGTGTATGATGAGGGTGGGGGACTCTGAGGCGGCTGAAACCTGCCTGAGGCGGCAGCCAACACCTGTCCTCGTAAGGGGCACCGGGAGGGTGCCACAGCGCTGTGGACAGCAAGCTGCTGCGGAGGAGCCCGCCGAGGCCCTGGGACGGGACGCCGAAACAGCTCTGGGACAGACAGGCTGCTGGGCGGAGAGACGAGGCTGGCACGGCCCCTCTGGGGCTCCTCCCTAGGGAGCAGTCCTGACACAGCAACCTCGCTCTGTTACAGGCAGGAGATGCCTCTCAGACCTCTGTCAGAGCGCGTCACCTCCCTGCTCTTAACTGCCCACCGGCTTCCCATCACACACGTGACAAGATCCGAAATCCCGGCCGGGGTCCGCCAAGCCCCACAGACGTTCTTGATGGGAGCGGGACCGCCCCAGGCGTCCGGGAGAGGAGTGGGGCCAGTCTGGGGCGTCACAAAGTAACAGGGACACCAGCAGCGTTTAGAGGGTGGCCGACCCGAAATGCACGGGATGGTCCGGCACGACCGAGAAATGCCCCCAGCCCGTCCCATGACGCCCCGGCACCTGCTGGACATTCCTGCCTTCGGGCGGAAAACCCAGTGCCATCTGACATGTCGAACGACGTCCTCTGTTTTGCTTAGAACTTGGCTAAAAAGCATTCATCCCGGCGGAAGCGTCACATCGCTGCAGGAGACACTGGCTGTCACCGAGTCACCCACATACCACAGCTGGAGGTGCCAACCATGGTCACCCCGTTACGACTTCCGCTGTCGTCATGCCCACACTGACATGTCGCATCACTCACTGTATCACGACTGCCTCTTTTTTCGGTAGTATTTCCTTTAGAGGATGGTTAAGGCATTATACGGACGGTTTGGGCCGATGTGGGTAGGCAGGTAGGCTGTATTTTCTACGGCTCTCTCAGCCTCCACCAGGCTACCTTTCTCCATTCCTTTTACCCATCCCCTGAACCTTCCTTTTCTTTCCACAGAACGTATCACTGCCCAACACTAAATTGGACACTTCATGGCTTATCGCCCTTCTCTGCTACTAGAGTTAAGTTCCCAGAGTCCAGGGACTTGTCTGTCCTGTTCCTTGGCACCAGGAACGTACCCGACGCGTAACAGGCACTTATGAATATTTGCTGACAGAGGAACAAACAATCAAAGAAACAGACCAACTGAAGGTTGGTCCTAAAGGGCTCGGCTTCCCTGGGAACCAGCAAACCCTTTCGTCACAGCTGCTGCAAAATGAGCTCTTTCCTCCAATGGAGAGCAGGAGCAGAGAAAGACGCCAGTGAGGAGGAGGGTGGCGTGTTTTAGATGACCATCTCTCAGGACAAGCTGCGTGGAGTGACCTGGTCTCCCTGGTCCCGGCACGCCCTGCCTCCCTCCACGTCCCGTGTGAAACACACAGTGGCAGCAAATGTTCGATTCTCGAAGGCGAAGTCCCTGAAAAACTAACCAGCTTCTGTAATTCCGCACCCAGCAATGCCACTCAAGTACCAAAACAGGTATTTTAAGATCGCTAAATCCTGGCTGGTGATGGCCCAAGTGTGTCTTCTCTTCTTCTTTTCCTCGTTTTTGTTTTTTAAGCCTGTCGCCCTCCCACCTTCCTTGAAATGAATTTTATTCAGACGTTATCAGGAAGAAATGGTATTCAAATAGAAATCCCAGTCGGTACTTTTATGGAACTTGACAAACTGACTCTGAAAGCAGAGCCCCAAAGGCCAGACACAGGCAGGAAATACTCAAGGGAGAGAGGATGAGGCAAAGAACTTATTCTGTTGGATGCCAAGACTTCTAAGGCTAGAATAAGTCAGGCGCTGAGGTATGGGCACAGGTGGAGGTGGGCAGATGAACGGAACAGGACACAGAGCTTATAATCTGATGCCCACATATACAGACACCTACTTTTTGAAAATCCTAACTGCAGAACATTAGAAAAAAAAAAAAAGATGTTTTTCCCCAGTAAAGATGGGCATCCACATAGGAAAAATAGAAAACTCTGCCCTCCCAGCTCAGGACATTCACAGGTCTAATAGAAATATAAATGTGAACAGCAAAACAATACGATCTCTAGAAGTTCATATTAGAGAAAATCTTCAGGACCTTGAGTTGGGGAGATTTTCACGGAAGACATGATAAGCATCCACTGTGAAAAAAAAAAGCGAGTTTTAAGGCTAAAACTAAGAACTACTTTTCATAAAAAGCTTCTGTTAGGAGAGTGAGATGGCACGTCACAGAGGGGAAGAAGGTATTTGCAACAAATATGACTAATGAAGAATTCAATCCAGAAGATCGAAGAACTCCTGCAAAGCCATAAGAAAAAGACGAGCAATACAGTCAAAAGAAATGGATGAGACTTGAATGGGCATGTCACACAAGAGGATGATCCCTATGTATGTGAAAAAGCAACTAGTAATCAACAATTGGTAATCAGAGTGATACGGGAGGGTGCGGGGGGGACCCTCAACATGATATCGTTATGAACACACCGGAATGACGAAAATAAAGACTGATAACTCTAAGTCTGGCATGTATGAGAAACATCAGGGATTCTCACCCACAGCTGGTGGGAGTTGGAATGCATACAACCGTCATGGAAAACCATCTGGCGTTACGTTCCAGGACTTGGTGTGGACCCAACAGATAGCGGGTATACACATACACTCAGCGGAATGTTATTCAGCCTTAAAAAGGGATGAAGTTGTCTACAGCCACGCCACCCTGAACAAGCCCGATCCTGTCTGATCTCGGAAGCTAAGCAGGGTTGGCCCTGGTTAGTACTTGGATGGGAGACCACCCAGGAAGACCAGGTGCTATCGGCATTAAAAAAAAAATAAAATAAAAGATAAGAGATTGTAAGCTGACGAGGTCCTTGTAAGGGTTGCCTCGGCTAAAAAGAAAGGGGGTGGGGAGTGGGAGAGATGAAGTTCGAACACTGACTACAGCATGGTTGGGTTCTGAAGACGACATGCTGAGTGGAATGGAGCAATGACGAATATGACTCCACTAGGTGGGGTCCGTACAGTGGTCAAATTCAAAAAGACAGAAAGCGAAATGGCAGCCTCCTGGGGCCAGGGGGAGGGGAGGGTGGGGCCGGTGCTCCACTGGGAATGGAGTTTCTGTTTGGGAAAATGAAAAAAGTTCCGGAGATGGGTGATGATGGCCGCACAGCTGTGTGAATGTACTTAATGTGCCTGAACTGTCCATTTAAAACGGTTAAAACAGTAAAACTTCTGTTTTACGTATGTGCATATATCTGTGTATGCATACGTCTATATTTACCACAATTTTAAAAAACTACCTTAAAATTTGAAAAATGGCAGCAATGGTTATGGTAAGGTACGCCCACAAACCAGAGAAGTTCATTTTCTCACTCAGAATAGAGACAAGACAGCAAAACCATCACAGGCTCATGATTATTTTGTCTGGCTGTTGGGAGTTGTTTTTTAATCACCCTGTCCAACACTCAACAATTTCCTCAAGTTATTTTGTTTTTCAACATAGATACCAGTAAGAATTTTTAATGGTAAAGAGTAAACTCGAATTAGTCCATAGCAATAACTAATATTATCTGACTTACTAAATATTCTATTTATAGTTTGATGAAGCCCACAGCTCTTGTTGTCTGAGCTTTATGCTGATCAGGTAAATCAAAGATTATAGTGGATTAAAAGGGCATTAATATTACCTGACTTAACTCATTTCATGTAGGGTTGTTACCCCAAGTTCTTGACATATGTAATTAAGAAAGTTAAGCTACAGGTCACCCTTGAACGATGTTTAAATTACAATTTTGATTATCTTTAAACTGAAATTCTAATTCATGAGATGCAACTAGTAGTTATTTTTTCTCATGTGCCAAAGGATCAGAATTTACCCCAGAAGTTTGTCAAAATTGCTTCCGATGGACAAAATCCTAGATATGCATAGTAGCCCATTGTGACCTCCTCAAAAATGATCAGCCAAAACACACACTTTAGCCTATAGTTTAAGCATAAAGAAAGTTGGCTTCATTTCTTTCTCTTTTTCCCTCCTGAATGGAGGTCTGATTTGTCAATGGAATGGAAATCTTATGTTCAAGGTCAGCTGTAATATACATCTAAATAACATTTCAAATGTCCTTACAGAAACACCGAGTCCGGCATTACGACCCTTCCATAATCTACTAATGACTCCTGTGAAAGGCACTGAATCTTTGTAATCATCAAAAGTAAGATCATGAATGTCAAAACACAGGCACTGGCTCACAGAAAAATGCTTAATATATGGCAGTAAAAAATATAATAACAGCAAGAGTTGAATGTGCATGGTCCATGTGAGCTAAATGGATTAGCCCATCTTAGCTCGACAGATTTTAGGTCAATGATTCCATTCCATTTTGTAAATTACTGAGCTGCACCAATTCAAAAATTCTTCTGCAACTCAATTCCCAGGCATTTGGCTTTTGTTCCTGGGGTTTCCATTGCTTTGGAGGATCCAGCTTTAATGGACTCTTTCTGAGAAATCGTCCATCAGTTCTGAGAAGTACTTTTATTGAACGCTCCATTTAACTTCATTTTGCAATTAATGAAACTTTCAAGACATATTTTCCCCTCCCCCCTTTATTTTATTCTAGTTATTTTTTTTTCCTTGCCTTTGGGTAATTAGGAGCAGAAAACTACTCCCACTAGGAACTCAAGGCAATAAATATGACAACAAAAACACCAAATGCCAAAACAAATGTAATCTGCAGAGTTCTGAAAGGCGCATCTCTCAGAATTAAAAACATTCCGTGTCACCGCTAAAGGTCTCTGGTCGTTATCAAATGGATCGTTTTCTGATTTCAGTGAAATTCAACCAACAGTAAAGCTTTTTGAGTTTTTTTGTTTTCTTTGACAAGAATACTTAACCTTTTCTAGTCTGGGAGCTAAACTCCCCTGTGCAACTCAACCAGTTTCATAATAAAACAAACCACCAATTTAGTTGTTTATTTTCTTAGCCTAAAAATGTTTGCATGGTTAACTGAGTGCAAATGTACTGAATCTGCTCTTCTTTTTTTAAGTTTTAAACAAATAATCACTGCACGGAATCAGTCAGAATATCTTCGGGAGGCGAGATACATATCCCAACCCAGAAACACAATAGAAAAGGGTACGATGTACAGAGACTTGGAGTCACTCCAAATTACTTTTCACTGCATTGTGAAAAAGTGTTTCGATCACTTTCCTAGTCGCCCAATGCACGACCCCAGAATTTCCAGTTCAATTATATTCCTAGGAAGTCACAGGGCCCCTTTCTTACTGGATAAAATCATAAGGCTTGGTTCAGAGGAAGCAAAGACACATTCAAATGCGAGAATAAACTGTTCCCACAGGAGTCTTTACACTTCCTACTTTTAGGTAGATCAAGAGCACTTTTAAAATAAACTTGGCCTTTGTTTCCTAGTCCAATGGAAAATCTGACTTCAGACTCTGCAGCGACAGAAAAGAAGCCCTCCTCTTCTGGGCACCAAGAATCCAGCTTGTCACCCTAACTGAAGCAGGTCAACAAAAGGGGTACCGATGTGTCCTTGAATGCTCGGAAATGTGATGGTGGTGGCCTTGGCCTGGGCGCATCTGGGGAGCTTTAAAAAACATTGATTCCTGAGTCCCACCCTCCAGTCTCCGCAAATTCTGATTCAGCTGGTCTGAGATGTCACCTGGGCACTGGGACTTTCAATACATCGCTAAGGCTGAGAATCCCTGTCTTAGTCCATCTGGGCTGCTCGCACAGAATACCACAGACTGGGTGGCTTATAAAGAACAGAAATTAGCTTGTCACAGCTCTGGAGGCTAAAGTCCAAGTTCGAGGGGGCAGCGCAGTCAGTGCCTGGGATCGCGGACAGCCATTTCCTGTGCCCTCACGTGCCAGGAGCGGCCACAGAGCTCTCTGGGCTGTTTTATAAGGGCACTGATCCCATCACGAGGGCCCCATCTTCGTGATTTAATCACCCCCAAAGTCCCCACCTCCAAATATTATCACATTGGAGGTTAGGATTTAATATACAAATTGGAGGGCGGGGAGGCGGGGTGGGAACAAACCTTCAGTTTATAGCAACCAAAGAACTGGTGAAGATGCCTCTAGTTCATTTTAAAACACGGATCAGTGGGGGCTCCCGCCGGTCACAGAGCTCTCTGAAACCCCACGGGGCAGAGAGATGAAGCTGGGGCTGAGCTGTGGGTACAGGTACCGCTAGAAAAAGAAGAGACCCCACGATCAGCACTGGCTCCACCCCCCCGCCCACACACACACACACACACACACACACACACACACACACACACACACGGAAGCCTAAGAATCCCCCATCAGGTAACACTGCAGGGTTCTTGTCCAAGGAACCGAATGCCACACTGGTTACATACAGTTTCCCCCGTTTGGGGGGTCCCGGAAGAATATATTCCCAGGCTCTGAGCTGTCCCAAAGGTGTCCAAACTCTTCATGAGGGTCATTCACAACAAAGGGGGCTTTGCCAGGTGGCCTGGGCCCCCTGCTTCCGTGTGAGGACTCCGTGCAGAATGCACGCAGCCTTGGAATCATGAGGCACGGGGCTCCCGGCACTCAGCAGGGGCCTTTAAACGAGGTATTATTCTGAGATTTGAAATCCAAGCAAGGTACCTTCAAATCCACGACTCGAGAGCACAAAATCCCAGAACAGAGAACTAACTTTGTGTTGCCCCAGTAGATGGACCATCTTCATATAAAAAGTCACGTGGGCAACTGGATGAAATTTTTGGCCACAGCGTATGCCAGGTTGGGAGGGGGGAGCAAAATGTGGGGTTTTACTCAAAACCCTCTTCCCCGAAGTCTGGCTTGGGCAGCTCTGGCTCCCGACTCTGAGAATCCCAGAAGGCCACAGAGCCGGCTCTAACCAGGCTCCACTCTGCCGAGTGGACAGAGGGGAAGGTGTGGCTGGCAACGCGCCACAGGGCAGCCCCAAGGCGCAGGGGTCTCGCTCATCGGGCTCCCCACCTTGCTCTTCCCCAGGGCAGACCACAGCCTGCTCTCCCAGTGACACCACTCAAGGGACAGAGAAGGGCGTATGTGCAGCAGCTGGAGAGAAGGAGGCTGGAACGAGGATTCTTTATAAACGGAAAAACATCTTGCTGGTCCCAGAGCCCTGCGTCCTCCACTCCCCTGCTGTTCCCCGCCAAGCCAGCGCTGCTCGCTGTCCTGAAGATGGGCTGGCGGGAGGAGGAAGGTGGGTGGGGGCTCTGTCCTTGCTGAGTTCTCTCTCTGGCTGACCTCTGGAATGGAGCCCCAGGGGTGAGGGGCCTTCAAGATCCTCCTGACATCTTCCCAAGGATGCACGGCCTTAATTGGAGCTGCGTCTGGGTAGGGAGGCAGCTGTAGATTGCAACCTCCCCACAGTCTTGTGAAAGAGGACCATATGCAAATACAAGGCGGGGAACTGCCCGCGAGGTGCAGGATGGGAGAGAGGTCTAGAGGCTTGTGTGGGCCACGAATCGAACATATGTCAGCCACGTGCAACGGCTGTTACAGGAACAGAGTCCTGAGCGAGAGAGTCACACACGGGCTCATCGGGGATGAGGTCAGGCAGCCATGTGAAGAAGGTGGTGCTGATTTCTGTGCTTGGGCAGGGGCGCCCTGTGCCTCAGCGGGGCCGGGACCAAGATCCTGGAAGTCTCTTCACTCCACGGTACTTAGCAAGCACGTCTTTGCGTCCCCTGCCTTCTGCTGGCAACTTAAATTCGACAACACACAAACAATTTGATGGGGACACAGGGAAGGCAGGCGGAGCACTGGCATCGGGCTCCCCACCGTTGTCGGGGGGCATTCTCCCCCGCTTCCTGCAACAGCGGCAGGGCAGAGATGCCAGAAGGCTCTGGGTAGATCTAGCCTGTACCCTCAAAGGGTCACCGGAGAGGCTCTGACCGTATGACAGCAGTTTGAGAACAGAAATCTGCAGAAGCATCATCTGCCCCAAGCAGGCGAACCACCTGTCTGTAAACACGGAGCGCGATGTAAAAGCACTGACTGCTCTTGCTTTCCCCATTCTTAGAGCTGCTGTGATTATTTTATATGAACGGAAAGAGAACACGGACAAAGGAGAGGTTGACCCCGACCGAAGGGGAGACAGGATTCAACAAAGTGGGGTGGAATGCAGCCAGAACATGAGGCTGGGGTGGGGGGGGTGAGGGGACAGGAAGTAGAGGGGACGCAGGGTTAGTGAGAGCGAAGCCTGGTGCCAGCCCAGCGGGTCAGCCCAGAGGGTGTCAGTCCCTGTACACCAAGCCAAAGAGTCAGGGTTGAGGGCAATTTGGGGCTGAGGGGCGGGGTGTGAACGGAGAGGCTGGAGATAGCACAGATTGATACAAAGAGTGTCATTTCCTTAGTACCCCAACTGCCAGACCTCGTGAACCTTCATAACCCCACTGAGGCTACCTTATTATTGCCACTGTAGATCTGGGTCTCCTGACTCCCTTTTCAATATAAAGACCCACACGAAAATAACCCCATACTGCTCTACAGGAGACTAAGGAATGCAGGTCTTTAAGGCAGGGTTTCCGAGGGCACATTCCACAGCACCTCTCACCCTACACCTCCTTTAAAGACACTCTCTCCCCAGCTTTGCTCCCTGTGGTGGAGTCCCATTTCTCCCTCTCCTTCTTTCCCTCCCACCCCAATAGCTCCGGGGCACCATTTCTTACACAGAGCCCCTTGCCGCTTTTCTGGTTTCCCCAGCAATCACTGAATTACCAAGACAAAGGGTCTTCTTCAGGAACCAACCTTCTTAGAAAGTATTAGGATTCTTTATGCTAATAGTTCTATAGTCTTGCCTAGGCACATCCTAACAAGGAAATAGAAGCTCAGAGAAAGTAAGGATGTTGCAAAGGAAGAACAGGTGTTTTAAGAAGCTATTACCGCAATGGATGGGCTGGGAACAGGCGCTCAAAGAGAGGCAGACCAATTTACAGGACACGTGGAAAAGGCAAAACTCCACAAATAAAGGAGAGTCGGCGGTTGCCAGGGGCTACCTGTAGGGTAGGGTTTGACTACAAGGGTCAGCTGGAGAATTTTTTTTAGTGGTGAGGGAACTCTTCTGTGTCCTGATTAGGATGGTGGTCATGTTTCTATACCTCTGCCGAAACTCACCGAACTGTACACAATATGTGAATTTTACTGTATACGGATTTAAAAAAAATTCAAAATGTGGCAGGGAGATGAGTTGAGAGAGTACGGAATAGTCAAGAAATAATGAAAAGCTGAGTTATAGTAGCAAGTTTAAAAAAAGAGGGCGGGACCTAGGTTGAGAGATTTCAGAGATGGTGTTCAGATGTGTGGCAGGAATACGTAGGATGAAGGAATCACGGAACTACAGACTAGATTTTTCTAGAGCTGGAAAGGATCGAAAGTTCTCTCTCACAGATGTGAAAACTGAGCTGACAATGGTTCAAGGGTTTGGGTTTTGTCTGGGGCGATGGTGATATCATTACCCAGACAGCACGGACATGGAGCAGCAGGCTCAGGGAGGAAGTGGATGAGTTCACTTTTGGATATTTTGAATTTGGAACATTTATGTCACCAAGATTTCTTTTTTTAGTTTTCAGGAATTTGAAAACAAAATGGTTAGGTTTTGGCATTGAACGCAGTATCTTTCCACAAATACTTCACCGCGGCTGCAATAAAAAAGGACTCATGGTTAGCATGGCTACAGAGTCCTACACGAAGATGGAAATATCTGATTACTCTGCGTTTCGGCGTATGTGACCAGCAGTCACTGAAAATCAAAAACCGAGAATGACACTGATCCAATAAAGACTGTAGGCACGTTTTCCATTAATGCGTTTGCCGTGAATGTGACATGTTTTCACGTGTCGATCCAACAAAGTTTGTTCTTCCTTAACCCTAACACATAGACCGAACTTTGAAAAAAAGTTGTTCTCCATTCTTGGTGATGCCAGGATGTAAAATTCACGATGGTTTTGTCTTTGCTTATTTTATAACATTCAGCAAATAACCAAAGGAAGAGTCGCACTGACTCGCTAGCAGCCAACCAGTAGCAGCCTGGCACAAAGTGTCAGTGTTGCAGACAGAACGAAAATCAAGGCTCTTGCTACTATTTCACATCAATTTACAAAAGGACTTGATGTAAGAAGCAGAGAAAAGAAGCAGTCTTTCAACACCCTCAACAGCCCCTGGGATATGTAACTAATTTTAAGAGCCAGATCCTCCAAAGTTCCAAGCCACCAAAGAAGCATAAAGTCCTTGGCTGCAAAGTTTAATCATGAAATAACAAAATATAAAATTAATAACATTTTAAAATAACTGTTTCCTGGTTTTTTCAAGAGCTGAGTAGGGTGAAGGCAAAGATGGTCTTAGGAAGAAGCTAGAATGTAAGCGCCTTCAAGCAAAAGATCTTTGTTTTGCTCAATGATGTAACCATCGCCCACTGTAGCAGGTTCTCGGGATATAATTGTTGAATGAAGCCGGAGAGAATCGAACTAATCAAAGTGAGAGAAGGCGAAGCCCGTATACTTCATTCATTCACTCAGCAAGTGGCACTGAGCAGTAAGTTACTAGTGCCAGACCGTTTTCAGGCATGGTGGCAGGTATATGAATGCAGAAGACACCGCGCTGGGCCTCAACGCTTTTATAACTTAGAAGAGGAAGAAAGCAAAGGATAGCAAGTATTTGCATATCAAAGCAGTTATCACAGAGCATGTCACGAAGCCTGGAAGGGAGGCACAGACAAGGCTGGAAGGGTGGTAGAGATTTAGAGGTCGGCAGGGTCACTCCCAACAGACATACCCTTCATCCAGGAGGTCTGAGCCTTACGGGAAGAAGAATTTTGTAACTTGGATGGAAGCAGAGTATTCTTGGATGTAAAAACAGCAGGGAAAAAAAAAAATCCCCAGAGCAAAGAAGACAGGATGGGTTTAAGAAATAGCAAATCTTGCTGAGGAGGAGCAGGGACCGCTGACTGCTAAAAATTCACAAGCAGAGAGGAAATTGAGCAGCAGGCCCGAGTCTCGTAGGAGAAGCTAAACTTTTCTTCTTTTTTTTTTTTTTTTAAATCAGACCAGGGAAGAATTTTAGTCAAATCTGTTGCAAAGCATAAGATAAACTGGAGTGAGGAAAAACCGAGTGGGTGAATAGCATCACCTCGGCAAGTGTTAGTAAGGGTGGTGGCGAGACTCGGGAGGATCAGGAAGGACAGGGCCTCTGAACTCCCCACACAGGGGGTGAGCAGAAGCAGTCAAAAGGCATCCTAAGTCCGGAGCCTCTGTGATCAAGAGAACAGTGGTGACGCGAAGAGAAACTGCTGAGTCCGAGGAAGGTTTTGGAAGGATGACGATGAGTTTAGTCCTGAATTAAACGTTTTGACGACGTGTAAAATGTGAGCTGTCAACAAGGACTCCAGGTGGAAAGGTTCCTCAGGAAACAGAGAGCAGCAGCACCGGGGGTTTCAGAAGTCCCCATCTGGATCAGCCGTACGCAGGTGACGGTGACGCTGTAGGGATGGAGGACGCTTAAAAAAAAGGGGGGGGGAGGGGGTCAAGGTGAACGGTATTGACGGACCTTCCAACCCATGCACTCAACGGACTCCCTCTGAATACGTCTTCCGAAGCAAACCAGAATTCCTGAAATTGATTTTTTTTTTCATGAGACAGAAAACCGCTCGTCGGTAAGAACGGCAATGGCAGTGATCACTTGGACACAGCTCACGCTCAACGCCACCGCTGGAATTCCCGGCGAGGGCGCAGGATGGACGGAGGGAAATGCCCCCCGCCCGCCCACCGCTCTGGCCGGCCGGCTCCCCTCACAGACGTCACTCACGGGCGCTCACTCAGCAGGAAACAAGCCGCGAAGGGGCTCCTGGTACGTCCCTCTGCGGGCTGGAAGGCAGTGGAAACGGATCACCTGCTCCGCCGTCACCACAGACAGAAAAACAAGAGCAGAGGCAAGCGCTGTGTAGGACGCACGTTCTTTCCTCCTCCCACCCTCTTCCCGCGCATGTCTCGCTCCCAGGTCCTTATCGACACGGTTCCAGCGCCTCTGACGAGGGTGATAGCGCAGCTCCACAGCTGTGAACTCCTCCACAGCAGGGCGACATGTCTCAAGACCAACCCTTCCCACCTTTGCGTGGAACAAAAGCCTGACTTCTGCCCTCGGCACCCACAGCTGTTTTCCACGAAGAGAAAGAACCCAGCCGACCCAGCTGTCGCTTTGAAGGTACCCTCTCCTTTTCCTGTGGCCTAATTTAGCTGCAGACTGAAAAGTGCAAAAAAAAAAAAAAAAAAAAAAAAAAAAGCATAAAGTAGGTACGGGCGTTCAAAAAGAGTCCCTTAGTAAGACAAAGCTGATGTTCTTCCAATACCAAATTCTTGAGGCGTGTCTGCTCGGTTTTCATTTTTCCTTATTTGTTGAAAGAAGCCCTAGATTGTTCCCAAAATGTATTCTATTTTGACTGGGGAGATGGAAGTTCATGGCTATATATATATATATATATATAAAAAAATACTGCATCGTTCAAAAAGTCATCGCTCTTCTTTACCAAAGACGCACAGGACCGTGTGGTGGGAACACGATCTAATTGGACAGCTGCTGTCACCTACAGCCTGACACTCTTCACCGGGTCGTCACTCACCCTGGGAACCAGATCCATCGAGTGTCCGGCACTGGGGCGGCCGTCACGGGACGTCACCCCGACATAGCACCCACCTTCTCGGATTTGCCATTTCACCCAAGGAGGCCTATCCCGACCCGGACAGCGCTCCCAAAAGCACTTTGTACAGCCTAAGGGCGAGCAAATCCTTCTGAATTAGTCCATCTGAGACCTCTCTGTCACAGAATCAAGGCCCTGGGGTGCTCAAGGGTCTTCTCTTTTTTTCCCTCAATAAAAAGAACAAAAAATGTTTTAGAAAATGTACATGCATTCCTTTTTCATGTAGGAAAGACAGAAGGCAACCTTACTGAAACAGAGAAGCTGGCTAATGTCTCTTCCTCTTCTTAGCCGCCTAAACAAAGAAATGAATTTCTAAAAGAGAAGAATCCCACCGGAAGGAAGTTCAATTAGGGTCCAAGGCTAGCAGCCACTTGAAAGCAGTGTAGAGCTCAGGGGAGACCAGTGCAACAGGGGCCTGTGATCTGGCTGCCTCGTGAGGCAGCAAATGCAGAGTCCCTCAGCTAAGATCCAAGGCAAACCTTGACAGGTCACCTAGACTGGTTCCAGGGCATTTGTTTGGAGGGTGGCTTATAATGACCCAGACACCTACAGAATAGTTCATGTGGTTTTCAGAAAAATGCGAAAAGGACTCAGTGCAAAACCAAAATCATCATCATCATCATCATCATCATCATCATCATGCCCAATCCTGTAAAAGATGGATACGTTCGAGATTATTACTATAGGTGCATTTGCCTGGGACCATCCCAGTTTACCCAGATGGCCCAAGGTAATAATTAGTAACACCTCTCTTAACTCTCACAAGTATTCCGGCTAAGACAATCAACTGTACCATCAGCTGAGACATCAAAGAATGGCAATCTACTAGACTAAGGTGAACACTGGAAATACAAAATTTTAGAAAGGCTTTCTATCCGAATTGCAATACATTTAATCAATAATCCAGATTTTGTGTACTGCACCTAAATACACAATTCTAGGCTGGGAGTTGCATTCTGATACTAAAGGGCGGGGCGCGCGCGCACGCGCACACACGCACGCACACACACACACACGCACACACGGGAGGGGGACTGTGTGGCACCAGGCAGGTGCCCTGTTAATGGGCTGCAGACGAAATGGTCGAAAGGTGTGACGGCCCCACTGTCACCAGGGTCTTGAATGAACGGCTCTCCAGCCACGAATCAGGACACTGAGGAACGGCCCCTTGCCGTGCTCCTTGATTCTGTGGGTGTGACAGGTGTGTGTGGGCGGCGGGGAGGGACTGTCAGGAAAGGTTTCTGCTGCCAAAGGTTCCAGAGAGTGAGCGCGGCGTCCCCCGGCCACGCACCAGGGAGGGAAAGCGAGTCCTCCATTGCACGTGGCGGGCAAACAGGCCCGGAGACAGAAGGGTTTCACGGTCCCTGCTGCTGCAGGTGACAAGTGACGATGGCAACAGGTCTTGTGCCCCGACCTGGTGGCTGCTCAGCCCTGCTTTGTCAGAGGGGTGCTCGGACAGGGGAACCCAGAAGAGGCACGCGAATATGGGCCATGCACACCGGGACGACCCCAGCCCGCCCCCGGCCAGCGAGCCACCACCCCACAAGTCAGCACAAAAGCACCCATGGGGAAGGCGAGGTTTCATCACGTGAAATCAAAATACTTCTCCGGGCGGCATTGCCCAGAACGAAACCTCTCTGATCTGCTGAACCTTCTAAACCAAAACATACTCAAACCCCGAACACGAACCTCGCTCCTACTTCTCTTTTTCGGGGGCCGTGAAGGGAGGGTGGGGTGCTGCACCGAATAACAGTGTGCAGCCTAGGAAAATCCCCAACACGCAGGCCGACACCTGCTTCGGGTACTCTCCTCCCCACCTAGCGAATGCGTCACTGACAGTTGACAGACTCTCCTCCCCAGGTGTAGAGATGACAGTGACCGGGAAGAATGGCTGAGTGAGGGAGGGTCGTGCAGAGAACAGAGCCTTGCAGGGGATGCCAGGCTCAAAGGAGCGGCAGCAGGGGACAGCGGGGCTGGAGGACCTGGGTATGTGGAGTGGTCGCCAGTGTGCATTCGTTCAGGGCCTGGTGGCGGGGAGGGGAGAGGGTCAGTTAAGCCCATCAGTCACCGCTACGACCCCTTTTTCTCCAGTCCGCGCACACCCACAAAGAAAAACGGGATCGACTGGCAGCTGGCGACCTGAAAAATCCCCGTATGTCAAAAATTACTGTAAGATTTCAGAGTAAAGTGAGATTTCAAAGTGGAAAACACCTGAACAGGTCATGTGAAACAGCTCACCTGGCGATCGCCGTCAGGAACTCGCTGCTTACCAGAGAGATTCGCGGCTACGCTTTTTTTTTTTTTTTAATTTTAAATCTAACATCTTTCCACGCGACGCCACGATGCTTCGAGTTGGCAGAGCGCGAAAGCCTGTCATTCTTAACACACGAAGAAAATAATTTGGCGCCTTGTTCCGTGATCACAGAGAATGCAATTAATACTCCGGCTGCCTTGGTATGTAGACCAAACCTTCTGCCACAGTGTTTGGTGGTGCTGCTGTCTTAGGGCAGCTCTGCCAATCTTTTCATTCCTATAGAAACGATGCCAGGCTCCTCAGTGCAAAGCGAAGCACGAGGCTGAAGGGGTGGCTGGAACCCTCTGCAGAGGAATGTGCTCCACGGTGCTTCCCTACGAGATCCAAAGCTATCTCAAGACCCCGGGGCTCCTGTCGCCGACACCTACTAAAATCAATTAAGATATAGTCTTTAAAACGAAAAAGTAGTTACGATTTTATGTCACTCACCTACGGCCCAGAAGCTCCTTAATTTATAGGACGTATAAGGCCAAGGCCATAGTTACAGAGAACAAGCCATCATTTACAAAAGCCTATG
Organism: Eonycteris spelaea; assembly: GCA_003508835.1. Classification (NCBI taxonomy): domain Eukaryota; kingdom Metazoa; phylum Chordata; class Mammalia; order Chiroptera; family Pteropodidae; genus Eonycteris; species Eonycteris spelaea. Next base: position 2,503,905 of record PUFA01000056.1, read on the forward strand.
ATCAACGTGGGGGAATTACTACCTGCCTAACACTAGACTCTCAAGATATAAAATAAGAAATAATTATACCTCACCAAAAGTACAGGAATAGGGAGAGCAGAGAGAGCCAAGACAGTCGAATAGGTAAAAATGTGTTTGGGCATTGCACTACAACGGGTGTATAAAATAATCACCTGTAAGATAATCTGAGACCCAACGCCCGTCCCACTCAGGGCCAACTGAACGGTCCAGGCCCATAACCACATTTTCCGGGGACCTCAGTGTCCCCAAGTGTGTCAGAAGAAAGAGCAGCAGCAGGAAGCAAACCCCTGAGCCGTCATCAACAGCTCGGCAATGCCATTCTTGCTCACTCACTGGCCTGCCGAACTCACAGGATCGCACACTTCTCATGAGAGACCCTCTCAGCCAACTCCCTCCTCTGCAGATGAAGAAACTGAAACTGGAAAAGTGCGTGAGGTGCCCCCGAACAGCAAGTTCCAGGAGGGCCCCAAGTGTGCACGGTCCTCACTCTCCACACCTGCCTCTCTTCTGTACCTGGGGGGCTTCTCGCTGCCTCCCCAGGAGTGTGGCTCCCAGCCTCTGTCCTCCGTCCGTAGTCAGTGTGGGACACTGCGACATAATAAATGTGCATCGGGACTCCTTCTCCAGTTCCGGGGACAGAGCTCCTGAAGCCCTTGTCATTTCCTGAGTGACAGGAGCATTTGTTGTTATAATATTGGGTCTTAGTCCCCAGGTTTCTGACATAAGACTTGAAAGACCCTTGGAATCTCTAGAGCGTCTTCTACAGGCTACTGAGATGCCTGGTGACTGGGGTCCCTAGATAGCTTCAGGGTGGGGGCTGGTCCCAGAAAGACCAAGGCAGGACTGCAGGTTTGGAATTTTCAGCCCGCCGCGCCCTGACCCCCACCCCCTGCCACACACCTCTGGAAGAGGAGAGGAGCTGAAGGCTGAGTCAATCGCATTGGCCAGTGAGTTAATCATCTGGGCCCACCTAATGAAACCCCCATGAGAACCCGGCTCTGGGGTGCGGAGAGCCCCCGGGCTGCCTCACGCCTCTCCCCATCCCTTGCTCTCTGCACCTCTTCCCTCTGGCTGTTTCCAGTTTGTGTCTTTTACAACGAACCAGCCATAGGCAAGGATCTTCCTGAGTCCTGTGAACCAGTCTCACTACTTACCGAATACGACGTAGGGGGCGTGGAAACCCCGACTTACAGCCCACCGGTCAGAAGTGTGAGCGGCCCAGACTCCTGACTGGTGTCCACAGGGAGGGCAGTCTCGTGGGACTGAGCCCTTCCCCTGAGGGACCGGATACTAGCCCCAGATAGTGTCAGAACTGAATTAAGTTATCAGACACCCAGCTGACATCCAGAGCTTCGGAGAACTGGTTGTCGGAAAAAGACCTTTGGTGTTCCAAGCGCTGCGAGGTGACTTCCTGGATCTGACCCCTTGCCTCTGTGGTCCAGGGTACCTGCCTTGTCCTTCCACCCCGTGGATGACTGCCCTTGACCCCAGGCCTTTCTGACAGGTGACCTTGGGTTCATGCTGCCAGGAATTCAACATGGTAAAAGCTGGAACGAACACTCCTCATCATGACAACCTGCTTACCACTCAAACCCTGCCTTGACCCGATGGCTCTAAAAATTCAACACGCGTCAAACCATTTTCACTGAGTATCAGCTATAACCTTCGCCTAATGTGTCACGGTAGCCAGCTAAAGGGCACGTCTGCGTCCACTTAACACACAAACACGTATAAATATTTACTTCTCAATCGGACTCTGATCTATTATCTGTGGTACAGGAAACAAGTAAATATTTCCATGGGTCACACTGTGCGGCCAGGCTCCCTGCCTGCCTCAGTGGGCACCGGTGGGGTCAACGAGAACTGGATGTGTACACACGTTTGTGCAGGGGGACACACCTGTGCCACGAAGGTGCCTCAACTGCCTCCCACCTGTGCAAAAAGCTGTTTTTCTGCCCTCCTACAGAATAACAGCCGGGTTCGGGAAGAAAGAGGTGACCGTGCTGTATAATAAGTGGCCAGCTGTCTAGGGCAGTCCTTGTCCAGTCGAAGTCTAATATGAGCCACATACGTAATTTTAAATTTCCTCGTGGCCACAGGGATTTCACGTAAACCAGGACGTCCACAATACCATCCCGTCAACACGCGACGAACAAAAGCTGCTAATAAAACGCTGTGTGTCCATCGTTTCGGGCTACGTCTTCGAAATCGGTGTGTATTTTCCATTCGAATCACAACCCAGCGGGACTGGCCACACTCCAAGTGCCCGGCATCCGCCCGTGGCTAGTGGCCACTACACTGGTCAACGCAGGAGAGTTTCCGCCACGGCTCGTGTTCCACACTTTGATGGTGCCTCTGAGCCTTTTTTTTTTCCGGCGTCTTGGAGTGAATCAGTGCCCAATCAGTGTATGTGTGAGATGACCAAGTGTCCGGATAGAGGCAGTGACCATGGAACATCTCTGGAGAAGAGTCCTCCGTCCAGGACGTGCCCGAGCATTTGCCTGTGTTGACCTTTGCCTGTTGACCTTTGCAGGCGGCAGGGAAGTGGCCGCCGAAGTTCCGGGCACGGTGTCCGCCGACGGGGGCGCCCGCTGCTCCCCCGCCGTCCTTACCCTGCCTCGCTGCACGCTTGTCTTTGCCTCGAAAGTGGCTGCCTCGAAAAGCCCACGGAAATGCTCTCGCCGCACACAGATGAGCCCTGTCCCGCGCCTGCATCACCACGAAATCATCTGCATTCTGCTCAGCAAATTTTGCACAAAACGGGAGCGCAGAGAGCTTGGCTGGACTTCCAGGCCCTCACTCCTTCCCCATGCTGCTGTGGCCACCACGAGGGATCACCATGTACGAGGGTGAGAGAACAGGACACACGCCCCCACCCCCAACTAGAATCAGCATGAAAGTGGAATCCCTTCCCACAGGGACTTGAAAATCAAGTGTCCTCTGGGGCGAACGAGGGCAGGAACTCCGAGATCTAATCTGCCGGCTGCATCCTTTGTTATGACAAGAGTTTATTTTACGGGCCGGCCTGGCCTACGGCATGCAAACACAGCCTCGGCTGGGGCTGTCATGGTCCCTGACGGCACACACCTGAACGCCACGGCGCTGAGGTTCCGGCCCCTGGGCCCCTGGGAGACCAAACTCGCCACCCTTCATTCCAGAAAGCCACGGGCCTCCATCCCGAAGGCAATGTTCACCCTCAAGAACCCCCCTCTCCAGGTGAGGGGCAGCCACCTCGAGGACACACTTCCTCTCTCCCCCCTTGAGGCCCGGGCCCCGTCTAAAGACGACAAGTGAGCGAATGACACAACAGAGAGCAAGCGTGGAAGGAGAAACACAGATACTCGTTTACGTTTCTTCTTTCATCTCAGCTGATGCTCTCCCCCCCCCCCCCGCCTCCAGGACTATTTCCCAGAGAAAATTCACTTTCGTGACCAAACCGGTTTCTTCCAGGGTAAAGACTGGGGTGCTGTTACGATCGTGACTGTTATTTCTACGAAAGGTCATCTCGGATGGTATGTCTACGCGAGAGAAATGGTTTTCCTAAACAGGCTTTTCTGCATCCTGTGTGGGTACGTTTGCCCCGAGTCATCACTTCTGGGCCTGGGTTGAGGCCGCCTCCAGGAAGCTCCAGAAGAGAAGTGACAGGCGGCCGTGACGCGAAGCGCCAAGTCCTCCTCAGACGCCTGCGTTCCAATTCCAGCTCAAGCCCCGAAGCAGCCGCATCAGTCGCCTCTCCAGGCCGCGTCTGCGAGACAAGGCTAGAAAGACGCCAGCCTCCCTGGGCTCCTGCGAGAAGTAAATGCACTCGCGTAGACAGAATGGTCAGGGAGGGTCGGCACGGAGCACACCCTGTGGACATCTGCTTTATCACGAGTGGAGCCACGGTGCCCTTTTAACTGCCAACGACGGTCTCTGCCTCAGGCAGCTGACACGTATTACGACGTGCTTGCCTGCACGAAGCACGGAGCATGCAGCGATGATCCAATTCCATCACATCCACATTCCTCAACTCCTATACCCAACCTTGTTGAAGCTACCTCTGAAATGTCTTTCCTGGTCGTGCTGTCCCAGTGGGCAGATGGGGCAGGTGTCCAGGCCCCGCTGCTTAGCCCCATGCAAAGATGGACCCCTGCCCGTCTGGCTTCCTGCTGCCCGCTCCACCACCAACAAAAAATCACCACCTTCACTGGCTCTCCACTGCACGAAAGATCAAATCTAAGTTCCTTGAGGAGACACTCGGGGACCCTGGTGCGTCAGCCTCAACCACCCCCCAGCTTCATCTCCTCTCCATTCCACCCCGTCACCCCTAGACTCTGGTCCTGCCCACCTCTGTCAGGCCTTCTGGTCCACGTTTTCTCTGCACACGGTAGGCACCCTTCCCATTCTCCACAGGACAAGCTCTTACTCATCCTTCCAGCCCAGGCCAAATGGCACCTCCTCCGGGAAGCCATATCCTGCCTTTCCGAGGAAAAGCTACCGGATCGCCCTATTTCCGACGGTGCGTCCGCTTCCCCAGGAAACTGCCCTCCCGAGGTCAGAGCACGTGCCCAGGAACCTTGCAGGCACAGGGAATGCGGCGTGAGCGAATGAGCACGTGTGACTGCACGAAGGCCTCCGGACGAGCACGCACGCGGCAGAGGCGCTCGGTTCGGGCGGCTCCTACGGGTCACGCCACGGGGAAGGCCGGCTGTTCAAAACCAGCGAGCAAGGCAACGAGGACCATTTAAAGGATAATTCAGATCTAGCACCAAAGCGAGACCTGCCCGGGAAATAACAGCATCCACAGCCCTGCGAGGCGGGTGCTGCGCAGTCTCACCCTGAAGGCGAGGCAGGAGGAGAGGCGTGACAGGTGAGGCCACGCCAGGTCGCGACTCTCCGCCGGTTCCCATGTTATCCTTCCGCGCCGATGGCTAGCTTCCTCTCCTTCCCCAACCTTCTGGGATGACCACGTCACAGACGTGGACTTTTCAGATGCCGGAAGCCAAAACTTGGCAAAAACGTTACCCGTTTGGAAACGGAGCTGTTTCGAAAAACTTATCCCCCACTCTCTCCGAACAGTTCGGCTCTTCCTATGGAAAGTCAGGACGTCCTGAGACTCCGATGGCGTCAGGACGCAGTCAGCCTGAGCAGCAGCTCAGGGGTGACCCCAAGGGCTGCTGAGAGCTTCAGTCCTGTCTGCGCCACACGGAGGGGGCTCAGATGCCTGCGTTTCTTACCTCCTGGGCTGTTTTGAGGGTTGTTTTTTGTTTTGTTTTTTTTGAGGCAGGTATTTTTGGTCCAATGTCCCAGGCTGATCACACTATTGTGGCTGTTGCCCTGTGAAGGGCTGAGTTGGGCTGGTTTTAATGACATTTCCATCTTCTCCCCTCCAATAAGAGTCCTAAAAACGATTTTTCTAACACTTTGCCGGCCTCCACTACAACTCGGTACAAATTTAGTATGTTTTGCTGTTTCCATTGACTGGGAAGAAAATGATGACCAACCTTGTGAGAAACTGCACTTAAAATAAAATCGGGTGGGAAATGATTCACCCTTAAAGAGAAATGAAATTCTGACACATGCTACAACATGGATGAACCCTGAACACATTATGCTAATGAAATAAGCCAGACACAAATACTGTATGGTTCTACTTATGTGAGGGACCAGAGTAGTCAAATTCAGAGAGACAGAAAGTAAAAAAGGGGTTCCAGGGGGACCAAGGGCGGGGGAGGGAACGGGGAGTTACTGCTTAATGGTTTCAGAGTTTCACTTTGGGGTGATGAAAAAGTTCTAGAGATGGGTGGTGGGGGAATATGCTTAATGCCACGGAACTGCACACTTAAAAATAGTTCAATGGTTAAAACGGCAGATTTCGTGTTACTTCGTTTGACCATGATACGTATAGTTTAAAATAAGCAAACCTGTTAAGGGATGGGTAAGTTCTTAGGAGTAATGGGTGTGACCGTTCGCATGAAAATTTTGTGACATGCTTCTGCAGAGCAGGGGTTGAAATTAACTTTCGAGTCCAAGCTGTGCTCAGGATCCTAACTGACAAGCAGAGATCTCGAGGGACTTGATGGACCTTGCAGTCACCAAGGCCTTTCCTTCGCAATGACAATACTGGTGACAAACGGCTGCCTTCTTCACTTCCACGGGGACACCCTGAATAATCTCAGGGAGAACTGAGGCTGAGAAAAGGCCATGGCTTTCTCCTCCTCACGCTGGAAACCGGGGAGCCCAATTGGGCACGGAACCCACACCTCACTTCTCCTGTCCTGGATCGGTCCTATGACTAATTGGTCACACGTAGAGCCATTTAAGAACAAAGATCCCAATGATCTGGAGTCATTAGAATTTTAAGATTTCTAAAAGTTCATAAAGCAGCCTTTCGAATATGACACTGTTGAGTTACAGCTTATAAAGGAGACATTTTAGGTTATACTGGATCAATGGTTTTTAAAGGCTGGACCATAAAAGACAGAGGAAACAGCAGGACTGGTGGCTTGGTTCCACGACACAGATCCCGGGGTTTAGGGAGCCCGATGTTGAACTTTGCCTCGCTTCATGAAAGGTCACTATTGTCCTCTGCCTGAATAATAAGTTCCCTTCCTTTTTGGCTTCCTTATAAATACCATGAAGTTCTGCTCTAAAAGTTATAACGTTTTGTGCCTGGGAGAAATGTTCAATTTAATTTTTAAAATGTATATATGCTTTCTTAAACAAAGCCTTTAAAGTCACTACTCCCTTCTGAATTTGAGTTCCTTATTTGGCACATGAACCTAAAATTAGGTATTTAATCTTTATGTGTTTAATCACACAGAGAAATGTAAATTAATGAGAAAGCAGGAAAAAAAGAGAGGTTTGAAGGAGCCTAGTAAGAGTTTCCTATCTTGTCAATTTCATGTTTTAAGTTTCTTTTAAGAAAGTAGTTTCCTGGCTCACAGTGAAACTCCCTGAGCCCTGCAAATCAACAAGGCAGCATCCTGTTCAGATGTTATTATGGAAACACTGTGCCGTTCTAGGCCAAAATGTATCCAAATTAAACCAAGGGGAATGGAAATAACTCTCTTTGATACACCCTGGTTGCTAGAGGTGGGTTTGTTTATGAGTAGAATAAAATTCACAGCTAAATATAAAAACAGATACATCATCATCTTGTAAACTTGAGTAACGTGTCATTCCACCTCTGGACTCTGAAAAAAACACACACACACTTAAGGTCATATGCCTAAAATAGCACAGCGAAGGGCTGAGCATCACACCCGAGGGAGAACCACAGGCTTTCCCACCTTTTGATTACAGCATTAGGCAGGTTACAACTGGACAGTGAGATCATTTCTCTTGAAGACTGTGGATTTGTTATTCCCACACAAACCACACGCGCACACTGACCCCGAGGACTGCCTCTCAATCAGGTGTCTGGTCTTCCTATGAAGCAGTGACTACTACTTATTTTTTCCAAGGTTGTTTATGGAGACTCTGGCACTAAACGGGAGAGACATGGAAATACAATGTTTCTCTCTCTTCTAAACAGAAAGACCTTTTTAAAAATCCATGCTGTGAAAGACTTCACTGCCCTTGCTACCAAAGCAAGGATGGCTAATTGGCTTCTTAAAGAGACACAAAGAAACCAAAAAGCCACTAAAAAGCTTCTGCACCGCCAAAGAAACTGTCAGCAAGGTCAAGAGACAACCCTCCAAATGGGAAATATATTTGTAAGCAACGCCTCTGACAAAGGGCCTACAATCCAAAATATACAAAGAACTCATACAACTCAATAACAACAACGACAACAAAAACCAATCCAATTAAAAAATGGGCAGAGGACCTGACTAGACCCTTCTCCCAAGAAGACATACAAAGGCCAACAAACATATGAATGGATGTTCAACTTTGCTATGAGGGAAATGCAAATTAATACAAATGAGATACCGTCTCGCACCTGTTAGAATAGCTGTTATCAACAGGACAAGTAATAAGTGTTGGAGAGGATGTGGATAAATAGGAACCCTCATAATCTTGGTGGGACTGCAAATTGGTACAGCCACTAGGGGAAATAGTATGTGGGTTCCTCAAAAAACTAAGAATTGATCTACCATATGATCCACCGATCTCTCTACTGGGTATTTATCCCAAAGACTTGAAAACACATATCCAAAAAGATATTTGCACATCAATGTTCATTATTCATAGTGGCCAGGACATGGAAGCAACCGAAGTCTCCTACGATAGATGACTGGCTAAAGAAGCTGTGGTATATGTATATAATGGAATATTACTCAGACATAAGAGAAGAAATACTACTGCCATTTGTGACAACATGAATGGACCTCAAGATAATCATGCCAAGCGAAATAAGCCAGACAGAAAAAGTTGAAATTACATATCACTTATATGTGGGATTTAAACCTAAAAGCAACAAACAGATTCATGGACATGGACAATAGACTAGTGATTACTGGGTCGGGGGATGAGGGAGGGAGGAGGAGGTAGATAGTGTAAAAAGGAGTCAAATATGTGGTGACAAAAAATCATAGGCAGTGAACACAATGCAATATATATGTTTTACTGGAATTGTACACCTGAAACTTACTGGATCCTGGTAACCAATGTCACCGTAAATAAGTAGACAGATGATGATAGATAGATAGATAGATAGATAGAAACCAAAGTCACATGCATTAAATAGTTATTTTTAATAGGTTTGTTTTAAATTTTTAAAAATCTTTTAAAGTGTCAGAAGACATCAATTACAACCTGGGATTGCCTTAAAATGTTTTTGCCTCTTACTAGACAAAGTTACATGACTTTGCAGAACCTCTATTTCCTCATCTATAATTCTACTTCCTATCCTCAGGAGAGGTTACTGGGGTTAAGTAATCTAGTCATAAAAGTGTTACACCCAGAGTCTGGCACATATTGGGGTTCAATAAATGCTAGTTTCCTTCCTTCCTCCTGTCAGTGACTGAGGCCACTGGACAACATTGTGATAAATAGAAATGGGGAAATATAAGGATCAGTAGACGTAAGGGAAAAGTTTTCCAAACATTTTAGCGAAAAATAGTAGAAATCTTTAATTCTATATTGTGCACGGTAACCCATTCTAAACTAATAGGCTGTATTACTACATACATATTACACACACACAAACAACACACACACACACACACACACACAAATGTATATTAATTTTAAGGAAGAACATTTTTCAGTCTTTGTGTAAACTGCAACAGGACTAGAAGAAACTCAAAGACGAACTTGAGAAGTTAATATTGTCAGCACTCCTGTATCACTTTGTCCTGTTTTTTGTTACACTGTAGTCCTTAAACTGTTTGCCTGTGCACTGTTCTGACTTTGCATAATGTCGAATTCATGGGGGGTAGAGAAGTCCTTGGCTGTCATGTTTTGTTACGTCTCCAGCGTCCTTATAATATTTGCCAATGAATGAGATGCTGACCTAACGCAGTTGCGTGCCCTGCAGACACTCTGAGAACCCTGAGGAAGGCTCCACCATTTTTAAAATCCAATAAGCACTTCACTCGCCAAATTTAGGCTGGTTACCTAAAGAGAGGGGCCCAATTATAAAGGCAAGTAAAGGTCGTGACTTAGATAGCGACCATCCAAAACGATCATCTGTGTTCATGCAATCCCACCTGGCCCTGTCAAAAGGGGCTGTTTTCTAGAACCGTCACGTGGCGTTTTAGAGAAAATTCATGTCCATCACACTGCTATCGCCCTGGGATGGGGGTACAAGGTCAAGTCCACCATCCACTGCTAAGCACCCACCGGGTCTTGAGCAAACGCGCAGAGCAGAGAAGGCCGGTGGCTGGATGCCCCGTGCAGTAAACATCAAACACTTCGAAGCTGAGTCAAAGGGGGCAAACTTAACTGAAACAAACCTTTCGATTTCCCTGAACATCTTTTAGATAAAAAGCAGCAGAGGATCCTGCTCTTCAAAACTAGATATGCTTGAAGCCGTTTTCTATCGAGGAATCTGGTGTCCTTATGAAAACGTACCCCGAGATGGCAGCACAGTGTAAAGAAACTGAGTCTGGGAATAAACACCAGCTCCCCTGACTCACTGGCTCTCCTGTAGCTTTGTTAGGCTAAGTTTTCTTTTCACATGAGAATAAACGAATAACAACAAAGGGTGTGGGGAGAGGGAGGCAGGGAGAAGTGGGAATGTAATACCTGACTTGCCTAGGGTTCTTGGGAAGATCGAATGGGCTGGCAGACACGAAATTCCTTTGGCAAATTTAAAATCCTCCATGAGGGCAAGATAACGCTGTTGTAACTTTTTCACCCGGAGGAGCAAATGCTATGAAAACAGTTTTTCATACATGGATTTGTTCTTCAAATACACTTTTGTTAACTGGTTGTTAATGAAGATTTTTACGATGTGAATTTTTTTAAAAAATAAGGTTTTCCCACCAGGCAGTGCTAACAGAATGGGAAACAAGGGGGGAAACACTCATATGCAACCAAAACAAGGAGCACATTCTTTTCCAAAAGGACTGCGGGGAAAGGCCACCAACTGAAGAAGAATGAGCGATGTTCTGAAGCATCCGTCAATCATCTTTTTAAAAACCTCTCCATGTCCTGCCATCCCTCTAGGTGGGGTGCACAGTGTCCCGCCCCTCTTCTGAGCCAGCCCTCTCTCTCACCAATTCCTTCCCAGTCTCGTTAACTGAAATGAAGTGGAGCCAGGATGACCTTCTTCTAGGTACAGGGTCTCCGTGGCGGTTCATGTCCAGCCTCGCCTTTCGACGGGCACTCCTCGCTCTAGCCCGTGCTCCCTGGCCCCGGCCCCCTCTGCCCTTCCTTCCCACCGCTAGGTTGACTCCAGCTCATCCTGCAGGCTCAGCCCCCTCTCCTGGGAAACCTCCTCCATCCTAAATGCCCCTCCCGGGGCGGGGCGGCTTCTCTCTCAGCTCCACCCCTCGACTGCAGCTGCTGGTTTACGATCCTGGATCCTGACGCCGCAGCCCATAGCCATTTTCAGCCCGTCCCCACGTCCCCAGGGCTGGCCTCCATTTTTTAAAAACTGTGTGGGATAAATGAATAACCGATCTCCTGTTCTGTCCGCTTTCGCTGTACGATCCAGCGCACACACGCAAAGACAAGTATTCTCCGGAAGACAGACACGCAAGTGGGTCCTTACTCGTGAGAACGAGGACTGCTTTCTAATACTGAGCCCACCAGGTCGAGAGGTTTGAAGGGAGAGTCAAGCGTCCCAACTCAACATTAAATCTCCCCAAAGTCTCCATGTTGGCAAACCACTCATTTACTCATTGGTTGTGCCCTTTCAATATCCCTTCCAGAAGGTGTTTTCGAATTCCGCTTGACGTGTACGCGCATCGGTTAATTTTTAATTGAGCCAGATATTAAATGCGCACATTAACCAGACCAAGCATGTTTAGCTACTGATTTGCAGTGACAGCTTGTGTTATTCTCACACACAGGCCAAGCATGAAATAGAAAACTAATAACCCCTTAAGTGTATTCACAAAGTATCATTTATGGGAAAGAAGACTACAATCAAAGGAAATGTGTGCAATGGCTGTCATTTTTTTTCCCCCCTGAGCCGCAAGCTGTTACAAAGCAGGGAAGCTCATTTTCTCACGGATACGGACAAGCTCAAGAATCCCACTGTCACTGGATGTATTCATTAAGAAGGAATCTGGCAGCAGCGCAGGGGACAGACACTTTGGAAAACGGGCCAATTATCTGGATGTCCTTTATAATTTGAAGTTTCTGAATTCACTCATAGATAAGCCACTTGAAAGAGGGTCTGGCAACGCTAACATGACGCGCAGATGGCCACCGAAGAAACGGGCGGAAGGGAGGATGGGGGAGAGGAGAAAATTTGCTTGTGGTTTCATTCGCGGGGACAAATCTGTAAGCTGACACATCCCTCCTTTTAAAAAGTCCTTGAGAAGTATGGTCAAGCTTCATTACAAGTAAACAAATCATACCATCTTTCTCCAACAGATGACAAACGATGAGCAAAAATGCGTGGACTTTGCTTCATGCCAGGGGATGAGGAGCCTCCAAATACAAATTCCACCAGTTGGTAAATAAAAACCCAGAAAGGCTGTGATGCTCGCTTCAACGAGAACAGAGCACCTGGCCCAAAGTCGCCCGGCCAGTTGGTGGTTTCGTCCATGACGCCCTGGTGTGGTCCTCTCCTTGGTCGGTGGCTAGAGAAATGAAATCTGAGGTCCCCCTGTGGGAACACGGAGCTATCCGGACTTCCCCCTCCGCGGGCCGCCTGTTTCCATGGGTGAGAAATAGAGGACCGTCTATCCTCCATGACCTGCTTGCTGTAGGTTCTTTGATGTTTGAGTGACAACACTGATGAGAGGGAAACCCCACCTTGTTCCCGTTGAGAACCTGGAGAAGCCCTGGCTTCTTTAATAATGAGGTGACGAATAATCTCAGATGTCAAGACTGTCACAGTCTGGACGGGACTTGAGATACAGAACCCGAGGATGGAAGGCCACTCCGCCTTCGTATACGTGGACTGTGTGCCTGTGTTCTTTGTGTAAACAGGTATAACGTGGCACTCGATAGGCTAGTGTCTAATATGAGCTTAAGAACTAATAAAAGTTGAATGTTTAACATAGAGCAAAATCTAGACAATTTCTCTTCAGGTATAAATGACACACTTTTTCAATTCAATGATGAAGGAGGAAATCAAAAAGTTAATAGGTATTTTCTTTTCTCATTCATATTAAATACTAACAGACCTGTGGGGTGGGACATTTGGAACACACATGCACTACTACAGGGGACTGGGAGAACACGAGCTGGTTAGGATGACTTCGCTGTCCTAAATGCCTTTAACATAATCATTTCATTAATTCATTGATTCAACAATCACTGTGTGCACCACTGCCTATCCTGCTAGGTGCCAGGGTCAATTTAATAGGAGGATTATTTTATTGAATGAAATTTCAGTGAAGAATATCTTGATTTTATAAGACCACAAATGGAGGATACTTTCAGAACCGGAACAAAACTAATTTGACTCCTGTTGAATTCTTTTTCAAGTGGGCAAACTGGTAGTGGGAAGCCAAGCTTTGAAGAGTAAAACTCTTAAGTTAATCACCTTAATCCGATCCACAGAAGTCCCCAGAGGACTTTTGGAGAAGAGCATTGTGGGAACAGCAGTAATAAAAGAAGGCAGACTCAGCAGTGGCATTTAGGACCACTCTGGGAAATGAAAGAAAAAATGAGAAATCTATAAGGTGCTGGGGACACTATGTTCTAGCCCCCAACTTCTTTCTCTTCAGCTCCAGGCAGGCCCTGAAGGCCAATTGCTGCTGGGCACTTCCGTTTGGATAGCCTACTGGAGGCTCCAGTTGGAAGCATCCAAAGTTAATTTCATCACATTTACCCCACAGAACAGTAACTGTTCTGATATTTCCTTTCTCTCTTAGGAACAAATCATTTTTTGAACCAGCTGGGCTTCCACCTTGAGTCCTTTGCTTCTTCCCATCCCACATTCGACCTGTCGTCAGTCCTTCACTTTGACTTCTGCACCGTCTCCCACATCTGTCCTGTCTTTTCCATTCCCCGCTCCAACAGCACGGTTCTCGCCTCCTACCTGGTCTCCCACCATCCAGCCTTAGTCACTGTCACACTCTCCCGTCTCAGAACCCCTTCGATGTCCTTTCGATGGCTACCAAGTCAAACGCAAAACCTCTCAACTGAGGACCCAGTCTTACCTTATGGGAGATCTCTATGTCCCAGTCCGGTCCGACCCTTGACAATATTCCCTCAACACTTGACAATTGTCCCTAAAGATGCCTCCTGCACTCCTGCCTGCTTTGACTCCTCTGGTCCATTTACTCTACCCACAGCTCCCACCTATCGCCTCGGGCACAAAACTCTTCTAGATCCTCTCCTAACTGGACCGAATCTCTCCATCCACTAACGTGTGTCCAGGGGCACTGTAACGTACGTGTGCACTTACCATAGTCTCACGACTGTGGCCGGTAAGTTCCTTGAAGGCAAAGATTATCTTAGACATTTTTTACTCAACTAAAACATCTGGTGCGGAGCTTTGCACGTAGTGGGCTCTCAATAAATGTTTGGGTTTTTTTTTTTTTTCAGTGGGGAAAAAAGGTACATGCTATCTCCAACAATAAGATCTGTATAATCCTTTCCTTTTCCATCACTGCCCTGGTTACTAGGAACTCGGAGTTAAAATTCACAAACGATTGCTCGTTTTCCCTGATTAAGACATCTTCAAATCCTTTTCTTCTTATACTGTCACTTTAATATTTAGTGAGCGTTCTGCCTCATTGTACTTACAATTTTGTTATGAAATAGCTCAAAACCACCTCTAAAAGTTTTCAGTGTTAAAAAAGAAAAAGAGATGCTGGCTGGAATTCACAATAGAAATAACTAGGAAGTAGTCTTGAAATTTTAAACTCGAAAGAGCCAACTAGCATTCTTTAAGTACTTGCTTTTTTTCCAGAGATAGAAAAATCAATATCTAAAGCTGATGATATACTTCATAATTAATTTTATTCCTAGTCTAATTGTAAGAAGGTAATATTTGTTGTAAATAGGCACTGAAGGAACAGGACTTCTCTCATATTCTCTTAGAAAATTCTAATGCAGCTGAATGGGATATCTGGCTGCAATTCAATAGCAGTTAATACACAGATATAACATTCATCATGTCGTAAAGCAGAAGAAATCTTAGTACGGGTTAAGAAGGGTTGGGAAAAGTCAAGAAAAGACAACTGGCAATGTCGATCCCTAAGTTTGGTGCTCCAAGCATTAAATTTGACACACTCGCTATACTCTCTCGCAGCTCAAGATAATCAAAAACAGAGAAAGAAAGTAACTGGAACTGTCACAAGAAAGGGGTATTGGTATTGGTCTCAATGGCAGAATCTCCCTTGAAAAATTAAAGCTTCGCTTGACACAGTGGGTCCTGGGTTGTTTTCAAGGAGTCAAGAGGAGAGGGAAGCCGGTCATGAGCTTCTGACTCATTACACTGAAGCCCCAGAGAGCTGGTGAGCTGATTATTAACTAAACATGAAGATGGCTCTATTCCTGAAACTCTGAAGGCAAAACCAAGAGCGGCATGGACACACAAATCTCCCCAATTGAGGGTTCCCCAGCGGAGTGCGTGCTCCGTGTGGGACGTGTAGGAGAGGCAGAGTCTGCACTGAACCTTCTTGTAGAATCAGGTGAGTCGCCCAGAACGCTGCCCAAGGAGCATCTTAGCATATCGCTACAAATGGCCACCCCAGCACGTCAGGGAGAGTCCCTTCCTCACATGGTGCAGAGGGCGTTTGGGGAAGTTGTCTTCAGCATAAGCTATTTTCATGCAGTTTAACTAGTCAAAATTTTATCTAAGGCTTCTGTATAACCTCCACTGTAATCTCACCCCGCAGAGATCAGCGCAAGGAAGATTCCGCCAGCACAGTCTTTTTCCTGCATAGGAATTAGTGAGCTCTGGAGGAAAAGCCTCATGTCTGCTGATAAAAATCTGTCCTTGCTCTATCTATTGCCTATAGCAAGACTGGAGCGGGGGTCGATGCCAGCTTTGGCCAGCCCCCTTTCCTGCCCCTTTTTGCTGGTGTCCAGACATAATGCTCTTCAGGTGGGTCCTACCTTTCGCATGTTGGACGATAACAAGGAGCTACACCAAGGAGGTCCCTCTGTGGTGGGATCATGGGCAGGTAGGGGATGGTCACGGCCGACGGGGCGGGGTCGCTAGGAGAAAGCCCACACGGCTTTGGAGAGACAGGAGTGATCACTCAATCATCATTCTCACTGAAAGACATCTGGCTGTCTCTGTCGTCTGGCAAATAACGAGCAGAGAAGTAATGCTGGCACTACAGAACGGAGCAGGTATCGGAACAAGGGGCAGCCTACGAGCATACTTTTAAAAATGGGAACGGCTCTGTTGTAATTTCACAAGTTTTACAATCTCCGTTTAAAGACAGAGCCACGAGAGCAGGGGCCATGTGGACTAGGGGTTCCCGCAAACAGCGTTGGGGAGGAGAAGCCTCCTAATAAGCAGAATGGTGCTATAACCTCAAACTAAACCAAAACAAAAAGCTTTTTTTTTCCCCCTCCCCAAAGGAAGAACCCCCGATCCGGTTCAAAATCTCCTTGTAGCTTTCCACATACGAGAATGATTTAAGAAAGACAGTTCTTCAAATGAAGCTATTCTAGCCATCCTAAGCAGAACTTTGATGCTAAACTTTTACTTAAAAAGAACTAACGAAAACACTTTAAGAACTGTGGACTAGTGTTTATTAAGTCTTCTCGATGTGTATAAAGAGTGATTAATGGGTAAATATTTAACAAGGGAACTCCCCCTACCTTTCAGTTCTCATAAGCATATGTCTGGGTTATACAGGATTTTAAAAATTATCTCCATTTCTCCTATTTAAATCAAGCCTAACGCACATGTGAACAGCCATATGGTTAGACCAAGTTCAACCTATATGCAAAACAACATACTTAGTTCTTTCCCTTTCCCTCTGTGAGTCTAGTATCGCACCCGTCAGGCTGTGCGGTAACTGTGAGTTTTCTAAGACCCGTGCGAGCACTAGCCTGTGAGGTCACCCAGGAGGCAGGGAGAGCTTTCCTTCTGTGCCCCCATCCCACCCCATCTGTCGAATCACTGTCTCGGTCCTTGGCCGTTTTCATCGTTAACCCCATTCAGACGTCAAACACTAATTTTGTTTGAACTAAACCAAGAGGAATGAAAGAGAAGCTTCAGAGGGAAGTAAATTCCCTGCATGGTCTCTGTATATAGCCAGGGGAAAGGTGACCAGCTTTTGAGGTTACGGCTATACCTGAATAAGGTGATATTAGATTACTTTAAAAAGGTTTAACAGAACCTTTGAACCTCAAATACAATATATCTCTGGGGGGAAAAAAACCCTTTCTGCTTGTACACTACAAAGACAGTGTTTTTTCCAGCACGAATGCACTTCTGCTGAAATCCTGCTTTGCTCAACTATTGCTAAGACATAATGAGTGACCTCAGAAATGGGTGTGGGGTCGTGCTGAGTGGGACAGACCACTGTTAAAATGTGCACGGCGCCCACACGCCTGCTTTATGAGTGGGTTTATCATTCCTTTAAAAAGCCGATGGGGACCAGGAATAGAGATAAGGAAAAAACTATAAGAGTTTGGCTATTAAAAAAAAAAGAAGAAAGAAAAAAAAATATGTTTTCCTGTTACCGCATATGCTGTGGGGCCTAATGACATTTAAGCAATGAGTCCCAGTTCAATCAAGGATTGCTAAAAAGATCAATCAGTTCTCACTAGAAAGCACAGCTAAAAAGTAACAGGATGCGCACAAGAAAGCCATGTTTTCATCAGATGTCAAAAAGCAAAAGCAACAAAAGCCCTAAAACAGAAAAGAGAACCGAGTGAACTCCAAGGTCCAGAAATATAATCACCCAATAGCACATGACTGCAAACTCTATGAGCAATAATGTATTTTTTTCCTACAAAATGAATTATTGAAAGGGGTCATGTGATTCTTAGCAGGCAGAAAGATGCACTTTCCCAAGCAAAGTTCATCATTAAATATATTATTTAAGACTGGATCATCTTCAGGCTATTTTTAATCTCATTTTGCTGCCAAAATTAGCCATAAGTCGAGGAGGATACTCAGCCACTAGAAAACTGATGCTTTTGTATGTTATTTTGTGCGATGGCATACGAATGGACTGCCTTCCAGTTCATCAAATGTTTTGGCGGATGCAGACCACATACAGAAAAGAGAAACTTGCTGACCAGCTAATAAAAAGGGAGCTAAGCCTCCACCTGGATGTGCAGAAGTCAGTTTCTGTCTCCCTAAACCACAAAGACCAAAAGAAAAACAAAAGGGCACACCACCTCATGGACGGAACGAAGCCGGTCTCCCAGTTAAGCCATCTCATTCTTTCAGTAGCCCACCTCTCACTATCTTTTAAGACACGAAACTAAATGTCACCACTCTCGGTTTGCAGGGTGTTATCCTTTTTCACTCACCATCAACTTGCCCATATCTCAACCCTTTGCTTGCAAGAGTCCCTTTGTCTTTACGCAGTCTCAGGACCATTAAACCCATCTACAGAATTTAAACTGTGTCACAGGGGATGAAATAATAACCAACGAACTTTTAAAAGAGAGTTGCCTGCCTTTAACTGGCATGGAAAAGCTATCTTACTTTAATGGGTGATGCCAATACACACTGTATAGCTACCATAGAAAACATTCTTGAGAAGACTGAGCTTATCATGATTTATCTCCTCTCTCTCTCTCATTCCAACCTATTTCTTCTAAGGGTCAGATCACTCCAGTGGACATCTGGGAAATATTCAGTATTCTAGGTAATACCACAGACCTGTGAAGCCAATGGAAAGAGACACTGTAGGATCCATCCCAGATTGTCATTCTTCCTAAAAGATATCCCTAGAAATGGTAGATGATGGTAGCCAGCATCTCTAACTGTAACATGCACCTGAATACCTGCAGATCATGTAAGCCACAGATTCTGACTCAGTAGCTCTGGGGTGGGACCCGAGATTCTGCATCTCTAAGAAGCTCCCAGGTGATGCCCAGGCTACAGGTCTGCGAACCACATTTTGACTAGCAGGGTCTTCGACGTTCCCTAGAACTGTTGCCATCTCGCGACTCTCTCTGTCCTGCCTCTCACTGGATGCCATAGGACGCCTTATTCAAACTTAGGAATAAAGCCGCACTCCATGCTACGCCGAATTCCTTCTTTAGTCTTTACTTAATTTGCAAGCTTCTGGGACCCTCTCTCAGACACCTATCATTCCAAAGCCCTGCTTTCTCCAAGTCATGGAACGTGGAATACAGGTTACTCCACCTCAAAATGGTCTGATTTTATAGCAGCAGCAGCAAAGAAAGGAGGCTTCACATATAAAGCCTCCATTAGCACATATTCAGTAAATGATCTAATCCACTGAGTCCTAGAATCGTGCACATTATTGTCGAATGTCAAAAGAATGTGCAAGCTCTCTTCTGAAACTTTACTGTCGTTACTAAGGGTACTTCACACTGTAAGACGCAATATATTATTGGAGATCAACCCTTAACTGATGCAAATTTGAAGGAAAATGTCTGTATGTCAGATGCCTAGAACAAAAATTTAGATTAATAATGCGCATTTGAAAGGACAAGCGAATCCTTTACAACTCTCAGATACTACCACTTTTATTCCAAAGTGATTGTATATTTTTTTTTTGCCAAATTTGTTTTCCTATAGTCATCCATCTACATGTAGTTCTGAAAACTATACATTTTAACCCACCAGCCATTTGTGCTTCTCTCTGATTCACTTTTACTATAAGAGGTTTTATCAAGCAAGTTTGTATCATGTTGTAGGTACATCTTTGTGGTTTGGCATCATAAATGTAGCCTCAACGTTTATGAACCTCAGATACCTATTGACCACAAAGATCAGGTCTACTATGGAAACTACGTTTTGAAAGGAGGAAAAAAAGCGAACCTTCACTTAAAAAAGAAAACTCAATTGCAGTTCACTACAACTCAACAACAAAGATCAAGGTTCTATCTTAATTTCAATCACAAACATGTCTCCGTTTCCCATCTTTTTATTAAATGACTTGATAGATGACAGTTACCACCTTGGCTTTCTTTCAACTAGGAAGGAAGTTTAATATTTTATTTTTCATAAAAACATGAAATAGTAAAACTGTTAAATTGGTTTTACTTTGGTCTTAAACTGATCTTTTTGGAGTGTGGAGGTCCCCTACCTCTTTGGTTATGGTGCTTAAAAATGAAACCATCCATTTAATTAAATATTTAACAAAAGTATTTTTTACCCTTTAGTGAATTCATCTAGAATTAGTAAAGATCTGATAACATGGGATCTCAAAAAACAATTTACAAAAAGCTTTAACTGGGGGAATATGTTGATCAATTTTACTTTTAAACACTGAAGAGTGGCATCAATCTTTTGTCAACTTTGGTCGAGTGGGATCAGATGTTTATGTCAGTCACCTAACTTTTCCTGGCTCTTTTTGGCCCTCTAACATCAGCACACTTTGAAAACTGTAGTAAACTACGTTAACATGCTTCTTGAAATCAAATCCACTGGTAATCATTTCTAGGCTTTTTGCTCCTTTAGGTCCTATAAATAATAAATTTGTAATTCTCCCTAGAGACTATAAAAGGAAGCATGAATTGCACCCTTTTTCAAAGGCATTTCTTTAGATTAAAACAAAAAGTCTGGGAAAAAATCCAGACGATTTATTCCTGTTGCTTTTTCCTAAACTAATAATTTTAGATACAAGGTACAGATGTCGATCATCATTTTTCAGTCTTAGGATCTGCATTCCCCTCCTCAAAGAACACACAAAAAAGGAACTTTACGGTAACATGATGGAAGCTCAACCTAGCACAGAACCAGAAAAAAAATCATCTCACAGATGTTCTTCCCAACTACAGGCATCAATCACTTCAACTGAAGTCAGAGCATGAGAGAATTCACTGCTAAGAATCAATTCTTCCATGCTTCATGCAGATACTGTAGAGACAAGTTTGTTCAGCAGAGGAAACCACCAAATGATGTGGATTCTAGGTGATGAAAAGTAGAAGATACTGAAATTCAAGTAAGCTGTAAAACTATACACCAGTCACAGAAATAGAACACAAGGTATGCAGCCAATACAAACCCGTCACTGATGAGATAAAGTAAAGCATCCATAGCTGAATGTTCTGCAAGGCACATTGGGCCCCCTGGGAATGTGGCACGCACTGTAGGTTAGAGTCCCTGGATTCTCTGGAAAGTCGGCTGGCTTACCTCTTCAGAAACACAGCCAAGCTTTCCAGGGAAAGGGGCTACACCAGTTTTCCCCTTTGGGTAGATTTTACCAAGTGAGTCAGAAAAGGCATGCAGGCATGCCTTTGGTCCTCTGGTGCAATCTGTTCTTCCAACTGGGTGGTTCTCAAATTTTAGTACAAAAAAAAAAAAACAACCCAGGGGAACTTATTCAGGATGTGGACTGCCAGGACCCAACCTGGGGTCTGGTTCATGAGTGGGTGGTCCCTGAAGTCTCCAATTTCAACAAGCGACTGAGGCCGGTAAAGGTGATGCTGGGGATCCTTTGACCCTCAGTTTGAGAAACCCTGAAGGGGTACCATTTATCCTAAGATCGTCCTGGACAGCAAATGCTGGATCTCTGAACCTCAACAGCTGGCAAGCAAGGAAAACACTTTGGACGCGAAGGAATGATCACAGCACTGTTGGCAGGGAGAGCTTCGTAGGAAGCAACAAACCCGACTTGACTTCACTGGCTCATCAGCCTGCGGTGGCCCAGGAGCCCACCCACACTCCAACCACTGCGTCTCAGACCCGAGCCACCCCGCCCAGACGCACATTCACCCAAACGTGCACCTACCCAGCCTCCGTTATCCTGGATCCAGGTGTGCAGGTGCCGGTTCAGGTACTCGGTCATCCACAGGGCGATGCTGTCCACCAGGGGCGACATCTCCCGGTTGACGCTCTCCACACACATGACCCCACCGAACTCAAAGAAGGCCACAATCCTCCCCAGTTCACCCCATCCCTGAAAAGCTCCTCCACCACCGTGGCGAAGCGTCCCCTCGCGGTGAAGGGCGTCAGGTGCAGCTGGCTGGACATCTCGGCGAAGTCGCGGCGGTAGCGACGGGAGAAGTCATCACCGGCCTGGCGCAGGGTCAGGTGGACCACAGGTGGCACTGGGCTGAGCGCAGGCCCCGCGGCGGCGCCGGCGGGGGCGGCCAGGGGCGGCGGCGGCGGCGAGGTCCTGGCGGGCGCGGGGGTGCGCCCGGGCTGGGAGGACAAAATGCCCGGCGCGGGGGTGGCCCCCGGGGGCGCGGCGCCCGCGTCTCCCGCATCCCACTCGTAGCCCCTCTGCGACAGCCTGTAGTGGATGTACTTCATCACTATCTCTCGGTTATCATACCCTGTTCGCCCAGCGTGCGCCATCCTTCCCCGAGGAAAAGCAGCCGGGTACCAACAGCAACTCTCGCCCTGGCTCCCGCCTCCACGGCCCCGAAGGAAAGAAGAATAGTTATAATCCAGCTATTTTATTGGATGGGCTCTGCATTCTTGGATGAGGGGGTGTCTTCAGTCACGCGGAACACTTGATTCTGGTGTTCCCTCTTGGCGTGAGATGCAGGAAATTTTTCTTTAAATTCCTTCTGGATCTTTATTTCACGAGGCACATTAGTATTAATTCCTGTCGATATCAGCCTACTTCCTCTGTGATCCTGAAAAGTTAAAAGAAAACACACACACACACACACACACACAACACCGATTAGTCAAAATCAGGTGCATTTTTCTTTATACGCTGGGTGAGAGACAGACGTACAAGTCACACGGCTAAAAAGAATGTATCAAACTGCCTGGAGATTAACCTCACTCGAATGCACCTAACGTTAACACCTCAAATGTTTCTATTGAAAGTTACATTAAACCAATTTCCTGTCCAAAGAACTTACTTGTAATTTTTAAGGACGGCATGACCCTCTGTCAAGTTTCCTTTTTTGTGAAAACAAAACAAATGCGTAAGGCAAAGCTTCCATCGATCTTCAGAACTCTCCGGTGATCGCTGTTTTGCAACTTCCAAATGAATCAGGAGTTCGGGGTGGGGGGGGCGGTAAAAATTAGGAGAATTTCCAGGTTGATTCCGACTTCTTCACGGTCATGTCAATCCGCAGGAATCCCAGCCGGAGATCTCAAGAGCACTAGAGAAAAAAGAAAAAAAAAAAAAAGAAAAAAAAAAGGCAGCGGCGGCGGCGGCAGATGAATTACGATTTTTTTCAGTCCAGTATTTGCCAAAGTCCTCTGATTTCCCCCTCTCGGCAAATTACACGCGCGCACACACGCGCGCGCGCGCGGGCACGGACGTGGACCCCGGTCCGCGGGACCGCTTCGCGCCTCCGCGGCCGGCGACAGGGACCGGGCGCCGGCGGACGCACCGGGCGCGGGGGGACCAGGAATCCTCTTGCTTCGACTGCGAACGGCAGACGCGTTTTCCGAAAAGCCGGCGGCTAAATGAAGGCAGGACGCGCCCGGCCGGCGGGTGCCGCGCGCGAGGAGCCCGCGCCGTGTGTGGTGCGGCCAGGGGCGGGGAGGCGGCGGCGGTGGGGGAGGGCTTTATTTTTTCCCTCTTTTCCTAAAAAGGATGACTGCCACGAAGTTCTCCCCCTGGACCCCCTCTTCCGCTGCACCCCACCAGCGCACCCCGCCTCCGGGCTGCGCACCCTTTCTCCTCCGTGTGCTGCTGCGCGGCGGCGCCGGCGGCGGCCGTGTCCCCGCGCTCCCGCCGCGCGCCCGCTCCGGGATGACGGCCGCGCGGGCGGGGAGGGCCCGGCGCCCCGCACCTTCGCTGGCAGCGGCGCTGGCGGCGGCTCCGCGGGGACCCGGAGGGCGGCGGGCGGCGGGCGGGCGCGAGGGCGGCGGGCGCGGGGGGGGGCGGGGAGGAAGGGGGCGGGCGCGGGGCGGGGGGGGCCTGGCCTCTTACTTCATTCTCCGCGCGAACCGACTGGTTTCCTGTACGTACGTCACACGGTTCATTCAAAAAAAGAAGAAAGAAAGAACCTCCTCTGCGCGGCCCCACCGCCCCCTCCGCCCCGCTGCCTTTCCCGGGTTAAAGGCGCCGCGGCCCGGCCCGGCGCGGCGCGCCCCGCCGCGGACACATGGCGCGCAGGGCCGGGCCGGGAGGGCGCGCGGGGCCGGGCCGGGGAGGGCGCGCCGGGGCCGGGCCCCCGCCCGCTCGTCCGCCGGCCGGTGGGTGGCGCGGGCGGCGCAGGCCTCCCGCGCGGCCGGGTGTGCGAACCGCCTCGCCGGGCCTGCGCCGGGCTCCGCGCGCGCGCGCTCGCGCGCGGGGGCCGCGGGGGGCCGGGGCGCCGGGGAGCGGCCCGCGGCCGGGCGGGCGCTGGCTGGGTGGGCGCGCCGAGGGAGCGGGCGCTGCAAAGCCGCCGGGATCACCGCGACCCGTCCGAGCCGCGCGCGCGCGCGTGTGTGTCTGTGCATGTGTGTGTGTGCATGTGAGTGTGTGCACACATAGTGTCGCCAGCGCTTGGCCGCCCCGGGGACACGACCGAGGCCGACGCCGACCCCGGGCACAGGGACCTCAGTCAGCGCCGCCCTCCCGTGCAGAGAGGGGACGCCGCACCTTCATGAGCGAGGGGAGCCCCGAGCGTCTTGTTTACTTTCTAGTTGTTTTCCTAAGTGTCCACGCAGAACTCGTTCTGGAGACACCCTCCGCGACCAAGGCCAGGCAGCGCTCCCCGCGGACCCTGGAGGGGCCCGTGGCGGGTGTCAAGGGCTTGGAACTGCTTCCGTAATGTTTTTCCTCTGCTCCTGACAGCTTTGGCCCTGGGTTCGGGCTGAATGCTGCGGAGGTCTGCGGGGCGACTTGGAGGCCCACCGCTCCAGCACCAGGGCGGGTGGGTTTCCAGAGGCCTTCACGGTGGCCTCGCAGCCAATCCTAGATGGCCACACCTTCTCCAGTTAGCTGTACACACGCACATTTCACACACACGAGCACACGCATTCTTTAATTCATCAGCCTGAACAGCCCCTAGGAGAAAAAGCTCCAAAGGGGGCAATCTAGTTGCACGTGTTTTAACTCTCTTTATCTCTAACAGTCTGACAAAGCTCCAAGAAAAAATGTTTCCTAAGAGCACGGCAACTTATTTAGTAGGGCTCAAGTACAAATACAGAGGGACACTGGATAATCGTGGCTGTGGATGTGTGGCAAGTGAGCACTGCCCTGTATGTGAATATGTTCTGATGCTGCTTTTATTTTGTCTCCTTCCTATTCTAAAATCAAAGCATTTATTCCTCAGCAAAAAAAAAGCACAGCAAATTATTTCCCTTCATTTTTCATACCCCATCAACCCCTATGCCAACATGCCAGTCAGCCCTCATGTGGGGATGGGTCCCTGATCCAAACTTCACATCCAGGCAAGAGGGAATGAAGGAAGATGCTCCCTCCTGCCTTCTGCTGGCTGTGACAGTCCCCTTTAACCCACGGCAGTGGCAGGGAGGTGTTCTGGCCTGCAGGTAGACACTGCGTACTACTGACCAGAGATACATACATGCTCCCGCAGAAACAGGAGGAACTTGCCTAATGCCACAGCATTCTAGTTTAGGGATCTTCTTAGCCTTGTTTTACCCCCACCCCACCCCCCAAATTAAGAGGAATTGAAAGCTTTAGTGCTTCTGAGACCCAGCATGTGGGTGAGGAAATGAGAGGACAGCTGGAAAAGAGAGTGTACTTCTGCAAAGGGGGACAGCCAGAATGAAACATGCCCCCATTCCCAGAAAAAGAAAAGCTTCCTTATTTTTTCCCCTCAAGTGCCCCATAGAGCCTCACTTTACAGATGTCCCCAGACCAATGATTCCTTACGTGGCATCTTGGCTGTAACCAAACCTTCCCAGGACAAGTCTGCATTACAGTCCCTGAGTAAGGTTGATCTTCCCCGGGAAGGGTCAGCATACTCTCAATGGAAAGGGTGAAATCCTTTCGAGATCCCTTCAGATTACACGTTTATTAGATTCTTCTATAAAGAGCATGGGTGGGGTGGAGGTGGAGGAGAAGGAGGGAGCACTGGCCTAAGTCAGGAGTCCTGGGTTTGAATCCTAGATCTGTGATCCAGTCCTTCCATCCACCTTCCAAACACGTGCATTCTGGGCTTTTCGTTTCCCAAGATGTCTTCCACTTTTAAGAGCCAATGGGCGCCCCTTTGCCAGCTTTGCCTAGCTGGATTCTAAGAGGAGGATAGCACCAGGAAGAGAAAAGAACAAGAGGCAGGGAGTAGAGATTGTATCCAGAGACTGGAAGGCCTGTATTTTCCTTCTTTATTCTCCAGACGGCCAAACAAAAAGCTTTTATTGCCAGGTTTCGCCACCTACTGGTTAATGTTTCACAGTGTCATTCAGAGGGTTCTCTTCATCCATCACAATATAAATTTCCAAACTTTATGAAATTCAAAAAGAACATTATTCCAATCTAGACATACTAATGCTTAATGTTGGTATGTATTAAATCTTCTCAACTATTAAATTTTGTATTTAAAATGAGGATAGAAAGACACTATTAACTGAGAGGGAATTGACAAATAATTGATACAATGAAAGAATTAAAAATATAAAACACGACCACAATCATTTAGGCAAACTGAAGTGGAAATAAATCCATAAACGAAATCAACTGACAAGACAGTGAAAAAAATAGTCCAAATAGTCTTTTACAAGACAGTAAAAAAAAAAACAAATGAATTGTGTAAAAAATAACATCTCACAGACCTAGATAAACGATTCAAAACACTAATTTCCAATTTCAAGTATCTTCTACATGACTGTCTCCAGCTTTGCTGAGATATAATTGGCATAAGCATCTTCTACATTATGAACTCCTAGGCTAAATAGTGCCACAGTCTCAGATGGTTTGCACGCTTTGTTAGCAAACATTATAAACTAATGTTACTAATCAGCTACTCATATTAATACTAACTAATACTGTTCCGATTCATTTACACACCAGAGCCTGCCTTCTGCTGTTAAAGTGATCACACCAAAGCCGTCTGCTGTGTGCTCAAACCATCCTGTCATCATCAGGAGACTCATTTGCCAAGCCTCAGTGTAACTAAGAAACCCACCTGACTAATTTATGATGGGTCCTATAACTCAAGAAATATTTAGAATAATCAAGCAACAACCTTTGAAACTAGGCAACGAACAGCGGATAAATCATTCTTCGTGCAAGCTTAATAGCAGGCAAATAACGTTTCCTTTTGGTTTACAGAGAAAAGTGCTGAATATTCCACTCGTGGCAGTTTCTTCCCTTTCAAATTAATGGCTTGGCTTTTAAAGTGAAATGAGAGAAGAGTAGGAACTTATATTTTTCAAACGCCTACTGCTCTAGCTGGGCTGAAACTGCATGCAGTAATAGAACCAAACAGCATGAAACGCCATAGTAGCAAAGGAGTGAAATAGACAGAATTTACATTCTTAATGTGCAAAAACTAACTTTTCTTCTCTCAGGCTGTTTAGCACAGAGCACAGTATCTCCCAGATAGTAATTCCTGTTGAACACATGTAGAAAACTCAAGGTTACAACGTTTGTTTCCCAGGCCTGGCAAAACAAAATGCCAGAGACTGGGTGGCTGAAAACAAATTTATTCTCCCACAGTTCTGGAGGCTTGAGGTCCAAAATCAAGGTCAGCAGGGCCATCCTCCCTCTGAAGGCGCTAGGAAACTCTGTCTTCGCCTCTTCCGGCTTCTGGTGGTGGCCGCCTCTCTTTGGCACTCCTTGGTATGCAGCTGCATCACTCTAATCTCCACCTGTTGTCCCATGGCCTCCTCCCTGTGTTTCTGTTTCCACCCATTATAAGGTCACCAGTCGTATTGCATTAGGACCCTAATAACTTCATCTTAACTTGGTTATTTCTGTAAAGACTCTATTTCAAAATAACACCACCTTCTCAGGTACTGGGGGTTAGGATGGTAAAATTTTTTGTGGGCACACAACTAAACCCATATATCTAATATGGGGTGTGTGTGTGTGTGTGTGTGTGTGTGTGTGTGTGTGTTTCAAACTAATGAGGATTGCCCATCTGTGGGGCCCAAGGACTCAGCAACCCCTAGATTTCAAGGGGAACCATGATCTTTCCAAAACTGACATCTGGCCATTTCACGTTTCTGCACAAAGTTCTTCAGAGGCTGAAATCTCAACTCCTGTGCACGGCGTGACGTGGCCCAAGCCTGCCACCTGAGTGCCATCTCACTTTCCTTTCCATCCACGTTCCCTGCTTGCAGCTCTCTGACCTCTGTGTGCTTTCTGGACCCTGCCAAAGCCTTAAGTCGTGTGCCTTCGCACATCGGCTCGTGTCCCTGACACGCACCCAACGTTCTGGTGGCAAATTCACGCTCATCCCTCTAGTTCCATCTCAACAGCCTCCACCCGTGAGGCCACCCCCAACCGTCCTAGGACCCATCCGTGCCACTGGAAGAGGTTTAGTGCCAGGCTAGGTGCTTAGAAGTCAGCAGGGATTTGCATCCTGGCTCCCTCTCTGGGTAGCTGTGACCTTGGCTAGTTACTCCACCCCTCTGCGCCTGTGCCCTCACTGAGGACACAGATATACAGGGCACCACAGTGAGCCCCGCCCCCCCCAACCTCAATGTAACTTTGCTTGATGTTTGTTATCTAGTCAACCGAGGTCCAAAAATATTAAAAGTCCAGCAATAAGCAATTCGTAAGTTGGGAATTGTGCGCCGTCCCAAGCAAGTAACATGTCTCACTGCTCTGTCCCACCTGGGATGCGACTCCTCCCTCTGTCCACACTGTGGATGGTCCCCACCCGTTTAGTCACTGAGTAGCCATCCCAGTTACCAGATCGACTGTCCAGTGCTTCTGTCCAAGTAACCCGAATTTTACTAATTCATTTAACTTTTATAATAATAAACTGTTAAAATTGCTCTGTTTTTAGTTATAGTTGTTAATCTCTTACTGTACCTAGTTTATAACTTGATCATAGGTATGTAAGTATAAGAAAACACATAGACTATGTAGGGTTTGGTACTATGCGTGGTCTCAGGCATCCACTGGGGGTCTTGGGAGTACCCCCGGGAATAGTGGCGTCTGCTGTACTCAGAGGGTTAAAGTAGGACTTAAATCAGTTTGACGCCAAGTGCACACAGCGGTGACTGGCACCAGTTATGTTTTCAGCATCAGTTTTTTATATCTTAATCACAGCTACTGCCAGATCCACGTGTTAATTTCTGACATGTTTTTTTCCTCTAGATTATAAACTATTTGAAGGCAAGGACCGTATTTTTCCTCTGGGCATTCACCGCCTAGAATAGTGCCAGGCATTCAAATAGTTGTGGCAGAAAATTCAGAGTCCTCAAGCTGAAGAAAGGAATGGGGAGTGGTTCCTCTTTCTCCAGGAAGACTGGTAAGAGCCTTCAGGGGGATGCAGGAGGGGGAAGGGAAAGAAGCAAGAAACTGTCATCACCAGGAAGCAGGGACAAGCTGTTTACGCAGCTAAGTCCCGGTGCCCGGACACCAGGCTCATCACATCACAGGCACTCAATGCATCTGTGCTGAGTAAGAGGGTATTCAGAAGTAGAAGTCAAGAAATTTTTTTTTCTTTTTAAAGATCAAACACAAAAATTATAGAACTGATATCACACGCCATTTATGTATATAGATTGCTTACATTTAAAGAAAGGTTAAGTCTGCAAACCAAGCTATCCAAGGAATCTCTTCTCAATGTGACCCAAATTATTCCATTTAAGGACTGGGAAATACTAAGGCATGTTCTTTTACATATCAGTCTTTTATACCCTTCAGAGTCTAGGAGATATTTCATTGTTAGAATACGAAGGTTTAAAGTATGGGAAATTAATTTATTTCTATATGAAACATTATTACTTAAGAAACTTACTAAATTCTACGTTTCTTACTTTTTACTCATACATCCCACAGAGTCATACAAACACAACATATTTGAAACAAGAGCTCACCAAGTCCTTCCTCTGAAAATATTACCTAAAAAATGACAAAAATCAAGCATTGTCAACTGTTTAAGACACACGGTTAGGAAATATTATGAAAGAGGTTGATGTTTTGCTTAAGTGTCTCTTTAAAAATGCAAATTTATAGAAAAATAAATTTTCAGATCTGTAAAGCTTATTCCCCATTTATTTTTTTTTGTTGTGATTTAGAAATACAAGATATGAAAATTTGGTTACAATTCTGCCACAAAAGCGTCTGAAGTAGCAAACACAAGTTCTCATATATATCAAAATAGTCATGTGTACTCTTAGCAGTTTGAAACTGTTTAGAGTTGTCACATCAAGTGTAAAATATCTATTATTTCCTCTTAGAAATATCAAATCTGCCACTGCACTGAACTAAACAAAATTTAGTCCAAAATATGGAAGGTTATGGTTAGTAGGTACTTTGTAAAAGTGAGTGCCTACGAATTAAAAGAAATAAGAGATACAAAGCATCTTAGGTTGAGTAAGCATCCTCATGTAAGACAAGTTTAAATTAACATGATGTAATAAAATCAACTCTGTTGATGATATAATTCAGTAAAA
This sequence comes from Eonycteris spelaea, assembly GCA_003508835.1. Classification (NCBI taxonomy): domain Eukaryota; kingdom Metazoa; phylum Chordata; class Mammalia; order Chiroptera; family Pteropodidae; genus Eonycteris; species Eonycteris spelaea. The sequence continues at coordinate 2,534,035 of PUFA01000056.1, forward strand.
AAAAAATTATTATGGTATTGCCTTCTTTAAGAAAGACAAAAACACAGTTCTTTGAATCGAAACAACTATCACCAAAATGCTTTTGTCATCTAAATATTGGAAAGTCTTTGAAAGTTTCACAAGAAACACCATCATATGGTTTAACAGAACCAAATAAAGATTCATAACTAAACACGTGTGAGTAGTAATGTAAAGGGACCACGATTAACAGCATTGTTTCTCTTTTCAGCTGTGAAAATTAAATTTTAAAAAATATAGAAAAGAACAATTCTCTTGACTTTGTTTCTGTAAAAAGAAATGACTTGTTTTTTATATATATATCTACTTTCTTCAATTATGGAAGGTCCTTTTACATATTTTGGAATATCTATGGCTGACTACCATTAAACATTTTTAAATAAATTATACTCACAAATACATTGCAAGAAAACAGTACAACCAAACCCACCAGCCAGAGGTAGGCAATGCAGAACTGAAACCCACACAATAAGCTGTTCTTGGTCACAAAAGAACAACATTTCAACAGAATTGTAATTTAAACTCCTTCACTGCAGGTAAGACCAACCCACTTTTGGGTACAATAGCAAGATTGAATCAATGCGATCCTTTTTTAAAAAATCCAATAGTTTCCCTAACAATATGACTCAGGACTTTTTATTTTCTTCCCTTAAGGAAAAAAAAAAGTCAGTTATAACAAAGTTAGACAAGAATTGAGCCAAAAAAGATGAAAAATAGAATTTGTCTTGTAATATTTCCCTGTTTTAGATGAAGTCAAATCTTTGTCTGATGCTGCTTAAATGTCCACAATCCCTTTATCCTAAACCCTTGAGGCCAGATGTGTTTCAATTCACAATTCTCTGGCTTTTGAACAGATAACATGGGGCATATGCCGGATATTACAAAACATTTCCACAGAATCTGGGGCAGCATCTATAATCAAATTCATTGATAGCACTTCAGACAAAATTAATAAACAGTTCGCAGTGTGGCATAAAAAAAACTATAATAACCTCACATCAGTTCAAGTCAAGTTTTGCTATCAAATGAATCATGGCACTAAATTTAGTAAAAAAAGAACACCTTAATTTTCACAGCTTTTTGGATTAGGGACTGTGGACCTTTGCCGTCTCTGATGAGGCCATCCCCTGACTTTGTGATCACCACAGAGCTGCCCTCCTGCCCGAGCTTTGGCTGGGCTGGGGACACTATCTCCCCTCACAGAACAGGACCTCAAGTTTGTTCATTCAATAGATTACCTGGGGTGACAGCGCTGTCTACGAGGACACTCTGAGAAATGAATATTGAAATTAACTATTGTGAAATTGTTGATTTTCTTAAATGAGACACCATCTGGGTCTAGATTTCCATTTGCACCAGCAATAGAAGGTGCCAATATTCAAGGAACATTTATATATATATATAAGATTATATATATATAATCTTCGGATCTGAATGTCACCATTTTCTGAGGATGAGGCTGCACAATATGACTGTGTAGAGTTTGCACACAAACATCAGAGTCTGCAAGACTCAGGAGACCGGCAGCGCACCTGTCCACCCCCATCGACCATACTGGTCAACTCAAGCCACTTGTATCTTAAATAATAATGCTTGTCTTTGACAGTATTTAAATTTGCCTTTTTCAGATCTTAATTAAAAATGAGACCCCGTGGATTAAAGCCATTAAATATCTTACTTTACAAAAATGCAGTCATTTTTAAAACTCAAGAGGTTCAAAAACTCAAGAGCAAAACAAGGTTTGCAATTAATTTTTAGGTCTTTAATATTTTGTAGTTCCTTTTTTTTTTTTTAAACACTAAAAGAAGTTCTTCAAAAGCAGTGGTCTTTGCTCGCCAGAGTGGACTGGAGTGTGCTATGATACACGCACGTGAGTATGCACGAAGGAGAGGACACAGCGTTTCAGGGAAGGTGGCTGTCCTCGAGTCAGGGGAGCACACACAGTGACAGGCTGGAGCAGGTACCGCTGGCTCACGCTCACCACGGCCACTTACTGCGGGAATCCACTCAGCGAACAACAGACCCTAGACGAGAAATGGCACTCCCAGGGCAGAGAGGATTTTCAGAGCTCTGCTGTGGCCACAGCGTTTCCTTAACGTGTGGCTCAAACGGGACACTCTCACGTCAGCGGGAGTCACAGAAAGAACAGAGCGATCATCTTACTTCCAAAAAACAAGTATCTCCAAAATTGGCCCTGTCATCCTACCTTTTTCTAATGAGTAAAATTTAAATACGCTATCGCCAGCCTTTCTTAAAAGTGACATGTAACCTATGAGAAGAATGTCAATTTTTTTTTTGTTTTCATTAATTCATGAATTGATTGAAAAAGCCAAATCAATAAATTTTAACTGGACTTTTTTTTTTTTTAAATAAAAGATTACAACAGTATAAGCAAAACTGGAAAGGAGAATGAGAATAAACTGTCATCAAATGGAACGTCATCTCATCATGGCTAGTGAAGACATTGTAAACATTGAAGCTTCTAAGATTTTATTTCTCGTCAGAAAACATTTTAGGAGGCTGCTTTTCCCCGTGAGTGGCAAGTGAAGGAGCCCTAAGCCTTTAAACCTAAAGAAGACAGGAAAGCATTGTCTTTCTTGGTGGAAAATGTCTCCTTTCCCTTCACCACACAGCCTTCTCCCAGCGCCCTTGATGGGATCCAAGAGCGAGAGAAGCCACAAGTGCCCACCAGCAGCACAGTGAGTCGGGGACGCATCCGGACTCACCGGCAATGTGCAAAACCTCAGCTTGACTAAAATACACCACGTTAAAAAGAAAAAGAAGGGGGCGGGGGTGTGTGTGGCAGGAACCCATTAAACCAGCTTTCGTGGAAGGTTTTAAAAGTCCTCACGACCTCTTAGGTGTCATAAAGTACCTTTCTGGACGGGGCGACATGGGGGGGGGGGAAGGAAAACTAGAAAAGCCGTAAACGAGGACTCGGGAACCGTGCCGCGTGCCCAGCGTGCACGCGGTCCGACCTCATGCCGTCACCGCCTCTCTGCGTCAGAGGCTCAGACTGTCTGCTGGTCCACGTTTGCACAGTGGGAGTGACGCGGTCCGGCCTTGGACTTCGACCCCACCGCTGCCGCCAGCTCGCCGGCGAGCGCTGGTCCAACCTCGGTCCAACCTCGCACATTCAAAAGCGGGACCTCAGCGTCTGTGGGCCGAGAAGCTGGGTCCCCTTCGGCGGCGAGCTGCTGGCATTCATGCGGGAGCAGTCTTTCCCCAAGGGCTCAGGGTTTAGGCGGTTTTGTCTGCGATTTCATATTTTGCTCTTTCGGTCATGCAGCGACGGATGATGGTGTCGAAACTTCCGAGGTAAAACAGAGAGAGCACGCGGAAGAGGCCCATGGTGGCCACCTGCGAAAACAAAGACAGCCCCGTGAGCTCGCCCGGCGGCACGACAGGTCAAGGGACGTTAGGGTCCGTCTCTCACAAACGGTTTCAGAGCCACGACTTCTAATCGGCTCCAAGGATGAGTGTAATGCAAGCTGTGTCCGCGTCAGTGAAATGCTGAGAACAGAGGCTGCCTGCTCTGCACCCCGGGATACCCAGGGCCTGCCAGACAGGTAACAATAAAACATTGGTCCATTGAAGGAATTCGAATTAGACAAGAACAAAACAGGTGTTCCCAGCAGTGCTGGGGTTCTGACAGCTGGGGAAAATCCACTGCAGCACCTCGAACATCTGAACTACGACCAAGCCTCCTTGGTCGAAGATTTCTGTTCTGATCACGAAAGCCAGACCCTATGCTAGGTGCCGACGACGCTGCCGTCACACAGACACGGTCCTGCCCTCCAGGAGCTTGTTCCGTAACTGGAAAGACGCCGGCTGGAGAAGGAATTGCCATTTCAGGGTTAAGACAGCAAATAACCATATCCATCAACTTGTACCTTTTCCATTAAAGACACTTGCTGCCAGCACCTCTAAACGGAATTCTTGAAAAGGCATAAAACTACAAAGGAAAACATTTTCAGAGGTGCAAGGTCTCAAAAAATCTGCCTCGTGCACCCTTTTTTCAGAAAGCTACTCGAAGAGAGGTAAACAGCCAAAGTGAGGGGGTCAACGAGGAAAAGCAATGTCGGACGATGCGGCAGGCAGGGGACGCAGTCCTAAAGAGAGGCAGAGGGCCCCCAGGATGACCATGGCGGGGCGGCCAGTCCTGCCGGGCAGGTCAGAGAAGAGGGAACGGGGGTACAGGGCGTGAGGGACCACCGCTTTTCATAACGAGCCCTGAATCTTCTCTGATCCTCTACAGCGTGAGCGAGGATCACTCTGAAAAGTGTACAAACCCAACGGAAGCTGGGAAAAGGCGAACCTGCGGGGACAATAAAAAGATCAGCAGTCGCCCGGTGCAGGAGAGAAGCAGGTGGGGCACGGGTGGACCGCAGGGCTGGGACGCCATCCTGCACGATGCCACCACGGTGGGTGCGTGTCACTGGACACGGGACGTGTGTATCGTCATCCCACAGATGGGCGTGGGCCATCAAGAGCGAGGCTCATGCAGACCCTGGGCTTCCGTGAACGATCACGGGTCAGCACTGGCTGGCTCACCCACTGTGGCGATGGAGCCAGGGTCGCAGAGGTTAAGAATGACGGGGACAGTGGGCGGGTGTGTGGGGACTCTGTGGCTGCCGCCCCAATGTTCCTTACACCTGAACCTGCTCTAAACGACAAAGTCTATTATGTAAAAAAAAAAATTAAAAAAAAAGTAAAGGAAAAGAAAAACCCTCAAGAAAACGTAATTATAATATAGCACAATAAAGAGCTCAAATAAGAGTAAGTCTGAGGCGTTGAACCCAGTCTTGGCATTTTCTGGAAAAAGCAACGTTGCAGGTGAGACCTGAAGGAAGACTGGAAGTTGGTTGGACGAAGTAAAGCTGGGGATGAAGGGCCATAGACAAAGCTGCAGAAAGAGGAGGAGAAATAGGGGGAAAGAGAAGACGGGTTAGTGGGGTCGGAGGTCACAGGTCAGAGGTGAGTATGCCATGCGAGAGAATGAACGAAAGCCTGACCCCGATGGTCCTGGGAGCCACTGAAGGATGCATGCCAGGTGGATCTGAAATTTGGACGCCCCCCCCCCACAAACCCCGGAAATGTGATGGCACTCTCGAAGCACCCAGGGCCTGGGGCAGGGTGCCGGAGACCAGAGAGACTGGGGGACTGTGTCCCGCGTCATGGGACCAACGCCACCCATCCCAGCGGATTCCCGCCCGGTGAGAAAGCAGAGCTGCAGGCCCTGTGCTGCTAGGCCTTCTGACTTTCCTGGAAAGTGCGAAATCTGAACTCTTTATGTAAAATCTAATTTTAAAACTTTTTATTATTTCGAACATGCACACTCATACCCAATAGACCAATCACTTTACGGGCCGTGGGCTGCCACTTTACAGCCTCTGGCTGGCAGAGAATGGGACTCAGGCGAGGCGCCGAGGGCATGGCCAGGCCTGAGCAGGGGAGCAGGAGGAAGTGCGTGGTCCCAGGATGAGAGGGGCGACAGAGACGGGTCTGATCTCTGATGGGAGGGGCAGAAAGAGAGGAGTCGGCGGTGACACCCCGGTTTCCGGTGGGCTCCTGAGTGCATGTGCACACCAACCGCAGAAAGAGAACACGGGGGGTGGTGGGTGGGCAGGATGCTGGGAAATACAAAGCTTCATTTGGGACCTGTTGAGTTGGAGAGTAACAGCACATAGCCCGAGGAAAAGAAATGCACACGGACCGGAATTCACAAAATTGTGATGGGCTGACGTTTTAGACTTGCATCGCTCATACAGGAGGAGAATGGACAGGACAGCCCACAGAGAACGCGCGGAATTCCCGGGCACGTTGCACCCGGGCTCTCTCCCGTTCCTCCTCCGTGCCAGGCACGGGCTGTGAGGCACGGGGCTGTCCTCAAGAGCTTCCATCTATCAGAGTGCCTCCGTCTGGGAGAGCAGCCCAGAACTGTACGACAGAGTGAGAAGAGTCAGGAGAAACCACAGCGAAGCCGTTCGGGCGTGTCGTCTGGCCGCGGTTCACTGATGAACGGCCCACTGGAGTGGACGGCCCCGCCCCGGGCAGCCTGCCCACCCTCCGTCCACCTCCGTCATCCACACTCTGTCTTTCCAGAGCAATGCCTCCGTTCTAACGCTCGCTACTTTAGCCTGTATTAGTGTCACTGTGTGTATCAGTGTCCCCACCCCCTGGAGCTGCCTTCCGTCTGATTCTCCAGTAGCAAACACAGCAGCACCTAGCACATCCAGGAGCAGTAAACTGTATCCTGGACGAACTATAATTTCCATTCAGGTGGGGATGGCATTGAATCCCTGACTTGCATCTCCCCGGGTTTAGTTACCTGTGGCCTAAGTCTCTCGGAAAAGGTGTTCTAGTCTATGATACCCCAGTACTGCCAGGCGAGGCCACCCCTAAACCACTCTAGATAGTGGAGCATCCCATTTTTCAAACGCATCGGATCAGACGAGAACCCAGACTAACAGAGAGAGGGAGTTTTATCTCTGAGCCTGCAGGGCCTAGACCAGAAGACTCTTCCCAGTCTAAATTCCTCACGTTAAACCTTCAACCCAATTCCCATTTACTTACCCCTGGTTAAGGGAGGGGAAAAGTAGATACTTTAATAAAAAGTTTTCGCATGCCCAGATTTAGTTCCTAGGTCTTCCCTTCTCATTGAAGGTGAACAAGAGGCGCTGTCTGTCTGTCTGTCGTGCGTCCAGCTGCCAGACGGCCTAGGCATAGCTTACCTGCTGGAGTCCTTCGGTAATGGAAGTGACCGGAGCCATGCCGCAGGTCAGGGACGAGAGCATGTACCCGTCTGAGCCGATGGAACTGTTAAAATTTCCTTGCTACACGGAAGGAAGAGAAAAGAAAGAGGCCACAGTGGTCACACGGGGAGGAACCAACTCGACCCAGAAATAAGGACGTGTGTCCCTTCCCTCTGGGAGGCGTAAGAGGGTAGCGAAGCCCGCACCGCAGCTGGGACGTGCCTGTGGCCTCGGCGGGTGGGCGAAACGGCTGGGCAGGCGTCCATGGGAGGGGTCCGTGAGGACAAAACGACGGTCATAGAGTAAAACGAAGCCGTCCCTTGCCTCCGTCACCGAGTGGCAGGGCCAACTGCTTGCTCGTCGGAACAAGCGGCAGCATCGCACGTCTCGCTGCCACGCACGTGCAGTAATCGATACACACACACGGAAAATCGACATTTTTAAAAATCTTGTAAAGTTTTTAAATGTGGTTGTGCTTAAAAGTGCCCTGGATGAGGCAGGGTACTGCTTTATTCAATCGCAGCAGTCCCTGACGACAAACTGTTTTATTACATCGCAGTCCTTGAGGACGTGTCTTCTGACATTGTGTGTAACGAAAAGAGCAGTCTGCGCCCGGTGTCGCTGTCTGCCGTGCCCTGCACCCGAGGGGCCTGCCTGTCCTGCAGAGAAGCCCCCCTTCCTCTCAGGCGCTTTGCTGCCTTCTTCACAGAACACCACCTTTGTGTGAAAGAACCATGGACACACTACCACGGTTATTCAGACTTGGGTATTTGAAAGGTATTTTGTGGAAAATAAATGAAAGAGGCCTATCATTTCAAGGAAAACTGGCAGCTTTCGTGGTCAATGTAAACTCTGAGCTTCCTAGGAGGCTGTCGGCTTCCTAACATACAAAGACTTTTTTTTTTACAAGATCGGCAGTGATATTAACGATTGTAATTTTTTGCGTTAACCTCCGCAAACCCATATTTTCCAAATGACAAATGCATAACATTACAAAACCATGAATGGGTACAAAACATTGAAAGTGCATAGACCAAGGGATTTCAATGTAACAGAGAACAAAAAGTTCCTTAATGTGGTTTTCCGATTCCACGCTGCAACTAACGTTTTAGAAACTACTGTTCATCCAGTGTGAGTTTCATACTAAAAAAGAATGCCCACAATGATCTGAGAAGCCTATAAAAATATTCCTCCCTTTTCGGACTACATATCTGTGTAAAGCCAGATTTTCTTTATATCTTCCCTTCAAAACAACGTATGACAACAGACCGAACGCGAGCCCGGCCGTCTCCCGGGAGCGCAGGCACTGACGTGGCTGCTGGAATGTGACACAACGTCCCTGGTCTCGCCGTGAGAAAGCGTTATGGCTGCAAACACGGTACGTTAAAATGCGACGGGCTTATCGTGATTTTAAGTGAATTAATAAGTGGGTTTTTTTAAGGCACACGGTTTCCATTTCTAACGTGGCAAACACAACCCCTGTACACACAAGGTCTCTGCGGCTGTCAACCATTGCGGGAGTGTCAAGTGGTCAAGAGATGAAGTCTGAACACCGGCAGACAAAATGAATCCTGCCACACCCCAAAGAGGTATTCCAGATCACTAAAAACACGGGGTGCCTTTGCGCAGACTTGCCATGGCAGGTGCGCTCCATCTCCGCCCCGAACGCGACAGGGCAAAGTTCTTCCAACGTCCGTCTGTATTCTACAGAGTTCGGTGTCTCCCGTATTCTGCTCAGTTCTGCCTCATGCACAGCCTGCTGACACCTCTCATTCCTGTGGCCCCCACATTTCCTAAATTCAGTGTGGGTCTAAGGTTGATAGAGATCCCACACAAATGAGTATCTTTCCGCAGGCGGGTTCACAGACATGTTGTCAAAAGCTTGTGGAACATGTGTTGTTCTACAAAACAGCACATGCTTTCCAAAGATACCCTTTTTGACGCCAAATAGACTCAGTAGCCCAGGGGCACATTAGAGGGACTGACAGGATGATGGTCTCGCGGGCTGGTTCCACTTTCTTATTAGTGAACATCGGAGAATGCGATACTAGGAAGCGGGAAGGTGAAAGAAAAATCCTTAGCCAATCAGTCTGGCAACAAAGTCCCTGAAATAATCTAAACCTGAAAGTACTGTGGGAAAGAAGAGAAAAAGGCAGCATGCCACACACAGTACATAGCACGTATTGCTGACGCATCGTAGGCAGGTCTCCTTTTCTCTTTAAAGAACCAAAGTTCCCAGACACCCTTACTGATCAACCTGTTCCTAAGGGTAAGATCCATAAGCAGTTTCTAGGAGCTCACTAATTAACATGGAATTGGTGATGTATCTAAGGGAAGAAAAGTGAGAGTCTAATATTAGATAAGATAAATCTGACCGATAAAAAAAGATACAATCATCTGAGTTTTGAAGTAAGCCCGGGGACAAATTATCTTTTCAAAAACGTACAACTATAGCTATGAATAAAGAAAGCAAGGATTTGACTTACTATGGCATCTTTAACGATTTGTTTGGCCACTTGCTCTGGTGTGCAAATCGATGAGGTCTCTGAAATAAGGCGGGTTTCCAGAGGCTAAAGTGGAAAAATGGACATATCAGTTAAAGAAATCAATAATTCTTACAGCGCTCCTACTCACGATTGCTAAATAATTCCAATTTCCCACCTTGGAATAGATTCTTATTTGGGGAGATCAGGTCCATCTGGATTCTAAATCAGTTTCTACCTGGTTACTGTGTACAATTCAGCCCAGCAGCTGAAGCCAGACAAGGAGGCCCTGGCCACTCTCCGTTGGACATGTGGTCTCGGCCCCAGTGGGGGCCATGCAAGCTAGGCCGAGAACACTTCACTGCGACAAGCCCAGAAACACTGGTTCCTTGACTCCTCCCTGCTGGCCAGACGCCCGGCCCACGGCGCTTCCCCAGAGCCCGGGCTGTGCCCCGAGCAAGTGTCCTCTTACGACCAGCACCTCTCTTCCCACGCTACTCCCAGGCCAGCTGAGGACTGAGCAGGGATGGCCCTGGCCCCTATTCAACACTGCAACCGTTTCTTACAGGACCTGCCGAGGCGGCAACGAGGGACCTGGGAATCACCTGAGTGGTCCCTCACGTGGCTGTGAGCTCGTTACTGGGCTGGGGCATCGGAACCCCAAATCTCAAAAGGCAGGCGAAGATCCTCCTCCCTTGTTACCCAGCCCAAAAAGACATTTATGAATTCTTAACTAGCAGGAATTTCTCTTCTTGTCTTTGAACATTTCTGCCTTAATGTATATTATAGCTACTTGTGTAGTTGCAATTTACCTCCTAAGTTCTCTGTGGGCAAGGCCTTCTCTTTTTCCAGTTTTTCTCCCTTTTTTGCATCTTTTTTGTGGCGACATGTACACAAATGCTCAAAAATTCTTTCAAAAGGGAGTTTGAGTTAGAAGTTTCAAAACGAAAGCCTTAAACTGCAGGAGACTGTAAATTGTCTTTACCATGCAGGCTTAAAAGAATTAAATAAAATTAAAACCAGAATATGTCCTTTTAAAATGGAAAAGCACCGCACTTCGTCAAAGTCGAGGATTTCTTGTTAAACCTGAAGGAAGAGGAAGGCCTTTCAAAGTGCCACCGGGCATTCTCCCAGACCACCATGCTGACGTCTGTGGCTAGGAATGCCCAGGATTTAAAAGTACGGGGGCGCCCCCTACAGTGCTCAACCTAGAATTTGACTTACCCCACGAAGTCCGACCAACATTTTCCTGGAGTTTAAAAAAAAAAAAAAGCTTCACATCCAAATCAAATCTTCACGGGGAAATCACCACCCTGTGTCAGCTTTGGCTCCAGACTAAAAGACTGCTTACCCAGTGCTGCAAATCTGCTGCGCAGAACCCAGCTTATTTATTCTAAGGCACACATTTGGCTTACATTTACTCCTTTGAAATAGTGGTAATGTTAAGAGAGGCAGAGCCAAAGAGAAATGACTAGGAAAAAAAGCTTCTAAATCATAACCATCTTTCTGCAGATATACGGTCTATGGAGCATAAGTGCCAATTTTTATGCTGTGGCGTTTCACACTAAGCACTATTATAAAAGAGAAGAAAAACAATCGCCGCGGGTTCGATGTGATAAGTGCCGACTGATTCCTTTAGGTATTTGTTTGCTCAGAGAGTGACCACTATGCATCAAGGCAAACGAGGAAGCTCCTGGAGAAAACGCAGAGCTCGTGCTCGGCTCCGGATCCCCCTCCGGTCGCTGTAGACAATGTGGGTGTCCAGGGGCGAGAAGCACCCCGGAGGAAAACCTGAAGCCGGGGAAGAGGACGGCCCATGTCCCGGGGGAATGCTCGCTGACAAGCCGAGGGTCAGGGAAGTGCGTCTGTACCGAGATGGAAAGAAACAAGGGCACCCGCCATCTGAACATTCAGAGAGAGAGGACGGCCAGCCCGAGGCCTGCGGGTGACCACAGGCGGGGCGAGCTCACGGAACTGAGGTCCAGACACCGGGGGCCTTGACAAACCTCAAGGCCTTTGGACTCCACTCGAGGTGATGGCAGCCACGACCACCACTCTCTCCACGATACAGGCAGCCTCTGCCGACACGCGATACTTCATGTTCACTTTGAACTAGTTAAAATTCACGAGAATTGCAAAATGCGCTTGCTGGGTCCCCTAGCCACTCTTCAGGTGCGCCACACTCACAGTGTTATGTGACCACCACAGCAGAGGGTGCAGACACAGGGCATTTCCAGTGTTCTGGAACATTCTACGCTGCACAAGAGGTGTTTGGTCTTTTGGGGTGGTCGGTTGGTTGGTTGGTTGGTTTTTAAACATGAGGGTTTGAAACAGGAAAGTGAAGAGACCTGCCGCATGCCTGAAAAAGATCCTTAGCGACTCTGTGAAAACAGGCCCCCGGGCGCTGAGGACAGAAGCTGGAAGACCACTGTCGAAGGTCACGAAGGTCATTCAGGCAAAAACATCCATGGCCACCACCACTGGCAGGACAGTGATATGTACGGTTTTTTTTAAAAAAGTCAGATTTGGGGTATTTTCTCAGAGAGGAGCCAAAGGGGTCTGCAGACCCGCCGGATGTGAGGGGTGAGAGGCGGGGCCAGGCCGGCTTCGCGGTCCTCAGCCTGAGCAGCTGTGGCCGCCAGGTAATGAGATGAAAATCACAGGAGTTCCGAGGGGGGATCCAAAGTCCCGTTTCTGAAACGTTAAGTCTGAGATGCCTATCAGACCTCGATAGGGAGACAACGGCCCAGCAAGCAGGTCTTTTGAGTTCAGGGGAGGGAACATTATTTTGAAAGGAAATCATCTCATCTGTTAAAAACACAGGCTGTACTCTCCATCACAAAAAAAAAAAAAAAAAAAAAAAACACCTTCTTGATGCGATAAGGCTTCAAAGATTATTAGCAAAACCCATGGCCTTGGAAAACATGGCTGCATTCTCCGAGATTTCAAATTAAAGTTCCAGAAAGTTCGGAGGCCTCTAGTAGGCACATGAACGGACAGGAACTCGGTTTTCTGACCTATGCAAACACCTGTGGGCCGACGTGTGGCAAGGCGGAGAATCAGAAAAGGGGGTTCACAGCATGAAGCCTCAAAAACGGGGCACAGAGGAATACTTACTTTTGTTTTGCTTTCTTCTGCGAACCCAGGGGTGTCTGTGTCGGGCGGGTAGGCAACCGTGACATAGACGTTATACGGCTTCACCTGCGTGTCAGAAACGACATTCGCCCCTTCGGTGAGCAAGACACAGTTTCGCAGCCGCCCGCGCCAGCCTGCGCCCGCTGCCGCCCACAGGCGGTAACTACTGCCCTGCTCTTCTTGGAAGGTGGCAAGGCCCGAGGGCGACTCGGAAGGAGGAGCACTAGCGCCCGCTCAGAGACGTGATCTCCGAGAGGGCCATTCCGAAACAGCGCAAGCAAGCGCATCCTCGCTTCTAACTCCACAGGACGCCTGGTCCTCGGGTACGGCCATTCACCCCCCTCCCCCTTCCTGGTTCCTTCCACTCTGGCTGCCCGGAGAGGAAAACGACAGCGTGAAAAGGAAGTCCCCTTGGCTCCGCCTGGTCTCCCCGCCGCCACCCACCCCTCAGGCACTGGGTTCAAGGCAACGGGCCAGGGCTGCCTGTCCCCATCAGACTGTCCGTCTGTTTTCCTGCAGGGCTGCTTCTGAAACTCTTGTTAGGTTGATTTCATCCACAAAATATGCTGAGGCCATTCGGACCCCTTCCCCTGGGCCCCTCTGGTGCCACCCAGACCAGGGCCAGAACTACACGCACCCTGAGAGGTCTGCTTGTTCAAGGGCTCCCTGTGGAGCTGGCCCCCACGAGGGGCTCAGGAGTCACCTCCTCCTCCACAGGACCGGCCAGCAGGAATCTACCCCCGGTGGGACCCCCGAGTCACCAGCCAAGCAAAGTTCCTTCCAGCTCCGTCTCTTCACAGCCCCCTCCACCCACCACCTGGATTTCCACCTCGCTCCTCTGAGGATGCAAAAGACAGGTTCTTAGGCTCGCTCCCCTCACCGCCAGGCCTCCACGCTTGACTTCCCCACTCGCTGACACACCCCAACAATTCCAGGAGAGTCCCTGCTCTCCAGCAGCCCTGCTCCACCCTGATTCTTAGTGACCCCTAAGGGCAGGGGTCCATGCCATCGAAATCTCTGCCATGACTTTCGTTGGCCACTGGCTCACTGTTGAGTCCCCGTGATTGGAAATGGACAGGCAGCTGGTCGTCAGGTCAGCCGCCGCATGTCTAAGGAGGCTGAAAAAAGACAACGGCCTCTGAGGGTATCCGGGGTCCCTCCTGATCATGGGGCCCACTTTCTCCCTAGTTCTGAAGACTGTGGGAGGAGCCGGCCAGCCTGGAAAGAACAAGAGGCAAGGGCGACGACGTCCTGGCTGGTTTGGCTCCAGCGCACTCAGGGCGTGGAGAGCTCATTTGCTCAGCATGGACAGGGCGTGTGGCGTCAAGGTCCAGCTATGGCTCTGGGTTCAGGCCAGGCGGTGAGGCTGATGAGCAAGCGTGTCCTCTTCCACTTACATGTGAGAGAGTAACTTTAAAAACTTTGTCTTCCATGGCCTTGCCTTCTATTGTGCAGAGACCAGAGGAAAAGGCCACCAACAAAGCCAGTGTGTGGTCATTTGGCAGCCACTACACAGCCTGGAGCGGACTGCTCTGAGGCGCTGCCCCCCGGCCCCTCTCCGGCACAGTAAGGACGGTAGTACAAGGGCCAACGTAAGGCAGCATTTCAAAGCAGTGTTCCCTGAACGCAAGGCTATGGCTAAGCCTCCACATGGTTAAAACAGGTTTTCAGAACAGCTTTCTGGGGTGGGGTGTGGGGGGGGTTGTCACCATTTGTCAGGGCTGGAAGGAACCCGTCTGATCCCTTTCCGGGCCTGGCGTCCTCTATAACCATGGAACTAAATACTCTCTCAACCCCTGGCTGGAAACCTCCCGAGGCTAATACGCTAACCATTTTGTGTATTCATCCCACAAGTACTGACTCACTACTACATGGTGGTATTGTTCTGGAAATGAAGCACATAGATGCGAACAAAACAGACAAAACCCCTGCCCTCGTGGAGCTGATGGTGTCCTGACACTCTTGGTCAAACAGTTTGTTAAACTCTAAATACATCAAATTATGTCTCTCCTTTCGTTTAATTGATTAATCCCACAACCCTAGCAGAAAAGAAACAAGGCTAGTTATGCATTCCCCATTCTCGCTGAGATGATGCTGACTCCTAGAGATGACCACTTTTTCTAAGAATTTATAAGCCAGGACGTCATCGACTTAAGCTCTTCCCTCAAATACACGCTAATTTTATTATCCGGTCAAAAAGGACAGATTTTTTGTTATAGAAACATCCCCGCAGAATAAAATATCTGGTTAGCCTTATGCAGAGTCACCCAGTAAGACCAAAATGATGCTATGAGCAGTACTTTGTGTATTAAATTAAGCAAGTAAAAACCTCCCAACCGTTTGGCTTCTGTCATAACTATCATCATCTATGCAATGAAAAATGTTAACTTTTTCAGTGCAAAGTTCAGGCGCCGAGCCAATTCTCCACTAACGTCAGATCTACAAATCTGTAATTCAGTATAATGACACGTGTAAAGAAGCTACACACTAACGGGAAACATTTGCTGAGCCCAGAGAAACAGACGTAAAACCGAATACAGTGTTTACCTCCATCTGCAAAGCTTCGGCCAGTCCCCGGATGGCAAACTTGGACGACGAGTAGGCGGTGAAACCGTACAGTCCTACCTGCCCTGCCTGGGAGGACAGAAAGACGATCCTGCCCACCCGGCGCTCCTTCATGGTGGTGATCACGGCTCGGCTGGGGTACACGCTGCCCAGGTAGTTGATGCTCATTAGTCTCTGCAGGGAGCAAAGAGGCCATGAGGCATGTGCAAGGTCAAAGCCGCAAGGCCGCGCTCTCGGGAAGTCGGTCTGCTCGCCAGACGGCATGCAGTGCCTCCCTGCAGCCCAGCTGACCGGGAGCTGAGCGAGCCGGTACATAAGCTGTGATGCTCGGGATCGATGATTAGAATTTGGTTTCGATACAGTCTTGCTTTGTCGCAACGACAGCAGTTGCGTCTTTGCTGAAAAACGGGTCACAACCAGTTCTCGCCTTATAAAAAGTGCACCGCATACTGCAGGTCCTACTCGTTGAAAGACGTTTTTAGGAACGAGCTTCCAAATATTGCTAGCCCTTTACTTCTCAGCTAAAGAAAGACCAGAGACTAGAACAGAGGTTAACAGCCCGGGCTGTGGTTTGAAGCCTTCTTTGCACCATTCACTACCGAGTTGATGATGAACAAGAAAGTCGGACATGCTACTTATTTCTGCAGCTGAAAACAGGGTTAACAATGGTGCCACCTCACAGGGCTGTTGCAAGGATTGAAAGAGGAAACACAAGTCAGACGCTAGTGCAGCCCTGCCCCACAGTTAAGTCTCAATAAACACTGGCGCTTGTATTGTGACGGCTAAGGGCTCACACAGGTACCAAGAGTGTATTTCCCCGTCATCCTGAGAATTCTTAAAAACCTTACATCTTAACCTGGAAATGTAACACTACTTGCATTAAAATGTCTTCATGTTAAAAAGCCTTGTTAAAACGTTACGTCCGTCACCACGTGAAACCAAACACTTCACTGGGGAACTTGGCGTCGATCACGAAACGTGAACTCAGCAGAACGTCAGATAAGTTTCAGAAACGATGCCCAGAAACGTCGGGCGGGCAGGGGGAGTTTTTATTCTGTAAGTTTAAAAAAGGCAGAGGGCAGACTGCATTTACACTGCGACTATTAACTATCTCAAATATTAAATAAAAGTACATGCGCACAGGTGCGAAACCAAGGAAATACAGAAGATTCTAAGTGCCTGTGTTAGGATGCTGGAATTTCCATTTTTTTTCCCCAAAAATATCTTTTACTATCAATCATTATTGTTTTAATAATAAAAATGCTCTAAAAAAGTATTTGAAAAGAGATGGCACCTTGAATCCAAGTGTTACCTTTGGCTCCCTTCAGAGACCCCACTAAAATCTCAGTAAAAAGATTTATTTTTTAAAGCACGAACCCACGAGAACAAAAAAAAATAAGAGCAGTAACATTTTGGAAGTTGAAGAACAGAATGATGAGTGATAACTGGCTCAGCAGAAAGCTGAATGCTAAGCAAGAAGCAGAGAAACTAGAAATCAGAACGGAATCACGTAACACCCAAGAGGTGGTGGGCGTGAGGCCGAAAGGCAGGAGTCCCGACAAAGAGTCTGCTGAAAAACAGTCAGAGGGCAAACCCACCATCATAATCAGAGATTTCAATACCCCTTTTCAATCGCGGCTAGAATAAGTGGACACAAAATCGGTAAGGACGTGCTGGACCTAACTGGCACACTCCACCCCAAACCACAGGTCTTCTCCAGGGCGGTGGCTGCAAGACAGATTATGTCCTGGGCCACGGCACGAGGCTCAGTCAATTTTTAAAAACCGAGTTGTACAAAGCATGTTCACTGACTGCGTGGAATTCAACTGGAAATCAGTTAGAGAAAGATTTCTGAAAACTACCCAAATATCTCTATGCTAAATCACACACTTCTGAATATCCCCAAGGGTCAGAGCAGAAATGGAAAGGGAAATTATAAAACCTTTGTAATTGAATGAGAGTAAAAACGCACCACGCCACACTTGGTGGGGTGTCACAGGTGTGCAGCAATGAAATATCTGTGTTAGGGAAAGGGAAAGGCCTCAAATCCATGACCTCAGCTTCCACCTAAAGCAACTGTAAAAAGAGCAAATTAAAACAAAAGTAATCAGGAAAAAAAAAAAAGAAATAGTAAGAGTAAGAGGAAATAAATAAAATAGAAACAGAAAACAATAAAAAAATCAATAAAAGCAACGCTGGTTACTGAGGGGATCAATGAAATTGATAAACCTCTCATCATACTGGTCAGGAAAGAGACAGGACACAAGTTATCAGCATCAAGAATGCGAGAGGTCACAGCACTACCAACTCTGTGTATCTTAAAAGGGTAATACTGGAATATGGTCAATAACTTTGTGCCGAGAGATTCAATGACTTCGATAAAATGGACAAATTCCTTGAAAGACACAAGCCACCCACGGTCCCTCAAAAAGAAGATACATATGGAGCTAGCTGTCTATCTATTAAAGCAGAAAGTGAATTAAAGTCCTAAACCTTCCCACAAAGAACTCAGGCTTCATTGGTAAATTCTACCAAACACTTAAGGAAGAATAATACCAATTCTACACAAACTCTTCCAGAAAACTAAAAAGGAGGACTACTCTCCTGCTCATTCTATGCAACCAGCCTGACCCTTATTCCGAAACCAGATAATAACAGTATAAGAAAAGGAAAAAAACACAAGAAAAGAAAAGTATCCCTAGAGAATAAAATTAAAACATCTCATAACAAAGAGGGATTTATCCCAGGAATGCAAAGTTGTTTTAACAAATTTAAAATGAATACTGTTAATATACAGATGTTAAATTATAATGTACACCTGAAATTATAGAATTGTATTAACCAATGTTATCCCAATAAACTTAATTAAAAATAAATAAGTAAAATAAAATAAAATGAATCAATGTTAATTCACCATATTAACAAACTAAAAAAAACTCTATCATCATCCCAAGAAATGCAGGAGAAGCATGGGACAAACTTCAATGTCCATTCTTTATAAAAAAAAAAAAAAAAACCCCGGCAAACTAGGAATAGAAGGAATCTTCCTTGAGTTGATCGAGAATCTACTAAAAAACAAACAAAAAAAATGAACAAAAACAAAAAACAAAAACAAAAAGACTACAGCTACCATCGCATACTGAACAATCAGAGACTCAGTGTCTTCTCTCTAAGATCGGGAACAAGACAAGAACGCCCGCTCTCCCACCTGGACTCCATCCACCCTGTGCGGGACGTCCCGGCCAGGGCGACGGGGACCCAGGCGAGAAGGGAAGCTGTGACACTGTTGCAGACGCTATGACCTGGGGTGTCGAACACCCAGGGAGCGCCGGACTTAATCGTGAGTGTAGCAGGGATGGAAAGATCGACACACAAAAATCAACTGGGTCCGTCTTAGCGATGAACATTCAGACACTGAAACGTAAAAAAAAAAGACCGTTTTACACAGGCACCAAAAAATATGAAATGCTGAAAACGACGTGCAGGAAGCATACACTGAAAACCACAAAACCTTGAAGCTGGATGAGTGACGGTGAAGACGGGGTTCACCGGTTCGGAGACAGTGTTGCTAAGACGTCGGGTCTCCCCAGGTGGGTCTTTAGGGTCCATGTAATCCCAATCAAAATGTTAAAATAACTCCCATTAACATCCACACGCAGATAAAGCAAGCAAGACGTAGCTCTAAGAAACCATTAACCCAGGCACGAAAAAGGAGGATGGAGAGACGGGTGCTGGACGTCCTCCGGTTTTGTGACTCACCAGACTAGGCACAGACTTGTGCCCATGACAGAGGCTGATGGCAGCGAAAGGGCAGAGAGCAAGGTCAGCGAGGGCAGAGGGCAGCCCGGTCAGGGGCCAGGGGCCAGGCCTCCAGGACCTCTCCCTGTGGGGTCACAGGGGGTGCCGGGGCCCCGGCAACGAGTCAGGCGGGCACGTGCCAAGGGTCGTGTGAGTGCGTTTTGTGTGCACGTGAACGTCAATACAAGTAAAACTAAAAACGAGAACCCAACCCAAAAAGTAACCGAGACAGAATTAACGTCACATAAAAATGAACTCTCGGCTTCGGAAAATGCACGACGCGTGGTAGTGGGTGTTCTGCCAGGGCTCGCTGATGGTGAGCCCACACCTGGACTTGCCTAGAACAAGGCAAGTGACCGAGAGGGAGGAGGCCAGAGGGGCCGTGGAAGGGGACGTCCCCCACCGCCTGGGTTCAGGGCAGCCAGGGGACAGAAGGCCTTTTTGTAGGTGCAGCTATGGCCAGAGGGGCGAGGTAACAACGAATGATGCCTGGAACGAGGTCTTGTCACCAGAATAGAGGCACCGAATTTTGGGTTAACAGTCTCCCTTTTTAGAAGGCTACTTCTCACGGGGAGCAGGGCCACTGCCAACAGCGCCTATCAGCCGCTCGAGCTCCTGTGCTGGTCTCTGTCCCCTCCTCCTGCCACCCGGCACCCGGGGACTGCCCACCACCGTACCTCCATCCACTCCCAACATCACAACTTCCTGCCTTAACTACCCCACCAGCTCCTAAAAGTCTTCCTGACACGGCGAGTGGAAAAATCCTTTAAAAACTGAAATGCAGATCACATCGCCACCCAGCCTGGTTTTTACAAATTCTCAGGGGGTTCGGAACTAACATCCAAACTGCTGACGGTGGCCTCCATGGCCCCAGAGATGTGGCCCTGCCCCACTCCGCCCAGCCACCCAGGCCCCGAGTCCTCCCCGGTGTGCGTGCTCTCCCCACCTCGGCCCCCGCACCCACCGGCTCCCCCCGCGGACGTCTCTTCCCCCGTCTCTTCGGCCCATGCTTCAAGTCCCAGTCCCCGAGGCTGGGTCCCCTGCCACACCACCTAACAGAACTCCCTCTGCTCCTTCCCTCCTGTCACCCACAGCACGTCCTCCGGCCCAAAATCTCTGCCGATCTGCCAGGACAGTGCCTGACCCACTGGAAGCTTCCGATCGTTCGCGGGTGGGATGCCAAGCGGAAGGGCGTCAACATTCACTAAGCAGCCACCGCGCGCTAAGCGTCAGGCACATGTTATGCTACTTCATCCTCACAGCTCTGGGGGGCTGTCTGTCCTGTTCGCAGAGACGGGAGCCGAGCTCAGAAGAAAAGCTGAGGCCCAAAGGACGAGAATGTTCTGCCTGGGCGCAGGCAGCTAGCAAACAGTCAGACCTGCAACCGTGAGAACTGAGGTTTCAAACTGGTTTAGCCTGATGCCAAAGTCCATCTTTTTCTTCCTGCTGTGCCAGGCGGCTGGGGAACAGAGAGCAAAGTAATGTGGGTGGGTGCAGGTGTGGAAACGTGCTGGTGGTGTGGGGAAGAAGTACACTGTGACCTTTTTTTTTTTTAATAAAATGAAGGAAGGAAAGAAGGAAGGAAGGAAGGGGGGAAAGGGAATGGTGAGAATGGGAGACAAAGTTACGAGCAAAGTGAGTTTTAAAAGGTTAGAATTGTGCATTTTTTAACATTTCAACAGGCTTCATATTACAGTTATTGTACTTCTTTCATCTCACCTGCTTCACATTTCCTCCTTGTCACTGACACTCACACACATTCATCCACCTGCGATCAGACACCTATTTTCTTCAGTCCTTGCTCACAATTAGGTACCCCCACAAAAACATTCCCTCAATCATCTTCCTATTTCCATTAGACGCACAATCTGTGCACCCTGTGTCCCCAGACACGTCCTGCTTCCCGACGTCCTAGCTTTACAACTACACATTTATTTATTACAACTAGACCACAACTTCTACCTCGACCCTCTCTTTGCCCTCCACATTCCGTCAAGGTGAGTCTTTCGTGAAGATTGTAGATCTTAAGTGTTCTCAATGTTTGAAAAACGATAGCTATGTGAGGTGATGGATGTGTTAATCAACTTCATCGTGGTAATCGTTTCACAGGGTAAACACGTCTCCCTCCAGGTCACCTGTCACACACATACACCCTCCTCCTCCTTTGCTGGCCACCTCCACAGTCCTTCACCTCGGCACTTCACGCCACGATGAAACTACAACTGTTTTCCCCAACTGACTCTGTTGAAATAATCTTTAAAATCTCCCTTTGGTTACTCATAGATTAAGGCAGACAGGTCAAGACAACTGTCTTCCTGTCCCGTTGATAAAGGAGCCTTTAAGACAACTCGAGTCCCGGGTAAGGCATTGCTCTGCTTCTATCCACATCCTGACTTGGCTGTAACTCAGGGTATGTGGTGCGTCCCCCAAGTCCACCAGAAGCAAGATGTCTAAGCTACTGCTGCAGCCGTCTCCTCTTCTGTACGAGGGGATGCAACGTCACTCTGCAGAGCAAAACGCCCGACACCCACTACCACGATAAAGGCGCCACAGAGCACTGAGAAAAAGGCGGTTGGTGCCGTATCAACGCAAAAGAAAGTTTTGCACTGAGAGACTTCAGATCTGCTGTCTATTTCCTCGGGGCTGAAGTAAGTGCCTAAGGGAGGTTTCCATGGCAACCCTCTTTAAAAATATGAGCATAAATATGATGCCTTATCTTTGTAGTCTTGATGTGAGAATTCTTTCTAAAGAGTCTGCTCTTCGACGTTTTGGTTTTTCAGGGTTAGAAATACTGATACTTGACATGAAAATCCAGTCTCTCTCGGCGCACAAGGCGCTTTCTTTGGTTGGACGGTCACGACACAGGGACCAAACCCTCGTCTGGCCTTCCTCGTCTTCGAGAGCTCCTAGTAAATCTGAACGCACGTCACCTATTTCATGCGCAAAGCCTTTCTCCGTGGCCTTGTATTACTTTTAGTGTCTGGCCTACCTCGATGAGCAAAAACCAAATTTTTACTTACTTCAAAAGAACTAACTTCGAGATCTTCAAATTTTCCCGAAACTGACGTTCCCGCACAGTTTACAAGCATGTCCACTGGGCCCAGTTTCTCCTGTGCCTGGAAAAATTAATCATGGCACACATTAATGAAGAGAAAAGAAGAATCATGTAGCAACAAAATCAATGCCAAAAAATAAAACCTATAAAGCTATTAAAACTGTCAGGAAGTTTACTAATTCCAAGCCACATGGCAAAATAAGAAGAACCAATCGAAAGGCACATAAATGAATTCCAATGAGCCCAGCCTCTTACCTGTTTTATGACATTCTCTACTTGGCTATAGTCTTGAGATACGTCAACTGATATACAGAGCACCACCTGTTAGAAAGAGAAAACAATAATTAAAGCTATGCAGGTGTCTGAAAGTACTTCTAAAAGACTTTTTAAAAATTAAAGTCAATTCTTTCCAAAAGATAGGGAGTTCAATCATTAATGTACAAATTCCACTGTTTGAAATCTACTGACAATGCAATTAGTACAGTCTAATTTTCTTGGCCGTTTTCACAAAAAACGGTTTTGAGCAAACTCAAAAGAAATGTTGGCCAAAGGGCACAAACTTTCAGGTATAAGGGAAGTTCTGGGTGTGTAACGTCCAGCATGGTGAGCGTTATTAATACTGTGCTATTGAATACCTGAAATTTGTTAAGAAAGTAGATCTTAGGTATTCTCCCCACGAAAAAAAAAATGATACCTATGTGAGGTGATAGATGTGTTAAACAACTTGATTGGGACATTTCACAATGTCAATGTATATTAAATCATCGCACTGGATATCTTAAATACATACAATTTTTATTTGTCGATTATACCTCAAAAAAGCTGGAAATAGAAATAAAAATAACGTTAAATGCTTCTCTTAAAATGCCACTACTGTACAGTGACAGAAAGTAGGTCGGTGGCCACCTACAGCCAGTCACGGAGGACGGAATGGGCTGCAAGGGCCAAGGCCGCCCCGGGTCCCGGCTTCCACGGTGGCTCCGCACGTGTCTCCATCTGTCAAAAGCCACTGAGCTGGAACCCTTTAAATGGGTGTGGTTTATTGCATATAACGTCTACCTCATAAATTACATAACGAATACATAAATTATAAACACATTCCATCTCAGGTTATTAATATCTTAAGTTGTTAAAAAATATCATATAACAATAAATCCGATAAACAGGTTTAAAAACTATTCCCCTCGGAGGAGTATCAGAGCCAGGACAGCCTCAGTGGGTGGCAGAAGACAGAAGCCAACATCCACTCCCAGCAGCCACCACCTCGGTTTGGGCGCCCCTGAGAGGCTGAGCCACAGGACATTATCCTACGAGACAACGGTAGATCCGGGCCCGCGGGAGCCGAGCTGGGGGCCGAGTCACACTCAGTTCACGCTGAGGTTTCCTTGAGAGCCCTGACTCTGGACTGACCGGGCCCCTGAGCAGAGCCTCTCGAGGCGGTGACGCCGAGCTGAGCCCCGGGGCCCACTCAGCACAAAGCGGGCCGTGCCCAGGGGTGCGCAGCATGCGGGAAGGGCTCGGCCTGTGCCGACCATGGAAAACAAGTCCTCTCAGTCTTTGAAAAGGAAGGGAGGAGGACAAAAGGGGGGGAACACATATATCGGGGCTTACTCTGACAGAAAGCTGTGAAACGGAATCTGGGACGACTAAGAGGGCGGACAATGGGATTCTGTTTGATCTGACTTTCTGGGCGACGTTTTCAAAGCAGAGCTCAGACGCCCGACAGAGGGACGTTCTGTGCTCCCAGGAAGGTCGCTGAGAGACGTGGAAAGGTGCTCTTGACCTCTCGGCCTTTCCATGAATTGTCCCGTGTTGACCCCGGCTGCCACGCTCAGGGGTGGACAGGACGTGGCGGGTCAGGGGGCGCTAAGGACCCGACGATGCGCCCACGTGCAGCTGTGGGGGCGGGGTGGCGGCCACGGTGCAAAGGGCACGCACGTCACTCGGAAGGCCTGGCTTCCAATCCTGTCCCTCTGTCAACGAGCTGAGCAGGACCTGAGAAGGGGACAGTGGCCTCGCCAGTGCAACAGGGGCGACCAGGATCCCTTCCAGCTCTGAGAGGCCACGGTGTGAGAGATGACTCTGCACCGGGGAGGCCCAGGAGTCCAATAAGAAGAGACCAAGGGCTGCAGGGTTTCCAGGCCGGAAGCCTTACTCGGTGCAAGGGACCCTATCCAAACGACCAAAATTCCCGAGAAAAGGAAACAGCCGCCTTCGCAAATGCCACCTGGACCTTTCTAGACTTGAGGACTCACCTTTGGATTGTACACCTCCCACCCCGCCATCACTGCATAGAAAACAGTTTTTTAAAAAGGGAGCAGGAATCATCGTATTAATTTTTAAACATAACAGTATTCGATCACTGGGCACAAGCGAAATTTCAAACCAAGTGTTAACAAAGTACCAGGAAAAAAATGTCCACAGGGCACTGCTTATGCCAAGTGGTGTGACAAGCCCGTTCTGGGCCAGCAGAAGGATCAAGCTCCCTCTGGCCCACCCCCAGCCCTGATATCTTCCCCTCCCCTGGTGTGGAAATCAAGACCTTCCCACATGACCTAAAACCTTCCAAGAGGTGAACAGGGGCGGGAGCACTGATGAGGTCCCTAGCAGGCAAGACTGGCTGTCAGCCACAGCATTCGAACTTCATGGTTTTAGATATTTCCTTCTGTATCAGAAGTTACGTGAATGTGAAAAGAAAAAATGGGGCGATTTGCTGAGCTGGCAGCTTTCCAGTGTTGGTGGGCTTCAGAGAAAGGGGAACAGGCAGAGGCCACAGGACTAGAGAAAAACTCACATACACGCATAAGCAGGTGTAGACGAGGACTCTACCTGCAGCATCAAAAGCAACAGCAAAAAAAAAAAAAAAAAAAAAAAAAAGCTAAAGAACCTAACAATCTCTAAAATATTCTGGAGAAGAAAAGAGGCAATTAAAAAAAACTATAATGAAATACCATTTAAAACCCATCAGAAAGGCAAAAGTTAGAAAGTCAGCCAATACTAAGAGTTATCAAGGCGTATGGGGCAACAGGAGACCCCAGCCACTCTGATGGAACTGTGACCAGTTTGATGAGGCTGAAGACATGCGTATGCTCAACTCAGCAATTCCACTTCCAGGTATATTCGTGCAAAACAAACCAGCAAAAAACCTAGAAACAACCTAAACATCTACCAACAGTAGAACTGATGAATAAAAGGTAGTCCATACATACAAGACAAGACTATACAGCGGTAAAAAAATGACTGAACTATTTTACTTTATGCAGCAACGTAGAAGAATTTTAAAAAATTGTATTGAGTGAAGAAATCAAGTTGCACAAGAATCCATAAAGAACGATGCCATAAAATCCAGAGAGAGAGAGAAAGTAGGTTAATGTTTGCCTAGGGATGGAAGGGGTTTGGGAGGGAACGGGGAGTGACTTAATGGGTAGAGATTTTATGGGATGATGAAAATATTCTAAAATTAATTCCGATGATGGCTGTGCAACTTTGTGGATATATTAAAACCATTGAATGGTATATCTTAAATCAGGGAACTGTATGCTAGGTGAATTATATCTCGATAAAGCTGTCTAAATCAATGATGCAGAAGTAAACAATATACTATTTACGGTCACATACATTTATGATCGAATTATAAAGAAAAGCAAAGGAAGGATCAACACCAGAATCAGGCTGGGGTTCCCTCTAGGAGTGACACACAGGAGGAAGCTGACGTGGGCTCTCTCGGTGGCTTCGGGGCCCCAGTGAATTCCATTTCTTAAGCTAGGCGATAAGTGTGTGGTTATTAATCTGTTATTATGTTTTATAGTGAAATATATATATACACACACACACACCATTTTATTCATTAAACCGTTCCATAACCAAAAAAAAATTTTAATGCCCTTTCCCCCTTAAGTGTTTTGTATAAAGTTGATTTAAATAATTAAAATAAAATCATTTTCTAGAAAAGCATTATTATTTGGTCATTTGTGTGTGCGTGTGTGTGTCAGAGTCTATACATTTTTGTAATAATCTGAAATTCTGGACAACTCAAACAATTTCACCTTTCAAAAATAGTCTAGTATATATTTTAATTTGGAAAATCTTACATCTTTCAATGAACTAGTCATAGTTGAAGTAATTCTTTTTTCCCACTATACAACTGTGTCGATTCATACAGAGAATGAATCAAGAAGATCATGATTTTTACCTGTTTATCATTAATAGAGTGTTTTTCAATTTCTTTCTTTGCCTGCAGCAGCCTGTCCTAAAAACAAAAGAGAACAATTAGTTCTAGCGACTGTCTGTCTGCTTGTTTATTTAAAAGGAGAGAAAAAGCATTTATTTGTACGAGTATTTTTTAAGTCCCAGAAACACACAAGACCGCATAGCGATGGGCCACAGTCTGAAAAAAGGAAGAAGCTGTCGAGCACATTAAGCTATGGCTACGTGACAGCAAGTTTAAAAATTCATTGCATAGAAAGATAACAGAAAAATCAGTGAACTTCAAAATCCTAATTAACAGTATGACATGCTCATGGTTACCTTACCAATTCTAATCAATGCTTTGATCTGACATCATTTAGATGACATAAAAGAAGAACCATATGGATATGCAATGCTTCCCAAACTTCAGGGCACACATGAGTCCACATCAAGAATGCTTTCAATAGGAATCGCCCGATATTTTCCTCCTCTATCTATAAAAGCATACACAGTAAAAATCACTTTTTAGATGGACTGGGGAAACCTGTGGCCGGCTACTCTCAAAACTACTCTTAAGACAAGCGAAGTTACCCACAGAGCTGAGTAACTCTTCTCAGGTCTCGATGTTACGCGTTGCACTCATTTTCAAGATGACGAATAGCAGTTTACAGTGTCTTAATGTGCTCTAAGAGCGGTCACTGACATTCATCCTCATGGCAGAGAACAAAAGGGGAGAGCAGTCCTTTGGAAAGACACGACGTGTCTATGATAACATAACATCGTTCTAGTAACGAAAATATGCACAGCCTGACTTTATCGACATCGGGATACAAAGCTTCATCGGAAGATAAAGAACTTGTTGACGCGGGAAGGCGTGTCTGCTCTTTCGCCTCCAGCCCAGCGAGGACCTCAGAGTGAGCTTCTGAGCCCCCGAAACCTGGGCCTCCCCTGCCTCCTCTCTCATGTGCCTCGTGTCAAATGTTGGCACTGTTGAAGTCGCCCCGAATGCCATTTTACTCCAGTTGTGTTTCCTCTCCCGTAGGGTGGCGTCGATGCCAAAGCAAACTCACTGTGAGAGAAGGCGGGGTCTAAATAAAAGGCTAATTCTGCCTTTCTCGATTTTAAAAAGAAGTCAGGGACATCCAAGCCTAATTCTGTGTCGTCACGTGAACACTGCCATCGCCAGGGTCCTGCTCACCTCTGCACCCCCACCCAAGCAGTCACCATATACTGCGGTCCTTTCACGGGGGAATCCGAGTCCCCAGGCGCGGAAGCCACGCCGGCATTCCCACCGCTCCCACCAGCCCCGCTCCACGTCTTCATTCAACAAATATGTTCTAAGCACCTGCTCCGAGCCACCTGTGCCGGCACAGAGCTACCGCAGCTGACACGGGGCCCCTTCCCCCGCCCCGAGGAGCAAGAGGACGCCACGGCTGTTCACGTGACCACGGCGTCACTGCTTCGGGCTGTGGAAGCAACTCTGGCAAGAACAGACCCCGAGTAAAAAGGAAAACAGACCCGTGTCGACGTGACCCAGAAAAATGCATGTTTTGCTAAACTGCTGGGGAGCAGAGAGACTCCACTGTGGGTCTGGGTATCACTAGAGATGTGTGTCATGTCATAAGCAGATTAGAGAGAAACCAACACGTCCTGGGGGACTCAGGTATCAGCTCCACAATCGCCTCTGTGGGCCGCCCCCTCCCTCCCCCACGGCCAGGTGTGCCGCTCAGCCCGCCCCGCCCATCGCGGGATACAGGGCGTCTGTGCTGTTGCCTAATAGTTGCTGGCACTAAATAAACATCTGTGGAGCTGGCCTGACTTCAGTGACGGAGCCTCTGGCCTGAAATAACCTGTGGTGCAGGAATGACACCTCCCACTGGCGACCGGTCGGATCCCAGCACAGGTGTCCGTGGTACGGCCTCTTCCGCTAAGGAAAGGATGAACAAGTGGGTTAAGCAACCACGTACCTCATTCCGCGCAACCAGAGTTATAAATGCTCCTTGTTTGTAGCACTCGATAGCAATGCTCTTCCCAATGCCACTGGAGCCTCCCGTGACCTAAAAGAAAAAGAAAAGAAAAAAAAAAAGAACTCAGGACTTGGAATGTCCCTTCTTTGGGAAGTTTATTTACAACAATTAAGATGGCTCTAAAAACCAATCGGCAAGAACTAGATTTTTAGCTGTTGTAGCTTCTTCATCCCAGACGTAATGAATGGGACAGTGCAAATGTGGAGCCTGCACTGCCGGCGGGGGCCGCGCTTGCCCTGGGTGTGAACTGTAAACTGCACACCCATAGTACGTTTCTGAGTTCACTGGGAGGAAAGTGCCCTATCAATCCAGCTAATGAATAATACATTTGCCTGCCTTTGTGTCTGAATCAGCAGAATCTCATTTCCTCACTGCATGGCTACACTTGCCATGCATGGCTAGCTCTCCGAGAGTTGAAAAGGACGCTTATATCTTGACATTTTTAAATGACGGCTGATGACAAAGTATTATACGATCACAGGGTAACCCTGAGAAGTACAGCTTTCCTCCCTGCACTATGCCCCTCACCGGCACAGCTCAGCCACGCCCGCCGCCCTTCGGCTCCAGAGTCTCTCCCCCACCCCGGGACCGGCCTCTGCATGCCCCCTGTCCCCTGCCAAGGAAGTTCTCCTCCCTCCGTGCCTCTGGCTGGCACCTACTCACTCATATAAACTGGCTCAAACACCCCTTCTCAGGAAGGCGGTCGCCGGCTGCCCCGCCCCCACCTCGACCCACTTTTCCGCAGGGCACCCTTTTTCCCTTCAGTCTAGGCCCTCACAGAATCAGCCACGGATTCCTCTACGTGACGACTTCATCCACAGCCATCCCTCCTATCGCTGCCCCATAAACTTGACTGAAAATGCCACTATATCCCTAGCACTTAGCACAGCACCTGGCATACAGGAAGGACTCAATATATATTTAACTTAATAAGACAAATGCATATTACCTTTCTAGTCATTTTCCCAGTGCAAATTGCATAACATGGGCCAGGGGAGGAGTAGGGGGCTCAGTGCTGTCAGGCAAAGGGGTAAGAAAGTGTCAGAGACACATCAGTCTTTCCAGGGGACTGTACCCTACCTAAAAAATAATTAGATCGTAATATCTAATGTCAGAAACTAAAAGGCTTCACAGTATTGCTTTACATAGCTCTATCAAAACGTAACCATTTCCCTATAGTCAATTAGATTATTTGGAATATTTTACTGTTAGACATTAAACACGCTACAGTGAAAAATCTCAACCCCCTCCCATTTTAAAATCCTCAGGATGGCCCTCGCACACAACTTTCTGAGCCCCGGGCGACACTGCTCTGTAGCCTAATCTCTCCAACATTGAGAGTTCTTTGGAAAATCTCAATTATCAATTATCTACAGGTTACTGTGAAAACATACCGGTCGCCTAGGCAAACGGTCACCTCTGAGGAGATGTCTGCTATCGAGATATTTCACGGGTGGTTTGGGTTGATTAATTTGCATCAGACATTCCAATTCCACGGCAGTTCTCGGGACCCCTAAAAATGCTATGGCTGTTCATGATGTCGTTTCTGCTGCTTAGATGTCTCCACCCAACGTCCCCCATGGACCTATATTTCCAAATCCTCCCTCTCCTGCAGAGGCCGGTTCCAATGTCCCCTCCTCCAAGAAGCTTTTCCTGACTCTGTCACTCAGTGCCATCCTTTACCTGTCACTTTCTACTCTGTGCACATTTATGTACGTGTCTTCGCCCCTTGCCAGATTACAAGTTCTTGAAGTACCAAGTCCAATTCATCTCCCTTATTCCTAGCGCAGCGCCTTGCACAAGCATTTGCTAAATAAACACTCGCCTGCCTTAATTTACGAAATGGTGTATGGTACCATTTCTCTGAAAGATACGATGACAAGAAAACTTGTAAGTAAAATCTCCCTATTTGTTATTCAATAAATTAATGAAAGTTGAAGTTATGAGGTTATTGAGAAAATGTATAGGTTGTAAAGTGCTATGTAGATATTAGCTATCGTTATTATTGTTCTTTCCTAGACTATAATAGGTAAACTAGCTGTGTAAATTTAATGCACAGCAAAGAACTATTCCACGCTGATGACTTAAAAGATTTTTCTATAAGAACAAGAGTCAGAATTCAACTTTTAGGTCATGTTCCATAGGAAACTAACCTTCCAGTCTAGCCAGCTAATTCTTAAAAGGCATCTAAGAATATACATAAGCCAATTCTAGTCTCTTATTCTAAGAAAATATAAGAGATTTTCATAATGAAGAAAAATGGTAAATAGGTATTGAGTTGTCTGACAATTGGTAAACCCAGATATGGGACACTAAAGATGATAGTTTAATTTCCTTTCTTTATCACTCCCTCTTACTATTCACTGCAAATGTTTACGTTACTAACTCTTTAAGCACACCATGCGCCTCTTATAGAAGGCAAGAGGGGGTGGTTTGTTGCAAGGATGGCTCCCAACCATCTCTAAAAAAGGGAGAACTTGATTTTCCAGTACTCAATTAAACAGCTTTGTAAAATCCAGCTTATTAAATAAATATGTGCCCTGTAAGACTTCTGCACAGCTTTACCGCTGTAATTAGGGAGATAACACTAGACTAGAAGCATTGTTCTAAAAATGAATAGTTACGACCTAGTCTGTTCACACTTTCACATAAGCAGACATTCTATACACTGGCTCCGTCTCCTAACACCACCTGGTCTAGTCCTAACCCATCTCAAGAAAAATAACTACACTTTCACTCTCCTTATGACATTAAAAAAGAAGACAGATGGTGCCATCGTGTGAATTATTCATGTCACCCTCACATTATTTATGGCATATTAAAACTGGATGGTGAAAATAAATTCTTCTGGGTTTATCCATCCAACAGACTTCTTTATCACCTTGCCTGCCTATGGCCTGTAGCATGATGGAAGGACCAGAGTCCAGGTTAAGTGAAACTTTCTTATAAAAACTGACTGCATTTGGCTTTATCTTTTTCCAAGTTATGCTCTGCAAATGTAAGTTCTGAAAGAATCCAACTTTTAAAGCCATGTTTTGTGACAGTTCTCTTGTGGATGTGGCACTTTCAGGATTTAGCATGATTGCAAAGTTTTGCCTCTCTCTCTCTCTCTCTCTCTCTCTCTCTCTCTCTCTCTCTCTCTCTCTCTCTCTCTCTCTCTCTACGGATTTACACTCACCTCCTCATCTATCTTCCATACCAGGAACGGCAGGAGTTGGAAATATACTGATAGTTTCACAAAAGAGAAATGAAATACCTTTTCTCCTTCACAAACGCTTGTCCAGGTTTAAGGCACACTAAAAGACGGTCCTATCCTATCACTGTGCAGCGGGGAGAACCGGCTCTCGGCGAGACTCGAGTATGTATGTCACCTCGGGCACCAGGATTTGTGACGCCAGCTTTGTAACTAGCTCTCCTTACTCAGAACCTCGCGCCTCGGTGTGCACCGGGGTGGGGAGATCCAAACAGGAAAACAGGATGAGAAAGCCACCGCAAATGGTGAAGCGCTGGGCGCAGGTAAGGAGGCCCTGTCGCTCAGTCTAGGACAGGTGCCACACCTGAGAAAAGGGACCTCTGAAGACATGAGCTTCCGGTGAGAATCAAAACCAACCCCATCCACATCCCCCTTCGTTCCTAAAGCGCCAGCCAGGTCGTGTAGCTCATCCCTGGGTCTCCGAAATGATGGCAGAGGACTGCGCCGAAACAGCAGTCAGCCGACCCCGGGGCTGAGCTCCGAGAGAGAGAGAGAGAGAGAGAGAGAGAGAGAGAGAGAGAGAGAGAGAGAGAGAGAGAGAGACAGAGAGAGGAGAGAGAGAGAGAGAGAGACAGACAGACAGACAGGCAGTGTAGACAAGACAGAAGCGTCCCAGCCCCGCCAGCCAGGACCGCTCGTCCCCCAGGGAGTCACTTCCTCGATCCCTCCGGCGACTCGCCTCTGCCCCTCGCCCAGGCCATCACCACCCCCGCCCCCTCCTCGCGCCCCGGGAGGCCCCGCGCGGTCACCGACCGCGGCGCCCTGGGCAAAGTTTCTCTCTGCCTCGCGGATGCTCAACTGACTCATGGGGACAAACACTGAGGACAAAAACAGCCGCATCCAGGGATGCCCCGAGGATTACGGAGCGGGTCCCGAGCCCCCGGGGCGCCGAGCCCCGGCTCGCAGGCGCTGTCCCCAGCAGGCGCTGCGGTCCCCCGCCGCCCCGGGAAGGGCCAGCTGCGGGTCCCCGAGGCCGTCCGCAGGGACGGCGGCGGGGTGGCCGGCGGCGGGGTGGCCGGCGGCGGGGGGCCCTCCGCGGCCAGGAAGGGCGGCCGAGCGCGCCGGGGGCCACTCACCACCACGTGCGCCCCGGGCAGGGCGAGGGGCTTGGGGCTGATGAGCGGGGACAGCATGTAGAGCAGCAGCACCAGCGCCATGAAGACGGTGGCCACGAGCAGCAGCATCGCTCGGCCGGGCTGGGGCGCGCGGGACTGGGCGGCGCCGGCGGTCACGCGCGGCCGCGCGCACGGGACGCGGGCTCCCGCTCGCGGCGCGGCGCGGGGGGGGGCGGCGAGGGGAAGGGGAGGAGCCGCGGCGGGGCGGGGCTTCCCGCCGCGGGGGGCCGGAGGCCGGCTGGCGGGGTCCCGCGTCCCCCGCCCACCGCCACTCCCCCGCGGCCCCGCGCCGCCCCGCCGCCGCCCTCGGGAGCGGGGCTCCCGCGGCGGCGCCACCCCGGAGCGCCTCGGCGCGGGCGCGTGGCGGGCGCGTCTTAGGACCGCGGAGAGGTGGCCTCCCGACCTTGCGGAGCGCGCGTCGGGGCGTGCGGTTCCGCCTGGAGTGTCGCCGAGTGTCGCGGCTGGAGGCGCTTGCGACAGTTCCAGACGCCGGCTGCGGGGGTCGCGGGACCCTGCTGGAGCCTGGGGGCCCAGGCGTGAGGCTCGGCATGCTTAGAAAATGATCACAGCCCACTGTCGCTTTTCAGAGGACCGGGGGAACCTGAATGTAGTGTTTTCAAGATCGCCCGGATAATTCACTTTCGTTGAGCTCAAAGTTCATCTTTTTTACCAAATTAAGGTTGTTCTTTTTTTAAAAAAGCTCGAGATCTAAGTCACATCCCGATTTAAAGTGCATAAGAAATGTTTGTTTAAATATAGTCAGAGTTGTGCAACCATCGCCATAACCAATTTTAGAACATATGGTAGACCTTCCCCACCCCTAAAAGATCCCATTCCGTTAGCAGTCACTCCCCCCATTTTCTCCCAAAACCGCCTAGCCCCAGCGATTGCCAATATTTCTGCCTCTAAAGATTTGCTTATTCTGGATATTTCATATAAATAAAACCGTCCACTCGGTAGCCTGTTGTTTCTGGCTGTTTTTTCACTTAGCATAATGGTTTCAAGGTTCATCCATGTGCAATGTATCAGTATTTAATTCTTATCAACAACTATATTCCATTGTCTGGATACACCACATTTCATCTATCCAGTCATCAATTGAGGGACATTTAGATTGATTTCACTTTGGGGCTATTATGAATAATGCTGCTGTGACGTCATGTACAAACAAGTTTTTGTGTGGACATATGTTTTCATTTCTCTTGAGTATATACCTAGGAGTAGAATTGCTGGATCTTGTGGAGGGAAAAACGGGTTCCATGGCAAGTAACCTCATAGGGTGATCTGCTCATAAATTCCTAACTGGGCAGGTCATGGTGGGAAGTCACGCCCCCTGCATGTAACTTGTTTAGTAAAAGGCTTATCTTTGCCTTAGGCAAGCCCTATCTATTGTTTCTGTTCATCTAGGTTAACACACCTGTGAAATGCATCTTTTCAGACCTTTCCTTCTAAAATGTTACCACCCTGAAGAGAGCAGAGTCTTAACTTTCCTGTAATCTGATGCCCACCTTGCTTTCTACGACCTCCTTATCTTCTGTACTTCCCTCTGTAATTCCAAATGCATCAAAGAAGCTGCAAACTGTCATTTCTTGGAAGCGCTTAACTCAATGTATTGAGATCTTGCTTCCAGGCGTATCCTCTGTTTGGCTCAAATACGTTTTTATAAAAATTGTCTACAGATTTGGACAAATTGTTTTTACATATGCAAGTTTATGGTGACTCTGTTTCACGAGAATGGACACCGTTTTCCAAAGCAGCGGCACCATTTTACATTCCCGCCAACAATGTGTGATGATGGTTCTGATATCTCTACATCCTCACCAGCACTTATCTTCTTTATTAATTATAGCCTTCCTCGTTGGTGGGAAGTGACATTTCACTGGGATTTTCACTTGCAAAAGGCACATATTTGTTGTTTGCTTGCTTCCTTTTCCCTTTTCGTCGTTGTTTTTAGAAATACTAAGGAGCTCAGGAACAAAGGGATTGAGCTGTTTTTCTTCTTTATTAAGTTATTGCCCGGAGTTAGCCAAATCGCAAGGTTTGAAGGTGCCGTCCCCAAGACTTCTAACACCAATTGCAAGTTGGGGGGTTCCCAAACCACCTTCCATTTTGGTAATTCTCTAGAAGGACTCAAATAACTCATGTTTGTACTCATGGTTATGGTTTCTGAAAAAGTCAGCTAAGGGAAGAAGTGCATAGGGCAGAGCCTAGAGAGCTCCAAGTGCAAAGCTTCTGTTGTCCTCTCCCGTGGAGTCAGGGTGGTGACACTCCTGGCATTGGTGTGTGACAATACGCATGAAGTATTGCCAGCCAGGGAAGCTCATCTGGTGTCCAGAGTTTTTACTGGGCTTCATTATGTAGACATGAGGGACTGATTGCCCTTGTGGCTGAACTCAGTTTCTGACCAACTGACAATGCGTGATACAAAGCTTCCACCTAAATCACATGGTTGTCTTTCTGCCATGGCCAGCCCGCTCCTTAAAATCTAGTTTGGTCAGCCCTTATCTAAATAAACAAAGACACTCCGATCAGGTGTGACATAGATTACCTCCCAAGAGCCAAAGACAAAGGTTAGACCTTCTCTTTGGGCAAGGCCAAATTCATCATGACACAGGCCACTACCTGGCCTCTGTCCAAAGCCCTCCAGCAAAACAAGCAGATGTCTAACATTTGGAGGAGGCAGTGTGGAGTAGGAGGCTCTTAACTCAGTTTCTTTGTAGATTTGACCTTGCAATAGATTGTGATATTGGCGTCGCAATCTCACTGATGAGACAATGCCAGTGTTACACTGCATCACTCTATCAGGTAGAAAAACAGAAAGTTGAGGTGATTTGGGAAAAAAAGAAAGAAAAAAGAGAAAAATATGGCCACAGCACCATCTTCCCCTGTGAGAAGAGCTAGATAGTGATAGCAGCATCCTTCCCCCACCCCTCCTCCAGATCTTCCCCAAAATCGGAAGACTCTATCTGGTGGGGACTTTTCCTTAGTCCCCCTCATGCTGAGTGTGAGCGCACACTCGTTGAGGCACATACGGCAGCCCTTTGTGCCTTTATCTTCCCCTCTCCTGTTCTAACTGCCTGTTTCAATTCCCTATTAGACCTTTACTCTGAGGATGATACACAATGTGCTATGTCCATTTGATGTGGCATCTCTTTGCTCATTGTTGGACCTACGGGCTATAAAATGTGCTTCCTGGTCTGAAGAAACATAACTCGGAGGTCGAAACTGGTGAGATATCTTCTGGTTCAGTCCTTTACAATATTCTGAGCATTACATCTATCTCTGGGCCTGCAAAGTCGAGTCCAGACCATGTCTATTCCCGTTCAGACCCATTGGTAGGACACTGGGGCTGGCAGCATCAGTCTCTTGCCCGCTCTGTGTCAGACCTTCCCTCTGAGGAATCTGCCCCATAGCTACCTACAGCCTCTTCATTCATCCTGGCTGACAGAAAAGTTCTTATTGACATTTCATGCCCCAGAGGAACAAGAGGACTGTGTCTAGATTTGTTCCATCTCTGTATTGCTGCAGCCCCAGTAACCACCCATTTTTATGGATCCAGGTGGCCACTTCAAGTGAGCACACCAGGATACCCAGCTGTTGGTTCCAATGACCAGTCCTGGGAGGAGGTTCTGACGATGAGAGACATGCTCTACTTTAAGGCACGCTTGAGTTTCTGCAGTGATTTCCATACAGCCACGCCCCCTACAGGTATTTCTTTAATGGCTGCCCTGACTAAGACATCATGCCATTGAATAATTTCACATTTAACTCATAAATGTTATGGAATCCGTACATTTTACGACCTTACTAAGCCTATTTTTCATAGCAAGAAGGAAGCAATGCATTGATTTACATCCTGGCCCAAGCTCCTTATCAAAGTAACTATCCAGCACGCCCAGACATGACAGGTGCTCTACGAAAGCTCAAACAACATGCCACGTCTGCAGTCAAAGAACTCTTTCCTAGTTTTACAAAGCTCACAGTTGCTTGTGTTTGTCAGCAATGAAACTGGAAATAAAAGAATTTTCTTTCATATCATGTTAAAATTGCATACATACTAAAAGAATCGCCCATTCCCGATACCTGCGCATTCACCAAGTTGCAAAAAAAGGGAGGAGCGAGCTCTGCTTGTTCTGTGAATTGGTACTCAGTTCCTGAGTGTTAAGTTGTGGTTTATTGGAAAATGGCCCTTTAGCTACTTCTTTAATGCAGACTCACGTAACAGCTCCACCTGACATCTGACACAGTCTTTCGCTGATGTCTTGGCAAATGCATATGGGTTTCTAGCCTTAGCCAAAAAGAGTTCTACTTTTTAAAAAAAATCTGCAAAGCCCTAATGTTCACATGTGCTTCTATTGGGTTTATAATTTAGTCTTCCTTCAGGTTAGAACTGCCTTCCAGTTCTTTTGGTCTTGAGCTTGTTTCTTGATAGTTCAATATAAATTCCACTTGTTTTGAGGCTTTCATTGTTTCGTTAGACAGTAC
The DNA here is from genome assembly GCA_003508835.1 of Eonycteris spelaea. NCBI lineage: Eukaryota > Metazoa > Chordata > Mammalia > Chiroptera > Pteropodidae > Eonycteris > Eonycteris spelaea. The sequence goes on from PUFA01000056.1 coordinate 2,570,912, forward strand.
ATCTCCTTAATGATGACACTATGGGCTTAGCACTTCACTATCAGTTATGACTACAAACCAAAACTATTTCGAATAAAATGAATACAAATATTTTGGTGTCTATTTCTCCATAATCACTCCATTGTCATTCTTAGTATTAGTCGTGACATTTAGAAATCATTGGGTTGTGTGTTTTGTTTTACCAAAAAAAGTCTGATTAAATTCCTGTTACTTCACGAATTAGGATTTAAAATAATAATACAGATTTTACTCCATAGTTTAGCTTATGAAGTAAAACTCTCAAGTTAAATAAAAAGAAACAGGCTTGAAACTGAGGAAGAAAGGGCAACTCTTATTACAGCAGAATTGCAATTAACAAACGTAACAGGAATGAGGGAATCTGAAAATCACCACTAGAACACCAACTAATAATTGCTGCTGTAGGCAAGATTGACACTGAGTGGTTAAAGATTTAAGGAGAAATAAGATAAAGCATTGCCTCGATGACTCTTCCCCCAAATATTGATCAAATACGGTGTGACTTTAACATATACCCACAAGTTCCTTGATTCACTCCTTCCTGGTGTAGCTTAATTTCCTTTTCCCGTCCCCCAAGGCTGGACATGAAAAGTAGCTTCTAAAGAACAGAATGTGGAAAGAGAAATAGTAACCTCACAGTGGAAAACCCACCAGACATCATCTTAATCAGATGGTCAAGTTGATTGACATCACTGAGAGTAAGACACATTGATGTCATGTCCCCTGATTTGCTAAGTAGGGCGCATCACCTAGGTGGTATTCTTCCCCCAAATCCATAACCTGAGTCTAATTAAGAGAAGACATCAGACAAACCTAAATTGAGGGAAGTTCTGCAAAACATCTGGCCGAAACTCTTCAAAAAAAGTGTCAAGTTCGTGAAAAACAAGGAAAGACTACGGGAACACAATAGATTAAAGGAGATGGGGAGACTTGATGACTAAATGCAATGTGGGACCCTGGATTGGATCCTGAAACAGAAAAAGGACGTTAGTGGAAAAATTGGTGAACTCAAAATAAAGTGGTAGTTGGTTAATGGTATCGTGCCGATGTTAATTTCTTAGTTTGACAGTTGTACCAGGGTTATATGAGATGTCGGCCTTGGGGGAAGTCTACGAAGACTACACAGGAACTCTCTCTGTTAATTCTAACTTCCTCTTTGGCCAGTTCTGCTTCCTCTGCCTTCTGTTCACAGGTGCTGATCTGTGATAGACATGTTGGCCCCCAAACTCCACCTCTTGGTGACTTCTGGAGAACGCAACTTGTAACGACATATAACTCAACCCTCACTCCAGCTTCCTTTCTTAGGTACTATGAAACCCAGATGTAATTTGTACTCTCCTCAAATTCTTTGCGTTTCAACTATACAGAAGGCAAAATAAACCTGGTCAGATTGTAGACCCAACTAAAAAATAAGCTTTCTTTTGGTAGAAATCAAGAATCATTCAGGAGATCCAAAATGATGACTTTGTCGCTGCTGGTAGCCCTAACTGGCCCTGTCAGAGAGAGCTCTTTTCTAAAAGTCTGTAGTGTAAAATATGTGTGGCTATTAATTTGCTAGATTTAGCAAAGAAGAACCCTAGTTAAGTAAATTGACTTTACTTCTTGTAACCCCAACTGTCCTTCCAGTCCATAACCACTGCAGGACAAGGTGAGGTCGAAGTGACTGAGGCACTTGACTCAGGCGCAAAGTTAAAGGAGAGGCCAAAACCAAAAATCAGTAATTAAGGCGAATAATATTTTCAGACAATTTTTTTAAATAAAAATTAATGCAAAAAAAATTCATGACAAAAAATGTCAAAATTGTTAGAGGCTGTCTTAGCGTGACTGACTGAATGAATAGCAGAGGTTCGTAATGGGGTCACACCCCTACCACCACCACCCTAAGGCAGGCTACCACCTCATTCTTGATCTGCATAAATCGTGATCACAACATTTTTTCCGATGTGAAAAAATGGCAAATATAAGTCATGTCCATTAGGATGGCTATTACGAAAAACAAAGAAAACAAAGGAAAAATGGGCAATAACAAGTGTTGGTGAGGTTGTGGATAAATTGGAACCCTCGTGCTTTGCTGGTAGACATGTAACAATGTAGTGGTTCTCCAGAGTGAAGCAAAGAATGGCTGTGTGATCCAGCAGTTCCACTCCTAAGAACTTGCCCCAACGAACTGAAAGCCGAGACATAAATGGATCCTTGTACACTGAAGTTCACGGCATTAGTCACAGCAGCCAAAAGGCCAAAGCAATGCAAGTGTTCATTAGCAGATAAAATATGGTATTACATAAATGAAATATTATTCAGCTTGCCATTAGTGAGTGCCCATAATTTTGACAGCCCCGAAAGTCACAGAAAAATTGTCAAAGGGCTTTGTTTACTTTGTTGTCAAACCCATAGCAGAAGGAATCTTTGAGAACTAATGTTCTGTCCGAGAAGCAAGGTGTGTGTGTGTGTGTGTGTGTTGTGTTAAGCTTCTAGACACATCACCTTGGAGATTAACAGCTGTTGACAGCAGATAGCCATTCTGATTGGCTGGTGCTGTGCCCAGGCCATACCATTTGGCCTAAGACATCATACACTGTAATACCAAAAAGCTTTTGCATTAATTGCAATGTATAGTGTCTTAAGCTTAAGTAATTTCTTCAAGAATCCACTGAAAATTTTATGTAAATCTTTCAGAAAATAGGATAAAAGTCTTAAGAGTTCTGGCAACTTTCCAAGTTATGAACACCATCTTGGCTGTAATGGCAAGGCATTTGAACGATGTGGGTATTCTTTGACATGGGAATGGTGTTCATAACTTTGTGAATAAAAGAACGGTCCGGTGACCTTGTTCTTAGGTTATCTGTGGGTCTGCGTTAAGCGCTTGGGAAAGAAAAATCAAGATCACAGTCATGGATTCCACCACGACGTTTTTTAAAAATGGCTCGAAGTAAATGAATCCTTCAGTCTAATTTACTTAGTCACATCGCATTTGCTTTACGCGGGGGTACGTTTGTATGATTTCTAAGTTGTGGACATCACGGGACTTCCAACTCTCATCCCGTCTGTGCATACTTCAGGAGGTATGATCTAAGAATAAGGGCACAATTCATACTAATAAAACCTCAGTGCCATTATCACACCCAATATCTATCAATATTATGTTACCTCTTCATATTCAGATTTCTTCAATTATCTCCAAATCGTTTTTTTTATGGCTGTTTTTTTCTCAAACTAGGATCCAATTAAGGTTTACATATTGTACTGGGTTTTGTATCTTTGATTTCTTTTAATCTAGAAAAGTCTCCTCCTTTGTATCTATTTTGTTAATGACATTGACTTTTTGGAGAGACCAGGCGGTTGTCTAGTAGATGATGCCCTACATTCTCTTTTGACTGATTGGTTCCTCGTGTTTTGATTTCTCTCTCTCTGAATTTTCTGTAACCCATCACGTCCATGGCTTGATTCAGATTACAAATTTTTGGTAGGAACACTTCATAAGTGTATTTTGTAGTGTATCGCATCAAGTGGTGGATGTCAGGTTGCCCATGATTAAGTGATGATGCTCAATTTGATTACTTGGGTAAGCAACCGTCTTTCTCCTTGTAAAGATCATGTTCCCCTCTGCAATGAGTAAGTAATCTGGGAGTGACACTTTGAGGTTTGGTAGATTGTCACCAGCAACTCCTCCCATTCCTGTTTGTATCTGCTGCTCCTTCCAACGAGGTAGAATCTGTGTTCATCCCTTAAATCTGGACTAGCCGTCTAACTTGGTTAGACCAATATAATGTGGTAAAGTGGGATTTCCTTAAGAGGCCTTCGTTTCTCTCCTCACCAAGTACAGAGACTCAGGCCGGAATACTGAGCGAAGAGATGGAGAAGGGACCAGCCAGCCCAGCTGGAGGCTCCAGACATGTGAATGAAGCCACCTTTGGGATCTTTAGCTCTCTCTGGTCAACCTGCTGTAACCAACTCCATGAAGAGCAGAGGCAAGCCCTCTCCACAGAGCGCTGTAAACTGCAGTCGTGAAACAATGGTGTTTTAAGCCGCTATGATTGAGCGGTTTGTTATACAGGAAATGATCTCATGTAAATATTCTGTGTGGTATTGGTTAGGGCTGGCTGGGAAACATTTCATGCTTTTCTGTGTGGTCTCACACAGTTTTTAAGATTTTGAGGTACTTGATGCTTTCTGATGCTACTGTAATTGATACTGCTTTTGTAATTTCAATTCCTAATTATTGCTAGAAAACAGAATTATTAACCTTGTGTCCTGTAGCCTTGTTAAATTGATTCTGTTTATATTAATTTTGATTTTCTACATATATAATCCTGTCATCTGAGAATGATTTTATTTCTTCCCTTATTTTTCTTGCTCTGACTAGAATCTCCTGTATAAAGCTAAAAAGGAGTGGTGATAGTAGGTATGTCTTCCTGATCTCAGGGAAGTAAAGTTTTCAATAATTCACAATTAAGTATAGTTTTTGTTATAGTTTTTTTTTAATTTTGGCGATGCTCTTTATTAAATTAAGAAGCTCCCTTCTATTCCTAACTTGTAAAGTTTTTAAAAAATTTATAAATGGTGCTGAATTTTATTGAAGGTTTTGCATGATTCTTTAAAGATAATATAACTTTTCTCCTTTATTTCTGCAAACATGGTAAATACTAACTTTCCAATTTTAAACTACAGATAGGCCTTGCTTTTGAGCAACCCCATGTCAACTGAAACTCACCAATTTCCATGGTGTAAACATTCCCACCGTGGTAGATTCCAAGCTACCCACATGAGGCCACTGAGCTCACAGGTGGAAGATATGAGTACCAGGATGAGCCGCTCTGGCACACCTGATTTTGGTTCCCAATAACCAAGACTGTAATATACCACTTCATCAGACTGGGAAGAACAAAGCCACCACAAACGATCTATTCTATAAAGTCTCAAGGACAATCCAGGAAGTAGATAAAAATAAGATTATAATTCCCTTACTCTTTCAAGCCTTTATTAAGCACCTAATATTGTCTAGTATTAGGCTAATTCCAAGGGAAAATGTAACTGTTTGAAGAGTTTACGATCTAAACGATCTAAACAAGATTAATAGAATGTCTTTGAAATTTGGCAAAATTTTTAAGATAGTAGTAGCAACTTAGTGCTAAAGAAATACAAAGGTAAGTTGAGCATAGCTTAGGAATTCTTCCTGGAAGAGATTGTATGGGTTATGGGCTAAAGCTTAATGGAGATACTGGGATTTGGACTAGCGGAGAGAAGACATTGTTAAGAGTAACAGAATGACAAATGAAAGTATGAAGGTGGGGGAGCACATGGCATCTCTGAGAGCTCAGAAAGCTGGAGGATACTGGTCCATATGGGCACTCCATGTTGCTTCATTTGCAAGTGTCAAGCAACATTTAGAGACAGTGTTAGAGGGGTTTGCTCCATTTCTCAGCTATGCAGTGGCAAGTGGCTAAATAGTACTCCACGTTCATCATCATGTATACTCCTTCTGTTTTTCTGCCTGTAGAAGATAGTGAACTCAAAAGTCACTTTTCTATTGAAATACTTTGCAATTAAGGTCCCTATTTCTCAGGCAGAGGCAAAAAATGTTCTTACACATCCAGCGTATAACTCATAAAGATGCTCAAGTAGGTCTTACTTGTTGGCTCAGAAAACAGCTACCCAAAATTTCATAATGGCCAAAGTCAAGACAGAGCCTGAACATTTTAGTTTCTTCTGAATATTTATCCATCTATACAGAACACATGGAAATGGCCGATGTCCTATCACTCTAGAACAAGTCTAAAATGACTAGATTCCAGTAATAGTTTTGAACTAGAAACGTGGGACAGAGCTATGCTGGAAGTGATAGGATACTGAGACCCAGTTCTCAAAGCACATGTAAGAACTAAGTGTGATAAAGCGCCTACTTGCCAGCACTATAATTCCCCGTGATCTGGTCATGTATTTGATCAATTTCAATAAAACGCTTCCTCAAACCATATTCCGGACTCACAAACCTTCTGGATTTCAATTATTATATAAATATAATAAAATAAATATGTTGATTCTCCTGGTATAATAGCAATACTATATAATTCTGAGGCTGATAAAGTATATAAACGATCACGTAAGATATCCATAAATAATTCAGCATTGACCTACCAAGTTAATTCCAGCCTTCACATAAAAGTTGTTGAAAAACAGGATTTTCATATATATATTCTTTTTTTTTTTTCCTTTTTCTTTTTTTACACCTACAGCACCTGGCCTTCCTAGGTGGTCTCCCATCCAGGTACTAACCAGGCCCGACCCTGCTTAGCTTCTGAGATCAGATGAGACCAGGCATGTTCAGGGTAGCGTGGCCATGGACTCATGTATAGATTCTTAATAATTTTTAATTTTTGTATCTAATCAATGTAGATATTTTCTCCTTTACAGAAGATCCCAAAATAAAGAAGCATACACAGAATATAGCCAATAGTAGGTTATATCAATTTAATTCACATAAGAACAGCATGTTTCAGGTCTAGGATTTCCATTTAATATCAACAAAAACAATCTGTACAGAAAACCCAAAGGCAACCATGTAGCATAATATGTAAATGTGCAAATATACTTTAAAATGCAACTCATTCTACAGTATCTGCAAAGAACTTTATAGTAATAAAGAAATCTACCCCATTCTAGCTAATTTAATAACTCTTTGCATGTATAGCCAATGCAAATGTACAAGGCACAACTTAGTGTTGATGCTTAAGTGTGTAACATGTCCTCAGATTTTGTATTTGAAAATATTAAAATAACATGATGTTTGTACTTTATTACTTAATGAGACAACAGCTCATTTCTAAAGCTCATGAAGGATTACACCAGTAACACACGTGTAGTCAGGACAAACTGTTCCCTGAACTTAAAAGACAAGATATCTTGCTATCCTACATTTAAAAAAAAGTATATATATATATATGTATATATATATGTACAGACACACACCCATATCACACACAAGAAACTTCCTATAATCCAAAGGAAGGCCATTCCTTTTAGCAAAAGTTCCCATTACAGTATTCCTGGGGAGTTATTTAAAAAGGACATATTTATTTACTACTGGTTTTGGTCAATCTTGCTACAAAAAGATATTGAAATAGATAATTTTCTCCTGCAACATAAAGACGTTTAATTCAGAAATTCTTTCTCTTGAGATTGCACAGTGAAAGGTATTATTTAGTTAAATATAAAAGCTTGCTGACTTTTAAAGAAATTATTTAAATCTACACAAAGAAAAATGTTAACTTATCAAAAATCAATTAAGAGCCTTGGTTAGAACACAATTCAAAATCTTTTAAGTCCAACCACAGTAATCTTTGCTGTTCTATTACCCATCCCTGAGAGTTAAGATTTTATCATTTTCATTTTTAATGAAGTAAATAAATTTACATTGATGAGAATGATGCTTAAAAAATTTTTCAAAATATGAAATAAAGCCCTATTTAATTTAGTAAAAGAAAAAAGATAAATGTTCTTCACAAAGACAACTCACGATTCATAACAATTTTAAATGTTTGTATCTTAATCAATTTTAATCCTCTGCTTACTGGGTAATTTCTGTGTTTTTTTTGCCATTCATATATCACACATTTCCTCAACTCACTGTTTAATAATTTTTGTTAACAGGAGCATTTAATTGGTAATGGAGCAAAAATACATATAAAACTTAAAGGAACACTGATTCCCTGTGGTAAAAGTGTTTTACTGGAAATAATCTGAGTGCCATCCAGGAAAGGTGAAAATACCTATGAATGGCCACTCGTGGTAAACGTCTTCCTTGTCGTCTTTGGTTTAGCCTTCTTGGCCAAAATCTTCTGTAAACTTCTTTAACTTCAACAAGTCGTGTTCATTGACTGTGGGTTTTGTGCTAGACAGTGACCGTAACATGTCCGACTGCCAAGGAAAAGGGGGAGGGAGGCCACGTTAGCAACAGATCTCAGCATGGCGTGATCAGCATCATTACTTAGGTTGAATCTGAGCATCAGCTGCAGTATGCTGTAAGCTACGGACGATAAACTCTCACTCTTCTCAAGGGCAGCTGACCATGTCATTCCTTCATGTACTAACTTCTGGTTGCTCACCCTGTCCTGATCACAACCTTCGACAGCTGCTCTTGACCCATCAGTCCTCTTAGCCTGAGGATCAAGACCCTCCAAAACATGCCCCGACCTCTTTTCTGGCCTTATCTGTTTTTGTCTTAAACAAGAGAGCAGTTTTCCGAGTGCAATTCACAAGGAATATAGTCATTCACTTATCCTTCTGTGAAACAGAAAAGGACTTAATCAAAATCAACTAACAGAATTTTTAACTATTCATTAAAATTTAGATCAAAATTATATTAGAACTTTGTAAAAGAACCCAAACTTTAATTTAAAAAATCAAAAATTAAAACAAAAAAGGGTTTCTGAATAATTTCTCAGATAAACAGTATGGTTAATTAACACATAAATACATCTATATATATGTGTGAATGTGTGTACACACTCACACGTGTAATTATATACGTATATGTATATATATGTGTAAATAGCTATGTCTACGAACATGTAAAAGTTTCTCTTCTGGAAGTTACTGTACACTAACAATAAAGCTCTTTGAAAATCTATAACTGAAGCAGAAAAAAATATTTAAACTGTTTGTAAGAAAACACTAACATAATAAATGTACCTCTTCAATCACAGTAAGTTCCTTAAAAAATAATATGCCTTACAAGGTAATAGAGTCTTATGAAGCATTTTAATTCCTTCAAGATAAACTATTGAAATGTAACTTTTATGATAAAAATTTTGTTTCAGAATTTTTTAAAATATTAAATTTTCTATGTAGCCTTGAGAAATAAAACAGAAATATAACATTATGAATACTATGATGCATGCATGCATTAGGGTTTCTGTGTATTTTACAATATGAGATTCAGAAAAAAAATCTTTTCACCACTCCTACATTTTAGTTAAGTCTGGGAAATAATTTACGCAATATATCTGAGAATTTTGGTAATGATATCCTAGCAATAAGACCTATAAAGTCAGAAACCTATATTTTTGAAAAATAGCATATTCATTTAAAATTGAATTTTCCTCAAGGCCTAGGAAAACATTTTAATCTGTATAATGTTGTAGGTGAGCAGTATTAAATAAACATGCTAACATTTTTTTGCTAATCTTACATAACTGAAAATTTTATCTTTCACAAATTACAATGTTTTAAAAATCTTTCTTAAAATCAAACAAAATGTCAAACCATGCAAACAACTGGCTCCAAAAGTTTATCCCCAGGGACATCCATCCATGTCATTTCAATGGCACCAGGGTCACCGGGAGAACAGGGCGTCAGCAGGTCATCCACTAAGTTGTTAGGATCAGCTCGTGAAGGTCCTTGAACCTGGAATAAATAGTAACCTGGAATATTTATTTGAACAAATTAAACAAATATTAAGCTTTAGGCCATTATCAGGCAATTTGAAAATGTACTATTATTTCATGTTTCGTTAAAATGTTTACTTCTGAAGAGAAATAGAATATACAACAAGAAGTGGTTATCTTGGAGTGAAGGAATAGATTTCACTTGATTTTAATTTTTCCTTGATTTTTAAAATATTTTAATATTCCTATGATGAATTACTTATAAAATCACAAGAAAATGAGTTAAGATTAAAAAAAAAAAACCAGTTACCTGTGGCTAAGATTTTTTTCTATAATGCTTATTAAGTGGTAATAATCCTAGAGATCAAAAATAGGCCTACTCAAAAGTTCTCTGAAGTTTCTCCATTTTCTATAGCTGAGAAACTTCTGTGGTATTTGGAAGGTTTATTACTGTGAAATTACTGGATGTTTCTGTCTTTCTCCACAAAAACTCCTCCTTCAAGTATAAATACAAAATTAAATTTCTTAATCCATAAACTGGCTATTGGCATTTTTGGTGCGTTCACGCCCACAGTTATTTCTGCCACCACTACTTGACTCCTTCTAGCCCCCTCTGGCAACCTTAGTCTACTGTCCATGCCCTTGAGTCTCTGTTTGTCCTGTCTGCTGGTTGCTCTTAGAGTTGTATCCTACACGTAAATGGTCTTCAGCTCTGTCTGCTGCGTAGTTCTCACCCTCTTAAAATGAGTGGCTGACTGCACTTTCCGAACGGGCTGCATGAGCGCGTCGCGCACAATGATGCTTATGTCTGCCCCCGAGTAGCCATCGGTTTTCTTCCCCAGCTCCCGGAAGTCCGTCTCTGTCAGGCTGTTCTGAGTGGCCCCCAAGTGCAGTTTGAACATCGCGGCTCGGGCATGGGCCTCAGGCAAAGGGATATAAATTCGTTTCTCGAATCTTAAAATGGAAAAAAAAATGACATCGACAATGTTACTATGTGTATTTCACTTCAATTGAACATTAGGATATTTTCAAGAAGAAACAAGATATTTCAATATTCTCTTTTCTACAAAGTTAAGCTGAATAAGTTAAATGGGCCCATATGTGTCAGAATTAAACACATATTTAGGTTAAATAAAAGGAAAACATCCAAAACACGTTACCAAATACATAAAACCAAAACAGCCAGGGAACCAGTTAGGAGTGTTTGGTCCTTTTCTCACAATTTGGGGTGACTCTGGCTACAGTGTTTGTTTAGGGGATCCATGAGACGGCGCATCCCACAGGATCAGTTTCCCACAGAACTATGCCCTGAACCCCTGATCGAAGGAACAATATGATTATGATTAACAGTATGACACAGGAGATGACAAAATAATTCTCTGAATTCAGAATAGTAAAATGACTCAAATCTTATAGAATAAACATATATTCACTATAAAAAATGTGCACTTTATTATAATGGGTATAATAAGTACTTAGAACAAATAATTCCATTATCATCACAAATAAACACCATGTTTTATTAACAATAATACTGCTTGCCTTCTTAGAATGTCAGTATTTGGTCATAGGGAGGAAGCGATGAGGGACAATCTAAGTGGTCTGCGAAGATGTCTTTTCCTCCAGGTGTCTCTCTGAGACAATGAGAAGAATCTAAAAAGTTTTCATGATCTCCAGAGTGGGTTCAGAAATAGGCCGTTTTTCAAAAAGAACCGGCACATCTCCTTCCTTGGTACCGAATGGTAATCTAGCATCCTGGCAAACCATCAGCAGATGGAACAAAAGTGGCAAAAACTGCAGTGTTTTTATCATGAAAAATTGAATGAATGGAATAGGGAATTGTGAAGCAGTAAAAACCAGTGAGAGTGGATATCTTTCCTGCAGCTCAAGTTGCATATTTAATTTAAAAATCACAGACATAAGTTTTTTAACTGAATATACATCTCAGTTATTATATTTTAACTTGTATAATTGTCATTTTGCTAAAGTTTTATATGAAAGTTTTTCACTGAAATATCAAACTATTATTTGTAAATTTCTGAAGCATCAGTGCTCACTAAGCTTAATCAGACTGAAGTTGAGCATTAGTTATATTTTCCAATGTGAAAGATTCCAGGGTGTGGAAATCTCATACCTTCAATATAGCAGGCAGAGATGCCCACCTCTCTTTTCCCTGAGGCACAGGGGCAGTAGGGTTAGGGCACACTAAAAAAATTCTGAAAACTTATCAGCACGTCTCCTCACTAGACAGGATGGGAATTATCACTCACTTGTTACATCTGCAGTTAGGAATAAGGTATTTACTGTGGCACCATACCTTCGCCTAATGGCAGAATCCAGAACCCAGGGTATATTTGTAGCTCCCAGAACCAAAATTCCATCATTGTCCACACCAACCCCTGCATCAAAATAGGTAATATTTTAAAAATTTTATCATTTTAGTGTTCTTCAAAACTTGTTTATATATTCTGTTAAGAATGTGATGCTTTAACTCTCGACAGTCTCTGGAAAAAAACCCTATATTTAATCAAATATCAAATTACTAAAACATGATGCAAATATTCCCAAGAATCAAATCTCATAGACACACAAATACTATTCATATTTTTTTCAAAATATTTCTTGATAGATTTCACCTGAAGTCTACATATTCCTCTTACTGATATTGTTCCTGGTACAAGTGAATATGTGCATCTCTTTACTATTTACACCAGCAAGTCCTATAAGGTGATTACATTTGGGTAAAAATTTGTACGTATGTGAAAGACAATCAGAATGAAACATGGCATAAATGAAACATGTAGTCTGTTAGAATGGAGAAATTATGCTCGGATTTTTTTCATTACTAATAATGGTTATACGATAAATACAAACTATTTTAAAAATCGGTGGTACTACCTTGCATTTGGACCAGGAACTCTGTCTTAATTCTACGTGCAGCTTCACTCTCATTTTCACTTCTTGAACCACACAGAGAATCAATTTCATCAATGAAGATAATGGAAGGCTTATTCTCCCTGGCAAGCTGGAATAAGTTCTTAACTAGCCTAAAAATAAATAAAACTTTCAGTTTTTTAAAAATAGTAAATGACACAGCTTGATGAAAAGATGAAAACAAAACAATCTGCAATATTACAGGAACTCTATAGATTCAAAAGCTAATCATGTTTTGGTCCAGAAAATAAGAATGCTATAATGAATAATTCGCTTTATGATTTGCTAAACTATACATACATGCTATCTTTCCCCTATGAAATAAATTCCAAACTAGGGACTAATTCGATGGAGAAATGAATACTTATACTATGTCACTTCTCTGAATGTCTATTATTGATGTAAGAAAACTAATACTTTATAGACTGATATAGTGACTACCAGGTAAAGAAAAAAAAAAAACCAATTTATTACTTACTTTTCACTTTCACCTAGCCACTTAGAAACAAGGTCGGAGGAAGATATTGAAAAAAATGTTGAGTTGTTTGCTTCTGTTGCTACAGCTTTGGCTAAATAGGACTTTCCTGTTCCAGGTGGCCCAAATAATAGAATTCCTCTCCAAGGTGTTCTCTTGCCTAAAATTTGCATCAGAAAAAACATGACAATTTCAAAACTGTTAATTTCAGTTACCAGAGACATCATCCACACTGAAGAATACCTTGAAGAGGTTTTCATTCTTAAGCTATCAGAATGAATAAAAATATTTTAAACATATCAATCTAAGGTAAGTCTCAAATGGATTTTATTTGCTCTCTTTAGAGACCATTTTGTCAAAAGTACATGTACATGGATATAATTCTTCTAACAGGAAGTTCACTTGCTTGCGCATTCATTCATTCACCACTGTGTACAGAAGCCACCACACCCAGAAAGAGAACTGTGAGCACAAGAGACTCTGGTCATGCCACCCTGTACAAGCCCAATCCTGTCTGATCTCGGAAGCTAAGCAGGGTTGGGCCTGGTTAGTACTTGGATGGGACCACCTAGGAAGACCAGGTGCTGTAGGCGTAAAAATTAAAAAAAAAAAAAAAAGGATTGTAGACGGACAAGGTCCTTGCAATCTATGAGTCACCAAGGGTTGCCTCGCCTAAAAAATAAATAAACAAACAAAAGGCTCTCCGCCCTCTGTGTGGGCTCAGTTCCCCAAAGGAGCACCTGCTCAGCTCAGCCCAGATGCACCTCAGCCAAGGCACCGCTGCCACCTCCTGTGTGTGCTGCCTGACGCCAGAGTGTTGTGGGAGAAACTGACTGCATCCACGGGGGAGGGGCAGCTGGAAGTGTTTTCTTTTAAACATTTACGACCTTTGAAGGAATGAAACTATCACAGTTTGGGTGACGCCTTGTGAAGTTCGGTTCAGTTCCTGATTCCACAGGGAAGCACGGGTTATTCTCGCAGGGAGCATATCACTTAAACAGCTATGATGAGAAGGGGGCTCTACCTTAAGTACCAAAAACAGAACAAGTGAACAAATCAACTCCTTGTATCTCAATTTTGCTAATGAGAAATTATAATGCTAACTAAAATAAATCCGGCCTGGGTTATACTTGCTAATAAAATAGCAAATATATATTTAAAGACCTGCTAAGTGCCAACTGTGGGTGGGTATAGTGTCTGCAAAAGAATGATATGCAGATGATTAATGGCAAAACTAAATATTGTTATACTGATTATTTCTAAAGCTTCAACTTTTATTTGAATTGCTTTCCTTTTTTAATGTCTGCAATTATGTCGGTGTTTCCTGAGTGTGGTATATATAGCATTGGTACAGTATCAAGTGCTTTTAGTGGTAGACAAATATTTTGTATTTAAAGAATTACCTTTTCTATTAGAAAAACACTGATTTTTCCATTTACAGTAGATACAAAGCTGTCTTTTAAAAAAAAGTTACTAAGGTAAAATAAGTGATTTAAAAGTTCAAATATAGGCAAAACAATATTTGGGGGGCAAAATATGGTTGTTGACAGATTACCTCTGGGGGAGGGGGAAGAGGCAGAGAAGAACTTCTGGGTCACTCGTGCTTTGTGATCTGGCTGATGATCACACAGGCGTACTCACTTTGAGATAATTTTGAAGCTGAACACTTAGGGTTCCTACCTGTCTCTGTACATTTATACTTCACTTCAATAAAAGTTTGCTCTAAATATGAGTGATTTAAAGAAAAATATTTTTACAATAATGGTACATGTATATGAAAAAATTCATGAAGGTGGCACATAAATGACTAACGTTCAAGAAACATTGGTATAAATTCAATATAAAACGAGTTCAACTGCATTTGTGCCTTTTCAGGATTACGACGTCCACTTTCACACTGTCAGTCTCACATTCCTGAGGCGGGCCTGTGAGCGGGCCCTTGAAGCTGGTGGCCAACAGCTGGTTTGCTCTTCATCACTGTGCAACTGCACTGTCTATACCTGTTCAGTTTGAGCCATCATCAGACTTGCTCCCTACATAAACCAGCCTTTTTTTAAAAGGAAAAACCTCTGTTTTCCTGTGAGGCTGCGGGGACAGTCAAAGCACAAACAGGACAGTGTGAAGGAAAATCACCCACTGGAGCTGTCACGTCAGCTACACCCAGATGGGAGGTCAGCTGTGCTCCCCGTCTGCTGCCAGGGGACACACGCTCCTTCCGAGAGCATGAAACACTCCTTATTCCTCTTTATAAGACGTGGAAGTATTCCTATGAAACTAGTACATGTCCATTTAAAAAGATTCAGATGAAATTCAAAAGTAAAAACCAACTACCTTATCTCCTGAGCACACATTAGCATTTTTATGTCGATCCACCACTTACTTCTCAGCACACACATTTAACAAATGTGGAATCACGCATACATGTTATTAACTTGCTTTTGATCTTTATAATACACGTGGATGCTCTCCCATGCCAATTATAATGTGGATCTGAATTTCTCAATGTAGCTGTACACTGTATTTTAGTCAGTGCACACAGTACACCACTGTGATGATTTACCTGGCTGACACTGAGGTTGTCTTGCAGTATGTATATTAAAAATATGTATATGTAATAAGTATCTTTGTGTACAGGTTTCTAGCTACCTTAAAATTTAAGGTAATAACTCATGATACGGTGGAAAGAATTCACAATGCTTTACCTCGGTCATTAATGTGGTTTCGGAAAATCATCAAAATCATCCAAAAAAGATTATTTAAAAGTTGTCTCACCTGTGAAAAGATGAGGGAATTTAATAGGCAATATCACGGCCTCTTTAAGTGCTTCTTTGGCTCCTTCGAGACCAGCCACATCACTCCATTTTACGTTTGGTCTCTCTATGACAATGGCACCTACAAAAAATTATGTCATCTTTAAGGACTAATCCATTAAATGAAGATGATGACATGAAATGACATGTTAAGGAAAGACATGATAAAACCATCTTGAAAAGTTTTACGTACTAAAACCCTTTCTGAAACAGTGTAATGCGGAAGCAGCTCTAGGGAGTAGCGGGTGGGAGCAGGGAACCTGGGTGGGGGGCGCCAAAAGCTGGCCTAAGCCCCTTTCCTATGACTGCTTCCTCGCTGCGAGATGAAAACCCTATCATCTGCCCCAACCACGCAGACAGGTTAGTGCGAGGGTCACGTGACCTTACGTTATGTACAGTGGTTATAATGTTTCGATGCATTAATTCTGGAGTACTGGAAGTACTTGTTCAATGGGGACTGATCTACTATTTCTCCTTCTAACTAAAACGAAAGCAAACAAAAAACCCAACCACCACCACCATCACCACCAAAGAAATGGTCATCTAATATTTTCCTTTAACCACAGAAAGAAACAGATAGATGAACAGGTAGAAAGGAGAAGAGAGGGGAAGGGAGGGGAAGGAAGGGAATGATGGAGGAGAGAGAAAATGCACTCTTATAGATCTGTAATACTGTCACAAGATCTGCCAAATTTTCTGTTTGGCTTCTAAACAGACCTATTTACAAGTTTTGTACATTAACAAAGTTATTTAAATAATTTAGTTTTTGAATGTAATATATTCAAAAGCCATTGCAATTGCTGCAGTAAGAGTCCACAAAAGATTTCTTTTACTATTGCTTATTGGCAAAACTTTCTAGTTTATCTTTTATCAAATGTTCTTTCAATTTTCCAGTATGTAGAAACTGCTCAACCACAATCTACTGAGCAGCCTGTTCAAAGGCGACGTGTATTTGTTTTAAGTATAACAAAACATCACCACTTACACAATCTACTGATTACCTATGAAATTAGTTTTATGAATATTTCTTCTTGTTAGCAAACATCATATGTTATTCTACAAGTAGTCATACTCTGCAACTCTCCTAATTATGAAAATCTTTAGCTAGATTAAAATTAAATCAAACCATAGCACTTTTTACATTCTAGATTTTCTAAGTATGAATTAAGAAAGCCAATTCACTTTTTATTTTCTATGTTCCATTCAGATTAGTAACTCTACATGAGAAAATATTGACATCATCAGAGAGAATTTGTGTTAGTTTAAACAAAAGTAAATTTACATTTTATATGAGCATCATGGGGTCAACTAAAGTTTTTTGCTATGGATTTTCTAAATATGCCATAATTTATCTTCATGATTAACTAATACTTTTTTTCCTTAAGTTTTAGATGACTTTGGAATGTTTAGTGATAAAAGATTATTTAGATAAAAGTAATATTAATTACTGGACATTGCTTAATGGTTTGTAAAATTTAAAAGAGGGGAGGGATTATTGGAAAATAAAAGCCAAATAAGTCGATTTTTTCCAATTATATAAATTTATCTGGTCTTTGATTATACTACTTATTACACTAAGATATTGTTTAACTTCAAAAGTCAATGAATATCAAAGTTAGCTAAGAGAAAACTCAAGTCATAAACTCTTAATTTTAACAATCAAATATTACACTTAATGTCATAACCTAAAACAAAAGTAAAAGGTTTAAAATACTGTTTCAGAAAAAAAGAGGAAAAAGCAATATTATATTATATAATGAAGTAAATCAGCAAACCATTAAGTTAAAAGATGCAAAAAAAAAAAAAAAAAAAAAACAATTCTCAGACAGAAAAGGCTAGGACTCCTTTCATATTCCACACTTCACCCTGACAGTCCAAATAAATTTCCTCATTTAAATGTTTTATGCATTTCTATTTTTATATTCCTCTGGTCCTTATCATTACTGATTTTTAAGGAAAAATTTCCGATTAAAAACTGGGTTACATTGTTTTCAAAATCAGAGATACGATCCAATTTTTACTGGGGTTAGGCAGAGCTAGAGAGAGGGGGGACAAAATGAAACCAAGAGGACAGAAAGCAGCTTTTTGCCTGACAACGGAAATAAGGCCGCTTGGCACGGACTGCTGGGTTGTGCAACAAAACGCCCCAGTTTGAAGTATGTGACCCACTGCTCCAGGCGGTGGTGGGGTGGTAGTGGCAACTCGTCTGTCCTCGGACGACTTCCACCACTGAAGTTCTTGGCATATAAACACATCAGCACTAACTGTAGTGTTTTCAAGAAACGTACAGTATTCTGTACATCCCAGTGGGGTTGGCAAGACAGAAATAACATAACCGAAATGAAGAGCCTGGAAGAGCGAGGTTAAAGGTCTGGCCTAGCTAGGTAGGTACAATTACCACTCACGACCAAAGCTGAGCCTATCAAATGGAAATCCACCCCTGGCATTCTATTTGGCAAGATTCAAATTAACAAAGTACATAAAATTCAACTTGAAAAATCAAAGAACAATCTAATCTCAGTAATAAAGAAGCCAGCAATTAAATAGATGACTTTTTAGACACACAAAGCTATGATTTATTGAGTTCCTATAATTTCTCTAATATAATATTCAGCGGTTTTTACACTGTCAGTAATCTTTAACAGCCCTGAAAGGAAAATAGTATTACTTTTTATTATGGAGTTGGGGTCTCAGACTCTGAGGTGTTAGGGAACTTGCCCGGAATTTAACTAGCTGGCCTGGAGTGGAATCCAGGTCTGAATGGAACCACAATCGACCTCTCCACACAAGCCTATCGTAGAGAGTGAAGGGGCTTTGACAGGTGCGGAAGGTAAAAACAGACAGTGGAAAGAGATAAACATAAATGGCAGCGCTGAAATAGGACTAAAAAGTAGACAGGAAGGGCAGGCAGGAAAAATGAAATAAACCATCAATGCATAAGCTACAGCAACGAAAGCCAGTGTAAGTCCTAATTCATTCTGCTCCTCTGACAGGAAATTTTAGTACCGTCAGCTATGATAGCGTGCTAATGGTATAAATGCTACTTTCCCTAAAAGGGGGTAAATAAGATAAAATAAAAGAGAAGAAGTTGCCTGATAGGCTCATTAAGGTGGATATAAAAACAAACAACATATTTACTGCATAGAAAGAAACCAACCCTACAGAGACCCTATAAAGTAAATCCTATGACAACGGCCACGAAGCCAGCATGTGACCACTGGGAACTAAAGCCAATCCTTGAACTCATCTAAATACAGGGAGGAAAGAAAGCAATTCAGACAGACAATTTATTATGAGACTTGTTTTTAAATAAGATAGTAAATTTAAAAAATGAAATCTAAGCAACCTTGAAGTTGATTCTGTAGTTTCTTTTTTTCAGGATCATCAGATTCTCCTTCCCCATCACTGTCATTCCTAATAAAAAGAATTTAATATATTCAAATGATCATTGTTCTCAAAATAAGGCAAAAATGAAGGAAAAGTTAACTTGAAATATCTGTAATTTAAG
Organism: Eonycteris spelaea; assembly: GCA_003508835.1. Classification (NCBI taxonomy): domain Eukaryota; kingdom Metazoa; phylum Chordata; class Mammalia; order Chiroptera; family Pteropodidae; genus Eonycteris; species Eonycteris spelaea. The sequence goes on from PUFA01000056.1 coordinate 2,590,040, forward strand.
TGGCAAAATAAGATATTCACACTAAAATTACGCTTATTTTATTACTTCTATGAATACATTAACTATTCGGCATATTACTCATCAATGTGACATCATAAATAGGAAAGGGGCAAAAAGACCAGAATGAAGTCAGGAACTAACTTCAAATTCCCATGACATATCCATGTGTGTGTTAATTCGTTAAGTGCACGCCCCACGCCGCACTCCACAAAGATTTAAGATGAATTACAGGAGTTGCAAATGACAACAAAACACCAGGACCAGGCAGACTATAGAGCAGGACAGAAGCCATAACTAGGAGGGTAAAAACGCAGCATTAATCAGGGTACGGAGGTCTCTAACCTTCAGTCTGGGGGTTCCACAGGAGGGATGACGCTTCTGACAAAAATGAACCAGGGATAAGTAGATCAACCCAGACATTTCACGTCTAGGAGTTTATTGAGGAAATAATTTAAAATGAGTTCAAAGATTTGACTCCACGGAGAATCAGGCCCACTATTCGAAACAGGAAAACAGACGAACATGCCTTCACTCACAGGGACTAGCGTAGGGTAGAATAAATCGTAATCTTAATAAAAAAGATGTTGCAGAAATAGTTTATTGGAAAGATGTTCAGGAGGCAATGTTGAGTAAAAAATTGATAGAGCAAAAAAATGTGGCATTACATCATTTTTGTTCGTTAGCCCTTTACTGAAAGTCATGCTCTTACAGAAGTATATGTGGGCTCAGGTGAGTATCATTTTTTAAATATAAGATACGAAGGTGGATAAAAAGCCTGGCAGGTTTTATTCCCGAATGGGACTGCCTTGGCTGTAGGGTGGTGGGGTTACGGGCAGTGCAGGGCCTGCAGACTGACCTGCCAGCCTCCCTCTGACCCCCTCTAGCGCGCTGTCCTCCCTAGGCTCCTACGCAGCTGGGGCTCCACGAGGCCAGTGTCTCCAAGAAAAAAGCAGGCAAGTCAGGTGGGGATGCCCACAGGGTCACGCAGGCGAAGCGCTGTCCCTGCTGAGGGAGCTGTGCGGAGGTCCCACTGCCGCTCCCTGGCATCACAGGCGCTTGGCAGGGGCGCTGACAGCAGTGGGATCCGACCCAGTGACCCTGGCGGGCTGGGCATTTCCCTGGCAGGAAGGGATCCACGCCTAATTTCCTGGCCCCTAGATTCTGTACGGTAATGCACTCTAATAAATCCCTTTTTGCTTCAATTAGCCAAAGTGGGTCCTGCTGTTCAAGTCAGGAGAACTGGCACCTCCTTGCTAGGTGGCCATCTCAGAAAGCATTACAGGGTCTTCAGGCCAGACCCAAAGAGCCTCAACTCACAGGACGACTTCAGGAGAGCTGGGGTCCAAATGAATTCTCCCCAACAGTTTCATTTCAAGTTTGGAGTCTCAGTCTTCCAATAAATGCCCTGACTTTTATATGAGACCCAGTGAAGCTGAATCTCTGTTGAAATTCAATAATCCACAAGATCAGCCGGGCCTGATTTTTGTTATGTCACTGGTGTAGCTGCAGAAGATAAAATATTTACTGCTCACGTCTTTCAAAATGGCCTATGCTTGTAGCCACAAAGCCCCCAAAGCCCGGCCTCAAGGCACTCCACTCCTGGTGACCACGGGGGACTAGCTAAGTACTGCGACACTGCGGCAGGAACTATGAGCACCACGTCCTCCTCTGCAGCTAACCAAAACCTCCTGCTGTCAAACCTGACCAGGCCAGACAACCCCACCGCGGAGCCTCGCTGTCTTAGTGTGCTGTCCCCTGGAACCACCTCCAGCACCAAGTAAGAGGGCATCAGAGGCCCTCAGCAGAACGTGTGCCCACTGCTCAGCACAGAGCTGGGCACGAACATGATAGCAAGTTCAAGACTCACACCCGAACGACACACCGCATCTGTCAGAGGCATAGTCCCCACTCCGGAAGACATTCCAAAACTGAGTTTCGATGTTTCTAATTATGTCGTGTTGATGTCTTTACAATGACAAAATGAAAGCAAATCTAAAGCAAATCCACCTCAAAAACTTTACAGAAGATATTTAAAAAATTAATCACGTTATTGAAGTTATTTTCTATTTTGTCCACGTGGTCAGTACTAAGAGTCAATAATACTAGTCACAGATTTAATTCACAGATCCCTCCTATAATTTTAAGCTTCAATATTAAGAATGGCCAGAGAGTGAAGAACTGAGTACCATTCCTACAAATGTTTCATCCTGCTACTACCAAGTGCTCATGGAGGGTCATCTGAGGTAAGTCGTACTCTAAACTAGGTAAACCAGGGGTCAGCATACTTTCTCTGTACAGGACCAGACAGTCAATATTTCAGATTTCGTGGAGCATACAGTGTCTGTTGCCACTACTCAACTCTGCTGGTACAGCACAAAGGCAGCCACAGGCCACAGGTCAACAAGCAGGTGAGGCTCTGCTCCAATCCAACTTTATTTACAAAAACAGGCGGCAGGTCCGATTGGGCCCACATGCCATGGCTTGCCAACACCTAGTTTAAACAAAAGAAATACATTTCACAAACGCAATTTAATTTTGTTTTTAATCAGATGCAATAAAATCTAACACTCTAAAACGCATACCCTTCTCATCGGCTGGACTCGGCTGCCCCTCCTTCACTGGCTTCTGTGGTTTCTTCTCTTTCTTTTTCAGGTACTCCTTCAGCTTTTCTGCGCGATCGAGATACTCTGTGCACTTCATCCTTATACTCTGCTTGGCCTTATCCCCCTGGGCTTCATCTGTTGAAGGGAAATGAGAGAGGTTTTCCCATCAGTATCCTGCACAGGCAGGCTTCAGCTCTTAGATACACTTTTAAACGAGGGAAATCTATTTGGGGGGAAGAAGATCACCTCCAGCTCACTGCAACCAAGGATTATCAACTCTTTCTACTCCTTCCTCCAACAGGGCTCGAGGCCACCAGTGGGTGTGAGTCACAGAGAGATCGGAGCAAGACCCTACCATATTTTAAGTCAATGTTAATAAGAAGAAATTACTTAATTTTTTAGGGGTTTCATACTCTTCCTTACATTTTGTATAGATAATTGAAAGCTGCTTGTCGTACAAAATCAATTATAAGACAAATAAAAATAAAGCAATATTAACCATTTCCATTAATGTCTACATTAGCTTTATTTCAGAGTATAAAAAGTGACAGAAACCCCATCTACTTTGTGTGCCACCGATACAGTAACTTTACTACATACGAGCGGCTGTGAAGGCTGTGTGAAGTCTTTGGGCCACACGTGCAGAGCCTGGGATTAGCTCAACGTGCCTTATGTCTTCTGATTCATTCTTGGTTTCACTTAATTTGACAGAAAACCTCAAAATCAAACGTAGAAGCCCAAAAGAAAATAAAGGATCCAATTGCTAAAATCTTAATTTAAAAATAACTTTAAGTTTACCGGGAAAATGTTCTTTTAAATATCTCATTTCACTACGTTCAGCACTAGGCTTCAGATGACCATTTCTCCCAGTGCTGTACCCCAGTGCCTGAGATGCAGTGAACATCCAACGTTTGGAAAATACATGGAAGAACTGTTTTCCAACCCATTTTAAAAAGAGTATTTTCAAACAGATGCTTAGAAAATGAGGAAGTTCAGATTATTTAAGTATATTACCAATAAAATAAAAAATTTCCTTTGACTATATGACAATTTAATGTGTTTAGGTATGCAAAGTAGTACCTATGACAGCCATGCACACTTGTTACCCGTGTACCTAAAACCTGTCTGGATGAGTGCTAAGAAAGCCGGTAGGATTTTGCAAGTCGATAGTTTAGAATTTTCTGGCACTGTATTTCAATTTTTATAAATGAACTAGAATAATTTTTTCTTTTTGTGTTTTTAAATGAAAAACAAACTGTGGCCTTACATTTAATGACATGGAGAAAATACTGCACAGCATGCTGGTAGAGCTGAAGGGCTTCCTCATAGTTCCCGGCCTTGTCTTCCTGGGCTGCTTTGCTAGCAAGATCTATCGCTTTCTGTTCAAAGACAGGCAAAATCATACCATCAAAATCAAAAGATAAGTGTAAGTCTGAAATACATAATCATATGTAAAGTTGTTTTTTTAAAAAAAAATCAACCTTAAAACAAATCCATCTTTTTTCCTAAGTCAAAATAGCATTTTATTATAAATTATAACTATAAAATGCAAATTAAATTTGTTATATCAGTAAATGCTATCTGAATACAACTTAGTACCAATTGCTAAGATTCTCACATAACTTTTACTTAACAAAAAGTGAAGCATAGGGCTAGTACAGAATAATCAACTCAAAAATTCAAGTTAAAAAGCACTTAGGGAAATTCTCATAATCAAATGCTGCTTTATCTAAAGCGTGTAACAGTAAAATGTAAATGGGTAAAACCCCTTCGGAAGCAATGAAGCAATGAAATATCAAGAATTAGAAAAATACCCAAATCTTTTAACCTGGTAATTACTAAAAGGTTTATGAGCAAAGACAGTAACCAGAAAGGTCTTCTAAAGAACAAAAATAAACCTCGGGAGTTTATGTTTAAACAGTAAACAGATGCCACACAATAGGAAATTACAGGATCATTAAAATAATATTAAGAAACATTAGTAATAACATGGGATGTGTTTACAATGGAAGTTTTGAAAAGATACATTTTTACATGCAGCACGGGTTCAACTATTCGAAACAACAGAAAAAAAACAAGCATAGGAAAAAGATGGGAGGGAAATTTAGTTTTCTACTTTTACACATTTTCTAAAAGTGTTCATAATGAACATGGACTATTTTTGAAGAATTAAAAAAAAAAACCTCCCCCAAATAAATCCATACAAATACATCCAACTGACAAAGATGCAAAAGTAAATGGTGGGACAACAGGCTTTTAAGAAATGGTGTGGGAACAACTGGATATCCAGCAGCAAAAAGAGAACAAGCAGGCGCTAGAACCCTGCCTCCCCCTGCTCACAACATGGAGTATGGACTTAAATATAAAATGTAAAACTGTAACACCTAGTTCTGAGACTTGACATCAAAGGCACGATACGAAGAGGGAAAATGATAAACTGGACTTCATCAAACTCAAAAACTATTGGTCTGTAAAAGATCCTGTTAAAAAGGTGAAAAGACAAGCTACAGAATGAGAGAAATATTTGCAAACCACATATCCAGCAAAAGACTGGTTTCTGGAATAAATAAAGAATTCTCAAAACAACAGTTAAAAAAGAATCTAAGTAGAAAATGGGCTAAAGACATGAACAGACATTTTACCAAAGAAGATATACAGATGGCAAATAAGCCCATGAAAAGATGCTCAACATCGTAAGCCATTTAGGGAAATGCAAATTAAAACCACAATGAGATATCACTACACATCCATAAGAATTGCTAAAAAATAGTGACAATATCAAATGCTGGTGAGGATACAGAGAAATGGTCACTCATACATTGCAGGTAGAATGTAAAACGGCACAGTCACTCTGGGAAACTGGTTTTTTCCCCAAATCTAAACATGCAACTATCATACGAAGCAGCAACTGCACTCCTGGGCAATCGTCCCAGAGAAAGGAAGCTGTCCTGTGTTCACACACACACTTTTACACGAATGCCCCAGATGTCTGTCCATGACTGCGTGGTAAACAAACTGTGGCATATCCACAGGGCTAGTACAACTACTCAGTAACGAAAAGGAACAAACTACTGATGCACACGACTCAGGTGAATCTTGAGGGAATCAGCGAAGTGAGGAGACCCAAAAGGTTACAGACTTATAATTCCACTTGTATCACCCTGAAATGACAACACAGAGACGGAGAGCAGAGTAATATTGGCAGGAGGCAGGGATGGTGAGCGGAAAAGAGGTGACTGTGGGTGTCAAAGGGCAACAGGAGGCTCTCTGTGGACAGGGCCACTCTGTGTCACGACTGCAGTGGACACAGAAACCTGCACCTGACAGAACTCCCCCTCCCCCAAACACACACACGAGGACACGTAAAACTGGGAAATCCGAACACGTTCGGTGGGATGTATGAGCGTGAACACCCTGGTTGTGACACCACTAGTTGCGAGATGCTGCCACGTGAGATGACCGGATGACGTGCTGGCGTCTTCCAACACGATCTCCGTATTACTTCGCACGACCGCATGTGCATCTATAATTACTCGAAACAAAATCTAACTATCTTAATTTTTAAAATACACAAACATACAAATAAAGACCAAGCATGGTTTATTACAACTGGATTAATTTAAGTAGTAAAACTGTATTCAACAGAAATAAGAGCCAGTAGAAAAAAAACGATCATGGTCATGCTATATTAAAAACAAGCATATAATTAAGGTTAAAAAAAAAAAAGACTGAAACAATCCCCAAACCAATCATGTGTGAGAGTATTATATTTTGAAGCAGTCAGATGGGCTGAGAGCTGCAGGAGGGACGGACAGGCCTTCACTGCAGGGGAGAAAATTAAATGGTGTGCTTTACAATTGATAAAATGTAGAAATTACACGTTTCCCAGTTCAGACAGCTTGAACTTGCAGCTAAATTCTCAAAAGTCTGGTAAGCTAGGCAGGATAGGAAGGACAGAGTCCTAGCACACGGTCACCTGGTGGTGGTGGTGGTGGGAGGGTGGTCAGTGAGCCCGGTCACGTAAAAATACATCCAGAAGGCTCAGCAGCTCCCATGCAACAGAAATAAACTCTCCCTCGCTTGGGCGTAATTTCCTTCTCACGTTATTTTGAATCACCATGCCACTCACCTCTTCAGCCGCCTGATCCCTCATTCGCAGTCAGTCCTATTAATAATTGGTCCTGATTATTAAGTCAGGGCTTAATAATCTAGCTCCGATTACAGCCCCAATGACTTAATCCAGCCTTTCTCTGATGATGGGCATGCCTTTGTCTGCACTGGCCAATATGAGGCCACTGGCGACACATGGCTTCTGAGCACTTGTGTGACTGAGGAGTGAGTTTTAAATTTCTTTGAAGAAAAAAATAAATTTAAGTAGCTACCTGTAGACCTGTAGCTGCTATACTGGATGGAGCATGTTAAACCTTTAATCGAAGATGACGGTTTGAGGATACGTTATCTGTTTCCCTGCTGAATCCTCCACTTCACCTTGTTTCTGTCAGCATCTTTCATCTGCAGTGAAGTTAACTGTGTCCTGTATGGTGTGAGATTGCATTCTTGCAGAATACAATCCTGACCACCTCCACTGCTACCGTCCTGCTTTGATCCACTATCACATTTGTCACTGCCTGGGCTCACCGGTCCGCCTCCTTCCACACTTGCCAGCCTACGGTTTATAGAGCAAGCAGTGAAGGGCACCCTTTGACGGCTTCCCCCTGCAGACATGAAAACCCAAGCGCCAAGTCATGCTCTACAAGGCCTTCAGTGCCCTGGGCCGTGGCTCCCACTGGGTGTCACCTGAAACCCCCTGGTCCCTCTTCACTCCAGTGGCCCGTGCAATGCTGATCCCTCAGCCGAGAACGCTCTTCCCTGGGCTTCCGAGATGGACATGTGACGGTCTCCTTTTCGGTCACAGTTCAAATGGCAAGTCCTCAGAGAGGGCCTCCCTAACCTACTGCAAAAGCACACCGCCTCCCTGCTTTCCGCTCCCCTCACCCCTGCACTCCTACCCCGCGGCTGCATTCACCCTCATGCTCCCCTGCACGCTCACCCACCCGCGATCTCCTGTAACACGAAGGACAGGGACTGCATCTGGAGCACCGCTTTACCCCAGAGCCTCAGTGCCTGGCGCGCAATAAAATTGTTGAACGAATAAAAAAAAAAATCCCCTTATCACTTCCTCAAAACCTCCCTTTCAGTTATTCCACATCTGTCGTCTCTAACAACAATTTCTCTCCACTAGACATCTTCGTCAGCATACAAACAGTCCTGCTTTAGGAGTCCTTTGTTGACACCAAAACAGCAGTTAGCTTAGCTCTGAGTCTCCGCTCCCTGACAGAGGCAAAATCTCACCAGAGCAGCCTCCTCTCTTTCCGCTCCCTTCTCCCCCACGTACCCTTCGGCTCAGCCCTTCTGAGCCCTGCCGCGCCCACCCCACTGCTCACGGCAGGGCCTCTGAGGCCAGCTCCAGAGGCCGGCTCCATCTTCGGCTCCATCTTCGTCTGGATCTCCTGACGACGGGTCTTCAGAACCCTTCACTCCCTCCTGAACACTGCCCTCTGCTGCGCTCCCGAACCCCGGCTCTCCTGCCCCCTGTCTGACGCTGCTGCTCAGTTTCCTCTGCTCTTCTCTGGTACCCAGTGCTGAAACATCGGAGTTCCTCGGGGTGTGGGTGGGAGCCCACTTCTTTCTGATTACTCCCTATGTAATCTGTTTTCGATGATTTAAGCTGATTATCTTTATGCTGACTCCACATTCATCCAATTTAAAACATATTACTCTTTTGTTTAAAATCCTCCCAGGCCTGTCTCTGTGTGGGTTTCGTTTTGTTTTTGCCTGTCCTCTCGCATTAGAACACAAACTCCATGAAGATGGGCGTTATGTCTGCTGAACCTCCTTTCTCACATTCCAGAGTGTAGCAGAGGCTGGCAAAGGACGGGATGAATATATTACCCCAGGATGAGTCAGGATCCAGTCATCGACACAGAAGTATAAAGGTTGGGAACATCGGGGACTGTCCTTTTCAGGTAAGACCATGACATGTCCAGCCAGAAAACCCGGGGACACTGGGTAAACTCTGGAGTCACCCACCGCCAGAGGAAAGGTGTCCCAGCCCTGCCTGCCCAGATGAATTCTTCTCCCTGGACTCCTGAGCCGCCCTTCCTCCTGTGACATTTGCTCCATCAATTTTATGCCACTCTACTGTCCTCCCAACCAAACCTTTCCCTTTTAGTTGGGGCCTTCCTCCACACTGAAATACACGTAATTCCCACCTTAGACTCGTATACAGAACACAAACTGAAACACACCAGCTCTCCCCAGTTCCTCGGCTCCCCTCTCGCTACAATCTTAGTTCTTTTCCATGTCCTCAGCAAAATCCCAAAGAGAACCCCAAGTTCATCTCGGTTTCTTGAGTCCTCCCACGTCGATGCTTCCTACTCCTTGGCTGTCAAATCTCTCACTTACCTAGCTGCCCCTGCGCAGCATTTAACCCTATTAAAACACCTGGACACCTGTGGCCCCCGTGACGCCACTCTCTCCTGGTTTTACTCTTGACTATGTAACGATTCTTTTTCAGGTTCCCCTTTCCCTCACTTTAAATGCTGACATTCTACAGGGTCTGTTTTTCCTCATTCTGTAAACTCTCCAAGGTGCTCACAACCTCTGCCACCAGCTGACTGCTAGTGATGCCCAAATCCTCATTTCCAGCCCAGCCCTCTCTCGCTAGTTTTACTTTTGTACCCAGCTGCTCACCGGACATTTCCCCTCGATTGTCCCCAAAGGCTTTTCAAACTCAGGAAGTTCAGGATCTCCCTGGCCCCAGGGTGACCCTGACCTTGTAATCCCAGAACCAGTGCCTACCCACTCACACATCCGATCGGGGATCTGGAAGGGAACCCAGACCCCACTCCCACTCCCCTTTCACCCTCCAAAGGCAGACCCAAGGCTGACTGTTCGCCCTCCTCAATTTGTGTCGGATCAATCCCTTCTCCTTCATTCCAACAGCTACCCGACTTTGGCCCTGACCTCTCCCATCACAAAGAACCCTGCCTAACTGGTCTCCCTGCTTCCTGGTTTGCTATGTCCCCTGTACACCTGAGCACATTACCATCTATGACTCCCCGTCTACGTAGCAGGATGAGGACCAAACATCTGTGCGGCACACAGCTCTCCTCATGACGTGGCCTAACCAGGCTCACCCTCCCACCCTGCACACTCAGTCCCAGTCATGCCAAACTACTGGGACAACACAAACAACTCAGACTCCAAGCCTCACTGTACTCTCCACCGGAATACCCAACCCCACTGTCTCCCTGTAAAACTCCAGCTTCTCCGAGGTCCTCCTGCTGCAGAGCCGTCCCACCGGCCCAGGCAGCCTATTCCTGTGCTTCCTAGGTTCCCACACCCCTAAACACACTTCCAATGACCACACAGTATCCTGTCAGTCACTTTACGTGTCTGCTTTCACATTGAAATATAAGCCCTTGGAAGTCACAGATAATCGTTTATGGTTCCCCAAGACTTAGCAAAATTCATGGCATAACACACACTCAAAAAAATATTTTGGATTGAGTAACCTTCAAGTTCCGTGCTACTGCGTTACCTGCAATTTCTCCCAATCCTTTCCCACCTAGGTTTATTACACTTCTAGACTGAGGCAAATGTTTTTTCTCTGCCTGAATGAGAACCACCTACCTATCCAAGCACGCATAATTTTGTAATGTAAAAAACACAAACTTGTAAGTAGGTAGACCTGGATTCAAAACCATCTTCAATATTTGTTAACTGTATTCTTTGGGAAATTTTAACCTTAATAAGCTTTGGTTTCTTATACTGCAAAATTGGAAATATTCACCTTGAAGAGCTGTTCTGTGGATTAAGTAAGATCACATCAAACATTACTGCCAGTATCTTTCACTTTACCTAAGCTCACAATCACCTCCTCTATGGAACATTTCTCATTTGTCCTCCAAGAGTTAGATCTCCCCTTTATTTCTGCCCTCCCACACTAACTTCTAATTCTACCATAGTACTTATTACATTATTTTGTAACTTTCATTTTTATTATCTGCATTCCTTGGTTAGGTTATAAGCGTCTGGCTACAGGGGTTTTTGCCTTGTTCAGTAGAAAAGTTATTCATTACTTGAGTATTTTTCGTCCAAGTTTCCTAGGTTCGAAGGTTGAAAAGGTTGAATGAGAAAGTGCACCATTAAGAGAATTATAACTCGATACTTCTCCCTGTTTAATACAAGCGACTGTGCCTTTAATATGGGTCAATCTCTAGCCGATTTGCTGAAGAACACCCAACAATCCTATTCAAAAATGACGCCAACAGACTACAGAATGAAACTGCAAATCTTTCAAAAGAAAAAAAGACATCAATAAATGGACAAAAATCAGGTTGCAGAATGCCCAAATCAAACCAAGGATGATGACTGGATGGGCGTTTCAAAAGAAGTTACCTTTGATTTGCATAGAAACAATACTTTTAGGAAGTGACCAATATTTCTTTCCAAGCATATTTACCAAAAACCCTTTCTGAATGGGGCTACAAAAAACTGCTGTCAGGTGAAGACTGCTGTATTTTAGTGTAATCAACACATGACTGGTTCTTCATTCTAAGAAATAAGTCAGTTGAAATTTTAATATTTTATGAAAGATATAAATATTCATTTTCATAATCTTTTGGGTCAATGCTCAAGATAAAAGTCTTAAGCAAGCCCCCCTTTCCCCTCCACTCTTTTTTGTAAAATTTTGGTTTCTATTTAAATGGGTCTACTTTCAGAGGTCTTTCTCAGGATCAACGATGCCAGGTTAAGTAGGTCCTCCATTATCCTTGGTGCCTGTAGCAGGCACTCAATAAATGCCTTTTAAATAAATTATTGCAAGACCAAGACAAGGATTCAATATAGATATTTCACTCTACTCTTTGGTCCCACACTGACCTGGTGGATTGGGCACTTCGAGGGCAAGCCACATTCTAAACCCCACTGAAGCCCTAGACCCACTGAGGATGGGAGACACTTACAGGAATTCCTTTTGTATCCATTCCACAGAGGTCTAACGATTAAGTCTAAAACTTAGCATCCCATGATATACGTATAAACCATCGTGCTCACTGCTGTGGGGGTGGGGAGGCGAAGCCACAAAGTAATTTAAACATATTCCCTGCTCTCACATATTACGTTTTGGAAGCCAAAGCAGAGTGCACCAAAACGCATACGCTCAGAGAATTCAGGGATTCCTCAGACTCCCAAGACTGCTCTCACGTTCCTATTCACCCGATAGCTCGAAAAGAAGGGCTGTGCTATAGCAACAGGAGGAACTAAGAACTAGGACCACCCTATCGTCGTCTGGTCCAGGGCACTGCTTTGCAAACGTCACGTTCTTTCCAGCCTCCCTTACACTGAATAAAGCGTCTGTTCACAGCTCTGTCCAGTGCGGTGCAGACCCGGCTGGTTTGAAAAAATAATAATAAAAGGAAAGCCTCACCAAGTCAAGAGTCTCAGAAAGCCAATGGGCCCCGGGGACCCCGGAAGCTGGCAAAGGCAGCGGACTCTCCCACCTGCGCCCGGGCGCCGCCTCCGTCCCGCACCAGGGGCGCGGCCGCTTCTGCCCTCCTCCCCGGCCCCCGCCCCGCGCCTCCCCTCGGCGCCGGCTTTACAGGGAGGGAGGGTAGTGATACCTGGAGGTTGGGCGAGGTGGACGACATGGCGGAGATCCGAGGCGGTGCCCTAGAGAGGAACGAGGGCAGAGGACCAACAGCAGCGACGTCGAGCCACGCCCGGTGTGGCCCCAAACGCGCAGCCTGGAGAGGCTCTCCAGCCCCGAGCAGCGGCTTCCCTTCCGGAACTCGTTCCAAAGCAACACGCCGCTCCTGGAGCCGCCAGACCCTCCTCACAAAACTTCCGCAATCCCAAGCCCCTTCGGGCTCGCGTCCCGCCTCTTGCCTGGGCACTTCCGCTTCCGTCATCAGCGCGCGCGCGCGCGCCCCAGTCCCTAGCATCCGGGTCTCGCCTCAGCCTGGGGCATCGCGAGGCTGGGAGAGGTGTCCCTGAAGCCCACCGAGGCCTGGCGGAAGTCGGGCTGGGCGCAGGCGCGCCGCAGCTCCGGCGTAGGGGCGGGGAGGCCGCTTCAAGCCGAGAAAAGCGGTTCTTGTTTCTTCTTTTTCTTATACTTTAAGATGAGTTATTATTGGCGTGGCTCATTTTAGCCTACGTCATGGTGCATGCTCTGTCCCTCTAAAGCTTTTGAGTTGAAAAAGGTCATCCCATCTCCAAGACCCAGGGGGTATGGACTTTGGGTTGTTACTGTGTCCCGCTTACTGTTTTCCCATCTGTAGAAGGGGAGTGATTATAGACGTCAGGGTCGTGAAAATACTAGTGGTGCTGGGTGAGGCGCATAGCACGGTGACGGGAGAACGTTAAGATATCGGTACGTGTCAGCACTTGTTACTGCTCACACTTTACACTTCATCCAACAAGCATTTTTTCAAATGGTTATTGTCATGACCCTACAAGGCCTGGAGAATACTTTTTTTTTTTAAATTTAAAAAAGTTATAGTCGTTTAGCCAACCCAGGAAGTGTACCCTCCCCCCCTTACTTTAGCACCCATCTGGCGCTACACACAATTACAATAATGTTGAATAATGTTGACTATATACCCCTGCTATACTCTCAATTCCCACGACTGTTTGGGAACTACTGATTTGTACTGTTCATCCCTTCACCTTTTTCACTTGGACCCCCCCCCCCCACACACAGTCCTTCCCCTCTGGCAATCACCAGTTGGTTCTCTGTATCTTTGAGTCTGTTTTCCTTTAGTTTGTTTCTTTTGCTCCTTAGGTTCTGCACGTAAGTAAAAGCATATGATATTTATCTTTGTCTGGCTTATTTCACCCCCCGCATAATGCCCTCTAGGTCTTGAGAATATTAACACAAGATGTGAATGGCCATTGCCCTCAAGGAGTTTATAGTCTGGTGGGGACGCAGACGCCTGAAACCGCAGCAAGTCTTGTGACACTGGTAGATCAGATTCTATTTATAACATTTATAAGAAGAAAGAGGGACGGTTTGAGAGGTTAAGGGCTTTATACGAGATGACATGTGTCAGAGATTAGTGGCAGAGCTAAAATAAGAATTTTCCTCAGCCTTTCTATTGTTTGTAGTCAATCCTTTTTCTTCTTCCTTTCACGGTTAAGTGTGGGGGATTCAGAATGAGTCATTTCAAGACCGTGCCTCAGTAGTATGCAGGTTATTTTAAGCTAAAGGCAACTTCAGCTGCAGGCTCTAGAGAATATTTTGCTCCTCCCTTAACTACTTAGGTGAACTTGAATTAGGGGCCTTGATACTTAGTAAGTATCAAAGATAACCTCTTTTAACATATTTATAGAGCAGGAAAATCTTCTATTTGCTAAGCATCTGCTCTTCTCATCATCCTGCAATGGATTGTTGAAGCCCGCAAAGCACCTGATCTCACCCCTAGCTCAGAATGTCTTAGACACATATTCCCTTTCTGTCTCCAAATTGCTCATACATGCAGGGTCTCTGATCTTAGGTATACAGGGTTCCCATACATACGTATGTATTAAATTTGATTATTTTCTCGTGCTAATCTGCCTCATGTCTCTTGTATTATCAGACTAACCAGAAGAACCTGGAGGGTAGAGGAAAGTTTGTTCCTTCCCCACATAAGCGTCTCAAAGGAAAGCCAGTAGATGTTTAATTGCTTCATCATTTCATTTCCCGCTCGCTTCCTAATTCTTTCCAATCATCTATCATCTCTTAAATAATTAAAATGTTTCCCTCCCCTTTTTGTATTTGGTTTTGTCAACTAGCCAGTTACAAATATCACGTGTATGGTGTCCTATATTTTTTATCTCCTTCACTGTCTCCCTTCTCCTCTCAATGTGCAGAATTTCCTCAAGTCTGATGTCCTCTTGGCCGTCACTACTCCATCTCTGCTCATCTTATCCTCTTTCTGGGCTTCAGATAGCAATAGACTAGAAGTGCTTCAAATTTTGATCTCTAGGCCCATCCTATCTCCTGTCTAACACATACAGCTAACACTCAGAGAGAGTCCCAAAACTCACCTGGTTTTTCCAGTTTTTTGAAGCAAATTTAATTATCTTCTACCATTAAACTCTCTTCTTTGTTCTCTCCTTCTCAGAATGATACCACTAAAACTCCATGCTCAAAGCTCAAAGCCCTCTCTCTGCCTCATCTACTTGCTCTCCTTACAGTAACTGATAAAACACTGGAGAGCGTTAGTGTCTAATAGGCATTTAATAAATATTAAACTGTGTAACTGAGCTGCCTAAAACAAGTCGCTGGTTCCTTAATGACTATCAGATAACCTTGATTTTGCCTGGAGATACAACCAGACTCCAATTTACCTTTCAATTCAATCCCTCAAACATTCACTCACTGAACACCCATCCACTAAATACAAGCTACTAGGCAGGAGGAAACTACGGCGATCAGTAAGATATGACCTCTGCCGTTTATGAATTTACAATGAGTGGGAGATGCGACACAGACCAGCGAAAAGAGAATTCACTGAGGTATTAAGTACCACCATGTCCAAGCCGTTCTCGACGCTGAACATGAACCACACGTCAAAAACCCCCCTTTTATCACCATCATCAGTCATACTGATATTGTGCGCCTGCTAATACGCAATGAAAAGGGTTTCATCTGTGGTATTTCCCAAAATCGATAACCTCAATTTAATCTTGAGAAAAACAAAAATGAGCTCTTTTTTTTTTTAATTCTACAAAAATGCCAAAGACATGAAAGACAAGGAAAGACTGAAGAACTGTCACAAGTTGCAGCAGGCTAAGGAGACATGACAATGAAGTGCAATATGGGATTCTGGGTTGGATCCTGGGATGAAAAAAAGACATTGATGGAAAAAGTGATAAAAATCCAAATAAAGTCTGTATTTTAGCTAATAGTATTATACCGATGTTAATTTCTTAGTTTTGCTTAAAAAATACCAGGGTTATTTAAAAGATTAACAGTAGGGGAAGAGTATATGACATTTCTCTATAAATCTTTGCAACTCTTTTGTAAATATTATTTTAAAATAAAAAGGTTTTGTTTAAAATATTCCTGTGCTTTGGGAGTTTACATTCCAGTGAAATAGAAGCTTTTTACCTTTTACATGATTTAAAATGTAAATGTAAAAATGTTAACATGCATGGTAGTTTAGAAAGTACTTTCGCATATATTACCTTATTTCTTAATTCTGGAAAATAAATCTTAAGTATCCCATTTTTATAAATGAGGAAACTAAGCCTCAGAGAGACAGAAGTTCCCCAATCCGTGCAGCTCTGAAGTGGCAGAGCTGGGGTTTGAACCGACGTCACCTGACTCCAAGTTCAATATCAGAAGACAGACAGTGGCAAATGCTAGAATAGAGGCAGGTTGCACTGCAGGGAGAGAATGCTTAATTTGGAATGGGTTGTTAGGAATTTCTTAGGGAAGGTGTCAGTTAAGCTGAATCTAAAATCTTAAACTGATTTTAGCAGAAGCTATGCCATCTCAGGCAGAAGGAAGAGCATGCATAAAGGCACGGAAGAGTAAAATACATGACCCGTCCGAGGGATGGCTGGAATGTAGGGAGTAAGAATTCACTGAAAGGTTCCCCCTTCCCTTGCTCACTCCCTATCTTTTTTCCTGTTAGAAGGTAGAGTCTTGATTTGGTCATTGGTTTTAGGAAGTAGAGCTCACAGTTTTTTAGAATAGACCAGGGAGAGCGAGGAGGCAGGAAGATGAAGCAGCATGCTCCTGCAACAGTGTTACGTTTTAAAAAAACAGGATATGCAGAGCCAAATAGCATATTCCCCATTCCCGAAGCACAGCCTCTGCTTGGGCTTTGATTTAATACATCCTCTGTCTCAACTGCTTTCACCAGTTCCACCTGTCAAAAGCATACCTATTCTTCAAGTGCCTCTTCCAGTGTCAGCTCCTCAAGAAATCTTCAAAAGCTCTTGGAACTCTTAGCACTTTGGACCCTGAATTATCCTTAGATGATGCCTGCTAAGCGCCTCATACAGTGCCTGGAGCGTAGCAGACACTCAAAAATTGTTAACCTCACCTGCGCGGTTTGTCCTCTTTCGACTGTAAAATCACCAAGACTTCATCTTAATCATTTTTGTAAGATTCTGCGCCTGTCCCCTCACTCCCCACATACACACACGGAATCTGTGCTTAAACGGTCAGGGTTCGTTCGCCAAAGCGAAGTCCCCCTGCTCATTTTCCAGGGCTCCGGAGCTTAGGGAGGTCGGTGGGCTGGTAGGCGGCATTTGTGAGTTCCGCTCTGCAGCAGGGCCAGGCCCCACATCCAGCCCGTCCACGACTGAATCCATCTCTTTCAGGCAGTCTTAAAGAAAATGTACACTTACTCAAGCCCTCCCACGCCAGCCACTCATGTCCGCCTGGAAGTCAGGTCTCTTCTCGGTGAATCACCAGCTCCCTCCCTGACCTGGAACGGAAGCACGAGTGAGGAAGGCAACGCGTGGACAGCACTGCTCACGTGAAGGAGGTGACTCAGGCAGGAGCCCGTTCTCCAGCTGCGGCAGCTCACCTTTCTGAACAGGCTCAGTGATCCTTGAGGCCCAGCCTGTCTCACCTATTGCTATTCATTTTATTCATATGGAGCCAGAGAGAGAGAGAGAGAGAGAGAGAGAGAGAGAGAGAGAGAGAGAGAGAGAGAGCGCGAGCGAGTGAGCGCACTTCTGGACTGCTAAGTGGGTTTGGGAACCAGCCCATCAACCCATCGGTCAGCCATGTGTTGGGGGTGTGTGGCCTGAAGCAGCCATTCTTCCCTGTTGATTAACTTCGGGCAAATACGATGATTGTTATGAGCACAGAAGAAAAGATGAGGTGCCTGCCCCCCGGAAGTGTGCAGCCTAACCCCATTGCCCCCCAGATGGTGAATACCAGGCACATGAATAACGTCCTACAAGAGTCGATTTCTAACCCCTTTCCTCAATCCTGCTCAATCTAGGTCTTTTCCCAGAAGCTTTCCTTCGAGAATGTCTCCTTTTCTTTTGTGCTGCTAGGTTGTTTTCAAGCAGTTGTGGCTGATAGTGCTTCACTTGTTGAAGGAAGGTGGGAAATACTACATCTCTTCTCAGGGCTCCCTTTTGTCCCTCTCAGAGACTACCAGGCATGAGCTATTTTTTATTATTTCAGTTTTCTCCCTATTTTGAGGACCTCAGTTCAATTCATATGAATCTGTTGTTCTTCGCCAAAATAATAGGAAAATAGCATTTTCTAATCTTAGATCTATATTTACAGATAACATGACTTGCTTCATAATGAGACAGGGTAGGGGTGTGTAGGTTGGGGCTGTGTATGTGTGATTGTGTTATAGATCAAACAAGGGTGGCTATGAGCTGATGACTTGGGGTGTTCGTTGAACC
Organism: Eonycteris spelaea; assembly: GCA_003508835.1. Taxonomy (NCBI): domain Eukaryota; kingdom Metazoa; phylum Chordata; class Mammalia; order Chiroptera; family Pteropodidae; genus Eonycteris; species Eonycteris spelaea. Next base: position 2,608,075 of record PUFA01000056.1, read on the forward strand.
AATCTCTCTATTTTTCTGTGTGCTCGAACTTCTCCACAATAAGATACGTTTCAAAAATTGTGGTTCTGTATTTGTGTTGAACTCTGTTCCAATTCTTCGTCCAAGTTTGGTGTAGAAACCTCTCTGTACCTTCGAAATATGCCGGCTGATACATGTTCTAGCAGCAAAATGGATTTGGACCTAGAAGCTCTTATCATGTGCCGAGATTCCTTCTTTACAATGACTCATGCGTGTTGTCTTTTTAAAACGATTTTATTCAATTTATCGGGGCGGCATCGTTAATAAAATCATACAGGTTTCAAGTGCACGACTCTACAGTATATCATCCATGTATCGCATTTTGTGTTCACCACCCAGAGTCAGATCTTCTGTCACCACACATTTGATCCCCTTTACCCTTATCTATATCCTCCTCCCCCCTTTCCCTCTGGTAACCACCCTACTGTGGTCTGTGTCCATAAGCTTTTGTTCGTTTGCCTGTCTTGCTCGTTTGCTAAAATCATATGGTTCTTGACTTTTTCCATCTGGCTTATTTCACTTAGTCTGATATTTGTGTTGTCTTTTGAGCAGGCAAAATGTCCCAAGATTGCTACCACTGAGTCAGCACCGAGATCTGGGCCGAGAGTGTTGCGGTGGAATCATTTGCAGTCCAAAAATCCACCTTTACCTCTCATGGACTAGTTTCAGGAGAGAATTTAGGAAAATTGAGGTTTAATCTCAGAATAGCCCCCAGCACTGTATAGCACTGTCATCCAAATAGCAACAATGCCTTCATCAAGCTAATGACTGTCTAGATTAGCAAAGGAATTTTGCATTTTATTCTCCAGTGAACATTTTCCCAGAAATTACAGTCTTAATTAGTTGTTCATTGTCCCATTCGATTGCCAAATTAAGTCAACTTAACAACAAGATTGAACAAAAATAAAGCGAATACACACAAGGATAGCAATTCTGTGTTGTGCCACAGAGGACTCAAACATGGTGTCTGTTCAGTAGTGTTTTGTTTTGTTTTGTTTTGTTTTGTTTTAAACTTCTGATAATAGTGTAATACTCTCTTTACTCTTTTAGAAACTCATTAGTACCAACTTCAGGCAAACCTTTGTAGAGACCTTAAGCTTCGTTTCTGTCTTCCTTTCTTCCTTCTTCAAAGTTTATAGATTTACACCTGCAAACGTTTTCAAAAAGATATCATTGTGTCAAAAAAAATTAATTGTTTGTGGCTTTGTGTAGAACACATGATTTAATGACTAGCTATACATTTAATGGCAAATTTCTGAGTAACGGATGAGGGTAAGACTCTGCGTGGACAGGACCCAGGAGCCCTGAGTAAAAGGCCAGCTTAACCACCTTAAGACTGAATATCAGCTGAAACTTTCTTCTTTTGACTTATCAGTTCTCAATTTAGTATTTAAAAACAGATTTGAAAATGATATGTTTCAACGGTGAGATGAAAAGCCAAAAATTGCTAAACCTGAAAAATGTTTATTGGTAGCTGCCATTAAGTAGATGAGAGATTTAAATACTCCTGTTCTATTTGTAATTGTGTTGCACTCGGGAATCAAAGCATGTGGGATGGAACTCTTACATGTGTGAGTAGATGTAACCTCGAAACTCTAAAAAGAGACAATAAAATCCATGACACATCTATCTTTGAACCAAGTCAATACAAGCATACCTTGTTTTGTTGCATTTCACAGATGTCGTGGGTTTTTTTTCACAAATTGAAGGCAAGATCCTCCACCCCCAAGCTTACTGCTCACTTTATTGTGATGGTCAGGAACCGAACCCACAAGGTCTCTGAAGTCTGGATTGCCTTCTCAATCGCTCAATCCACCGGTGCTGATCAATCCTGTTAGTTATGCAGCCCCTGGAACTGAGGTTTAAATGTATCCAAATGAGAAGTCAAACATGGCCCCTTCGCCCAACCACTTTTAATATAGCTGGAAACATCAAGTGGTTACAAACAGTAAGCAGTCTTCATGGGTGAAAACGCGTGCTTTCTGAGCTAAAACCAGTGGTGAGGGATGTTGGCGATCACAGGAAAGGTTGGGGCTTCATTGTGCCCAGACAGGAAACTTTCCATACAGTGAAGGAATTTACATGTGTTCATATAAAGACGCTCTGTGCTCCTGAGGAGAATTGTTCTTTCATGTTACTCAAATTATAATTATAAAATGGAAATCTTGAAGGCTCAAGTGTGTATTCATAATCTTGGCCAAATTCCACTTTGGAAGAGTAAGGATAGGTTAAAAACCACAGCCAATTCAATGATTTAATTTCACTGTATTAAAATTCAAGGTTGCCAGATGATCTCATTACCGAATTATATCCTAAGGTCATGCTGGGAAAATAGACGATTTTGTGCCAGACAAACTACTCCCAAGGGCAGCTCCTGGCCAATGATATTTTTGAAGTTGCAAAATAGCTGTGTTTTTCAATGGAAAATTCCATCCTTTACCCCTGGTCCACTTGGAGAATTCCTTGGCTTACCTCAGACAGTGAAATAAAGCATAGGGTCAAACACTTATCATGTAAGAGACACTCAGTAACACGTGAATGACAACTAGTAGCAGTCTGAAAAGCAATTTTGTAATAAATTTTGTAAAGAGGCAACTTGGGTCTATAAAAATCATATGGAGAAGGTAGAAAATTGTAGCGTTAATGACAAGTGCTTTCCATGTATCATTATAATCAAGCAGTCAGTCACAGGTTGTTAAAACACTACAGTAAGAGATATCCTGCTTGGGGAAATTACAAATAAAGATGTGAAAAGATTGAAATGTTCAGCTGTCATCCTTCGTGTTTTAGGGCCTGTTTTAAAAATGGTGAAAATTTGTAGAAGCAAAAGATTTAGGTTCCCTCTTAAAAGAAAGTTTATTGCCCCTATCAAGGCGAGATTACCCTCACAGAAAGTGGTTTTATTGTGCCAGTGAGAAATTCCAGAAAAGGGATATTATAAAAGCCCCGAAGGGGTAGATTTAGCTCAGGTGAAATATATACCTTGGAGAGAGATGAAGACATAACTCACTTAGCAGTTGGCTCTCTTCAAAGCCCCTGGAGTGTAAAGTATCGTGTAATTGATCCACGTGGACAATATGTCAATTAACAAATCTAACTTGAGTTGACTATGATGTGAAAGGCATCTAACCCTCCCAGCTCCTTCTAAATTTCCCAATGGAAAAAGGCCAGCATTGTTCATCGATTGCCTAACTAAGGGGTATCGCAGCACAGATGTATTTCAGAAGTGCCAGCAGTGATGTAATTTTTGCTGTGCTGTGTCTGCTGCACACTCTCGTTTGGTGGAAAGAGCTCTCTCTCTCTCTGGGCTTGGAGCCGTGAGGTCCTCGGTTCAATTCTGACTTGCTCACTCAATAGCTTCGTGGCCTTTCTTAGAGAGTTAAGCGAGGGGCTTGGAGAAAACGCCGTGTGATTTAATCAGAAGACCCCAGTGCTAGACTCCGCCACCCAGCTGCCTTGCTTTTGGCCTTAGAAGGTCATTAGCTGCTCTTGTCTTTAGTTCGCTTGCCCGGGGAAGAGGATGAGCTAGATCATTTATAAACTCTCTTGCGGCTTTAAGCCAATCCCTTGCAGAAGAGCATAGTTATATTACTTGAAGTTACTGTAGAGGCTTAGAGTTTCACCTCTGCTTTTATGCCGGATTGTTTTGTCGAGGCACTGTGGTATAGCAGAAAACGTTAGCGGTGTTGAAATGAGACCCGGATAGGCACTTAACTGCTCCGAAACTTACGTTTTCTTATCTTTAAAAGGGGACTAATAATTCTTACTTTACAAAGTTACAGCAAAGATGGGAGATGGTGAACTACGATGTCTGGCCCTTCACGGACATTCATTCGATAAATGGTAATGTTTTTAAATTTTATTATTATTTTTTTTATTTTAACCGTCATGAACAACTTGATGCCAAGGTGTCACATTATTCCTATGGGAACATGAAAGAGACCTCACAACAATCTGCAGTTTCTAAGGCGTCACCGTGGCAGACACAGAATCACGCTATCTTGTCACGTAGATGGCGATCACTTCAACATTTTAGAAAAACGTACTCATGGACTGCAGCGGGCGTCCATGACTTCACAAAGGTGTTGGGCATCGTTTCCTTTGTGATGTCTTTTATTCGAATCTCAGTGTTGGCTCCGACGGCGAACGAATGCCCGTGGTTTCCACGGGCAGCTGAAGGGCTGCAGCGCGGGGAGGATGAAGCGTCTTGTCTGTCGGGCGTTTTCCTGTCGTTCTTTTCAAGCTCCTCTTTTTTCACCATCCCTTGGCACGTCGTCCCCACCGCTCCAGGCTTCTGCATTTCTGCTCCCTCTCGATGCCGTCGGATGCTTCCTCTTTGTGTCAAGCAGACGCAGACCAGCACGCAGGTTTCTGCCAACCTCGGCCACTTCCCTTCCTCTAGTTTGCACCAACAGTGACCACCGTAAGGTGCAAAGTTAGAAACCCTTCACCTTTTGCACGATAATGCTTGATCCCAGAATCAACTGCACCTTTGTTATTTTATCCCACTCGCTGTTCTGGGACCTGGCGCTCCTCGAAGTGCATGTTGACCTCTCGCGTTTCCAGCTTTGACACTCTGGCCGGCAACTCCCCATCCGAGGCACGATCCCTGTTCTCAAAGAGTTTATAATCCATTCCCGTATGGAGAGATGAGCAGCAGACGGCCCTGAGAGACAGGGGTGAGCTGAGTGCTCCAGGCAGCAGGTGCTGCAGGGAGGGGAAGAGGTTGCTCTGGGCTGGGCCGGGGCTGGCTGCTAAGAGGAACAGACTCCTGAGCTGGCTCTTCTCGGTGGGAGAGGAGAGGCAGGGGCCAGGCCTGCGGGCAGCATGGCACCAACCATGTGGCTCCTGCAGATTCTCCTCCAGAGACGTTTCAGAGAAGGCTCTCAATTTCCCAACCAGTTCGTAAGCTGATCTCACTATGGACATTCCTGACAGCCTCTAGCCTGACACAGGGAAGCAAAGTGGCTGTTACGTACCGGATGCATGAGCTTGGCTAGGCCGCGTACGTGTCCACTGTTAAGTCCAGCTACTGCCAATATCAAGAGTTAGTGTGGGAGTTAAGATGGACCCCTGTTACTGGGGAGAACAGCCCCTTGATAAGTGTGAGGTGCCACCTCTCCTTCCGCTCTCTCTCTACATATACGACAGGCGGATGTGGTCATACCTATCTCTGCAGTTTACTACTTTTCTATAAGAATTTATTCACGAATTAATTCAGATATTTACATAAATAAATCCAAATGTAGTAGATCTGCAGACTTCTTAGCTCCTTGTGAATTCTGGAATATTTCTGTGATGGACCGAAAGACTTTAAAAAATAATTTTAACGAAATTTTGTCAAATGCGTAAGCACAGAAAGCAGAAGATTACGTCTGGGGTGTGTGATGGGCCAGTTCCCAAACCACCCTTTCTTATTTAGGGGACCCCCCCCATATTTCAGGCCCCCCAGGGCTGCCGTAACAAAGTGCCACAAACGAGTGGCTTCAAACAACAGAAATGTATTCTCTCACCCTCCTGGAGGCGGACGCCCGCCGGTCAAGGTGTTGGCCACGTTCTCTCAGATTCCCTAGGGTTCTTCCTGGCCTTTCCGACTTTCCAGGCGTTGCCGGCAATCCTGGGCCTTCTGTGGTTTGTAGACGAATCATTCCGGTCTCTCCCTCCGTTGTCACATTGTGTCCTTGTGTCCGAGCCTGAGTGCCCGAATTTCCCCTTTGTTAGAACGACACCAGCCATCTCGGATTCAGGGCCCACCCAAACCCAGCGTGACCTCATCGTCATTTTCTTTTTTAATTGAGCGACAATGGCCGTAATGGTCGCAGGGGTTCTGCACAAGGATTCGATGTTCGCGCGCATCGCGCAACGGTCACCACCACAAGGTCATGACGTCCGGCGCCCAGCACAGTTACGCTTTTTCCCCTCGCGGACCTCCTCTGGCTTTGCTTCCGCCACAGAGAGCCCGTGTCCAAACACGCTCGCGTTCACAGGTGCCGGCAGCTACGGCTTGAACAGATCTATTTTTTGTTCAGACACAACGCCCAGGTGTAGAGGGGAGGTAGGACCCTCGGTGTGGAGGCTGGGGTGGGGGTTGCGGGGGGCAGCCCTCTTGTGCACGGAGCCCGAACTCACAGCCTCAGTCTGGGTGCGCTTCTCTGAGCTTTTGAATCCTGAGCAGGTGGCCTGCAGTTTGAGCAGAGCGTGGTCGGACTCCGCGACCCACCTGGCAGGGGAGGGCGTGGCCCGGTGCGAGGCTGAGGCTTGCGGATAGATGGGTGAGCGGGGGAGTTTCTGCCTTCCTTCGGTTCTTGTTTAATTCCTGGTTTTGATTCTCTGGCCTTCCTTTCAGTTCTATTGTCCTCATACCCTTTCAACTAATTCCCTTTCTTTTGTTTAAATTAGACGAAGTCAATTGTTTGCAAGCAGGAACTCAGGAATGGCAATATCAAAGTAAACTAATTTACTATCCAAATATTACCAGAAGGTTCCAAGAAGCAACAGACCCTGGGGACAATCAGCTTCAGAAGAGGAACTGCCACAAAGAACATTATGACAAGACATTAAATATTGATTACCAAGTCACCCTTTTGCAGTAAATATTTTATACAAATGACAAAGCATAAAGCTCCTTTATAAATAAAGTAGATACATCAGGAAATTTCAACATTTTTGTCTTTAGTATCTAGAAACCCAAAAAGTGAATTCAAGCGATGTTTAAATTCTTAATTCAAAGAACTTTAGGAAAATAAAAAGGAAGAGTTCAAATATTGTTGCTCCTTTCAAATATTTTTTGGCTAGTGAAACAGTTCCCCAATATCAGATCCACCTGCCAGTTTTAAAGAAGTTCTTCCACTCAATATGAATTCATTAATTTTCTTAGTTCAATCAATATTTTAATTAATAATCTGTTATTGAAGAATTCCTAGTCCACCCTGTGAACTGTTTTTCAGTCTTAAGTGTAGTGAGGACTCCCTCTACCGGTAAATCATAGAAACGACAGGTTTTTTGTTTTTCTTTTTTCTTTTTTCACAACACAACTGCTCACAGGTATTCAAAAGTAAGCAGTTAACCTGTTGTTGTACCCCACCTTGAAAATTGTCAGAGGGGTAGCCTGCAGGCAGAAACAAGAAAAGGCACAGATTAGGAAACCAGCCTGTGAAGTAAATCTTGGCCTACAGCTCTCTGAAATAAAGCTCTTTATAGAAAAATGCCCTTGTGCGAATAATACTGTTCGATAAAAAAAAAATAACGCACGGCACGAGTGAAAGCCACATATGTAATTTCAAATTTCCCGATGGCCTCATGAAAACAAAACAAGGACAATTAATTTTAAGTACGTACTTTTATTTAACCCCGAATATCCAACGTATTATCACTTCAGCATGTAAATCAACACAGAAACTATTAGCGAGGTGTTTTACATTCTTCTCTTGCCCTTGGTCTTGGAAATCCGGGATGCACCTGGCACTGGCAACACTCCCAATCCAGAGCAGCGTATCTCCGGTGCTGGGTGGCCGCAAGGTGAAGCGGTGGTTTAATTAGCATGAAACGAGAGAAAGGCCAACAGTAGGAACAAACGCGAGAGAGGTGACATTGGCTGTTGCATAATTTACGATTCGTAGCTCAGGGTGGTGTCTTACTACGGTCTAAAGTCCATTTAGAAAAGGGCCGTTAAATATTAATAAACGGGCTTGCAGGAGCCCAGAGCTTCATGGATTTACGTATTTATTTTTCTGTATCCTGTCGGTGGAGCGTAACTCCGTACAGGGAGAGCGGGTTGATGTTATGTACCCAGAGCTTTCGAGCACTTAGACCCCTGGACCTGAGTTACACTTGTAAGGTGGCAGCAGGAGAATCAACCCAAGTGCAGCTCTGGGTGCCAAGTTCCGGTGCTGCCGTCGATAATGGCTCTTCGCCTCTCCGCCCGGTTCTGGCAGGTGCCTGTCAGCTGTCATCACGGCTGCAGCCCTCAGCGGTGCTCCTTGAGGGTGGCGGTCACCGTCTCTTGGCTGGCTTTCCTTTTCCCCTTCTTGCGGGGTCTGAGCCTGGGAGGGCTAGTTAAGCATAAGATGCACGCATAAAATTAAACTAATGCGTGAACACATGGAATTACCTCATTAAAATCAATATATAATGAAACCGATTACATGTATTATTGATCATGAAAGTCTTTGTCCTCAAGGGCATTTTGGGGGGTCTACATGGAAGGAGTCATGGGTCGTGGGGAAAACATGGCTTCCTGACAGAGTCCACAGCCTTCTGCTGCAGTATGAAAATCTACCCCCGGGAGGTAATCAGAGATGCAGCTCAGCGTGGCCTTATTTTATTAGGGAACAACTTAGCCAACAACGGGAGATTTCTTAACAATATGGCATCTCTATACGATGGATCCTATGCAGCTTTCAAAATCAGGTTTCAACGAATGTTTTTGTATTCAGTTTTAGTCTTGATTTTGTCAGTGGTACCCAAGAGCATATGTGTATATTTTTAATGAAAGGCATCTGCCCTCCCTTTTCTTCCATTTTTCCACTTCCCAGAGATCCCCTCTCTTCTTCTTTTTTTGAACTGGTCATTTGAGAATTTGCTTCCAATTCTTCCCGAGAGCCTGTGTGTATTTCTACTTCTAGATTTTTCAGCTTTAATCACCCTAGAAGGTGGGTCTTTATCTCTTTCCTTTTCCATCAGCCATGGACGCTCACCTTTCCCACCCCCAATTCTCCGTGCTCTCCGAGAGTTTCCGCCCCTGCTCAGGTGGGTGTCTGCTCTCGGCTTGCCCCAGACACTGCTTCATCCTATCACTGGCCCCACGTTAGATTTAATCACTTACTCATTTGTTTCATCACTTGCTTGGGAATCTTCAAAGATATGGCTGGTGCCTTTCTCCACTGCATCTTGGGTGTATGATACATTCCGGAGAGTTTTTGAGAAATCCATAATTAAACCAGTCAAGTGGCAGTTCATAGTCTCTTGCTTTAAGAAGGGTATGAAATGCCAGTGGCAATTAAAGCCACCCAACAAGAATTCATTGGACAAGGGACTTCCATTTCTCCATACCTGTTCCCATATCTTCACCAGGATCCCACCCACCCTCCTAAGAGCTCATTTATGAGGCATCTCTCATTTTCCCCTCCCTGTATTGCTCAATTCTGTCTCCAAATGTGTCCATAATTGGGAAAGCTACGAGTAAATTGTCAAGGTCATTTAAAGTGGGTATCCTCCCTGAACTAGCCCGAGTGGAACTTAGTTTTCCCCTGAATAAGATATTGAATTTTGGAAAGTTTTGAATTGGGCCATGAAGAATAGGTAAGATGCAAAATAGATGGAGATAGGGCCTCTTTGCAGAAGCGTACCTCAAGCAGTGACCCTTTGGACAGCGTGGAGGGCGCCGTGTTCCAAGAAAGGCCGCCCATTTCCTTTGGATATAAAGTAACGGTGTTTGCAGTGAAGATTAGACCATAATATTGATGGTGATTAGCCGTGATGCTCTCTTGCCTTCTGGAGAGCTTGTCTATATCTGTGAAGGTCTGTGAGTTGCAAGTTTGTTAAGTAGAGTGTCCACCAGATTCTATTGAACACCTCGTGTAGGACAGGCACCAGGCTGGACCTCGGGGAAAGGTACAGCCAGAAAGAGATGGATCTCATAGTCTAGTTGGTGAGATAATCACCACAATAAATAATAACAGTAAATAAGTAGTAAAATAGAAAGTCACGAGTAGTAGAAGTACAGCAAATGCTCTGATGAGAACGCGCTGTGGGAATGTTTAGAGTAGGAGGCGTGAGAAGTCATAGAAGGCTTCCCTTGAGAAAAACTGGAGGAAACTCACCTTCCCTTAGAGAAGATTAGAAAAGTGTCAGCGGGGAAAAGACAAATTCCAAGCCATTTAACGTGTGGAGATGAAAGAGGCATGCAAGGAAATGTTGGACGATATACGGCAAATTACGAACTTAATGTGATGAATTTTCAAACGTTAGACGTACAAAATTACAACCCTTTTGACAACTGAGTTGAGTTCTAATACAGAGAAAAGAAAACAGTCTGACTACTCGTAAGCCAATTCTGCTACCTTCAGAAATCTGGAGAGGGCAGTACGAATTAAAAATGTCGTCACATGCAGAACCGGCTCAGTCGTGTTCAGGATTATCATTCTGCACGTTATTCCTTCCCCCAGATATTAGATATTAGGATGTGATGGTTTTTCATCCCGTCAGTCCCTGGCAGGGGGTGGCCATGGCACGTCCCGATGTCCTCCCATGCCTGCACACTCTCAGACTGCCATTCGCGCAGCGGGCTTCCGCGGCCTGGTGACTCCAGGGAGACCGTCTCTGTGGGGCGCGCTGTCTCCTTGGGGGGAGACTGTCTCCTTGTGGGGGAGACTGTCTCCTTGGGCCTCCCCCGGCGCCGGAGGCTCAGGCCCTGCCTGTTCTCAGATTCAGAAACTTACCATGGGGCTTTAACGTGTGTCTTCCTCCTCCCTGTTCCTGCACCCAGCGGCCTCGCCACGGGGCAGGCAGGGTGTGTGGCTCCCGCACTGAACGTTCCCTCCTTGCTTCCTTTCCCAGCCTTCCCCCTCCATCCCAAGTGACAAGAGCGGGCATTTGGCTGAGGGGACCCGTTCTGGTTTTCTTCCTTACTCTTTTCACCCTCTTGGTTCACTAATTTGGCCATGCCGGGGATGGCGGGAGGGCCTGAGAGTGTGGATGAGAGATACCTATGGGAGATGAATCACATCTCACAGGACATCCCTCTACGTTTACAGGAGAACAGGGATCTACAGTGGCTCTGAGGAGGGTGGTGGATGGGGCTGTGGGACTTGGGGAGCAATAGAGCTGATCGGGACAGAGAAGAGAGCCCGGAAGAAATAGGATCAGAGGTTTGCACCAAGGACTAGTGATGGTGGGTATTGGAATGAGGGTGGGGGAACGGAGTCAGGAGAAGCGTCGTGGTAGCAGGGATTGAAGGAAATTCAGAGAAGGCAGAACCGAACCTACATTTCTAGGAGCCACGTTTCTAAAAAAAGCTCACAACGCTTTTTTATGTGGTTGATTTTAAGGATGTCATGATTGGAAATGAGATTGCTTATTTCTTGGGCATTAAAACTTGCCGTGTTTTTTTTTTTTAACCTTGAGTAAATGCCTAGACATTGGAAACGCAATAAATTAAAAGCATGTGGTATCTTCAAGAAAGATCACCGCCCCTCCCCGCCCGCATGCTCGGCATGTCAGGCTGAGTGTCTCTTCAAAACTGTGCTATCTGAATGAGGCCACGGTGATGTCACTCTTTGGCAGTAAACACCTGGGGGCATCCCTGAGGCCGACGGGAAGTTAGAAAAACGGGTCCCCCGGGAAACACTTTGCTCTGCTTCTAGTTCCTTCGGATGTAAATATGTCTCTGCAAATGCATACAGATATGTGTTATTTCTTATCACCACATAAAAAACGTATCCCCACGGCAGAGCGAGTGTGATGAATGGGTGTACCCAGCATTCACTCCTCCGGGTTTCTCTTCCAGGAACCCATTCCTGAGGTGACCTGGAACGTGAACCAGGTTTTTTTTTTTAAACTGTTCCCAAAATTCCTTCGCTGCCCTTCCTCAAAGTTAGCTGAGCCAAGATTCAGTGAAGACAGGGCTTGCCCTACATTTTGATGAAATGTTCTTTCGAACGTGGAACAGAAACACGTTCATTTCTAGAAAACTAGAATCTGGTGACTGTCTCATAGGGGCCTGTTGATGTGATCCTCTATTGAACAAACCCTACTGGGGGACTGTGCCCGATCACATTTGCAGCCTAAAGTGTCTCATGAGGAAATGAGCGAGTTCCCCTCCACGTTTCATGGGAGCTACAGAGGGGGTGGGTTTGACGGAGGTGAGAGAGAGGAAGGAAGGCATGGGAAAAGGGAGGAGCAGATCCCGAATGCTTAAGAATGCTTTAGGATCCGTAGGGAAAAATCCCAATTTTTCTTTTTGAAATTCTGACCTGTGGAATACTGGAAATATAATTTTCTTATTTTTAAAATGTTATATATACTGAACAAAAATATCTACGGTCATTAGTCAACTACATGAAAGGTATATAAGTTTTTAGTCCTATATCATATATTATATATATCACATAAAAAATCCACATTATTTTGAACTTTTAAAAGAAATATAAATCTTGGAAATACGCAGTACTATGTCTGCATGAGAATACATTTCAGATTAATGAAATCGAAAATCAATGGAGAGATGTGACGTTACTTATATTAAATTAATTATTGCTGAATCATTAAAATGAAAACTTCTCTGAGATCTCCAAAGGAACAAGTTAAAATCAAGAATCTGTAGGGCACCGTCTACTGACAGCAGCCTGGGACGAGGGGAGTCGGTCTGGAGACAGACTTGTGCCCAGGACAGCGGGACACTGCCCCGAGGGTTTTCTGAGTGGAAAAGGAAGAAAGACCTCTGTTTTCTCCGGTGACGGCATGTTGCCGGGTGCATGACTGAAGTTTCTGGGGCCTGTGTCCCCTTTGCCTGGGGAAAGCCTCCTGCGGCAGGATGCGAGGCCCACAGACAGAGAGAAGCAGAGGGAGAGGCAGGAGGAAAGACGCTGACTCTGGGTCCCTTCTGCCCTGCCCGTCACTCGGTTAGATGGGCCTAAACGGTCCCCTTTTTCATTTAGGCAAGTTGGCTTTTCTATCGTTTCTGCAACGAAAAGGTCTTGCCTGATCTGGTAAGAGTCATCAGTGTTAGGTACTGGCGGAGGGAGGGGCAAAATGAAATGTCCAGGTGCACTGGTGGAAATCGCGCGAAACAAGAAGGAAAAAAAAAGAGTATTCAAGGAACAGGGCATTTTCCTTGAGCAGAACAGAGGCTCCTGTCAACCCGTGAAAATCCAATTAATTCACTGCAGGATCGATTCACGGATCAATTCACTGAAAAAATATTTTTAAATAAATTCAGTGACTATATGTGTGTATGTGTATACATATATATGTGTGGACTTGTATGCATTGTATGGAATTGTATGTATGTACATATACCTGTATGAGTCATTCTAGTGATGTATTAGTGAATATATTCTTCTTGAATAAATATGTTATTTTTATGTCTTTTCTCTCCTTGAGCTGGGGAGGTGGAAGAAATTCAAGGGAAGAGAGGGGAGGGGAGGGACCCCAACCTATTATTAACTCACATTTCTTCCCAAATGAATAGACAACTGTGGCCCCTACATAATTTCTCACATCGAAACGTGATAATTAAGTTAGTATAAGAATGTCTTATCTATAGATTTTGCATCATCTACCATACAGTTGGTCTTTCATACCTGAATGATAGGCGAGGTGGAAGTCTAGATGAGTGACCCACAAACCTAAGACATTTGAAGAGATAGTAAAAAAAAGAAAATCATCTTTTCTGGGGGTGAGCCTCAGAGAAGTCTTTTCAGCTGGATTTAGGAAGCATTGCTTACACTCACCCTTTCCTGGTCTTGAATTTTAGTATATGTCCTACTGACCTGGGGGAGCTGTTAAAAGTGGAGATTTGGGGGCTCCTCCCAGAAATTCTGACCCAGGACACACAGGGTGGGGCTCTGCCCTGGAATCCTCATTTTATAATCAACCCTGGTGCTTCCGTGAAAACTGATTTCCTAGATGCCATTGGAAGATACGCCCATCCCTCGATTCTCAGCCTGGTTGCTGTTTAATTGCCCTGGAGCATTTTAGAAATACTAGTGCCTGGGCCCCACCCCAGATCCATTACACGAGAATTTCTGGGGGTAGAGCTTGGGAACTATCTTCATTAGACACTCCCAGGCAATTCTGAGGTGTAGTTTGAGCGAGACTCCTTGCCCAGCAGCTGACTTATCTAAGGCGAAATTGGCAATTGACTGCACACGTGAAGGCAGTGACGTTTACCTACAATTTAGAGTGTTTACTTAAACCTCATAACAATTCTATGAGTATGGTATGATCATCCCTGTTTTATAGTCGCAAAAGACCGAGGCTCAGAAAAAAAGTTGTATGATTATTCTGAGGACATATATTTTATGGATGTTGGAACCAGTATTGGATTTGGGGGCCAAAGATCTCTTTTAATGTATCTTGCTATCTCCTTCTTGAGAAGATGCTATGAAAAAATGAAAGCAAATTTGATTCGAGTTTGGAATTCAAATGAACTGATGACCAAAATGCCTTTCTACAAGGCGTATATGTTTTATAAGCTTAGGTAGGTCACGTGCATGTAATGTGATGAATGATTAACCAATAGGACACAATCTTGTCAGTTTCTTAGTGACAGAGAGGTCTAGTTCCCATCCCTTCCCCACTAGGTATTCCACTCAGGGGCCCGAGACCCCATCCATGAAAGCCAGTCAGTTCTTCCCAGGCAGGGGCTGCCTAGAACAACTGCCTCTTGTTTCTCTCAGTTCAATAGTTGTTTTGAATCTCAGTGGAACATTACTTCTTATATAAAAGTTGGAAGAGAATACTTAATCCTCATGTGCTGTTGGCAGCGTTCCACATCTGATCGGACACGGCTTCTATGGAGGGGTATGAGCACAGCAGAGATCCTTCCTCTCTGCCTCGCCTATGAGGTCACCGATCGCCAGGCGAACGGGCTTGGCCTTGACTTTGGCAGATTCATGCTTATTCACCAGGAGCTCCCAGTAGCCTGGGGCTGTTTAGACACTGCCATTAGCTGCCCCACCCCGTTGCTCTATTATTAATTCTTGTACGAAGGATGGGCCTCTCTGTCAGTGCAGTTTTCATGTAAATATAGGAATCTCCCGTATTTTTCTGCATTCTACTCGGTGGATCACAACGCAAGAACTTTGGAAGGCAGCTCTGCTCCCCACCACACACACCATCACCGCACACAACACAAAAGCTTTGATTTCGAGGGCAGACTTTGAGTTTGAAAGATGGACGAACAATCAAGGTTTTAGATTTTTCAGGCGTGCTCTGGAATGATAGCTAGAATGCTGCTGAGACGTTTTGCTGTTGTATGTCTAATTGCAAAACCAGCCGCCCCCCAAGATATCGACGCTCAGGGTCAGATTCAACCTGAGTGCTGAGCGGGTGTTACGGGGATGGTCCCCAGCAGCACCTTGTCTCATTTTGTATGTCTTTCCAGAACCTTTAAAACAGCCCTCTAGTCTATCGAGGAGTATTCAGCAAAGCATGTGTGTTTCTAACCTGCAGCTGGCTGGCTCCTTGCAGTTACGTGTCTCTCTGACTTCCTTGAAGAATTCTTTTTCAAATAACAGCTTCACTGAGCTATAATTCACACCATAAATCCACTGTCTTAAAGTGTTCAATTCGGTGTTTTTATTTAGCATATTCACAAAGTCGTGCTACCACCATCGCCACCTAAGTTTGGATACCTTTTCACCCCTAAAAAACCCGTGTACCCATTAATGGTCACTCCTCATTTCACTCCAACCTCCCCTCTCTGGGCCTAGGCAACACTGATCTACTTTCTGACTCTAGATTCGCTTATTCTAGGCTTTCCATATAAATAGAATCATACAATATGTGGTCCTTAGTGTACTGCTTTCAAGAATCATCCATGTTGTAGCATGCATGGTACCTCCTTTCTTTTTATGGCTCAGTAATTTCCGTTGTATGAATACACCACATTTTATTCATTTATTCATCAGCTAATGGCCACTTGGGCTGTTTTCGTTTTTGGTTTTATGAATAATGCTGCTATGGTATTCATGGGCGTATACATGTTTTTATTTTGGGAGGGGTATTTACTGAGGGGGTGGAATTGCTGGGTCATATACTTAGCATTTTGAGAATTTTGAGAAACTGCCAGACTATTTTCCCAAGCAGCTGTACGATTTTATATTCTATGTGCATTTACGTTATAACCTTCATGCATTTAAATATACACACAGAATCGTACACTTTAAAACAGTGGGATTTATGGCATGTGAATTATGTCTCAATGAAGCTGTTATTTGAAAAAGAATTCTTTAAGGAAGTCAGAGAGACACATAACTTCAAATAGTCAGCCAGCTGCGGGTGAGAATGCAAATGCATGTAAATGCACGAGGATTCAATTTCTCTACATCTTCAACATCTGTTATTTTCTGTGTTTTTGAGTAACAGCTCTCTTAGTGAGTGTGAGGTAGTATGTGTGGTTTTTATTTGCATTTCCAGGATCACTACTAATGGTGAGCATTTTTTCCATGTGTTCATTAATACAGCTTCCTTGGGAAAACATCTATTCAAATCTTTAACCCATTAAAAAAATTGGGTTGTTGGTCTTTTTATTGTTGCGAGATAAGAATTCGCCATATATTCTGATCCAAGTTCTTCATCTGATTTGCAAATGTTTACGCCAATTCTGTGGAGTAAACTTATTATTTTGTCATCTTTTCGACTTCTTGATGATGTCCTTTGCGTCACAAAAGTTTTGTGATGGAGTCTAATTTATCCATTTTTTTCCTTGTTTTTGTTTGTGCTTTAATGTCATATCTAAGAAAACATTGCTTAATCCAAGGTCACAGAGATTTACTGTGTCTTCTTCTAAGAGATGTATAGCATTTGTTCTAATATTTAGGTCAATGGGCCATCCTGAGTTAATTTTTGTATATGACATGAGGTAGGGGTCCAGCTTTATTCTTTTGCATGTGGTTATCTAACTCTCCAAGCACCATTTGATGAAAAGAATATTGTTTCCCCTTTGAATTGGCTTTGTACCTATATTACTCAGCTAGAACCGCCATAACAAAATACCATAGACTGGACAATTTAAATAATGGAAATGTATATTTCACCATTCTGGAGGCTGGGAAGTCCAAGATCAAGGTAGGGGTCAGGTTCCTGGTGAGAGCACTTTTCCTGGCTTGCAGACAGGTGGATGCTTTTTTGCTGTGTCCTTAAGAGAGAGAGAGAATGATAGTGTGAGAGAGAGAGAGAGGGAAAGAGAGAGAGAGGTTTATCTCTATTCCTCTTCTTATAATGCCACTAATCTCCTTGTGAGGGTTCCACCCACATTACCTAATGTAACCCTAATTTCCTTCCAAAGACTCCATCTCCAAATACTATCGTATTCTGAGTTAGGGCTTCAACATATTAATTTTGGGGGATCACAGACATTCACCCTGTAACTTCTTTCCCTGGCTCTCCCCAAATTCATGTTCTTCTCACATGCAAAATACATTCAATCCCCATAGCTCCAAAAATCAAAATCTTAACTTGGTCCCACCTCAACTCTAAAGCCTAAAGTCCTGAATTTCATCTAAATATCATCTAAATTAGATATGGGTGAGACTTGAGGTATAATTAATTCATCCTGAGGCAAAATTTCTCTCCAGCTATGAAACAAAATGAGCTATGTGCTTCCAAAATATAGTGAACAGTGTAGGATAGACATTTCATTCTAAAATGAAAAAATAGGGAAGAAGAAAGGGTGAGGGTCCCAAGCCAGCTCAAAACCTCGCAAAGTGAATTCCATCTGATTTTAAGGCTTATAAATAATAAAAAGGTATTGCTCACTGTTCTGGAGTCTAGAGTCCAAGTTCAAGGCAGAGTCAGTGCCTGGTGAATTCTGCTTTCTGGCTTGCAAAGGGCTGTCTTCCCTCTGTGTCTGCACATCGTGGAAGGGGCTGGGGAGCTCAGTGTGATCACTTTCATAAAGCACCGATCCCATTCATGAGGGTTCCACACTCATGAGGTATGCTCCTCTCAATCCTCCCCCCAATACCACCATATTGGACATTAGGTTTTAATGTAAGAATTTGGATGGGGAGCATACATATTCAGTCACAGCAGCTAGTTAACTCAAGCTTCTCTGTGTGACCTTCATTATTCTAGAATTTTCTTTCACACTTCAATGTGTTCTAGTACTATGAATCGCTATACACTATATAAGATTACACCAAGGCACCACACACCTTATGTGAAAATGGGATTTTAGGTGTTGACAAACGAGTTCTAGATCGGAGGATCTAGAACTAGATGGAGAATCCACAACTAATCATGGTGGCTGCCCACACCTTTCCTTACGCCATTGATCTATGACATCCATCACTCTTTCACAATTGTTAAACGTTGTTACTATAGCATTGTAAAAGATGAGGCCTAGATTTTGCTTTCCTTATGTGTTCAACTCAATGTATAATCATTTGTATTTGTCTCAGAGAATTCTGAAAAAATAATTATTTACATCTGCCTAAAAGACTCTTGTAGGTTTATCTTCAGCTTGACGTGATTAAACAAAATTTTAAACACATCTAGATATTATTTTGATTAAAATCATGGTAATCAGAATACATAAGTTTTTATTTAGAATATCTCTTGAAAGGCAAAAGTATTGGTTTCTTTTCATGTCACTTGTGCTGTGGGGTCTTTAAAAACTATGTATGTTAATTGCAGTACCTTTGGAAATATAAAAAAAAGAAAAGAAAAACAGGAATATTCTATAAAGAGTGAATACTCTTGACCTTCCTAAAATGACATTGCTTTTGTAATGGTCATCCTTATAATTACAGCCAGGTTCCAGAGCTTCCTCTTGACTGTTTCGTGGGGTAAGGAGAGCAGGGCTGGGAGGTTGGAGAAGGAGCTAGACTTTGGATGGAAATGATCAGCCTCTGAGTTTGCTATATCCCACTCTTGTTTGTTAGAAGAGGCAGTTCTTCCAACCCTCATCACTGGACTACTCTGGTTTCTTCTTAGCTAGCTAGGGCCTCTTAATCATCCGTCTTCAAAATTAATTCAATTTTTTTCATCTAGCTGTCTTCCCTGCTCTTATAGCAAGAGATTGTATACTTTCTTTTTTAATTTTTAAATTCTCTTTTTCTTTTTAAATGTTTATTATGGAATATTTTAAACATACTCAGACACAGAGAAAATACTGTAATGAACCCTCATTTAATCTGTAAAAGTATTAGCAGATATCTTTAATTGAGGAAGATTTTTTAAAAATTATAACTTTGATATCAGAATCACACCTGAAAAAATTACATCAGTTTCTTATGATCAATATTCAGTTAATGTTCAAATCTCCTTGGTTTTACCATTATTATTTTTATTATAATTTGTGAAAAGCATGATACAAATAATTGCAGTTATTTGATATCTCACAAATCTCTGAATTTATAGTTCCCACTGAAACTTTTTTGTTCTTGCAATTTAATTGTTGAAGAAAATAGGTCATATGCTTGTAGAGTTTCTTGTATTCTGGATTTTGCTGTTGGACTCTCTATGTATAGTTTAAAGTTCTCTATTCCTTATATTTCCTGAAATTTGTAGTTAAATCTAGAAGCTTTATCATATTCAGGTCTGATTTTTTGGTTAGACTTCTTCAAAAGTGATAGTGTGAATTTCTATCAAAAATACACAAAGTTTGATTGTGTTTCTTTGTGATGGTATCAGCCATGATGATCATAGCCTAGATGAGTTAATAATTCATTAGGGGTTATAAAATGGTGTTCTAACCCTATCATTTCTTCTTCATTATTAGCTGGAATACATCTATACAGAGAAAACTATCAACTATTCGATTAGCTGAGATTTTCATAGGAAAGGCAAATAAATGTTGGGTTCTTTCCCTTTTATGTTCAAAACAGTGAGTTGGTTAGTAGAGCGTATTCTTTAAAACATTGGAAGATTGCACCATAGAGAATGTTGGCTATTTGCCAGGAATTAACCACGCAAACTCCCTGAGTCCATTCTCATCTTTGGCTTCCCTGAAGAACATGCCAATGCACATGGGAAATTCAGCATCTCATGCCAGACAATGAGCAAAAAGAGTAGTGTGGTACTTTTCATCTTCAAAGCATTTCAGGGCTAATTATTTCTCCCCTCTCCCAGAGAAGCAGGTGTTATTAACTCCACTCTAGAGATAAGAAAATGGAGACTTGAAAAAGAAGAGGAGCAGCTCGCCCCAAGCGAAGAGGGCGTCACCGTGAAAGAAGAGAATATAAATTACGTGTGGCTTAATTTAAAATTTCATGCTGAGGAAGAGAACTACAGGGAGAGCCAGAGGGAAAAGGGCTAGAGACTACTGAGCTGGGCGGCATGCAGGAATTTGAGGACGCTGTGCCACTGGGGATTATCAATAAAGTGTTTGATATTGTAATGCCTGACACATGTAAGGCAGTGAGCATATGCTTGTCAGCTGAGTCAAAACCAATCATCTCCCACATTTCGCCACCATGGATATCCCTATAGTGTGAGAAGAACAGAAAACTTTTCACTAGATCCAGATTCCTCAGTTATTTTCACTGGACAGTTGGAAGATGACAAATACTTTTTCTCTAAGTTCGAACTACTTCCTGTATAATGCACAGATAACATCTGTGTTCAAGTTCGAACGTGTCCAGTTTATGCTGACAAATCGCATGTAATTGGGAGCCAGCATCAACCAGGAGATGATCTAACCCTTGGGACTCGGTCTTCTCAACCCTGGGATCGGCACTCGGAATTTTCATGGTAGTGATGGAACGTACAAAATTTGCGTTCTCCGCGGAGACTAATTGCGCCAATTGCTCAGATTTTGAGTAAGCTTGCCCCGCCCCCACCCCAAGCACAAATGCTGCTGTCAGTGGTACTGAGAGTGAAGGAAATAGCAAATTAACAGAAGGCGTTTTTTTTTTTTTTTTTTTTTTAAAGGAAGAAACCGAGAAGTCTCTTTCTGACATGAGATTTGTCCTATTATTCACCTAATAACACCTTCTAACCTAAAACTCATCTGGTGAGCTTTATGATTACTTGGTAATTTATCTCCTCCTTGAAAAGAACTACTAATTTTGTCCAAGTACCATAGACTTTTAATTCAGGAGTCAAATGCTACATATTTGATTTATTGGGTGAGAAATCTCTGTTTAATATGCACCTAATGTGTCTCCTTTCTATTTAATTCTCACTCATGTGCCAATAAACCAATGTATTGACTCTTTTTTTTTTTTGAAGGAGCTGCATTCCTCCTTTGCTGTCCTCCTTCCTAACTTAAAGCCAGGTTTGATGTCATGACTGCTCAACTATTTAGAGGCGTCCTTGTAACCTTTTGGACAGGTGAGGCAGGAGGCAGGATCCTGTTCTCACACGACCTCCTCTTACTCCACATCTGTCAGCCCTGCTCCACTTTCCTCCGGCTCCTCCTTCTCTGGCTAGATACACCGCCCTGCGAAGACACGGCTGGTATCAGCAGATAAACACTAGTTTGCTTATCAAATCCTGGAATACACAGAGCTTGGAAAAAGTAGGTCAAAGACCCATATCAAGGTGGCATGAACTAATGCAAGGACAGTGAACACATCATCTTTGCAATACTAGCAGGTGGTGGAGCTGACAAAATCATTCGGGCGAAGGGCATGCGAGGATCCTGGCTCTGCAGAGGGACGTGTGGGAGATGTCAATCAGGGAGGGTGTCAATCATGCAGCTGTGACGGCATGCCGGCGAAGGGAGCTTAGCACAGGGGACGGGACTGAACGCGACTCACCGAATGAGTGAAGACAGTGGTTCGGTTTTGTGAGGAGTCTTGGGGCTTCCCCCTCAAGATCTCTTTTGAACAGAAAACTAATAAGAAATGTCGAGGAAACGATCTTTGATTCATTTATTTTCTTTCATTCTTGAGCTATATTCAGAAGTCCATATGTATTTGTTAACTCAAGAAATTATTTTATTTATTTTTTAAGCCATGGAAGGTGGCATTGTGTTTGTACAAGCTCGGGGTTTAGAGTCTGAGTTCTGGGCATGAGCCTGACTCCATTTCTTCCTAGCAATTACTTAAATTTCTAATATCGCTTTCCTCATTTGTAAAATTCAAATCATAATACATAACTAACTTGAAAGAGATAATATACATAAAATTGCTTTGGGTAAAAGGCTAGGTATTCAATAAAAACTTATAAATTGCATTATAAGTTGTCATAGTGATAGTAATGATAAATAGCCATTATTTAATATGAAATTTAATATGAAATATTAAATAAATACGCCCCTCTTCAAAATCTTGCTGTCTCTCTCTTACTGTAGTAAATTCCACTTTTATTCTTGCTTTTCAAATTTGTTCTTTTGTTGTTGTTCTTTGCTGTTTATAAGATACCCAGACCTAAATGTAGAAAGTGAAAACCTCACATAAATTGGGTATGTTTGTGTGTATATGTATGAGTGTATGTGTGTATGTATATGATACGGCCAATCATTCTTAATTCCCCTCAAACTTTAAAGACTATCAAATTTTCTTCCAATTAAAAAAAAGAAATCTATCCTTTTTTCTCTGTATCTACTATATAGATAAAGCTAATCTCTCTGAGGCTTGTAACCGCTCTACAGTTTTTAGAGAGTAGAAATCATAATAGTTAAATTTATTGAACATTTATTGAACACTTATTAGTGGCAGGTGCTATCCTAAGCACTTCACGTGTGTTTTCTCATTTAGTCCTCATTCCAATCCTATGAGGAGAGGCTAATGTCACCCCATTTTACAGATGAGGAGACCGAGGCAAAGTGTCATAGAATCAATAAATGGCTGAGCCGGGAACCAGCGGGTCTCAAGTCAGAATCAGCACTAGCCATTGTCCGCATGGAACCTGCCGGAAACCTGTGATTTTGGAAGTGAGATCTCTGAACAGCCACTAGGAAGAATCCAGATTCCAGGGCGGAGACATATTGGGCCTGCAGATGTGCAATTTGATTGCACTTCCTTTCTCACCCCCACCTCACTGCCCCCATATTCTGAGGCGCGATGCTGTTGAAGAACCAGTAGCGTGTTTTGGTCCAATTGGATAAAAACAAACAAACAAACAA
Organism: Eonycteris spelaea; assembly: GCA_003508835.1. Taxonomy (NCBI): domain Eukaryota; kingdom Metazoa; phylum Chordata; class Mammalia; order Chiroptera; family Pteropodidae; genus Eonycteris; species Eonycteris spelaea. Next base: position 2,630,831 of record PUFA01000056.1, read on the forward strand.
ACAAACAAAAAACCAAACCAAACCAAACAAAACAACAAAAAAACTTTGGTTTACCTACTACAATGTTTAATTCTTTATGTTTTAAAATATTAAAACGGCAACACTCTGTCTTAGAAGTGGACACCCGACCCCATAACAATTATTGGCTGTGCCTGCCGGCCCGTTGCTACAAATAACTTACTGCTTTCTGCTACTAGATATCCAGTTGTGTGTCGTTTTACGAAGTTAGACATGTTTAGTTGATGTTCAGTGTGCAAGCACTGTGTGAGGTCTAGGAGGGGAAGTGAGGATGTGTTGATGAATAACACGGGGTCCCCCGGGGGTCTAGGGAGGCACCAGGCTCAAAGGGCACGATATGTGGGTGTGAATGAAGGGAGTGAGTACAGACGGGGCTGAGTGAAGAAATATCTGGCCTCAAGTTTCCACACGGGAGGACCTGGAGCTGCAACGAGCAAATCCCGCAGTCCTCCAGGTCGGGGGGAAACGAGGAACTGGATCGAAAGTACCACCTTTAGATTCCATCTTAGGAGGCAGAGGCTAGACTCTCGAGTTCTCTCCTGAGAACCGAAGAGCCTGGCAGGGTGTCTTGCATGCGTAGTACAGGCTGATTCACACATTTGTCCCTTTACCCCCAATTCCTTGGAAGTCTTCTTGAAAACGTCCTTCCTTTCCGGGTGAAGCCAGTTGACTGTGTTGGTGAGATGTGTAAATTCCTACGTTCCCTCTGTCATTGGTCCTGTCATCACATAGAACTGACGCTTGTTAGAGGGGGAGTACGTTTTATATTCCATAATCCACAGGACATGGGTACATTAAGGCTGAGATTAAACACAAGAGTTTGGTGTTTAATACCGCAGTATAATGTACTGGTTCAGAGCACTACCTGGGTTTAAACACAGAATCTGGTTCATCATTATCAACATTATGACCTGGGGACAGTTACCCACTAGCCCTGTGCCTCTGTCATTTTCTCTCTCTCTCTCTTTTTTTTTTTTATTTTTACAAAACAGAATAAATATAGACCTTCTGTAAAATGGTTATTATGAAGCATGTAGTCGAAGGTCTTACATCACTTTTGGACGCCCTCTACCAGGCGCTGGGGCTTCAGTTTCACTGTTTGGGAGCGAGGGGATTGGACTTCTCGACACACCGTGGTTGCATCACGTGGCCAGGCAGAGCTGGAGGCCGACGCTGAGTCAGCACGTGGAAGGAGGAGCGGGAGGCGGGAGCGGGAGGCGGAAGGCAGGGCAGGCGGTCAGGCCTGTTCCCACATGCGCCCCCTCCCGGGGTGGGGAACCTCCTGGAAGTGCTCCCGCCTCCCAGCACCGCCTGCATCTCCTGCGCTCCTCGCCTGGCCCATCTTGGGAGGGGGCGGGGCTGGTTGCTGTCTCGGCTGTGACCCCAGCTCCTGCTGGGTCGCAGCGAGGTCCTAGACCTCAGCAAGGACACTCTTTAAAGTCATTTGTACTTTATAAGAGACATAACTTTTTTTTTTTTTTGAGCTGGGTAGCTCTGTATTAGCTACTGAAAGAGGAGGTATCTGTTGTACAGCACAAGTAGTAATTGATTATAACTGGAGATTTATTGTGTAAAGAAAGTCTCAGTTGTGGCACACAGCTTTTTGAAAATAACTGTCAAGAAACTAAATTTTCTAATTATAAGAATGATATTCGATAACTGTAGAAAATTTGGATGATACAGCAAACACTATCAAAAAAATTTTAAATCACTTTCATTTCACCAGCCAGAAATTACTATTGTTAATGTTATTTTATGCATTTTCTTTAAGTCTTCTAAGGATACACACATACACATATGCAATTTTTAATACCAAATCAAACAACCCTTAAGTGCACTACAGCAAGAAACAAAAGTCTCTAAATATTCGTACACATATTTTTAACCTACTGTTACACAACTTAATCTTGTAAGCATTACTCTTTGAAACTATGAGTCTTCATTGATGGCATTCAGCTGGTTTCTACTTTTTCTGTCATAACTATATTACCACGGACATTTCTATACTTCAATTGTTGACTTTATCTGCAATTATTTCCTTAAAAAAGATTTCTGAAAACTGTATTGTTGGGTCAAATATTAAAAAGGTAACATATTGTCAAATTATTTCTGAGAACAGTTGACTAATTTACATTATTATGTGCCTTTACACTCAGTAAGAATTTTAAAGGCAAATTGTGTCACTAATGCTATCTGGTTGTGGTTTTCCTCTGCCGCTATGCTTTATTTTTTATATTTTTCCCTGTGTGTGTGTGTGTGTGTGTGTTTTAGTTGTCTTAGTCTTTTTTCCCCTTAAGTTTGTTTCTTAGTAGAAAATGTTATGTAAATTATTTTCCATAACAGGTTTTATCACTTACTGTAAAATTTCTTCTAGACAGAATGTTGGATTTCTCAAACACTAGAAATTGATAAGGCCAAAAGATGACAGCACGTTAGGCTGTTGGATTCTTGAAATGGACGTAGTTAGAGAAAGAATTATAAATCTGAGGTTTTGAAAACATTTTTTTTTTCTGTTTCAGAAACTCTAAGGTAAAGTTGCCTTATCTTTTCTGATTCAGTTTCTCCACATGTAGAAAAAAGATAATAGTCCTCAGCAACTAGGTGAGAGCTTTAATTGTGTGATTTCTGTGAATTGTTGGAAATCCCTGTGTTGTATGGGGAGCTGTCATATGAATCAGAAGGAATTATACTTATTACACTTGATGATTTGCAGGTTTTTTGGGGAGAGTGCTCAAGAATTTGTGCTCAAATATATCTTCCAGAGAGAGAGAGGAGAGAGAGAGAGAGAGAGAGAGGCGGGGTGGTGGGGGGGGGAGGGAATATGAACGATTCTAAGCATGCTCTAACAAAGCTCCTGTGAGTTGTTCTGGGAGTGGCTGGGTGTGTCAAGCCATCCCTCAGCCAGAATGCTGAGTAATCAACTTATAATGTTTGCAATGTTTCAACCTATAGGTAAGAAAAAGCACCAACAAAACAGTCTCCTAGGTTATTAAATATTTGGGCTGACGATTACTTTTGTTAAGTTAGATGAAATTATTGTTTGAGAAAATCGTATAATGAATATATGTATAATTCATTCTTTAAGCTATCTTTCCTCCCTCCTTCCCCCCAAAACCCTACTCTTTTTAATATATAGTCAATAACATAATTTATGTGGCAAATAAAAGAGAGAGAAGAAAATTATAGATTAGTTTTGAAATTATGGAGCAAATGCTTCTTCCTACATATCATTTCCCACTAAGTATTTTTAAAGACACTTTTATTTCCAACAGTGGGCTTCCTCGGGCATTGCTGAATTCCTGTCTCTGGGTGTATCTGTACAGCTATGAACAGGAAGGCTGTAGAGGGAATTCAGCCATCAAAATGGAGCTGGACAAAGCTCTCTTATTTACGTGCAAGTTTCTTAAAATCTTTGGGTCACAGTAGCAAGTATGGAGCCAGTGTTCAATAAATGATGTTAGTGACTTAGGGTGAATATCCTGCCTCAGCCTTTGGCCATTTTGGTATTCTCTGGGCCTGTGCCACCTGAGGATGAGGCAAAGTGGTGACAATCACCACCTTTATGAGGGAGGGAGCACATGATGTGCCAGACACTTCATACGAATCGTCTCTTCATGTAGGTATGTGTCTCATTTTACAGATGAGCAAACTGAGGCTAGAGAGGTTAGACGCTTTGTCTAGGATTTATCAAGCCATGAGTGGCAGAGTCAGCTTCCAAACTGATGACTCAGCCCCTGCGTTCACTTTTCCTGCTACAGCGGGGTATCTCTCTCACCCCTTTTACGAACTCCTTGCCCCACGTGCTCCGTCGATGCCTGCAATTCTACTTTCAGAGTTCGGCTCATTTAGTTTATGACTTCAATCCTGGTTAACAATGAAAATACCCAGGGCCTAGGGAGAAGGAGAGCTGCTGTTAGTCAATCTTAGCAGAGCAAAATGAGTGCTGTCATTCATCCAGTCCACAAGCACTCACTGACTGTGTACTGCCTGTCAAGTCCATGCCAGGGCTCGTGAAAGCGAACGAGGCTTGGTCCTTGCCTTCGGGAGTCTCACATCGGGTGGAGGAGACTGTACAATGAGTAGATCGTTATGAAACAACGTGGTCCATAAGCCATCGGGAATCTTCGCTCAGCCCAGCAGAGAAGGCGACTGGCTCAATTTCAGCTCCTTTCCTGAGAACCGGAGCCGCAGGAGGCAGGAAACTGGCATATGCAAAGCGCCAGATGTGATCCTAATCACCATATTTTACTGGCAAAGCTATCAAAAAATGTCTCCTATCACTTTGGTATGATGTGTTTTGCCAAGTATAATTTATTTGGTTTAACCTCTTCTTTATCCTGTTTAAGAGGTAGCTACCTCTTTGGCACCCAGCAGAATGAGCTACTGTAACTTACACGAAAAGGATGGAGATTAGGTGTTTGTTTGTTTGTTTGTTTGTTTTGTGGCACCACCATATCAGAGAAGTATGGATTATCATGGCCATCACGTATTCTTTCTATTTTATGTAGCACTTCATATGGTTCCTCCAGTCCCACCTGGGCTCCTGGGGTCGCCCTTAGGTATGTATTTAGCCCAAGGCAGGACTCACACAGCCCCCTCCTGCCTGAGCACGTCGAAGGCCATTAGAAGCTGTGCAGACAACAGCAACTTCTTCAGCCTGAAAAATCTTTTTCAATTACGGACAAGCTGCCAAGAGACATGAGTCAGGGCTGACAGTGTCAAAGTGGGAGGGACAGGGACTGCGGATTGGGAGCGGTCCCAGGGGGAGCGGCCCCCAGGGGGCAGGTGAGGGAGCCCGCTGCCCTGCCCCACACAGTTACCTCCGCGAGGTCCTTCTGCGCCACGCATTCTCAGTCCCTCGCGCCGGTGTGTGTGTCCCAGGATAACTAACCGTAACTCAGGTAAGCACAGAGGGAGTAGCAGGGCTGGCTATTTTCCTTTACGGGGGCAATTCTTAGAACAAAAGGGGCGTCGGAGCTGATTCGAGATGGCGAGCCGATTCCACATGATGGCTTGTTTTCAGGAGAGGCTGTGGCTTCAGCACTGTGGCCCAGGATTCCCTGTAGGGAGCAAAATCCCTTAGCCATATAAGGTAAGAGTAGGCAGTGATCACCGGGCTAGAAGGTTTGAGGGGTGGTGGGACGCGATCCTGATTGGAAAGGAGAAAGCAATTCTGAGCGCATTTTCAGTCTGACCTTGGAGTTAAGAGTGAATTCTGCAATGCTCGTTTCGGAAGAGGTGTGGTACTCAAAACCTGAAGAAAGTGGAAACGCATTTGAGTGTCTGGCTCACCTTCCTGGGTTGAGTCAGACTTCAGAATTGCTCCCTTTTTTTTTTTTTTTTTTTTTTTTTGTGGCATTGTTAAGCATCCAGTCAGTATTCACTTACTTGCAACCACATTTTTCTAGGCAGAAAGTACCTTTCTCCCTGTTTCTGGGTTTCAGGATACTTGAAACAAGTGACAGTTTTCAAATACGTGTTTTTGGACAATGTTTTGAACAGGTTGGCTCATAGTCTAGTCTCTTTCTTATAGACGCTACCGTTTTTTATGGCTTTGTTGAAGCGTATCATATTCAAGATCAAGTTAGCATGATAGGCTGTTCCCTGGACTATCAGATTAGGCTCAGATTCAGAACCAAGGGGTGTTAGACGTTTTTCAGCTCAGCCCTTCATTTCGTAGGTGAGGAGCAGTGGCATGGAGGTGACATGCTATCCAAAGTCACACAGCTTATAAGTGGCATGATAAGTAGAATTCAAGCCTTTAAGCTCACAGCTGGCGGGCATTTCTGACATCGTGGGTGGTCCATGACCTCCTATGTCACTCAGAAGGTTCTGAATAGAATCAGGTGGGTCTCAAACCTCGGTCCCATCTGTAGGTGTAAGTGTTTGCTGGGTTTCTTGATGGGGGTGAAGGGATGATAGCCTTTCTGAAGAAAGGATTCTTCATAGAGAATGACTCAGCAGGTTTAAATCTTTGCTTCCTCACGCCATGGATCCTGCCACTTCAGTCCCTCTGTGTTGTGGTTTTTTGGAGAGAGTATGCAGCCTCAGCAATTTTGGTCCTTCTGGTGTGGCCGGGCCGGCTCTGGTTTACTGTTAGGCAGCAGTGGGACTGCCTGGTGGTCAAGATCAAGTTTCTTAACACACTGGAGCAGAGACGATGCCTCAGAATATTTGAGGGAAGCAGAGGCTCTCCTGCTTTTGGAAATGAGGCAGTTGACCTCGTTACTGATGGCTGCGCTGTCCTTTCCTGCTAACGACACACTTTCTATATATGTTCCGTCATTTTATCACTTTATTTAATCCTCACGATATTCCTTCACACTGTGGAAGCTGTAAGACCTTCGATTTTCTCCATCTGGCTCTGTTTTTTTCTCACGAAGTTTTGAGGCATTCCGTTATAGTTATTGTAATAGGCAAGGCTTCTCAATTCATCGCCCAAAGCACTGGCTACACCAAATCCTTAAGAGATTTTTTGCAGTGTGTTTTTCTTTATCTGTAATATGAGGCAGGTTAGGCTGAATGACATTCACAACAGCCTGACACAGCGAAAACAATTTTAAGGGATGGAAAAACTATGCACATAGTGTGCGTGTGTGTGTGCACACATGTGTGTAGAAGATTGTGGCAGATAGTCTGTAGGTAGAGTGAATATATATTGTTCAAAACACAACATGTTTAAAGTGAAAGGGCCCTGTTGCTAATGTCAGAACAACAGACATTAACCAGGATTGTCCTGGGCAAAGCGACACATGGCAGCTTATCCACAAGGCGTTTATCTCACCCAGACAGTCTACAGACAAAATGTTTGACAACCCTTGGTTTGGATGTGTTAAAACTTTGGAAATCTTTATGCAGGGGCCAGTGGCTGGCTAGCTGCAAGTGTGGAGAAGCGAGTGGCCTGGCCCTCCTCACAGCCTCCTGCGCCTCCATTCATTTGGGACTGCTTGCTGTCACTTCTCTCTGGCACACACTTTTGCCCAGGGGACTCCGACTTCTCATTAGGACTCACGTTTAGTGTGGCTTACTTAGATGTCACTGTCTTTGAGGAGGCCTCACGGAGATTTCTACTGTAGGTGAGCCGTCTCTCCTTAGGGCCCTCATGGAAACTTGTGTCTCCTGTCACAACCCTCGTCACACACATACACACCATGTCACCAGGCTGACAGCTCGCAGGAGGCACGACTCGTGTTGTGTTCACCTTTGCTTTCTTAATGCCGAGCTCAGTGCCTGACACACATTAGGTGCTTGGTGAGTACTTACTGAATGAAAGCGGTGTAATATTAATAGTTTGCAATGTGAATGGCAGAAAGAGAACGAGAGGTTCTTCAAATAGGAAAGTCAGGTAAAAAAAAGTTCGTGAGGATTAAGCAAATCATGCAAGGTATCTCGATATCTCTAAAGGGGCAGTTCAGGACGCGTGGGAGCTTTGGCGCTCTAATGACCTGTGAGGGAACAAATGCCAGCAAAGACATAGCTATCGAGAAGGACGCTGGGAAGGTGTGGTCGGACGCACCGGGCTGGGCACTGGGAGAAGCGAACGCCAGGTCCGGTTCTTCCACTTTCACTCCCTGCGTGGGTGGTGTGGGGAGTCACTTTATCTCGGTTGGCCTCACATTCTTCATCTGTAAAATGAAGCAGTGGATCCAGGCTAGATCTGTTCCACGATCTTCCCCGATTTTAAAGGTTTATGATTTGAGGGCATATTGAAAACAAACAAACAAACAAAAAAAACAACAAAACAAAAAACAAAAACCCAGATGACCTTGCAATAAATTCTTACAACTTTTTATTCCTTGTTTGTTGGACTTGTATTACTACTGAAACTTCCAACTCATTCTTCTTTGGTTATAAAGAAAGTGACTTTTAAGCTTTTAAGTGAAAAAAAGATGTACTGTTTTCTATGTTGAAGCTGTAAACGGAAATCTCTTTTTTTGTTCTCGTTAGAAGGTTTTCATGAAGATAAAGTTGTTATCTCTGTAACAAAGTGATAATAAAATAAAAAAATCTGCAGTGATTTTAGCATTCTGAATACAAGTCATTCGACATGTAAATTTACTATGTAGGAATTGCTCATCTCTCTGCTCTTGTATCCATGATTTTTATAGCATTTGCTATGCAAAATGGTTCCTGTAGGAACCTGACGCATTTTCCTGTGCATTTATTGCTCACATTGCTGAGATATGTTTAAATGCTTTAATTGTCTTGCGGCAAAGTGAGGTGGCAGTTGGGGCTGTGGCCAAAGTCATCCCTTGAACTCCTTCAGACCAGATGTTCTTTACAGTGTTTTTAGGGAACTTGCGACTAATCACCAAGCAAGTGTTCAGTTTACCGTGCAAAATCTGATTGATTATTTAGTTCGCTATTTACCGCATCGGCAAGTTCCATGTCCAGACTTTTTCTGACACCTTTGTCATGGTCATTGCTGGAACCTCAGCTATTAAGGGCTTCATGACCTTCCCCAACCTGAAGGAGAATTTTCTGAGAAAGGAACTAGTCAGCACGTGGATGGGATGGCAGACCTGTTTGGGCTCATGCACTGAGGACTCATGCAAAGGAAGGGACTCTTCGAAAGGGACAGTCTGCCACTGTGGGAAAGCATCATGTCAGGAGTGTGCAGATTTACGTTCTCCAACAGGGACCTGAGTCGAAGCCTTGAAGTGCAACACGGTGTTAATTATATTATGTAATTAACTGTACTAAAAGCCACCATGAGCTTGTCCTCAGATGAAACCATTTAGACTAAAGGAATCTCAAAATGTTATAATAAATAAATGAATAATGCTTTGGTAAAAACATGGAAAACAAACACTTCCTTAACTTTTGATCCACTCCCAGATGTCAGCAGTCAAATTCCCTCAGCAGACTACTCCAAGGTTTAAACACAACAGAAGTCAAATTTTAAATGTAAAATTTGTTATCGATCATGCAAAATTATTCAAGTTTCTCTTCTTGGAGGGCAGTAAATCCATTCTGGGAAAAACTACTTGTGTGTGTTAAAACACAGGTGGTATGCTTTCATATTGTTAATGTGATCAGGCCTCAGGTTGAAGCTTTGAGAAGTTCGCAGGCATCTGGGTTGAGGCTTCTCTATTTGGCGGGGAAATAGCTCATGCTGAATTTTAGTTGTAGACAAACCCAGCATGATCAATGTCAAGGTTGCTGCTGAAGAAAGCCAGACATCTCGTCTTGAAAGTTCTGTTACATGGGTTCCCCAAAGCCTTTGTCAAGTTTCTTTTAACTTCCTCATGGCGGACATACCGGTGAAGACACTGCTCACCCCCATTTCCATCTCATTGCCCTCTGCATACCCAATGCTGGTCCCCTCGACTGAGAATGCGCTGTCATCTTGTGGCCACCAAGGGAGAGAATAAGGTTGTTGGCTTTAGAGAAATGTGAGATGCCCATCCTGACTTCGTGTTGTCTTGTAATAGATTTGTAATAAGAACGCTGACTTGGGGTCACTTAGCTGTGCTTATCACAGACACCGAGTGAAGTAGGGAATCACTGGACATGACCAATGAGCAGGAACGGGTCAACTGAACATTCTTATATTTTGCTAATGAATTTCTTTTTACAGATTCTAAGATATAGTATAACCTTATGTGTTCATCCCACACACAAGCCATATGTCCCTTAAAAGGGAGAATTCTGAAAAAAATATTCAAAGACCAGGGGCCCATTCCCTGATCTCATTCTCATGTCTTTGCGTATTGAATTTCTGTTCAAGTAGAAGGTGCAAAATGAAGATCCTCTTCATGCATTTGACTCTAACAGATCCTTGGCTTCTGGTTGATGGCAGCCCTCTGTCTTGAGCGGTGATGCTTTGACACCGGTAAGCGCATCTTACCAGGTGAACTTCACGTCATGTTTGCTTTTCATGTCTGTATGCATGACTGAAAAGTGTTTGACTGTTTTTTGGAAAAGCTTGAAGCCTTCAGCTATCCACTGGTCACCAAGGGCGGTGACATCTACCTGTGTTCCTTAGAAACATGCTGTCCTGGCATCGGGCAGAGCCTGGAGAGTCCATGCAGCTCCGATCGGATTCTAGAAAAGGCTAAGTAAGCCCTGACTGCTCGATTTGTGCAGATGCCTTCTGACTTCATCAATAACTACTGGACTAGATAGACAGGTGGACCTTTCATTAGGACAGCCATTCTGAAGCTTTTTAATCTCCAGACCTTTTACACTCTCCAAATTACTGAGGATCACAAATGACTAGTTTCTTTTTTCTTTCTTTCTTTCTTTCTTTCTTTCTTTCTTTCTTTCTTTCTTTCTTTCTTTCTTTCTTTCTTTCCTTCTTTCTTTCTTTCTTCCTTTCTCTCTTTCTCTTTCTTCCTTTCTTTCTTGTTGATTATGTCGATCAGTATTTATCAAATTAGAAATTAAAATTGGAAAAAGCTTGAAATATTTATTAACTAATTCATCAAAAATAGTAATGTTAACCATTACATATTAACCTTTTATAAAAAAAAACTTTTCTAACGTAAAAAAAATGTAGGGAGAAGAATAACATTGTTGTTCATTTCTGCAAATCTCCTTATTTGGCTTAATACAAGACACGTCATATGGCCTCTGGAAAACTCCACCGTACATTTGAGAGGCTGAGAGCGAAAAGGCGAATAATGTCTAATTATTATCAGACACTAGTTTTGCTCTCATGGATCCACCAAAAGGGTCTTAGCGACTGCCAGGCATCAAAGGACGCTTCCAAGAGAGCGTCTGCGTTAGAGCCAGCGCGTTCTCAGCCGAGACCGGAGGCCCGCTCCCTGCGCTCTCTGCGTGACCTGGCTCCCTCTTTCCTTTCAATCCACATGGCTCGTTATTTTGCTCCTATGGCATGGGCAGCCCTGCGTCCACTTGTTTTCTACATACCTGTCCAAAGAGATCGGAGACTCGGAGAAGGAGGGTCTTAGTTGATCCTTTTAACACCTTGGCGTGTCTTCCACACAGTAGGTAATATACTAACGTCGAAAGCAATAACGACTTCTGTTTCTTTAATATTGCTATGTGCCAGGGACCCCGCTAAGGTACGGCTTACTGCATTGGTCTCCTAGGGGTGCTGTAATAAAGGACCACAAATTAGGTAACTTAAAGCAGTAGAAATTTATTCCCCAATAGTTCTGGGGCCAGAAGTCTGAAATCAAGGTGTCGGCAAGGCCGTGCTCTCTCTGCAAGCTCCAGGGAATGAACACTCTGTTCCACGCTTTTCTCTGAGCTTCCGGTGCTGCCAGGGACCCGTGGCTCTCCTTGGCCTGTAGCAGCACCACCCCAACCTCCGCCTCTGTTGTCACACGGCCTTCCCCTGTGTGTCTTCGCATCATCTTCCCTCTGTGTGTGTTGTCCCTGTGTCTTTCTCCTGTTCTCCCTGATAAGGACACCGGGCATATTGGATTAAGGCCACCGTAACGACCTCAACTTGATCACACCTGCGAAGACCTTATTTTCAGATGAGGTCACATTCACAGGCACATGGGCAAGGGACTTCAACATATCTTTTTAGGGGACACAAATTCAACCCATAACGCTTACTAAATATTAAACGGAATTGCTCAAAACTGCTGTGATTTGACTGTTTTCAATCTACACAATTTCAATTTTACACGGCTTCTCCTAAATCCTAATGGAGACAATAGCATAGATAAAACCAACTGATTCTGACCAGTGCTGTCAACTGTTCTGACCACTTGCTGAGGAAGAGGTGTGATCTGATCACTGGGCTCCTGACGATGGCCATTGTGGCCGAGGAGGCCTGAATTTGGAGATTCCTGGCAGAGCTGTACTCACAGAGGACCTCATATGCTGGATCATTCAGATGCCATGGCATTTGCTCAGAAGTTTCTTTACCACTGGCCCTGAAAATTCTGTCTACTGAAAATTCCTTCCTTTCTCCTAACGAAGGCATTCTTTCATTTAGGTAGAATTCTCAATCGGTTGGCAGAATGCAGTTGAATAACACTTGAAAGATGCTTTAGAAGTCACCTCCCCCTGTCCTTTGTTCCAGACCCACAATGGATGCCCTGCAACTGGCAAACTCAGCTTTTGCAGTCGACCTGTTCAAACAACTGTGTGATAAGGAGCCAGCGGGCAATGTCCTCTTCTCTCCGATCTGTCTCTCTACCTCCCTGTCGCTTGCTCAAGTGGGCACTAAAGGTGACACAGCAAACCAGATTGGACAGGTAAGCCCATGCCTCGTTTCTGCTTTGAGCGGGGATAGAGTCATTAGACTAATAGGCAGTGCCTAGGCAGGAGCGAATGGGGCTCTGTGGCCAGCGTTGCTCAGACTGAGAATGCCACCTCTAGCATTCTCTTAATCAATTGTCACAGCTCATTTATCTGTCCTGCAACTCACGATGAGAGTAGGCGCCATGTTGTGATGGGGAACCCAGGGATCTGCTCAGTAACCACAAGTTTTGCTAATGAGTAACCCTTGGCTAGGCACCCAGCATCTTTCTACATGTTGTATTGTAAGGATCAATCACGGTGGGGTTTATTAAATGTTCCATTGCCAATACTCAGACAGAAAGAGTATAAGTCTACATCCCTGTCTTAAACACGAAGTGTAATTACAGCATCATGCTTTGTTATTTTTTTTTAAATTGAGGTATAATGGACATACAACATTGTATTAATTTCAGCTGTATGACATAATGATTTGATATTTGTATATATTGCAAAATGGTCACCACAATAAGTCTAGGTAACAGTCATACCCGTATATAGTTACAGAACTTTTTTCCTATGATGGGAACTTTTAAGATCTACTCTCTTAACAGTACAGTATTATTAACTATATTACATCCCCATGACTTACTTATTTTGTAACTGAAATTTTGTACCTTTTTACACCCTTCACCCATTTTCCCCACCCCACTCTGTCCATTTACTTTTAGGTAGTCTGTCAATGCCCTTCTAATTCCATTCCGTTATTATTCTCATGTTGATCATTCTAGGTTCAACAGAGTCTTTCTTTCTATGAGCGCATAGCATTTAGAATGGGTGCATCTTACACCCATAAATCCTCAGAAAATACGACCCAGGAAATGTTATTTGGGTCATAGTATGTGAAGAATTTAACCTTGAAATTGAACGGACTTGGAAAAGAACCTATAGTTGGGGGTAGAGGAGCTGTATCTTCTCATCTGTCCTGCTCACCCCCCCCCAGCCCTCACCCCTACCCCGTCTCCCATTCCATATTTCTCATCTCCCGGCAGAGGAGGGACAGCGAAGAGAACTTCCGGGTGGTGGGGCTGTTCCTCGCCAATAATAATTACAGTCTCTTCAGTGCTTGCGTTGTTCCCCCAGCAGTAGTTACCTGGGTTCTTTAACCTGTCACTAGGCATAGAGTTACGCACCGCCTTCGCCAGCCAATGTGACCTTGCCGTGCTGAGGCTGTATGACTCATTGGTGCAATGTGCCCATGTAGTGATGTTTCCCGAGGTGTGGCATCTGGGCATGGTTATTATGAGTTAGGAGAGAGGAGAGAATCACCTCATGCTGACATCATGTTTTGTGGCACCATGAAGCAGAGGAGTTGCTGGGAAGGGTATCACTTGGAGCAAAAGAAAAGGTAGGAACAAAACTAAAGGATATAGCCCTCTGGAAGATGGCATCCAGTTTTCAGTGGCTTAGAATATTTGTGCCCCCAGGGCTGCCTACCCACTGTAAATAACTCGTCAGCCCATTTGCCACTCTTTAGAGCAACTTAAGGGACTAGCTAGAGTCTAGCAAGAGACACCTGCCCCCTCGAATCTGAGACCTGCCTGATGATTGCCTCTCTCTTCTTGTCTCTGATTGGATAGAAATTATGACCCAGCTTCCCTCTTGTGCAAGTTTTGAAAGCCTTCTCTGTGAGCAACAGAGGCCTCATTTTGAAGAAAGGGCAAATTTTCCCTATAGTTAAATCCAGAGAAGAATAGCTTTATGACGGTGTTTCTTAATGGGGACAAGTTTGACCCCATCCCCTCCTCGGGGACATTTGGCAAGTCTGGAGATATTTTTGTTTGTCACGAATAGGGGAAGGAGTGCTACTGATACCTCGTAGGTCAGGGATACTGCTAAGCATCTTACAATACCCAGGGTGGACCCCTGCAGCGAAGAGTTACCCAGTCTGAAGCGTCAGTCATGCTTTATGGGACGTGGAGCAGGGAGACACTGTACCTCCGGTGGAGGTTGGCAGTTGCCACGTGTCTGCTGTAGTGGGATGAGGCGATGCTTCATGGGTCATGGATTTTTTTCTCTTCAAAGGTCTTCACTTCGAAAATGTCAAAGATGTGCCCTTTGGATTTCAAACAGTGACGTCGGATATAAACAAACTTAGTTCCTTCTACTCACTGAAGCTAGTCAAACGGCTCTACGTAGACAAATCTCTGAATCCTTCTACAGTAAGTGGTTTAAAGCAATTAGCAGATTTAACTTTTTTTCTCCCGAGGAGTGGCCTCGTCACGTGGTTAGACTCACAACTTTCTTTTTTTCAGAGAAACGCATTTTGAGGATGCTTATTTATGGTTTGAGGCTACTTAAAATAAATTAGTCCTAATGGAGAGGTTGAATATACAGGAAAACAATTGCAGTCACATCTTCTAGCTCAAAATGTAGAAAAGTTTGGATGTGGTTCTATAGTGCAGCGTTAGCACATCTGCTTTATACGCAGAAGGTCCTGGGTTCACGCTCCAGTGGAGCCACAGCCCATGTTCTATGCCATGCACCCTGAACAAGCCTGATGTCTGATCTCGAAGCTAGCAGGTCATCCTGGTTAGTACTTGGATGGGAGACCACCTAGGAAGACCGGTGCTGTAGACATGAAGTAATAATAATAATAATTATAATAATAATACAGAGAGAAGCTTGCAGAATTCCCTTTTCCCTCTTGAACATACATAAATCCTACCCTTCCTCTAAGCTTCCTCACTCAAGAGAAGTGGAAAGTGGAACCTCTAATAAATGTATCTTTTATAGATGCAAGACAGCTCATGGTTTAGACCTCGCTCTCCTTAAATAGCAAGGCATACTTCTTAATTCTCTGCCTCATTGTTTATGCACACAGTGGTCTCCTGATGTTTCTCAAAATCAATAAGAAAAATAATAACGGAACGAAATAACAGTTTTTATGAGTCCCAGATTGGTTTTGTTTGTTTTACTAGGTTGGTCACATGGGTGTCTCTACAAGGGAGCTCTGGCATTTAATTTCAGCCATTTTTGAAGGAATCATATAAAGAACACTGTGGCACCCTTAAATTTGATCCTGGAATATATCATAGTATTTAAAAACATCTGTATTTGAAATATATAGCCAACATCCTAGACTACATAGAGGTTCATTCTCTATGTTGATTCAATTTATGTGGGATGGTCAGAATTTTGAACTTTCCAAATCTAACAGGTAAACTACCAATTGTATATATTTATTATCATTTTATTACTTTCTGTAGTAGCTGTTTGTTTTCCTGGGTGAAATCTTTTGAGGACAGTGTCTAGGTGTTGTGAATTTATTCTTGTTGCTTGAAGTCACATATACACAGCCATCTTTTCTTCCACAATTACCTGGGAATTAAAACAAGTTAACATATGAGTTGGGGCCTGAGCATGAAAAAGAATTGAAAAGCTCTCTAGGTGGTCCTTAAGGAGATGCTTAACACATTTCGTTGTTGGAGGTGAGGACAGTGGAGCCTTTCATCATGCTGGGGCTCTGATACTCACAGGTAGCCCTGGTTCTCGCGGTCATCGGCCACACTCAGTCTCAAGGTTGGGTTGCAATGAACAGAATCGAAGTGGCTAAGGCCATAGAGCTCCTCTGAAGAAATTCAAGGAGCCTATGTTTGGGCATTTAATCAGCTGTGTTTAGTTTGGTTGAACTTCTATTCAACATTTAGAATTATTTCAACTAGCAGAATAACCTGGCTAGTTGTACAAAACTCCTGGCCTCAGATCACTTGAATCAATATCAGTAGAGATGGGACTTAGGGTTTTGCATTTTTGATAAGCATTAGAATCACTGCTGTGTTCTCTACAGCATTGCGTTTCAAACTTTGTGCACAGATGAGTCTCCCTGGAATCTAGCTGAAATACACATTCTGAGTCAGTCAGTCTGAGGGTTGGTGCTGGGATGTTACATTTCCAGCAAGGTCCTGGGTTACGTGGAGGCTCTCAGTCTTTGGACAACACCTTGAGTAGCAAGAGTCTATAGAATATTTATTTATTTCAGTGAAAATAAGAGTCTTCTGCTCATACAGCTCTCTCTTCTGTATTATTTCTTCTATTCTAAGACACTAAATGTATATATTTACATTTTTATGTTTCTGAAATTGGATCCACATTATAATTGCTGTGTACATTTATCCACAGTTATGTTTTTTTTCCCCAAAGCTGAGGCTAAATTGATGGATGCATTTAATAATTAATATTGTCTTAGAATTGAGGAAATAAAACATTTACTACAAAGAAAATTCACTGATATCTATATGAAGTTTCAACTTACAGAATGGTGTAGATTTTGAAAGTGTATTCATAGTAATAGACATTTAAAAGTCCTTTGCCAGAACCGTGTACAAGGCGATGGCTTGACCACAGACTGTAAGCACTTTGTGATTTTATGAACTCGATGTTGTTCAGGAGTTCATCGGCTCTACGAAGAGACCCTATGCAAAGGAGATGGAAACCGTTGACTTCAAAGATAAGCTGGAAGAAACGAAAGGTCAGATCAACAGCTCGGTTAAGGATCTCACGGACGGCAAGTATCTTTACTTATTCTGCCATAAATTGCTAAGTAGGCAAACCTTGCCTTCTCACGAATCTTTCTGCAAGGCTGCAATTGAACACCTGGAGGATTCCTGGGATGTTTTCACTACAAAAGCTAAATTCCACAACTTGGGTTTCTGGGCCTTTCCTTCATCATCTCAACACTTGGCAGAAATTCCTGGTGCTTCACTTTCAGTCTATTTGCCTTGCTCTCCTGTGAGCTGCCTCACACCTTCCTGGAGCCTCGTCTGTGCCTCTAAGAAAGTATGGATTTGAGCGAGTCACGAGTCCAGTTTTTCAATCTGGAAGAGAAGGGCTTGGGCTCTAACTTGATGATCCCTGAGGCGACTATTGGCTGAAAAAAATTCTACAAGTATTACGGTAAAAAGGACAGAGAGTCTTAGGCAATCAAATATACAGGTAGAAAAAACCAAAACAAAACAAACCGTAGTGGGTGGAAACTTGTCCTCAGTCCTACAACTTCCCGTCCCCAGTCAGCCCTGTGCTCATCTCTTCTGCAGCATCTACCTGAGCCTCTTTCTCAGCGCTTCCCTCAGGAGGCACTTGGCCTGTCCCTCCACTAAGCATTCTCTGTGAATTGCCCCCTTGCTAGAAATGAATTGGAGCTGAGATGAGCTTGAGAGCAGTGTGCCCATGTCCCCCTTCTCAGGAACATATTTATACAGGGAGGGACCCCTTGGAACTTAGCACTAACTGTGAAAGAATGAACTGCAGTGATGGGTCTTTGAGGCACCGTTACGGGGTCTCCGCAGTCTAGAGAGGAGGGATGTAGTTCTGGGGCAAGGGCGACGCACTTCCTGTGCGAATGGCCCTCTCGCATGGTAACTCGGGATGACAGAGTCCACGCTGCACCTGCAGAGTGATGACATGGAAAGCATGTGGCCTTGGAGTCATTCGAGACCTCAGATTCAGATGCAGAATGCTGCCACATCTGGACGGAATAAGTTAGTTTCGCTTGGCAGAACTGTAAGATGAAGTGTATGGCATCTAATTTAACATTCACATGGTTGTTGTGAGGATCAGCTTAGATAATATGTGCTAATCGATAATGTACGATAGCTAAGGTAATATATGGCAGCCACAGACAGGTGTGCACACATTAGTGACAACATACATATATATTCGTTATTGAAATGAAGGTTCTTTGCCTTTGTATGTAAAGAAAAAAAGCCAGTGGAAGTAAGACCATGTCCAGCACAATTTTAAAAATCATGAGCAAATAACAGCTCCTTTTCACATCGCTGTGCAACTGCTTTGCTTTTAGAATTTTTGAATCATTGTATTTTCTCTCCAAGGGCCTTTGTTTTAAACTCTTCCTACAAGTAAGGGTTTTTGCTGGAGAAGGTGGTGCAGTGAAAAGACCCCTGATTTTGGAATCAGGAGCCTGAGATTTAAGCTGAAACTCTGCCCTTACCAGCGCCCCCACCTCTCCGGTCTCTGAGTGTCCTCCACACCACTGTTCCATATTCGACGCGTCCTGGAGCACCGGCAGGAGTGGTGACGTAATGCTCAGGTCGCCATGCCAAACGACAATGCAGGGCCTTTTATTAAACGCATTCATTTTAGGTGATGGCGGCAGGGCGTTACAGCACTGCAGGGCCCTTCACCCCCCGGCCGCGGACCCGTGAAGCGGTCCCTGAGCAGCGGTGTGAAGACGCAAGAGATTCGGTAAATGAAAACCGTTTGCAAAAAAACGTCAAGGCTATCCCAGTGTGCGGACTTAAGTTTATGAAGGGATCATCGCCATCGAACTGGTTCGGCTGTCGGGGACAGGAGGTCTTAGTCGTCACAGTCGTGATTGAGCGCATGGAGGCGGTTACAGGTGGGCCTGATGCAAACAGGCCGCCTGCAGCCTGCGACTTGGGGCAAAGGCGGAGAGCTACGGGGTGAAGAGGGCCCTGCCCTGGCGTCAGACCTGCTCTTTGGCTGCGCGAACAAGAAAGCTACTGGCCTCTCTGAGCCTCGGCTGCCTCGGCAATAGAGCGGGGTCGACGGTCTTTGCTTCAGATCGCTGTGCGAGAAGTGAGCTGATGATGCGTGCGGAGATGCCGAGCACAGGGCCAGGTGTGCAGTGAGGATGCCCTTTCATTCCGGAGCGCAGGCTTTCAATCCTCAACTCAGCCTTTGCTTGTGTGTCGTCTTGGGCACGTGACTTCACATCCAGTCTCAGCTTCTTCCCCCGTAAAATGGGGAGAAACACGTGATATTGTGTCTTTGAATGTCTAGCGTGTGGTCTGGCACAGAATGGGTATCCGGAGGTGGTGGCTTGTTTTTCTCTTTTCCTCCTCTCCCTTTTTTTCCTCTCCTTTCCCCGCTTCATTCTTCTCCCTGGGTGTCTTTGGTAAGTCTGGTTGTGGTGAGCCAAGGAGACAAAGGAGTCCTTCTGAAGTGGGGTGGTCTGAGCCACTGAAACCCACCGGCATGGCTCGAACAAGTTAAATACCCGGCGAGTACACAGGCCTGTGAACAGCAGATGTGGGTCAGAGGAATAACTCTTGTGCAATTTGTGGTTTCTTGAAATTGTTTGCAGGCCACTTTGAGAACATTTTATCTGACAACAGTGTAAGTGACCAGACCAAAATCCTTGTGGTTAATGCCGCCTACTTTGTTGGAAAGTGGATGAAGAAATTTCCCGAATCAGAAACCAAAGAATGCCCTTTCCGCGTCAACAAGGTATGTGGGTAGTGTGTCAAAGGGTCCCAACTAGAGACATGAAAAATTATAGAACAGAGGGACAGTAGGAATTCATTCCAGTGAGGGAAGTTATGGCACAAGGAGTCGTGTGCCTTTCCTGGTAGAAAAAAGAACCATAATCCAGAGACTCTGGCTCTTCTCCAGAATGTTCTCAGGCTCTGAGCTGAAGGACAGCTTATAGAACTTAGAGCCCAGTGAGTAAAGTCAAATCATCCACTAGAAAATGGCTACACTTATTCGGGGCCATTAGTGAGAAAGGCAAAGGAGAGAAACAAACCAAACGCCAGCATCAGAGGCTGTTGGATCATCCTGAAGCCTGAGCCGTTTAAGAACCTTGTTTCAGGCTAATCGATTCCTCTGCAGTCCGTTTCTCATCTGTTCCTAGTGAAGTCAAGGGTGTTGATATTTAATTTATAAGATGCTGTGAGGTACCGTTGGCGGTGAAGCAGAAAGTAGAGCTTACTCACCTGCTGCTCTGAGCATCATTAGGGGGAAGAATTAGAAACCTGAAGTTTCATGAATACTCACTGAGGTGAGCAATGGGGCCACATCAAGAAGAATTTGTGTCAATGGGTAAAATACCCCTTCTATAAAGAAAGACAAAGAACTGGAACTGGAAAATTGGCCCATTTTATCAGAAGGCCTAAGCAACCCCAGGCGTTTGTGATGATGTAATCTGGTCTCATCTGATGAGCTCTGACTTGTGCTAAGAATGCAGACTCAAACCTGTGCTTGCATTAGCATGATAGCTAAAGGTCACCGATTTGCCACCCATTGATTCTAGTTTTCAGATTTCTCCCAGCACCTGGAGTACCTAGCATCCATCACTTTTGTTTGTGCCCCAAACACATTATAACAGCACCTTCTCAATGCTAGAGCCCAGGAAGAAAAGACCTTCTGAATACAATTTACACCTGAGTTGGCTGGACTGGCTTTCGTTGCTTTTTCTTTGTGCCCATAAAGTTTTGTCTTCATCACCCCCCTCCTCCCACCTGCCACCCCAAGTGCGAATGGGCTTTTTAAAGGTAGGGCCGATGCCTTATCCAGCTCTGTTTCTGTGTAATTCCTGGCCCAGGCCCTGGCTCAGCCAACAGGTGGATGAACCAGTCCCTAAGGGACAGTTTGAATGAAATGAACAGTCAGTCAATAGCAGACAAAACCTGAGTGGCCTCTGGCCCCAGCACGGGTCTCTCAACAAGGGTCACTGGGCATTTTCACTGGGAGGAGCCGGTCTCCACTGAGAGAGCTGCTTACCGACTCAAAACATCCACGCGCCCTAGGGCGAGAGCCAGGTCTCCCTTCTCCTCCTCTTCCTCAGCTCAGCTTCCGGCCTCCGTGGTCTTCCCAGAGCTGCCTGCCAGAGGCAGGGGGAGGCGGGGGCCGACCGGGGACCCGGGGGCATGTCTCAGATGCCGGGCACAGCACATGAGACTGTTTAGACTCCGCGTTTTTCACGCGCAGGTCCTGGGTTTTAGACACGGCTTTGAAATGTCATTGCTGTCTCGGCATTTCGCCTGGCCGAGCAATGAAACCTGACTCAAAGCTGCGTGGAGACGCGTCTGTCTTTTTTAAAGTTTTATTTTATTATCAGTTTCAAGCATACAGTACATTGGTTAGACATTTTTATGTGGTTTATAAAACGTTCCCCCTAATTGCTCCTTCTCTCCTCTGGCCAATATATTAATGCTGACTGCACTCCCTATGCCGTGCTCCCCATCCCCGTGACCATCTATCAACTACTAATTTGTACTTCTTTAACCCTTCACCCCATTCCCCCAGTCCCCTAACCCCCCTCCCCTCTGTCCATCATCAAATTGTCCACTATATTTGCGAGTCTGTTTTTGATTAGTTTGTTCTTTTTGTTCCTTAGATTCTGCATATAAGTGAAATCATGCGGTATCCATCTTTCTCTGACTTATTTCACTCAGCATAATAACCTCTAGGTCCATCCGTGTCGTTGCAAGTGGTGGGATTTCATTTTTTTTAATGGCTGAGTAATATTCCGTTGTATATATGAACCATAATTTCTTTAGCCAATCACCTGTTGATGGGCATTTAGGTTGCTTCCATGTCTCGGCTGTGGTAAATTGTGCTGCCATGAATATGGGGGTGCATGGATGATTGGGAATTATTGTTTTGGTTTTCTTTGGATAAATCCCCAGAAGTGCAATTACTGGGTCAAAGGATAGATCCATTTTTACATTTTTGAGAAGCCTCTAGACTGTTTTCCATAGTGGCTGTACCACTTTGTAACCCCACCAACAATGTATAAGGCTTCCTTTTTCTCTGCATCCTCGCCAACGCTTGTTTGTGGATTGATTGATGACGGCCGTTCTGACAGGTGTGAGGGGCTGTCTCACTGTGGTTTTAAGTTGCGTTTCTCTGATGGTCAGCGACTGGCGAGCAACTTTTCGTACGTCCATTAGCCGCCTGTATTTCCTCTTTGGAAGTCTCTACCTCCGCCTCTCAAATGCAGAGGCTTTTACTTTTCCTCCGATTCCTTCGAATTGCTTCTGTCAGCCCATGAACTTTTTCAGTGGCTTTCCTAAACCTTTCCTCATGTCTGAGGTGTCTCCTTTCAAGGCCCGACTGAATAGATGAAGTTATAGTGTTAAAAGTTTAGTATGGTGCCTGTCCTGACAAAGGTGGATACACACACATTCATGTGTCATTAACCTAAAAATATAAAGGCCTAATTAGTTTAATCTCCCCCCTGCTAAATACAAAGAACATTGAAAGGTGTTGAGATGGTGTAAATGCGGGGCATGCATGCTTGGCATGAGGTAATCTGTTTTTACGTTTACAAAACTGTAACGTAACTATGCAAATGTTTATCAAGAGGACACAAACAACCAAAAAAAAAAAAAAAAAGAGAGAGAGAGAAGGAAACTTTGAGGTATTTCACGGAACTATAACAAGAACAAATTGATGTATAGATACGTGTGTGTGTAGGTGTGTGTGTAGATACGTGTGTATGTATATGGTATGTGTGTATCTATAAAAGCACATGTCATCTTTCACGGGGACACGCGTACGCGTGCACACACAGACATCTGTGTGGACACTTGCGTGCCTTGCGAGGCCGGCCGTCCAGACTCCTTCTGCTTTCACAGACGGACACCAAGCCTGTGCAGATGATGAGCCTGGAGGCCACGTTCTGCCTGGGCCGCATCGACAGCGTCGGCTGCAAGATCATAGAGCTCCCCTTCCAAAACAAGCACCTCAGCATGCTCATCCTGCTGCCCACAGACGTGGACGACGAGTCCACGGGCCTGGAGAAGGTGAGGGGGTGGGCAGGGGGGCGTGTGCGACACGCAGGTCCCGGCTGTGGCGGCAGAGAGATGCGTGGACGGGGCCGGGCGAAGGAGCCGCAGCCCTGCCTTACGCGCTGCTTGGCAGTCACCTCCGAGGGCTTCGTGGTCCTTTCTGGGCCTTGCTCCTTAGTGCTCAAAGCAGCCGACATTTCATCGTTTGGCACTTTTGGGGTGCCAGGAAGTGTAAAGTCCCTACGTGGACTTGCACTATCTCCTTTGATTCTCACAAGAGGCCAGGAGTTAGGAACTTACCGGGCTCATTCACCCAGGGTTTAAGGCACAAATGGTGGGTAACGGGTCCACGGTCACCACATAACTAACTGGTCAGTGGCTTGTAGAATCCAAGTTTGAGCCCGGAAGTTGGAATCTGCGTTCTTAACTCTAGGCTAGAGTTAACCTATTATCGCATCTTGCATTAACGTGGCACATTTGTTACAATCGATGAGCCAATAGTGATACCTGATTATTCACTAAAGTCCACAGTTTACGTTAGGGCTCACTCCGTGTTGTCCTTTCTATAGATTTTTGAAACGTTCCTTTACTGCATACACACTTGTGTGAGATTTTATTATGCTTCACATTTTACGCAGGTTATTAGAGGCACAAGATTGAAAAACGGTAGAGGTTTTACCTTCTTGGGAATGACTTTTCAGCTTCCCCTGGGCTCCCTCAGCCTCGGCCGGCCACCACGGCCGGCTGCTTTCTCCCTCAGTCGCTCCCTCCCAGCCTCCTGCTTCTCTCCTCCTGGACCTCCGCCCTCGGCCCCTGGTCCCGGAGAAGGAGGGAAACTTCCAGGCACCCAGGAGTCACCTGTTATGTTTCCAGTCACGCCTCAGGGACGTCCTGACTTTCCACGAGGCGTGACTCTCCCTTGGTCACCGTCTTACCTGCTACTTCAGTTGTCATTACGCGTTATTCCATCACTTCGCTCATTGCCTCGCAAGTCCTGTCTCCGTCTTTCGTCCGCTGTTCTCTTTCTTTACGCCGCTTCATGCCTGGGTCTCGTTCTCTGTCTTGCACTTTACTTACTTAAAATACAGTTGCAAATAAAATTGTAAGATATTTAAAGTGTGCACCATGGCGATTTGATAAATGTGTAAATTATTGAAGGATTCCTTCCGTCTAGGTTTTAACACATCCATACCTCGCATATTTATCTTTTTCTCTCTTATTTAAAAAAAAATAACCAACTGAAATGAATGCATTGGCCACCAAAATATCTTAAGAATAATCATAATTCAAATTCTCATTTAAAAAACAGTTTACTTCAGCTTTGAGTTATCAAGTTTGGTGCCATGCCTAGCACATGAATAATCTGGATGTACTAGTAAAGAAATCAAAATAAGCTTTCCAGAAATATTATGTATAAAAATGCTCCTTCTAATGTATATTTACTTCATTATTACTTATGCAATATCATAATCCATGCATTTATTTCTCTAAAGCTACTCTATAGCTTAAAAGAAACCCCCTCATAAATTTCAGGGCATGGGGACCATCCTTGTGGGGTAGGAGGAAGGGATCAACGCTAGGGGATGGACCTTTTATAAGAGAAACTAGTCACACCCCAAAACTGCAAGACTGATTCCATTTGTGATGGTCCATCTGTACTGCTTCAAAACTGGGCTCAACCATGACACTTTCTGCTTTTCTTCAAGCAGGATCTTTTACAATTAGGAATAATAATAATAATAATAATAATAATAATAATAATAATTTCTCTTTGTTTTTTTTTTGTCTTTCAGGTTGAAAAACAACTCAACCCAGAGACGCTCTTGCAGTGGACCAATCCCAGCACCATGGCCAATGCCAAAGTCAAACTCTCCATTCCAAAATTCAAGGTGGAAAAGGCGATCGATCCCAAGGCTAGTCTGGAGAGCCTAGGGCTGAAAGATGTCTTTAATGAGGATGCATCTGATTTCTCTGGGATGTCAGAGACCAAGGGCGTGGCCCTCTCAAATGTTATTCACAGAGTGTGCTTAGAAATAACTGAAGATGGTGGGGAGTCCATAGAGGTGCCAGGATCACGCATCCTACAGCACAGGGATGAATTCACTGCCGACCACCCGTTTATTTACATCGTTAGGCACAACAAAACTCGAAACATCATTTTCTTTGGCAAGTTCTGTTCTCCTTAAGTGGCAGAGCCCAGTTAAGTCCCACCCGACTTCTCTGTCAACTCTGCGCCCAGAGAATCCCTATCTAAATATGATAAATTAATTATCGATACTGCTGGATGAGGAACCTCCTGGTATTTGTCATATGTAACCTTCATGCTAATAGACTCTTCTTTTCCAACCTTTCCTTTTATTCCCTCCCCCCATTCCTCCCACTCCCATAAAAGACAATGCTTTGAATGAAAGGAATCACTTCAGGAGAATTATGTATTCATTATTTGTCACACTATCGTGGGTTATGGGAAGGAATACAGTGTTTCACAAAAGAAATTCCTATGAGGAGGATCTGGAGGATTTTATTCCCAGAACTATGCCTCCCTTCACTGGGACACAGAATGTTCCAGACATTCCCACATCCCTAAAAAACTAAAGAAATGTGGTGCGAGAGATCCACAAAACTTGGGCTCCAACCAAACTTGGGCACACGTTCATGCCACTCTCGGTCCACAGTGCCTCATGCTGAACCCTGTGGGACAAAATATCTGATTGGGGGGGGGTTTAGAAAGACAATATGCTGCCCAAACTTCATATGATGGAACTCCATTGATTCAGTCTGAAACAACAGCCTCTAAATTGATACCCTAATATTTCTGCCACCAAATGTACAATATTGACACAAAATGGTTAAAGGCTCTAAGGAGCCCGCAACTGTCAGGTTTTGCCGACAAATGCATATGCCACCAGCTTACGAACAAGCTTTGTTTTCAGAACTCTGTGAGATTTGGGATGTCGGATAAGGAACTGCAGACCCGAGGAGTAGCTGGAGTGCGGCCCCTTCAGAGCGAAGCTCAGATCTCATTACGAGTTCACTTTCCCTTTTGGTACGATGCCCGCCTGGTCACCTGATTGGTGAGGGACCGCTGGCAGGGGCTTCTAACTGACCCAACTGACGACCAGGGACTTAAAATGCACAGGGACTCTCACTGTCGCCAACCAAACAAAAGAGTGCGAAGGAAATTGTCTCTGTCTAACGTGGTAAGGGGGAAGGGGAAGGAACTCACGCCTTCGGGAGATATGCCTCGCGCTACCGAGGGGCCGCCTTGATGTGTGTTTTTCCCACGTCTGCGGGTTCAGTTACTGTAGCTAGCTAGTCAGTAACGTACGTTAATAGCATTTAAAAGTTGATCTGACTAAGTTACCTATGTTGCAGATGCACCTATTAGTTACTATCATGCAAGAGCATTTACCGAAGCTTCTGTGGTGGCCCCCTCCTCATCTCTTCTCTGGCCTTCCTTGTAAATAGGTTCAACTTTCTTCTTGCTCCGAAGGATCAATACTCAATTTCTTTGATGCTACTGACAATAAAATATCGTTCAGCTACACACCTTGTATTTTTTCTTATTGTTTATGCCTATGGCACCTGGTCTTCTGAGGTGGTCTCCCATCCAAGTACTAACCAGGCTGGACCCTGCTTAGCTTCTAAGATCAAACATCAGACTTGTTCAGGGTGGTATGGCCATAGACCATGGACCATGGCTCCACTGGGTGTGAAGCCAGGACCTTCTGCATGTAAAGCAGACATGCTAACTGCTGCACTATGGAACCACGTCCTTGCATTTTTACCTGTAAAGTTAGATTTACTATTTTGAAATAGAATCAAGCCATCTATTTACAAAAGCATTCCTGTACGTAACTGTTCTTTTAGGGGATTGATGCAGACTGGGAAGGAATGAGAATAATTATCACCCTTATTCCTTCGTTTTCCTTTCTTCCTGCCTGTCCACTGCCCTTCCTCCCCCCACCCGCGCCCTTCATCCTGAGGTGGGAAAAGCAGGGCGGTGACTCTAGAAGGACTTGTAGCTCCATACAAGTGTATTGGAAAATGAGAGGCCTTGTGAGAGAACATGAAACTTCTCTCCTGCCTCGAGATGTAATTTTATCAAGTAAGCTATATGTGCTGAAAATATATTCTTTTCTCATTAAGTGCATTTTCTCAATGTCATGTACATTTGTTTTAAATTACTTATGGTGTCCTCCAACCTGATATTCACAGCCCCTTTCCTTCCCATGGTGTGCTCACAAAGAATAAACATTGAGTACAAAAAAATGACACATTCTAAAAAGAAAAGACCGTTCGTGTGCAATTGCTGAGGGTAGCCCCAAAATCCAGGTTTTCCCACTTTTGGCTCATTATCCCCTTCTCTAGGCTATGAAATAGAAAGTAGATGACTATGAACAAGCTTAGTGAATATTTAGAGGGGAGAGATTAGTGCCTCTTTAAGCCAAGCGTTCATGGATCCTACAGTGTCTCCTGGAATTTAGAAAGCACTGAGATATTTTATTAACTCTTGCCTGAGGCAGTTCAATCCAAACGGGTTTCAGCCAGAGGGAGGGATGCTACCGCCATCTAGCGGGTAAAGGATGAGAATTCCGCTCAGCACCTCACAATGTCCTGGACAGACCCCACAGCAAGGAAAGATCGATCACACAAGGCCAATAGTGTGGTGGTTGGTAAACTTGAGACTCTACTTACAGGACAGACGCTGGCTGGAGGGGTCGCTAAGGCAGAGCAAGGGAGACGGGCTGGAGAGGGAGCGAAGCGGGTACCTGCTTGCTGTCACTACAGCGAGATGCCAAGATGCCCGAGACAGCCAGTCTTGGCGGTTTTGAGACTGCTCAAAAGGCCTAACGTAGGGAGGAGGCAAGAGAATTAAAAGTGTTAATCAAGCCACATTCAGAGACTGCAAATGCTGATCAGCCCTGCAGCCAGGCCAGGAGGACACCTGCAGAATAAAGGCAGATTTCCGCTGGGATTTTTAGCAGCCCAATCCCCACACCTGTGAAGGGGAAGCAGGAACCAAGAGTCATTCCCTACGGCTAAAACCTCGGGGAATCGAAGGATTGAAGGCTGGGAACGGCCAGCAGGCCTTTCACTCCACATGTTCTTACGTTTTCCTGCTACCCGCCCTTCCCCTTCCTCACCGTAGGTCCGTGTCAAAGAAAATGGGTTAACAGAGTCTTTTAAACAATAACTCACAGGAACTACAGAATAATACATAAACTGAATTCCCTAAACTCTCACCCGCCTCTGCTCACTGTCTTTCCAATCTTCTCTTGGTCCTGCTCACCCTCTGCCTCCGAGAGACCACTCTATCTGCGGAGCGCTACCGCTTTTCCTAATAAACTTTCCTTTTGACGCCGACTTCGGTGTGTGTTGAATTCTTTCTCCACTCTCCGCCAAAGGCCCCTCTTCTCTCAGTGCAGGGCTTGGTCTTCCTGTGCCCTCTCCACTGCATCGTGCCCAGTGAGGGCGCGGAGTCTCCAAGAAACCCGGGAGAGCACCCCACGAAGAGAACGTTAACGTTTGGTACCTCACATCGGATATGAGATCTCCACCGCATCAGTCAGGTAAGGTACGACCCGGTCCTTCCCCGACCCCACCGGCGTGGGCTGCAGGCAGGACAGGAAGCGAAGCCAGGTGCCTGGGAAGGAAGGCCACCTCCACTTCCTGTCCCTGTGGGGTAGGGAGTCTGAACCGCACCCCTGTGGTGGATGGAGAAGCTTTCAATCAACAGAGAGACCGATGTTATGGTTTAGAAGGGTTCTAGGCTTTTTCTGTGTCTGAAAATGTCTTGGCTTATCCATGAAAGGGACTGGGGAGCCTTAGGTTAGGGGACTTGGTTTAGGGGACGGGGAGGGAGGAGGATGCAGCAGAGTGGGTTTGGAAGGGCATTGGAAGGAAAGGAGTAAGCAGCCTTTTCCTAGCACCCTGCCCAGTCCTGTTCACCAATAAAATGGTTCCGGGTAGATCATCTCATTTAATCATCACGACAAACATCTGAAGAGGAAGCCACGATCCCCGTCTTATAAATAAAGATCCTGAGCACTGAATGAATAGATAGGTGATCAGCTCAAGGTCACAGAGCTAAAGAAAGCTGGTGGCTGGGTTCTAACTCAAGCAGACTGCGTCCAGCCGGGGCTCACACCTCTGTACTCGATGCCACCATCTTCCAGCTGCTCCGAACCTTTGACAAATGTCCACTGAATGTACCTGGAAGAACCCTCTCTCCTCTATGCTGTCTCCATTTTGAAATTCCCAAATATTTGTCTTATCCCAGTGATTTTTTTTTTTTTTTTTTTTTTTTGTCAACGACACAACCCTAGATGTAACCAGCCTGATCATGTCCACTTACAGACCATCTTTTACGGGCCAGGTGCTGTACGTGACAGACTCTACCCCGTTTGCTTATTCGACTCTTGTCAACCCCACTGTCAGCGGGGTGCTGAGCAGGACGTGCATTATAAATCCAGCTCCCACAGCGATCCTGTGAGGACCTGTTGAGGGAAAAGTAACTGAGGTTGAGCGACATGAAGAAACTTGCTCAGCCCACGCGGCTGGTGAGTTCCGTAGTCAGGACTTAAAGCCCAGCTCTCTGACGCCGGAGCTCGTAGGTTTGCTCTCTATGCATTTGATGACACCAAAAAACTTTTTCCCGGGTCAAGTAAACCTGGGGCCGGTTTTCTTCTGTTTACGTTACAAGTGAAATCTTATGTTAAATACAAGGCCGATGAATGTAGCTAAAGATCAACCTTAGCTGGATATTTACATACTAAGCAAACCTTCCAGGAATATTTGCTTTTCAAACATTTCTGGTTAAATCTAATATGCTTTTTAAAATTCTGAGCTTTTCCCTCAGGCATCTTAGGCCCTCAGCCGCATGCTGTTTGTTCGCGCTCGAAAGGCTTCCTTTGCTTCGTTTTAGGCCTTTGACGGGAAAACACCTCCAGAACATCCTTGACCTCAGCCCCACCCCGCAGATGCGGAAGGGTTAGTCGATGGGCGTTCCCTGTTTGATGGCGTCCTCCCTGTCACCCCCCTCCACCTGGACAGTAAGAGCTGCCCGACTCCGCACGAGCTTCCAAGTGTGGGGATCGGAGTGGGCTACTGACCGACTGCCGTAGATGGGACTGACAGTAGGTGTCTTCCTTCTCCATGAGAGAAAGGACAGACGCTGGCGTGTCCCTGGAATTTCTTCCTGCCTCCCAGGAGCCTTGTCAGTCTCGCCAATGCTGGATGGAGCCGCCTCAACACCCCCCCCCATCTGTCCCATAAGTTCACAGAGCAGAGCTGAGCGGTGGCTGGGAGAGGCCGGGAGACGGGGACCGACTGACTTGTCCGATGGCTGTGAAGTTTCAGTTACGCAGGGTGCGTAAGGTCTAGAGACCCGCTGGTGCTTGCCGAACACAGCATCGCGCACTCAAACACTTTTTAAGGGGGTAGATCTCATGTTAAGGGGTTTTCCCATGATTGAAAAAGAGGTAGGTAGAATTTAGGAGCAAATAAGAGGATGAGAAATAAGCCCTGCGTGCGAGGGCAGAACTACCAGGGGGAGAGGACCAGCGAGGAGCCGGGGAAGCTCCGCGTGCCGATGAGAACGGGTAACAGCCTCCTGAGTCCTGTTTGTTCAGTGAGTGACAAGGTGAGACCCAACCCGGTTCCTTGGTTTCACCTGTACCTCCGTCTCAGTCAAGCTGAAGTCGAAAAGGCGTCATTACCGTCACCACCCCTAGTTCCGCCACTTCTCAAGGGAGTTTCATGCCATAGGACCGAAGCCGGGACACTACTGGAGCTGGGCCCTTTGTACCCTGCACCCAAATAAACCAGCCTGCTTTCTGTTGTCAGGAGGTTGATGTTGTTCGCTAAGTCGGATTAAACACTGAAGGCAGGTAATGGGTGCTGGGGCGACCTATTTTCCCCTGTCTTAATTCTTCTTCTTTGCTGACTTAGGGAAAAACGGAAACTAAATGGGTAAGGGAATTAGGCCAATGGTTTTCCAGGTGGAGAGCAGGTTTCCCCATGCTTGGGAGGCACCATTGCAAAGCTGATGGCAGCAGAGTCAGCCCAGCTGAGCCCCGAACGTGAGCCCACCCCGAGTTTCGTCCTCTCTGTCATAACATCCTCCCAGTGGGAACGCAAGCACCAATAATGGACTTAAATTATTGGCAACAAATAAGCTTTACATTTCTGCTTTCAATAATGTTAAGCACGTCAGTCTCAATAATGAATTTATTCTTCATTCTGACATCCAGTAGGCAAAGCTGTTTGCTCGCCTAACTACGAAACTATCTAACGACCCTATAATTCATCTCCATCTGGTCCACAAAGTTATCAAGAAAACGTTCATCGACTCAGTTGTTCATTTAGTCACTAATTCATTGGGTAAACATTTATTGTGTTAGATGCTGGCCAAAATGTAGAGGATAAAAGACATGAATAAGTCATGGAGGCCATGGTCATACAGAAAATGAGCAGAAATCAGCTATGATGAGGGTAATTAGAGCATGCTGTAGCGTGGAGGGAGGTCTCTAGCTCCGTTGGAAGGATTTTTCAGGATCTGGATTTGAGCAGCTATTAATTAGGTGGAAAAAAAACAAAGGAGGGAATAGTATAGGCAAAGCAGAGAGGCTCCGGTTTAGGCCTGGTTGTTGGGTAGAATGTATGAGAAATTCTTGAAAATAGAAGCTGCTTATTTCACTCAGCATACTGTCTTCAAGGTCCATCCATGTCACCAAAGACAGAATAACATTTCATTGTATATATACCACATTAGGGACTTTGATACAGCACTCTGGGACATGTCATTTTGCATTGTGACTATTTTTCTGAATTAACTCATTTTGAATTCTCAGTTTTTGTGCACAGAGACCTAGTGAAATGATAGCTGTTGATGTGTTGGTTCTGTGAGAAAAATGCTCCAAACAGTTAAATGATGTCAGCTTTATATCAGTGTCACAAGCTGTTTCGAATGGAAAAATCATTTATGTTAATTTCAATAATAGTTCCCTTTTTCTTTTGTCTGGTTTGTAAAGCTTTTGGAATTTTAGTCTATCAAATTAAAAACATCTGACATTATTATGAATTCAATAGTCGATTTAGTTAAAAGGTTCAACATTAAAGATAAAGTTATTTATTTTTATAGTGATAACATAAATAGAAACTTTGGTGACCTCATGTTATAATAAAAACAATTGTCTAAGTTAAACCCCTCATCAAATAGCAATAGACTTGGAATAGATTGTGGTTTTCACAAAACTCATAGTCGTGTCCAAATATGCTGTTACTCTACCAAAATAGAAGTTGCAGTAATAAAATTGATAAGTTTTTAGATGTACACCCAGAGCAACTACAGAATTTTTGTGAAACCATCATCAGTCGGATTTAGAAACGCTTGAATTTTTCAAGAACTATTGTACACCAACTCGTGTCCTACAATAGTCTTAAGGTTTGTTGTTGTTTTGGTGAATGAATCCCTTACCTTTTGGTTGCATTTGATTTACTATCAGTGGTAAATCTCTAATCAAAGCATATAAAACACAGAGCACCACAAAACCTCAGCTCTTGGTGCCTATAGCTAATTGCAATTATTGAAAACAGAATTCTCAGACAGAAAGACATTAAATTAATTACTGAAAAAAGGGGGGAAACTGAATAAATTTAAGAACGAGAGTTGCTCAAATGTGGACAAGATTTAAATTTGAAATTCTATAATGTACTTTATCGTGAATTGTGGGAGAATTTTTTGATAAAGATTGTTTAATTGGATACATTTATTTATATTTCTTACCAGAATAGAATAGAATTCAGGCCCTCATTTTTGTGCAATCTAAATGAGATAAAATGAGGATTCATGAATAGAAATAGCCTACTTGAAAGTTTTGGCTTGTTAAAGAAATGTACTCTGAATAAAGGCAAAGAGACGGTACCTGTAGAGAGACTATTTTCTCAATACTTTTGATTTTATTAATCATAAAACACAACTTTGAAGACAATTTCTGGCAGTTTTAGAAAAGAATTAAAAATAACACCTCATATTGGAAGACCAGGTTCCTAGAAAAATACCATGACACGGATTTAGCGCCCAGGACTAAGACACTTTAAATTATACAGTACTTATTCTGCTTCTGGTTTTGTTATTTTTTTTTAGTGCTTAGATAATCAATTAGGGGAAGTTCCCCCCCCCTTTTTGCTTAGTGTGTACAGATCCATGCTATTTTAAAAGATAATTCTCTTTTTTGAAAATAGTTTTTGTCTAGAACTATTGGACTAGAACTAGAACTAATAAAATAAAACCAGTCAAGACTTCGCATATCCACATCACTCATGTCTATATCTATAT
Source organism: Eonycteris spelaea (assembly GCA_003508835.1). Lineage (NCBI taxonomy): Eukaryota > Metazoa > Chordata > Mammalia > Chiroptera > Pteropodidae > Eonycteris > Eonycteris spelaea. The sequence continues at coordinate 2,663,909 of PUFA01000056.1, forward strand.
GGTCTACACCTGCTTGTTTACCTGTTTTTGGTGTCCCTTTCACTTTCAGAAGTGTCCTGTTTTGTACGATTAGTTATATGGTCACACTCTTATAAAAGTCGATGTGAACAAATGATTTTCTGCCGGAGAATGTTGGAGAAGAAAGGAAAAAGGAGAGAAAACCCATGTAATCTGGTAGTATAGTTAAACGCTGTCAAGAAAAGGGCTTTTTAAACGACGAGTTCTCCATCATCCCCACGTTGGCCTCAGATGATGTGTTTTTGGTGATCTCAACCTTGGCGCGACAGAAGGGGTTGATTTCATGCCTGGGTTGCCGCCAAGGCTGAGATAAAGAAAGAGCCTTAAAAGTAGAGAGATGTGGATGGGAGTTCACAGCAGGAAGATTCGGGAACCAGAGATGTCCGGGAATTCACATGTGGACATTCTGCAGGGCAGGGAGTGGGGTTTGATCACGCCTTGTGCAGGTCTAAGGAGCGGGGAGACCCCAAGGACTCTTCGGTACCGGTTGCCTAGGTCTGAGTGCTTTCTATGATCTATAATCCACTTGGCACAGTGCAGTGTAAGGAGGCTTGGGAGCTGTCAAGCCAGGTCCTCGTCCTGGGTCTCTCACTGGCCAACTGGCATACCTGCAGGGAAATCAGACTTAGTCCCTGTGGCCTGCATGAATACTGTCACCAGGGTTGACTCCAACACAGTGGGAATATCAGCAATCAAGCAAGCAATTGGTCTTCTCTCCTCTGTTCATCCTACTGTCCACTAGATGGCGCTGCCCATCACATTATAACAGTGGGGCTCCAGGTCCCCCAACTGATCAGTTGTTGTAGCTTTTCTGGAAGACGGGTACACTTGGGCAGTGCCTTAGACCTACCTCTTGCCCCTGCTTCTCTGCTTTACTGCCCGCTGCTAAGACAACACTCTGCAACTTTCCCTCTGCCTGCTTTTTAAATGTTAACGTTCCTTTAAGTTTCATTCTGGGCTCCCTTTTGAGATGGGTACAATTCCCTGGCTTCATTTACTACCTCTGTCTCGGCTACTCTCAAATCTTTAACTCCCAAGTCTCCCTGCTGAATCTTATCTTAGCCACAGATCCAGCTGCCCAGGGGACACCTACAGGTGACAGAGACCCCCAAGCTGCTCCTGTTTTGCTATTCCTTTTCTTTGTATATGTCCACGCCATTCACCGAAGGTCCCAACTGGACTCATCTCATTTTCCACAGGAGATTCCCTCCTTCCCCCAAACACAACCAATCGCTACACTCCGATATCTTGCAAAGCCACCCATATTCACTGCTGCAATCCCAATCAAAAGTCCGTGGTCTCTTCTCTGGATACTAGAAGCGGACTCTTAAATCGCCTCCATCTTTCTTTCCTTCCGTTCTCACATTGTAGACACACACACACACACACACACACACACATTGTGTGTATGCACATACGCATATGATATACAATATTCTCATATGAAAGATTATGAGGAAACGTATATAAATTATATATTCATTTATTTACATATGTCTCCTCCTCACTCCAGTGTAAAGTCCATGAGGGCAGAGAGCTTGTCTCTTTTGTTGTGAGCTGTGTCTCCAATGCCTACAACAGTGCCTGAAATATAGTGCTCAGTAAGTATTCGTTGGATGGATAAGTTTACTGCTGAACTATTAGTTGTGGCCGGAGGAATGCTATATTTTGGTTATTTTAGATATTAGTGGCATATGCTACTTATAGGGCTGGGTGCTCTGAAAGATGTTATCAAATACTGCTTTCTATTCTCCTCATTTTGATAATAAATCAAAGTCTGTTCTCTTTGATGATGAGGGAGCCACTACATTTTGGGGTTAAACTTACGCATGGGTGTTAGGCAATTATCTGTCTCAGGAGTAATCCAGCAGGACGAGACCCTCAAACTGAGGTGAACCGAGGACACTCGGAGCCTTTTTCTCTTCCAAATCTTTTTCTGGTACTGTGCCTTGGATTCCAATAATTGTTCCACTCCTCGTGGGGCTTTTGTAGAGTTATTTTAAAACATCTAATGGGAGAGGCAATCCATTAATTCAGAAAGTACATAAGCATGGGTGGCTTATCTGATCGTATCATTATCGTTCTCTGACATCTTGAAGATATTGGCTTGTGATAGATGTGGAGGCAGTGTGTGGGGGCTGGGTATTTGGAAGTTTGGCCGAGGATCCTTGAAAATGAGGAAATATTTCCAACAATCGGTCGGGCAGAGGAGAAAACTTTCTATTCTATAATTTTGCTTGGTTCTAGTTCTGCTGATGAGTGGCTGTGCATTCAGAATCTGTGAATTTATGTATTTTATCAGTTCTGGGCATTTCTCAAATTTAACTCTCTTTTAACTCTCAAATTTTAACTTTCTCAAATTTAACTGTCTCATGCATTTTCTGCTTTTGGGACTCAAAATAAACATATAACTTCTTATTCTACATTCTATTAATCTTTCATTTATATTTTCTATCTCCTTATATCTTTACACTTCATTCTAAGTTACTTCTTCATATCTATCTTTTATCTCACTAATTCTCTCTTTAGTTGTGTCTAATTTATTTAACCCTCTATTCAATTTTTAATTTTAATGCTTATATATTTAATTTCTAAAATTTGTATTCCGTTCCTTTACAAATATGCCTGGTCACATACGATGGTCTTACTACTTGTTTATTTTTGGGACTCTTAAACTTTTTTGAAAAAACATTTCACACATAGTTATTTTATGTCTTGTATATAATCATTCCAATAACTAGACTTCTAAATCTGTTGTTTTTGTTTCTGCTGGCTTTCTTTCCTGGCTTATTTCTTATATATTTGGTGCTTTTTATAGTTGGTTAGCATTAATCTATGGGAATACTGAAGGCATTTATTCTCAAATACTTTGAATTCTCCTTTTTTGAGCACCAGGGTGCTAATGATCTGTAATTGACCTAGTATCCTTTCAGAGTCCAGAGCTTCATGTGGAAGTCTAGGGATCCGATTTTCCACGTTTTTGAGTTTGTTTAGTCTTTAAAACTCAGACTTCAGCTTGAGAGTTTTTAAAAAAAGATTCTGAAACTGTACTGTTCAGAATGATAGCCACAGCCACATGTGGTTAATAAAATTAAGTAAAATAAAAAAAAATAGGTTTTCCATTGCAATAGCCACCTTTCCAGAGATCAGCAGCCACAGGCAGCTAATGGCAGCTGCATTGGGCAGCAGAAATGTCGTCATCACTGTTAATATTATCATCATCACAGATACTTCGGTTGAACAATGCTTTTCTTAAACATCACTTTTACATCGTGGGAGCTCAACAATGCACTAAGACCTGTGCTTTATAGGAACAAGCTGTTTCATAGAGGGAGGGACCTTATTGCCAGAAGTATAATACAAAGTTAATGTTCTGCATTTTTCTCTGGACAATAATGCAATAAACAATGGAGAAAACAATAGAGATTTTCAGTAGGTGATAGGGTATCTTGTTTATTAATAAGAATCCCTAAGACAGCACCATAGTAAACATATCTGAGGGGAGAAAGATTAGAAGCAGGAAATACAGCCAGGAGCTGACAAATGCTGACTTGAACCAAGTCAGTGAGAGTGGAGGTGGGGAGGAGAAAAGAAACGTAATATTTAAATAAGGGTTCACATTGACAGGATGTTTTGGATAGAAGAGAAAGAGGAAGAGGAGAGTGGAATATGATTCAGGTTGCTGGTTGAATTGGTAGCCAGATGGTGATGGTATTAATCAGTATAAGCATCATTGGAGAAGGAACAAATTTAGGGGAAAAGATGAGCTCAGTTTGGAGCATTTTGTGTTCACGGTGCTCAACCTTGTATAGTGGTGGATAGAAGTATTTTGCATCACCTGGAAAGACTTACATTTACCCTGTGCTGAGCCAAGGGGAGCCCCAGCCAACAAATAGCGCATACCAGGAGGGGAGTGAAAATCGACTCTGATCCCCTTCCTGTGATATTCGAGCCACCTGGCATGAAGGAAAGCTAGAGGACAGCTCAGGACCCATTCTGCAACGAACACCACCATCTCGTGTCTTCTGTGCAAATTCCTCCTGGGTTTCATGGGCTCATCACTTTCCGTCTTTCTGGACCTGGTATTGCACCTGTGTTACCCTGATTGACTCCCACCGTTCGTGGTGGGGAGACCAGAATATTTGGTGGAGTGGCTTGCCATGGCCAGGGCACTGAACCTTAGCAAGTAGAAGCGAAGCTTGGCCCAAGAGCACCCCCATTGGCACGAGCATCATCCACAGGTGAGACCAGTGAACTCGGCCACACTTACCTGATGTAGCTCCATGAGCACCAGACCTGTGGGCTAGGGACGGTGCTCGTCCTGGTTGAGTTTTCCCTTAGAACCTTCTCTAGGTTCAGCAAAATGCACATATAAAGGAAACTCAGTGGGAACAATCTGGGGACAGTTGGCGTCTGCTGAACATCTGTTCTGTATCAGGCATGTGCCAGGTGTTTTCTGTACACTACAGTGTGTATTTGTGGCATAAAAACCTATCGGGTAGGGACTGGTAGCTTGATCCTTACTTTGCTTCTTGGACTTCTGCTAATAGCTCTTATCTTCCTCCTCAACCCAATGCTGCCATGCTTTCGGCTTGACGTACCAAATGGCTGCCTTCCTAGCTTCGTTCCCCAGACACCAGTACTGTTCGGCTTTGTTTTTGCAATTAATGAAAATAATGAGTGTCTTTTAGTCAGGGAACTGGCTTTCCTGGGCAGAGTTCTGCAAGGAGAGCTGGGTGTTGGCAGCCTTGTCTTATTTTGCTTTCTGTCATGAGATACCTTATCGCTCATTCTAGGAGTTCTAGAAGTTCTGTGTGCATCCAAATCTCCTGAGTGTCAGACATTGATCAAAATGATGTTGGTGAAAACCAGAAATTGCTGCTCAAAATATGTCTTACCTTCAAAGAGTTGCCCTCAGTGCTTGGTATATAGTTATATATAGTTATGTATAGTTATATCAGTCAACATTACCAATCAGTAGTTATCAGGCTACCACAGATTGTGTAACCCATCGTGTTCATGGATTCACAGGTGACAAGTGTATAATTAAGTGAAGCATGTCCTCAGAAGGGCAATAATTAGAACAGTATCTATAATGGGAGGAGTGGGTTACAGAGAGGGAGAACGAGTTGGTAAAGCTTATGGAGGTGGTAGATTACAAACAGTTCAGAAACTCAGGTTATATTTAATAAACATTTACTGGTCAGCTGCTAAGCACCAATCCTTTCCACATACATAATTTTTGTTAGAAGAAAAAATTCATACTTAAGGACATGCTGTGTGGCAGGAAGAAACAATAATTCATTAAAATTGTAGGGTTCCCAAGGCACCTAAATCTTTTATTACAAAATTGTAGCCTGAAGATCATAACATGCTTACCCAAATGTGCGGAGGTCTGTCAGGATGGCAGCTGGGGTTTGCCAAACCCTAACTCTTGGGAGCGTTCAATCAGTGATTGTTGATAATAAAGCTATGCACCTAAGGAGATTAAGAACGTTCCCTTGAGGTCTTTACATTTCTCTCAACTTATTGAGTAGGAATTCCTGAAGACTTTCTTAAATTCTAGTCCACATATACGTTAATAATTTGGGTCGACTTCACAAGGAGGGAGGAAAAACTGCCAAGGATAGAGGTCAAGTGTGTGGTTTTCAGCTTGAGATGCTCTAGCCAGTGTGACTTAGAGCGATAGTGTTCCAGATGGTGCAGGTGTGGTAACTGTATCATCGCCTCCTTCCCATTGATTTAAAAGATTGTTTCCAAGATCTTGGGAATAGGATCATTGCAATTAATTCAAACCCACCACATGGTTCTCAAGGCCAGTGTGACTCTAGCTCACACTTTTGCCCTCTTACTCCTTATATTCTATGGGGTAAGAGAGAAGCTAACCGTTTGGAGGTAGACATCCTACACAGCTGCATTTTAGAGACTCAGGGGCTTGCTAACCTCCAGTCTTTACATACAAGTGTGCCAAAGCCCCAACAGCCTTTTTTACAGGTTTGAAAATACTCCCTGTTGATATGTTAATGGTTGCCTAGCAAGGCAGGGTGGGATGTGGGGGTGTGGGGGTTTGGGCCACTTATACTGTAGGAAAGATTCCACTTAGCACTACTTTATCAGACGAGCTAGCTGACACACCTTTCGCGTCAAAGGAAATGATGAAAAGGTCAGTTTCACTTTGGGGCATGAATGTTGGATGTTGGGGATACAGCAGGAGAATGCTGATTAAGGAAACGTGAGCTCCTGGGCTGGGTGTCCCTAGGAGCAGTGGGGAGTTTGGAGGTGAAAATGAGTCTTGGGTGAAGTCTGCCTACTCTACAGTTTTGTCTTTCACCCCTCCCTGTACTCACCCTCAAGATCAGTGTTGTTTGAGATTAGAGATATTGTCTCCATGGTAAATGCAAATTGTCTTTGAAGCCCAATATGAAAGAATTTGCTAAAGTGTTGCTATTATGAACAACACCTGTGTACCTTGAAGGTGTGTCTATACATCAGGCGATATGCAGGCTGGCTTTTGGGTGGTGTTTGAAAGTGAGGATGTTCTAAAAATTAGAAAAACAGCAATGGCAGCAATAACGACAGCAGCAAGAGCAGACCTCATCACCATAAATCTTCCTGAGCCTCAAAAACTTGACCTTGCGGCTAATAGAACTTCCTTATAACACAAATACTTGGTATCCAGTAAGCACTCAGGAGATGTTTACTAATCGAATGAATCAAAAGCTATATCCTTGTGGTTGGGAGTGTGTTAGGAAGTCGAATCATGGAAACATCTTGGTTAAGTCACCAGTAATCCAGTTGTCCTCCCATTCAATTATCATCTGAACAAATATGGTACCCTATTATGCCTCACACCAAGTCTGAAATTACAGAATGTCAGAGCAGAGAGATCCCTTCGTCCAAGCCCTGAATTTCACAGGTAATGAAACAGAGGCATGGTTCTAATCCTTTTGAAAACATCTTAATCCAGGTTCCCTCCTGACGGTAATGAACAGGTGCTGATCTTCATCGCTGACACAGAGCTAGGGTTTTTTTTAGAGATTCGTTTGCACAATTCCATCATCTATCATGGTGTAACTTCGGCAGCCTCCCATGTCCTTTTTTGTGCACCCACCCAACTTTTGAATTTCCATGGCCAAGTGAAAATTTTATCGACAGGGAAGAATTATAGAAATCTGTACAGGTCCATGGGAAATAGACCTCATTGGAAGAGGGGGGGGAATCTTTTTTTTCCTCTCTAATATCTTCTTAGGTCTAAACTTGTATGGCTTTTTGACATTTTGGGGCTATGCAATAGGCTTAGATAAAAACAAATACTGCCTGAATGAGAGTAGATGGAATTCTTCATCGATTTCTCCCCTATATGAAGCCAGTGTGGTGAGGAGATTGTGAGATGCACTGAGAGACTGCTGAGTTCAGAATGTGGAATCCCATGGACACACGTCACAGTTTCTAGTTTTGCTTGTCATGGACTTGATTCCACTTTTGCTTTACCGTGTGATATTTTAAGTCGATCCCCTACTTACTAAATTCACATTCCCTCTTGAAGAATTCTTCACCACTATGTTCAAATTAATGGGTCTTCACCCCTATTCTTGGTACCTGAATGAAGAACAATATCCAATAAAATGGTCCAATTATGCTAAAAAATTGGGCTTACCTTAGCTGCTAAATTGGTGTTTCTTTAGGGAACACAATTAATATGTGTTCTTTGATGGAAACAATTTTCCTGCCCTACTGTTATCCTCAAGTGGATTTGACCATATCTCCAGCTCAGGGCGTACCACAAATTTTTCTATGATGTGAGTTTTACCTACCAGCTGATTATTTTTTGAAACTGACCTTGAAGGAAGGCATCTCAAAGTAGTCTTTTATTGCTTATTTGAAAGTCTTTTTTACTGCATTTTTTTTCTAGTTAACACTCATCTTAATTAGAAAAATTCTAAAGACTTTCCTTTAAAATGTAATAACCGAATTTTAAATGTGTTTGCAAGTCTGGAGGTTGTAAGCATTTAAGGTACATTCATGCATCTTAAGACATGTCTTTCTTTACGAAAGAAACACCTAGGTTCAGGTTTATTTGCATCTATATAATTAAAACTTATTTTTAAAGATACGCCTCTAAGTAGAGTTTCAGATTTACCACTCCTCTTCCCTCTCATGGGCTTGGTGTCAAGTTCGCTTCAGGGAGCAAATTGCAATCTATCAACCACAATTACTTATACATTTTAGATTCTTTCAGTTATTACGTTTTCCTCATTCAAAGCTTACATTTGAGGTTAAGTTTTTGCTTTAAGTTTCCATTTTTAACCATTCATCTTCATTCCGATTTGAAAATTTAAATATCAAAGCACTCTTTTCCCCAAAAGCTATTTGAAAAATGATGCTGAAGTTGCAAAAAAAAATTGTTTTTAAAAAAGTTTTGATATAACTGAGAAAATCACTATAGAAGGAAGAGGCACTAAACTGAAGATCTCTTTGATTGAATATAATTTTGGTAGGAGACAAATTGATTTGGAGAAGCTCATGGATTTTGTGTGTGTGTCAATGAAAGCAACTGTAAAATCAATAGTAATTGATACTTCATTTTAAAGGAGATAACCCATTAAAAAGCAAAACTGTTTATGAACCCTTGAAGGGACTTACTAAAGTGAGAGGGCCCTGAAATTTTCATACTATGTCCTTCCTGCCTAACAGTAGTGTCCACTACATCAAAGGACCAGAGTTTTCAAATACTTACTACTCACAAGATTTCTTTTGTTCCATGAGCTTTCATGAGCAAGCACAGTTTGGCTAGCACAGGAAAGCTAGACTTGGCTGATTTGGACTTGTGTTCTGCAGATTAAATCTAATGGGACATGGAAAGACCTTGGAATTCACACAAGTCTTTATTTTTTTTTTTTCCATCTCTTTTTCCCAATAGAAAAAAAAATAGATGTCTATAAAATTCAGCCAAGCAAATTCCCCAGTAATTTTTACTCATTTATATTCTAATATGATGTCTTTGTATATTAGTCATCAGTACTTGTCTTTTGAGTTGTTTTTCCAGTAGTGGTAAGACTTTGCAACAGCACTATTGTCTTTTTTAAAAAATTAAATTTATTAGGGTGCACTGGTTAATGAAATTACATAGGTTTCAAGTGTATAATTCAATAATATCATATATATATATATATATATATATATATATATATATATATATATATATAATAGAGAGAGTTGTTTGTTCACCACCCAAACTACTTTTGTCTTAATGGCCCTTCCTGGTATGTGGGACACTCTTAGATTCAAACAGAGTCAATGTCTCAAAAATGACAATCTTTCTATTAAAAAATTTTGAATAAGAGGTTCAAAGCAAAATATAGATAAGCTATGCTCAATCAGGTTTTTTTTTTTTCTAATGGTTTACTAATTTTAAGAATGGCTTTCTAGAATACCAACTAATAACATAGATGGAATACTGATTAGAAAATCATTATTTTAAAACAGTTATTGTCATAATTGATCCAAACAAGAATCATTAATGAGTGCTAAATTAAAAAAATGTTCAATGAAGACGAGAATATTTGCAGTCTCAAAATTTCCTTGCGAGATAAACTCAGAGGATAACACCTAACCAAACAATCAAAGTTCAAACCTCTTGTAATGGGACAAATGGATATCACACATATCTAATCATGAGGAAAGTTAAAAAAAGAAAGACAACCCACTTAAACTGGGGGACATTTTACAAAATAACTGGCCTGTACCCTTCAAAATGTCAATTCCATGAAATCAAAGAAAGGCAGAGAAAATGTTCCAGATTAGAAGACAAAAGAGATACAACTATTAACTGCCATGTGTAATTCTGGTTGGGTCCTGAACTGGGAAAACATTGTTATAAAGAATATTTTGGGGAAAGCTGGTGAAATCAGATTATAGATTACAGATTAAGAATTGTATCAATGCTAAATTTACAGATTTCAATAATTATACTGTGGTTGTGTAAGAAAATGTCATTTTTCTTGGGAAATATATGACAATATTTAGGGGCAAAGGGGAATGATGTATTTAACTTATTCACTGATACTTCGGAATATATGTATATGTGTGTATATATGAAGATGAGAGAGAGGGAGAGAATTATAAAGCAAATGAGACAAAATGTTAATGATTAGTAAATCTGGGGAAAGGGTATATATATTTATTCTTTGTAACATTCTTGCAACTTTCTGCAAGTTTGAAGCTAGTTCCAAATAAAAGTTGAAACAAAAAGTTTTCCTAGGAAAGTCATAAAGAAAAAGACTATTTAATCAAAATTAGGAATGACTATACTTTGAAAGAAATAATCAAATTTAAAGGTCAAATGACAGAAATAGAAAAGCACAATAGATAGAATATATATACAAAACATCAATGGAGTATCTATAAATCAATAAGAAAATATAAGTAACTCAAAATTTAAAAGTGTAATCAATACGAAGATGTATTTAACAGAAAAAATGTAAATGTCAATGAATATAAATAGATACTTAATTTGTAACTAATCAAAGAAATGCAAATGAAATTCAAACTAGGCCGATTCCATTTTTACCATTTTTGGCAAATTTATAAAAGTTGATGGTTTTGGGGAGAAATCGGGGCCTTCCTTTTTCTACTCCTACAAAGAAAAAAATAGCAGCAATGAACTAACACTTTCATTTCATTCTACTCTCCATCCTTTCCACCCAATGAGGATAGATTAGACTGGACAGAACATTATCTCCGTTGGGCGAAGCTAATCAATATCTTTTGTAGGGAGCCCTAGTACACTAGACAATATACAAGTAAGTTATATACAAATCTTATTTCATTCAGCCCTTAAAGTAGTTCTGTAAAGTTGATACTATTAGTATTTGCATTTTATTAATGTTTAGGTTTATCATAGATTAAACAAATTAGATGATAAAAGAAGCAATTTCAATCAAAGGAGAAGGAACTGATAATTCGCCAAATAGTGTTGAAAACATTGGCTACATATTTAGGGGGAAAAATCAGTTTAGATCTCTTACCCATGTCCTAAACCAGAATAAATTTTGATGAACTAAAAAGAAAAAGTTAAACATAAAACCTACAAAAACCTGTAGGTGAATAATTGCTTGTTCTCTGGAAGGGAAAGACTTCATACATATAAAATAACAAGAAATTATCAAGGAAAAATTTATCACATAAAAAGACATTTATTAAGATTGATCAGTGCGTAACTACATCAGGGACTAATTACCAGCTATGATTCATTTGGAAACAAGAACTCAGGCTCTTGAGAGAGGACTCATGTGCAGAGGTTTGCGGGTTGACACCCAACACACTCTTAGTCTTTCCTACTAGACAATGTGTTGCTTCAGGAAGGAGCTCTGTCCTCCTCCCTTGTGTGTTGAGTGTCTTGGGCTGCTGTGGCCCACCATGCACATTCTGTTCTCTGATGAACTGAGTAAACAAAAGAATGACATTCAGGTGTGGCCAAAGGAAAATAATAGAAAGACGCAACAGGCAGGCCCTAGACTGATGACATGATGTGGATACTGACAGAGCTGGAACAGTTTAGTGCTCTGACTGAATTCTACACCCATATTTCTAAGTTCATTAGGAATGTGGATGAACTGTATGGCTATTCTTTTGTGCCCGCTAAATTGCTGTTGGAAGCTTGGGAAACTAAAACGATTCAATAAAACTCTGATTTTCTAAGGTGGCAGCAACTACAAACGATCAAGTTCGGCATTCTCTGAACTATATATTATCATGCGGAAATCCCCCTGTGCATCATTAAAAAGAAACCCATGACGATAGGTCACATTTATTAATTTGGATTTAATGACTAATTTTTGGAAGTGTTTAATTAATATTGTTTTAAGTGGTATGAAGTTTTAGCACTTAGAGTGAGGTTTAGAGCACAAGGGAGGGTATTTAGTGAGCAGAAAGGGAATGACAGCAGACTTGAGAATGCGGTGAGAGAGAAGCTATGGTTGATGCTTTTTAGATACATAATGGACGTTCCACCAGATGTCTACTTTGGGTCTATGTTGTTTATTTCTAGAAGCATCCACTTTAGTGTACAATAGGTGTTCAATAATTATTTATTGAATGATACTTAGGCATAAGAGTAACATGGAAACGCAACAAGGAGGAATGAAAGGACTTCTAGTGCTTGGACTTTTGCTGGGAGTTGTGATCTGCTAAAAGCAATAGGTCTAATACTTAAAAAACCCCAGCTCTATTGAGATACAATTCACGTGTGACCTAATTTACTGGTTTAAAGTGTGTGAGTCAGTGGCTTTTAGTCTATTCACAGAGTTGTGCAACCGTCATGACAATCAATTTTGGAACATTTTTATCACCCTCAGAAGAAACTATACACATTAGCAGCCAATCCCCACTGCCCTCGCCCCTAATCCTGCCAACCACTAATTTACCTTCTGTGTCTATGGATTTGCCTATTCTGGAATTTCATGTAAATGAAATGATACAATATGTAGCCTTTTGTGACTTGCTTCTTTCACTTCGAGTAATGTTTTCAAGGTTCATACATGCTGTAGTATGTATGGGTACTTCATTCTTTTTTAAGGTCAAATAATATTCCATTGTATGGGTAGACCACATTTTGCTTATCTCTTCAGCTGATGGACATTTGAATTGTTTATACTTTTTGGCTATTATAAATAATGCTGCTGTAAACATTCTTCTATAAGGTTTTGTGTGAACATATGTTTTCATTTTCTTTTTTTTGAGTCTATACCTAGGAGTAGAATTCCTGGGTCGTATGGCAACTCTATGTTTCACATTTTGAGGAACTGTCAGACTTTTTCTGAAGTGGCTGCTTCATTTGACATTTCCACCTATGATGGTTCCAATTTTTCTAACACTTGTTATTATCTGTCATTTTGATAATAATCATTGAGTGGGTGTGAAGTGGTATGTGTTATTGTGTAATTATTGTGATTTTTATTTGCATTTTCCTACTGCCTCATTATGTTGGATATATTCAATGTGCTTATTAACCAATTGCATTTTTTAATAGAAATTTCAATTGAAATCATTTGCCCATTTAAAAATTGAGTTATTTATCTTTTCTTGTTGAGTAGTAAGAGTTCTCTGTATATTCCAGTTACAAGTCCCTTATCAAATATATGCTTTGTGGATATCCTCTCCCATTTTGTGGTTGTCTTCAGTTTCTTGATGGTATCTTTTGAAGCACAAAAGTTTTTAATTTTGATGAGTTCCAATTTAATTATTTTTTATTTCGAGGCTGTATTTAGTGTCATATTTATGAAACCATCGCCTAACTCTAAGTCACGAAAGTTTACTTCTTTGTTTTCTTACAAGAATTTTTTAGTTTTAACTCTTAAACTTAAGTACTTGATCAATTTAGAGTTTATTTTTGTGTATGGTGTCAGGCAGTGTTCAACTTTATTTTTTGTTTGTGTAATCAAGACAGTGAGATACGGACATCAGAACACACATATAGATCAATGGAATAGAATTAAGACACCAGAAATAAACTCCTATATTTATGGTCAATTGATTTTTGACAAGGTGCCAAGACAATTCAATGTGGAAAAGAATAGGTCATCAACAAATAGTGCTGGGACAACTGTTATATATTTTTTTATTGTCCTTGAGAATACATTAATCTTTTAGGTAGATGAAGTCTTTAAGGAACAAATCTTAATTATTATTGCTAGAATATAGCAATGACTTAATGCTTATGTAATAAATAAATGGATGAAAGCGAGAGAGTCAATTCTCTAGGTTTAATTTTGACTGGAAAGAAAAGATCTAAGTGGTACAATGGAAGCCCTGGATATGTGAGGACAAGAATTAGAGTTCGAAGGTGAGGAATGCAAGGATTGTTGAGATATGTACCTTAGACTTTCTAAGTACATATAAAAAACTAAAAAAAAAATTATCCTTTGTTTTGAGACATTAAAAGGATTATGGTTCAAGAGGACTGAAAGTAAAATTTCGACTCCACAGTAACCAGGAAATCGGATGAAAGGAAAAATAACACAATATTAAAAAAAACATGGCAGCTACAAAAGGGCTTGCCCATCACCTCAGATTTCCAAGCACCATTTGCAGCAGACAAAAGGCAGCTCCTGTAACCAAAAGCGAATGTTGTACAAGCTTATAGCAAAACAATCCAAGAAATCTAAGGCCAGAATGAAACAAAGCTTGAGGAAATGAGAGAAGAATGAGACTGATGTACAGTCCCAGAGAAAGCACAGAAACTGCTAAGGTAGTTTGTTTGCCTGTAGGAAAGAAAATGGTCAGCCATTGAGTCACTGAGAGTTTTCTAAGAACAAGCCAAGCCTAATAAATAAAAAGGGTGGGAGGAAACTTTTGGAAGTGATAAAGGCATCTGTGGCACAGATTGTGACGAGGATTTTATGGGTGTGTTTTCATCTCCATGCAGCTCATTCTATCAAGTTGTTCACATTAAATATGTACAGCTTTTCTGTATGTTAATCACACCTCAATGAAGTGGTTGGAAAATAAATGACAACAACAACAACAACAACAAAACCCCACAAGTTCGCATTTCGAAAAAAAAATAATTTCCTGTTGGGATCAGATTTTTTGATTTATTGAGCAGAATGAATACATCTTGGCTTCAGAAAGGCTGTTGGCCAAGGTTCTCATTATGTCATGGGCAAAACAGAGAGATATGGTCTTCCCTGATCCCTGTGCTATCAACTTCCCTTCATGGCCTACTTCTTTGCCACTCTAAATTCTACAGTTAGTCTCTCTCTCTCTCTCTCTCTCTCTCTCTCTCTCTCTCTCTCTCTCTCTCTCATTTTTGTGGTGCCAAATTTTGGAGTTGATGTGTAATTGTGTGCATTTTTTTTTAATTATCTGGTTTGAAGAAACCAGAAGGCTCAGTAAGTTTTGGCGAAGAAACTGAGACTCAATAAGTTTTACTGTCTAGGTCAAAGCTGACAATCAAGTCTACCAGAAAAATTTCTACGAACATCCTGGTGCTTCCCTGATCTTTGAGCATAATTATTATCCTGGACCGAGCCATATATTTTCTGTTCTTGGGGTTTTATGCATAACCATAGGAGCTTAGATTTAACCAGTGTTGCCTGTGAACTTCACAGTACCCAAAATAAGGAGGTTCACTTGAGACAAATAAAATGAGGCAAATCCCCTGACTTGGCACATAGTTCTTTGCTCTTTCCTCAATATTCCTGGGTAACTGGGGTAAATTTCATAAGAGTGTATTCTCCTTGAAAATGTGCCCTTGATTTCTGGACAATGTTTAATAAACTATAGACACCTACCTAGGATGGCTGATGAGGAAAAGAGAACCAAGGTTTCATATTGATCAGAGTCACTTCCTCTGTTGTAGCATTGTTTCCTACTATGGTCATGGCTCTTCTCAAGGGCTTTGGTCATTGTCATCAGCAGCCATTGCCAAAGCCATTTCAAAAACCCATTCGGAGGCGGATAGGAGGTGTGAAACAAGAAAGCATGCTCTCTTACTTCCTGTGCAATTTTTCAGTAAACCTAAAGATGTACTAAAAAGATAAAATCTATTAAAAAATAAAAGGATGCACAGAATGTTCATACTTCTACATCAAAGCTGAATGAGAACTAGGAAGCGCTGCATGTCACAATGGTTTTATCGCTATCATCTCCAGAAACAGAGAGGTGTTCTGGGCTGCGGGAGAGGAGAGGGAGGAAGGAAGGGGTGTGGGAGGGTACCAAAGACTTTGATTTCTTGCCTGCCTGTGTCAAGTAACGAAGGTCTGTCCTCTTCATCTTTTCTCTCTTCTCACCAGGCCTCGCTCCCTCCACATTCAAATAAAATTCCAGTAAAATTTTTTCATTCTCTTTGGATACTCACACCAATATCTGGTGTAGGGTTTTCCCAAAGTGACATAGTCCGCAAGCACTCAGCGAAATATTTGCTGGTGGGGTGATCACTGTCTCAGAAGCTTGCTGGTAGAAGGACAAATGGCTGGCCATTAATCAGGAGAACTTGCCACATGGATAATCTCCATAACAAAAAAAAAGAACCTTTTTTTTAAAGCACTAATAAAACAGATAAATTAAGTTTCTGAAGCTTGTTTTCTAAGTTTCGCAATGGAATATTCTACGTAAGTCATTCCTAGGTGCTGCTGGAGAAACTTGATGCCTGGACACAAAGAATTGCAACAGGATGAAAGAGTCACAGGGAAAAATACAGGAAAGGTAGGCTGCAACTTGCCTTTGGTGTTCCCTCCAGAAAACTCAGAAAATTAGGTAGTCACACCCTGTCCGCGCCCCGCTGTGAGACTCAGTGAAGGATGTTCAAAACCTGACTTGAAAAAATCAGAATAAGTAGTCAGTCACTTGTCAAGTTGTTCAAAGTAGTGACTTATGTTAGCGAAGTTGTAAAGAACACTAGTCTTTTTTTTTTTAATTATCTTTTATTAGTTTCAAGCATACCATACATTGGTTAGACATTTATACAGTTTATAAAACGATCCCTCTGATTGCTTTTTCTCTCCTCTAGCTCCCCACCTAGGTATTGCATTAAGGGCTAGCTGTATTCCCTGTAAGGCTAGTTTTTTTTTCTTAAATTAAGTTTATTGGCACAATATTGGTTTAATACAATTATGTAATATTTAGATATACATTATAATTTGACATCTGTATATTTTATTGTGTGTTTACCACCCAAAGTCTAGTTTCCTTTTACCCACTTCTCCCTTTACCCACTGCCCCTTCTTCCTTTGATCCCTTTTACCCACTTCTCCCTCCCCCCAACCCCTCTGTTTTTGACCCCCTTTACCCCATCTACCTCCCCCCTCCTCCCTCACCCCCTACCCTCTGGTAACCACTAGTCCAATGTCCGTGTCCCTGAGTCTCTGTTTGTTTGTCCTGTTCCTTTGCTGCTCTTAGGTTTATAAGAGCATGATATCCCACATATAAGTGATATCATGTGGTTTTCAACTTTTTCTGTCTGGCTTATTTCGTTGAGCATGATTACCTCGAGGTCCATCCATGTTGTCACAAATGGCAGTATTTCATCTCTTCTTATGGCTGAGTAGTAATATTCTATTGTATATATGTACCATGGCTTCTTTAGCCAGTCATCTATCATAGGACACTTTGGTTGCTTCCATGTCCTGGCCACTGTGAATAGTGCTGCTATGAACATCGGATATGGGTTTTCAAGTCTTTGGGGTAAATACCCAGTAGAAGGATTGCTGGATCATATGATAGATCCATTCTTAGTTTTTTGAGGGAGTTTCATACTGTTTTCCATAGTGGCTGTACCAATGTGCAGTCGCATCAGCAGTGTATGAGGGTTCCTTTTTCTCCACATCCGCTCCAGCATTTGTTATTATTTGTAAGGCTAGTCTTTTTTCATTCTCTCTCAGAGACCTTTCTAAGGAAAGAGGTTCAGTTACCAGGTTTTAGGAGAGGAAAAACTGGTTAGGAAATAACAGTGGAAAGACAACCCCTCTCTGCACTGCTGGCAGAACTCCTGTGGAGCACATCTGACATGATTTCATCCAGCATAAAACGTTCCTAAATTTTATCTGTTAATTCAGCACCAAGTCGTCTATGCTCAGGAGACTATCTCAGATCCAGATAAAAGGTATTTATACAAAGATTTTAAAAATAGCACAATTTACATGCATTGGAAACCACCTAAATGTTAAATTAAGAAAGGAATAAATGAGTAATTTATGGCACATTTACATTGTCAATAAAAGTAACTCTTAAGAACAGAATTTTAAAATATGGAGGAATAGTTAGGTTGAGGTATTAAATGAAAAAAAGCAGGATACAAAACTACAAACAGCGGAACTCCATATAAAAAAGAGTGTATAGAAAAAAAGGGAATTGTGAATTTTGTTGGGCTTATAATTATCTTATTTTTATTTATATTACTAGACATTTTAAATTTTCTCAAGTGACATGTATTATTTAAAATTTATTGCCTACTCCCCCTATTCCCAACCATTTTCCTAATTCGTAACTTTTATTGCTTTTATAGTTAATTCTCAGTTATACTATTCTGTGGGTTAAATCTGACTTACAGAAAACTGATTTTGTAGTTCAAGTTGTATGCTACTTTAAGTTCCTTTAGATTCTCTGATCCTCTGGTTTTTAGGTTAGGCATTTACAACTGTAACTTTTCGTAGAACTGCAGGGTTTCCCTCTCTAGTGGGATAAAGTCTTCATTTCTTATATATTTACAGAAAGTATATGTTTCTCAAATTATGACCTTCAGTCTTGGCCCAGGGATGAGTTTCCACAGAATATCAAGTGCGTTGTCCTGAAATTACTTAAAGGGAAAGAGACTTCCTATGGACATTCAATGACATAGTTTGCTGTAAGACTGCAAAATGAACTAAGTGACCTTTAAATATCTCAAAAATCTTCCAAGGGTGTGTTATTTTCTTTCACAAAACATGAACCATATTTTGAAAAGGAGCCAGTGTTGTTCGATGATGAGGCAATATTGCAGGAGTGTTGCAGGTGAATTAATCTCTGAAGTAGCTGAGAGAGAAAGAAATGGGATGATGGGTGGGGTGGGGTGGGATGGCATGATAGGAAATGAAGAGGTGAGGAAGACAGAGGTAAAGAGAAGGGACTAGAGATAGGGGAAGAGGGGAGAGAATTCGTTCATTTGTTAGGTTTTGTCTGAGATGCCAGAAGAAAAAATAACGACTGGCGAGGAGGCTCAGAGGTTGTCCTAGGAGCTGAGGAGTTGTCATCATGACTGAGTAGGCAGTAAGAGGAGCGAGACAATAGTTGGCAATACCTGACTTCTTATCTATCTCTCGGCTGCACTTTGCTTCACACTTGGCTCAGACCGCAGAGTGCTATCTCCAACCCTTTTGCTGGTAGTGGGTTGGGACACTCCACAATAACAATGCTTGGGTTTAGTGTATTCCATTTGTAAACTATGATTGATGGGGTTTCACAGTGCTGAAAGGATTCTGCAAGTCGTTTAAGGAGTGGTCAGGAATAGAGATAAGAAATCTGGGCCTTTCTAGCAGCCCTTTAGGAAGGCCTCCTCTGTAACCTGCTTCACCAGCCACCGTGGGATAGCTTGAAAAGAGGCTGAGTTAGTAGAATCCTCTAGGACATACACCACAGAATTAGAGATCATTAACTTAAAGTGCATTGAGTTAGTGACCATAGATATGTTTTTTCCTCCATCTTATAGGTTAATTGTTCTGATTCATGGTCATTATTTTAAAAGTCACAGAATTTCTTGCTCAACGCCTAGCCTCTGATTTCCACAGGCTGTAAGGCTTGGTTGTTCTTTCCTCTGCGTGATATTGAATTGACCTCATCAGAGCGCAGACCTTAGCTGGTGACAGTCTACACTGGCTTCTAGGTATGTGCTGGCAGGTAGATGAGCTGTCATTGGTAGAGGTGTCTTTGGGGGATAGTTGTCCTGGTATTGAAGCTCTATATGTTGTGCATCTCTTTTCTTGAGGTTATAAGTTATTGTCCTACCACTACAGCATCCTGACTCTGAGCAGCTACACTTGTCCAAATCCTAGTTTTCTCATTTGTAACTTGGGATAATAATGTGTTTTTCCCTGACATATTGGAAGTACTGATGAAATAATGGGCGTGGAAGGGCCTGTTATATATTAGGCCCACCATAAATGTTTATTGTATCTAGATGCAGGTAATACAGGCTGAGTTGTAAACTCCTACTGCACTAAGTATAGTAGGGACAATTTTAATCACAAATAGGGACAATGAATGCAGGGACAATTCCACTCTTATCCATTGTATTCGCAGTGACTGACACATAGTAAGCACTTAACATTCACCAAATAAATGTCTGGGCTATTATTTTAGTGCAATATTTAAGGGGCTTAGAGTTTTGTCTAGGGTTAAGATCAAACCGAAATGCATATTTTTAATTTTAAAAACTGTATTTCTTATCAGTGTATTATAACATTTGGTCTACGAAAGTAGAAGTTATATGTCTAAGGATGTAAAACCTTCATAGGTTTTAAAAATTATAATATTTCATCATTTAAAGCAAGGATGAGAAAACTTTTCAGGAAAGGTAAAAAGGATCAAGAAGTACAAATTGCCAGTTATAAAAAGTCATGGGGATAAGTATAGCATAGGGAATATAGTCGATAATATTGTAATAAGTAATATTGTAATACTGTGGTGTCTGGTGGGCACTAGACTTATCAGGGTGATCACTTTGTAAATTATATCAATATCTAATCACTATGTTGTACACCTGAAACAAAATACTGTATGTCAACTGTAATTGAAAAAAATTATTATGTTTCATCATTTAAAGCAAGGATCAACAAAGTTTTCAGTAAAGGACCAGACGGTAAACATATTGGCTTTGCAATTTGTATGGAGTCTTCACAACTACTCAACTCTGTCATTGTAGAGCGAAAGAAGCCATAGTCACTAGTAGATGAGTGGGCATGGCTGCATATTGATAAAATTTTGTTTACAAAAACAGGCATTGGTCCAGATTTGGCCCGTAGGCCATATAGTTTGTGAACCCTGATTTGAAGGATAAAGTCCTGAGTTATGATTATAGAAGAAATAGATATACGTCGTATAGATTGGCTAAGAAAAAAAAAAAATTTATGCAATATAATTGCATGTAATTATAGTGATAATATTGATTAGTACAACACATTAGAGCAAGGAAATCCATATCATTTTCTCTGTGTTTTCTTTATGGGTGAAAAAATTGACATTCAAGAGGCATCCGCTCTGAGTCTCAGGCTCGTAAGATTGATCCTGGGATCTGGATCCTCTGATCGCAAATATAATGCTTGTTCTGCCATGTACTCCTTGCCATCTCATAGCCACGTCTGTCTCTAGCCCCTGAGTCTCCATCACGCGGGGGTAGGCCGTTGGTATTGTTCCCAATCCTAGAGGCTTCGCGTTGGATCTGCAAGAGCGGAGGGCTTTTATGAAAAGGGTAATTGCTGTCTTAAGGGAGCTTGCAACTTTTAAAACAAGTTTATTGCATTTTAGCCTTTATTATTGTTGCTTTTTGTTATTTTAATGGATTTAAAATTTTTTTTTATATGTTGTGACATAGGCTTCTAAGTTTGGAGGATAAAATGGTAAATGTCTGGTCAGCGGTCTACTTCAGATAAAAGATACATTTTCATGAAATCATAGATCTCTATGCTGATATTTTCCCCACAAACACATTTTGTTTCCTCAGTATTGTGATGTAAAATTAGATGAAAAAGACCTCTTTACGATACCTTAAAAATACTGCCTTAACCACACAAGAGAATTTTATTCACATTGTTTTTCGTTATAGCCTGGCAAAGACTTAGGCCAGTGAATCATTTTGGCATCCTCGAATTTTTAATTCCAGGCAGAAAAAGACTAGTTACTAACGGGTTAAATGATTGGCTCATAACTCATGATGCGTTGTAACATATCTAGGTGGAGTCATCTACTTTACACTTGATGAGACCTTATTTTTACAGCCTGTTGACACAGAAAAACTTTTTGCGTGCCTTGAAAAGCACTATCAGGTTAGTTGACCTCCGAAAGTCCTTCAAACTCTAGTGTAATTCTCTGATGCTGTAAGTCCCTAATATTAGATAGACTGACTTTCTTCAGTCATTCAAACGAGACTATGTGTGCAAAGTCCCAAATGGTGTTAGGCACACAGTAAGCTCTCCATGAATTCTCATGTCCTCTTTAGTAATTAATCAAGTTACTTTAACATCTAGCTGCATGTAGTGGTGGATTTCATCACTACTGATTGAACAATCACACCACACCAGAGTTTTAGGCTTGTAGGACACAGTTATCTGTAGTCAGATCTTTGTGGGATTATTTGAGAGGATAAACAAGAGGATAAACAGATGCGATTCTAGATTAAAAATATCCAAATAAGCTTTGAATCTGCCCACCGGCCAACAACTAACAAATGTGATATTTGGAAATCCAGGGAGCCAGGCAAAAATTCATCTCTCTAAATGTAACTAGCACCCTTTTTGAAAGCCGAAGCTGGACAGCAACCACAGAGTAGTTACTGATCGGTTGGCATGAAGTATTATTAACAATTCGGATGTTAAAACTTTCCAACCTTTTGTAAATCATAATGAATGACCAGACCCAACCGAAAAATGATGGTTTTTAGAATTTTATGCGAGCATTTAGAGGAAAAAAAAAAAACACCAAGCACTTTCAAATAAAAAGTGGGGTGAAGAAACAGCATATTTGTCTTCTATGTTCATTATTTAGAATTAAAAGACCTTGATACTCAGCTACTAAATTCCATCAGCTGATATCTTACCTTATAAAAGTGGTTTTACTTGTTTCATTTATACACTGGCTGCATAAGTGCTTATATTCTCCATATAAATAAATAAATATATATATATATATATAATATATATAATATATATATATATATATATAAACAGCTTATATTCTCTGTAAAGGCAATATCCCACTTTAAAAACTTTCCTTTTGAATTTCCCTGTGTCTAATATAATATATTTTGGGGGTTGAAGTTGATGTGATATCGTTGTCTGATAAGAAGTTAGAAGAGGAGACAAAGGGGTCAAGCAGGAACCTCGCCAGAGAAGAATCCTCATTTTGTCTCCAAGGTATGTCGGTTCCTCACATTTTTTTTTTTCTCTTCCTAATGCTTTTCCAGTTACAGCCTCTGTGCCCTGTTCACTGACTGTGGGCTAATAGCTATGAGCAAATCAGGATCGTAGAATGTTAGAACTAAAAGGAACAGTAGTAGTTATTTGGCTCAGTTTTAAAACTTGTTTTGTTTTGTTTTTTGTTTGTTTTCAGTTGTGGAATATGTTTATTCCATGAAATCTTTACAAAAGCCCAATAAGAAAAAAAGGAAGGAAGAAAGGGATAAGAAATGAAGAAAGTGCAGCTGTACCTTGAGGAAATAAATAGGATAAATAGATGAGCAGGTCACATAGCACAGAAAATTAAAGAAGGCAGACTTTCTGGAGGAATTGGTACAGAGTTGATTAATTCTCTGGTTCCTAGAAAATTAGTTCTCTTCTAAAAATTCCCTCCCTCCCTCTCTCTGTCAGTAGGTCTTGATAATTTCTATCCTCTTATTGGTATTCAGCTATTCTATAAATTACTATTTAATCAACTATAAATTAAATAGTAATCCCACCTGCACTCCAAGACTGGAAAAAAATATATAACTTTGAAAGTGGCTTAAAGTTCTTTTTGTTAGTCCTGTGTAATAAGTTAAAAAAAGTTTAGAATAATATAGAAATTAAAGTATCAGAGAATGTTCGAGACAATGGCAAAGGAAGTAAAATAGTTCTCTGCTTATCTATTTATCTAGTATAGGAATTTGAGTTGAAAGTTTTTGGGTCAAATATTATTATGAGAGCTTTATGAAGAACCTCAATTGGGGAGAGCAAAGAAAATATAAACTAAGTAAGTTAAATATTTAATTTAGTTGAAATCAGAGAGCATTAGTATCTGTTTAAAAAATATATGTGCCACACATTCCTTTTCCTTTTTTTCCTTTGAACAATCAATATTAATTTGACTCTGGCTTCCAAAATAGTTCTTGGAAAAGTGCCATTGTGGGAGGAGCCAAGTCCATATATTTCCATTTATGACAGGGTGTGGATTGAAACTCACCTGGCCAGCTGTTAGCAGCGACTCTGAAGGCTCTGAGAAGGTAAATGCTCACATTGCCTAATATCGTTTTTATCAATAAACACTGCAGTGGAATATTATTTTGAGTAATGAACCTGAAGCAGATTTGATTGAAACCAAAAGATATACTGTTTTTATTTAGCCAAATGTCTTTTTTAAAAGAGCAATTTGTTTTATGATGTTTTAAATTTTTCTGTAACTGTGGCAATACCTGCTGGGAAATATTAGTGATATCTCACCTCCCTCAGCCCGCAAGCACCTGGTTAGATGTTAGATGTCTGTGATCGAATTCTTAAAAATGTGATGCGTGAATAATTTTTAAAAATCTTTATGTACTTGAAAGACTGTATTTTATCCTTTTACTAATTTCTGAAATATAAAATGTTTGAATAGAATATCTGTATTTTAAGTAAATCAGTTTACATTTCTCATTTGAAATGTAAGTTGGAAATGCTTTTGATTGCATCTTTCACAAGTATTTCTTTGTTTTTAGATATTGTTTGCATATAGTTAGTTATAACCAGGTGTGAATACTGATTTCAGCAGAATAGCTATGTAATTGAAATTTCATTCTAAGTTTATTAATAGCTTTGGCAAAATATTTGGAAATTTTAAGACAAAATATTTTTTGTATATAATTTTCCCCCTATCATATAGAAAAGAACGATTATACTTAGATTAGTTGGGGTTAGAAAGATCTATCTAGTCTAAACCTTTACATTGTCACAATGAAGGAAACTATATTTTAGTCATTAAAGTAGAAAGGAGCAGGTCACATAGCACAGAAAGCTCCAGAAGGTGACTTTCTGGAGGGACTGGAGGTTAAGTGATAAATCAGTTGGGAAGTATTATAGGCAAAAATATAATATTTTAATTGATATCAAAGTGAGTTTTTTTCCTTTTTTTCTGAACGAAAATTGTCTGTGAGCTCTGTATGACCTATGGTCTTTATTACCTACGGTTCTATGTTATCAAGAGAGGGTGTGAAACCTAATGACCTCAAAACCCCTCAGATCTCTCAAGGTCTATGATCTCTTGAACAATATCCACGACTGACCAAAGTGCCTCCAGTCCTGTGGGTTTCGCATGGAATGAGTGCTGAGGTGAGAATGTGAATGAAGGGCTTGACCCATGCCACACCCTCTGTCATGGAACACTGAGGGACGGGCTCAGGCAAGTGTCTTACGTAGAACCAGGTGTACAGCCTGTGGAGAAGGTAGTGCGATGACGTTTTCTTGGTTGCTAACTTGACTGTGGGGATGTGGCCTGTTACTTTATTTGACCTTAGGAAAGGAAGTTCTACCAGGAAGGGGATAGAATTGTGGCCTCCCCTCACCCCCACCCTGCCCTGCAATACGTTAAGTCCTAATCTCTGGTAGCTGTGAGTATGACCTAGTAGGGAAATAGGGTCTTTGCAGATGTAACCAAGTTAAGATGAGGTAAAACTACTGGAGTAGGGCAGGCCCTAATCCAATGAATAGTGTCCTTATAAGAATATTGGAAATTTAGATACACAGACAGAATACACAGGGTAGATGACCCCGTGAAGACAGAGGCAGAGAGTAGAGTGCATCCTCTACAAACCAAGGAATGCCAAGGGCTGCTGGGAGAAAAGCGTGAAACAGACTTTCTCCAAGAGCCTCCAGAATGAACTAATGCTCCCAACACCTTGATTTTGGATGTCTGGCCTCCAGAATGGAAGGAGAATAAATTTCTGTGGTTCGATACACCTGTTTTGCAATAATTTGTTATGGCAGCCCTAGCAAACTAATTCACGCCACTAAATGGAAATAGATCTCTGTCTGTACCAATATCAATATAAAAAAAATCAATATCAATCAATATCCATACACCAGGATGATGGTGACCTTATTTTCCAGTTTTTAATAACATCGAATAATTGCATGTGATTATATCCTGGGTATTTAAAATGAGAACTGTTTACTTATTTTCTTCTGATCATTATTCTCTCTCTTTTTTTGGTTTCAGCATATCATCAGATTCAGGATGGATTCCCTCATTGCAGCAAACAGCAAATTTTGCTTTGATCTTTTCCAAGAGATAAGCAAAAATGATGGTCATAAAAACATCTTCTTCTGTCCTCTGAGCCTCTCAGCTGCCCTGGGCATGGTCCGTCTGGGGGCCAGAAGTGACAGCGCACATCAGATCGACCAGGTGTGGACCCAGTCATTCTGAATCCACTCTCAAAGTCAGACCCTGATCAGATTAAATCCTGCCCTGGCAAGACGAAACTGCTCACTGTACCCCAGGCTTGCTTGGAGCTCATTTATATCCTCACCTCGCTTTCTCTTCAATCCCACTATTCTTCAAGGCTTTATTGATCATCCCCTATATGATGCCTCTCCAAATTCACCAGTCTGACAGCTTTTCTCTTTTGTCTTCTCTGTCTCTGTCTGTCGGCATGTCTGTTGCTCTTTCTCTCTCACTTCACATCAAATTGGTCAGAAAAGCCTGTTAGCTTTTCTTTCGAAATAGATCCAGAACCTAGGTGCTTCCCAACACCTCCCTGAAGCTGATCCGCCACCTCCCGCCTAATCTGGGCACGACTTCCTAAGGGCGTCCATGCTTCCGCTGGCGTGTTCTCCACTCAGCTGCCAGAAAGATCTTTTCAGAACCAAAGTCAGATCCTGCTTCTCATCTGCCCCAAACCTGGACTTTCCATCTCACTAACGATAGAAACCTGAGTCCTTATAATGGCCCATGAAGGTCTGGGGACCAGATTCCAGGTAATCTGGTGACTCCACCTCTCAGCCTTCTCCATCCTCACTCGCTGCAGACACCCTGGCCTCCCGGCTTCTTTGAGAAAGTGTGTCCACTCCTGCCTTAGGGCTCTTGCTGCATTCCTTTTGCCTGATGGCTCTTCCTCCAGATGACTGATCTCTAACTTACTTTCTCCTTCAGGACATTGACAGAGTTTACCTACCTGATCTCTCATCTAATGCTGCATACGAGCCCCCAAAGATTCCCCTGGATCCTCGCTACTTTTCTCCCACATAGCATTTCCCATCTATCACACGGCATACAGTAATCTCTTGCTATGTGCATTACTTTCTGTATGCCCCCCCCACTAGAATATAATCTCCTAGAGGGCAGGAATCTGTCCTAGAACAGTGCTTGGTTTATAGTAGCCACGACACCAGTGTGTAGAATGAATGAATGAATGAAGGAATGAAAGTGACAAGAACAACTCCCCAGATGAACTCAGGCTCCTAAGGTTGGCCTGACATGTGCCTGAATCTAGCACATAGCACAGGGGTTATGTACGCAACGGATGTTGCCCCTGATAAAGGAGTGAATCCTGGGATCAAGGCGGACTGTGTCCAGGGTCATTCTACTTTATCCATTTACCTTGATTTGGTATGGCAAAGGAAACAGCCACTTTCCTCTACACGGTTGTTGATTGTTTTGTTTGACTACGTAATCATTGTCATTGTAAAATTTCGACTTCTCTGTTCGTATTGTCTGAAAGACCCCGTATCATCATCATGCAGGTACTACACTTCAATGAATTTTCCCAGGGTCAAAGCAAAAAACCTGATCCCTGTCTGAAATACAAACAACAGAAAGTGCTGGCCGACAGCTCTATAAAAGGACAGAAAGAAACGACGGAGCGTCTGACTCCACAGGTGAGACGCCGCGAACTCCTGCCCCTCTCTTTACGGACTGCTTGCTCCTTCTGGCTGTCCTGTGTCTGGTGATGGTTGTTTATCCCCAAACATTAGGTCCTGGCTGGCACTGACAGCAGCGGCAGCAGCAATAAGCCCAGGGGACCCACGCTTCCTCTCTGAATGAGTCTTCTATATTGTTGGCTGTAAGCTCACTTCCTAAAGGGTAGGATCTAGTATCTCTGCTTGTGAAAAAGAAACTTAGCCCAAAGCCCCATTACTCACCTACTTGTGCAGGCCATAGGTGCCCAGGACGGGCACGGTTGAAGGGCGGTAAGGGGGAGTGATCCGCTGTGGGATTCTTACTCGCTCCATCCACGTTTGCCTGCTCTATCTCCCACTGGAATCTGTACCAACACACCCAACTTTTATGGATTGTCTCATACCGGGAGCAGGAAATGTATTCTCCATGGTATAAACCCCTTACTTTAGAAATTTTACGAGGCGCGTGGAGAGAAGATGATCTCTTTCTTCCATCTTTAGAATGCAGAGAAAAAGGAGGCACACAACGCACAGACAGACAGTGTGTGTTGCAGAGTCCCCGGCTGCGTTTTTGCTGGGTGACCTTCTGCCTGCATGAGAGCTACTATCTCCCACGGGGATGACCTCATTCTTCTCTTCTTTTCAGCTTGCTCCCCCCCATGGTAACGAAGTGAAATGACAACGTGCTTTGGTGGCATTTTCACTCCTCCGAGATCACATTTTTCCCCCTTCTTTTGTCAGGAGGGGTCTTCAAATGATGAGAGCGAACTTCTCAGCTGCTACTTCGGGCAGCTTCTCTCCAAATTAGATCGGATCAAAGCTGATTACACCATGAGTATTGCTAACAGGCTTTATGGAGAGCAGGAATTTCCAATCTGTCCGGTGAGTAAGGCATAGCTGATGCTTCGAGCTATCTCATACATCATACTATTTAAAATTCAACAAGGAGCTGGATTACTCACTTGCTATCTAGAACACTGTGGACTGGTGGGATGTTCGGGACCCACCTTCTTTCCCACACCTCCCCTTGTCCTCCTCCCAGTTTTCAACTTGAATAGTTTACAAGGCTTCTTGTGAGTGGGATCGAGTGGGTGGGAAGAGGACAAATGACTAAGAGCCTTAGGAGCACGTGTGGAGCTGGTAATGGCATTCTCTCTCGTGACGTCTTTCCCAGTCACGGTTCCTGGTAGATGCCCTTGGTAGCTCTTCTTCCTGTTGCCCCCACCCCATCCTCGCCCTCCAAGGCACTTCTCTAAAACCACCTTTGGCTCCCCAGTCAGCCTCCCACCCCAAGGAACAGTACTCACTTAAGACTTAAGCGGAAGGGTGTAGTAGAAAGAGATTGCATATGGAGCAAAAAGGCACATGTCTTGTCTCTGGCTACACTGCTTTGTACCTCAAGTGGGATTGGTCTGAATCCGGGCTTCAGTGTGCTCCGTCACCACTAGAAGGAGCCACATACATGACACTGAACAGGAGGGGTGAGACCAGTGACAAGTGTGAGATACACTTGGATAAGGGCTGCCCAGTAAGGGGAGGGAATAGCTTACTTTGAACCAAAACAAGTAGTTCTCTTACAACAGAAATGTGATTATATGCTTAGAAGAAAAAAAAAAACTGGCTTTGTCAAGATACAAATTCACATATCACACAATTCACCTATTAAAATGTACAAGTCAATGGTTTTGGTTATTAGAGTAGTATGTATTTTTTTTTAAATTGTAAAATATCTGTAACATAAAAAAATTCCACTTTAAATATACAACTTAGTGGCATTAATATACAACTTAGTCGCAATGTTGTGGAATCATCACACTTTCTATTTCTAAAACATTTTCATCACCTCAGACAGAAATTCTGTAACCATTAAGCAGGGTTTTAATTATTAAAAAATAGAAGCGTTTTACAGCTAAGTCGCTCAAGGTACTTGATATTTATCTTGCGATGTCGCCACAAATGGAATGCCAAATAAGAGATATCCAGTAGGAAAGCTTTGTGTCGTTGAAACTGTGGACTACTCTGTAAATAAATATTCTATACCCTAAGCCGTCACTATGAAGACCGAATGCCTCTGGTTGATTAAGATTGGGGGCAGGTGGACACAGACATATACCCACTCTGAGTGACTAGGTGCATCTTTTGCATTACGCTTCTCATGATGGCCGCACACCTAACTATCAGCATAGTTGTATGATCTTATTGCACGGTTTCTATTTATTCTAATCTTACAGGCATACGTAGATGGCGTGGTTCAGTTCTACCACACGACGATCGAAAGTGTTGATTTCCGGAAAGACACTGAAAATTCCAGGCAGGAAATTAACTTCTGGGTTGAATCTCAATCCCAAGGTAAGCAGAGCCAAACACGTGGTAGCTGGTACTCTTTTCCACTTAAAAGAAAACGAGTCAGCCCAGCTTTTCAGACGGCGAGTCTGTCAGGGGCCAGACGCTCACCTGTGTGGACTGTGTCTGAAGCTGTTTTTGCGCGTGTCTCACAATTAACATGCTTCACAGTAGTAACAATGCTCCTTTGCTCCATCGCAAAGGTGAATTGCCTTTCAGCCAAGCACAACACCCGTGGGATGCTAATTATTTTCGTTTCTTTTAAAGGATCAGTAAAAAGGTTGGGAAGAGAATCGAGCTGTTCGGAGGGACATGGAAATAAATAAAACCCTATTCTTATCAACTTCTCACTAGCTATGGAGGAGTTTCTGAGTAAGGGAATTTAGAGATAGTAAAGAGTGGTGAAAATCTGAGTTCAACATAAATGGAGTTTATTTTTTTTTAATATGAAACTTTCCTTCCAGCTCCATTCAGCTCCCAGCAAAATGGAAATCTCCAAAGGGACTGTACGAGCATAGGGCTCTGGAAGTGGCCGTCCCTCTCGTCACATTAAACACAGTCAGCTGCCCTGCCTTGCCCGCTGGCAGCCCAGTTCGTCCAACACACTGGCCTGGCCACCAAATCCTCAGCCACGACCCCTCTGAGCACTGATCTACCCTCTACTCTTCATTGTCCTCCTTCTAATCTTTTCTTCGATGTAACCCCGTTATGTGGCCGTTCCAGATAACACACATCATGCTCCTTTGGAATAGAGTCAGTCTTTGTGAAATGCCCGTCCCCTGGCCCTGCGCTTAACATGGTGCAGGACAGGGTTCTTCATTGCTGTGATGCGTGTGTTAAAACGGGACAGGAACTGTGTGAAACGGGCCCCTGACTGCTGCTAAACTGGTCAAGTGGCCCTTGTGTTGACGACCTCTTGGGTCTCGGTAGTCACGTCTGTAAAATGACAGAATAGGAGATAGAAAATGTTCCCCTGCCATAAAATTCCGCAATTTTCTGAAACAGCATTTTATTTAGTGAATGGAACCCACAATCTCATGCTCTAAACAGTTATTCATCCTGGGTTCTGTGTCTTGTTTCGGTATTTCTAATGCTTCTCATGCTTTCATTATAGTTTCGTGTTTTCTTTTGAGAGCATTGATCACTATCATGTTTTTGAAATTCACCAGTGTTTTCAGCACTAAATGCTCATTTGCCTGTAGAATCAAAATCATCTTCCCTCTGAAATATCCACTGACATTGGATATTAGAAATATTTGGGACCCCATTTCTTGGACTTACCACATCTAACACACAACAAAAATAATTTAAAATAAAAATATTCTTTAATTGAGCTATAGGAAGTTTCAAATCTACAATAGCTGTCTCAGTGTTTTATATTTACTTGTAATTAATATGTAAATTCATGTTGCCTTAATAAGAACCCACCCAAGCATAAAAGTTTTCAGCACTGCTTTACAAGTTGAATTGAGAACAAAGGGAAGCTAGAGAAGGTTTAAGACAGGGAGGGTATCTTTTAAGAGACATCTCTGATGGGAGGATGGAGAACAGATTAGAAGTGTACGAGAGTGGATGCAGGTGCAGATGGCAAAGCGAGAGCATCATTGTGGAAGACTAAGAGAGAGGTGCTGGTGGCTTGGACCAGGTGGCGGTAGTGAAGATGGTTAGAAGTGGATGGATTTGAGAGATCTTGAGACATAGATCAGAGGATTTTACCAATTACTCGGACAGATGATGGATTGTTTAGTGAGAGTCAGAGAATCATCCAGGATGACCCATAACACTTTGACTTAAAATCTTAACTCTTCAGAATGCAAAGCAGAGTCTATGAGCGCAAATAAAGAAATAGTTTTTCTGACACCCCATTCATGTCTCCTTATAATGATGGCAGATATTTAATGTAATTTTTCAAACAAAGCTTTTCCTGCATGGGAGTATGCTCTATCTCCTCTCTGTCTCCTGTTCCCTTCATTGTCTTAGGGCTGGGGCACCCCTGCCTGGCTTTTCCTCGGGGATGCACCCCAACTCCAAAATTAATTCTCCTTACTCCCGCCACATGCCACAAAAGTTCCCCTTCCTTTGAGACTCCACTCAGTTGCCAAGAGGAAAGCCTGTTCACTAAAAAAATGCATAGTGAGGGATGATGATCTGGTTTCTCCTTAGTTAGTTAACTCTCCCAGAGTATTTTAAGTGTGGATGGTGTCAACATCATCTGTTGTTATGGGATTTGAGTGGAAATCTTCTCAAAGGGGGAAGGTCTTCTCATCTCATTCAAGTTGTGGTATTGGTGATTTGGTACTTGGTATTTGCACACTGAAAATGAGCTATTGCCTGATAGCATGGGCTTTTCCAGCCTGTCATAGGCCTGTTATTGTGGAAGGAGCCCCAGAGCTGAGCCACGGGTGGGGAGGTCCCAGGACTGATCTCGGCCAGCGTCCCTGCCTTTCGGCTATGTGGCCTCACCTCTCACGGGCTGTCATTTATTCTTCTATGAAGAAAGGATAACAATACCTACTTCTCGTGGGTGATGTGGGATGGAATGAGATGGGGCATGTAAAAGTGCCTGTAAAATAGGTTTTGTGTCATTGCCTCGTACATTTATATGCATTTTTACTGATGCGTAAACATATACACTCGCTATGATGAATGCATAAGACAGAAAGTTTACATAATAGTTCTTTTTCTCAAGGACATTGTAATATAATCAGGTGGCAGGATCTATACTTCGAAGGATAAACCAGAGCATAAGATGTCTGATGACACGTTCCAACCACAGCGATGCAGAGAATGAGAGGAAATCCATCAGTTACAGCGCCTTGCCGCAGATGGTCCTCCCACCCCTTCCCTCCACTTCCACCCCACCCAGGACTCTGAGTGCTTCAATTTTCTTGGGTTGGTTCTTGAATGAGACACTCTCAAACGAGACCATCTCTAGTCTAGGGGAGGGTTTAAGCTGCATTAAAAAAATCTGTCCACATAAATCCTTTTGATGCGATTCATATTCAGGATGTTCTCTGGAATCTTTTTTTTTTTTTTCTTTTTTAAAGGTAAAATCAAGGAGCTCTTCAGCAAGGACACCATTCACAGTGGGACCGTGCTGGTGCTGGTGAATGCCGTTTACTTCAAGGCCAAATGGGAGAAACATTTCGAATGTGAAAACACCGTTGATGCACCTTTCTCTCTAAACGAGGTACTGTATTAGAGCTCATGGTTTTCTTAATGTTCCACTCATAGTTTCCCCTAAGAATGATTTACAGTGTGTATACCTAAATCTAAAACTGAGGCCCCTGGGTTACAGTATACATTGATAATCAGAACACTTTGCTGTTAGCAAAAATCAGTATCTGAAGTTTATCAGGTATTTTTGTGCCAGGCACTGAGCATTTTCCACTTATTATTCCATTTGTTCCCCAAAATAGCATTATGAAAATGGTGTTTGTTTTATGCCCATTTAGGAATTGTGGGGAAAAATATGCAAAGTTTAAGTTACTTAGCTGAATTCGTGTGTTAGAATTCACACTTGTGTTTGCCTCAAACATCCATGTTCTAAGCACCAGGCTGTAAAACAGGAAGAAAAGGAAAAGTCAGACCCTAGCTGACAATTGTTAGTCGTGTCTCTCAAGCAATTCATGTCCTCCTCTCTAGATGGATGGCCTAAGGGACCCAGGGCCTGACCCCTTCCTCAGCTGGAAGCCTGTGTCTGTTGTTCTTTATATGTGGATGATTATCATTTAGCCAAGGCACCACTGGCCCTGTGGCAGTGCCATTCAGTCCCGTGAGATGGACGTCATGTGAGGCTGAGGGACTGGGGCGGACGAGGCATGGAAGATAAAGTGCAGGGTCTGTTTCCTCTGGCCAGGCTGTTAGTAGATGCCTGGATAGATATTTTACCGACAAATAGTCTTGGGGGCTGAAAAACCTGTTAAAACTACGGAAGGGACAGTGTTGGCAAGGTCAGGGCCAACTGATCAGTGGCAGAGGACTCTCTTAGGTTGGGTCGCTGGTAAAGATCTTTTTCATCTAAACAGACTCCTGTATTCAGGGACGTTGGGGACCATGTGAGTTTTTGAGCATCCTGTGACTTTCTGCCTCGTTCACTACAGAATGAAAAAAAGACCGTGAAGATGATGAATCAAAGGGGTCTGTTTAGAATCGGCTTCATAGAGGAGCTGAAGGCGCAGATCCTTGAAATGCCGTACACCAAGGGGAAGCTGAGCCTGTTCGTCCTGCTGCCGTCTTGCTCTGCCGATAACCTGAAGGGCCTGGCGGAGGTAAGTCTCCATTTTCCTATCTCTACAAAATGTTTTGTTATAAATCTCTGGGGAGCAGCACAATCTACCATCGACCATCCTGAGGCAGGATTGCCTGAGCTGTCAGAGACACCAAAGAATATATGACTCCGAAGTCAATGAGCTATTTACTCCTCATTTGTTTAGAAAATAGCAAATGCCAAATATGTGGGCTAAGGCTTTCTCTCTAATCTCATTGCTCTCTGCAATCATATTTTTTCCAGGCCCAGGAATCTAAATGGTGAGTAACACGAGAATTGCTACAAATGAAATAGCGTTTCCTTTTCCATGAACATCTTGACCGTTGGCCACTTACTCAGACTATTTTGCTTTGCCTGTTAAAGACCCTTTAGCTGAATCCTGCTTTGGGGTGCCCGTGTCTTGACAGCCGATACTGGAACAGATTGTTTGTGAGGTGGGAATTAATAAAGGTCTGGAACGCTCAGATAGAGAGAGTGGGAGAGAGAAAGTGAGAGAGAAGCACTGGCATAGTAATTACGATAATAGCCATTATTCAAAATTCATTCTGTGCCGAGGTTATGTTAACTACTTTAAATACATTATTTAGTTTAATCCTTGCAAAGGCCTTAATGGTATTATCTCTCTTTTATAGAAGAGATTGAACTTCAACATGTTAAGTCTTAGTCAAGCTCACCCAACTTACTCAGTCGAGCTTTTGCTAGACTAGATGACACCAGCATGTCACAACCCGAAGAACCCTGAAACTCAGATCACCCTGTAACCTCTAAAGAGGAAAGAAAGGGATCTGCTTGGAGGAATTGTAAATGAAATCAGAGTATTTTGAGGCCCAGGGAAAGAACTTGGAGACTGCTTCCGACTGTTGAAATAGACTTGGGCCCTGTAAAGTGTTTGGGGCATTCTTTACAAGCTTATAATCTGCCCCTAAAGGTGATTTTTTTCCTCTTGTAGCTCGAAAGGAATATCACCTATGAAAAAATAGTGGCCTGGAGCAGCTCAGAAAATATGTCAGAAGAAAGAGTAGCCGTCTCCTTCCCCCAGTTCACCCTGGAAGACAGCTACGATCTCAACCCTATTCTACAAGACATGGGCATCATGGATATCTTCGATGAAAAGAAGGCTGATCTTACTGGAATCTCTCCAAATCCCAATTTGTACCTGTCAAAAGTTGTCCATAAAACCTTCGTGGAGGTGGATGAAAATGGCACCCAGGCCGCCGGAGCCAGTGGGGCTGTCGGCACCGTAATGTCCGCACCGTCCTGGGTGACATTTAATGTCGATCACCCATTTCTCTTCTTCATCAGGCACAACAAAACCCAAACCATTCTCTTCTATGGCAGGGTCTGCTCTCCTTGAGAGGAGCGCACTGTCTAATCCCTGGGAGCTGGAAGAAATGTCAGTGCCATCTTCTCCGGGCGTAACATGGGCATTTGTGTTTTTTGCTAATATCTAACGCCGACCAAATTCCATCACAGCTCCTTTCCTCCAGCCATTGGCCTGCACTTGTCCTGCTCTTCTCTTTACCCCGTAGCTGACTTTCCTTTAAGTCCATTACTGCTGAGGGGCTCTTGTTTCCTCCCTAATCTTTCACCACCCCAAGCTCTCAAGCATATACATTCACCCTGCGTGAGCTGAAGGTCAACGTAATTGAGAATGCCGGTGACTTTAAGTTCTCTACCTCCTTCTGAGGGACTTCTGGAAGTTTGAATCGTTAGACCATTTCTGGGAGATGGCAAACTCAGAATCCACTTTTACATGACTGACAAGAAAAAAATGTTTACAAGGAATGTGCTTTGGAAACTCAAATCTGTTTTATAGCAGTTCGAATTGTGGTGTGTCCGTCCCTGGGCGAGATGCCTCTTCCTCTTCCATCTTCCTCTGCTGCATGAAAGACATGCTGTGAGGTGCTTCTCACTCGGGAGCAAGCAGGGCTCGGGGATGGACTTACGCGAGAACTCAAAGATGGAAATCTGCACCAACCAACACTGACTTTGCACAGAACAGAGGAATTCGTCTCATGGACCTGACAGTGACCCAGGAGAGTGGCAAGTGAATTTAGAGGCGACTAGTCTCGGTTTTCCTCATCACATCTCCCGAGCCAGCATCCTGGAGCACTTGCCTCAGTCCCTTCTTCACCCCCTTCCGTTCCTCAGAGAACTTTCACCTGTCCTTAGATGCTCCTAAACACCCAACATGGTTGATGTGGGAGCACTGCCCTCGCTGTGGACCTCTGCACTCTGGTCACGTGAACCTGCTTGTGCTCCCCTGAGGCCTCAGGCCCTGTCATGTCCCGGGGGCAGGCGCAGGCTTGGGCATGATGCGTGGCGAAACCCCTGTCTGGAAGCCGCTGCTTCATATCAGGCTCCAGTCTCCTGAAAGCCTGTGGCTTGAGGGGTCAGGACTCCAGGGTCTGGGACCTTTGTCCTCTGATATGTCTGAGTTCTTGATCTTAGCTTCACATGAGAGATCTGAAATGACCACTGGCATGCCCAACTCAAGAAATTGGTCCGTCTTTCTTCTGCAGAGGCAAATTTCCCTGCTCTGCCTTCTGACCAGCCTCTCCCAGTCGCCACCGTGTTGGTTAAGTGTGGAGGGAGCAGTGTTCGCAGGAGCAGGCCGGTTCATCTCACCTGCTCACATGCCGGCCCCTCACCCCAGTTCTCTGCGCTGGCGGTTTCTTTGTGCTGTGAGAGACGAGTCTCACGTTCTTCACCCCGGCTTCAAAGCATCAAAGCTTCATTATGGTATAAAGAAATTCTCACTGGTAAAGTGAGGCAGTTTGAGGCAGCTCTTCCAAATTCTTTACCCAGAAAGCACGTCCCACGGGCCAGATGTATCTCAGATAATTGAATACGTAGTGTCTCCTGCGGTTTCTTTTGGGGTTGACGTCTTGAGGGCTGATTACACACTGACTTGGCATTACTGCTGGACACTGAGCTGAATAACCATGACCTATATAAAGGTTTGGTGTCGTCCAGCATTGTTTACATTCTTACTCTTTTCCTTGATGGACAAACCTTCTCACTTGTATTGGGATTACTCAGAATTTTAATCATGGGTAAAAATATATCTAATTATAAAATGAGAAAGAGTGAGATTCTTAAATCTTTCTGTAAATCTGGAAACATATTCTTTACTAGTCTTTGATTGATTAAAATGTTTTTTTTTTCCTTAGTGAGTAAAGCACTTTTGTCATTAAAATACGTATGATGTGTTATTACCTGACTTTTTTAGGGATATAAATCTAACTTAAAAAATTTTCATCCACTGGTACATATATACAGTGGATATTACTCAGCCATTCAAATGAAATCTTACCATTTGCAACAACATGGATGGACCTGGAGGGTATTATGCTAAGTGAAATAAGTCAGACAGAGAAAGGCAAATACCATATGATTTCACTTATGTGTGGAATCTAAGGGACAATAAACAAACAAACAAAAATAAAATGAGCTTATAGGTACAAACTGATGGTTGCCATATGGGATGGGGGAGTTGAGGTGCTGAGTGAAAAGGGTGAAGGGATTAAGAAGTACAAATTGGTAGTTACAAAATAGTCACGGGGCTGTGAAGTACACCATAGGGAAAATAGTCAATAATAGCGTAATTACTGTGTATGGTGCCAGGTAGGGGCTGGGTTAATCGGGGTGATCACTTTGTAATGGTATAATAGTCTAACCACTATGCTGTACATCCGAAACTAATAAAAAGTAATATTGAATGTCAAGTCTAATTGGAAAATAAAGACTTGGAAAAAAATCCAAATTCATAGACAAAAAAATTTTTTTCATCCACAAATATAGAAATGCATAATCTACAAAACTAACGATTCATCTTAGTTGCATAGGAAAGATACATCTTGCTTCAGGTAAATTCTCCCAACTTTCCACCATAATTACCTGTGGAGGCGTATGAAAAAAATGGAAGCTCGCAACACTTCTAAAACCTAAGAGACAGTCAGTGAATCATCAGAACATGGAAGAAGTTAATGGGCCGGACGGAAAGGCTTACTCAGTGCGTTACCTGCATTGTGTTGCCAGGGTGTCGGTCTGCCCTGTTTCCCGCCCCCTATTGCCTTCCTCTGAGTTCAGGAAATGCAAGATCTCTGCCAATCTAAACTCTGAATATCTGCCTCTCTGCTTTTACCTGAGGCTGTTTCCTAACCTCTATCTTTCTTATCAGTTTTTTTTTTTTTAAATTTCTGTAGCCACGTGAGGACGGAATGAAACTCCCCAAATATGACTTGGAGGAAGGTGAGGACGGGCGTTGGCACTTTCTACACTGGACACTTTAGTTATCACCAGTAAAGTGTTTTTGGCAGGGAGAGGATGGGAAGCGGCAGTGTTTGGGTTTATATATTTCATGTACTCTCTCCTTTCGGACTGTTCAGAGTGCCAGGCCACACAGGGAGAAGCGCGTTCAAACTTAGCCCAGCAGAACTACCCTGGTGAGAGCCTATGGCACACTGGGAATTACGCTCGAACACTGGAGCTCTTGATTCTTCGTTTTTTTTTTTTTTTCACACCTGTGGGACTCATCCTCCAACATGGCAGACAGAGGCAGAGAGAGCCGACTGCTCTAATTATTAGAAAACCAACCAGAGCGTGAAAATCAGAGGAGCAAACGCCTCCATTTCTAGTTGAAAGTTCCCTCCACCCAGCAATGTTGGCAGAACAATAGAGAAGATGTAGATGCCAAAACAACTGATTCATTTATGCCGACTGCAAATATTCTGGTGAAAGAACCATGAATGTGAAGTACCCAACAGACCCTCTAGCTCTCTCTCCTCCAAGTCACAGGCTCTGCACGTTCTACTTGATTTCAACCCAAGTCGTCCGTAAGATTTCATACATTACATAACGCATATTTCCTCCTCAAACTCCTCCCCAGTTTTTCCTGGGGTTGGTGCAAGCCAGAACACGTGTTGCTTCACCCGTGATGCTGTTTACTTCTTTTGCGTGTGGGGCATTTTAATTGTTTAATTACAATCCCATTAACTTGTGGGGGAGGTCTGTAACTGGGGAGACAGGGCGAGGAAGCCGTGCGACTGACTCTCTCAGCGGATTTCTTTGCTCCCCAGCCGACTGTTCTGCACCGACGTCACTCACGTTGTATTCTCGTTTTCCCAAATCCACTGTCTCATTCTTGCTTTTTCACTCAGTAAACATAACACGAAATTATCCTGCAGACACATACCTTTCCCCAATGTTTTCTCTACACGAAATATTTCATTTAAAAATTCTCGTATTTCAAAACATCGTTTCCCTTCTAACTAATGTTAATCCATAATATGCATCAAACATATTCAGCTACAGGTGAGTGAGAAGAATTTAAGAAGCGATCAAATGCCCAACAGTGGGGCTTATGGAAACCCTCACACCCTCTGCTGATACACGTAGGTTCTCAATAGATCAATCCACATCCAAGATTAAAGAAATGGGGAAAAAAACTAGAGAGTTATGAAAAAGTAGTGCCAAATACAGAAGGGGTACATAATAGTATTGACCAAAAATGAGGTGCAGAAAAAAAATCTATGTCAAGACCCAGAAGAGGGCTTCAGGAAACTTTCTGCATTTGATCAATAGTATTTAAGAAGAGAAAAAAAAAAAGAAGAAGAAGAAGAAGAAGGCATGCTGTCTATGGAATTGGAATGAAATTCCATAAAGATAAACTGTGATAAAAAGTGAAAGAACTGAGTGAAATGTAAGAATGCTATGGAACTAAACATACAATAGCAGAATTTAAGTAGATTTTAGAGGAGGTAGAGAAGTAAAACCGATGCACTGAAAATTTAGTTATTGATGAACAGGGTGTACTTCAGTGTCTCTCTCTTAGAACGAATAGGAAGTAATAGGAGGGAAATTTCATAGATACAAAGAGAGAAAAGAAAGTAAATCCAAGGATTACGGTGTTTCTGAGAAAGGAAGCAGGTTAAAGAGCATGAAACCAATAATCGAAGATATAATTTATAAACTTTCTTTATTTGCATTTTCCTAATAGCTAGTGAAGTTGAGCCTCTTTTCACATGTCTGCTGGCCACGTGTGGCATATAAAACAGAGCAACAAATGAACAAGAAAAACGGAGACTCATGGACGCAGACAACAGTTTCGTCCTTATCAGAGGGAAGCGTGGAGGGAGATAGATAAGAATAAAGGGGGTCATATAAACATAAGGTGACGGAAGGAAATGTCATTTGGGTGGTGAACGCACAATGCAATGTACATATGATGTATTATTGAATTGTACATTTGAAGCCTATATAATTTTATTAACCAATGTCACACCAATAAATTTAATTAAAAAAAAACTTCCTTAGATAGTTCACTGATTCTACTGAATGATTTCCAAGAAAAATAAGCAAAAATAGACATCCTGAAAACCTTTAAAAATAAAAGGTTGAGAAAATAATTCTGTTAGCATTTGGGCAAAAAAAGAAAATTTTGTTTAAAGAATGAACAGTCAGATGAGTCTCAGGCATTTCTGTTATATTAAATTTCTAAAGACAATGAAACCTAGTCTACAAGTTTGAGGAGAAAATACATGATTAGAGAATTTCATGCTAAGTCAAATTGTAAATGCAACAGAAGATTCTTCTTTGATGTAATTTTGCATATGTGGGTGTAGTATGCTTAATTCCCAGCATTTGGACCCTGTGGTAAATATCATAGGAATTGAAATTAAATTCATGGTGCTTTGAGTAGAATTCAGTGCCATCAAAGACTCTGAAAAGTGAGTAAAGAAATTCCTTCAGCAAAAATACGATTTCAAATGGCAATCAAAGGAAGAAGAAAAATTCTTAATTTTGAATTCTAATGAAGTCCTGAAATTGTTGGGACTCTTCTCTTTAAGCACTGATTTTATTTTTTTTAAATATTGAGTCCAGGCATGGGGTGAATTTCAATATCCAGAATAAGATTGCAGCCAGAAAATCTCTGAATTGGAACAAAAAATAATATTTTTTGAGCACTTATTGTGAAGTGGTA
Organism: Eonycteris spelaea; assembly: GCA_003508835.1. NCBI lineage: Eukaryota > Metazoa > Chordata > Mammalia > Chiroptera > Pteropodidae > Eonycteris > Eonycteris spelaea. Next base: position 2,704,836 of record PUFA01000056.1, read on the forward strand.
TTGATTGAAGACCTTTATGTGTGTTAGCCCATTTAATCCTTGCAATCATTCTGAGAGGTAGGTTATTATCCACATTTAGCAGATGAGGAAACTGAGGCACAGAGAGATGAAGCAATTTGTGTAAGGTCACTCAGGTAGCAAATGGTCGAAGCAGGATTTGAACCAGGCAGTCTGAGTGGATATTACACAATGGATTTCTAACCACTGCTCTATATATCATTTAAGTAGAAATAAAGAAAACAGAGGTCATTTATACCCACTTCTTTATTTTGCTCATGTGAACTTTTTGGGCCAAGGATTACTCAAGATAACGTTTTGGGTGGCAGATAGAGTTGAGAGTGCCAGTATTCTTTGAGTCTGAAGGTAGAGAATTCAGGAAGCAGGAAGAGTATGAGGTGGGCAACCAGAGTGGTGGCACGTTTGAGTAATCCTTCAGTAGGAGCAGCTGGGCAGGCATGCATCTGCCTGTCCCTGCCTTGTGCCAGGCGGTGAGTGACAGAGGTCCTTGCCCCTTGGCTGGAGCAGTAGGTGTGCCTACTTGAGTTGGAAGAGGCATAGCAGTGCCCCCAGGGGACAGCCATTATCAAAAAGGAGGACGAGTTTCCACTTAATGGTTGTAAGCTACTAGTACCCTGGCCTGGAAGCACACTTAGTCAGTCCCTCCCACTCCTAAATTGCCAAGGCAGGCTGTGGAAACCGCAAAACAGCATTCATAGACAGCCTAATGAGGAATTTCAAGCACAGAGATAAGCACATAACCTAGATTACCAAATGTTCGAAGGAAATAACCATTTGAAAGAAAGAGATGAATCTCAATAGAGTTCATAGGTCAAACAAGATGTTAAAAATATAAGAACAGGAATTATTAAATATTAATTTAGAGTTCCTGGAAATAAGCTTAATATTACACAGGGTCAGTAAGTTGACTGTGTACCAGAACAAACAGATAAAAAGTCAACTGGAAGAATGAACCGTGGAATTCTACAAAACATAGAATAAGAAGATAGAGAGAAAGTACTTAAAAATGTTAAGAGTCATGCAAGTGTGAGAAGATCCGACATTTATCAAGGAGACTTTCAAGAACAGAGTTCTGAGGGGCAGGGAGGAAACGCTCAAAGTATGAGAAAAGAAAAATGTATAGATTTGAAAAAAAAAAGTTGTGTAGATTGAAAGGGCCTGTTAAGAACCTACACTCTCAGACTATGGTAAAATATGAAAGATCAAGGAAAAAAGAAAGTGTTCTCAAAGCTTTATGAATTACAAGAAAGAAAATTCATACAATGGAATGAGCATAAGATGGTGTTTAGGATTCCCTTTGGTCTTACAAGACACATAGCAATAATTGAAATTCTGAGGGGCAAAAAAAGATGAAAATAAAACGTGTACCCATATAAGCTATTACCGAAGTGTGATGGCAAAATGCATGAGCAAGAACTCAGAGTTTACCATCTGCACATCTTAACCTGAAAGAATGTCTAGAAGTTCTACTCCCCCCAAATTAAAAAGATGAATCAGAGAAGATAATGTGGGATATGAGTAGCAGTGATGCCAAAAAGAAAGAAAAAGAGTAAAACATAATTTTAGCTTAAATTAGAATTAATTTAAAAATTAAAATTAGATGATGTCAGCATGAGAGATGGTGTGATTGAGGAGTGAAGAAAGGATTAGATAGAAATAAAACTCTTTGTAATATTTCAGGGGATGCAAGGGAGAACAGATTAACGGAAAATTAAGTTCAATACTTGTTTTAAACCTAAGGAGAATTAGTTGAAGAAATGAGATAGGACACATAATTTAAAACATTAGGGAAATAAGAGTGAAAAACACTTGATTTGAAGAAATGTAAAAAAAAGTAAAAGAAACAAGAAAGTACAGTGTATACAAAACTTAAAACAAGACGGTAAATAACTCAATAACAACAAAAAAACCTAATGATCCAATCAACAAATGGGCAGAGGACCTGAACAGACAGACACTTCTCCTTAGAGGACATACAAATGGCCAACAAATATTTGATAAGATTCTCAACATTGCTAACTATTAGGGAAATGTAAATCAAAACCACAATGAGATACCATCTTACACCTGTTAGAACAGCTATAATCAATAGGACAATTAATAACAAATGCTGGAGAAAAAGGAACCCTCATACACTGCTGGTGAGACTGCAAATTGGTACAGCCACTATGGAAAACAGTATGGAGTTTCCTCAAAAAACTAAGAATTGATCTACCATATGATCCCGCAATTTCTCTACTGGGTATTTACCCCAAAGACTTGAAAACCCATATCTGAAAAGATATTTGCACACCGATGTTCATAGCAGCACTATTCACAGTGGCCAGGACATGGAAGCAACCGAAGTGTCCTATGACAGATGATTGGCTAAAGAAGCTGTGGTACATATATACAATGGAATATCACTCAGCCATAAGAAGAGATGAAATACTGTCATTGCGACAACATGGATGAACCCTGAGATAATCATGCTACGCGAAATAAGCCAGACTTAAACCTTAAGCAACAAATGAACAAGACAAACAAACAGAGACTCATGGATATGGATTATAGACTAGTAGTTACCAAAGGGTAGGGGTGGGGGAGGAGAGGGGAGGTGGACGGGTAAAGGGGCTCATATATATGGTAGCTGAAGGAAATTGGACTTTGGGTGGTTAACACACAATAGAATATATAGATGTTAAATTATAATGTACACCTGAAAATTATATAATTGTATTAACCAATGTTACCCCAATAAACTTAATTTTAAAAAAAGATGGTAAATAAGTAGAAATATGATTAGTCCCAAGAAATGTGGGTGAGTTAATGTGGACAATTAAAAGATAGACTGAATTTTGAAAAGACAAAGTTTTATTTATAGGCTATTTATAGGAGACAGCAATGACAATAGGAAGATTAACATAATGATAGAGAAAGTGAGTACCAGAGAAATATAAAAAATACTATCTAAAAAGAAAACAATATTACTTAATAGCATAATTGCTAAATACTGGGAGGTATATATGAAAGAACTTGAAAAATTTACCAAAATAGTGAAGAACTTTAATATATCTTTTCTAGATTCCAATAATCAAATAAAAAATTTCTCATTTCTTTTTGACATTGTTTATTGTACCAATTTTTCTTTGCCCCGATCAACCCCAAAACACTCGTTTTTCTGGAACTTTCATAAGCTCAACTGATCAATCTTTTATTGCTTCTAGATTTTTAAGTCAGACTTTCCTCACATCCAGATTGTAAAATATTTACCCATCCCCTTGTTACCTGATTGATGTGTCATTTTTAAAAAATTTAGATCTGCCTGATTGAAATGAAATCTGGTCTGGCATATGAGGTAAAGTATGGATCCAATTTTTATCCTTTTTCAAACAGCTATCCAGTTGTCTAATACCATATACTAAAACATCTATCTGTACCTCAGGAATTTGAGTTACCACGTTTGTCATGCACTGTATCAGATTTCTATATGTGCCCTGGTCCATTTGTCCTGTTTCATTGGTCTGTCTACTAATGTGCCAATATCAGTGTTTTAATTTTAGAGGCTTTATTGCTTTAACTTTTCAGTGTTTCCCTATTTATTTAGTTTATTTTTTCATATGAACTATAGAATAATTTTGTCTTGTTGTTTTACAGTTTTTTTTCTTTCTTCTTTTTTCCTTATAATATTTTGGGAAGTTTGTGTATGTATACTTGTTTTAGATGTTGCTTTTATACTATATCATTTTACATGACTTCACAGTACTTTTTTCCTTAGGTTTTTAATCATTTAAAAATATCCTTGACTTTCGTCTAGTCCCTAGGCAATAATCAATAGACTTATTCTATATTCTCATTTCTTTCCAGCTTCTCTTCCCACTGTTTTAATTGTGTCATTTCTGCCTTGGTGGAACATCTGTGCAACGGTCACTCAGGTAAGGAAATCTAACATGGTCATCACCCCAAACCCTCTTCTGCATCTCTTTCCAATTAGTACTTTCTTCATCCTCTTTAAAATATAGCCAGTATGTTGACATGGAGCACAGCCGTTTGGCTTCTCTTGTTCAGCATTGTTTGTGAAATTCAACCATTCTGCCTTTACTTTAGCATTTTTGTGTGAATAAACCATAATTTATTTAAACGTCCTACCGTTGCGTATGCCTCCTGGTGCCCGTGAGCACACCTTGCTGTTGGGTGTGTCTACTGAGGCGGAATTGCTGGTCACAGGGAATGTATATGTTCAACTTTAATGTTTTTTGGTTAATGAAAGCTTTTAACTTTTACATAGCTTGTTTCTTAATCTTTATTACGAACGTTAACACTTCTGTGTGTTTCATTTAGCCGTGTGATTCATTTAGAATAGATATTTTGTCTATGGTGAGACAGTAGTCAAGATTTCTTTTCAGGTGTGCGGATATCCAGCTGACTCAGTACAATTTGCTGAAATCGCGCCTCCCCATTGCTCTGTGCTGCATCTCAAAACAGTCAAGTGTGCACCTGCGTGTAGGTATATGTCTGTTTATACTTTCAAGCCTTTGTTCTGGCTGCTCCTTTGCCAAAGCCACACTTAGTTATTTAATGACAAGTCTTTCTATCTGATAGAACCTCCTCCTTCTTCAAGGGTATTTTGGCTACTCTTGGCCTTCTGCCATTTTATATAAATTTAGAATCAGCTGGTCAATTTTTGCCCTCCTTTTAATCCCCCCCCTCCTCCATTCCTGACCTATGGATGTTACCATTTCCCCTTAAGAACTAGATCTCTGAAGGTGGGGCATCCCCCCAGTGCACTTGGGGGGTCTGGCACCCTCAGGAGGTCTGGCACACCCGGGGGCCTGCCGCACCCAAGGTATGGTCCGTGGCTCCACCTGGGGCATGAACCCAGGACCTTCTGCGTGGAAAGCAGACGTGCTAACCGCTACACTATGCAGCCACCCCCTGGTCAATTTTTTGAAAACACAAAACCTCTTAGGATTTTCATTGAGATTATAAGGATCAGTTTTAAGAGAACTGACGTCATTACAACATCAAGTGTTCCAAACCACAAATTAAATATATCCTGCCATTTGTTTAGGCCTTCTTAACTTCTCCATACTGTGTTTGACCTTTCTTAGGCAGAGGCTTGCATATCCTTCATTTTTAATAGGTATGTGATGCTTTTTGATACTCTTTTAAATCATGTATTTTAAAATTTCTGTTTTCTAACTGTAGATTGCTAGCATGTGAAAATATCTGACCTTCTAATATTGACCTTGCATTCATCAATCTTGCCAAACTCATTTTTAATTCTTATAATGTATGTGTCAATTTTTTGTGAATGGTAATTTGATTTGTTTCATTTTGAGTCTTGACACTTAATTAACTAATGAATTAATTAATCAGTTGCCTTATTGCATTTCCTAGGTCTCTGGTTCAGTTCTGAATGGAAACAGTGCTAGCGGGTATACTTGTTTTAATTTTGATCACAAAGAGAAAACTGTGCTGTTTTTTCTTTTGGTCTTTCTCTTTCTCCGTTTCTTTCCATCTATAAACTCTATTAAAAGACATGTAAGATGAGCATGTTCCTTGCTCAATATGTAAAAATGAGTGTTTCCCCCACATTAATGTATCAGTTCTCAAGAGTCCCAATCAAAGGAGAATATATGCAAGAATTGCCAAAGAATTTTTGGAAAGCAAGAACAGTGAGAAGGCTTGGGCTAGATACTGAAAAACATTCGTCTTAGGTCAGCTACCCTAGAAGCAGAGCAGAAGGCAGGGATTCTTGTTCAGTTAACTTGGGGGGTGAGGGAAGGGAGGCGGCGTTTCTTTGAGAGAAGCAGGACAGGGGAAGGGAAACATGGTGATTAATCTCGAGACGTCTGATCCTATCGGGGAAGCTCAGGGTGACACATTGCAAAATGCAAAATTAGTCCTATTTTGATGCAAGGGGACCGTCTTCTCCTTTTATATCCTTATGCCAGTGAGTCACACCTGAGGTGTGTCCTGACTGGGGTGGGGTACTGTGTAGCTTCCCAGGTAGGTGGCTCCATTTAGCTGAGAGTCATTTGACTGACAGGAGGGCCTTAACAGTGGCTGGCTGATAGGCTCACTAGCTGGGAAAAGGATATTGTGATGACACTGAAAATTAGGTTTGGAGAGAACAAGGATGAGGCTCTGTAACCGGAAGAAGAATTCTTGGTGTCCAGTAAATTACATCAGGAAGAATACCTCCTGATGGCAACGCCCAGGGCATGGCCGGGTGTGGGGTGCTAGAGGAGAGGGAAGACGAGGATCAGGGAAGTGAGAGATGCCACCGACGGGGACCATGACGACGCAGAGGGCACTGAAGGACACTGAAATTGACTGAAGGAAGAAAGCTTTGGGAGCGGAGAGAGTAGAAGAGAGACTACGAATGGGGACCTTGCTTCCTGATCTCAAGACTTGAGTTACTGTCCCCGTGAGGACTTTATGGGAAGTGGTGGTGCCAGGCTTCCCTACGAATGTGGGGTGGTAGAGGATATGCTTTAGGAAGAAGCATATGGAAATAGCTGGGAGATGGAACAGGGAGCCTAGGGTCCAGAGGAAGAAACGAGAGGGCATAATCTGAGAGGGATATTAAGACATGGACATTCCTGCCAACTCAAGGATTTTTGTACCATTTTTAAAAACTAACATTTGCATTTTGTTGGCATCTAGGGTTAACCCCATAACTAAGTGCGAATTCTTTCCAGACCTTCCTCAGTTTTCACATTTCTTAGTGACAATTAGAAAGCAAAGTTAGTTAAAGACCACTTTGACATTGCTTAAAGAGCTGTAAGCAAAGTATTTTTAAAAAGGGAAATCGTGAGTACTGAGATTGGTACAGACATCATCCAGCCCTGAGATGCTTCCTTAGGCAGACGTTCAGCCAAGAGGGAAGAGCGAAGATATCCTTCTAGGATTTGCTGCTTGCGCAATAATGATCTTTGCACCCTTTCCTGAAGACTAAAGATGAGAATACATAATTCAAGAGCTGCTTCTTTTACTGAGCTCATAGAGCCAGCAGGGGTGCTCCAGGGTTGGCAGGAAAAACTGGAATTTGGAAGTGTAATTTCCTATTGAGTTTTTTTTTTTTTTAAATAGTGTTGTTTTCCTGAAATCAGCACGCTTGTTGGATGTTGAGGAATTATTGACACTTAGCCCAATGTCTGGTACATAGTAGACTTTCAATAAATGTTTATTGAATGAATTAAAGTGCAAAATTTTATAATTAATAAATAGAATACTGAGAATGAGAGATATGTGTGCGTGTGTTTAGCTGCTTGCCTAAACTTTTCACTATGTTTTCTCACTACTTTTCTAGCAAGATCTTTTTCTTTCCTTTTCTTCTTTGCATTTGGCGTCTCCAAAGTAACACAACTACAAAAGTAATTATGGAGACTGGGCTTGTCATGACACAGTTCTGTGCATCTGTGGTGAGTGGAGAATGCATTCATTCAGACTTCATCAGACTATCAAACAGTGGTTCCCAGTCTTGGATGCGCATTAAGCCACCTGGGGTGATAAAAATTCTGATGCCTGACTCAGTTGCATGGGGTAGGGCTTGGGCATAGATCTTTTTTTTTTTTTTTTTTTAAAGTTCCCTAGGAGATTTTAATGTGCATCCCAGATGGAAAACCAGTGCTCCAAGCAAATCTTTCCAGAGGATCCCCAATATCTTTAGTGTTGAAGGCTCACTCACGGGTCCCCTCCCCTGCTTGGCTCATTCTAAGGTTGCCCTTTAGTCCTGGGTCGAGCTCCTGCTTTTGCTCTTATTTTGTTGTCTGGTTAATTTAACTCTCTTTTTATGTGTGGAAAGAACTTCTAAGGGATTTTGGAGAAGTTAGAGCCGCAGCTCTCTTCCTTTATGTCTAATGCGTATACTATTTGAGCTGCAGTTCACAACGCAATTATTGACAACTTCAAGCGCATAACTTCATGGCCATGCATGAAAAACATAAGAAATTCAGTCCTCAGTTTTGTCATAAACCTTGCATGCTAATTTTATTAGGGAACTCACTATTGAGAAACCAAAGGTTGTTTCACTGGAAATGCAAGTGGTAATGACTAGGGAGAGGCAGAGAGAGATATAAATTAAAGGTCTCAATTACTTGTTTTATACATGCTTCCTACTTCCTTACACGGCCTCCTCTGTCTCTCCGAAAGCCAGGTATGTCCTTCCTTCAGCTCCCACTGAAGACTTCTTGTGTTTTGAGAATGTTCATTGATTTGAAAGAAATACTTTTATTGTGCATAATTTTCTTAGGGTGGTTTTATTCAATTCAGTGTCTACATAGCCATAATACTGTTATCTTCTTCATCTTGTGCGACAGTAAGTTAATTCATTTTATTTCTGGCTTAACCTGGAAGGAATCCATACAAGGAAACCTGGGGGTGAAATGGAAGTTTTAACAGTGGATGTGGGATGCTTTTGAGAGCAAAGACCCTCCCAAAGTATGTAGGCTTTCAAAAACAAACAAACAAACAAAAAACAACAAAAAAACCTCATTGTGCATTAATCTCATTCTATTTCTTAAACCTTAATTAACTAGTCATAACATAGTTGGTGATGAAGAAAATATAAAATGTTTTATTTATTTATTTTTTGGTAAATATTAATTGTCTTTTAAAAGTTTTATTTTTGTGAGATAACCAAAATAATCTCAACTTACTGTTCAAGCTTGAAAAGACATAGAAAAGTATACAAAAAGAAAGCTCTTTTACTCCTCACTTAATAATTCATGGCTGGAGATAAGTCATTGCCTTTAAGGGAAAATTCAGACCAGAGTCAAGTTTTCATGCAGTCAGGGCTGGGGTTTAAGCGAATTAATTCATCCTCCCACTCTGCAGTGGATTTTGAAACAATCGAGGAGTAGAAAGGATCAGAGAAGGATGCACTTGGCGTTATTATTGTTAGGGCTGGATACCGCTTGGACTTGAGGCCAAAGGGGATTCCCACCCTTGCCCTTGCCTGGTCTCTGGTCCAGCAGCTGGACATGCGGGACTTCGGAAGGGCAAGGCGGGGCCTGCCTGGGGAGCTTACAGGGAGGGGCACAGGCAGGCTCTGACAGAGCACAAGCGAGAATAATACCACAGGAGGCATCATAACCTTGCTCCGCGGGGATATGAAGATGATGCCATGCTGGTTCACGTGTCCCGCGAAGAGCAGGCCAAGCGAAGCGGTGGGAAGCAGGCAGCAGCGACCTTTCACTGAGAGGGTGGAACTCCCTATTTTCTGGATCAGTGCAGGAAGAGGAAGAGAAGCAGGAAGGGGTCCTGTGACCCAAAGCCACTCAAATAAGAGAAACGTGCTCCTTCGGGTTTGATTGTCGTTCTAGATCTCACTAGAATCTTCATGGATTCGCTTGGTGCAGCGATCGCAGTGTTTGGGATTGATCTTTTCAGAGAGCTGAGCAAAACAAATGATGGCAACATCTTCTTTTCCCCTGTGAGCATCACGACGGCCATCGGCATGCTTCCCCTGGGGGCCCGAGGGTCCACCGCCACGCAGCTGCGCAAGGTAGGGTGGGTTTCCATGGCTTTCCAGGCACAGTCGGTCTCCGGGGGTGGCCCTTGGGCCTCACCCTGAAAACACGCTTCTCTGGACCCATGGCCAGAGAAAGCGCGTGAAGACACGGGGCAGGTCCAGGTCTGTCAAGGGTGTCCCCTTCCCTCTCCGAATTCCAATTCCGTCCTGCCATTGGCTCCCTGGTGCTCGGCGCTCCTTTGGGCGAGGGCTGGATGAGTGGCCTTGTCCAAAGCCATTAGCCTCATCATCAAAGACAGAAGGTGAAGAATAAAACCCACTGGGAGAAGCTGCATAATCCCCACTAGGGTCCAGATGACACGTCAGGGGGAGTACACGCGTGCGTAAACCACCGCAGGCTCCTCCAAAGACAACCCGACTGCCTGCCGACTTGGCAAGGAGCCAAATGCTACGTGTGTGCCCCTGAGGTTTCTTTAACAAACATCTACTTTTCCCCAGCGGTGTTTGCTCTGCTCTGACCACTGCCACCTCTGACCAGTGAAAGGTATTTTCTTTCCCTTCCAGGTACTTTTCTCTGAAAAGACACAGAGAGTCCAGGAATCAAAGCTGAAGAAAAAGAGGTAGGGGACATGTGGCTGCTTTGTCGATGCGGGTCCCTGGGGAAATGTGTAGACGGGGTAATACATACTCGGTACTTATTTTTAAGCAATGATTATCATAGCAGCCAAATAATGTTGCTAGGGGTATCCCATGATAATGAACACCTAGCGTTAAGAAGAGACCTTACTTCTTCTGTGCACACTGAGCACTATGACAGATACTGGTAAAGGCTTCCAGGCTGAAAAGTACCCCCGTCAGAGTGGACGGGTTTGGAGTTAAACAGATTTGGGTTCAAATCCTGGCTCAATCACTTAACAGCTGTGCTACTCTGGACAAGTCATTCACCTTCTTTGGGCCTCTGTACAGTGTGCAGCAGAGCGTCTGGAACACACTGGTGACTCACCAGTAGTAGTAGGTGCTATTATTACTACGTTCTGTTTTTATTTTGTTTCCCCACCCCCCACGCACACACTAAAGTTTCTTTAAAAAAAAATAACTAGCACAGGATGAGTGACCTCCAGGGTCTCTTCCAGCTCTGGCATTGCAGCAGTTCTCGCCTGAAGGACGGCAGAGATTAAGTCCACAGTTAAGGTTGGCATTTGGAGATGCTGAGAGCTCTCAGGGAGGGCACGTGTCCCCTGACAGCAATCATAGTTCCGTCCCGGGCCCTCACGAAGTCAGAGCTCAAGTCACTCAGCAGCGTGGGCTGTTCACGTCACAACCCCACACGGCATGTGGGGAGAGCTCGGCTGCCTTCCAGGTTTTGTAGGACAGAGTTGGGTCAGAGAGCTGCTCTGCTGTCCCCTCCGTCAAAGGTCACAGTTGTTTGAGAGCCCTTTCCCTCCCGTGTCTGGTAGCCCATACGGAATCTTTGTGTGCGTTAGAATCGAAAAGAATGTAGCTACTAGAAATTTTAAGGTTGTATTTGTGGCTCACATTTTATTTCTACAAGACAGCACCGGTCTACAGTACAGATCTGGGGTGGGGAGGGTGTATGCATGCTTGGCATTGTTAAATATTACCAAATGTTTGCCAAAATGATGATACCAGCATCTGTTCCTCACAGCAGTGCATACATACAGATCACTTCATATAGTCATACAGAGACAGTGGCCCTGAAATCCCGCTGGCCTTATAATCCCCGGTCATCCATATTTACACACACATGCATACATATGTATGTTTTTTTCTGTCTCTATTGGTGATCATATGATTTTTTTTTATCCTTTAATGCAGTGAATTACATTAATAGAATTTCCAATGTTAAACCATACTTGCATTTGTGGAGAGTCAGCTTGGCCATAATTTAAAAAAAAATTATAGATTACTGAATTGGATTTGGTAATATGTTGTTAGATGTTTCAAAAGATCCTGTGTTATAAATCTGTAATATTTTTTCTTGTCCTGTCCTCATCTAGTTTTCATATAAAAGTATCACTAGAGTCATGAGTTGGGGAATATTTCCTCTTTTTTAATTCTCTGGAAGAGTTTGTGTAAATTCAGAAACGCACCAAATGTTCTTGGCAGAATTTTATTTTAAAATTGCCTGAGCCTGGTGATTGGTTGATTGATTGATCGATTGACAATTTCTGTTTCTATGATTGTGATTACTTTAGATACTTCCTGTGACGTCAGTCAGCATATGGTATCTGTTCTTTTGTGACTGGTTTATTTTGTTTACCATAATATCTTTGAGATTCCTCCATGTTGATACATGTAACAGGATTTTCTTCTTTTTAAAGACTGCATGATATTCCATGTGATGTATAGACCACATTCTCTTTGTCCATTCATCCGTTGATGGACATTCAGGTTGCTTTCACCTATTGGCTGTTGTGAATAATACAGCGATGAACATGGATGTGAAAATATCCCTTTGAGATCTTCCTTTGAATTCTTTTGGATATATACCCAGAAGTGTGATTTTTAGATCATATGGTAATTCCTTTTAAAAATTTTGGAGAAACTTCCATATTGTTTTCTATAACAGCTGCACCATTTAAAATTCCCAGCAATAATGCTCAAAGGTTCCAACTTCTCCACATCTTCATTGCTATTTTCTGGTCATCTGACAGTGGCCATCCTAATGGCTGTGAGGTGATATCTCATTATTTCTTTTTTTCGTGGTTTTGATATTTGCATTCTTTTCATGATTGGTGATGTTGAGCATCTTTTTATATATGCTGTTTGTAGTTTGTATATCTTCTTTGGAGAATTGCCTATTCAAGTCCTTTGCCCATTTTTTTCCATCGGGTTATTTTTGTTGTTGATGTTGTTGAGTTGTAGAAGTCCCTTATATATTCTGGATATTAACCTCTTATCAAATATATGATTTGCTAGTATTTTCTCCCATTCTGTAGGTTGCCTTTTTACAATATTCTTGATTATAGCCTTTAATGAGCCTAAGTCTTTTTCAGTTTGATGTCTATTTTTGTCCGTTGTCTATTTTTGCTTTTGTTGCCTGACTTTTGATGTCATATCAAGAAATCATTACCAAATCCAATGTCCTAAAGTTTTTCCTTTCTATCTTCTTCTAGTAGTTTTATAATTGTAGGTCTTATGTTTAGTTATTTAACCTATTTTAAGTATTTTTTTTTTGCATATGATATAAGTAAGGGTCCAACTTCATTCTTTTGCATGTAGATATTCAGTTTTCTTAGCATTATTTGTTGAAGAGACTGTCCTTTTCTCATTGTGTAGTCTTGGCACTCTTGTTGGAAATTATTTGACCATTAAGCAAGGGTTTATTTCTAGGCTCTTTCTTATTTCCATTGGCTCATACATCTTTCTTTATGCTAATATCACAGTATCTTGCTTACTCTTGCTTCGTAGTATGTTTTGAAATCAGGAAGTGTGAAGCCTCCAACTTTGTTCTTTTCCAAATTGCTTTGGCTGTTCAAGGTCTCTTGAAGTTCCATATAAATTTTAGAACTTTTTTTCTATTTTTGCAAAAGGTGCCATTGGGATTTTGATAGGGATTGCACTGACTTTATACATCACTTTGGGTAGTATAAATATTTTAACAATAATATGCTTTCTAATCCATGAGCATAGGATGTCTTTTCATTTATTTGTATCTTCTTTTCTTTCTTTTAACAATTTAAAAATAGATTTCAGTGTATAAGTCTTTCACCTCTTTAATTAATTTATACCTAAGTATTTTACTTTTTTGATACTATAGTACATGGAATTATTTTCTCAATTACTTTTTAGAATGGTTACTGTTAGAGTATAGAGATGCAACTGATTTTTGTATATAGATTTTATATTCTGCAACTTTGCTGAACTAATTTATCAGTTGAGACAAATTTTTTTGTGTGTGGAAACTTTAAGGTTTTTACATATAAATCATGTCATCTATGAACAGACATAATTTTAGTTCTTTCTTCCTGATTTTAATTCATCTTATTTCATTCTCTTTTCTAGTTGCTCTGGCTAGGATTTCCAATACTATGTTGAATACAAAGAATATAGTGGTGAGAGTGGACATCTTTGCCTAATCTTAGAGGAAAAGTTTTCATTTCACCATTGGGTGAGATGTTAGCTGTATGCTTTTCCTATATGGTTTTTATCATGCTGAGGCTAGTTTCTTATAGTCCTAGATAATAAATTTTCATGTTTTTATCATGAAATCGTATTGGCATTTTTCAAATCCTTTTTCTACATTAATTGAGATAATCATGAGGGTTTTGTTTTTCAATGTTAATGTGTTACATTGATTGAGTTTCATATGTTGAACCATCCTCACATTTCAAATATAAATCCTACTTGGTTATGGTATGTAATTCTTTTAATGTGCTATAAATTTGGTTTCTAGTATTTTATTGAGGGTTTTTGAATCAATATTTATCAAGGATATTGGTCCACAGTTTCTTTCCTTATGTATTTTTCTGGTTTTGGTATCAAGATAATGCTGGCCACATAGAATGAATTTGAGAATATTCCTTCTCTTCAAGTCTTTAGAAGACTTTGAGCAGGATTGGTATTAATTCTTCTTTGAATGGTAGAATTCTCCAACAAAGCTATTTGGCCCTGGACTTTTCTTTGTTGGAGGTTTTGGTTACTGATTGAATCTTATTAGTTGTGTCTGTTCAGCTTTTTTATTTTGTCACCATTCATTCTTAGTAGGTTGTGTGTTTTTAGAAATTTATCCATTTCTTCTAAGTTATCTATTTTTTTTTTTTTGGCATATACTTGTCCACAGTAGTCTTTTATAATCCTTTAAATTTCCATGACATTTGTTGTAATGTCTCCTCTTTCATTTATAGTTTTAGTTATTGGAGTCTTCTATATATTTTTTCTTAGTTACACTAATTAAGAGTTTGTCAATTTTGTTGATCTTCTTAAAAAACCTAACGCATTTTGTTGATTTTTTCTACTGTTTTTCTACTCTCTATTTTGTTTATTTCTGCTCTAATCTTTATTATTTTCTTCCTTCCATTAACTTTTGGTTCAGTTTTGTTCTTTTCCAAGTTCCTTGTATGTAAAGTTAAGTTGTTGATTTAATTTGTTCCTTCGATTGGGTTGTGTTTCCCTGTTCTTTGTATGCTTTGTTATCTTCTGTTGGGACTTTGGCATTTGGAAAATCAGCCACCTCTCCTCGTCTTTGCAGTTTGGTTTAATACAGGGAGAACCTTTTCCAGTCAGGCTGGCTAGCAGTTCTGGCGACCTCTTAAGCCTTTTCTGAGCATGCATTCTTTCTGGGCTTGTGCAGGTAATCTCCTAATTGAAGAGGTTTGCTGGTTTCTACTCATGAGCTCTCTCTAGTGTCATCTGTGGTACTGCAGACTCTGGGGAATGTTAATTTTGTTCTCAGTGGCCAACCAGGTGCCCTGTTTTCCAAGGCACTTCTATTCAAGCAAGACAGAAACCAGGCCCTCAGGCAGCTTCTGGAAAAGGCATAATGCTGGATGTACATTCCACTCTTCTGCTTTTCTCCCCAGGAGGTAGTTGGGAGTTGGAATTTTTCTCCCAATCACACCATGATGTGTGTCTGGTGGGCGGCGGGGGGGGGGGAGGGGGGAGGCGGGGGGGGGGCGGGGAGGGAGGGTGGTGACTCTGTTGAGCGAGTGCCACGACTTTTCCTACCAGGCTAGTGCAGTTGGTTTCAGGCTCTCTAGGGTACAGGAACTTCTTCACTCATCTCTGGGTTTCTTACGAAGGCATTCATTCACTTCTTGAGTTGTTGAATCAGTGCTAACAGAAGTGACTATTCTGCCATCTTGCTGACATCACGCCTGGAAAGTTTCCTTAGTAAAGGTTTACACATGGTAGACCCTGTCAGGTCGTATTTGCCTTTATTTGTTCTTGAATGAATGTATGTTGAAATCTAGGTTAATATTTTCTCTCACTGCTTTGAAGATGCCATTCTACTCTACCTGTCCAGTGTTGCTGTTAAGAAGCTGATTTATTTGGCATTCCTTTCTAGGCGATCTCCCTCTGGATGCATAAGTTTTGCCATTTGTTTTTGTTGGTCTGCAATTTTACTACAATGTGTCCAGGTGTGGATTTCTTTTATTTACCCAGACAGGTTTACTGTGCCTTCTCAATATGAAAATTCATACTTTTCATCAATTCTGGAAAATTCTTAGCCAAGTAACATTTTGAATTCTCTTCTTGCTTGCCTTTTAGAAGGATGTTAGAATTCTATTTTCTAGATTGCTTCATCTGTCATACATGTTTTTCATCACTTTCTGTCTTTGTGCTGCATTCTGAGAAAAATCATTTAGATCTTTCTAGTTTACTAGCAGTGCCTAATTGGCTGTTTTACCCATCTATTGAGTTTTTAAATCTCAATGCTTATTGAATATATGGAAGTTCTAGTTGATTATAAAACCAACCTGGAACTTGATGATAATCTCTTGTTTCTTAACCATATTTTCAATATCTTTTGTAGTCAACAATCTTGATATACTGCTTTTTTAAATGTGATATTGGATAATGTTGACATTTAAAGCCCTTGAGGCTCTAATATGGCCGTTTGCTATTTTTTCTTCTGATTCTTGATGGGGGCTTTATATTCTCATGATTTGTAATTTTGGAATATGAGCTAATATTTGATTGGTAATCTATGGGAGTCCAGTGAAACCCAGAATGTAGTTACCTTTCTAATACATATATATATATATATATATATTATATATATATATATAATATATATATATATAATATATAAATATATATTATGAATGTTATCAACTTACGGACAATTTAAGTTCTAAGTTTGGGGTTTCCCAGGCCATAGAAGTGGTATAAATTCAAACTCCAAACCTGTTTGACAGTAAGATTTTCTTCCCTTTCCCCATTTTCGGGTCAACTTAGTTACAACTTACCCACTGGAGAAATATTCTTACTACATTCTTTTCTTTATATCAACCCATTATCTCCGAAGACTTTAATACCTTATTCTGCCTACATTCACATATCAGTTAGCTGAGCAAGCCATAGAATAATCATGAGACATTAAAAGGCTCATAGTAGCAAGGAGGGTGCCAAAGGTCAAATTCGGCCTCAGATGTTTGTTAGAGTAGCACAATTTTACAGTTTCAACTTGAATGTCTTCAATTGTTCATTAATTATTCACAAAAAGTAAATGGGTAGCTTTAATGTACCAGACACTATTCTGGGCATTGAGTTACCAATGGTGAAATAAAAAGATGAAACAAACAAACAAACAAAGAAACCCATGGGCTTTGTATTCTAGAGGAGGAAGGCCTTTCTGTTCTCGGTGCAATCAGGAATAAGCTTTTCAGCTCAAAATGAAAATGCCTCTCCCTCGCATCCAGTGTGGACAGAAGTGGCCAGATATCACTCAACAGGGAGGGGGTGGTGTTTCTCTCTGTGTCAGGGAGGTATGCTGGGTCAGCTGGTTCTGCCACACAGCACTCATTCCTCAACCCTCAACCAGAAAATGGATGGATTCTACAAAAAAAAGTCTAGAAAAGTTTTTTTGTTCTTTTCCATAGAGACAAGAAAATCTTACTTCAGCCCAGTGTATAGATCTGACAAATGGCTACGTGTATCATCAGGAATCGCTTTTCTTACACTCTGTCTGGAACAGAAGTTGTTAGAGAGGGTAGATAAGAGTCATCTGGGGGAATCATTTGCTTTCTCCAGGTGCTTCGTTTTGTGGGAAGCGAAAGGCAAGCATGTGAAACATTTTGTGGGCAATTATGTTTGAGATAAAAATGCAACTCGAGTCAAAAAAGAAAGTCCTGAGGTGCTGGGCTGAGAAGCAGGCTTCTTTGTGGAGCTGAGATTGGTTGTGACTTACATCATGTGATTTGTGTAAAAACCACTTGACTGTCAGGGCCACAGCAAACGCATGGGCCATCCTCAAGGCTGTGAAACAGAGGAAAAGACCCAGCAGCTACAACTTCTTGGGGGAGCGTCTAGGTTTTCTTCTGCCCAGATAACTCACTGAGTCGTTTTTGTTTTGAAGATTGAGAAGACAGAAGAGATACACACCAATTTGAAACGTTCTTGAGTGAAATAAGCAAACCCACTAATAATTATGAACTGAAAATAGCCAACAGGCTATTTGGAGAGAAGACATACCTTTTCTTTCAAGTAAGTTTTATCACGTCCACCACCTCTGTGAGCGATATTTATGAATGGCCAAGTGGTCCAGTTAGGACTGTAGGTCTTGAAAGCATGCTACCTAAGTTGGCTGCCTGGTTTGGCCCAAATCACTTGTTGACCCTCTGCTGCCCTCTGCCCGTTTTTCAGACTCCCAGGCACTTTGAGAATTTCTTTTTAATCTTGGCAGTTTAAATCCATTTATTTTTTGCCCTAACCCTGTTGTACCTGCATAAAAATGTGCACGGAAGTCCTCAAAGTGATTTGCCCAGGTCCCGAAATTCCCTGCTTGCAATGTTAGTTATCTTGATGTACAGCTAAACTTATTTAGAGGTGTTATCAATGGATAAATTGAACTTTCAACCTCGTTCTATTTTCTTCCTTGTTTCTCCTAAAGAAATACTTAGATTCTGTTGAAAAATATTATCATGCTTCTCTGGAGCCTGTTGATTTTGTGAAGGCAGCAGATGAAAGTCGAAAGAAGATTAATTCCTGGGTTGAAAGCCAAACACATGGTAGAGTATGGATGGGTCGTTCATCGTTAAAACGCTTCTTGAGTATCTGCTGTGAGTGAAGCCCTGTGTCCGACACTGCGTGGGATGCCCCGGGGACACCTTTGGAAGGGGACTTGAGATGGGCTTTTCAGGGTTGAAAAGGCAGAGCTGTGCATGAGGGCTGGGAGAAGGTGCTGCAGGTGGTGGAATAGTCTCAGCAAATGTGGAGAGAGCCAAGGAGACCAGACAGGGGACCACAGTAGAAAATTATTTCCACATGGTGGTGGGTCACAATGTCCCTGGCGATCCTGACACTGGGCCCCTGTCTGTCTCGGGCTCAGATGCATTCCTTTGTATCAGACCCTTTCTTCCTGAGTCTGGATCCCTATGTGTAAACATCCTAGAGCGTTTCCTTGTCCTTTATCAAGTGAGAAACATTCTGCTCTGCAGTCAAGACCTGCCTTTGCTACTTACAGCTTGGGATGCCTGGGCCCCATCTCTGTCTGAGCATCATTCAGCCCCATGCACAGCAGAGAACTTGACAAAGCCCTCACTTCATCCTCTCTCCCAATTCCCTGGTATGAACCAAACGCAGGAGAAATACCAGAGAGGGGTGTTAATATGCAAATACACTTTGGGGAGTGATGGCATGCGCTGTCATGTTAAAGTTTCAAATTACCTTTTTTTAATTCCAGTTATCAGGGAGACATCTATTATTTCAGAATGTATTTTTTTCTTCATAGTTAGTCCAAAGGAAATAAAATAATAATAAAAAAAAAAACCAGGAAAAAATAAGGTCTATCAGAGGGTCGGTTGAAGGCAGTATTCTTTAGAATTTGGTGTGAGATAGGCTGAACCCAGAGACAAAAACATCAGCTCCTTTTTCAATAAAATAAGAATTCGCTAAATCTCAGTTGGTAACTGTATCAAATAGATAAAAATAATAATAGCTTATGTTTACGGAGCACTTACGGTGAGCCAGATACTGCTCTAAGCGCTTTACACGTGTGCAATCATTTACCCCTTTAAACACCCCTATGAGGCAGATTTTATTCCTGGTTTACAGATGTGGAAACTGAGGCACAGAGACTTAAGTAACTTGCCCGAGATTCCTCAGCTGATAAGAGTTAAAAATGGATGCTATCGGAGTCCTCTGACTTCAGAGCCTGCACTCTTGAACCATCACACCTCGCTTTACTCAGTGGGACACAGATAGGTTGTGGGCAAAGTGAGAACCCCCTGCCGACCCTACCAGAGAGCACCGTGTCAGCGAGAACCTCACCTGGCTGAGGTTCTAACGATCAGGCAAGTCCACCTGCGTCATGCCTGCCGTGCGTATCGCTTATAATTTTGAAAATGGGCCAGTTTTGTTGTTTTCGTTTGCAGAAAAAATCAGAGACCTGTTCCCAGATGCCTCTCTGAGCAGCTCCACCAAGCTGGTGCTGGTGAACAGCGTGTATTTTAAAGGGCGATGGGACACGGAGTTTAAGAAAGAAAACACCAAGGAGGAGGACTTTTGGCTGACTCAGGTATGGTCCTTCTGGATGTGACGCGCTCACGCGTGGAATGTAAAACCGGAAGTCGCCTTTCAGCAACTATGTGCAGGGTACACAGCAAAGGCCGAGTCGGAGGCTGGGATCTTTAGCATGATTGGAGGTGGAGTTAATCATCTGGATGTGCTTGCTGGTCGTCTCATGCCTCTTCTGGCACTGCGTGCCCTGTGGATTTGTTGCAGAATACAAGCAAACCCGTGCCCATGATGACCCAACGCCGTTCCTTTAGTTTCGCTTTCCTGAAGGACTTGCAGGCCAAGATTCTGGGGATTCCGTATAAAAACAGTGACCTCAGCATGTTCGTGCTGCTGCCCGATGACATCGACGGCCTGGAGAAGGTACGAGCTCGCGTCTCGCGCTCTGGCTATCGTTTCCGGAGGCTTCTCGTTGGGCGCTGGTGTCCGCAGTGCCGAATAGAAAATACTTCTCGCTCCGCGCAGGATGTCAAAAGAGGAACAACAAATGGCATCGTGTTTATGGAGAACGACCGATACTAAAATATTTGAGAATGAGCTAAAATGGGATTTCTAAAGGTCTCCTATTATTTTGAGAAATGACTGCTATCAAGGACCCTCTTTCCCAGAAAAATCGCATATGCGCATGTCCAGCAAATTCTGCATTCACTTCAGGAGGCTCTTGGACCTTCTGAAGTTCTTTTTTACACCTATAATTTTTAAAAAAGTCTTAGGTCCACAGCAAAGTTGAGAGGAAAGACAATTAGTAATTTACATAAACATATGTGCATAGCCTCCCGCATAATCAACATTCAACATCACTCATCAGAAAAAAAATGGTACCTTTTTTTTTAACCAAGGATGAATCTACATTGACACACAGTAATCACCCGGAGTCCATCAGACTCTTAATCTTGAACCATGTGATTTAGCCCCAATCACTTTGCTATTAAAAAATTGACGTGGCTAGTATCCTGTAGTTTTGAAATCAGGAAGGCTTTGTTTCAAATCCCTTATTCCTCTATTTAATAGCATTATGTCCTTTGAAGCTTAACTTCCTTGAGGCTCAATATTTACCCATTTGTAAAATCAGCTCCATAGTTCTTAGTGTGTAGTGTTATTGTAATGATTAGAGACCATTCTATATCTATACCTAATCTATCCATATCATCTATATCTATATCTAAAGATACATGCCAAACAGCATCAGTTATTATAAGACTATAACACCTATCATATTATAATTATAATACTCGATACTGTTCTGTTGCTGTGAATCATTGCTAATAGCATTATACTTTGGAAAATATTTGGGGACAGCAAAACATCAGAATGTATGGAAGCTTTAAGAGTATTCTGCTTTGAATACTCAAAACCCCCAGTTGTGGGAATTACCCTAGGAAAATAATTCAGAAGAAAAAAATTGCCTTTCTGAGTCAAATCAGTAATTTCTGCATTGAATACACTGGGATACCTAGTTTGAAATTCATCATAATAATTATTTTTGTATCTATAACACCCATCAGCATTGACCATAATGCATGACATATACTAGATTTTTGTGAAGTGAGTGATTGGATGAATGTTGGGTAAAGTTTGTTAATTTGATGAAAATATTTGTTTGAAGATATTTAGGAGAGATATGAAGTAGTGTAAAAAAGTTTACATTATAACAAGTAAAATGGACATTCACTGTGATTGCAACTATGTAAATATATATTTATATGTTTTATGGTATAATAAATATGATATAATGTACCACTTATAGTAATATGCTTATTATATAATTTATATAAACATGTAATTTATTATATATAAAATCATATAATACATATGCATACAAAGACTAGGGGGATCGTAAAATATGAAACAATGTGTATTAGATTGATAGAATAAAAAAATGACATTTCTTATTAAAAACTCAATTCATGCTATTGAGTTTGTACAGAAACTTGAAACAGAAATATAAGACAAGTGCCTGCTATACATAAAGACAACATCGTAGTGAAACGAAATTTCTACTTTTATTTGCTACTAACGTTAATAATTTCTGACGGGTACAAATCAGTGTTACCCTCTTTCACACTTTTATTGATAATCACGGCATTCTTTCCCTTCTCCCTTTCTTTCTTAATAGATCGTAAATAAAATAAGCCCCGAGAAGTTAGTGGAGTGGACTAACCCAGGGCACATGGAAGAAAGGACGGTGACCCTGCACTTGCCTCGCTTTGAAGTGGAAGACAGCTACGACCTGGAGGCCACGCTGGCAGCCTTGGGGATGGGCTATGCCTTCAGCGGTCACAATGCTGACTCTTCCGGCGAGGCCTCAGGCGCAGAGCTGCAAGCCCAGAAGTTCCTGCACGCGTCCTTTGTGGCCGTAACCGAGGACGGCACCGAGGCCGCCGCCGCCACCGGCATGAGCTTCGCCGTCACCTCAGCGCCCGGTTGTGAAACTTTTCACTGCAATCACCCTTTCCTGTTCTTCATCAGGCACAATGAGTCCAACAGCATCCTCTTCTTCGGCAGACTTTCTTCTCCTTAGGCCAGTCATTGCCTTGGCAGAAAAGCAGTGTGGGAGTGTCCATATGACTCTGCAAATAGCCCATTCTTTGCAAAAGTTAGTTTTTCTCGCTCGCCTTCCAATCTTACCACCAACATCGATGGTTTAATGGCTGGAATGGGTGTGTGTGTTTATGATTTTTCTTAAAAATGAAGCATCCTTTTGTCTGTGCCTCGTTTCAAGCGAGTTAAATCAAGGCTCATTAATAATCTCCCGTCGATTTCTTCTGAAAGTAAATCACTGTTTTGTGGTTTTGCACACCAATGGAGAGAAACAGTCTTGTCAGCAAGAACTAGTGATTTTGGGTGTCCCTTTAGTTCTAATATTTTGGCAGATTATAATGCACAAGTAAAATAAAACAATAATTGACTCAATTCATGTGTTATTTTTTTCCTTCTCAGCAGATAGTGTGGCAAACTGCACATAGGAAAGAGAATTCGGAAACACATGAGCAAAACAGAAATTAAAACTCAAAAGCCAGAACAAAATGAAACAATGCACCAGGCAGAGATGATGCTCATACTTCCACCCTCTATTCTAATAGAGTATATTATCCACTGTCAGTTGCATAAGCATTTCGATATTCTGCAGTAAATCTGATCGTTAAGTAAGATGCATTCATTTTGACATGAGTACTTGACGAGTTTTGATAAATGTATACACCGAAGAAAACACCACCCCACCTAAGATACAGACATTTCCATCACCTTCACGGTTTCCTTGTTCTGTTTCCCAGTCAACCACCCCAGACAACCCCAGCCCAGGCAGATCTGCCTTTAATCACTACAGGGTAAATTTGTCCTTTCTAGTCAAGTGGATTTGTATAGTGTGTTCTCTTTTGTGTCTAGCTTCTTTTGCTGAGCACTGAGATCATCACTGTGGTTGGGATATCAGTTATTTCCTATTGATAAACAGTATTTCATTGTATGGATAAACTGCATTTTGTTTATCCATTTACCCATTGATGGGCATTTATGTTGCTTCCAGTGTTAGGTTCCTATGCATAACGCTGCTATGCACATTTGTGTGCATAAGTCTTTGTGTGGGCATAGGTTTTCATTTTGGGGGGTAGATAATGAAGAATGAAATTGCTGAGTCATTGCTGAGTATAGTATATGTTTAAATTTATAAGAAACTGCCAAAATGGTCTCTAAAGTGATTTTACTGTTTTTCATTCCTACAAGCAATTGTATGAGTCTTCTGGTGGCTTTTCATCCTCACCAGTGGTTGGCCATTCTTCATTATACCCATTCTAATGGGTGTGAAGGTGGTGTCTCCTTGTGGTTTTAATTTATACCTTTCTCTTATGACAATGATGTGTGTATTGGCCATATGTATATCTTCTTTTGTGAAATCTGTTCATTTTTTTTGCTCATTTTTATTAAATTGTTCGTTTTCTCATTATTGACTTAAAATTGTTTTGAATGTGTTCTGAATAAAAGTTCTGTGTCAGATACATGGATCACGTTTTCTTGATGGTGTCATTGAAAAACAGTTTTAAATTTTAATGGAGTCCCATTCATTAATTTTTTTCTTTCATGATTTCTGGTTTTTTTTTTTTCTGTCTTATTTAAGAAATCTTTGCGTATCTCAACTTTGCTAAGACTTTCTCCTATGTTTTCTCCTAAAACTTCTATGGTAATCAGCCTTTACATTTAGAGCTACGATTTTTTTTTTTCAATTAATTCTCGTGAAGTAAGGGATGGGGCTCATTGTTTTCCATGTGGACCTTCAATTGTTCCAGCATCATTGGAGTAAGGATAGTCTTTTCAACAGAGAGGGGTTCCCAGGGATAACGAGACATAATTTATGATACGATTCACTTCATCCATCCACGCATTGACATCCTAGATTTGAAATATGTAAATCGACACTTGTGGATTGGAATCATGTGAAACCCTCTTCCAGGAAGCATCTGTTGTCCCTCCAAACTATCCCACCAAATCTGGTCCTTCCAGAGCACTTGGCGAAATGCATTCACACCTCTAACTATATTGTGGGACGTTTTCTGTCTCCCCACTGACTGCAGTCATCTTTGCACGCCTGGCACCTGGACCAAAGCCTGAAAATGTCAGTGCTCAAAAACCTGATTAGTTTACGCTTCCGACACATCTTATACGCAGTGTCTATCCACCAACTTATCGGAGAGCAAGGTAACAGTATCTAGTGACAAATTACCAACGAAGACTGTAACTGTCGTAGAGAAAGTGGAAATATTAATACTTACATCATCTCTTAGGCATGGACTACAGTGCAGCCAGTATCGGGCTTGTAGGTGATGGCCAAAGGTGAGTGGATCTGGGAATGGACACTCCCAGGCCTGTGCAGTCCGTGATTTTAGAGAATAACGGTCAGTGTCTGAGTGAGCAACATGACAGGAAACTTTAAGTTTATCGACCTGGTGGAGGGAAGGAAGCAAAGTGAAGAATGACAGGCCTGGAGTCAGGAAGTAGACTTTCTTTCCCAGCTCTGTCCAGACCAGCTTTGATCTCAAGGGTGATACTTAACTTCTTTGGAATTTTGATTTTTCATTGCTTAAATGAAGAGAATTGTATCAATGGTCTCTACTATCACTTCAAAGATTATCTTGGTAACTACTCCCTATGAAATGGTCCTCTATCTAATTATAATGGAAAAATAATCATTTTGGACACACAGAGAGAATTAAGGTCAACCACGTTTAGCAACAAAAACAAATTTTGTTCATGTTCATTTCTAAATCCTCCTCCTATGTGTCAACTTTAGGGTCAGACAAACTGAATATAGATTGGACTTCGGGTGCTTAAGTTCATCTTTCTGAGCTTTGGTTTCTTCTTTTTAAAAATTGGTTTTATAAGAGTTTCTACTTCATTGAACTGTGGTGAAGATAATTAGACTATGTGCTTATTAAAAAGACTGGAACATGATACGCGTCCCATTGATGTTAGCTGTCATTTTCTTTGCCACCATCATCCTATCCACTCCCCCACCATCATTGTCATCACCATCATCATTATCATCATCACAGGAATAGCAGCATCCTCTAACTTTGCTTGGAAACCAAATCATGGCCTTCCAGTCCTTAACCACCATGTTCCAATCTGAGCCATTATTTTATCAGTTCTAAAATGTTAGTTGATTCCAGGTCAGAGAGGCATTTTCCTCCATTTGATTTATATTTCCACGTCAGTATTTGGAAGTGAGCGTTCCAGGAAGCTTCACACCAGCGTGTGTATTCAGCCCATCGAAGGCGTTCAGAAGTTCTGGCTCATTAAGCTTACACCTACTAACCCCCTGAGTTTCGAAAATATTTACTTCTGATCCTATATGTGTTATGCATTCTGCATCACCAAGCTGATTTTAGGTCGTTGCCACACTCAAAACCTTTCACTGCAAGAGGCCTGGGCAGCATAACCAATTCAGAGACTGACATGTATATAAGCTTCCTTTCTATGCCCCTCTCTGGGGGTCCCACGGCCTCTGAGCACGTGTCTGACTGCCGTATTTGTGCAGATGTGTATTTGGAAGACGAGGTCTTGGGATGGAAAGGATGACCCTCCCAGGACCACCAACTGTACAATCTGCGATAGGCTCTGAAGAGCCAGAGACCAGGGAGAAAGGCTTCATCTCCTGGAGGCTCCCTTGCGGTGGGAGTGGAGAGGCACAGGGACCCTCTGTAGGAGCTGCCTCTGCATTGCCGAGGAGGTCATTGATGTGCAACCCCTGGGAAAAAAAAAGTGTCACTGCAGAGGGTGAAAATGCAGACAACACTTCATTCGTCATGGGCAACAATTATCTAAAGGTGGACTTCACTTTAGTCTGACCACTGTCTGTCTTAGAGTATACTCAACAAATGCAAGCTTTTGCTTTCCTTAAAATTATTGTTGGAAAAAACACATAGGCAAAAAACATCCTTCTTAGGAAGGTAGGTAGCAAGTGCATCACCAGTCTCAAATGAAATGTGAATCGTCTTAGGCAATATTTTGGATTATGAGTGTTTCTGGTTTCCGCCCATCAGGGCAGATCATTCATTATCAGGAACAGAGACAATATGGCCTGAGATGTTAAGACTCTAGAAGGCAAGGCCTGGCCCTGGGTTTCTGGGCTCCGGGACGGCCCTGTATGCTGAAAAATAATACGCACGGCCCCTTGAGAGGGCAAACCCTTTAGTGACTTCCGGTCTTTGTGTCTTACAAAATGTGTTCCTGAATCTCCTTGTCTGCCTCTTTTATGAGATCCTTAAATTTGGGGATTTCTAATTCTCTGACTGCCCACTGGCTATTTTCTGACTGATCTCAGATACTTCTATGCATATTGCATATATTCTATATTAAATTCACACTGCTACTCTAGTTCCAGAACTTGAACTCTGCCTTGACCAAATTCTGGCCTGCTTGTGTTCTGAACTGGTTCCCCTATTCTGGCCCACAGGATGCTTGGTTTTTAAATTAAATTATATTAAATTAAATTAAACTTTGTTATTTTATTTTTTGTCATCTTGTATCTGAGAATCCACTGCCTAATCTAGCATGGTACATAGTAGGTGCAAAATAATTGTTTGTTAAATGGCCTACACTACACTGCTGTCACCTACACAAAGGACTTGTGTACAGTTTCAGACAGCATGACACCCCGGCTCCCTGTCATGCCTGAGAAGTGGCGTGCTGTGGGGCTGCAGGCCTTGAGGGCATAGCTCTCTTTCTCCTTGAACGAGGTAAGTACAAACCCACTTCTTTGTTGCTCACAGTCTACGAGCTCGTGCACTATTAATTTCTCAGAGGTGGGTTTATCTTCGAGCTACAAGGATGGAAAAAAGGAATAAGTGACATGATTCTCGGTGGACGTTGAACACAATTTCACATTGGATTGAATCACGTGGAAGGCCTTTATTTTAACAGTAGATGTAAATGCAGGAGATTAGTTATATATATTATATATAATATATTAGGAATAATATATAGTAATATATAAATGCATATTATTATATGCAATAAACTGAACCTTCTGTATTATATATTTATATAGAACAACAGAACCATTAAATAAAATTATTTTGTGAAAGATGAGCTATATATTTCCTTTCTCTGTAGGTCCATCCCTAACATTTGGCAGCCCCATGGGTGAATTTTATTGTTATTTTCTGATATTTGGTGTATTTTGCTTCAAATATCCTTCTTCCCCCCACCCCATGTTCCTGAAAAGTGCTCCTAGCATGTAATAGACAGGATTATGACACCTAGATCATAGTGTCACAGAAGAATCCACAATTCTGAGAAGTTTTTGCATGTGAATACTTGTCAATTCATGTCTTGGGATATTTTCTAAAACACACTGACATCATTGGTTCCAGGAATCCAGGAATCCAAAAAACCCCAAGAAGAAGTTACACTTCCAGGAACCATCCTGCTTTCTAATACCTTACTTCCCTGTAAAGGGTGTGAAGACTTGACATCATTGTTAAGTTACAAATCTTAGAAGACATTTATATCTTCCTTTTTACAAAACGTGGCTGCACCTGTCCATAGGGAAACCAGTTAGTGGGGAAGATTCTTTAAGCATCCTAATAAAATGCCTGCCAGTTACTCTATTCACTAGGATCTCTCTACAGACAGATAGAGAAAGAGATATGTGCACATTGAATAATGTTAGAACAGGGATGATTAGCTTTGTTTAATTTTCACAGAGGAGAACCGACACCAGCAAGATGTAAAAAGTCAATAGGGAACTGGTCCCTTAGGCAGGCATGCCGTGGAAGACTGACACACATTCATATTAGCTCTCCCCGCCTCCCCCCGCCCCCACCGTCCCCACGTCTCCAGTACCACTCAGGCCAGTCATCTTTTCATACTTTTAACCAAACCCAACTCCACCCCTCACCGATCTTTTAGAGCTCCCTCCCTGATTCATCTTGGTATTCCTGTTCTGTTGCCAAGAAACACCAGTGTAGGCTCTCCCTTTTTCTAGAACTGTCTCTCTTCCTCCTTGTTTTATCGGAAATGTAGGAATACCTCATTGTAGCATGTCCCTTGACTTTTCTCAGGGGCAGCTGCTCACTCTGTCATCCTCATGCCATGAAGCCAGGACGAATGGTCTTCTCATTCCTTTTCTTCCCCTGCCTTTTCTAGCCATTGTTCTTTCCCTGTCTCTATGCCTTATTTTAAGTTTCCTGCCATGCAGGAATACCAGCATGTGCCACCTACCATCTTCTGTGTTACTCTTTAATATTCACTAAGTTTTCTGTTGCTTCCTTACCCTTTTATGGTTTTCTTCTTTATCCTGTTTTCAGTAGTCCAGCTGACTTTAAAAGTTTTATTTGATTGGCAAAAATTGGAATCTGTTATTGTTTTATTTTATATCTCTATTCTAGTTGAATCTCTTCTGTGAAAAAGTTATTATTATTATTTTTTGCCCTTTTGTTGATTGGATCCATGATGTTTCCTTATCTATTTGAATATGTTTCTTATATAAAGACAGTATTAATTATTGTCGATGCCTGACTCTGGAATACCAGCAGAGATGCAAAGTTCTAGAGGGATAGAGAAATTTGATTTCAAGGGGTATAGGTATTCTGGGGATTTTATTTTGCTTCTCTATTTCTACCCTTGACTCTTCTCAACCTCCTATGGGCTCCAAAAGGCACCTCTTCTGTTACGGGGCTGTTTACTTTTCAGTAGAATAAATGTGTTTTTAGAACACAAAGAGAGATAATGTTCTCTATGCACCAAGTTTAGCAGTAACCAGGAATAACTGATGGTTACCTAAGATTTCATGAATGCTTCTCAAAAATTCATTTTGAATTTAGAGATGGTTACATAATACTTTCGATCATCATATTGTTCAGGCTTCTTTAGTGATCCATTCTCCATGCCATAGCTTCTTGGTTATATTTTATGACTTAGTAGTGGTCTAAGTCTCTATCACAGTGCCTGAAGCAGGGACTTAGTGACAAGGAAGGTTTGCAAGATTCCTTTACTTTGGGGCAAAGTGATTTTCTAAGCCTGATCCCCTGAGCCAAACTTCCACGCCCATTCTATCACCATACATTCCTGTCTCATTACCTCTGAAACCAGCCTCCGTACTCCTGGAAATAATTCTGCCCTTAATTTACATTTCCCAGGACTTGTAGAGAAGTCATTACCACTTCCTTGAATCTCCTAGTGACCCAAGCCTAATAAAATCTACTCCCATACATACCAATAACTACCTGTTACTGCCTCAGAAATTCCTGGTTTTGAAATTGTCCCAGGGCTGTTTTCTTTACACTATAAGAATCCCTTGAGAAAACATGTTAATTAAGTGTACTTGATACAAAAGAGTTGTTCTTGAAATTCAGGGCATTAAATGGACTATTCGGTCAATATTCATTTTGATTTACAGTATTATTCCTATGTTGCTTATCTTTACTTCTTTAAAAGTATTTTTTAACTGCCGAAATACTAGATGGCTGCTGTAGGAACTAAGTCAATACAGAAATGCAGGCAGGGACGTGAGAGGGCCCGCCTCCTTCACTCTTATGCAGAGTGTTAGAGTCCTAGGACCGCTGTCATAAGGTACCCAAAACTCCTGTAAATGTGCAAAAACTTCACTTCTTAAAATGACTTTTTCTGTTCTCTTTCTCCTTGATTCAAACTGGCCTTGTACTCTCACTCACTGGCTTCTCTTCTTTCCTCATCCTCTACCTTTGCACACACCTCCCGACCACTCCCTTAATCATTAATCCCTTAAGACATCAGATTCTGGTCGGATCAAACAGTCTTAGGAACAGAGCCTCAGGTCTGTTGACCATAGAAACAGAGTTTTGGTCAAAGTAAACATGATACTTGACCTCACTTATGTTCCAGTGCCACACCCATGAAGGTAGAAAGATCCTATGGCTACAACCTATCGAAACTGGACAGAACTGTTACCATGACCGGCATCAGGAACTGATGCAATGATCAGCTGCCTCCTACCCTAGCCCCAGCCTATCAGTAGAGCCCACAACCCTGATTCCCTTAGCTACCATGATTAATGAGTTTCCCCCTACATAACCTATCCCCAGAGGCCATCGGGGAGCCAGGTCTCTGAGTACCAGCTCACCTGAGTTTCCTTACATAAATTTCTACATCCTTTGCTGCAAACTCCTGTTTGTGTCTCATTGGGCTCTGATGTGCAAACGAACCCCTTGAATTCAGTAACACTGTGACTGAAATTTATTCTCTCACAGTTCTGGAATCTAGAAACCTAAAATCAAGGTGTCGTCAAGACCACCTCCCACTGAAGGCTCTGTGAGGTAATCCTTACTTGCTTTTTCCAGCGTCTGGTGATTCCTAGTATTCCCAGTTTGTGCATTCAGTCTGTCTCTATCTTTACGTGACATTTCTGTGTGTCTCTTCTGCGTTTATAAGGGTAGTAGCCATTGGATTAGGACTCATCCTAATCCCGTGTGACCTTATCTTAACTAATTATGTCTATAACCTCCTTCCAAATAAGGTCACACCTGAGATTCTGAATTTTCGAGGGGTACTATTCAACCCGCTATTAACGAGCCATCTCATTAACGCAAACTAGTCACTTTTAACAGTTTGAGGAGAAATTGTTTGGCTATTTTTCCATAACTGTAAGACATACATTTGTACCCATGTGATCATGGACAAGCCTGAACAGCCCAGACACTGAGAAATCCATGGACATCAGAATACACTTCTTTGTGATTACTTAATGAGGGTGATGGGGCTAAGATGGTTGGTAGGTATTAGGACTGCCAGTTATCGTTGGTCAGCAACTGGGCAGACCCTGGCCTTGGCAGTATGTAGGACATTCAGCAGCCATGACAGGCTGGCTAAAATGATATAGGGTGACCAAGGTCATGGCTCCTTTGCTGCCCATCCATCCTAGACTTCAAGAAATGAGCTCAAAGTGAGTACACTCTGTCTTCTCTATTGTTTTTTCGTGCCACTTCTAATGGCAGCAGTTGACAGACCATGGAGGTTACATTGTAGTTTCAAGAGCAAAGAGAAAAAGAACAGTACAGAAAATTGACATGTCACTTGAGTAGCCCTTCCTAAGACTTTATAAGAAGGCTAGTTTCAAAGGTGATTTGTGATTAATGATGGAGATGGACTCTTTCTGACTCAGATGGAGTGTGTGTGTCTGTGGTGGGGGTGGTTAGGGAGAAAGAGACGGGGGTGGGGTGGCGGGGAGGCACTGGAGGAAGACAATGAAGAGGGGGGAGTAGGGAGACAGAGAAAGACAGAGAGAAGGAAACAAAGAGGGAAGGAGAGAGAATGTAAGAGAGTGTAGAAAGGAAGAAGCCAGAGACAGGAGAGAGAAAAAGTGGGAATAGATACCCTGAAGTGGAGGGCGGGTCATGGAATCTTCATAGCTGACTGTGGCTGGGGGAAGAGGCTTGCTCTAACTTAAACATCTTCTAAAACGTGGTCTTCAAATTAGATGAATCTTAAAGGTGTCCACAGAGACTCTTCTATTGTACGAAAATTTTAAAATTTCACATGTATGTGTTCTTCAAAATTTATCTGCTTGAAAATGTCCTGTGTTCACAGTGCTAGCTTTTCCAATTCTCCCATATTTCACAAAATAAGAACAAACTTGTCACCTACCTCATGTCTTACTACAGTGATGACCAGAAGTAACCCAGGCAGAACTTCATTTACTGATGACTCAAGACCCTCTAGGCTGTAGGGCTTCCTGCGTCCCCTGTTTTTAAACTGAATCCCATAAACTGTGAAGAATGGAGAGGATGACAAAGTTATTAATAAAAAACTTTAAAATATAAAAATACTTAATCAGGATGAAATTCTCTGGAGGAAGTGGAATGGAAATATAATTTCCATATAAAAAGGAATGATGTAAATTATTCAAAAGTGGAAGGGCTTGTTCATGCATTTTAAAAATGAACGATATGGTTTTATAATATATGTAGATCAAACCTTTATGTTGTGTGCCTTAAAAGTACACAAAAATGTATGTCAATTATTTCTCCATAAAAATGGAAAAAAGTTTAAAAAGAGATGCTAGTGGGTGTCATGTGGTTAGATTCCACCGGATGCATTTCAAAGAGTGAGGGAACACTTTTATTTTCAAATAGCCACCCTCATAATATGACAGAAATTATATCCTTTGTAACTATATTATGGACAAAATTTTAGATGTCAACTAAAAAAATGTGCGAAGGTTTAAAAAAATGTTATGCGTTGTTTGAAGGTCCCTGTCACAGGGGCCAGACCCAGGCCATGGTGCTGTTGGGTGTTAAGGAGCGCAGTGCGTTGTAGGCCATACAGCTAGTGACACCATGTGGCAGTGGCTGCAACAGCAACTCAACAGGACAATGTTTCCGGGGGACGAAACTGATTTCTGGCCTTCCCTCTTTAAAATAAGGGTAGGACGGACCATCTCTCTTCTCACTCCATCTGGGTAAACACCCTGGGTTCCGAACGTTATTAAGAGAAAGAAGATACGTGGCTACAGACAGGACGTGGATGGCTTACGCTTCATCCGATTATGAGCAGGAATGTAGTCTTTTTGCATTCACCAAAACGTCAAAATTTCTCTCAAGAAAGAGCCCTGGACCAAATAGCTTCACGGGTGAAGTCTACCAGGTATTTAAAAACCAACACCAATATTTCTCTAACTCTTCCAAAAAAATGGAAGAAGAGGGAGTACTTCCTAACTTATTCTATGAAGTGCCCTGATACTAAAGCCAAAATGACACTATGAAAAGAAAATGACAGACCAATGCCCCTTATTCATATGAAAACCTCATAAAATACAAGCAAACTGAATTCTGCAGCATACTAAGAGGATGGGATATCATGACAAGAATAGATCAACACAGAAAAATCAATCAATGCACGAAAAAGTTAAGGAGTTCAGAGGAATTTATCAGTAACTATATATTACTAAATATATATAGTCATGACCAATTATTAAAAGTGAGATTCCAGATCCAGCAGAAATCTACTTTTGCTTGCCCATGTGTGTTTTTGTACAGGTGTTATGTAGATAACATGAAAGGGAAATGCGGGCTGGTGCAAGGATGAGGTCTCAGAGGACAGCACCATCTGGAGAAGGCGGGGGCAGATGAGGCTGTGGTTTGCAAACAGCAAGCATGCTGCCTTGGAGGAAATGGCTTGCTTTCTGGACCTCTCACCACTAATGTAATGCCCTGGTTTGGAACTCCACGAGCCAAGAAGAAAACTGACACCGATGCAAGCGCAAGAGGGAGTTTACTGACAAACTCGAGTGTGGACCCCACTCGTTCACTGACGCAGCAGTGGTTGAGAGGAGCCCCGACCGAGGGGCTGGGACCTAATTTAAAGGGTAAAACTGCAAGCCTTGGGAGATGCCTTGGCGTTACCTGATTGGGGGGTTAGGTTGACCTTTAAAGGGATTGGGTGGTAGGTTGTTGGGTCCGCGTGCAAAAGGGGGTCGCGTGCAGTTGGGGCTGCGTATAGAGGGGGCCGTGCGCAGAAAGGGCCGCTGCAGAAGTAGGGCGAGTGCAGAGGGTGCCGGGTGCAGTAATCAGAATATGTGCAGGAGGAAATAAGGGGGGTGCCTTAAGGGCCCACCGGTTAGCTGGCTTGGCTGGTTCGGCCAGGTGGTAAGCATTGTTCTTGACCACTGGCCTTTGGGGAACTTTTGTACAATTCATCTTGGGATCACTCAGAAAAATGGAATCATTCCAGTCTTTCACTAATATCGACCCCTGTCTTGCTTGTCTGTGCTCATACCTTGCATCCGTGGCATTCAGAATTCCTTGGTACTTCCCCAACTTTGCCTGGAGATCTGCCAAGCCTGCACATCCTATCAATTTCCCATTAACCATACATTTTTTGGGTTGTTGCTCACCAAAATGTGACCGAATGATGTCAGTTTATTGGCGGTACCTGTTCTATTACTCAGCCCCCTCTCTGGTCATAAAATCATCATTAAACCCACACTTTACTAGTGAAGTGTCAGGCTCTGGGACATTGCAATGGGCAGAGCTGCATGGGGGGGGCGGCCTGAGGCACCCTGAATAAATGCTCTTCATGTAGGTCACCTGGGCCCATCTGCCTCACTTTGCTCCATTTGGTCACCGGGACAGAGGACCAGGATACAGATGGAAGGTGAGCCAGACCAGTGAAACTTACCTGGAGAAATTGAAACTTCTTTTCTCTGTGAAGTCTGTTGGTGATGTTCACCTCATAGGCATCAGTGGGTCTACTTAGTTCAATAAGAAACTTTTCAAATTAACGCTGCTCATTTCCCAACTTTTCAACCTTCAAACATCAAAAGGTGAGTTCGTAGAATTTTCTGTCCATGTGAGTATTAAGCCCAGTTTAAGTCTGTCAGATCCATGCCTAAAGCTTGGTAGACTCACAGATGACCTTTAGCTCCTTCTCTGATATTGGAGTTTTTACCTCAAATACCCTTAAAAATCCATCTTATGTTCAACCGCCTCTGGGAGATTATTCCTCCTGCGCAAAACCACCCCAACATTCCTGTTTTTTTCTTTTTCTCTTCTTTTTTTAACTACAGATGCGGCACTGTTCTTCCATCGTATTGCCTGCCAAAAGGTTCAGTTGGTTATAGGTTTAGCTTCTCAGTTAAACTTGTTTCTTAAAGGCAAGACTCATGTGTCATTTCAAATAGCCATGAGATGGGGTTATTGCTGAAGTGTGTGGTAACACAAAGCCCTGCCACACCCTTTGGTGGCATGATCATCTAAGATATAATCTTTGTGTTCAATGGCTCCTTCCTTGTGATGGTCATACCTTGATATAAGAACGGCGTATATTTAAAAAGTGTTGGGTGAAGACCCCCACATATCTGGAGCTTTCTAAAGGTCTCCTTCAGAGTAACGTACTGTTAAAGAGAAAACCAAAGGCCCAAAATGGTGTCACTCGTGTGAAAGCCCGTGACCTAATTGCAGTTTCGAACTTCACCAGAAATGTAATCTTAATCAAGCAGTCTGGAATTTTCTGGTCAGCATGATGAGGTTATCTGTCACATGAGCCCTCTCTATCCCCCACCCCACAGGAAAAAGAGGCAATTTGCAAGATGTAACCCTTGCTTTTCCCTCACCACCTCCAAAAGATCTCCTGGCTTAAAATAATTTTTCTTTTCTTTTGCTAATAGCTCCGTTGCCCCACCCTTCTTCCTATAAAAAAAACAAAATTCCATTTTGCACAACCTCTCAGAGCTCCCTTCTAGCTGGGATGTGGCCCAATTCATGAATCACTTAATAAAGCCAATTAGACCTTCAAATGTACTTGACTGGATTTTGTTCTTTAACCATACCAATCTTCTTCCCCACCCCCTGCTCCTATTTCTTTTGTTTAGGCTTCATTTAAAAGAGCGATGCGACATTTTATTTTAAAATAGCAACCCTTGTAATATGACATCAACTATACATTAAACATTGACAATGACATTGGCCTTGTGTTATTATGATTTATAATATATATTTGGTCTTCCTCCCACTTCTGGCACAGAAAGCTACTGAATTTGGAATTCTCTAAGTGTTGAAAGCAATACAGGTGACTTTTGTTATGTTGATGAGGTGACTTTCTGACTGCACCTAAGGATGGGGGCGGGCTGGTTGCCAGGAGAACCAAGCACGTGATTAGAAGGGGGAGGGGCCGGATGTCAATCGATGACAATGGCCAATGATTTAATCAATCATGCCTATGTAATGAAGCCTCCGGTTTTCATAGGAACCCAAAAGAAGGGGCTTGGAGAGCTTCTGGCTGGTTTACATGCCGAGTCCAGGGACAGCGGTGTGCCCAGAGGGTGTGCAAATTTCACGCCCTATCCCAAGTACTCGCGTGTGCATCTTCTTCCATCTGGATGTTCATCTGTATCTTTTACTGTATTCTTTAATAAACTGGTAAATGTAAGAAAGTGTTTTCTTGTGCCGACGTAAGTAAGAAATGTCTAAACCTGTAGAGAATTTTTATGCGTTTACTTAATCCAAATTGATGGCATATGCCGGGGAGCAAGATCTCAGATGCTCTGGTGAATGGCAGCTTTCCAGCTTGTTTTGTATGTTAGAGTCAAAGGCAGAGATGCAAGGAAGCACGTGAAATCCGTTGGTGGTGGGTTAAGGAGGCGAGAGAAAGCACAGTGGGGAAATCTCTAGGATTGAATATGAGGCAAAATGAAGAACTATATCCTTGTTTTGCATCGGTGGGTTCAGGATAGTTAATGATGAACATTCACAGCACATAGAGACGGTATCTGGGGAACGAGAGAACAACGAGGGGTTCTGTGGCCCCGCGCTCCGGTGCCTGTGCTTGCGACTTCAAGGGGTAAGAAAGGAAAATGACGCTGACATTTCAACAGTATGTTATCCTAGATGCATAAGAACAGTGGACAGAGCTCATTTAGGGTAAAGATTGACCTTTGACAAGAAGCTAGAGGCCTGGGATGTGACTACTCCCTTTGACCTGCCCAGTTAGGAATCTGTGATCAGTCCGTCCACTGTGGTTACTTTTGGTCACTGAGCTTGTCAGGCCTGCCATGGGGCCCCCTGAGCTCGTCAGATTTACTGCGTAGCCCTTTTTTTGTTCACACCTGAATTCTGTGAGCTGCTCTGGGAAATTAACGGAGTCCGAGGACGGGGGGGATCATAGGAACCTTGATTTACAGCCAATCTGTCAGAAGCACAGGTGACAGCCTGAATTTGGCAACTGCGTCTGAAGTGGTGTGGGGACAGTCTTGTGGGACTGAGCCCTGAACCTGTGGGATCTGGCGCTGTCCCTAGGTTTCCTTCTCTCCTTTTTCAAGTGTTGAAAGAAAAGAACTACCAACTATTATGATGAAAGAAATAAAAGACCTCGATAAATGGATAGAGAGTCGGGGCTAGAAAACTCAACAGGGCAAAGGTGTATGGCACTGACAGAGTGATGGACTGATGGGACAGAATAAGATCCCCAAAGAGACCAGCTTACATAAATCTGTTTATTGTGTCAGCCCCAACCCACTGATAGGAATGCCTGAGGCACCCACCCCAGCTTATTACTTGTAATGCGTCCCATTGGGGCCAAGGCCGTGGGCTGGACTGACCCTCGTAGTTCTCATGATTGCATGGCGCATTTCAGCAGAAACCATCAGGGAGCTTTGAAGAACAATATTTCTTACTCACAAGTCCTGGAGTCTCCACTGCATGCCTGACGGGCACGCAGCAAGGCTGCAGGGAGAGAGAGAGTGTAGACCTCAGATTAAGGGCTCAGATGCCGATCATGAGTCCAGGTTGTCTCACCTGTGCTCCTCCATGGTTTCAGATGGCAAATCTGCTGTCGTTCAAATGAATGTTTCCCCAAAGGTCACGCTAATTAGTCAAGTGTGTCTTGTGTGCCTGCTCTGTGTTTTGTCCTAGGTTCTGTAAAAGATAAACAGTGAAACGAGACAGAGTCTATGGTCACATTGCTCAGCAAAGCAGCCAATAAACACATTACGTTATGTAACTAAGGAACTCGAGAGGCCAAGACACAGAATGTGGTGAGACTCCAGGTATGAAACAGCGACGTGAATTCTCTGTGATGCTGCCAAGGACATGAGGGACCATTGTTCAAACACAATACGTCTCAGAGCCTTCGCACTCTGCCCTGCTCGGCCTCCATGGTCAAGCTTCGGTGACTCTGCAAGCCTCTGTTCTTTAATAAGTTGAGCAAACATGAGCCACAAAGGCTGTCTCCTCGTCTCTATTCATTGTGCTGTGTAATCGGAAGAAGCAATTCTAGTTTGCCTTGTCCCTGTGAAGCAACCAGTTAGGCAACAGAGCAGTGGCCTGGCATTTACACCGAAGACTGTTCCGGAAGCTCAGGCTTCAGTACTTTATAGTCGCTCTTGCCTGGTTAACAGCACCGTATCTCGTTTCCCTGAGGCTGCGAGCAGATAACCGAGCGGCCCTTCGCTCCGATATCATCAGCTCTTTGAACTAAAAAGGACGTTAGCAGCAAAATCGGCAGCAAGCAGAAACCACATTACAAAATATACTTCAAGCGTAAAAAGGCAAATTAAACGTTTAGCAAAACAAACTAAGTTCTTTAGTAGGTCGGGTGAGCTGTGGCCACTCATGGAGGACAGCTTCAGGCCTCCATGGTGGGGCATGGTACCAGGACAGGGACTGGAGCCCAGAACATCATTTGCTCCAACTGCCTCATTTGCAACTGCAAAAATCGAGGCCTGGATGCTTTTTTCAAGGTTGCCAAGGAAACAGGACCAGCAGTTAGAACTCAGTCAGAGGGACCTGGAGTTGTGCTGAGCTTGCCGTTCCTCTTCAGTTTCCCTTCCTGTTTAATTCTCACAGCTCCTGCTTCTCGCCCTCCGCCCAGATCCCTGCTTTTTTTTTTTTTGGTCTGGTATACCATAGAAAATTTGTGTACCCTTATGCTTGTTAAATGAAGCACTCTGTTCGGAATCTTTTTTATTTTCCAAGTGGATATGTCAAATCTGTTATATTTATCACTCTGAAAAACGGTACATTAATTAAACTACTTAGTGACCCTGTATTGATTCTGTGATTTGAATAGTTGCCCCTTCCCGCACTTCCACCCCGATAGAGCCTCTTTCTCCTCCTGCCCCAGATGTTCCTAGCCCTGAAAAAGTTTCTTTTCTTTTAAACTTTCCAAAGAAGACTCTACTGCATACCAAACCTCAGGTAATAGCAGCACACGCGAACTCTGCTTCCTGCTCTCAGCTTTACTGTGTACACTGGCTGAAAACCTAGAATTAACAACGCTACTGGGCCGCCACTCCCCGGGGTCAACCTGTGTTCTCTGCGCAAGCCGTTCTTTGGGAAGCGAACTCTGCCTCCCATGCCCCCGTGCAGGCACTGGAGTGCAGTCTCTAAGCAGCTTGGGAAAGGAGAGGGTGGAGTCAGGTGTGGGCAGAGGGCTGGTGATTTTTTTGAGAGATTGAAAAACCCGGGAAGCAGATCAGCCATGGTAAGTCAAGAGCATTCTAAAATTCAGGGCCCGTGAGCATCAGAGTAGGGGTTTAATGGGGATCCCCAGACACCAAGTTTTGGCACCATGGAGGTTCTGTTTCATTTTGGACCCAATCTCTCACTGCTATAGCCAAGATATAGGCAGAAAGGAAGATGAATGAGAGATACGGTTCCCAGACAGAAGCTGTAGGGTCTGTAGATGACGAGAGAGAGAGGAAAAAATATTTGCGACCCAGGCTAGGCAAAGAATTCGTAGGTTTAATAAAAGAACAATCCATATAAAGAAAACTCGATGAATTGGACCTCATCAAATTTAAAAATGTTTGCTCTGTGAAAGCCCCTTTGAAGAGGATGAAAAGACAAAGTATCCAATAAAGTACTAGTATCTAGGATAATAAAGACTTCTCAAAGCACACGATTAAAAAACAAATAATCCACCTGGGAAAAGGGCAAAGACATGAAGGGACATTTTAAGGAAGAGCATATGCAGGTAGCAAAATAAGCACATGGAAAGATGTTCCATATCATTAATCGCTAGGGAAATGCAAACTAAAACTATAGTTGGATGTCACTATTGCACTTATCAGGATAGCGAAAATGAAAAGCAGAGCCACGGAATACTGGTGAGGTTGTGGAGAACTAGATCCCCTAACGCATTGCTGGCGGGGTGCGACATGGTACAGCCACTCCTAAAAAAGTTTGATGGTTTCTTAAACCAAAACAACAACAACAAACTTAACTAAATATGAAATTGCCACGTGACTCAGAAATTGGGCATTTATCGCAGAGAAATAAAAACTTATGTTCACATCAAAACTTTCACTTCAACATTCGCACCAGCTTTATTTGGGACATCTACAAACCGTAAATGACCCAGATGACCGTCAACCAGTGAATGGCTAAACATACGGCGGTCTGTCCGTGTCACGGGCGTTACTCAGAAATAAAAAGGAATGAACTATTGATAAATGCACAACTTGGATGGAACTACAGGGATTTACTCTGAGTTAAAAAAAAAAGGGGGCAATCCCAAAAGTTTATGTACCACACGGTTCTGTTTCTATGACATTACCGAAATGACAAACGACCGAAATGGAGACTGGATTCGTGGCGGCCAGGATTTGAGGACGAGGATGGCGTAAGGGTGGCGGAGTGAGGCGGTTTTGAAAGGGGAACATGAGGAATCTTTGTGGTGCTGGGACTATGCTGTGTCTTGACTTGGATGAGGCGATATCCCAGTTGTGATATCGTACTGTAGGTTTGCAAGGTGCCGTCATTGCATGAAACTGGGTAAAAAACACAGAGGACTCTCTCTGTATTGTTTCTTACAAGCGCGTACGAGTGAGCCTATACCTATCTCAAAACAAAAAGCGGAACTTAAAATAAAACGCTATTATTGCTGTAAAATTTACCTACAGTGTAATGCTCTAAACAGTCAGTTCAACCAGATTTGACCAACGTGTGCACTCATATAACCCGGACAGTTTCTTGATGCCCTTCCCTGCCAACCCTCCCCGACAAGAAGGACCACCGTTTTGACTTTCGTTACCATGTGTG
Source organism: Eonycteris spelaea (assembly GCA_003508835.1). Taxonomy (NCBI): domain Eukaryota; kingdom Metazoa; phylum Chordata; class Mammalia; order Chiroptera; family Pteropodidae; genus Eonycteris; species Eonycteris spelaea. The sequence goes on from PUFA01000056.1 coordinate 2,745,522, forward strand.
CTTGCCTATGTAGTTATTGGTATTTTTTTCTTCTTTTCCTTTCTTTTTTTTTTTTTTTCATGGCCTGGCTTCATTGACTTATGCCTTTCAGATGGAACCGATACAGCTGTGGGCTGTGGCAATTTGTTCTATTTATGCCGCATGGTGCCCTGATGCATGGATGCACTCAGTTCGTTTGTGCTTTCTCCTTGTGATGGACCTCTAGTGTTTAGCTCTTGTGTCTAAAACTAGCATTGACAGTCTCATACAAGGCTTACTGTGGACTTACGTCCTTGTTTCTCTTGGATAAACACTTTTCAGGGGAATTGTTAGATCGTCAGCTAGGTGCATGTTTCACTTTTTAAGAATCCGGCACTTTCTTCAAAGGGGTTGGAGCAGTTTGCGTTCCCACCAGCAGTGTGAGAGAGTCCCGATTTCTCTCCATCCTGGTCAACGTTTGGTGTAGTCGGTCTTTTTTATTTACTCATTCCAGTGGGTGTGAGTGGTGTGTCTCAGTATTTTAATTTGCATTTCTCTGATGACTAATGGTGTTGAGCACTTGATTATATGCTTGTCGGCCATTTTTCAAAATCTTTAGTGAAGCGCCTATATGATTATTTTGCCCATTTATTTATCTTTAAAGTTTTGGGTTTTAGTTATTTGTGTATTCTATAGACAAACACTTTTTTCAGGAATATGCATTGTGAATATTTTCTCAGTCTGTGGCTTGCTTAGTTTTCTTAATAGTGGCTTTCGATGAGACTTACAGCGTGTTTAAAAAGACCACTTCTCTGTTAGTTTGTTTCAGGTAGTAAATTCCTCCTGACTTACCTGAGGAAATATTTCAAGTGGATAGGCAAACGTGTCAAGGCCTTAGTCGAGTCTTGAAATACCAGCTTTCTAGTTGCTTATTAGAGTGGAAAAGCTCTTTCCTCTTTCTGTGCCTCCTGGGAAATAAAACAGTAGTAGCATTGTTGATTAGTTTTCTGGGGTTTGTGCTTCCTACTCTTTTCATTTTGTTGCGATTGGATCTTTGTCAAGAGCTAATTTGACTAAGTGGAGAACACCCTCAGTGTTGTTTTAAAAGCTTTTGATTTCCGCATGACATGACTTCTTTTGAAAGAATTGCTTTCTGTAATGAAAAGTAAGAGTTATAGGAATTAATTGAAACAATTCTATCTGAAAACTGAAACTTTTGCCAAAAAAAAAAAAAAGTTGGTTGTGGGATTACATTCTTAGGATTTGGGAAGCCCGGGAGGTATTAGTCACAGCAAATTGTACTTGTTAGAATGTCCTTCTCGCTTTGTATTGCTGATCACGTGTGGATCCAGCTTCAACTGGCAGTCAGTAAGGATGCCTTTGGTTCATTCTTGATCAGGCTTTTCTCCCATTTTCCAAACTGTCATCTCTTACCTTATCCCGACCTGACATGCACCCTATTCCCCTCCACTCGATAAGACCAGTTTAATTAAACACATGGTTATTGAGTGTTTACTAAATGTTACTCATTTAGAAAAAAATATAGTCCTTTTTCACGAAGGATTGACAATCTAGACAAAAACTTTTAACTCGTATATGTGCAAATTTATTTCAACATGTATCCATCCTTCCCAACTCTGCTCTTGTGTCTGGGAAGAGCCGTCTCTCAGTTTGCATAAAATTGGTTCTTCCACCTGCCCTGCATTGTGTCTTAGCCTCTTATATCTCTTTGGGTAGCTTTTCCAATCAATTGTTCTCTCTTTTCTCCAAAAATAGCCACTGTCTACTTTCTACCTTTCGTTACATAAACTTAGTACCCAGCTTCACATCTGCCTCGTGAACCTTTTTATTCTGTGTCTAGCTCAAACAAAATGCATTACTCAGTCTCTGGAAAATGCTAAGAGAGGGTAGGTGCCAGACTAAAATACGAACTCTTCAGTAATTTGAATTCCAGATAAACAATGAATAATATTTTTAGTATAAATATGACCTAGACATATAGGATAAATGTGTCCCTTAAATATTTAGGACATATTATAAGAGTACTCATTATCAGAAATTTACTGTGCATCCTGTATTTTCACATTTGGCCACCCTACAGATGACAAGCATGATGCAAATGGAAACTGAAAGTCAACATCTGTCTTTTCACCCTCGCTCCCATTCTAAGCTCCCAGGAGCAACTCACTCAGTCTAAACAGACTCCTCTTTGTCTAACTCTCTTCTTCTTCTTTTTTTTTTTTTTTACCCTCCCAGAGGCCCTCAATTCCACAGTGAGTCTTTCGTTTCTCCGTTTTTGTACCCACCCCACCCTCATTGTCCCCATTGAAACCACCGAGGTGGTCCTGGCTCAACTGTTCTCATGACATCCTTCCTCTGGGAAAATGGGGAGGAAGAAAAGTTATAAATACACATCATTCCTTGTTTTTCAGTATCAGAATAGGTGAAAGTCGCAGGTAAAAAAAAAAAATCATTCCGCTTCATTTCCTCTAGCATTGTCTTACGTCACGACCACGCAAAGGGTGTGCTCTTCTCTAATATGTTCTACAAGGCATAGCATCCTAGATTCTTCTCTTAGGACACCATTCAAGCAACCCCTGCTGACATCACTTATACCCTCTTAGTTGCCTCCAGGTTCTTTCTTGAAATTCTCCTCTCTTAAGTTCTGATGAAGGCGGCCAGGTGCAGGTGATGCTAACATGGTGCCCTGCCCAAGGTGAGGGAGGAGCTGGGGGCAGAAATCCAGTCTACACTCCTCTCTGCAGCGCATGCTTGCTGTACTAGGCCATGAGGCCCAATAAAGAACACTTCTTACTTCCGCCGACTCCTGAAAAATTTTGAGAGAAAGTCAAAGAATTCAGGCAGATGGAGTACAAAATATTTACGACAGATAAAGCTAGGTTGAAAGACAGAATTAGGTATGAGCCACCAATGGGTCTCTGGTTCTGGTCCTCAGAATTAGACAGACGTACAACCTAGTCACGGGGTTCACTGGATTCTCGATGTGAGGCGCTGGCTGGGAAAGGCAAGGGCAGAAGAACTAAGACCAGAATGGGTACTTCCTTCGGACAGCTAGTGCCCACATCAGGAAACCAGGGGGCAGCTCCTCTCCCAGACCCACCCCAGGCTCTGTCACCTCTCGTGAGCCCCTTCAGACTCTGTCGCCCCACCTCCTAATCTAGCTGCTATTGAAGATACCAGTTCCACACAAAGTTTAAATAACTTCATGTGTTTCAACTCGACAGCACCTCCCCTCACATCTGGCTTCCAGCTCCAGAGCTGTTCCGATGCCCTGGTGTGAGATGTGCATGCCTGACACACAGACGAGTGCAACCCGAGTTAACACCCATGAGGCCGCCCTTGGCCCTGGGGGATGAGAGCCAATAGGTAAACACTTCCCTCATTTTATTTCTGGGGGACAATTCTGAGATACATTCTACAAGATTTCTCCAAAGGTCCATGAGATCAGGTACCTGTGGCCTATTTATCAATCATTGTATACATTTCCTTCTTTTTCTCCTTGTTCTCTTCTACGTCTATTTCTTGAGACAATTTCCAAAATAAACTGCATGCATGCAAGACTTTGTCTAAGGCTTTGTTTTTAGAGAGTCGAGGCTAAAACACTGGGAAGGGGGAGGAGTGAGTGAGGGGGTAAAGAGAGGCAAAGAGTGCTATGCTAGTGGATGTCCTTTCACCTGGAAGGAAAAATCAAATGAGTCCAAGAGCTTCCCCTCTGATAGGGAAAATAACAGGCATACACTCTAGACCAAACTCTAGATGAAAAAGACCTTCTGATTGGCCATTTTTTAAGTAGCAGGAAAGCTAAGAAAGCTGGTCCCCTTCTTATTGGCTCTCAAGGGAAATGAAAATGAGGTGCCAAAGTGGAGAATCAGCCCTAAGTATGGATACAAGGCTTCAGAGCAATGGGAACCCCCATATGGAACTGGCTTCTGTCAGAAAACGTCTGCTCTGAGCAGAGAAAGACTGCGCAGACTTGGGACCCCTTTTCGTTCCATGTGGTTGGTGGCATGCAGTCTATTTTTGTGACAACCTTGTGAGCACTGTGAATCTTAGGGCCATAATTTTAAACCTAACTTTTCTAGTTCCTGTGTCTGCTAGAAGGTTTAATTTCATCTGAAGGAGGATATATTGCACACTGAGGATGAAGAGAAAAAGCACTGGCCATAAAGGACTTTCTCATAACCCCAGCAGTCAGCCATCATAGCTTGAGTTCGGGCACTGGTAGCCACCTGGGAGGCCGGGCTGTGTATGAGGCAGACAAGAATCATCTCTGGGAAGCTGGGCTTGTCTCATCGTGCTGATTCTGGCCACTGCACACCTCAAACTTTTTTTTCCTCCGTACCCGTAACATATAATCTTTCTTACACAGTCTTGAATCTTACCTCTGAACTCACGTTAGGTGGAGGTGGCTTGTTGCTTCTGCAAAGCTTTTAAACTGAAACCACAGAATAACTCCTGTTGGAGCTCATTCTTCTGGCCTTTTTATGGTACAGGAATTACCTGCCAGTAGGTTGCTGAAGCGCCACATAAAAACATGTGCTCCACTCAGGAGCGCTCGGGAGATCTCAGGGCGACTGAGCCTCAGGCCAGGAAGCATCCGTCATGGCCAGAATCTTTCCTGTTGAGTAGCTTTGTGTCGTGCACGCTGACACAGGCAAACTCTGGAATGTTAAATATGGCCCTGCCCGCTCAAAAGTGTCCAAGTCGCTCGTTTTAGAAAGACAACATTTTTTCTTGAATAGAGGTTGGGCTCGTCAGTGTTTCCCCGTTGGCAGAGGGAGGTTACGAACTGGGGACTTCTCCAGAAGGCCCTGGCCATCCTGGCAGTCCTGGGGACTCCAGCAGCTCCGGGTGACATTTAGAGGGACTTCCTTTCAGGGCTGTACTTACCGCCCAGCAGGTGTAGAGTTGAATCACTAAGAACACAAATTGGAAGGGAGGGGCAAAAAGTAAAGGCTTTATATTTCCTTTCTGGACGCAGCTCCATTCTCACCAGCCAAACTGCCCACTTCGCCACACCAGCAAGCCACAAAGGTAAAGAGAAGCATTTCTGTACTTTATGGTTTCATCTGTGCTTGTCCTCAAAAGGGAACAGATAAGAGCAGTCACATATGACATGTGGACAGGGGTGTAATGAGCCAAATGAGGGGCAGCTGATTCTTTAATCAAGTGTGGCCGTTGCTGGCCCTTTATGAAAATAGTAGCATGCCCGAATGCCGTTGAGAGTGTGCATTTTAAATGTCCCGAGTCAGGCTGACTTGATTTCAAACCTCTGATTTGTTTAGCAAAACAGAGCTCTGTCTATATCTTCTATTAACTTTCTAATAACTCTTACTCAAAACAGAGCTAGTGGCCTCCGTGTGATGAGGCCTTTCTTAGCTCCTTAGAAGATCTGAACTCTCCTGGGTTGGCCTTATTAATAACCTTTATTCTCCTGGGCCTCAGTTTCTTCTTATGGCTTAATATCAGTCTCTTAAGTAATATGTGTTCTATAAAAGGCTGTAAAGTCTCATGATTTATGTTCATGTGATGGATCACCGTTCCGAAGTTCCTACTGGTTCTAGGAAGTTTACAAAGTTGGAGGATGGAGAGTGAGGGTGAAAGAACAGCTTTAGTTTAGGGAAGGGAGGCGGGCACTAGTGAAATTCAGTCATGAGAAAAGGGTCTTGTGAAATGAGTAAGAACTTCGTATCTTATCCACCCTTAGGGTTTATTTCCCCGCAAAGGACAGACCAGACCTCCTGTCCTCTTGTCATCCTTCAGTGTCAATATCCCCTCCCAGGACAGTTTCTCTCCTCACATTTCCTGAATAGTAACCCCCCTTCCCAGTCTAGAAAGGCTACAGCCTTGGGCCATCCTTCTATTTCTTTTTCTCCCATGACGGCTTCCAAATGACATATCTCTTTTGCTTCAGAGGGCTTTTGCTCACGCTAAAAGCAGACAAAAAGGTACACTGAAGGAATTTCTGCGAGTCATTCCTTCATGGGGGGCTCACTTTAAAGCCCTTCCACTGCTAGCACCACCTCCTCACCGCCTGGGGTGGAGCCTTCTCTGGGGTCCATGTATCTTTGGTGGTGGTTTACGTGCCTTGGGACTTCTGTCTTCTATGGGTTCCTTTTCCCTAGAACTGACAGGGTGACATCAATTAGACCAGAAATTGTCAATTGCTTTAATATGTACCGATTGCTAGGTGGTTGTGTAAGACATTAATAATTTCACGGTGTAAATTTTCCCTCCTCTCGAGGAGTGTTAAGCGTCCCTGCTCATTCCCACGCTCTCGCTGCCTCGCCTGCAATTTCACGAACAAGAATCTGTAAATCCGTCCACATATACTTGTGTGCACACAGAGATGATGGCTCGTACAGAGTGGAAATTGTCAATGAAGGTCAGTCGAATGTAAGATTAATGCAGACACTGTCGTGAAGGAACTTTGCTAACAGTAAGAAAGGTAGAATTTTGGAAAACACATGGGGAAAGTAGAAATCTTAAGTGTTAGGTAAATGATGGTTAAAACTCTGTCTTGCAAATAAATGTGACAAATACCAAAGTATATACATTAATTCTAATTATGTATTCTCCAAAATTTTTAAGAAAACCCTGAACTTAAAGTTTTCCTTCTTGGTACTGTGAAATAAATGCTTGAAAAACTATGAGATCTTACTGTAGAGTGAGGCAAATAATACCATGTTTATTAACCATTAACTGTCCTATTAAGCCTGTTAATAAATTTTCCTCTGTAGTTGTTTAATTTTTATTTTTGAAAACTTTGGAACTTAAATTTTTTAAAAAATTATAGTTGACATTAAATATTATTTTAGATTAGTTTTAGGTGTACAGCATAGTGGTTAGACATTTATATAATTTATAAAGTGATCCCCTCAGTAAGTCTAGTGCCCACCGACACCATACATAGTTATTACAATATCATTGACTATATTCCCTCGGCTGTACTTTACATCCCGTGACTATTTTGTAACTACCGATTGGTACTTCTTAATCCCTTCACCTTTTGGACAAGCCCCCCAACCTCCTGCTCATCTTGCAACCACCAGTTTGTTCCCTGTATCTTTGAGTCAGTTTCTTTTTTTGTTTGCTTCATTTATTTTGTTCTTTAGATTCCATGTATAATAGAAGTTACACGGTATTTGTCTTTCTCTGTCTTATTTCACTTAGCATAACACCCTCTAGGTCCACCGATGTTGCCACAAATGGTAACATTTCATTCTTTTTTTATGGCTGAGTAATATTCCATTGTATACATGTACCACATCTGCTTTATCCAATCATCTACTGATGGGCACTTAGGTTGATTCCATATCTTAGCTAATGTAAATAACATGCAATGAACATAGGGATGAATACATCTTTTCAATTATTGTTTTGGATTTCTTTGGATAACTACCAAGAAATAATATTGTTAGATCATAAGTTGGTTCTATTTTCAAGTTTTTGAGGAGCCAAGCCTCTTAATGCGTTATATCTTGGATAAATTTTTTAACTTTTCTGATAAAATGCTATTGTTAAAAATAGAGATAATAAACATAGTGCAACAAAAATAAAATCATTTATCTCAAATAAAGGCTTATCTAAATCATGTATGGTGGCCAGTGGAAAGGGCATAGGCTTTGGGAAAGATAGACCTGTGTTCACATCATGGCACCCCCCTCATTCCCAAACTCTCACTGCCTCATTTGCAAACATGAGGGAACATTATCCGTCTGGCAAGACTTGAATTCTGAGTAATGCATATGCAGTGTTCGCCATTTCCTTCACAAAGAAATTCTTACTCAGGTGTTCAAGGGGGCGCCCATGAGGCTATTCACTACGAGGCTATTCACTACAGCACTGTTTGTGATGGTGTAGAGTTAGGAGGACATTTGAGAGTCTGTCACTGAGGAGTGGATAGGGAAAATGTGATGAAAGCACAAAAACATGTTACTTAGAAATAACAGATTATGTTCCCAGAGTAACATGGATGAATCTTCAAAATGTAGGTGCACGGAGACCCAACTTCGTCATGAGCTGTCTACAGTGGTCTCCGATTTCTCCTCAACAGGGCAGGCAAAGCTTTCAAGGACATAGTTCTTCCTACCTCAGCGCCCCCTCCCCGACCCATCACGTTTAGCCCTCTATTTCACGCTCTTGGAATATAACATTTCTCTCCCAGGTTTCTGAGTCTCTGCTCATACTATTCCTTCTCTCAGTAATGATCTTTCTACATGTACATACCTGGATGACTCATTTCGTTCTTCAAGAGGCAGCAGGAGCATCACCTCCTCCAGGAAGTCGTTCCATACCTCTCAGGTTGGCTCCGTGTCTCCCCTCTGTGCTTCCACAGTGTTCTGTACACCTATGTATCATAGTGCCGATTGGAATGAAATTTCTTCCTTTATTTCTTCCTTCCACAGAAGTTCAGTGAGTGGCTGCGTGGTCTAGATGCTGGAATAAAGCCTTAAAAAACAAAGTTCTTGCTTTAATGGAGGTCATGCTCTAGAGGGAGGGGGATCAGACAATACATACATATATAATATATAACATGCACTATAATCAGCATAAAATTATTTATTTATATTGATATAAATACATGTATATATAATATCTAAGACAAATAAGTAAAATATTTATATGTAATACATAGGACAAATAAGTAAATATAAATTTATTTACATTTATATAAAAACACGTATATGTATATGTAATATATAAACTATGGTAATGAAATGGAGGAAAGCTGGAGGGATATGGGCTGATATTGCAAGTGAAAGGGTCAGTGAAAACGTCACTGATGGATGCTATCTGAGCAAAGAGATGAAGGAACTGCTGGAGTAAGCCATTTGGATACCTTTGGGAAGAGCGTCTCGAAGAGGGTTAAGAAAGTGCAAAGGCCCCGAGGTGGAATCTATGTGGCATGTTGAAGGAATGCAGGATGATGACATGGCTGGAATAGAGCGAGCTCTTGGGGGACTGGTAGGTGACAGATGTGAGAGGCCACAGGGGCCAGACCGTGAAGGCCCTTGGCCACAGAAAGGAGTTTGGCTTCTGCTCTGAGAGAAAGGGGAGCCACTAGAGTTTTAGAGCAGAGGCCATAAGCAGTCCGTATGCAGTTGGTATATAACTAAGTGATATCTTAAAATATCTATCTTCTCTAGAAAATATAACAGAGGAGGGTAAGGACAAAAGTAGGAAAATGACTTAGGAGACTATGTCAAAAATCCAGGAGAGGAATGACATAACTTTGAATAGGTGGTATTTGAAAGGATGAGAAATGTGCAGATGGTGAGTCTTTCTGACGACAAAGGAATTAGAGGTACATATTAGATGTCAAGTCTCTACTTGTTGAGTAGGCAGTTAAACACAGGAATCCGGAAACCAGGGGCAAAATCAGTTTGGGAGTTAACAGCATATCAATGACACTTAAAGCTCGAAGTGGGATGAGATCACCTGTAAATAGAGAAAGCCTAAGATTTACATCCTGATGTATCATGGCGCATGAGGTTGAGAATGTGGAAAGATCCTGTGATGGACACTGAGAGGTTGTGGCCAGTGAGGTGGGTGATGACCCAAAGGGGAATGATGAGCTGGAAGTTCAGGAAAGGCACTGTTTGATGCCAATGGAAGCTCCTGGGCAAAGACCTCCGTGAGGGTGAGAACTGTGCTCAATCATTTTTTGCATCTACAGCTCCCTATGTTAGTGGTGCTCAATAAATATGTGTGGGACAGAATAAAATAAACTTCCTTTCTGACAAGCCACATAGATAACACTAGTGTCATCATTGTTTGTCTCAGATTTTCTTCTTCCAGTTGTCCATTTTCCTGACATCAAGGCTGTGGCCAAGGGCTGAGGGCTGAGGGCACCTTCTTACAGAGTGATCTATTTGCTAGTATTGCCTTATTTTCATGGAGGATACAGAAATGAACAGAGAAGGTCACCTCATTTGCTTTATTGATTGTCATCTTGTTTGTGTAGGATGGAAGTGTTCATCTCCTATGAGGCTGTGAAGGTGGGCAGCTTAGTGGGAAATTATGTCATCTGGCTGAGCTTGTTTAGCTCAAGAATTTTTCTGTATAAATTACAGGATGAGAGTGTCTGAAAACATGAAAATTCAGAACACAAAGGTCTAATTACTTCTGCCTTTTTGCTTCAGGACAATTACAGATCACTTTTAAACATACACAGATGATAGCTTTGAACTATGGGTGAAATGAATAGTAAATCTTCCCTCTTCATTAGAGTCTAAAACTACAGTGAATCCTTCTGCCTAGCATTTACTAATTTCTCAGAAATTTTGATGAGTGTGTAAGTTTTCATGAAGCAGTGTGCTCAGGCTCTTTAATTCAGGAAGTGTAATAACTCCATCTATTACTTGTACCTCCAAGTGCTATTCCGATGTATTTCTCTTCTGTTCTCAGGTAGTGCTCGGCATAAAATGGATTCCCTCAGCACAGCAAATGTTGAATTTTGCCTCGATATGTTCAAAGAGCTGAACAATAACAGCGTAGGAGATAACATCTTCTTTTCCCCACTGAGTCTGCTTTACGCTCTAAGTATGATCCTCCTCGGCGCCAGAGGGAACAGCGCACAGCAGGTGGAAAAGGTATGGACCGTGCGAGGGATGTCCCCACAGCCTGGAAGTTTCACGTGCGCCCGCTGTGGGTCAGCCAAATCACCGACACCTCTATGCCAAGAAAACTCTGCCACCTTGTGAGAGAAGAACATATTTGGGCAACTCATATTTCCTAAAAGTGGATAATGGCTTAAATGAGGCAATACATTATAATGAAAATAGCACAATACATGGAATACACCCTCTCCTCCTTACTATCAGTGGTTTCACAGGAACATTTCTGCAGTTTACTTTTAGAGTTAACTCTTTCAGGCATTTAAATGACGGAGAACACATGTATGGTGCTATTCTTGCCCTCTAGAAGTTTAACTTGTAATAAAACTTGGTAACACTTTAAAAGTTATCAAGTTCTTAGAAACATTCATTAATCCATTTGAACTTCATAACAACCCGGTGTGGCCAGTAGCTATTGTTATCTGTATTTTACAGCTGGGGAAAGTGAGGCGAAGAGAGACAGAATGACTTTTCAGGAGACATAAGTTGATATTAGTATTTTCCCCATTATATATATTATGTTCATGTGGAAAGGCTAGAAGAATGTCACTTAACAACTCCCAGATACTTGCGCATCTCATTATTGTTCGTTCTCTACTTCCTTATTCTGAATTTTGACGCGCTTTCATGATTTTCTTGTATTTAAAATAGGTATTGGTCTGGGAAAGCACATCATGTTTTACACAGCCCTGGGTGGGCTCTGTCATGGTGCATGGCCTGAGAATGGAAGAGGCACCAAACCAGCCTAGTGTCTGACACCTCGGTGCCTGGATCCTGACAGACGATGGTCCCGGGCACGTCACTTAATCTCTCCCGGGCTCCATTTCCCTAACGAAAAATAGGGATAGTAGGTATCTACTCACAAAATTGTCGGGAGGGTTAAGATGTACAGGCTTAGTTCAGGACTTGGAGTATAACATCATTAAACGTTAGCCATTACTATCGGTCTTTATCTGAAAGGGAAAAACAGGTGTTTATAACTGTTAGCCTTTGTAGACTGTGTTGCTTTTGATGCCAAATGATCCTTTCCTCTTTTTCTAGGTGCTTCACTTTAATCATATTGCAGAATCATTAAAACCAGAGTTTAAGGGCTCAGCTAAGGTATGATCACATTACAGCTCTATTGTCAAATGTTCCTAAATGTCAGAAATAAGGATTCAGGAGCTGTGTTGCAGAGACTCTGGTTGGGGGTTGGCAATGTCCCCCCAGGTCTCCTTCAATCATCCTGATGATTGCCACAGACCACGTAGTTTAACGTAATAATAATAACACCAATAATGAAGTCCCCCAGATTTTATCATATGACCTTTTGTCATCCTTACTCAAACTTTCCTGTTCTTTTATAAACTGTGCACCATGTGGAGCCTGCCAGCCTCATCTGTGCTGTTAGATTTTTCAGACCAGTGAGGGGACTGAGAAAGGACCCTGAGGCGTTGCTACATAATAACACGCCGGGAAAACAGGGCCTGAGGTTGCCCAACCACCTGGTCCTAGCTCTCTCCAGTAAGGCGGAACCTTTTGACGTGAAAACTATACAGAACTCCCACATCAAAATAGTTATGTGTTTGATTGTGATTTCTTGAGAAAATGCATAAATGCATGTAGATTTACAGAATACTTGCTTCACAAAACCTGACTTATTGTTGGGAGATTAAAGCCCACGCTGTGAGAATCTTCGCTTTAGGGGATATAGGCATAATAACCCCTATAATATCCATGAATTCAGATGCATCAACGCTGCATGCTTAACCAGGCTGCTCCTGCGAGGGACAGATGAATATGTATCGTCAGTCCAGTGATGAGCTGAAGTGTTCGATTAAATGGTGGCAGATAATGGAGACATTGAAAGGAGTGGGATAGAGAAGAGAAATGATTCTATAGGTACAAGGCAGCAAAAAAACCCTTGGATTATCTCCCTGAATACCTGAGTAGGATCTATTTATGAAAACATCTACTTTTGAATTAAACCACTGAGACTGACAAGCGGATGTGTGTTTTGCAATAGTTTACCATTCTGCATACAATCTGTAATCAGAGTCCCAGAGTGCTGAGATTATTGTGCTACAGGAAATGAGAAAGAAAATGCTTTGAGCTCTTCAGCTCTTGTTTGCTGGTACTGCATGCACTGCCCTTTTATTTAGTTACTGTTTTCACGTTATTTATAACTCTCCAATGGCAAGAAATCAAGCAACTTAATACTCCATTCTTTGTTTACTGGTGCTTCAGTGCAGCCAAACTGGAAGGATTCACTCAGAGTTTGGAGTCCTATTCTCTCAACTCAATCAACCAGACTCTAACTACACCCTCAGCATCGCCAATAGACTCTACGGGACAAAGGCGATGTCATTCCATCAGGTAAGTCTATCTGAAACGGGGGTCAACAGCTTTCTTGGCATCCCCTGAATTTCACACCATAAAACGAATGAAGAGTGAGAAGTTACATCATGTTTATCTTTAAGAGATTAAATCTGACCCGAGTTAGAGTTTCAGTGAAATGGCTTTACCAAACTCCCATTCAAAGTTGTGAAATATCACACAAAAAATTTACTTCCAAAAAATCACCAAAGTTATCCAAGAACCAGGTTAGGGATGAAGCACAAAACAAAGTAGGTAAGAATGATCCCTATGGACCATAAGAAATATAAAATATGTTTCTCATTTCTTCTTCAAGGGTTCTCAATGGCAGACTATCGAGAGTTAGTGGAAAGTATGCAGGACTGGGAGACAAGAGATCTGAGTCTGTTCCCATTCAGATATATGACTTTGGGCAAGTTACTTAGTCTTTAAAATGAGAGGTTAAGCTAAGTTTTTTTAGATAGAAAACTCTGACACTATTTATGCCAAAGTATTATAATATATATAGTTTTATTGAGTGTTTACTATGTGCCAAAACTCTACTTAATACATTATAGTCATTTTCATATTATCCTAAAATATAGGTACAAAATTACCATTTATTCTACAATTGTAAAGCAGATTCTGAAAACTCATGTGATAAAGGTCACCGGAATAGTTAAGCGGCAAAGCCTGGATTTGATCTTGTCCAAATCCGTATTCCTGCTTTTCATCGCTCTTTTTCCTGCTGTGGTTGAGGTGAAATGCTAGCTTCAGTGACTTAGCTTTTGCTTGACCATTTAAATGCCAGCTGGGTGAAGCAGGACACAGCCCTGAATTTCTAATGTTCTTCTTTAGTCTGGCGATGTACACTGTGTCTTACACGCACATGTTTTCGATTGGCGGATTTTTGCAACTTGGGATAGCCCACCTGGTACTATAGACATTTCAGAGGTATTTCCTTCTATTGCCCTAGAAGCATATAGGGAATGTTTATGAAGAGAGCTGGAAGGGGTGGGGATTACCAATTGTGATCCTTGGAGTTGGAACACTCTCTCTCATCCCGTTGTCTCTCCAAAACAGTGAGCTGAACATCATAGTAGCTGAATGATTGTTTGGGATAATGATGATTGCATCACTTTCTGGAGTGAAAAGCTCCTCATTAGTATCGTAAAGACCATCATGATTTGTGTCATAAGATATTATTATCCCAGGATTCTGTCCGGAAAAACTCCCATCTCTTGGGTTATGGACAGTCCCTTCAGCATGTTCCAGCCACAACTGGACATAGCTCAGGACAAGACTTAGGCCAAGGCCCAGATTTTGCTCCTAGTTAAGTTCCCTTTTGTTCTATCCTGGATTCAGGCCTAAGAAAACCCAGTTAGGCAAACAACAAGCCAAACCCCAAGCAACCATTTTCACGCCTGCCGTGTTTCTAAGTCTCGTATTACCCTAGATGTTCACGGCGAGTGGGGCCTGGTGGACTATAGAGGCATGTCCCTAAGGTCTCACAAATGGAATTGTGGGACACTTCATTTGGGGCCATGTGGGTTTGGCTGCTGTCTTGGCAGTGAGGCAGTGGAAAATTCCCATTTCTAAGAATCAAGGGCGGTGGGTAATAATCAGTGCTGGTTCCAGAATGCTGCATGGGGGCCAATTTGGAAGTGGCGATTTGGTTGAAAATTACTTGGGTAACACGTTATGTGCGAATAAACTATAGTGAGTTCCTTAAGATATTGTGTTCATGGTTTATGTAAAGTCGGTTGTTCATCTCAGAGAATATTATTATTAATTTGATTGATGGTGGCTAATGAGGAGTTGAAATATACCACAGGGAGACATAACCTGTTAGACGTCAAACAAGCAAATCACTTGCCTACTCTGGTCCTCAGTTTTTCTATCTAGAACATTAGAGTGGTAACTCCCATTTGTCTGCTTTAAAGAAGAAAGAGTAGGGATAGAGTGAAAAGGTATGCAGTATCCTGTAATTTGACATTTTTTTTGAACCTTTTAAAACTAAGAACGCCCACGATATGACAGATGTAACAACCAAACAGTTCTGAACATTCCTTTTGGAAAGCTCTTGTTTGCTTACATGTCTTTGTTTCATTAAATACCTATGGGTTCTGTTTTCTTTCAGATGTGTGTACATGAGCTGCTTTCGTTGAGTGTTATGATTCTAGAATACATCAAACTGTAGGTTTTTGTTTCTTCACGTTATTTTTTTGTTGTACAATTGTCCTTTCTTTTACAGCAATATTTAAGCTGTTCTGAGAAATTTTATCAAGCCAGGCTGCAAACTGTTGATTTTGAACAGTCTACAGAAGAAACAAGGCAAACTATTAACGCTTGGGTTGAAAGGAAAACTAATGGTAAGGATTAGTCACATCTGTATCTCCAAACTTTATTTGTGCTCTGTTGATAAACTCCCCGAGTCAGTGCCAAAGAGGAAGCCGGGCGAAGTCCAGAACCTGACAGAGGCAGGTCAACGAAGGAGGAAATGGAGGAATATGTCGGAATATTTATTACAATCATTTGTCCTGAATGATCTAGCCAAGTAACTCTCAGGATGAGAACACTGTTTCTATAAGATAGGGGTATTATCAAACATTCTGCGATTCAATTTAAATCTGCCTTTCACAATTTAAAAATAAATCTTACATATTGTTAAATATTTCTTTTTAAAAATAATACATTACATATTAATACCAAAAGTGTGTTCACTACTTTCTTTAAAAAATACCTAGTTAAGGAAAAATCTAAAGAAAAAAAAGATAAAAATATAATGAATCCTTATTTACCTATCACTCAGCTGCAATATTTATTACTTAAGGCCAATGTTATTTATCTATACCCACATTTTCTTCCTATGACCTCTCCAGATTATTTTGGAGCTAATCCCAGGGATCACATCATTTTTCTTCTGTATATGTTTTAGTTCATTTCTCTCAAAAAATATGAACTTAAAAAAAATATGCCCACCACACCATTATTACACTTAGAAAAAATTGAAAATAATCATTTAACATTAACAAATATTTAGTAAGTTTTTGTATTCCCCCATTTGCCTTTTTTTTTTTTTTGGTTTGAATCAGGACCCAAATAATGTTCGTACACTGCAATTGGTTAATATATTCCTTAAATCTCGATTTTTAAAATAAACTTTTATAATTGAAATATACATACTTATAGAGAAGTTTGTATATTATATATTCACTGTTCAGTGAATTATCACAAAGCAGAAATTGTCACAAAGATGAAAATCCTCTTGTAGCATCACCGAGGTCAGGAAAATAAAACATTAGTTACTGAGACGGCCGCTCCAAGGTCACCTTTACGTCTCTTCCCAGAAACTAACTTGCCTGTTCCCAGACCTTAAGACTCCTCTGACTTCTGTTGTATGTATTAGTTCTGCCTATTGTTAAAATCCATCTAATCGGAGTTGATGATTACTGCTTAGGGCCAGTATTGCATTAGGGGTCCCAGAATTGCAGTGTTCTAATTCTTGCATTTCTCCTTTATTTCTAAGATGGAATATTTCTGTATGAGAAACTTCTCATAAAATATTTGGTGACCCTATGTACAGTTCATATGAGAAAAACAAAACAACAAAAAAGGATGCTGGGCTCTTTTTCTTCAATACTATTTTAAAAATTATATATATATATATATATATATATATATATATTATATATATATGTCTCTAGCTTTTTCCAAAGTAACAAATAAATTTTATTTTGAAAGTGCCATATGAATCCATACATTTAAATATCGTGGAGATGTTTCAATCTATTAAAGCTCAAATTGTCTCCTTTAGTCAGGGACACATCTTCATATTGGCTCCTGAGTCCTTTTGACATTGTCCCTATAGAATGTGATAAGGTCCTTGCTTTCTGATTTGACCAGATGTTCCAGGCTCATCCTGATCATTTCCTGTCCTTGACCTAGACTTACCCAGTGCTCCAAGTCACCTGGGTCTTTTTAATGAGAAGTCATGTTTAGAGATCAAGATCTGGGTATGATATTTTTTGCAGTTCTTCTTGTCCTTAGGGCATATCCCACTAGACATGTATAGTCAAATTACCATGTTGAAACCACCCCTCCTGTGCGGTTATGCCACCAACATTGTCCCATTAGTTTCTGAAATCTTGGAAGGTGGACAATTGTATCCTCCAATATGGAAGAGAATTAAGTGTATTAAATAACCAATTAAAATTAGGATGAAATGACAAAGCACTAAATTAGAGCTAATCTCATTTGTTAAGAGCACATTAGACTATAAGTTAGTAATAGAAGATAAGTAATTCCCTGAGTATAAAGACCATGTTTTCTAATGTATTTGTATCTATTATGCCACTTAACGGTGATGAACTCTCAACAGTGTCTTATTGATTGATGGACTGATGTTATTCAAGTTTAGTAATAGGCGACCAGATTAAAATAACTACCCATGCAATTCTTTGTACTAAGTTAGAAAATGTATGGAAAGATCTACATATTTTTCAGATCTGTTAATTTGCTCAGAACAGTAGAGGAAATGTGTTTTATCTCATGTGCCAACTGTGACCCACTGCTAGTGGCTGCCTGGGAACTCGATGCTGAGAAAAGTCTGAGGCTTAAACTAAGATTACCTGAAAAAGCCCACAATTGAGTCACTGGGATGCTGACTCCACGATGGTAGGGATCTTTGTCTGTTTAGTTTAGAATTCCAGCCTCAGCTTATTGCTCTGGAGCCTAGAACAGTGCCTGGCACATAGAAGTCTCTTAAAACACGTTTAGCATAAATGAGTAGATTGATTGGTGTTGTCTGCCATGGGTGTACATTAGGGATCCACATGCTGTATATTTATTTAGAATATTACCTTTTTTAAATCATTCATTCATATATATATATATATATATATATATATATATATATAATCCATTTATTCAAGATACACATACTGAGCACTTAATGTTGGTGATTGCTATCACTTACTGGGTATTGTATTAGACCCAGAAGTTCAGTGACAATTAAAACTCTCATCGAGTTTAGAGTCTGATGTTTCAGATATCCTCATGGTGCACATTACGTGACAGATTATATTCCAAAAAGGTGTCATAAATTGCAGTGAACCAAAGTGCACTGAGGGATTACTGTTCAGTTCTGATCAGTGTATTTTTTAAAGCAAGCAACTGCTGGTATATTTGGTAGATTCTGATTTTCAGATACATATTTACTTCAAATATTGGTATTTGTTTATGATACACTAATGTTAGCACATTGAAAGAATGAGCGAATCTTTTGAATACTTAACATATTTGCATGTGGTGAGGTGCTGGTAAGTATAAATACTGATAAATATTAAAGGTAAACTATAAGAAAGTATTAAAGAATTTTCTAGAGAATCAGTAATGCATAAGAAAGCATTGAGTATAACTAGATATAAGACAAATCGATCCACAGCTAATATGCTATGTACTCACTACACGCCATCTTCTGATTAGAAATAACAAAGCGCTCAATGTTTTCTATATAAACTTCATTTAATAGGGACAGGCTTTATGGCCGAGAGATAAAGCAGTTCTTCTGGCATCTCAAATTTATAATTATTCTTAAAAAAAAAAATGGTTCCAAATTCCTTGCACGTATTCAACTGTCTATCATCAATAAGTTCAAATCCAAATGCATTACCTGCTTTTTTTTTTTTTTTTTTAATGACAAGGGAAGATCACAGACCTCTTTGGAAAGGGTACGATCGACCCTTCTTGTGTAATGGTCCTGGTGAATGCCATCTACTTCAAAGGACAATGGCAGAATAAGTTTCAGGAAAGAGAGACAATCAAAACCCCTTTTCAGCTAAGTGAGGTATGTATTTCATTTTCAGATCAATGATCAATTTTGGAGACTGCAATACTTAAGGACAATTTAGAAAGTTTTAGTAAAAATACTGTTGTAAGTTGCCATAGGTTCCTTTAATTGTGTTTTCAATTAATTTTATTTTTATTTTTCCTTATAAAGTGACAGTAAACTTTTTCATATGGCATCTTATAGAATGCCCTAAGAAGAGAAGGAAGCCTGTTTTTTTTTTTTCCTTACTGGCTTCCTATCTGTACATTCTTCCCATATAAGCTGTGGTTCAACAAAACTATTATTTTTCTCCTACAGAATCTCTAATTGAATTTAAAAAGGCAATGATTCTGTGATATCATTTTCTTACCTAACTCATTTTCCCTGGAATCCCTGGCTTCGTTTTTGGGAAACCTGCATATTATTGTTTTTATTACTATATATATTATTTAAAATATTCAGGCTCAAACAAGGATTTCTTTTGAAATTAAAAAAAAAAAATCCTAACCCTCGCAAGGGAAAGAAATAAAGGGTGTATTTTGTAGTTTATATCTTAACCGTGCCTTTAGCGTGTTCATGCAGACATTTATGTCATGCAAGAAAATCAGTACACATACTGTGTGCACGCACATGTGTCAGTACCTTCTAATTACAGTCTTTTTTTAAAAAAATAGGGTAAAAGCGTAACTGTGGAAATGATGTATCAAACCGGAACATTCAAGCTGGCCTCCATAAAGGAGCCGCAGATGCAAGTTCTTGAGCTGCCCTATGTGCACAAAAACTAAGCATGATTATTCTCCTTCCAGCAGACACAGCGGCTCTAGAGCAGGTAAAGTTATGAGATGCAATGTGCAGTGAAAGCATGCATGCATGTGTGCGTGTGCGCACACACACACACACACACACACACACACACATACACACTCACAGAGCTGTTCTAACCAGAGCAAGGAGCACATGCAAATGCCCCAGAAGGATGAGGCAACGAGATGGCTTTGTGTGTGAAGTCCTGGTAACTGGGATTAGGGCCAAAAGGACAAAAGGAAAAGATACTTAGAAAGAGAAATCACCCTTGCTTCATGTCTGATTTTATATTGTCAGGATGATGAGAAAGTGAGAAAAAGTTTTCAGCCGTGGTAGCGGAAGGATGCTGGGGTCTGACATGTCGGGTGGGGAGGGCTGTAGAGAGTTTCGAGTGACTAAGGACAGAAGTTTGAAGAGTTGACAAAAACGTATGGAACTGAGCGAGAGTTGAGAAGTCGGGGTCAAGAGGCTGCTTTGGGAAATCTGAGTACAGATGCGGGCGTTGAATTTAGGGCATCCAGAGTTCAGCTTGAGGGGTAGGGACACCAGGGGACTACGGAAGAGTGGCACAAGGGTGTCCTGGTACCAGAGGAGACAAAGGAGCAGCGAGTCCATAAAGGGGGTTGTGATTAAACATTTCAGATATGAGGGCCAAGAAACGATGGTTGAGTTCAACCGGGAAACGGGAGCACAGCGCCTGCACAGGTAACAGGGAACTTCGGCGAAGTCTGCGTGCTCAAGGAATTAAGGCAAAAGACTAGAATACATGTTGGAGGAGTTTAATTACGAAATATCGATGAGAAGTAGGCACGAGAAAAGGGAAGACGTGTTTTTTTGTTTTTTTTGTTTTTTTTTTTAGCTAGAACTTGAGTTCAGTTTAAAGGAAGGAAAGTAACCTGTGAAATTGAATCATTTACACGGAGAATTATAAAGCGAACAGCCTTTAATGCAGAGGTCGTGCGTTTGGCTCGCGTGGGCCCACCCGTGTTCTGTGTCTTATCTTAGGTAGAGAAGCAGCTGAATGTGAAGACGTTTCACGAGTGGACCAGCTCTTCCGACATGGTGGAGAGGGAGGTTGAGGTGCACCTGCCCCGATTCAAACTGGAAATCAAGTACGAGCTGAATTCCCTGCTAAAGTCCCTCGGGATGACGGATGTCTTCAACCAGGTCAAAGCCGACCTTTCTGGAATATCACCAGACAAGGGCCTGCATTTGTCAAAGGTCATCCACAAATCATATGTGGATGTCAATGAAGAGGGCACTGAGGCAGCAGCGGCCACCGGGGACAACCTCGTGGTAAAGAGACTCCCCATTCGAGCCAAGTTCATGGCGAACCGCCCCTTCCTGTTCTTCATAAGGCACCTTGACACCAACACCATTCTCTTCTGTGGCAAGCTCGCCTCTCCCTAAGCAAATGGGATTGAGCAAGGCTCAGAATCACCAAGGAGGTGCAGGGACAAACTGTGACTAAGAGCAGTTCTGGCCTCATACACCTCTGTGCCTCAGTTTGCTTGTCTGCAAAATTGGTCTAGGATCTCTCCCAATTTATTCTCGGAGTTGATGAAACCTAAGATTATGGTAATCATGGAAGAAGGTATACTTACAAAAAGGAAAAAGCTTTTCTGGCTGTCTTATCTTTGGGCCTCCTTTGAGTGCTCTCTGGGTGGCATAATCAAGTCATTGAGAAAAATTTTAAAGAATTACATTTTCTAGACTTGTACATATCAAGTGAGCTCTTGAATATGTTACTGCTCTACCTTTAGAAAACCAATTTAAGGGCTTCAACTTTGTTTAGATTTTTAAATATTATAATTCTCCTGGCATGTGTAAATATGGCATCATAAATTTTAGTTGAAAATTCTGTATTGACTATAATAAATATGTGAACTTCCTTAAGTTCGTTGAAGACTTTTAATACTCAACAGCAATTAAATGGCCTATGAAAGAAGATTTGAATAAAGAGAACTTTAATTCAGTGAACATTTTGGTGGAATTGTTGGCCAAATTTTTGTCAGGTCCTAAATTTAACAATAAACTTTCTTTCTTTCTTTCTTTTCTTTCTTTCTTTCTTTCTTCTTTCTTTCTTTCTTTCTTTCTTTCTTTCTTTCTTTCTTTCTCTCTCTTCTCTCTTTCTCTCTCTCTCTTTCCCTCCCTCCTTTCCTTCCTTCCTTCCTTCCTTCCTTCCTTCCTTCCTTCCTTCCTTCCTTCCTTCCTTCCTTCCTTCCTTCCTCCGCCTTCTCTCTCTCTCCTCCTCTCACCCTCCCTCCCTCTCTTCATCCTTCTTTCCTTCCTTTCCTCTTTCCCTCCCTCCCTCCTTCCCCCTCCCTCTATCCTTGATAATAATGCAGTAACATTTCAGAATAAAAGACAGAAATCAGAAGATTTTTATTTTAAAGCATTTTAAAGAATTTTTAAAAAGCCTCTTTATTTTCTATTCAAGAAAATTTCAAGTAATAGCCAGAGAATAATGGCCGTCACATATTTCCTGCTCCCTCAGTGCTCTCTCAGTGAATGCTTCCTTCCTAAGTCACTCAGAGGTCTGAACATAGTAGGAGAGCCCCTCAGGGCCCCACCCCGCCCCTCATCCCAGAGAGGGCAGTCTGGCCAGTGCTTTTCTCCTGAGGTCTTGGGCCACTCTCTTTTATTATTGATGGTGGCAGCTGATAATGTCTTTTCCTTTCCCATTCAGGCATTAAAGGATAGGTTTACTTTATTCTCTATAGTATAAGATAGATATTATGAAGTAACAAGCAATCAATAGTTTCGACAAAGTATAAGACTGAAGAATATCTCTTAAAAATAACACGTAAATTTGCCTTGTGGCACTGGAATGGCTGTCTTGCTGCGCGTGGCCTAATGATTTTTTACCAAGCCCATTGATCACATGCATAAGCCGAGAAGCCACCTTGGCTCATGTCCAGGATTCCCTGGGCACAAGAGATTTAACTGTGGGACAATGGAGAGACACGAAGCTACAATAATGTGGCGGGGTAGGGGGTGGGAATAAGAGTTGTTTCTTGGCAACTACTTTTTACTTTCAACATCCTGAAGAAATGATGAATGAAGTCTGTCTATGGAATGCTGGATCTTTCCACATGGCACCTGTCATGTGCTGTCAGGAGCTCAGAGTCATCACATAGGTTGGGCACCCTGGGTGTGACCAAGGCAGAGCTACATGGCATCTGGCTTGGACTCCATCCCTAAAAGAGACTCAGAATGAGTGATAAGGAGCAGTCGCAGAATCCCAAAGTCCCCTCAAAAGGGTAGCAACTGAGCTGAAAGGCCACCGTGTAGAGCCAAGGCTGGGGTTAATGCTTGTGGAGGGGCCTTCGAAAGCACCAATGCAGTGTTGGGTAGTGAGTGACGCAGGACTTGGAGAGACGCTGCCAATCCAGCCTCTGAGCGCGGTGACCGGATGGGGCTGGATCACACTCCTGAGCTTCTTTGCAGCACGGAGGCAGGTTTTGGGGCACCAGTACTGGGGTGGGGAGAACACAGCTATCTTCACTCTTTCAAAGAGTTGATGTGATATGTCAATTATATCTCAGTCAAAAATATGGGCAAAGAGACGGATAGACATTTCTCTAGAGAAGACGTACACATGGCCAACAGGTACACAGAAAGGTGCTCAACATCACTAATCATCAGGGAAATGCAAATGCAAATGACAATGAGACAGCACCTCACACCTGTTAGGATGGTTATATCAAAGGAGAAAAGAGGCAAGTGTTGGTGAGCGTGTGAGAAGAGGGAAGCCTTGTACGCTACTGGTGGGAGTGTAAACTGGTGCAGTCACTATAGAAAACAGTATGGAGGTTCCCCCCAAAACTAAAAATGGAACTACCACGTAATCCAACAATCCCACTTCTGGGTACGTATCCAAAGGGCAGAAAATCAGGATCTTGAAGAGATCTCTGCACTCCCAGGCTCATTCCAGCGTTGCTCACTACCGCCAAGATGTGGAAACTACCGAACTAGCCATCGCGCGGAGCTGTGAGACGATTCTGTGCGATACCGTGAAGGAGCACACATGTCGCTACCCGTGTGTCCCCGCCCGTTGGGTGGACCACAGAAGGCATGGACCCTAAAGTAAATTATGAAATTCAGTTAAGAATGACGTCTTTCATTACTAATTTAATAAATAATATTAATATTGGCTCGTCAGTTCTAACAAATTTATCGCCCTCCTGCCAGATGTTAATGACAGGGAAAAGGGTGGCGAGAGAGTGAGGGATGTGTATGAAAGTCGGTACTCTCCGCTCCAATTTCCAGAAACATTGAAGACTATTCATTTTTTTTTTTTTTTAAAGAAGTCGGGGAGGAAGCAGAGAAGACAATCTCCGAGGACAATCTCCTTTACCTGAGTCTCAACAAACGAAAATAGCTTCACTTTTTTTCTCAGATAGTCTCTGATAGTACTTTGTTTTCATTTCTGTTGTTTTCATTCCTTCTGGTGCTTGAAATTTCTTCTAGTTTATAGATGGCCGTTTTCTGCCTTTTTATTGCAAAAAAAAAAAAACCTTTCAAATCTGTGTTTGGTGCGTATGATGCCACAGTGAC
The DNA here is from genome assembly GCA_003508835.1 of Eonycteris spelaea. Taxonomy (NCBI): domain Eukaryota; kingdom Metazoa; phylum Chordata; class Mammalia; order Chiroptera; family Pteropodidae; genus Eonycteris; species Eonycteris spelaea. Next base: position 2,769,648 of record PUFA01000056.1, read on the forward strand.
TCAGACAAAATTGCTGCTTTCCTGGCAGCATTCCCGGCCGCACACCGATGCACAGGGAAGCGCGACACTCCCAGTGGCCGTCAGTGGCATCGAAGGAGAGTCCGAGTCCTGGCGCATCAACGAGGGGTAGCAGGTCACCTTCGTGGCATCTCTCTGCTCAGTGTCTCCCCTTGTTAAAGTGCTGCTAAGTTAAAGGACAAAAGTAAATCACTGGGGCAGTGGTACAGTGAGAGTTTGTCTGTGTATTTACCAACAAGTCTTTTTTTTCCTTTACTTCTTCTATATCTGTCTTTTTTTCTTCTTCTTTTTTTCCAGAAATTCTTAGGAGCAGAATGAAATGGCAGAAATGAAGACTTAGCGAAGACCACCCTTGGGGAAAAAGTGAAAATCCCCTCCCCCAAACTTCCACGTTTGAGGACTCCAGCTCCTTCCCCACATGCTGTCCCCTTAAAGTGTCTGGATTAACGGAATGACTGTAAGCCTGGCATGACTGTCTCAGTCCTGGCTTGCTTCTTTTGTCCTTATGTCATAATCAATAGTTCCCATTTCATTCTCAGAAGTATCCTGGTTTGGATGATAAGTTATACGGGTTCCCTACCTTAATACTACTGGATATTATGCCATGGTCCGAGATCACTGTCTCTATCGGCCATCAGTTATCAAAGTTATCAGAGAAAGGGCTGCTGGTAAGAGGCCCTCGTCCTCCTGGTAGCAACAACCCCTTGATACTCTACCAGCCCCCCATCTTTGCTTTAGAGTCCCCATTTCTTTGATTCTCTTCCTGAGAGTGTCATCCATCTTATCCTTCTGAGACCTTTCTTCTTTTTTTCCTCTTTCTAAGGGTGGAGCTTTTTCTTTGCGTCAACGAGAGAGCAGAGCTCAATGAGGTGCCCAGCTCAACGTGACCAGACCCAAAAAGGCATCGGTACCTCCAGCCGGACACCAGATTTGCTATCCCAGAGTGAATGACTTTAAAAGATTCTTGTCATCTAGTGTGGACACCCTAGTTTGTTTCTTAAAGAAATATTTCTTGAGCACCTACTAAGTTCCAAACACCGCGTGAGCCACAAATATATACAGTGAGTGAGTAATGAAGAGCCTCAGTCCTTGCCTATATAAGCTTATATGTTAGCCAAGAAGGCAGGCTTTAGAATAGTAGTGACGATGGGTGATAGCTGCTGAGAGGAGACTGTCATTGGCAAGGACAGGCCATGAGGATGGAGAGATGCATGGTCCTTTTAATGGTGAGCCCTGTAAGCCATTTCAGGGAGTGAGAGCTCTTTTCTGAGCAAAGTAACTTGATCAGATTTACATCTAGAAGAATATTTGGGCTTCCAAATGGCCATCTTCATGATTGGAAAGATGCATTATAAACTACATGAAATAAATTAGAAGGGGCGTTTCCCATGTTGATAATCACGTCAGCAGGACTAGAACAGGTTAGAGGTGGGATTAAATGCCTGTTCATGGTTTATTTTGGTTACACATAGATAGCATCTTTGACAACTTAGGCGTGACAGTGAAAGGCGCCGTTAAGATGCTTAATTGGGTGATGGAATTGTCCAGTAATGTGGACATGAGTCAGAACCACTCGCAACAGCCCTGATATGTCCATGCCAAGAATTTCCAAGTCTGGTCCCCAGGTATTTTTGACCATTAATGCTGAAAAGACCTTTTGTTGAGTTGTAGTAAGGCTGTTGGCTGACATTTACCAGATTGGATTTGGCAGAGTGTCAGTTTCTACATGTAACCTACAGATTTATTTTTTTCAAACACTGCTTTCTGTTCATCAAATCTCTGTGTGACCTTGTATCCCAGACTACTTGAACTAATAATCTCTTTGCCTTTGATCTCACTGGTATTGCGGGTCCTTCAGAAGCCCAGCCCTCTCTGGGATTCCCCAACTTGTGGGGCAGCTCTTTGGTCCTGTTTGGGAATCTGCTGCCCTCTCTCTGGGGCCACAGGGCAGTGGCAAAGTCTGTGACTTCACCAATAGGTCTATGCAGGTTCTATCCTAGTGGTGCCACGTCCACAGTGTCATTGGGCCAAAACTCCCTGAGTCCCTAGAGCTGCTTCTCCTGCCTGAAGGGCCCAAAGACTTGTATGGGAGGCATTTCAGGCTCGAAGTAGAAGCTGAAATGGGAAAACTTTTGCCACTTGGCCACCGTACCCCACGCCATCATTCCCAGGCAGGGCTACCTTGGTCCTTGGTCTTGTTCAGGGATGGTACGGAAGCTATTTGGACTGTCCCATGAAGCCTTTTCCTCCTGGGACTCAGGCTCGAGTGTGGGAGGAACATGATCTGAACACACAGGTGGGTTGTTTGCGTAGTTGTCTTTTGTCTCCAAACTTGAGTCACTGTTCTTAGGTAACGGACACTTTGATTCTCTCGTTGGGCTTGAACTCTTTCCAGCATGCTCGTTGGTTCTTCATGCAAATGGAGTCCGTGGGCTCCCTCACCCCTTCTTTATACATAGCCACACCACCTGCATTCCTGCATGACGCACGCCCCCATCTGAGACCCCTGCCACACTCCTAATTTTTAGCCAAGCTATTATCTAAATTGCAACCTCAATGAACACTCACGACCCCTCTTTCCTGCTTTACGTTTCTCATTAGTATGTATCACTCTCTCTATATTTTAGTTATTGTGAATGTCTTTTCACAAGTATGTGAACTTCATGAGAGCAGGTTTTTTTTTAATTTTTTTTTGTTGTTGTTCTAGTGCCAATAATGCCTGGAACATAGTAGATGCTCATAAATATCAGTTGAATGAATTAAGGAATTCATTCCTTAAATAGTTCAATGTTTCGAGTGTCTACATGTTCTGGAGTTGAAAGTGATGATCATTGGTCTGAAGAACATATACTGGATAGGAGATAATGCAATGAACGGGCCCATGGCAGAGCTCAATTGACAGTTCTAATAGGATTATTCCATAATTGAATTAAAATGGCCACAGGCTACAGTGTGAAAAAATGTTTTATTTCTACATACATGGTCTTTTCTGATACAGACAATGAAAAGAGGCTGTGTACTCCCATATACAGCAGAAGGTTTAAGACACACCTGTGTTGAGCTGGGTTCCCCCAGAATATCTAAGATGCAGGGTAGGAGAGTCAGCAACCACTAAAGTCAGCTGACCCATTGCAACGATGCTCGCAGGCAGAAGGGGGATTCCGGGCCTGTGCGAGGGCAGGGTGTTGGTAACGGGGAGCTGAGGTGTTTGGTGGTTGCTGGTGTGATAGGACACCATTCAAACCAAGTGAAATGACTAGGGATGGCCAAGAGCCTTTCGGCACTCCAAAACGGAGTGTTAAATAACGTAACCTGTTTTGCCGATTGTTCAGCAAATTTTATTCAGCTTTCACGCTAACAGTACAACCTCTTCGTCAACCAGTGGGTGAGACAATAACACGAGATGTATGTAAGACGTAATCGTGCTGCGGGAGACCACGATGACAGTGGCAGTGAGAACTACCATTTTTTGAGGTATGGCTACATACGAAGCACCATTTGATCACCACGACTGTATGTGATGTCACTGGGTCACTCCGACTGCGACTTAGAGAACGTCAGCAGCTTTGCCGAAGATCACACCGTTAGTTGTGGAGCCAAGGTCAGAGTACAAGAAGCTTGGCTTTCTAGTCCATGTTTTATCTTTCGTGCTATTGCTAGAACGCTACTCGGTACATTTGTGGGCTTCGGAGGCGAGGTTGGATTGTCAGTTTAGAGACTTGGATTCTAACTCGTTGCCACAGCTCCCCTCAAAATCCTGTAATTTCCCTAAACATTTTGAGCCTACAGACGCTCGTTTAGAGGCTGTAGCTGCATTGCTGCAGTCCCTACCACTAGATGGCAGGCTTGGGGTGTGGTGCATGTGTGGTGTGTAATCTGTAAATCTCATCTTGAATCCTATTGGTAAAATAGTTCATGGGTATTTCAATTAGGCATGGTAAATATTTATTAAATTTCTACTCATTGAACTCCTTTCAGGTTGTATTTAACAGTCCAATATTTCCTATTTATTTGATCAATGTATATAACATCTGCAAAAGGAGTAAAAATCAGAGAGCATGGAATTTGCCTCATTATGATTATGTCTAGAGCAGTATCTAGCCTAGAGGAGGGATTCAAAAATAGTCAAGATTTGCTTTTCTTTTTTTTTCACGTTCTTCATTTAAAAAATCCTTTTAATTTTGAACGAATTGTATGTAGTCTTAAAGGAAAGTTGCGAACATAGTACGAAAGTTCCCTTATGTCTCTCACCCATTTCCAGTAAACCTTAACATCTTATATAACCATGATACAGAAATTAAAAAAAAAAATTACCGTAGATATAATCTTATTAACTAAACTACAAACTGTATTTGAATTTTATCCTTTCTTTTCTCCCTATCAATGTCCTCTTCCCGTTCTGGGATCAGACTCACGGGTTCACGTGGCATTTAGTTATTATTTCTTCTTAGTCTCTTTCAGTCTGTAAAAGTTCTTTGGCATTTCCTAGTGTTTTTCGACCTTGACAGTTTTGAAGAGTACAAATCCATTATTTCATAGAACGTTCATTAATCTGAATTTGTCTGGTCTATTCTCCCAGTTGTAGTTGGAGATTATCCGGGTTTTGTTTGTTTGTTTGTTTTTGTTTTTTTAAAACGCTTACAGCACCCAGTCTTCCTAGGTGGTCTCCCATCCAAGTACTCACCAGGCCCGACCCTGCTTAGCTTCCGAGATCACACAGAATTGGGCTTGTTCAGGGTGGCATGGCTGTAGTTGGAGACTATGCATTTTAGAGAAGAAAACCAGAAGAAGGATGAGTCCTCCTCAGCACACTACATCCCGGTGATCGTCACCTCAACATAACCTCGTTGCTGGTGACGTTTATCGTGATCTCTTGGATACTTTGATGACTGCTAGGTTTCTCCACTGTCAAGTTCCTTTTTATCTCTTTGTACTTTATAAGTAACTTTAAGGAGTTTTTATTGAGATGATGCAAATTCTATATCTCCTCAAACTTTTGCCCACAAACTTCAACATCTGCTTTTGCTTTATCATTTTCTCCCCATTATCCATTTGGCCAAATTGCTATGCTACTAGCCTTGTTTGTCTTTCTTACGTGGCCACAGTACTTCCACTGGAGTGGGTATCAGAGTCAGTGAAGTGTGCGTATATTGTACATTCCTACCTGGTGACTGGTTTCAGATAAAGATTTTTTACTGATGTGTAATTATATATGTCAACTGGACATCTCTGGACCTCGGTTCAGTTATTTTTAAGATGGGAAGCTATGCTCTAAAACATATTGGAAACAAATATCAAAAATAATTAATGGAATAAGATATACCTTCTTAAATTCATCACCAATATAAAGAGACTTGGTATTTCAAAAATTTACCCAGTGGAATGATCATTAAAAATTATAAGTAATCATAAAGAAAAAACTCATAAATAATTCTTCCCTTAACTCTAACCTTGTTAAAATTATGCCAATACCTTTCCAGAATTTTCCTGTGTGTGTGTGTGTGTATATATACACACATATATTTAAACTTCTATTTTTCAAAGGATCATATTGCATATACCACATTAAACTTAATTTTTGTATTTAATATATTTTGGACATATTTCTGTGTCCATAAACATTTTCTACAGACTAATTCTTAAGAGCATCACAGTGTTTGTTAACAGGATGCAGTAGGGTGTATACAAATCATTCCTTATTGTGTATTTTTCAGTTGATTCACTTTAAAATGTTTCCATGCATCAGATGATAATTTGAGAAACTATGTGAGCGTTCCTTTCCCCCTTGAGTCTTCATTTCCACCTTCTAGGCTTTCTGTGTACCCATCGGCATGAAGAAAGACTATGTATGTGGGACAAAGACATTGCTTGGCTGTCTCCATGGATTTTTCTAGACAATAGCCAAGAGTCAAACTTTTATTTGCATACACCTGAATTTGGAAGAGATCAGGCTTTTTGAATTTCCAAAATGTGGCACTAAATAATAATAGCACAAACCACAAGAGAGAAGCAGAATAAGGTGGTCCACGTATGAACATTTCTGTCGAGGACTTTTGGAGGATGGAAACAGCCGAAGCAGACTTAAGTTTGCCCATAGTAGACGCTGCCAAAATATTCCAGCATGGGTTTCCTAATGTATACTCCCTCCGGCAATGTGAGAGAAGTTCCTGTTCAAATCTTATGCACATTTTTGTTTGTTTTTTTCCTCTTATTACTGATTTGTAGAACTGCTTCCTATACATTCAGGATAACTGATCTTCGTCATAAAGATTTATTGCAAACATCTTCTACCAGTCTGTGGTTTGCTTTAAGCTCACTTGAAGCTGTCTCTTTGATGACTAGTTCTTAATTTTAATGAAGTCAATTTATCAGTCTTTCTCTATCCCTCATGCCTTTCGTGATATGTTCAAGAAAAAATTTTCTAAAGTGAGTTAACAAAGACCTTCTCCTTTGTTATGTTCTAGAAGTTTTAGTGTTTAGTTGTTTTCCTTAAGACCTAAATCATCTGGAATTTATTTTTGTGAATGCTGTGAAGTATAATAGGTTAAACATCATGTTAAAAGAAAAGTATGGATATCCAGTTTGTCTAGAAACATTTATTGATTTATCAGGAAGATTTCCTTCCTCCCCTCCCTTCACTTAATGGTGCCTTTGTTTTAAACCAAATTGGTTGATTTATTTCTAGCTTCTCTCTTCTGTTCTATTGGTCTACACTTGCACTAATGTCAATGGTGATACAAGGCAAAAGTGAAAATCTTTTTTGCAAAAGATAGCTTGAGGAAAGTGTGTAAAGGATGGCCAACCAAAAGTACTATTTGGACAACAATTAATTAAGTACATGTTTTTTAAATGCTTACCGGGTTTCTTATGGTGTATTAAGTACAAAGGGGATTTTTAAAACAGCACAGCTTGCTTTTGGTGCTCAGGAAAAGATCTTGTAGGAATAACAATATAAAATTATACATAAAAGTGGAAAATTCAGTAAAATATATGATGAAAGCGTATTATCAAGGAAGAGATGAATATGGACTCATGGTAATATGGAAGATGATGGAAATGGTGAGATTTGAGGTGGCCCTTGAGTAGCGGGTAATATATAGATAAAAAATATTATAGGTGGAGTTCTCATACATCCTGGATTTCCCAGGACTTGTCTCAAGCTGGTATTGCAATAACGATAACTATATTTATCAAATACCTACTATGGTGGTCCCTTGAACAACACAGGTTTGAACAGTGCAAATAGATCACTTATACGTGGACTTTTCTTTTTTCAATAAATATGTCTAGTACTGTAAGTGTATTTCCACTTCCTCATGATTTTCTTTATAACATTTTTTCTCTAGCTTAAGTATTGTGTAATGTAAGAATATAGTATATAATACATATAACATACAAAATATGTGTTAACAGTTTATGTTATTAGTAAGGCTTATGGTCAACAATAAGCTGTTTGTACTTAAGTTTTTGAGGAGTCAAAAGTTATGCATGGATTTTTGACTGCATGGGGTCACTGCCCCCAACCCCTGCAATGGGCAAGGGTCAACTTTATGTATTAAGTACTTTACATATGTGACCTATAATCATCTCAAGCGGAAATTTACTAGAATTATCCTCATTTTTTTAAAAGACCAAAGCAAGGCATGGAGAGGCCGAATGGCTTGCCAAAGGTCACCTGGGTACAAGGTAGGAAGCTGGAGTCTTCCCACCACATCACACCATCGCATTCTGTCAGCAAATGTACCCTTCCTGGAAGACGCATCCTGATGCTGGGCTGGCCTCGTGTGTGGGCTGTCGGTGTTTCTCCAGAGTTGCACACTGCCATGCGTTATTGACAAAACCATCCCTATGTTGCAAGCTTATCATGAGATCTGGGACTTGAGCCACTTCATTTTTCAGGGACACCATTGGAACCCTAGATAATGACTGCCCTGGGAGTGGATAAAACCCAGGCGTTGGACCTCCGTCCTGGATGGAGCACAGCATTGTCTAACTTCTCTACCTGCCGTTTGGCCCCTAGTGACTCTGACTCATGCTCATGTTTGTCTCCTCCCTGGGTTCTATTCTGCTGGCTCTAATTCCTGACTCAGTCTATAACCCGCCCTACATCTGGGTACTCACAGTTTAGATGGAATGTGAAAGGAGAGTCTTGAGACTGTTTTGCTTCTGTGTTTTGTTGGGTTTACATCCTCACTATTAAGTGGTAGGACGAATAACAGACACCATGGCACTGCTCTGTGCTTCTTGCTGAGCAGGGAGATGCCACAAGCCTTCCCAAGCTGGACAGGGAACCCATTTTGATGTCCCTTTCATGATTTTCTTCTGCATGCAGTCTGGGAGAGGGGCGGGACTTGTCATGAGTTTGCTGGCACTCTGCTGCCATTGTCATTTCCCACCTCTCCCTTCGGGGCTGAACCAATTGGAAGTCTGGGCACTTCCCCAGAACACTAGCAGAGGTGAGGAGGAGTGAGGAATCTCAGGAGGGAGGAGGCAGGAGGAACTGGAGCCCAGCATTGACGGCCTCTGAACTACAGGGGGAGGGTAAGTGGCATTCTTACACATGCTGGGTTATTCTTGGCTTCTAAGTATTCTCAGGCTCCCTAAAGTTGATGGATAGCTCCTGGAGCTGTCTGTGGGAGCATTCATCTGCCTTAAAGTAACAGCTTTGCCTCTAGCATCTGGACTCCTCAAGGTCAGACACCCTCTTGCTAGGTTAAACCATGGCCTCCTGTACTTTCTTAAAGGCATCGTAAGCTCCCCTATCCAATCTCTACTCTGCACTAGGTTATTGTAGAGTGACTATGTAAAAAATGCCTACCAATTGCTGAGCAATCCTGATGCTTATAAAAGATAACTCACACAATGAATATATGTAATGCTGAATAAATATGTGTGAATGAATGAAATGAGTGGGTTTTTAAAAGCTAGTCTTTTTCTATTTTTTATTGTTATAAGCAAATGATCTAAAACCCTGGTGACAAGTTACATGTCCACTCCCAGGTCGAAAACAAAAGCTAGAGACCACAAATATAATGATAATAATTTCCCCAAAAGTCTGCTAGCTGTGAGACACTCCCTGTTGGTTATATTTTCATTATTATCAATGATATTTGGCAACTCCAGAAGCAATGGTGAGAAGCTTGAGTTTGTTGTTGTTGTTCTTGGTAATATTAGGCACTTTTGAGTACTTGCTAAACTTATTCAGAATCAAAGACTCTCCCCCAAATGCAAAGCCGGATACAACTGAGCCTTAGAATACTCCGCGATATAATTCTCTTCTACTGCAATTTACATATAGCCTGGACACTTCTGCTTGTGTCTTCGCACTCAAGATCTGAAACAGAGAGGGGGCTTCTCACAGCACCTCTTCTAAGGGGGGACACAGAGCAGAGGAGGAAGGGCCTCACATCTGGGGCAGATAGAACAGAACTGGCGACCACAGGAACCCTTGTCTATGTAAGGTCATTTGATCCAGCGGTATCTGGAAGATTTCGGTCCAAAGTCTGTGGCATGGATTTCAATGCTAACATATAAGTAGAGACGTTTATACTTATACTAATAAATAAAATCACATTGATTCCTCCATAAGAGTTAAATAAAACTATTCCGGAAGTTTTTCTCAGAAAGAGGTGTCAAGTCTCCCATTTGTCAGAAAAGTGTTTTAGAGATATTTACAGAGTAAAGTGAAAAATGAAGGCTTAAACCCAGAAGTGCGCTGTTTTATTCATGTTGAATGGGTGAAGACCAGATTTGGGTTTGTCACATAACAAACATGAATTCCCTCTTTTATCCCTTGAGAGCTAATCAGATTATGTTTTCCTGTCTGAACATGGTTGTATTGCCACAGGTAATGCTGACTAGAAAATCAGGAGATATACAAGCTCCACAAGTGACATTTTGTAGGCCCAAGCCCTCTAGTCTTAGACTGTTCTTCAGACGAGCAAAGACAGTGGCCGGGGTTAACGCCAGTCATCAGGGAGGTGCAGAGAGGCTGGAGCAAGGAGAAGGGTGGTGCGTGTGTGGGTCTGTGCTCTTGAGACCTTCCCTCCCTGACTTCTCCCTTCTGCCAGAAGACTCTGAGCAAGAGCCCCAATAGGAAGCCTGCTGTACCCTGCCCACTTCCTCCAAAGCACTTTTCAAATGCCTTCCACCATCACAGTTCTCGTACTTAGTCTAATTTTCAAGTTTGCTTTTAAGTCATGAACTACTGGGGGAGAGGGCCAAGGAGAATGTCTTCATAATTGCCAAGTGCCCCACAGTGCTTAAACGGAGGTGATGAATTGAGGTGGCATTTCAGATCGCAGTTAGAGGCTTCCAATTTTTTTTCCTCCTTCTTCTGAAATGATGAAAACCCCCTTTTTTTCCTCCACTGATTTTTTTTTCTATTCACTTCCTCCTTGTTTTTAATTTTTCTTTTCCTGTGAAAATCATGAGAAATTTTTGGGTTGGAGGAGGCATAAAAGGAGACAAAACTTTGGGATAAAATGAGACTAATCTTAGTTTCTTTAGACTGACCCCTTTGGTATATAATTAGCCTGTTTAAATGGCTGATGCTAGAGTTTGTGGGTTAGTTGAACAAAATTCAACTTGCAATAGCGCCATTTTAAAGGTGAGGCAAACTATGCTTAATAGATCTGCATTTTGAAGAACTTTAAAAATCCTTATGCAACTATTGACAAGAATTGTATTACCTCATAAATAAAAAGGTACCAAGTTACTATATAAAGTCATTTTAGTGGTTTACCAAGATATTATTACCTATCACCAAAAGGGGAAAGAAGTAGTAACAATATTGAGATAAATATTAGGGAGTTACACATGAACTTTTGACGTTTAAAAGTAGAAGAATGCATTGTTTTCTTTGCCTTTGTGTTTCTGGCAGTTATTTTAATTTGGTGGTGTTTTATGATATTTCCTTCTGTTCTCTCTTACTTTATGTTGTATGTCTCAGTTTTTGTGTGTGGTTACCATAAATTTTATGTATAGGAAAGTTTTATCATCTACTATCTGTCTGTCTGTCTGTCTGTCTATCTATCTATCTATCTATCTATCTATCATCTATCATCCACCTATCTATCTGTTCAGTAGTCCTTTTTCTTCTGTGTGTGCCTTATCTCCATTCCCCTTTTCAGATCTGGATCTTTAACAGATGGACAGGAAACAATGGAGATCGAGGTACCAGAAAACAAAAGATAAAATGACTATAGGAAAACTTCATATTTTAATAATCACCCTAAATGTAAATGAACTAAACTCACCATAAAAAGGCTCAGGGTAGCAGATTGGATCCAAAAACAAGACCTAACCTCATGCAGCCTTCAAGAGATACATCTCAGCTGCAAGGGCAAGTGTAGACTCTAAGTGGAAGGGTAGAAAATGATACTCCAGGGAAATGGCATCTAGAGCAAAGCAGGTGTAGCCATACTCATATCTGACGAAATAGACTTCAAGATAAAAAAGGTAACAAGAACTATGAGGGGCCTTCGTAATGATAAAGGGGACAATACACCAAGAAGACACAACACTTCTCAATATCTATGCTCCCAGTCAGGGAGCACCAAAAGACATAAACAATCTACTGAAAGAAGAAAAGGGAGAAACTGACAAAAACACAAGTGTAGTAGGGGACCTAAATGCCCCACTGCCAGCTATGAACAGGTCATCCAAACAGAAAATCAGTAAGGAAATATTAACCTTAAATGGCACATTAGACCAGCTGGACTTAATGGACAGTTATGGAGCTTTTCACCCCAAAACATCAGATTATACATTCTTCTCTAGTGGATATAGAATTTTCTCAAGGATAGACTATATGTCAGGACACAAGACTAGCCTTAAAAAACTTAGTAAGATTGAAATCATACCAAGCGTATTATCTGATCATAATGCTTTGAAACTGGAGATTGACTGTAAAAGAAAGTGGGAAGAATCACAACTATGTGGAGATTAAACAACGTACTACTAAAAAGTGACTGGGCCATAGAAAGAATGAAAGGAGAGAACAAGAGATACAGAGGAAAAACGAGAATGAAGGTAAACATACCAAAACTTTTGGAATACAGTAAAAGTGGTAATAAGAGGAAAATTCATATCTTTACAGTCCTATTTCCCAAAACAAGAGTGAGCCCAAATATACAACTTAACATCACATCTTAAAAAATGAGAAAAACAAATGAAGCCTAAAGTCAGCAGAACGAAGGAAATAATAAAAATTAGAGCAAAATTAAATGAAATTAAGAACAAAAAGACAATAGAAAAAATAAATGCAACAAAGAACTGGTTCTTCGAGAGGATTAATAAAATTGACAAACCCCTGGCTAGACTCACTGAGGAAAAAAGAGAAAGAACACAAATAAACAAATCGGAAATGAAAGAGAAGTTACGGCAGATACCACCAAAATACCAAGGATCATACAAACATACTGTGAAAGATGATATGCCACTGAATTCAATAACTTAGAAGAAATGGACAAGTCTTAGAAGTATCCAACCTCCCTAGATTGAATCATGAACTGGAAAATCTAAGTAGATTGATCAACAGTAAGGAAATTAAAACAACCATCAAAAACCTCCTGAAAAGTAAAAGTCCACAACCAGATAGTTGGTTTCATTAGTGAGTTATATCAAACATTCAAAGAAGATTTAATACCTGTTTAAATTTTTCCAAAAAAATAAAATAAAAGGCAGTATTTTTAAACTTATTTTATGAGGCCAAATTACCCTGACATCAAAACCTGGTAAAACAACACACAAAAAGAAGACTATAGACCACTATCTCTTATGAACACAGATGCAAAAATCCTAAATAAGATACTATCAAATCAAATACAACAACACATTAAAAAGATTATACACCATGGGCTTCATTCCAGGGGCATGGGGATGGTTTAATACATGCAAATTGATTAAAGTGATACACCACATAAGTAAAAAAAGAATAAAAAATTGTATCGATAGTTGCAGAAAAAGCATTTGACAAGATACAACATCCATTTATGATTAAAATACTTAATAAAATGGGTGTAGAAGAAGAGTACCTTAACATAATAAAAGCCATATATGACAAACCCTCAGCTAACATTGTACTTAATGGTGGAAAACTAAAAACCTTCCCTCTAAGATCAGGAACAAGGCAAGAAAAAGAAATAAAAGGTATTCAAATAAGGAATGAAGACGTTGAATTGTCACTTTTCACAAATGACATGATTCTCTATATAGAAAACCCTAAAGACTCCACTAAAAAACTATTAGAAACAATAAACAATTACAGTAAAGTTTCAGAATACAAAATCAATGTGCAAAAATCCATAGTGTTCCTATACTCTAGCAATGAATTTTCACAAAAAGATATGAAAAAAAATTCCTTTTCCAATTGCAACAAAAAATAATAAAATATCTAGGAATAAACCTAATAAAATGTGAAGTATCTATACACTGAAAAGTGTAAGATATTATAAAAGAAATTGAAGACAGAAAGAAATAAAAAGATATTTTGTGTTCATGGATTGGAAGAATCAACATAGTTAAAATGATCTTATTACCTAAAGCATTATTCAGATTTAATATAACCCCCATCAAAATCCCAATGATATTTTTAAAGAAATAAAACCAAAAAAAAAAAAATCATCAGATTTGTATGGAAAAAGACTCTAAATAGCAAAAGCAATACTGAGAAAAAAGAACAAGGCCGGTGGTATCACTCTGCCTGACTTAAAATTATACTACAAAGTGACAATCATCAAAAAAGCATGTTATTTGCAGCAAAATAGACACACAGACCAATGGAACAGAATTGAGAGTCCAGAAGTAAACCCCATTTCTAAGGGCAAATAATTTTCGACAAAGGGGCCAAAAACATACAATGGCAAAAGGAAAGTCTCTTCAATGAATGGTACTAGGAAAACTGGAAAGCCACATGCAGAAGAATGAAACTAGACTGCTATCTATTACCATACACCAAAATTAACTCAAAATGGATCAAAGACCTGATTATAAGACCTTACACGATAAATTACATAGAAGAAAACATAGGTCTAACCTCATGAACCTTGGATTTAGAGAGGATTTTATGAATTTGACCTGAAAGGCAAGCCAAATAAAAGCTAAAATAAATGAATAGGACTATATATCAAACTAAAAAGCTTTGCACAGCAAAAGAAACTAAACTAGACAAAGAGGCAACCATTTGAATGGGAGAAGGTATTTGCAAAAAATACCTCTGATAAGACCTAATATCCAAAATATGCAAAGAACTCATACAACTTAACGACAACCAGAAAACAATTAAAAAATGGGCAGAGGACCTGAACAGACACTTCTTCCATGAAGACGTGCAAACAACCAACAGACATATGAAAAGATGCTCAACTTCACTAGCTATTAGGGAAATGCAAATCAAAACTATCTCACACTTGTTAAAGTAACTATCATCAATAGGACAAGTAATAACAAGTATTGGAGAGGTTGTGGGAGAAAAGAACCCTCATATACTTCTAGTGGGAATGCAAATTGGTACAGCCACTATGGAAAACAGTATGAAGGTTCCTCGAAAAACTAAGAATAGAATTACATATTACCCAGCAATCCCTCTTATGGGTGCCTACCCAAAAAACTTGAAAACATTTATCTACAAAGATATATGCGCCCTGATGTTCATAGCGGCATCATTCATGGTGGCCAAGACACGGGAACAACTGAAGTGTCCTACGATAGATGGTTGGATAAAGATGTGGTTACATATATACAACAGAATAGTACTCAGCCATAAAATAAAGATGAAATACTGCCATTTGCGACAACATGTATGGATCTTGAGATAATCATTCTAAACGGAAGAAGTCAGACAAAAAAAGTTGAAAACCGTACGACATAGCTCATATGTGGATATAAAACTTAAGGCAACAAACAAACATGACAAACAGAGACGCACGGACAAAGACAGTGAATTAGTGGTTATCAGAGGAAGGGCAGGAAGGCGACGGTAGGTAGGGGTAAGGAGGTCAAATGTTTGGTGATGGAAGGAAATTTAACTTTGGGTGGCGAGCACAATGCAAAAAAAAAAAGTAATCAGGAAAAAAGTAGAAGAATGCTTTTTTTTTTTTTTTTTTTAACATCACTGCACATAGATGTTATACCATGGAAATGTGCCTTATGGGGTACGAATTAAAAACCAGAGATATTTTCTCATGCCTATTGTTACCTATTTAGAATAAAGTAGGAACTCCACTGCGTAACAGGTCCCATGAAATCATTACATTGTGTAAGGTGTGTGGAATGTTTCAGCATACTGGTTAGGAATCCTTTTTTTTTTTTTTTTGTATGGCATGCAGTGACTTTTTAGTATACAGTGACGTGCAATTTCTGCTCATGGGACATAGAATACCGTTTGGTGAGTGATTTGTTCCCAGACTCACCTGTGGGACCCAGAGAAGGCTCCAGTGACAATATTGAGATGTAACAATAAACTCAACCTGGTCTCTTGTTAAAGGTTTTTAAAGCTATGTAGCCATTCATTCTTATGTGACATAGTGGACAAGATCTCCATTCTGTCCCAGCTGAAGTCAGGGTGGAGGGTAACCAGAGGTTCCTGCCTCCATGCTAGGTATATTTTGAGGAGCTGG
This sequence comes from Eonycteris spelaea, assembly GCA_003508835.1. Classification (NCBI taxonomy): domain Eukaryota; kingdom Metazoa; phylum Chordata; class Mammalia; order Chiroptera; family Pteropodidae; genus Eonycteris; species Eonycteris spelaea. Next base: position 2,785,286 of record PUFA01000056.1, read on the forward strand.
GAAAGAAAATTCTGTGAGCCTAGAAGCATTAATTGTTTAGGGCTGTTAGGCCTGGCACTGTGGTTTCCTTCCTGACTCCTGCCCTACATTTTAGACTGTGTCAGTTTCCAGAATCCTGGACTCTCTCTGTATGTGCATGTGTGTATGTGTGTCTGTTGTGTGAGGAAATGAAAAAACTTACAAGGACCCTCATTTCTTTGTAGCATGGCATTAAAGCTTTTTTTTCTCAGATTCTCTACCTCTTCTCACATTAGTCACCATCACCATTTTGAAAGTTTCTGCTCAGTGTTAAGAGTTAGTACACAGAAGTTTCCTCTTCCTTGTCTAGAAAATATGGTCAGCTGCAACACAAAAATTTAGATTCTGGGTTTCTTGACTCTTATAAAGTTAAATGATTGTGTTTAGATTCCATCCTATTCATTACAACATCTGTACCCCTGGAAAAGTGATTGATAGCTTGGAATCTCAATTTTCAGCTGCAAAATATAAATAATAGTAATGAAATTGTGATACTCTATCAATGCTTGTGAGGGTCAAGAGAGAGGCTAACTTGCTGTTATCTTTTTCTAGATTTTGTTGGTGTAATAGTTTTAAGTTATAGAGTCAAATATAAATCTGTCAAGAATCAACTGTGTGGTTTGCCAAAGTCTTTAACCCTATATTTGACTTCCAGAGTGCCAATTAACGTTTTAGGGTAGGGGTTGGCAAACTTCAGCTCTTGGTCCAAACCTGGTTTGCCACCTGATTTTGTAAATAAAGATTTATTGGAATGCAACCATGTTTGTTTGTTTTACTGTATTGCTGTGTCTGCTTTCATGCTCCAAGCAAAAAACTGAGTAATAGCAGATGGCCATATGGCCCACAACCCCAAAATATTGTTATCTGTCCCCTTACAGAAAAAGTTTGCCAACCTTTGCTCTCCTCTCTGGAATTCCTGATGAAAGACATTTTGTAAGCTTCAGTATTACCACTGAGCAAAACAACAAAATAACTTCCCTTCAAGTTCATAGTCTAGTTTGCTTTCTTGATATGCTTTCATTCATGAGGGAGCCTTTCCTATTTGCGTGTTTATCCTTAACCTATTTCCTCAGCTGCAAGCAGCTTTACCTGGAGGGTGTGTTGTCCTCATATGCTAATAATCATTTCTTCATACCTGGTGTCATGGTCACATTGCCACATTTTCACAGCACTAGGTCTCTCTCTCTGTCTCTGTCTCTCTCTCTGTCTCTGTCTCTGTCTCTGTCTCTCTCTCTGTCTCTGTCTCTGTCTCTCCACACACACACGCACACACACACACACATTTTGTACAACTGCCGTTACCAACTTTGACCTATAGAGTAGACAACAAAGGCATCATCTGTGCAACCTTAAACTGTTCACAAATATAAAACCCCAGAAAGGTTTAACAGCACTGTGGCCACCTGACTAGCCACACCCAGACCCAGGCACCACCCATGGCCATTAGCTCTTTTTCCTTGGGTATTTGTATACTGGCTGGTGAAAAGTGGCACGTGAGACTTAAATTTCATGGTGAACATTTGTCTAGAACAGATCAATTAATATAAAGTGAGGCCAAAAGTCAGGAACTGCTTTCTTAAAGATGCTCCCTGGTTCACCAAAACATTCAGAAAATCTAACGGCTGTCTAGAAACTGGTTGTAGACAACAGTGACTTATCATCCAGTCGAAATCTTCTGTATTTGCCTCTGGAGAGGTAATAGTTGGCTGGAAAAATGCTTCAGGGAAATTCTTGAAGGCCTGGGCCCCTACACTGACCAGACCCTCATACTATCTGGTTTCTCATGTAATTAACATAAAGCTGTGTGACAGGCACCGCCCCCCCCCCCACTCCAGCACCTTGCCCTTCACCGAGAACAAGGTGAGGGCTTCCGCTTCCTGCTTCGGCAGACAGCCCACCTCTTTAAAGGCATCCTCACAGGGTCCAAGTGCACTTAGCACAAAGAGTAAGAAACTGGCCTCATGGCCAAGGTCCAAACATTTTAATATTAAGCCCCAAATATTTAAGAAAGATTTCAAAGGGATAACAAGACTTGAGTGGAATCAACATTGAATGTGAACTCACCTCTTCGTCAGTGGCTATCAAGTAACTTTGATTATGGTCCCCAGTGACATTGTAATTGATCATATACACGTGTGCGTATGACATAATACTCGCCCTTTCTATGAGCAAGCTTCTTGATCTATTTTATTCTGTATGTATCTGCTCTGATGTATCCTACTCCATCCTCTCTTATCGTATTTTATTGTATTTTATTTTTTAAGAATACTGATATCCATCCACTAAATTTATTTCTTTTCCCCCAGTAGATTATAACCCGCAGTTTGAAACACATGTCCCAGGTCATATAAACACTACTGACTCTTGTCTGCTAAAATTGATGGCTGAGAAACACTATGTACTTTCCTTTACACAGAAACATGATACAGGGACATAACTGAGAGCACGTGGGCCTCTCTGGGCACACCCTTTTTTTATTTCCACAACTAATTATTTTCAAATTCTTTTTATTTCATTACCTAATTTCTTCTTATTTTCTTTTCCTCCTATTATTCTGTCTTTTTTTTTTTTTAATGTATTTCTCTCTTTGACTACTAGTCCCATCATCACTTGAAGGCTGCCATGTTCTCTTCGGCCACTGAACACTTATTCTGGCCCTGGCTGCCTTACTACCCCTCCAGGCCCGAACAATTCCAACTTGTCTTGTGGATCTAGGTTTCTCTGACAAATATTTCCTACTCTCTCTTGTACTCAATGAACTCTATTTCTCAGTTGCTCAGACATCATCCCCTGTGGCACTTTTCACGCTGCCTTGTGGTTGCTCATATATTGTCTCCTACTCTAGACTTTGGGCCACTGAAAGTATGAAGTGTGTCTTTCTTGCCACAGTGTCCCTATAGCATGGAGCAGGGCCCAGCAGCTCATAACCCTCGATGAAAATTTGTTGAATCAATGAGTGGGTGAATGAAACCAGAGTGGAGGGGGAAGAGAAAAAGGATCGGAATGGGCAACTTTATTAAAATAAGTTCTGTTCTAGTTAATATTCTTCTTTGGCTTTGTGCACAATGCTGAATTGTTCATGGAATTTCTCTCTGATAAGACTGACGTTTTCTCTCCTCTCTGCTGATACTGTCTTTGTATCCTGACTCAGACCTCACCTGCACAAGAAAGACATTCCTCTATTACCAAGTCTGGTTATGTGCATCAGTATGTGTATCAGGTGCTAGGTGACCTGGTAGCCTCCTTGACATGCTTGTGGATGAAAGAAAACGGGAAGAGATAAAAAATATTAAGGATCCTAGCTTCAGGCACGTTCACAAAAAGCTACACGTGCCAAGGATCGATCGGCATGGTTTTGAACTGTGCGTGGTGGCTGTCTCAGTCAGTTTGCGTGGCAGTTGGTGCATACAAGCAAAAATTCACCTTGTTCTTCAGCAGATCAAGTGTCAAAGAAGAATGATTTTTCCTTATGATGTCTACTGTGCTCAGGTGGAGGTTCTTATAGTGACACATGGACATAGACATTACATTCATGGGGTCTGGAGTATAAAGGAAAGACAAATATTCAACAAATACCTAGAAATAGAGTCAGGAACTCATAAATATTGAAGAGAAGGCCTCTGAGTAAAGGAGGGAGGGCCTACATCAGGGCTTTGAGGAGGCCTCTTTGAAAAGTGACATTTATGCCAAGTTCTAGTTTTCATTCCAGGTGGTGGAAACCTGAACGAAGATTTGAGAAGGAAAAAGCTACTTTTTCTGGCTGATTTCAAGATCAGTATATTGGAGCTTAGGTTGCGTATTAGGTTCCTAGGTCATCATAACAAATTGACACATACTTTGTGGCATAAAGCAACACAAAATGTGTTCTCTTATAGTTCAGTGTGTCCTAATTCTGAAATCAAAGAGACAGCAGCCCATGCTCCATCTGAAGGCTCTAAGGAGAATCCCGACTTGCCTTGTAGATGCATCATTCCAATCTCTGTTCCCGTCTTCACATACCTTCTCCCCATGTCTCCATGTCTTCTTTGTCTTATAAAGTCAATGATCATTGGATTTAGGACCTACGTGGGTAGTTCAAGATGATCTCATCTCCAGATCCTTCATTTAATTAAATATACAAAGACCTTATTTACAAATAAGGTCATATTCACATGTACTGGGGGTTGGGTTAGATATTCCTTCTGTAACACACTACAGGAGTGAGGACGAGAGTGTTGGGAAAGTGTGGTATGGCTAGATCACGCAAGGTCTTGTAGGCACCATCAAGAACTCGGGAAAGCCTTTGAAGGGCACTCAGCAGGAAATTAACATGATCCACTTGTGTCTAAGGACAATTATTCTGAATGATGTAGAGAATGGATTGGGGAGGGCAAGAGTAAAAGAGGTAAGAGCAGGGAGAGGTAGAGAACTATTGCAAGAGTTAAGAGATGTTAAGTGCATAGACCTGATATATATTTTGGAGGAAGAATCATTAGCACTTGGCAATGGATTGTGTAGGTATGGGGAAGAAGGAGAAGTAAAAGGTCACTCTCAGATTTCATCCCAGAACAACTGGGCCAATGGACATTCCATTTACTGAGATACGGAAGGCTGGATAAGAAGAGCAGGTTGGGGAAAGTTCATGAGGGCTGATTTTAAGGTGAGAAGTTCAAGGTCCCTGTGAGAATTCAAGTAGGCATTTGAATACAGGAATTAAAAGAGAGGATAGGTCTGAAGATTTACATCTGGAAGTCCTCAGTGGTAGGAGATCTTAGAAGTGATGGGAACAGGTGAGATCTCCTGCATTGAGACTGGGAAGAAAAGAGGGACCAACATTTAGAGCATTAAGGGAATAGAAAGAACCAGCAAAGGGGACTAATTGGACGTGATGTATGCTTCACTTGACTTCCAACCACCTCAGAAGAAAATATCTGTGGGGCAGTGGCAAGTGCAGGAGACTAAGAGTCAGAAGGTCCGAGTCTCATTGACACATCTGATGGTCAATGATTTTGTGGTTTTGAACACTTGTTCTCTTTATAATCAAGTGCTATTGAACACTGGCTTTTTAAAATAGGAGTGCGAAATAGAATTTTATTAAACTTTGCCTTTTCACGTACAAATATTTTAAAAGGAGAAGAGTCATTTAATGTGATGACATATTTCACTACATTCAGCAACACTTTCTGGATACATTTTTATTTCTCAATTACCATGTATTAGGTCATAAAACAAGAGTTTATAAATATAACAAAAGAACATTTTAAATTAAACATTGACTTCCTCTCATGCTTATAATATAAGCAGATAATTGTGAATTGAGAAGTTAATGAGATTTGCATGATGCTTAGCCATATCCTTATTTTTAGATTATATCAGTAAAACAATGTGGGGTGGGCTTGCTACTATGATCCAGTGTTAAACATACTCCATCACTTTGGCTTGCTACTATGATCCAGTGTTAAACATACTCCATCACTTTGGGGTCTGGGTGGATTGTGGTTTGTCGTAGACTGCTTTGTAATTGTTTGTGGAAAGGGATAGAAGGAGATGAAAACCCTGCTCTAGAAATATACTGAACACCCTCACTAATATCATACGAACCTCTGCTTTTCATTATCAAACTATTGACATAATTTTTCTGAATTGCTATAGGGAGTTATTGAAAGCTTCAGGGTCTTCCATGCAGCTTTGTGCTTCAAACTTTCCTGCTACTAATTTTTTTTTTTAAAAAACAAGCATAAGCAGTATGCTAACAAGTGGAAACAACAAAATTGCTATCTTTCAGAAAGTAATTTGGTCACTAGAATAAACTGTTCTGTCAGATTTCTGTTGTTATTACTTAAATATTAAAAATTTTTCAACCTAAAATGATTTTTATGTTTGAACTGGTCTAATTTTTAACATTTTAAAAATTGATAAATAATTTTTTAATGTTATGTTGGGTCTAAAAATAGGCTTGCTTTATTTTAAAATCATCCTGGTGAGATCGCAACCAAAAGCTAAATTTGCTAGCATTCAAATTCATCAGATGCTTAGCCTAAAGGATGATTACTAGTCCAAAATTTAAGTAGTTGATGCTAAGGTGTTAAGGGAATATAAGGAATTTATGAAGAGTACTTTAATAGAAAGTCAGAGACAGAGATTAGGGGCTAAAGAACCATAATCTAGGCGAATTGTAGCTTTCGGTGATACCTTTGATCTGAGTTTAGAGAGGCAGGAATTAGTGGCCAATAGACAAAGAATACAGTGGTAACTTTATTTTGTTTATGACCATGTCCTTTTAACATATACACACTGTTTTTTAATTTAATTTTATTATTTTACTAAATTAATGACTAATTTTTGGCGACTTAAATCTTAACATCTCACCATACCTTGCTTTGAGAATTCCATGACTTGGGAACATATTCCAGACCAAGGAAGCCAGAGAAGAACAAGTCTGACCTGTGCCTCTAAATGGGTCACTATAAAGAATTGCATTATAATACAATTACAATTGTGTAGTATTTCTCAAGTTATGAAAACAGAAACTCTGCATACCATTTATATGGTATGAACTAAATGAAGGCAAGCCCGAGAGTGAAACTTACCCAACCTTCAGGGTATAAGATTTCTCCAAGGCTTGGACTCTCATGAGTGGGGACTGACCTGGTATGCTTAGATGAACAGTTTTCAATTACTTACAGACTTGGTTCTCAACATGTCAAGTAGGATAATGTGAAAGCAGATGAGATTGGGTTAGCCAAGAAGATGGTACCCCTCTATTCTTTTCTAGCTCATGCCCCAATTCCTCTATGTTTAGGATTTCCAAGCCAAGGTTATCTTCTCTGATTCATAGTCAAATATACATTGAATGACTGAATAGTTTGGCTCTTTTTTGAAGGAAGTCAGGTCTGTGCTTGTTTGAGTTCTGGGTGTCCCCATCCACTTCTATATTCCATTTATACAGTTTCCTGTTCTTCCCAGCCTACTGATGGATGTGTCCTGGGGGAACCTTTATACCTGTATGAGAGCACCGAGGCTGTTCTCCTTAAGTAACGCGAGACTCAATATGTTTTTAAAATCTCAGAAATTAATACCACTATACTCTGTAGTGGGATGTTTTTCTCAAAAACTAAATCTACAATTCCTGTGGAAAAATGAAATAAGTGAAAATAGTCAAGGATGTTTTGAAAACAAGAAGCAATTTTGAAGGTCTTGCCATATCAAATACTGAAATAAAATGCTTCTATTAAATAGTTTTATTTGACAAAAAAATAAGTGGACAGATTAATGGAACAGAATATATAGCTCAGAAATTGACTGTTACATAGTTAAAAAATTTATTGTGATGAATGGACTATACATATTGAGGAAGAGAGTTAAAAGAAATAGTAGTAGGATAATTAATTAATTATCGTTGTTATGATTAGATGTTAAAATTTTACTTCATACCAAAAAGAGTATAGAAGGCAACAAAATAAAACAAGCCAAACTAGCAGAAGACACGGGTAAATTAGGTGCTGGATCTCAGAGAAGAGAGGGAGTTTTTAAGTGTAAGAGAAGTAGAAGAAATCAGATATTTTTAACAACATGAAAATTTAAAATAGGAGTGGGGAGGTGGGAGAAATAAATAGGTGGAGTACAGGGATTTTTAGGGCTGTTGAAACCATTCTGTATGATACTATATTGGTGGCTAAATTGTCACACACATTTATCCAAACCCACAGAATATATGTCATTAAAAGTGAACCCTAAGGAAAAACTAAGGTGGACTCTGGATGATAACGATGTGTCAGTATAGGTTCATCAATTTTAATAAATGTACCACTCTGATGTGAAAGTTGATTATGTGGAAGACCAATACAAGTGTGGGTCAGGAGTACTTGGGAAATCTCTTTACTTTCCACTCAATTTGCTGAAATCTAAAATTGTTTCTAAATACCAAAGTTTATTAAAAGCTAAACAATTGTGCATACTGCCTGTTCATGTGTTTCTCTACATTTTTCATTGGGTTGTTGTACCCTGTGCTCCTCATGTTTAAGAGTTCTTTACATATTAGAGATATAAGCCTTTGTCTGTAGTGTGCGTTGTGAATATTTTCTCTAATTTGAATTGGTTTTTGATGTTTCCTGACATGCACAAATTTCAATTTTTCATTTTGTAATCAAATTTATCAATCTTTTATTTTCTCTAGATTTCGAGTCATAGTTAGAAATTCTTTTTCTTAACAGAAGTTAAAGAAGGACTGACCAGTATTTTTCTTTTTTTTTTTTTTTTTTTTTTTTTTTTTTTTTTTTAGCACTTTCATGGTTTTATTTCTTACATGAGATTCCTAATCTATTTGAAGTTTGTCCCTATGTATGGGATGACATACGGGTCTAATTTTATCTTTTTTTAAAATGGCTTTCCAGCTGTCCCAGGGTTGTTTATTTAAATATCCATCTTTATCTCATTGCTTTTATCATATTCTAACTTTCCATAGGTTTTTGGTTATAAATCTGGACTTTCTGTTGTTTTGTTGATTTTATACCCGTCATTTCACTGAATTATTTTACTGTTTGATTGCTTTTATCATTAATTATCTGTGATTTTCCTTACATCTACAAATACAGATAATTTTGCTTATTTTTGATCTACTCTTATTCTTCTGATTGATTGCTAATAGTTTCAGTGCAAGGCTGAGTAGTAGCAGAGATAATAACCCTCTCTTTTTTTCTTAAGCACTTAAAAATTGGTGTCATGAATGGGTATTGAAGTGTGTCAATGGCTTTATCATCATATGTTGAGATAATCATAGAAGTAGTTCCCAAAGCACAAGCTTTCTGAATTCAAATTTTATCATATTTTAAAATAGGAGACTTAGAACTTAATGATCTCCAAAGTTTCCTTTAGCTCTTCATATATCCTTCTGTTATTAAAGAAAGAATTTGATTTATGTTTCGCTCCCAGGCCACAGAATTTACAGATTTAATTAAAACTGATGTGAAGATTTTAAAATTACACTGCAAATAGAAGAATAAAGCTAGAGTACAATTTTAAAGCACCCAGAACCAGAATAAACCAGGGTAAAATAAAAGCTTATAGAAAAATGGCATCCATCATTTGCATTTAACTTTGCTACTGGAACTTATTTGGGAAGTAGAAATCTCAGATGGGGAGCGAATTCTAATTCACTTCTTAAGAAATTAAAATTGGATTTTAGTTGAATTGCCTCCCTGGCTCCCAGTCTGTTCGTAAATGTCATGGAACAAAAAGAGTTCAAATTAAAAAAAAAGTCACCAACAAGCACGCGGGTGACTCGATTCTTCAGAAATTCACCGTTCATTATTCAGTTGTGATGGTGACAATGTGACGAAATGACACGGTGCACACAAGTGGAAACGATCAAGCCTTTAGTGCTCGGCATTCTGACGAGAAGAGGCGCGAGGAAGGCCCACTGGCTGTGTTTATTTAAATGTGCGAGGAGAATACTCCCTTGCAGTATTTCTTGCGAGTGAAAGCTAACATTATTTCCAAAGCAAAAGAGAAGGAGAAGAAAGAAGCGAAGGAGGTAGAGCAAGAAGAGAGACAGGGTAAATATTTACATGTAAATAAGAGATGCAGAGTAATTCAATTCTCTGTGCCCTGCCCATAGTCAAACAACAAAGAGTTGTACATCAAGAAATAAAAATAGACCTAACATTCAAAACATTTAGAACAAATTAACCATGACACAACCTGCAATTATGCCATGGAACTTGGTACTACAAGATTTTATTCAAATAGGTGACTAGATAAGTTGGAAAGATCAGATATGGGAAACACGGTTTAGATAAACATTCCAGTGTCTGCAACTTAGAACAAACAAACAAAACACCAAACAAATAAAACTCAAAAGACTTCCGTTTCCAGAGAAGATCTTAATACATTTTAGGATATGTAAGACATTTTTCCTAGGTAATAATAACCTCTAAAAATAGTGCTGCTGAATAAAAGGTAGAAATGATGTAGTATGAAATCGTTGTTTTTCAAAAAGGAATAAATCACAAATGCATTGGAGCAATTAATTTTTCCCACCTCAATTGTGTAAAGAGAAACTTTAGGGGGGGAAAGGTGAAAAAACTCTCATGCCAGTGAATAGGAGATAGTTTCGTGTGGTGAGAATTTTGGAGGCAGATCTTCATTTTAATTTTCCTGCTACTCTCTCACCCCTAGCTTCTGCCTCCCCACACCCTGGTCATGCCTGTCTTTTAAACACAGCAACTTCCCAATGTGTCTTCCCAATGGATTTTCCTTTATCTTGCTCCAGACTCTCTGTCTTGGAATCTCATTTGTGGTTTTAATTATGACCTATGTGTGAAAGACCCACAAATTAGCATCTCTATCACCAACCACTTCTTTGATTTATAGATCTGAATGTCTAGCTCCCTCTTCCAACTGAATGTCCTATGGGCATCGCAAATTCAATATATCTAAAGGGGATCTTGTTATTTCTTCTCCCTCTGTCATGCATATTCCTATTGCTGAATTCTCTGACCCTGTCGATGGCATCATCACCTGTCCAGGCAGCAGAAGTGCCTCCACACCACAACATGGCCTTCGTGGGGATTGCTAGCTATTCCCAGAGCACGTCATGCACATTAATTTCCATGGGCTTTTACTGCAACCCAGAATGCTTCTCTTCTTTATTTTCCAAGATCCAGATCAAATGCTCACTCATTTGTAAGAGCTACTTAAGACTTCCAGTTCCAATTAATTATTTTTTTCCTCAGTGCTTTCAGTGGCTTGCCTTTCTGTCATTGCGCTTATGTTACTCTAGGTCATTGATTCATTCAATAACATTTATTAAGGCTGAGTATCAGATGCTATCAAACACATGGGGGAAGGCAGAGGAAGAAGTCTTGGTTTCTGGCCTCAAAAGTCTTCTAGCATTTAACATATAGCCTTCTAACATGTAGCCTTTCGGTAGAGAGCACCCACATGTTAAATTCGATGAAATTTTTTGAATCTTCCAAAATAAAAAGAAGTCATTTAGGGAGTTGGAGAACTACCACAAATATAAACTTTCTGAGATTGGCAGTCATGATATCCAAGGTATGCAAAAAAAAATCCCTTTTCTCGTAGAGTTAACATGAGGATGACTGGCAAAGCAGGGCTTGCTCCACTAGACACTGGGGTTTCCCATAATTATTTATAAAATCACTCCCTAGGTAGATAAGATGTCCACTTTATAAAACAGAGAATCACTCTGGGTGTAGATAGACCATTTTGTTTGATTTCCCAGTTTCCTGTTGGGAAAGGCAAAGATTTTTATTCACTTTATATTATTAAACTATGGCTAGCAGTTTATTTGAAGATAATAAAGCAGAATATACTTCAGATAAAGCCTTCATATAAACTGTTAAAGGTGGAAAATTCAGAGGTAATAATAGAGAAAATGGGTCATATGATGGTTTGGTGGTCCCCAAAATGCATATTTATAATTGCTCATTTAATAGAGGCCAGGAACCTACAAGAAAGATGTTATGCATGGGTATCTGTGGGAACAGTGGGTGAATGCAGAAACACAGACAAACCTGTTATTCGCCTGGTCCCAAGGACAAGCGTCAGCCAAAAGACTGTGTACTTGAACTCTAGAAGAGCATGTGCAGTAGGAAACATCCATGCTATCCTGGCAATAAAATATAAGAGTAGGGGTGGGCTTCTGCCTATTTTTAATGGGACCAAATGAAGTGCTGACCCTCTGCTTGGTATCTGTGAGGGCATGAGGAAATAATAGTTTTGGTGGGGACACTGGTGCTCTCTCAATGAGCACCAGCAGAGTGACAAGGGTAAGGAATCCTCAACAATCCTGGAAACTGAGGACATTGATGAGGGTACCAGAATGAAGGAAAAACATGAAAGGCCCATACGATGGCCGTAGGTGATGAGAGAAATTGTTTCCTTGGGAACCCTCAAACATCACAGCAAGCTTCACTTCTGGGAAGTAAGAGAGGACAAGAGACAGCCAAATTTAGGTTACTACAATTCATGTGACCTTATCTGTTCTCATTAACTGATAAGGCCTATGGAAATTTGGGTTATAGTAATCATCTTATGGCCAGGGAGAAGGCTGTATGGCACGCTCGTTCCCATGGCTGAGTTTTCTTCTCAGATTTATGTCACTTTGGGATTGGTTAGTTGTGAATAAATTATTGTAAACACAGTGGTGGGAGGGTTGTCTGAATTAACATGGAGGAGAAAATAATGGCGAGAAGAGCTTTCATTATGGTAATTCCGGGAGGATTATCCAGTTTGTGTGTTGCTCAGGTCCCTTGACGTTTACCCACCAGCCATTTCTCCACTTAAAGGCCTTTTATCCCTAGGATAGGTAGATATTAGAAAGGATGTGGAATTAAAAATATTCTAGTGCACTCTAGTCAATGATCACTGCAGTCAGAATACAGAGTACAGAAAATCCATTTGTAAGCTCATATTTTCCATATTACAACAACCCTCTCCATCAGAAAATTTACTGCAACTGCTAAATCAAGATTAGTTGTCAGGGATTATTTATGACTTAATTTTCCTCTATTATTATATTACTCATTAACCATCACGAAAGGGAGCAATAACTGGATAAGTAGCAGGATCCCTTCTTCCTGGAAAAAGCCAAAGCTAGACAAAGTTGACAAGCAACTGTAAGATGATGATACCTTCAGACTCCAATAGCTTTTCACGATAGAGGATCCAGTCATCTTGGCAACATTCAGCCAGAAGAACCGGGCTTGCCGTTCCTTCTGTGTGCAGCAGATGCAGGTGGGTGCAACTTATAGCTCAATGATGTGACGCTAGAGCCAAGGCTAGAGCCCCTACATGGCACGTGCTAATGGCAAAGGTGTCAGCAACCAAATGGTCCTCACTTACCTTTGCCTACGCCTGGCCGTGTTTTCAAGGGCCAAGCTCACTGCAGTCAACTCCAGCTTGTGCCGTAGCAGGGAGGGTCCGGGTGTTGCACATGTGACTTTCCTTCCATTGCCAGATCAGAAGGGCGGAGGAGAGGCTGGCAGGGGAACAAGAATGAACTGACACCCCGAGTTTCAGCTCCTTCTGGAGCTGCTTGGTGCAGTCATGTGAGATTACTAACCCAACAGATATGTCTCTGGAAAATTCCAAGTCAGAGAAAACTGGGAAGAAGAGGGGTTGGGGGAAGAGTGGAGAACTGCACAAAGAGAGGCCAGTCGAAGTGGTTCGGGGTCCAGTTGAATATCCGAGTTTGAGGAATGATGAAAATATTGTATGAAGTTCTATTTAGGGCAATTCTATTTTGACATAGGATAGGGTTGAAAGAAATTAGACGAGAGCTCAGTGACAAATTGCAATAACATCATATGCTAAACTCAGAGACACGGCCGTCTTGCTTTAGTTGGCTGATGCTCCCTCTTGGAAACAGAGGGCATGTTCTGAGACAGGCTGGTAAACACTGCAGGTCCTGATGGCTGTTCGTCTGGCTACGTTAAACCCACTGGCATCGTAAAGTACAGAGATGCGCACATCACCTCTTCAGATCTGACTTACACACAAACTGAATGGACCTCGTAATGACCGCCTTAGTCAGATACTATTTTGAAATCTGGTGTAAAGACTAGATGCTTATAAGCTTCTTCAGGGACACCACTTACTCTGAGTCACAGGAAAACCATCCCAGAAGCTAGGTGTACACAACAATGATCAGGTGCATGGACAGGGTGTAGACCATACCTGCAGAGAGACTTTAAAGTCTAACTAAGGTCTTGAGGGAAAAAAATCAGTTTGAAAGGCTTGCTCGGTCATTAGATAGTGGTAAATTAGGTTAGGGGCCTGCTGGAGGGAACACTGTGATTCCCGTCAGTCCCCCTGGGTCTTTGGCATCTTATTCTTTACCCCACTGCCACTCACTCAGTTTACCCTTGGCTCAGGGTCCCAGCCCAAACACCACGCATGATCTCAGGTGTGGATCAATTAATTATATACAATATGTTGTGATCCTATCACTGAGACTCTTATTTCTTTTTATTTTTTGATTGACTTTTTAAAACATTATGAACTATAACTTGGATACATCAAAACTAATTTAATATACGCCTGCAGCTTAATAAATAGAATTCCCGGGACCTCTGAAGCCTCCCTCCCCATCCTTTTACCAACAAATCCTCCTCTCCCTGCTAGAGATAAGTAGAGGCAATCACTTCCTTAACATAGCCTGCCCACCTATGCAAGCATCCTGAAAAATGCACTTTTGCTTGGCCTGGTCTTTTTACAAAGGAAGCCTACTGTGAATTCCTTGGTTCCTTGGTTCCTGACTTATTTGGTTCTGAAGGCTTGTTTCTGACTGTGCACGAGCCACCCCAAATACGCTGAAATCGGGGATCAGTGAGCAGATGGGGGCATATTTGGGGTGTCGGGAAGACATTCTGTGTGTCTTCAGACAGCGAGAATTAAATGACGTGGCGCTGGTGTGGAGCCGGTACGCAGGACTCCTGGTATATGGAGGCCCCCGCGGTGTCAGGGAACTGTGGCTGAAGGAGGGGATGTGTCCCTGTGGGCATTTCTCCAGGAGGGGCTTTCCAGAATGCAGGGTTTTCTGTACCAAAACCAGGAAAGTCCCAGGCAAACTGGGTCACGTTAGTCACCTTAGTCCTTCCCTCCGCCGCGGCTTCGGGCTGTCAGTCACCTCTCCCTACTGTTACGGCTGGGCTTTTGCTCTCAACCGCCCATTCCTCCTAAAAGCTCTTCCCACTCCTCCCGTGTGACAATCCTTCTGACGAAGCCATTGTGTTATTTGCCTCAGAGAGATGGCACTGTCACTCTCAAGGGAGCGTAGCGGTGAAACCCAGATTCTGGGAGGTAAAGTGCTACGTGAAAATGGCAGAAGTGATCCAGCTTCTTATGTTGTAGGATAATAGCACACGACACAGTATGATGGGGGCAAAGTGGGCACAGGGGGTGGGTGGGGATGAAAATATCGCGGGCCTATCCTGCATCCAACACCATGCAGGTGATTATATACTCACACATATACGTATCTAAAATACATACGTGCATATATGCTAAATGAACATATACCTTAAGTGATCTGAATTCTCATTGTATGGATGAGAAATGGGGGCTCAGAGAAATTAAGTGACTTGCTCAAGGTCACACAGCTGGTAGAGCTGCCAAGATGGGATTTAACCGCAATCTAGCATTTTATCCTTCACCTATTTCCAGGTTCTATATGATCTAAGGAGTGAGGAATCAAACTCAGACCGAGAAGCTTATCATGGAGAGCTGCGTCTCCTACCTCTCCCCTTCCCCCTCTGTCTCCCTTCTGACAGGAACAGCAACTCCCTACTGTTTTTATTTTTTTTTAAACCACGTTATTGAAATATGATTGATTTATGGTGATGGTTTCGCGGGTGTATACTTGTCCTCAAGTTCAGTTGCTTTTAATGTTTAATGTTTCTTCTTGGATCTTTCTGCAAGGCAGCTAAATAACACGCCAATGCCGTTGGTTTTTTTTTTTTTTTTTTTAAATCTTTTAGAGTATCTACCGACGTCCTCTCCTGGAAGGCTGAGGATTCTCCGTCTCAACCCATCCCCTACAATCTCCTCC
Organism: Eonycteris spelaea; assembly: GCA_003508835.1. Lineage (NCBI taxonomy): Eukaryota > Metazoa > Chordata > Mammalia > Chiroptera > Pteropodidae > Eonycteris > Eonycteris spelaea. The sequence continues at coordinate 2,800,857 of PUFA01000056.1, forward strand.
TAATACCCCTACAGAGACATATCATAAGCTCTGTTTAGCTCAATGCGTAAGATTTAAATCATTACAACTAAGAGAATATTATCCACAGCTGAACTGTAAAGTGTAGTATGATATACATTTCATTGTATAAACTTTGTTTTCTCTGGAGTTAATAATTATAATTTTTTCTCATTTTTGTTGCTTATTTCATTTTCACTAACGTATTCTTCTGATGGAGGAAGGGACATGGCCCTTCATGGTGGAAGGACGCGTCTGTCCCTCAGATAGGCTATTCACCTTAGAGAACTTCCAATGGCCGGGATATTCCACTTTAGGATTAAACGTACAATTACTATGAAGGCAGGGTGAGAACTGCTTGTAGGAATAATGTATAAGGTCAAGTCGGAAACACGATGTACTAATATTAAATAATAGCGAATGTCAACTCTACTTGAAAAATAAAAATTAGAAAAGAAAAGCTTGTGGCACTTGTCAAGTTAAAAAAAGAAAGAAAAAGAAACAAGAAACACTACGCGAAGCAAAACCTTACTCCTCCGGGAACAGCCCGTTCGCTTACCTCCCTCGAATCCAGTGCCCCCCAACTCCTCAGGCAGAGCTGTCCTTTCTCCTCACTCTGTGCTCCTCACTCCCTCTCCACTCCCCGGGGGCTGCCCCGATGCTCCCCTAGGATAGTTAAATGTACACGCTAGAATATGAAACCTTGAAGGTGAGACTCTGCCATACTCCTTGTTAGATACCAGAGTCGGAGGAGGAGGAGGAATCAAACGAACCACCATAACCAAAATCGGTGACTGAATTTGAAAAGCATACCTAGCCATCTACAAAAATACTGACTGTATCTTAGTGTATGAGTACCTACGTATACTATATGAAAATATTATGTGGTGTTAACATCAAATTAAATAAAATGTTGTGCTGGAATTTGATTTATTAAAGAAATAATCTATTTGGACTACTTTGAATTGAATCTGTAGCTAATATTCTACCCATAGCCACTTTGAATTTGCTCTATAAAAGGCCTGAACAGAATTCCATCTTAATGACATTATTTAAAACTACCATGGCCATCACGAAGGGAGTAGGGAGTGTCTGAGTCAGAGGCTTTATATTTCAGAGTAATGCAAGGAACTCTTTCAGACTCACCCAACCGGCTGCTAACTTCCTCTATGAAGAGAGTAAGGTAAATATTTCTGAAGCCCACAACTTAAAGCCTGGTCAGACACTTTGAATGAGAGAGAAAGGGGAAAACGAATGAATCATGGCTGCTTCTCTGTATCTGAGCGTCTAACCTCATCAAACATCAAAATCGTTGCCTGGTCCTGTTCTCAGCTTCTCTGTCTTGTGGCTCGTCTGTGGCCGACTTAATGTGGTGTCACAGGGAGGATGGCAGGCACCACCTAGACAGAGGACCAGAGCCCAGTTCAGCACTTCTGGTTCCATCTTTGGATGGAAAAATAGCATTTGGGACAGTCTGGGAAAATCTAGATTCTACATTTCCAGTGTTCTTATTTAAGGCATTATGAGTTGAAATATACTAATTTTTGAGATGAGTATTGAACTCCGTTAATCGCACAATGAAGTGTCATCTGATTAGGGATTTATCAAAATTTGGGATGACGCTTTTGATAGAAATGGAAAGATTTAAAAATGCTTCTCTAGGGAAGTAACTATTATGACATTTAACTTATGTGATAAGGGTAAGAATGAAACACGTTCAGTAGAAGTTTTCCACGTTTTCCTCCAATATGTGTGTTTTGGTTTGGTAGATATAAGAGGCTTTTTTTTCTTTCCCCCTTTCAATCATGTACCATGAAATGTGGTTATTTTTTCTTGTATAGAGAAAATAGTTTGACCAAATATTTAAGGCACATAATTTTCAATTAAGTATAATAACATTGGGTCTATGAAATAGTATCATTATATGTTTATGTTTTAGTGAATGTGTTTTGTCCCTGGTTTTGCTTATAATTTATTTATAAATGTTTTTTTTCTTTTTATTAAGCTTAAAAAATGCTCTAGTGAGAACATAGTTATTCTTTTGTTTTGACATAAATGGTAGGTCGACAACTGGAAGGCAGGGGTAAAACATTTCTTAGATTAAAATATACCATAATTAAGCAAATAGGTTTCAGGCTTCCGTGAATTTTTAGGTCCTCAAGTTTTCTGTTTGAGATTTAAAAACCTTCATGAGTTGTGTTAACTTGAAAATTATAAATTAATTACATATCTATCTATTAAGCTACATTATTTATATAAGGGACATTTTTAGTGAAATGAAAAATGAATCAAAAGCCAAGTTCTTAAGATATGAAAATAATTTTCCTTCATTGCTATGTCCAGACAATGACATACAAGGTAATGTCATACTGATATCTTTTCTGTAGCTTAAAGTAATTTATTTTCCTTTTCACTTTTCTTTAGTGATTTAGTTAGGACCCAAATCATTAGGTATGAATTGATGGCTTGTTTGAATTTTGTTTATTTTATTGGTGTGTTGTTTATATTTCAAAGAGTTGCTGTGAAAAGTAATTGTAGGAAAAAGAAAAATATCTCAGTTTTGGTACCAAGTTAATATTCATTTATCTGTCACCTGATGAAAACCTGGGTGTAAAACAATTAAGTCAACCTTGAATGTAGTTATCTATTTGCCAGTGGGATTCGGACTTCATATCAGATGAGAAGAAAAGAATCTTGCTTTCATTTCTGGAAACTACAGTACACCTGCATAAAGATTATAAAATCAATTATGTGAGGTGAACATACCTTTTGGTATTTATTTTCTAAGTGCATGTTTGTACACGAATGCTTAAAGATACATTATCTCCTGCCATTTATCATTTTAAAAGCCATCACCTGAGAATTCATAATGGTGTAGTAACGTCTCCGTTCATGTTTCTCTGTAATGATTATTTTTCTGGTGTGGTTTCTCTGCCATAAAACTTACCTAAGTGACAAAAATATGTACTCGATTGCTTGCATACACAAGATCCTTTGTAGCTTCTCTTCTCTTAATATGATTATAATTTTGTGGAAAGTCACCAAGATGATTAAAAGATTAAACACTTAAAATTTGTGATTCTTACTTAGAAAGTGATTTAAAAATGACTTTGAAAAGGTTCTTTCACTCCAGGGAGTAAAATAGTAAAACAGCTTTGTAAACCAACAAGACAAATTGGAGCCTGACCAAAGAAAAATGTATCGAAAAGCATGTTCTTGTGCTTTGGGTTATGATACTACCACGTAGCTTCCAGACCACAATGGACCCACAAGGCAGGTTCCTAAACAGGGTCATTTAAAAATCTTTCAGCCCCCCCCCAAATAATAATAATAAAGTAAGTAAAGTGAAATCTTTCAGGTCTTATTTGAAAGAGTCTAGTCCACATTATATCAAATATATAAAATATACCCACAATCCTCCATGGTATGTAATTTTACCATAAATAGTTGGAAAGGATTATTATAATTTTGCATTTTTTTAAATTTTGCATTTAAACTTACTTTTAAAGAGCGATTACTTTTATTTACTATGATTTTCAGCAATCACTATAAAGTTTAGAGAACTGTTTCAAGAGAATCTAGCACACAATTTCTCCTTAAAATTAAGGGACTTTTTATGTTTACTATTCTTAACATAAAAATCATCTTATGCTTCAGTTTCATATATTTACTTGTATACTTACCAATTTCTATTTTATGTCTTTATATTTTAGAAGCAATATTTATCTTTCAGATGTAAAATATAAAAGTTTGGGGGCCTCAGCACTGCCCATATCACTCACTGGATTCTATAAAAAATCAATTAAAATTTTTTTCTGGGCAGCTATTAAAAGAACACATATATTCTTTCATGGCATCAAGGGTGTGTGGAGTATGAATGATTTTTCTCACTGGAGGCCTAACTGAGGCGTGAGACCTCTAGGGAATTGAACGTAGCAGAATTAGACCTATAGCCTCGTTTATGGCCTTGTCTTCAATGACGTTCTCACCACTATAATATTGGTATAATATTGGTTTCTCATATTTCGCTTTGGAAATATCTAATTTGTTACTTTTCAGGACAGAACAGATCATGACCATTTTCTAGAGAATAATTAATGTACTAGCTTTAATTCATTGACTGTCTACAATGGGTCAGGCATTCTGTAGAGTTGTTTCTCAATTTTTTTTTTTAAAAAAACTAAGCTCCCCATTCGATAAAATAGAAATCAAAAATTGTTAACGTCACTTTTAATTTGAAAGACATTAAATTTTTGTGACCTCAACGAAGTCAGCACAATGGCAATTTTAGAATATTCTGGTTTCAAATCACATGTCTCTCCCTCTCCTGACTGTCTTCCTTTTCCACTCCTGCCCTGGTCTCCTGCCCCAAATGCCCTGATGCTGTGGTGTGGCTCTCCTACAGGGGTAAGAGTGGAAGGACTCATGTTTTTGTCCTTTAAATTGATCATCTCACTGAATAAGACGAAACTTAAGAGGTTGGAGATGTTAAAGACTTGACCCAGGTCACATAACAATTAGCAATGGGGTCCACATTCTTGGAACCTGTCACATCATTGGAGATTATATCACAGACTATTCAGGGGAATGTTCTGGAGTATCCATGTTAATCCGTTTAGTCTGAGCCAACCCTGATTGTGATATTGGGATCAGTTTGAGTATTGTGGAGAAAGGCTGTAAAGAAATACCAAAGTGATTCCTGAAAAATTCCACAGTGGGGGGCAGCTGTCTGTTTCAAAAAAAATTATCAAGAATTTAAAGATAATTCATTTTTGTCCTGGATTCTAAATTTGCTATTATACTTTAGGTTCTCTAGTAAGAGATGGACTTTTGTGTTGGAAAGCAGTATGCATATTAGTGATACATAATGTGGTAATCACATGCCCATTCCAAATATAATCCTAAAATGGTCTGAAAAGAATAAATACGCTTATAGGACCAGGGATGCATAATATTTGAAGTTAAGATGGTCCTAAATATTGTTAGGACATACAATCGCTCTAAGAATGTGTATAGAGGCTACACTGGAGTTAAGGAAATGGTGTATTAAATCTTCACATGTCATCATTTAAAAATTACTGATGATTTTGAAAACAAGAATGATAGCCTGTCTAATATAATGCTTATTTTACTGCAAAGAGCACATTTGCTCTATTTTCACTTAGAAAGGTGAGGCGATTTGAGAATACGCCCCATGAATGTGTCTGCTTAGGACTTGAAAATGGAACTATCGAGGGCCACTGAAGATAGAAATGCCACATCAGGAAGAAGAGAGAATAAGTCCTGGGTGTAAATATGAGAACATAGGCAGAAACACGTAAACATTGCACCAAAGAATATCAGTGTAAAAAAATATATGAAAGCTGCCCCTCCGGCCGTCGTCCTGAAGCTCGATGACTCAGTGTCTCCCTGTGTGTCCCTGGCTCTCCTTGAGCAGCTGCCCCAGCGGCGGAGCTCAGACTGACTCTGTCAGCAAGTGAGTTTGAACATGGGCCCTTTAAGAGGGAGGTCTCTGCTTCCCTGAGCCCTCTGTCTTACTCAGCTGCACCTCCACTGGCATTCACAGCTATCAGTTGTGGGGACTTCTTTTCTCAGCGTTGGAACCCTGGACTGGCGAGCCCAGTGTGGGGTCGGGACCTCTTGCTCCTCAGGTAGGGGATGGGGCTCTGCATAGCTCTCCTGAGTTCATGACCGCCACACGTGGTTCTGAGACTGAGTCAACCAGGTGGTTTCACTTCTCCGCCCCTTTACCAATTTGAGGTGACTTCTTATTTTTGTCCCGAGTTGTAGGGAAAGTTTTTCTGTTCAGCCATACCTCAGGTGATTTCACGTGCTGGTTGCTCTGTAGTTTCATAATAATTTTGGTGTGGTCCTGAGAGGAGGTATACACAGCCTCTACCTTCTAGGCCATCTTGACTGGTCCCCTTAAATTTCCATTCTTACCTTTAAGATCTTCAATTCCCAGAGTAAAGGAAAAAGGGAAACTTTTTTCTTATTACAGTATTCTAGATTGCTTAATATAATTTTCTTAATATAATTTTTTTTAAAAAATCATACTTACTGTTCTGATTTTTCTGATCAGCCTACTTAGAAGTAGAGAAGAGACCAGAGAGAGAAGGGGACAATAATAATATTCTCTTTCACTTGTCTAGACCTTTATTGTTTACGAAAAACATTTCACAACAACACCTCATGTGTGAGATGGGTAAGACCTTTATATTACAGATACAATAACTAAAACTCAGAGCAGATACATGACTGGCCTGAAGTCATGCAGTTAGTAAGAAGCAGAATTGGATCATCTCTTCTAACCTAGTATCATAAATTGCCTCTTTCTAATTGCTCTGTTTTTATTAAGATTTATATATATTTTCAAGTTCCAAATGCATGGAACTGTCAGTGCCAAGGAAGAGATTATCGTGGGTGAAGTTAACGGGAGAGATAGTATTTATGCATTTTCTTGGCCATTTTACCCTAAATCATACCATCTCCTGTGCCAAAACAAATTTCCTAATGATATGTGTGGAAAGGAGAGGAGATAAAATGAAGGAGAAGAGGTGGTAAGGAGATGAGGCAAGAAAAGAGAGAAAAGACAGAGAATGAGAAAAAAGATCAAGACAGGGAGCTCTATTTTTCCATTTTGTCTACTGTCAATGTCAAAAGCAATAACATTGGCTGGGAGAGCCTGATTAGAACTCAAATCTTGGGGAGCTGTGTTTGCTGAAGCACCTTGCTTCTCTGAAGAAGAATGGAAGAAATTGTTTCATGCACAATTCAGTTTATGGCAAACATAAGAGGGACAGCTTCTCCACTTTGTGTGTGTGTGCGTGTGCACACGTGTGTGTGTGCACGTGTATGTATGTGTGTGTGCATGTGTGCGTGCCTTTCTCCACTTTGTGTGTGTGTGTGTGTGCACATGTATGTATGTGTGTGTGCGTGTGCATGTGTGCGCTTGCCTGTGTGTGTTTAAAGCCGTCTACAAATGCTCAGAACTCTTGGAGAAGTCTTGCTGTTTCTCCTCATTTAACTGTGAGTCTTCCAAAAAAATAATATATATACATATATATTTATCACCTGGTTGGTTGCTCGAGGAGATAGTTTTAGAGTGTTGGAAACAAGAATGCAGAACCAAAGGAACTTTTTTTGTTCTGAGTTAGTTTGATGGTTACGTCCAAGGCTGGAGACATGAAGCTTTGAGTTGAAAAAGTAAAAGAATATAAAAACCATCATATTAATTTCCTCCTTGTTCTCTAGGCTGCACTCCATTTCGTGATGGCCTCCCTTGCCGCAGAAAATGCAGGATTTTGCTTCAACCTGTTCGAGAGTTGGATAGCAATCATACAGATGGCAATGTCTTCTTCTCCTCTCTGAGCATCTTCACTGCCCTGGCCATGATCCGCTTGGGAGCACGGGGTGATGCTGCTTCTCAGATTGATAAGGTCAGTTCTGGTTGTGGCTTCTGCAATGAATCCTTAGGGCAAATTTTTGTCCCTGAGAGGATATTTTACTGCAATAGTCACATGTAAACGAAGACATCTCAGTGAGCCCCACTCTGGATATGAAGAGGGCACGGAGCTCACGGCATTTGTTTCTTGGCTGGAACACAGCAGAAATAGTTCCAGAACTGCAGCTTGGGCTCTTTTCCTCAGTGCTGTGGTTCTCGAAGTGTGTTTCCCAGACCAGCTGCGTCAGCATTACCTGGAGGAGAACTTGCTAGAAATAAAAAGGCTTGGGCTCCCAACTAACCTATTGAATCATACACCCTGAGGATGCAGCCCAGTGAACTGTGTTTTATTAAACTCTGCGGGTGCACACAAAGTTTGAGAACCACTACCTGAGTAGATAAGAAGGAGAAAGAAGAGCTCCAAGGAGATACCAATGAGGTCCTAGTTTAAACAGTAGTAACCTGGGAACAAATGACATAATAGTTCACACTTTCTCTCCTTTCTCTTAAGAATGTGTCATTGAAATTCAGTAGCAAACAACCCAGTGGTCCAGACAGTACATAGAAGCCATTGCCATCCCTTTCTGCCACCGAGTCCTCCGTTACGTTAGTTCATGAATGAATGCAAGAGGAAGGTTGTCCTGTTGTAACCTTTGACACCTAAACACTTTTCAAAGATTATTTGTGTAGATAATTTAAGCTGGAATATTTCTTTTCTCTCCCTAGCTTTCTCTCTCTGAATATTTGTAGCTGGGGAGTAACCACAGAGTCTAAGAATACCATTTTTCCAAGTGCTGGAGTGATTCATGACCCCAGTGCAGTGAACACGTCACTTTCATGGGGTGATAGTAACAGCTGACCTCTCAGAATTTCATGGGTCAGGCTTTGGGATAAGCTCCATAGATATCTTACTAGATACAATAACACAGAAGTAGGTAAATTACCCCAATTTATGCATGGGTTGCCATGCCATCCCTGTGCTGGTAATGGTAGATGCTGCATGCAATTCAAACTCAGGGTGATCTCCGAAAGCGGGTTTCTTAACCACAGTCCTACTGACGTTTTGGGCCAGAATAATTCTTTGTTTTGAAGGACTGTTCTGTGCATTGTATGTAGGAGGTTTAGTAGCTTCCCTGGCTCTTCCTACAAGGTACCATCGGCACACTTCACCACAGTCGTGACAATCAAACATGTCTCCAGCCACTGCCATGTATCCCCCAGGGGTCAGAATCAACCCCCAGTTGAGAACATTTGCCCGAAAACTACCAAAAGGAAATGATAACCCAAAGAGCATTATCACAAAGCCTCAGTATTTTGAAGTTAATATATTTTGATAAATAAATATATAAAGGCATTGGAAAAAGTCTAGCAACTAATAAAAATCCATTCATTAATAAAAATACATAATATTTAGAACAAATGAGGCACTTGGCATCATAAACAGAACACTGGTCTGTGGGGTTTGGAAGATTAAATCCGAATTTTGCCTCGGAAAATGAGTTTATCTTTGTGGGCCTCGATGTCCCTTACCTGCAAACCTAGGGGGTCGATTTTCTGATATCTAATTGAAGAAAAAATAGCTTAAAGCTTGTTCCTATCTAGTATGTTAACAATGGTGTGTAGCTCTGCACCGGCGACAAAAAGCGGGTCTTTAAACACAACAGAAGACACAGTTGTTTCTTACTGTGCAATGTCAGGTCAGGGACATTCTCTGGTCGTTGCTTGTATTCATTTGCTGGTGTCTCTTGCCCCTGGGAGCCGGAGGAGCTGGGCTCAGCGCTCGGGGGAGATGGCCACAGTGAATCCAAACAGCTCCAGTCTGCTGAGGTCTCTTCTGTCATGGTCACTGTCCGTCAGTACCTGTCAGTACTTTTGATAACTCTTGCGATTTACCTCAACCACTATAAGAAATACGCAAGAGAAATGGCAACTACAGACACAAAAACATTCACATTAATTTATTTGTACAGATTTTAGTCCTCTGCAAAACACTTTCTTGGAATACTTTTTCAGCCCTGCCCACCCTGTCCCAGTTAGTGTCTCTTTGCAATACCTGACACTCGACAACTGTTGGTCACACATGTAATATTTTTAGATAAATCCGCTCCTAATCGATTTGTTAAAATTTATGGCATCTACCTTTATGTTCCTTTTAAGCATAACCGTAGACCAACAGCTTTTTTTTTTCTGATGCTCAAATGGTCACAGTTGGGCCAGTCCAAATCCCTTTAAATTTTTCCTTTTTAAAAAATCCTTCCAGACGACTCTCAAATATCTTTGCTTACTGACAATAAGGTGTTCTAGACCAGATAGAGTGCGATAGAAAATCAAGAGTTGATTTCAATTGCAGATCTGCCATCACTAGCACAGATGGCATGGCAACCCATGCACCAAATCAGGGTAACCTTACCTACTTCTGTGTTAATCTGAGTGTAGAATAAGATACCTGTAGAGCTTATTGCAAAGCCTGCATAGTAACAATTATTAGAATAATGAGGTTGTGTGTGAGACCCATACCGGAAAAGACAAACCTAAAACTACTTAATTTCAAATAATTACAGGATCGTGAATTCTGTCTCTCAAGTCCCAATTTAGCTTCATACTTCGGATTTCCTAGAGAGCCCATAAACTCTTCTCCCTTAAATGCCTCGGCACCCACGTAGTCGGCCCTGATCTTGCGTTCCACTTGATGAAACAAAGTTTTTATTTTTTATTTGACTCTTTTCCATCCTTGCCAGGTTTAATCAGTGAGGAATTATTAAATCACTCCCAAGAAGGAGCAAACTAAAATAAACACATTTTGTTTGCAGTCACTGATCGATTTATTAACTCTTCCAGTTTGTGATCCTGTCTCCAAGGAATCATCTGTTTTAACCAAGTCAGTAGGGTAGCTGCATGTTTCCTTCCTACTCTATATGCATGCACACACACACGCACACGTGTGCACACACGTCTATACACAGCACACACGTATGCACACATGCACGCATACATGCACGCTCACAAACGCACTGAAGTCTCCGAGCCTTGCTTCGCCTCCTCAGGCCCCTTCTTGTTCAGCGCGGCATGCTAACTGCTGTCCTTGTCCCCGTGTGCAGGTGCTTCACTTCAATGCTGTCTCAGGACATGGAAACTCCTCTAATGCTCAGGTAAAAACATATTCTTTTAGAAAAAGAGACCATGAGACTAAATTTAGAAAAACGACTGCCTCACTGACATATTTAATGCTGCTGTCTATCCTTTTAAGGCAAAGGAACAAATCTCATCAGACCTTCACACTGTGGTACCTTAAATACAACTTTTGATCATTTACTTGTTAATGATCAATTTACCAATATTTACTTGCGTGTTGGTTGGATTTTGGCAAGATAGTATGGAATTAAATGTTTTGCTTTTGTCTTTGATATTCACAGCCAACTTAACAATTTTAAAATAAGTTATTTAGTACACATATGAGGCAAATTTATTGTCTTCTGTTAATAATTTTATTCTAAGGTTAATTTTTAAAATAATGCATTTAGAAAGATATTTTCATTTATTTATTGCTTTAATTTTTTTCTCTTTTTGAAAATTTATTTTAAATTTTAAAAAGTTAGACATTTATACAATCCATAAAGTGATCCTCCTCCTCCTTAGCATCCATCTGGCACTAAGCAAACCCTTTATTTATTTATTCTAGTAAATCTTTTAACTAATTTTGATCACAGACATTATTATGAGAAAGAGTAAAAATTATTGATGTATGTGGCCTTGTTTGCTGCTTTTACAATGTTATTATTTTTCAATTCTTTTATGCATGTTTTATGTTCTGTGTAAGAGTATGCACATCTTTGCAGTCCAAGAATAAATTTTTATAAATCTTTTTAATAACAGCAAGGAATCCAATCTCAATTGAAAAGAGCTCTCTCCAACATAAACGCATTCCACAAGGACTACGATCTCAGCATTGCCAATGGTCTCTTTGTGGAAAAGGGGTTTGACATTCATCGGGTAAGTTCTGCCTCCTGTCTTAGAAGGTTATTGCTATTCTGACCTCAGTCGTGTTCCATCCAGCATCTGAACAAAGGCTTGCATCTTTCTACTGAGCCATACAAGGTGATTGCTTTTTTGTCGTTGCTACTCATTGTCTCCCCAGGTGTCTTCAAAGTAGCACCACCCGTTTTCAAAGTTCCAAGACAGAGGAGAATTTGTCCCCTGGCAGTGACGTGGAGCTGTAATTGGGGTGGGAAGAGCAGACAGCCTATTAGATTGTCCACGGGCAGCAGAGGACAAAAATCTGTCCCTTTTTCCTGTAAACTCTGTGTCTGCTGGGATAATTTTGGGACTCTCCAGTGCTGAGTTCACCTCCTTTTTTTCTCAGCTATGCCCTTTATTCTCTCCTTCCGACACTAACTTACTTATCCTTTCAGTTTATGAAAGAGTTTCTGGTAAGAGGCACATCCGGATAAGGCCAGCAATGGCAAAGGACCAGCTCAGACTTGACACAGAGGTGGAGAATGGGTTCTCTTGGGGTCAGCAGACTGAATTTGAGGGCTACTCTATGGTGTTTATATTACGAATTCATTCATCATGGCATTTGCTTACCAAAAGACCAATGAGACCCAGAATGCACTTTATATGCTGCGATGCTCAACCCACGCATCGCCATGACAACCAGAAGCTGGTTAGCGCTATTCGAACAGACACAAGGGCCGCGATTCTCTGGGAAAGGTTTTGCCTTTCTTTTAATTTTCCACTTCTCAACTATAAAAGTCTGGGCTCATATTCACTTGCATCTTTCCAGCTCTTTGTGTTCTGCCCAACCATGATTGTGTCCTGTCTGTCACCCACTCAAATTCTTTGCTCCTTTCCAGCACCACTCCCAAATCCTTTGGCATCCTGACAATTAGGAAGCATTAGGCCACTTTGTTTATAAATCTTCCCGGAAGGATCCCGCACAAGCATCACAGGGGGCCTTTCCCTCATATGTTCACCTTCATATTTTGGGCCCCTATTCCCACACATACTGCAGTGTCCTTGAGGACCGTTCGCCCTCTTAAACTGGGAGTAGGTGTGTCTGCCATCACGCTGCTTCGTGTACTGGTGCTCTGTGTTCGCGTGGAGCAGTGTACCCAGAAGCACAGTAAAGGCGAGATCTGATCAAGGACATGGAAAGTGGAGACACTGAGAGTTTGGTGACTTGAAGAAGTTGATGATGCTGGCAGTGCAGTTTATACAGCAGTTGATTCTTACAAAAGCTATGTACTTTATCTTCATTAAATGTGTGGGAAACTGAAGATTAGCATGTAGAAGGCCAATGTCAGACTTCATTCAGGTGTTTTAAATGTAACTAGTGCTCTTTCCACTACACCCTGATGACCTTTGGATATTTTCAAAGCGAGAAATGAGTAGCATAGTCTAAGCATCACGATACCATAATGGAGCTTCGATTAGCAAGAGCGATTTATTCTTTAACTTAAGACAAAAGAAAAGAGAAAACTTGTTTCTTGGTCACAAGATGGGGAGCTATCAGTTAGCCCCCTTTCCTTATAGTAACACACGTGCTCAAAAATCTTTCATTCAACAACTCAGCCAGGCGACTGCCAAGATGTAGACCACAGAGAAGAGTATCACCCAGGCCACTGAATGCGGAGGGCAGTGCCCGACTTCTGGTGGGAAGAAGAGAGGACCATGGCCAATAAGAACACAAGAACTCTTAGAGGAGTATTCTTTCCCAATCTGAAACCCTGCAGGACTCCATGTAATCAAGGGGCCTCCATCACGACCGAATCACATATTCGTTTTTTCAAAGGCTGTAATGGAAATACCTCCAGTTTAAGAGTCAAGTTTACCTGCATCCCAACTCTGTCACTTCATTGCTCTGGGTCCTTCAAGAATCAGTTGCTATGTCTGGACTTCAGTTTCCTTGTTGCTAAAATGAGAGAATTATACTAAATAGTCTCTATGGCTCTGAACCTTTAAGGTTTAACTTGTAATTTTGAATCTTTGATATGTATTGAAAATGAAAATTATGCATAGTATTGCTGTGGCAGCTAAAACTAAAGTGGCACCAATGTACCACTTTCATTCAATATTCGACAACCATTTCCTGAGCGCTGACCAAGTGCCAAGAGCCATGAAAGATACGGTGGGGATGCAGAGATGAGTAAGGAATTCAATCTTGGCTTACCATTCAGAAACCAATAAATACAATTCACTACATTGAGAAATTAAAGGAGAAAGAACTTAATAGCGATTCAATAGATGCAGAAAACAAAATTCTTACAAACCAGAAAGGAAATTTGCTACATAAAATATTCTTGGTAAATACCAAATGTTTTTGTCCTAACACCGAGAAAGACAAGGAAGTTTTCTGTAACATTTCTGTAAATATTTTACTGGAGTCATTCATAATATAAACATTAAACTGGAAGTCACGGACAGGAAGAAGAAGATGTAAAATGTATTTGGATTGGAGAGGAGGAAATAAAACCATTATTGTTCATAGATAACAATTGTGTATGTAGAAAATCTAAAAGATTTTATAAATCAATTATTAGATTTAATAGTGAACTTAGCAAACTTAACATATAAACTTATTTAAAATAAAAAATAGTAACATCTACAGTGTAATTCTAAAACATCAAATACTTAGGAATAACCAATGAAAGTTGTTCACGAAAACAAAAAGTTGCTAAGAGAAATTAAAGAAGAGTTTAAAAACAAAGGAAACATCTTGTTTAGGACTAGAACGCTTAATATTATAAAGATGTCTATTTATTTGTAAATGTAAAGCAATCGAATTTTTGGGAAATTGACAAGCTGATTTTAAAAGTTATATGGAAAGTCAAAGAATTAAGAAAAGTCAAGACAATTTTGAAGAAAAGAAAAAAAAAACCCAGAAGACTTACATTATAGAAATGTAAGGCTTAAAATCTACAATAATTAAGATTTTCTGGTATTTTTGCAAAGATAGACAATAGACCAGTGGAGCATAGTAGAGAGCTCTGAAACAGACTCACACATAGAGACTTGATTTATGGTAAATGTGACTCTGCAGAGTAATAAGACAGGATGATGTTTGTAATAAATGATGTTGGTTTAACTAGCTATCCATATAGAAAAATGTTCCTTGACACCTATCTATATACAAAAAATCAGTTCCAAGTGGATCATAGATATAAATGTGAATGGCAAAATAATAAAATGTTTAGAAGATAAATACAGATTATTCTTATGACCTTGTATAAGCAAAGATTTTTTAATCTTTGTTTTAGGATACATAAAGCACTAATCATATAGGATAAAGCAGACAGGATAAATGGCATTAGAAGTAAGAATTTATTTTCATTAAAGGATACCATAAAGAAAGTCTAAAGGCAAACCACAGTGACAGAACATAATTGCAGTACATTTAGACAATAAAACACTGATATCCAAAACCAAAAACTCCTTTAAAAAAATAAGAAAAACACAAAGAGCTCAGCAGAAAATCTCGAATTGACATTTTTACAAAAGAACATATTTAAATGGCCAATAGACATATGGACAGTCAACCTCAATAGTTTTATTCCTTGTCACTTACATTTCATGTATCCTTTAAGGGACATAAGTAACAGTTCTTGAAGAAAAATTGGCAAGACATACTAGCTGGACTAAACAAATATATGCATCACACACACACATGCAGATGGACACACACAAATGCAAATTCTTGATGGCCCAAAGCTCTTCTAGAATTTCCTGAAAGTGTTGACACCTTACACTTATGGACTTCCCTGGCCAGGGACTTATTCTTAAAACTACTCTTTGTAACCAGTGTCAGAGTGGGTGGGTGGATGAATAGATGAATTAATCAGGAGATAAAAGAGCCTTATTCACAGAAATTACACAAAACTCACAGAGGTAACCTCATCCTGCAAGCAGACGGTGAATAACTAACCAATCCTCATTATTAAGGTTGAAAATCCTATAAAATTGATCAAGATACCTTCTGACAATACATATGATTTGTAATGAATCTTATTTTCCCCAATTATGAAAATTTTCCCCTCAAAATGTATATGTGTATATTTGTTGTATTGCTGTTGTATTGATAGATTGCCACAATTTTTTTCTATTAAAAATAATTAATATCTCCTGAACACCTATTATGTGCAAGGCAATGCACCAGGTAGTGAGAATACAATAATGAGTAGCATGTATATGACCCTGACTTCACAGAATTTACTGTCTTGTGAGGGGCTCGGGAAATCTCACATGTAAGTCAGATGCAGCATGATAATAGCTGGTCAGAAAATGAAAGAGATTGAACTGTTAGAGAGGGCACAGGGGCTCGGGGAAGACGTCTTTCAAGGAGAGGCATCTCTGCTGGGAACTAGAAAATGAGTAAGGCATAACCATAACTATGGGACATTCCAGGTAGAAGGAATGCTGTTGACAAGCCTCCAGGGTGAGGACACATGGCACTTCTGAGGAGCTATCAGTAGTTGGGATGACTAGAGAGCAGAGGATGAGGGGAAGGTGACTAGAAATGAGGGAGGTGGTGGGCAGATCAGCAAAAGCCTTGCAGGCCAGGTCCAGGCATTGGGCTTTATCATGAGCAGCCTTGAAGGGTGGTCAGTAGGAAGCAACGTAGACTAGATCAGAAAACCGTTGAAGTATTTATGGTGAGAAGAGAACACAGGTAAAACCAAGGGGTGGGTATTACCCGTAATCTCTGTTGGTCTCCTCGACCCATTTCAAGTAAATTTAAGGTAACATATAAACCATGTTGCTTGCTAAGCAAATTCCAGTTCAAGTTCTCCAGCTTCCCTTCCAGACGTGTTTCATATTTCCAGCCATGTTTCCTCGTCTTTGAGGCAGGAGTGAGACTTGAGTAGATCGGGTCGTGAGAATAAAAAGACAAATTCAAGAAGATATTTCTTATATGTTTAGTCAGTGGTGATTTGTAAATACAAGAACTGTATATTATTTATAGAGATGTGTATTATTTATATTTATAGGAGTATATTGAGTGCGCCGAAAAATTATACAATGCCAAAGTGGAATCTGTTGATTTTACAAATGCTTTAGGAGAAACCAGACATGATATTAATAAATGGATCGAAAATGAGACCAATGGTGAGTGTGATACCCAATTTATCTACAAGATTTGTCAGTTATGTGTGAATCTTGAGAACTGTCAACTTTAAAGCTAGGACTCTCCTGAACATATAAGACTCTCTTAATTCAAAGTAATGATTGCTGTTATTGAAAATTGCTTTTGTGTTGGTCTGCAGTAGTTTCAAGCAATCTTAATAATTTGAGTGCTTTATACTTTACAGAAGTCTTGTTTATTACATTATATTTTTTGATTAGAAAATAATGTGAGACAAATAGATTTTATTATGGCCATTTCATAACCTAGTGATGAGCTAAGGTAATTTACTCAATTATCCTCAACATCTCATAGCTGGTTAGTGAGCAAGGCTAAGAGTAGTTTATAGGACATTATTTTCATTCTAAAGATCAATCTGATATTTTACTGTTCTTTCTTGGACTGAAGAATCTTGTTAAAATTTTGTTGATGACATCTCACTGTCTGAGAAATATATTTTTGTATCATCGCTTTTTCTTAAGGTTGCATAGTTTGTCTTTAAGAATTCTTTTTATTTATCAAAATAATACATGTGGCACAGGAAGTACCTTCAGGAAAAAGTGCTTCTCTTTATTTGTAAGTCTCTTTCACAATCTAATAGCTAATGTTTGGTTTAGTACAAACAAATAAGGAAAATTATTAATTATTGTTTTGTAATCAACCAATTCCAAAGCTAACCATTTCTTTACCTAAGGCTTAGCCGCGATTTATGCTTTGAACAGTGTAGGTGTATTTCCTGAGTCTGGCACTGTGTTAGAAATATGAGATGTGCTTTGTACTGTTAAATGCAAACATTCAATAGCACACAATTAGTCCTGGGAACAATAATACAGCATCACGATTTTCTTTCTGTTCATCAATTCATCATTGCATCATTAGGAGGTTACTTTGATCATTAGCCACTACATATTTCAAATAAGCTATTCATAAATCAAGAGAAAGTGAAATTACTTTTGTAAATAACTGAATGGGATTCTATTTAGTGTTTAGTATTTGATGATATCAGATTACTAATACCTTTCCCTATTTAGACCAGTTATTTATTTCTGTTCCTTCCCTTTTCATGAAAATCTAGATATAAGTATTCTCATTTTGATAAGCACATGTACTCAATACTCGTCTGGGGGAACATTTCAACTTCTGCCAATGTTCCAACAAACCCACCCAAGTGGCATCATGCCCCTCATCCTCCTCTACCAGAACCATTCTTTTGCAAGGCAAATCTGATTCATCATGACCACATCCTTTCTTGTCTGCCAATGGATCCTGAACAATAAGTTTCCATTGCCTTCAGGAGAATCCAAAATTCTTGCCAGACATTTAGGGCTCTTCATTATTTGTCCTGGGCCCCCAACCACTCCAGCTTTGCTCTTTCAACAGCATCGGAACGAGTTAGGGTTTCCCAAATACACTTTGCTATTCCAGGCATCTATGTCTTGGAATAAATAGTCCCGGCTTTACGTAAGCTCTCCTTGTCCCCCAGCTTGCCCTCCGCTCAAGCAGGTGGCCCAGACAGAGATGAGTGCATCTAAGCTGTGATCCCACAGCACACCGAGCACGTGGCCATCACACCAGGATGCCACAACTGCGTGTGGTTGTTGCCCACTCTGTTCTGAAGTGTGAACCCAGTGCTGGCATGGGCCATGTCTTTCGCTGTTGTGATCCGAGTATCCAGAATGGCGCAGAGCATTGAGCAAAATCTCTTGAATGAGGAAGGAAGGGAGGACTTAGATCTTTCGACAGAATGGGTTAAATTATACTTGCAGTGCTGTGGCCTCGTCTATGAGATAGAGGCAATTCGGTGCCCACGAGCAGGGAGAGGATCTGGGAACTGTCCTCCTGGATGGGAACCCTTTTGCCAGGTTTCCTCGTCATGTGACTTTGTACAACTTACCTAACCTTCTCCACAACAGTGTCTCCAACAGGAACTGGAAATAATCACAGTGCCTGGCTCACAGGGATTTTGTGAGGATGAAATTGAATATTGCACAGAAAGTGTTTAGAAAGTACTGGACAGAGTAATTGCTCACAGATTACTACTAATATTATTATTAATATTATATGCGATAAGGAATATATGCTTATCTCACCTTTAAATTATTAAAATTTAAATTAACATTTTTTTTTCTTAATTTATTTTTCAAAAGGCAAAATCAAGAACGTTGTTCGTGAAGGCAGCATAAGCTCATCCGCGGTGATGTTGCTGGTGAATGCTGTATACTTCAAGGGCAAGTGGGAGTCAGCCTTCATCAAGAAAGAAACCATAAATTGCCGTTTCAAATCTCCCAAGGTATGGAAATCTGTTTAACTTAGATGTTTGTTGTTGTTGTTTTGCCAATACTATTTTTTTTTTTTTACAGAGATTGTGGTATTTATGTAGACACATGCTGGCTTCATCATTTCTTTACTCATTGAATCTACTGTATTAACAACATTCTATAAAATAAACTTTCTATTTTCCTGCTAATGCAGGTTATGGAACACAACTGGAGGTGTCCTGTAAACTGATATTTCTTAAAATTTATTTGAAATTGAGAAAAGTAATATAATAGGAATTTATTTTAAGATAGTTTAGTAAGCGGCTTATGTGAATAAGATATGAAAGAAAGTTTTGTGTGTGTGTGTGATTCTCACTGTGGGCTTCACAGTCAGAGTCAATATCAATAATTTTCCCTGAGTCAAAGCAAAGATATTTTCCTTTTACAATGAAAAAAGTTATGTTTAATAAAATTATGCATTTTCAAGTATTGGTTATATCTGTTTCTTTATTACTTTTTGATATAAACCACCTTAACTAATCATTATAAAACATATTGTGTGTGTGTGTGTGTGTTTTACCAGTTTGTACACAATAATCTTAGTATAGTAGAAACATCAAAGTCCTGTTCAATCTTCTATGTTGAGGTAGAGAAATTCAGGTTTAATTTTTAAGCTTAGCTTTATTTTTCAAGTGGAAAATACTATCGAAATGTTCTTTCTGCCTTTTCCCACATCAGAAGTTTAAGACACAGGAGGGCTGAATGCTGAGAGAAATCAAAGATCCCTGGAGGAGTGAGGAGTGGGGAAGGGAAGGCCACCTAGGCAGGCTGTATCCACAGGTACGGCTGGAGGAAGATATTTGGGAGGCATGTGAGAGGAAGGAGACTTGAGTAGAACAGCGA
This sequence comes from Eonycteris spelaea, assembly GCA_003508835.1. Taxonomy (NCBI): domain Eukaryota; kingdom Metazoa; phylum Chordata; class Mammalia; order Chiroptera; family Pteropodidae; genus Eonycteris; species Eonycteris spelaea. The sequence continues at coordinate 2,820,577 of PUFA01000056.1, forward strand.
CTGGCACGACCCTTAGGCTGGCTGCAGTGACTGCCCCCTGCAGCCTGCATGCAGAGCAGCGGCCAGCCCTGCCTCGTGTCCATGGGCTGCAGGGTCATAAGGAGAGCCTTGTAAAGCAAGTTTATGATGCAGGTGTCTCTATGGGAACAAAGAGAGCGGCGTAGAAATGTTTCGAAATTTGTATATGAAAAAATATATAACAAATCCTAATAAAAATGCAGCCTGTCTTGAGAGACATTATCTGTATAGTAGCAACAGGAAGGCTCTTAGGAAGTGCTAGAATTTTAGTGATGGGGCTGCGTGATGAGAACGAAGTCTAGAAGTGAGGTCTCGCTCCCCACTCTTTCCTTCAGTGCCTGCCCCAGGAGACTGCATGTGTTGGTTCTTTCCTCCAATGAAGATACACCATGCCTGTCTCCTGCTGCTTTTACTTTTGGTCCTAAAGCAGTTTTTACTTAATTATTAATACATAATAACTGGTTAAAATGATCTCCCTGTCTGTACTGTATCCTTTATCATATAGCTACAATATACAGCTTTTAATAGGCTGTGAAATCTATATCATTGATGTCAGTTTGGGTTCCATCACTTTAAAAAATGGTGAGGTGACCTCTTTGCTGCAAAGTCTTGTTTCAGTCTTTTTCATCACGGCTCCGCTGTGTGACTCCTCCCTTGCCCTAATATGGAAATGCCACATCCTGGCTGTGACACGCCAGCCCCCACTTGTACCGGGATTAGTTCAGCGGATCTGTCCCACTAGCCAGGGACCCATTTTCCTTCATGGCCCCAGGACTGTTCTTTCTGAGGTTCGAACTCTCAGTCAAAAAAGGATCCTTACCAGGGGGAAAACGGCCTTTGGCTCCAGCACAAATGATTGTCCCTCCTTCCCACGAAGAACTTGCTGTACATTTTTTACGACAGGAAAGATGACGGGTTGGCAGAATCACGATACCTTTTAGGAAAAAGATGGTTTATTACACCTCTGTGATGTTTCCAGGTCTACAAACAGTGTCTTCACGGTTAAAGCTACTGTGTTTCCCCCGGGTTAATTTAAGGGAAAATCAAATGTTTCGCAAGAATTAAAAAAATTTTTTACAAGACCTCATTCTTAAATTCTTTAACTTTTATGGGACTAGTCTGTATTTTACTTCTGATAAGAGAAAAATTTTATAGCATGGATTTTTAATTGTAATGCTATTTAATAATTGTTAATTACTTATGATATAGACATTTTTGGATAAAACACTAAGTGCAAGGCAGTGTTCCAGGTGAGAGATACAATAACTCTCATAATCTTACAATAAGCATATGCAGTAGAGACCACTGTTACCCATTCAACCGAGGAGGAAATAGAGGCACAGAGAAGTAACTCACCCAAGGCCACACAGCCTGGGAGATTTAAACTCAGGCAGTTAAAGTCTGTGCTTTAACCATTAGGATGTGTGCCAGGGTAACCACTATTGGTAACATGTCAGAAAAAAATAAAACAACAGGATCAACTGAACAAAAACTGAAACATCCTTCTTACTGCCCTTGATCAATAAGTAAAATAAGGTGGGCTTATTAAAATGTTTTTGTGACTTGACTTTCAGTGTCCCGGGAAACCAGTTGCCCTGATGTATCAAGAACGAAAGTTCAATTTGTCTGTCATTCAGGACCCATCTATGCAAATTCTTGAACTCAAATATCATGGTGACATAAGCATGTACATAATGCTGCCTGAGAGTGACCTCTCCCAGGTGAGTTAACCGCTGCCCCTTTTACTGCTGGGGAAGACTTTAAGGATGCTGTTCATTGTGTGTTCACCATCAACTCTAAGATTTCAAGTTGTTGAAATATTAGAGACTTACCCACTTATCCATTCATTTGACAAATATTTAAGGAGTATCTACTATGTGCCAGGCATTGTTATAGATGTTGAGATTGCCTCAGTTTAGCATAATTTTAGTTAAACGACTGTAAAATTAGATCCCTCTCAAATCTCAGCGATGGCGGAGAGGGCATGAGTTTAGATCTTCTTTGCCCTTGGCGATGAAAACTGTCTTTCACGTATTATTGAAATGTTGATAGACTGAGCATCTTCAGGCAGGAATGATATGGAGTTTTGAAGTCCCAGCCCTTTGAGAATGAAAATGTGTGGTCTCACTCTGTGCTGCTGTGTGTCCAGGGAAAACAGAGGTTCGAGACTTCCCTGTGACTAATGTAGCAAAAGCAACAGACCAGCACAGAGCAGGGGACAGACCGTGGTGGCCATGGAGGCCAGACATCCTCACTATAGCTCAGATCCTGATATTTTTTCAACCCTCTGTCCTCTTCCCCCCCCCCCTCCGTGAATTTGGCCACCTGAGTCTGCAGCCTGCAGTCCCAGAAGCCTGGATCTCATTTCCTTTTTCCATACTTCCAATCAAAACGACTATTTGTTGAGCCCTACTATGTGCCAAGCCGGCCATGTGCTCTGCGCTTCATTTGTATTATCTCGTTTGACATGAACAGCAAGTGAAATGTCACCAAGTTGGCATTTTAAAATTTAAAGTGTGAAAATGTAAAATATTGGTACTCATTACATAAGTCGCTTGATGATCTTTGTAACAATGAGATTTTTGCACACATCAATTATTTTACTTCAAATAATCTGCAATGACAGAAAAAGTAGCTCAGATAGAACAAGCGGCAGGTACCTCAAAAGAAATTTGTTCCTGTATGTATTGTCTGAGTTTTCTTTTTCTGTAATAGACTGCCCTAATTGTGGATCAGATTAGTATAAGTCTACATACGTATTGAGTCCTACATAACTAAATAATAATGAGGCAGTTGGCTTCGCAGTGGACTAAATGAGAAAACAATTCTAACTCAGAAGAAAAGGTTATTACAGATTAACCTCAAACTGGGTAATTGACACACAGAACATTTAAATGAGACTAAATTTGATTATGTAAATTTAGATTCTCATTAAGAATACAGGTACGGTTGAATGTCTGTGAAAACTCTGTTTAGGATCCCAGTGAGCCTGAATTTGAGAACAACTGCCCATACCTAAGATTTGTCAATGATGTGCATCAAACATCTTTCTGTTATAAGTCTGGAATCATCTTCAACCTTTCTCAGGAGTTGGTGAATTTAAAGTGTGAGTCATTTGAGGCAGCAGTGGTGATGGAGAGAGAGACCTGGGCTCCTGGCTGGGCCACCAAGGCTCCTGACTGTGCACCTCAGCTCATCGCCGACTCTCTTGAGTTTCAGTCATCCCATGTGTTGAGTAAGAGAGTCAATTCGAATCCAAGCCTCCCAGACTTGACTGTTCTGGGAGATACTGATCGCCAAAGTCCTTGAGGCTAGAGCTCTGAGCTACTTGCCCCAGGTCATTTGGGGTTCTGTTGGTTTACTCCGGCAAGCTACACAAACATTATCATTTTCTCCTTCTTTTGTGATGAAGAAATGGTCAGGAAACACTGTTTTCAATGACTGCTGAGCTCCTTTCTCCTTCTGATGATCTCTGATTCCCTAATTCCTTCACCTGTCCATTGTTCCGCGTTGGCTATGTATGTTCATATGTGGGCAGAGAACAGAAATGCCCTGAAATACAATTAAGTCACACCTTGTCATAGCAAAACAAATTAAACATGTGATTTAGTAAAGAGTACTTGAACTATTTGTTTTAATCACGCCCATTTCGAAAGTCTCCGGCACTCATTCACACACCTCCACATAAATATAGTATCCAGGAGAGGATAATTATGGAACACTATACATCTTTGCAGACCTCATTTCATCTGTTTCTTAACCATACGGTTCTAAATTGCCTTTTAAATATTCTTACAGATTGAAAACAAACTGACCTTTCAGAATCTAATGAAATGGACCAATCCAAGAAAAATGAGCGCTCAGTATGTCAAGGTGTTTCTTCCCCAGTTTAAGATAGAGAAAAATTATGAAATCAAGCACAATTTAAAAGCCCTCGGGCTGAACGACATCTTTGCTGAGGCCAGAGCAGATTTCTCCGGCATAGCTTCAGGAGGTCGTCTGTACCTGTCGAAACTGATGCACAAGTCGTACATAGAGGTCACCGAGGACGGCACGGAGGCGGCGGCCATCTCAGAGAGTAACGTCGTGGAAAAGCTGCTCCCCGAATCGACGGTGTTCAGAGCTGACCACCCGTTCCTATTTGTCATCAGGAAGAATGACATCATCTTGTTCAGTGGCAAAGTCTCTTGCCCTTGAACATCCAATTGGTTTCTGTCGTGATAGTCACAGCAACATCAAGGGAACACTGAGTGCGGATAGAGTTTAATGGGAAGCCTGTGGTGTTTCCTTTAGTTTACTTCCTTCTAACACTGGTTAGCGGGTGAAGGTGGTGACTTGACCCTTCTCAGACACCTAATCTTGTTCTTAACATCTCTACCACCATCTGCCTCACCCATTTCTAATTTCATTGTCCTTGTACCCACCCTCATTTCTTCCGGTCTCCCCCAGAGCCACGTGCACACAGATCTGGACATGGCACCTGGGATTGTGGCGTGCTCCATTGGTAATGACAATGTAGGAGCAGTCCTAGGGATCTTTTCTGAAACTCTATAGGTAGCCCAGATAATTCTAGTTTTATCGTAAATGATCTAGGAAGTAAGCCCAGCTGCTAGGAATAAGTCTAAGGAACAACTTCTCCTTGTTGACCTGAGAAGGGCATTAGAGCTGAACTTAACACATCTGATGTGAAATCAGTGTCTCACCTAAAAGTGAAAAAATATGGATTTTGGATTGGCAGGGAGTGGGGGGTTGACCAAAATATTTCATTAATAACTTCAAGTGGATGTCTTTTGGCTTTTCCTTGATAGAGACTTAATGTGTATATAGTTTTTTCAAGTATCGAATATCTTTTATCTGATGCCAGTTGTTATTTACAGTACATTATTTCATATGCTGCATAGTTTACAAGTTTTTTCTCTATTTATCAGAATAAAGAGATGAAACGTAGCTGCAGTGTGATTGTTCTATGACCAGTTGTGAGGCTACCAGCTCTTCCTTTGTTTTCCATGCAAAGGGAGCGAGCGGTGAAAAAGAAAGAATATTTTAAACATACAAATCAGATTTTGTTCGATGTTGTCAATTTATTACACATGAAAGTTACTTTTATAGCTACTTTCACAGGCTGATGAGCTAATTTGAAGCACTAGGATATAAATTCGTACGGGGAAAGGATTAGCGTATATGAATACGCTAATAGTAAGCCACAGGTATCTTTACAAAACAGATTAAGAATTAATTGAGAATCAGTAGACCATGCTGAACTTACTAGTAACTTTGTAACTTGGCTCTGCAGTGATTAGTGCTAGACTGGGAAGATACTCAATTTTCACCAATATGGTGGAATCTGTGAATGTGGCAGGAATGAGTGGAGGTGACATGATTTGAAAGATGTGGAAAAGCCTCTGACCAAAATAATTCGATCACTAACCCACCACTCCTCAGATGACTATGATGTCTTTCAGAGACATTTACAGGGATTGCATCGAACTGCTATGCAATGGTATGTTTTTTGGGAGAAACTGATTTTTCTGATTAACTTCATTCCCACCTATTACCATTTGAAAATAACATACTCCTTGCCTCTTTACTTAGGTGGTAAAGATATGGGAGTGACACACAAGGGTTGACACTCTGACGGTGGCCATGTAGTGTGGAAGTGTGGGCTCTCTTCCCTGCGGACCGGGTTCTCTGGGCAAGGCAGAAAGTCTCTGGTGGGACTCAAAGCCCCTGAGGTTTGAAGCAAGCATCAGAGAGAGCGAGAGTCACGTCAGCAAGGAAACAGTATGGAAAAACTAAACACAAGCTTTCTCCACAATTTTGGTTGATTAGTCTGGCCCATACATCCACCTCGTGGCTAAGGGCCACCGCTCATACAAGAAAGGCTACATAGTCTAGTCATGGTCTAAGCTTAGTCTGGTGGAACTTGCACAAGCTTGAGACTGTGGCCATTGTGGAAGGATTGTTGTTTTTGGTTGAACATTGTCAATGCACACCAGGCTTCATTGATGGTGGCGGCAACAGCTGTTCAACTTCTCTCTTAACACCAAGCTTCTTGCTCCGTGATCTGTTCAT